>OX439485.1:50687619-53243535 GCA_949320155.1 Melangyna quadrimaculata | reverse complement strand
GCCCCCAAATTTGCGAACCGTACAGTAAAACTCGGCGACTGCTTCGAATACTTTGGATTTGTTACTATGGGATACATATGAATTTCCAAAACATCCTTTCCACGTTGTATTGATTGCAACCTTTGCTTGGGAAAGCTTTTCTTGT
Organism: Melangyna quadrimaculata; assembly: GCA_949320155.1. NCBI lineage: Eukaryota > Metazoa > Arthropoda > Insecta > Diptera > Syrphidae > Melangyna > Melangyna quadrimaculata. The sequence continues at coordinate 53,243,390 of OX439485.1, read as the reverse complement.
AGGTGTCGTTCCATACTTAGGCTGTTCGTAAGATGAATACCAAGGTACTTGTAGCTATTCACTACATCAACATCCACGCCATTTGAATTGCCATTTTTCACTTCTGCACCGTCGTCCACCACCTTTTTTAAAAATCATGACATTAGATTTCTGAAGATTTACTTCCAGATTCCAGGTAGAACACTTATATTGTAATCTATTCATCATGAGTTGTAAGGATTCAGGTTTACAAGCCAACAGAACTACATCATCCGCAAACATTAAACTTTGGATACACCTTTCTGCTTATCCTCCTGGTAAACAGTCCGTAAGGTCATCCAAAAACAGCGAGAAAAGTTGTGGGCTTAAAGAGCATCCCTGTCTTACACCGGATTTTGTTGTGAACCACTCCGATAATTGTTCGCCATTCCACACTGTTGCTTTTGTATCTTCATATAATTTTTGCACTATACGACCAAACTTTATTGACATTCCTCTATTGTATAGCTTGTAAAACATTGCGTTTCTATCTATAGAGTCAAATGCTCTATATGCGTTTTTAATTTTTTTTTGCTTCAGTCTTAAATGATCTTGACAGAAAAAAAACTTTAAAAAATCTTTAAAAAAAACTCATGCTGAACAATTTTTTAAATAATTTGACCTTTTATGTGGATTTGGTCTTCTTTCTGATGGTGTGTTTTTTGATTGAACATCCTAAAAATGAGGTGCTGAAAGTCTAATATGTTATTGAAACAAATTTTCATTTAAAAATTTTTTCATTAAAAAAAACTATGGCTGACCAATTACTGAAACTAGCTGAAATTTTATATGGCAAATTGGTGCCCCTTCGAATAGTAAGTATACATTTTTGCGAATATCCCATGATTGCCTATGCGGACGATGTTGCTATCGCCGTATCAGGTAAGCATCCCACTGTCTTAAAGGATCTCTTACAGAATGTCTTAAACAAGCTAATAAACTGGGCAGAACGGTGTGGACTGGGTGTCAAGTCAACCCCCACAAAACTGAACTTGTCTTCTTCTCCAGGAAATATAAAATTTCCCACCCCGTATTACTCACTGTCTATGTATACATCTTGGTAATTAGACCGATTTTAACATACGGGGTGGCAGTATGGTGGACAGCTCTAGATTAAGCGGTTAACCGCGATAAACTTAGTAAGGTCCAAAGATCAGCCTGATGCATGTGTATAAGTGGGGCACTACGTTCTACTCCCTCCGCGGCACTGGACACTCTTCTTCATCTGACACCCCCCGATATATTTAGTAAACAAACGGCAGCAAGTACGGCAATCCGTCTTAAAGCCAGCCGTCTTAAGTCCACGTATAATTGACTACACCATCCCAAAACTCCGTTTAGATAAAAAATTTCAAGTGGCCATACCTTCCAGATCCACATGGGAGGATGTGACATTTTTGGAAAACGAATCGATTCATTTCTATACGGACGGTTCAAAAACCGATGATGGGTTTGGTGGAGGCGTGTACTCAGAAAGATTAAATTATAGTCTCTTTCCAGTTTTTCACTTTTTACTCTTAAATGACGAAGTTGTCGAAAAAAAACTTAGACTCAATTTGTAGACCATAATATTCTCTAGCAAATAGTGTTGACACTTTTTTCCATGCAAGTCATAAGTCGCAAGATATTAGTACTTAAATAGCGGCAAATGACGAAGAAAAAGGTTTTTTGCATATATATTTTAAACGGCATGTTTTATCGAAAAATTATCTATGCAAGATGTATACATAATAAAACCCTTTATAAGCTTGCATTAACATTTTTTTTTTCTAGCAGACATAATTTTTACGATATCATTATTTCAAGAAATCACAAAAACTCAAAAATACCGGTTTTTAGCCATTTACTCTTAAGTGACGAACTTGACGGAAAATATTTTCAACCTATTTGTTAGATTTTAATATTCTCTAGAATAAATATTATAAGCGGCAAAGGTGCGAGGTGGCATAATGAAAATGCGGAAAGAGCATCCCAAAATCTATAAAAATGAAAAGTTTTCAAAACTACTCCAAAACTACAAAATGACTGGCGAGGCAAAAATAATGCCGCGGGGCAAAAAAAATGCCGCGGGGCAAAAAAACTGCCGCGGGGCAAAAAAACTGCCATGGGCCAAAAAAACTGCCGCGGGACAAAAAACTGCCGCGGGGAAAAAATAATGCCGCGTGGCAAACAAATTGCCGCGAGGCAAAAAAACTGCCACGGGGCCAAAAAATTGCCGCGGGGCAAAAACACTGCCGCGGGGCAAAAACAATGCCGTGGGGCAAAAAACTGTCGCGGGGCAAAAAAACACCGCGGGGCGAAAATATTGCCGCGGGGCAAAACAACTGCCGCGGGGCAAAAAATTGCCGCGTGGCAAAAAAAATGCCACGGGGCAAAAAACGCCGCGGGGCAAAAATAATGCCGCGGGGCAAAAAGGCTGTATGGACGAAGAGGAGGAAGAATCTGTTCCTCATCTTCTCTGCACATGCCCTGCGCTATCCAAAAAGACGTAGGTTCCATCTCGGAGACTTCTTCTCCAATGATCCTAGTGATCTGACAAACATAGACATAAGTTAAGTAGTCTTGCACGCTTCATAAGAAGCTCCAACTGGTTTTAATGAGTGGGGAGAAAATCTTTCAGGATTCACGTGGCATCACAGCGGACCAACTTATGGTCTAAGTGTGTCAGTTCTTGCTGGAAGCCACTTCAACCTAACCTAACCCATAAATTAGGTGCCAAAAATCACACGGCACCTCGAAAACTTTCATCATTGATTAAAATTTTCATATGGCTGACTAATTTCTGAAAAAGCTTGAACTTTTTTAGCCAATTACTAACCTTTTATATGACATCCTGTTTTTTGCAAATATCCCATACATATTATGAGGTGCTAAGGATCCAGATCCCAGAAATCAATTATTTAATTTTCTTTTTAAATAATGTTGTTTTAGTGAATAGTTTTTGAAAAATTAATTTTCCAACTCAAAACATTAGAAAGAAAACAAATTTCAAACTTAAGCTTAAGCCAGAGAATTTTTAGAGGAGAGTTTCGAAAAAGATTTTTTTATACATTATGTATGAGACAGTTTTTTTTTTATCTATTTTTAATAATTTTATGTAATTTGTAATTTATGGACCTTTTTCTAAAAGTCCCTGGAAGCCCTTTGATCCCCAGTCCACCCCTGCATATTTATATGGCAAGTTGGCCATATTTATATGATAATGTAATACCGCCTTAAGACTGTTAAAGAAATTTGGCCCTTGGGAATTCAGATCTATTAAAGCCATACAAATTAGACATTTTTTCTGGATAGTTAAATTTCAAAAGGTATCGAAAAATTAACAATAATTATATTAATACGTTTGCATTTTTGTATTCCCAAACTCTCTTTTTAATAGAAATAAAAACCATATCATGAAACGGAAAATCCACAATCGTTTAGTTTTCATTAAAAAAGCACTTTATTTTAATACAAGAGGGCGCTATTAAACGGTTCGGTAAATTGAGGCATTTAAAATGCACGCACAATTATTTTTCACACTAAGATACACCGTTAAAGATTGTTTACATTACACGGTAAGTATACCTACACACGGTTCCGAAAATATCCTTGCTTAATGACCGGGCCACATAAAAACGAAAAAGATAAATTTATCAAATTATTTCATTATCACCCCGATTAGTCTATATACAGAAGGTATACCTTTACCGACCTTTACACGAATAAAGGTATGCTAGCACTACAAAACAAAACAACAACAAAAAAAAGAAAAACCTTTTTACAAGATCATTCTTCAGAATATACGGCATAATCACCACCATTTACCCGGGAAATGCTTAAGGGCATTCCTGTTGAGTTTCGTTTCACCGGTGCGGTCTCTGGTCTTCGCGATGGTGGGTGATATGGTGTCTTGGCATACAATGGTGATGGCGGCACAGTATAATGACCAATTTGTGAACTCATTATCCCCCACGTATATATCCAACTACATCAGAGTGTGAACGATTTAGGCAGACACAAGGTATCCATTCCCCATACCGCCCCCGCGTGGAGCAATTACTTATCCTAATGCATTTTCAACACTCACTCAGAGTGCGGAACGCAAAATCACTCAGACTCATGTTTCCCTCACTCGCAGCTTATGGCAGCCATATTCCACTATAAAACAAATGGAAGGACTAATAGCATTGTTATTTGCGCCCATTAACCTGTAGGTATATACAAGTATATCCTGCAATGGACTCATCGTCATCATACTTTTTCCCACAGGAAGTGGCAGTGGCGGCTCTATAACAGTTGGGGTGGGGTGGCGGGTATTCTTACAACTATACTTGTACTTGTAAAGAGAAGGGGAGCGGAGTGAATGGAGACGGACCGGGACCCAACATGAGATGAAATTGTTTTATCGAGTTTAGGGACCATGGTTTAAGGATGTCCTTAGCCAAGGAGAACCAATTTAACCTTCACATGTCAAAGATTCCTGCAGAGCATAAATCCACGGAGTAATAATCAAGATCATAACCTCTAAAACCTTAGGACGAAACAAATGTTCGTTCGCTGGACTTTTATGACTATCAGAGGGTTGGCTGTGGTATAGAGTGGAGGCGGACACGGAGTAGTGTGTACTAGTCCTGTGCATAAAACCCAAGGACGTTCCGAGGAGGATATAGCATGTTCTGGGTCACTTTGAAGAGACTATAGTGCGGTCTTGTTCTTCGGGTTTCGGTCTCCTAGGGTCGTTAATTTTCCATCACCAAAACCCAAGGTAAATAGTGATTTATCGATGAAATTAAATTTTCGTTCCGTTAATGTCTGAAAGTTTCTTCCTGCTTGCCTGCCACAGCCAATGCCATTGCCCTGGTCGTCGTTTTTTTATATCGATGGGATACCGCAAGGATGTGAGTTATTTTGAAAATTCAGCAGAGGAATTAATAAAATTGCTCTATGAAAACATACTGTGTTATGGGGTGTGTGGGATATTTTTTATGACCACAAATTCTCATATGTGAATATAAATTCAACAACACAAAGCTTTGACTCTTATACATACAAATATATATTTAATAATGTAGTATCTACTTTCTAGACTTACCAATTATAACGTGAACGTAAACGCTAGTCGATTTTGCTATCGTTGGGACACATGTGTAATTTCCCGTATCACTGGGCATGGCTCTTCGGATTTTTAAACTGAAAAATAAATGCGAAATCGTTATAGGTAGGTAGGTAGGTTTTTTTTTTATTAAATTTTCAAGCAATTAAGTTTTTGATCTAATTAATAATTGAGTTGGCTTCGGAGGCTATAAAAAAAAATATTTACGATGTGGTTGAGGTTTTATTATATAGGGGAGTGCTTCTGTGATATTTCTTTGTGATTAATGGAATTATATTTGCCCAGGTTTTATTTAAGACCTACTTAATAAATAGCTTAATAAATAGAAGGCAATAATATTATAAAATATAGCTGATGGTCAATACCTATTTCTTCTTGATTAACTTAATCGTCATTCCAAGTCCAAAGGAAAATAGGCAAATTGGGCCCAGCACCAATAAGAACGTCCTTCATATCGTATATAGGTAGGTATGCATGTTTATGCATTCATTATCCGTTAACCGTTCCTTTTTTCCATAGTTTTTCTTTGATATTTTGTGTATTTTTCGCTCGATTTAAACCATTTTTTGGAATTGAGTTTTTTGAACCCATGATACACTACCTGGATTTTTTCAGATTTCTAAAAGGGTTGGGGTCGAAATTCTGCCGAGGTCAAAATTCTTTTTCCAAAATTCTGCTTTTAAAAATTCTAAATTAAATTTGGGAGAGTAGTAGGTATCAAGTTTTCCCTATAAAAGTATGTTAATGCTTTCTTTTTTCCTAAACTACAAACTGAAAGCAATTGTCATTGTCATTGTCTTTTGACAAGTGGAAGTGAAAGTGTGCTTTAAATTATTTATGGCAGTTCAAAAGGAACAAAAGAGACATTTTTAAGAATACAGAACAATGTTGAAGCACCGCTTCGTCGACTTAAGTTTATGGTCGGTCGCAGTCATGCAGGCCTATACAAAATGATCTTATCACTGCTAAAGCTGAAGTTGAAATGGTCAAAAATGGAGAGAGAATATAACAGACAAAAATCAATTTATTATCTTAATCTTAACTATTATATAAAGACGAAAGAATTATTTTGTTCATACGCGCATAACTCATAAAATAATTAACTGATTTACGTGAAACAAATTTTATAATATACTTTAAGTCTATGTGACGGTTTAAGGCTGTTTTTTATTTTTGAGTTTGTTTAAATTTTCAGATTATTATTGTTTTTAAATTTTTTGTCACCTTTTTTCTAAGAGTTTGTCCCAAATATTCACTCATACACTCAAAACAGTTTGATATTTTAAAATAATAACAATTTTTTGATAAATTCAACACTCATACGAAAATTTTAAGATCTATATCTTTTCTTAATTATATATACAAGCTAAGCAATAAATATATAAACTTTTGAAAGTTATCAATTCTTTTAAATTATTTCTCTCCAGGAATGCTATTCAAGAGCAATCAACGGGTAGCTGCTTTGTTTTTTTGTTTTTTTGTTATATTTGTTTTTTCTTTTCTTCCGCAAATTGAATTTATGCCTGCTGGATGAGCACAATGGCTTAGTTGTAGAAAAGGTAAGAAAATAGTATGTGTCCAGTAGGAAATATGCTTCTCAATGAAAAATTCATTAGTGAAATCCTATATGACGCATTCATGTAGGAGAGATTATGCATTGATTTCACTCATGAAAAGTAATGCAGCCGGTCACCAGTTTGCAATTTAAGAAGCATGTTGTGCTGTGCTCAAGAAAAAATGTAGATAATAGACAACAACAAAAAAAAACTTAAATGAATACACAAAAAATTTTTCCTACTGCATCATTTCATTGGCATGAGTTATTTAACTAAAAAAACCATACTCGATGATTCTACTGATGCAAAGTAAGGCATAAGTTCATGAGTTCGTACATATGTACCTAATGTACATTTTAGTTGTGTTTTTATTAAATAAATCTTATAAAAGAATACAAACAACTTTTTTAAATGCGTTTACTCATCTTCTAATGATGAATAATTAATTTCTACCCTATCTACCATGGGCTTGAAAATATGTTCCTTACAATTGTAAATAGATGTTGCTCGTGACTAGTGACGTTGCCCCCTTAAGTATTGACGATATTGAATTTGACAAATATCGTTGCCGCTTAATGACTAACACGATAAAATAAATTAGGTAACGGTAATCCCAATTTTGAATTCTAACAGCAACTTCTTGTACTGTCTTTTTCAACGTTCAAAAACTCATCATTTCTATCTTCTTCACTCGAAGAAGTTAAAGGCCCATTTTCCAAAAATTTAAACTTCGGAAATTATAACTCGAATATTATTTATTTTATATTTTGGGTTACCTGAAGCCTACAAGCTTTCAAAATAAATAAAATATAAAAAAAACAACATTTATAAATTTATTAGGATCTTAGGATGAACTAAAGTTCATACAATGCAGTCACGCTGCGCAGACAACAATTAACATTGAACATTTTTGAATGAAACAACAACAACTAAAGTGTTTATAAATGTAAACTGCCAAGTTTGCTCGGTCCACTTCTACTTTTTCGGGGAGTTGAGAAATTCTACAGTTTATCAACTCTAGAGTTGAAAACGTCAACTTTGAGTGAATAAAAACAAATTCACAAGTTGAAAATAAAAATCCCAAGTTATGTTAACACTTTACCGCATGGTGGCTCATATATGTGCCAAACCATATAAATCTAAATATTTTTAAATTTCCAACAAATTTTGTTATTTTGTGCATGCAGTATGAAATTAGTATAATATACGTTCAAAATCGTATTAACAAGCGCCATCTATAAATAAGTTGTAACAATTAATTCTTTCAAAGGTGTTTTCTCGTTACAACACTTGCAGTTAGGCTGCATAGCTTTTCGCTCCGTCATATTTAACATTGAAGGTTTTGAATGAACAATAACCACTTGTGTTGGCTACCACCGAGTATTACATATTGGCTGGAATTATTGCAATTTCATGGCTGCCACACCAATCATCAGATTCCTTTTTAGTGGTGCTTAGTCTATAGTTCCAATCTTAATTTATGAATTGTTTTGCCGTCAACTAGATTCGAACCTAGACCAAGCTACCTCAGAGGCCGTTGCACTACGCATTGCACCACCGAGGTCACCTGATCGTGCCCATCCAAATGAAGGTTTTTCTAATTTACAATCGCATTTGGACAACTACCATTTCTTACAAGCCACACACAAGTTAGATGCTATTCATTCGGGTTCTTTCTTTTTCTCCTCTCTGCTATCACCGCAACAATTCGTTGCATATGTGTAAGGAGAGAAATTGTATGAAAGAATTGTATGACGGAGCGAAAAGCTATGCGGCCTAACTGCAAGTGTTATCACGAGAAAACACCTTTGAATGAAATTTAATTCTTGACCAGTGTCAAATCTTTCTTACAATTTCTCTCCTTACACATATGCAACGAATTGTTGTGGTGATGATAGCGGAGAGGAGAAAAAAAAAAGAACCCGAATGAATAACATCTAACTTTCGTGTCATACAAACACAATGCGCTGCCAAAATCACCCCCTGGGGGTCAATTCTCGATATGTGAAGCTGTGAAGTGATAAATTTTTCAAAACTTCACACGTTAATAACTCGATTCTGGATGAGTGTGCAAAAGTGATATTAAATGTCAAAATGTCTTTTTTTTACACTCATCTAGAAAAGAAATATTAACGTTTGATGTTTTGGAAAATGTACCACTTCACAGTTTCACAGATCGAGAATTGACCCCTAGCACTATTTCATGTTATTCCGCATTACATACAATTTCCAATAAATAAATGATTTATTTTTTAAAGATAATTTTAGTTCGTTTTCTGCTCAATGTGCCAAATATGATCCAAACCGGAAAAATGCAATTTTTCCGATTTTAATCAAATAAAATTAAAATTCCTGAAACACGTGTCCTTTAATTAAGCATTAACTATCAAATAAATTTTTTTCATAAAGAAAAAAAAAATCATGCAGTAAGGGGTTTTAAACTTTGACTGAAAACAAAACAGCCTTAGTGATTTTTGTGTAAAACAAGGACCTGGATTAGTGGTTTTTGTATATGATAAAAAAGAGTCTAACATTCTTCTTTGAAAACCGCAAAGAAACTTAAAATCGGTAAGGAACTGACTGAGTTAAAAATCGTTTAGTACCAAACAAAACATAATATTTTTTGTTTATTTTTTTTTTTTATATATTCTGCGATCAGCTCGTAATAAATGTAACACCAATATTTTCGTTACTTAACCCTAGAAACATAACCCTATTTCATGTCCCATAAGAGTTACATGTAATTGTTACGTCGATTCGACGTAGGTTAATAAAGTTAATAAGGAATAAGCTACAAATATTTCAACCCCTTATACAGTATTTTACGGATATAAGAAACTCGCATAAAAGAAAAACACGGTTATATGAACCACCTTTCTTTGTATAAATATAAATTTCAAGAACAAAAAAGTACGCATGTAAGAAATTAAGTTCAGCAATTTTTAATTTGCATTTGCCAAAACTTGTTTATGTTTGTATCCTTGAAATTGTTTGCATCTTAAATAATATCATCTCAATTTCCTATATAATTGCAGCAACAGCGCCTAATACTCTGTGAATATTTTTACAATTTGATTTTCTGTGTTTTTGCTTGGTTTTTTTTCTGTTCTTATGCCTGTATAAGTAATGTTCTTCTCTTATCTGTGTTTCTTATATAAGAAAGTTTCTTTCTTATATCTGTGGTTTGCATATAAGAAAAACTCAGGTATATGAAAGAAATTTCTTGGATTTTCAGAGTTTTGTATACATATACGTGTTGTATTGTAATAATATTACATAAGGTGGTTTTGAGGGTTGTTTTGTGAGTTGTTTTGTCTTTCTTTTACGAATTGCAAACGAACCATAAAAACAATACCTGATTTTATTCTGATAAATGAGGTAAAAATTGATAAATTTGAGATAAATTTGATATTAAAAATATTATTTAAAAACCAATATTTGTATTTTTTACAAATTAAATACTCCAAAAACTGCTTGTTTGCATAAAATTGATGCTTGATGCGACCAAAAAAATTAATTCCAAAAAAATGGCTTAAATCGAGCGAGAAATACACAAAATATTAAAGAAAAACTATGGAAAAAAGGAATTGTGACCCTATACCTAATTTTATTTAAAATTATATAACTTTTGTCACACAGCGAATTTGGACAAACGGTTAACGAATAATGAATGCATAAACATGTAGCTATATACGATATGAAGGGCGTTCTTATTGGTGCTGGGCCCACGCCCAATACAACTTCTGGATGTTTTAAATTATTTTCTTAGATATGAAGGTAGGTATGTACTTATTTTGCAATACAGTATTTAAAATTATAGGCTGTTTCATACACCTCTTACACAGAAACAGTTCCCTTTAAAGCTTTTTTGTTATTTTAATAGTGTACCCATACCCACGTAGTAGAGTAAGAGCAAACAAATGTTGCAACATTGCATTATTTTATCAAAGCTATATTTGTGATATGTTTTAGGGGATGGTTTCATTTACTATAATTACCCGTGTTTTATTGGAAAAGCTATCCATTGTAGTATTCCATAGTAGCTATCCATAGTAGGATTTTACATGAATAACAAATACAACATCGGCAGAATACTGCCGATAAAAGCTAAAGTAGAATTATACTGCGGATGGGTTTTCCGAGTCTCGAATGGATTTTTGGTGATTTCATAATTCGTGAAGTTAATTTTGACTGCTTCTGGTTCTCACAAATATATTTTTTTTTTAATATTCTGACAGGTGTTCTTTCAGTTAAACCAATTTTGAAATACAAAAACCAGGCTAGTGCGGATGCGTTTTTTTGGTAATTTTCTACTGAACTATTTATAGAATGCCAAAAAAACATGGGTATTGACACTTGCCAGACTTCTGCAGTGGGGCCTAACGTGAGCCACTTAAAATCTGTGTAACTAATCGTGACATTTACGTTGTAGTTTTAAAGCTTATTATAATGTTCCATGGCAAACTGTTTAAACATAATTCGCCATCAGCCATATAACTACAGTGAGGCGTATTTATCAGCCAGACACTTAAAAACAGCTAAATTAAGCGAAAAAATCACATTTTAGTAACAAAGAATTTTTATTTTGACAGTTTTCAGGTGATGTAAGGCCCCGCTGTAGGTGTCTGGCTGATTACACAATATTGAAGAATATTTTCCCAAAGAACATATAAGATCTGGATTTGATTCTGTTATGTAAATAGCACGATTAGTTTAACAGATTTTAAGTGTCTGGCTCATGTTAAGCCCCACTGTAGATATCTGGTAAGTGGCAAATAAAGTGAATGACACCATCCCCTGAGAAATATCAAAAATATAGCTTTAATAAAATAATAGGCGAGTTTTATTGCAAAAGCCATCCATAGTACAGTAAAATTTTACATGCATTACAAATATAATATTGCTAGTAGCTCTACAGACGATAAGAAGCTAAAGTAGAATCCTACTGTGGATAGATTTTTGCCGTTTATTCGAGGCTCTGTTCTACTTTAGCTTCTTATCGGCTGTAGAGCTACTAGCGAGGTTGTATTTGTAATGCATGTAAAATCGTACTGTACTATGAATGGCTTTTGCAATAATACACGCCTAATGCAATGTTGCAACATATTTGTATAAATCTTTAACAATCGCTACCTCTTAATTACACCCGGATTGAAGATGTTAAGTATCCATTTGTCCTTAGCTACCATAGTACCTGTTCGCAGAAAAAATCTTAGTTTTGATAAAATAACGTACCTATGTCTGGCGGCCCTGGGCTCTTAGTCTATAGGAAGTTATATTCTATGTGAAGATTAGAAAACTGAAACAGTAAAGTAAAAATCGTAACTGTTGGAGGAGAGGTCTATTTCTCTCTATTTAGGCATAGGAGCCAACATTTCTAAATAATTTACTTAAAAAAAGTATTATTATAAAACAACGGCAACACCTGCAGTGTAATGTTATTACACACCTGGATCGCACGAACTTGCTCTTGTAGTTTACAACTAAAATATAACTAACCATTGACGATGTGCTAATGGTTCAATATTGTAATCTTAACAACGAATTAAAACAAAATTTTTAAATTTTATTGCGTGCAAGTTTAATCTAAAAATTAGGTTTAAAAAAAAAATGTGTATTATATTTGTTTAGTTGATTAGATATAGATAGTAGTTTGAGCTGGCCAGCTGAGTTAGTTAAGGCCGAAGCCCATCCTGGGCTGTGAGCGCCATCTAAAGCAAATAAAGTAAGTTGAGCTGAACAAGAAAGATGCAAATTGATTTCTTGAACTAATAAAAAAGTGGTTGAGGTCATAATTCTGTATGTGCCAAAATTCTGTTTCCAAAATTCTGTAATCTAAAATTCCGTGATTCAAAATTTTGTAAATCCAAAATTCTTTATTTCAAAATTCTGGAAATCCAATATTCTGTTCGTCTATATAATCCTGTATATAATTCTGTATTCCACAATTCGGTATTTCAAAATTCAGCAAATTATCCTATATTTATGCAAGATTTGTCAACACTTGTCAAACATTTTTTTGTTATTTTATTGGTTAAAAAAGTGTACAGCATTACATTACAGAATTTTAAATTTTCCACAATTTTAATATAGAATTTTGGATTTACAGAATTCTGAAATACAGAATTTTGTAATTCAGAATAATGAAACACAGAATTATATTCACATAGAATATTTGAGTCATTTGCAGAATTTTAGTCATACAGATTTTTGGAATACAGAATAACGACGCGTTCCCTTATAAAAGCTTATGCAAAAAAAAAATAAAAAATCTTTGATGCTGGGTAAAAAAAAATTTTGCTGCACGGATATAAACAAATTCCCCTAGAATAATAAAATTTGTCTCTTAGTAGGGTACGACAGACTGACTAAAGAGATCACTGTCATATCTGGAAGAAACAAATTAATTTCTGGAGTTGAGGTCACTTGTACTGTTTAATTGAATTATTTTGAAAAATCGGTCATAACTAGTAAACAACATTGACTAGTAAAAAAAATATTTAAACCATTTTTGTATTCTAAATTTTGAGTTTGGAAACTATAGATTTTAAAAAAACCGTTCACTCCAACAACGTAACTAAAAAAATAATGATTCCCTGGCTTAGAAAAAACATAAAAGCCGTGTTTTTTGAGATAATGATTAGCCACTCAGTAAAAGTTTTACACGGAAAACACAAACTAAATTCTCTATAATAATTTGTTTTGTTATTGTTATGCGTGTAAACATTTTGCTGAGTTGCTAGTCACTCTCTCAAAAAATACGGCTAATATTGTAAGTTTTGTCATTGTGTTTTAATAATATTGGCGCAAAATTGTAAACAGCCTATTAAGATTTTAATAATTCCTTAACAGTTTACTAAAATTTTCAAATTTTTAAATACTTTTTAACTAGTATCATACTAAACTGATTTCCTTCATAAAATTCAGCTGAACACGTCCAAAAAAGTGACAGCTCATGCACAAAATTCACAAACACCCCTAATTTTGACAATTTTAATCGTCAAAGTGTCATATGGATTTAGTACGATACTAAAAAGATAAAATAGCTATTTGCTGATTTTAACTTTAGTAAAATGTTAGGAGATAGTTTGATGCTAAACTCGTTTCAAATTAGCAAAATACACTTTTTAACCTAGTATTATACTAAAAATGATTAAACATCGTACTAAATCGAGTAAAATGTTGCACCATTATGTTTTGTTTTAATTGATGTTCTTAAAAAATTGCCCCTCCCGCCTAAACGGGGACAAATGTCATGCAAAAAAAAGAACCCGAGTGAATTACAACTAACTTGTTGTTGCTATAGTTGTTCAGATGCAATTGTAAATGAAAAACCTTAGGTAATTTGGATGGGCACGATCAATGAAAAATGACAACAAACGGAAATGATTCCCCAAGGGGTAACCATAATTTGGTGAATCCTCCTACGGCCCCAGCGGCAAAATTCATGTACAAATGATGATCAAGACGTCACAAATAACGAATCAGGAACAAGGTCTAGAAATCCTTCAGATACAACAGAACGGACTTTTGTTGCTGCCCTATGCTCCAGGAGGAGTTGAAGCGCTGCTTTGCAGCCGGACAACATATATACGATCAGGTGACCACGGCCGTGCAATGCGTAGTGCAACGGCCTCAGAGGTAGCTTGGTCTAGGTTCGACTCCAGTTGACGGCTAAATAATTTATAAATTAAGATTGGAAGCATAGAGTAAGCACCACTAAAAGTAATCTGATGATTGCTGTGGGGGCCATGAAATAGCTATAATTCCTGCCAAATTTGTAACTCTTTGTGGTAGTCAACTCAAGTATGGTTGGTATGTTGGTTTTCAATGCTAATATGACGGAGCGAAAGCTATGCAGCCCTACTGCAAGTGTTATCACGAGGAAGTCATACAATTTTGTTTGTTCCGTCCGTTATTCAAGAACCTTAACAGCTTCAAATTCGAAAAAGAGTGTTTGTATGATTTCCACTAGAGAAAATCCAAATGTTCGTACTAGCTGGGTAGCTTCTAGACAATCCTGGACAATCGAATATGAACCTAATCCAATATGATAAATCTTTGTGCCTGTTACTTCTAAAGTGATTGTTCAAATTCTGAATTTCAAGTAAGAGCCATTTTTGAAAAATAAACGAAAAACTGTTATTTTCGAATAAATAGAAAACTTTGCAAGGCGAATAAGAACTATAAGCTCTTGAACGCAAACAGGCTGCCTTGATGGTTGTTGATCAATCTGAATACTAGAACGGGAGAAATCAGCTGGATTGCGAATGGACAGTTTTTGAACTCTTGGTGACTGCATATTTGTACATGTACATACATACATACATACATTTGTACGTTGCACGTTTTATTCAATAAATGATTTTATAAAAAAAAGCATAAGAAACACATTTTAAGCAATTCCGACTCATCTTCAATGCACTTCCATAGGTCTTTAATGTCTTCTTTCATAAGGTAGATGCTCGTCAGTTTCAACATCTTCAATTTCATTGTCCGCCCGTCCCTACCTGAAGAAGTTAGTGGGCATTTCTTCCAAAAGTGCATACTTCGGAACATTAACAATTATTGTATTTTGTGATAAATAAACCAGAAAAAGACGAAGTAAAAAACACTTGTATACAATAAACTCCAAAGTTTGCTCGGGCAACTTCTGGGTTTTCCAGGAGTTGGGGACACCTCAAGTTGATCAACTCTAGAGTTTAAAATCGAATGTTGAAAAAGTCAACTTTGAGTGAATAAAACCAAACGCAAAAGAATTTTTATTTTCAACTTTTGCGTTTGGTTTTATTTACTCAAAGTTGACTTTTTCAAACATTCGATTTTAAACTCTAGAGTTGATCAACTTGAGGTGTCCCCAACTCCTGGAAAACCCAGAAGTTGCCAGAGAAAACTTAGCCTTAATATCTGTCTAATACGTTCTTAATTTACACTTGAGTTGGTCCTACTATAGGTGATATAAAATAATAATCATTTAAGAAAGTTTTTTTTTTTTTTAATTTATTTATGAACCCACCTCGATGTTAATTCGTCCGTCCAATTCGTAAATACATTTATCCGATTGTTACTGTCAATTTCATTTTGGTTTGATGATAAATCAACCATTTCATTACCTGTAAAAAAATAATAAAGTAATGAAAACAATGCTACACTTTGAAAAGATAACAGAAAGTTCAATTAAAGTATAATGACAACAATAACTCTTGATTTCCCTCCATACATAATAGTAAGAAATGTTCAATTTATTAAACTTACCCTTATACCAAAGAATGCTCCCCAGTTCATGTGGTCCCCGAAGAATTTTACATGCAATATTAATATCACTTCCTGTCTTTACGAACAAATCTGTTGGACCTGTCATCGTCGCTTTAAGTTCTAAAAAAAAAAATTGATAGATTTTCAGTTAGTTATTAATAGCCACTCAAAACTGGAATTAATTTGAAAAAAAATAAAAAAAAAAAACAATACTTAAACTGTGTAAGGCTTATACTATACATACATATTATATAAGGCACTGAAGTCTCCCTATTGTAAAAATTCTAGAATTTAGGAACGCAATATTTTATGAAAGTAGGTGCTTTTTAAAAATATATACTTAATTGTGAAACTAAAACAAAATTAACGCAATCATTTACGAGATGTGTTTCGAGCATTAGGCACGAAGTTTTAAGAAAATCTTTAAAGTCGTCTTTGATAAATATTAAGAAAATCGAAATTTTTGTGTATAATTTTAGCTCTAGGTCATTTAGCACGGTAAGATAGATAAGTTAGAGAAAACAAAATCAAACTTCATCAGCAGGGAAACAAGACTAGATATATGTATAACGAAATCAGAAATCATTTTTGCGGAATTTAATAGGTAACTTAACTAGGAATTAATTAGCAACAAATACAGAAAATATTTTTTTTTTGATTCCGACACAAAGTGTTTGTCAAAATAAGGGACGTTAGTGCGCACTCATGCTTAAAATACCATCACTGTCAAGGCCTCGTGTCCATCATAATTTCTGACTAACTATGGACAAAATATGACCTTTTCTGAGACACTCTTTAAATTTCTGAAGAAGAAAATGCGAGTTCTCTGAAGAAACCTTACTCATAAGAACTATAAATAGTCCAGGAAAATTAGCTTTTTACAAGAAAAAAATTAGTTTTAGGCTGAAATTAAGTATGAACATTGGTTATGGAACTTTTTATAGACTCAGAAAGTTCCTCATCGATTCGAGGACCGCTATCTCAGTTACAAGGGGCCAAATGTCATGAAAATGGGTTTTTGAAAATAACTTGAAAACGGTTTGGTTTAAAAAAAAAAAATGTTTAACAAACTTGTAGCTGAGGCAATTTCCCACGAAAATTTTCACATACATTTTCCCGTAGCATTAACCGTTAAAAAGTTATAGCAATTATCGCGAAATTAGCCCTTTTTTGCACTTGCTTCCACACCACCATAGAGGTCAAGTGCCCAGGTGCATTTTTTAATCTGGTATCCCCAGAAGGCCTATTCCGCTGTGTTTTGCAAATAAAATGTATTCAACATTAGATACTAATCAATTTTTGAAAGTCTGATTGATTTGTTATGGCGTGGTAAGAAATGACTCATCATCATCATTAATGTCCTCTTCATACGGATCAATTTGAATTGTGCTTGTACATGTCTATCCATGACATTGCCCACAAACTATTGAACATTTTAACCCCGCTTTCCGACAACAACAATAAGAACCGCAACCATTACTATACAATTACAAAAGATAGTTGTAAGAAGTTCATTAGGTGCTGGTTGGAGCAGAGTGGTCTGGTAATAGGCTCCAAAACATTATTTCTCGATAGCCATCCCCAGCTTTCAGGATAAGTACTATCTATTCCCAACCAAGTTTAAACTTGATAGTAAATTCTTAAAATATGTTGTTGAGCAGCAGCAGCTGTTGGAGGAAGAGAAGATAATTGTACAGCCTTGTTGAGCCTGATGGTTGTGGAATACCTATCTTAGTGCATTGATACTATCTTCTTTTGCAGGTGCTTTGTAAAATGCTAGAAGTAGACGTATACCGGTTTCATATGTAAATATGGAGGGTAATTGGCTCTGGAAAACACTTTGACATATTTTAAGAGATCGTCACCCTTTTCGAAATGCTTGAAGAATTTTAATTTGCCGTTGTTGTAGAGAGCAAGAAGTTGAAAAGTTGAAAACGAGTAAATGCATGCAAAAATAAGATGTGGCCTTGACATTTTGGGTAAGTGGCTAAACTTTGGGGAAAATATAATTTGGATTCAATTTTAGCTTTACCTGGTTTTTGAAGGTAAATCTTTTTGTCTACTAGAGTCCGTGCTATAAGTATTGCTATTAAGTCAACATCCTCTCCTGCAACAATACTCATGCGTTTCTCCGCACAATATATGGCCGTTTTGATAACTAAAACTTCAGAATCATTTTTGGCTTGCCCCACTAGGATGTTAGCAGCCTTAAACTTTTCAGAAAGCATAGCAATGAGTTGATTTTTGTTGTTTGCATAAGCGAGAAATTGTTGTTGGGAAGTTGACGCCGTCGTTGATGCACCAAACAAAATATCTGCTGATGAAGGAGCTGAAGCACACCGACGAAGCTGCGCGGAAGCTTTTATATTGTTTAGCTGATCCTTATTGTCATCGAACATCTTAACCAAAACGTTTTTAACGGTAAATGCTATGGACAAAATGTATATGAACATTTTTGGGAAATTGCTTCAGCTACAAGTTTGTGGCATAAATTTATCGTCTGAACTAAACCGTTTTCAAGTTATTTTCAAAAACCCCATTTTCATGACCTTTGACTTTGACCCCTTGTAACTGACCTAGCGGTCATCGGTTTGATGAGGAACTCTATCAGTTTATAAAGAGTACCATTACCAATGATCACACCAAATTTCAGTCTCGAACTAAGTTTTTCCTTTCTTTGGCATTTTTTTGTCTATTCTTACTGGACTAAAATTGTGTTTTTCATGAAATGTATTTCAGAACAGAACAAGATTATACGCATCCACTACTGAGACTGACTACTCAAGCCGCATCATAGACCATGCGAGCTATAGTAACAGACTCACCTAATTTCAATGACTTTTGCCAGCGAAATATTTATGGCTATCAAATAATATAAGAAATGACAGTCATACACTACGGTTGGTCGATTAGTTCTCTATTCATCTTAAAAATAAAAAAAGGACCTAATTTACGGAACTGGAGTTTACTACTGAAATTGTTTTGGGTTTAAATATTTGTGACCAAACACCAAAGTCTTAACCTGTTGAAATCCCTTGCTAGCATTATCGTCTTATAGTCTCAACCCAGCAGATTTAATCTTAAGTAGGTATTAAAAATAAAAATATTATTTTTTTTGTCCAGGGCAATCTCAAAAAGTATTTAACTGATTTACGTGCAGCAAATTTTATAATATTCTTTGTGTTTATAAAATAGCCAACCTTGCACTTCATTCTGACGGGATAAGCTTTTGTATACTAACAGTCCACATCCTAAATTTACTTTTAAGAAGTGTTGCCACGATGGCAACACTGGCAGACCGGAGATATAAGGGTTACCTTCTGACCATGTTTTAACACGAAATTTAACATAAATTAGCCTATAATTCGGGAACCATACATCGATTGATGTCGTGGAATGTCTCGTTGCATTTAGAATACTTCAAACTTTAGGAATGAATATATTAATTTTTTGACACCTCCCTCACCCTTGTACGCTGGGCGAGCAAAATACCCTCGGCGGAAAAGGGTTTTTATTTGTCAGAAAATAATGGTATTAAAATAAATAATCAAAAAATTTTAGGATGAGTGTAGACGTAGAATTTCATACTTAACAGCATACCCGAAGTCCATTCTTTTCCATGTATTAGTTGTTAGTATAATCGCTTTCAAAATGGGAGGAGGGGAAGATGGAAGTAGGTATATCAAACTACTATATATTTGTCTTGGTACAATATAAGCATATGGCACATAGACAGTGCTGGCAATTCATTATTAAAAATCTATTTTTGACTTGAGAGCTTAAATACCAATCTATTAAAAAAGTAATAAGAAAAAAAATCAAAACATTCAAAAGATTATTGAAAAAGCCAAAGCACTTTTCCTTAGCATTTTTGTAAGTTTTGCTTATTTTCCTGTCCTATTCTGTTTACATTGAATTCTTTTCTTGTTTGCTTTGCCCTTTCAACAACAAAAAAGAAAACCCTTCATCGTGGGAAAATAGAATTAACCAGGGTTAAAATGTTCTTGGGAATGTTAGCAGAAGTCCTTTCTGCGATGTTCTCCCACACACAAAATACAATTAGAGATGGCAAAGAAGAAAAAAAAAAACGGGGATTCAAACTCCGCAACACTGTTGTTCATAACAAGCCTCGTGTTATGTTGGTGAGCATTTTTCATTCCGAAGCCTCTGGGTCCATTGTCCGTCCATAACGTAGCTTTTTTTTGTCTCTAATAATATCCTGGGGCATGTGTACCAGTAGCTATCTCTGGACGGGTTATGGTAGGTGTAGTGTGAATGTGGAAAGAAAACTGGAAATTAATTTTCCTTTCTTTCAGTTTCCAAAGAAAATCAGGAAAAAAATAAATTGCACCTCGGACAAACTGTGTTTTTCATAAAGAATGCAGACTACAACAACAAAACAAAAATTAAAATGGTGCTGGGTGGGCTCACATCCGGTCATGACGACTACAACTACGATGACGCTGGAAGATGTATGAAACGAAATTGAATGACTGTGTTGTAATTACCGGAGCGTGGTAAATTGTTGCTGGATAGCTGAGATATTACGAGTTGTTTCTTTTTCGCTGGCCTTTATCAAAGGGTGACCGGAAGTAATGTGAAGGTGTGAAGGAAATGTTCTTTTTTTATTTACTGTTGTAGGTATGAGTTGTGGATATGGGTGGGGTAGGTAAAGGTAGGTAAATCACACAATAGCAAGGAACTAAACCGGAATTTATTGAAACAAAAAAACATCCGTGTGGCTTAAATTAAAGGGAAATGTAATACATAATGATTTCATGAATCAGAATGTGTTAATAATTAAATGATTAATGCATTACATACAGAGTAGATGGACAATATGTACATATATTAACAAAGCGGAAAACTTGCTCAGAAGACAATCGATTTCTGAAGGAATATAATAAATCATCTCTTTGACATGATTGTACCGTAATATATTTTAATGTACCGTAGGCAATCGAAACTTTTAATAGTTAGGTAGTAAGTTAATTAAAGAGCTTAATAGAAATGTCAAAGCTTACTTATTATAGATCTAGGTATACAGTAGAAAGAAATGTGATTCGAGACTGCGATAGAACTTTTAAAATTTATATTTTTAATTTCTTTTTGATAAGTTATTTTTTGCAAAAAAAAATCATCCACAATTGAATAACTTAATTAAGAACGCTTCTACAGCATTCATTTAGTATAATTTGTGTTCGCTTGAGGTTATCCTTTGAAATAAGATTCTCTTGGTCCTTAAATCATACGAGAATAAATTCGTTGAATTAACCAATAAATCATTAATCCATGAATGTATCTTATCTTCCAATAAAATTAATGAATTAAATTCCTTGAATCAACGATAAAATACTTAAGAATTTAAATTAATACATTCACTCAACGAAAAATTTTAATAACGAAACTAATGAAAATATTTCTTAAACTCATCGAAAACCCGTTGTTAAATGAACCCTTACATCCATATTTTCGAGTTTATTCAAAACTTGTTTCACAGTTCAACTAGTTTTATAGAGGTTTTAAGTTGCAATTTTTGTACATATCGGTATTATTTATGAATGATTTGATATCCCAGTTTCAATATTTTGAGTTTGAAATGGTTTGGGGTCGAAATTCTGTATGGTCAAAATTCTGTTTTCAAAATTCTGCATTTCAAAATACTGTTTTTCAAATTTCTGGTTACACAAAGTTCTGTATTTTAAAATTCTGTATTTTAAAATTCTTTATGATCAAAATTCTGTATTTCAAAAATCTGTTTTTCAAAATTCTGTATTTAAGAAAAAAATGTTTTGATAATGTGCGCACTTTTTTACATTATCAAAACGATTTTTTCTTAAATACATAATAATTAAAGGTTTTTTATGATAAAAAGCTTGGCTTTTGTTGGTGCCGTAAGATCAGTCAATACTACGATTCTTTGATCGCTTTCATACAAGGAAACTGAGTTGCCAGAAACTAGCTAGTTTGTAGGCGAGAAGGGGAGATTTTTTGTCTTCCTTTTACGCCCTTCTCGCCTACAAACTCCCAGTTGCCGGCAACTGTGTTTCCTTGTGTGAAAGGGGTCTTTGCGTAGTAAATTTGAAGATTAGAATATTTTTGAAACTGGCAGCCTGGTTTCAAAAAATAATGATATGCCTACTGAGAAGACATCAAGCTGAGTTTTTTTCTGTCTTTGGAAATTCAAAGAAAATAACGGAAGCATTCAAAGGCTGCAAAACAACATTAACAGAATTGATTAAATAAAATAGAAGCAATATTAAAAAAGTTACCACATGCATAACATTTTGTCCATTTTGTATCGAAAATGTATAGATCTCGTTTAAAAAAAATTCACGAGAAGAATAAACATCACAAATACGACATTAATTTGGATTAATACTAGACCGAGAACAAAATATGAAGAGTCGTGAACGATGTTGTGCGTTTCTCAATATAAGTAGAGGAGAAGTTGGATATATGACTTTTGATATACCAACATATATGTTTGTTAAGTGGTTTTAAAAACGGGTATGATTTCGCAAGCGCAGATTACAAGGGCAAGAAATGGAGATCACATTAAAAAAGTGACTTCTTCTTTAAAATACTGAAATTGGGCATAAACAGAATTTTGAAATACAGAATTTTGCACATACAGCATTTTGTATGTACAGAATTATGGACATACAGAATGTTTAAATACAGAATTATGAACTACAGAATTTCGGTCATACAGCATTTTCAAAAAAAATTCAAATAGAATTTAGGTCATACAGAATTTTGAAATCAAGAATTTTGACCCGCTTCCGTTTAAAATACCAAACATTTCGTGAATACTACCGATTTGTCCAAAACTTTAGACTTGAAACTTCTATTGACCTAGTTTTACCGTAAAACTAGTTTTGAAACAACTCAATAATATGACTGTTAAGGAATAAACGAAGTCCACTATCAAACAAATTATAACTACAAAATCATTGATGAAATTAAGTTTTTCGTCGTATTTATTTAAAAAAAATGTCTTGCTCTGCGAAGATAGTATTGATTTCATGTCAAACAAGATTTCTAGGTTTTAATCAAACAAAACTAATATTACGATTATCGAGAATTCCTAAAAAGTGATTTTCGACACGAAGGACACCTATTTTCTAATAAGTCCTGTAGTACATCGAGCTAGAGTCTAAACAATTAAAGGAATGAATGATGTGAAGCATTTTTATGTGATTCTCTAGAAAATAAATTAAAATGTTTGCTTTAGCTTATCTAGAACGCTGCCATACAGCGATTAGGGTTTTATGAAGTTTTCTCAAAAATGACGGAAATAATTTTGATGAAACGTTATACATGTAACCTACAGAACAATTTTAATAATACTGTGTTACCAGGTTTTTTGTATCAACAAATTCTAATAATGGAAATAAGTAATATTTTTTTTTTGCCATATATTGCTTTTATTTCTTTCGTTGGGATATTCCTAAATATCTTGTTACTGGCTTTGTTGAATTCTTCTTCGCTACTTTTAAATTTGTCAAAAAATATTGCATTTAAAATGTATTTAATTAATTTTTTTGTACGCAAAAATACAATCAAATAAAAAGTAAATTATTTTGTTTTCAATTATTTTTTTTTGTATTAAAAAAAAAAAATAATAATTATTATTTTAACTTTTTTTTATAATTTTCACGATACAAAAAAATTATTGAACCATTGCTATACACTGTCAATATCGAGCTAGCACTCTAGCTGTTAAGCTCTACAATAGCAGGTTTGTGTGATCCAGTCGTGTATTTTATTTCATAAACAAAGTGATTCGTCGATACAAAAATAAAAATCATTCAAAATAGCTTTTAACAGCCATGAGTCCTAAAAATTGGCGTTTTAAGGACTAAATGCCGTTTTAAGTTTTAAGGCTGTAGTATTTTTGAAAAAATTACTTAAATACAGTGTTAACGTTGTAATGAATAGATTTTGAATACTAACAATTTTTTTTACCTAAGCTCTTTTCTGGATTTTTGCTTATAATTTTTAGGTCAGACACTAAAAACCGCATGGTTCTAGGATTCAAAATATTAAACATAAAGGAACAAACTTTCTCATAAAAATGAGATCAATTCAGCTTAATAATCATTTCATAAAAACGTGGATTTTCATCTGCTCAGTTCTTACTTTAGATGTAGGTACTACATATACATTCATATAGTTATTGATTCGTAAAGAAAATCGAACTCAAGATAATAATTTTCCTTAACATTACGATTATAGAGAACGCGAAAAAATCAAAATCTGTCTGTCTGTCCTCGCCCGTACAGCCTAAATAGTGTTTTTTGACTAATATGCCCGCAGACGCTTTTTAAATTTTATTTTTAGACAATTTTTTTTTGCTAAAAAGGAAAATAATATTTTTCTCAAAAATGGGTCCGAGGATTTAAAAAAAAAAAATCAAATAAATTAAGAAAGGAAATGCTAATTTTTTATTTACCCCCAGTACAACCATTTTGTTGGTTTTTGATTTTCTCGAAAACAGTCAAGTTGAAAATTTTCAATTGTTTTTTTGTTCACATTACTGTGAACCAAAATTAAAAATAATTTTTTTTTTGAAAATAAAAAAAAAAATCTTGTTTTTTTTGGAAACTAAATATTTTAAAAACGACTTGGTTAATATTTTTAAAACTAGATGTAAATTTTTTAATATTTTCCAGAATACTTGAAATAAATCATCTTTCTCAATTAAAAAATAACGGTACCTTCCATACAAATGTTGAAACACCGTTAAGAACAAAATTCTTTTTCTCGAAAACTGCATATACAAATTTTCAAAAAAAAAAAATATTTGGATTTTAAGAAAAAATATTGAAATTATTTTTTTTTTTAATTTATTATCTTAAAAACGGGATAATGAAATGTTCCTTTTTATTTTGTGTAAAGGTGAATTTTATTAAATACTAAATGTTGGCATACAAGATTTATTTTTGAAAATGAGCGAAAAGTTGTATGTATAAAAAATTAATTTTTAAAATGCCGCATTCATATTTATCAAACAAATCAGATGGCATACTTGATTTTGAGCTCTTACTCTCAAAGCCATTAAAATAAGAAACTTATAGTAATTTATAGTAATAATTTATTTATTTCTTCTTTTAATGCTATCATAATATTTTGGAACCTATAGCTAAGAGTTGTTGGTTCTTTTAATTTTTGATATAAAAACTAAAAGTCCTAGAACCACATTTATGCTTTTCATCAGTTTTGGGTTTGCCGTCAAATTGAAGAGAGCATTGAATATAAGAACTTTAAATAATACTTAATAACATAAAACTTAAAAAAAAATATTGTATTAATTTTAATCGACTAAAAACCGTGAACCTATGTTTTGACTTTTTTCTTCCAATTTAGCGAATTATGATAATAAATATAGAAAATAATAACTTAAAAGATTTTTTGCTGACACACAACTTGTTTAAATAATTTTTAACATCTACCAGCGTCTTTATTGGAAAAGTTATACTACTCTAAGAAAATTACATACAAATTACATTTCTTTTATGGTTCAGAAAGAAACAATATTCCCCTACAATTTCAAGCAAAATTATATATAGTCTAAGAAAGATAGGATCGGACCAGAGACAAATTAATTCATGAAATTTTATTTCTGATATCGACGCAGAATTTTATACTCAACAACATATCCAAAGTCCCCCAAAATTCCCGAATTGGCTTTTTGTATACACGAATTTTAAGAGGGGAGAGGGGAGGGAGGCGGTAGTTTGCCAAGCTAAAACATTTGTTGTAATACAATCTAATCATATAACACATATTTTTAGGGTGCTTTTCAACGCTGATTCTAAAAAGACCAAAACTAAAAAGATACATGTATCCTGTGGAAAGTTAATGTCCTTTTTATGGAATTATCACTTTTTTTTAAAGTACAACAAGTAATTATTACCCAAAACCATTTTAAAACAATGTGATTTTAATGAAATTTGGTATAAATGTTTCATTTGGCATTTTTACAAAGAATCAAAAGAGTCCCCAAAAATATCTGTCGTGAAAGGGTGTTTTTTTGTAGGCGGGATGTAAGTGCGTCATTATTATCATAACATCTATGAATAAGTGTAGTAGCCCGTAGCGTAATGGTTAGTGCGTTCAACTGTCACGCTGGAGGTCTGGAATCGCTTCCCAGCCTCGTCCACCTAAAAAAAAATAAAAAGTTTTTTGTTCAGGGCTACTGCCTCTTGCGAGGAATTGACAAATCCTCCAAGAGTATCACTTGTCACGAATAAGTGCTTCTCGTCTAGCCGTTCGGATTCGGCATAAAATTGTAGGTCCCTTCCATTCCTGTCGAAAGGCGCCAACAGGAATGGTTGCGAGTTGTTAGTCACTAGGCCTTCATGAGCCGTTGTGCCACCCGATTTATTTATTTTTTCTATGAATAAGTTTTGACACTGATGAAATTTGCTTAAAATATTAAATGTTTCATGGTTTCCAAGTATCAGAAGAGTCCATTAAAATAACTTGATCCAAAGAGATTTTTTAGAGAGTTTATGTTTGACCTGCCCTATACGGAGCGCAATCTTAGGTCTTACGAAATATTGTGTTTTCTTGTAATCGAGATAGTATATATGACATATGATATATGATTTAAAGGTATTTTTTAACGCCAAATCTAATAAAAGAACAACTAATATGATACAAGCACCCTAAAAAAGTTAGATTAATTTTGAAACGGATATCATTGTTTTTTCCGTTAAGCAGGTCAAACATTACACCCCCAAAAAACACACTTGGACCTTAGGTATTTGTACGGACTCTTTTGATCCTTGGGTGCCAATATAAATTTAATATTTTTAGCAAAGTTCATAAGTGTCAGAATTTGTTCATGGATGTTATGGTTATAATCACTCACTTGCATCTCTCCCTCAAAGAAACACCCTTTAACCAAAGATATTTTTGGGGACTCTTTTGATACTTGGTAAGCATGCCGATCAAACATTTATACTAAATTTCATTAATATCTCATTATTTTAAAATGGTTTTTGGGTAATATATTACTTGTTGTAGGTACTTTAAAAAAAGTGATTATTCCAAAAAAATGACATTAACTTTCCACAGGATTCATGTATCTTTTCAGTTTTGGTCTCTTCAGAATCAGAGTTGAAAAGCACCCTAAAAACATTTGTCATAAGATTATATTGTATTACAACACATTTTTCAGCTTGACAAACTCCCGCCTCCCTCCCCTCTCCACCTCTTAAAATGCGTCTACACAAAAAGTCAATTCAGGGATTTTGGAGGAATTTGGGTATGTTGTTGAGGATAAAATTCTGCGTCGATACCAGCAATAAAATTTCATGAATTAAATTGTCCCCGGTTGCCCATATTAAATTTCCTATCTTTCCTAGACTAATAACACTTATCGTAAGATACCTTATTAACTGTGAAGGACCCACTTTTAAACCCAGTTAAATATATTTTTGTCCAATGACAAGAATAATCTTTTGATAGCAAGTCCTCTGCTTTTAGCATACCTAATCTTCCAAGATCTCATCGCTCAGAGCTCATATACTATACCTCAATAAACTCATTCTTTAGCATAATAATCGTTTAAAAAAAATCAAATATTTCCAGCACATAAATCACTGTGTTCAATCAATTTCACTTAATGTCATTCAACACAATGAAATTTGTCAACTCACTTATCACCAAGAAAACATTCCATCACAGCACAGCATCCAAGGATTACATGAGTACAACAAGGTATCATCTCAAAATAAAATAAAAGTGGTGCGAGTTCAAACAGAGGGTTCAAGAGTGAGTTGGTATCATATGAGTAGATATAAAGTATCTCACAAAAAACCAAATAAAGAACGAAAGATATCCTCATTTACTCGAGTATTTTTTTTTTCGTCCTTTCGTTAGAAACCCACAATAGAAAGAGTGATTGATTGGGTCACTGACGTGTTTCTTAAAAAAAAAAGATAAGAAATAAAAAAGCGACACTGCAAAGAGTTTCAAAGGAAAAACAAGAAAATAAAAAAAAAATAATAAAAAGACTTTCAAAGGTTCACCCTTCAATGTTGCAATTAGTTCGTTTCGCTTTTGTATAGGAATCCAACCCTTGACATAGACGAGCAACACAGTTTCAACTATAGAACTTACCTCCCAGACCAGAGAACTTTTTCTCTACTTCCTTTCTTTCAAACTAACTAATTACACTTTTTCTGTACTTCCTCTATGTCCTGACGTCTATGCTATATGCTCTCTCTCTGCACTGTAGTTGTCTATGTAGGTGTACTTCAAACTGGAATTACTTGCGCTGATGCTTTTACTTTTATCTAATTGCATGATGAACTACAATCGGAACGTTGATACTATAGATACACTGGATATAAAGATACGAAATACCAATATACAAAAGTGGAAAAGCAAAGAAATGAAATAAAATGTTAAGGGATTGGTTACACACATACACCCAGTTATAAAATAAGAATGATAGTTTATTCCTAAGAAACTTTTAACTGCTAATTGTTTGTTCAATGTCGTCTTTAAATTGATTAGAACATAAAACAAAATGAAAAAACAGAAACCACAAAGATAATATCATCATAAGGAAGGAGGAAAACTGTGAAAACAATGAAATCGGATTGTTTGTTTCTTCTAAAATAGTTTTAAGATACGTATCCGTATCTATTGCACTTTAAACAAAAAAAAAGTAACTGTGGTTGACGAAAGTGGAATTGTGGACTGTACTGACAAAATTCACCTTCTCTGGTATTTTAAAATTGTAGAGTAGTCTTTTGTGAATTGTGACCGGAAGTGAGAATTTGTTTTGACTTTGTGTTAGAGATAGTAGGTATCTTTTAGATGTTTTCTAATGGGAAGGGGTTATCTATCGGATTTCGTTTGGCTATTTTTCATTTCGCAATGATTATTTGGCAATTCTTGTTTGGCAAGTTTTTATTTTGCTATGTTATTGCTTCGCAAAATAATCATTTCGTATCACATCGCAATTTTTAACTCGCATTCTATTCTTTGCCAACTGCCCATTATTTCTTTCGCGCAAAATTCATAACCATGTATGTAGTATGTACCTAAAATATCGAAAGGCAAAACAATTCAAAAGCTAAATAATACTATGCAATAATAAAATTCTAAATATAAAAAGCGAAATTGATCATATGCGGTATAAACATCAATTTTATCAATCCTCTTTTCTTATTAGATAAAAAAAGGGGCACGACTTGATACCACAAACTTGCTCTCATAGCTAACAACCTTAACGTAGCTTGAAGTTGACAATGTGCAATGTGCATATGTATTGGTTCTATAAATTATGATATCATTAAAAAAAGTTTTTAAAACCAAAGGTTCTCTTACGTAAAAATTAATATAACGTTGTTATTTAAATAGCTAAAACAGATAGAGCTTAAAAAAAGTATACCATCTGATTTGTTTGGTAAATATGAATTAATTATAAAAAATTTAAAAATCTTTAGAGCGGTTTTTAAAAAAAATAATTTTTTATATTTACGAATTCGTGAACATTTTTAAAAATAAAATTTTGAATGCCAACTCTTAGACATAAACAAAATACAATTTCAAAAATTAAAAAAATATTTATTGACCCGTTTTCAAGATATTGAATTTTCAAAAGAAAATTTCGATATTTTTTTAAGAATCAAAAAATTATTTTTTTTCGAAAAATTGTATATGCAAGATTTTAGAGGACCTCTTATATAAATAATTTGGTTGAAATCGGTGTAGCCGTTAACGAGAAATTTGAAAACCAAAAAATCGGTTCTACGATAGGTACTGTTAATAATCGTTTTAAAAAAATGTCTACCGAATTATTAATTGTAATAATTATAGGAGCTCGTTAATTTTTTTTTTTCAAAACCGTTAGAGTCGCTTTTGAAATAAATCAATTTTTGTATATTGGTTGTATGGCAGAGGTACCGTTATTTTTTGAACTAAAAAAATTTCAATTTTTGCTCTAGGGAATCCCATAAGAACCTTAAGTCCAAAAATTGAAGAAAATCGCTTCAGTCGTTTAGGCTGGAGGTCGAGGTATAGACAGACAGACGGGCATACGGACAGAGAGACAGAATTGCAAGACCCATTTTTTTCGCGTTCTCTATCATCCTTGTAACGAGGCTTTACATGCTGACGACTTTAAGTCATTACCAACAACATCACTTAACATGACAGGTAACTTTAGAATGGCATAACTAGCAAGCCGGTAATACCCAACATGTACCTTTTAACATGACAAGCCATAACCAGCAACCCTCCAATACCTAACACCACGAGATACGCATATGAGGATAACTTAACAACAAATTACACAGGACATTTTTATTCACGTCCTTACACTTGACACTCACTAGTTACAGAAAAGCAATGATGATGAGCTAATTCGACGAAAGAAAAGTACCCTTTCGGTCAGTGTTCATTAAAGTTCGAGTAAACTAGATTCAATAAATCAGTTTCCCTTAAGCTGTGGGCGAGTAAGTTCGATTATCTTGCCACCAGGGGCCTATATCTGTGATCTTGCCACCAGGGGCCTATACCTGTGATCTTGCCACTATGGGCTTATACCTGCGATCTTGCCGCCAGGTAATACCTGATCTATTATTGCTTGTTAATAAACCTCCGTTATAAGCTGGTCTACCTATATTTTATATGCTATATTTCGTTACTAATAAAGACAATTATTGTTAGAAGGCTATAAGACTATAATGGGAGTTAAGTGTTTTTCTTCCAGATCTACCCTGGAAAACCGGCGAGCAGAAACTCGGCTGGAAAACAAAAAGCACATCACATACTAATGTTAGGGAAAATTACTATCTCGAGTTTTTTTTGCAAAAATATCAACGCATCTGTTTTGACTGAAAGCAGTTTTTGACTATTTTTGGCAATAGTATTATTATTATTATTATTATTGAGCACTGATTTGTTTGTTCCTTTCATGGCATATTTCCGGTTGTTATTTATTTATTAAGGCATATCTACCTGAAAATGTTATAATTGGCCAGAAATAAGAGAAATAAGAACTTTACAAGTATAAAATTACCCTAAAATTCGTATCCGGGCTTTTTTGAGAAGATAAATAGGTGCTGAAATCTTCTTCCTGTCACGGCATATTTACTGCAATTATTCGGCAATTAATAATTATTACTGGCATCCTTAATAGTAATTAATTATTTTCGACCAAAAATAAAAAGATATCATGAAGTAAGGAGGACTACCATTTTTTGAGCTAACCAGTAATGCAGACATTTTTTTAATTCAATGGCAATTACTGGTGTATAGTCAAATTTTACTTTTTCGTTTTAACTTGTTAGTTGTCATGCTAACTTACCACGATTAATTGTTTGCTCTTGAATATAATTTGTCTCTTTCATCTTTTTTCATAATAATCATACATACAATTTTTCAAATCCACTTAATATTAGGTAAGATAAAGTGCATGCGCCCTCAAGTTGTGAATTTTATTTTCTAAGGGCCTGATCATCAATTAAGCTATTAGAAGTTGCTATAATAGTATATTATTTAATAATACAAAAGCAACAGGAATTTGTTTTATTCGAATAATTAGTAGGCACTATCTGAGGTTTAACTGTCTATTGAAAAATTTGCCCTTATTATGTTAAATCTTCTTACGCATTTTCTGAGCTCTTTTCATTTAATTTCGCATTAAATTCCCTTTCTATTACTCGACATATAGCCCAGCCAAATTCGACAATAAATTCGCAAAGCACGTGTAGTTCTGCATTTTTAATATAATGTTGGGGCATGTTAGAGTAGTTTGTAGCTAGGTTTGCAACTTCGAAAAACCTGTGC
Source organism: Melangyna quadrimaculata (assembly GCA_949320155.1). Lineage (NCBI taxonomy): Eukaryota > Metazoa > Arthropoda > Insecta > Diptera > Syrphidae > Melangyna > Melangyna quadrimaculata. The sequence goes on along the minus strand of OX439485.1, from coordinate 53,211,647 downwards.
TCGCTGCAGGAAAAATGTAATAGTGAAAAAAACGCTAAAATCACCTCATTTTTGCGCCATTTTCCTTTATGACTTAAGAAAAAAACATCTACTATAAACTTGTTTGTTGTAAAATTTTCCACAAGACCACGTTAGTTTTAAATTAATGCATGTTATATTTGTGTTGCTATTTAACCATGAATTAAAATATAATTCTTTTAAACTAAGTAATTTTGAAGCACTCAAAGAATAGGTCAAAAATTGTCCAATTCTGCTAAAAATTTGGAATCAAATATTCTAGAGTAATACAAGACGAAATTCAAAAATTCTATCCAAATCGGTCAAATAGTTTTGGCAAGAAATATGATGTTAACTAACTAAGTGCAACACGAAATGTTTGCATCATTGCTTTGGCCAAAGTAGGACACTTAAGTTGGCACTGATTTCTGTACACGTACTTGGAACCCTTAACCATCATTGAATAAAGTTATAGGGGCGTATTCATAGACCTGGGTCTAAGTTAAACATAGCTTTGGTTGAATTTTCGGACGTTGATTCTATTTTTTAAGTTTATCATTTCAAAATATTTGAAGGTATTTGTGTAGTATTTTATAAAAATATAAAACCAACAATTTGTAATTAAAATCGGACTGTATTCATTGAGCCAAAATTGTCTTAAACTGTAGTTTAGTTAAACCTGGGTCTATCTGCGACTATGAATACGCCCCATAATATTTATATCTTTTTTTAAGCAACTTTGGTAGTGAATTTAAAAGTTTCGAAAATGAACACGAAATTACATATTTACATACATGCCAAGTGAACAATTTTCGGAACTTTTATAATCGCTACCAAAGTTGCTTAAAAAAAGATATAAATATTATAACTATATTTTATGATAGTTAAGGGTTCCAAGTTCGTGTGCAAAAATTAGTGCCAACATAAGAGTCCCACTTTGACCACAGAAATGATGCAAACATTGCGTGTTGCACTTAGTTAGTTCTTGCCAAAACTATTTGACCGATTTAGATCGAATTTTCGAATTTCAAATCAAAAAATGCAGAACTACATCGCGCTTTGCGAATTTAGTCCTTTTTTTTGGAAATATTGACTGTGCGAATATGGCATGCAACATTTGTTTACAATCGGTAGCTTAAAAACAATACAATTATAAAAAATTAATGAAACAACTAGATCATTTTGGAAAATAAGACAAAAAAAGTCCGACATAAATTGATTTAGTTTTTAAATACAACATAAGTGAACCTATGTATTTGTTTGTGTTAACCGCTTGATCTACATCTTTATTCAACTTCTCGCAATGATATTCAATTCTAACCACTTTAAAAATACACTTGGGAATTTTCTTTTGCAGCGAATGAATGAATATTGTTTAATTCAAATATCAATATTATGTATGTAACTACATACTACCTTTGATTCAACGAAAAAAATGTTTTGTATTTGCTGTCGAACAGAAAAAAAAAAAAAAACTTATTTCTAAAAATGAAATCGATTTATTTTGTCTGCCCTTTCAGATTGTATGTGGTTTTATCGGTTTGAGTTTCAGTTTTTTCTAATTTTTTTTGTTATTTTTGAATTCACAATTGCAAATGTTTTGTTGATAAAATTCTTGTTTATTCAATCAAATTTATTGATTTTATTATTTTGGATGGGAGAAGTAGTAATATGTTGCTAGTGGTGCTGATGTGTTCCTCAGCGGGTTATCAAAAACCAATCAAAACAAAAATGAAAAAAACACTTTGAAAGTAAGTTCAAACAGATTTGGAAAAAATATACTCCTTACTCTACCTGCTTCCAATGGAGTGAGAGATCATTGCTTAGTCACTGAAGGAAATTGATTTATTTTTGCATTCAATATTGGGTTATGCCATATAAAAAATAGGAACCAATTATGCCGGGGTAAATTATCCATCAAAAAGTTTTATTTTGAAAGTTTTGAGCTCAAGTTTGAGCGCACGCACGGCTTCAAATTCTAGCGAGTATATGAATTTAACAGGCTATTATGGAAAGTAAAGAAAATAATGGGTTATAAATTTTTATGATTTTGGAGTAAGGGCAGTACGTCTACATCTTTTTTTCTGTTTTAAGTAATATTTGAGACCTAGGGTCTTATCGATTGCAATTTGGATTGAAGAAAGCGGAATTCAGTAAATAATGGGAAGGCATTAATATCTTTTAGTCCATTAAATAAAGTGGTGTTTATCCAAACAAAATTCAACGGCTTTGAAGTTTAGCACGCGTACAGTGGTGCGACAAAGCGATGCCATACGAGTATCGATTTTGTGCGATTGTGGAAGCTTTTCGAAAACGGCTGATATCAAAAGTTCCGAGTTCATTTCTTTATCCTTTATAATTAGTACCACCAAATTTATCAAACGAATTGCACCACAAGGACTGAAATAAAAAAAATTTTATTCGTTTGATTTAAACGTCAAAACAAACAATATGGACATTCTCGCACAAACTCGCTTGCAAAAGTGGTCATGCGAGAAATGAGAATAAATGTAAATATTTTCTCGCACGCAAACGTTTCTCGAATCGCATCGCTTTGTTACAACACTATACGCGCAGCCAAGAGATTTCTAGTTTTGTCTTTTTTAACTTTTTTCTTGGTACCGGTTACCGAAATCAAACAAATAGTCTTCTTGAAAAAATTAGCTCATTAAATTTCCTAAAAAAGAAGAATAATTTATGCATTTTATTCTTGTCTGTTATAGTTTAGAAAAAACTCTAGCGGAATTTATGAGAAACATGCAGGTAGTTATTTTTTTGCTTTTTTTTATTTATCTTAGAAACAGTTATATAAATAAATAAATTGGGTGGCGCAACCGGCTCGTGAAGAACCAGGGCTAGTGAATAACAACTCGCAACCACAATGTATGCGCGTGTCGACAGGAATGGAAGGGACCTACAATTTATGCCGAATCCGAACGGCTAGGATTTGTCAATTTCTCGCAAGACGCAGTAGCCCTGAAAAATTTTGTTTAGTTTTTAGGTGGACGAGGCTGAAAAGTAAACCCAGACCTCTAGTGTGACAATGCTGCGGGCTACTACTAAGAAACCGTTAAAAAATAAATCGGGTGACACAACGGCTCATGAAGAACCAGGGCCTAGTGACTAACAACTCGCAACCATTCCTGTGTGCGCCTTTCGACATGAATGGAAGGGACCTACAATTTTATGCCGAATCCGAGCGGCTAGACGAGAAGCACTTATTCGTGACAAGTGATACTCTTGGAGGATTTGTCAATTCCTCGCAAGAGGCAGTAGCCCTGAAAAAAAACTTTTTAGTTTTTAGGTGGACGAGGCTGGGAAGCGATCCCAGACCTCCAGCGTGACAGCCGAACGCACTAACCATTACGCTACGGGCTACTACCGTTCCTTGTATTAAAAAAAGGACTTCAAAAAAATAAAGCCAAGATAATTTTCTACAAAATTGATTATAAATAGGAACACTCCATCTCACTTAATAAGGGACAAGACTTTTTGTTTTAATTTTAAAATATTTTTTCAAGTATTGGAAACCTTAGAAAATAAAAAAAAATTTACATTAATGTAGTGATCATATTGTAAAAAAAAAAATTGTTGGTGTTAATTTCCTGTTTTATGAAGGTTTTTCCGAGTCTCTCTTGATTACGGACAAATGGAAACTGTATACATTTCCGAGTATGCAGACTTCACTTCAAGACATTCCTGCATATAATTTCAGCTACAGTATTTGAAGAAGTTTTAAGAATCAGTATAGTTGTTCCTGAGATGCTGCAGCCTTGCTACTTCTTGCTCTTTCTTTTCCCATTGTTTTTTATGTTATTAAGATATACGTGGCTATGGCTATAATACTACATTAGACCCTCCGCCAATTGTGTTGTGTATGAAGCCGATAGTTTTCTCTTGCTGTTTGTTAGCTAAAACTTTTCCTATTTCTTCCTTGGTTCAATACTTTTTCTGCCCAAAATTGAAAATTATATGACTTATGCCTCGATTCCAAATTACCATAAAATGTAGAGCTTTCTATAGTCCCCTTACTGCATGATTTTTTTTTCTTCATGAAAAAAATGTATGTGGTAGTTAATACTAAATTAGAGGACACGTGTTTTAGTTATTTTTCATTTTATTTGATAAAAATTGTGAAAATCGAATTTTTCCGGTTTGTATCATATATGGCACACTGAGCAGAAAAGGAACAAAAATTATCTTTACAAAATAAATCAATTATTTATTGCAAACTTTATAAAGTGTGGAATTACATGAAACTATTTCTTTTTTCGTTCAGACATAAGTTTAGTTTCGGCACTCCACAAAAGATCTTCCACCTAATTCTGGGACCTAACACCGCTGTCTATAAAAGTCAAAACACGTAAGTGATCTAACTGATCCAAGCGTATGTCCTAGGATGGCATACTAGCAACGGATCTTTTCAACTTCTTTGATTGAATAATATTCTCTATGACATTAGAACTTCTTCCTCGTTTGTTGACGGTACTTGGTGCTGGCATAGCATAAATCTTCGATTACCGCGCAATTGAAGTCTGCTAAAGGCATCCACTGCTCGGATCTGTCAAGCCTTCGTCTATTACAGCAGCCACGCATTCACTGTTACCATATTGATCATGTAAAAGAAAATTCGTCGGTAGAATTTTTTAGATCTAATTTGTATCCTATAGTATTCAAGAAGCGCATCCAACAGATCGACTCCTCCCATATGTCGATTGTACGGCACTGCATTTGGACATGGTACATCTTGGTAGGCCCTTTCTTTTTTATTGTATCGTCGAACTTCAGAAGTTGGTTTGCTGCCGACGTATGTCGAACCCAAGTTCTCGATCCTGTTATCATACCAGGTTACTACAGAGATGTCAATTTCCTCTACAGAAGCAGGTCCTTGGGCTCTAAAGTGCACAGGTCCTTGGGCTCCAGTATAAATTTCAAAGTCATAGCTGAACCCAGAGCTACCACTAAGCACAAAATTCGTATATCCCCATTTTTGTTATTAGGGGTTGTTGCCAGCACTTTTTTTTGTATGACACGAAAACATATAACAGATAATTTCAAAAAAAAAAATCAAACTTTGTGCCCTTGTTGCATGGTGTGCCATATATGATCCATACCGTTTTTTCATCACAAAAGTACTATTACTTCACCAAACTAAAAAAAAATACTTTATCAATAATACTTACATTATTTTCTTTACGGGTATATTTTTTTGCGAGCACAAACTTTAAGTTTTGTATTTTGTATAGAATTTTGAATTTCTCAAACACGCTCATACCCGACTGAAACCTGTTTGACAAGTTCGACGAAAGAATTAATTGCCAAAACTCACTTATAGATGGTGCTAATAAATACAATTTCAAACGTATATTATACTTTTTTCGTACCGCATACAAAAAACCATAAAAGTTATTAAAAATTCAAAAATATTTAGATTAATATGGTTTGGCTCATATATGAGCCACCATGCGGTAAAGGGTTAAACAACACGATATTATTAATATAACACCAACAAAACTTTTACAAAATTGTCATTACACAATATCCTGTAAAGCAGAACCGGAATGGCAATGCAGGGGGAGTGAATATGTTTTTCTAGAGTATAAAATACTTTGAAAAATATTGTAAAATTAATTAAAACAAATAAATCTAGTCCCTAATCAACTGGAACGGAGTGTAAAATCGATTTTGTTGAAAATTTTCATGGATTTAATTTTGTGAAAAACAATTTTTTTTATACGAGAGAGTTTTAAAATATATGGAAAAAACCAAACAAAACTACATGATTCTCTTAACTACCGCTAGAGTTATTTTCTAAGCTATACAAGATACAAACAAATATGCAATATATCTTTTTTTTGAGTAAATTTAATAATCTTTATATTTATATAAGATTATTTTTACTTGCTCTATAGGGCAAGTATTGGTTTCGTGTCAAAACAAAATTTCGAGGTTTTAATCAAAACTAACATTACGACAGGCTCCAGGATCCAGGATTTCGGTTAGGGGGGGGGGCAATTTTCGTGTAATTTTGCCTACCTTTAAAAAAAATGTCTAACGTAAACTAACGTCTTTTTAATGATTATCTGTTAGGTATGTCTTTCTTAAAAATATTAAATATAAACTCAAAATCAAATATGAAAAGAACAATTTTTTTTTATTTCATTGAAGTTAGTCTCTTTAAATATTGCTCTGGCTGGCAATGAAGAAAAAGAACTCTCTGCCGAAGAATTTGCTTCCGGAAGCGTTGCAAGGATACGAAGAAAACTATGTATTATTAAAAAAACATCCTTGTTGCATTCATTAATCAAATCCAGAGCAGTTACGGGAAGATGATTGTTCAGCTCCTTTTCTTTAATCCATTTTTCGCGCCAGAGCACCGACTCATCTTTAAGCAAAAAAAAGGCAGTTTCTATATTTAAGACTAGGAGTTGTCCAAAGCGATCCAATAGAAACTCTTCAGTATTATATCTGACGGTATTTTCCGGGATGAAAGTTGTAAGTTTAAACACATCTAAGGTTTCGGGTTCAAATCTTTCACACAAATCGGTTAGGACAAAGTCAAGTAGAGGTGCATATAAGGATATCCTGTAGTACTATTCCGCTGAAATTGTGTCAAAATTGGGTCGGTGAATTTGGCGTCCACCATGACGTGGTATTCGAGGAGATTTCAACTCAACATTCAATTGATCACCTTAATTTTTTGCACGCTGCAAGATGTTTAGTAAATTAGTATTTATGATCTGTGGGCGACTAGAAAGAACGGAAATCGTGTTCTTTACCAGCATTGAGCTGCTGTTAAGGTCAAGAACTGTTGTTTGTAGCAATTTGCTCAAGGAATGTGTGAAAGACAACACATCACTTAAACACAATACTAGTAGAATGAATTGTGTAGTACATAAAGTTGTTACAAGGGAAGAAGCCTTGCTAGCTGTACTTGGATCACGCCACTGCGAAATCGCTTCCAGTGTTTCAACAATTTTGACGCCTTCATGCCGGTCTACCCACCTAGTCTCACAAGGAGATGTGAGTGCACACCCTAAGGTGCTCATGAGGATAGTTTTCTTTCAGAAACATATTTGGAAACAACTCCGGACTTTGATTTCTGTTTGGTTTAACAGAAACGCAGAATTGCCCAGGGGGTGCAATTGCCCCCACTGCCCCCCCTGGATCCGCGCCTGCATTACGATGATGAAGAAGTCCAAAAAAGTGATTTCCGTCAAGACGGCCATCGCCGCCGCGCCGTGCGTCGTTGGTCTGTTTGTCTGTGCGTCATGACGTGTATGGAGCAAGAGCCTAAACTGTTGAACGGATTGGCTTCAAATTTGGTGTGAAGTGTTTTTATGGGATTCCCTAGAGGAGAAATTCGAATCGTTTATTTTAGTTCATCTAGAACGGGTAGCTGCAATTCAACGATTTCGGTTTTATCGAGTTTTCTCGAAAATGGCTATAATCATTTTGATTTAAAATTCTTAAGACCAGTTCTAATAATACTGTTCACCAAGTTCTTTCCAAAAAATACGAATAATGGACATACTAATATTATTTTTTTTAATTGCCCTTTTTATACTTATTACTCCCTCATATCTCGTCATTGGCTCGGTTGATTTTATCATAATTTTGCGCTTCAGTACTTCTTAGCTAAAGAACAAATATTGCAATTGCAATTTGTATAAATAATTTAAAATAATAAAGTAAAAGAAAACTTTTTATTTTTATTTTTAACCTTTTAACCAAATTTGTTTGTTTTATACTAGGTTTCCACTTGTCATTGAAAGACACAGTTTGACAAGAAAGGGTGAATTAAACCTTGTCTCTACTAATATTTTCTTTGCTTTTCGTGCTGGTACTAGCCACCCTGTCTTGTCAAAGTGTGTCAATTTGGCGCTTTCAATGACAAGTGGAAACCTACAGTATTATATCAAAAAAATCAAAATTGCTTTTTAAACATGTATTTATTAATTTTTCGTTAATGATATAAGAATATTATTAACCATCACAATATCTACACTGTTAATGTCTATTTACATTCTAGTTGTTAACTAAGAGAGCAAATCGAGCGAGCGATCCAGTCGTTCATATTTTTTTTTTAAATTCCAGTAATAGTTTCCAAGATAAACGTAAAAAAAGAAGAAAACTACATGTTTCTCATCGCTGCCGCAAGCGCTCCGCTCGGATTCTTGGGAAATTTTTGTTGGGTCATCACTAGACTAGACATCTCTTAGTTTATTTGCCAAGTTTTAAAACTATTGAATTGGTAATGAATTAAAGGCCGATTTTTGCCTTCGTTGATTAAATGAATATTAATCATAAATATTCAAAAATAAATTATTACGTGGTGGCCAAACTTTGTATAGCGTTTTTCTCCGTAAATACTCAACGGACCTATACATGAATTACACACCGTGTCGCGTAGGAATAGTTTTGTCCCAGGGATGTGCACAAACCAAAAATTATGTTCGGTTGTAACCGTTAAGGGTATAAATGGTTCAAGGTCGAATTTCGGCCGTTAGGCGATAACAGTTATTATTAGAACTTTTTTTTTATTAATTAAGCGTGCTCTAAAGGGGATTTACTACCCTTAAAATGTTTAAACACAGTGCGAGCGTTAGTAAAATAGGGAAGGATTTAAGAGGAGGTGCCAATATCTTCTTTGTGCCTTATTTAATTATTTTTGCATACAAAAAGTATACACAAATTAAAAAAATAAATCACTATTTAATTCATTATTTAACTAACACTCTAATCTTTCTAATTCTTAAGCTCCGCATGCTCCATCATCTCCTTGACCTTTAGGTATCTTCAATATCTTCTAAGATTTTTATTATTTTATGTATACCTTATCATGGTCTAAATTCAAATTTCATTTAGTTTTTCAATTTCTTTGCTCATTCAGATTTTAATTTAAATTTCCACAAAATTGCCATTTAAAACAAAACCACTTCTGTCTGTGTCCTCTATTTTCTTTGAGTTTCTTTGCCCTTTGCCTCTGAACCCTTTTGCAAAACTACACGCTAAAGAAATGAACGAACTAATCAAAAAACTAAAGTCATCGAGAATTCAAGTAGAGTGTCCGTCTATTTTACTATCACAAAGTACTGAGCAAAGAATTAATTAAATTTCGAATTCAATTATTTCGGGGATACCCTTTATACCTTTTGAGTCTTTAAGTGCTCTCCTTCTGGGTTTGTTTGAATTTCTTATATTGTGTGTGGTGTATCAACAAACTAATAGCTATTACTAAATTTCCCTATAAATCGAAAAAACATAAACATTAAAATATGAACCTGGTCTTTGTAAAGAAAATATAGACAAGATAGATAAGACATAGGTAAACTAAAGTTCAGAAACTTTGGCACGAAATTTACGTGTGATGAAAATTAAATTGAATTTTCTCTCTCGTTTACTAGGTGCAGGGTGCTCAAGGTAAATCTTTATAATAAAATTCCGAAATATTTTGTTGAATATCCAATAATCCCACTGAATGTAAATAAATGCAAACTATAAAGACAGACCTAAGAGAAAAACAAGAAAATAAAATGTCGGGTCGAAGGCAAAAATCGAAGTGCATATAGAAATATTCTAAACACGCATCAGGATGTTGCATACAGGATTCGAATCCAAATCCTAACCGAACTATCAATGAGGATATAGCTATATTTTTATTTGTAGGGACATTCTAGTGTTGTGAAGCTGTCATTATTTTCTTTTGTGGACATTTTTCATGCGAGATGAGAAGGGAATATAGCCAGTGTTGCCGGAGAAAAATATTAGAAGGTAGTACCGCAGCCAAAAAAGGGGAGTATTTTGAGAACAATAGTAGTATAGACATTTTTAAGTCTTCAAAAACAAGTCTTCAAAAAATAAATTCAGTAATAAAAAAAACATAAATAAATTATTATATGTTTCAGAACCTCTAGCAACACAAGGCACATTAACAGCTTTTTTAAGCCTTTACCGCCTCAAAGGAATTCAATTACACTTAATATAATGAATGTTTACTTGGAATTATTCTTACATTATTTCAAGTAATAATTTGGCAAACCTTTTTATTTTATTGAACTAGACATACAAATTCAAGGAGTTAAAACAAAAAAACAGAACCATAAAAACAACAATCTTAAGTAACCATAAGGGTTTTCATAGTAATGCAACGAGATAATTTTCCGATTTGTAGAAAAACTAACTTTCCGTAAGATCTTTACATGTAAACCCCATTAAGAGTCAATTTATTCACTATTGCTCAACTTGATGAAAACTCCAAAGATGGCCAACTTACAAGTTGACTTCAAATCCATAGTTGAACTGAAAGTTGAAAAATGCTTTTATTCACTACTTCGAATCTGAACTCCAGAGTTGAAATTCAAAAGTTGACCAACCTGCAGTTTCTAAAATATCCTTGGGATATTTGTGAGACATGACGCACAAGACGTCATTTTCAACTTTTGTTTTGCATTAGAATCAATTAATATGAAACCAAAAAAAAAATCATGCGGTCCACCATCTTAGTACTAACTCACCCGGCGATGCTTGATTTCGGTGATCGGTCGATAACTGAATAGCATGAATGAATGGACAGAAATGAAGAAAAATCCCAAGTTTGGTCGCTAACTTCTACTATTTCGGAGAGTTGAGAAAATCCAAAGTTGATCAACTCTAAATTTTAAAATAAATAGTTGAAAACGTCAACTTTGAGTGAATAAAAACTATTTCTGAAGTTGACTGTTAAATTTCCAAAGTTATGTTCAACTTTGACTGAATAAATTAGGCCTAAAAATACTTGCATAAACGTGGCAAATCATCAAATTAAACGTCGAATTTGACTTATCGCAGTATATCAGGATTATTTCTACGCTTTCCGCTTCAAATTTGTGAGATAAAATCTATGTTTTGCAGAATATTTTTCCCATACAAATTTTGACATTTCATTTCTACCCATACAAATTCTATAGTTTTTAAGCTTTCTATAGGTTTCCGCATTTGCATGACTACCCTTAATAAAATATATACCGAACTGACAGATAAAAATTGCATGAAGCCAACAAAAAAAAAAAACAAGAAAGAATTCCCTTTTAGACCACGGTTTTGAAGATTATAGTGCTGCCAAATTTTCATTAAGTTTAAAGTGAATTAAATTAATTTAGGTTGACATTACACTTTGCTGCAAGGGTAAGATATTTTAGGCCTTTAAAAAAGGAGTACGAATATGAAAGGAGGAGTACGGGAGTACGGAGGCGTTGAAAGTAGTACAATACTCCTATGGGAGTACTTTCGGCAACACTGAATATAGCTATCTAAATCTTGTGATAGTCCTTTCTTGTATAGTATTTTATGACTTTAATATGGGTTAATATATTTCAGGAATTGCTGAGAATTGGATATCATCATGGCTGCAGTTAAATGGTGTCAGCATCGTCATTTCTTCCTTCCGGATATACGCCTCAAGATGAATGTGGATTGTATTGATTGATTTGATATTGAAATGAATCTTTTACAGTGGAGAATGGGAAGTTTTGTACAAATTGCATGTTATGGACAGGGCTGCATTTATTAAAAAAAGGTTTATAGAACGTATTTTATTTGTACAAAAAGAATAATAATATTTAATTATATTCACCATAACGTTAGATGCATGCAGTATGCATCTGCTGTTAAATTCATCTTTTCAATTTTTATAAATTTGACTAACCATTTTTTGGTAAAACAAATATTTTTGCTATTACTTTTTCTCGAGCATTTGCCAAATATCGTCTACCAGTGGGAAAATTGGGACATTGAAAAAAAAAACAGTAAACCTTTTGGAAGACCACTCAAACTGCAGGTAGTTTCAGAAATTGATCAACTATAGATTCAATAATCTTAAACACATAGAAATTTTTGAAAATTCTTTAAAAAGTGTTAAAAGTCTTATGTGCGGAAACAAAATTTAAAATTCATTGAAAAATGAATTGCACGAACTTTTTTTTTTAATTGAACAAAATGAGAAAAAGCTGTGGGGGGGGGGTGGTCATTCCGTAATTTTAAAAACGATTATTAACCACAAAACGATAATCGTTAGCGTGATCGTCATTAATTTGCTTCACGTAACTAAATCACTATCGTCTCGACAATCGTTTGTTTTAATCACAGTTTGAGAATATTTGAAATATAAATTTCACTGTCAAAAAACGACAATTTTGCTATTTACTGTACTGTTTTTTTTACTGCTTGGAGCCAATGTGTCTCACCAAAATTGCAAAATGTAAGTTAATTTCCCTTTATTTATTAGTAAAATTTAAAAATGCATTTTTATTTTTGGATGTGGTTTAGTTCAATTTCAGTGTAAAAGTTTTAACAGTGTGGTGTACTTCAAAAATATATACAATGCATTATCGTTTGTTCTTTTGTATTTTATAAGTATAAGGATATTTACAAACATTTTATATCAAAATAAGTATAATACATGAACTTATTGGGAATCCAGCAGTAAAACCAGACTTTTATTGGTTGATGGAGCAAGTTGGATCGCTTTTATAAAAATTGTTTTTTTTTTGTTGCATATATATTTCCTTTTAACACTTGAAAAACTTTGTAAGTTCATATCAAATCGCTTAAAGGTAAGAAATCAATTTTACTTCATTTCAGATTATTTTCGACATAATTATTAAAGGAAAAGTTAAAAAAAGCGTTGCATTTTCTTTACTTGTGTCCTTTTTTCGTGTGTGACTTTTGTTAAGCTTAGTAATGAAAATAGTAACCTGATTGCTTTACAAGAATCATATACAAATCATCAATAGTTTCCATAGACACATAAGGTGATATCTAATTAGCCATCGTTCAAATCCCATCGATTTGACGATATTGTTTTGACGATTTTTGAGTACCGGCCCGCGCACACATAGCAAGTTATTGTCCGAATAGTGCTCGGCCGTCACTGGCCGAACTCATCCGATACACTACTACAACCGACATCGTCCGATGTCGCCCGATAATAAGCGATCAACCGACAAATCCGAACTTGTTTGGATTTCACGTCAGTTTGTCGGTTGTTTCTTGCCAAAATAAATAAAAAATAAAATTTATATTGAAAACTTTATTAATTGAGTTCATAATTTGACAAATTTCAAAATTTTAGAACAATACAGATATTGGTAAGCAATTATGCACAAGTTGGTACGTTTTTTTTCACTTTCTGCATTTAAAACTCCGACTGAATGACGTCACGTTCAAAAGCGGCATTGTTAAAAACAGGCATCAGGCGTCAACGGCAGGAGTGTATGCAGTAGAACGTCCGAGACATTCGTCCGAATAGCTCCAAACAGAAATCGGCCGATTAATCAGATTCAGTGTACGTGAACCGACAGAAATCAAATAATTTTTGATCGTCAAGACGATTTCTTCTAGATGATAGTGACTATTGTTTTTACGTGAATTAAGACTATCGTCGAAACGATATCGCGTGGCGATAATCGAATCACGAAATGACCCCCCCTGATGTTTTCTTTATTTGGCCTACCAATTGACCACGAATGAGATATATATCGTTGGAAAGCTTTGTCCTAGTACATCATATTTTGTATGGACACAAAGCTGTAAGCCATGGGATTTAGGCAGTATATGGCAACAAAGTCTGCAATTAGAGCAAAAAATTAATTGCAAAAGTATTCCATTGAAATGACAGTATTGGTCACTTTCGATGAATTGAATAAAATTAAACAAAATAATAACTTTTATACCAATGGCTAATAATAGCGAATAATGTCATGGTTGGCAAACAATTTACTTAACAATATGAACAGAATCCGGAAAACTCGATCCGCAGTGCATTGCTTACTACTACTCTACTCATTTGTCTTGAAAGGGAAAGAGAAGGCTGCATTGTGAATCACTGCGGATCGAGTTTTGCGAATTCTGTAATCGGCTTGAGTAATTTTCCCTAACATTTAGATTTATAATAATAACTCATATATTAAATATAAGCTATTATAGAAATACAAGACTAGACCTGAAGAAGGACCTCAACACGTCCGAAACGTCGTCAAATCTAAAAAGTAAGACAAGACATCAAGAAAGACCAATATAGGAGCTATTATTATTATGATTGAGGTCAAGAAAAATTAATTATTATAATGACTTATCATCTTTTTCGAACGTGAAAAAGTAGGCCTCATTTTTCTGTCTGTCTTTCTGAATGTACCTCTACCTGCAGCCTATGAACCATTGAAGCGATTTTCTTCGAAATATGGACTTTTTAGAAGATTCCCTAGAGGGGAAATTGAATTTTGTATTTAACTCAAAAAATAGGGGTACCTGTCATACAAGCAATACACAAAAATGTATTTATTTTAAAAACGACTCTTTTGACAAAAAAAAAATACAAGTTACAAGTTAAATATTTTGGTACAAACATTTCTTATTAAAGGTAGGTACCCTACCTACCTATCATGGAAAAGATGTTTTGATTCTCAAATGTCTCGTTTATGTCATTACCGATTTTGAAATTTTTTGAAACTAGAGGCTTATTTAAGTTTAAGCAATTTTACATTTAAAATTTAAAAAAAAAAAAACAAAATAAGTTTTTAATAAAAAAAATATTGGAATTTGTTTTTGAAAATTCAATATTTTGAAAACGAGTGAGTGAATTTATTTTTATTATAATGCAAAGTTGTATTTTAATAAATAATAAAAGTCGGCATATCAAATACTGTTTTTAAAAATGTGCAAACCTTTTTATATATATCTACAAAATTAATTTTTAAGAAAACCACTCTAACGGTTTATAATTTTTTCATAAATTCACTCACATTTATCAAAAAAATTAAAAATCTTACTTGTTTTGGCGCTCTAGCTATTTAAAATAGTGTTTAAAAATAAAAAAGTGCGTGTTTGAAAATAAGAAAAGTGCATTTTTAATGTACTTTAAGAAGAAAAAGGTAAAATTAAAAATTCATAAAGTAATTTATATTTAAACTTTTTTGAACATTTTATATTTTTTTTTTCGAAATCATTAATTATTATTGAACGAATAACATACATATTCAATTTCTTTTCTTCAATTCATATTTATAACGAATAAAATGGCATACTTCTGTTTAACTCTAGATTTTTTAAATGCTTTTTAAATTTAATTAATTTTATTAAAAATAATACCGCTAATCAAGTTTTAATTTAAATAAATATGTATAAGGGCCAGTTTTACAGGAAACACTTCTTACCGGACTAAGTTGCACTTAAGTTAACCATATTGGGACTTTATGGCCATTTAAGCAGTCTAAGTTAATGACATTTAAGTGTCCAATATGGGGGACTTAGTTTAACTTATTCAAATAATTTTGCACTGCGGAGATGGGCATTTTGTATCCTAGTTTGAGCATTTACATAAGTGTCACTCCTGTGACTGTGAAACTGGCCCGAAGTGTTTTCGCCTTTTTTAACAAATATGATGACTGCAAAATTTCAGTTTGCCCACTCTCTGCTTTTCATGGCCGTACTCTGAAAATGACAAGTGTGTGTTACACAGTCTAGATTACAGTAGTCACGGAGTGTTTCATATATCTTTGAATTAAGCTGATGTTTGGTTTTTGGTGTAAATTTCGTATTTATACGATGTTACTCTCATACAAAATTGGGCCTAGATCGTATTAAAAAATTATGTTTATTTCTGTTAGAAATACCGGGAAATACCACAACAGATTTTCTCAAAATTTTGATCAAGGATTTATCGCTTATCAATATGCCCCAAAAAGTACATTATATGAAAGGTCTGACTTATAGTTAGGGCGTTAAGGCAATATTTTAGGTCTAACCTTGCACTTCATTCTGACGCGATGAACTTTGGCACACTAATAGTCCACATCTTAGGTTTACTTCTAAGAAGTGTTTCCAAGGTGGCAACACTGGCAGACCGGAGAAATTATAAGGGTTGCCTTCTGGCCATGTTTTAACACGAAATTTCACATAAATTAGCCTATAAATCGAGAACCAGACATCGGTGGATGTCGTGAAATGTCTCGTTGGATTAAGAATACTTGATGCCATAGGAATATGTTATTTTTGGACCCCTCTCCCAGCCTTGTACGCCGGGGGAGCAAAATACCCCCGGCAGATAAGGGTTTTTATTTGTCAGAAAATAATAGTTATAAAGTGAATATTAATAAAATTTTAAGATGAGCGTCGACGTAAAATTTCATAATCTACATTATATCCAAAGGCCATTTTTATCCATGTATTAGTTTTTTGTATAATCGCTTTCAAAATGGGGGGAGGGGAAGGTGGAAGTATATCAAACCCCTATATGTTCGTCTTGGTATAATATAAGCATATGGCACATGACCTTAGATTAATTTTTAATGCCCAATCTTATGCAATCAGAATAATTTCAATATAATGTCCCCAGAAAAAGTTATAACCTTTTTATAAAATGACGACTAACTTTTCAGTGGAACGAGCATAACATTACCAAATTTCAATGGTACGGTGATGAAACTTGGCACACATGTCTCATTTGTCGTTAAAAATAAGAAGCAAAGGAGTCCATAAAAATATCTGAAGCTAAAGGGTGGGGGAGGGGTCAAAAAATGAACATATTCCTATGGCTTTAAGTATTCTTAATCCAACGAGACATTCCGCGATTTCAACCGATGACTTGTTACCGATTTATAGGGTAATTTATGTGAAATTTAGTGTTAAAACATGGTCAGAAGGCAACCCTTGTAGCTCCGGTCTGCCAATGTTGCCACCGTAGCAACACTTCTTAAAAGTAAACTTAGGATGTGGACTTTTAGTGTACCAAAGTTCATCCCGTCAGAATGAAGTGCAAGGTTGGCTCTCTTAACGCCCTAACTATTACGAATTTCAATGGAATTTCCTAACAATGAATTGATAAATCAAAACAAATGGTCTTCTCTGTGGTTTAATCATTCAAATCTTGAATTGATTGTATTCAATATAAAATATTGTGTTATAAAAAAATACGAGAATAGCTCATGCACAAGGAGGGCGGGCCTTAAAAGAGTTCCAGACAACCATGCTTACAGGCTATAAGACTTATGTTATCCTTAAGCAAAATGGTGTATAACTCGCTCTACCCGTAAAACATGAGTGTGGATTTCTTCCTATATAATACACGACGAGTCCACGTTATTTCCATAAATTCCTTAGATATCAACTTCATATACATATCGACGTCGAGAAGTGAATACAAAATTCGAGAGATTTCTGAATTGATGTTTGAATGCAACAGGGATATAATATAAGATTATTTTATTTTTTTATACGAAATTCTTCTTCTACTGTCTGTGATGTTAGAAAAGTTATATTCTAAAATATATTTTCTACAAATGCCTTCAAGGATGAACGATTTAATGCAGGAAATGTGTATACGGGCTTTATTCGAATTCAACTCCTCCCCCCTTCCAAACTCAAGCAGAACTAAAATGTCACTAGAAAAAAAGGGAAATGTTTTTGCATTATCATGATTGAGAATGAATTGAATGCGCTTAAGGCTTCCAATTGAAAATTTACCATGAAAAATGGAATCCTTCAACATCGAGGACCTCTTCTAGCGAGTACGATTGAGTTACAATAGAAGCAAAAAAAAAAAAAAAAAAAAAAAAACACAGAAGAAGAATCGAAATAAAATGAACTTACTATGTAATAAAAACTTCTTGTTGCACTGTTATTTTCAGATAATGTTGCTTTTATTATGCCATTAATATCAAGATAGTCGTGTTCATGGGACATTGCTACTCTGAACAAAATATAGATGAAAGGGAAGCGAAATTTAAAATAAAACAGTGAACATGAAAAGGAACAGCTGTGTTCTTATGGACGAACAAATATCTTTTAAATTTCGAGATCAAAAACAGGTCAAATCCTAATTTAGAAAACGAAACAAAAAAAATATGTTTATGGTGGTGAAACATTGTAAGGGAAGATTTATGTATGTGCTAAAGCAAATCAATTTCAGACATATTATAAAGGTTTGTTCGTAAAAGAGCTGAATTTTGAATTTAAACGATTTTTATAACTGACTTTTGAAATACAAAATTGTTTTGATAATTCCAGTTATAACACATAGCAAGATACGACTTCATTAAAGAAAAAAAAATTCTTTAAATTTAAGAAATAAATATTTTCAGAAAAGACGATTTATCAAATTTCAACAAACCAATCTCTTTGTTGTTAATCACCGTTTTAAGAATATTAATTTAATTCAAAACTTGCCAGATTTCCCAGAACTGAGATACACATTCCCGTACTCTACCTTCGAACCACTGCACCTTAGCGTGTTCGTTCTTTGTAATATTTTTTTTTTTTTTTAATTCAAACGTCTTTTTGGCCCAACCTATTATAATTCGTATAACTTCTCATAACTTCATTAAACCAATTTCAAACAATCTTTTTTTTCTTCCTAATTTCTCATTAATTTCGAAAAAGAATTTAAATAAGTTTTAAAACTCTCATTAGCTTGATGTCGCATCGATAAACACACACATCCCGCACTTCTGACTTTTTCTTTTATCCTGATTAACATGAGGTCTTGTCTTCCATGAGGATATGTTTGTTTTGGTGGAAAATATGTTTTAATTTCAAATATTATTTAAGAAAAAAAAAAATTTGCAAGCTTGAACTTTTTCAATAGTTTTTTTTTTTTCTGTTGTATACACGTTTGTATATCACGTATACATTATTAAAAAGGATGGAAATTTTGTACACACTTGCATATGAGGAACGAACGTCAAATGCATGTATGGGAAAAAGGAAGATTTTTCTTTTAAAATTTCCTTTAAAAGAATTTTTCTTTCCATGAAAGTTCCTCTAATGGTTTTAAAAAGTTTTTGTTTGACTTAAACTTTCCAACCAAAAAATTGTATTAATACAAACATACGATCCAAGCTTCCGAGTATATTTTGCGTCAGCTTTTTAAAACAAAAGTATTTAGAGGTGCATACGATTGTGAAAATTTTGGAATGTATATTATATACGAAGACTTTTGGCTTTTGAACTTTTTTAAGTTAAGTAGCAAGAATTCGGTTAGAGCATAACGTCATTTTGGTTAACTTAGAAATATATGTATGATTTTTTTTGCTTTTAGCTCAAATATGTGAACTTTATGTCAATTAAAGTTTTGAAGCGAAACTAATGTTCTGTAATTATATCGTACATTTCTAGAGAAACTCATTTTAGCGCATCAATGGGTTTCGGTAACTTTGCTCTTAAGATAATTTTATCGAACAGAACACAGGAATAACATAATGGCAGTATATGTGATAAAATGGGATTCTCTATTACCTTATACGGTAAGTTTCTGTTTTTAAACTGTCAAATTGTATATCACACGCCTTCGAAAACCGGATAATAAATTCTTAAGTATAGTACGCTGCTGATGCGAAAAAAAAATCCCATACAAAAATGACATGATTAAATCATAAACGCTGTTTGACCAGCGTAATTTATTATTAAACCAGATTGTTTTGACAAGTCTCCACTCTCTTTTTGCACAGAATTAATTATGGCCGGACCATTAATTATGTGCGGAAAAATGACATTTGGGTTTGTTCGCGCTTTTATTTGTTTTTAATTATTAAATTTTGTTTTATTTATTTGCAATTTGTGAAACTCTCCATGAATTATTTTTCTGCTGTGTTTTTGTAAGCTTTTCTTTGTCTTTTTGGAGACCACAGGAAAATTTCGTCTCGCATCAGCAGCGTATTAGGCCTTTAAATGGATAACTTAAGGAAAACAAATTGAAATAAGGGAAAATTAGGTACTTATTTATTGCTGGTTGTTATAAGTCAATTTTAAATTGTCCATCACTAATGAATCAACAGGCAATAATTAAGTTTTCCATATAGTTAACTACTTCATTTGTGCAGCCTGAGTAAATGGATCTTAAGTTCCCAATATTGAAGACTCTAGCTAAAGGTTATTTCCAGTGGCGGATCCAAGGGGTGGCTATAGGGGCTAAAGCCCCCCCCCGCAACCGATTCCTTACATTAATTGAAATATAGACAGCAATACATTACAACGTAGAGTTCTATATTTGTCTCAAATAATGTTAAGCTGTTAAATTTGATGGGAATCATACTAAATAACGAGATTGGGGCTGAACAGTTTACACGTTATGTAATTTTTTTTTAGGCAATTATTGGAGAAAAGGCTAGTTCGGGGCTACCAATAATGGCCATGTTTAATGCAAAGACAATTGTTCCCTATTAATAAAGCGTAGAAAATTGAGACGAAAAAACCAGCTCGGGACTAAGGCCTGACATTAATTGGGCAAAAACGTGGTCGTTATTAAACAACCAATTCCCTAAGAATTTAACTTATTTCAGAGAGTGATTGGGACTTAACTCTAGGGACTGTCAAAGACCAAAGTTGGGGCTAAAGCTTGAAGAGATAATTGAAAAAACGGGGTCGGAGCTGAACAATTAACATGTCAAATGCAACAATATGTAATTTACTCTAAAAACTTAGCTTATTTGACAAACAAATGCAGTTGGGACTAAAACCTGATTAAAAGTCGATCGAAAAGTGTTATTGTTTAATACAACAGGAATAGTTTCTTACGGCCAGCCAGGGCCAAGAGAACATTGGGGCTTATATTTCCAAAGCAATTACATATTGAGATCTCTAGTCAAGGAGAGAAATTTCATAAGCGTAAGTTTTCTTTGTGCACTCAGAAAATCATGGAGAAGCAAATGATTTTTGCATTCTCTCTAGACTCTAGAGCGACGTGCAAATTTATCGACATATTTTTTGAGCAGGAATATAAAGTGCAATGCAGAGTTTAAACGAAAATTCATTCACCCTTGCAGAATAAGCATGCATTTTTTGAGAGCAGCTTTTTCGTCAGTCCGACTAAAAGTCGTGAAGTTTTGACATTTCATTTTTCAATCGGCAAAATATTGTTTTCTGTGCTTTCCAGTGACAATTCGAACAAAGTAAATACCTGCTCTACTATTTGATTTGGCTGGTTCACAAAAATTCGGTCTCCAGAGGGATCATACTGTCAAAACCCATGAGATTTTTCCAGTGAGACCTCTTAGATATCATTAATTTTTGTCTCAAACTGGATCTCCAAGCCCCCCCACAGCCAAATCTTAGATCCGCTACTGGTTCTTGCTCAAGTTAATTTGCACTTAGAAATTCGGCCTTTGGTATCCTATATTGCTCTTATTCACAGGCAATTCCTAAGACTGTCAAGTTAACTTATTTTCTTTCGTAAAATAAATTTATTTATTTTTCATAAGATATCACGTTTCAAAATTCAGACATTTTTCATAAACTTCTGAATTAAGAATTGATTTTGCTCTTATTTTTTGTTCTTACTGCACAATAATTTGTATAACAAAATGTAGCTTAGCATTTGAGCATCATTCCAAATTTTAAATCTAAGAGATTCTACGGCTGGAAGGGAAGTAATAATTAGTTGTAGTTAACTAAAACTATTTTTTTTTTGTATGACTTTATTTTCTTAATCTATTTTGTAAAGCTTAAGTCTAAACAGGCCGACCGATTTGCTTCAAATTCAAAGGCACTATAGGATATTTTTTGGATATCGTAGAAAATAACGAACTCGAAATAATAATTTTTCCTAACATAATATCACCCCTATTACGATTGTCGTTTCACTAAAACGACAGTAAAACAAGAAGGCTCTAGATGCGACAGCTGCCGTTTGAATAAACCCAAATCTTCGACATTTTCTCCAATCTCAACGCATCCCATCATGACGACGAAATTCTTTTGAATTGAACATCAATTTACGCCTCCAGGGACGTGTCATTTTACTGTCGTTTAAGTGAAACGACAACCGTAATAAGGATGAATGTTGCGAGAATGCAAAAAAAAAATCGATCTCTAATTCTCTCTGTCTGGCTGTACTTCAACCTGCAGCCTTAAATACTCAAGCGATTTTCTTCAAATATTATTTTGGCTTCAGAAATAACGGTAAATTTCTTACAAGCAATAAAAAACAAAATTTTATATCTCAAAAACGACTCTCACGATTCAAAAAAAAATTAATTAATTACCGTTTTAATAGTAGGTACATTCTTAAATAAAAAGAAAAAAATACCAATAACGGCAAGGTAAAGATACCTTGCATAGAGCTGTTTTTTATTTTCGAATTTCTCTTCATAGATTTCGACTAAATTGTGAATGCAGAAGTTCCTTTACAATTTAAAAAAAAAAACAAAAATGTTATAATTCAAAAATAATGTTTTTTTCTAATTCACTATCTTGAAAACGAATTTATTAAAAACTAAAAATAATTGGCATATCATATTTAATTTTGTTAAAGAAAATTATATAATCAAAAAAATAATTAAAATTATATGACTGCTACGTGGGCTATAGGTCTTGTTTATTATTATTTGTTTAAAAACTGAACAAAATTCGACGTTTCAACTGTGATTACAGTCTTTTCTTCAGGCCTGTCATAATTTAATTTTGAATACAAAAATCATTTATATAATTTAAGGTAAATACTTACAAATGACGTTAACCAAATATTAAATAATTTATATGGTATATATTTAGATATCTATTTTTGTATCTAAAAGCATTTTATATATTCCTAATCTTTCGAATCGTTTATTAGACGCTCCTATAAGAAATAAACTGTTCGTTAAGCACTTAAACCAGCAAACACTTTAAGAACATCCTTATTCTCAAATCTTAAAAGTAAATTATCAAAGGAGGATAAATCTGATATATTATATAAAATAAAATGTTTAGGTGGTGGAACAATAGGTTGTCCTTCAATTTATGTAGGAACATTTATGCAAAAGTTAAAAAATCGTATATCAGGTCATAAATCTGACATAAATAGTGGTAGTTCACATAAAACAGCTTTAGCTGTTGATTGCATAGATGAAAGTCATCGACCTGACTATATTAACGTTGATATTTAACAAACAGAATCTAATTACAAAAAAAGAATGTTAATAGAAATTATACATATTTTAAATACAGAAAACACAGTAAATAGACGCTCAGATTGTGAAAGATTAAGTAATATTTATGGTCAATTTATTACAAGAGTATAAAAATGTTTTAGATCAGATTTTCAATCACAGATTTCTCTTACATATTTAGGTAACGTAATTTAGGTATATATATTTTTTGTAATAGCGATTATTGAGGTTAATATCTCTTATTAGACAGACACATAGTTTATAGTTACGATTGTTAATGTATAACTTGCCGCCAGACATATGTCATTTTATCAAAGCTAAGATTTTTTCTGCGAACAGATACTATGGTAGCTAAGAACAAATGGATACTAAGAATCTTCAAACTGGGTGCCATTATGAGGTGGAGAGTGTTAAAGTTGCATACAAATGTTGCAACATTACGTTATTTTTTCAAAGCTGAATTTTTGATATGTGTTAGGGGATTGTGTCATTTAATTTATTTGACACTTTCCACACATCTACAGTCGGACTTAACGTGAGCCAGACACTTAAAATCTGTCAAACTAATCTTGCCATTAACATGACAGAATCAAATCAAGGTTTTATGTTTTCTGTGGGCAAATACTTTACAATATTTTCTAATCAGCAAGACACCTACAGCAGGGCCTTACATCACCTTAAAACTGTCAAAATAATAATTCTTTGTTACTAAAACGTGATTTGTTCGCTTAGTTTAGCTGCTTTAAATGTTCGGATGATGAATACGCCCCACTGTAGATGTATAGCTGATGGGGAATTGATTTTAAACAGTTGCCCATAAAACATATAAATATTAGCTTTAAAACTACAACGTAAATGACACGATTAGTTTGACATATTTTAAGTGTCTGGCTCACGTTAGGCCCCACTGTAGATGTCTGGCAAGTGTCTGACACCGTCCCCTAAGACATCAAAAATTCAGCTTTTATAAAATAACTCAATGTTGCAACATTTGTATGCAACTTTAACACTCGCTACCTCTTTATTGTACCCGGATTGAAGATTTTTAGTATCCATTTGTTCTTAGCTACCATAGTACCTGTTCCCAGAAAAAATCTTAGCTTTGATAAAATAACGTATGTCTGGCGGCCCTGGGCTCTTACTCTATCATAATTGAAAGTAAAATATTTAAAAATTATAAATTCTTAAAACATCTTTTTGAAGATATTGAGAGAATATAAAGAAAATAAAAAAGCAAATTAATAGATACAACAATAGATCAATAAAAAACATATATTATTTAATATTTGGTTAACGTCATTTGTAAGTATTTACCTTTAATTATATAAATGATTTTTATATTAAAAATTAAATTTTGACAGGCCTGAAGAAGACTGTAATCGCAGTTGAAACGTCGCATTTGGTTCAATTTTTAAACAAATAAAAATAAACAAGACCTACTATGGCCCACGTAGCAGTCATAAAATTGTAATTAATTAAAAAGGTCACGTAAACAGGATTATGTTTAATAAAAATAATTTAAAATAAAACCGCGCTCTAACGATTTTTGAATTTCTTTTTGGATAAATGCATTTGGATAATTCATACAATATCGGAGGGCATACTTTATTTTTACTTCTAGTTATTTAAATGTTGTTTATTTCATAACAACTCAAAAATCCACTTTTTTGATTATTTGAACTTATATCTTCTAAATGGCTGGTTCTAATTTTGATTAAATTCAGCAATAAGTAAATAAGCAATAAGAAAACCTACTCAAAATTAACATTTCAAAATTTCAAATTCAACAAAAAAAAAATACCTAACAAGCGAATCAGAGAAAAGATAAGTTTTAAGATTATTTAATCTTTTCACATTTCACATACATATGCAATGTTATTAATAAAGTTAAAGTCTCTATTCCAAAGTCAAGATCATTCAATCCAGTCAAACTTTTTTTGTGTTTTTTTGATGAACTTTCGATTGAAGTGTCTCTGCATGCATTCGCTGCCACTGAAACATTTAAAAAGTAGGGGCCTAGCCGTAACTTTGTTTATATTGTTTTGGGAATTTTAGAATATCGACTTTTATATTATAAATAGCGAAACACTAATTAATAAAGACAAATCATCTACGCAGTACACAATCGAAAAGAAAGTACGCATACGCCCCAGTGTACCACTCTTTTGTTTATGCTTCCTTTATCAATAACTACTTAGCATTTTGAACATGGATGATAAAAAATGATAAATATACGAGTTCATTTAAAACAACACTGTTTTTTTTTTTTAATTTAATATTCCATTATATTTTATAATATTATATCTATCTATCTAAGCCTTAAAAAAAATTTTGAGGTACCATTTGCTTAAAAAATATCCAACTGATTTCGATAAATTTTATATGGTTGGAAAGCCATGGGTGCGGAGACGTGCAGAATATACCTGAGACACGCATTTACACACTATGGGTCATTTTTGATTTTGCACTACGGATCACTGTGCATATTTTAAAAAAAAATTAAAAACTTAAAATAAATTTTGTGTGATTTAAATTTTCAAACTAATTGTTTGACTCTAGAGAAACGTTTCTTTCAAGTGGCAATTTGAGTTTTTGAGTGAGTTTTTGGTCGAATTTCGGCCAGTGGGCAATAAACTAGTTCAATAAATTAATCTTTATTACTTGGTCGTCTATGGTCGTTTTGAATTAAAAAATTAATTATGCGACAACTGTATATTTTGAATGGAGATAGAACCTATCTAGACAGATGAAAAGATTAACTTTAAACAAAGTTTAGATTTTTGTTTCGGTTGTAGCGTACACCTTTAGCCTCATATTATTAAAAGTTAAAAAATTAAAATGCAAGCCATAGTGTAAACACACAATTTTAAATCGCAAGGTAACTTCGAATTCCGTATGCGAAAATAAAAATCGAATATCGATTCGAAAGGCCTACTGAACTAGATACGATCAAATTTTATCGGAAACAAGACCATCTTTGAATTAAGACAATTTAAGTCTTCTTTTCTTACCTCAACTCTCAAGGCAGTAAGACGTTCCATCCAACACGTGATAGACAGGAAAAATATATTTCAGCCCTCTTTTTCTGTACCTAAATTGCCAATGAACTAAAGGAACAAATTTTGAAACAATCCCTTGATCAGAAAATTTAGTTCAGAGATCAGTAAGAAAAGATTATTTTATTTAAATAATCTCTAGAAGATAAACCCGCAAGAAATAAAATAATTCATGCATAACATAAACTTAAAGATAACTGTGGACGTGACTTGTCAAAATAGGCTTAGTCGTCACCTTAGCCAAGACAGTGCGTCCGCTTATCGAGAGTTCTATATAGCTCATGATTTCATCTTGACTCTCTATAACAAGCTTCAGTAGATCGCAAGAGTTGAAAGAAGCCACGTGCTACATCTACCAAAGAATTTCGTCATTGTCCGAATCCCTACCCAAAATAACAAAATAAGGCACAAAATCATCGGAGAGAAATCAAAAATCATACTTATATACCTAAAGAGAAAAAAAAAGGAAAAGAAAAGAGTGCTTAAATTTCGATTTAAAAATACATATATTCAATTTTTTGTTTATTTAATTTAAAAATTTAGATTCAATAGTTTAAAGTTTGGATTCATTTTTTTAAATTTATTGCAAAAATACTATTCTTATAAGTGCCTAAAAAGTTAAAAGCTAAAATTGCCACAGAAATAATTTTTATATAACCTAACCTAACGAAAAATCAACCATCAACAACGAGGGAAACTTGTGGCCACAACTTTCGTCGTGACGGGAAATATTGCTGTAATTACCAAATTGTACAATCATTGAATTTCTTTGGCAAATATCAACTTTTACTTTACAATAAATACAAATTTATGAATTACATGTAATTTAAATATATACACATATACATATATATAAATACTATAGGTATTTACTACTATTTAAGAAACATAAAACCATCAGTATTACCATTTTCTTATAATTTATATCTTTAAAAAATCCTTTTTTTTTGTTAATTTTTTGTTTTATAAATTCAATTTCATTATTATGCTTCTTCTTATCGTTTCCTGGTTGTATATGATTAAGCCCCTTAAATGAATTTATCTTCAATAAAATTATATCTCATCCGAAATTAAAAATTATGTTAAAATGATTTTGATCATGGAATAATTAATTCATTAGCTATTCAGGAATGATCTGGTAAAATAGTGAGAGGATTTTCTTAAAGGGACTATCTTATAACAAGATAGTCTATGTATCCAGAAATAGGCTTTTGGATACATAGGGGAGGGTAATTTCAAGTGTTTCAGAACACCTGAAACAAGGCAACTGTGGTTCATTCTTTCTCTTAGCTTTCTTACCCTTTTAAAATTTCCCTTCTTTGCTCTCTTTTTTCTAAACAAAAAAACATACAGGCACGATATTATGTGTGCTTAGGAAAATACAGCAAGATCCCACCCCACCGTCGAGCTAGTCTGTGCGATCGCAAGCGTGCCTACAGCTGTATAAGGATTAAGGTCAAACAAAATCTTTTCTGTCCACATACCTATGTTAATTATCACACGGTCTAAGAACAATTTATTACCTAACAACGAAAAGATTGTATGTACATTTTTAAATTTGTTGTATTATTTTAAAGCAGTAGTTTAACTGTCGGATAACTAATCAGAACTTTACTTAGACATTGTGAAAAAGACCCTAAGGATTTTAAATTCTAAAATTATACAAAATTTTTTTGTTGTTTACCAAAACAAAATAATTAAATTTTTTTCGGGGCCCCTGCTTATGATTTTTTAAAATTTATTTAAAATTTTATCAAAAATCAACTTTAAGTATTTTAAGTAATTTATAAAACATCACTATCTCATGTTAAAGGACACAAAGGAGAAATGGACAAAGTAGTTTACCTACTCAACAGTAATATGTGTCATGCGTGTCGTTTAAAAGGTAATAACGTGTACATCAATTAATTATATGGACGTAAAGCTCTAAACCTTTGGGTTTCGAAAGATATTGCCTTTTCTAATAAATCATTATCTTTTATCGGTAAGGTTTATTTAGTCATTCAGAGTAGGCGGTCTCCTTTTTTAAAAATATTTTAATTTTGATTTTGATTTCCAGATTAAGAAATAAATACAAAAGATTATTCTGGAAGTTGAAGGGATCTGTCTTAATAAAATTAACCCGTGCCAACTTAATTTTCAGTCGGTCCACAACGTAATACACGTTATTTTAATAGTTCCTATTCAATACTATTTTACTTAAAATTTCGGTATAAATGCATAAATTGAAATCAAACTTGCGACATCAAAAATGGGACAACCGATCCTACATGACTCAAACAAAAACATTTGAGTTTGTTTTACTATTCACAAGTCATTAACAAAACCTTTCTTGTAAATTTATGAGTCTCTTCGATTGAGATTGCCTGGACGAAATCATAATTTTTGTGAACACAAAGCCATTATTTTCATTATTGAATCTCGCAAACACCATCCTCCACTAATTTTGTATCTCATTAAAGCCGAATATTTGTAAATAGTAATTGAAAACTCAAATTTCAATTTTAACTTAGTTGCATCTTTAATACAAATTGGCGTTTATTTAAAATAAAAATATAAAGAAACAGTAAGTTTCTCAAATTTGGAAAATCGAAACATAATTATAATCAATATCTTATCTGTGTATAGTATATATGCACACTTACAGCCGTATTCATAAAAAAGACACTATCCGCTCTTTAGCTCACGTGCTAGCTGACACACGGACGTATAACTTATCCGTTCGATAAGGTACATTATTTATAAAAATACTTGTGCTGTATAATATCTTTCCAGTCTTTATTATCAAATGCTGGAAGTAATCTTATCCATGTGCCATACCCAAGCGCTGATTCATGACAAGTAAGCTTGTAATGGAACGGTTTTTATTAAAATGTAAATGTGTAAGGGCCAGTTTGTTCACAGCTGATTATCAGCGCGTAATACTCGCGCTTCTAGGAATGCCCATCAGTTCACCCTCGAGCCCAACTTCGGACGTACTGTAATGTACAGAGATTCTTTCTTCAGTCGCACCACACGAATGTGGAATGCTTTACCTGACTCGACTTTCCCCTCCCATTTCGATGTGCAAACGTTCAAAACCAATGTGCATCGGTTTCTCCTTCTAAATCCTCTCCTACTTACCTAATCGCTCGTGCTGTGTTAAAAACATTTTAAGGGTAGCCATAACCCCTTTTGCGCGCGTGGAATATAAAAAAAAAAAAAAAAAAAAAAATGATTAGTGGAGCTGGGAAATCCTCAAATGTTTTTGTTAATCAAATTTTGTTTAAAAAATTCAAAGTATGAGTTGCTTATCATGGATTTCACTAATCCGCCAATTTTGGTTATGAAAGTCACATACTAAATCTAACCCACTGTAAACCAACGGGCCCTAAGTGTTAAGAAGTTATCCGTTCCTCATCCTTAAGCACGAAATTTGGCTATGACAGCTCACACATTTATTGATGTCTACAAATTATGAGTTAAAACACGTGTTAATGTTGTCTTGCCGTTATCATGAGTTTATGAATAGGGCTATTAGTACACATCTTAGAGAAATATAGACCAAGAGCCCACAGCAAATTTTGGGAGTGGTTGCAAAAGGGAGGGGAGGGTTGCAAAAGCTTAACCCTTTTTTTTAGCTTAAGCCCTTGTTTAATTCTTAATTCAGTCGTGAATTGAAAAATATTTAATTCACAATTGAATATTTTTCAATTCACAAATCACAAAGAGCTTGTGAATTAAATATTTTTCAATTTATGAGTCACCTACTAGCTTATGACTTAGTATTTTTTTAATTCAAAATCTCGCAACCCTGGTTTGTAGGTACATATACATCTAGCGTAGTATCGAAAACAATCATATGGCAGGTTTCTTTTTCAGCCTTTGGCGGGGGTGGGAATTTGAAAAGAGCGATTTTCCAGTTTATTTTGTCAGAGGTATTACCACTTCAATAAAAAAAAAAATAAAAAATATATGCGGTGGTGCTCTGTCATTTTCTTTAAGTCAAAATGTCATAATCTTGCAATCCGACCAATAGAACTCAAGTTATTAGCTTTTTAATCATTTCGTTGGCTGGAGAATAAAAACAAATGCTTTCTTATTGCTTCTACCATTTATACAAATACAGCGTTTTAGCATGAAAAATGTTTTCAAATAAAAAAACAGATTCTTCCAGTAGTAGCTACCTAACCTATAAAAGTAATTAGGACATAAAATAAAATATAAGCACATCCAGTTCAGCTACCGAAAACACAACGCCATTTAAAGCAATTTATTTAATTTAAAAGTCTAGGCAAGCTTCAAAATGTTGCTCTTGTAATTTTTCTAAAAGTTTTCTTTACTTTATATAAAGAAAATTTTTCTGCACTGAACCAACCACACTTCCGTTAAGTAGATGAAAATTCTTGTCCTGTTGTGTGTTTCAGGATTCTCTTGGCTTTTTGTTCTTAACTGCTTTTCTCAGTCCGCTAAATATTTAAATTTGTTTTTTCTGCCTACTTTACTAATTGGTGCTTGAGGAGCTTGTCACCTTTTGCAGTAAATCTTCTTGGCTTGGCAGCATTATATTTCCTTCGGAATTAGTTTTTGTCCGCCTAATCCACCCACCAACACCACTACCTTTGCTGTCGGGTGTCGTGCGTCGTATAGTCGTCACCGCCCAGATATTTTTTTTCTCAAGACTTTAATGGAAAAACAAATTCAATTCTATTTTATTAAGCTTGTGGATGATGAAATAAGACGAAGGAGACCGAGGACCTTCTGTCCTCTGGTTAGTAGTTAAAAACAGCGATTCTTCTTTTCATTTAAAGGTATGACAGTGAAGGAAAAATTTACATATACATACCTATAATCAGTCCTCATAACCTAAAAAAAAAATGTGAGAAAAACACATTTTTTCACTTTCTGAACTTTTATTTTTATTTATTTTATTTAGTTCTACGAATTCCCTTGTGTTTTCAGTGTTTATGTGTGTTTCTGAAATAATTTAAAGGCATATGCTCGTGTTGTTGATGCAACAAAAGTACTGCTGCCCATCAGAATCCAGACCCATGCTGATGCTAAAGTCAAGCCCAACAGAGCTTCTGGTTTTGTTATTCTGCTTTTCTGCTGTTAATGCAGAAGCACTTTCAAAATCTAGGTTATGCATTTTGCAATTCCTTAAGGACTAACGCCTTAACTTGGCTTCATGTTGCATGTGCTGGTGCAGAGGGTGTATGTATGTAGTATGTAGCACATTGATATAATGTTGTTGGTGTCATTCTGG
Organism: Melangyna quadrimaculata; assembly: GCA_949320155.1. Taxonomy (NCBI): domain Eukaryota; kingdom Metazoa; phylum Arthropoda; class Insecta; order Diptera; family Syrphidae; genus Melangyna; species Melangyna quadrimaculata. The sequence continues at coordinate 53,180,451 of OX439485.1, read as the reverse complement.
CTTATGTTCTATATTAGTATGTGCATAAGGTATAGGGATAGGGATGTGTGGGCATTTAAAATGATTGACGTTCCTACTCAGAACTTAAATGAATGTGTAAACATCGTAATGTACATTCATATCCTCCTCCCTGATGTTATTTTATGAAGAAAACGCTCCACTTTTGATAAGAGAATTCGATTTAAAGTTATGGTGTTGTGCCCTAAAAGTGTCACAGCTTGTCTTCCAGAATGATTGTAGGTTACTATGGTTGTTGATAATGTTTAATATCGATTTAAATATAAGCTGTAGGTGTAAGTAGGGGCTGGGCAGGCATACTATTATAAGAAAAATGATGTTCACTTATAGATACCAATCGACATTTATTAAAAAGTTGCTTCAAAATATGGGTCATAATACAATATTTTTACTTGTAATACTTATTAATAGATTTCCTGGAACTTAACGTCAATTTAAAATGGGTACAAAGGCCAGGTCACGAACTCTCAAATATGATATTTTTTTTTTTTAATTTTCGAAAACAATGTTTTTGTATTGAAAAAAATATGTGTTCTTTTAAAAATTCCATTTTGTAAAAACGAGTTTATGAATTTTGGTTGCAATGTTTTCACAAAGCCTAGCAATTCAAGCAAATAAGAATTTGAAATACTAAGGATGTTCAAGCGACCAAGTCGTCGTGCTCGAAAGGCATTTTTAAATTTTATTCAGTACAATTCACTTGAATAAAAACAAAAATAACAAGCAATATGTTAATTTCTACTTCTTCTTCTTTTTGTTATTCTAGCAAGTTTCAATATAAATGATAAAACTGTATTGAGTTCTTCATGAAAAAGTCCGAAACAATTTTTAAAAAACGCAAAATAAAAAAATTATTTTATGAGAACCACAATTTTTATAATAATAAACATTTTAAGACTTTTTTTCACCAAAAAGGTACCTTTGTCTTTACAAATTACCTATTTTTTTAAAACCTAATGAAACATTTTTAAAAAAAAAATTCCCTTACCTAATGGCTTACAAAAAATTATATGACATATATGTATTTACGTTTACAATCGTGCTTATTTGATCAATTTGCTCCTGACACATAAAAGTCAATATGGCACGCTTTTCTACTTCTTTCTTCTTTCTTACACCTAGTTCTGAAAATATTGAACAAGTCGTTTTCAAAAATAAAATGAGTTTATTAATTTTTTTTTTAATTTTGGTTCACAGTAATGTTTTTATTTTTTAGAAGATTTACCATACAAAAAATGAAAATTTTCAACTTAACTGTTTTCGAGAAAATCAGAAACCAATTAATTTGTTTGAATTTTTTGTTAACAAAATCCTCGGACCCGTTTTTGAGAAAAAATATTATTTTCCTTTTTGGCGAAAAAAAATTGTATGGTACCGTTATTTTTGGTCCTAAGAAAAATTAAAAAAAAACGTTTGGGCAAATTAATATTAATAGTCTTAATCTATTTTTCTAGTGGGTACCTACTACGAACAAAAATTTATAATTTTACAATGTGCTTAATTTTATCTGTAAACTTTGGGTGGACCACAATTTTCTTCTTTTTTTTTTTTTGTTTTAGCCACCGCTTGAAGTTAAGTACTTTTGACCCCAAAAACACTAGAAAAATTTTATCAGATTTTTGAAATGATTTTTAGAGATCTTGAGCATCAGTTTTTTGCAAAAGTAGCACATAATCGAGTTTTTGATTGTTAAACATATAAATATTGGGTTTTCAATAATTACTTTGTGGAGAGAAGGAAAAAAATTGCATATTGGTTTTCATTTATAAACATAAAAATGAATAATGTATTAAAGATAACAAAACTAATCAAAAAACCACCCTTTTATAATTTTAGTGCTACTAATAGTACGGGAGGGGACCGTAGTTTTACCTATCTCATCGCGGCTTCAGAAAAGAATGATGCCAATTCATAGCTTTAGTCTTAACATTAACAAAACCGCTGGTCGGACAAGGTTTTTCAGGTGCCATTGGGTGAAAAACGCACTTTTTTGGTTGCATTTTTTGGCTTAGGCTACCTAAACCATGATGGATTTTTATAAATGGGCTATCAAATGAAAGCTTAGACTACCCTATTTACAAAACCAGTTGCCGGACAGACTTTTGATGGTTGTTGTGGCGAGTCCGACCACTTTTGTAAAAACAGCTATTTTTGTATCCATTGCGTTTAACAGGTGGACAACTATGCAAAACTATTTCATATAGCCTAGAAAAACGCTTTTACAACTTAAATGCATTTTAAATGCAAAGGTTTAAAAAATAGCCCGGGTATAACAGCTAAAATAGCGTGCTTTTTTTTGCGTGGTTTCCTTGGAAGTCTAATCTACAAGTCACTGGCAAGATGTTAAATCCTTGGAGTAACTTCGATTTCGTTTATCTGTAATTTATTATCTGTAATATTCGATGAAAATGATGCTGCACGGTTTTCCCAAACTTGTATGCCCTATAGAGCGAGAACCGTACTTCGTAATAAGAAACTATATTTGCAGAAATTATAGATAATTAAAGTTCTATAATTTTTGTCTAAATTTTTTTTCAATTTTAGTGACAAAGAGAAAATATGACGAATACAAAAAATAAACACCTAATTTTTTTCAGAAAATGCACTCTAACTTTTAAAAAGTATGATTTTTCGAAAAATGTTTCGAAATATTTTGTGTAGGAAATTTGATTTGCTACAACTTTGTCATATAATTTTTTCTCTAAGTTCAAAAATACATGAGTTATGCAGAAAACAAAAATTACCGTTAAAAACAAAATGGCTATGACTCTAGGTACAGTTGTAAAAAGTGTGGTTTTCGGCTCGTGTACTGACTGATGCTCTTTCGAATGGGAAAGTCAAACTTCACCTCGGAATTATTTCCCAGAGCACCATATAATGAAATCTAAGTACCCCGTACTAAATGCACTGCACCCCATTTTTGTACTATAGTAGTTTCAGAATTAAAGATATGAAATTGTTTTCACTGGTTGGGGTTGCTATTTAATTGGGCGCAGTAAAGTTGATAAGTAGCAACAGATTAAATAAGGATAATTTCGCACAGACCTGTATAATTTAAGCTTAAGTACAAGTACAATTCCTTGGTACTTAAAATTTTTAAGTACAAGTACAAGTCCCCGGTACTTGTACTAAAAAATTTTAAGTACCAGTACCGAGGAATAGAACTTTTACTTAAATTCCACAAAGCAATTTAAAAGATTTGTATTCACTACTTTAGTAATTAAATGCTGTACTTAAATACTTTTTCAAATATTTTTAATTCCTTAATTACTTTTAATTCCTTTTAATTCTTTTTAATTCCTTTTGTTTTTGTTATATTTTTTTACAAATAAATAAAATAAATAGGGTGGCCCAACGGCTCGTGAAGAACCAGGGCCTAGTGACTAACAACTCACAACCATTCCTGTATGCGCCTGTCGACAGGAATGGAAGGGACCATTCCATATTTTGTTTACAAAAGGAATTTAAAAGGAACTACAAGTAGGTACTAAGGGAATTAAAAGTATTTGAAAAAGTATTTAAGTACAGTATTAAATTACTAAAGCCCAGTACTCACCTCTGAGTGAAATGAAAAATAAAAGCGGTTTGAAATTCACGTATATAAGCATTGTGAAACCATAATTAATTATCCACGTGAAAATTCAGTCCTCAGTTTGAAAAGTTTTAGTACTTACTTCGAATAAAAAAAATTGTTTGATTTGTCTAACAGCTTAACAGAATCTTGAGATGCTTGAGAAGCCTATTTTAATTCTTGTCGGTAACGCTTAATATTCAAAAATAAACGATCATAAGATCCAAAATAATTTTTTAGGAATCTTTATTCAATTATTCCAACTTTTATTTTAATTTATTGACAAATGTCACACTTTTCCACACTTCAATTATTTTTTCCTAGTGGTCGTACATTAGGAAATGAAAATTATGAAATGAAATTAATTTTGAACCGGTTCATATTTCGCTCTTACATTTTGGGTACTCAGCCCTCGTTATGAATTTCATCGTTGTGAAATAAATATCACTTTTATATAGAAATTTCATTTACACTCGAGCTGAGAACTAGGCTTAAGGTAATAAATACAATTTTTTTAAATTCCTTAGTGAAATTTAAGTACAAGTACAATCTCGCTGTACTGCTACTTAAAATTTTCAAGTACAAGTACCGAGGAATTGTACTTGTACTTACAAATTTTAAGTACCAAGGAATTGTACTTAAGTAGTACTTAAGTCACAACGGAGGGTCAGTAATGTTATTGTATTCGCACACCAACTTATAAGTGGTGTTATCGATGCGCCCGATTTATTAAATTGCTTAAGTTTCAACTTTCGTGAAGGGACCCACAGCCTTCGCAGTCTGGATTTGATGAACTTACCCCAGCATCGTACTAATTATGGAATGCATGAACCGTTAACCCGTATGTGCAAGCTTTTAAATTTAAATGAAGGTATTTTTGACTTCAATATTAATAGAATTAAACTTAAAAGTGTATTGAAGACCAGGGGCCTATTTCAGCGCTACTACATCAGTCACATCAACAACATCATACAACTACTTTCTACAACTACACCAGGTACATTTTTCTGTTTTACATATGCTACTGGAAGAGTTGCATGATGTAGCTTGATGATGTAGACCTAGACCCCGATTACACCAGTCGTTTTTTCGGTTGTTTCGTCTTTCGTCTTTAATGGTGGACTTACATGTATCTGCATTTGGTTTCTGCAAAAAAAAGGGATGCCAAATACAAAATGTTTAATTGTTAGATAGAGAGAAAAGATCAAAATGCAGAAGAACATCGTTTCTGCATTAAAGGAAAGTGCAAATTACAAATTAATAATAAAAAATAATGGATTTTGAGGTTTTTAATATTTTTGATGATGATTTCGAATTCAATATAAAGGTTAGACCGCACTCGACGGAAATGCACTGAAGCGGAACTACACTTCAGACGGATTCGTATGAAATTGTATGAAGTTCAGTTGCCGCTTAGTGGAAAATAGTTCATATAATTTTATACAAATAATAATAATTTGCCGCGTCGTGAAGTGAAGTTCCGCTGAAGTTGAGTGCGGTCTTGCCTTAAGAGTTCAAAGAAGGCAAAATATATATTTAGAACGTGTTAATTTTAATGTTTATGCTTGGGTGCATTTTTTGCGCATCGAATTGAATGCAACCAATATAGTACGATGTAAATTGAAAATACAAAAATAAACGATATAAAATAACTTATGTTTTTATTAAAACTACTTGTATGCTTTCTTTTGTATACAAACATTGTTAATCCTTAAAAAATATATATTTATAAAACTGAAAACCGTTTTCCTTTGCGCGCTTCTACATCAAAAATTTATATTGTATGAATGTAGCAATAATTGACAGTTATTTGTATTACATCAATGTAGCACAAAAAGCTATGAGACAGAATCATACATTTTTCCAGTAATTCCAGTAGATTCTCTGTATCTACACTGATGTACTACAACTGAAAATCGAACGTACCTATGAAACAAAACTCATGTAATACAGCAGTCAAAATGCTACATTGTATACTTGATTTAGTAGCGCTGAAATAGGCCCCAGTATACCACGCTCATAAATGTTTGTATAAGTCACAATTTTTGTGTTATTATTGTTTTATGTTTGTTCTTGATTGTCTCAATTTGTGTTTGAGAATCCGTTATCCTTAGTGTTTTTTCTATCTGTTACTACTAACTAACTACTAACACTGCACTAAGTGATGAGCCGGTGTACACATTTTTGTGTTGGCAATTCTTTGGTCGTAAGATGCAGCTTGATCTCCTGTATTTTTAAATAATGTTAGATTCTGCTAGGCTACAGAAACATTTCTTTGTTTTGTTTCACAATTTTTGAAGAAGCAATTTTATTTTTGACATCTCATTATAAAAAAGGTAATTATGGTAAATATATGACTCAAGTAAATCCTCCTTTAATTTAGTTTGTTCTTATGAGTTTTTGTTCCTACGCTTTGTAACTTCTATGAGAAGTTTTTCTTTTTTATTTTATAGAATAGCACTATTTACATATTGAATGCATAAACGGTAAAGAAAGGAAAGTACCGTATTCAGTAATTTTTTTTTAACAGAGGTCAATATTTCTATCAAAACTTACCAAACCAAAACTCATATACTTGTAGTTTGTTGGGTGTTTTTTTCTTTTAGTTTATATGTATGTATGTCATTTTGTTGAATGCTATGTTCCAAAAAAAAATGATATAGGTACAGAACTCATAAATCTGACCAGGTTGCTCTTGGCTGAAAGCCAATTGCTTCTTATCTTCCATTCATTGTAAATAGCTGAAAGAAACTTTACAGGATAAACTCATCCTTTATTAGGAGACTTGCTTATTTTTCCATTTTTTTTTTTGTTAAGTTATTTCTATGAAAGTGTTATAAATCTACAATATACAAAGTAGAAAATTGCACATAAATAAACAAACTAACTCTAATATGAAAACTGATTCAAAATATTTTCAAGAGTAAAGTGAATAATGTATAAATTTAATATCAATATCATATATCTCTTAAGAATTTCTTGTTTATCTCTTCTTCAAGCAAAGAGGTCAAAAGCAGAAAGGTAGAAAGAAGGCTTTGATTTGTTGAATGGTTGTATAGTCATAGAGTGTATAGTTTATGGTTGGAAATACTTTAAATTTTCATTTCGGCTACCAAAGCATTTTATGTGTGAGCAAGCAAAGTCAAATATACAAGTTGGAACCTATTATATAGTCTTATATAGTAATTTATGTTAAATATTGCAGAAACAAAATTATCTTTTGAAGTTTTATGAATAGTCTGGGTTGAGGTTTTTGAGTGCATACAATTTTAGAACTTAAACAAACTCAACTCACAAGTGATTCAAAGGATTTTTTAATTACGTAATGCTTGAAATATTTTAATAATTTAGTCAGATAAAAAAGTGACACAAGACCAAATTAGATTTATGACAATTTACAAAAGGGACATAAGGCCAAATTTGGTGTTCTGTCATTTCTGTAAAGTATCATAACGGCAAACTCTCCCTTAAATACCAGGAGAAATAAATTAAAAATAAATTTATTTTAGCTGAGTTTCAAACATTTATATCAAAGTTTCCCACGAGAATAAAACAGATTTACATATATCTTTCAATTTATTTATTTAATATTCAAACACAAGTATCCCGGGGCTTAGACGAGCGAGTAGAACTAGTAGCATTTATATCATAGTGTTAGTTCTATGGATGTATGTGTGACTAGTAGCTCTCTGCGCGTTTTCTCAACTAGTATGATTTTTTAAAAATATTTCTGTAATCACAAAAAATTCTGTAAAATTCTGTAATCCAAAATACTGTATTTTAAAATTCTGCAAATCCTAAATTGTGTATTTGGAAATTCTAAAAATCCAATAATCTCTTTTTCCGTAATTATGTATTTCGAAATTCTGTATTCCAAAATTCTGTATTTCAAAATTCTTTAAATGATACGAAAATTGTTTTGATAATGAAAAGAATTTTGAAATGTAGAGTTTTGTATTATATAAAGAATACAGAAAATATTTCTAACCAAGTACAGTTTTATTAGAACTAAATTGAACTAATTTCTAAAATTGGCAAAAAGGTTATTTTATATCAAGGTTGGTGATTTTGATTTAAAGGTCGTTCGTTATAATTAGGGCTATCAGGAATTGTGTTTACCATCGTGAACCTCTTGCGAAATTAGGGAAAAATTCCGAGAGAAAAAACTACCTATCGTGAACACTTTTTTATGGAAATTTTTTGCTTTTTCTCTCGGTATATTCCCCTATCATTTAACGTGGGAATTGAAAACAATAAACAACAATTCTCTAGAAAAGTATTAATAAAACTAAAAAAAAAAGAATTTTTTTAAGATCAATTTCTTCAAATTTGAAGCAAATAGAAGTTTTAATTGACTTAACAACTACTAACTCAAATCACACCGTTAGCTCATGTAGAGCATATCAATACCGTCATAACAAGAGAAAATATTGCCTGGGCAATTAATTCCTTCTCTCCATATAAATCTCCAGGCCTGGATGGCATACTGCCTATTATGCTTCAAAAACTGCAAGATGTGGTTGTTCCTTGGCTGGAAATAATTTTCAAAGGTTGCCTCTATCTCAACCATGTACCCGAGACATGGAGACATGTCAGAGTAGTTTTCATCCCGAAGGTCGGTAGAAGGGGCCATGAATCCGGGAAGGACTTTCGACCAATTAGTCTGACCCCTTTCATGCTTAAAACGATGGAGCGCATCCTAGACCAACACATTAGGGACATCCTAGTTGGATGCCCTCTTGAAAACTCTCAACACGCATACCTAAAAGGTAAGTCCACGGAGACGGCCCTTCACGAGGTAGTTCGTACAATTGAGAAAACTATTAACTTCAAAGAATATACATTCGCCACCTTCTTAGATGTAGAAGGGGCTTTTAACAACGTCCTAACTGAGTCCATTCTAGAAGCCCTTATTGACTTTGGTGTAGAGCTCTACATCCGGGAGTGGATAGTTTCCATGCTCAGGGATAAAGGATTTAATATACGTTAGGAAATACAATGTTAACCAAATACGTGAGTAGAGGAACACCCCAGGGTAGTGTTCTGTCTCCTCTTCTTTGGCTTTTAGTCATGAATAAAATTCTCGCTAAGTTAGAGAGGGGTGGAATGAAGGCGGTCGCGTATGCCGATGATTTAGTGCTACTAGTGTCGGGTAAGTTTACCCCTGTGATAAGTGAGATCACGGAGGTGGCTTTAAGGAAGGTTAGTAACTGGGCTGCGAGCTGCGGACTGGGTATTAATCAAAGCAAAACTGAACTTATACTTTTTACTACCAAAACAAAGATAGACCCCTTCAATCTACCTCGACTCAACGGTCAAACACTTTCGCTCTCCTCCAGTGCAAAATATCTGGGTGTAATTCTCGACCCTAAATTAAACTGGAAATTAAACATTGAAAAACGGGTTAAGAAGGCCTGTATAGTTTTCTATGCCTGTAGCAAAACTTTTGGTAAGAGGTGGGGCCTCCTGTCAAAAATGATTTTATGGACATACACAGCCGTGGTGCGACCTATTCTCATGTATGGTTCGATTGTGTGGTGGCCAGCATTAAAGAATTTGTATAATATCAACAAACTTAGGAAGGTTCAAAGAACAGCTAGCATTGGCACCACAGGGGCTATTCGATGCTGTCCAACAGATGCTTTAGGAGTTTTTCTACAACTTTTACCATAAGATTTACACATTAAATACCTAGTATCTTGCAGCACGATAAGACTAAAAGAATCGAACTCCTAGTTTGCCAAACCCTATGGGCACAGCAACATCACGGGTTTAATTCCTACCGAAATGTTTTCGACTCCGACTGATTACTGCACCTCTTCAATGAGCCTCGGTAAAGATTTTAAAGTTATATTCCCATCCAGAAATGATTGGAATGATGACGTCGTGACGAAAGACTTCGACACAACTATCATAACTGATGGGTCAAAGATGGAGTGCGGTGTTGGTGCGGGTATTTTCTCGGAGTCCCTAAATATATCCAGGTCTTTTCGGCTACCTGACTCTGCTAGTGTCTTTCAGGCTGAAGTACTTGCGATCAGGGAAGCATGCAAGCTACTTAAACAAAATCCAAACCAGAACCGAAATACAGCTATTTTCTCAGACAGTCAAGCGGCTGTCAAAGCCATTAATTCGGCTACATCATCCTCAAAATTAGTACGACAATGCCAGGAAGAGCTTCTGAGTCTGAACATTAACCTCAGGGTCACTCTTATCTGGGTTCCGGGTCACAGTGGCATTGAGGGGAATGAGCGGGCTGACGAGCTGGCCAGGCAAGGTTCAGCCCTTCATAACTCACTTGCGGAAAGAGTCAGTATTCCTCTTGGAGTTATGAAGGGCAATATATTCTCAATTTTTCTCTCAGAATCTAATCGTAGGTGGAATAGTTTAACTAACTGCATAATTGCTTGAAAAATCTGGCCTACCTATAATAAATCCCGAACTATTAACCTAATGTGCAGACCCAGGCGAGACATAGCAAGGATTGTTGCAACATGCACTGGACACTGGCCAATAGGAGAACATGCGGTGAAGCTTGGCATCCCCTACAATACTCACTGTCGTTAGTTGTGGGGACCAGCAGGAAAAGGAAACAGTCTTTCATTTCCTCTGTAAATGTCCCGCTTTGGCCAGAATGAAGCAACAATCTTTTGGGAAGCCCTTTTTTGACGACCTTAACGAACTCTCCGGAACGAAGATCAAAGATTTGACTTCTTTCCTCAACACGACAAAATGGATCTAGAATTTACTTCGGTTCCTCTTGCACCGTCTTCTTCCCCAAACTCCTATGACTGCGAGCTAGCAGACTAACGGTTTTTGAAGGTGGCTCATGGTGCACGAGGACCGGACGATCACACAATTGGGCCGATCTCCGCTTAAATACCAGCCAACAAGTGCCTAGGTGGCACAGTGTAGATGGGTTTAGTTGCGGACTTCGACCCTTTTGAGTGTTTTCCTATTTTCAAGTTCAAGAATGTTTCAATGGATCTAGAATTAACTTCGGTTTCCTTTTGCACAATTTTCTTCCCCAAAACTCCTATGACTGTAAGCTAGCAGACTACTGGTTTTTGAAGGTGGCTCATGGTGCACGAGGACCGGACGATCACACGGTTGTGCCAACCTTCGCTTCAATACCAGTCAACAAGTTGCCTAGTTGGCACAGTGTAGATGGTTTTTAGTTGCGAACTTTGATCCTACCGGGTGTTTCTCCTATGTCCAAATCCTTAATAAGTTTCATCTCATGTCTAAATCCAATAAAAGCGTCTGGTCATACAGGCGGGTGGTACTTTCTCTGGTAACCACAAGTCATGTTGTGGAAACAGACGGAGGTGTACAGAGATAACCATATCCGAGTGTGCGACTAGACGATCACCCTAAGGGATCAGATCGTATGCGTTCCGGGCAAATCAGCAAATTGCTTAGCGTAGCATACTGCAGCTGAACTCGGGCGTAGGCGATGATCCGTTGGGAGATCTATCACAAAATACCCTCTTTTTCTTTAAAAATGTTCTTTTAACCCACAGGTCAAACGAGTTATGGTATCAAAACGGCGCATTACAGCGTTAATTGGGTCATCGAGTAAGGATGCTTGTCACCGCCATCTCTTCCTACCTACCTACTAGCTGTAAGGAAAACTTTCTACTAAAGTGCCCACTCCCTTTATTTTTTGCATTTCGCACTCATATAAACCTAAAGCAATTTTCGAACGATGTTTTTTATTGTAATTTATATTTGGATAAGTTAATCAAAGTTATCACTTCAGCGGCAGCGCTCCTATATTCTACTATGCAAGATTTGTCAACGCTTGTAAAACATTTTTTGGTTATTTTTGAAGTGAAACTTCTTTGCGCGCGTTGAGAGTGACATTTCAAGATTGAATTTTTGTGAAACGAAAAAATGTAACGCCACATGTGCAACGCTGAGATCATTTATTAGCTTATTGGTGGGAGGTAGAGTAAAAGTAAAAAATTTTATTAATAGGCTAAAATAATTTTATAGTGCAAAAAGTTTGGATTTTTTGATAATCTATATTATTGTAGCAGATAAAAGGGAAAATGTCCTTTTATGTCTATTTTCTAATTTCTTTAATTAGAATGCTAGAGGTTTTTGGTGAATAGATAATGAAATTCTAAGAATCTTACTAGTTTAAGATTTTTATCTATCTCCTATTGGTATGGAAATATAAATTCCTTTAAACATTTTATCTCAAAAAAGGCTAATTGAATTATATATGATTGCAAAGTAAATAAAACCAAATTAAAGTTTTCATATACAATTTTTTTGTTTTGCTGAGATTTTGAGTGTAGGAATTTTTGGAAATAGTCGGAAAACCTTCTCAAATAAACTGATTTATATCTTTTCAATTTTCACCTTTTTACTTTAAATTTTCACCATTATTATTTAATTTTCAAGTTTAAAACCCCAACCCATTTTGATATAGAATGCATAGCTGCGTCTTACGCATATAAGCTTAATATCCCTATACAAATCGAGATTTTTAGATCGCCAAAGATGTTTCACTTCTGCCACGAGTACTGAGTTACACGCGCTCTTTTTTTGATTAAAATGTGTAAATTTTCCAGAATTTTAATACAGAATTTTGAATTTACAGGATTTTGTGATTCAGAATATTAAATTTACAGAATAATGAACTAAAGAATTATAGTCAAACAGACTTTTTGGGTCATTTACAGAATTTTGGAATACAGAATAACGACCCGTTTCCATTTATTTCCTTATTAATTCTTATTCTGAATATTCAAAATATTTCAAATAAACATTTCAAATTTTTTTTTTTGCACAAAAATAGACGACAAAACTAGCAAGAAACTTAAAAAAAAATAATTTTTTTATTTCAAGCCATAACATCAACTCTCCCAGCTGTTTTTTTTTTCTGCATGAGCACTTGACAAGAATTGTCATAAGCTTATACACGTGTTGTGTTTTCATAAATATGAGACAAAGAGCTAGAGCATATAGGTTCGATTGAAATAAGAAGTGAGAGGACCAGTTAGATCAGTGTTTCCCAACCTTTTCTCGGCTATGTCCCACCAGAACCTTTCCAAAATCCACATGTCCCCCTGACCCTATGTTAAGGTTATGGTTAGCTTAATGAGCTGACAGTCCATCTTATTACCGTCACTCTTAGACTGGCCATAACATTTTATGTAGAAACCTGAACAGTTTTTAGCATCAAAAATTTGAAATCTATATAAAATAAGTGCACAGTAAGTTGATTTTTAACACGTACTTGTACTCGTAGTCAATGAAACTCAAATAAGACTTTTTTTCATTTTGAACAGTTAATATGGATTTCTCTTTTTCAAATTGTTTCTTTTATAAACTTTGGAAGAATGTACATAGTTAAAATCTAAATTGGTATGAGAATGAGATTAAGGTTTCGCTTTCAAATCTGCATAAAAAACAAAAAGGGAACGTTCATCGTGAACAGCAGCAAATTTTAAGTATTCCTGCGAACATTGTTGTTTACGCACCTATGGTAAATGGCGACAACAAGGCTGATAAACCAACGTTAAAGAAAACAGCTAATTCATATTTGTGTCATTGAGTGAAGTTTGTAACAAACAATTGATACGACTGATGCATGCAGATCCTGGGTATGTTCATTGATTTTTTTTATTTTGATATTTGATTCATTAAATTCTCATTTTTTTTAGGATTTAGCTAATTTTCTAGGTCTAATAGCAGGAGCTTTTTTAATTTTTTTTTTTTATTTTTATTATTTTTTTTTATTTTCAGAATTTTAAGAAGCAGCAGCAGCAAGTTGAATTTTGTAAACAGAATTTTGAAAAATTTAATTTAATTAAATCAAAATTTTCCTTCCCCACCAATAATTTTACCTTCTTAAAAACCTCGCTGGATTTCTTCCAAAGACTGCTTAACCACAACCCCCCCCCCCCCCCCAAATTCTACTAACAAATTTACAACTTTGCCGTAAAAACACAGCACATATTATTATTTTTTCTAAAAACAAATATAATTGTGGTACACTCGGGCGTATACGTACTTTTTTATTATATTAATTTTTTAATAAAACTTAATACATGTACGTTAAGTTGGTTTATGTCATCTAAACCAAAGAATTCAACAACAACAAGAGCTGTGCACAGTGGGTTAATAAGTCTTATATCTATGTGGTATATATTTTAAACAATTATGTTTCCAAGTAGTTTTAGAGCTTTAGAGAGTTTTAGAGAGTTTTATTCACTATTGCTCAACTTGCTGAAAATTTCAAAGTTGGCCAACTTACAAGTTGACTTCAAATCCGTAGTTTAATTGCAAGTTGAAAAATGCTTTTATTCACTTCTTCGAATCTGAACTCCAGAGTTGAAATTCAAAAGTTGACCAACCTGCAGTTTCTAAAATATCCTTGGGATAATATTTGTGACACATGACGCACAAGACGTCATTTTCAACTTTTGTTTTGCATTAGAATTAATTTTGCATTTTGAAAAATTTTTCCGAATAATTGCAATGGATTTTTCATTCCATGTGAAACTCGGAATCAAAAAAATACCAAGCTAAATTGAAAGCCATACAAAACGGATTAGGTACAACTTTTTTTTTTAAAGAAAATAATATACATATGTCTAGCAATAAGAGGTGAGTTTTCACACACTATAATTTGTTCCTATAACTATTTTATTTTCCTAAAATGAAATAATTATAAAGGAAGAAACACAAATTTTCACAGAGAAGAATAATGTAGAGTCAAACAGGAAATGCCAAACAAAGATCAACAACTCCATGAAAAGTGAGAACTGTTGTTGTGAAATGGAGTCATGAATGGATCGATGTTCATGAATATGTTTTTAAACTTGTCCGACGAAATCGTCGCCCACTACTTAAACATCACAAAGCCAGAAAATCATTCCATATATAACATGGAACACAATTCATTAAAATTGTACACTTGTTCTATATTTTCTGGTGGGGGAAGGCACCATTTTTATAAACAAATTTCAATTATAAAAAAAAAATATAAAAAAAAAATACTCATGCGGTCCGCCATCTTAGTACTTACTCACCCGATGATGCTTGATTTCGGTGATCGGTCGAGAACTGAATAGCATGAATGAATAGACAAAAATGAGGAAAAATTTCAAGTTTGCTCGCTAACTTCTACTATTTCGGGAAGTTGAGAAAATCCAAAGTTGATCAACTCTAGAGTTGAAAATAAAAAATTGAAAACTTCAACTTTGAGTGAATAAACACTTATTCTCAAGCTGACTGTAAAAATCCCAGAGTTATGTTCAACTTCGACTGAATAAATTAGGCCTTAGAGTACTGATGCTGGGGGTCGAAATTCTGACTGAGTCAAAATTTTTGAGATAAAATTCTGCAATTGATAAGAGTAGAGTTATGTTATTTCCAAATGGTTGAGGTGGATGGAATTCAAAAAAAAAAATGCAAACAAAATAATTGGAAAAAAAATTAAGTTATGGGCGATTTGTTTTGGAGGTGATGTAATCTCACTTTTAAGGTCGGGATTTTCCTCAGAATTTGGAAGGCGGGTGAAATGTCGGTTGCCTGTTGGCCTAGTCCGCCTCTGTGTGTTAACATTGTTTTTAACATAACAACTATATTTTCTTTTTTTTTTTTTAATTGCCCCTACCGACTTAACGCAGGCGGGAAAGACTGTTGAAATTTATTTTCTCATTTTGCGCTAAAATTTTGTAACAGTTTGTCAGTAAAGCAATCATATATGTTAATGCCATTTTTTATGCATAATGATTGTATGTTGTACTTAAATGGAAAAAATCATGTCATCATTCCCTATTATTTCAGATTTTTATTTGATCTTTTTAAGTTGATGTATTTTTAAATTTTGAATTCCTTGGTTAATAATTCATGCAGATTAAAAGATACATTCATAAAATGAAGAATTTCTTCGTCAATTCTGCGTTTTCTCTATACATAAATATTTTAAATTTTATTTAAGTAATTTATGCAATAAACATAACAACATACACAACAATATTAAATTAAATTCTGTTGTATTAAAAATATATTTTTTTATATTAATAAAAAAAAAACGAAATAAAATTCCTATTTGACATCATTCTTTTTATTACAAATATAAAAAGATTAAAATTTATATTCGACAATAAAACCAAACCATCACTGTTTTATTACCTAAAACGCAACAAAAAACAAAATAAATAAGTATTCTTATTAATTTAAAACGAAAGCAAAGAACACCATTATAATAATAACATTTGCGCACAATCAGCCAGCAAAAGAAAAAGCTCATTATACATTATGGTTAAAGACTTTTTTCTAATTAGATATCATTACTCGGGTTTATCTCTCTTAAAAGAATCCTATATACATTTTCATACATTATGTATCTTTTTGTCAAAGATTTATTATATGCTACCACAAAAAAAAAAGAAGAAGAATAATATTCAACATAATTTACGTGTTAAATGAGCATTCAAAATAAATACCCCACAAAAAATATACAACTACATAGAGCTTTGTCTTGAACAAGGAATTATTATTAAAGTACCATCCATCTATGTATATAAGAAGGAAATTACTTGGTTAAACATTAAATTTCTTATGTTTTTCTTAGGTTTATTTTCATGGCGTTGACAAAGGTAGTTAATATTTTAATGTTGGTGACAAAAATAAAAAAAAAGTATATAAATAGGTAGCTCCCTACCTACTTCTGCTAGGTCATATTCCTGGACTATTATTAGGTATTACATAGGTTTATGTCCCGGCTGACCCTAAACTGTGTTAAGGAACTCTGGTTCCGATGGCAAGCTTGTAGTACATTTATCTATTTTCTTGTCTTCAAACATGCGTAGAAGGTAGGGCTCCTTTCTCTTTCAATATAAAAAATGGACACGACTGGGTCGCACAAACTTGTTCTCGTAGCTAACAACCATAACGTACCTAGAAATTGTTGAGGTACATAATGTATCGGTTCCATAATAAAATAAATATAAATAATATAAATTGTCACTTTAAGTTACAATAAATATTTTTATTTGAATGGCTTAAAAAGTCAGAGCTCAAAAGAAAGTATGCCAATTTAGAAAAAAAAAAAAAAAACCAAAAATCGTTGGAGCGGTTTTCTAAAAAATAAGTTTTGTATATATATAAAATATTTTTCCCATTTTCAAAAATAAAATCTGGTATGCCAACTTTTAGTATTTAATAAAATACAATTTTCTACAAAATACAAAAAATATTCATGAGCCCGTTTGCAAGATATTGAACTAAAAAAAAAAATTCAATGTTTATTTTTTAAATTCAAAAATAATTTTTTGAAAATTTGTGTATGCAAAATTATTTGAACGGTGAAGGAGCTCTTGTATAAAAATTTTTGGTTGAAATCGGTGCAGTCGTTAACGAGAAATCTGAAAACCAAAAAATCGGTTCTATGATAGGTACCGTTATTGGTTAAATTTTTCTTATCAAACTATTGTCCATAGCAAACCCACATCTTTTTATCAAATTTCTTGAAGCCATTTTCGAGAAAAATAAGTTTTCCCTTAACAGTTTTCCAACATTTGTATGGAAGGTACCCTCATTTTTGAATTTAGAAACATGTTTTTTTCAAGTATTCCACAAAATAATGAGAAGTAATTTTAAACCTAGTTTTAAAAATATTGACCAAGTCGTTTTCAAAATATTTAGTTTTCAAAACAAAAATTTGATTTTTTTTTAATTCTCATTTTTTTTTTTTAATTTTGGTTCACAATGAATAAATGAAAGGAGAATGGGCAAAGTGGTCTACCCACTCAACAGTAATGTGTTGTATGTCGTTGAAAAGGTAATTTTACTGACTTCATTTCATTGTATGATCATTAAGCTCTAAACTATGGGGTTCGTGAGATATTCGGAATCAAAGCACCGAAAAAGACAATAATGCATTCCTTCATTGCTAGTGTGCCCTCATACCTACATTAATCTGTGATACATCGTTGAAAAGATAATTTTGTGTACTCGATTTTTGTATATAGCCGTGAAGACGTAGATCATAGGGTGCAAGAGATATGTGGGCATACAAATCGGCAAATATAACAACAATGCAATTCTTCATTTGGTACTGGTATACCGGCTCAACAGTAATGAGTCATACGTCGTTGTAAAGGTTATGGGATTTGTTTCATTTCATTATATGGCAGGTAAGCTCTAAACCATGGGGTTCGTAAGATATTGGGCTCTTAAGCACACAAAACAGCAATAATGCAATTCTGCATTGGTAACTTATCAACCAAGTCAACAACTATGAGTCATGTGTCGTTGAAAAGGCTGTTGCGTGTACTTCTTTTTATTATGTGACCGTTAAAGTGTAAATAATGGTATTCGAGAGATATGTGCCAAAAACGCTGAAAAGTGCAGTAATGCAATTCCGCACTGGTAGCTGGACTTTCAACTCAACAGAAATCTCTCTTATATCTTTGAAAACGCTATTGCATGTACTTCATTTTGCAATATGCCGTTAAGCTGTAGACCGTGGGGTTCAAGAGGTATTTGGCCATCAAAATAGGCAAATATAACAAAAATGCACATCTTCATTGGGTACTGGTCTACCAACTCAACAGTGATGAGTCATACGTCGTTGAAAAGCTTATGACATCTGCTTCATTTCATTATATGGCAGTTAAGCTCTAAACCATGGGGTTCGAAAGATATTCGACTCTTAAGCACAAAAAATAGCAATAATGCAATTCTGCATTGGTAACTTATCAACCAAGTCAACAACTATGAGTCATGTGTCGTTGAAAAGGCTGTTGCGTGTACTTCTTTTTATTATATGACCGTTAAAGTGTAAATAATGGGATTCGAGAGATATGTGACAAAAACGCTGAAAAGTGCAGTAATGCTGGTAGCTGGTCTTTCAACTCAACAGAAATCTCTCTTATATCTTTGAAAACTCTATTTTATGTACTTCATTTTATGCCGTTAAGCTGTAGACCGTGGGGTTTAAGAGGTATTTGGCTACAAAATATAAACATAAATAAAAAAAACACACTTATAATATTTTATTTGAATTTTTTTTTACATTTATATCATACTTTCGTCCAGTATGACATTACTAAGGCGGTCCGCAGGTGGTGTAAACCCATTTTGATGCTGGGCTATGCACATATACTACAAAATTGATACAACATGTGCACATGTACTGACAGTTCGGCGCCCCGTCAAGCATGAGCAATAAAAGTGTTTAAAAGCCTCTCGTCCTTCCCTACCTCTATTTATAAGTATATATGTGTAGTATTTCTTGGCTCTACTATGACGCGATTGTATTAGTTATATTTGCCTATTTTGATGGCCAAATACCTCTTGAACCCCACGGTCTACAGCTAAACGGCATATTGCAAAATGAAGTACATGCAATAGCGTTTTCAAAGATATAAGAGAGATTTCTGTTGAGTTGAAAGTCCAGCTACCAGTGCGGAATTGCATTACTGCACTTTTCAGTGTTTTTGGCACATATCTCTCGAATCCCATTATTTACACTTTAACGGTCATATAATAAAAAGAAGTACACGCAACAGCCTTTTCAACGACACATGACTCATAGTTGTTGACTTGGTTGATAAGTTACCAATGCAGAATTGCATTATTGCTATTTTTTGTGCTTAAGAGCCGAATATCTTACGAACCCCATGGCTTAGAGCTTAACTGCCATATAATGAAATGAAACAAATGCCATAACCTTTACAACGACGTATGACTCATTACTGTTGAGCCGGTAGACCAGTACCAAATGAAGAATTGCATTGTTGTTATATTTGCCGATTTGTATGCCCACATATCTCTTGCACCCTATGATCTACGTCTTCACGGCTATATACAAAAATCGAGTACACAAAATTATCTTTTCAACGATGTATCACAGATTAATGTAGGTATGAGGACACACTACCAATGAAGAAATGCATTATTGTCTTTTTCGGTGCTTTGATTCCGAATATCTCACGAACCCCATAGTTTAGAGCTTAATGGTCATACAATGAAATGAAGTAAGTAAAATTACCTTTTCAACGACATACAACACATTGCTGTTGACTGGGTAGACCAGCTCCCATACATTTTTGCCCATTCTCCTTTATTGAGGCTTTTAAAAATATACAATTAAATATTTCGTAATTTACAAAATTAATTTTCACAATAATGTTTATAATTTTAAGAAGATTTAGCATACAAAAATGAAAATTTTTCAATTTAAATGTGCTCGAGGAAATTAAAAACAAGGCAAATGGTTTTTTGCCTTGCTTTTGAAAATAAAAAAAAATATTTAAAGGCATTTTCTTATTATAACTGTATTTGAATTTTTTTAACAAAAACTTCGTAGTCGTTTTTGAGAATACACGCCTGTAGCGAAGGTAATGGTTTACGAGTTGGACTGCCATGGTGGAGGCAGCATCGTGCACCTAAAAACTTAAAAGTTTTTTTTTTCAGTGCTACTCCCTCTTGCGGGGAATTGACAAATCCTCCAAGAGTATCACTTGACATGAATAAGTGCTTCTCGTCTATAGCTGTTCGGACTCGGCATACAATTGTAGGTCCCTAACATTCCTGTCGACACTCGCACACAGAAATGGTTGCGAGTTGTTAGTCACTAAGCCCACGAGCTGTCGCGCCATCCAATTTATTTATTTTATTTTTTTGAACATTAATAATTTAGATTTCTTGTGAGATTTGTATGTACCCTGTGCTATTGATTATAAATACTTTCTACCACATTAAAAAGTAAGGCAGGGTTTTTAAGCGATTAGACTTTTGACATTGAAAATTGAGCGAAGCAACGCCAGTAAGAATGTAATAGTTATATACATATATTTGTTAATTTTTTTAATTAAAAACAAATAATTTTCTACCTCGAGGATACTAAAAAAATTTCAAATAAAATTTTCCTTTGATACTTTGGTAGCCAATAATAATTACAATTTTTTCTTCTAGCTACTTCAAAGTCAAAAGCAATTGGCAAATGTAAATGTATATTCAATCCTTTTTATGTCTCCCTTGCCAAATCAGTTTTGTTCATTAATTCTTAAAAGGAAAACAGCTGGAGGATAAAAATAAAAAAAAAAAATATAAAATAAAAAATAAAATTTCTCAGGTACCTACTGCTCTGTCCATGTATTGGTTTGTTTTTTCCTAGGCCTCTTCTCGTCCCAAATACAAAAAAAAAAGGTTATTACTTTTACATTTTACTCTCAGGTTCCGTCTTTGGCTTTAGTTTCCTGTGATGACTTTTCCTATGTTGCTTCCATGATGGTGTCACTTAGTCAGTAAACCCTGTTGCTTGCTTTTTTTTGTTGTTGTTTTTGTTTGGTGTTGATTGTTTTTTTTTATTTTCCCCAAAGGACTTGGGGAGGGATAAAGAAATAATTCATTAAATCCTGAGCACACTCTGTCAGGTTGTTGCCGAAGCTACCAGAATTATTTCTCTCGATGACAGAGTGAACCAGAGGGAATAGTTAACTATAACTTTTCTTGCGGCTATATGTACCTACCTTACAAAGTTTCTTATAGAATCTACAAGTATCCAGGTATAGTGAACGAAAAAAAAATTCAAAAGTATACCTACATCACTATGTTTATAGATATTTATGTATTCCTAAAGGATGAAAACAATTTTCTTGAAAACAGGATGTAAGTTTGTGGCGGGACAGGTTAGGATGGTGATACAGCGTAGGCATATAATATTTTTTTCACTAAGTTTGTAAGGGAATTCAAGAATTCATTTAGAAAACAAATAAGACTGGCAGAAGATTAAAATAAAGCAGCAAAAAGATTATTATTGCCTGCCACAGGGGTTTATTTATTTTTTTCGTTGTCGCGTTTTTTTTCAGTGTGTGCGTATTTTTTAACATGGTTTGTTTCTAATTTAATGTCACTTTAGTTGATTAAGGAAGAAATAAAACAAATAACCTCGGTGTTGGTTAAACATAAACAAATTAAAGCGAATAACCATCAGGTAGCTAGTTGAAATTTAGGGACATATATTGTAGGCACCTGAAAAGGTTGACTATATTAATTACCAAACACTTACTCCAAAAACAAGGCAAAAAATATTTTTAAGAATAAATGTTATCTACATAGGTATGAAAATTTTAATAAAAGAGTTATGTGCAGACAAGCAATCATTTTCAAAATGAATTTATATCAATTAATTTTTCAAATATGGAAGTCTCAATCAAAAAAATTTGTTTTTGAAAAATCCAAACTTATTTTTGTTTGAACAATTTAAGGTGCTGGAATCATTGTTTACCAAAGCTGGAAGGTACATATACATAAATAAATAAATGAGTGGCACAACGGCTCGTGAAGAACCAAGGCCTGTGACTAACAACTCGCAACCATTCCTGTTCCTGTGTGCGCGTGTTGACAGGAATGGAAGGGACCTACAATTTTTTGCCGAATCCGAACGGCTAGACGAGAAGCACTTATTCATGACAAGTCGTTCTCTTGAAGGATTTGCAATTCCTCGCAAGAGACAGTAGCACTGAAAAAACTTTTTAGTTTGTTAGGTGGACGAATCTAAAAGTTTTCCAAAGACACTTCTTAAAATATTTAATGTTTTTCGAAAAATTTTCAAAGATAATGATTTTTTTTGCTTTCACCACACAAAATCTAAAGGCCTTTTCCCTATTAACGTATTTTTTTTTTTAGGAAATGCGTAAGACATCAAAATGAAGCTTTTCCCCTTTTCGGAGTTATATTTGAAGTAAAATTCTAGTTTTGTCGAAATATTTGAACAAAAGTGTTTTATTTTTGTTTGATTTTGAACCTATATCATTGGGTTCAAATTATTATAACTTTCTATTTAAGCATAGCTTTGGCAAGTTTGGCAAAACAACAGAAAAATGGACAATTTTTCAAAGATATAACCTGTATTGAGTCACACGAATTTTTTTAAGGGGGCTCTTCAGAAGATTGAGGTCAAAAATTAAGTTTGGCCAAGTTCAAGATTAACTAATGAATTGTAGGCGAATGATGAAGCCATTGAAAAATATTTTACTCAGTATAAATAAGACTTCAGTCGATCTTCTAACTGATGACAGTTAGGTGGAGCACCTCCGCCTCTGATCAGCTAAAAAGAAAAATAAACCTAGTAGTTCAAAAGTGATCACGTTGATTGTACATTTTATTTATTTTTGGAACATTTTTCTCTAAAAGACTCTGCGTGACCAATGTAACTCTACCGTAGTGCGTGAAGAAGAATAATCGGATAGGATGTAGATAGGCAAGAAGCAGAGGTCCTGAGTCACGCAGAATCTTTTAGAGAACTACTATCTTTGTTTTTCTTTTTAGCTGATTTCAGAGGCGGAGGTGCTCCACCGAACTGTCATCAGTTAGAAGATCGACTGAATAGTGACTTTATTTAATTTTTAACTCGCTATTTATACACATTCGATAAAGCTTTTTTCTTGTTTACAAATATAGAGCTTTTACATTTGACATTTTGGAATGGCATTGCCAGATAGTTGAATTTAAGTAATTCATTAAATAGTATTGCCAGAAGGGCTTAATATTTTATCAAAATTAATTTAATAATAAAGAATTTAAAAGGAAAATATATTTTGAAATATGTGTTGCTACAGTCTCCCCCTCTGGAACTTTAGTCGTCTCGACAAGGTGACAGGATTAGTAGCGTTTTTTGGGACGTCCTCTTCTGCGCAATCTTTTGATAGGTTCAGCTGTGGTCTTTACATCTTGTTAAAGTTTAGTTAGTGCAGACTAAATGTTTTAATGCAAACATTGTAGAAAACAAAAATCATTTATGGAAAGGGTGAGCAAAAAACTGGTTCAAATTAAGGTTTTTTCCAAATTTCGAAAAATACCAAATTCTTATAGGTCATGACCTGATCTTTCACCAGTTTTAGCTTGGACCATTGTTAATGGGACCCTGTATACAGAAGTTAAAGATTCTTTTTAGTACGCAACAAAAGTAAGTAGCTACTAATACAAAACCATCAACAAAAATACTTTTGGAAAATGATTTAAATGCATTAAAACTGCACAATAAAAAAAAAGTAAATCGACAGCAAACGTATCTAACTGATGAGCCCATCTGTCATAACCTAACCCGGTCGAAACGCATGGCTTCGAAGTCACCTATGAGGTTTTAATTAAATAATATTAAGGTTACGTCAAAAGAGTTTAAATTCTTTTTAAACAATTTTAAACGGTGTTCATATGCGACTGACTACTCCGAGTTTTCTTTACACTTTACTGCACTGACAGAATCGTCAAAACAAAAATACAGTTTTTAAAAATATAAAATGTTCGTGGTTTTTTTTACGTTTTCTTTTTTTAAGTCAAAAAAAAGTCGGAGGAGTCAGTCGAATGTGGAAACCATCTTATAATAACTCCAGTATACAAATTGTGACATTCCTTTTAAAATAGTCATAAAACAACTATCAATTTTTGACTCATTCTAAACAAATATTTATCTAGTAGGTATTTTTGTTTTATAAAAAAAAAATAAAAGATGCTTGTATATTTTAAACCACGCAGAAGTGAGTCTTCTTATCCCCTTGCGGATATTTACATTGATTCCCAAAGTCAATTCACGCTGTCAGGAATTTGCTTTTCCCTAAAAAAAACATATAGCTTAGCTATGCCTGTTCAAACTAATGGCTTACCAGATCTGTCTTAATATTTTTTTTTATAGATTTGTAAATAAACGTTACTTATCATACCTAAAAGTAGTAGCCCGTAGCGTAATGGTTAGTGCGTTCGACTGTCACGCTGGAGGTCTGGGATCGCTTCCCAGCCTCGTCCACCTAAAAACTAAAAAGTTTTTTTTCAGGGCTACTGCCTCTTGCGAGGAATTGACAAATCCTCCAAGAGTATCACTTGTCACGAATAAGTGCTTCTCGTCTAGCCGTTCGGATTCGGCATAAAATTGTAGGTCCCTTCCATTCCTGTCGAAAGGCGCACACAGGAATGGTTGCGAGTTGTTAGTCACTAGGCCCTGGTTCTTCATGAGCCGTTGTGCCACCCGATTTATTTTATCATACCTAAAAGAGATTTGTTAAAATATTAAAAAAAAAAAAATCTAAAATTGCTGTTAAAAAAATCGAAAAAATCCTATTAGAGCATTTCCAACCCACTGCCTTTGCACTTAAGTAATTTAGGGATAAAAAGAATGTATACAAAAAATTTAATTCATTTCATCGACCTTTGGCAAACAGAGTATAGAATATGTATGAATCTCGTATAATGGTCTATCCTCTTATTTTTATTATTTATTTCAATATTTTACCTCTATCCTTAATACAGAAGACTTGAAACCGAAAAAATCTTCATAAAAATAATAAAGAGGTTAATTCGCAAAAAAATTTTCAGAATCAGATACATATAGGTATGTGCGCCAAGTGCAATCATTTTTTAAGCTACATATACTCGTCCCGCATAAATCCTTGTCGTAACTTTCTATTGAATGATTGCGACGGGCTGGGTTGTGATGGTTTGGGCTGGATTGGGTAGGGCAAATATGGGATTCTGGTCATGGGGGAACGACTATATCTATATCTACTACACTTCACTTTTGAACGCAAGTTAGGGAGGACGTGTGTGGCGGTGTGGTTTGTCGGAACGCAAAGTGTGCTTTTAGAAAAATGAAAAATGCTTGCACCACATCACACACAGGAATCACACTACTGTGCTGCCTTCTGCCTCTCGCTTTCATCCCTTATGTCCATATAAACGCCTGAGCTGCCTCTGCCTGTATACATATCTATATGCTTGCACGTGGTTTTGGGTTGCAAAGTGGAGCATTTACAGTGGTTTTTTCTTGAACTACTTTCCGAAAATGGATGTGGTTTATGATATACAATACATACATAACATTATAGGGGTTTGAGTTGGAATATTTTCTATATGTATTTTTTTGGGATATTTTAGTTTAATAGTTATCAGCTTGGATGGATTTTTGTTGTTCGTTCCATTTATTTTGTTAAAGGAAAAAATAAAAATTGTTTTGACTTGTTCAGAGTGTTTAGGTTTTGTTCCCACAGAATTTGGAGTCAGGATGACTAGATGAATCTTAATAAAAAAAAATTTATGATTTTTTACTTTTTACCCATCATAAATGGTAGGTACAGATTTAGAGAGCGAAATTCCGTAAAAATTCAAGCAAAAAAAAAAGTTGATGGAGGACAAAATCTGACGTTTTATGTATAGGTAGGTACTCGGTATGGCTTTTTGGACCAAAATCCAGGAAAATGATTGATGAGATTAAAATAAAAAGCAACTTGCCTAAGAAGTTTTTAGCGCTGTATTTTCATCCACTCCGTAAGAAGGTATCTGTCGCTAATCAAAATTATAAAATTAAAAATGAGGAAATAACATTAGAAATGTTTCTACAGGGAGTTAACAATATAGTACAGGCAAATTAAGATAAAAATTGATTAAACGTGGGCAAATTTACAACAGAAGCTTTTTTAATTGATTTTTGATCAATTACCACTACTGAACAACATATCCAAAATCGGACAAAATCGGTCGATGGGAACACCCCGAAAAACGGGTTTCAAAATGGCGTATTTATTGGTATGTTGTTTTTGGTTGTTATTTTAATTACGATGCGATTTTTCCTTTTTTCTATGTATGTATGTAGTTATCACTAGTAGCTAAGAAGGGTGATCCATGATCCCCTCCTTTAGTCATGACCCCCACATTTATGATCCCCCCTTAAGTCACAAACAGTTCAGAGCCCTGGAGATAATGATCTGCAGCGACCACTTTTTACAAATAAACAGTCATTTATTACCCCCCCCCCCCCTCTGTGTTTATGAGAACACCCCCCCCCCCCCCCCCGATATCACAAAGCGTGATGTAGTTCTTCTATTTTGATGTCAAAACATATCAAAAATTTGTATCTATGTGGTGGGTGGGTTGGTGTTTAGCCGCGGTGGTATGCTAGCCCTGTTTAAGCGTTGATCGAAACGGCTAGCTCGTTGTCCGTGATTATGTTTTAGACCAGGATTTCATTCGTACTAAGGTATCTCGGCTGGGGTTATTGAAAAGTGTAACTGGTGGTGCGTTCTACAAGCTTCATTGCTGAAAGCACTAGGTACCTGTCAAAGGGGATGATGTTCGCATCTGTGTAAAGAGACTCGTTGATGTGATGTCTCATTCGCTGCCGGTCAAAATGTATTCCGGTGCAGATCCTTACTAACATTCTTTCGAAGTTTGAAGTTCCTTCATAGCTTCGAGATAGAGAACCAGACTCGGAAGGAAAAGCTGATGACAAGCCGCAGGAGTTGCTTTTACATTATGCATGTTCGTCTTCTGGCTTTCTGCTTTTTTAATATGTTGTAAGGGCCTGTAAGAGTTGTCTGTAGCTCACTTTGCAGGTTCTTAAAACCTGTATTCGCTGCAGGAAAAATGCAACAGTGAAAAAAAGATAAAATAACCCCGGTTTTCCTGATATTGTCCTTTATAACTTTGGGAATATGCAATTTTAGAAAAAAAACATCCATTATACATTTTTTTGTTATAAAATTTTCTACAGGACCAAACTAGTTTTTAATTAATGCATTTATCATTTTTGTTGCTATATTACCACAAATTTAAAACAGAATTATGAAAAGAAGTAATCTTATAAAGCACTCAAAAAACAGGTGCAAAATTGTCCAATGCAACAAATTTGGAATCTAATATTACAAAGCAAAATTCAAAAATCAGATCCAAAACGGACTTATAGTTTTGCCAAGAAACATGGTGTAAACTAAGTGCAGCGGGCAAAAACATCGATGTGGTCAAAGTAGGATATTTAATTTGGCTCTGATTTGCTAACACTTCCTTGAAATCCTTAAGGGCAAGTTCGTTCACAGCTAATCATCTTTAATCCATGATTAGTGGAGCTGGGAAATCCTCAAATGTGTTTGTTGATCAAATTTTTTTTTTTTGTAATTCAAAGTATGAGTTGGTCATCACGGATTTCACTAATCAGCCATTTTTGGTGGATTAGCGTTATTTAATTAAAGCCTATGAAGGCACATACTAAATTTAACCCACTTTGATCGAACTGGCTCTAAATATCATACAATATCATTATGTTATTAATTTTTGTTTCCACCAACCTTGGGAGCGATTTTAAATCTTCGAAAAATGTTCGCAAAAATGGTTCACGAAATCATTTTCTATTTATAAGGTGTACATTTTGTTGTGTCTGTTATTGCATAATTAAATAGTTTGAAGTTAAAACAGTTTTTGGGAAAATTTTCCGTCTGAGCTCCAAACTTGAAGAATAAAATTGTTCAGGTTGGTATAGCTACATTATGACCGATAACAAGATTTTTCTAGGAAATAATTAAGTAGTATATGTATCTTAACTGTATGTAAAAGTACTTTTCGAATTAAAACGGAAGAATCAACGGTCCTGATTTATACCCTTCACGGTCCGGATTTAGCCGCTTATTACCGATCCCTGCTCTAAAGTACTTGATTCCAAATTTCTTGCAGAATTAGACAAATTCTTGACTGTTTTTTGAGTGCTTTTAAATTACTTTATAAATTTTGTTAAGATGTATAGTTAGATAGCAACAAAAATATATCATGCATGAATTCAAAGCTTATGTGGTCAATTAGAAAATAACAAACAAATTTATCATAGATTGTTTTTTCCTAAATTGCATATTTCCAAAATTATAAGGAAAATATCAGAAAAACCGGGTTAATTTTAGCTTTTTATTTACTGTTGAATTTTTTTCTGCACAAGTTGGTACAGATTTTCGAAGCTGCAAATTATAAGCTACAGAATTACATCCTGATTTTCGAGTTAACTGTCGATTGACTGCCCTTTATGCAAATAAATGTATTGGGGGCGTTGTCAAAAAACAGGGGGGGGGGTCATAAATGGGGAGTGTTTGTTTGTGAAAATCGATCGTCGCTATCTCTGAACAGTTTGTGACTTAGGGGAGGGGGGTCATACATGGGGGGGTCATGACTGATGAGAGAGGAGATTATCTACAAGTGATAACTTTTTACATAGAAAAAAGGAAAAATCGCATCGTAATAAAAATAACAACCGAAAACAACATACTATTAAATCCGCCATTTTGAAATCCGTTTTTCGGGGTGTTAACTGATCAAAAATCAATTAAAAAAGCTTCTGTTGCAATTTTGCCCACGTTTAGTCACTAATTGCCTGGACTAATAATTTACAGCTGGTCTCGTAGGTATATGACCCAAACGCAAAATAGTTGGCCTACTCATCAATTAACACATTTATTCTCTTTATAAACCTTCATTTTCTGTCCCAAGCAGTTGTTGATAACATTTTTTTTTTGCAATGTAATAAATTACATTTAATGAGTAAATAAGACCAAACAGAACTTAATTTGAGAAAACACACATGGCTTCAGGTTGCATTTTTTTTTGTTTTAATATTCCACGCGCGCAAAAGGGGCTCCTGCCTAGACATGAGAATTGTACTCAAGTTTTGGACGAATAAAGGCTTTGTAGATCACAGCCAGATCAGAAGGGGAAAAAAAACTTCTTGCATCTACGGAGAAAACCTAAACACTTAGCAGCGTTTTTGGCGCCATCAAATATGTGGTCATTCCACAAAAGGTGGTCTGTGACACACATATCGAGAACTGAGAGCTGTTCGGTTTCCTCGATGCAAGTGCCGCCCATGGATAGCGGCATTGGGGGTGGGTTTCGCTTTACCGACAGGAGACAAATTCTAAGCGGTTTTTGATTCCCCATTGGACAATGCTGTCGAGATCAGAATTTAATGAGCTTATCATACGCTGCCGTTCAAGTTCCACATCCGAAGGACATGGATGAGAATCTGTAAACGAATATGAGAAGCTGAGGGTACTATCGTCAGCAAAACAATTTAATGGATTAGAAGTTTCAGACAAAAGATCATTTATAAAAATAAGGAAGAGAGTCGGAGACAAAACGGATCATTCTCTTAAACAAAGATAAAAGCATAATAGTTAGACTACTCTCTATGGGATGCACGATTTAAATGAATGTTTAGTTAACCATTACTAAAAAAATGACATGCACTTGTTTTGTTGTTTATTGATCTCTTGTTTTAAGTAAGCCAGCAACAGTTTAGTGTCAATCGTGGTGCGTGGTGTTGCATTATCACGAGAACTTAGGGAATCCATAGTTAAAGCTTTCGAAACGGGATTGTCGAGCTACAAAATAGCAAACCAATTTAATTTACCTCGCTCATCAATTCGAAACATTATCACAAAGTTCAAAAATAGTGGAAATGTGGAGGTTGGTAAAAAAACGAGACGCCCACCAATTGCGAAAAAGCTCGAGATTGCCGAGTCTTAAAAAAAATAATAAAGGAAAATCGACTTCAAACTGCCGCTACAATAACTGTTTAATGGAGAGAAAGAATCCAAAAAAGTGTTTCAGTCGACACTTGTAAGCGGACAATGAAAAAAATTGGATATAAATTTTATAAGGTTTGTTTTAGATTTATTTAAATTAGACCTATTTTAGTTCGTTAAAACATAGGCCAAAGAAAAACCACTTTTAACACCTAAACAAAAGAAAAGGCGCCTAGAGTGGGCCAAGCAACGTAAGAACTGGACTTTAAGTCAATGGCGGTCCGTTATTTAGAGTGATGAGTCGAAGTTTTAAGTTTGCGTGGGCGACGAACGAAAACGTGTCATAAGAAACTCCAAAGAGGCCTTTCACAAAGATTGCCTTAAAAAAAAACAGTCAAGTTTCCAGCATCTCAAATGATATGGGGATGCGTGTCTGGGCGAGGTTTGGGCAATTTACATTTTGTAAAAAGAACTGTAAATGCTACCAAGTACCGGGATATTCTGGAAAATGAGCTACTCCCATCAATTCCACTTCTTCCAACTAGTGATGGAGATTTCATTTTCCAACAGGATGGTGCTTCCTGCCATACAGCAAGGTCTACAATGGCGTGGTTATCTGCTGAAGCAATTCCTTTACTGGAATGGCCTTCCAGCAGCCCTGACCTTTCGCCAATTGAAACTGTCTGGCATAAAATGAAGCAAAACCTTTGAAAAGAACCATGTCGGACTCTTCAAGGCCTAAAAGCTAAAACCATAAATATTTGTGAATCTTTTGGTACCGAAGAATGTCAAAAATTAGTTTACACAATGCCACGACGCATAGAAACAGTAATCAACCCCAGAGGCGACGTAACACCATGGTAAAATAAAAATTAAGACGCGTAGGCCAACTATTTTGCGTTTAAAAAAAATGTATGAATCGTTATTTTATTTTTTAAGACTGCTCTACATGGTTATTTAATTGAGGTCATTTTGTTTTTGTTACTTATTTTTCTCTAAAATAAATATATCTAAAGAAAAATACCAAAATATTGAGTTTATTGCCGATGGAATTTAAGAACCCGGAGATTTTTGTTTTTTATGAAAGGTAGTCCAACTATTTTGCGTTTGGGATCGTAATAATAAACCATTATACCTATTCGGGATTCAAAAGGTTTTTTTTAAGTTCCTATTGAACTCTATGGAAAAGATAATTTAATTCATAGGGAAGCTTATTTGCTTATTTATTTTAATTTTCGGATTTAGTTTATTTCATAATTGGGCTTAAGTTCATATAAGTAATATTGGGTAAGAGTTTATGATAAATCAAGTCTCTGTTTGTCTAAAATCAGCTCATTGAGAGTTATTATACCTAATGCCTAATGTTATTTCCAGGGATAGTTTTACAAAAATCATTTCAACGTTGAAATGTTCTAAAAATGTATACATTTTTGTTCTAAGAGACTTCAAGGCATAGGTCATTGTACTGTAAGATTTTGATAAAAATCTGCAAGTAAGTATGTCATTATATGTGCTGACTTTTCTTATTTTTATTTTTTTTTTTTTTTTTTCAAAAACTCTATTCATTGAATTAGTAAAAACTAAAGAAAAATGTATAACATAATATTGTTATTATTACTATCTACCAGTGGCGTTGCGTCCATATAACACGATTCCTACCGTCTTCCCTTTTAAAAATTGTACGAAAAATACTATCAAATAAACATAAACATAAAGTATGTCCCGATCTACATTCCCCGATATTTCCACGAAGATTTTTCCAGAAATCGTGTGAAATGTACACACAGAACGATTTTTTCCATGCGATTTTTTCTTTGTCTTTTTCATTTTTGTATTTCTGTGCTCTTCATTTTGCATTGATATTCACTCACGTCATCAACCCAATGGCACACTGACACCGAACACACACAAAAGACTGGAAAGAGGGCGAAAGTGAACATAAACAGACTGGAAAAATCGTTCGAGTTTTGTGGTACAAACAATTTGATCCCTACCCCTCACTTTTCACTCCCTTCACCTACGAACAAAAGATCGGCACTGGAAGAATCGTTCAATGTAGACCGGGACTATGCAACCCTACCAATTAAATTATAAAATTCGCACAAACACACAAACATAATCTATCGAATAAACACCGTCAATTTATTCTTCTCTTCGCTCTTTGCTCAGCTGCTGAACATACGCTCTCTTTGAAAGAATTAATTTAAAAATAAAACACGTTTTTCACTGTCTTCAAAAATTTGTTTTTTTATCCCTTCCTTCCCTGAGCATTTTTGTTTCTAGATCCTCTTTGTCCAACACGCAACAACGTAGGACAAAATAAGACGCTGTTCCTCGTGTTATACTGGCACTTGGTATGGAATGGATTGTTTTTTATTCCTTTGCTTGACTCCGTTTCTCTTAATATTCATTCTGTTGGGTGAAAAAACACGCTCTTCTTCGACTTATTAGCTATGAAAGCTGTCGACTTTGCTATGAAAGTTGTTAAATGCATTTTCTATTTTTGTTTGCTTGGTTTTTGGTTAAGCTTATTATAGTCTAGGAAAGATTTATATTTGTAATTTAATATGGGTGAGCGGTGAAAAATGAATTCATAAAATATTATTTTAGGTATAATTGCAGAATTTCGTCTTCTACAGCATATCAAAAGTCTCGCAAAATCGCAGCAGTGGCTTTTGGTATAAAGGCATTTAAAGAGGGGTTAGGTATGGTTTATCAATCTCAAATATTTGTTATGGTTAAATGTAAGAATATGACACATGATTTAAGGGTACTTTTTAACGCTGGATCTAAAAAAAAAAACTATTCTTTTTTATGGGATTTTTTAGAACAACAAGTTAAATATTAAGAAAAAATTGTAGATTTGGAATAAAAGTTTCGTTGGGGTGTTGTTAAACAAGAATCAAAAGGGTTCCTAAAAATACCTGTAGTGAAATAGTGTTTATTTAGTTAGTTGTGAAGTTGAAGATTTTGTTCTTTAGTTTTTGTTTGATAGCTATGTAAATACTTTAGATTTTGGTTGTTGATTGGTTTTTAATTTTGTTTTAAAGTATCGATTGTTACTTAACAGATTTTCTCTTGGAGGAATCAAATGAATTAAGCAACCTATGTATCTTTTATTAATAAAAAATCGTTTTAACTACAGGCCACTCTGTGCGTCATATGAAAATAGACTGCAAACGGAAGAGTTGTTTTTTAAATAATTTTAATGTATCTGCTTGTTTTTTTTTTTTGTTTAAGATACAAAGAGGTATTCTATTGCAGATTAATCATTTTCGTTACGTCTTCCCATTTCAAATTATTGACGCCACGCCACTGCTATCTACCAATTTTTAATAAATACAGTGGTGGTCCAGTATAACGAATGCCGATATAATGAATGATTTATATTACTAACACTTTTTTCAAGTCCATTAGGTATTCTATATAACGAACGAATAACGAATTTCAGAAAATGAAAACAAAAAATGACTATAAATGTTTTAATATCTACTAACATGGATGTTCATGATAATATTGGAAGATACATACACAATTTCCCATTACACAAGTGTTTTTTTCGCTTGCTTAGTTATGTCCTACGTATTCGTCTTCGTGTATGTAAACAGTTGCTCCGTTCGCTATGCACAAAACTGTAACGGACTTTTAGTCCCATTTTTTGTTGTTTTACGTTTTTTGGCGTCTGGAATATTTTAAATGGTTTCTCAGTTTTATGTCTGATGCTGAATAAGAAAGTTTCTGCAAGATGTCGTCGCGCAAACGTCTTACAATGGAAGCAAAAATTAAAATCATTGACGAATATAAAAGAGGAGTTTAGCTTTCGGACATTTCGAAGAAGTTTGGAACTAGACTTTGGAATTCTATGCACTATCAAGAAAAATGAGAGCAAGGTTCTCAAAAATCTGAGAAATACAAACAGTGGATCTTTTCTTCGACGATCATTAAAGATGGGTGAATATCCAAAAATGAAAACCACATTGTACAAATGGTTTATTGCCCATACGTTAGAGTCACGTTTCTATTCCTTAAATGTTTCGTTATATGTAAATGAAGTTAAAAGTGTTTTTGTTTTCTATGTGTAGTATGTATTTATTTTTTTTATGAAGTATGAAATAAAATAATGAAAAATACAATAATTGTACTTTCTATTTACCTAAAGATTTGTATTTGTATGAAAAAACGATTAGATATAACGAATTTTCGATATAACGAATTGACTCTATCGTTCGTTATACTGGATATATAAATATTCTAGAAGATAATGATAAACTACTTTATGCCAATTTTAAAGAAAATTGACAAAGTCGTTTTCAAAATATTGAAAAAACTTTTTTTTTTCACAATAATGTTTAAGCTGGCATAATAACGTTTAAGCTTTGTAGAAGATTCTACCATTAAACAAAAATAATAGCAAGAGAACTGTTTCTTACCGAAAATGTTTGTCCTGGAGGTACCACAAATGCTTAACCAGTTTTTAAATTAAAAAATAGTTTTGTACAAAAAACAACCCTTTTTATATTTTAATTGTTTAATTTTTTTTTAGAAAATTCTAGGAACCGTTTTTTGAGAAAAGAATTATGTATTATCCATTTTATTTAAGATAAATAATTGTATGGTAGGTACCGTTACTTTTGTTCAGTAACACATCAGACAGAATTGCGAGACCCACTTATTTCGCGTTCTATAATAACTTTTCATGCTCGATATTTTTTATGAATCCATAACTTGCCATATACTAGGTACATAATATCTCAGGTAAGAAAGGGCAATTATTTTATATAATAAAAATGGATGTTTGTATGTCAGTATGTTTTTGTAAATTTTCAGGATGTATTTGGTGTGAGTCCGAGCGTGTTCCTGTGAAGTTTGATCGAAATCCGTCTGGCAATTTATCATTCAGGCGAAAAAATGCATTCCGGAAGTTGTAACTTCAGCAAAATCGAATGATAACAGACAGAAAAATGTGTTAAAGAGGTTTATTCAGGATCTAAGAGCACATCCTCAGGGCCAAATATTTGTTTTCGCAGCAAAGAGTAGTAGAATTAGTTGCAATTAACAATAATGCATACTGATAATAATTCATAATAATAATGGTAACTTATGTACATTGTATATAGGCTAAACACAAATTTGGCGGAAGTTGAAATTGCAGTTTCAGTTAAAGATGCAATTAAGGTTGGAAGACATTAAATTGATTTCAAGAAAAATGTAATTTAATGTATTTTTCAGAAAGCGTACCAATATTAGCAGGGTGCATTTCCAGTAATAGCTAAGAAAAAGTTAAATTTATTGTTAAAAAAGCTAAAAAAAAAACACAGTTGGTAGGTACACCGGACAAATGAAGTTGCATATATTTTCACATTTGAAAAAAACAATTGTGGACTATTGCTATCAAGAATTGCAATTGCACTGTTGGTTAAAACTGCAAGAAATGTTACCTCAACATTTGTACAATTATTCCTTATGGGCTGGCAAAAATTGTTGGTTAACCTTCTACTGCACGCACTATCATCCAATGAAAATATAAAAACTAAAATGTCGTTTTTGTTTCTCATTTTGTACAAATAAGAGACAAAAAAACAAAAAAATTCTTTAAGCAAATAAATTAAGTTCGGAGTGATGTGAATCAATTTCGGTCCTTGTTCAGACACAGATCTAGTTTGCATTTTTTGCACATTGTAAATGTCCTGTACCTGAAGTCATTTTGGAATTGCTGCCTTGTGTTTTGCTATTCGGGAATATGATCCATAGAGTCGAAGCGAACAGAATTCAGTGAAATGTCATGACGCCTTTCTATTTTTTTTCTTTCGAAGGATGAGATGAGAAAACCAAAATCCAAGTATTTGAAGCAATTTTAGTCTTTTGTCGTTTTGAATGTTTGGAGTTGAAGCACGTCGACCCCTTTTCAGACATTGTCAACTCCTGCAAAGGCGTTCGTCTATAGCCGCTTAAAATCGAAAAAAGACATTATAAAAACGGAAAGGTTGAATATGTTTTTTGTGAATGCACAAACAGCTATATATGGCGTCCCTAAATATTGTTTTGAATGGATAATGAGCCATATATGGATGTTCCCAAAAACGCGCAGTGTTTTGAATTCCACAAACATAATTGAAAATTTAACTATTAATCCTATTATCCAATATCGAATCTCACTAAAAAAAAATATAACAGCCTTTATATTATTCGCTTTACCAATAATAAATAAACTTTTATTTCTTTATTTTTTCACTACTTTCTCGCAGCGGGAACTGTTAGATTTTATTGTGGTTTTTCACTACTGCGCAAAGGAAAAAAAAAAGAAATACACAAACATATATAAACAAATATCTATTCTATACGATAAAAATGCTATTTTTCCAGTGGCAGTTGTGCAATCGCAGTAGTGGGTGTTTAAAAATCAAAAGCCATATATGGCTTCTTGTGCAGTGCAATGGAATCAATGTCTAACATGTTAACCGAAATGACCCAACAACGGGAAGATCATTCAATATCAATTCCTGTACGTAATAGAGAAATTAGACAGGCTGGAATGAAATGTTTTGTTTGCATCAGTGTTATAATACTGTTTTATTTTGGAAAAATTGACTGAACCAAAATCGTTGTATATGGCAGCTACCGCGATCTACATGAGCTTAAACAAAAAATTGAATGTTTCCTCCAAGAAATCATATACAAAAAGGTTTCACACCAAATTTGAAGCCAATCGGTCAAACCGCTTAGGCTCTAGCTCCATGTAAGGGACAGCACAAGCACAAACAAATACACCGACGGACGTCTTTGCGAAAATCACGTTTTGGTAATGATATAGTTTTGATTTAAGCCACAATTTTTTTACACGAATCCATTACTTGCTTTATAGAACAAGTACAAAATATCCTTTAATACAGCTTCTCAATTTCATTTAAAAATTTCGTTGCATAATTTATAAGTCTCAAGTTTCGTATATTGCTTGCTTTTTGTTTTAAATATATAACTGAAACCTGTAAGTAGTTCCTCATCTGAAAACGAATAAGTCATCTGTCCATTTTACTCGTTCGTTTTTATCTTATCGTACCTAGAACACTTAGAACCTAATTTCTCACTTTATTATCCACTCTTAAGTAGTCCATATTATAGTGCAGCTATTGAGTATTAACTTCTCATGGATATCATGCATCAAACACGATAATCTTTTTATCTTGCAATATAATATTTCCTATAAGGTTACCAGAGGCAACATTATAAGTGATGAGGATAAACTTTACATTCTTATGTTATACCAGGGATGGCTTTAGCCAACTGGACGCCCAGGCCTAAATATTTTCAGCCCTTTCCTCTCAGGTAGGGCTGGCCACGAGACGAGAAAAGTATCGGCCACGATCTCGGTCTCGCATGATGAGACCAAGACGAGACGAGACGAGACTGCATTTTAAGCAACCGAAACGAGACCGAGACGAGACTGTATATTGGGACCGAAATTTACAGAGAGTCTAATAAATTAAAAAATCCAGTTTCAGTTAAATATTTATTTTCTTCTGCTCATATTCAAACGATAACCGAAAATATTTCGTTCCAATAATCAACAGTTTGTCCGGAAATCGAATTTTTCGGAGACGAGGCCGAGACGAGACTTAATTATACAAGACCGACACGAGACCGAGACGAGAGTGAAAATTTTCGATTTTAACGAGACCGAGACGAGACTGACAAAAGTCTCGCAGAGTCTCGTCTCGTGGCCAGCCGTACTCTCAGGTGAAATGTTTTACATTTAGGGTATTTCCACTGTGTCAATGTCTTTTTTTTTCGATTTATTAATTAAATATGACCATTTAATGGATTTATAAAGTAAAATCAGAAGTGTTTAGATTCCACGTCCAGTTATTGAAAAGCAAAATTATCTTGGAAGAATATAAATTTTACTCAATAAATTCTCGGTAAATACAAAAAATTACCTTCGTTTTTTAAGGAGTTCTGTTTTTTGTATTTGTTGACTGGCGCTTTATAAGCCATAGAAACATAATCAGTTACATTTAAAGATTGTTCTCTTCCTCAATTTAAGAAAGAGGGCGCTGCTTTCTTGCTAAACTCCTGAAGATCTGACCCCATTTCCAGCTATACCCATGACGCCCTGGCCTACATCAGGCCACCCCTGTGCTAACACTTAAATTCATATACCTACATTATGTATACATATACGTACATATACATAGTACATTGTACCTACAACTCATAATAAAACTTCAACCTGTCTTTTAACGCATATAGGTTTACTAAATTCATTCAACCCAAACCACTATAAACATACCTGAATTTTCAAAGGATCATAGATTTGAAGTTTGTTTTCCTTAAAAACATATTAAATGTGAATTAAAGCCTTCCAAAAGAAATTCTTCACTGTAATATTAGTCTACACCTATATAAACCCAACCCATGTATGTATAGGTATAAAGTTTGTGTGCTGTTGTAATTTAATTCATGAGCTGAGTTATTTAAGGGTCATCTTATTTATAATCTTAGACTTTTCATCGTACAAGATTACAAATAATCCCATTTTACATTCATTTAGCTTTCCTAAAAGCTAAGTGGAGTCTTGCTTTTACAAAGCGCATCATGATGTCAAACACATATGTAGTACATACTCAACGGCACACGTGATGCATATACACACACACATGCACGTATGTAGGGATAGGTTAGGTATAGTAAAAGAGTATATCCTCCGGCTGAAATGTTGACATTGAAATTTTCATTCTAACTTCTTACGGGCATCATCAGGAAGTCCTTGCGAAAATACATTAAGACAAAAAAAACCTTAGGATGGAGTAATAGCATACTTGTCACGATGATGCTTAAAGATATTATCTTAAAAAAATGAGCCGGAAATTTAATTAAGATGCCTTGTCTTTGCCAGTTTAATAGGAGCATAATATAGGTAGGAACTGTGTGAAGAAAAAAATTAAATAGAAAAAGCCTTAAAGTCTGAATGAGATAAACGTGAAATAGTTTCATATACATATAGCACCTTGAAATAGGAATTCTTCTTCTCTCAGTCTCTTTATTATTTTTTTTTGTATTTCTTTTAAAAATGCCAAGAATTCAACAAAAAAAAAAAATGAAGAAAAAAAAACAGATAACAAACATCCCCCACGTATAAACACTTACCAATGACGTTGAAATTGTATGACAAGGACATTTTTGGCTCTGTGTTGATTTGGCACTCGTAAATACCAGAATCCCTTGGCTGGGGATACTTTATCTGCAGTGTCCAATTGCCTGAGTTTTCCGGTCGTATCACCTGCAACAAAACAACACACAATCAAATTACTGTATATACACATAGGAAGCAAAGTTACTACCAAAAAATACAACAACAATAAAAAACAACGCTTTTATCGAGATCCAGAGCATTCCAAAGGACTTCGCTCATATCCTACTCGTAGCATCAAGCCAATAAAAAGACAAACAAATAAAAAGAAACCAACATTACAATGGGCCCTGAATTGCTGCACGAACAACACTCTAGCTACCTTACTCTTTTCGTGCAAAAATATATTTAGTCACGCAGCAGACAGACATATTTAAAGGATGATAATGCTGGAGCTATATACTTTTCCCTTCTGATCGTCCTGATTCTTCAATCTCGATGATCCCAACCCAGACAAAAAAAAAAAAACAAAATAAATAGCATCACTTGGCCTTACTTGTACACTCTGTAATATAGTTTTCCAAATAGAATATTATTTTATGCATGCAATGTTGTGTGATGAAGGACGAAAATCTCAAACATCTGCTTTTGATCCTGACATAGCTAAAGGAGGTTCGTATTTTGCTTCAAAAGCTTTGAAAAAAAAAAATAAATAAAAAAAAAATAAAACTGAATATGGAAGAGGACTCTCAAAGACGAAACGAAATAGAAATGTGTTTTCAAGCATGCTGATTGATTTGGCTAAGTTTATTCATTCGTAACTCGATAAAGGCATCAATATAAGCAAAAGAACGGACACATTGGCTCTCCTGCATAGCATTTTTTTCTTATTTTTATTTTATTTCTTACCTGAAATCTCTGGTCAGATGTGTATGTTGTGGAACCAGCCGTAAGGATGTGCAAATCACGTTTTCTGATCCATGAAACCTGAAATAATGATAAAATGGAATGTGAATAAGTGAAATAAACTTCGAAGGATCTACATATTTGCATAAGAAAATACATTGCTATCTAGCTATATGAAGGTAGTTTTATAGCCGTGTACCTATACATGGAATGGTTTCTCATAGTTTTTGTATTTATTTTGGTCAAATCAAATTCTCTCTCTCTCTCTTTTTATTTGAAGTCATATTTCAATTATTTACTTTGTCTGTTTTTCTTGAATTCAGAAATAGAAACCATTTATATTTCAAGGCAGGTTAATTTGTTTGTTTATTGTTTATTAAAAAATGCTTTGTTCATTACATAACACCCCTGTAAGTTCTCAATTAAAATTGTATTTGAAATAATCTATGAAAAAATGTATCTAGAAGTAATCAAACATCTAATAAATTAGGAATATGAGCAGGCAAAATCCCTTCTGCTCATGGTATAGTGTTAGTTTTAGGGTTAGTTCTGCTTATGCAGCTC
Source organism: Melangyna quadrimaculata (assembly GCA_949320155.1). Classification (NCBI taxonomy): domain Eukaryota; kingdom Metazoa; phylum Arthropoda; class Insecta; order Diptera; family Syrphidae; genus Melangyna; species Melangyna quadrimaculata. Next base: position 53,139,962 of record OX439485.1, on the reverse strand, counting down.
GATGATATGTATAAAGTGAGCAGGGTATTTCCGAGAACTCATATTAAAATGCCTATAGTAATAAATTGCTAGTTTATTGCTAATTTTGTACGCAACAAAAATTAATTGCGCTGTTGGAATTCGAGATACAGTCTGCTAACTCGACGACAACTTAGCAGGTAACCTTGAATCTTGCAAACGAAACAAAAAAGTAATGTTTTTTTACGTAATAAATTAATTATCTTTAAATATTTATCCAGTCTTGGGTGGTTTATCTACATTTTTAAGAAAGTAAGCAGATAACAACCCTCGAATCTCGAATTCCAATAGTGCAATTATTTTAATTATGAAGCTGTAGATCGCTCCAAAGATTTAAGATAATTTGCTTGTGAGGGAGTCTGGAGGTATTTTGAAGAGATTTTTCAAAACATTAAAATGGATTTTTTTTATTGTGTTATTTAATATTACTTTGTAATCAGAAATCGTGACAAATAATTTCTTTTTTTTATTTTGTCGGGAATCTAGGTCGTTACAATTGCTTTTTGAACAAAATAAAATAAGTCATGCGTAGAACCGATTTAACTGCAGACGTGAAATTTTTTATTTTTATTTCTAACACCGTAAAGATTTCTTACTACGTAAATCCAGTACTCAGCTCTGAGTGAAATGAAGAATAAAAGCGGTTTGAAATTCCCGTTAATAAGCTTTGTGAAACCATAATTAATTATCAACGTGACATTTCAGTCCTTAGTTTGAAAATTTTTAGTACTCACTTTGTTCTAAAAAAATTATTTGATTTGTCTGACAGTTTAACAAAATCTTGAAATGCTTGAAAAGACTATTTTAAGTCCATAGTTTGGTTTTTGGCTTGTCGGTAACACTTAATATTCAAAAATAAACGATCATAGGATCCAAAATAATTCCTTAGGCTTTTTACTTGCGATATATGTACGTAGTATAGAGAAAGTTTAGGATACGTGCAAACAAAACATCTCGAGAAAATAATTTTCCCTAACATTACGATTATAGAGAACGCGAAAAAGTGGGTCTCTCAAGTCGGTCCGTCTGTCTGTCTGTATCTCGGCCTGTATCCTTAACGGCTGAAGCGATTTTCTTCAAACTTTGAACTTATGGTTCTTATGGGGTTCCTTAGAGGGGAAATTATATTTTTTTTCTAGCTCAAAAAATAACGGTACCTGCCACACACGCACTATACAAAAATTAATTTATTTCAAAAACTGCTCTAACGATTATGAAAAAAAAAAAAAAACTAAGAGCTTCTATAATTACCTTAGTTAATAATTTGGTAGACAAAAAAAAAGTTTATAACGGTTATTAACGGTACCTGTCAAAGAACCATTTTTTTGGTTTTCAAATTTCTCGTTAACGGCTAAGCCGATTTTAACCAAATTTTGTATATAAGCGGTCTCTTATAATTTTAACAATTCAAATATACAATTTTTCGAAAAAAATAATTTTTGGATTTGTAAAAAAATATTAAAATTTTTTTTTTGAAAATTTAATATCTTGAAAACGGGTCAATGAATATTTTTTTTTCATTCTGTGTAAAATTGTATTTTATCGAATTCTAAAAGTTGGCATACCAAGTTTTATTTTTAAAAATGTCCAAGAATTTTTATATATAAGAAATTAATGTTTAAGAAAACCACTCTAACGATTTAAATTTTTTTTTTTTTTTTTTTCATAAATTAATATTTATCAAACAACTCAGATGGCATACTTTTTATTGAGCTCTATCTGTTTTAGCTTTTAAAATAAAAAAAATTATAGTAATTAATATTAATTTATAGTAATAAAATAATATATATTTTAACTTGTTTTTTACATCTTTTTTAATCATATCATAATGTTATTGAACCAATTCATATGCACATTTTCAACTTCAAGCTACGTTAAAGTTGTTAGCTACGAGAGCGAGTTTGTGCGATCCAGTCGTGCCCTTTTTTATATTCAGTAAATAAAACTTTTATAATTTATTGACAAATGTCACACTTTTCCAAACTTCTATTATTTTTTTCCTAGTGGTTAGGATGTTAGGTATGTTAGGAAATGAAAAGTATGAAATGAAATTAATTTTGAAACGGTTTAACATTAGGGTACTTAGCTCTCGTTATACATATATGAATTTTATCGCTGTGATATAAGTGTCACTTTTATATAGAAATTTCATTTTCACTTGAACTGAGTAGTAGGCTTTATGTGAAAAGTTATAAGCAAAATTTTGTAGCCAACTCGGAGCTGAGAAATGATAGGATAAAAATAAAAACACTTATTTATCAGAATTTAAGGGGCTTACTGCAAAAATCTATAATGCGAAAACGCGTGTGCGAATTGTAACCATTCATTGTGTCAACAATTAATATTAATTCTAGATTAGGAAAGCCTCCTTAAGAGAATCAGTACACTGCACATACACCCATCCAGATATACAAGTAGAAGACTAAATTTACAGCCCGATTCTCCCCCTTATGAGGAGTCACAAGTCATAAGCCCTTGTGACTATTATTGTGAGGATTGTTGTGAATCGATAACAATATCGAATTTTCCCCCAATCCTCACAAAAAAACTCACAACGAAACTCACCACAGTAAAGGTGAATTGTTCAGTGTCATTATTCGAGCAGCTGATTATTAAAAATAAAACATAAATTGAAATTGGGCCAGTCGGATTATTTAACTTATTATCAAAAGTACATAAATAATGTGTGTTGTATCACTTAAAATCCGTCGTCAATGTGATTATTTTGCTTAATATTTTGTGAAGTTGTAAAATTATTAATTTTGTATTTTCGAACACAACTTCGTTAATAAAAGATGCACCAGAATCAAATCCACTTTATTTATTTAATACAGACAAAATATCTTACAATATTGAAAATTTGTTTTACAAAATAAACCTATCCGAATCGAAATGACAAAACTTACAACAATTTGTGAGTTGTGACTTGCTCTGAAGGAGATCACAGTTTCGATTATTTTTATGACTGTCACAAGTTGTGACTATTGGGGAATATACGAAAAAGTCACAAAATCAGTTTCACCTCTTTTTGCGACTTGTGATGTATCAGTGATGTTGGGGAGAATCGGGCTGTTAGTGTTTTGCCAGGGACGCTCTTATGACAACGTAAGTTTTATTATTAAAAAAAAGTGCAATGAAAGTAAATGAAATTGTTAAATACAAAGGTTCCATTAAAATTGAAATTGATGAGTTTATTTATTATTTAAATAAATCTGTAAAAAATAAATTTTACTGGTTAAGTGAACTGAATAAATCTCATTTTTGTAGTGCCAACTACAGTCAAGCATAATGATAATAATAAACATAGTGAGTCAATTCAGGTTAGTTGTGTGGTTCCAATTCACATTGGACAAGAAACTAAGGTAAAAAGGGAGTATTTAAAAAAGAAAAGCAAATCTTAAAAATACTGTACGTAAAAGAAGAAAAAAGTTATGTAAGCCACCTTAAGAGTCTTGCATATAGCTCAAGTTTACAGAAGTTATTTAGTTATTATAGTTATTATAGTTCGAGTTATTTGTTCAATTTTGTTATATTTTGACAATTTTCCTTTGAATTGAATAATTATTGTACTAATTTGATATTTGTTATGTTGTGGTACGAGTATACATATATATAGGTAGATATCCTATAAAATATTCTATTTTTGTTAAAAACATTTTTGGTTGTTGATCATTTTTGACCAGGAAAATAAATCGTTAGGTCAATATTGAACTGTTGTGCCATCTCGGTAAGAGATGAGCGACAGTTTATGGCCGTTTTAGAGTTTGTAGAGACAGAGTCCATAGATTTCAAAGCAACTTGGCTATCTGAGAAGGTACGGATATCCGAGGTCGATACCACGTTTTCTTTGAGCCACGATAGAACTTCCTTTATCGCCAAAAGTTCCGCCTGGAACACGCTACAATGGCCAGGAAAACGAAATGAGAGATTAAGATTTAATCTGTCTGAGTACACGCCTCCACCAACCCCATCATCGGTTTTTGAACCGTCCGTATAAAAGTGAATCGATTCGTCTTTCAAAATGTCACATCCTCGGTCCTCTCATGTGGATCGGGAAGTCAATGATACCCGGAAGTGAACCGTATGATTTCAGAATAGATGAGTGGCCTACATCATTATTGATCCACTGTGAGGAGCCTTTTAGACGGATTGCCGTACTTGCTGCCGTTTGTTTACAGAATATATCTAGGGGTGTCAGATAGAGAAGAGTGTTCAGTGCAGCAGAGGGAGTATAGAGATAAGTGCTCCACTTATGCACATAGAAGCTGATCTTTGGACTTTCCTTAGTTTATCGCGGTTAATCGCTTTATCCAAAGCAGTCCACCATACTGCCACCCCATAGTTAGGGCTGGCCACGAGATGAGAAAAATCTCGGTCTCGATCTCGGTCTCGCATGACGAGACCGAGACTGCCTTTTAAGCGACCGAGACGAGACCGAGACGAGACTGTATATTTGGACCGAAATTTACAGAGAGTCTAATAAATTAAAAAATCCAATTTCAGTTATATTTATTTTCTTCTGCACATATTCAAACGATAATCGAAAATATTTCCTTGCAATAATCAACAGTTTATCCGGAAGTCGTATTTTTCGGAGACGAGACCGAGACGAGACTTAATTGTACGAGATCGACACGAGACCGAGACGAGACTGAAAAATTTCGATTTTTACGAGACCGAGACGAGACTGAAAAATATCGATTTTTACGAGACCGAGACGAGGCTTACAAAAGTCTCACAGAGTCGCGTCTCGTGGCCAGCCCTACCCATAGGTGAGAATTGGTATAATAACCAATATGTACCTATATAGCCAGTCAGTAATACGGGGTTGTAGACCCCATTTATTCCCAATTGATTTTTTGCAGGAGAAAAGGGCTACAGTGGCCTTTTTGACTCTTTCTTGTATATAAGGTTTCCATCTTAACTTTTTTATCTAAAATTAGACCCAGATATATTGCTTCGTCAGAGAATGTTAATGGAATACCTTTAATAGTGGGAGGACCTATATTAGGAATTTTATATTTCCTAGAAAAGAGGACAAGTTCGGTTTTATGAGGGTTGCGGTTGACGCCCAATCCTCACCGCTCTGCCCAGCTTGTTTAAAGCATTCTGTAAGAGTTGCTTCAAGACAAAAGAATGCTTATCTGATACGGCAATAGCAATATCGTCCGCATAGGCAATCACTCTGTAACTCTCCGCTTCCAGGGAAGTTAGCAGTTCGTTTACTATACCAAGTTCCAAAGGGGGACAATACACCTCCTTGCGGGGTGCCTCTACTAACCACTCTTCTTGCAGAAAATCCGCCGAGCTTGGAATTGATTATCCTACTAGTTAGCATTTGGTTAATCAGTTCACCAAGCGAATCATTTACCTTCAGATGTGACATCAGCGCAGATGTGATTTCAGATGTGTCGACATTGTTAAAAGCACCTTCTATATCTAAGAAAGCAACCAATGTGTATTCTTTGTGGTGGAGGGAATACTCAATGGTACGTACTAACAGTGTAAATAATAAAAAAAAATAAAAACGTACTTCACAAATATTTTACATAATTTTTATAAAAGTTTCAAATATTACTTTTCTACACAAAACCTAAATTAATATAATGCTTGTATTTCAGAGGTCGAGTGTAAACACTTTTATGAAAATTCAATTAAATTTCAATTCATACAAAGCTCTCAGAGTTTTTTTTTTATTTTTTTATTTAAAGTGAAGTAGCTACTCTTTAAAAACACTCTGCTGATGCCAGAAAGTTTGAGTAGGAAGAGGAAGGCATTGCTAAAGTTAATTTCTCATTTTCAAAAAAAAAAAAAAAATTTTATAATAAATTAACATTAAATTCACAACAAAAACAGCTACATCTCATTTTATTAAATAAAAAATCGTTTGTTGCTGTAGCGCATTTTATTTTACAGTAATTGATGTAATTTGTTATGCCTACCTACTACTTTTATTACTCTTTTTTTGCAATTTTCGTTCTTATCGTCATCACCCTACCCCACTACCGCACCGGTTCGTGTCGCCTAGAAAGTTGTTCACCCTTTTTGCTTAACAGCACCAAAACTCAACAAATTAATTTCCTATTCTATTACAAACCTAAAAACTCAGGTCCGGAGTGAGATGAATATTGTTTCTAGTAGTATGATCTATGCATTTACAATGTACATAATATTTATGTTAACCTACAACAGACACGAAATGGACAGTTTTAGAGACCTCGTTGTATTTTTACTTGAGATATAGGTACTATAGGGCAATTTTTTGATACGTTAAAAAAATAGAACTCGAGGTAATATGTTTCCCTAACATAACGATAAAAGAGAAGGCGAAAAAAGTGGACCCCGTAATTCTGTCCGTCTGTCTGTACCTCGAACTGCAGCATAAGCCACTGGAACGATTTTCTTCAATCTTTGGACTTATGGGAAAATTGAATTGTATCCATATAACTATTTAAAAAAAAAAACTAATTTATCTTAAAAACGGCTCCAAAGATATTCATTAACAAATTAAGAATTTCTATTAAGTGGTCACTATTTTTATAAGAAATTTTATTAAAATTTTTTCAAATTTCTCGTTACCGGTCACACCGATTTCTACCAAAATTTTAATAGTTTTGCGTATAAAAATTTTCAAAAAAATAATATTTGGATTTAAAAAAAATATATTTAATTTTTTAAGAAAACCGCTCTAACGTTATTTGCGATGGCATACTTAATTTTGAGATGTACATTTTTTAACCACTAAAATGACAAATTTATAAAAATTTATAGTAATAGCTAATTTATATTTAAAATTGTTTTAAAACTTTTTTTTTTAATGATATCATAATATTATGGAACCAATACATACAATGTTTGTACATCGTCAATTTCTGGCTACGTTAAAATCATTAGCTACGAAAGCAAGTTTGTGCGATCGGTTTTAATTTTATTATCTGTTGCAGTGTTTGTAAGTAAAAATATTTTAAGAACAAATGGAAGATTTTTAAATCTTGGAGTTTTCATCTTGGTAGGTATATAAAAGTAAATATTTAAATATATGATGTTTCGAAAACTGTTTTTAAAGAATATTTTGATAATTTTGAAACATTGAAATATTCACACGCCTTTATAAATCTGCCTTATTCGTTGTCTAAGTCTCCACTGAACCCATTTAGACAATATCCTCAAATACAATCCGGCCCTGACCAGTCTCCAATCCTTAACCCGGTTGTAATTTTTGCTTTTTTCGTTGTTGTAATGTAATTTATGTTAAGTGAGAAAGTTTCCCAAAAAACTCCCCAATAAAGTGCCTTTTTCGTCTTTTTATTTGCTTTTCAATTGCATGAAATTCTATTAAAGTGGAACTGTGGGTCCCCAAGCAGAATTGTTGTGAAAGGATTCTTTTCATCCCCAAAAGACTAACACAGAAATACCTACTATACGATCCAACAACAATGTCGACAACGCATACGTTGAGAAACGAAAAAAAAAAAAAGAACAAACAACAAATCAAATATCTTGAAAGTTAATCCCAACAAAAAGCCGAATATTTTTCTTTCGAGCAATATGTAAGCCAAATTGAAAGCCATGCTGCCTTTAAAAACGAAATGAAAGACACTTTTTGCATAATTCCCCATTTACTAGAAGCTACTTTCTTTTCGTCTTTTATTGTTGTTTGCTTTTTGTCATAATTTAGATTAAGGGTTTTTAATTTTTTAACATTATTATGGAACTTCAGGGATTGGCGGTGAAAATTTGTACAAAATACTTTTCTTTTCCTTGTGTATTATAAATAATTATTATAATAATGTTGCGCAAGAAAGTCGCGAGCAAACGGCATCGGCATGGCGAAGAAATTAATTCGATTAGAAAAGTTTTTGTGCAAAAACCAACCAATTTCGTATTTCCCTTGGTAATTAGATGATATAGATTCATATTAAATGTTTGCAAAAGCAGTAAGCAGAAGGAAAATTCACATCGAGCGAAATATGTTTTTGTCTGTTGTTGTTGTTGTTTTTTTTAGTTCCTAATATTTTTGCGTATCTTATGAATAACCGGATAAAGTTCTTCGGTTACCGAGACAATAAAAAGTAATTGCACTTTATTTGAGGCAGAAAAGTTTTAGCATTAAGAAAAATTGTAATTGTTCTTTATATTATTTTCTGGCAGAAATAAACAGATTGGGAGGTTCCAATCGAGATAAGCACAATCAAGCCATTATTAACCCGTGACCTATATTTATGTTTGTAAGTCGAATGTTATTGTTTTCGAACTTGCTAGAAGCTTAAAATAACCAACCATATTAAGAGTTGGTAGGTTTGAATTGTATATAATAATCTTCTTATTGACTTCTTAATTAATACTATCTAGGAGGCTAGTGTCTTTATAACACAGGAGAAATAAATAAATAGGTGTGTACCTACAATATTTAAGTTGGACGAATTTGTTTGCAGAATCGGTATGATTGACAAAAAAAAAAATTGAATCACGCTATGGTAACTTCCCATTGATATGCTCTTGATAATTTCTTTTAAGAAAATTGAAAATTCAAGATCATTAAAAACCCTACTATTTATAGGTGGGCCATTCTCGAAACAATTTTTATTATAAAAAAACTCATTTAATTTTTTTAAGTTCTTATGAGTTCTCCAAAACGCCATTAATATATAGAATGAAATTATTTTGAAGTCGATGGCATTATTTTAAAGATGGTAAGTAATTAATTCTTAAAAAAATTGAGATTGAGATTTTGTTCAAACTGGCTTGGTACGATTTTGATTAAGAAGTCGGGTATACCTACCTCATTGTATGACTTTTTGATATATTTTTTTTTTTTTTTTTTTTTGAAAAATTGTTACCAACAAAAAATTTGTCAACATTTATAAGGTTGGTATCGTTAGTTTAAGTTCTATAAACAAGATTAGAAATTGTTTTAAAATTACTTTATATGAAGTTCCAAAGAAATTAACCAAGTTGTACCTATTCGAAATAGCTAGCTAATGAGTTTTCGAAAAAAAAAAAAATCCTAAGGTGCCATCACACACTGAAAGGAAAGTGCTTCCAGAAAGCAAAAAGCTTTTTAAAAACAAATTTTTCATAGTGTGACGTCTTGAAAAAAAGTATTTTCTTGAAATCGTTTTCCGAAAGTGAATTGCTTTCTTAAAAAAGCTTTCACACAAAAAACCTTCACTGTGTGACTAGATCTTGACAGTATTTTAAAGAAGGCAAATCACTTTCTGATTTCAGAAACTGTAAGTGAAAGTTTTTCGCTTTCTTGAAAGAAAACGATTATTTCTTACCCGAATTGCTCTTCTATCAGCTGCATTTGTATGGGATCGTTACGTTTTCTCGCAAACTCAGTTGAACGGGTAACGTTGGACCGCCGATTTTAAAGTATACATTTACGTGATTTTTAAAGTAGGTACTAGTGACTTATTCATATTCGTGATCCATTAAAAAGAACAACGTCATAACTCAAAAAACCTCAGACTTAGGAAATCGCAATTTAAAGTTTGGATTGCTGTATTTCATAATAATCTTCATTTGTATCTAATTTGTTTTTCTTGGTGGAGCTATTAATTAAAGTTTTATCGATAAATATGAAACTTTTAAAATATTTATTAGACTGTTTTTACTTCAAAATTCCCTGCGTAAATGTAAAAAATACAGTATGGCCACAAAAAAACATTTAAAAGTGACAGTGTATACAACGACAAATGATGCTCTATAAACTTTTCAAGTTCTAGAAATGACGTTTTGCCAAAAAATAGTTTATATAAAATGAGTTTGAACTGTATCATTAGGTCAAAATTGATGTTTTTTGAGTTATGACGTTGTTCTTTTTAATGAGCGATATGTATAGCACGATCTGAAAAACCAATTTTTAAAAATCGATATGTGATTTAGCATCTTCTTTGTTTCACATGTATTGTAATAAAAACTGGTTAGAACGACAGAAAAGATTGTCAAGTCTATTTTATTTTATATAAAAAGAATTTTCCGAAAGCAATTTCAGAAAACGCTTTCACTTTCACAGTTTGACGTCCTGAAAAGTAGTGCTTTTATAAAATTTGATTTCTTAAAAGTAAAAAGTCGCTTTCAGAAAGCACTTTCCATTCATAATGTGGCTGCTCTCTGAATGCACTTTCAGAAAAACTTCAAATTCGGAATTTTTAAAATGCTATCCTTATAAAAGTATGTGCTTTCAGTGTGTAACGTCCCCTTTAATCTAATTGTTCTTAAAAACAAATTCAGTGGCCCTACTTGGGCGCTCTAAGATAAAGAACTACTATAATAACTTAATAAATAATAACTATGCCTTTCGGCTAAAAAAATATTGGCTTTAATTTTTTTCCAAGAAAGATTTAAACAAAAAATTGTTTTCGATACCTTTGTTTTTATATTTTATGTTAAACTTATAAGCTACCTTAAAACGCATTCAGTGAAAGTTAAAATAAGTGTACAGTGACAAAAGTAAACACGTGTTTCATTTGCTGTGAACCGTTAGAATTTGGCAAGGTTGCTTATGTTTAAAAAAGGGCAAACAAATTCTTAAATCAGCCAACATTAGGCAAGGGGTTGGCTACGAAATCTTGCAAACTAAAATCTCGGACCCGAAATCGCTCAATACGAAATCTCGCAATTACAGAAACCCGCTCTTCATAATCTCGCAATGACAGAAACCCGCTTTTTATAATCTCGCAATTACAAAAACCCGCAAACTAAAATCTCGAAAACTAAAATCTCGCATTAAAAAACATAGGACTTAAAATTTACGTTATACAAGGTGTTTCCTTTGTGTATGTTGTCAGTTAGTGTGCTTTCAGTTTATGTGCAATAAACAGTACATTAAGTGGCACGCTTCGCAGGTTCAAGGATTTTAACTCCCTTTTCGGGTCCTCTGTCCCGTTCACGCGACTCCGTCGCTCCGCTTAGGTTATGCTTGGTCGCCAGGCAGGCGCCTATGTTGTCAGTTGGTGTGATTTCAGTTTATTTTGTAATTTTTGTATTTTTTGCTCAAAAAGAGGACTTGTCCTCCTAAAAGAGGACGTCTGGTAAGCCTCGGCAAGGGCTGAAACAGCAAGATGCTATGAGATGTAAGTAGCGCAGATATCCTTGTGGCATCCTGGAAAAAATATGGTGACTTACGTCGAGTTTCGGTATTCTCAGGAAGTTCGACTGACAGACGCACGTTGTCACCAGAACCATCGTCATCGTTGCATTGGAATTGTAAGAGCCACTGGATTATAATTCTGGATTCGATTAACACTTGTGGCTTCATATGCGGGGAATTAGCAGAAAATGAGTCGCAGAGGAGAGAGTTGATCAGGTAGGAAAACTTCACTCATTCGCGCCTTGAACTTTTTCTTAATTGTGCAGTAAAATATAACTGACTCCAAAACAAAATGATATACCTAACTGAGAAATTAATCTGCTTATAGAGCCATAAATTTCCAATATTTGGTACTCGAGAAAAATTAATTGATGGGTCCAATTAGTAAAGCCGTTTTGCATTAGAAAAGCGACAGACTAAATTTAAATCTTAAAAACATTTTTAGCAAAGAGAAAATATAACTATAGCGAGCCCACATCAAGATTTTCAGCCAAGATCTTATATTAAAAAAAAATGATTTCTGGTATAAAATATTTTGTTTAATAAAAAAATATTCATAACTTTTGTATTTATTGAAATATAGAAAAAAAAATGCTGAACAAAGTTGTTCGACATTTTGAACCCAACAAACTTGTCACAGAAAGTTTTCAAATTTTTGATGGCCTAAATTTAGGAAAATACTAAATTTTGTTTTTTGTTGGCCTGTAACTTTTTCAATATAATAATTAACGAAAAAATGTTTAACACATAAAATAGAAAATTTAATTCTACGCATTTGCTGCCTTACAACTTTTTTGTAGGACTATTATGAACCGAGATATTTAGTAAAAAGTAAAATCCAAGATGGCGGCAAAAAGGTTAATGTTACGAATGCCACAAATGAGATTTATCATATTCGATCAACTTTCTATGGCAAATTTGGGGGTGGTACAAACTACTGGGTCAAATTATAAATGAACTGGACTATTTCGCGATTTCATAATTTTGCAGTCTCGTATCGGACAACTTGTTGATTATTAGAAAGAAATATAAAAAAAAAAATAATTTGTCCCCCATAAAGTTTGAACATGTGATGCAGAAGAAAATAAATATTTAACTGAAATTCGATTCTTCAATTTATTAGATTTTCTCTAAATTTCGGTTTAAATATACAGTCTCGTTTCGGATACTTAAAAGACGGTCTCGTCTCGTCTCATCGCAACTCATCGGTGATTTTATTTTGAATAATGAAATTCAATTGAGCGACATCTTTGTTTTTCGTAGCCAAAACTCAGCCAATCACTGTCAACATAATTCTGAGCGATATTCGCGAATATATTCATTATGAGCTCTTCCTGCGACGCGTAGTTCTAAATTAGTCGCCAAAAATTGCCTAGAACCTCTGCAGCGGACTGGTCAGGTTATTTCGTAAAGTAACTTGTCTGTTCGTTTTCAATGTCAATTTCTTCACATATTGTCGTTAAGAAGACGCCTTCAGGAAAGTGTTAAATTCATCTGCATGACAGGCCAGCGTTTGACGAAAATCGCGTAACAGTAAAATCATTACGCCACCAAAACATTATTCATCATTTTGTAATTCTTTCAACCTCCGATGAATTCATGGTGCACTCGTCCTAGAATGTTATCTTACATTGCTGCAACACTTTCGCCATCGCACTTCCTTGACATGTTGCATGGGCTGGCTACGAGCCGAAAAAAGTCTCGTAACATTATTCCTACAGAGATGACATCGGAAACTTATTTGCCTGATTTTTTAGTCAAGCCCAACATTTCAACAAAATCTTCAAAAATCCACTTCTATTATTCAAATGAATTTGACGCATTTGTGATTTGTTTTCCAATCTGTCCCTTCGTCGAGGATTAATAGCTTAAATTTTACTATTTCAACAGTTTCTTTTGTGACCCATCACCTTCACCATCCAAGAAATACAAAATGCTAAAATTATATTCAACTGACACGCAATCAATCTAAACTTCCATATATACACATATCCTGAGAATAAAAACTTTAATCTTCTAATACAGATGAACATCAAGACCTTTTATAGATTTAAGGAAATAGTTTAAAGTTGCACAACAACAAAAAGTAAAAGTAAAAAAAAAAAATACAAGGAAACCCTTGAGAAAATCCCTTACTTTGTAATTTTCTGTGTTGAAACAGGAACAGAAAAAAAAAACAAAAATAAAATAAAAAACTTTGATACCTAGTCCAAACTTCTCAGATTGCTTCCAAAGAAACCCTTCGTTACATTATTAATGATGGAAAGCAACAGAAGTGTATTTTATAAGAAGGATTATTTTTATTTGTGTGTGTGTGTGTGGGCGAGTGTTTGCGTGAAGTGAAAAAAATAAAATAAATAAAAAATTCATTGAGATAAGCAAAACTCAAATCCTTTCAGCATCCTATAAGCTACCACAAGATGGATGCCCCTTATGTTTTATGCACACACATGTGGCCTTCCCCATCAAAACGATGTACTTTTCTCCAAGGAGATATTTTTCAATCTACAATACAAAAAAAAAAAAATAATGTAAGAAATATGTCTTACCACCGGATGAGATATAGTAATTAATTCAAAATCCTCCTTAATGCTCAGCTCATGTTACCCTTTCTTGCACCCTTTATTCAGCAAACAACAATTAAAATCATTCTCCGCACCTTTGGTGAAAGTTTAAATCAACCGACAACAACATTAGACACAAAGTCAGTTATCTTATTGCAATTAATTTTCTCAATTTATGTGCATACATATAGGTAGTATCCTTAATTTGAAGATCCTTTTAGAAAAATCTGATATGAGCAGCTGTGAAGTTTACCAGATTCGCTTAGTGAAAAATAAAACGTTACTTTTGTATATATATAAACCTTTTCAAGAAAAAGGAGTAAGATAATCTTAAAACGATTTTTTTTCCTGAAATAAGAATGAAAGTAGAATTATTCTCGGGGTAAAAGGTTGTCCTCTTTCACCTCCTACTCCATTATAGAAAAAAAAAAAACAAAGTTTACCACAGTATAACTGGCCCATCAACAAGAACAAAAAAAAAAGAAGAAGAAACAAGAAAATCGCTTGGTGGATCACATTACACCATTTTGAGTAAAATAAAACTTTTTGGATCCTCTTTCAAGCTGTTTTTTTGTTTTGCTGTGTTTTTGAAAAGAGATTAATATTTCATTCGCAGCTAAGCTATCAGCATTATGCAGGATATCCAATATACGTACCTACGTACCTCTCTCCAGAAGTGGGGTCCTATAATCTTCTTTGCACCTAAACAACAGTTCATATCTATAACAACACGCTGCTATTATAGTCGTCGGGATATAAACATATTAAGTATGTCACTAGACCTATGTATACCGTTAAAACATTGCATATCATAAGACTTTATCTTGACGTAAATTTACCATTATAGAGGACTCTCTAAGCACTTTTCGAGCAGACACAAAACGAACCTCTGCTTCAGGTTTTCTCTAACGCCACTTTATGTGTACTTAAGGTTTTCTTTTGAGTTGTAGCATGTTTACACAGAAATGACTTTGGGTAGATGAACATAATTTAAAGCGTGGGGTTGACCTAGAATATAGTAGTTGAAAGTATAAGGCACAAACAACAAACGAAATTGAAAAAAAAAAGATTCGTATTGTTGAAAAGAACATAATAATGAATAAGGAGCTTTGTCCTGGTAGAAACGGAAATTTTGAGAAATACCCAACTTTTCGGTACTTTGGATCAAACTATTTTTTAATATCAGTGAGGTTGTTGGGGAACCATATTTCCCATTTATAATTTTTTTCCTCAGTTTAAGTATAAATTCTTTGGTCAAAAAATAAATGGTAAGATTTGATGAACTCGTTTTAAGTAACATATATATGTTATCAAATGGCAATGCTTACTCAGCGAAACTTTACCCATTTCCGTCTTCGCAGAAACCTACGAGTTCTGTCTATCAAAATCGATCTTTCTTTTTGATCTCAACATTCGCCGGTGGTGGAACTATTAGAGAAACCATTCTATCCAACAGACACGTGATTTACACTTATAAATAATTTGACAGGAACAAAGAAATATTTATTCGATAGTTTTGTTCGAAAAAGCAATTAAGTTAAACTGATTAACTTAATAAAAAAAAAGTATTTCTGTGTAATAAATTCCCATACCTATTTAACTGCGAGAACAGGTTTAACATTTCATATATTCTTTATGGAAATTTTTCTTGATTAGTGATTTTTACCTTCGCACAGTGCCATCAATTATTCTCTTTCTTAGAAAAAAAAGTGGGCAACATGAAGCTGTCGAGCCATAAAGCCGTCGAGCCATTCCAACTGTAATCTTTCAATTACAAAAGGAATAGCATCACCACTGGCCGGCAGTCCGATCAGATTTGTGCATCACCTACCTACAGAAATCAGAACGCAACTGTACCAACTTTGCCTCGAACATTGCCACCACGTGCTCGTCTGGACGGTGATAAATTTGGACATTGGGCAGCGATTCAAAGCTCCTACATCATAAAATTCTACCATCATTGCGTTTCAGAATACCCCGGTGCATGGTATAGATAGATAAATTCTTTATTGTTTTTTCTTTCATCAGATTTATACATTTTTACTTAAGAATACGGACATGGCTTCTGCCGTCTGCCGGATATGACATTTGAAATAAAAATTAAATAAATATTACAAAATAAGGAAAATGCAATTAAAGTTACAAAATGGTAAGCAAATTGAAAAAATAATTACTAAAAATAAAGTTTAATTTAAAACTACTTTAGGGGCCAGTTATAGCTATCATTGAAAACCATCATTGAAAAAGTTGTCTGTTGATTTTGAGACCCTTCGAAAGTTTAATCATTGAATAATTTAATGCAGAAATATAGCTTACGACTTCAAATTATTTCACCTTCAAAAAAATTCATTTTGACCCATACCTTCCCCATAACGTAACTTTTAATTTTCCAATGACGAACTACCTTACCAATGATCATTGAAAAAATTAAAAGGGTAATCCAGATTCCACATGTATCACGTTTGCAGAAAATTCGTTGAACTGCTTCAAATTCTTCGAAATGTTTAACTCCGAAAGCTTGAACACTTGATACTAAGACGAATGGTCAAAATTTTGGTTCGCGAACAATTTTGGCCACATTATTTTGAGTGCCAACTTGGCTTCACTGCTTCACGTGCCTTCAGGCGCGAAGGCAGGAAAAAATTTCGGGGGGGGTTTTAAACTGAAAACTCAAAAATTAAGAGTGAAAGAGTGAAATTGTATGGCGAGGAAGTTAAATTCATACATTTCGGGGGAGTTTGAACCCCCAACCCCCCCTGCAATCGCGCCTGCGTGCCTTCCAAGGTTTAGATTGTAAGTTAAAACCACTCCTAAATATTGAAATTCAAGCACAGTTTCAATTCGCTCATTCCTGGGTCGCCAGACTTCTTCCTTGTCTGCTCTCAAAAACCATAGCCTTCGTTTTTTGGACGTTTATTTGAAGATCCCATGCTTCACAATGCGACCGTAGCCTGTTGATTTGGAGTTGAAGTGAAAACGGATTGTCTGCAAGCAAGACCAGGTCTTTAGCGTAGAGTAGCACCTTAATAAGATTTCCCGCAAAGATTATGCCACCAGGAAGAATATCACAGATATCATTAATGAACAATGCAAACAATAAAGGGCTCAAGATGCATCCTTGAGGGACACCTTCAGAAGTTGAAAACCACACGGACAAATTGGACCCATCCCAAACTGTTGCACTAGATGTCGCCAAAAAATTGAGATAGAGCATCAAAAACTTACGAGATACTCCAAGTGAAGCCAATTTGTAAATCAAAGCTTGTCTGTTCACTGTGTCAAACGCAGCTTTAAAATCAACAAAGCATACGTACAGTTTCTTCTTTTGTTCCATTCGGTATCTTGCAATGTTTATCAGGGCAAAAATGTGATCTACTGTGGCAAATCCAAAACGAAAACCAGCTTGAAAAATGCTGAGTCGATTAGTACTTTCAATCCAGTTAGAAAGTCTTCCATAGAGGATCCCAGCAAATATCTTCCTTAGTGAAATGAGAATAAAAATTCCCCTATAGTTTTCAGCTTGATTCGGATCTCCTTTTTTGTATAATGCAAAGATAAGGGCTTTCGTGAAACTAGACGGAACACAGGCACTATCGTATGCCCGGTTAAAAAAACTCAAAAGGTAGACTTTGAGTTGATCATTGCAGTTTTTGAGAAATTCAACTGGGATACCGTCACTTCCTGGGGCTTTGTTGTTTTTCATTTGCTTGGTAGTTTCTTCCATTTCACTTAAAGATATGGGTGCATCCAGTTCCGAAACCTACGTGTCCTGCAGTGCGAAGCTGTGGATATGAAGATTCTCTTGAGCCGACAACAGAGTTTTAAAATGAGCTGCTAGAGTCTGATCTTCAAAAGAAAACTTCATACCTCGTTGCCATCCTCCAAGTTCGCGTACGTTGGCCCAGAAAACCTTAGAATTTTTACTGAGATGTAACTGCACTGAAAGATTTTTAAGGTAAGCCGTTTTTTTGATGGAGCAAAGTTGTTTAAAATCCTTGTTAGCACTCAGGTACAGGTTTTTAAAAGCAGTAGCATTTGTGGATCTAAATAGTTTTAAATACTTCAACGAAAGCCTGCGGTGCTTGCTACAGTCCTTATCAAATCATTTGCATTTAGGAACGATAGACGAATATGTACTGTTAGCTGTTGGTGCCGAAGCGAAAATTACTGTCGAAATGTTTTCCTCTATCTCTATTGGTGTGGGAGTCTATTACATTGGAGATCCAGGAGTGCCCTGTTACAAGGAGCATTGTTCTCAATCCATTTAAGTTTACGGAAATTGTTTGGGTTCCTTGGCTGCACTCTATCATCAAAATGCGCATTCACTAAAAGGGGTAAGTGGGCTGAAAAATTAGCCAAGAGAACCATGAAATCGATTATAACGTTCAACCATGCGCCAGATACTGCACAAAAGTCAATACACGATTGTCCTTGGCCGCTAATAAAGGTTAGTTCACCATATTTGTTGCCTTTCGTCACCCCATTTAGCAAAAACAAACCGAAATCTTCGAAAAACTCTGTTAGCAATCTGCCATTTCTATTTATTGTTTCATCTTTGGAATTTCTGTTTTGTTCAAAATTAAGTTGGATTTGTAAGAAGTGAACAGAAGGATTTTGATAATTACCAATTCGAGCATTGAGGTCACCAATAATCATTGTATTGTCCAAGGGGGAATTGCACATAAAGCTATACAAATCATCAAAATCATTCTGCCAGTTATTGCAATTAAGGTATTTTGGGATAATATAAAAGTTAAGATTATTATTTGATATATGAATAACAAGTCTATTGCAAAAATTTTTAAATTGAACGAAGTTTGAAACTTTAGATTTTATGCCACACAAAATACCCCCACTCGCTCTCCCATGTACACTTGTTCTGATCGCTGGAGTAAAATTTAATTTATAATCTTTAAAGTATTTAAAATATTCGTTTTCAAATTTTTCTTCTAAAAATAATTCTAATAAAATAAATATATCAAAATTTAAAATAAACTTAAAAAAATCAGGTTGCATAATTTATCTTTTAAGGCCTGTAATATTACACTAATTTCTTGTTTTGTAGGCTACAAAACAAGAAATTATGATAATTTATAAAAGGTCACAATCATAATTAAAGAATGTAATATTATACGCTAAAATAAAATAAATTGTAAAAGTTTTTAAAATTTTGGCAGACGACAGTTTTGTCCTATTGTGAAAGCTGACTCCCAGGTGGCGCTGCAGTCGATTGAGAGTCCGATGGTAAATATTGATTTTCAACTGTAGCTAGCTTCGCTCCCTCGCAGCAGTCAAAATTCTCAGAAGATCTGTCACCAAACATGTTGTTTACGAATGTCATCTCCGCGTGGGTTTTGGCAATTAGTCCTCTTGATATTTGAAAAACAAATTGGTGATTGTTTATTTGCAATTTATCACCCTTAATGTTTATTTTAGATTGTGGATTAATTTGCAATAGTTTATTTTTGATATCGTTTAATGCTTGTCTTTTCTTTCGGTACATCAAAGACTGTTCGCGATAAATGCTAATACCACTTCCTATAAGTTGTCTCGGCGCTAACAAAATTTTATCTGCGACTTCGACGGAGTGAAGTTCCATTAAGACAGTGCCATTTTGATTTTGTGCATTAAGCACCTCTCGTGTTTTTTTAATCTGAATTTCTTCATCTTCATTTAACTTGAGAAGCCCATTGCATGTTTGTTTCGCTAGGTCAACAGCATTGGTTTCTCTGTCTAGAGGAAGGTGTACCACCACACAGTTTTCGTTGTTCTTATGCGATGTCATTTTGAGTTGAGACTCCAAAAGGTCACAACGCTCCGTCATTGCCGCTTATTTCAAGTTTAATTGAGCATTAGTGCTTTTCAATGCATCTAGTTCTAATGACTTTTGATAAATAAAACTTAATATTTTAGCAAAATTTTAAAACTTTATTCAGAGCTTGGTTTAAATTATACTATAGGGGCTCAAGCCCCCCTAGAGTCGATTTCTAAAATGAATTGAGTGATAGACAACAACCCATTACAAATAGGGCTGGCCACGAGACGAGAAAAGTATCTATCTCGGTCTAACATGACGAGACCGAGACGAGACGAGTCTCGACTCGTGACCAGCCCTAATTACAAAACGTGAGAGTTTTGCATTTTTCTAAAATATTTTTCACCACTAGAATTTGATATTCTGTATTCCGTATGGTTTTTTCTAAGTCCAAAAAGAATTGGATGAACAAAAATTTGGGGCTATAGTCCAAAGGGAATTAAATAAAAGCCCATAAAAAACGAGCTTGATGCTAATTAATTAATCGGGGCTGAAGAATTTAAATGTTGAATGAAACAGTAACTAATTCCATAAAACTTAAAAAATCAGTAGAATTTTTCAACTTTAACTCTAAAGACTGTGTTAAGTACGATGAAAATTTGATTAAAAAAGCGAACTGGAGGCTCAAGCTAGGAGAAAATTTATAAAAAATATTTGAGTCAGGGCTTAACAATAAACACTTTAAGTGCAACAACAACCAAAATAAACTTAGCCAAGGGGAGAGAATCTTCGGCTCTTAGCTTTAAAACTATCAAATTGGAAATATGTAGTTTTAAGAAAAAAATCGGAGCTGGGTCTTTATCACAAAGAGAATTGGACAAAATACGGTTTTGAGCCTAACAGCGTAGATGCATGTAAAATGCAAGTAGAATTGTTTCCCTTATTGAGACTTATTTCTTAAACCTGCCAAGGCCAATGGTAATTGGCCTTGGCAGGCTCCAATTACAGTGGACACACGCACAAATTTTTTTTTTTTTTTTTTTTTTTTTTTTTTTTTTTTGTACTTTTTCAAAATCGTGACAAGAGGTCACCAAGAGATGAATTTTTAGGGAAAGCATAGTGGCATTTTTTTTATTTTAATTTTGGAAGAAATTTCGTTATTTAAAATGTACATAAGTATCAAGTTTGAGCCCCAAGCCCCCTCCACAACAATATCCTAGATCCTCTAATGGTGCGAGGAAAATAGGTTTAAAAGGAGATACCGACCGATGCACATTGGTTTTGAATTTTTGAATATCATTATGATAGAGAGGAATGCAACCCAGCTATTTCACTGGAACACTGTTTGAAAAAGAAGCGATGAAATAAGACAAGACATGAAACATTAAGTCGGTGCTCTAGAAATGTAAATGTTTCCATTATGGTTTTATCACCTATCATTTTTAAAGCTTTTTTCTGTATACTTTTCAAAAGACCCAAGTTTGTTGTGTACTCAAGTAGCCCGTAGCGTAATAGTTAGTGCGTTCAAATGTCACGCTGGAGGTCTGGGTTCGCTTCCCAGCCTCGTCCACCCAAAAACTAAAAAGTTTTTTTCAGGGATACTGCCTCTTGCGAGGAATTGACAAATCCTCCAAGAGTATCACTTGTCACGAATAAGTGCTTCTCGTCTAGCCGTTCGGATTCGGCATAAGATTGTAGGTCCCTTCCATTCCTGTCGATAGGCGCACACATGAATAGTTGCGAGTTGTTAGTCACTATTTCATATCATTTTATCATTATTATATATCATTATATATATTATATTATATCAATTTATTTTTGACGCCCAGGCGTCATTTTATTTTTAACGCCCGGGCGTGAATTTATTTTTGACGCCCGGGCGTCATTTTATTTTTGACACCTGGGCGTCATTTTGTTTTTGACGCCCGGGCGTTAATTTACTTTTGACGCCCAGGCGTCATTTTATTTTTGACGATTTTATTTTTGACGCCCGGGCGTAATTTTATTTTTGACGCCAGGGCGTTAATTTATTTTTGACACCCGGGTGTCATTTTGTTTTTGACGCCTGGGCGTCATTTTATTTCTGACGCCCGGGCGTCATTTTATTTTTGACGCCCGGGCGTAATTTTATTTTTGACGCCCGGGCGTTAATTTATTTTTGACACCCGGGTGTCATTTTGTTTTTGACGCCTGGGCGTCATTTTATTTCTGACGCCCGGGCGTCATTTTATTTTTGACGCCCGGGCGTTAATTTATTTTTGACACCCGGGTGTCATTTTATTTTTGACGATTTTATTTTTGACGCCCGGGCGTAATTTTATTTTTGACGCCCGGGCGTTAATTTATTTTTGACGCCCGGGCGTTAATTTATTTTTGACACCCGGGTGTCATTTTGTTTTTGACGCCTGGGCGTCATTTTATTTCTGACGCCCGGGCGTCATTTTATTTTTGACGCCCAGGCGTTAATTTATTTTTGACGCCCGGGCGTCGTTTTGTTTTTGACACCCGGGCGTCATTTTGTTTTTGACGCCCAGGAGAATTTTGATTTCTTAACTGTTATTTCAGTAACAGGTATTTTTAACAGGTATTGGGAAGTAGCAATAACAGTTAGTAACAGTAACCGATAACTAGCAGTTTGGCTCATCCCTAGTAGGGCGATACTAAGGAAATAAACTGTATGCTAAAAATATAAGTTAATCGTACAAATTTAACATTCCTTCAACAAAGCGTCTAGTTTTGTTCTTAGTAAAAAGCTACTTTCAAAAGGTAGGGTGACCATGACCATTTCAATTTGTTGACAAGTTAGTACCGAACTAATTCATGGGTAACCCTTTTGATTGAAAATGAATCACAGAGTTGTTTTTGGTACAAACATGACAATTGCATAATTGTTAATAACTGTTTTCATTTGCCATATTAAAGTTTCTAAGAACTCCGTCAATTTAACTGAGCAGGAAGACAAACCCGAACAAAATTTCTCAACAAGAAGTCAAAAGCACACTCCACATTTTCTTTAAATTCGACAAAAAATAATTGAGCAAAACGAATCCAAAAAATGAAGTCTGAGCTTTTTGACCGCCAAAGTTTAGAAATTGTACTAAAGATATTTTCCTCCATCAAAAGCGATAAAGGGAGTCCAAACATTTTTGTCCTCAATATTTTGACAAATAAAAAAAACTGAGATTTTTTGCTGTTCAGACAACTGAGATTGCTGATGCCCTCTGAAATCTCCCTTTCCTGAACTTGCCTTTACTAATCATTCAGATTCATGAGATTGCTATTTTCACATGGGATTGACTCCTCCGAATTTACAAAAGAAAATGTCAAAAAAATCCACACATTTTTAGTTTTTTTTTTTTTAAACATACTACTTTTCTCTCTTTCAAACCATGACGTGGGAGTGAGTTAAATTTCAGAGAAGTCAAAATAAATAGTCGGAATAGTCAATTCAATGTGAATACCGCCTAACAAATAAATTAAAAATCTTCAAGACTTCGCAAATCGGAATAAAATTCCAATTATTGACATAAAGCTTTGATTTACTTGTATACGAACATTTAAGAATTCGTCATGTTTTGTTTTAATTTTAAATTATTTTGTGACATTAATGTGGTACATTATTTGTATTTCTAATATTTTTCTAAACAAGGACCTATAGTTCTGTGAAATTAAGGAGGAAATGACCACCAGAGGTAAGCATACTTATTTTATTACGAGATATCGGATGTTTTGCTCTCTCAAAAGCTGATAAAGCGAATTCAAAATTTTATTTCCTCAGTAATAATGTTCAGGAATCTGAGATTGCTGAGACCCTCTTAAATCTCCTTCGTCTTATGCGAACACCGACAAAGCAGTTTTACAAAGACCCCTCTTACGGTCGCCATATTTAAAAAAGTTTTAGTCATTGAGAATGATACAAACAGTTTTAAGAGTGCAAATTTAAATATTTATCAATTATCAATTGATAATTGACTACCATAATAGGGGAGATTTTAATATTCTTCATTCTGCTTCTTTTTAACTGAACCAGAATCCTATAAATCATTACAAACAACCCAATTGCTTCAACACCCATCTACAGACGTTACCAATATGAACCGATACGGTTGGGGGCTCGTGGATAATACATTACATGCTGTTAAATTTACTTTCGATTCGATTTCCATCAATGCTTCCCCGAATAATGAAAATCTAGACGACAATAATACCCCTCAAGATGTCTTAAAAATAAGAAAAAACATAGCCTTAAGGAGAGAACAGCCTTGCCATTATCAAGCAGCTGCAGACAATTTGATTATGCGACCATTAGAAGGCCCCCAGGATCCACCACAGTATACTGATGGAAATCTTCCTTGTCATCATTGTGTAGAGACAATCAATTTCCCAAGGGAGGAATCGATTTTGAGTGAAATGCAGCAGAAAATGGAGAAAAATAATGCCGATGGCAGCAGCAGAAGCGCAGCCACCACCAATGGAATTACTTTAAATAACAACACAGAGAGCATATCCTCGATGAGGTCGATTGGGTCCTTTGTCTGTCGGATTTGTCACAATGCGGAAAATCCTGAAAGGTAAGAACATCTATTTTAGAGATCTTCTATTTCTTGATAGAAGCATAGGTATAAAATCATTAAAGTTCAAGTACACTACTTAAGTTAAGAGGATTTCAAGAGAAAACTTTAAATATAAATCGTTTCGCACGAAATGTTTATACTCGTAGTACACATTGGTGTCAGTCATCTTCTCCAAAAAAAGTTTAAAAAATGAAAGGTACCTAAACATTTAATATTGTAGGTTTTTAGTTGAACTTTTAAAAGTGCAGTAAAAACTAAATTTAATTGGGATATGTTTTCAAACTTCGAGTTGGTACTTTCTTAGGTGGAAAGGCACTGACGTCGTCGTCAGAATCCTGAATGTTTTTCAAAAATTTCGATGGAAATAAATTTTTTTTAAATTTTGGATCGTAGGCCTTAACATTTTAAAAATGATGATTTTTTTTTAATATTGGGTTTTGACGTATAACAATAAATAGTTATATGATGTATCAAAAACTTAAAAAAAATTGAAATATAGTATGTAGTTAGGTGTCTTAACATTTTTATTATTTTTAGGACAGTATTTTCAAAAGTTTTTGATGCGTCATATTTAACTATTTATTTTTAGACGTCAAAAACCATTATTAAAAAACGTCCTCAAATTATTCATAAAATATTTAGTAAGACTCTCAAATTCGGCTTAGTAACTTGATTTATACCAAACAAAATGGGAAAAATACCAGTGTGGACATTCTCTCAGGCTTAGGTTAAAGACAAACATTTATTCAATAATAAAAACCTTATAAGTGCGACAAACGATTATAACAAGGTTTTATTATATAAGTTCAGGCATACAATTGTTAGTTAGGACACCCTGTACACACCTTGTCACCTTGTCCTTTGAGCGCGAGAAATCTAAAAAGTTTTTTTTAGGCTACTGCCTCTTGCGAGGAATTGACAAATCCTCCAAGAGTATCAATTATCATGAATAAGTGCTTCTCGTCTAGCCGTTCGGATTCGGCATAAAATTGTAGGTCCCTTGGTAGGTCGACACGCGCACACAGGAATGGCTGCGAGTTGTTTATCAAAGACCCTGGTTCTTCTCGAGCCGTTGCGCCACCCAATTTATTTATGTATTTTAAGAGCGACAGCGATTAAGTTGAGTTGCATATTGAGTATTTGAACAAAATTTTTCCCAAAGCCAATAGCGGCCCCTAGCACCACTAAAATCGAAAACACCACAAAATAAATAAATTTTAATAAATGCTCTCCTCATTAGTTCTCTTTTAAAATAAACAAAATGTGAAAATGTTATCCTATGAACATACTATTGGAACACGGTACACGATTATAAGTATGGTGCATGTATTTGTTTTTCACATGAGTGATTCAAACCAAGTGTAGGAGTAGGTATGTAGCTGTTATCAAATGATTCACTTATACTAATTACACAAAAAATGTGGTTGAAGGATTTTGAAACGCAGTTTCAGTGTATCGAGTGGAGTGCCATTGTAAAAGGACTCTTTTCTGTTTACTCTCCTCTTTTCATGTTTCGGAAAATGCAAATGCAAGCAGTGGTGGATCCAGGTGGTCGCTATAGGGGCTAAAGCCCCCCCCTACAACTGATTCCTAAAATTAATTAAAATAAAGAAAGCAATAGCTTATATTACAACGTGTAGAGTTTTATATTCGTCTAAAATGAAGTTAACGAGGTTGGGGCTGAACAATTCATATGTTATGTAACTTTTTTTCTAAGTCCCAAATTAATTTGGTTGGGGCTAAGGCCTGAAGGGAATTGGACAAAAAAACATGTTCGGGGCTGCGAATAATGGACATGTTTAATGCAACGACAGGTATTGCATTAAAACAGAGCCCAGAAAATTGATACGAAAAAAACAGGAACTTTTTGTTATGGCCAGCGAGTGCTAAGAGAATCTAAGGGCTTATATTTCCATGGTCGAGATCAATTAAACATTAAAAACATTTTTGAAATAAGCAATAACATACAAGATCTTTATTCAAGGAGCAGTTTTTATTCTAACTTGTTCTGACAATTTGTGCTGTTCTGTTTTCTTGAAATTTTGACATTTTATTTTTGAACCAACAAAATATTGTTTTCTGTTCTTCCAGTGACAGTTCGAACAAAACAGGTACCTACTCTACTGGTTGATTTTTTGGCTAATTATGGAAAATGAGATCTCCAGAGGGCTCATACTACAGTAAAAACACATATGAGCTTTTGCCAGTGAGACTTCTTAACTATACAAGCCCCGCCCCCCCACAGCCAAATCCTAGATCCGCTACTGAATGCATGTTTAGTAATAATGCATATAGTAATGTTAAGAGTGTAGACTGTGTAGGATAGAGGTAGTTAAATATATACAAGTATAGTATTCGACCTAATTATAGGATTATTGAAAATTGCATAGTTAAGAATCGAAAATTTATAGTGATCAATGTTTGGTTATAATTATTTTGAATTTCAAATTCAATAGGATTTTCAAATAGATTTTATAAGGCACCTTCTCTTCCTACATATACATATGTACGTATTTAAATAAGGCTATAAAGGCATCATGATTATGTAGGTACAGTACATTTTATGCACAAAGTAAATTGCTAGCAAATACTCTACTAATTAATCCATGTATTTATGCATTTAACAGAGGGGATTTTACCTTTCAAATATTATTATTATATGGTGAACGTAACTCTTAATAGTCTTTACACAGACATATCTATATTATTATATTTATAACTTACAAAGTCAATGTCGATTATGGTAATCAAATATTCAAGTCGTTTGGTCAAATTATGTTATTTATTTCAAAGGTTCATAAATATTATTTTACATAAAGACCACAAGTGATAATTGTCACCTTGCTTTAAATGCTTTGATATTGAAATATGTACATACAAATATAAGTGTTTACTTTATGGTAATATAAGGGTGAAATATTAGCTTAATTTGTGATTTTTTAAAGTGAAATGCAATTACTTCCAAAATCATTAATTTGATATTTATAAGTATTCTAAGATAAGTAGGTACTTGGGAAAATAGGACAATTCGTTTCAATAATGACTTACGATTCCTCAAATAAATTTGCTTAATTAAGTGTATTTTATGGTTGATTTCCTTTTTAACAAGCTACCTACAGATTTTCCAAAATTATTTGAAAGAAATAAAGTAGGTATAGGTACTTGACCATAATTAATTAGAGTAGAAATAAATAATAATCATAATGCAAAATACATACCTATGTATGTATATAAATAAATTAAGAAAGGAATTCAACTTCAGTTTCAAATCTTTAAAAATAAAATGCACGACTAGTTATAGTCTAAGAGCTGACAGCAAAATTTTCGAACATGTATGTTGAGGTACAAGGGCCTCGATTTCAAA
The DNA here is from genome assembly GCA_949320155.1 of Melangyna quadrimaculata. Classification (NCBI taxonomy): domain Eukaryota; kingdom Metazoa; phylum Arthropoda; class Insecta; order Diptera; family Syrphidae; genus Melangyna; species Melangyna quadrimaculata. Next base: position 53,112,592 of record OX439485.1, on the reverse strand, counting down.
TTGAATCGTGTGGCAGGATTATATTGTCGCCGGGGCTGGTGGTGGGAGGTTCAAAACCGCAATTTTTCAGATTTTGGTTAAGAGTATATAACCACTTAAATATATATGGAAATAAAAGAGAATTAAGCTCTCGTTAATAACTTCGGGGTCCCAGACGATTTAAGTGTGGATGCCCGACGATTAAAGTCCATAGGGACGAAAAGAAACTTTTTATTTGGAAGATATACCTAACCAAATAAATGATAAAAAAAATCAGCAAAAATCCCCTCATTGCAAATATAGTATATTATTCTCAGACGATTAAAATGTTGCCAAACCCAACCAGACGCCCTCCAAGGCCCAAAGGGGAGAAAACAAACTTTATTTTTCGGAGGTAAAAGCATTACCATATACGTAAATGATATTAAGTTACAAATAAGTGTAAGTGCAAGACATTTTAAGTGTTTTGCCACTGCCACCCATCTAGGTGGCCCACTCTAGAGATCTTTGAAAAATCATTATATAATCATATAATCATAATCAATAATAAGTCACCTATATTCCGCAAGTCGTATTTTGTCTTGTACTCGTACTCGAACTTGAACTCGTATCGTATGAAAATCGTTATTCTTCAAGTCGTATACGTTGTATACGAGAAGCTTAAAAAAAACAACGTATATCGTTGCCTGTATAAATTTGTCAAAATCATTAAAATGTCATAAAACAAATTATTTTAGAAAAATATGAAGATTATAATAAAATAAAATAAAATTTTTGTAAATTTTCTTTATTTATTTATATTACTTTACTAAATTTTCACAACATATATTAATTTTTCAGTCCGAAAGCATAAGCCCCGATGATGGATATATAAATCCGAAACGCGTCGCCAAAAAAAAAAAATTAATATATGTTGTGAAAATTTAGTAAAGTAATATAAATAAATAAAGAAAATTTACAAAAATTTTATTTTATTTTATTATAATCTTCATATTTTTCAAAAAATACTCAACAATACGAGATTTGTTCAACGCTTCATATTTGGTGGATATGCTATTTGTACCAATGCAAACAGGATTGCATAAGCCTGGCAGTTTTACCGCGGACCTAAGACCACCAAAATTCATTTTCGAAATGCGAAAAAAAAGGAAAAAAGAAATACATTAACACCCTTATTCATAAAGAAAAATAGTTATTTAAGCTCCCGTGTTTAGAAAAACTGCACCGTGGAATAAAAATGTTCCGGACTCAAATAGAGCAGTAAGCAATTGCCTTTAGTTTGAGCCCATAAAATTCTTATTCCATGGTGTAGTTTTCCTAAACACGGGACCTAAAATAACTATTTTTTCTTTATGAATACGGGTGTAAGTGTTTTATACAGCTCCAAGGAAATAGAAATAGACCCCCCCTCCCATACAATTTTTGTGTGGTGTTAATCCAACCTTCTCGTTAGAACTTTTTGGTGCACCTTATACCAATCACCCTGTATATATTGTCAAAAATGTCGAAAATATGTTGTAAATTAACTTAGGCCTTCTGTATAAAAAATTTGGTTGTAATCTGTTTGGTCGTTAACGAGAAATTTAAAAATCAAAATACCGATTCTACAGGAACTGTTAATAACCGTAACAAATCTTTTTTTTCAAAATCTTTAGATCCGTTTTTGAAATTAATCAATTTTTGTATATTGGTTGTATGGCAGATGGGTACCCTTAGTTTTGGAGCTAACAAAATTTCAATTTCTTATCTAGGCTAGGGATAGGGAAGAAAATCACTTCATTGGCTAAGACTGCAGTTGTAGCTACAGACAGACAAACGACATACATAGGCTGTTTTCGCGTTCTCTATCATCGTAATGTTAAGAAAAATGATATCGCAGGTAAAAAATATTAAATATTAAAAACCCTTGAACGAAATTGTTCAATTTACTTTATACCCTAAAATAAAATATTAGACTTAAATACATAGACCATATTGCTTTGTTGTTTTTATAAGAACATACACTCCTCGTCAACTGAATACGCACAAACATTTTTGAATATATTTTATCCATTTTTTCCAAACAGTGATGGTTATTATGCCATCTGTTGATGGTAAACATTTTCGTAACATATAAATAACAGAATTTCAAAGTTTTATCCAAAAACAACCGTGAGTTTTACCTTCAACCACTTCCAAAGTGTAACTTATGCAAAGTAGAAGTTTTTTTTTGAGTCAACTGAATAGGTACAAAAATTAAAATTGGTATTGGAATGGAATGAAACAAGTTTTTGTTTAAGTTTAGTAGTGGGTACTTCCACCTTTATTTTTAATTACTTCGTAAATTCGATCCGGCATGGAATCGTATAGCTTTTTAATGTAATTTAATGAAATTTCGCTCCACGCTAATTTGATTGCAGAAATTAAGGTTTCTTTGTCTTCGAACTGACGACCACCCTCATAAACTTTGCGTACTAACCATCCCCAGACATTTTCTATGATGTTTAGATCAGGTGAGTACGGCGGCCATTGAAGCAACTGCACTTGTTGCTCCTCTATCCATGTTTTTATTATGCGCGCTGAGTGAATAGGCGCATTATCATGTTGGTAGGTCCAGTTTATGGGTCCAAAGATGTTAGAAAATTTAGGAAAATTTCTTTCCAAAATTACTTTATACCCAGCTGCTGTCATTCTTGATGTTACAACCTCGAGCTCAACTGTTCCATAATAACTGACTGCTCCCCATATTATGACACCTCCTTCACGACTATGATGGCGCTTTAAAAATCTTTTTTCTTTTCTTAAGTCGTGAAAATAGAAGTTGAACCCATCAGGGCCATCGAAATTAAACTTTTTTTCATCTGAAAAAACCACGTGATACCATTCTTTTTTCCAACTCATGTGAAGTCTTGAAAAATCTAATCGCAACATTTTCCGTCTCTCGTCAAGTGGTGGTTTTTTCTTAAGTTTCATTCGTTTAAGATGGCTTGAGGTGTTGATTACTCTTAATACTGTTGAGCAACTTGCGTTTACGCCGACTTTTTGTTTTATTTTTGCCACAGAATCAGAAGAATTTGATGCACATCTTAAAATTCTTCGTCTCTCAGCTGCTGTTGTTGCTGTTTTCTTACCTCCCTTCATGTTTTTGCCGTATGCATCTTTATTTTTCAAGTAAGAATAAACTACATTAAAACTTCGGCCAACTTTATCAGCTATTGCACGTCCAGTTAGGCCTTGGTCTCTAAGTAAATCGATTTTAGCTTTTTCAACACTGTTAAGACACGTAGATCTACCCATTTTTCTTAAAATTTGAAATCAAGAATTAAATTTTATTGAAAACACTAAAATCGTTAATTTAAACTGTCAAGCACTCCAAAAAACTTATAAACAACGAAGAAAATGGCGTTGTACCTATTCAGTTGACTAAAAAAAAAAACTCCTACTTTGCATATAAAACACTTTGCAAGTGGTTGAAGAAAAACTCACGGTTGTTTTTGGATAATTCTTTCGGAATTATCTGCTTAACATCTTAAGGGAATAGTTAGCATCAACAGATGGCATAATAACCATCACTGTTTAGAAAAAATGGATAAAGTATATTAAAAAATGTTTGTGCGTATTCAGTTGACGAGGAGTGTAATAATAGTAGATTATGCATATCAATTTGTATTTAATTTTAGACTTGTGTCACCATGTTTATGCAAAGGAACACTTTCATATGTACACACGTTTTGTTTGGAACATTGGATAAGCACTTCTGGAAAGACTAACTGTGAACTTTGTCAATTTCAATATAAAACCATTCAAACCTTAAGGTAAGATATTGCGTATTTACGTTTGTCGTTAAAAGTAATTTTAAGAAGATACAAGGAAACACTATAGATATAGAGAGATACACCATGTCCTCTTACTCGTGTAGAATGTAAAAAATTCAGAATAGCTGCTAAGGTTAAACTTTAATATTTTGGTGTATTTGTCAAAATATACAGTCAAAATATATGTTACTTAATTTTGGTTTTTCCTAATAATCTCGGTGCATATTGGTCCTATAAAAAAGATTGTTGAGTATAAAATACGTAGAAGTAAACTTCCTATTTGTTATGTTAAATACAATTTTTCGATATTGTTAATATTTAAAAAGCTACAGGCCAATTAAAATAAAAAACGAACAAAATATAAGTATTTTACCAAAATTAAAAAAAAAACTTTCCATGACAAGTTTGTTGGGCTCAATACAATTTTATTCAACATTCACCGCCCAACGCACGGGTGGCCAAAAAGAGGACTGGTAGCCAAAAAGAGGACTGGTGGCCAAAATTAGAAGGGGCGGCCTAAAAATAGACGGATGGGCAAAGAATAAAGAGTACGAATGGGCATAGAAAATAACGAATGGCAAGAAAAAGGACGGGTGAGCAAAATAAGTACGAGCGGGCAAAAAAAGGGCGGGTGGGCAAAAAAAAGGAGGCGTTTTCAAAAAAGGAAGGGTGGCAAAAAAAGAACGGGTAGGCCAAACAAATCTATTAATTCCCAAGAAACATATTTAGCTGTTCAAATGCTCTAACAGCACTTCCAGAGCAAAACTTAAAGCTCGTCACTTCGAGAATTAGCTCTAGTTGCGCATTTAGAGTAATTTTAGAGCTCTCTTACAGGGAGTTCTTTAACATTTAGAGAAAATTTCTGTTCGTAATCAGCTCGATATCAAGGACTAAGTAGATTTAAAGCTCTTTAATTATGCATTTTATATCTACTAAGGAGCACCTTTGACAGCTTTTTGTTGGTATAAGTGTGCATAATACAATCGAAGAGTAGTAATATAATAGTTGCACAACATATTTTATGTTTGTGTGGTGGATTATTTTATTTGAAGTATTTATAAGTATTGTAAAACTTCATTAAGTGCGTAATGTCAACAAGATTTTTTTTTATATTCGAACAGAATAAGGGAATTATTATATTTTTCGGTAAAATAATTGTGAATTTTAAGTGCGCGTTTTGATCTATCACAAATGTATTGAAGGTACTTCGCGTAATTACAACGCGCCTCCGGGATTATAAATATTTCGCTGAGATTTTGAAAAATTTTAATCTGAAGAAAACAAAAAAAAAACTTTAGAACTATTGTCAATTATTAATGAAATACTTTGTGTAAAAATTACAAAATATGTTGTGTTTTTTAATCGAAAGCGGAGACCTTTTCTCTTTCAAAATTGAAAAAAAATGGGTTATTCGAATCATTTTTCTTTTCATCGCCATATTTTAATTATGGTATAAGATTCGTTTCCATGGAACTGTAATAGCGCGTCAGAGCTGTAATAGTGCAATTTCAGAGCTAGTACCCACAAGGTGACATATTTGCTTTCAGTGCTTTTGATTTGACACTTTACAATGTGCATGCGTAATATTTTTATTATGAACCATTTGTGTGAAAGTATTAGTATTCAGCTCTATAAGCACTTTTTGTGTGGTTCAATTAGAGGTGTTTCGACGTTAATATTTTGTATGTTTTGTTGAAAGCTCTATAATAACTCGTTAAGCGCTGATTTTTAGACAATGCTCTATTTTAAATGTTATAAACTCCATTAAGGAGCATTTTTATGAATCTTGAGACGTCATTAGTTGTAAGAGCTGAAACCATTCCAGAACCTCTGTTATAGAGCACAATTTTTAAATAAAATAAAGAGAGCTCTGTTATAAACTCTTACAGAGCTATAGTCTTGTATTACACTATATTAGAGCTCTAGAAAAGCAGTTTTGCTTCAACTAGCTCCAACAATGTTACTTGGGTTGATTCATATTTTATTATATTTATTATTTTCGTTTTTCATACGATATTTTTGTATTATTTTTATGATGTTCTTTTTTCTTTAAATGTAATGGTGGTGTGCCACCAAATATATCTGTATGATATTTTTCCGAAAAGAAAATGTATATGGGTTTGAGTTGGTATCCCAACTAAAAAGTTTACTCCTATAGCCATCCATAGAAGCTTTTTATAATCATTTATTGCACGCATATAATCTGTCTATAATAACTGATAAAGTAAAAAAGTAGAACTTTTTCAACTGCTATTGCACCTTTATAGAGGGAATTATGTTGATTCGAAGAACATTCTTTGAGTTCCTCCAAAGAAGTGCTAAAGGAGTGAGGCACTAAATGTATTACTTGCTAACCACTCGGCTAATCTCATTTATGAAATCCACTTAGCATTAAAAACGATAGATTTTTTGTTTCATAGAATAAATTTATTATAATTTTTAAAAAATCAAGAGTCTATACAACATGACTATTCTATTGAAAGCGTTCCACCGGTCGGGTATGAATCTAAACAAGTGCCTGATATTTTTACTGCAAATAATAAAGCTGTACTGTACATATTATTGAAAAATATTATTTCTAAAAATTGTTATGATAAGATTAAAGGAAACATTCCGCTCTATAAAAGAAATTCAAATAGTGTTATAGCATTCACATGTACTCAATTCCACTCAATTACACCAGGATGGAAGAACTATAGTGTCTGAGTGTGCCGCTGATGTTATTGGTTGTGGAAACTCTAATGGATCACTTATATATCACCTTTGACTCCTTTATAACGATCTGGCTTCGCGTTTGAAAGATCACTGGGGCACTAAAGCAAAAAATGCCACTTTAGTGTCTAAATCGAAAGCAATTTTGTTAGTTGGGATATTTATAATGACCCTTTAAGAATAAGTGTTCAACTGATAATTCTGCGTTAAAGAATAGTTTTATTTTTAACATCTTCGCAGTTCAAAATTCATTGAGTGTTTCTTCTTCTATTCTACATCTTCGGTGTGGTTAGTGCGTTGGACTGTCACGCTGGAGGTCTGGGTTTCATTCTCGTCCTTCTTAAGACTTACAAAAAAAGTTATTTGATGTGTTAAAATCTTAGCTCTTGGTATGGGTAAAATTGAAAGTAGGATAGCCACGGTTACAGAATAACATATCCGGTACACACAATTTTCTGTACAAAATGTTTTTGATTCATGGAAGCCAATAGTTCGTGGATTGTATAGAGTAAATTGAGGTAATAAGGTACAGGTCGGTAATGTTGTATAGGAAGTTTTTTCGAAAACCGAGCAACCAACTGAAAGTTTGGTATGCCTTGTTTACACATCCTCCCCTTGAGACCCGGCACTCACACATTATTTTTTTGGCTACTGCCTCTTGCGAAGAATTGTCAAATCCTCCAAGAGTATAACTGCTTCTGGTCAAGCCGTTTGGATTCGGCATAAAATTGTAGTACATGACATTAATGGTTGCCAGCTGTAAGTCACCAGGCCCTGGTTCTTCACGAGCTGGCGTGCCATTCAATTTGTCTATTTTGTAAACGACGGTATACTAATTTCATGTTTATGGACTCAAGCCATCTATTTTAAACATTTCCTAATTCTTTTAAAAGTGTTAAAATCTATTAAAAACAGTTATTTCATTAATTAAAAAAACTAAGCTAAAGGTTCACCATCTCTTTAAAAGATTAAATTTTAAAGGAAGCACCGCACAGTTTTATCTAAATATTAGGAAACAATAATAAATCTTCAACCCATCCAAAGTCTTCATATTTTCGTCAACTTTAAACTTGATAAAATAACAAACTTTTGCTCGCAGGTATACATAGTACTTCTTCATCTACTTTATTTATAGGACAACTTGAAGAAACTTTAACACTAGTATTTAGTTCATCTTTAAAATTAAACTTTAATTAAACTTTAAGATTTCTTGTGCAAAGTAATTTACCTAAAATTAAATCTTGTCATCAAAGATGACGACCAACTTTGTCCAGAGCCACTACTTGCTTTTTGCAGCTTTGGTCCATCGCAACAGCAAAAAGGGGGAGAGGATTGTTTTGTTAACAATTATACTTGAAGTGCTCTACCTTAACTAATAAACATACAAAAAGTTTTGTTGTAAATTGCTGAAAGCTTATTATTTTCTTCAAATATTATTCAAAAACAATGATAGTAAGACCACAAAACAAGCCCAACTAAACTTATTCGTCCTAAAATAGAGCGTAGATCTGGATCTGGAGTGTAGAGTAGAGGTAGGTTTATTTAGCTACCCTGAAAACAATGACCCGGTTGATGTGGTTGTAATTGTAAAATTTTAATAATACAAAACTCTCTTCTGTCTCATTCCTGTTTCTTGCTCCTCCGCCATCAAAAAAAAAGAAAAGAAAATATTTCCATGCCATTTGAGTACCTACTTGTCAAAATAACAAAAAACTACAGTTTATGATGTTAGTATTTCGGTCTCTTCAAAAGTTTAGGAGTCCCAGTAAAATTTTCCGTTGAGGCAACGCAAGTGTTGTGTGTGGTTTTTAAGTAGATTGTGCTATGCGGGGGCTTAGTAAATGAACGCGAGGCAGTTGCTGAAATTGTACTATAGAATAGGTATGGAACGAACAGCGCATACAGCCACCCTTTCGCTATCCTAGTTTTCTGTCGGAACACATAACGTTAATTGCCTTGTTGAAAATAAATTTTCAGCTCATTTGCTGCGCTGGTAAATGTAACCTCGAGCGCTTTTACACAAAATGAAACAATCATAACTAGTTTTGTGTTTTGTGTTGCATATAAACCCAACTCTTAGTGAGGCTTTGAATCCGAACTCGTATAGAGTCGTACATTTAGTTTCCAACTGCCTGCCCCCCAACAACTCATCATTATGTATTATTATATGATTCTACATACTGTAGGTATGTAGTAGGTACCTTTTGCTTTTCAGCCCTAGGATTGTAAGTACTCGTAGTTTAGTACATGTGCTGTAATGTTGGTCTTTTCGCGTTTTCTATAGTGCAGGTTTTAGTGTTTTTGTTTATTTTCGACTGTGCCATTAGAGATTCGTGTTATGCCACACATGGGCTGAATTCCCAGTGGCGGATTTACTGATTTTTTTTACGAGTACGATGGCGACGCATAGAATTCCGAATCTTCGGGGTTCGAAATAAAGTATTTGGTGTCCCTAGTAACTGATGTTGGTGAAGGTTGCAAACACCACCCACGCACTACACATCTGAGGTCTGAGCTACAATTTTATTCAATATGCCTAAGCTTCAGATTAACGCCACTTGATAATGATTCTGTGAATTTTTAGTAAAAATTCTTTGAAATTTTTCTTTTTTATCCTATAACTTTGGGTGCGATATAAAACTCAAGCTCATGTTATTACTAATTTCCAGTTACAGGCCTGGTTTTTTGGATTCTGGATGCATTTTCGGTTAAACTTACCAACTAAAGTATAACTACATAAGTCAATATTCCCCATATGGTGGTGTCCATCTAACACAAAATCCAACCTGTTGCAAATTTTAGTGATATCAAAATCTGATTTTTAAAATAACTCTAAGCCTCCACTAGTAAACATTGTGCTAAGAAATTGGGCCTTAAAATATTCAAACAGTTTAAATCCGGAACTGAATGTGTAGTGTCTACCACTAGCACAACGTTTCACAACTTAAGAGGAGAGTTATTTAAATGATTAGAAATTTCATGTTACTTTGTAGTTTGTCGAGGATTTACTTATTTAGTTTTGCATAATAACATAAAACTCACAATAATTAATGCCTTGTCTCAAATATGGGCAAAAGAACTTTTGACATTTCCTGTATTTTTTTTTGTTAAACTTTGCAAGCACTATAATTGTAGCAATAACTACAACAACAACTAACTGCATTCCTGATAAAATAGATGATGTTTTCAATTCTTGATGAGTTAATCAGCCTTTGATTAGTTTCGAAAAGTAACAATACAATTTTAGAAAACCTTGAATATCTTAATCTGTACGGTCCTCTATATACAGTAGAAGCTACACTTTGCGAAAAGAATTAAATGAACTAATTTTATCTATTTGTTCTTCTTTTTTTTTTTTTGTGTTTTTCTCTGTGGGGTTAAAAGTTAATCTTCAGTAAGTTTTCGAGGAATCTTGTAAAGAACGAATAAAAATTGTTTATATTCGCTTAGAAAATATTAATCAAATTCAAAAGTGTTCGAATTGAGATATCTCAAAGAAGAAAAAAAAACGTGAACCAAAGATTAAAAAAAATAAATTGATAACCTACATTATGTGACATTTGATCGCCTCAAACAAAAAATTCCAAGAAAATGAAACCCTTCAAACTAAAATAGAAGGCTGTGTTCAGATGCGCATTTGATGCAAATTCATAAGTTTCAAAACTCAAACCTGAAAATGTTTAAAAAGTAGCAAGTTTCTTAACGCATCCAATACGTAGTCGATGCGAATTAACTGAGCAAACTGCGCATCAATAATTCTTTGGATGCTTTTATTTGAAATTTGTTTAGGAAAAAACAAATAGATATCAGTAAGGAAAAGTTGTTTCTATTGTTATAAGAATTCTTTAGTTTTAAGAAAATTGTGGTATTTTTTGGTGAAAAAAGTGGGAATGAAAAGAATAATGCATGTCTGCTTATTCAAGTTGTCTTTCTTCGATACATTTGGAAAACTTTTGCGTAGGTACATTATGTTTGTTTGTGTTGCAAATACAAGAATATTTGATAGATACATTTTGTTTAATGTCTGCTCTCCGAACAATGTGCGTTTCGAATTGCCACACTTATATCACTTATATAGCGCTACAAAAGTTTTTTTTAATAGAACAAAAACGGTTTTGGATATCAATGAATTTTTTTATTCCTGTAAAAGTACGTTTGATGCCATTATGTATGGAACTCGATTTCTTTTGCATGGCCACCACGGGCACATTAGCAGAAGTCCAGACGCTGAACCCAACTTTCGACTTTTTCAAGCATAAATCGGCCGATACTGCTGCAATTTCACATTCGATATTCGTACGAAGTTTATCAATCGTCGCTGGCTTATTGGCATAGACCATAGACTTGACGTAGCCCCACAGGAAATATTCTAACGGCGTCAAATCGCACGACCAAGGCGGCCAAGCGACTGGACCATTTCGTGAGATAACACGTTCTTCAAACTTGGTTTCCAATAAAATGATTGTGACATTTGCTGTGTGGCTTTTGGCGCCGTCCTGTTGGAACCACATGTCCTCCAAGTCCATATCATCCAATTGGGGCCAAAAATATTCGGTTATCATTGAACGGTAGCGATCCCCATTCACAGTAACGTGCCGGTCTTGATCATCACGGAAGATGTAAACCACACAAAACCGTAATTTTTTCGGGATGCAATCATGACTCTTGGAGTACGTGTGGATTGCTGCCTGACCAGTACCGCATGTTTTGTTTCTTGGCGAAGCCATTCAGCCAGAAATGAGCCTCATCGCTGAAGATGATTTTTCGATGAAAATCCGAATCATTTTGAAGTTGTTGCTCAGCCCAATTCACGAATATACGACACTTCTGGTGGTCAAGCGGCTTCAGTTCTTGCGTCAATTTAATCTTGTAAGGATGTAGGCCAAAATATTTTCGCAAAATTCGCCACAACGACGTCACAGAGATGCCCAACGCTTGAGAACGACGTGTGAGAGACACATTTAGGCTTTCTGCAACTGAAGCCTCAGCGGCAGCAATATTCTAGACACTAAGGGCACTTCTTTGTCTCACTGGCACGGGAACATTTTGTACTGTGCCTGTGGATTCAAATTTTTCCACTAGACGCTCAATTGTTGATCTGCTAGGACGATTATAACGACTATAAATTGGACGTAGCGCTCTTAACGTTGAGGTCACTGACTCCGAATTGCAAACCTTACTGAAGAGAAATGTTAAAAAAACGGCAAGAAATATGGCGTCGTTTGCTGTCCCTGTTGCTCTACTTTTGTAGCGTCCCTGTTGAAAACCCTTACAAAGTAAAATGTTTACATAGCAGCATATACAAGCGTAGCTGATGCGTATCAATAGCTGTTTACTGATTTTTTATAAGAAAAAATAAAGTATTCAGATTTGGAATTTGTTTACTTCTAAGTTAGGTAGTTTACAAATAATTTTGCTTTGCTTAAAAATCGAAAAATAATTGCTTAAGAAAAATCTTCAAGAAATCTTGGACAAATTAGCGTAATATTAAGAAAAAAATGTTTAAAAAGGGTAAGGGTGCCATCACACACTGAAATGAAAATGATTTTTTTTTAATAAATAAATAAGCTGTCACAAATACCCCAGAATTAAAGTATTTCAACTATCAAGAACGGGATTGGGTTGAATTCCATTCGTTAGAATCGAATAGAGAAAATCACATATCTTAACTATGTTTCTTAATCTTATCATAATTTGTTTAAATTTGCAGAAAATTTTTGTTTTTTAATTTTTTGTCACCTTTTTTAAGAGGTTGTCCGAAATATTTACTAATACACTCAAAACGGTTTGATATTTTGAAATAATAATAATTTTTTGATAAACTCAATACTCAACAATCTTACGAAAATTGTAAGACCTTAATCTTTTCTTAATTATATACATATACAAGCTGAGCAGTAAATATATAGGGGCATATTCATAGCCATTTTAGACCTGGGTCTAAGTTAAACATAGCTTTGGATGAATTTTCGGAAGTGGATTCTATTTTTTTAAGGTTATCATTTCAAAATATTTGAAGGTATTTGTGTAGAATACCAATTTAGTTATTTTATAAAAATATAAAACCAACAATTTGTAATTAAAATCGGTCTGTATTCATTGAGCCAAAATTGTCTTAAGCTATAGTTTAGTTGAACCCGGGTCTATCTGCGACTATGAATATGCCCCATAAACTTTTGAAAGTTATCAATTTTTCTAAATAATTTCTATACAGGAATGCTTTTTACTGATTTTTTAAAAGAAAAAATAAAGTATTCAAATTTGGAATTTGTTTACTTCTAAGTTAAGTAGCAATGAACGGGTAGCTGCTTTGTTTTTTGTTATTGTTGTTTTTTCTCTCCTTCCGCAAACTGAATTCATGCCTGTTCTCTGAGCACAATGGTGTAGTTGTAGCAAGGTATAAAGATAGTATATAGCGCCACAATGTTAAGGATTGTAGTAAGAAAGTCAAAGAAGTGTGTGTGTGTGTGTGTGTGAACTAGTTAGGTATGTTATGTAGGAAGAAAAGAGTCACAATATGAGATCAAATTATTTGTGTAATGTGTATCTCTTAACATGGGCAATCGCCAGCGCGCGCCAGCACAGTCCCATGCCCCAGCACTACTCTTCCAAATTGTCTTTTAAAACGACATGAATTTATACTGGATGGAACTAAATTGTTTTGAATCGCTTTTATATTAAAAAGACGGTGTTTCCCGTGGTGAAAAAAAGAATTATTTGATTCGAGTAAAAAGCATATAACTTGACTTCTAACGGTCGGATCTTCAAGATTGAGATCTTTAAATGACAGAGGTTAAAAGAAAGAGGTACAATTAATATTAAAGCATGAATTGTGTTTGGCGAATATTTTTAAAAGGGAAATCGTTATGAATAAATTTAAATGAATTCACTCTTAAAAACGGTCCACATATTACAAAATGGCTACATTTCCAAAACATTGTGTATCCGGAAGCTTTAAAATAAAAAAAAATACTTAGGTGGGAGGTATAGAAATGTCAACAATCTCTTTTAATTTTTTTAAGTAGCAACTCGCGCACGGCTATCTAATAAAATTTCAACTAACTTTCATTGAAAGCAAATAAAACTCTTCCAGGAAGGATACTCTGTACTCCCACAAGTAAACAAACAATCGAAATGCACCTACTAGTTACAATACCAACGAAACGTAGTAATTAGCATCAGTCATTTTAAATTCCTTGCAAGTGTACCCAATTAGAGGTGATGCAGCTTTTGCATAAATCGCAGGATATGTCCTCTATCTTTTTTGGCAGGTGACAGACTCGTTTCAGACCTTTCATTATGTATATTTCCCAAACGAGGAGCACGAAAATTAACGTTGTAGTAGTAACAAACATTTACCCATCACCCACACAAATATTCACTATAAAATTGATATAAAAGGATGTCACGGACGACAAAGGTTGTTTCGTTGTTTCGCAGCAGCAGTTAATCTCTTAAATCTGTTTACTTTCAGATACACATGTATACAATCACTACGTATGTGGTATTCGCATTCGATGAGTCGACGGGCATTGCAGGTAAGTGCGCATTTTCCCATGAAGGGTTTTCGGTTGTTTTCCGAATTTTTGTTGATATTTTGTTGTTGTTTTTTTTCACCATCGCAATCGTTGCCACCACAACCACTGCCCATCAATTTTGTTAAAAATAAAAATAAAAAAAAAACAGGACTTTGGTGTATGCTTGGCCAAGAGTTGAGCTTTTTATGCTAATTATCAACGAAATTGGCAATAATGTATATTAGTGCAACAGAATGTGGTTCGTATTTTTATGTTGCTGTTTTTATTTAATTTTTTTTGTGTGGACAGTAAATATGGACCAACTCCAAGGATATATTTTTGGTTGAATGACATGTGTGCGTACAGTGCATGACACACTATATTTTACACCTAGAAAAAAAAATATGCTTTGTTTTGAAAGTAATACAAAATTCTTTTAAGGAAATATTTTTATTGATGTCAGAATTTGGAGTTGTATAGAATTCTGAAATAAAAAACTGCTTGCTTACATTAACAATTCACACAAAAATAATAAATGGCGCCCAACACGAGGCATTCTATTTCATTCACCCCTCTTCTGATTTGCAATTCGTATTGAATCTGTATACGATATTGATTTCCGTACGAATTCAAAAAAAGTGTTCCGAATTTCACTTTCGTAGTAGCCAGTATCCAAACCTATTTTTCTTTCGAAAACTCAAAAAAAAAACACCCTTTTTCTGAATTCCGATCGTTCGAAATATCCTTTCGTTTTAAAAATCTGAGTGTTTGGAAATACTTCTCGTTTTCAAAACTTGCTAAATCAGTGTGCTTTTATTTTCGTCCGTATTTATAGTTGACTTGAAATTTGAAATTAATTTTAGTTTTGACGCCTGAATTTAAATTGTCATAATTGAAAAGAAATTTTAACTTAAAATCCATGGTGCCCTTTAGTTTCGTTACAGTAAATTATGTTTCTTTGCTGTAATTCATTTTTTTGTTCAGATTTCGAACGAAAAAATGGTGTTTCTTACAGATTTCGAGAGAAAAAATTGTTTGGATACTGACTACTGTGAAAGTGTAAATCAGAACACATTCTTTGAATCCGTACGGAATTCAATTTCGTATACGGATTCAATTCGAAACGAAAATTAAAACATGGGTGTATGAAAACAATGAACACATCGAAACCAAGAAAAAAAATGGACATCTTGGATTTTTGGTCTATAGAATTGTTAGAAAATACAGATTGTCACACTTTAAAATTTTTACAGCTTCAATTTGGGAACCACAATAAAAATAAATTCTAAATGTCAAATCAATTTTCAATTCGATCGAAAAATAAAACACACTCTTTCCTCAAGTATTGAAAACGAGAAGTATTCCAAAACATCCAGAGTTTCAAAACGAAAGAATTTTACAAACGACCGGAATTCAGAACAGGGGTGATTTTGAAATATTGGGGAAATTACAGCCCAGTTAACGATATTTTTTGTTGATCTAAGAAATTTATTTCATAAATTAACATCAAATGCATTCGTTGATTAATGATTTAATAGTTAATTGAACCAATTGATTCGTTATCATATTATTATTACTCTATTTGTTTGCATGAGAATTGTTCTTGTTTATTTGCTTAGTTCAGTAAATAACCAAAAATAATTTAATCAATTAACTTCTTAAACAAAAATGTTGTCAGGGTTTTTTTTTCTTTCTACATACATATATGATGAATAAATTACTAATGAAGAACAAATTTTCATTGATCGTTTTTGAAAATTTGCTGAGATTTTCTGAGTGTAGAGAGAAATAGAGTGAGTGGGAGGGAGGAATGTAGGAAGAAGCTATTCTGTTTTGTTTTTGTTTGTTCCTTCATAGTTCGATTGTCTGTTCGTCCAACCAAACAAATTATTACGACAGCGATGATGCAGTTGATAATTTAACAAACGATTATAGCGTTGCTTCCCGGCCACGCCACCGCCACACGGTTGAGAATTAATTGATGCAGATGCTTTACTTTTGTTGGATCAAAGGATTGAGGTCATATATGCATGCATACCTACTTTCTCACCTTAATGCACTATACAAGTGTATCCTACCAAGAGAAAATTGGAGAGGAATTTATCCGAGTCTGATAGTTTGGCTTGGCTTGGCATATCCAACATGGACGTTAATTTGTACACAACAATTTTAAGACAAAATACATACCTTACATAATGTAGGTATATTATTGTGTCGGGTTTTGTTCTACATTAATTAAATTAATTCGCTAAAAGTATTATTTAATTAAAAACTGTTTGCAACTTAAAAACATGATTAAAATCAATTATTATACGAAAACTTTTTTAACTTTGTTGAATATGAGCAAAACACAATCAATTACTTTATTGTTGGATATGTCTGATTAATTAAATGAGCTCGACTTAATTATGTATTTATTCTTTGGTGGTAAGATAATATGTGTTTTTTTTGTAAGTTTGTAATGAATTGTACCAAAAATTAATATTCTCTACTTACATAACTACATATTGAAAAAAACGCTGTATGTAGATGGTTCGGTAATATTTGTACTTGCGATAAATACATATACATTAGGCTGTCCCGTCAAAATTTGTTTTTAGAGTATCTTAACGAAAGACCCCACAAAATCTGCGTATTGATTATCGTATTACGGAAAAAAAAGCAAAAATAAATCGAATGGTACTTTTGGGCCTCTACCGCCCGCTAAAATTATTAAAAAAAGCTATTTTTTTTTAACATTATTATTTTTCCGTTGTATAAAGGATAAAAAAATGAGACCATTAGTGAAAGATCATTGTGGACCAGAGAGACGACAGAAAATGGTGATCGGTTGAAACCCAAAAAATTCAAAAGCGACTAGATAGAAAGCGTAGTGCACCAGGTAGGCAAAGAGCTGAATCTACTGTTCTATCCATTTTTTCGTATACAGTAGAACAAGAAGAAACATAAGAACAAGTAGATCAGTCCATTTAATTGAAGTGTATCAGCCACGCAGCTTTTTTTATCAGAACCATCAACGTCAACATCATGATGTAAGCGTAATTTACTTACTCTACCATCCGTATAGGAAGAGTTTGTGATCGATATGGGCTTTCAGTACGATCTGGGCGTTGGAATAATTGAAAACACTAATAAGACTCTAGTTATTGATAAAAATAAAATACATACAGCTAGGTCCCAGAAATCACTTTCTATCGAAAAGAAATTGAAGTCAATGTGAAACCAAATTTGTTGTTCCACATTTCACTTTTATCGATTTCAATTTCATTTTTTTTCGAAGTTAAAACTGATCGAATTTCCGTGTTCCACATTTCGAATTTATCGATTTTCACGTGATTTCAATTCGACCAGATATTCTCAAGTGAAACTGGAAAAACAAGCTGTTACGTTTTAGAATATAAATGATTTTTGATATTTTATAAATATTACCTATTCAAGTAAAATAACTTATTTCAACATGGGAAGCATAAAATTACTGCGCGTCACGCTATATTTCAGGATTTTATTTTAATCAAAAACAATCGAAGTCTAAGTTTTTGTGTTTATTTTAAAAAGCAATAAATAAATACAATATTGAAAACAGAGTTATTTAGTGCATTGACTGATAAGTATCCTTTTCTGTTAAAAAATAGGGTAGGTAGGATCTTGATGTGGTTGCGAAATTTGAATGTGTGTGCCGTCCACACATCCTATGACGTCAGGAACACTAAATTTATCCATGAAATGTCGTTTCGTTCGGCATCTGACTGAGAGTTTAATCTTCTAAATCTAACACTTTCAAGACTCGTGTTAAGATTTGTGACACATTTTTGACGGCCCGTAGCTACATCAGCATCTTTCCTAACCAATTGTTAGTTCCCTTCTGAAAAAAAAAACTCAAAACAGCAGCCAGCTGCAATGTGCAGGGAATGGAAGATTTTGCTAGATACGGTGCAACAGTTTCCAATAACCTTTTAAAGGTTTTAATGAAAAACTTTTGTTGAAAATTTCCATTGGGTACTCACGCTGCATCAGCAATTCATAAGGATTGAACGTCTCTCAACGTATGTCTTTTAATTTTCGCTATTGCAAATCTTTTTCTCTCTAATTTCCAAGAAAAGAAAAAATAAAGAACATATTAAAAAAAAAAACATCAAAGGAAAAGGGAATAAAAGTGCTTGCTTAGCAATTAAATAAATTAGATTTTAATAAATTAATTTAACTGTCTCATGTGTATGGAAATTGAAGCTTATGTGGTTATAATGGTGAAAGAGGTGAGTGGTGGTGGTGGTGGTGGTGGTGGTAGCTTTGGCAATGGTTAGGAAACAAAACGAAATTCAAATTAATTTAATTTCAATTTAATTGTATTTTTTTATTTTTAAATTATCTTAAATTCATAGGAAGATTGCCAGATGTTTTCTTTATTGACATTGGTTGCCTTTGGTATTATTGGCACAATACTTGTTGGAATACAACATTATTTTGTTCAAGAAAGAAGTAGCAATATGCCAGCTGTAGCAAGGATTTGGACAAAAGGATGGCTACTTTTCTTTTTATTCACTACCGTAAGTATATAGTATATAAGGTTTTGTTTTCAAAAAATGTAATTGATTTAAATGTAATTTGATTTATTAAACAAAATTCGATGATGCCAGAAATATAACATTTAGATACATATGAAGTATGCACTTATACAACACAGGCACACATACATGTGATATTTTTAATAAAAATTAATCAAGTTTTAAGGAGGTTTTCAGTTTTATTTACTTTAATATTATGATAAATTAAAGTTTAGATTTAAGGTAAATCAGTTAGTTTATTTAGTTTAAGGGTTAAGCGAGAAAGTTTTTAAGAAAGTATTTATTAAATTTTAGGGAAACGAACATCTTCGTGGTTAAACTTCCTGTATTTTCTTTTTCTTCATCTACATCGTTGTGTTCGTCGTAAGTGGCTTCGTCTGTTTTTAATTTCTCAAGTAAGCACAAACCAAACAGGGTGATACCACAAACATACATTATATATATACAGGGTGTCCCAAAAGTCAACGTCGAAACGAAAACGGGTGAGAGGGCAGGTGGTGATAATTATCAGAAAAATAATTTAAAAAATCGTAGCCATCCAAAAAGTGGTTACCCTGAGACGGTCTTTCAATTGCCGTGATAACAAATCTTAATTTTTCTCAAGATTTTGTTTTGTGTTATGGAACCTTGAATACCCTGCTTACAATTGCATTCAAAAAATTAAACACACCTAACATCAGTTTCAAAGAAAATATATAACTTTTTTTCACAACTAAGTACTCAAAATTTTAACGTGACCCTAATTCAATGGACTGTACAAAAAATGTACTACGAATTTTGGCAAGTTACCTTAAAAGTGGACGTGTTTAAATCTCATTTCAAAATGGTATAACATTTTTGAGAACATTCCATAAATAACGGAAACAAAAATGTTTTTCTCAAGTAAACCGGTTTTAAGAAAATTATTTCTAATTCATAAAAAAAAAAACTTTGAATGCATTCTAGGTCTAACTTTAAGTTAGTAATTTATAAGTTACTACCAAAAGGCCCAGAGTACCGTGGGCTATCAGATAGTGATTCATTTTTATTATTTTGCTTTAAGTTTTAAATAAAATTCAATTTTTCAACAAAAATTACATCAAGTGATATTTTCTTTAAAACTGATGAAGGTGTGTTTAAATTTTCGAATGCAGTTGTTAGTAGGGTTATTTAAAGTTCCATTTCAGAAACAAAAAATTGAGAAAAATTAAGATTTGTTATCACAGCACTTGAAAGACCGTCACAGAGTAACCATTTTTTCGATTTTTTTTTTCGAATGCCTATAACTCACAAAATACATGGCTACGATTTTATTATTATTTTTCTGATAACTGTCATCACCTACCCTATCACCGGATTTCATTTCGACATTGACTTTTGGGACACCCTGTATAGCTCACTTGCTATTTTTTTTTTTTTTTTAATGTCCAGGTGCATAATATAACTATATACATAATTGAAGGTAAAAGGTATAAATGTTCGTCTCGATACTAGTTTTTTTTTTTTTTTTTTGTGATAAAAAGAGTTATTAGAAAGAAAATTTGTGATTGAAATAAAAGTTTTTTGCGTCTGCCTACTTCTCCTTCAAACTTTAACAACATACGGTTATGCAGTACTCAGCCATTAAAAATATATACATACTTTAGGAATAAAATTTAATTCAAACATACATAGACTTTCAAATCAATCAAATTTTTTCAGCAAATTAAAACGAATTTTAAATAAAAAACGGTTTCCATCTTAAAGATAGCACAATGCAAAAATGTTCAAGCTAATTTTTAGTAGAATATTTTAGTTATTAGATTTTTAAATTGTAAAGTTTGGGTCAATACATATAATTGGGTTATCTTTCACTATCTGCCTCTCCATATATCAATTGCAAAAGCGGAGTTTTTGTATTCAACGAAGATATGTGTCAATCTCATGTTCTTAAATTATAGTGATTTTTAGGTTGGCAATGATTATGTACATATATTCATCATAAATATAACAGTATTATGACAAAATCAACCAAGCCGCAATGACAAGATAATAATATATCAAGATATAATATATCTACTACAATAAGGAAATTGATTAAAAAGGCCCCAAATTTTATTGATGGTACCTATATTCGATATTTTTTGAAAAAAACTCGGAAACAAAGTTGGTATTATTAAAACAGATATTCTAGATGTTGTATGTACGAAGTTTAATCAAAATTGTAATAGTCATTTTTGAGAAATCTGCGAAAATCCTTGTATAGCAGCTACCCATTCCAGACGTGCTAAAATAAAAATTCGAATGTTTCCTCTAGCGAATCACATATTAATGCTTCAGACCAAATTTTAATCAAATCGGTCTAACTGTTTAGGCTCTAGCTCGATGTTTCCCAGGACGCACAACTATCTAGACGCATAGACAAACAGACCGACGGCGACGCGACTCACGGAAGTTTTGGTGAAAGTTACTTTTTTTCGTAATGTTAGTTTTGGTTCGAATTTTGTTTTGACAAGGAACTTATACTTGCTCTTTAGAGCATGTAAAAATATACTTACATAGTCCTCTGCACCCTAAGATCATGTATGTATCTTTATCAAGTTAATTTAATTGTCAATATGAAATCAATGGTTGCCTTCAGATAATACAAAAATATACACCGTGCGGTAGTGTCCCAAGTTCACTGTGGCGTATACGTAATATTTTGCCATCAATTTTTTGAAGTAGGATAATCGTGCATTTCTAAATAAGGAAACGTTTGTGACATGCTTGTTGCTGAGCTGGTTTTACAATTTAAAGCAAAAACAAAGATAATTGGCCCTATCCCGTATCCGTTCCGAGGTCTACAATCGGAGAAAACAAGCGATAGTAAAGTTTAATTTTGTCATGTCGCAAAATGGAAATGTTGATGTTTAGCATTTTTGTTTTATGTCAACTTCATAAGACAAATATGTCGTGTCTCTTTAGGCTGCCGAAACGATTTTGTTTTTATTTATTTTTGATTTAAGGAAAAGAAATGTTTACAAGGATTTGCTGTCGGAGAAATCGGGGAACCACAAACAAAATTATCGTCTTTCGAATGAATTCGCAACGCATTAATCAGATTTTTGTGAATTTGCCGCTGAAATATATCATTATCAGTCGAAACAGTATAGCAAAGTTGGCAAATTTGGTTCAAATCGAAGAAATTTTGTTACAATCGGATCGGATACGATGATAGATGCCAATAATTCTAAAATATTTATTGGTATTCCAATCATTTATTTAAGTAACACCTTTCTGGCTATTTTTTAAAAATATAATCCATTTTCTATTCTTTTCATATTTTTAATATGCTCCATTAATCAATAACATTTATTTATTTATCTCCTATTCTAGTTTTCAGTGTACTCTGTTAATGTCTATATGCTTATTCGAGGACAAATTGGACCTTGGTATAAGTAAGTACAGCTTTTGTTTTAATTTTGACTTATTAAATAATACTCCTTTTAATAAACATAACTTATTAAAAAGAATATTTGTATATACATTAGGGTGGTCCTTATAGAGGTGATTGTCTTATTTTGAATAACGCACCCTCTTAATTTGTTCCAAATAAATTAAAAAAAAATCTGTAAAATTTTAGCTCATTTTATTAACGTTAACCCGGCCCCCAAGATGTATAAAGTTTTATATGGGAAATCCCTTGTATTTTTGTACATCTAACTTTAAAAATTGAATTTTTGCACACATATGTATAGTAACTTTTGACATGTATTAAAAAAAGATATACAACATCTATAAAATTAAAATTAAATACAAAAAAATATTGACCGATGGCATCGATTATGCTGTCTTTGAGGGCCGCGGTGGTTTGCGCTTATTCGCATAGACCTAAAACTTATGAAAGCCCTACAAGAAAAAGTCCAATGGGGTCAAATCACACGATCTTGGTGGCCAATTCACGTCGTCGCCTCGGCGCGAGATAACCATGCCATGAAACCGCTTGTGCAGAATATCGATTGTGTCTTGAGCTATGTGGCACGTAGCGCCATCCAGTTCAAACCATATGTCTTCGGTGTCCATATCATCCAAATCAGGCCACAAGAAATTGGTGATTATCGACCTATAGCGACCGCCGTTTACGGTGCTGGCCTGCACATCATCATTTTCGAGGAAGTACCCATTCATCCAAAAATGGGCATCATCGCTGAAGATGATTTTTCGCCCAAAATTGGGATCAACTTCCAACTGAATTTTGATAATAAAGTTTTATCATTTGCACGTCCTGCTCGAGGCTGTAACTTACCATGATGATTTGTCTTTAGTAATTAATTAAAGGACGATATTTTGAGAGAAAGTAAAAGAAACAATATGGCCGTCACGAGCTGTCAAAATCAACCCGTCCCTATTGGAAAACCCTTTACATACATACATAAGTTAAAAAAATCATCAAAACATCAAATTCATTATATTATACAAACTGATAAAACATCAATCCTTATTTGAGTTATGAAATTTACTAAATCAATACAAATATTAAACAATACAAACATAGACAATTAGGACAACTTAACTCCTCTCTTCTTCAAATACTCATGTGTACGTCTTCATTAGCTACAACATCACAATACATTAAATCCAAAGCCAAAACCTGTGTGCCTGATTTGCATTTCTGAGACTATCCTCTGCAGCATGTCATTGGCAATTGGCAAGATTGTATGTTAGATTCCTTCTACATTGCCGATCAAACCAAAAGCCAAATTTCACAATTAAATCGAACAAAACCTCAAGCCTGTCACAGACATAGTGTAGGTAGCCATCATAAATGCTGTTGATTGCAGGTTTTGTATGCCTGGCATGATATCCCTTATACACAGGCATGATGCAATTAGACTGAGAACTACTGACATAGACGCCTGGTTCGGGCGAGAGATTATTTTGTTTTGTCTGATGCCTGTGCAAAAGACGCATCGGCAAGATATTTCAAGAAAGATCGATTGAAGACATATCAATCGGATGAATTTAATCAAAACTAATAAGTGTGGGAAAACTTTGATATTATTGCTTTCTACTGCAAGTTTATGTTTCATATTCAAATAATAAAGGAGAATGGGCAAAAGTATATGGGGCCTGGTCTACCTACTGCCCAGAAACGAGACCTATGAAAATGATTAGGTACTATGGAGTGCGACAACGTACGAGTATTTTTTTTAATCCTAAACAATGGGAGTTGGCTAAAATAAGCGACCAACAAAGTAAGAAAAACACTTCGCAAATTCGAATAAACATGGTCGAATTTAAGATACAAAAATACGCCCCATGGCTTACAGTTCTGTGCCCATCTTCAAAAATGATGCTGTTCAACTAAGCCTTCCAACATTATATATCTCAATTGTGGGCACTAGACGCACAATTATTCCCATTCATTAAATTCGATAAATCGAATAAAAAATTTTCATACTGTTAAGCGAATTAGACGCCAACCATGATTCGCTATTATTGGCCATTGGTATAAAAGTTCCTTTATTTTGGGGTCTATTCAGTTCATCGAAAGTGATGATTTCAATGGAACACTGCTGCAATTACTTTTTGCTCTTATTGCAATCTATGTTCCCATAAACTGCCTAAGCCCCATGGCTTACAGCTTTGTGCCCATACAAAAAAATGTTGTACTAGGGCCAAGCTTTCCAACGATATACATCTCATTCGTGGGCAATAGGTAGACCAAAATGCCCATTCTCCTTTAATAGTTGTTTTTGTACATAATTCATATAATTTAGAGAATTTTGAACATTTCAATGTGAAATGGAAGGTAAGAAATAATAATATTATGAAATGTCTAACATACATTCATCTTTTTTACAATAGATGACACACTTTGTTGCAGGCAGTTTTATTTCCATGCGGAAACCTTGTTCAAGCAATTAAGCCTAAAACATAAACTTAACATTGATTATCAAAAGATACAGCAAAATGCTAAATGGAATAGTATCCACAAACTGTGCCATTGAGGAAAGTATAGATTTAAGTCTTTGATGTGTAGAAAGCAATGGAGGTTCTAGCTGAATAACAAAAAACAAATTAAAAGTATTGTGAGATTTTATGTGTACTATTGAATTTATTACATGCTTTTAAAGGAAGAAAAGTGTTGAATATTAAAACTATACAATAGTCGTTTGAGTTTGAATGGTTTTAATTTTTATATTTTTTATATTTTAATGCGTGAGTTTGAAGATTGACATCTCCGAAGATACATTTTTACTTGCGTTATACATAGGATTCGTAAAAAAAAATAGAACTCGAGATATTAACTTTCCTTAACATTACGGTTAGAGAGAACGCGAAAAAAGTGGGTTTCACAATTCTGTCTGTCTGTGCTCGCCCCTACTAGTCTAAGAGCCCACAGCTTTGGCGTACGAAAATGAACAAAAAAAAAAAATATATGAGTCGAAATGTGTATTAAGGCTGATAAAAGAAATGCAAGTCTGGCAGTCCCTGGTGGCGGCTGTAAGGTGGGAGGGGCAATTTTCTAAAAAATTGACTTAAAACAGAAAAAAAAATATTTAAAAACAACGGTAAAATGTACAATGCCCTGTTATATTTTAATGAAAGGCCAGAAGGGAGGGGGAAAGGGGGAGGTATGAATTATGGAAATTAAAAAATTATGTTGATACAATTTGGACATATGATGCATTATTTTAGGGTACTTTTCAATTGAATATTTTTCAAATTGAATATTTATACAAATTTTCATCAATGTACCATTCTTTTCAAGGTATTTTTTAATAGTTTATCAGTTTTACTGAAAAACAGTCATCTCTGTATAGAATGGACCATAACTTTTTTAGGATTATTATATCGCCTTAATTTTGATGCCATTAGATTCGGAAATGAAAAATACCCTAAAATCATGTATCATATGTCCAAATTGTATCAACATAATTTTTTAATTACCATAAGTCATACCTCCCCCTTTCCTCCTCCAAAAAGCACCCGCGGGATACAGATATTTTTATGGACTCTTTTGATTCTTTATTCTTTTGGTTAATCCGACATTCCCACCAAGTTTCAAAAATGTAAGATTTTTTCCCGCATGTTTGTCCTATTTTAACTGTTTGCTGAAATAATAATTTAGCCAGATTTGTCTTATTTTTATGAAAAAGCTGGTTCATTTACATTTTAATATCTTAAAAAGTAAAAGTCCTAGAACCATCCGGTTTTCAGTTTTTGACTATAAATTGATAATGGCATTGAATTTTGAAAACAAAAATAGTACTTAACTACGTGAAATTTTGCGAAAAAAATATTTTGTACCATTTTTTTTCAAAATTTTGAGTTCAAACATTAATATTTCAAAAACTATTCATTGAAAGAACTTTATTTGAAAAGGAAATGAAAGAAGGGACTTCTGGCCTTTCATTAAAATATAACAGGGCATTGCACATTTTACCGTTGTTTTTTAATAATTTGTTTTCTGTTTTAAGTCAATTTTTTAGAAAATTGCCCCTCCCACCTTACAGCCGCCACCAGGGACTGCCAGACTTACATTTATTTTATCAGCCTTAATACACCTTTCGCCTCATATAACTTTTTGTTGGTTCATTTTCGTACGCCAAATCTGCTGTGGGCTCTTGGTCTATACAGCCTAAACGGCTGGGCGGATTTTCTTCAAACCTGGTACGTAGTGTTTTTTGACTAATATGCGTACACTTTTTTTTTTATATTTTTTTAGGACCAAAAATAGCGTTACCTGCCATACAATTTTTTTTCGCCATAAAGGAAAATAATGTTTATCTCAAAAACGGGTCCGAGGATTTTGTTGAAAAAAGGGAAAAACTACTTTTTGATAATTTTTTTATTTTCAAAAAGTAGAAATTTTTGGTACCTCCAGTACAGCCATTTTTTTTTTTTTGGTTTTTGATTTTCTCGAAACTCATTTTTTTATTTAATTTTTTTTTTATGGTAAGACTTCTAAAAAGTATAAACATTATTGTGAACGAAAATTAAAAAAAAAACAATACAATTTTTTTATGAAAACTGAATATTTTGAAAACGATTTGGTCAATAGTTTCAACACAAGGTGTAAAATAATTTGTTATTATTTTGTAGAATACTTGAAAAAATCATTCAATCAAAAACAACGGTAAATTCCATACAAATGTTCAAAACCCTTTAAGAAAAAACTTATTTTTCTCGAAAACGGTTCCAAGAATTTTGATAAAAAGATGTGCGTTTACCATTCAAAGAAGGTATGGTCAATATTTTTATAAAAAAAAAGTTTTACCTATAATGGTTATTAACGGTACCCGTCATAGAGCCGATTTTTTGGGTTTCAAATTTCTCGTTAATGGCTACATCGATTTCAACCAAATTGTTCATGCAAGAGCTCCTCCATAATGCAAACACTTTTGCATATACAAATTTTCGAAATAATAATTTTTGGATTTTTAAAAAATAAAATGGGCTTATAATATTTTTTTTATTTTGTGTAAAACCGTTATTAAATACTAAATGTTTGCATACAAAATTTAATTTTTGAATATGTGCAAAAATTTACATGCACATAATTATTTTTTAAGAAAATTTTTTCTTCAAAAATTCATATTTTTCAAACAAATCAGATGGCATACTTTATTTTGAGCTCTAATTTTTTAAGCCATTAAAATAACAAATTTATAGTGATTTATAGTAATAGCTAATTTATTTATTTTTTTAATGATATCAGGCGTTTTTTATTGGTAACCTATAGCTAGCGTAGCAATGAGTCCGAATAAAACATACATATATATTATATATGTACTTTTTATATACATTCTTATTATACATATCTGCAACCCCAATGAATTCTTCCATTCCAAACATGCCAAAACTTTATATACACTCTTATCTGCACTATTTTTACTACCTTATCTATCCACACTATTCTTTTCCATGTAAAATTTGCTGCGCTGTCTATATAAATGCCCAATTAAAAACGCCTGTCATAACATTTTGGAACCAATACATATGTACTTGTACATCGTCAATTTCTAGTTACGTTAAAGTAGTTGTTAGCTACGAGAGCTAACGTGTGATGCAGTTGTGCACATTTTTTAATATTCGCCTGATCCTTCAAAATTCCAAATAATTCATTGTTAGTAATGTAGGCGAGTCAGAAAAAAACTAAAAATACATTAATTTTGTTTCTACACTTAGTTCCATTGATTTTCTCCTTTTTCCTTGCCGTTAACTGTCACATAAATCTCATGTTGAATTTTAATATTATGAATTGACCTTGGCTTACAATAAATCACAACTATAAACTAATAAACTGTATACTCAATTTCAATACATTTTAACCTTTATTTAAATCAAATTATTTTTTCTACTTTGGGCCAATTTTTCAACAGCCACTTAAACGTCAGATAAGACAGTAGATACTTATTCTTTAAATAAAATGAAAATTGTTTCTTTTGCTATAGTAAATATTTATTCCCCTTAAAAAGAAAGAGGACGTCGACGATTTTTTTAGGAATACAAATACCAAGTAAAAAATCCAATATTCATGCACAACAAATCTAAAAAAACTAATTGATTTGCTTAACAAACTTTTTTGTTGAAAACCCAAGCACACAACAACCATACGATATATTCACCTTCTAGGTAGTAGGAAGGTATAACTCTACTCTGACTATAAAGAACGATAAATAAAAACTTAATTTCCACTGCAACATCCTTTCACCTGCGTAAGTTTGCTTACACCATAATTTACATCCGCAGATGGTGGCAGTCTGCGAGGGAAATAAAATTAATTTTGGAAAATCGAAAAACATTTCACCCGATGCGGAGATTGGAAAAGTCAGACTCAAATGCAGGAGCACCAGCAGAACCAGCAGCAACAACATCAGTAGAAATGTCAACAAACTTACAGGATGCACAGAGGAACACGCCAATTGCAGAACAAGAACAGGAGATAGCAATGGGTACGGTGTGCTTCACTGCCATCAGAGCAGATAATGGAGATGCGGAAGTGGGTGGCCGTAGACATGCGTTGGTACCCAGTTCGAGTGGGAGTGACGATACTTTGACAATTGGAATAAACAATCAGCAGCAACAGCAGGAACAACAGCAGCAGCCACAGCCACAATCACAGTCACAGCCACAAAATGAACAGCTAGAAGGACAGCAAGAGAGCGATAATCGTGATCAAGTTGCGGCTTCTTGCATTCATATTTGAACAAGAAGTAGTGCATTGGATGTAGAGTGTGGAGGTGCCCATCAGGGTGTCAACAGAAGTAGTTTGTTCGTTCTGCGGCAAATTGGATTTTTGTATTAATATTTTTTTTTTATTTTATATTTCTAGGACTTAACCTATTTTCTGGGAAAATTTGTTTGTATTATATTTTTGAAATAAATTGGGTTTATTCTTAATTGAGGAACCAATAGTGATTTGTTTTATCTGAAATTTCTCTTAATTTGTTTTTAATAAATTAATTAATTAATTATTCTTTAAAAAACGAGTAAAACCTTTGCATAAAACAAAAAACTCCAAAAGTTTGTCAATGAATTTTTTATTCGGGTAAAGGTAGAGCATGTTGATTTTATAAAGAACAAAACATTTAGTTTATTTTAAGAATAAAATATTTTAAGAAAATCTAAAATTTTTCTTACAAATTTAGAAACAAAAAAAAACTAATAGTCCAGCCCATAGGGGATTGAACGCGAACAAAATTTGCAACAGTAGCATTTTGAATTGATTTTTAATCAGTTTTCAGATAGCCAAAATAAAAACTCATTTCAGAATCGTAATTTGGTGATGTGTGGGATTTCTCAATTTTCTATGAAATAAACAACCAATATTGAAAATGCAAAACATTTAAAAAAAACAATGGTGAGTCCTATACTATCTATTTTATATTTTTTTTTTTTGATCAAATCGTTCTCATAAAAATATTTTATTATATTAATAATATTATATTAATAATAAATATTATATTATACTTAAATTATAATAATTGTTGATGTTTTCTAATAAAAAACAAATTCTCCTTTTAAACAAAAACAAAATAGTGAAGGCCGGCGGCGCGCGTGAGGCTTATCGCTAGACAGGTGGAGATTAGGGCTGGCCACGACAGGAGAAAAGTCTCGGTCTCGATCTCGGTCTCGGTCTCGATCATGCGAGACCAAGACGAGACTGTCTTTTAAGCAACCGAGACGAGACTGTCTATTTGAAGCGAAATTTACAGAGAGTCTAATAAATTTAAAAAATCCAATTTCAGTTAAATTTTTATTTTCTTCTGCACGTATTCAAACTATAATCGAAAATATTTCGTTCCAATAATCATCAGTTTGTCCGGAAATTGTATTTTTCGGAGACGAGACCGAGACGAGACTGAAAATTTTAGATTTTAACGAGACCGAGACGAGACTTACAAAAGTCTCGCAGAGTCTTGTCTCGTGGCCAACCCTAGTGGAGATGCAATAATATCAACAGCTTTGTTAAGACAGCAGATTTTGGGTTGTCTATGGGGTCAAATAATTTTAAAACTACTTAGCGTCATTTTTTCCGCTCACAAAAGTTATTGCATTTTTAACTTCCCATTGGAAGTTATTGTAATTAGTGCGATTTGTCGAACTGAAAATTTTGACATATCTTCACGTTTTGAGGTCTCTAGAATCAGAATTCATCGTTTTTAGCAAGATGTCTGCATGTGCGTAGTTTTTGTACGTGCGTTCGGGGTACTTTTTTCGTCCACCAAATCTCGAGGACGCATAAAGATATCGACCTCGGATAAATTTTATTTAACAGATATTGTCATAACGTGCTGAAAAGGTTTTCTAACAAATTCAATAAACCGT
Organism: Melangyna quadrimaculata; assembly: GCA_949320155.1. NCBI lineage: Eukaryota > Metazoa > Arthropoda > Insecta > Diptera > Syrphidae > Melangyna > Melangyna quadrimaculata. Next base: position 53,082,250 of record OX439485.1, on the reverse strand, counting down.
TTTTTACTACAGCAACTTAAAAAGGAGCTGTAAAATGTCACTTATCTGGAATATCTCGAAAACGGAATAAGATATTCACTTCAGACTAATTTTGTTTTACACATAATTACACCACAATGCCAAATGGGTAAATATTAAAAAAATTTAATAGACTCCTTTTTTCTAAGTAATACCGGATTTACACGAATGGCAAAATTCCAATATATCTGTCAAATTATTAGCCATTTTTCTCTTCATCGTGTAAACGCTCTAAATACTGGTGATATTTTTGCCAAAATAAAATGGCAGAGATAATTTGGCATAAAATGCTGCCATTAATATGACTATGTGTAAATACTTTACTGACGCCATTTTCCGAAATTATGCCATTCTAGATAAGAATGAACTTATTCATTCTTTTATGGCATGTTGTCAGTATTTTGAAATTTGCCATTATTTGAACTCGTGTAACTGCATGTCATTAAAAAATTATTTCTGCCATTATTTTACCATTTTTTTGGCAGAAATATTGGCATCTTTGCCATTCGTGTAAATCCGGCATAAGGAAACCAGTTGACAAATAATTTTCGTCTCAAATATTTCAAGAACAAAAAATGATTCCGAACCCAGTCTATTTTTTTTTTTTTTTTTTTGGTATAATGACGTAGTCAACAACTGGTAATTTTTATTTTTAAATTCAATAAAAAGAGCAAAAAAACTGGAAAAAAAAATATTTAAATTTCTTAACAAATGTTTTTTAACTCAAATATTAAAAAAAAAAAAGCAATGATATCGATTTCAAATCTTACCAAAAATTTATACCTTAATCTAAATGTTGTGTAATTTTGAGATTTTTAAAACCACCCTTTAAAAGCTAAAAATCAAAATGTTGCAAGAAAAAACTTAATTCGAAAAATTCTTACCATCAAAATCGCTTCAATATCGAATTTTTGAATATGACACTTAATTTGCCTTTTTATATTCTTTGAAACTGTTTTTTTTTTTTTAAGTTCACTCCCCTGATGTTTGATATTTGTTTAACCAATAGTCTGTTTTGAAATAATTGGCTTAAATAATTTATACCTCCACATCGAGAAGAGTTAGGAAAAAAAGTTATGGAAGTAGGACTCTAAGAATTTTGTAAGCTATTTACAAAAAAACTATAAAAAAATTTACTATCATAAATAGCTAAAGTACAAAATATAGGTAATGTCACATTTTTTCCTGTATCTCTATATCTTATCTATACCTTCCTATATACTGATTTTCCAAAAACCAAAAGTTATTACACTATAATATATATAATTATGTAGTATACACTCTACCACCCACCACTTAGGTAAATATGTACATAAAATGTACCTATGTATATGGTTTTCAAGTGCACCAATGGGAAGTTACTAGTGTGGGTCGACCCCAGACTCATTTTTTTTTAATAAAATTAAAACATATTTTTTCCATATGCATTATCACTAAAACTCTTTTTATGCTTACCCATTATTTTCAGTTATTGTTTATAGAAGCGCAGAGTAGATTCTTTAGTTAATAAAAAATCAAAGGACACGTTAGTGTCTAGCCAAGTTCCTGCACTACATCATTTTCACAGGATCAAACTCAGGCGATTTTCGACCCCCTCTAACTTCAGTACTAATAAAGTCATAAAATTAAAATTCGCATCATTTGCTAACCTCACCAGGTTTGGGCAACTCACTAAATTAAAATTCCTTAGCTAAAGTGGTTCTCGAGACATAAGACTTCAAAATCGAAAAAAAACCTAACTGTCTGAATGAATGCAGCCATGTTTTTTGAGAGAGCAAAACAATAACAAAACAAATTATTATACAGAATTTTGTTTGTTTTTCCGTGTAAAAAATTTGCTGAGTTGCTATACACTTTCTCAACAAAAACATGCCTCATATAAGAAGTTAATAAAATTAAATGAATCAACAACAATTCTTGTAGAGATTATGGGATCACAACAAAACGCATCACAAATACCACATAATACATTTTTATTTATTTAAAATTAAAAAGTTTTTTAATAAGTAAATTCAGTTCAATATCCATATTTAATTATTTTGTACACATTTGATAAACTACCCCTGATAAAGTTGGGACAATCCAACGAAAAGTAGGGAAAATTATGAAAACAAGTTTTTATTTGCATAAATAATAGAGTGTCCAAAACAAATAAAAGGAAAAGAAAAGAAAAGAAAAGAAAAGAAAAGAAAAGAAAAGAAAAAGAATTAAAATATTTTTTTTTAAACAAAACATTGCCTTGCACCATTAATAGGTGTCTCACAATAATTCTGTTTATAATTCGATTCATTACGTGTTTCACGTAGTCTCTCGGTGGTTTATTACCAAAATTACCAATACGACATTTGTCTTATAGTTTTATTGATTCGTACCACATATAAAACTGAAAAATGTTTTCCATTATCAAAAATTAAATCCATTGAAAAAGAATAATCCGGAATATGACCATAACTGGCTGAAACCCAAGTGTATTCGTTTGGTTCACCAAGAAGCACATCAAAATTACGAGACTCAGTAGGTGAATTATGGCCATCGTCTAAAAATACAGTTGCAGTACTATTTTTTTGAATGCACTGGCCAATATTTTCAATATAATATTTTCCTAATGCCTGGCAGACGGCCCTGGGATCTCAATCTATTGCTCACCAAACAAATTAAAATATTTATCATTCATAACATGAATTACCTTTAATTTTTCATACTAAACCACAATTATTGGCAAAGTTGTATGGAGCGCCAGGCGCGCCGCGCCGGCCCAGCTCTTATCATAGGTACATACTTATCAGTTAGTTATTTAATTTTGAATAAAATGAGTTCTAGGTTCCCAAAAACTCAGACTTCGATTGTATTTGATTAAAACAAAATCCTAAAATATGTACAGCGTGCTGCGCAGTATTTTAATGCTTCCCATGTTGAAGTAAGTTATTTTACTTGAATAATATTTATAAAATATGAAAAACCATTTGTATTAAAAAAAAAAAAAAATGTGGAACACGGAAATTCGATCAGTTTTAACTTCGGAAAAAATGAAATTGATAACGATAAAAGTGAAATGTGGAACACCAAATTTTATTTCACATCGATTTCAATTTCATTTCGATAGAAAGTGATTTCTGGAACCTAGCTGATAAAGTTGACGGGATATTTCCACACCCTTTTAGCACAGAACTTTTTGCCCCTTTCCAATAATTTTTATTTTAAAATGTAGCCACATTTGTAAGCTAAATTTTGAAATCTTAAACCTAAAAATCTGACCAATAGAAATGAAGGTAGGATTTTATAAAGAGAAAAAAAGCGGTTTAGAGAAAATTTATTTTTGTTTTGAAGGTTTTGAATGAAGATCAACCACTTGTGTTGGCTACCACCGAGTATTACATTTGGCTGGAATTATTGGAGTTTCATGGCTGCCACACCAATCGTCAGTTTCCTTTTAGTTCCAATCTTAATTTATAAATTGTTTTGCCGTCAACTGGATTCGAACCTAGACCAAGCTACCTCAGAGGCCGTTGCACTACGCATTGCACCACCGAGGTCACCTGATCGTGCCCTAGTTGTCCAAATGCAATTGTAAATTAGAAAAACCTTCAAGTCAAAACAATAATAACATATGAAGTCGAGTTATATCTTGGATTTCAATAGTTTGGCGTAACTCAAAACGTCTGTCAATTAAATTTTCTGACTCAGGGAGTCAAGTCCTATAAATTGATATGCATTTTAAGAGATTTGTATTGATAATCTAATTGATAAGCTAGAAATAAAATCTGTGACTTTTATCGTGCTTTTCAGCAGTATGGCGTAACTTAAAACGTCTGTCAGTTACATTTTGCAACTCAGAGAGTCAAGCCCTTTAAATTGAGATGCATTTCAAGATATTTGTATCTTTAATCTTTTTGATAAACTAGTAATTACATCCGCGACTTTTATCGCGCTTTTCAGCAGTATGGCGTAACTCAAAACGTCTGTCAGTTAAATTTTCCGACTAAGGGAGTCAAGCCCTTTAAATTCAGATACATTTCAAGATATTTGTACCTTAATCTTTTTGATAAACTAGTAATTACATCCGCGACTTTTATCGCGCTTTTCAGCAGTTTGGCGAAACTCAAACGCCTGTAACTTATAAAATCACTTTCTTGGGTCAGAAGCTTTTAATTGGTAAACATTTGGAGAAGCAACCACTAATATACAATTCAAAAATAAATAATTACATCCGCGAATTATATCGCGGCTGTCAGTTGTTTGGGGCCACTCAAACGTCTGTCACTTACATTCTAATTTTTTTTGGGTCAAGACCTTTTGATTGGGATACATTTCAAGTGGTTTCCCTCAAAATCCTCTTACTAAAAAAAATAAAAGAAAAAATCCGCGATTTATTTCGCGCCGTTCCAGCTGTTGGATGAGACTAAAAACTATTTTTTTTTTATACATTAGTACTCTGGTAGGCAAGACCTTCCGATTGCGACACATTTTGGTGGCATACATCAATTGTCTAAGAATTTCAATAAAAAATCCGCGACTTTAATCGCGTCTGTCGGGTGTTTTGGGGCCACTAAGACGTCTGTCATGTACATATTCGCACTCAGGGTGTCAAGATCCTTCGTTTGTGATACATTTCAAGTGGTTTCCTTTTTGAAAATAAAGGCCAAAAAAACGCGTTTTCAGGGACGTCTGTCGGTGGTTTCGGGGCCACTTAGACGTCTGTCGCGTACATATTCACACTCAGGGAGTCCATGGCTAAAAGTTGTGATCCATTTCAAGTGGTTTCCCAAAAGCCTAAAAACGCCAACAAAATCGCGTTTTCAGGGACGTCTGTCTGGGTTTTGGGGCCACCTAGACGTCTGTCGAAACCATTTTTGTAATCAGGGAGTTGATGACGTCAAGTTGTATTACATTTGAAATGGTTTCCCACCGATTTCAATTTTCAGAAAAGTTGTACTTTTGATGAATTTTTACGTGGTAACGGGGCCACTACATGCTGGCAGACGAACGTATTCGTTATCACCTTCACCAGGACTACCTATACTATTAAAATCTTTTGGTTTCCTTTCACGACCAAAATCTGCTGCCAGCTCTTGGTCTTTTGTATGTATTATGTATTATTTTTTTTATTTCGTTTTAAAGTTTGAATTATACATTTTATTTATTTACAGTTTTCGTACATATTTCTTACACCTTTTTTGGTGTTTAGACAAAACTTAAAAACTGCATTTAAGAGTCATCAATGTACTTGCGTTAAAAATGCCTATGAGGTCTACATCATGCTCTGCATAAAAGCTGAAATAAACGATTCAAGCTGCATTATTATCAATGGTAATGCTTAGAAATCTAATGATAAAATTACATATACGAACAACAAAAATAATTTTGTATAGGTAAGTTAGAGTGGTTATCAAAGCTTCACTATATAAGAAATGCGATAAAAGCTTCGATTTCATCGCGTTTCAAATCGCTGCTCAATCAGAGCTCCAACATAAAAATTTTGATTTATTTATGAAAATGAATGCAAATGATTTTTATGTTGGGGTCTTAACGCATAAGTTGGAAATAAGAATAAGTAAATATTATAAATCTACCGGAAAAGCCGAGCGAAGCTCGGTCTCCCAGGTACAACTACTTTAAATTCAAAATATGATGAAAAATTTTAAATTTTCAAGAAACAAATCAAACACAATTATAGGTATAACCTGTCATAATAAGAAGATGAAGAAATTTAAATATTAAAATATTGAAATTACTTCTGTTTTAAGTGGAGTGAATGAATATAATTCAATTAAAAAGTTGAGGTCATTTGGATCTAAAGTGATTTTTGGTTCGGATGGACATTGGATGAGATAAACTTGAAAAATTATTTTTAAAATAGAAAATCTGCTGGTTTTTCAACAATAACTTTTTCTTCCTATCAAAAAAAAATTTTAGACAAAATTTGTAGAGAACATGTCAACCTACAAAAGTAAACAGAAATAACTACTCTAAGATTAGTAGTGGTTGAGAAAATCGAGTAAAGGCTTTAAAACACCTTTTTCAAAATGGCGGATGACGCAGTGGGTTTTTTTATTGGAAAAATGTGGTTCTAGAATCTCCAATAGGTACTCTTTAAAACAAAAGATATTTTTGCTAATTTGATTGGACTTTAAGGTTGTTACGTGTATTCATTTAATTTCCCAGTAGGAAATTTGCTCCTCAAAGAAAAATTTAGATCAAAACGCCATACCTTCCAGCTTCTGTGAAAGTAAAAGTCAGACCACTTTTATTGAATCCGTGCGAGAATAAATTTCATATACGGATTCAATTCGAATCGAAAATCCAGATTATTTTCTTTTACTTTCTTAAACTCTATAAATTTTTCAAAACCAAAATAATTATTTTTTAACTCCTCTTTCTCAATCCATTACGTCGATTTATTTTCCAACTTAAAGTAAGTCTGTAACTGACATTTCAATTTTCTAACAAAAATAATCTAGGTTAGAATTTTTTTATTTTGTTTTGATTTACAACCTAAAATCATACATTTATATAATCAAAATGATTCGAGAAAATTCTCAAAGGAAGCTGCATTATAAAATAAAATATAAAAGCATGTCTATTACCTGAAAACAACAACTGTCACGATACAACCTCCAGGGAATATCTACAATTATTTTAAAAATTTCAAATTGACTTTTGCAGTATTATGATGCCTAGTCCTACCTTAAATGATTATTGAATGTAAACCTTTGGCCACCACCACCATATACCATCACTCCCTGAGGAGCCGGATATAGTCGGTTTTATAAATTCCAGCATTTCACAAAGTCATCAATCATATCGTTTTTGGGTAAATTATTTAATATTAAAGTTGAAAGTTCACAGGCAACATATTTGCGCAGGAAACACTTTTGTTATAGCAAAGGAGCCAGGCACTCCATAGTAGATATTGCCCTCCCAATCCCATGCTTTCATTGCATGACTATGGGCAGTCTGGGTTTGGGTAACTTTATTGAAATAGAGCCCTCTTTTGATTATATAACATGTTGCGCTCAGCTTTGTATGTATTTTTTGAAGTCACGAAGTAAAGTCAATAAAATTGCAACAAAAAAAAATTGAACATGATTGATGGTTTTGTGGCCAAAGTGGCCTTGCCTTTTCCTAAATATGTGGACGACGTGTTTATCGGAAACCACCGCCTACAGTCATTTTTGGTTCTTGTTAGATGTCAGTTTTATATTGTTGGGAGTTTAGTTTTATAGCTTATGTGTGAGTCATGTGAGATAAAATGCTATAAGGAAACTCGCTTATATCATTCAGACGTGAACTTGGGAGTAAATGGCTTAGTTTTGTGATGGCATGGGGGGGGGGAATTGCCTAAGTCATTTTTAGTTAAGTACATACGTGGTACCCTTTGGTTAATCAATATGTGTGTGAATTTGAATAGAGCATCATGTGTGGTTAGGTCATACGAGTTTGGGAAAAAGTTATCTGAAGTATTTTCTCAAGGAAACAGGATTAAAGAGAATTAATCCCTGAAGAAAAAAGGTCACACAAGCTAGCCTATAGTAACGTTACTCGTGTCGTATAATTTGTATAGGTATATAAAATTCTCGTGATGAATACATGTGATGCCCTGAATGAATGATGTTAAGGAACTTCCAAATTGAATAAAATCGCCAGAATATTATTTACCGATGAAATCAATCCTTAATCGATTACCAATCGTAAGAAAACTGTTTGAAACAATTCTCATTTAGATCGAGATATTTTGTTTGGGGATTTGACCTCTGCCATCAAATATGAAAAAGAAGCTTCATTTAATGCGGATAAGTCTTGTTGGGAAGCTTATAGGACAAACAGAGATGCGGTATGAATTTAAGGTAAGTATGTTAATACTTTTATGATACTTTATGAAGGTTTTTGACTTGATATATTAAAGAATAGGGGATGTGGTATTCGTTTCGTGTAGACAAAAAAAAAACTTCCAAGTTAATCATATGGGAAAGTTTTTGGTTCATCATTCGGCGTTGTCTTGTGCATCTGTACATAACAACTATGTATACCCAACAGCCAAAAAAAATAGATGGACGGATTTTGTCAGGGTGAACACATGTTTATTTGAGTAAACAAAAATATAATTAATATCAACATTTCTGCAAGTTCTTATGAAGATAAGAATTAAGCATCAAAAATGTTTGAATATAATATTTCTACCTCAACCTTAAATAAGCTTTGATATGAAACTAAATTGTAATCCCCGCTTAATTGTACATCCCGCTTAATTGACCAACAAAATGGCTTTTGAAAACTTCCTGTAGCATAGCTTTTTACTTGGTTATTTGAAACCGCTTAGTTGAATTACAGTTGTAGCCTGTCGCGTAATGGTTATAGTGCGTTGGACTGTCACGCTGGAGGTCTGGGTTCATTTCTCAGCCTCGTTCACCTAAAAGCTAAAATGTTTTTTCAGCTCTTGCAAGAATTGATAAATCATCCGCAAGAGTATCACTTGTCATAAATAAGTGCTTCTCGTATAGCCGTTCGGAATCGGCATAAAATTGAAGGTGCCTTCAATTCCTGTCGACACGCGCACACAGGAATGGTTGCAAGTTATTAGTCACTAGGTCCTGGTTCTTCACGAGCTGTTGCGCCACCAAATTTATTTATTTTTTGTTGAGTTACCTACACGCTTAACTGATCTTAAAAAAATGCAGCTGAAAACAAAAAAACATGTACAATTGTACACGTACAGTAGTCCCCGTTTACTTGCACCTCCCTTAATTGAACATCCTGCTTAATTGACCGAACAATTTATGTTTGAAAATTTCCCGTAAAAGTGGAGTAGTTTTTCAAATAATTAATTGAACCCCGCTAAATCGAATTGATCGCTTTATTGATCTTAAAAAAATGCAGCTGAAAAACTAAAAACATGTTCATTTTTCGTTCAATTGAACGTCCAAACAAATTTATTTTAAAACGAACCTAAAAATAGAATAGAAGGAAGCACTAAATTGGCACTGAAAGTTGTATAGTTAAATATATATAATTAACCGACTCGTGCAATTATAAGGGTTTCGCTTAATTGAACCGTATCAGAATTGAAAATGGTCAGTACAATTAAGTGGGGAATAGTCTGTATATGGACGCCGTTTGCTCTTTTAAAATGAAAAAGTTACATATATATTTTCCAGTTTTCCGGTATGTAAATATTCATAAAAATCTGTTTCGGGCCGGACTTTTGGAGGCAGATTTTTGGTTTTGGTTTTAGAAAATTTACTAAAACACGCAAAAATGATAGAAAGTTTAGAGTTCACGAGAGAGAAGGCATGTGCATAAGTTCAGAAACGGTTGAAAAATAAAATGCACATCTGGATCGCAACAAAATTGCTCTTGCAGCTACAACAAGTATAGAATGCCAAAAATAAAAAAAAAAAAAATTTTTCCTTCGATTTAATTTTTTCGTAAAAAAACTATTCATTTTAATTTTAAATGCAATATTTTTTCACCAACTTAGAAGTACCAACTTAAAAAAAATAGAATTATGGCAAAATCTACCAACCGGCACGAGTACGATAACTTGGGCGCCGAAAGTTGATAAGGGATTTTTATAGAGGGGTCAAATACAAACATTTTTTACTATAGGAGGTAGAAATTTAATGAAAAAAGTAATAAAAATGGAAAAAAATCATTAAAAAATAACTGAAATACCATACCTACAATTAAGTATTATATCTTTTTTGAAAGCCAATACTCTGTTTTATTAGCCAGTTTTTAAATCAAGTAAAATCTATCTATAATTTTAGAAAAAACTAATTTCAAACACAAAATTTGGGGAAAAAAAAAACATAAAAAAAATGTTTAAAGTGTTATTTTTCAAAACTTTGAGATTTTATATTAATTTTTTTTTCTTAGAAATCGTTGCTCATATTAATTTTTAATCAGAAACCGAAAAGAAAATGATTTTATGTCTTCTAGTTTTCGAGAAAATTAAAAATTACCAAAAATACTATTTTAATTCAATTATTTTTACTTGCGATATACGTAGGACTCGTATAGCTATAGGGCAAGTTTAGGATTCGTGCAAAAAAAAAAAAAAATTCCCTAACATTACGATGACAGACAACGCGAAAAAAGTGGGTTTCGCAATTCTGTCTGTCTGTCCGTCTGCCGGCTGTCCGTCTGTCTGTATGTACCTGGATCTGCAGCCTGAACGACTGAAGCGATTTTCTTCAAACTTAGGACTTAAGGTTCTTATGGGATTCCCTAGCGGGAAAATTGAAATATTTTGGTCAAAAAAAAAAAATCATAACGGTTTTTAACGGTACCTGTCAAGGAACCTACTTGTTAACGGCTGAACCGATTTGAACCAAATTTTTTGTGTAAGGGGTTCTTTACAATTTTAACAATTTTGCATATAAAATTTTTGGTAAAAAATAAGTTTTGGATTTTAATAAAAAAATATAGAATTTTTTTTTTTGAAAATTCAATATCTTGAAAATGGGTGAATGATTTTTTTTCAAGTTTTGTGAAAAATTGTATTTTATTAAATACTAAAAGTTGGCATACCAAATTTTTTTTTTTAAATTTTCAAGAATTTTTATATAAAAAAAATTATTTAAAAAAAACCGCTCTAACGATTTTTGAAATTTTTTTTGAAACTTTCATATTTATCAAACAATTCATATAGCATACTTCTTTCTTTCTTTTTTTGAGCTCTATCCGTTTTAGCTATTAAAAAAAATTGTATTAATTTATAGTAATAATTTATATTTTTAATTGTTTTTAAAAGTTTTTATAATGATATCATAATGTTATAGAACCACTATATATGCACATTGTCAATTTTAAGCTACATTCAAGTGAGAGCAAGTTTGTGCGATCCAGTCGTGCCCATTTTTTATTTTTGCTTGAGTATTTTACGTGGTCTTATTTTGATAGTAAAAATAGAACATGAATTAATTCTTACACAAAGAGGCATGCCCCCCTGCAACCGCTCTGCTTGGGCTCACTATATATATATATATACTATAAGGAATTTTGAATGTATTCTCTGTTTCCAATGTCAACCAATTTCATGCTACATAACAGTTTGCTGTTAATGAAAATAATATCCATGTTTTTTGTTACGTTCTTCTCATTTCTATTTCCTAACTAAACTATATGAAGGTCAAATATTTGTCATGAAGGTACTATTGGTAATAATAACAAATATTTTTAAAACTAAAAAAAACACCTTGCTCTACTTCAAAAGAGTTATTTATTATTAATTCCGCTGAAAAAAAAAATTCAAATGAATTGTAAATTAATATCGATTGTGTACAATTTCGTAGATCGGGGCATCCTTTGAAGTTAAATAAACTGAAAATCTCTGCTTCTTGGTAAATATACCAAACTTCATCATTCACCATCAGAATCATGATTGTTTGGTAACAAAACAAACAAACAAAAGCTACACTCAATACGGTGAAATAAAGCCAACAGCCCGCAGGATATTGTTTTAAATCTGAAACCATGAAAAAATTCCTTTGAAGACTCGTGAAAATTGTATTACAAAAAAAAAAAAAAATAAAAATAAAAATCTTTATGTGATGGGTAAATAAAAATGAATATTATGTAGTCACCTAGCAATATCTTACAGCAATATATTTGCTGATAGTGGAAGAATTACTGAGAAAAAATGTGGCAGAAGCATGTACATCAATTTTGGCTCTAAAAATAGAACAAGTTAATGCAATTATTTTCAAAGGCCTCAACTCTATATTTGTTACGATATCGCTCATTAAAAAGAACAACGTCATAACTCAAAAAACATCAATTTTGACCAAATGATACAGTTCAAACTCATTTTCTATAAACTATTTTTTGGCGAAACGTCTGGATCGCACAAACTTGCTCTCGTAGCTAACAACTTGAATGTAGCTTAAAATTGACAATGTGCATATATAGTGGTACCATAACATTATGATATCATTAAAAAAGGTTTTAAAAACAATTTAAAATATAAATTATTACTATAAATTATTTTTTTTTAATAGCTAAAACGGATAGATCTCAAAAAAAAGTATGCTATCTTATTTGTTTGATAAATATGAATGTATTAAAAAACAAATTTCAAAAATCGTTAGAGCGGTTTTTTTTTTAATAATTCTTTATATATAAAAATTCTTGAAAATTAAAAAAAAATAAATTTGGTATGCCAACTTTTAGTATTTAATAAAACACAATTTTTCACAAAATTGGAAAAAAAAATCACCGACCCATTTTCAAGATACTGAATTTTCAAAATAAAAATTTCAATATTTTTTTTAAAAATCCAAAAATTATTTTTTTCAAAAATTTTATATCCAAAATTGAAAAGAAACTCTTGCACAAAAAATTTGGTTCAAATCGGTTAACGAGAAATTTGAAAACAAAACAATCGATTCTATGACAGGTGCCGTTAAAAACCGTTATTCATTTTTTTTTTGTCGACCAAAATGTTAATTGTCGTAATTATAGTAGCTCGTATTTTTTTTTTTGAAAATCGTAAGAGCCGTTTTTGAAATAAATCAATTTTTGTATATTGGTTGTATGACAGGCACCGTTATTTTTTGAGCTAAACAAAAAATTCAATATCCCCTCTAGGGAATCACTTAAAATCCTTAAGTCCAAAGTTTGAAGAAAATCGCTTCAGCCGTCAAGCTGCAGCTCGAGTTAAATACATACAGACAGACAGACGGACAGACGGACAGGCGGATAGACAGACAGACAGACAGAATTGCGAGACCCACTTTTTTTCGCGTTGTCTATCATCGTAATGTTGGGGAAAATTATTATCTCGAATTTTTTTTTTGCACGAATCCTAAACTCGCCCTATACTCCGTATATCGCAAGTAAAAATTGAAGGCTATAGAGCATCATTTTTAGTTATATACACTGTCACTTTTAAATATTTTTTTTGTGGAAATACCGTTTTTTTTCGTTTATGCCGGGACCTTTGAAGTGAAAACAGTCCATTTTTTTGCGATAAAATTTTAATTAATGGCTCTACTAAAATAAAAGAAAATATTATACACAAATGAAGATGATTATGAAATTCAGACATGCAAACTTTAAATTGCGATTTCTGAAGTTTGACGTTTTTTGAATTATGACGTTGTTCTTTTTACTGAGCGATATGTATAGTTTTTAAAAGTCCTTCAAGACGCTCGGGGCTTCCCTCTTTATAGAAAATTTTATGTATATATTTCTATTAAAACATTCAACTCCTTCTTTTGGACTTCCTTAAAAACACTTAAATATCGCAATGGGCTGAAGTTATATAACTCCCTATTGACGAATATATCCATAGGTATAGTTAAGGGTATAGGTAAGGTTTTTATTGACGTCGCTTGTCATTATTTCATTCAGTTTTTAACCACCTTGCACGGCTTCCGCCATCCTGATTCAAAGAATAAATTGGTTTTTCACTTATGTCTTAATGAGTGTAGGAGGTAGAGCTCCCTGAGTGTGAATATGTACGTGACAGACGTCTAAGTGGCCCCAAAACCCCCGACAGACGTCCCTGAAAACACATTTTTTTTTTTGCGTTTTTTGTCAAAAAGGAAACCACTTGAAATCTATCACAAACGAAAGATCTTATGATCCCCTGAGTGCGAATATGTACATAAGTGGCCCCAAAATCCCCGACAGACGCGATTAAAGTCGCAGATTTTTTATTGAAATTTTAAGATATCGCCGGCGGACGATCGCGAAGCGCAGAATCACGTGTTTCTCCGAGAAGAGCAAAAAAGTTCATAAAGATATATGAATTGAAATACCTAATATTCTTACTATTGCATTTAAGTTTTTAGGCTCCTAAGCCATTTTCACACCTAAATTTGTATAGTCAAATGCAACCCAGTTTGGAGCCATTTTTGAGAAAAAAAAAATTTTTCTTTTTTGTATGTTCAATAAACATATAGCCCAGTCAAATTCTACAATAAATTCGCAAAGCGCGATGTAGTTCTGCATTTTTGATATGTGGTTGGGCATGTTAGAGTGGTCTGTAGGTAAGTTTGTAACATCGAAAAACCTGTGCTCGCTGCAGGAAAAATGCAACAGTGAAAAAAACACGTCTGTGAAGTTGGCAGGGCAACTTTCACCTAGAGTAACGGCACCAACGTAGTAATTTGCAGTTTTTTTACATTTTTTTTTTGCATTTCTATTCATGATTTTGCAGTTCACCAAATAGTGGGTGTAATGGAGTGACCTGCTAACTTCACAGTGAAGTTAGCAGGTCACAACTTGTATCTCGAGAGCCAAGCGTGCTAGAGACTTGTTATTTTGGGTCAACATTTTGTAGTCCTTTATTTGAAAAAATAATGCATGCTGCCCTGCTAACTTCACAGTGAAGAGGGTATCTCGAGAACCGAGCATGCTAGAAACTTAAAGTAAAGCTCTAAATTTGCAGTTTATTTTGCATTTCAAGAAATTCTAGTTCCAAATTTTGAAGTCCTTTATTTAAAAAAAAATGTCATACTGCCCTGCCAACTTAATTGTGAAGTTAGCAGGTCAGGTATGATTTTTTTTTTAATTGAGGACTTCAAAATTTGGAATTATAATTTCTTGAAATGCCAAATAAACTGCAAATTTAGAGATTAACTACAAGTTTCTAGCATGCTCGGTTTGCGAGATGCACTCTGACCTACTAGCTTCACTGTGAAGTTAGCAGGGCAGTATGAAATTTTTTTTTTTAAATAAAGGACTACAAAATTTTGACCCAAAATTTCTTGAAATGCTAAATAAACTGCGAATTTGGAGCCTTACTTCAAGTCTCTAGCACGCTTGGTTTTCGAGATACACTGTGACCTGCTAACTTCACTGTGAAGTTAGCAGGTCACTCGATTTCACCCACTATTTGGTGAACTGCAAAATCGGGAATAGAAATGCAGAAAATATGGAAAAAAAAACTGCAAATTACTGCGTTGGTCCCGTTACTCTAGGTGAAAGTTGCCCTGACAACTTCACAGACGTAAAAAAAACGCTGAAATCACCCCATTTTTTCCGACATTTTGCCTTATAATTTTTTGTAATTATTGATTGGGCTGGTAGCTAATAATTCACTTATTTTAATATTTGTACATATTTAAATTAAAAAGTGCTTATTTAAGCTGTTAGTTTTGGTTATGTTCGAAAGGTTGCATTTGTTAAAAAATGCAATTTTGTGGTTGAATTTTGATAGCCTATGATTTTTGATTTAACGACTACTTCTTTTAATAGGTACATTTGAAGTTTTCTTAAACCACATATTATTTTTTTTTTGTTCGACTCTGCGCTATTTTTGTCAGTTCCTTTAATGGTAAAATACATAAAAAAAACTTTATAAATAAAGGAAAAAGTTTCTCGTATATAAGTTTTCAGCATCAAAACATTTTAGTTTAAATACCATCAAAATAAAATGTTACAATTCCATTCATCCACATAACAGATAAGGTTTCAAGTACCTATATGTCTTCTAACAGTCGAGTCATAGGTACCATTTACTTTATTTGATTTGATATATAAATAATGCATCAAATTTAATATCTATAATAAAAACTTACATCTTTATCTCCAAGTCTTTCTACTCGACAGTAAAGAAATCCTGTCTGTCCCACTGTCACTGTGACATCTCGAGGTACATCAAAGTCAAAATATGGCAGGATACTTGAAGGAGACAATGTTGTTGACGTTGTTGTCATCGTTGTTGAATATGAACTTAATGATTCTGCAAACACAAATAAAGAAATCTTTATCATTAGATGAAAAAAAACAAGATTTTATTTTTAAAAATATCTAGCTAGCTGCGTATGGGATGTGTACGTCATGATGTATGCACTTTGTACAACCATAATGTTGTTGTAGGGTATAGGAAGTTGTCAAATAAAAGATTTATCAATCCGAATTTATACTTCATCGAACTTATTCTTATACAAAATAATACAATATACAGAATAAGTAGATTTGCATTTTTAAATCCACATTCAAACAAAACCTCGTATTTATTTTATCCATAGGAAAAGTAGATCATCTCCCCCTCCCCGTCCGAAAAAGAATTCCCATTTTGTTTGAACAAACAGAAAACTTCATCGAACGAACGAGAAAAAGTTTCACTTACTACGAAATAAAAGACCTGACTTGGCATCGGGCGGGCAAAAGGAGAACTCTTTTTTACAAACAATAATTGAAACATAAAGAATCCATGGAAAGTATCAGATGGGAAAGGGTGATGTGATGTGTATACTGTACAGAACAGGGATGTGCTTTCTTCCTTGAAAAGGTTGGGCATTTTATTTTGTTGTTGATTTTATTGCCACAATTTTTGGGTTTTCCTTTTGTTTTATTCTGTTTTTATTTTTATAATAAATAAAATTTTTGTATCACTTGAAACCTCAACCATATAAAATCGAAATGGAAATCATATAACTTATGTGGAAATATGGCGGGGTGGCATTCAGGCCAGTGGTTGCTGTTCGGTAGAAAGAGCTTATGCATGGAAATTTTGTACCTACATATTTATATACTTTGCGTCTGCATTCATCATGAGTGTTATCTCTCTTGAGCATTCAATGGAACTTCATACAATATTATTATTGTTATTATATTTTTTTTTTTTTTTTGGAAAGTTAATCCTTTTGCCATCAGTAGGTACTTTTGTTTCATATGCTTCGCATATACATAAGTACCTACAATGTACAAAATATTATGGTATAGGACATGCAAATAACCAACTTCTATGTACCTACATACATTTTTTTCAGAAAGTTTCCAATTTGATTATTATTATCATTTGATATTTTTTGTACAACAGTAGATGGTAAAATAAATTAACGATTTAATATTTTAAGGGTTGTTAATTCAATTTTTGAAAACACACACGCTGTTAAATAAAGTGCATAAGTGGAACGTTCGAGTTTCCTCTCTTATGGTTCATGGCTTTCAAGTGTCTTAGAATTGAAGATCTAAGATTAATTTAAGGTTAATTTAAGGTTAATTATAAAATTACAAAAGATGAGAAGAAATCATGAAATTTAATAATATCAAATTGCATGTAGCAAATGTATTAGGTTTTTATTTAATAATACAAATTCAAATAAAAAAAAAATAAATCGGGTGGCACAACGGCTCATGAAGAACCAGGGCCTAGTGACTAACAACTCGCAACCATTCCTGTGTGCGTCTATCGACAGGAATGGAAGGGACCTACAATTTTATGCCGAATCCGAACGGCTAGACGAGAAGCACTTATTCGTGCCAAGTGATACTCTTGGAGGATTTGTCAATTCCTCTTAAGAGGCAGTAGCCCCGAAAAAAACTTTTTAGTTTTTAGGTGGACGAGGCTGGGAAGCGAACCCAGACCTCCAGCGTGACAGTTGAACGCACTAACCATTATGCTACGGGCTACTACTACTTAAATTTAAAGGATATTTAAAATTTATTAAAAATAAACCATTTGAAAAATCAAAATGAATGAATTTTATTTGTTTTATAACATAATATGTCCTTGTTTTAGTCGATTTAAACCCAATCAAAAAAGTGGGTTACGCTACTTTTGCACTCACAGCCTCATTTCTTAATGCCTTTTTTCTTAGGTATGACTCAACCTCGCAAATGTGTTATTCTGTCAATTTGTCTACCATCGTGGCTACAGCCTAAACGACGATGGATTTTGTTTAAACTTGCCGTTCTTTGGTTTTAAATTTTAATATCAAAAACAACAGTTCTAAAAAATGGTTCCCAAGATTATGACACAAAACAAAATGGCATTAATGATTCAAGGGAAGGACTACTTTTTGATATTTTTTTATCGAAAAATGTTTATTGTAGCTCTAGTTAAACTACTTTTTTTGTTTTTGATTGAAAATGGTAAATACATACCACACAAATGTTTAAATACCTCTAAGACAAATCCTATTTTTCTCGAAAACGGCTGCAAAAAGTTTAAAAAGAAATATTTGCGATCTAAAATTATTAAAATTTACTTTTTAAGAAAAAAAAAAAAAAAATAACTGCATTGTTATTAATAGTAGGTAGCTACTTTTCACAGATTTTTGGTTTTTGTTAATTTAAAATTTATATAATTTTATTTTGGAAAAATCTATTTTTCAAAAACACAGGCCATTGAGATTTTTTGAAATTAAAGGATTATCTGCACATTATATGTAGTTACTTAAAATTGAATAATTTCAAGATTTTATACGTACAACATTTATTTTCTCTAAATAGCCTCCATTGATTAAAAAAACATGGGCACGACTGGATCGCATAAAAATTACTCTCGTAGCTAACAACTTTCACGTAGATTGAAATAGTCAACGTACATATTTATTGGTTCCATAACATTATAATATGATTAAAAAACAAAGTTTTAAAAACAATAAATGATTTCTATGAATTATTATAAATTAGTTATTTTAATAGCTAAAACAGATAGAGCTCAAAAAAGAGTGTGCCATCTGATTTGCTTAATAAAAATAAATTTATGAAAAAAAAAATTCAAAAATCGTTAGAGTGCTTTCTTTTAAATTAATTTTTTATATATAAAAATTCTTAAACATTTTCTAAAATATAATTTGGTATGCCAATTTTTAGTATTTAATAAAATACAATTTTTCACAAAATCAAAAAAAGAAAATCCATTAGCCCATTTTCAAGATTTGTATATGCAAAATTGTTCAAATTGTAAGCGACCTTTTGTATAAAAATATTTGTTGAAATCAGTGTAGTAATTTGAAAACCAAAAAATCGATTTTATGACAGGTACCGTTAATAACCATTATAAACATTTTTTTTTCTGTCAAAATATTTATTTTAGTAATTTTAGTACTTCGTAATTTTCGTTCTCGTTTTTGAAATAAATCATTTTTTGTATATTGGCTGTATGACAGGTACCGTTAGTTTTTGAGCTAAAAAAAAATTCAATTTCCCCTCTAGGGAATCACATAAGAACCTTAAGTTCAAAGTTTGAAGAAAATCGCTTCAGCCGTTTAGGTTGCAGGTCGAGGTACAGACAGACAGACGAACAGACAGACAGACAGGCAGAATTTCGAGACCTACTTTTTTCGCGTTGTCTATCATCGTAATGCTAGGGAAAATTATTATCTCAAATTTTTTTTTTGCACGAATCCTAAACTTGCCTTATACTACGTATATCGCAAGTAAAAATACTTGTTACCTAAATCAAATGTCATCTTTTCTGTTGAGCTTAAACTACTACAAAAATAGTTCTATGGTAGGAACATTTCCAAAAACAAACGCTATATTCGAATATTTTAACATACATAATACACAGATTTAAGTACAATCCGACTTGTTGAAAATGGACCCCAGCGCGTGAGTTATCTTGGGGCAGAGCGTAGGCTTTAATTTAAAAAAATAGGCACAACTGGATCGCACAAACTTGCTCTCGTAGCTAACAACTTTAACGTATCTAGAAATTGGTGATGTCCAAGTACATAGCTGTAGGTTCAAATATTATTATAATAGCATTAAAACAAAAATTAAATAAATTATTACTAGAAATTACTATAAATTAAGTATTTGAATGGCATTGAGAGCAAGAGCTCAATATATAGTACGGCATCTGATTTATTTTTTAAATAATTTATGAAAAAATAAAAAAAATCGTTGGAGCGATTTACTTAAAAATTAACTTTTTATATGTAGGTTAGGTATATAAAATGTATCGCTCATTTTCCTAAATAAAATCTAGTATGCCAACATTTAGTATTTAATAAAATACAATTTTACACAAAATAAAAAAAAATTCATTAACCCGTTTTCAAGACACTGAATTTTCAAAAAAAAATTCAATTTTTTTTAAAGTAGGGATGTCTTCTCAGTGCTCTTCTATTTGCTCTCTTTATTAATGATATAGCTGCGCACATTCCAGGAGGTGTCCGAATTGCTGGTTTCGTAATAAATGTATTGCTCTATGCCGATGACCTTCTCTTATTATCCGAATCAGCAGAAACCCTGCAATTGATGGTAAATCGTCTTACGGACTATTGTGACAAGTGGGGTTTAGTCATCAACACTGACAAAACAAAAGTAATGGTCTTCTCGCGTTCCACTCGGAGTGAAGTAAGGAGAACCTGGATACTTAATGGAAGTCGCTTAGAAGTATCGAAAGAATACAAGTATTTGGGAGTTCTACTAAACCCAACCCTGGATTTTAGCAAGCACCTTGCAGAAAAAGCAAAAACTTCACAAAGCTTGATTAATGTTACTTGGAAAAAGATTTTCTCTAACGATCACATAAATCTTTCAACAATATATAATATTTTCAATGCAGTCGTGAAATCTTCGCTTTTTTATGCGGCACAAATATGGGGAATACAAGAATACGAGGAAATTGAAAAGTTTCAAAGAAATTTTGTAAAGAAAATATTCAATATTCCCTTAACTGCACCAAACTATTCAATTTATTTGGAAACAGGCCTGCCCAAACTTTTTTCTTTAAGTCTAAAGTTACAGGCGGATTATTTAATTAAAGTATTTGATCTACGGGAAACTCGTTTATGTAAAATAATGATGCTCTACGAAATTCGGAATAGAGACTGGTGGATGAGGACATGGGAAAACATTGCTGCTTCCTGTGGAGAAGTTGTGCAGATCAATTTCAATAATATTGGTCAGATGAAAACGAAGTTCTACGAAATCATCCAAAAACTTGAAGACTCTAATCGAAATCAGATGATTGAAAATGCCCGTCAATCGGAGAGCAGATTACTCTATAGCCAGCTTGATCATAACTTGTGTGACAAAAACTACTTCCAAGATTCTCTCTCCTATAAAGATATTTCCCTAATTTTTAAATCAAGATACGAACTTCTACATTTAAATGGAAAACCATACAACGGAAGCTTTGACCAATTTTGCAATTTGTGTAACTTGAGAGCTAAAGAAGATTGCTTTCATTTCATCAGTGTGTGTCCAATTTTTAACCAGCAAAGAAGAGCATGCTTTGGTAAACCAACCCTATCAGTAAAAGAAGTGATTGAAATTTTAAATGGATCAGATTGGGAGAACCTTGTCAAATTTGTCAGAGCTAGCTACCGCTACAGAACGCTTATAATAACGGAATATACATAAATCATAATGCAAATATTTATAAAATTAAATCAAATCAAATCTTTTTTCCTTTTTTTAACTTTTCATACCATTACACATACTTGTTCAATTGTATTAAATATTTTAAAGTTACCAGTCGAGCTGACGGCTAAGCCAATGCTTAAAAAATTCATAAAAGATTTTGTAAATTTATAATGATAACTTGCAATAAATGAATATTTGAATTGAATTGAATTGAATTGAATTGAATATTTGAAAACAAAAAAATCGGTTCTATTACATGTACCGTTATTAACTGTTATTGGTAAAATTTATTTTCATCAAAATATTCACCATACCTTAAGTAGTAAACGCACATTTTTTTATCAAAATTCTTCGAGTCGTTTTCGAGAAATTTTATTCTCAATGGTTTTTCAACATTTGTATGGAGGTGGAAGGTACCGTTATTTTTTAATTTAGAAAGATGATTTTTTCAAATATTCTACAAAATAATAAAAAAATATCTTACACCTAGTTTTGAAAATATTCACCAAGTCGAAGTCATTTTTTTTTTAATTTTGGTTCACACTGCCCATAATCTCGTAAAGGCCCTATCTACAAAAAATCCGATATTGAGTTTTTTGCATATTTGGAGATAGCGCAATGTCTCCGATTTTTGTGTACCAATTTCTTAGCCTTAGACCTTTAAATAAGCCCGAAAATCACAATTTTTAGAATCCCTAACTGGAAATCATATGCATCAAAATGTATAAAAAGCCCTAACCAACCATATAGGGCCTTTCATAACAGAGTGTATAGAGAAAATATATCCATGTTTCTTTTAAAAAGCCCTACGTCGTAGTTAGGTCTTTTAAAAATATTCGTTTCTATAATTTAAAATATGATAATGTAAATTTTATACAAAAAATGGTTTCAAATTAATCAATACCATTTAAAATGTCTTGTTTCTTGCTATAAAAAGGATATTTTATTAAGTCTTTCGTACATTTTTGTATATAGGGCCTTTTTATTTTTTTTTTTGTCAAAGGCTAAAAAGCCCTATCTACCTTATTTCCTAGATACTAACCTAACTTTTTGTAAAAATAAAGCATAAATTAAGCTTTACAAAAATATTTTTTGGTAATTTTCACTTTCTATCTTCAGGTTGCGGTAAGCGCTTTAGTGTTTTAATCATTATCTCAAAATAGTGAAAATGTTAGTTAGGGCCTTTACGTGATTATGGGCAGCACAGTAATGTTTGTATTTTTTAGAAGATTTACCGTACAACATGGAAATTTTCAACTTAACTGTTTTCGAGAAAATCAGAAACCAAACAAATGGTTGTACTGGAGGTAACCAAAATATTAAATTTATGAAAATAGAAAAACTATTAAAAAGTAGCATTTCCTTACCTAATTTATTTGAATTTTTTTTTAAACAAAATTCTCGGACTTGTTTTTGAGAAAAATATTATTTCCTTTTTGGCGAAAAAAAAATTTTATGGCAGGTACCGTTATTTTTGGTTAAAAAAATAAAAAACGTCTGGGCATATTAGTCAAAAAACACTATATAGCAAGTTTGAAGAAAATCACTCCAGCCGCTTAGGCTGTACGGGCGAGGACAGACAGACGGAATTGCGGGACCCATTATTATCTTGAGTTCGATTTTTTTTACGAATCCATAACTTACCATATACATAGTACCTATATCGCAAGTAAAAAAAGTAACATAGTAATGTATTGCACTTTAAAAAAAGCATTAGTTGAAAAAATGTGGAATAGGTATAGGCATGTATAATGTATATTATCTTTCTTCAATATTTAGTATCATATTTATATATATTTTAGGTTTGAGTCTCTACTTAATTTGACGTTAGCATTCCTCAAGAATGCAACCAGGAAAAGAAAGGTTAACACCTTTCTTTCCCTGGTTGCAAACAATGAAATTTTTGATTCTTTACAATCTACTATAATGATGCCTAAGCCTAAAATTAACAAAATGTTATTCGATATCATCACTGACCGTAAACGATTTTGGAAATTTTTAAACTTCAATTAAAATGAATCCTTAATTATTTCATTCTTTTAATGCTTCTAAAATTATAAACTAATTTATTTACAAATTTTCTCATAGTTTTGCTTTTTCCAACAATAATTTCGAACCAGATTTAAACTACTTTTCCTATTTAAATAATTGTAACCAAACGTCATTTAATAATATCAATATTGATGATGTGATGGTCCACAAGATAAACAGGCTTAAAGATGACATTCATGGCCGTATTTAATATTCCTCTCAAACACTAACTTTTTTTCTCTCATCGCTTTAAATCTTTCTAAATACATATTACAGGTTTTCCTCTAGAGAAATCGGTGTAATTGAAATTTACGAGTTTGCACGAATAATAGTAGCGTTGTCGAATATTTCGTAGGGTGAAGCGAAAACTAAAAATAATTTTTTAAAGACATATATACATTCGTACCCCGGCAATTCCTTCTTTGGACCTCTGTAGTATCGAATCTCCAACAATTTTCTTGTCTTCCTTGTCTTTTCCTATATTAGAGCAAGTGAAATCCGAAAATTATTTGCAAAATACATTACTCATGTAAAAGGAACTGATTTGCAACTTATATAGCCTTCATAAAAATTTTATTGAGAGAATATCAAAAGCCTCATTTCAATAGTCATCTCATTACTCTTAAAACTGGCAAGCGTATAACAAAGTTAAAATAAACCTATCTTCTTAAAGTCACATCCCAAAACCTCCACCTGGTATCTCCTGCTTGCTCTCCCTTCATGTTCATGTTGTGTTCAGCATGAATGCGTTCATAAAAAAAAAAAAAACATTTTTTTTGTGGTTCTCTATAAATTCCATTTACAATCGATTGTCATTGATATATATTGAGATAGATATATAAAGAGAATAATAAATAAATCATCAACAAGAAAACATGGAAGAAGAGTATAGGTACGTATAAGAAGATAAACAGATGCCTTAAGAGCCTTGCTGGTTCATTGAAATTCCACAAATCTCAAATTCTTTTGAAAATTCAATTGTCCTGCTTCGCCAATTTCGGTCAATTATTCCAAGTCGTTGTGATATGGGGCAGCAGAGAAAACTACAACAACAACAAAAATAACTCAATATTGTGATGTTATCCAAAGCTTAGTTTAACCTACTTGTAGACTCTTTAAAACGTACAACAAAATCCTTAAGTATTCTAGCAACGTAAAGTGTGTATATTATTCGCATGAAATAAATTTAAGTGGATATCCTTACGTTGGTTGAGGATGAAAGAAATTATAACACTACAGTTCTAGGTTAAGAGCGTGTATAATTCTAAGGATACGCTACTTGCTTTCCTAAGGGTTTATGTTTTATATAATGTTTCGTTCTATTACGTATTACTAAAGGGGTTTTAATTTCTAAATAAAATTTAAAACAAATCAGAATGAGTCAGTCTATTTCTGATCAAAAATAGAAAATAAATCGAGTTTCGACCTTGAATTTCCAACCGATTGGAGCGCTTTCACAAAAGGAAACTGAGTTGCCAGAAACTAGCTAGTTTGTTGGCGAGAATGGGTGTGAGGAGATATTTTTTCCTTCCCCTAACGCCCTTCTCGCCTACAAACTAAAAATTGCTGGCAAATCAGTTTCCTTGTGTGAAAGGGGACTTTCCAGCCCAATTTTTGTTAAGACACATTTTCTATCATAAATTCGATTCAGCACCTACCCAAGTTACTGCCAAAAAAAAATTCACTAGACGGAAATAGAACTACGACATTTATTTTTAAGAATGTTTTCTTTTTGTTTGGCTTATTCTCTCATACCTTCGTAAACGGGTGCACCAATTTAGTTAAAATTTAACACACAAGTTTAAAAACATAAATAAATTCAAAAATTTTCTTAAAACATGAATTTCATATTTTGAATTGCTTATATTTCTTAACTTCCCTTGTTTAAGTTTAACAAGAAAAATGTCAATTGATTTCTTGAACTGATACGAATGTATACAAAAACATTAAAAATCGTTGGAATGGTTTAAAAAAAAAAATTATTATGTAGACATAAAATTTTGAAAACATTTTTAGGACAACAAATTGGAACGCCAATTTAAACCAATTAGATACCTATAGTTATAAAGATAGAACTTTAATTTAAAAAAAATAATAATCCGAAGCATGAAAAAAAATATATTTTTCAAAAAAAAAAATGGAATTTTGTATATCATTCACCATCTTCGAAAAATGTTTGTTCTTAAAAGTAGACTGTATTAATTAGAGATTAAATCCATTTTTTTTTATCTAAATCTTTGGTACCTCCTTCGAGAAAAATAATAATGTTCTTATTTTCAACATTTGTATGTTACTTTTAGTTTAAACCACTGTTCACCAAGTTTCGAAACAATAATACGTAGTAGAATTTTCAAAAAAAATTGTTAATAAATTGACATATTTTGATTTAGGACACAAACCACGAATAAGTAGATGAAGTGAAGTTTTAACGGGTTGTTGTAGAAGGACAAAGTTATAAGTATTTTTATTCACCATATACGCTGAGTCAAAAAAGTCTCCGTACAGCTTACAATTTTTATTATTTTCAAAAATATTATTTAAAGTACTACTTAAATTTGAGAGAAAATGACTATAAATGAAAGAAATAATTTAATTAAACAATAAAAATAAAAACTCACATTTTTATTTCGAAAATACCAAAATTTATTCAATCCAACACTTTAAAATTCATGAACAAAAAAGTGTCCGTACAGCAATAGAATTTACCTACAGGGTGATTCACAACAAAAAGTTAGAGCTCGTAGTTTGGGGTCGAGACAATCAAAAACTCTTGTAAGAAAGGGGGAGCCCCCCGTTGAGGCAGGAGTGGAAATTATTAAAAAACATTGACATAAAACAGAAAAAAAATTATTAAAAAACAGCAGTAACACGTACAGCAACGTGTTATAATTTTTGCAAACCCAGAAATACCTTCTTTAATATTATTTTTAAATAAAGTTGTTGTAGTGAAAGGTTTTCGATAAATTAATTTTCAAACTTAAGATTTTGACAAAAACAAAAATGAACACACAAAGGAGAATGGGCATTTTGGTCTACTTATTGTCCACGAAAGAGATATACATTGTTGGAAAGCTTAGCCCCAGTACATCATTTCTGTGTATGGACACAAAGCTGTAAACCATAGGGTTTAGGCAGTAAATGGCAAAAAAGATTGCAACTACAGAAAAAATTAATTGCAACAGTGTTCCACTGAAATGACAGTATTGGTCACTTTTGGTAAACTGAATAGACCCCAAAATAAAGGAACTTGTATACAAATGACAAATAATAGCGAACAATATCATGGTTGACTAATTCGCTTAACAGTATGAAAATTCTACATTTTTTTATTCGATTTAGCGAATGAAATTAATGGGAATTGGTAAGTTTAGTTCAAGAGCATCATTTTTGAATATGAGCACAGAACTGTAAACCATGGGGTTTAGGCAGAATATAACAAAATATAAAACAATTCGTCTGTGTTTATTCGAATTTGCAAAGTGTTTTTCTTATTTTGTTGGTCGCTTATTTAAGCCAACTCCCATTGTTTCGGATGAAAAAAATACTGGTACGTTGGAACAGTCCATAGCACCTAATCATTTTCATAGGTCTCGTTTCTGGACAGTAGGTAGACCAGGTCCCATATATTTTTGCCCATTCTCCTTTCAAACAAATTTTTTTCAAAAGTTTACTTTGTTAAGTACTTATTTTGTTTTCAAAATTCAATGCTCTAATTGAATACCGGATGGCTCTAGGACTTTTACTTTTCAAAATACTAATACAATTATGAGCCAACCAAGAAGAATCTAGCTAAATGATCATTTCGTCTTCGTTTTTTCATGTTTTACTAAGAAGTTATAAAGTTTAAGTTGAAGTTATAAGTTTATTTTGAAAAGTAAATGTTCTAAAGCCATCCGGTTTTCAGTGCATGACTGGGAATTGATTGGAGCATTGAATTTTGAAAACAAAAATAGTACCTAAGAAAGTAAACTTTAAAAAAATCAGTTTGAAATTTTTGTGTTAATTTTTTTTTTTTTTTTTTCAAAATGTTATGTTTGAAAATTTATTTTTCGAAAACTGTTCACTGCAATAACTTTCAAATAATATAAAAGAAGGGATTTTTGGGTTTGCAAAAAAGTATAAAACGTTGTTGTACGTGTAACCGTTGTTTTTTAATATTTTCTTTTCTATTTTATGACAATGTTTTCGACGGGGGGCTCCCCCTATCTAACACGAGTTTTTGATTGTCTCGATCCCAACCTACGAGCTCTAACTTTTTGTTACACCTTAGGTGAAATACTCTGTAGATAAATTCTATTGATGTACGGAGACTTTTTTATTCATGAATTTTAAAGTGTTGGATTCAATAAATGTTGGTTTTATTTTTTCGAAATAAAAATGTGAGTTTTTATTTTTATTGTTTAATTAAATTATTTCTTTCATTTATAGTCATTTTCTCTCAAATTTAAGTAGTACTTTAAATAATATTATTGAAAATAAAAAAAATTTGAAGCTGTACGGAGACTTTTTTGACTCAGCGTATATGGCGAGTAAGAATACTTATAACTTTGTCCTTCTACAAGGACATTTTTTTATTCTTTAATTAAAAGTATCTCTTTCATTTATAGTCATATTCTCTCATATTTAAGTAGTATTTTAAATAATATAGTATCGGCAAGTGGCCGAAAATTCGGTCAACAAAAAGTAATTAACACACTTTTTGGAGAGGTAAGAGAAATTAAAAATAACCAATAAGTTGGATTTTTTTATTGTTAGGGCTTAACTACACTAGATCTACTTTTTGCAAAAAGTACAAAAGTGAGAAAAACATTTTAAAACAAACATGATAAACATGTATTCTACAGAAAACTACTTCCAAAAAACATACGAAAATTGTTCTGACAGATAAATTTAACCACCATGCATAATTTTTAATTGTTTGTTGTCTTCAGCAAAGATATTCATTTCTTACTTTTGTACTTTTTGCGAAAAAATAGCTCAATGTCGTTAAGCCTTTACTATACAGAATTCATTCATTTTTTATTTGAACAATACATTCTTGTAACTAATTTTTATCTGTGACTTAACCTCCGCAACTTTCAAAAAAATATGAAAATAGTTTGCCGCTCAGTTAGAAAAAAAAAATATTTCCTTTTCAAAAATATACAATAAATCAAGCAAAATACCCTTCCTCAGTTAAAACAAACTTTGACCTACTAAAATTATGAATTACTTTATGGATACAACAGTTACTTTTCTAAACCTAAAACCGCCAATTTGTTTGAGTTTTGCGTTGTTTCACTATGCGAATATAACTCAAGATAATATTAGCTTTTTATGCGAACTTAAATGGATTTTTCTCTTTTGAGACTTTTTTTTTTGCAGATTTTTTACGTTTTATAAATCTCCAAAAAAAAGCCGATAACGTCCACTTAAAAGCTTATATCTTGAGTTCTATTGGGGGCATTGCCAAAGATTTAGATAATTGGACTGAAGAAAAATGACAGAGCATCATAAGATATATTTTAAAAATTTATTGAAGTCGTAATACAAACCTCTGAGAAACCAATTGGAAAATGGGTATTTTTAAAACTCGCCAGAGGCTGAAAAAATCTGACAGACTTTGGTTTTCGATACCACGATATAAGCACCTACAAAACCTCATACTCATATTTAGGTTATCCATCCACTCCCAAAATTTGATATCGCCTCTTAGACTTTAAAATTAACATACCTACTATGGTAGGTAAAAAAATTGATACAACAAATCTCGAATTTGGGGACAATTAGGAGGGAGCGAATGTTAAATTTCCATACAATTATTGCAGGATTACGTTATTTTATCTAAGGTCTTAACTCTTATGACAGCCAGACACCTTAAAACTATTAAACTATTCGTATCATTTACGTTATAGTGTCAAAACTAAACTAATTTTCATATGCTCTTTGGGCAACTATTAAGCAATGACAATCAGAAATATCCAAACAGTGCGGACTTGGCTACGTGAAATCTTGGCCCCAAATATAAACTGAAAAATAGCCCCAAAAATGTACATATATGGGAAACAGCAAAAACAAATAAGAGTTTAAAATTTGTGAATTGCGGCCATTGGGGCAAGAAACTTTTAAGGCTATTAGTCTAAGGGCCGACAGCAAATTTTGGGAGTGGATGTATAACCAAAATCCGAGTATAAGGGTTTATAGGTGCACATTTTGTTATATCGAAATCAAAAGTCTGGCAGGATTTTTGTTCGGCCCTTGGCGGGGGTGGGGGGTTGAAAATAGGGTTATTCTAAAATTCTTATCAGGGGTATTATCACTTCCATCAATATTTTAAAAATACATTATGATGCTCTGTCATTTTCCCTAAGTCCGAACACCTTAATCATGGTGATAGGACTAATAGAACTCAAGATCAAAAGTACGCAGAAATCAAGTCGGCGTCGGGCAGTTTGTGCAGAAAAAAAAATATTCTGCAAAAAAAAAAAAATGGATATTAAAACAGGAAAACATTTACATAGGTAGAGGGTGGGTAATCATTGGACCATTTTTCTTCGAAAATGAGGCTGGGAATAACGGTTCGGTCAACAATGGTCGTTACAGAGCCATGTTAACCAACTTTTTTTTACTAAATTAAAGACATGGATTTGGACAACCTCTGATTCATGCAGGATGGTGTTGTTACACTTTTTATTCGCGAACCGAATTACTTTTTATTAATTAAACTTATAAACAAAAACGAAACTTCGACCGGCGCGAGAATTTACTTTTAGAATAAAAAAGAATTTAAGCCGAACTGTCAAAAGTTGGGCGAAGATGAAAAACGACGACTTTTGTCTCCTCAAAATACTGAGAGAGTGAACTAGTAGCTGATGGACCATGGCTGCCCTTCTCAGCTCATTGAAGAAAACACCTGTAGGGAAAGAAGAAAAATACAAGGAAAGAAAAGGGATTTGGACGATTGAAAGAATGTGACAGTGTGCTATGCCACACAGCCCATACCACAATGGATCGCACTAAATTTCAAAATCGTGTTATCAGCCGTCCTTGCAATGTCAATTTGCCGCCTCGGAGCTGCGATTTGATCCCTTTGAACTTTTTTTTTTTTGTTGGGAACCGTAAAGGATCGATGTTGTGCCAACAACAATTTTATTACATTTTTAAAAAGAAAACTTTTATTTGGCCCACCCTGTATATGAAAGGGCTTTGAAGTACATACATACATATATCATCCGGATATTTTAGAGAATTTTAGAAAATCTCTATTTTCAACCCCCACCGCCGCCGAAGGCTGAAATAAAAACCTGACAGACTTTTGATTTCGATATCACAAAATATGCATCTATAAACCCTCATACTCAGATTTTGGTTATACATCCACTCCCAAAAGAGCTATCGGCTCTTGTACTATATCTCAAACCGACGATAAACACTTTTTGGACCATTGTAATTTGTCTGCCGTTGTTGCTTCGTATACTAATTTTGGGACAATTTTTCATTTTCTGTTTGGTGTCATTTTTCATATAAGTTTGGGGCCATTTTTCCATTTCGAAAACGGGGCCATTTTTCCCTTATTTTGGGACATTTTTCGTTTGGGGCCATTTTTCAATGGTGCCAAATTTCATATAGCCTGCATATATACATATATCAGCATGTAAAACACTGCCACACTCAAGCTAAGGTCTTTCACGAAGTCAGGGGTAAACTTGTAACATTTGTACACAAATTAAACATTCCACTCCTCCTAAACTAACGTACAATACTTACTTATGTACGTACATATCTTTTGCAAATAATACTTACTTTTTTTAAATACACACAAACAAATTATTTTTTTGATATTAAAGCTTAGTCTACTATAGTTCACTATTTATATATTTTCTATGGAAGTTGTTTTTGAGCAAAAATATATAAAAATGTAACTTTCTCTGTTGTCCGGCAAGTTATCAATTTCAATTTTTCACCAAAAAATCCAAACAAATAATGGTCACCATCTCCCAAAATTTCAGTGTTCTAATTCGAACCCTTAAAATGATAAAAATCATTTATCTGGAAAATTCAAATGTCCATTAAATGCTTTAACAGCTACATACAGACATAATTTTTGGTTTCTGCACATCTGTGGGGTAAATACTCGCGCTTCTAGGAATACCCATCAGTTAACCCTCGAGCCCAACTTCGGACGTACTGTTAAGTATAGAACTTCTTTCTTTAGTCGAACCACAAGAATGTGGAATACTTTACCTGGCTCTGTGTTTCCCTCTTATTACAGTATTCAGACATTCAAAACAAATGTTCATCGGTATCTCCTTTTTAACCCTTTCCAATTTCCTGAACACTCGCACTGTGTGTAAATATTTTAAGGGTAATAATAATCCCTTTTGTGCGCGCAAAGTTAAAAAAAAAAAACTTTCCAACGTTACATAATTCATGTAGTTCCGTTGAGTATTTACAGAGAAAAGTGTACCGTTAGGTTTTGCTTAGGATTTGCTAAGCGTATTAATATATAGATTTTTGCAAACATTAAAAAGTTGAAGCTGTGCGGAGACTTTCTTGATTCAGTGCAGGTACTATAGGGCAAGTTTTGGATTCGTAAAATCGAACTTGAAATAATACTTTTTCCTTAACATTAAGATAGAGAAAAAAAATGGGCCTCGTAATTCTGTCTGTCTGTTCATCTGTCTGTCTGTACCTCGACCTACAGCCTAAGTGGCTGAAGACATTATCTGCAAACCTTGGACTTTTGGTTTTAAGGTGATTCCCTAGAGGGAAACAACTATAATACAAAAATTTATTTATCCCAAAAACGGCTCTAACAATTTTGATAAAAAAATAAAAATCACTCTTTCTTTTTGAGGAAAGCTTAATATTTTTGGTAAATAAAAACTATTAATAATGGTTATAAACGGTACATGTTACCGAACCGATTTTTTACTATGAAATTTTTCGTTAACGGGTGACTGACTTTGACCAATTTACAATTGTTAACAATTTACGAATACAAATTTTTTAGAAAATTATTTTTGGATCTAAAAAAAAAATAATTAAATTTTTTCATAAATTCATATTTTTTATCAAACAAATAAGGTGGTATACTTTTTTTGAGCTCTAGCTATTTAAAATGCTAGTTTTAGCTATTTAAATAATGAAATTATAAAAAATTGGGTACAAACTTTTTGTTACACTTTATTTTTTACGAAATCATTATAACTATTGAACTAATAAAATGCATTAGCAATTTCTCTGTTGTTGTAAGCTATGAGTTAACCCTCGAGCCCAGCTGTGGACGTACTGTAAAATACAGAGATTCTTTCTTCAGTCGTACCACACGAATGTGGAATGCTTTACCGCGCCCAACTTTCCCCTCCCATTTCGATATACAAACGTTTAAAACCAATGTACATCGGTATCTCCTTCTAAGTCCTCTCCTACATACCTAATCGCTCGTTCTGTGTTAAGAAGAAGAAAAAAAGAAAAAAAATATTGAAAATCTCATTTTTGTAGATTTTGTCCACCACATTCAGCGGACAAGGAGGGCAATTCTTTAACTTGAAATTCAAATAGAAAACTACCCATAAAAGTTACAAAATTAATTTTTGTGCAACAAACTAGAATTTAAAAAGCTTCAATTTTGACCATGAAGAGAATTATTATTTTCGAGTATTCTTCCGCTAACTTTAGACTTATTTTAGAGGAAATTTCAATGACTTAGAAACTAGGCGGGCTATACATTTTTGGTCTTCGCAACATCTAAAAGCATTTAATTAGCTACAAAGACATATAACAATTTTGTTTTGATACCGCCAAAAAGTGTCCGCCAAAATTAAGGACGGAATATAGACTCCCTCTGAGAAATAAAAAAAAAATACTTTAATTTTTCCTTCAAATACATTATTAATTTTCGTCAGCTATTCATGCTCCGAATTTATGGTAATATGTCAGTTTTTTTGAAACACAACATTTCCTCAAAAAGAAATCCTATAATTATTTTTTCCAACTCAAAATAAATGATGAGGACGAGGATGAGTTCTGAAAACCTTCATGATTTGAACGTAGTGACTGTAGTGACTTGGAAAATTGTGCTCTTTACACTCCACTCTACTATGTATGTACATACAATGTATACTGTGCAAGTAGGTACATAAAGTTACATAAATAAATAAAGCAACAAAATATTATGAAACATTTCCAAACTACTCTTAGCCCTTTAAGTGCGGAATGAAGTTAATATAATAATTCAATTAATAAACAGAAAATATTTCTACACAAAATGTTACTGTGGCCTTGCTATAACAAAAACTTTTGTCCTTTTAACCTACTTAGGTACTTACAGCCAACATAACCAACCAAATAACGTTAGGTATAGAAAATTAAAAAAACAAAAATGCAAAACAAGTAACAATTATTCTTAATGAAAGTATATTAAATAAATAAAAGTTTGCAAAAATACTCATTCGCATGATAAACGCATGAACATGAACATGTTTCTAAATAGGTAGGTAAAAAACTATATAAACAGGGCCGCGCATTAGTCTTAGAGGTTCGGGCGATAGAAAACAATTTTTGTAAATTTTTTAAAACATGCTCCGATTCGAAAAAAAGTCGCTCAGTTTTAAACCTCTATATCGAAATTATTAACATCAACTTATTCATAGTCCCAAGACAAGAGCTTTGAGCACAAAATATGCACGACTGGATCGCAACAGCTTGCTCTCGTAGCAAAAAACTAGAATGATCTTAGGCTTTGACGGGTAGATATGTATGGTAATAGTTTGATAATGTTTTTATATCGTCAAAGATAAAATAATAAAAATATGTTAAAATAGCGGTTTTGAAATGTTTAAATTTAATTAAAAAAAATATATAAAAAATAAATTTGAAAAATAAAAAAATTGATTTTTCTTTTGCTTTTATTAAACTTATTCATACAAATTTTAAATGCAATATTTTTTAACTGACCTTGAACTCCCAACCTGCAAAATAATGCAAACTGTAGTGATTACATGTACGAAGTTTCGTCAAAATTGTTACAGCAATTTTCGAGAAAACTTGATAAAATCGAAATCGTTGTATGGCAGCTACGCTAAAACGAATCACATAAAAACGCTTCACGGCAAATTTGAAGCAATTTCGTTAACCGGTTAAGGCTCTAGCTAGATGTACATGAGGATGCACCCACAGACGCACAGACCGGCAGACGTCTTGAAGAAAATCACTATTTTTGACTTCTACATCAACGTAATGGTAGTTTTATTAAAACCTCGAAGTTTTTTTCTGACACGAAACCTATATAGAGCAAGTAAAAATGTTTACGAATCGAACGTAATCTGACCGTGTGTGTTGGGCCATATCCATATGGTCTAGGAGCTATACCCCTTCCCGTAGGCACTTGAATGTCACCTCAGTTTGAGAGTGGTTTTTTATGTTTTCCGGGGTGGGGAATCCGAATCCGGAGTTAGTTTTTGCAAAATCAGGTGCGAAGTCATTGTTATTAACGAATTTCGATGCATTTTTGTAATGCAATAAAAGTTATTAATGTTAGGAAAAAATGTTCCGAGTAAATGTTGTTCTTTATTTTCTAATGAAGAAATTTGTTTTTATTCATGTAAATCGGTTGATAATTGCCCAAGATATTGCCAATTGTTTCTTAGTAGGGAGGGTGCGCGCTCAATTGAGGGAGCGCGAGACGGAAGAACGTATTTTTTATGTCAGAGTTATCGTGTAAATTGTCATAAAAGACATTATTCCCTATATAAGAATAGACTTTTGGCTTTTCAAAATGCCATAGCATGACTCTGTAAGTATAACCTTTATTTTTTTCTGTTTTAAATGATTTTTTTTTTGAAATTGCCCCTCTCGCCTAAACAGGGGGAAAACTACCCCCCCTCCCATACGATTTTTTTCTTGTCTAAGTCCAGCATACCTAGCCTTTTGTGACACCTTATGCAAATCACCCTGTATAAGTACAAGCTGTTATTATATTAAAAAATTGGAATGTGGAATAAATCTGTCATGTCTTAAAAAAATGTATATCTTTAAAACAAGACGCTATTAATAAAAAATTGAAAAACGCTTTTATTAGTTAAAATTAGGAGGATCAACTAAAAATACTTATTTTATGTTTTGTCCTGCGGAAATTTGAGTAAATTGGTCTTCTTTAACCATGTGAATGTGAAAAATCTTATCCAAAGTCTACATTTCTGTGTATATCTCCGAATCTTATTATTCAATTGAGTCAAACGAAAATGTTTTTGAGAATATAGAGAATAATTTCTTCTATGACAATTTTCACGATAACTCTGACCGTTTACCTAAAAAACACGTTCTTTCGTCTCGCGCTCCCTCAGTTGAGCGCGCGCCCTCCCTACTAAGAAACAATTGGCAATATTTACCCGAATAAAAAACAAATTTCTTCGTTAGAAAATAAGGAACAACATTTAAGGAACAGCATTACAAAAATGCATCAAAATTCGTTAATAACAATAACTTCGCACCGGATTTTGAAAAACTAACTCCGGATTCAGAAAACATAAAAAAGCACCCTCAAACTGTGGTGACATTCAAGTGCCTACGGGGAGGGGGTATAGCTCCTAGACTAATAGCTGTCTTTTGAATAAAAGGAAAACTGGTATTAATAAATAAAATCAATTCAAACATACTATGCGTTGGACCTAGGGCTGCCAGATAAAATTAAAGTACATAAAATCGAAGACCCACAAATAGGGAAAAATCGAGACACCCAAAAACCATGAACTTTTAAAAATTATAGAATGAATTAAAACATTTATCCTTACGTAGAGTACAGACATTCAAAACCAATTTGCATCGGTTTCTCCTGTTAACGCCCATCCAACCTACCTAATCGTTCGTGCTGTGTTTATCACTTTAAGCGTAGTCTAGTCACAAGCCCTTTAGCACAATAATTATAATTTCGTCTCGGTCAAAATGAACAAAATGAGTGTGGCTAATTTCTGATATTTATTCTCTTCCTCATTTCAAAGAAGAATTAAAAAAAAAAGCGATGGCATGCTCATATAAAAGCAAACTACCTTACAAGGATCCTCTAGCCACGTTTGATAGCAATTTCTGATAGAATTAGATGAACAAAAATGACATCGAGATTCGAGACTTAGCAAAGTCATCGAAACGTTAAATAGTCCAAAGCGCAGTTATAAAGTTTTATATGGGGGAACCAGCAGTTTGTACCCCCACATTTTTTTTTATGCGATAGAGAGTTGATCGAAGATGATAAATCTCAGTTTTCGCATTCGCAACATTTACCGTTTTGCCGGATTTTACTTTTGACTAGATAGCTCAGTTCATTATTAGTCCTACAAAAAATTGTAAGACATAAAATGCGTAGAATAAAATTTCATATTTTGTGGGGTTGGTACAAACTGCTGGGTCAGATTATAAATGCACTGGACTAAAAGGCCATCACTATTACAAAAGAGTTGTCAACAACTGGGGGTTCGTTAGCGAGAAGGACAAGAAGTAAGGGGAGAGAAAAAATCTCTCCGGTCGACTATTGAGGAGATTTTTATCGCATTATCCTTCTTAGACTGTCATTAATGTGCGTTCAACTAATAGAAATTATAAAGAAACAAACAATTATCTCTGGGTATTTTGTGTTTTCTTGTGAAGGATTTAAATTAATACAACTAATTTAACTAATTACAACTTAAAGGTTGCAGTTCATTTATAAAAAAGTTTCGTTTCCAATAAATTTTTAATTTGACATCTTTAAACTAAAAAAAGTTACAGATTGTTTTACATATTGTTACGAATTACGAAATGGCAAAAAATGGATAAGGAGAAAATGGTGGCAGAAAATTGGGAGATAAGGAGACCGATGACGAATTTGGAGATAAGGAGACCGAAAGATCGATGACGAATTTGGAGGCAAAGAGACGATGGTGAATTGGATTGACGTTGTGATCGGCTGTGCAGAGTTAGATGGCATAAATAGGAGTGCGTTCGGGATCAAAGCTATTTTTTTCTTTCGTCAACCGAGCCATAAGGTGGAACCACACGGCCAAAAACTACTCATCGTAAAATATTGTTGGGGGAAACCTACAGAAAATTAAAAAAAAAACCTCTCGGGAACCAGGGCTTTCAGCAGTAACAAATTAATTTCATTAATAAATCTGCCTTTTATTTTCACTTTCTTCCAATTTTCTCGATTTCTTTCTTTTCTCCAGTGGCTCAGCAGCGGGTTTTCGTTACAATATGAAATTTCTTCAATCTACTTCAATTCTTGAAGTAGCATAAATATCAAATGAAATTGTTCAGCAATTTAAAACTGGAAAGTCGGGACAAATCGGGACTTTTTGTAAATCGGGACAGATGTTGGGACATAGCTCAAGTTTTGGGACTGGCCCGCCAAAATCGGGACGTCTGGCAGCCCTAGTTGGACCTCATCGTTGGGTGCACTGGGAAAGGTTCCGTTTCCTTGTGGGTATAAGTCCGACAATGAACTCTATTATCCAAACATCCTCTTCATTTCAATTACATTACATTGTCTGCCAGTTGTATCCATATCACATGCATACTTATATATGTATGTATAATTTTGTATAGGTACCTAACTTGTTATAAAATTTAATTATTTTATAAACTTAAGCTAATGGTCACTTTCCAGTCTCTACCTCCACTCAACATTTCTCGACATTGAAAAAAGTTTTTAAAACACTCTCATGGTAAGTTTATGTCTTTCTATAATAACAGCATATAAAACTCGGTACATACATAAAATCTAAAACAAAACATCATAAATGTCTGTAGGTGGTTTTAACCACAAAGAAAAAAGAACTTATGGAACTTTAAATAAATTGTCCATTCTTTTTTGGGATCATTTTTGATAATATCCGAAGGACTTATTCATGTCGAATAATCTTCTTATTTGTATGTATTTAAAACATCATTTGCGGCACTTCGTCCTTCAACACGTCCTGTTTGGGCGTTTGTGAGGATGTGTGACAATAGTCTGCACTCTTACAATAAGCCACAGGCTACAGACTATTTTTTAACGTCTGCGTCTGAGGAAAGATTTTTCAATTCATTTTCAGTTAAACGATTTTTCCAATGGCATTTATTTTTCAATAATCATCTTATTGGGAGATAACTTAAAATGCTTCGAATAAACTTTCGAAACTAGAATCAAACATTGATGTAATTTTAAGTATTTCAGTCTAGTCAAAATGGTAACAAAAATTAGGGTACATATTGTCTAGTTTAAAGTTTTCGATATATTGCATGTATAGTAAGTTGTAGAAAGCCCAAGTGAAGGAACTTTGAATTTTAACATTAAAAAAAAGAAAACAATTGAATTGTCAGTTGGATCCACAGGCACAGTTTTGGAAACATAAATAATTTTTTGTACGACCACGTGATTTTATTTTGGTCATCGAATCAGGTTTTTAAGACATTTCCTTTTACAACTGAGCACAGAAACTTCTGCCAAAGTGTTGAGGTTCAGTAAGGTGAAGTAACATCTTTAACGATTTTTTTGTTGAGGATTTCTACCATCTTTCTTCCAAAAATTTGTTTACATACATTTTAAACTGTTAAGAAGTTAGAGCGAATTCTTATAATCGTCTGATTTATTTAGATTTACAAAGTTTGTGTTCGTAAACAAAAATTGAAATCTTACTTCAGATCAAATGTGCGCAGAAATCAAGTCGGCGTTAGGCAGATTGTGCAGACAAAAAAAAAAACATTCTGCTGAAAAAAAGTAATATCTGCAAAAAAAAAAATTAAAACAGGAAAACATGTACATTATCTAGGTATGTATAAAGTAAACGAAATGGCTTCGAAGAACATATATCATCAGAATATTTTTCTATCACAGAAAAAATCTTCCCAAATGTCAGCGAATCGCCTTTTGCCGCGCGAAAATTTAATCTCAAATATCTCGGTTTTTTTAAATATTTATTCTAAAATAAATCGTTGTATACAAGAATGTCAAACAGTTGATAATTCAAACATGTCTATTTGTTTATTACTCACCTTTTATGCATAAATAAGAAAAGATATGCACAAGATTTTCGTAATAATTTTGACTACATCAATCATTTTATTATTTCTGCAAAATACCAAACAGATTTAAAAGTCTAACCCCCGTATTTATAAAGAAAAAATGGACACGACTGGATCGCACAAAACTTGCTCTCGTAGCAACTTAAACGTAGCTTGAAATAGACAATGTACATATTTATTGGTTCCATAATATTATGATATCATTAAAAAAAAAAGTTTTAAAAACAATTTATAATATAAATGATTACTATGAATTATTATAAAGTAGTTATCTTAATAGCGTAAATAGATAGAGCTCTAAAATAAGTATGCCATCTGATTTGCTTAATAAATATGAATTAATGAATTAATTTTTTATACATATATAAAAAATCTTGAACATTTTTTAAAATAAAATTTTGTATACCAACTTTTAGTATTTAATAAAATAAAATTTTTTACAAAATTAAAAAAAAAGTTCATCAGCCCGTTTTCAAGATATTGAATTTTCAAAAAAAAAAATTACAATATTACAAAAATAATTTTTTCGAAAATTTTTATATGCAAAATTGTTAAAATTGTAAGCGACCATCTGTATAAAAATTTTGGTTGAAATTGGTGTAGTAGTTAACCAACAAAATTCAATTTTTCCATACATAAGAAAAGCTTAAGTCCAAAGTTTGAAGAAAATCGCTTCAGCCGTTTAGGCTGCAGGTTAAGGTATACAGACAGACAGACGGACAGACGGACAGATGGACAGACAAACAGACGGACAACGGACAGATGGACAGATGGACAGACAGACAGACGGACAGACGAACAGACGGACAGACAGACAGAATTGCGAGACCCACTCTTTTCGCATTCTCTATATAATCGTAATGTTAGGGAAAATTATTATCTCGATTTCTTTTTGCACGAATCCTAAACTTGCCCTTTA
This sequence comes from Melangyna quadrimaculata, assembly GCA_949320155.1. NCBI lineage: Eukaryota > Metazoa > Arthropoda > Insecta > Diptera > Syrphidae > Melangyna > Melangyna quadrimaculata. The sequence continues at coordinate 53,042,208 of OX439485.1, read as the reverse complement.
CTACGTATACCGCAAGTAAAAATCGTTTAGCAATTTCCTGAAAACAATGACTTAAATTGAAAAAAAATAACGGTAATTCCTACAATGTCATGCAACAACGACTTGTAAAGCCATAAATCTCTTCTTTTCTTGTGTTTTTAAAGAAAGTTATTTTAGTGAAAAGTTTTTGAGAAATAAGTTTTAAGACTCAAAATTTTGAAAACAATAATTAAAAAAAAAATTCGAACTAATTTTTTTTATAATTTTACTCAACTAAATACTGTTATTTTTGTTGTCAAAATGCAATGCTCTTTTTAATTTTCAACCAAACACTTTAAACCGGATTGTTTTAGGACTTCTCCTTTTCAAGATATTAAAAAATAAAGAAACCAATATCTTATTAAAAACAAGAAAAACTCAAAAATTTGAGTTTGAAAATTATTTTTTTCAAAAACTGTTTACTAAAATAACTTTATTTAAAAATACAATAAAAGAAGAGATTTCTGGAATTACTGCGATTTTTTAATAAGTTTTATCCAATTTAAGTTATTTTTTTTATTTATTTATTTGCCCCTGCTGACTAAACGGAGGGGAATAGACCCCCGTTCTAAACAATTTTTTTTTTCTCGACGCAACCTACATGCTCTAGCTTTATGGAACACCGCTCGTGAATCACCCTGTAGAAAAACGATATCGTAAAAAACGGAATTTTTCATTATACGCATGCGCCATCGGAAGTTTGTTCTCAAAAGATTTGAACCATTCTTTTCTCTATTTAATATTTGGTTCATAAACAAGCCGCCTGGAACTATTATGTTCAAAAATTAAGACGTAAGGGTAGTTCAAGTATTGTTCTTCTAAATACCATTTTTTCCAAAATGTTCCAAACTTCACAGCGCATGAACGATCGGAAGATATGAATCGATTTTGATAATTTTTCAAATCTCTCTTAGTCTTGCCAATTTGCAAGTTTTCCGCGGTCCTACGATTTGAAATTCGAACAAAAGTGTTCTTCGGCCCACTCTATAACTTACATGTCATAGAACCAATTTTTTGGTTTCTAAATTTCTCGTTAAACATTTTTATGCAAGAGGTCCTTCACAATTTTAACACAGTCGTGGCCACCTAATTAAGAACGATATTTTTATAAAATTTTAAAATGCATAACTTTTGTATGGGAAATCTGTTTAGGGTGCATTGACTTGGCAATGTATGGTCGATAACTTAGAAAAATTACTCGAATTGACCAGAAAGTTTATAAAGACATTGAGGAACATGTTATGGAGCCTTATTCATTGGAAATCATGCCTATAAAATTAGATGGGGTTTTTGTGTGATAACTGATAACACACTCGCAGCTAGGCTGCATAGCTATAGCTCCGTAATTTATAATATATTTTCAACAATCACTTGAGTGGGCTACCACCATTGTATTTGGCTGTAATTATTGCAATTTCATGGCTGCCACATTCCTTTAGTAGTGCTTAGTCTTTATGTTCAATTTTAATTTAGAAATTAGTGCCGTCAATTCAAGTGTTTGTTGAAAATTCAAACATTCTATAAAATTAGTTTTTTAAGAACGATAATGATCCAAGACGTCCTCAACGGATTGCTAAGAAGGTGTTTGCGTAGTCAAGAAGTCATTTTTTAGATTAGACCGTCCAAAGGTCGGGCCTAAATTCTTTCGAGAACTTGAGGGGAGACATCAGGGGATGGTTAAAGTAAAAATAAAAAAACATTTTGATCAGAATGTTCTAAATATTGAGGAAATCTGATAGAGTACACCACTATCAAGATTCCATGCCTTACGCGAAAATATGCAAGGAATTTCGTCTGAAATTATAAGGAATTAAGGTTTTCCTACAATATATTTCCGTCAACATATTGAAATTTCAAAGATTTTTAATGTTATGACAACATTTTATTTCTGTTCTTAATTATATTGCCAGACGAAATACGAGTTAAGTTAATGTTTATTTTTTCCCTGCTAATATTCTCATTCTTATATTTTTTAAACATTACTTAAAGTGTACCGTAGTTCATGGGCTATTATTAAAACCACTACTCAACCTCAACAGATTTCCCAAACAAAAGTTATGCATTTTATAAATTTATAAAAATATCGTTCTTAATTAGGCGGCCACCACTGTATCTTGAAAAAGGGGTAAATGATTTTTTTTTATTTTGTGTAAATCGTATTTGAATAAGTAGGTACTAAAAGTTGTCAAACCAGATTTTATTTATTATTTATTTATTTAGATATATTATTATTTTATTTTATATTATATTATATATTAATTTTTAAGAACACCGCCATAACGATTTTTGATTTTTTTTATAAATTCATATTTATCTAACAAATCAGATGGCATTCATTAATTTGAGTTCTAGATTTTTTAGCTATTAAAATAACAAATTTATAGAAATTTATAATACCTAATAATTTATATTTTAAATTGTTTTTAAAACTTTTTTTTAATGATATAATAATAATATGGAAACAATACATATTAAGTTCATCGGCAATTTATAGCTACGTTAAAGTACTGAACTACGAGAGCAAGTTTGTGCAATCCAGTCGTGCAGTTTATTTTTATTTATATATCCGTCATTGGCACTTTTTTTTTTAATTTAAGAACAAATTAAACCGACATATATGTATTACTTAAAATTATGCAATAAACCGAACGAGGTCTTCAAAATTAAACGAATAAAATAAACAAAATACCTCTTTATAATGGGCTCGCACACAGTAAAAGCAAAATAAAAAAAAAATTAAAATATAATGTGCGCCATACTGTCAACCGGAATGATAATGATAATCCAATGGGCGTCACCTCGTCATTCATGTCAATTATCCTTGATGCGAAGACGTTGGTTGTGAATGAAATCGGAACGTGGAGGATGCGATGTCGTGTCTATAAGAACTGTCATTCAACATTTTTCCATTGAATAAAATTGTATTTTAAAGCCCTCATTAGTTAGCGTGTATTTTCAATTTCCCTATCCGTTGTCGCTGTGTGATGCTATGCTAATTCCCACACCTCGCTATTTCAAGGATACTCTTGCATATAACCTATACATTAAACATCCATCTTTATATATTATGTAGGCAGGAGGTATTTATAATACTGTGCGTCATTTTATGAAAATTCTGCTAGTCTCGTTTCTTTATTCTGCCATCTCTGCATTTTTTTTTTTTTATAAATATGTATTTCACTTATGGAATAAATTAAATGAAGCATCCATTTGAATCTGTTTTACTTGTTCATACTTCGTGAAAGAGAAGGCGTTTTCTTCGTTCAATTTTGAACATCTGAAATTTTGTATCTCTCTGTCATTTCTGTACATGTTTTTGTTGTTGTTTTATTTTGGTTCATAATATTTGTATTCTTTACCAAAAGAAAGGACATCAACAGCATTTTGTCGTCAACACCAAGCAGGAGCTGGAGTGTCTTAATAATAATTGTTTTCAAACATTTATTTGGATTAGTCCTTGAAATATCTTGGTGATTTATGGCAACCAAAATTGAATTGCTACTTCGAAAGTCAAAGAACTGGCTGAAAATAGGGCAAATAATATTATTCCCCCGCATAAAAAATAACGCACTCTGGGGGATCCATGTATATTTTTTTTTATATAAACGCAAATAAAAGAAAGTGATGGCCTCTTAGCAATTTACTTTAAACGTGCAATTTAAAAAAAAAAAACTCCTCAGCTCTTATTTCCGGCAATGGCGGCTCACCACTACGAGTTAATTTTATTCTAGAGAAAATATAATTTGAGACGGTTGGGCGTAACATCAGTTGTTAAAATTTATATAAGAGAGGATAAAATTGTGAAGTTCACTTAAAGTAACCAGGAAATAATTGAATAAATCTCTTTAAGATTTTTTTAAGATTGCCCTTATTAACTTGAATAGGTTTCATATAATAACTTTAAAGTCAATTTAAAATTAAGGAAATAAATTAAGGATTTTCCTTAATGTAAATATACCTACTATACGCAAAATTATAGGTTTGTTGTCGTCATTAAAAACTTTTAATTGTTTAACTGTTTAATAAAATTTTGAATTCTTAATTTTAACACACCCTAATTATTGACGAAGTCTTTTCGGTTGATTTTTTTTACATTTTGTAGCAAAAGCTAAATGAAATAATTGAATGACGGTTATGAGTATGATGGATAAAAAATCTCTTTAAAACACGAATTTTTTGGGATTTAATTTTTGGCTCGCGAAATATGCGATATGGAGCTTAAGGGCGACATTATTTGGAACAAAATATTCTATTACCGATTTGTCAAGCCATATTCTGGACTAACATGTATCTTCATCTGCAAATATGAAGAAAATTAGAGCGGGGCAGAAGTATGTCAAAAAACCGAGCGTGTGAAAGAGAACCATCATGAAGATGGAGATTTTCGCCTCCATTATCTGCATTATGGCACTTCCTTTAATCTGCATGTTTAAAGAACTTCTGTATTTTTTTCTTCTCTCTCTCTCTCTATCCAACAAAAGTAAATTTTATATTTTGGATCCCCTTTTTTTGCGAGGTCAGACGAAGATACATTTGTAAATCCACCATTTTTTTTTTTAAGAAATCTGATTTTTTTAAATTAAATTATTTGCTTGAGGAAAATTTTGATTTTAGGGATTTTGGGTGACATTTGGAACGAAACCATATAATATATGGAATGATAGCGACACACGACTCCAAAACACAACATACGAGAAATGCGAGTGCTTCCGACTTAAAATCTTCTCTACTGAAATGAAATGAAATGAAATGATTTCAATTTGGAGATGTGTTAAAATGGTGTTGAGATTACAGAAGAAGGATTTTGGTCAAATCATCTAATTTCATCATATTTTTAAACAAACATGCATTAAATATAACAAATTTTGACTCGAATCTACCTCTTTAAGTAGGATTGATTTCGTTGAGTGGTGATGAGATAGCGTTTTTCCGATAGAGGATTATTTGTATAAGTTACGTAATACATTTTTACTTGGTTACTTGCCAACAAAAATGTCATGGTTTTAATAAAATCGAAAACAACGAGAAGATCAAACATTTTATTTCGTCATGAGAGAGTCCATCGGCATAGGTAGGGCTGGCCACGAGGCGAGACTCTGCAAGACTTTTGTAAGTCTCGTCTCGGTCTCGTTAAAACTGAAAATTTTCAGTCATTTTATTTCGTCATGAGAGAGTCCATCGGCATAGGTAGGGCTGGCCACGAGGCGAGACTCTGCAAGACTTTTGTAAGTCTCGTCTCGGTCTCGTTAAAACTGAAAATTTTCAGTCTCGTCTCGGTCTCGTCTCCGAAAAAATACGATTTCCGGCCAACTTGTTGATTTATTGGAACGAAATATTTTCGATTATAGTTGAATACGTGCAGAAGAAAATAAATATTTAACTCAAATTGGATTTTTTTAATTTATTAGACTCTCTGTAAATGTCGGTCCAAATATACAGTCTCGTCTCGGTCTCGTCTCGGATGCTTAAAAGCCAGTCTCGTCTCGCCTCGTCTCGTCTCGGTCTCGTCATGCGAGACTGAGATCGAGACCGAGACTTTTCCCGCCTCATGTCCAGCCCTAGGCAAAGGTACCCTTAAGTGGCGAAAAGGGGGGAGGGGGGCACCTTGGACCACTTCTACATACTAAAAACATTCGTATTTATATTTATTGCCGCATTTCGTTTTTAAAAATACTGATTAAGAAGTGATTTGCTGCTTTTAAAGTTAGAAGAGTGCTTTAACCTTAAAGTGTACTTTATGTCGTTTAAAACTACAAAAGAATTGACTATCACTTTAAAAAAAAAGTTTTTAGAACTGACTCCTATTTTAAAAATGATTAAGAGCCGGTTTTAAATGTTAAAAATTTTGCGCCACTGAATTTAAAATTGTTCAGTACAAAAAAATCCCAAGAGTTTATTCATTATTTAAAAAATCCGAAAAGATGGTAGTATTTTTAGAAAGATAAGCTCAGAATGCAACAAAAAAAGGTTATTGTGTTTGTGGGCCTGCTAAGCTTTGGAAAAAATACTAATATTAGTCTTAAAAAAAAAAATAATTTAACATTTTTTACTTATAAATACTCTTCTGTCCCCATGCTGGAAAATGTCCTGCGGACGCCTTTTTCTATCGATAAATGCGCCTGTCCATCTGTCTTTGTTCATCGATCTAGAGCCTAAACGGAGGGGCCGTATATTTTTTTGTTTTAATTATGAAATTCGTCTTAACTCAATGTCAACCTCTTTAGTATAAAACTGTATGCCCCTCCCCCCAATACAAGAATGTAGCCTATTACCTACAAGTTATTTAAAGACCTTAATCTTGAAGATCCGTTCAGAAATTGTTTTTTTTTTACAGATTTATTAACGACGCACACACTATGTTCATTTTTCTTAGTCAAAAATTATGCCGCTTATTACGAGAGTCTTTTGAAAAGTTGAATAAACTTAAGGTCTTCCATCGATATTTCAAAAATCTATTCGTTAATGTTTTACTATCTTATTATTATTATTATAAGCTTTATTTACTCTTAATGTTTACAATTACAATTTTCTTAATAATTCAAAATATTTTTTTTTTTAAATATGTACAAAGTTTAATTAAAAAGTTTGATGAGTATAAGCCTCCCCCTTCAATTTCCAACTTCTTCTATCTGTTGCTTCTCGCCAGTCGTTAGAGCAAAAGGAATTGATGTCATCTCTCCATCTCTTGTACTGTCCTCCAACATTTCGCTTCCTGTCTAATGGTATCCATTCTGTTGTTGTCTTGGTCCATCGTTCATCCCTTGTACGTACTATGTGCCCAGCCCAGTCCCATTTTAATTTTCTCATTCTTTGAAGTACGTCTTCAAAATTTGTTTGACTTCTTATCGTGTTGTGGTTTATTCTTTGGGAAATCCGCATCTTTAATATTGATCTTTCCTGCGACCTTTGGCATGACTTTAATTTGTTCTCAAGATACCTTGTAAGTTGTCATGTTTGGCACCCATATGTGAGGAATGGAAAAATCGAAGAATCAAAAATGTATTTTCTTGTTTGATTGGAGATGTTAAGGTCTAGAAGATTTCTAACGTTCCAAAACTGTCGCCAAGCATTGGTAATTCTTTGAGTAACATTTTTGGTATCTTTGTTAATAAACGATATCATTTGACCCAGGTACGTATAATCTTCTACATACTCTAGAATGTTGTAATCTATTTTCACCTCTGCTTGATACCCATTTGACATTATTTTTGTTTTTTGCCTATTTGTTTATAGACCTACTTTCTTACATTCAAAACATAGTTCGTTTAGCATAGTGTGTAGTTCCTCAGTTAATCCCAACTAACAATTTTTCCTCTATAAGGTACATTTTTTGAATTTCTATAAGTTATTATTTCTACAAGGCTTGTATTTAGTTTGGACATCGAAGTTGCAAATTTTCGAAGCTATATTTTTTGAAACAGCTTCCTAAAAACCTATTACGGGCAGAATCTATAATTTTCTGCAAGCCTTAATATTTGTAATTTGGTTACAGTTTTAGTAAGGCTTCCCAGAAATTAGTTTTGAGAGGCATGAGAAATAAAAGCAAAGAAAAAGCTTTCACAAGGAAGCACTGCCAAGAGCTCTTGAAGGGCCTGCTATCAGACGCCTGAAACAAGCTTCTATGTGTAGGAAAGTCTAATGGAAGCATAATTGTCAGTGGAATTATGTCAGTTTATTTTGTTGTGTAAGCCCCCTGCGCAAAAGCCCGATACAAGAATTATTTTGTGTACTGGTCGGCGCATGTATGTTTCTCCTGCCGAGAGAGGGTTACCACAGGTCAAATTATTTATGAAAATAAAAATAGGAAAAATTTTATCATTTTGAAAATTTAAATTAAACCGATTCATTGAGTAGGTATGGTCTAATATTAAATCGTTTATATTTTGCAAAACAAAAACGGAACAAACATTTATTTTCTGCAGTGAGATAAATATGGTAAAAGAAAACGATTTAAATTGACTTGATAGAAAAATAAAACGAAACAAAATATATTTATTTTTGAAACTATAATTATGTATATTCAGAATTGCACTACATATACAAATTATTTATTTATTTTTTTATTAGAAATGATTTAACAAAAACAGAAAACAGATAAACTTTCTTCATATTCGTGGTTTGTGCTTTTTTTTTTTTTAATTTCTATAAAAAAAATAATACCCCGGATCCCACCAATAAAAATGATTTCCTCAGAATTAAATTTGATCGCAGTGGTAACTCTGCTTAAGAATGACATCCAATTTTGGTTCTATAACCCAGCAAACACAAGCCCGACACAAGTATAATAATTGTGTGAACTCTATCAGACGCATGCGCGAGAAAAAATTTGCCTCAGCGAAGTGATGTCAGCCTAATTTGTTTCTATAAGACCTGTGAAGAGGTAGTGTAGGTAGGTAGGTAAGAGGTAGAGCGAAGTGTTGCACACTCAACATGAAAGCATTAAAAGCTGGTACTTCGCATGGAAAGTAGTATTGATGTGAAAATAAGGTACTGCTGGCTGAATTATTCACAATCGAGGTGACCATAGTATAGTTCCTGTTTCATCGTTAAAAAATATTGTCACGTTAAGAAATTCGAATGTTTTCAAAAATTATCTTAGTATGAAGCTTTCGTTTCTCAGTTGTTTTTTTTATTACATTTTAAACGTTTTTTAATATCTATACTACATACATAGCTATTTCAGTTGAAAAAAACTAAATGATGGTCTTTATTGTTTATGTTTTTTATTTTGGCAAATTAGTGTTTTTAAAAAAGATACAAATCAAAATTGTCAGTAAACGGTTTGTGTACAAAATGAAAAGTACATATTTTATGGGGCATACAAGAGTTTTTATATTTTTTCTCAACTCAAAGCATTTCGTTTAAAACAATTGATTTCAACAAAATCGAAATTATATTTTATTTGTTGTCTCACTAAAAGTATGTTTGTGTGACCACTTCCATGTTTTTTCTAATGAGTAAAGTAATCATAATAATAATATGAGTAAAGTAAACATATAGTTAAATAACATAAAGTAAAAAAAAACTCCCTTGCCAGCAACAGACGAATGGTCACCTGTATTTTTAGTTTAATTCAACAGGAAGCCTCAAAGAAGTTTTTAGGAAGCTAATTTCGGTTTTAAGTGGTTCCAATTCGGCACTCATTTTTCATATGCCAGGCTAGCTCGATACCTAAGGTGCCCGACTCTCAACCCAACCATCCTCGGTTCAACTCCCGCTAAATCCATCAAGTAAGTAATGTGTTTTTTCGGATATAAATAATTATTGTGAGTTAAATTCCAGAAGAAAATCATTACTAGCATGAAAATAATGGAGAAAATATAGAAATAAAAATTAAGAATTAATTTTTATTTTTATTTTGTTTTGCATTGTGCTTCGAAAAGGCTTCTCCTAGGCCTCGACAAGCCTTTTATAAGGGTTTTGAGATGTGTCTATCGAAACACTTGAACAAAACTACACTACTACACTTGCAATATTTGAGTGTAGTTTTGTTCTATAAGGCCTTAGCGAAATAAATTGAGTACTTTCAATAAACCTGTAAATGATTGCTTGAAAGCCTTTCGAGCTTCTCAATGTGAGCCAAATGTGTTTATCTAAGGCCTTATAGAGTCCAATTTGCTGATTAGGAAATAACTTCGATAGACCCTTACAGAACTTAAATTGTTAGTTGGGATCTTCATGCCTTTGTCTTACTATCAGATTACTATGAATTTATATTTATGAATTTTTATATTTGATAGAAAATTAAATTCGATCAAGAATTTCTGATCGACTTTTGTCGACTAGATTTTTTCGCAGTAGACTCTCGCGAAAAGGTCCCATATTTTTAAAATCTATATAACTAAGGGACTTATTGCGAGAGTCTGCTCCGAAAAAATCTAGTCGACTTAAGTCGATCAGAAATTTTTGATCTTGATCGAATTTAATTATCTATCAAAGACGGTATTCACATTGGACTGACTTCCGACTATTTTTGATTTCTCTGAAATTTATCTCCCTCCCACTTTATGGTTACAAAGAGCAATAAGTATTAAATTTTAAAAAAATTTTAAAATTTTTGGATTTCTTATGATGTTTTCTTTTGAAAATTCGTCCAGTAATGAACACCGTCAAATAGAAAAATTCGGATAATTTCATCTGACAGAAAAATATTAACGAATAGATTTTAGAAATATCGATAGAAGATCTTAAGTCTATTCAACTTTTGACTCTCAGCTCTCGCAATAAGCCCCTTATTGTAGGGTAGCGCTGCTCTTGATGAATTAAATATAAAATACTTAGAGGAGGGTGTTTGCAAATTATAATAATTTTTGATCACCTTTTGATTTTAAAGTGGCAAAAGTCAAATTGTCCCAGTCACATTTTTAGAATGAAATTTTCAAACACTTTGTAATATTTTTATTTTGCTCATAATTTCTACTATAATTATCTTCTTTATTTAAAAATATGTTACATTAACTGCGAATCGATTTAAAGCACCTCTATTGCTTTTTATTTAAACTAATATCTGTAAGACCAGTAAACTATTTCAAGAGACAAATTGTAGAATAAAGATAATTTGTTTTTCGAAATTGTGAAATTTTTCCTCAAGTTTTGAATAAAAAATAACCAAAAACCAAATTGACGGCTCATTTACACACGTTTTGGTTATGAAAGTATAAGAAAACAACCAAACCAATAGATTATTATCTAATACGTGTAAGCTTTTTAATTAATTACGAATTTAAAAATGTAGAAATCTGCCTGAGTTATTGCAGAGGGTTGTGAATAATTATTTCAATGCCTTAAGACAACTTCAACAATCGTTGTTTAAATGTTGAAATAAACGAAAAATCATGCTTTAAATTCACGTAAATTTATTAACACAAAATATCAACATAAAAAGTACGTATACGCCCAAGTGAACCACTGTATAATTTTTGTTTTTTTTTTTGGCTATTAATTTTAATAGTTAACAAAACTGCAGCATAATTTTATTATTGAACTTTACATGAAGCTAGCATGAGTCAGAGAGCAAATATTGGCCATTAGTTGTGCAAACAAAAGAGATTTATCTTCGGATCCAGAAAAATCAAATTATTTTCCTTTTACTTTTACGAAATTTTCCGTTACGAAATTTCATATACAAGCGGAAATATTTCACAAAAATTGTCTACATCTTCAAATTAAGATATTTATAGTTTCAGGTTCATTCTCTTTCTTTATATTTTTTTTTAATACGAGTAGATGGTGTTTTCCAAGTACATCAACGTAGTTGATACCTTATATCTGAGCCTTAGTGATGTGTAATTTAAAGATTCTTAAACATTTCCACCAACAAAAAATCTCATCTACAGAACCAAACATAAAGTTATTTTATTGACGCATCAATGCGGCACTTTCAATGATTTTGGTTGTTGACAGTAAATGTTAGATGTGTAGGAAGTTGTAGAATGTTATACTACACTTCCTCACAAAACCACTTAATCAGAAACTCAGATCCCAGATAAATAGAAGAAGAATTTGATGAGAAACTTATTACTATTTAAGAGTCAACACCAACCCTTGAAAGTAATTAAGTTAGCACGCATTAAGACCAATTGCCACAAATTTCAAATGCAAAGGATATGATTGTATATGAGAGAGTATCCCTTACCTTATATGTATATAACGACCATCAAGGATCCAAAAGGACCAAAGAATAAGAAAATAAACACAACAACAAAAACATCCAAAATGGAAACAAGTAGTTTAGATTGGGAAATGTAGGTAAATATATATAGTTACCTTTGCTGTGCCAACAGGCATCTTTCTATACGTGACTGTAATACATCAGGTACAGAGAGAACCGGAGAACAACACAGCCAAGGGTGTCCGTTTCAAAGCAAAAACAAATACAAAAATAAGGACAGATTGGATCTAGCTGTGTCACGTAGAAATAGTGGCAGACTAGGTATATAGGATATACTCTTCATTAAGTTCTTTTGCCAGCTTTTATTCCCTCAAACGTTTAATAATAATAAATAAATTAAATTGATACCTACAGCTACACTCGAACCAACTCACAGAGACAAATAATAGGAAAAAAAATCCTTCATGCTTCTAATTTCCTAAAAAAAACTCAGTTTTGTTGTGTCAGATTGAAGAAAAAAAAAATAAAAGAACAATAATTCTAACAACTTCAAGGATTTTATTTTGACATTTCTTAAGTTTGATACTTACACTCAATTTCAACCGAATAGGAACACAGTTTTACAAATGAAAAATACGATTTTTTACCAAGTTTGGTGAGCGAATTCAAATTTTTTTAATGGTTACCGCGTATGATGAGAATGTTAACTTATGAGTTTAGAAAAAATAATTAAAAAAACACTGAGATTTTTTCACTATTTGCATTGCAAAGCATTCTTCGAGCAAAATTATGTTTGTTTTCAACGTAATATGTACACAGGTATTATTTTCATTAATAGTGGGTATTCTGAGGTAAATATTTATTGACCAACAGATTGTAGGTAGTGTGTTCTGTTAAATTTATGCTGTTTTTCTGAAATTCCAAAAACAATGGGCCGTGCAATATCGCTTAAAACAGTTGAAAAAGAAAAAATCGATGTTCTTGAGGAACATGATGGTTTAAAGTGGACGTGCCAATGAAACAGAAATTGTTGTAGAAGTGCGAATGTGGTTTGTTCTTACATCAGGAATAAAAGTTCTTATAGAAAGAATACGAAAGGAGGCAAGAAAACAGCAACTACAGAAGCTGATCGAAGATCAAATTTAAGATGTGCATCGAATTCCTCTAATACAGTGGCAAAAATTAAGCAATTATCCGCTGTAAGTGCAAGCTTCGAAGAGTAATAAAAAGTTAAAATAACTTAAAAACTTTGGAACCGTAAACTGGACTTTTCAACAAGACAACGCTCCCATCAATACAGCACGCATGGTCAAGAATTGAATTGAGCAACAGAATGCGAATATGCTTCAATGGCAAACGTTTCCCAAGACCTAAGTTTAACCAAAAATGTTTGAGGCTGGTTAGTCCATAAGGTTTAAGACTCCTGTCATCAATATGAAGACAAAGAATTCTTAAGTGCAGCCAATAAACGTGCTTGGCGGTAAATTTCGCTAGATTATTTTAAAGCATTTTTATGATTCGATGCAAAAAAGCGCAAATTGTGAGGTTCTCATGAAAAAAGGTGGTATAGACCCACAACTTAAATTGATAATAAAATAAAATATTTTTTGTATAAAAAAGTTTGTTTAATTTCGTTGGACTGTCACGCTGGAAGGGTTCACTTCCCATCCTCGTCAACCTAAAACCTAAAAAAAAAATTTTTTTCAGGGCTACTGCCTCTTGCGAGGAATTGACAAAACCTCCAAGAGTATCACTTGTCATGAATAAGTGCTGCTCGTCTAGCCGTTCGGATTAGGCATAAAATTGTAGATCCCTTCCATTTCTGTCGACACGCGCACACAGTAATGGTTGCGAGTTGTTAGTCACTAGGCCGTGGTTCTTCACGAGCCGTTGCACCACCCGAGACCACGAGAATACTCTCGGTCTCGATCTCGGTCTCGCATGACGAGACCGAGACTTGACGGAACGAGACTGCGTTTAAAGCAACCGAGACGAGGCCGGGACGAGACTGTATATTGGACCGAAATTTACAGAGAATCTAATAAATTAAAAAATCCAATTTCAGCTAAATATTTATTTTCTTCTGCACATATTCAAATGATAATTGAAAATATTTCGTTCCAATAATCAGCAGTTTGTCCGGAAATCGTATTTTTCGGAGACGAGACCGGCACGAGACCTAGACGAGACTGAAAATTCTCGATTTTACTAAGACCGAGTCGAGACTTTCAAAAGTCTCGTCTCGTGGCCAGCCCTAGGAATGACCAAAGGTTTTTGAATTATTTTTCTAAATTCCCTAGCCTAAGTTGCAATCAATCGATTACTATCAACAAAATTATAGTTTCGCTCACCAATTTGAAAAAAGAGCGCATAGAACTCAGTACTCGCGGCAGAAGTGAATCTATTCGTGTAGTATACCAAGTTAATTATCTTATAAATATATAAAACCACCAATTTGTAATTAAAATCGGTCTGTATTCATTGAGCCAAAATTGTCTTAAACTGTAGTTTAGTTAAACCTGGGCCCCTATATGTTTAAAATAATTAATATCTCCATACCAATAGGAGATAGATAAAAAACTTAAACTAGTAAGATTCTTAGAATTTCATTATCTATTCACCATTTCAAAACTCTGGCATTCTAACTAACGGAATTAGAAAATAGGCATTTTCCTTTTTATCTGCTACAATAATACAGATTGTCAACAAATCCAAAATTATTGCACTATAAAATATATTAGCCTATCAAACAAAATTTACTTTTACTCTACTTCCCGACACCTTGCTAATCAATGATCTCAGCGTTGCACATGTGGCGTTACATTTTTTCGTTTCCCGAAAATTCAACCTTGAAATTTTACTCTCAACGCGCGTAAAGAAGTTTCACGTAAAAAAATGGTATTTTGCATTTGAAAAGCCATGTACCTATTCTGTTGAAAAGGAGTGTATATTTTTTTTTTTTGTTAATTTCTTATATTTTAGTTAATTTTTTTAATGTTTTTTTTTATTTCTTGACAAGTCGAATAGAGAAGGTAAATATAAAAGATTTTTCAATGTCATAACAAGAACGTGCTTTAAACAAGGAAAATCGACATTATGTAGGTAGGTTTTTGTCTGACAATTATATTGACAAGGTATAACATCCAATTAATTTAAAATAATATCACCTCAGGTATGAAATTGAACTCAAAGTATTTACCTATATTAACGAAAAATACTCAACTTCAGAAGAATGTATAAATGTAGTAATAGAATATCTCAGTATAGATTCAGTAAAACGAATAAGATGGACAAGAACATGGAAAATCTTGTTAATAATGAAAAATTATGAGTCTTAACATTATATACGTAGGTAGATAGAAAATAATTACAAATTATTTGAAAATTCTTGAAGATGCTTCTCAATTAAGGTTTATGTAGATTAAATTAAAAGAAGAATGAAACAATTTCGTGTATTTTATCGCTATTATTATAATCAGTGTTCTAGTGAAATAGCAAGTTGCATTCCTCCCCTTAAAAAATTCAATCGTAATACTCGCGCTTCTAGGAATGCTTATCAGTTCACCCTCGAGTGCAACTTCGGACGTACTGTAATGTACAGAGATACTTTCTTCAGTCGCACCACACGAATGTGGAATGCTTTATACCCTCTCATTTCGATGTGCAAACATTCAAAACCAATGTGCATCGGTTTCTCCTTCAAAGTCCTCTCCTGTGCTGTGTTAAAAACATTTAAAGGGTAGATCCTAACCCCTTTTTGCGTGCGTGGAATATCAAAGAAAAAGTAAAAGAAATAATAAATAAATTATGGAAAAAATCATAATGTACCTATTTTTTTTTTTATTTTTATAAAATGGTGCATAATATTTGACTCTGGTGGCTGCGGTTTAGGTACTTAACAGGAACTTAACAGAAACAATTTTTAGAAAATAATAACTTACGATAGTTAATCATTTTTAGTATGATACTAGGTTAAAAGTTGTGTTTTGCTAATTTTAAACGAGTTTAGCAACGTAATATCCCCTAACATTATACTAAAGTTAAAATCACCAACTGGCTATTTTATCTATTTAGTATCGTACTAAATCCATTTGAGAATTTTACTCCAGGTATAGCATGGGCCCGAAGGTTCCAGGTTCCAGTCCTGCTGGTACCCAACTTTTTTTTATTTTTTTTTTTTGTAAATGAAGTTAAAATGATAAAAATATAAACATCGAATAGGTTCTTATTTTAAGCACATTTTGGGCTTCCATCATCATAAAATTAATATACAACGCATAAAAACAATAGCTGTGTTCATCAAATTGTTTTGTTATCATTCTTAATTAGCAATTTACTAGTTAGCAGAAGGTTTACAATTTTAGAATAGATAGTAAATTGATTAATACTTAGGAAATTGCTAACTTGTAAAATGTTAAGCCCTTAACAACATTTTTTCTTTTTAATAATTTTAACTATATGCCTGTAAGACCTCAGGTCTTTTAAATGCAATGCACGGCACTAGTTAGAACGACTAGAAGGAAAGGAAAGATTTTTTTTTTTTTGGCACAGTGGATTGAGAATTAGATGTTTATCTCATGAAATTTCACGGGTGGCATCCAGTTGAAACTGGGGAATATAGAAAAGAATGCAACCCAGACTGGAGCTCGAACCCACACGTCCAGGTAAGCAGTCAAAAACTATATCCACTATGCCATTGCCACCACAACAGGTTGTTTAAATTAATTTTGCGCCAATGAATTTAAAAAAAAAATTTTAAATTTCTATGTGGAAATTGTTTAAATTGTTAAGCAATTCCTGCATACAAAATTTAGGTAATACAAAAAAAAAACCCCTTAACGAGAAATTTGAAAATGAATAAAATTGGTTCTATGAGAGGTTATCATCTTGTATGCTGAAGCTTTAAATTCGAATACAAAACAAATAAGTTAAGTTTTTTTCAGATAAAGTTATATTTTGCTTTTATATTTCGGAAGAAATAGAAAACAGCAACAAACCCACAAAATGGCGGAAAAATAATAAAATAAAATGTTTAACTAGTTAAATAAAATTGAAATATTCAGTTACATTCTTAATTGTGGTGGTAAGACGTGTATGTTTAAAATTTATTTAAAAACTAGCTGTTACCTCCCACAACACTTTTATTTCTTATGTGTTTAAAATTTTAGTTTTTAATTTGAAATTAAAATTTTGATGTCATTGACACCTGCAATGTGGAATTAATTCATTTTAACGAACGAAAATAGCCGAATTAAGTCGATGAAATAATCCTTCTAAATACAATTTTATTATTTGCATGTATTTGGAATCCCAAATTGATATTTTTTTCAAGTATTTCGAATTTCTACTCGCCCATAAAAATTGTGTTTTTAACAAACAGTTTCACATTTTTCTTAGTTATAAATTTTATTTAAAACTTAACAAGTTGAAAAATCTACCAAGCCACTCTGGCTGTCGAAAAAATCAGAAATTACAAAATTTTTATACTTGAGGTAGGTATTTTGTCGGATTGTTTTGTCTTACCAAAATGTTGCTTTTACTTTTATTAATTAACTGAATTCGTTAAACAAAATTTACAGATTTCACTCATAGTGTAAGAATGGGGGCATTGAATAAATGACTTGCATTTGCTAGATATAACAAAAACATGGCTAATTGTTTGCACTTAAACAACATTAAATTGAAGCAAGATATGTTATATAAGAAAACGATAACGTTAATTGGATAGAAGAAATCCTTATTTCAACATAAATACACAATAAAAGTAATTAATTCAAATCTTTTTGAATTTTGAAATTCTTGTAAGGTAAAGTTGACAACCTACCGTGATGCAATAAGGTACATTATAACTATTTTAATTTGGTAAGCTTTTCATTTGTGAAAGCTAAAAAATAGTTGTAGGTAACTGATGGCTGAACACAAGACTGTAACTTCAACCAAAAGTGCTCATCTTTGTGTCATACCAAACATTTCTTGCAACAACTAAATCGTTATATTATAGAGCTCTTCACTGTTTTCGTATCTTTTTTTTTGACAGTGATATACAAGCTTCATCCACAACTAACTACACCATTAGGCTCAACAACTTCCCAATGTGATTGGAAAGTCGAAGATTCAAGCGAATTAGGTACTTCTTCCTATCACTACTAATTTTTTGGCAAATATCATCTTGCCTGAATCTTTTATTCTACTTTTACTGACTAATGACTTTTTTCGACTTAATTGACTGCCTAACCTACCTGTAGCAAAAAGTTGAAGTTTTCTCAATTTTATAGTGCACCGAATTTTGTTTGATAATTAACATCTGGAAGAAACACTGGAACTTTTTTTGTTTGTTACCGTCATTTTATCTTTTTTTCTGTGCGCCAAACCAACTTTGCAGTCGAGAAAAGCACATTTTTTTTATTTCATTTTCATACGACTATGAACGCGCTCGACTGTATACTGTTTTCATCCTTTCGACTTCGTCAATTATTGTACTAGCTATCTCCAACTACAAGTGAACCTACTGTTATTGGTGTTCAACCAGTTAATTCTTCCAATAAGAATAGTTTTTGTTGTTTGTTTCACTTTCAATAAGTACACAGCTATGTTTGATTTACATAAGCGCTTATTTGCTGACAAGAGAAATATAAAGTAAAGAACGATAGGAGGACGAGGCCTACCAGGCAATGCTGCAGACTCGAACAAGAGCTGCTGAGAGAGTGGCTCGGGAGCTCTACGGGCTGAAACGAAAAGAGGAACGCCGACTTCTCAGGAGGAAAAAGAGAGAGCACGAGAAGCGGGCGGTAGAGTCTATTGAGGGTTGTAGCGGTAGGGGATATGTTCGAAAATTTTATCAGAGGGTGAAGCGATCCACCCAAGGATTCAAGGCTAGAACGGAAGCATTCCGAGATAAGAGTGGGAATATGGTAGTAGACACACAGTCAGTGCTGAGGATCTGGAAAGAACACTTCTCTAGACTGCTTAATGGCGAAGACAGCCAAGATGCCGCTAATAGGCAGAACGCTCCATTCAACTTGGACGATGATGGCCAAGAGTTCCGTCCACCCGACCTAACCGAAGTGCGGCTGGCGTTATCCAAACTTAAGTCGTACATGGCTGCTGGTGCGGATGGCTTACAAGCCGAACTATTTAAATCAGCGGGAGATGAATTGGCTAGGAGCATACACCAGCTCATCTGCAAAATTTGGTCGGAGGAAAGTATGCCCGATGAATGGAACCTCGGTATAGTGTGCCCCATCCATGAGATGTTCTGAAATGTACCAACTACAGAGGAATTAGTCTCCTAAACGTCGCTTATAAAATCTTGTCGGCCATCCTGTGTGACCGCTTAAAACCTTTTGTCAACGATCTGATCGGCCCTTATCAGTGCGGTTTTAGGCCAGGCAAGTCAACCGTCGATCAAATGTTCACACTCCGACAGATTTTAGAAAAATCCCGGGAATTCCAGATCGATACACACCACCTCTTTGTCGATTTTAAAGTCGCGTATGATAGCGTGAAAAGGGACGAATTATACAGAGCCATGTCGAGTCTCGGCATCCCTGCCAAACTCGTCCGCTTGTGCAGGATGACGATGGAGAAATCTCGCTGCTCCGTCAAAATTGGTAAGAACACCACCGATTCCTTTGATGTTGAGAAAGGATTGAGGCAAGGCGACGCGTTATCATGCAACCTATTCAACATCGTTCTTGAAGCCATTGTACGCAACGCACATGTCAACACCAGCGGTACAATCTATCAAAAGTCCGTTCAATTGCTTGCATATGCGGATGACATAGACATTGTCGGCAGAACGAAGCGAGCTGTGGCAGGGGCATTTGCGAGCATTGAATCGGAGGCGGCTAGAATGGGATTGGCGGTTAATGAGGACAAGACGAAGTATATGCTGTCATCGAGAGAGGAATCTCAACATCGTCGACTCGGGCAAAATATCACGATGGACAGATATAACTTCGAAGTTGTCAAGGACTTTGTCTACCTGGGCTCCACTATTACATCGCAGAATGACATCAGTGCAGAGATCAAGCGAAGAATTACTCTTGCCAACCGCTGTTTCTTCGGTCTAAGAAGGCATTTAAGTAGTAAGGCCCTCTCTCAGAGAACCAAGGAGACTTTATACAAAACCCTTATCATCCCGGTCCTGCTTTATGGGTCAGAAGCATGGACACTGAAAGATTCGGATAAAAATCTGCTAGGGTGCTTTGAGAGGAAGATTCTTCTTGTGATTTTCGGTCCGGTGTGTATCGAAGGAGTATGGAGGAGAAGATTCAACGACGCGCTATACGGGCTATACAGCGGCGTTGACCTGGTCAAAAAGCTAGAAATACATCTCTAGTTTATGTAAATAAGAGAATATGCCAATTAACGAATTTAAAATAATAATTCTTTAATAATTAATTAAATTAGGTAGGTGAAAAAAAACATTGACTCAAATTGTTTTTAATTTTTTCGAAGTTTTTTTTGTAAATCTTGTGCCAGTATTTTAAACTTAATCTGGAGGATCCGTTTAGAATTTTGTAAGTTATGAATTTATTTTATATTAATTCGTTTTGCTCTTGTTAAATTAATCAACAATGTTTTTTTAACATTACCTTTATATTTTAAGTCAATAAGCCCTAATTTATCGAAACGACTATTAACTCAATCACATTTTTGAATGAATTTGTATAACATTTTCCGATTAAGTTTGCATACAAATTTTAGTCATCCCTGCTTTAATTTTTAACCTCATTCATAAAGTTCTGATCTTTTTTGTTTGGGACAAGCCGTCTTCAGAATTGGGTACAAGCATAGCCACATATGTTGTCTCTCATCTTCTTGTGACTATAAGCTGCCTCTACTGTATAGTACTTCTATTTTTCCAGTGGTACAAGCTACAAAATAGATTATTACATTGAAATCCAAAAAAAAAAATAAAGTTAGGAATTGTAAATTGTTTTTTTTTTTTCAATTAATTTATTATGCCTGGCTTAATGAAGTATTTTAAAATCTTTTGGAGACAAGTTAGTTGCAGGACCACAAAGGCGCCCATGGAACATATTATGTTAGTCAGGGCTGAGCGCAAATATGTATAACATTTAGTTGACAAACTAAAAAAAGCTTTCGATTTCTACGGGTTCAATTACAATCAATTTAAAAAAATTGTTGTTAATTTTTTTTTTTAAAGTTAATTTTTTTTGTAAGAAATATAATTTTTTTTTTGTAAAAAATTTAATTTTTTGTAAAAAGTTATTTTTTTTTTTTTTTTTTTGAAAAAAAGTAATTTTTTTTCTTTTAAAAAAGTTAATTTTTTTTTGTGAAAAAGTTATTTTAAAATTATGATTATATACATAATAATAAAAAGGTTCAAAACTTTTGAAATTCTTCTGTGGTATCCTCTGTTCCTTTCCTATCCACAACACTATGTAAACATGCACTGTGATTGTACACAACATACCAACCGAAAATTCGATACGCTGAGCTTTTCATCGCTTACAACGATATGATCATTTTGATTTTGTTGGTAGCTTCTGTGGTAACACCAACCAAATTTTTTCGCAAAATGCCCCTACTACGCTAAAGTTAATTTTCATTTGTATTCATTTGTACTTTATTCATTTTGGTAACACCACAATTTGTGCAAAACGGGCCAATAACCATTTTCAATGTTAAAATTGTGCAGCCGTTTTTAAGACTAGCTAATAAGATTTTCCTTAACGACTAAAAATTTTTTATAAATAAAATAATGTATGGCGCTGCTATCCTACTCTACTCAAAGTACTTACAACTTCTTACAAAGTTTAATGAAAATCAACCCATTTGCCTAGACAATAGTGGGACAGACAGAGACACCAGGAAGCATTTTATCAAAAGCTCATAGTAATTTGAGGCTGTGATTTCAAAAAAGGCTTTACCCAAAAAATTCACTTTCGAGCTATGATTTTAAAAAAGGTTTTTTTTAAACAATTGTTTGTTTTTGTTTTTTTTTTTTTCAATTGGCTATTTGTATTTATGTATTTAAAATGTGGCAGCGTTATCAAAATGATATTTTTTACGGAGCAAGTTTTCTTTCAAAAAAAATCAGCTTCAATCAAAAAAAAGATGGGTTACGCCACTTTTGCATTGGTGGTCTTCTTTAAAAATAAGGAAAAAAGTACGGTTACGTCAATCAATTTTTTTTATAAAAAATATAACACAAGCTGAGCCTAAGGCACATATGGCTGCTTTATATTTTTACAAATCGATGTTTGAAACTCAGATCACCCAAGATGTTTCTTGGATGTTTCTTCGTATTGCACGTACCTACTCTTTTTTATATGCTTGGGATTTAAGAACCTAACTATTTTAAAGCAAAAAATGTATCTTATTCAATAATAGCTACATACAAATTATTATATCCTATAAAATATTTTTCTTAAAATGTTTCTAAAATTCTCATTTTTTATGTAATCCATATATTTTTTTTTAATTGACTCTTGCTCTAATTGTACTGAGAAACCCTTCAAAAAAAGGAAAACAAAATTAGCTACATATTCCCCGGAATATATAAATTGAATAGTTTCATATTTACAAACTTCCCTCAAAGGACCTTCTGTTATAATGATAAGAAATGTGGAGATTTTTTCCTTTATTTAAATACCTGAGCCTTTGAAAAATATTTAAAATTTCTTCATTCAACTAAATTTTTCTTCGTTTCGTACAGAAATCCTTTTCCAATTTTCTTTATTTCAAGGATATAACAATTTTAAAAGTGAACGATAAAAAGTTGACCTGAATACACGAAAAAGGAGTAATTTATGACTTGTGGTATAAAAAACGCATTTAAATAAATTGAAAGAGTTTGTTTTTCAACTCATAAGGATATAAGCTACATTGCATAGGTTCCATATGCCTAGGAATCTCCTATACCCTTCAAACCTTTTTAATCTAAAAATAGTATGAAGTCGTGATGAAGAAAACAACAATAAATGGAAAAACATCCTGTTTTCATTTTCTATCTATCATACCACCGACCGCCTACAGTTCATTACATACATATAAAACGAACGGTTAAAAAAAAATTCTTACCTTGTACTTATAGGTAGATATAATCAACAACATTGAATAATGCAGGGATCCTAGCTCTCAATTTAAGGATACTTCTCACACATCCTTGCGCGCTATAAAATGGAGATGGAGCATTGAAAGAAAAAAAAATACAGCAACCTTGATTAAAGTAATTTCGCAATTCGTTGCTTATGGCACGCTCTATAGGTACCCAGGTCGTCGAATGAATTCACTCTAAAGCTGTTTCTCTCACGCAAAACCAACTTTTCGAATTGCATTGAAGTTCAATAAATCACGTTCTTAAACAAGAAGTAGAGTAGTAAACCACATATAACTTGATGCCTAATAAATATAAGTTCGGAAATGAACTTATTCCAGCGTGATAGAGAACATCATCATCATCATCAGTGAAACACGCTTTCTATATAGTTACCTACGCAACCTGTATTTGAGATATCAACAACAACAATAGCAACAATAAAAAAACTGTGTCTTAACAAACTCAACTCAGATACACGCCACAATAGATGAGGATGGAGAACGAGCTGCTTCATTGTTATCAGAGCCGAATACTAACTTCGAACCAAGCAGAACCAAGGTTTCCCTAACCGATAACACGCATAGATAGGTACTTATAGGTGGAATTCAAATTTTCATGACATCACGTTTTTTCATAAACATAAAAATTGACTCTAGCGTCTGAATAAAATATGGCAGAGGCATCTTCCGCAAACGCAGCAAAAAAAAAAAAAAAACAAATAAAATAAAAATAATCTGAAGTGCACGACTTGGTCGCACGTACCTACTTTATTTATGGCTGATTGTGATAGCTTAAGGGTGAATGTCTAACAAATTTAACTTTTTCAACATTTATAAAATTATAAATGCTTTTTCGTAGAATTATGATGATCACTGTAGGACAACAGCTTTGTAGACTATAGGTAGTATAGTAAAAATGGAAATCACCAAAATGCAAAGATAGCTAATCCCACAATTCCGTCTGGCTGTACCTAAGCCTATCGGAAGCTCAACCTAATGTTGGGAAGACTTCTTGAAAAAATTGCGCAACAAATGAAAGGAGATAGCTGACGGGTGACTTCTTGAAAGTTGGATGGCCGTCTGCGAAAAAAAATACGGGTCTCTGGGTGACCAGTGTGGGTCATCTCACTCCACACATGCAATCTAGAGTATAAGAATCAGAATGGTAAGGGGCCGACCCAAATGTGAATGACCCTGTTTAGATTGGGAAGTTTTGGTACTGACTCACACTGTTTGTTGCTAAGGGAAGTGCGGCGTAAGAGGTCTCGTGAGGAATGTAGAAAATATAAAAACTGGACTCTTAGGTAGGTAGGTACAGATGGCGGTCACAAGCTTCCTCGCTCGATGACCCAATTAACGCTGTAATGCGCCGTTTTGATACCATAACTCGTTTGACCTGTGGATTAAAGAACATTTTTTTAAGATAATGAGGGTATTTGGTGATAGATCTCCCAACGGATCATCGCCTACGCCCGAGCTCGGCTGCAGTATGCTACGCTAAGCATTTTGCTGATTTGCCCAGGTCGCATACGATCTGATCCCTTAGGGTGATCATCTAGTCGCACACTCGGATATGGTAATCTCTGTACACCTTCGTCTGTTTGCACAACATGACTTGTGGTTACCAGAGAAAGTACCACCCGCCTGTATGACCAGACGCTTTTATTGGATTAAGACATGTGATGAAACTTATTAAGGATTTGGACATAGGAAAAACACCCGATAGGAACAAAGTTCGCAACTAAAAACCATCTACACTGTGCCAACTAGGCAACTTGTTGACTGGTATTGAAGCGAAGGTTGGCACAACCGTGTGATCGTCCGGTTCTGGTGCACCATGAGCCACCTTCAAAAACCAGTAGTCTCCTAGCTCACAGTCATAGGAGTTTGAGGAAGAAAATGGGGCAAAAGGGAACCGAAATTAATTCTAGATCCAATGAAACTTTCTTGGACTTGAACATAGGAAAACACTCAAAAGGGTCGAAATTCGCAACTAAGAGCCATCTACATTGGGCCACCTAGGCACTTGTTGACTGGTATTGAAGCGGAGATCGGCCTAATTGTGTGATCGTCCGGTCCTCGTGCACCATGAGCCACCTTCAAAAAACATTAGTCTGCTAGCTCGCAGTCATAGGAGTTTGGGGAACAAGATGGTGCAAGAGGAAACCGAAGTAAATCCTAGATCCATTTCGTCGCGTTGAGGAAAGAAGTCAAATCTTTGATCTTCGTTCCGAAAAGTTCGTTAAGGTCGTCAAAAAAAAGCTTCCCAAAAGATTGTTGCCTCATTCTGGCCAAAGCGGGACATTTACAGAGAAAATGAAAGACTGTATCCTTTTCCTGCTGGTCCCCACAACTACGACAGTGAGTATTGAAGGGGATGCCAAGCTTCGCCGCATGAACTGGACTCGTGAGTCTGTTGTGTTTTTTTTTTTTTCAATGTGGAAGAAAGTGGTTGATGTTGATGTTATTTCAATGTATTTTGAGGCGCCTCATAGTTTGTAATGTAAACACGATGGTACTCACCAGTCCGTACTCAATCTTATCAATCTAAACAGGGTCAATCAGTTTTTATTTGATGTAGAGGGACCCATCACAAGTGAAGAGACCTTGCACAAGTACTTGACGTTTGGGTGGATGTTCTGAAGGGAGATTGATACCGCAATAGTGCGAAAACTACTGAATAGCTATGCTGCCCATTTTCTGGCCCACACAGATATCAGTCGACCTACTCCAGGCATCTGATTCTAGCTTTTCAAGTTCCTAAAGTACATTATATATTGGCGCTATGATCAATAGCGCAGGATCTTGTGATTCCGATATCAAACAACGCGTAAGTGTATGTTAAATCTATTATGATCAAAAACTCGCTCCTAAGTTTAAAAGAAGGCTATTATACAATATACACGGCAGTTGTTTCAGCGCTAACATATGGCTCACATCATAGCTTTGAAGCTTTGAGGTGAATTAGTGAAGTGCTAGAGTTGTGGCCTTAGTCAAGGTCATAACAATTACTGGTTGAAAAAGGAGAAGAAGGAAGTGATTTGTAAGCTCTTTAAGTAAGCGCTACCATTAGTCAAAAGTTTAAAGTAAGAAAATACAAATGTATCTGCGTCATAACAAACGGTTTCATCAAAAAATACTACACCGGTTGTATTTAATGTATTCAAAAGCTTCAGATTTGAGCCTCAGACCTAAGATCAATTATACCAAATATATAATTGAATGAGTGGCATTTTTGTTTTTACGAACTTGTCGGACTCAACAAATTCAACTTTAGAAACAAGACTGCAAAATGCCGAATTCAAACTAAAACCTACGATTAGTAGCCAAATGTCGCTTTGTTTTTGTGGGTGCGCAGGTACATGCAAACTTCACCTAAAATCGAGATTTGAAGACAAAATCTGAAATTGAAACAGAATCGAACAATATTTCTTTGGTTAAATAGAATTAGTTTAGGAAAGAGAAAAAATTTAATATGGGTAAGTGGGAACAAATTAATCCATGAAATTTTATTGCAGGTATCGAATTTTATCCTGTACAACATATTCAAAGTGCCCCAAAATACGATCTTTGGCTTTTCGTATAGACGCATTTAAAGACGTGGAGAGGGTAAGGGGGAGGCGGAAGTTTATCAAGCTGAAAAATTTAATATTATACATTCTAATCATATGACACATGTTTTTAGGATGCTTTTCGACGCTGATTCTAAAGAGTTTTTTTTTTTTTTTAATTTTGGAATTTTAAACTTTGCTCAGTTTTTTCTTCAACAAAAACTGAGATCTGTCAAAGAAAAAAATATATTAATGGAGTTACCAGCTTTGTACACAATAAATTTAAATGTATTTACCTATAGTTTTAAGGTGATTCGGCTTTTTCTATCAACGCACCTAGCAAGTTTTCTATAAGATGGCACTAAAAAGTCATTTTCAGCATAAGATTGAGTTTTAAGTCAAAAGTCAATTAGAAACTTCAAGTGACCTCAACTCTAGAAATTAATGTGTTTCGACCAGATATGACTAAATTCAGTCAGTCTTACAAATTTTGGTCGATGTTTTCCAACTCTTATAAAAATCACAACAACAAGATACTGTGAATTTTATTATTCTAGGGAAATTTGTTTAAAAAATTTGTATCTTAGGGCCTAGTACAGGCAAATTAAGATAAAAATTGATTAAACGTGGCAAAATTGCAACAGAAGCTTTTTTAATTGATTTTTGATCAGTTACCATTACTGAACAACATATCCAAAATCGGACAAAATCGGACAATGGGAACACCCCGAAAAACGGGTTTTAAAATGGCGGATTTATTGGTATGTTGTTTTTGGTTGTTATTTTTATTTCGATGCGATTTTTCCTTTTTTCTATGTATGTATATAGTTATCACTAGTACCGTATAAAAGTGATCCATGATCCCCTCCCTCAATCATGATCCCCCTATTTAACAGTTCAGAGCCCTAGAGATAATGACCTTCAGCTACCACTTTTCACAAATAAACACTCCCCTTTTATGCCCCCCCCCACTCTGCGTTTGTGTGGCTACTGGTCGGTGGCCATCCTTCTTATCAGTTGAATAGGGTAACTGGTGGTGCGTTCTACACGCTTCTTTGCTGAAAGCACTAGGTACCTGTCAAAGGGGATGATGTTCGCATCTATGTAAAGAGGCTCGTTGATGTGATGACTTATTCGCTGCCGGTCAAAATGTATTCCGGTGCAGATCCTTACTAACATTCTTTCGAAAATTGAAGTTCCTTCATAGCTTCGAGATAGAGAACCAGACTCGGAAGGAATAGCTGATGACAAGCCGCAAAAGTTGCTTTTACATTATGTATGTTCGTCTTCTGGCTTTCTGCTTTTTTAATATGTTGTAAGGTCCTGTTAGAGTTGTCCGTAGCTCACTTTGCAGCTTCGAAAAACCTGTATTCGTTGCAGGAAAAATGCAACAGTGAAAAAAAGATAAAATAACGCCGTTTTTCCTGATACTGTCCTTTATAACTTTGGGCATATGCAATTTTAGAAAAAACCATCCATCATAAATTTGTTTGTTATAAAATTTTCTACAAGACCACACTAGTTTTTAATTTATGCATTTATCATATTTGTTGCTATCTTACCATAAAGTTAAAACAGAATTATGAATCAAAATCGAAGTAATATTATAAAGCGCTAAAAAAACAGGTACAAAATTGTCCAATGCAACAAATTTGGAATCTTATATTACAAGGCAATATTTCAAAATCCGATCCAAAACGGACTAATAGTTTTGCCAAAAAAAAAATGGTGTAAACTAAGAGCAGCGGGCAAAAACATTGCTGTGGTCAAAGTAGGATATTTAATTTGGCTCTGATTTGCTTACACCTACCTGGGCCAGTTCGTTCACAGCTAATCATCTTTAGTCCATGATTAGTGGAGCTGGGAAATCCTCAAATGTGTTTGTTGATCAAATCTTTTATTTTTTTTTTAATTCAAAGTATGAGTTGCTTGGTTGATTAGCATTAGTTAATTTAAGCCTATGAAGGTCACATACTAAATTTAACCCACTTTGATCAAACTGGCCCTAAATATCATAAAATATCATTATATTATTAACTTTTGTTTCCATCAACCTTGCAAGCGATTTTAAATGTTCGAAAAATGTTCGAAAATGTTCGCAAAAATGGTTCACGAAATCATTTTCTATTTATAAGGCATACATTTTTGTGTGTCTATTATTGCATAATTGAATAGTTTGAAGTTAAAACAGTTTTTGGGAAAATTTTCCGTCTGAGCTCCTGCCTTGAAGAATAAAATTGTTCAGGTTGGTATAGCTACATTATGACCGATAACAAGATTTTTCTAGGAAATAATTAAGTAGTATATGTGTCTTAACTGTATTTAAAAGTACTTTTCGAATTAAAACGGAAGAGTCAATGGTCCTGATTTATACCCTTCGCTGTCCGGATTTAGCCTGCGGTCCGCTTATAACCGATCCCTGCTCTAAAGTACTGGATTCCAAATTTGTTGCAGAATTGGAAAAATTCTTACCTGTTGTTTGAGTGCTTTTAAATTACTTTATAAATTTTGTTTAGATGTCTAGTTAGATAGCAACAAAAATATATCATGCACGAATTTAAGGACAATGTGGCCATGTAGAAAGTTGTATAACAAACATATTTATGATATATGGTTTTCTCCTAAATTGCATATTTCTAAAATAATAAGTGAAAATATCAGAAAAACCGGGTTAATTTTAGGTTTTTATTTACCGTTGCATTTTGTCTGCACAAGTTGGTACAGGTTTTCGAAGCTGCAAATTTTAAGCTACAGAATTACATCCCGCTTTTCGAGTTTACTGTCGATTGACTGGCCGTTTTGTCGATTATGGCCTATATACAAATAAATGGATTGTGGGTGTTTTCCAAAAAGGGGGGAGGGGGATTCATAAATGGTAAGTGTTTATTTGTGAAAATTGGTCGCCGCTATCATTTTCTCTAGGTCTCTGAACAGTTTGTGACTTAAGGGAGGGGGGTCATACATGGGGGGATCATAACTGAGAGAGGGGGTCATGGACCATTCTCATTATCAACCTGTGATAACTTTTTACATGGAAAAAAGGAAAAATCTCATCGTAACAAAATAACAACCAAAAACAACATGCCAATAAATCTGCCATTTTAAAACCCGTTTTTCTGGGTGTTCCCATGGACCGATTTTGTTCGATTTTGGATATGTTGTTAAGTAGTCATGAGTCGTAACTGATCAAAAATCAATTAAAAAAGCTTCTGTTGCAATTTTGCCCACGTTAAGTCACTAAATGCCTGGACTAGCTTTAGCTTTGCCACGCAGCGAGCGGCAAAGCGACAGAGTGCCTGAGCGGCAGAGCGACAGAGTGGCAAATTCAAGTGAAAGAGTGGCAAATTCAAGCGACAACTGGCCATTTATTGAGCGAAAACTCTCCGACGAGAGCGACTAGTTTTGAAAATGTCGTTGTAAAGAAACGTTCGTCGTAGATTTCAGTCAGAAAGTCGACTTCATATTTTAAGAAAAATTCGAAAAAAAATTTGGTTTTCAACAATGGGAAGGAAATACATTGAATGTGCATTTGGAATTTTATGTCAAAAATGGCCGTCATCTGCCATTAGGTAGACAATACAGAGATATTGTTTTATTGTTTTTAAAAAAATGTGACCAAAATTAATTTCTTGGAAATAAGTGCTTTCTTGCTTCTTTTGACAAAAAAATTATAGACTCTAAAAAGTCAGTTATGATAGGTAAACTAAATTCAGTTATTTATTAGTTAGCGAAAGAAAGCTGTTGAAGTTATGGACCTTTTGATGGTAGATATACTAGTTTTTTTTTTAGTACCACAAATTGAGTACTGGCATTCCGAAGTCCATTTTGTCTTCATTTATTCAATATAAACAAATAAAGGGTCCCAATTATTCCAACCGATAAAAATTTGCCAAAAAGCTCTTTCCAAGAGTAGACCTCCTAGTTCCTACAAGCATTGCAAATTGCTGCAAACATAATAGTAATTTTTATATATATTTTTTTAAGCACGCTTTTTGGTCAATTGAATTTAAATGCAAATAAAAAACTTTATTCTATCTTATCCCAACGTTTCGTCGTTATCCACAACTTCTTCAGGGGTTTTTTTTATTGCATTTTTAAGTTTTATTGGTAAATTTACATTTTTGTATTAAAATGTTGTCTTTTGTGTTTTTAAAAAATAATAAATACAATTTTGTTTTAATAAATTAACATTGAAACAATTACGGAGATTAATAAATTAAAAGGACAGATAAAAATGATCACAGTATAGTTGAGCAGGTACTTATGTAATGGCAAAAGACAACATTTTAATACAAAAATGTAAATTTACCAATAAATCTTAAAAATCCAATAAAAACGAAACGTAGGGATAAGATGGAATAAAGTTTTTTTATTTGCATTTAAATTCAATTGATCAAAATCGCCTGCATAAAAAAATATATATAAATATACAAACAAATTGGTCACATAAAACATACAGATATAATAGTAATTAGTTGCTCAGGATTCAATAAAAACAGATTTGAAAACAAAGTGACGAGATGATCTGTTCCTCAGAAATGTCGCTTGCCGCTCAATGACTACGTGGCCGCAATCATATAACCTCATATGTTTTAATTTATTTGTGTCGCTTAGGATTTTGTCGCTCTGTCGCTTGCCACTCACTGCGTGGCCAAGGACCAAGCCCTCAAGGCATTGGAACTGAGCGACAAGCGACGAACGAGAGAGCGATAAGTTTAAGCAAAACAATAACAATAAATTGCCGTTTGCAATTCCAAGTAAATTTCTGAAACTTTGTTGAGAAAATTGAGTACATTCTCTAGTAGCTCAGGATTTAAATTCAATAATTAAATAAATAGAACAGAATTGAAAGCAAAGCTAGGTCGTTTCTGAGCGACGGACTGACGACCTATCTCCGCAATCATTGTTATATTTTTGCTTGCGAACTTGTCGCTCAGTGCGTGGCCGAAGACGAAGTTGAAATTAAAGAAAATATAGTAACTAGCGCTGGCCACGAGACGAGACTCTGCGAGAATTTTTTTTTTCCAATTATCGTTTGAATATGTGCAGACGAAAAGAAATAGTAAACTGAAATTGAATTTTTAATTTATAAGACTCTCTGTAAATTTCGGTCGAAATATACAGTCTCGTCTCGGTTGCTTAAAAGGCAGTCTCGTCTCATCTCGGTCTCGTCATGCGAGACGGAGATCGAGACCGAGACTTTTCTCGTCTCGTGGCCAGCCCTAATAGTAACTGTAGTGATATACAAGTTGAAATCAAGGCTTGTTGGTTAGGTTCAGGTCCATCCATCAATGCAGCGCTTTAAAAATAAAGCCTCCAGAGTAAAGTTTTTTTTTTAATTCAATGTCTAACCTTTAGAATCCTTGTTGAGAGCAAAAAAAATACTAATTTGCAGGCTTCCGGATGATGTAAAAGGTAGATGGTAAACATTTCTTCCTCGCGCATCCATCCAGCTATCCTTTTTTTTCTTTCTTCATCGTATAAATTAAGGAAATTCTTCTTCGTTAGGTTGTTGCTGCATAAATGTTTTATTAGTACTACACCTACGAAACGTGAAGAAAGTATCTTATTTTTCATCTATCGTAATGTTAACCTTGATACACAGAGTGTAAGGTATTTTTGTGTTGTTCATTTTTCAATAAAAAGGAAAAAAAAATATACCAACTCGTATATTTTTAACAAAGATTGAGTTGGAAAGTTTTTGGAATTGAATTTTTTGGTAAGACCATTAAGTGGTACAACTCATACCAATATCAAGTAACTTTATCCTGGGAGGGGGAAAGAAGTCGTCTGAAAAATTGCCAAGGCAAGCATTTTTAAAACATTATTTAGCTTATTTTGAATAAAATTTTGTTTTACATGAGGGAGAAATGGCCTTCACAACAGGACCAACCCTAGATAAATATTATTTTAAAGTATTTAAATGTTAACATATTATAATTTGGCTAAGAGCAATGTTTAACTTGTAAATGGTTTATGAATGAGTTTTGTCATGAATAAGAAAAAAAAAAATATGATTCATCACGACTCTTTGGAATACTTAAAGTTTTTCTGAACAACTTTCATATTTCTCTGAATAGAAAACTTATTTTGACTTGACAACATATTTAGAGTCATACCGTTTCTAAAATATTGGCAGAAACCACAAAGAGAACCTGCCTACATATTTATCGACTTGTAGGGGAAGGTGGCCTAAAATGACCATCAAGGTAAAATGGCCCCCTTGCTACAAATCGTAGAATCGAACAGATTTAGAAGGTTTTGTGAACACAATTCCTTAGTTTATCTGATAGAACCGA
Source organism: Melangyna quadrimaculata (assembly GCA_949320155.1). Lineage (NCBI taxonomy): Eukaryota > Metazoa > Arthropoda > Insecta > Diptera > Syrphidae > Melangyna > Melangyna quadrimaculata. The sequence continues at coordinate 53,009,659 of OX439485.1, read as the reverse complement.
AATATACGAAATGTTAGCAACTTCAAGATATTATTTGAAATTTTACAGATCAAAATGTCTCTAGCCATCTCCAAAAGTAGAAACAATAAAATTTTGAGAAAAATTTGTTGACAAGAAACTGTATACAAAACGGTGAATTTTGGAGAAAGCAGTGAATGCATGTAAGTTTCAAGTAGTATTTCTTTTTAATTTACTGAAATTGTTTGATCTTAAACTAATTCTGTCTGTTCGGAAATAAAACTTAAAAAAAATCCTAAACGGGCAAAATGGCCTACTTAACATTCGGGAAAAATGGCATAGTGTGCCATTTTATACTTACTCTTACATTTTCATTTTTTTGTATAGTGAAAATGGTAGAAAAATATGAACGATCTACAGATAATCAGTCCTGGACAGAGGACACATTATCCAAAGCCCTAAATGCATCCAAAACGTCCAATGTTCCGTGTTTTAGTTTTGTCTTTGTTTATTTTACTTATAAATTTATGTTGTTCTAAATGTATTGTTGATGTTAATTTTTTTTTTGTTGAGTATTTTTTATATTTATTTTACTTTGAACTTTGATTCGTTTTAAATAAGTTTAAATTAAATTGAAAATGGGTTTTATCAACTTGCCTGGTTGGTTTACTTGCATGGTTAAGATTGCACACTAGTATGCCATTTTACCCGGGCAATTTTGATTGTTGGAATTTGAAGGCAGTTTGAAAATTAAATACTTTAAATACTTTTTGAAACTTTTTTAACTCGTAAAGCAAAAAAATGTAAGCGCTATTGGTTAAACTTTGCAAAGAATATAAAATTTCAGTTTGAATGTCACTTTTTTCCGAGTTATGGGACAGTTTAGGCCGTCTTCCCCTAACTGTGCTACTTCTACTGGTGATTTTCCTTAATTCCGTATTCGAATAGATATCACAGTTGTGATAATTTGTCCTCCCTTTCTAACCTTTTATGACTACAACTAATATACTTTAAATCCAGAGGTGCTTCAATGATAACCCTTATTCATTCTCGCACGTATACCCATCTAAATGACGTCTATAGTGTTAACCCTTATTTTAATCAAATGTACCGTTAACAGCCTTACAGCTCATATCTACCCAAAATAACAATCCCTCTTTTATTATTTTTATTGTTGATAGAATTTATATGGCCCTAATGTCAATTACACAAAAGATTAACTATATTATGGTCTTTACTTAATGATTTTCATTTCTATCACACCTTTATTCTGTCCCAAATGGACCAAATATGGCTGAAGGTTAAAGAGGATTTTACTATAACCTCATTTCATAATATAAGCCAATGACGGGCGGGAACTTTCAACACTATAACATTCACATTTTCATACTTATCCTTTATAATCTTCCCAATGTCGAATATGTAGGTTGGCAGAAGAAGGTAGGTATTCTTTCGGACTTTGGTATAGCGTGCACGTGAAGACCCATTGTTATATCCCAGGTAAAGCGATTTAGGTTTTGATCCAAAATCGATTTCATCATCGGCCACCAGCTTCTCTTACACCATATTTCTAGGTATAGGGATAAGAACCCCTACCCACCTAACCTACTGTTCTTAAATCTTTTCCTTTTGTCAATACACTCTCCTTGAGTCATCGCTGTAATCCTTTGCCGTAACAACCACCCATCCTCCTCCAGAGGACATAAAGTGAGACGTAGTAGGCAAAGAAATACATAAATTGGAGATTATTGAGAAGCACAATTCCTTCGAATGACATTTCTTTGTGTTAATTGTACCGTAGGGGTTTGGACATTGGGACTTCGCAGAAAAGAAAAAAAAAACAAATTCAGAAGAATCTTGTACTTCAGCTTTTGTAATTTGAGATAACTATTTAAGAAATTTGACGGCTTTTTATGAGGTAATATTGATATTATTAGAAAATTTGAATGTCTTTCTTTCGGTAGTGGATTATGTGGGGCTTCCTGCAAGAGACCTTACATTATTATTAAGGTAAGAAGATGAAGAAATTAAAATATTAAAATATTGAAATTACTTCTGTTTTAGGTGGAGTGAATGAATAAAATTCAATTATAAAGTACAAGTGACCTCAACTGCAGAAATTATTGTGTTTCTTCGCCCAAGGTATAACAGTGGGCTCTTCACTCAGTCTGTTATACCCTACTAAGACACAAATTTTGGTCGATGTTAACCGACTCTTATAAAAATCACAGCAAAAAGATACTGTGAATTTTATTATTCTAGGGGAATTTAATCTTCTTCTTAATTCTTCTTCTATATAAAAATGAATGTTTGTCTGTTTGTAAGTATGTTTGGCAATTGTTGTTTGGCAATTTGTCAACCAAGCGAAAAAATGCATTCCGGAAGAGGTAACTTAAGCAAAATTGAATGATGTGAGATTGGTTATATTCAGATTCTAAGAGGACAGCCTCAGGGTCAAATATTTTGTTCGCAACAAGGAGTAGCAGTTTTAGTTGTAATTGCAATTGCAATTCAAAATCCTTCATACTGATCATTTATAATAATAATGGTCACATAATGTACATGGGCTTAACACAAATTGGGCGTAAGTTAAAATTGCAGCAATTGCCGTTGCAGTTATAGATGCATTTAAAGTTGAAATACGTTAAATTGATTTCGAGAAAAATGTATTTAAATGTTATGTATTTTCAGAAAGCGTACTAATGTTAGCAGGGTGCACATGTCAGTAAGTAATTGCTGTAAGAGTTGCAGCTAAATTTGCAGTAATAATTAATTAAAAGTTAATTTATTGTGAAAAAAATCAAACAAAAAAAAACACTGGGCATCCTAAACAACTACACAGAATGATTTGAAAATGTTTACAATAATTAATTATGACCCCGCAAATAATAAAAATAATAACTTATAATAATTCATAACGCAAGAGTAGGTAAATAATAGTAACTATATATTCAAATTGAACACGGCTATTTACAACCCTGATGCTATTCACAATGCAGTTACACATTTACATTACAAACAAATATTGTGGTCTATTAATTTCTTTTGTTCCAAGAAGCGATGCAAGATTCGCGTGGTGTATGTTGTACGTTGCACATGGCTATCAAAAAATTACAGTTGCAGTATTAGTTAAAACTGCAAAAAATGGTAAAGCAAATATGTTTATATCCTCCTTACATCTTAGCCTGAACACTTGTTCCTACAACTTTTTTTTATGGGCCGGACAAAATCGTTGTATTGAAAAGAAAGTGGCCAGCGGGAGAAAAACCTGTCAGCAAAAGGAAATAATAATAATGATTTACTTATACATTAGGGTGGAGTTGTAATTTTTTTCTTGGCAATTCAAAATCATACCTACCTTCCGCAAAAGTTGCATATGGTTCTTAAAAGAAATCGGTTTTCTGATTTTTTTTTTCATTTTCCTTTTTTTTCAGTGTAGCAGGCATTATACAGCTTAGAAAGGTGTAACGAAATTTAGGATGATCCTTTTATCTAACAAAATGCGCTAAGTCACTTTAATGTGCGACGTCATTTTTTCCAAAATGTTGTACTTGAAAACATTAAATAAACTGTTTTTTTTACATACAAATATTTTCGGGGGACCAGTTGGGTAAGGTAGTTTTCTTTTCTCAATGTTTTGTATGTAATTCAAACAAAAGCTAATTGCGTTTCACTCATTTATATATTTATGTACCAAAGGGTATTTGAATAGCTCTTTGTTTTGAAAAAAGCTTATAGTCGGGGAGACGGCCATAGGACGACCTACCCTCATCTCTTTACCAGATGAGAGGTATACAGTTTTTTAGATAGTGTCCAAACAAACAGTTTGCGCATGGGTTACCTAAAAAATAGTGGGCCATTCAAAGGGTTTCCACGGTTTAAAGGTCAATTTTTGCGTTTATTCAATTATATGATTGCGCCATAAAGAGTAAAAAATTTATAATATGAAAGGAAATTTAATATAAAAATTTCCAAATTTGGGGATTTTTTGAAATTTTAAATTTAAGTAGGGTAAATTAGGGTGAAGGTATTAAAAGGTCGAAATCTTATTTTCTAAACGGTAAGTCATAGCGAAATGATTTTATTTGCAATCGATAGATTTTATTGAATACGTGAAAGTTTTACTTGACAACAAAAATTGTCAAAAATTTACAACTCGAGATATGAACGTTTGAAAGTCAAAAATGGCGAAATAGATGTTTGAGAAAAAATTTACTTTAAATCTTTAAATGTTTTCATGAAGTTGATTAATAAAAAGATAATAGGTATCTGCCAAATTTTTAATTAAAGTTTTTGTTTTGGCAAAGTAAATTTTTGAAAAATAATTTTTTTTTTTTTAAATTTAAAGGTTGTTTTATTTTTAGTTTTGTACCTTTTGGTATTTTCATTGAAATTAACATCAAAATACAGATAATTCTCTCATGTTAGCATGATATTACCAGGAGTCTATAAGAACTTGGTTAAAACTCAGGGTTGCCGCACTTTAATATTTCTCTTTGCGTCAGAGAAAACAGGTATGTACTACTCCCTGCCATACAGATGCCTATACATTTGTTTCCTTCGGAATATCCTAACAAAATTAAAATTTTCCCAGTGCTTTGTCAAAAACCTTTCCGAAACCTCCTTAAATCAATAATGAAGATGAAGAAATTTAAAAAAAATAAAATTAGTTACTTCTATTTTAGTTAGTTTTTTAAGCTTTTCAAGGAATTAGTAGGTTTAGATTGAAAAGCTTCTGTTATGCTGGATGGAATACTTGTACCAAAGGTCTTACATAGCAGTCAAATATGATGTGAATTTCAGATGCAATACTTAGAGGATCCGAAATATGCAAGACTCTGATAAAAAAGTGCAGTACATGCATCTGATATACCTTCATACACATTATATTCATATATTATAGACATCTGTATGACACTGAGTAGTAAATGATTTCTCTGACGCAAAGAGAAATATTAAAGTGTGGCAACCCTGAGTTTTAACCAAGTTTTTGTCGAAATCCGGTACTATCATGATTATATGGGAGAATTATCTGTATTTTGATGTTAATTTCAATGGAAATACCAAAGGGTACAAAAATAAAAATAAAACAACCTATAAATTTAAAAAAAAAATATTTTTTAAAAATTCACTTTGCCAAAACAAAAGCTTCAATTAAAAATTTTGCAGATAGCTACCTATTATCTTTTTATTAATCAACTTCATGACAACATACCATATATATCAATAGAACGTAAGCCATTTTTAACTTTCAAACGTTCATATCTCGAGTTGTAAATTTTTGACAATTTTTGTTCTCATGTTAAATTTTCATGTATTCAATAAAATCTATCGATTGCAAATAAAACCATTTCGCTATGACTTACCGTTTAGAAAATAAGATTTCGACCTTTTAATACCTTCACCCTAATCTACCCTACTTAAATTTAAAATTTCAAAAAATCCCTAATTTGAAAATTTTTATATTAAATTTCCTTTCATATTATATTTTTTTAATTTCTTTATGGCTTACCACATAAACTCAATCAGATAATTGAATAAGCGCAAAAATTGACCTTTTAACCGTGGCAACCCTATGAAGGGCCCACTATTTTTTAGGCAACCCATGCGCAAACTGTTTGTTTGGACACATTCTAAAAAACTGTATGCCTCTCATCTGGTAAAGAGATGAGGGTAGGTCGTCCTAGTCGCCCTATGGCCGTCTCCCCGACTATTAGTTTAATTAAGTATTTTTGTGTGCAAAGTGTCATAAAAACATTCAAACCCGATTTGTAACTACCCATCTTCATACATCTCCTGGGATTTTCGTTTCCATAATTTAAATCAAAATGGATACTCCATCAAAAAAATTTGCCAAATAAATGGAGGTGAAAAATTATGTAGGTATATGTGTGTGTGTTACCGACTTAAGTAGATATTTTGATCAAGTTACCTATCGAATATAGCTGAAAAAAGTCATATTACCTACTTATACGATATTTTTTCAGTCCCAAAAGTTTGCAAGTTCATTTTCGAGAAAACTACTTAAAACTCAACAAGAAAAGGACTGCAAATCTTAAAACTCGAATCATCAGAAGAATAACCGGAACATTAAAGCTGAAGGAAGCAGCTAAATTGCTGAGATAACTTCTAAAAGGGCTTTAGTTTTAGGTTCTGCTTTTGCTCCTTCCAAAGAAACAAAATTGAAAAAGAGCGATCCTTGATCAAAAGATCAAAACAAAAATTGCAAATAGGAAATTGGATGATCACGAACCTCTTCCAAAAATGTAAAAGGTGGCAGAAAGTTTCAGAATATCTCATAGGCAACTTCTACAATTTTTACAGCCGCGCCGTCTTAATGTTATCGATGGTATAGATCAGTCAAATATTGCTGATAGAAGTAATATTAGAAGAAGGTAGAGATCAAAATCAAGGACGCAATTGCCACAGGTCTCTGACAGGAAGCTGTTGGGGCTCTATGTTAACGGTCGCAAATATTTAAGCCAAATTTCATTAGAACCTGACTTCAAGTACCTTAAACAAGAGCAACAATAAATACTAGTGGGTGACTTAGTTGCTCCGAAAAATATCAATTGGCATTAGATTGAAAAAGACGTTATACCGAACATCTATTAATCGTGGAACTTACTCAAGAAGACCTTCGCTCAAAAATAATAATACAAAAATAATAGGCGCGTTCAGGAAAAGGAGTTAGCGGAGGGCCTCAGCAGTCTCAGTTGCCTAAACAGGATTCTTCAGCAAAAATTATCAGTTTGACTGTAAAAATACTGAGAAAAAAAATTTTGATTCGCTTGCTTAGCTTTTGACGGAGCAAAATCTCCGATATCTATGTTTCGTGAACATGCCTGATTATACAATTATAAAGCAGCTACTTTAATTTTTTGAGAAGAAATAAAACTAAATATTCTAACAATTCAATAAAATAATTTTTATGTTTCCTTATAGTAACCATAATAGTTTATTAATTCTCAGACTGGTTTTAATAGAATTTAAGCCATACAAAGGCTGGTAAACATTGTGATATCAATAATTAAATACGTACGCTAAACTAATAGAAAACTTTCAGAGGCGACATCTGGCGGTCAGTTTGAAAATTACAAAAAAATATTAAATCACGCTAAAAGGACTCCACGCAACTTTTTGGATGTTTTTTTTCAAGCTAAGTTGTTCCAGTTTTCAAATAAAAGTAAAAAACTATCTTAAAATTCATAAAATAGCCCAACGAGACTTTTTGGGGCGGTACGTTTTTCATATTGTCTTCACTTCGTATTTTTTGTAGTAGTCCGTAGCGTAATGGTTAGTGCGTTCAACTGTCACGCTGGAGGTCTTGGTTCGCTTCCCAGCCTCGTCCACCTAAAAACTAAAAAGTTTTTTTTCAGGGCTACTGCCCCTTGCAAGGAATTGGCAAATCCTCCAAGAGTATCACCTGTCACGAATAAGTGCTTCTCGTCTAGCCGTTCGGATTCGGCATAAAATTGTAGGTCCCTTCCATTCCTGTCGATAGGCGCACAGAGGAATGGTTGCGAGTTGTTAGTCACTAGGCCCTGGTTCTTCATGAGCCGTTGTGCCACCCGATTTATTTTTTTTTTTCACTTCGTATTTTGGTTTTTAACTGCAATGCGCGACCCCTAGTGGGCATTTTTTAACTTCTCAACGTTTCATTTAAAAAATTTCATTTAATTTTTTCCCTATATAAGATCGCTCCACCTTATTATACATTCTGATTTTGCGTGCGTAGCTTTTAAATGTTTGACCGTTCTTAGTTCACATTCTACCTTTTTTCCACGATCTGCCAGTATTTCCCCACCGGCCGTCTCACTTTCTTTACCATCACTTAATCGAGTTGTTGCTAAGGAAAAAAAAAACTGAAGGTATAAATCCTTAATTAGCAAAATATTGATATTCGGAAAATCGTTGGAGCCATCATCCCAGTTGATCTAAAAAAACTTGGTATGGGGCCTGATGTTCTTTTGGTTTCCTAACTGGGCTAAGTTATACCAACCCCTCGACTATCCACACCAATGACGATTTAGTTTTCTTAAAATTTCAAATTTCTCCAAAATGGCTCAAACGATGAATCAAAATCGTCCATATAGGTATTTTTCAAAGTTCGAAGTGATTGACTGAAATATGGGGTCACTTACAACATTATTAAGGCCTTCTATTGGCCGCTTTGACTAGAAGAATATTTTCACAACAAAACCTGTCTGTCACATTGGATCAATTAATGGCAATTTTATTGAAAAAATATGTAAATTAAAATCTTAGTGTCAAAAACTGAACAACAATTAAAGCGAAAACAAAATGTTTACTCTTTCTTTCTACATTCTAAGCTCAACCCTCATCAACAATCTGTCCCCAGCTCATCACAATTTTATTAAACAAAACAAAAAGTACCCACAAAAAAAACAGCCCCTTCTCTACTAAATGTCAATAAAAAATCATCTTAACACCGCTAAATAACATAAAAACCACACTAAATGAATAATTACCTAACCAAATCCTTTTCCCCCGTCACGTCCGTCGTCGTCTTCAGTCGGCGGCATGAGTCGCATCGTCCTCCTCTTTGTTATTCAAAACATGCCCTTTAGGCCTAAGATCAATCTTTTTTATGTAGGGCTGATTTTCTTTTTTCCCTTTGTAGCTGCCTTTAGGTTAAAAAAAAGGTTGAGTGAAAAAAAAAAACATTTTTATTTATATAAGTAGGAATACAAAAAAAAAACATTAAAGTTAATTTAAATTCACGTCCTCCATGGAAGCCTTTCCCAACCCCATCATCAGGCAGCATCAGGCACTCCAAAACGAGATATTACCGTTAAAATTATGCGCAAAAACAGGATACAAATGAGAAACCCAGAAACGAGTAACGTTTTCCCGGCAACTTTTACTTTTTAATTGTTCACGATTTCACACCAAAGCACAAAGTAACCAGGCAAAAGGCTTTTTGTTAATTTTCTCACGTTTGGGTTCGACTATGGGCCAACAAAATTGTATGTAGAAAGGAGAAAGGACCATGCCGATCCCGATGCCGCGCTGATTCCAGCCTCAGCCTTATACACAAAAAGAACACAAAGTATACGGCTGTTTAATGTTGTCACCTCTTCTTCGGTTTGGCGAAGTTCAGGACCTTTGTAATTTTTTTTTTTTGTTTTATTTTGTTTTGGTCTTTTTGTAGAATATTGTTGTGAATGTCTTGTTACTGCCTTTGCTAGGCTTTATATGGGACTTTTTTCTGCCCTTGTTTAATGTGAGAATTTAAAATTTATTATTTTGATTGTATATAGGGGAGAGTTGGTTAAATTGGCGAGGTTGGGGCAATTCAGGAGGGGAGACAATAAAAACTGATGACAGCACAAGAATGGGAAAAATATACTGTGTAAAGCTTATCGTTAACCGGTGGCGTTTTTAACCCAATATTCGCAAAAACCTAGCCAACCCGCCGCGCTGTGTAAATTCCTTATTGTTTTGTCCTCTTCCTGGGAATTCGTAGCTTTATACATGAATAGGCATACTGTATAATACAGTTGCCTCTGTCGGGGAAATCAGCAGCTTAATTAATCGCTTTGGACTGGTTGAAATGTGTATAGCCCATTTACAGTTGCAATTAAAGCAAAAAGCGCGTATTGTAATTCACTCCGCATCCGTACAATTGCATGTACTACGATGTAACAGGGTGTTCATAATATCATGACTTTATGTTAATATTTAAGGAGAGTGTGACTTTTGTATAAGATTCTTCAAAATGTCTCGTGAGTTCTTTTTTTTTTAAATCAGCCTTGATGGAAATTTTCTCAACAAACAGACCTGAAAGTTTAAAATTAATTTTTTATCAATTTTATGTGTGATTTTGAACTTTAGACCAGTTTATACCAATCAGCAGATAAATTACCAACAAAATAGGCTTGCTGATGAACATACATCTATGTATTTATTTCAGACGATTGTTATGTCTTTTGTAGGAATTCATTACTTTGTTTATACCAATTACCAATAATTTATAGTCTTCATCGATAATATGAGCTGATTAATTGGTTTCGGTTGAGACTTCAAGCTTTTCAATTGTGTTTTTTTATAAAGCCTAAAGCCTAGTACTCCGCTGATGCAAAAAGAAATTTTCCTATGGTCTCCAACAAGACAACGAAATGCTTACGAAAAGACAGCGGCAAAAGAATTATAGCGAGTTTCAGCAATTTTAAACAAAAAAAAAAGAAAACGAACAAATCTAAGAAAGCCTTGTTGTTATGAAAGAAATAAATAAAATAAAAACAAAATATAATTTTTCCGCACACAATAAATTGTGCGAAAATTAGTTCTGTGCGAAAAGAGAGTGGAGACATCTCCAAATGAACTAGTATTATCATCAATTTCGTTGGTCGAAATGCAGAGCAGAGCGAATAGCACAACGAATTTTGATTGATATTATTTTTGTTTCGCATCAGCAGCGTCTATTATAGGTACGCTAAAGCCTGGTACGCTACGTATGCGAAACGAAATTTTCCTGTGGTCTCCAAAAAAACACAGCTAAAAATTATTCATGGAGTTCATGGAGAGTTACACAAATTGCAAATAAATAAAACAAAATTTAACGAACAAATCAAACAAACGCCATGCTATAATGAAAGAAACAACAAACAAAGACACAAACAAACCCAAATGTAATTTTTCCGCCCACTATTAATTGTTTGGGCAATTAATTCTGTGCGAAGAGAGAGTAGAGACTTGTCAAAACAATCTAGTATAATCATCAATTTCACAGGTCGAACAGCGTACCACAGAACGAAAAGAACAACGAAAATTTTTGTTTATGATTTCGTCATGTCATTTTTTTGTTCGTTTTCGGATTTTTCGTTTCACATCAGCAGCGAAGGTACTCGGCTTCAAGATATAATTTTGGCTGGAACAATTAATACAAAACAGTCAGAAATAATTGCTAACTTCAAGGAAGGCAACAACATTGATTATACCTATAGGTATAAGGTAAATATTTTAATTTTTGACCTACTTTACGAAAGTAAAAAATTAATCTTTTATATCAGGTACAATTTTTCGGTACAGGATCATTTTAGTTTTAGTTGAACCCATACAATTTTTGAGTTAAATCGAATATTACTTTTGTGGACATTTCTATTTAATCACTCTCATTAAAAACTGGGTCATAGAGGATGTGTCAAATCGAAGTTGCTATTGGTTTAAATAATGTTAAAAAGTTATACCAGTGTTTTTTTCTTAAAATTTTGAATAAATCATTTTCTGTCTTGAATTTAAAAAAATTCAACTCTTTCTTTTTTTCTGTAGAACAAATGATAATGTAATTAAAAAATCATTTAAACTTTCATTTTTAATTTAATAACACCCTGTGTTAGTTTTTTATTTCTTTTTTTATATTATACACATGTATATTTACAATACGGCAAGCTTGACAACACGAAAACGTATCCTAAACGATTTATTTTTTCTGATTTTATTTTTAATTTGTAAATTTATTGAAACTGCCTTACAAAAGAGACCGGATGTGTTGACTCATGTTCCTTATCAGCACCACTATAACGATTTAAACAATCAGTGTTGTGAATTTAATCTACATATATATGAGTATGTAGCTGTGTACAGAAGTGTAAGATATATTCTTGCATAGAATTGAGACTTTAACAATATGGAAATTAAATTTAAGCGATTTAAATAATATTTAACACGATAAATTAAAATATTTATTGCACTTCGGAAACTTATTGTTTGAGTTTTTTTTTTTTTTTTGTATTATTGTAACAAAAAAATATTTTTGTTTATTTATAATGCTAAGGACTTTTGTTCCAGTGTGAGATCGTCTGAGTTTGGTATAGTTAGACTCAATCGGGTGGCAATGGCACAGCGGATGTGTTTGACTGCTGACCTGGACCTGTGGGTTGGAGCCACAGTCTAGGTAGCATTATGTTCTATATTACCCAGTTTCAACTCGATTCCACCCGTGGAATTTCATTTAACATTTAATTTTCAATCCACTGTGCCAACAAAAATCTTTCCTTTCATTCTATTCCTTCTAACTTGTGACGTGCATTGCATTTAAGGACCTGAGGTCTTACAGGCATATATATAGTTAAAAACTATTATTATTATTAACTCATTGAATTTGGTGAGTTAAATTGAGTTTAACTTTAATCTCGTCACTGAAAAACTGGACCTAAGCAATTAAAACTTGATTTTTGAAGTGAAACTTCTTTGCGCGCGTTGAGAGTGGAATTTCAAGATTGAATTTCTGTGAAACGAAAAAATGTAACGCCACATGTGCAACGCTGAGATCATTGATAAGCTAAGTGCTGGGAGGTAAAGTACAAGTAAAAATTTATATTGATAGGCTAATAGATTTTATAGTGCAATAAGTTTGGATTTTTTGATAATCTATATTATTGTAGCAGATAAAAGGGAAACTGTCCTTTTATGTGTTGCGAGGCAAGAGGAAGTAGGGAGGGGATGAGGTGTCACGGTGGTGTAGGAATAAGGAAAAGGGGGGATAAAGGGAAACGGAACTGAAAGGAACGGAATGGAATGCCAAGTTCCAAGGGACGCGGCCTGCTAGCGATGCTCGGCAGTTAGCTCGCCGAAATGGGGGGGGATCTTGCCCCCGAAACTTGACCTCACCTCCCAACAAAACATTTATCAGGCCTAAACACAAACACGAAATGGAAAAACCGCGGACGGACTTCACCACACCAGGGTGCTGCAGATGTCGAAGCAGCATGGCCCATACCCACCCAACCTGGAAGTTCTTTGGCCTTAGTTTAAACTTCCCCAAGAAAAAAATATAACCTTACTATAGTCTGGTCACTCCCCTATCATCGTACGGTTCGCCTTCCATCAGCACCCCTGAAAATCTTTCCTCAAACGAACATGATTTTGTTCACCAAAATCAGTACAAACAACATAGTTTCTTTAGCAAAAAGGGAAAACATTAACTTTTTTATTTCTATATATACATTCTTCAAATACAATCATAATTCTGTTGCCTCAAACAAAAATAAAACATCTTAGTGTTTTTACAAAATTGAAAACTGAAAAAAAACAAGGTGATAAAAAAAAAGGTTTCCGAACGACACTAACTTTGAATAGCACCCAATTTGGCACCTGACATATATATACGGTCAAAATAAAAAATCCTACCTGCATGGAGCTCCTTGGAGGTGGTATAAACCTCTAGCAATCAAAAAAACTCTAACAAAAAAACGCGAGGAAAAACATCCGAAACCTTAACTTAATCACTTACAACGATATTTAAGTTAAGTTTTAATAATTTTTTTTTTTTAATTTTTTTACTAATATTAGATTATCTATTGTTCTAGCTATGCTTTTTTGTGTTTCAAAATGAGTTAAGCAGCTTTAGGTTTTTAAATATTGGAAATAGGTAGGTATAGCAAAGTTAATTTTAAGGTTTTTTTTTTTTTCTATTCAATATAAATTAAATATCTTTAAGTTTGTAAACATTTTTTTGGGTGATTTCAGTCATTGTTAACGTTTGTTTTTTTTTTTTTTTTAAATAAATTATGTAGTTTTAAAGAACTTTTAAATTTAGTTTTTTCTTTAAAGTTTTAAGTTTTAACTCTTATGTAGTGATAAGTATTCTTAGGTAGATAAATTTTTCATTAGCTTAGGTAGTTTTAAAGGATTTTTAAATTTAAATTTTAACCTTTAAGTTTTAACTTTTATGTAGTGGTAAGTATTTTTAAGTAGTTTAATTTCTCACTAGTTTAGGTAGTTTTAAAGGATTTTTAAATTTAAATTTTAACCTTTAAGTTTTAACTTTTATGTAGTGGTAAGTATTTTTAAGTAGTTTAATTTCTCACTAGTTTCAGGTAATCTTAACGAAATCTTAAATTTAAATTTAAGTGGTAACTTTTAGGTGATAGTAATTATTTTTAAGTTTTAAGTTTCATATATAGGTAAGTTCTTTTAGGTAGATTAATTTTTCAATATTTGAAAGTATTTATAACGAGAAAGTTTAAGTTTTAGATAGTAATTTTAAGTTTTAAATTCTTATAATCGGTAAGTATTTCTAGGTAGTTTAAGGTTTATACCAAGAAAGTTTAAGTTTTAGACATTAATTTTAAGTTTTACCTAAGTTTTAATTTTTAGATAGCTGTAGGTATTTTTGATGATTTTGATTCTTCGATAGTAGGTATTAAGTAGTTTTAAATTTTTAACAATTTTCTTTAATCACTAGGTAGGTATAGGTTTTAATAAAATGATTTTTCTTAGTGTTTTCTTGTTAAGCTGGCTTCTTTATCATTTTAAGTTCTACTTAGCTTTTCAATTATCCCGGGAACTCTGCCTCCAACTTCCGACTTTTCTCCTACAGCTAACATGAGAGCTCACGATGGTGATCCTGGACAAAAAAAGTCAATATCCATATTGATTGATTCTCAAAGCAATAAACTGGTGGGGCGGCCCAGGCGCCCTTCTGCCTATGATCGCCAAATGATTCCTGACAAAAAAATTAGACTTGGTTTATACCACGATCACTATTCATTCTTGCACATTCCCAAAACTCACCCCTTTGATGTTTCTTAAACCGTATGGTTATAAGGTTTTTTTTTCTTTTTTTTATCTGGATGTCTACCTATAATTTTTGCTTTGCGCGCCGGCACCAATATCGGAGACAGAAATTAGAATTGGGTACCGTACCCTGAAATCGCAAAAAAAAATTTGATTTAAACTATCGTCCAAGAAAACGTTTTGCACCACTGTTTTTTTTTTCTTTCTAGTGATAATGGACTCACAATTATAACTTCGCGTATTAATAATTAATTTTTCTCTTTATAGTTTTTTTTTTCGTTTTTCTATCTTTTTTTTTTTCTTTTTGCAGTTTTTGCTCGCTTCCGTGCTAATCTTAAGTTAAACGAGTGAATGTTTCCAAACCGGCTGATGACTATCTAATGGAAATCTGAAGTCTGACAGGAGATCGAGAAAGTCACGGAATTCAACGTTCCACTATTTTCCGTTTACCTCTAGCACGGTATAATCATTCGATATCATGTCAGTATCCAACCCCTCCGTTATTCGGTGTCTGTGTTGTGTCGAACATTTTTTTCCAGTTCCCCTCCTGAGTCATGACGTCACGGTCTCGCTCGGCACTCCGAATTGATTTGGAAGGTAAACTTTCCAACCGGCTGAATCGGTCCAGTGCGAGTTTACACGAGGCAATCCCAGAAGTAGGGACACGTAAGGCATCCCTGCTCGACCAACCCAAGACAGAACCACGCCTGAGGGTATCCTGGCAACTTTCCCTTCCGTTCAGCTTATTTTACCTCAATAACTCCCTCTCATACACTATAAGCTGATTTAAGGCCTCCGACACCACTGTCCAACTCACTTTAGCCCTACCTGTCACTATTGACGTTCGCCCATGCAACCCATCTGGCCTCGATTCCATTACGTCTAAACTTCCAGAATGGACTTCCAGTTTCTGGAAGTTTGTTTGTTTGTCTATTAATTTTGTTCGTGAATTTCCCCACTATATCTAATGTCAAATATTTTATACGACCAACAGGTAAACATAACCAAACCGAAACGAAAACACCAAAGATCTCCACCTTAACTTCGTTTTTCGGCATTCTTGTTTATTTCGTCCATTGTTATTTTGTAAAGTTAACCGAATTCCAATTAAATAATTCTTAAATCCGCAATAAATACTCGATCGGGAATCCTCGTAAACATGCTTCATTCCGGACTTCTTTTGGTATAGGATTCTTTAATATGGAAATCCAAAAGTAAACACCTCAGAACCAAAGCCAATGTTGATGACCGTAGTCTCAACGTGACACAAAAGGATTTCCACACGATTTTCGAGCTCTTGCAGCTGGACGAGTTGATTGTAAAATTTAAAGTTCTCTTGGCTAAGCTCCTCGGCCATGTAACGGAAGAGTGCATAGTACCTGCGCAAATACATTTGACTGATGTAATGGGTGTATGATCCATTTCATTTTTAAACGAACAATTTATTTGCAATAACACGCGCCATACGCTCTAAACCACCAGCAGTGCATCCGCCATGAGATTTTGTCAGCAAATCATCGCCGAGAATAGGTTTAAGACCAAGTTGTTTGATGGCCAAGTGAACCGATGCCATATGCTTAGGTTTTACGGCCATACAATCGAATAATCGATCGACCAAGCTCATGGCTGAGAAGAGCACCTCGGACGGTAGCTCCGACCACATTTTAAGTCGTCATAAAACGTATGCCATTACGTCCACCAGCCGTAGCTCTACCTTAGACAATAGCAATGCAGATTTCACGCTGTTCTTGTTGAATCCTTGATGTAGGACTAGGCGCTGTAGACGATGAGGATGATGACTTTGAAGTCGATGCTGACTGTGTTTGATAGGATGACGATTGACTATTGCACTTTTAAGATGTAAGGAATTTTTGTTCTACTTATTTTATAGTTAGATATTTATTGACAAAAACAAGATTTCAAAATATATGTAACTGTATAAACAAAAAAAAAATAAATAAGTTGTTATTTAATAAAGACGCCGTGTTTTTCTTTCAATGGTATATTCTTTTGTATGAAAAATAAAATGTTGGAAACAAACAACATCTACCGCAAACACACAGAGATGCATCTCGTCTTTTTGGAACCCAACAACATCATCTGCAAATTCGGAAGCGATGTGAGCTATATGAGATCACCTTGATCATATTTTGAATAGCAAGTGAAAAAAAAGGTTGGACGAATATCTTGATGATATGTCGAAGCCAAAAACGTATGGAACTTTGATTGAACTGCAGGCAGTCTCAATCGTGTTTAAAAGAAATGTTCGTCTGTTGGAGCCATATAGGTACACTTGGTTGTCATTTTAACTACCGCACCGATTGTATTGATGTATTTCGGGTAGTCTATGCCCCAGCGAGACATTTCGATTCGGTTTAGGGTATAGCAAAAGTGTAAAACTGTTGCAAAATTTATTTTAGTGTATTTTGTTGTTTTGGTGCAAGAAAATTTTGCACTTTTGCAATGATACTAGACCAGTTGTATTGACTAGGGTATACCTTTATCATCTTACATCAGCGAGTGTAATGGAGGTACATTATATTACGTCGCTGGTACCAAGACTAGGGTGCCTCAGCTGAGGGAATGTATTGTTGTGACTCAAACGTTTGGACCTACCTACCATGTCACCTGGTAATGAAGGTATCTGATCTAGTTTAGCCCACAACAAATTTTCTGGGTATGACCGATAGCCTGCCAGGTCATGGACGGAAAACAAGGGCTCCTTTATCCTCTATAAAACCTGGGGTATCTTAAAAGGTGTCGTTTCTCTTCTCACAGATACCGGTAGAAAGTATTGCCATGGCTTTAGTGTTTCGGTTGGTGTATTCGTGGGGAAAAACCCACCCTATCAAGCCGGGCATGCATACATATTTTAAAACCTGATAGGAGAGTTTCAGGTACTAGGAGAGTAACATATTGTTTTGATTAACAACTATAACCGTTGCGTATCAGTTACTATGCGGCAAAACTAACATCTAACAGATACAGTGTGTAAAGTGCTGGTGCCATGAAATAATAAGTCTTTAATCGAAAGCAACTCTCAGGTGACCTTGAATTTTAAAAACATGGTTGTTTCTAATTTATCAGGTACGTTGTGGGGAGTTATACTCGTAGGTTTTTAAATTCTTTTTAGGTGTACGTCCGTATCGCGGTTGTGATCGTACGAGTTACTTGAAGAACCAAAAAAAAAATGTCTTTTTGATTGGAAGGGTTTGCGTAGAGCACCGTGTAGGTGTTTATAAATAATCAAGATAATAAATAAATGAGTAAATAAATAAATAAGTAATAAAGTATAAATAAAGGAGGAAAAAAAAATATCACCGAAGTTGTATCACAGTTCAATAAAGTTTTATCACAGATGGAAAGTATCCCAGTTCAGTATGGCGAACGAGAATGAATTGGAGTCTTTGAATGCCTTCCGTTAAGGATAAACACTTTCGAACACGTACATTTAACTTCTTTCAGGTACTAAGTAAGATAAATTGACTCAATAATTTAACAGTCTTATATCTCTGGTACTGTATGTCGGTTAAACAGTTTTACTTCTTATATATATATAGGTGCTAAGTCTAAAATAAATAAAATAAATAAATAAAGGTTCATAAAAAGTTCAGGTACTATATGTGGCTAATAAATAGGTAAAATAAATTATTTTCAGATTGGTTGTTAATGATTTGTAATTGGCTATCAGGTACAGTCGTGGATGAACTTAATGGAGTTGTTGATTTGGTTTTGTTTTATACGACTTGGAGTTATCGCCTCGGACTATTATAGACCCTGGGTAAGATTACTGCTTGAGGTCTTTGGCGTGGAATATGCCAATTTTTTTTCCAGATAGATTCTCTACTTCATACATTTGGTTGCCGACTTGTCTTACTATGCGGCATTTTATGTATTTAGGCGAAAGCTTGGCTGACAAGTACTTGGATGAATCACTTAGTATAAAGTTCTTCCGGTATACTTCTTGACCGGGCATAAATTTAACATTTCTAGTGCGGGTGTTATACGTTTTGGCCGATCTATCATTGGCTTTTAAGATATTTTCGCGTATCTGATCCCTTATGCACTGCAATCGACTTTGTCGGGGAAGAGTCAAGAGCTCGTTGTCGTCCACTGCGTTCAGTTTCCGGGCCAGTTCATAGCCACTTCCGTGCGTAACCATATTAGTGCCAAATAAAGCATAATATGGTGACACACCGATGGAGCTATGAACTGAACTCCTTAAAGCACATGCGATATCGCAGAGGTGAAGATCCCATTCACGTTGGTCAGTTTTTAAGTATGAGCGGATGGCCGCTAACAACGTGCGGTTAACCCTCTCCGACGCATTCGACTGCGGAGCATAGTTGGCCGTTTTAAAGTGTCTAATACCGTAATTGGACAAAAACTTTTGAAAATCGTTGGCCAAAAATTGCTTTCCGTTATCCGAGTGCAATATGTTTGGAACCCCAAACATACTAAAAATATCTTCACGCAAAAATTTAACGATACTTGAGGTGTTAGCGTTCCTCAAGGCTTTTAAAAATACAAATTTAGACAAATGGTCTAAGACGATGAACACATAGGCATTACCTGACTTGGATCTCGGGTAAGGACCTAAGAAATCAACATATAATTTTTCGAATGGACGATTAGAACAGTAAGAAGTGACGATAGGCGGTCGAGAAACTTGGTTGGTTGCCTTACATTCTTTACACACTGAACAATTAGAGACATATTGACGAATTTGGACAGTCATATTGGGCCAATGAAAATGTTGACGAATTCTATAGAGCGTTTTTGAAATACCGCCGTGGGCAGTTTTTGGAGGGTTATGGGCTTTGGAGATTATCTCTTCAGTAAGCCCTGAAGGTATCCACAATAACCAGGAGTGTTCAAGCATTACTCCGTCGCTTTCACATCTCAACGCCCGCTTATACACAAAGCCATCTACGACTTTCAAATCCGGCAATTCTTCGGGATGCGATTTAATTGTCTCAATGAGACTTGTATACTCTTCTGAGTGAAATTCTTCGGACTCTAGATCTACTAGTGGCGCTACTTCTTCGAGTACCAGAGAATCCACATGTACCCGAGAAAGAGTGTCTGGAACCACATTTAACGTTCCTTTTCGGTGTTGTATGTCGAAGACATAGGACTGCAATAAAAGACTCCACCTGGCGAGTTTTTCGCTCAGGTCTTTCATACTCATCAGCCATTTAAGGCTGGAATGATCCGTAATCACAGTGAAGTCCATGCCCTCGACATACGGCCTAAACTTTTTCACGGCCATCACCGCAGCCATACACTCTCTCTCGGTCACGCTGTAATTTCTCTGACACTTGTTAAGTTTTTGAGAGAAGGACGCGATAGGAGTTTCTTCATCGTTATCCTTCTTCTGGAACAGTACCGCTCCTATACCCGTGTCCGAGGCATCACACTGGATGTAAAATTTTCTAGTAAAGTCCGGGTGGGACAAGACAGGTGCGGTAGTAAGAGCTGTTTTGAGCTTTTCAAATGCTTCCAGGGCCTCTCCCGTCATTTGGAATTTTCCGTCCTTTTTCTTCAGCAGGTCCGTCAAGGGGGCAGTCAGGCTCGAAAAATCTCGAATAAACTTGCGATACCACCCTGCTAGACCAAGCAGCCTCCGAACCTGACGAGAGGTTTTGGGAACAGGGAAATCCACTATCGCCTCCACCTTCGCCGGATCGGTTTTGAGTTTCCCATCACCAACAATGAACCCCAAATACTTCAGTTCCTTGAAGCAGAACTTGGATTTGTTCATGTTGATGGTGAGATTGGCTTTTCGTAAACACTCAGCTACTTCATCTACCAATGCAATGTGTGTCTCAAAATCTGGTGCCATGATAAGCAAGTCGTCTAGATACACAAAAACGCGGTCCCTAAGTCGTGCAGGAATTACCTTGTCCATTAACTGGCATAACCTTTGGGCAGCATTGCACAACCCAAAAGGCATGACAGTGAATTGGTACAAGGGTCTTCCCGGTACCGCAAAGGCAGTCTTTTCCCTACTCTGTTTCTCCAGCGGTATTTGCCAAAATGCTTCTTTGAGATCTATACTACTAATGTAGAAAGTATCCGGTAGTCGGCTGAGGAGCCCCTCGATATGGGGGAGAGGATTAGCGTTTTTCTTCGTCAGTGAATTCACCTTGCGAGAATCCAGACAAAGTCGGTTCTTGCCGGGTTTTCGCAAGAGAACCACTGGCGAACACCACGGACTCTCGCTCTCCTCAATAACGCCGAGGCTCAACATCCGGTCTAGCTCTTCATACAAGATGGATTGTACCGCTGGCGAGACAGGGTAGTGACGCTGTTTCACAGGGGATGCGTCTCCTGTATCTATAACATGTTCCATTAGTGTGGTTTTACCGAGACCATCGCGGTCAAAACACAGAAATTTCCGCCTGACTGCATCCAATCTGGCCTGCTGTTCCGGAGACAACTGGTGAGCATTTGAAAGATCTGCTTCTTCTGACATTGAAATGGAGCTTATTATGTTCGGGGCGAGCTGGAAAGCACGCCAAAAGTCGACTCCCAAATAGACATCTTGGTCCAAGTTAGGAACCAAGAAGAACGTTATTGGATTTTCTACTTCTTTGTATTTCACTAGAGCCATTATTTTTCCCACTATATTTTGACTCTTCCCATCAGCCGTTTTTACTCCTGAATTAAGTGGTATTATCGGAACTTTAAGATCCTGGACCAGTTGCAAACAATTTTTGCCCAGAATGCTTATGCTGGCTCCACTGTCTAATAACCCTAAAAGTTTTTTTCCACCGATAGTAATACTAGCATAAGGTCTAGGATCAGAGTCTACTTCTAATATAGTGGACAATATATTCGCTCTCTGTTTTTTTCTAGCTCTATACCTTTCTCTTGTTTTTAAAATACTGTCGGACACTAAGACTTGTTGGTTATTAAAAATTCTATTTCGGGCTTGCTTATATTCAAATATTCTTTGATGTAGTGGTTTTAAATGTGAGGGGGTTGGGTTTATACTGATTTTGCTTTCTTTTTCATCATTCGGTCGCTTTAAAATTTGTATTTTGTTATTTTCTTTTTCAGGTTGGGCTACGTCTAAACCCTCTCGGGATTGACGGAAATTGTCTGAAAATTTTACTGTTGGGGGTTTTGGACTAGAGTCGAACGCGACTCCCCCGAAGATTTCGCGTTCTTCGACCGGTTTTCCGGGCTGCATTTTGGGCAGAAAGGAGTTTTCACCCCCTCATTACCACACTTGTAACAAAATACACTGAGTACTTCAGAACCACATTCAAAATAAGTGTGACCAGCACCTTTGCAGTTCCAGCAGATCAACTTAGTGGTATCCGCATATTTCCGTGGAGGAATTTTTTGACTTGCTCCGCCCACTTGAAAAGCCGCCACTTGCTCATCTGCTGGAAACTGCTCTTCCTCATCATAGCCGAGTTCATTGGCTGTAAACTTTACCGCTGGCTTGAAAGGCTTCTGAAAAGTTGGATCCCTCCTCGGAAAAGAAACCTCCGCATCCTTGCACGCATGCCTCAACTGATCCATGGTGAATAGCGCCATTGGAAACACTAACGTTCTGAGCTTTTCATGCAAGTTTTTCTTTAGGATTTTTACCACATCCACTTCAGGTATCTGGATCCTCAGCTGAGACTTCATCTTGTTTATGGCAGCAAAATAATCGTCGATAGTCTCACCGTAGGCCTGCTTCCGTTCCATAATGTCACGCATAATTTCATAGTCCGACTTTAGATTTCGGAATTGGCGCATTAAGGCGTCCTTCAACATTTGCCAATCTGGACTATAATTATTTCGAAGGAATTGCCAGAACCATTCGTAGGCTTCTCCTTTCAACATCAGATGGAAATCGCGTAAAATTATGGACCATGGACATCTATGGTGGACTTGAAGTCTCTCCACCTGCAAGATGAAGTCTTCTACCGTTCGGTGTTCAGGCTTTCCATTGAATGTGATGTTCCACCTATCAATCCTAATGGGTTCCCTACTAGGACGATAATCGGTGTTAACAGGCGGTGGAGGTCGGCTAAAGAACGGATTGGATACATCTCTTGGTGGCTGGTAAAAATAATTATCGGGAAATGGATCAGGTTGGAAATTTCGTTCTTGACCTCGTCTACTGGGCTCGTTTTGTCTATAATTTGGCGGACCTACTGGAACAAAAGCTCTGTGACTTGGATCGAATTGACGTTGGGCGCCATTTGTTGCGAGGCAAGAGGAAGTAGGGAGGGGATGAGGTGTCACGGTGGTGTAGGAATAAGGAAAAGGGGGGATAAAGGGAAACGGAACTGAAAGGAACGGAATGGAATGCCAAGTTCCAAGGGACGCGGCCTGCTAGCGATGCTCGGCAGTTAGCTCGCCGAAATGGGGGGGGATCTTGCCCCCGAAACTTGACCTCACCTCCCAACAAAACATTTATCAGGCCTAAACACAAACACGAAATGGAAAAACCGCGGACGGACTTCACCACACCAGGGTGCTGCAGATGTCGAAGCAGCATGGCCCATACCCACCCAACCTGGAAGTTCTTTGGCCTTAGTTTAAACTTCCCCAAGAAAAAAATATAACCTTACTATAGTCTGGTCACTCCCCTATCATCGTACGGTTCGCCTTCCATCAGCACCCCTGAAAATCTTTCCTCAAACGAACATGATTTTGTTCACCAAAATCAGTACAAACAACATAGTTTCTTTAGCAAAAAGGGAAAACATTAACTTTTTTATTTCTATATATACATTCTTCAAATACAATCATAATTCTGTTGCCTCAAACAAAAATAAAACATCTTAGTGTTTTTACAAAATTGAAAACTGAAAAAAAACAAGGTGATAAAAAAAAAGGTTTCCGAACGACACTAACTTTGAATAGCACCCAATTTGGCACCTGACATATATATACGGTCAAAATAAAAAATCCTACCTGCATGGAGCTCCTTGGAGGTGGTATAAACCTCTAGCAATCAAAAAAACTCTAACAAAAAAACGCGAGGAAAAACATCCGAAACCTTAACTTAATCACTTACAACGATATTTAAGTTAAGTTTTAATAATTTTTTTTTTTTTAATTTTTTTACTAATATTAGATTATCTATTGTTCTAGCTATGCTTTTTTGTGTTTCAAAATGAGTTAAGCAGCTTTAGGTTTTTAAATATTGGAAATAGGTAGGTATAGCAAAGTTAATTTTAAGGTTTTTTTTTTTTTCTATTCAATATAAATTAAATATCTTTAAGTTTGTAAACATTTTTTTGGGTGATTTCAGTTATTGTTAACGTTTGTTTTTTTTTTTTTTTTAAATAAATTATGTAGTTTTAAAGAACTTTTAAATTTAGTTTTTTCTTTAAAGTTTTAAGTTTTAACTCTTATGTAGTGATAAGTATTCTTAGGTAGATAAATTTTTCATTAGCTTAGGTAGTTTTAAAGGATTTTTAAATTTAAATTTTAACCTTTAAGTTTTAACTTTTATGTAGTGGTAAGTATTTTTAAGTAGTTTAATTTCTCACTAGTTTAGGTAGTTTTAAAGGATTTTTAAATTTAAATTTTAACCTTTAAGTTTTAACTTTTATGTAGTGGTAAGTATTTTTAAGTAGTTTAATTTCTCACTAGTTTCAGGTAATCTTAACGAAATCTTAAATTTAAATTTAAGTGGTAACTTTTAGGTGATAGTAATTATTTTTAAGTTTTAAGTTTCATATATAGGTAAGTTCTTTTAGGTAGATTAATTTTTCAATATTTGAAAGTATTTATAACGAGAAAGTTTAAGTTTTAGATAGTAATTTTAAGTTTTAAATTCTTATAATCGGTAAGTATTTCTAGGTAGTTTAAGGTTTATACCAAGAAAGTTTAAGTTTTAGACATTAATTTTAAGTTTTACCTAAGTTTTAATTTTTAGATAGCTGTAGGTATTTTTGATGATTTTGATTCTTCGATAGTAGGTATTAAGTAGTTTTAAATTTTTAACAATTTTCTTTAATCACTAGGTAGGTATAGGTTTTAATAAAATGATTTTTCTTAGTGTTTTCTTGTTAAGCTGGCTTCTTTATCATTTTAAGTTCTACTTAGCTTTTCAATTATCCCGGGAACTCTGCCTCCAACTTCCGACTTTTCTCCTACAGCTAACATGAGAGCTCACGATGGTGATCCTGGACAAAAAAAGTCAATATCCATATTGATTGATTCTCAAAGCAATAAACTGGTGGGGCGGCCCAGGCGCCCTTCTGCCTATGATCGCCAAATGATTCCTGACAAAAAAATTAGACTTGGTTTATACCACGATCACTATTCATTCTTGCACATTCCCAAAACTCACCCCTTTGATGTTTCTTAAACCGTATGGTTATAAGGTTTTTTTTTCTTTTTTTTATCTGGATGTCTACCTATAATTTTTGCTTTGCGCGCCGGCACCAATATCGGAGACAGAAATTAGAATTGGGTACCGTACCCTGAAATCCCAAAAAAAAATTTGATTTAAACTATCGTCCAAGAAAACGTTTTGCACCACTGTTTTTTTTTTCTTTCTAGTGATAATGGACTCACAATTATAACTTCGCGTATTAATAATTAATTTTTCTCTTTATAGTTTTTTTTTTCGTTTTTCTATCTTTTTTTTTTTCTTTTTGCAGTTTTTGCTCGCTTCCGTGCTAATCTTAAGTTAAACGAGTGAATGTTTCCAAACCGGCTGATGACTATCTAATGGAAATCTGAAGTCTGACAGGAGATCGAGAAAGTCACGGAATTCAACGTTCCACTATTTTCCGTTTACCTCTAGCACGGTATAATCATTCGATATCATGTCAGTATCCAACCCCTCCGTTATTCGGTGTCTGTGTTGTGTCGAACATTTTTTTCCAGTTCCCCTCCTGAGTCATGACGTCACGGTCTCGCTCGGCACTCCGAATTGATTTGGAAGGTAAACTTTCCAACCGGCTGAATCGGTCCAGTGCGAGTTTACACGAGGCAATCCCAGAAGTAGGGACACGTAAGGCATCCCTGCTCGACCAACCCAAGACAGAACCACGCCTGAGGGTATCCTGGCAACTTTCCCTTCCGTTCAGCTTATTTTACCTCAATAACTCCCTCTCATACACTATAAGCTGATTTAAGGCCTCCGACACCACTGTCCAACTCACTTTAGCCCTACCTGTCACTATTGACGTTCGCCCATGCAACCCATCTGGCCTCGATTCCATTACGTCTAAACTTCCAGAATGGACTTCCAGTTTCTGGAAGTTTGTTTGTTTGTCTATTAATTTTGTTCGTGAATTTCCCCACTATATCTAATGTCAAATATTTTATACGACCAACAGGTAAACATAACCAAACCGAAACGAAAACACCAAAGATCTCCACCTTAACTTCGTTTTTCGGCATTCTTGTTTATTTCGTCCATTGTTATTTTGTAAAGTTAACCGAATTCCAATTAAATAATTCTTAAATCCGCAATAAATACTCGATCGGGAATCCTCGTAAACATGCTTCATTCCGGACTTCTTTTGGTATAGGATTCTTTAATATGGAAATCCAAAAGTAAACACCTCAGAACCAAAGCCAATGTTGATGACCGTAGTCTCAACGTGACACAAAAGGATTTCCACACGATTTTCGAGCTCTTGCAGCTGGACGAGTTGATTGTAAAATTTAAAGTTCTCTTGGCTAAGCTCCTCGGCCATGTAACGGAAGAGTGCATAGTACCTTCGCAAATACATTTGACTGATGTAATGGGTGTATGATCCATTTCATTTTTAAACGAACAATTTATTTGCAATAACACGCGCCATACGCTCTAAACCACCAGCAGTGCATCCGCCATGAGATTTTGTCAGCAAATCATCGCCGAGAATAGGTTTAAGACCAAGTTGTTTGATGGCCAAGTGAACCGATGCCATATGCTTAGGTTTTACGGCCATACAATCGAATAATCGATCGACCAAGCTCATGGCTGAGAAGAGCACCTCGGACGGTAGCTCCGACCACATTTTAAGTCGTCATAAAACGTATGCCATTACGTCCACCAGCCGTAGCTCTACCTTAGACAATAGCAATGCAGATTTCACGCTGTTCTTGTTGAATCCTTGATGTAGGACTAGGCGCTGTAGACGATGAGGATGATGACTTTGAAGTCGATGCTGACTGTGTTTGATAGGATGACGATTGACTATTGCACTTTTAAGATGTAAGGAATTTTTGTTCTACTTATTTTATAGTTAGATATTTATTGACAAAAACAAGATTTCAAAATATATGTAACTGTATAAACAAAAAAAAATAAATAAGTTGTTATTTAATAAAGACGCCGTGTTTTTCTTTCAATGGTATATTCTTTTGTATGAAAAATAAAATGTTGGAAACAAACAACATCTACCGCAAACACACAGAGATGCATCTCGTCTTTTTGGAACCCAACAACATCATCTGCAAATTCGGAAGCGATGTGAGCTATATGAGATCACCTTGATCATATTTTGAATAGCAAGTGAAAAAAAAGGTTGGACGAATATCTTGATGATATGTCGAAGCCAAAAACGTATGGAACTTTGATTGAACTGCAGGCAGTCTCAATCGTGTTTAAAAGAAATGTTCGTCTGTTGGAGCCATATAGGTACACTTGGTTGTCATTTTAACTACCGCACCGATTGTATTGATGTATTTCGGGTAGTCTATGCCCCAGCGAGACATTTCGATTCGGTTTAGGGTATAGCAAAAGTGTAAAACTGTTGCAAAATTTATTTTAGTGTATTTTGTTGTTTTGGTGCAAGAAAATTTTGCACTTTTGCAATGATACTAGACCAGTTGTATTGACTAGGGTATACCTTTATCATCTTACATCAGCGAGTGTAATGGAGGTACATTATATTACGTCGCTGGTACCAAGACTAGGGTGCCTCAGCTGAGGGAATGTATTGTTGTGACTCAAACGTTTGGACCTACCTACCATGTCACCTGGTAATGAAGGTATCTGATCTAGTTTAGCCCACAACATATGTCTATTTTCTAATTTCGTTAATTAGACTGCTAGAGTTTTGAAAATTTATTTCGTGAAAAGATAATGAAATTCTAAGAATCTTACTGGTTTCAGATTTTTATCTATCTCCTACTAGTAAGGAGATATAAATTATTTTAAACATTTTATCTCAAAATAGGCTTATTTCAAAAATTGAATTAAATCAGGAGAATCAGCTAAAAATTTGAATTATAATATGGTTGCAAAATAAATAAAACCAAATTAAAGTTGTCATATACAAATTTTTGATTTTGCAGAGATTTTGAGTGTAGGAATTTTCGGAAATAGTCGGAAAACCTACTCAAATAAACTGATTTATATCTTTTAAATTTTCACCTTTTTTACTTTAAATTTTCACCATTATTATTTAATTTTCAAGCTTACAACCCTAACCCAACGAACATTTTGATATAGAACACATAGCTGCGTCTTACGATTTTTAGATCTCCAAAGAAGTTTCACTTCTGCCACGAGTACTGAGTTACAC
The DNA here is from genome assembly GCA_949320155.1 of Melangyna quadrimaculata. Lineage (NCBI taxonomy): Eukaryota > Metazoa > Arthropoda > Insecta > Diptera > Syrphidae > Melangyna > Melangyna quadrimaculata. Next base: position 52,981,667 of record OX439485.1, on the reverse strand, counting down.
GCGCTCTTTATTTTAACTGTGCGAATGTTATTACAAAATCGATCCTGGTTTAAGTTTTATATTCGAAGCTCTTATAATTGTTTGTGTAAAACAACATAGTGCGAGAGCCCACGATCATGACGAACGATTACCTATATCTATGTCCTATATCGTGTCTGTTGAAAGAAGGATCGGTTAAAAAACTCAATTTTGAATCCATTTTTTTTTGGTTAAGCGCGTACTTAAGGGATTTTGGCTGCCCTTAAAATGTTTAAACACAGTGCGAGCGTTGGGAAAATAGGGTAGGATTTAAGAGGAGATACCGATGCACATTGGTTTTGAACCTCTGAATATTAAAATGGTCGGGAAAGATAGAGCCGGGTAAAGCATTCCACATTCGATTAGTGCGGCTAAAAAAAAAATCTCTATACTTGACAGTGCGTCCGAAGTTTGGCTCGAGGGTAAACGGATGTGCATTCCTAGAAGTACGAGTATTACGGTTGAATTGTTTTAAGGGAGGAATGCAGCGGGCTATTTCACTAGAACAATGTTTATAAAAGTAACGGTAAAATAATGTAAGACATGAAACATTGCGGCGGTGGTCGAGGGATGCAAATGTTTCTGTTATATTTCTGTCACCTATCATTTTCAAAGCTCTTTTTTGAATCCTATCTAACAGACTCAAGTAGGTTATTGGGGCACCTGTCCAAATATGAGAACTGTACTCAAGTTTCGGACGGATAAACACTTTATAGATTACAGCCAGATCAGAAGAGGAGAAACATTTCTTGCATCGCCGAACAAAACCTAAGCACTTAGCAGCATTTTTGGCGACGTCGAATATGTGTTCATTCCACAGAAGGTGGTCTGTGATACACATACCGAGGACTGAAAGCTTTTCGGTTTCCTCAATATAAGTACCGCTCATGGATAGCGGCATGGGGGGTGTGTTTCGTTTTGGCGACAGTAGAGAATCATACGCTGTCGTTCTAGTTCCACATCCGAAGGACATGGATGTGAATCTGAAAACGAATATGAGAAGCTAAAGGGGGCTGTCATCAGCAAAACAGTTTAATGGATTAGAAGTTTCAGACAAAAGATCATTTATGAATATAAGGAAGAGAGTCGGAGACAAAACGGAGCCCTGGGCCACACCAGCATTTATTTTGTGAATTTCAGACTTGAAACCGTCCAATATAACTTGTATTGATCGGTCCGAAAGGTAGTTTCTAATCCAATGAAGAAGAGATTCATCAATACCAAATGCGCGCATTTTCGATAAGAAAGCTTGGTGCCAAACGCTATCAAACGCTTTAGAAATATCAAGCGCAATAATCTTTCTTTCTCCAAAACGATGTAAAGATTTGTTCCACTGTTCGGTGAGATATACCATCAGATCACCAGTGGACCTATTGCTACGAAAGCCGAGCTGCCGGTGATTATGAAGCTTTTGTTCTTCAAGATATTTCTTGAGCTGAAAATTAATCAGCGTTTCCATGACCTTGGAAAGAAGGGACGTTAATGCAATTGGCCGATAGTTTGAGGGTGAAGAAGATACGCCTTTTTTAGGGACAGGCTGGACAAATGCTGTTTTCCATCCACTCGGAAAGAGACCAGTAGAATAGGACAGATGAAAAAACTTACGCAGTGGTTTTGCCAGCGTTGAAGATTTATTCCGAATATATCAAATGGTGCTCGTCTTTTTTACGATAACATATTTATAACACTATAATAGCCTTGCATGGCTTGTGCTTAAACAACGACTATTCATGAAAATATTTTTTTTAATGAAAATCTACTTACACTCCAATTCATTCGTTTAAATACAGATTTTTTTTCAATAAACTTTTAACGATTTCTCCATAACCTTTTATTATTATGACAAATCTAATTATAGAATTTATTAAATGTAATATGGGGATTAAGATCCAGGAAGAATTTTGAATCCTTCTAAAAAATTGTTAGTCTTATGGCTCTTTTAACAATTTTAATCACTAAATCGACATTATTTTTGTGTCATTCGTTGTATCAAGCCTTGAAAAACAACCTAGTAACTCATAAATTCGTGAGAATAAGTATGCACAAAATCAAATAATAAACATTTAAAGACATTTTCTCATGAGTTTATTAATTTTGCCAAAAGGAAGTGTTCTAACCGAAGAGAAAAATGCTCAAATTCGAGACTATCAGGACGATGGTCATAGCAGTCGCTGTGAATGTCACAACATTGGAATAAGTATGCTGCCTTCGATATAGGGAAAACATTGAAAAAACAACAAACCGCTAGTGAACATGACTACAATACCTCAAGAAAGACAACGCATGCTCCGAAAAGCCTCAAATTCAACATTATCAGTTAGCAAAATCAATGATAAAACCGTAGTTAAAGTCACCAAAAATGCTTTTTATCAGATTGTCCGAGTAGCCACACATTTAAATCATCTGAAAACTAAAAAAGATCCACCGAAATCAGGCTGGTACAGATCTCATTGGTGAACTTATAAAGTTGATTTTAACTGGGGTAGAATCGGATAAGGTGATAGTTGATTATCAATTGTGGTGATCATCGTTTTGACTATTGCTGTCTCTATTTTTGCTTTTAGATGTGATATAGACAGCTATCTTCAAAACAACGATCACCACAATTGATAATCAACTATCACCTTAGCCGATTCCACCCCTGGGTATTAATGGCATACTGCGCGTCATACCGTTAAATGGCCTCCCTTCTTATGTCTTCTACTCAAGCTTATTTTTTCTTTTCTCATGTCATGTTAATAAAAGCTATACCCGCTGGGAACATCCAAATTGAACTAAGTTTTTTAGTAAGAACCACCTGATCCATTGGGGGCATATTCATAGTCGCAGATAGACCCAGGTTTAACTAAACTACAGTTTAAGACAATTTTGACCGATTTTAATTACAAATTGTTGGTTTTATAATTTTCTAAGATAATTAACTTGATATACTACACAAATAGCTTCAAATATTTTGAAATGATAACCTTAAAAAAAAAAATCAACGTTTGAAAATTCAACCAAAGCTATGTTTAAGTTAGACCCAGGTCTAAAATGACTATGAATATGCCCCATTATCTTTCACACCGTATTTTATATTTTAAGTGTACATTTTGAGATTTATAGTGCATAAATCAGAGCCCTATAAACAAAAAAAAATTTAAAATACTTTTTTATTTTGCATTTCACTTTTACAGTTTCGATTTAGAATTTTAATACAAAACCACCTAATGGTTATGAAAATATGTGTTTTTTTTTTAATCCAATATATCTCTGAAAATCTGTTTTAAAATGAAATGCAATGTTTTTAAATGTAATTCGTAATAACTGATTAAAGACCTCCTCGAAGACACACTCGACGCCGAACAAGCAGGTTTCCGCACTGCATCTTCCTGTGTGGATCACATCAACACCTTGTGGATTATCATCGAACAGTGCGTTGAATATCGATCACCACTTCACCTTCTGTTCATCGATTTTGAAAAGGCGTTCGACAGTGTCAATAGAGAATTTATTTGGCTTGCTTTGCGCTGGAGGGGCATCCCAGATAAATTTAATGCTATTATCAAGGCTACATATGATGGATCCAAGTGTTATGTTTTGCACAAAGGTAAGCTGTTAGAGGAGTTTGAAATCCAAAGTGGAGTTAGGCAAGGCTGTATACTGTCACCAATACTGTTCCTGTTGGTGATAAGTGACGTACTGCACGTGGTTTTGTCAAATGGAAATGGAGGAATTCAGTGGACTCTGCAATCTCACCTCAAACATCTGGACTACGCGGACGACGTATGCTTACTCTCTCATAGGATCATGGATCTCCATCAAATGATAACAAGGGTGGAGAGAGAAGCAGAAATCGTAGGGCTTAAGATCAACTCGGCAAAAACTGAAAGGATCAGCCTTGGAACTTCCTCATCAATCCAAGTAAATATTTCTGAACAACCAGTAGATAGGGTAGAGGATTTCCTATATCTTGGGAGTATTGTCTCTACGGGTGGCGGAACTGAACTGGACGTAAACAGCCGAATCAGAAAAGCAAAGGCTGCGTTCGGAATGCTGTCCAAAATATGGAGAAACAACTCTTTTAGCTTAAAGAGCAAGCTACGACTGTTCCGCCTCAATGTTGAATCCGTTCTGCTTTACGGCTGCAGCACTTGGAAAGTCACTGACACTGTCACTAGAATGCTGCAAACCTTCGTTAATAGATGTCTACGAAACATCTTGAGGATTTTCTGGCCCAACCGTAACTCCAATGCCGAACTTCATGCGAGTATCATTCGAGAACGGGTCAGGAGCCCATAGACTCCATTATACGAAGAAGAAAGTGGCAGTGGATTGGCCAAACGCTTCGAATAGGCGATCGGTGCATTGCTTCTCAAGCAATGCAGTGGAACCCGCTCACACAGGAGGGAAGACAAGTGGGCCGGCCTAGAAGTACATAGCGAAGAACGTTCGAACAGGAATCGGCACGACTGGGGAAAAGTTGGAGAGAGCTGAAATATATTTCAAGAAATCGTACACGATGGCGCGTAGGTGTAGTGGAGGCCCTATGTCCCGTAAGGGAAACATCAAGGATGTAATAGGTCCGAGGACCTAAGTAAGTAAGTATTATAACTGATATAAAATTTAAATCAATGTACCGATTTGTCTAATAAATAAAAAAGTATTTAAAATAAATTGCTATAAGGCTAAAAAGAAAAACATATGAGTTCTAAGGCTTAAAAGGCTTAGGTTTTATTCATATACAAATAATAAACATATACATAACATTATTTTCAGTACATATAAAACATAAAATAAGCTGCCCTGTCAGATTAAATATTTCCATCATCCTTGTTCTTCGAACCATCAATAAAACCAACTAAGTGTTTCTGCTGTATGGCAGAGTTATAGACATGTATATGAACATTTTGTAAACATGGAGATTTTATAGGAAGTACAAATCAACAACTATAAACCAAAGTATTTCAAACAGTAGTTCGATAGGACATAAATAAAGTACGCAAACAAGAATGAAAATAAATCTATCGATTTATGATTATTGCCGTCTAAACTACATTATATAAGAAAAACTATAAAACAGAGAAGAAACACCCTTCGATATGTATATAATCTTCTTTACTTATTAAAGTTATTTTCTCACAGCTTCCGTTGGAGAAAAAAAAAAAATGTTCAATAGCTCTAAGAAGGTATAGGTACATGATACATATACAGTATAAAATTTGTGTTTGTTTTTCAAACAACTCAACCGAAAGCATATCAGTTCAATATCGATTGCTTAACATACAAATTATATCTATAATAATTCCCTATAGGGGAAATTATTAAAGAATCAATGTGAAATCGAAAAATTATTCGATCAACTTAGCAGGGTGAAATAACCTCGAAATAAGTCTATTTTACGAAAGAACACCACAAACAACAAGCGTAGTTTATACATAGACATATTGAGCTATAACAAAAAAAAATTAAGGATCCAAGAACAACACAATCGAATAGGAATCTTCTATAAGAACAATCTAAAACTTTCGTTTAACTATGCTCCAAAACAGTGGCGGATTTATTCAAAGCCATACAAGTTAAACTACTAAGGAGGCCATATCTTTAAAATAAGGGGTGGACCATAAAGTGGTTTCTTTCTAAATGATAGGTTATTTTGACACTGGACAGCTGTTTCCCGCTCGGAATCTTGACAGAAAGTCAGTTTCATACCTCCGCAGAACGAAATGAGTCGCTTTGCGCTGGAACAAAGTTGGGAAATATTGAATACTTATTTCCAAAGTGAGTGCTGTGTGTGTGTAGCGCAAACAGTGCGATTTTTGAAAAGAAGTTTTGGTCGAGATTAAGACCACCGCGCGCTTGCAATGTTAACAAAATTGGTGCATCGGGGATAAGAAAACACGCATTTGATGAGAAGCCAATGCATCTACTGAATGAAAGTATGGTGCGAATTGTGGAGTGGTGGCATCATTTGAGCATTTTTCTTCGAAAATGATGCTGGGAGCAACGTTTCGGTCAGCGGTGGGCTTTACAGAGCCATGTTAACCACTTTTTTTACTGAAATTGAAGACATATGGATTTGGACGACCTCTGGTTTATGCAAAATGGCGCACCATGCCAACAGCCAATGCCATAATCGATCTTTTGCGCACCAATTTTCCAAATCGTGTTCAGCCGTCTGGGCGATGCCAATTGGCCCCTCGGAACTGCGGTTTCATCCGTTTATGGACTCTTTTTTGTGGGGAACCGTGAAGGACTGATTTTAGGCCAACAATCTGGAAACGATTCAAGTACTTAAGGCCACTATCATCTAAGCAATCCGGGAGCTACAGTCCGGAACCATCAACAAGGTCTTGGAAAATTGCAGTGACCGAATGGGCTACTGCGAGGCCAGCATAGGCAGACTTGAACGACACGTTGTGTTCCATAATTAATAGGAATGTTTGCTTTCACCTATAAAGCCATAATAACGAGTTTTTTAAAAGAGGTGTTATTTTGATATTCAAAGAAAAATGGCATTTTTGAGTTGAATAATCGGATATTTATTTCAACGTTAAAGAAGGAAGTATGTCATTAATAATGGAAACCAATATCAGCCAAATGGTCACCACGGCTACGCTTCCACAACAATATCCTTTTCATGAAATTTTCCATCAAAGTAGTAGCCCGTAGCATAATGGTTAGTGTGTTCGACTGGCACGATGGAGGACTGGGTTCAATTCCCAGCCTCGTCCATCTAAAAACTAAAAAGTTTTTTTTCAGGGCTATACTGCCTGTTACGAGGAATTGACAAATCCTCCAAGAGCATCACTTGTCACGAATAAGTGCTTCTCGTCTAGCCGTTTGGACTAGACAGGCGCACACAGAATGGTTGCGAGTTGTTAGTCACTAGGCCCTGGTTCTTCACGAGCCGTTGTGCCACCCAATTTATTTTTGTATTTAAAATGGCAAAGTGGCTGCTGTATGCCCTTAATAGCTTCACGAATTCCATCTTTGAGGTCTTGAATCGACGCTGGGCTGTTGGCGTAGACCTTATCTTTCACGTGGCCCCAAAGGAAAAAGTTGCAAGGTGTTAAATCACAAGATCTCGATGGCCAATAATTGTGATCACCTCTTCGAGAATAACACGGTCCGGAAACTGTTCCCGTAAAAGATCGATGGTTTCGTTGCTTGTGGAGCACGTAGTGCCGTCTTGTTGAAAGCAACCGTTGTTCAGATCAATAACATCCAATTCCGGCCATACAAAATTATTAATCATCTGTCGATAGCCATACAAAAATTATTAATCATCTGTCGATAGCGCAATCCATTCACCGTAGCTGTTGCTCCAGCCTCATTTTCGAAAAAGTAAGGTCCAATGACCCCGCCGGACCATAAACCGCACTAAACAGTTACTCGTTGAGGATGGAGAGGTTTTTCAACAATAAATCTTGGGTTTTCCGAGCGCAAGATGCGACAAGTTTGCTTGTTGACGTAGCCACTGAGGTGGAAATGGGTCTCATCAGTCAAGATGACTTTTAGATGAAATTCCGGATCATGTTCATGCATTTTTTATAGTGAATTTTAATAATTTCAGTGCGTTGTTGAAGCCTGTATCGTTCCATTTTAATAAAAGCGTAGTTTCTACTTGTCAAATGTCAACAAATTACAGCTCCAAAAAGTGACAACTACCGAAATAGCAGGCTATTCAAAATAACATCTCTTATTGGAAACCCCTTTACATGGAAAAAAATTAATTTTATGCATTTCATTGCATTTTTTTAAAAAGAAACTTGTATTTGCCGCACCCTTTAACAAATTTTTATTATTATAACAAAAAATTATAACTTTAAATTTAAAAAAAAAATTATTTACAATTTTAGCTGCTTTTTAAGAAAAACATTGGATTCACTTGGAAATCAATAAGCTTCTTTCTTGTTCAATTAATTTTTTTTTTTTTAATATTGTATTGTTATTTCTCTCAAGAATAACTTCAACGATTTTGATTAAAATATTTCCTGCTGGTCACTTGCGTTGCGGACATCAAGCGTAGTGCTGCTGGGCTTCATTCTCAATTGAGTTGATCTCTAGCCTGGTTATACCATCGAAGGGTGTTTTTGTTCTGTGTAGGAAAAAATTTGAAAACAGTTATTTATTGCAAGAGGTCCTTGTGTCTATTTCAATGGACCAAAGATTTTTTATTTAGATTTAAACAGATCTTCGGGTCTATTCAAAAATTGTTTTCCCTTACGATTTCTACTTGGCCCAGTACATCCCTGGCTATCCAGACAAAGTGTTTCATTCCTATTCTGAACATGAACAACGGGACATAAGACTGATACACTTTACAGTGTCATAGCAGGAAAGGAAAAGGACATTAAAATAGGAGACACAATGTCTGGATATAGACAAAATGACTGACAAAATGATATCAATGTTTTTCTTGTTTCTTCCTTAAGGTCCTTTCTATAAGTTTTCTTCTTTTTTTTTTAATTTAATTTTTTTTCTCGTCAAAGCAACAAAGAAAACCCAAAAAAAAACTTTTATGAAAATACTTTTCAATTGTAGTGAGAGAGAGAGGTACTGGGAGTTGGAGTGAGAAAGAGGTATGAATAGTTATGGAGAAAGTAAAAGAAATCGGTCGCCGTTCTTCAGAGTTAAAGGACCTAGTTTGTTGAGCTCGTCTGGTTCCTTTTGCTATGGTTTTTTTGAATCTGAACCCCTTCTGTACCCATGTCCTTTTTCGTTGATGCTCTATAATGTTATAGTTTTCAATTTTAGATGATGTCGTTTGAAACTAAAGAAAGAGGGAGAATAAGAAAACACATACGATTTGTGAACCAAATATAATATCCTTACTCGTAGTTTTCCTTTCTGTTTAGGTATAGGTATATCGAAGGCAAAGAAAAAACCATTAAGCAAAAGCAAAGAATCTAGTTCCGTAGAATTTTGTTTTTCCTATTGGTTGCCTTTGAATCATATATATTCGTCCATATTGTAAAATCCTTAAAGAAATAAAAATGGATGATGATTGGGTGATGGCAGAAGGCAGAGCTGTAGGCACCCAAAAGGATTTTTCCATCTCTACCGTCTTGAAGTAGGTATATTTATATTTATTTCAGAAGAACTCATCTTAAAACTAGAACGAACAGTTTGAAACTTTTTAAAAACTATAAGATAGGTAGTTGTTACTGAAAAATAAAACATGCTTCCTAAGAGAGTGAGTTAAATATCATTTTGTAAATTATTATATTATTATAAACACTATACCTACTAACTTCTCAAAGAAACAACACAAAACAAGAACAAACTTTAAAATTATATATTCATTATTAATGGGGGGAATTAGTTAAGTTATTAAGATGAAACAAGAAGACGTACGTTATGCAAAGACGTTATAGTAAAAGAAACTTAATTTATTGTAAATAATGTGCAAAATTGGTTAATGTTAATACCTTTTAATATTTTTAATGAAAAACTAATAAATTTTGATAACATTTTTCGAGTGTTAAGAAAACAAAGTAAAGATAAGCAAAACATACCGGTTTCTTTGTTCCATATTGATGATTTCTGGAAAGTCATAGAGCCCTACTGGCATTTTTTCAGGTCGAACAAATTGTAAAGTTATGTGTCACATCTTTTGATGTTGATTATATTAAAACTAATCAGTAAACTAAAATTAGGATTAGGATAAATTTGTAACTTTTTGTTTGATGAATTTTGAAAGGCCTTCGTGAATAATAAACCTTCTCCAGTTTTTAATTTTGAGATCCAAAGTTTTACGCTAAAATTTAAAAACTCAAAAGTTTGTTTTCTCCAAAATTAAACAAAAAAAAAAACTATCCATTAAGAAACCATTCATTCAAAGGACAATGGCCAAATATGTATAGTATGGACCTGGGGCCCAGCACCAATAAGAACTGCCTTCATATCGTATATAGGTACATATTTATGCATTCGTTGTCAGTTAACCGTTTGCCCACATTCGCTGTGTGACAGGAGTTATTTAATTTTGAATAAAATGAGTTTAAGGGTCACAATTCCCTATTTCCTTAATTTTTATTTAATATTTTGTGTATTTTTCAGATTTTTTAAGTTATGTTTAGGGGTCGCAAGCATCAATTCTATGCTAAAAGCAGTTTTTTGAATATTTAATTGGTAAAAAACAAATATTGGTTTTTTATTAATATTTTTGATGTCAAAATCATCTTTGCAAAACAACAAACAAATATTAATTTGTATCTCATTTATCGATATAAAAGTGGGTATTATGTTCAAGGTTTTAAATTGCAATTCGTAAAAGTTAGACAAAACAACCCACAAACAAATAAACCATTAGGGGGTTGAAAATATTTTGTAAGCTTATTCCTAGTTTAGTAGTTTAGTAACTAAGGAAATGGTTGTTCATTTCTTATGGACTGATTCCTTAATAGGTACAAACAAATAAGATTTTTAACTCAGTCAGTTTTTTACATTTTTTTATATATCTTTGTGTTTTTTTTTCAAGGAAGAATGTTAGTACGTTTTGTATATCATATAAAAAAACCATTAATCCATATCCTCGTTACACAAGTCCTCCCTACACAAGAATCACGGCGCAGGGTCAAAAGTCCACAGGCCAGAAGTCCATAATGGACTTTTGTCCCACTTGGGTGGGTCAGTTGTCCACAATTGTATTGTGGAGATTTGACCCACTCAACTGGGTTAAAAGTCCACAAAAAAAAAATGGTCAATATTCCCTAATTTTAGAACGAATGCTGGTCATAAGTCCACAATAATTTCATATTATAATATTGAAAAAAATCAGAACAATTAAGAATTATTTATTTATTTTGTTAAAAATTAATTTGTATACTCTTCACTACTCGTTAACTTAAAGCACACCAACTGACAACTTAGGCGCCTGCCTGGCGACTGAGCATACCCCAAGCGGAGCGACGGAGTCGCGTGAGCGGGACAGAGGACCCCAAAAAGGGAGTTCAAATCCTTAAACCCGCGAAGCGGTCCACCCAAAGTACTGTTTAGTACAAAAAAACTTTAATTACAGATCGACTGACAACATAGGTGCCTGCCAGACGACTGAGCATACACTTAAACGGAGCGACGGACAGAAGACCGTGAGCGGGACGAGGACCCGGAAAGAGTGTTAAAATTCTTAAACCCGTGAAGCCGGCCACTCAAAGCAGTCTTGTTAAAGAAAACTATCTATAAAGTGATCCACTGAAGTGGGTCAGAATACCACAATCAAAGGGCCAGAATTCCACAAGATTTTTGTATGGACTTTTGGCCCATCGGAGTGGGTCAAATGTTCACAATTGATTTATGGACTTTTGACCCACAGAAGTGGGACAAAAGTCCATTATGGACTTTTGGCTTGCGCCAAGAATCACTTGGGGTAGTCGTTAAAAATAAAGTTTCACGATTCACGCATTTTTAAATAAATAAGTCCGAAATCAAAGTCTTGTAGTCGTTTTACACTAAAATCACCTGACCAAAATCAAAGGCAGATCGTAGTCTAAAATCAGGATCAACAAAGCTACGTCTTCACAGACACAAAAATGCCATGAGATACTAGTAGACAAGTTAATAAGGTATTGCTTGTAGCTAGCCGGACGCCATTGTTTTTTTCCAGTCGGACGCCATTTTCTAAGAGATCATCATTAGCGTGTCAAGTATTCAAATATTTGTTTGATCAGTAGTTAATGTTATTTTAATGAAATAACTCATCGTTATATTTATCAACGCTATATTCATATGTAAGAACAAGTAGATAGATTTTATTTTCAGCCATTAAAGAAAAACTGTAAAACCTCTATTGATTTTGTAGCTTGAGCACAAAATGTATAAGATAAAAAAGGCTCTAATATTCTTCAAAACAGGAAAGAAACTTAAAATCGGTAAAAAACTGACTGAGTTAAAAATCTTTCAGTATCAAAAATAAAAAAATCAATCCCTTATAGTATATATTATAAGGGTGGTTTATGGGTGGTTTTGTGGGTTGCTTTGTCTAACTTTTACGTATTGCAATTTAAAACCTTGAAAATAATACCCAATTTTATACCAATAAATAAGATACAAATTGATATTGTTTTTTGTTTTCCAAAGATGATTTTGACATCAAAAATATTATTTAAAAACCAATATTTTTATTTTGTACCAATTAAATACTCCAAAAACTGCTTTTTGCATAGAATTGATGCTTGCGACCCCTAAACATAATTTGAAAAATCTGAAAAAATTCAGGTAGTGTGTCATGGGTTCAAAGAACTTAATTCCAAAACATGGCTTAAATCGTACGAAAAATACACAAATTATTGAAGAAAAACCAAGAAAATATGGAATTGTGACCCTTAAACTAATTGGGGCATATTCATAGTCGCAGATAGACCCAGGTTTAACTAAACTACAGTTTAAGACAATTTTGGCTCAATGAATACAGACCGATTTTAATTACAAATTGTTGATTTTATATTTTTTTAAGATAACTAGGGTGCCCGCGACCGCTTCGCTGGTCGTCAACAAAAACTCAAAGTTCTCTTCAAAATTTGTATCTATTGTAACGCTCTTTGGTATACAACATTTGTTGTCTTTCTATTTGTGGAATATATAAAAAACGCTGATGGTTTGTCAACTCTGGTGCATGCAACATATAACATGCCCATGTAAAATACTGGGTATTCTAAGTCTATGCCACACACTTCTAAAGACTGTCATTGTAAAAGCTATGCGAATTGGAAATTGAAGCCGTTTGAAATTGAATCGTAAATCAGATGGAATTAGCCTTTTAAAACTGTGGCTTCGATTACATTATTCATTAAGCGCTCAAGAGCAAGTCTCGTTCCGTTGCAAATTTTTTGTTGATTTATATTCCGAAGCATGATGAAAAGCACACTAACTTTAATCGTAAATTATGAGGCCGCATTCCTGGTAAATCAAGTGAATTAAGAAATTCTGTTGGATAGTTCACTACATCATCTTCGTCTATAATAGAATCGATTGATTGATTTCTTATGAGCCATCGTGCATTCCTGTGCTGTTCTGTGGAATGTTACATGTGGGCTTTTCATTAATATGAATGTTCAATATGGTAACTTCAGTAGGCCGATTCTGAAAATCGCGGCGGATTCTTAGTCTTAAAAAGGCTTCCGCTTTCCAGTTTTTGTTTTAAAATGATAGGTTTCTAGGTGATCGAAAAGTTTTTGATCGATTTCAAACAAAAGATGGAAAGCAAAAGAGCTTTTGAGAATAAGAAAATAAAAATCCGCCAAACGAAAGCGATCCGACGCGCTTTCTAGAATCCTCCTACAGTGCAGAATGTGCAGTTCGACCACCAATTTTAATTTTTTTTTTTTTGGCATAAAAATGGTAAGCGGTCACAAAGTCATTTTTTTTACATATAAACCTGCTACAGAACAATACCTTTCCAACAAAAAAAATTCATCAAATTCGGAGCTACCAAACTTGAGATATAAGAGCACAAACGAACAACAATTCATTTTTATATATATAGAAGATAGATAGATTAACTTGGTATACTACACAAATAGCTTCAAATATTTTGAAAAGATAAAATTAAAAAAAAAATAGAATCAACGTCCGAAAATTCAACCAAACCTATGTTTAACTTAGACCCAGGTCTAAAATGACTATGAATATGACTCATTTTATTTAAAATTAAATAACTTCTGTCACACAGCGAATTAAAACAAACGGCTAATGGATAATATATGCATAAACATGTACCTATATAAACGATATGAAGGCCGTTCTTATTAGTGCCCAATTTGCCCATTATCCTTTTGTCTTTGATCTAAAAAAATTGTCCTCATGTTGAAGAAATTATGTTAAATTCCTTCGTTTGAATAGATTTTTATGAGTACTAACAACACTTAAAAGTAAAAGTTGTCAAAAAAACCACATAATTTTGTAGCTTGAGCATACATTTTATAGGCTGTTAGTGAATTTCTTACAATTTTTGGAACTTTTCAAATTTGCTTCGGCATAATTGTTACAAAAAGAAAATTAATATTTTAACGATATTTTATGATAGTTAAGGGGGAAATTACTCTTTGGATTCTAACGAGCCTTAAAAATGATTCATTTAATTAGTTTTTATTATATAGTCCAGTGCAATAATAAAATTGTATATGGGGGACCCAGCAGTTTGTACCACCCATAATTTTTTTTTTTTATTCGATAGAGCAACTCTCTCGAATTGCTTTTCTCGAAGTTTCTCCATACTAGAACAATTAATAGTCAAAACTAGCAGCATAAACACCTTTTTTTGTGTGAGTTTCTTACTTTCAAAGACTATCGAAATCCGTGCAAAATTATCGCAATTACTGGACCAGCGATTCACAAACTTTTTAAGCTTTGGAACCCTTAAAAAGGTGCAAATATATTTCGGAACCCCAAACTCTTAAAAAACTGAAAAACAACACAATCACAATTCAAAATCAATTTTTGTTTATACCCACTTCAAAAAAATGTTTAAATTCTAAGTAGGCTTTAGGTCTTTTTTGCTTTAAAATTATAATCAGACGACGTTTGAAACGTGGTTGCGTTTTTCTTCAGGTCTCTAAAAAATGTTTGTTAATAATTTATATCTACACATTTGGAAATCATGGAATACTTACAACTTTTATTAACAAACATTTGTTTGAGACCTGAATAAAAACGTAACCACGTTTGAAACATCGTCTGATTATAATTTTTAAAGCAAAAAAGACCTACTTAGAATTTAAACATTTTTTTACAAAAAGGTCACGAAGAAGGAATAATTATACCCACTTCATGTGAGTGTGACTTGTAATTTTCTTTGAAAAGCGAGTGTTGTCACTTTTTTTTTTTAATTATGAGAAGCTCACAGTTCGAGAAAAAAAAAATGTAAACGTCAAATATTTTTGATGTTTGTAGTTTCAAAAATTGGCAGGTAGGTAGGGTTTTTTGGTTTCTAATTTTAAAAATGTATAATTTATTTAACTAAAAATTATTGTCATAGCTCCATTAGAATAAATTAAGAAAAAAAGTTATAAGCTAAACAAATTTTTTTTTAAAACACAAACAAATGTTGAAAGGTTTTAATATGTTTTGGAAATACTACACCAAAATAATTTTAACTCAGTTATGGGGATTATTACGCAAATTGAATTTGCTTTACTTTATTAATGTAGCAAATATATTTTATTTTAATTAAAACTGGCGTGTGATGGGGTGACATTGGCCCTCATTTGAAGGGAATGGTCTCGACTTATTATGAAAAAATGCATCAAAATTATAAGATATTTGTCCTAAAAAGACGTACGAAGCTTACAATTCCAAGTCTCTTAAGACTGCTAACGAGGAGTGCAAGATTGATCCTCCTAATATTGTTCCAGTTATATATAACAATTCATGTACATATTTACAAAAAAAAGAAAATAAATTAAACTCTTAAAAATAATCAAAAATCCTCAGTATAAGAAAATGTCTAAAATTAACAATACTTCTTCTAGAGTTTTTACTCTTTAAAAAAATCTATGCAAAAGTTATCTATATTTTTTATTTTAAAAAGGCGCCAAGGTTACCCGGTTTCACGGTACTTAAAAAAAATATTTTTACTGTTTTTACTTCGAGAAAGTCGTAGAACCCTGAAAACCCTTCGCGGAACCCCAGGGTGCTCGGAACACAGTTTGGGAACCGAGGTAGCTACTAGACCATTAATAATTTTTTTTTTTTATTGAACTTTAGCAGTAGTTGAATATTAACGTACGTATGCATGTACATCCATATGTTTTTAATTACATGAGTTTATCTTTAATAACATAGCCCAACTAACAATTTATGTAACTTCTGTAAGGGTCTATCATACCCAACCCCTTTCAATACCTTCCTATAGTCACATAGTATACAGTAGTGTACATACATATGCAGAAATATGAACAAATATACCTATGAACATAATACATAATGAGTTTCAAGGAAAAACAAATCTAAAGTATTTCAACGGCTTGAAAACAAAATTAGGTTAATAATTAATAAACACTAAAAGTGTTGACATCTGATTCAAAAGTTTCAAGGCTCTGATTTCAACACATTTTTATAACTATACCTTCTATAAAATTCAAACGCTACAAAATCTATTTTCCTCATAATAAATATTCTATTATACAAAATCAAATAAAAATGTGTGAATGTGAAATGTAATTGACTTATATTGACGTATACTTCAATTTTCAAATCACAAAAGCTGTCACAGTTCCCATCATAATCATTAAAAAAGTATCCAACCTTATAGTGATTGTACATACATACCTCTCTACCTAACTATATAAAAACAAAGACCCAAACGATTATCACGACAGTGTACTACATACATATATACCGAAATTGTTTCAAATCAATTTGCATAATCAGGAACAATGGGCCCGAAAATAAAGTGCTCTCTTCCCCAATTCGAACGAAATGTGTATAATATATTGTGCTTGAAGCCAATTCTCCCTTTTCCCATGAAAAAGCACTTAAAACTCCATCCAAGCAGCAACAATGCTAAAACGCAAACTAATATTATTGATCCGTTTGGACACGGAAGCGGAAACGGGCTGGTAATGACGATATGATATTGGTATGGGCCATCGCCAAATAACAAAGCCGTGCCAATCCATCCGAAAACAAATACGTTTTACCTACCGCCTAACCTTCTATACACGAAACCTAGATAGGAGCCGAGCCTACCTTAATACATCAAATACAGCAGTGAGCAACCCTATAGTGGCTAAATAATAATTTATTCGATATTTATGTTTGTTCCGATGTTGTGGAATGCCTGCGCCTGAAGCTGAAGATACATACATTCCAGGTTGTTTGATTAGTTACACTCCATTTTTTCGAATTGCTAAATATTTTCGGACACAAATTAACGAAAGAGAAAATAAATAATTTAACTTGACATAAATTGATTTTAATGCAGTAGATTTAGTAGGTAAATAAATAAATAAATCGGGTGTGACTAACAACTCGCAACCATTCCTGTGTGCGCCTTTCGACAGGAATGGAAGGGACCTACAATTTTATGCCGAATCCGACCGTCTAGACGAGAAGCACTTATTCGTGACAAGTGATACTCTTGGAGGATTTGTCAATTCTTCGCAAGAGGCAGTAGCCCTGAAAAAAAACTTTTTTAATTTTTAGGTGGACGAGGCTGGGAAGCGATCCCAGACCTCAAGCGTGACAGTCGAACGCACTAAGATTTAGTAGGTACCTACTTTCAAATTCCATTTAAAATAAAAAATAATTTTGTCCTCTACCAGATTCTCAAAAAAAAAACTTCTGCAGAAAAAAAAACGAGTGTTGGCAACCCAAAATAAATGTAGCTGTTTAAGGAAAAATAAATTTTGTACCTGCTTCGTCTGTAATAATATTTAAATTTGTTTTTTGTAATAACTATCAACCATCTTGGCTCATGCGATACATTTTTCTGCGTACCAAAATGTTATGTGTATCATATCACCCAACCTAGAGTGTAAAATACGGATCAACATAGATAGAAAATATATGTACTTTGAGCCATAGCTGCGATGGCAGTTTTCATAATTTTCTCATTCATTGTCCACTTTTGGAATTTGTTTGATCACGACACGAGAGAAAGTCCTCGATAATAATAATAAAAATAATGGAAGTTATTTTGCCAATCAATAATTTAGTACAGCTGATAAATATACTGATAGACCTCAAATGACATGCACTCGAGAATTGATTAGGTACCAACAACACACATACACATACATCCATACAAACAATATTTATATACGACCTACTATGTCTCTATAGTTTGGAATAGAGAATTTTTTGGTATTAGTATTCAGGACCATTGTTCGTAAATATTGGAGAATTTCTGTCGGTTCAGATACATATATTGTATAAGGGAGATTCTCTATATGTTAATGAAACTATCATCGTATAATAACATCATCAAAATTCAAAATCCTTATCGAGAAATTATTGGATATCAAAGGCATCATCAATATACCAATGTATGTATGTGTAAAAAATATCGTTATCATGGACTTTCATTGAAAATATATACTCGTATAATAATCATACAATTTATTATTTGTGTATAAATGGTTTTTTAATGAAATTAAAATAACAATTTTGTGTGGAATTTTTCGTATTCAACTCGATTTCAATATATAAAGGGAACGTTTTTTGTTGTAGAAAATAGTTTTTGAAATGTAATTTGAAACGTGCACTTTGATCCGTTTTTATGATTGTTCTTACCAATTTTGAAATCATAATTGGGGAAAAATATTAAAATGGTGCTTGCGTGTAGCAAATAAAACAGGATCTTATTTAAGCAGTAAAATTCATTTCCAAACTCTGTCTAATTTTTATTGTAATTAAAATACTTTTTTTTTTATATAATACGCCCACAAAAGGGGCTATGCCTAGGTACTGTTAAAATGTTTTTAACACAGTACGAGCGAGGTGCCGTGACATTAAGCGATCCGCCATATTTCAAAATATGGCCATATCACACATTGTGCAAGTGTCAAATGACCATATTCGAAAACATGGTCATTTGACACTTTTTCAAAGTTTCATATGGCCATATTTCTTTGTGACTCTTGTGCATATGGTTAATTGCTCGAATACTCACTTATGTGGTTCAAAACTCAAAAAATAAATTGTGGACCTTTGACCTACCCTGATGTGGCAGATGAAAATTTTATGTAAATTTGTTTTTTTAAATGTTTTTTAAAAACAAAATTTAAATTTTTCAAAACAACTTTTTGAAAACGCTTACAAGTATTTTTGAAAAAATCGCGTGAATTTAAAAAAAAAAAAATACTTACCTTTAAACGTTTTCAAAAACTTGTTTTGAAAAGTTTTAATTTTGTTTTTAAAAATAGTTCCCAGAACATTTTAATAATTACTTAATATAAAATTTCAAAAACAAAATTAAATTTTTACAAGTTTTTTGTTTAAATTCGTCAGTCTTTCTGGCAAAAGAATAATTTGAAAGTGACATATGGCCATATGACAATTTGTAAAAGCAATAAAAGGCCAAATGTTGGAATATGGACATTTGACGCTTTCACAATGTGTCACATATGGCCGTATTCATAATATGGCCTTATCACATGGCCCGATTTCGCGGCACCTACGAGCGATAAGGTAAATTGGAGAGGATTTAAAAGAAGACATCAATTAGCTATGCCAGACGTCCCGGTTTACCCGGGACGTCCCGGATTTAAGGCATAATTTCAACTGTCCCACCGAGACAGATTTTTTCCCGGGTTATGAGTCAAACTCCCCAACAAAAAAATGTCCAATGTAAATGTCTTTCATTTATTCAGAACAATAGCTACATTTTGATTTATCCTTAATAAATTTCAATCAAACAAAACCTATCTTAACAAAGAAAGTATTTGAACAACCTGACTGTTGTCATTTAAATTGAGAAAATATTATTTGAAGACAAATTGGTATTTGCAAATTATGGTTTGCGATTTATTTGCTAAAAGATCATTTTCACAAAAGGTTCTTAAATGGACGGATGGGAGAAATAAAAAATGCACTCCTGAAATGATGAAAATGTGCAGTACAGGCCTTATGGGAGAGCTTTTCTTCTCCAGAGGGTGCCTGCTGCATATAAAAATATCCCAATCCCCCTTAAATAACCACTGTCTTTATGTGCATTTTCTCGTATTATCAAGCGTACACCCCACTATGACATGCCTTTCGAACGGCTCGAGCCGTACTGATCGTATCCTCGTTTCGTTAACAATCGTCCTTGTGTGTGCCAAAAATAAGCACATAAAATCATAGTTACCGCGGCAATGGTAATGCTAACAAATGCATATTTTTTGATTTTATAAGGGAGTTTTCGGGATGGAAGCTTTTAATACGCTTTTAAGGATACTTGAAGACAAAAATCAAGACAGCATACTTAAAGGCGCTTATAAAAATGCTGATGCTCCAAATGCATTTGATAAACAAATAACACATCTCGACCTGTAACGTCAGTGGTCTAAAGCGATGGAGTGCGTAGTGCACACGACTGCTAAGACTGAGCAAATCTGATATGCGTGGGTTCGAATCCTATGGTGTGCATACAAAAGTTTTTCATAACAAAATTGGATTAAAGCTCAGCACCACAAAAAGGAGACTGATGAGTGCAAAAGTGGCAAAGCACGAAATAGCTATATCTCCAGCCAAATAATTGGTGGTAGCGCCTTTAAGTTGTTGTCCAAAAATTCAATGAAATTGACGGAATAAAGAATGGTTAAGCCTAATAAGCTGACATTCTAGTACGAATAGTACAATAATAACAATACAAATTTGTTACCGTTTGCTTTTTTTTGTTTCATATCATAGATTTGGTTTTTTCTTGATAGTTAGGAAAAAAATTAAAAACCATTAAAAAAATATTTGGCTAATTGAAATAAGAAAAAGGGTTTATTTGAGGCGATTTTCGAGCACGTACGGTTTGGCATATAATTTGTATTGATGTTAAGTGTTGTGAAACGAAAAATTGATATGCTCAAACTCATTTTTTAGTGCTGTGTAAGATAAACTGTGTTTTTGCTTATACTTTTGAACCTATGCACAAACCTAAATATTATAATAAGTTTAAATGACGAAAACAGCAGTTACTCGTCGTCAAATGAAATAATGAGATATGGTGCTGTGTAATTTACATTGAAATTAAGTTCCTTACTTATATTTATTATACTGTGATATATTTATATTTTGTTTATTGAAAGAATGAATTTTTTTTTTTTTTTTAAGGGATCAGATTTTCAGTTTCGTAATTTTCATATCCGAGATATAATTATTTTGGTTCTAGATTTTGGGATTTGCATCATAAGAATTCAATAAATGATTTTTGTAAAATGAATTTCTTTGTTTTAAACTAAATATTAAAGCATAGATGGCAGCCCTGCTGAGCTTTTTGCATTTTTTAGTATGCATTACGGAAACCCTTGACAATTATTTCTTTCACACACAACTAAATGGGATTCCTTTGGAGTTAGAGTGAGATACAAACGTCCTATCTTTCCTGTACTGCACAAGCACATATTCATTGGACAGAGTATAGAGGTGATTTACTTCAACCTTTAACTTTGACTTTGCCTGTTCAGAATTAAACAATAATGTACAAAAATAATACTGAGATAATTAAATGTAACAAAAGTTCCTTAAAATGTTCTAAGTAGTTTTGTGCAACATAAGGTTCTTACCTGTATAAATAATTAATGAAATTACAAAAAAAACTGATCGTTTATAATTACATTATCTAATAATAAACTATAATAATATATTCATTTTGAAGTAGATGGTTTTATTTTAAAGTTTCATCAATGATTTTATTTTAAAATGAAAATACTCGTTCCTATGCAACGTAATTTTCAGAAAATGTATTTAATTAGCTATTACTGAAAGAAATTATTTATTTTAATATACAAGCATTTTATGATTTTTCATTTTGTCCCGGGCAAACTGTTGAAATCCCGGGATTTCTCACTGTTTTAGCCATTTGTCCCGTCTTCATATCAAAATGAAAAACGTAAAGCAGTCCACATTCGTGTGGTGCGACTGAAGAAATAATCTCTATACACACTTAACAATACGTCCGAACTTGGCCTCGAGGTTTAACTGATTGGCATTCCTACAGAAGGATGATTATTACGCCCGGACATGCTGTTTGGCTTTAGCGAAAAGCACTCAACTTTGCATCCACTCTTGAAGTTTCAGCTTGACATCAACATAGCGATCATCGTGTCACCGTTGAATGCTTTCTGGATGTCTAGCGTGTAGATTGAAGGCCTTATCCATCATAAGCTTCAACTAATACATTTTACCCCCGTCCGTAATAAAAATTCTTCTATATTTTCTGTACTGCAAATCACAAGTGAAGAACATCAAAGCCGGAGTTGCTCAAGGTTCAGAGCTAGATCCCTTTATCTACAGCGTAATAATATCTGACCAGCATGGCAGCATGTGCCAACTGGATGCGAAAATATTCTATATCCCACATTGTTGTCTCCTCTGGTAGCTTTAAGCTAAGTTGATTATTACATCAACAGACTCTACGCCTTTTACAAGAAATGAGGCATCCGGATAAACACTTCTAAATCGGAGCTTGTGTGCTTCCGGGAGAACTAGTAGCGAAGCGCAGCCAACTGCAGAAGCCGATGTTTTGAAACATCCGGATGGATCTACGATAGCAACAAAATATTACGTGAAGTATACCGAGGCGGCCTGGCCACGACACGAGAAAATTTTCTGTCCCGGCCTCGGTCTCGTCATGCGAGACTTAAGCATCAGAGACGAGACCGAGTTGAGAAAAAAAGGCAAAAACGCTAATAAATTGAAAAATCAAATTTCATTTAAATATTTATTTTCTTCTGCACAGTCAGCTGGTTGCCCTGAAATTGAATTTGAAAGTTGTTATTGGCTTCACAGATGAGAGACAAACTCTATTCTGACGTTTCAATAATATTTTGTTCCATTGGTCCAGAAGTTGCCCTAAAATTATATTTTTATGAAACGAGACCGAGACAGGACTGAGATGAGATTGTGATGAGACCGAGACGAGACCAGGACGAAAGGACGAGACTGCAATTTTAAATTTTCTTGCGAAAAAGGCGAGACTGAGAGGGAGACGAGACTTAATTATACAAGACCGACACGAAACCGAGACGAGACTGAAAATTTTCCATTTTCGAGACTTACAAAAGTCTCGCCGAATCTTGACTCGTGACCAGCACTAACTTAAACTAGTTCTTAAGGTTTAACCCGCACTCACGAAATGTGCTCAAAAAAGCCAACTGGGCCTTCGACCGGCTCTACCCACTGATGAGACAAAAGACGAAGATACCAATGTATATAAGCAGCTCCTTTGGCCTGGCATCAGCTACTTCTTTCCAGTCTGGTTCTACATTTCGAGGACGGCCATGGAGGAACTTCAAATGTTTAAAAGAATGTTACTTAGTATATGCACCTGACTATATTTCAACAAGCAGCGATTGTGACATCACAGCAACGAGACTCTTTAAATAGAGGTGAACATCATCCCCTTGGACTGAGGTACCTACTGATTTCAGCAAAGAAGCTAGCAGGACACAAAAACAGTCACCTGATGCGAAGAATGGCCACTGAGTAGCGACAATCCGATTCGAGATACCTCAGTAAGATGGAAATCCTGGTCGACAACATCATCACGGATAACGAGCAAGAAGTTTCGTTCTATGCTGACGCAGGGTCAGCATATCACCGCGGCTAAATGCTGTAGATCACAACCACATCAAAAGGGGAGACAAATTTCTTCCATCTTCGGAGGAAATATGTCAACATTCCGCAGAAAATGGTCTGTGATATACATACATACCGAGAATTGAAAGCTGTTCGATTTCCTCGATACAAATACCACCAGTGAACTTGTTGCCACCACAAAAGCCGTACACTGCTGTTGATTAAGAATGTTTTGTTATTCGAGACATTTCCTTAGCTGAAAATTAATCAGCGTTTCCATGACCTCGGAAAGAAGGGACGGCACTGCAATTGGTCGATAGTTTGATGGTCAAGAAGATAAGGTTTTTTAAGGAGAAGGCTGGACATTTGATGTTTCCCAACCACATGGAAGAGACCAGTAGAGTAGGATAGATGGAAAAGATTATGATTCTCCAGAACAATTGGAGGGATAAACTATCTGTGCCTGTGGATTTGTGTATGTCGAGGTCTTTCAGAACTCTATAGCAACTGCACGAGTGTGAAAAAATACTTGTTCCATAAAATAATTTACAAGAAGAGTCTTTGCACCTACTGGCAGCAGAACTCTGCTGCAAGCAATTTGGCCTTATTTTACCAAAATTATTTCAGTGAACAGCTTTTGAAAAATATTTTTTTTTTTTTAACTCGAAATTGTGAAGAAGTCAAGTAAACATTTTTTTCATTCATTGACCCTGTAAACCCATTTTCCTTAAGTGGATTTACACCAATCAAATAGATTTGAACAAACGAATCCTTTTGATAGAAACAGTTTTATAATCTTCTTTGATTAAAGCTATGATGACATCAGAGATATATGAATGGCATTGGTTTAAAACATAGAACCCAGACGGTCACACAAAATAATTCCTAAATGTGATCCGACAAGTCAAAAGATAATCTATACGCAAACAGAAACAGAAAAAACCAACCAGAAACAGTATTCACCAGACGTTGTCGTTTAATCACAAGATGAGATAAATCTTTCGTCCTTGTTCTCGTCCTTGAAACCAATCTGTTCCATTTGCCCAGCGAGTTGCATTTATATATATTTTTTTTCTATTTCTGTTTATATCTGCATATAGAACGGTGCGGCGCGGCGGTATGGCATGTTGTTTCTCCCTCACGCTAGTATATTAAAAGAGGATATAATAATGAAAAATACAATTTTTGCTTGTTTCCCTTTTTGCTTTTTTGGTGGTCTATGTATATGAACTCATAAATTTTATAATTAAATCAGATAACGTCCTTGATGTATTTATATTCATATTCTTCTATAATATTCGTTGGGATTAAGATTTTTTTGTTTCTTCATTTTGTTTCATCATACATATCTGCTAAGACGTATAACATTTTCTAGATTTTATTTATTCAAATATTCCACTCACAGGCGACAAAACTAAACACCGTTATTCAAATTGTTTCCCAAAGCATTGAATATTTTTGTTGGCGACGACAGAAGCATTTGTGTAGGTACATTTAAGGATAAGGCGAGTCTCCTAGATGGAAAAACTGTTTGAACTTAAACGCAAACGAAATTTCGTGGAAAAATAAAATAGAACAAAAAAAGGCATTTATTAACACAACGAAAAGTCGTATTGTTGTTTAGACTGTGAATACAAAATAACATAAATTGGCATTGAAAGTATTGTGAAACAAAACAACAAGTCCTTCTTTAAGGACACCTTTATTCAAAATTCAATGTCGATGAAAACAATAGGGCTTAACAATAATCGAAATGACGACGATGGTGTAGAGATAATAAATTATACGTTGTATGATATTTAATTTACTTTGATATTGTATGAAAAATTATTTTTTTTTAAAATACAAAGTAGAATGGGCAAAGTGGTCTACCCACTCAACAGTAATGTGTTGTATGTCGTTGAAAAGGCAATTTTACTGACTTCGTTTCATTGTATGACCATTAAGCTCTAAACTATGGGGTTCGTGAGAAATTCGGAATCAAAGCACCGAAAAAGACAATAATGCATTTCTTCATTGGTAGTGTGTCCTCATACCTACATTAATCTGTGATACATCGTTGAAGAGATAATTTTGTGTACTTTATTTTTGTATATAGCCGTGAAGACGTAGATCATAGGGTGCAAGAGATATGTGGGCATACAAATCGGCAAATATAACAACAATGCAATTCTTCATTTGGTTCTGGTCTACCGACTCAAGAGTAATGAGTCATACGTCGTTGTAAAAGTTATGTCATATAACAAAAATGCACATCTTCATTGGGTACTGGTCTACCAACTCAACAGTGATGAGTCATACGTCGTTGAAAAGCTTATGGCATCTGCTTCATTTCATTATATGGCAGTTAAGCTCTAAACCATGGGGTTCGTAAGATATTCGGCTTTTGAGCACAAAAAAACGCAAAAATAAAATTCTGCATTGGTAACTGTTCAACAAACTCAAAAATAATAAGTCCAATGTAAATGAAAATACGGTGTACTTAATTTTTTTATGTGGCTTTTATTGATTAGGTAGTAGGGTTCAAAAAATACTTTACAAAAATGAAGTTCCGTAGGAGATTCGCAAAATGAGAGGCCCTAGGGTCTAAACACTGACTCCATCTTAAACCGCACTAACTATGAAAATCCACGCAATAAACGCTAGACGAACGGTCTACAGCTTAACGGCATATTGCAAAATGAAGTACATGCAATAGCGTTTTCAAAGATATAAGAGAGATGTCTGTTGAGTTGAAAGACCAGCTTCCAGTGCGGAATTGCTTTACTGCACTTTTCAGCGTTTTTGGCACATATCTCTCGAATCCTATTATTTACACTTTAACGGCCATATAATAAAAAGAAGAACACGCAACAGCCTTTTCAACGACACATGACTCATAGTTGTTGACTTGGTTGATAAGTTACCAATGCAGAATTGCATTATTGCTGTTTTTTGTGCTTAAGAGCCGAATATCTTACGAACCCCATGGTTTAGAGCTTAACTGCCATATAATGAAATGAAGCAAATGCCATAACCTTTACAACGACGTATGACTCATTACTGTTGAGTCGGTAGACCAGTACAGAATGAAGAATTGCATTGTTGTTATATTTGCCGATTTGTATGCCCACATATCTCTTCCTATGATCTACGTCTTCACAGCTATATACAAAAATAAAGTACACAAAATTATCTTTTCAACGATGTATCACAGATTAATGTAGGTGTGAGGACACACTACCAATGAAGAAATGCATTATTGTCTTTTTCGGTGCTTTGATTTCGAATATCTCACGAACCCCATAGTTAAGAGCTTTATGGTAATACAATGAAATGAAGTAAGTAAAATTACCTTTTCAACGACATACAACACATTGCTGTTGAGCGGGTATACCAGCTCCCATACATTTTTGCCCATTCTCCTTTGGAATCATTTCTAAAAAAAAATTCAACGCAAAGGAGAATGGGCAAGTTTGTATGGAAATTGGGTGCGAGCGGCCAAGAATGTTTTTATTATTTTTGGATGTGGTTTGGTCCTTCAAGTGCAGTGTAGAAGGTTTTTCGTTGTGGTGTACTTCAAACTAGGATTAAATGCATTCTTGTGTTCAAGACTTTAATAGAGTCTTAGTATTGAGGCTAATATGAATAGAAAAATAATATAAAAATGATGTTACAATTTATTATAGACAAGTCTCAAAGATATTTATTGTAAACAAAGCACATTCATCATTAAATATAAGTACCTCCCATTGACATACTTTGTGTAACAATCTATATTAAAAACATGGCGCTATACGCCTACTCATGTCTTATAATCCACTGCTAGTAATAGAATATTATCGGTTTAGTTTCTTGCAAAGGATTAATACCAAACTACGTATATATATAATATGCGCGCAGCATACGTCTGTGCGCCAAACAAATGTCTTGCTCTTCGAAATAATTGCGTAAGACCACTTACTCGTTATTCTCGTTACACTCTTTAACCTTATCCAAGTCCTGTAATAGGTGCTCAGCATAATAACTGCGGGATATCAACACTCGGTACGTACCCAGAGCAAATAGAATAAGATGATCTTCTGATGGATTTATAAAATCGTCAAAACTGGGATGGACTACTAGAGCGATGCTTCAGTCAAATGCTCTTTGCATATTCATATTAGTACGGAACACATGTGTTTTTTGAAGAATTCAAACAAAATCACAAGTTTCTTAGGTACAGGAGCCATTGCGAACCATTCTTAGTCGCATCATCAAACCAATATAAGGAAAAGTGCATTTTATCACCGAAACATCCTGAATAAGCTTGTCCGACTCCGCCATCGGTTTCGTTAATGTTTGGACTAAAAGTTGCGGTTAATAATATGCTCTTTTTAAAAAGTGTCGATGAAATAGGTAATCTTATACTGTTACCTTCGGAACTCGTGTAAGGGCTTAGTAAAATAAACGCAGACTGTATTGACCTGATACATATTGTGTCACTTTACATTTTGGAATAAGGATAACCTATCAGATAGTTTTTAAAAACACCAACTTTCTCAAAAATGTCTTCATATCTCTTTTCCTAAACGCACTGCAACGAAACGCCCATACTGAAAGTTATTCCCTTGTAGCAGACCTTTCATCTGACACTAATTTCATTCGTGGCCGCTCACACCCAAAAATGCCCATCCTCCTTTAAAGTAATTCAATCTATTATTTGTCTCGCTTAAACTCGAGAATGGCTGGACCGATTTGGCAAATTTTAATCTTGAAATGTTTATCGAAGTTCAGGGGAGGTTTTAACAGTAAGACACATAAATAATAAGTAAAGGAAAATACTAAAAACGACTATTTAATTTTACAACACAAACTGTTCCTAGCTACTAAACATTTGATGTCTTTTGTCTTTTTATAGAAATTAAAAAATTGTTACTTGGTTGTCAAATATTTATAGGTGCGTTCAGAAATTAGTCTGTTTCATAGCTGTAGTATGAGGTTCGATCTCTTTGGTCTGTTTTGTTGGAATGCAGAACTCTTCTGTTTCAGAAATAAAAAAAATATAAAAGTGTAAAAGTTTTGTCTGTCGAAAAAATAAAACAAATAAATAAATTTCAAGACGATAATTAAAATCCATCATCAGTTTGTCAATGCTTGAGAACTTTATTAACTGTTGTTTTTTTTAAATTTCGAGGAGAAAACGACTTGACCTGGGGTTTAGACAAGCGAGTAGAACTAGTAGCATTTGTATCATAGTGTTAATTTTATGGATGTATGTGTGACTACTAGCTCTCGCGCGTTTTTTCAACTAGTATGATTTTTAAAAATATTTCATACAGAAAAATATACAAATTATGGAAACTATGGAAACAAAACAAATAAATGAAAACAATACACTACACTAGCAGGATAACTGGCAGGCTACTCGCAGGCAAAAATATTATACTATTTGGGCTCCTAGTTGGCTCTCTCGTGTTCTGATACACTAACACACATAAACGCTACTAGTTCTACTCGTTTGTCTAAATTCCGGGTGACTTAGGTCGTGGAAGTCAATCAAATGTGCGACGACTTACCTCACGTGCAAACCGCACTGACGACCAGCGAGAGACTGATAATGATACTATACGTGTTTTTTGACTGTGAAAGGTTCGTAAAATATTATTATTAAAACAAGAAATATATTATTTTTCATCAATAGGTTGTCCCTATCCAGATTTTTTTTAAATTTTGTTCACGATATTTTTTTAGATTTGGCATTGTTTGTTATAAAATTTTCTACAAGACCACATTAGTTTTAAATTCATACATGTTGTATTTGTGTTGCTATCTAACCATGAATTAATCACAAAGTCTGAAAAACTAAGTTATTTTGAAGCACTCAAAAATTAGGTCAAAAATTGTCCAATTCTGCTTAAAATTTGAAATCAAATAGTCTAGACAAGACAAAATTCGAAAATTCGATCCACATCGGTCAAATAGTTTTGGCAAGAAACATGATGTTAACTGAGTGCAACAAGCAATATTTGCATCATTGCTGTAGTCAAAGTACGACACTTAAGTTGACACTGGTTTTCGTACACGTACTTGGAACCCTTAACTATCATAAAATATCGTTATATAAGCAACCTTGATAGCGATATTAAAAGTTCCGAAAATTGTTGGCTTTGCAAGTAAATGTGTAATTTCGTGATCATTTCCGTAACCTTACTAAGTTTATCG
Organism: Melangyna quadrimaculata; assembly: GCA_949320155.1. NCBI lineage: Eukaryota > Metazoa > Arthropoda > Insecta > Diptera > Syrphidae > Melangyna > Melangyna quadrimaculata. The sequence continues at coordinate 52,952,270 of OX439485.1, read as the reverse complement.
TTTTATCCAAAGCAGTCCACAACACTGCCAACCCATAGTTGGAGATGCGGTGTTGAAGACCGCATTTATTCCCAATGGCTTTTTTACAAGAGAAAAGGGCCAAAGTGAGCTTTTTGACTCTTTCTTGTATATCAGGTTTCCAGCTTCACTTTTTATTTAAAATAAGACCCAGATATTTTGCTTCGTCAGAGAATGTAAATGGAATACCTTTAATAGTGAGAGGATCTATATTGGGAATTTTACAATTCCTAGAAAAGAGGACAAGTTCGGGTTTGTGAGGGTAAACACCCAATCCGCATCGCTCTGTCCAGTTTGTAAGCTTGTTCAAAAATTCTGTAAGAGTTCCTTCAAGACAATAGGATGCTTTCTTGATACGGCAATATCAATATCGTCCGCATAGGCAATCATTCTATAACTTTCCGCTTTCAGGGAAAGTAGGAGCTCGTTTACCACAAAATTCCAAAGGAGAGGGGACAAGGTATCACCTTTTTAGGTAAGCACCTAATGTTTTATCAACAAAATATTTGTTTTTATACACAAAACCGAAACCTTTACCCTAACGAGATGTTATGTCATTCGAAAACGATTCACATTTCCATATCCATTCATTTTGATTGCTCCTTTTGTTCCCTAAAAAAATATTAAAACCCAATAGCTAATAGTTTTTTTTTCTTTTTTTTTTTTGTTTTATTTTACATTAAATTACCCTCATTTTTTCGAACAAATTGATGCTGGATATTATAAAGAAGTGGAACAATCTCTTTAGGACTGAATAATGCTTTTTATGGGTTTTTATTATGATGCTGCTGTAAATAAACGGAATGAAAAAGTATAAAGTGGGACCTAAGTGGGCTTTAGGTCAGTATTGAAATTCTTTTAAAAATTAGATGACGAACGCTTCAAACGTGGTTACGTAATTCTTCAGGTCTATTTTTATTTATTGAAGAACAACGTAACCACGTTCGAAACGTCAAGTCGTCTTATTTAAAAAAAAAAATCAACAAAGCCCTAAAACCCACTTGGGATTTAAAGATAATTTTAAAAAAGGTCACGAAGAAGGAATAATTAAAAACAAAATATTTTGTTTATTCCTATTCCCCTGTTATAATATGGAAGTATTTTAATATTGGCACATTTATTTCCGCATTGAACTGAATAATTCCAAAACCTTCTTTAAAGTTAAACATCACCATCAGTATTCCTTTCCAAAACTCCCTATACATAAATCTAAAGTCCCTTATAGAAAATATTTAGTTTATTTAAAAATAAATTTGTTGAAAGTACTTAAAGCTCACCAATTTCAAATATTTATACAAAAAAAATAACTTTAAACATCACATTGATGGTATGTTTATATTCGGTATTATATAGGTACGCATCTAGTCTATAAAACTACCCTCTCTATGATGCTTCTTCAGCTTAAAACTATTGTCTAAGGAATTCTTATATTCTCCCCATGAAAATCGCTAAAGCCTCTTACAAGACATAACATTGCCACACGTAGTTCTAACGTGGCTGTTTATAGTCTTTATACAGTAGAGATGCAACAACATGCAACGGAAATTATTTGTGTGCTCTGTTCAGTGAGTTGATGGAACATTGTTCCACTTCAGTAACTCCATATTACCGAGACTTGAATATTGGAAGAGCTATTAAAATATGTGTGTTCGACGAACGGCTAGATAGTGTGATGGTATTTGTTCCCTCCTTTTCTTTTTCTATTTTTTTATTTCATAGTTGTTTACTATTGCTTCAGAAAATATCACGCTCTTCTTGCTATGTTAATCCCAATTCTCGTAAATATTTGCCTTTGTGCTTTTAGAAAATTCCCTGATAGCTTTTTTGAAGTTTCGTAGAAAATACAATAGTACTAGTTAGGGCGTTAGGTGAGCGAACCTTGCACTTCAATCTGACGGGATAAGATTTGATACACTAATAGTCCACATCCTGAATTTACTTTCAAGAAGTGTTGCCACGGTGGCAACACTGGCAGACCAGAAATATAAGCGTTGCCTTCTGACCATGTTTTAACACGAAATTTCACATAAATTAGTCTATAAATTGGGAACCAGACATCAGTTGATTTCGTGGAATGTCTCGTTGGATTAAGAATAGCCATAGGAAAATGTTAAGTTTTTGATCCCTCCCCCACCCTTGTAAGCGGGGGGAGCAAAATACCCTCGGCAAATAAGGGTTTTTATTTGTCAGAAAATTATGGTTATTAAGTGAATATTAATAAAATTTTAAGATGAGCATCGACGTAAAATGATATACTCTACAGCATATCTGAAATATATTTTTATCCGTGTGTTAGTTTTTTGTATAATCGCTTTCAAAATAGGGGAGTGGAAAGTGGCAGTATATCAAACCACTATATATTTGTCTTGGTATAATCTAAGCATATGGCACATGACCTTAGGGTAATTTTGAATGCCCAATCGTATACAATCAAAATATTTTCAATATAATTCCCATAGAAAAAGTTATAACCTTTTTATAAAATGATGACTAAATTTTCAATGAAACGAGCATAACATTAACAAATTTCAATGGTATGGTGATGAAACTTGGCACACATGTCTCATTTGTCGCAAGAACTAAGAATCAAAAGAGTCCATAAGACTAGAACAACTATGCCCCGTAACCCCCCCCCCCCTAGAACTAGTACGTTTATAAAAGTTGGTGAGAATGATTTGTTTTTTATTATTACCAAGAATAAAAAACGATAAATCAAATATCTATTGCCATCGGTGGTTTTTGAGGGAAAATGTTTCATCTGCTCTACTTTAAAAATACATTAATTTTTCCATTAAAACGACGATTACTTTCTTAATGATGATTGTATCGTCTTAATTGTACTTAAATTGGATTCAGCGTTAAAAAATACATTAAAATCATGTACCATACTGAATATTTGTACACCGATTACATAAAAATAAAATGTTGGCTTTATAACCCATATTATCCCACCACCTAAAAAAACACCCCTTAAACCAATATATTTCCATGGATCCTTTTGAGTCTTAGATCTTACAAGAAATAAAAGATTTCTACCAACTTTCATCAACATACCAGTTTTGGAAGGGGTTTACTGTTAATAGTAATTCACTTTTCCCTTTCACTCAAAAAAACACCGTTTCGCCCAGATATTTTTATGGACTCTTTTGATTCTAATTTCTTACATTTTTGCCAAGTTTCATCACCATTCCATTGAAATTTGGCAATGTTATGCTCGTTTCACTGAAAATTAAGGCATCATCTTATACAAAGGTTAAAACTTTTTCTAGAGAAATTATATTGAAATTATTTTGATTGCATAAAATTGGGCATTACAAATTGCCCTAAGGTCATGTGTCATATGCTTCGATTATACCAAGACAAATATATAGTGGTTTGATATACTCCCACTTTCCCCTCCCCCCATTTTGAAAGCGATTATACATAAAACTAATACATGGTTAAAAATATACTTCGGATATGCTGTAGAGTATGAATTTCTACGTCCATGCTCATCTTGTATTGTATGAATATTCATTTTATAACCAATATTTTCTGATAAATAGAAACCCTTATTCGCCGAGGGTATTTTGCTCCCTCCTCTTAAAAGGGTGAGGGAGGGGTCATATGATGAACATATTCCTATGGCTACAAGTATTTTAAATCCAATGAGATATTCCACGACATCAACCGATGTCTGGTTCCAGATTTCTAGGATCATTTATGTGAAATTTCGTGTTAAAACATGGTCAGAAGGCAACCTTTATATCTCCGGTCTACCTGGGTTGAAACCGTGGCAACACTTCTTAAAAGTAAACTTAAAATGTAAAAATATTAGTCTACCAAAGTTCATCCCGTCAGAATGAGGTGCAAGGTTTGACCTTATATGACCTAATATGGCCTTAACGCCCTAACTATACAGGAAAATAATTCAAAAAACAATAATTTTATGGAAAAATATTTCAAAATTTTGGAAATTAAGTGTTTTAAAATTCTTATTTGGAAAGTTAATCACGTAAATTGAAATATTTTAAACTTTTCAACCGATGCCTTAAAGCTGGTTTAAGACTACGACACCATTTGTCCGGAAATACCTAAACTACAATCGGGAAAATCTTTTTCTTCATGAAAAGTAGGTTATCAAACACCGATTTTATATGTGTAGGAGTTGGTTAATGGTAAGGCGTTTATCATCCTTCTTATCGTCAAAAGAAAATTAATAATGTTCTCAAGTTGTACGAAAACTCTTCATAAACAATGATAAGAACTTTTTCACATTTGTTATTTTTTTGTTTCAATTTGAATAAAATACAAATAAAAATAGAATCAACATAGAATTGATTGGCAAAACTTGGAAAGTTTATTTTCTCTTCTTTAACTTTGTTGATTTGGGTTGCTTAATGTTGTAAGTACTGCGTCTTTTTTTAATTAAGTAGGTAAGGTATGTAGGAAAAATTTCATAAATAAAACAAAAATCTTCAATGCATTATTGAATATTGATGTAAATTAAACTCTCTTTTCCTAACTTATAAGAGATTTGTTGATAATACAAATACATTTCACTAGCCTAACTTAAGAAGATAATAGATTCTTTAAGTTTTTGTATTGATTGAAAGTGTATTTCTAAGAATACTTGAATCAAGATTTTTGATAGCAATACATAAGCACCAGCCAGCATCCCACTGAAAATTGACCCTAAACGAAAATTGGAAAGAGCCCCAAAAGTCTATAGTTCTAATAAATATTAAGATAAGGGTGATTTTTTATGAGGTCTTTTTACTTGCAATATGGCATTTATAGAGCAAGTTTTGGATTCGCAAACAAAAATCAAACTCGAGATAATAATTTTCCGTACCATAACGACTATAGAGAACACGCATACAAAGTTTGCCTGCACTATTTTGTCTCTCTGTCTGTCTGTTCACGCACCACACAAAGCGTAAATGGCTTGGTACCTACTATTTTTTGAGTCACTCGTTTTTCTCTTGATTTTTTTAAAACCAAAAATTAGGGCTGGCCACGAGACGAGACTCGGCGAGACTTTTATAAGTCTCGTCTCGGTCTAGTAAAAATCGAAAATTTTTCGTTACGTCTCGGTCTCGTGTCGGTCTCGTATAATTAAGTCTCATCTGCGTCTCGGTCTCAGTCTCGCCTTTTTCGCGAGAAAATATAAATTTGCAGTCTCGTCTCCGAAAAATACGATTTCCGGACAACCTGTGGTCCAAATATAATTTGTCCCCCATATAGTTTGAATAAGTGCAAAAGAAAATAAATATTTAATTGAAATTGGATTTCTAATTTATTAGACTGTCTATAAATGTTGGTCCAAATATATAGTCTCGTCTCGGTCTTAGATGCTTAAAATGCAGTCTCGTCTCGGTATCGTCTGATTCTTAAAAGGCAGGCTTGTCTCGTGGCCAGCCCTACCAAAAATATCGGTACCTCCAACACATTATTTTTATTCGAAAAGGAAAATATTATTTTTCTCAAAATCTGCTCCAAGGATTATCTTAAAAAAAATAAAATAGTAGCAATAAAGAAATGCTCCTTTTTTAGAAATTTTTTTTATTTTTAATATAGTTATTTTTGGTACCTCTAGTACGCCCATTTTGTTTGGGTTTTGATTTTCTCGAGGCGATTCAGTTTATTATTTTTAATTTTTTTTTTATGGTGAAGCTTCAAAAAGTTTAAGCATTATTGTAAACCAAAATATTTAAAAAACTTTTTTTGAAATTTCAAAAAAAATAATTTTTTTTTTTGAAAAATCAATATTTTGAAAACGAGTTGGTAATTTTGGTTTTAAACTTGGTCTACTTGCTATTATTTTCTAATTTTTTTTTTGTAAACAAAATGTTTCTAAGTTTAAAAATAACGGTACCTTCTATACAAATGATGAAATTCCGTTGAAGAAAATATTATTTTTCTCAAAAACAACTCCAAGCATTTTGATAAACAAATTTTGTGATACTTAATTACTTTTAAATTGGAAAATGTTTTGTTCCGTTCTCATTAACAGCACTTCCCATAGAACCACTTTTGATATTTTCGACTTTCTCATTAATGGATAAGCCTACTAAAATATTTTTTTTTTATGCAGATACAAAGTTTATATAAAACTGCATATCAAAATTTTCAAAAAACTCTTTTCCTGATTAAAAAAAAAATCATGAAATTTTTTGAAATCATTTAATATGTGTATATAAATAATTACTTTCGCGTTTCAAATTTTGTTCTTACAAATGTTGTTTTCAAAATCTTATAAATACAAAATATTAAAAAAAAAGAACGGCTCCAACGATTAAAATTTTTGTCTATAAACTCACATTGGTTCAAAAAATCAAATGCCATATTTTTTGTTGAACTCAAAATACTATACCTAGGGGTTTTAAGCAATTAAAAAAAATTAATCTAATTTTTAACATTGTTTTAATATACGATAAATATTATCCGCAAAATTTAAATTAAAAATTCCAAAATTTTGTATTAATTCATTTTTTGAAATTTCATTATTGAAGCATTAACAAATATCGTCATAACGTCAATGTCTAGCTACATTCTTGCTGCTAACTAACGAAAAAAGATCGTGCAATGCCCACTTGTGCATTTCATTTTTGTTTCAATTTTTTTAAATTGGATTGTTGTATTCTTATTCAAAAACTGAACTTGTTTTCAAAAACTTCAAAATTACTCATCTCATTTAGTAGCTGTCTATTATTTCTTGTGAAACACTAGTAACACACATACCTACTACTTAAATTTCATCCTTTTTTTTTTAATTAACTAACAAATAATAAAAATGTTAAATGCATCAATTCGAGGTAGCTAAATCTTAGAAATTTTTCAAAAAAAAGATCGTTATTCATTTTTTTTTTTTTTGTTTTGAGATTATAAATTATTTTGTCCAGAAAAAGTGAAATCGTTTTCAAGTTTGGGAAAAAATATTCCATATATGTTGTTGTAACTGTTGCAGTTGTTTTTGCGTTCTGATGTACATTGAGCTAGAGCATAAACGGTTGAACGAATTTGCTTAAGCGTGAAGTGGAGTATGTGGTTCCATAGAATGGAAATTCAAGTACAGTAATCCCCGCTCAATTGCACCTTGCTTGATTGAACAAACCGCTTATTGACCAACAAAATTGCCTCTGAAAATTTCCCGTATAAGTAGAATAGGTTTTCCAATGGTTAATTGAACCCCGCTTAATTCAGTTACTCGCTTAAATGATCTTAAACATAATTCAGCTGAAAAATTAAAAACATGTACATTTTTCGGTTAAACGGAAAAACAAAAAAATCATTATAGAGCTCTTAAATTGGCCTAAATTTCGTATAGTGAATTCCTTAAATGAGTATCTTATCTTTTAATTGACCGACTCGTGCAATTATACGAGCTTCGCTCAATTGAACAGGTCGCCCAATAAAACGGGGTTTCGTTAATTGAACCACCCGAATAATTGACCGAAAAATTTGACAAAATGGTCAGTGCAATTAAGCAGGGAATACTCCTGTTCATTTAGAACGGATAGCTGCCATACTGTACCTATTAAGTTTTCTCGAAAGTAGCTTAAAAGATTTTGATAAGACTGTACACATGTAATCTCTGTGTACTACACTATTTTTAAGAATACTATATACCAACGTAAGGTTTTTGCCAAAATTGTCAATAACGGAAGTACATTTTTGGGACCTCAAATATGTCGTCAATGGTTAAACGTCAATAATTGATTGATTTTATCATGTTTTTTCATTCCGGTTTTTCTAAGCTATTCTCAAAAAATATTGCATTTAAAATTAGTTTAAATAAATTATAAATAATTCGAATAGTTTTATCTTCAGAAAAAATCAAAATTTTTTAAGTTTTGTTTTACTTTTTGGGTCACTCTAAATTTGTCCTTATGTCGCATGATCCATACCCATTGCAGCTATTAGTTACTTTAGTTTAGTACTTTTTGTCTGATGTGTGCCAAAACGTCTACCACTCTCAATACCCTCATGCGCTTCATATAAAATATGGGAGACGAAAATCATTAAAATTTTTGGAATGACGCACTCTGCAAAAAATAGATATGCACATCTGATGCCAAATATAATCAAAAAATAAGTTCATTGGTCATAGATGGAGCTACTAATATCGCAGTAATTTGATTCTATTCTCACTTACACGCCAATCTACGATTATATTGAAAACAATCCAAAACCATTTGCAGGGGAGCAATGAACTACAAAAATGTACTACCATCATCGTCATCGTTTAATTGCAAAATCAATGAAAACCACATTAGGCCCAAATGGTGTCGTGTCTTCGTTGTTGTTGTGCATATCTGCAAAAAAGTCATAGCCAAATATTGTATCTTTAATAGCTATACCGACGAATATTACCCAGATAGGTTTATGAGACGTTTGCTTCTTCCTATTACCCCCCCACCTATAGCAACCATTTTCTCTCGTTGAGTTCAAAGAGTGAGGGCACTCTAAGTCAATAGCAAAATGCCAATTGAACGATGATATTCAAATGCAGAAGCCACCGCGACGTGTTAGAAGTGCCTCTTTTGTGTGTCAGATGGGAGCTCTGCTTAAAGGACACTTAGAGAAGGTACCTATATACCTCTATACCTATACCAACTCGAATAGATGAAGGAACCTTTCATCGATTAGGGCGCAATGATGCGGAATGGAATGTGACATCGCACAACGTTCGTACATAGTTACAGAGAGAAGACTTGAATTGAGTCCACATTCAAGTGCCACCTTAATTCCTAGCCACAGATTCCTGGTCGAAGATGATGGCGGCGGCGGCAGTGGTGGTGATGCTGATGGCGCTTGGCATGATGGTGAGGCGTCATTGATGGTGGCAGTGATAGCGGCGGCAGCGGCGGCAGTGACCAACAACCATCATTATCAGGATTCTCGTCATCCTTGGCAAATATATGGGACGCCATCCGTGTGCACAGTGATGCATGACTGTTTTGTAACACAGTGTCCTAAAGGGACACCCTATATATGCATGAGCAAGACAAAAAAAAACGAATTTGCTCTATATCCTGTGTGTTGTGCTGGAATCTGTTCTGTATGCTTATTGTTACTGTGGAGCGGATGATACTCAATGATGCGTTACCAAGCGAAAATGGAATACACAACAAGAACTAAACAGCAGCCCCACAGCAACATGCCATATGCTGCTGCAGCACGACGATAAGCGCTGGAGCGTGTTGTAGTTAACGCTCGTTCATATCCTGCCAGTCGTCAGCTTAAGGCAATATACTCCCGCACAGCTGGTTGCATGTTGAGCATCATGGTTTGGGTACATAGTTGCCCAACCAAAACCCACCCTTATACCTCCCCCTGCCCCTTGTCCACTGCACAGCTTTGCTGCTCTATATGGCCCGTGTCCACTGTATTTGCATTATGGTCAGTGTAAAGTTTATGTTGTGTATATTCTATGAAGAGATGAAAACCCGCCCTCCGGTGTAAATCTGTAAATCGGTGCAATATGGGTGGCTTAAATGGTGGAAAATCGTTTATATTTGAACAGTTCACCTCTCTAAAAGAGCAAAAAGACAATGTTTCAAGATTAAATGCCACTCTAGGGGGAGAAATTGTTGGGAAATGTTATTTTTATGTTTTTGTTATGAACGAATTTTTTTTTTTTCTTCCTTTTTGCATTTTAATTTATTTTTTGTATCGCAATTTATTGAGGCAACGATGCAAACCAGATGGACCATTTAGTGTAAAACAGAATAGCTGTTGTATTGTTTATATAGGTAGTGTCTTTATTTTGTTAAATAAATAAAATTTAAGTTTTATTTTTTTTTTTTGAAATTGATTCAAATTGAATATCGAGTAGCTGTTAGCTACGAGCGTGACGGTGAGTGAAATAGGTTTGCAATTTAGGGTAATTAAGCAATGATGGTGGCTGTACACAAATTAGTCAGCGAGATTTAGGCAAATAAAAAAAAATAAATTGGGCAAACTGTTGATTTGGTCTAGAAATATTTGATTTCTATTTTATTCGTTTGACTTTGATTCAATTTTGTATGCTATTATTGAAAATGGTTGGAAACTGTTTCAATAACTATAGTCACGTCAACATGAAAGCATTTATAAGTTTGATTTCGATTAAAAATAAATGCGCTAAATTTAAAACAATTTGATACCATACTCAAAAATTTACAATGATAATCAGTCATTTTTGTAGGAAAGTCAATTTTAGTATCGTCCTAATACGAATCGCGTTATAATCGTGTAAGCTTGATTTAAATCTTGCGAAAATGATTCTTACAAAGTGTGAAAGTCTGTGGCAAGAAATAAAAATACAAATTTTTTCTTAAGACAAAATAAATACATAGCACAGGAGTAATAGATTTTTTTGGGAACGAAATATAGGACGGCTGAATGTTGTATACTTGAAATAGGACGCCATAGGACTGGGGAAATCCGCCATTTTGGAAAACGTGAATTGATCTAATCCTCCGAAACAATTGATCTTAGAACTTAGAGGATAAATTGTAAGGCCAATCTTGTATTGAATTAAATTATATTTCGTTTATGCATAAATATATTTTCGTTGCAGACGATATTTTATGTCGTTTTATTATTTGTTTTTTGTTTCACATTTATACATTTTTTTCTCAAATAAACTAAAGTGAATAACTTATCATATAAGAATTTAAGAACACCAAATTCACAACATTTTGATATATCTTTGAAGATGATGTGATACTGCAGTCAAAAGTTACAGCAATTTTGGTTGCGCTAAAATGAAAACTCCGGAGTAAATAAGATACTAAATTTTTATTAAAGTTAATACAAACACCAAAATGGCTGTTACTTTTAACTGTCACATCATCTTCAAAATATATCAAAATGTTGGAAATTTAGTATAGCCCAGGCACATTAGGATACAAAGAAGAATAAATGTAGATGTTACATATAGCGTCTTAGATTTTTGTGGTACAGGATTGGAAATATTATAAACAAAGAGAATACGAGGTTGCTCCCGCTCAAAAAGGTATGCTATTTGCAAGAAAAATCAAAACGTGTAAGAAGGTGCATTATTCACTCCCTGTTTTTTTGTTATTTTCCTATATTACTTTGGCAATATGCATCTTAGGAAAAAACATCAAAACTAAATTTGTTTGCTATAAAATTCTCCACAAGATGACATTTATATAAAACTTTCTGATGTTATATTTATGTTGCTGTACAGAGTTGAAGTCAGAAAAAATCTGTTAAGAACAGAGTATTTTTGAAGTGCTTAACTGGCAGATGAAAAATGGTCCAATTCTACTATAAATGTGGACCGAAGTACTCTAGGGAATTACAATCTGATAGGTTCGGCATAAGCGGTAATGTTAATTAAGTGCACCGCACCGCGGAATGTTTGCATCAATGCTGTGGTCAAAGTTAGACATTTAAGCTGGCGCAAATTTTTGCATACATATTCGAAACACCTAACTATCGTAAAGTATCGTTATAATATTTATTTTCTCTTTCTTTGTAGCAATTTTAAAAGAGCAAAAATCGTATGAAAATTGTTTATTTTTTAATTATTTTCATTATTTGTATTTATTAAAAAAAGAATTGTTCATACAATTTTTGCTCTTTTAAAATCGCTACAAAAGTGATTAAAAAAAATAAAATAAATATTAAAACGATACCTTACAGATAGGGGTTTCGAGTATGCGTACAAAAATTTTCGCAGGTGGTAACAGCGCACAGTGCGTCGAATGTATGGAGATGGTGGACAAAATTCAGTTTTTCATAAAAAAAGGTTTTTGGGTGTAAAATTAGTGTTGAAAACACAAACGCAGTTCATTCAGTCAACAGAGATTTTAAATGTCATAGTGATACTTACAAGATAACAGCAAAGTGCAAATCAGAGGAACGAAGGTTGACCAAAATTATAAATGTTTTACTTTTTAACTTTTATTAGCATGAGGAACATAATATATATTTTTAATTTTCATATTATAAGAAACTTTATTTATTTCAATGTTAAAAACTTTAATAAACAAGTATTGAAGTAGCTATATTGACTCAATTTAAAGGGAATCACCATCCGAGTCTTCACTATCTGTGTCAATTTGAATTGATGAACTTGAATTTTCTGGAATTTGTGTGTATTGTCTAATATCATTATCGTCTTCTCTTACAGTTTTTGAATTTGCAATGCTATATTGTGATATGATAGGATCAGATCTAAGAAGTAACACGGTCAGTAAGTCTTCGTTTGTGAATTTTCGAGATGATTTTCGAGTGTGAGCTAGACGGTGCTTTCGGAATTCTTTATGACTTGCTTCTAGGGCTTCTTCTGAAAGTTGACCAATGGGTATTTCAAAAAATGATATAATATCCGGACCGTAAGTTAACAGTTTATGAACACTGATTGGCATATAATACCAACTATAAAGTTGGAGATACAATTTTTTCGTTTCACCGAGCAAATCGGAAAATTTTGGTATGTCCAGAAGCCAAAACTCTTAAAATTAAAGAAAATTGTTTGATAAGCCGTTCATCAACTCCAGTTATTTCTGCAATAGTCTTTGAGTCCTTAAAAAACGTCCTGCAGTATTCCCATCGTTTGTTGATCTGAATCCTGGCTTAGGCTTGTCAACGATCAGACCCATTCTTCTTTTAAATGATTCCTGGATAAATAAATGATTCCTGGGCAAATAAAATTTTGTTTTCTGAATATCGCACTTGCCAGGTTTTGAAAGGAAGTCGATAAGAAATGTGTAACAAACATTCAAAGCATCTTATCCAAGAGTGTAGAGTAGATAAACCAAAACGAAAGTTTTCTTCTTTTAGCAGCTCTTCACTTATTGTAACCATATTCATTTCTTTAGGAGTGGCACCGCAAATATAACACTTTGATGCAGAGTTCGTATTTGATAAAACATTACAAACACTCCCATCAATCATTGTAAACAACATTTTAAATGAAATGATTACATTGAAACTTTTTGTGTTCATAGAGAAATTAGTAAGCTGACCTATAATCATATTGAAAAAATAATTCGTCTAAGCTTGAAGCTTTTAAAATTTTAAATGATACTGACCTATAAGTTCAATCATCTTGGACTCCTCATCTTGAACAAGCTGTTTACATTCTTTCATAAACACAAATTTTATTGGTCTGTAACAGGAAGTCGAAGAAGAACGGGGGCTTTTCCATAACTCTTTGCCAGTATTGTCCTCGATAAATTTCAAAGGGGACAACGCTATCAGGAAAAGGAATTCGTCTGTGTTTTTTGAATCAGTAAAGAGTTGTTTGTACTGACTATGCCCGGAACTCCCGTCAAAACCCCACTTGCAGATTAAAGTAGCAGTTGTGTCATACTGAATTTGAGAAAGTTCTGCAATACTTTCTACAGTCTTGTTTAAAAGTTCTTGGAGGTCAACGGTTGCAGTTGTTTCTGTTGCCTCCCTATTGCTGGGAAACATTTGTTTTTTAAGCTTTCTCAGTTTGTATAAGCTGGGGAAACAGTCTTTGTGCAACGCATTAACAACTGAACGTAATACATTATACTTTTTTCTTGAAAGATCCAGGTCTAAATATAATGCTAAGGCTTCTTGTGGCGTTAAAACCATTTTATTATTAGCTTGATCAACCCCTTCACCAGAAAATCGACCAGATAGTTCCGCTGCAAATTTAAGCTCTTCGCTCGATTTTGAGACTAAAATATCCTCTACTCTTCGTTTTTTCGTCTTGTGTGAAGCAACTTCGAATGGTTTTTGCGGTCTTCCGAGACTAGTTCCAGGTGTATGATCATAAACGGTATTTACTTTAATATTTACAATACCACAAGGAAGAGTAAAATTTTTGTTTAACCAAGTTCCATGGCGTTTGAAAAATAAGGCTCGGTTTCGCGAACATTGTTTCCATCGCCTATCAATATTTAAGTCGAAAAACTTGACTTTTTGGGCTAAATCACTTTTAATTGATTTGGAACAATTGGTTATTTTTAATTCATTTAATATGAAATTAGTAACTTCTTCAATCTTCGAAGTCTTAGTGGAAGAAACCCATTTTTCAAAAATGTTTTCGTTTTTTATGGTTTGACCTCGTCCTACAAAAAGTTAAATATTTTGAAGGTTAGCAAAAGTAGCAATGAAAGTTTCTATTTTTGCAAAGCAGAACAATAGGAGAATACAATGACACAAAATATTTTGATATGTTTTGGTATGTTTTTTTTTAAAACTCAACCTAAATAAATTTTTCATTCCTCAAAGTAGGGCTTTTTTTGACTTATTAATTTTCACACAAAATACACTTAAAATTTAACTGAAAAATACTCATACCAGCTCTTAAAGTATCCATTATTACAATTCACAAGAAAAAAATTGATAACAGCAGTATTTTTAACGCACGAGATCTATTATGACACAGTAAAATCTAATTGCAAAATAAAACTAATGCTTAATTTACCTGGACTGGTGATAACAATCCCGTTAATCTACGAAGAAGAAGAAGAAAAGAGGTAACTAAAAATAACAAATAACAGTTATTTAAGATGTTCTAGTTGGTACCCACAGCATTGCAGCTTAAAATCGCACATTAATTTTTTTGATTTTTGTCCGCTGGTCAACGCACTGTGCAGCGTCCCAAATATCCGGACATAAGCTTTTTTTAATAGCCCTTTTTTTCATTTATAAGGAAATCAGCTTACCAATAATTAATTGGTGCCATGAAATAAAGTCCAATGAAATAAAGTTAAAAACCAAAAGCTTTTCGGTTTCCTCAATGCAAGTGCCACTCATGGATAGTGGCATTCAGACTTCAGAGGTTCAAAACCAATGTGCATCGGTATCTCCTCCTGAATTCTTCCCTATTTTTCGCTCGCACTGTGTTTGAACATTTTAAGGGCAACAAAACTCCCTTTAGTGCGCGCTCAACTAAAAAAAAAAAAAAAAAACCATTAGGCTTAATTGCACTTTTAGGTGTCGCAACAAAGAACATCGTATTGACAATTGCGGTTGTTATATTGACAACCACGATTGTCAATATGATGTTTGTTGTTGTAAATACGATGATCGTGTGTTTTTTTTTTGTTTATTTTTGATATACACCATTTTTTCAAACAAATTACATAAGTACGCAATAACGGGAAATGATTTAAATGCTAAAACGTTTAAAGGTAAAATAAGAAGTTTACAGAAATGTAATATGTAATTTAAAACATACAAAAATAAAGGAAAATTCTTGTTAGTGATAAGAAATCTGAAAACAAGAAACATAAAGCTGAAAAAAAAAAACATTTAGAAACAAAAAAAAAACACAAAAAAATCAAAACTAAAAACAGAAACAAAAAATAAAAAAGGAAGCTGTAAGGAAAAGAAAACATCTGAAACTAAGAGAACATGATTTATTATAAAATCAAAAAAAAAATAAATAAATTTAGCAGAAAGGTACTATCTTAACCCGACACGCGTAATTCAACTGTTAAACAAAACTGAAACCTAAAAAAAGAAATTGGAACTGATTCCTGGAACTCCCACAAGCCCAATGACGTGCCTTACTCGAAATAAAAACTGGAGAACATGTTGTTTTACCGTTTTATTTCTGCTCAAACCTGTGTCTTGATTTTCATATTGACGATCGTGATTGTCAAAACGACAACTGCAAAGGGGTGATCTGGTACATACGTACCGACAAAAGTATAATCTAAAAAAATATTCCATGGGAACGATTCTGAGAAATCTTTCTTGAAAATCCTCGCACTTCAATTGTGCTTTACAATTCCAAGAATTAATTTCTCATAATCGTTGCTATTATTTTACTTGCAGCACAAAGTGCTGATCTACCATATTTAATTTGATGTATCATGTAAATACATGTTAATATGGTAGGTATAATGAAGTATCAAAAACATAATTGTAAGTTAGTCGTAAGATAGATTTGGAACAACAAAGTACCTTCATGTTGAAAATTTCAAAGTTTGTTTTTTTTTCTTTCAACAAGAACCAAATTCGAAACTGTCATCATCATATTGACAATAAAAATTGTTTATATGAAAACTTTTACAACGAAATTTGTTTTTCTTAGGATTTACCGGTTTTCTTTGTTCTCTCAATTTATCTGGGTTTTCACATTGAAAATCACGATGGTCAATATGACAACTGTATTGACAACATATGACAACATATTGAAAATCCCGGTCATCATATTGATAAGCGCAAATTGACAACTTAAAATTATCATATAAACAATCGCGATCATAAAATGAGAGAAACAAGTTGTCATATTGACAATATTGTTCATCAATATGACAATTTTCAGTTAACAACCAGAAAAAAAAATGGTAAGACCGAAATCGTTGTATTACAGCTACCTATTCTGGATGCGTACATCAAACTATAATCGCATTCGTCCAACCGTTTAGAACCTAACTCGATGAACATCAATAAACTGACATTTTTTTTTTTTAGTTTTTATTTATGTGGGTCACCATGGCGTATACGTACTTAATTCTCTAAACATGTAATACATCTGCAATAGTAGCTATATTCATAAGTTTGAACCAGCGATATTGAAAGAAGTAATGTGATTTACTACAACTGCTCCAAACATTGAAGGTAGGTTAATTTCCAGTACCACAGAATGTCATTTCTAAAAATTTTAAAACCAATTATTATAATAAAATGCTGCCCATAATCTCGTAAAGGCCTTAACTAACATTTTTACTATTTCGAGATAATGATGAAAACACTAAATCGCAACCTGAAGATAAAAAGTGAAAATTTCAAAAAAATAGTTTTTGTAAAGCTTAATTAATGATTTATTTTTTCAAATAGTTGGAAAATAAAAATTGGTTATTATTTAGGAAATAAGGTAGATAGGGCTTTTTAGCCTTTGATAACAAAAAATTAAAAAGGCCCTATGTACAAAAATTTAAGTTAAACTTAATTAAATCATTAAATATCCTTTTTATAACAAGAAACAAGAAATTTTAAATGATATTGTTTAATTTCAAACAATTTCAAACGAAATTTACGCATAAAATCGTATTTAAAAATTATAGAAACAAATATTTTTAAAAGCCCTAACTACCACATAGGACTTTTTAAAACAAACATGGATATCTTTCTCTATACACTGTGTTATAAAAGGCCCTATATGGTTGGTTAGGGCTTTTTATAAATTTTGATGCATATGATTTGTAGTTAGGGCTTCTAGAAATTGTGATTTTCCGGCTTATTTGATGGTTTAAGGTTAAGAAATTGATGCACAAAAATCGGAGACATTGCCCTAATGTCTGTTTGGTGTTTTGATGTTTTTTGTTTGGTGTCATGAAATGAAGTCCAACCATCCAATTAAGTCCAAAACGTAGGAAAATGTTCTAACTCCCTATCGGGTCCCCTCTTTCCATTTCACGAGATTCCATTGATCTTATAGGGTAAATGTTCTGCTGTTGACGTTTTGGGTGTAAATACATTAATGTCTTCCAGGCATCTATTTTTTTTTTAAATATTATATTATAAAAATTCTATTATTATCAATCATCAAGTACACACTTAGTCCCAATTTCTTCCATCCCGTTAAATTTAAAATCACCACTAAAAGTGGCAAATTTTTAAAATTTGTATGAAAATTTAAAAAAATCCTATTTTTAATAACAATTTTAATTTAAATTGGATCTTAAGGAAATTCATTCTGATTTCAACTAAAAACACCAAGTCATAATTGTTTCTTCTCAACTACATCTTTTATATAATAGAACTTCTCAATAAATAGGTGTGTTTTTTTGGCAAAGCTGTCCCCAGTGCAGTAGGATTTTACACGTATTACAAATACAACTCCGTACCTACTGCCGATAAAAGTCGAAGTAAAATCCTACTGCGGATAGAATTTTGATATTCGAGTCTCGAATTGGATAGTGTTTGTTTTGTTTTAGAAATTGGTACGATTGGTAGTTTAATTGAGTCTCGATGGATGTGTTCATCGAGTAGTTATAATTCTTAATTTCCATTGGACAAAAAAATCGATCTATTTTTAAGTTGGCTAGTTTATATTAATAAGATCTCAGAGAACTCCCTATTTTTATAAATATAAAATCTATTCCTCTTGAAAGTTTCTTTCTTTTGCTATTAAAAAGTGAGAATGAATTTTTTGCACTCTTTGATCAGTTATTTTCTTCTTAAAAAGGGCTTTCTCGACAGGGTTCTTATAAGAAAAAACGCATCAGTTTTTGTTTTTGCAGCGAATATTTGGCGTTTGTCTTAATTCATCGTGTACAAATCGCTTAATTACCCTGTTTACATGCAGGTCTGAACTAGACTTCAAACCGACCACTCAATTTAGCATGTAAACGTAGATTCAAAAGTGATCAAAGTCTGTCCCGGTCTACATTGAACGATTTTTCCAGTGCCGATCTTTTGTTCGTTGGTGAAGGGACGTGAGGGATAGGGATCAAACCGTTTGTACAACAAAACTGGAACGATTTTTCCAGTCTGTTTATGTTCTCTTTCACCTTCTTTCTAGTTTTTTGTGTTTGTTCTTTGTCAGTGTGCCGTTCATTTGATGGTGTGAGTGAATAGCAATAAAAAACGAAGAGTACAGCAATAAAAGCATGAAGAAGACAAGGAAAAAATCTTATGGAAACAATCGTTCTGTGTATACATTTAACACGATTTCTGAAAAAATCGGGCAATGTAGATCGGGACTCTTCGAACACTTCCCTTGACTTTTGTGTTGATCTTAACAGAAGAAAAGTAAGCAAAACTCAAAATAAATTTCAAACAAATGGCAGCTAAAAAAACGGAAACTAAAAAAAAACTAAATAATAATTGATTTAAAATCGTAAAAACAATAATAAAACCAACATATATTTATAGAAACAAAATTTTTAGCGAATTAAAAATTTTGATATCCTCACGACCCGGCAAAATAAGTTCTTGGTTATTTTTTTTTAATCAATTAGGTATTTGACAACTAATCAAGAATATCAACCTAAGAAAAAAAAAAAACCGCACAACTGCGGATAGTGCGAAACGTGTTTTTGGTAAATCGTACTGTACTGCCGATAGCGTTACTAAAAAAACACACCTAATGTAACAAAATGTCTATTGTTGGGATTTGGACATTTCTTCTAATGTGCAGGACGAAAATATGTCTGTACCAGGAGTCTGAGTATTCACAATAAGTACATTAAATGTCATACGTCTTTAAAATTCAACATCGCTTTGAAAATGATAGCTGACAAAAATATAACAGAAGCATTTGGATCACTCGAATACTGCCGCAATAGAGGTAAAGAAACTATGTAATGCATACTTTTTTAAGAGTGCCTGTTGTTAAGTTCTAAAAATAGAGCGACCATTCTTCGTAAAACTCAAATGTGAATTTATTTATAGAACAGGAACTAACGAATATTTTTAAATTAAAAATAGATACTTAGTGGTATATACGATACATTTTTCAAAATATGAAAAAAAAAAAAAATTAATCGAAAGTTTAATCAAAATAGATTTCTAGCACCATTAAGTATCATTATTTTAAATTATTTCACGCACTTAATTTTCAAAAAGAGATTTCCTCAACTTTAATAATAATTTTCAAAAGTCCGACAAGTGTATAATTACTCTTCTCTCAGAGCAAAAGCAATTAAGAAGATTAAAACCGAAGAGACACAAAAGTATCTGTATTCACATAGATTAGCAACTTAATGCCATAATAATTGTTATCCTTGAGAGAATATATATTCTTTCCACAGTCGTAGTCATCCTTATCATCGTCATTTCACTTTCTTCTAATAAATAATATAGCCGGTCGGTCGGTCCGGGTCCCCATTCACCTCGAAAGCTTTAAATAGACATGAGGAGAATTTATAGGCACAACGTCAGATTCGTAGAAAATTTATATGTATAGGCATAATATTTTGCTGATGCCCCCCTCTCCCCGTCCCTGTCCATATTATTCACAGTCAGATTCAGATAGAAACCTTGCAAGTGGCAACGACATTCATATTCATTAGGAAAATATAACTATTTTTATAATTTCTACATGGCTGGCTATGAACATGAAGAGAAGATACATATATCTTCTATATTGTTCGAATAAAATTTTCATTTCAGTCGCCAAGAGATTGCCGTGCAGAATTAGGTGAATGTCAGTCAGCACGACTGGGTAGGCTATATTAAAATGGTGGGCTGTGTTTGTGTTTGAATCCACAAAATGACGATGATGCGATCCTTAATGCGGGGAAAAAATATGATTTTTGTGCTTTTGCTTCTATATTCTGCTCTTCTTCTTTTGCATGTCCTTGAAGTTTGAAAAACCTATTTCTTAAGTTTTAACATCACAAAATAAAAAAAACAATCCAAAATCAGTTTATAGCTAGAGGGCAAGTCCTTGAAGCTATTCTGTTTCACACCAAGTAGCCTGACAGCTTATTCGGGGTCACAACATGTTAAAGCCAAAAGAAAAACAAATCGATGGCGACACTTTACCCCCAGCCATAATCTTCTTTCTATTCTCTATATTAAAGTTATTTAAATGTTAAACGCAAATTCAAGTTAAGTTCAAAGGACGAAATTGAAGTAATTTTGTGAAATTCTCTGAGAAAGAAAATGTAAATTTCTGTTGACCAAACCCAAATATTTGCCTTATACAGGTGCACAAGAAAGAGGAAATATAAACGTTCGAAAAGAGGACCCTAATATAGCAGCAACAACAAAAAATGATTTTATTAATATTATTCATTTCTTTTTTTTTTTCTTTTCTTTTTTTTTCCTTTCTTTACCTAATATAAGAAAGAAACTTCATTTGGATTGCAAGGATTACGATGACGAATGGAACGTGCTTAAATTCTTGAATGGGCTCTGTTTGCCTAATCGAATTGATGATTGCTGAAAGGCAACTCAGCAAGTTGAATCTAATAAAAATTCTTCCTTTGCTGCCTTTTGTTATCATGTACACATATATACAGCTATAAAAGATAGATGGAGAAAAAAAAAGAAACAAGAAGTTTATGAGAGACGTTTAAAACAATCAGTTATGCGGGGTTAAATTGATAAATTTCCTAGATAAATCATTTATAATTCAAAACTGGGGTCGAATCAGTAAAATTTTGGTTTGACCCAAGGATCTTCTTGAAATTGATTGTTTTTTCTTTCCGAATAAAATTCTCAGGTGGAAGAACTTGCTTGAGAGGATGAAAATCCGTTTTTTTTTTTTTTTTGTTGAACGTGGTTCAGGCCATGTTGTGTTTTTGTATGAAATCATTGTAAATCTTATATTTTATAAGATTGTTTGCGGTGAACTGAGGGATTTTGGGAATAAGAAGATGCTATTTTGGTAAAGGAGAACTTTTTGTGTAGCTATGAATAAAGTTGCAAGATTATTTTTAATGAACATAGGAGTACCTATACGAAGATGCTATTTTTTGTTGATATTATAAATTGAAGAATCGTATTTACATTTAGGTACATTAAAAAAAGTGTTTAAAAAAAATAATAGTAAAGAACTTTGAGCAGACTTTCGAATTATTTGGAAATAAGTCCCTATGAACTCTGTGTTCACTGGGAGAATTAAGTGAAATAACACAATTTTTATAAAGAAGGTTTCCACAATAAATTCAATGCACACAAATCTAAGTGGCTTTATTTCGTCTTAAATGTGAAGTAAATTGAGCTGTATAGTTGTAAAAATAATTGAAAATAAAATATAGCCCTACGAGCTTACTTAGGCTCGTTTCACACACATTCGGTTTTGGTCTCTACTCGGTTTGTATTCGGCTGTGCCTGATATGTGTAAAACGATAAAACGGCAAAAATAGCACCGAATGATCCCTCAACACGAATAGGTTTCAATCGGTTTCAAAACGGCACGTATTCGGGTCTAGGGCAAACGGCACGTATTCGGGTCAAGTAAACGTAGCGTTCACACATATTCGGTTCGTTTTCTCTGATTTTTTTAAATTTAATTTTAGTTATTAGTGAGTACAAACCGAATATGAACCGTCTGTGTGTGAAGACGTCTTAATGGAAACTAAAACCGAAACGAATACAGACCAACGCGAATGAAACCGAATGTATGTGAAACGAGCATAACAAAAGATTTAGGCCTTATTTATTCAGTCAAAGTTCAACATTACTCCGGGATTTTAACAGTCAACTTGAGAAAAAGTTTTTATTCACTCAAAGTTGACGTTTTAAACTATTTCTACTCTAGACTCTAGAGTTGATCAACTTTGGATTTTCTCAACTTCTCGAAATAGTAGAAGTTAGCGAGCAAACTTGGGATTTTTCTTCATTTCTGTCTATTCATTCACGCTATTCAGTTCTCGACCGATCACCGAAATTAAGCATCGTCGGGTGAGTTAGTGCACAGATGGAGGACCGCAGGAGTTTTTTTTTTAATTAAAATTTGTTTATAAAAATGGTGCCTTTCCCCCACCAAATAATAGAACAAGTGTACAATTTCCATAAGCAGATCACTTCAGTGTTGTGTTCCATGTTATATATGGAATGATTTTCTGGTCTTGTGATGTTTAAGAAGTGGGCGACGATTTCGCCGGAAAAGTGTAAAAACATAGGTACTCATGAACATCGATCCATTCATGATTCCATTTCACAACAACAGTTCTTACGTTTCATGGAGTTGTTGATCTTTGTTTGGCTTTTCCTGTTTGACCCTACATTATTCTTCTCTAAGAAAATTTTTGTGTTTCTTCCTTTATAATTATTTCATTTTAGGAAAACAAAATAGTTATAGGAACAAATTATAGTGTGTGAAAACTAACCTCTTATTGCTTGATATATGTATATTATTTGCTTTAAAAATAAAAGTTGTACCTAATCCGTTTTGTATAGCTTTCAATTAAGCTTGGTATTTTTTTGATTCCGCGCTTCACATGGAATGAAAAATCCATTGCAATTATTCGGAAAAATTATTCAAAATGCAAAATTAATTCTAATGCAAAACCAAAGTTGAAAATGACGTCTTGTGCGTCATGTGTCACAAATATCCCAAGGATATTTTAGAAACTGCAGGTTGGTCAAGTTTTGAATTTCAACTCTGGAGTTCAGATTCGAAGTAGTGAATAAAAGCATTTTTCAACTTTCAGTTCAACTACGGATTTGAAGTCAACTTGTAAGTTGGCCAACTTTTGAGTTTTCAGCAAGTTGAGCCATAGTGAATAAATTGGGTCTTACCACTTTAAAACCAAAGCTTACTTAATCATGTCACAAAATATGAAATCTCACAAAATGAAATATGTAACTCAAACGGTTTACTTTCAAAATTGAGTAATTATGGGTAATAAAAGAAACTTGCCAAGTAAACCAACCAATTTAAGTCAGTAATTATTACATAACAGATTTCTCTGATAATTTTGAGGCTCATTCATATCACTCTTCTTAAAATATTTAACATCAATAAACTTAGAATGGCCATACTTTTAGATCTCAATTTTTATTACGGCTTGTAACGCAAATGTTTAAAAAATATTTAGGAGAACTTGGCTACTTTTTAACATTTATGTTTTTGGTGTAATAAAATTTATTAACTAAATTAATACAATTATACATTATCCAGAGAAAGTGTGAAAAAAAAGTGATCAAAAAACTGTGTGGTTTTTAAATACTTTTATAATACTTGCTGGAAAATACTAGATTTTGATATACATATTCTAAGTAATTCTCAGAACAACTTTTGTGCAACGTTTCAATAAATCGGATAATGTGACAATTTTCTCACAAAATGTCAATAACCTTATTCCGTTTTTTGAAATATGAAATGGATTTTTGTAGCAAATAATTTATATATTTAAAACACAAAGTCGGACGAAAAATATTTTACATCTGTTTTAAAGAAATTTTGAAAAAAAAACTGAAGTCGTTGTATTTCAGCTACTTGTTCTAGATGAGCTAAAAATAGAATTTTAAGTCCACCTATTTATGTATGTTCTAGCTCAAGCGATATATACAGACCAGCTCCTGATTTCATTAAAATTTCTAATTTTTTTTAACAAAATCAATACTTTCCAAATTGTGGGTTAGTTAATTTTTAATTTTGTCAGCGCAGCAAGATATTAGGTTAGACCCCATTTTTCATATTACCAAAAACCAACAAAAGTGGAAATTCTCGGTTATGGAATTTGAATAGATTTCTAAGAAAAATTTGATAGTTCATAAGATTTAAGCTCCATCTTGGGTACTCTTTCCCGCTCCACTGCTCCGCTTAATGTTTGTACAATCATAGATTACAGATTCTTTTTTAAGTACATGAACAAGGAATAATAAATTTAAACAAAATCTAAATACCTATTTTCTACATTAGAGACAAAATATACGATTGAGTCGTAAGCCATTAAAAATGTAGGAAAAAAGGGCCCATCTGCTAAACAAAAATCCAGGTGATGATTTTTGAAAGCAATTATTGTCTTAATTTTGGTGTTAAGAATATTGTCGCGAAAGTCTTTTCCCATATGTGCGCGTCAATAGTTATTCAAGATTGAATGTCAAAAATATCAGTTTTTCACATATACCTAACTCCGAAACGGTATGTGCTTTTGAAAACTATTTCATACAAAACTTGAAGATCATGCTATCCGCAAGAAAAGAAGTTATAAGAAGTTAAGCCTCAAAAATGCTAATTTTTCACGTATAGGGTAAAATCGGATGAAATGGCAACACGGGGGATATGGTACCCTTTCAATATTTCCCACTTAACGACTTTTTTTTAAACAATGACTTCAGAATGTCTTTAAATTTCACACAAGCTTCTAACGGGTGCAGTTGAAGTCCAAGAAGCTTGTTAAATGTTTAAACTACAACCGAAAATACAAAAAAATTGTGAGTAAGATTTAAGTTTTAACGGAAAAACAAAGAGTGAATCGTGTCTGTTTAATTCTTTTTACCACTATAACTGCACATACGTAAATTTTCCTTACATTTCGAATAACAGTAGCAATGTCCAAAGGGTGATATGGCACCCCCCAAATTTAGTACATTTACATTGGTGCCATATCACCCCTTCCTGATTCTAATACATTTTTGTTTTAATTTAAGAACAGTTTTTTTTGTAACTTTCGAGTGCATGCAGTGCACAATTTTTCAAGTTCCATTGCATTAATCAACAACTGTGTCAAAAACCCACTTAAAAAGTAAAGTTCCATATCACCCGCCGGTAGGTGCCATATCACCGACATTTTTTTCACTTGTCATTTTTGCAATGTATTTTGTTATTGAAAAAAAAAATATGTTTTGCATTGTGAAATCCCCTAGTAATCCATTTTTTTGGTTTATAAATTAGCTACAGATTATATACAAATACATCTATGTTTAAAATTATTATCCTTTTTACTTTTAAAGTTATAAAAAAGGCGTGCAATATCTCCCGCCTTTACCCTAACTCCTGAACGGCTCATATTTTTGAGAAAACATCTGGAAAAAATTGTTATTTTTTTCTTAAAAACAGTCGTCTTAAAGATATTAAAATTTTAAATGTTTCACAAAAATTCAGAATTTCTGTTTTTTAACATTTTACTATTCAAGTACTATTCAATGGAATATAGCTGTCGAAAAAAACATATGCTTAGTCGATTAAGGAAAGTTGTGCATGGTTTGAAAGAACATGAATTGTAGATAATAAACTTGGAATCATTTTCTTAAAAAGTTATCCCCGGGACTGGATATGACAATTAAAAATTTTTGAAAACACAGTGTTTCTTCATGTAAAAAAAGTAAAAAGTGAATTGTGGTTGATTCAGGTTGTTAAATAGATTCACCACAAGTCACTTAAATCAGCAGCCACGAGATTATTTGTCTTCATTCACAAAATGGCGGTTATCACCCCTACCGTTTCTCAACAGTTTCGAAAAAAGGAGTTATCTACCTTAGCATGCCGGACAACAGTTTACGGAAATAGTATGTGCGTAAGAATTAAGAACAACTTATAAATCATTGGCATAGTGTTATACTAATGGATAATATAAGACCTGCATTTTCCTTTCTATGTAACTTGAAAACTCCGAAATTATAACGAAAATGGGAAAACGAAGAATTTTAATGGCAGTGCCAGTGGGAAAATTCGGAAACGTTTTGTTTTCATAATTTATTCCGGAATTTGTTAATTAATTTCTTTGATAAGAGTACTTTAAATGTATTACGAGACTAGCTATGTACCAATTTATAACAGTTAACACATTTTTATATAATATAATTTTAACAATATGCCTGTAAGACCTCAGGTCTTTTAAATGCAATGCAGGGCACAAGTTAGAAGGAATAGAAGGAAAGTAAAGATTTTAATTTTCGCATTAAAAAATGCAACATTCAAGGCACATGTATTTCATCCTATACCTTACTATATTGTTGCTACCTCAAATTCTAAAAAAAAAAAAAATAAAGCGTCCGCCACGCTTTTTTTCGAAACCTTGTATTTTTGAGAATTGCCTTGTGAAAATCAGTTTGTTCGAAAAATAGTTTTTGAAGCCTTGTCTTAATAGAAACTATGTTTTACGAAACTTTTGCGGATTACCAAGTGCCGAGTAGATATGTAGGTATGTTTTTTAATCAATACCTGTTGTTTTCTGTACTGCCTTCACTAATGTTGTATATATAAAAAAAACACCTTGCTATTAAAAATAAATAAATTGTCATAGCCAGTCCCGGGGATAACTTTTAAAGAAAATAATTTCATATCTACAGTCAATGACCTTTCAAACCATAAATAATTTTTTCTTATCGACTCTGGTTTTTTTTTTGAGCACTCTCCTTTGTTAAAACAAAATGTTAATTTTTCTAAAAAATTTAAATCAACTTTTTTTTCAATCACATAAATTATACATCAAACTTTTATAGCTAGTAATTAGTTAACTTGTAAACAAATAAGTAAGTCAACGCAAGCGTTAGGAAAATGGGGGGACCGATGCACATTGGGTTTGAAGCTTTGAATATCAACATGTAAATGGAAAATATAAATTTGGAACCGGGTACCGAAATTCCACATTCGAGTGGTGCGACTAAAAAAAGAAAAAGAATATCTATACCTACTTGCCTTGAGGAAATTTATTTCAAAATTATTGTGAAGAAAATAAGTAATCAATTTTTTTTTAGCTTTTTTCAAAAATGTATAAGTTTGTAAGTGATTTTAAAATTGTTTGATAGAAATAACATGGCTTGTAAATAAAATGAAATAACATGCTTGTGATTTCGTTTGGGTTTTGTATGTTCAGAACTGTTCACCCACGAAAATGATTAAAGCGGTTTTTAAAAAATATTTTTTTTAGCAATTTAATAAAATCAACAAAAAAAAAATGTAAACCTATAAGTCATCATGATAAAGTATAAATATCTTTTATATTCCCATTTGTATAGATGTTTATGTATAAATAATTACATTCATTAACATAACATTTGTCTAATTAAAGCTAGAGATACACATATATTCTTATTTCATTAAACTATATCTCTATCCATGATTTTTTCGTTATACCTATTATAAAAGTCGTCCCTTATTACCTCCAAGCACTTTAATCAACAAATGCAAACGGTTTTAATGAACATCCCTGGTTAAATTCAAGAATAAATCCTTGGCATTTATATGTATATACATTAAGCATACTTACCTATTCGAAATCATTTCCTGTGATATCTTTATTTTATTTGAATTTTATTCATCAGTATCTTTAATAATATCTACTGCTTGCATAACTTTTCTTCTCTTTTTTCGTTAAATGCTATAGGTCTTAGTAGGGAGCATTACTAAAAAAAAAACCCTCAAAGGAATTTCACAGAAAATTATATCCAACAAAGTTTGTCTTTATCCTTACGATAGATCCTTCCGATATACCTACTAAGTTTTGTTAAATCCTTCCTTCTATCCCCAACAAAAACAAAATGAGGAAAAAAAAAACAATCCTTCATTATGAAGCAGTAATGTTGCTTTAAGGGCAGCATCAAGGTCAGAATAACTACTGTAAACGTTTTCTATATATATATTTCTTCACTCATCCAAGGAATTATTATTCCTTACCTTTAGCGTGATTTCGAGTTCGAGTCCAACCAAAGCAGACTTCTTCTTACTTTATCAGTTTCTTGTGTCCTTTCTCCAACCACTGTATAATTCTATACCTTCGTTTAGACGGAAGAAAAAATAAACCAAGAAAAAGGAAAATAATGCTCCACTAGGATTTCAATTGCTACTAAAGGGATATTCGAAATTTCCTTAGAGTAATTTTTTTTTTTTTTTATTTTCTTAAATAGCCAAACGAAAGAAAATTGAAAGCCCAAAGATGATGGGGTCATTTTTTTTTTCTTAAAATTCAAAGATTCCAAATTACTTTGAAGTAATTTTCTGGCCTATCTTTTTCTATTAGGCAGTTCTGTGTTTTTGTTTTTTATTCTTTTCGTTTATTTATTCCTATGGGGTCGTGGGAAAGATCCTAGCAGGTTTTTATATTTTACCTGGAATATCCTTGAAGCGTTTTTGGCTTTCAATCAATTTTAATTGCACTGATGAGTAAGCTCTTTTGGACTTTGCGTGTTCGGAAGAGTAAGGGCAAAAGCGAAAGCCGAAAGGGCCTTCATTACCCGGGCCGCGAAAAAAAATCCGAAACAAAAAATTTAATCTTCTTGAGGAATTTTCAATTACCGCATTTACTTTTGGGGGAAAATAAACTGTCATTACGTTTGTGTCCCTCATTATTGGCATGGCTCAAACTGTAAGAGACATCCTGACATCGACAGGTGTTCATATATTAATACCTCCAATCACCCTTCATACCTATATATTTTTCAACTTTTTTTTTGTTGGTTTATTCTTTTTCCTAGAAATAACGCCATCGATTCAATTAAATTTCCATCATCAATTTTACGCATTTCGATAACCGTTTGCCGGGCGCCATTGTTTATTACATTTTTGCTTGTTTTGTTCGTTTGGCTGCGAGTTCGTCCTTTTCAATTATTTCGATTTCATTTCTTCGCTGAAGGGGAACAAAATTGATGCTGATGGGATGGATGAAAGGATGTAGGTATAGATGGCTGAATGTGGAGGATCCTGTTAGTAGTCGTCGTCGTTGTCGGCGGCGTCGTCGTCCGCCGCCATTGTGGATTACGACTTTCCTTTTTGTCCTTCCGCCCTGCGAGTTTATTCCTTTATTATTATTTTCTTGATTTTTTATTATTATTTTTTTTTATTTTGCTTCTTTTGTGCGGTCTGCGACTTTTGAAAGCAAATTATATATATTCTTTTTTTTTTTATTTGTGCAAAAAGGCTGCCCATTTTTCCAACAAAACTCCCAGCCCTCTCATCTATACGAATAACGAATCTATGAACTATGTATTGAGTTATCGATTGCTATTGTGTGTGTTATTAACAAAAGAACTTGCAAACTTCGGATGGATGGATAGCTATTGCTATTTAATTTTTTTTTATTCATTTTAGCTTGACAGTGATTTGACTTTCGATTTTGAAGATATATATTACGCCAATTATTTATGGTTGGTATAACGAATTCAGAGTTTGATTTTTAAAATTTTCCAAAGTTGATGATTGTCGATTTTCACGCCACCTTCGAGGCTCTTTGAATGAAAGACATTTGAATTACCATCTCTCATTCCTATTGTTCTTTCTTTTTTTTTTTGTTGGTTTAAATTATGATGTGGATTTGATAATTTTTCAATATAAGAGGATAGAATTCTAATAAAAAATAAATTAATATCAAAATTCTTGGATGGAATCTGCAGAAAATAATACAATAATTAAATTGAAGTCAATATTATAAGGGACGTAGTGTATAGGTAGCTTCTTTATATTATAATTGGTAAAAAAGGTCTAAGCTAAAAACCACATAGACCCAGAAAAATAACTCGCAGGAGCAGGGGAAAAGTTATCGAACTTGGTGATAAGCTAAGAATTTTACTATGAATTCATACCCTATCCCATCAAAAATATATGTATGGGTGTAAACGGGGTGATTTTTCATAAAAAAGTGTCAAAATGTTAGATCGTGTGTGGTGGGTTGAGTTGAGACAAACATCATATAGTAGGGAGCCTATATCCCTGACGTAAAATAAAAAAATAGGCTTTGAAAGTTAGAGCTCAAAAACAAGTATGACATCTGATTTGTTTGATAAATATGAATTTATGAAAAAATCGTTGGAGCGGTTTTCTTAAAAATTAATTTTGTATATATTAAATTTTTTGCTCATTTTCAAAATTAAAATCTAGTATACCAACATTTAGTATATAATAAAATACAATTTTACACAAAATAAAAAAAAAAACTTCTAAGTCCGTTTTCAAGATACAGAATTTTCAAAAAAAAAAAATTAAATATTTTTTTTTTTAAATCCAAAAATAATTTTTTTTGAAAATTTGTATATGCAAAATTATTTGAATTGTGAAGGAGCTCTTATATAAAATATTTGGTTGAAATCTGTGCAGCCGTCAATTAGAAATTTCAAAACAAAAAAATCGGTTCTATGACGGGTATACCGTTTTTGGCAAAATTTGTTTTCATCAAAATAATGACTACACCTTGAATAGTAAATGCACATCTTTTTATCAGAACTGTTGAAGTCGTTTTCGAGAAAAATAAGTTTTTTCTTAACGGTTTTTCAACATTTGTAGGGAAGGTACCGTTATTTTTTAATTTAGAACCATGATCTTTTCAATTACTTAATAAAATAATAACAAAATATTTTACATCTTGTTTTGAAAATACTGACCAAGTCGTTTTCAAAATATATAGTATAATATAAAAAAAACAAATTCATTTTTTTTTTTTAATTTTCAATTTTTTAAATTTTGGTTCACTATAATGTTTATACTTGTTAGAAGTTTTAACATAAAAAAAGACAAATTTCAACTTAACTCTTTACGACAAAACAAAAAAACCAAAAAAAAAAATGGCTGTAGTGGAGGTACCAAAAATAACCAAATTTTGAAAATAAAAAAATTATTAAAATGTAGCATTTCCTTATTTCAATTATTTGAATTTTTTTCAACAAAATCCTCGGACCCGTTTTTGAAACATAAATTTTCTTTTTGGCGAAGAAAAATTGTATGGTTATTTTTGGTCCTAAAAAAAATTAACAAACGTCTGGGCAAATAAGTCAAAAAACACTATATACCCCAAGCTTGAAGAAAATCCCTGCAGCCGTTTAGGCTGTATGGGTGAGGAAAGACAGACAGAATTGCGGACCCACTTTTTTCTTTATCTATCATCGTAATGTTCAAGATTATTTATTTATTTATTTATCAATTGATTAGAAGATCAGCTGATTACAAATTAAATATATAATTAAAATATATTATTTACGATATATGTACATTTTCTGAGTTATTATAGTAAGGGAGGCGACCGTAAGATTACCTATCTGATCGGGAGACCGAAAATAATGGTTACCAATCGGTAGTACATTTCCTAACATTCACAAAACCACTGGTCAGGCGAACTTTTTCAGGGAATTTTAGACGGGAACGGGTCACTTCCGGTACGGTTTTTTGATCATTACCAATCCGATCAGGGCCACGAAAACACTTATTGCAAGTAGTAAGTGTTTTACCTATAGATTCTAAAACTGTTGGTCGGGCGAAAAATATCTGGGAATAAATGCTTGCCCGACCGTCGGATTTTGCAAAACTATCTCATCGGGAAATGGGTAATATTGATATCAAATGAAAGGTACGACTCTTCACAAATCCACTGGTCGGGCAAACTTTTATAGGGAATAACCTATTGCTCGACAACTTTAAAGGAAATTAATCAATTTTTTCTTGTTAATCTTTTGAAGTTAAAAAAATTAACTTACTGTTGTCTAACTTATATTAAATTACATCTTAGATTATTTTGTTCCCTAACATTTAAAAAAAAGTCAAGCCAACAACACTCTTTTTAAACTATTTATTTCGCATTTTTTTTACGTTTTTTGTCTTTTTGAAGGAAAAAACACAATTGAATAACATTGTGAACTGGGTAAACTAAATGGATTTGTGTATTTCAATTTGTCAAGTAATCCCAATTAAACTCGACTTTAGACTTAATTTAACTTTCGATTCGTTCACTACTCAGGGACAATATCTTATCGCCATTAAGTGTTGGTTCCCCTTCAAACCAAAGAGGCAGAAACCTTTAATTTTTTTTAAATCCACCAAAATCTTCTGCTCTAGTTCTTACACAAACAAATTCAGTTGTATTTGTCCACATTGAACTAATAAAATTAGTTCTTTTTTATTTTCTGGAAAAGTTATTTAATGCATGTTGGGATTTAACTTAAATCAAAACGTTTCATGCTTTTGAAAAAAATTCCCAGACAATTGTTTTTCGTGGCATAATTATATTTACTCAACTCTCGCTAAATTAACATTGCTACCATTTTTCACACCATACATTTGTAATTTAAAGCTTTGAATTGTTTCAGCGTCAACATCATTCAAATTTTCACTCTGACTCCTACTTGTTGCTGTAAAAATGCTGTTTGTAAGTGTTTATTTTTTTCCAATAAGTTAAGTGTTTTAGCTTTTCCTTTTATAAAAAAAAATAACAAATAACAAAACAAATAATTCGTCAATATTGTTTAAGGGAGTAAAAGACTGTCCACATGAGAGCGACCAACGACCGACGAATGAATGAACAAATGGGATTTAAAACATTAATAAACTTAAATTCTTTACAAAATCTAGACAAAACGAAAGAAATATAATTAAGGATTATTTTAAGATACTATAATTTGCATTTAAATTGCTAAAACAAGAGAATTTTAAGAAAACAATTTGTTCGTCGCGAATTGCTGCAATTCGTTATAACCAATTTATTTTCTTAAATTTCTCATATTTAGGAAAATAAATATTCAGATTTTATATTTTTAAAATTAATCATAAATCGAATTCTACCATTTTTACCAGATTTTGTGAAATATTAAGGTTTATTTATGTTTAAATTCCCATTTGTTTGTTCATTCGTCGGTCGTTGGTGGTGAAAGGATTTAAAAAAGTCTAACTTTGGTGTACCCTGACCCATGTTAACGTTAATTATTGCGCTGTTAGTTCTAATGCCTTTGTAACTGCGTTTAAATAAATTTGATATTTTGTCTCAGTCCAGTTTTAAGCTTGTTCCATTTTTCCTGTCCATGCTAATTTTTTGACTTTGTGGTCAATTTTCTCCAGAAAATGCGTAATGAACATGATGTTTTAATATTTTTTGAAATGTACAGTGGATCACAGCTTATTTGATAAAGTACCTGGTTTTAATTTAAAGTTGCAATATTTTGTAAACCAGAAAGGCTATCCACACAATTTTATTTTTATTTTGAAGAAAACTAATGCACTTCAACACAGATCAACAATTTATTTAAATAAACTGGTAATTAACATTATAACAATACAAAACTAGAACCATAGCAGTGTTTTTAGTTTTTTTCAGGTCATAGCTTATTTGATATAACATGAACAAACAGTCTTAGATATATACAAATGTTATTGGTTTCATGCCATTTTAAGTATTTTTCGTGGTATTCTTTGGGCTTTTAAGAGCCTTGAAACCTTTTGGCATGAAATTACCAAGTATATTTGTGATCTCTGGGGTTATTTTCAGCTATTGTTCCGAAAGTGCATTTTTCAGGTCATTTTTGTGTTTTCGAACATTCTTCTGCAACAAAGATCAAGAGTTGTCGATCACACCCATTCCAGGTGACAGTCCCGGAAGTTTCCATCAAGTAAGGGCAATTCTAAATTAGCCAGGTATGCATAATTCCTGACTTGTTCTTTGAGTCATTATCCTGTAAAAACGGTAATTTTGATAAATACCCAACTTTTCGAAACTTTAGGTCAATATTGTTTTAAATGTCAGTTAGGTACATGTTTTGTCCATCGTTCCCTCCATGAATTCCACAATTTCCCGCGTCGGCTGCAGACATACAGTAGGCTTATACCATAACGCTTTTTCCGTAATGATTCACTGTTGCTTTAAGGTTATCTGTTGTGAGCTCTGTATTTTGCTTCCGCCAGAAGAGAGAAAACCTCACAGAGCCAAAAATATTGAAATTAGAATACTCTGGCTCTGGCCGGTTGTTTTACGTCTGGTGGAAGCCTTTTTGGCTTACATTACAAATGTTTGATGTGAAAAATTGTAGCAACTTTAATTTAGCGAGAGTTCAGATGTTAAAAAATGTTTATGCCAAGCATAAAAAGTTTTGATTTAAGTTAAATCCCAACATGCTTTAAATAACTTTTCCAGAAAATAAAAAAGAACTGTTTTTATTAGTTCAATGTGGACAAATGCAACTGAATCTGTTTGTGTAAGAACTAGAGCAGAAGATTTAAAAAAAATTAAAGGTTTCTGCCTCTTTGGTTTGAAGGAGAACCAACACCACTTAATGGCGATAAGATATTGTCCCTGAGTAGTGAACGAATCGAAAGTTTAATTAAGTCTTAAGTCGAGTCCGACCCCTATAAAAAAGTTGAATTTCTTCTTTAATTGGGATTACTTGACAAATTGAAATACACAAATCCTTTTAGTTTACCCAGTTCACAATGTTATTAAATAGTGATTTTTCATTTAAAAAAGGCAAAAAACGTAAAAAATGCGAAATAAATAGTTTAAAAAGAGTGTTGTTGGCTTAACTTTTTTTTTAAATGATAGGGAACAAAATAATCTAAGATGTTATACTAATTTAATATAAGTTAGACAACAGTAAGTTAACTTTTTTTACTTCAAAAGATTAACAAGAAAAAATTGATTAATTTCCTTTAAAGTGGTCGGGCAAAAGGTTATTCCCTTTAAAAGTTTGCCCGACCAGTGGATTTGTGAAGAGTCGTACCATTCATTTGATACCAATATTACCCATTTCCCGATGAGATAGTCTAGCAAAAAAAATTTTTTTTTGAGTTGCGCGGGCAAGCATTTATTCCCAGATTTTTTTCGCCCGACCAAACGTTTTAGAATCTATAAGCAAAACTCTTACTACTAGCAATAAGTGTTTTCATGGCCCTGATGGGATAGGTAGTGATCAAAAAACCGTCCCGGAAGTGACCCGTTCCCGTCTAAAATTCCCTGAAAAAGTTCGCCCGACCAGTGGTTTTGTGAATGTTACGAAATGTACTACCGATTGGTTACCATTATTTTCGGTCTCCCGATGAGATAGGTAATCTTACGGTCGCCTCCCGGACTATTACATAATAATTCAACATTTAAACATCAATAATTCAAAGGCATGGAATTAATTAACTACATAAATTAAGAAATCTTTTCTTAAAAGTATCCCTCTTCACGCAAAGGTCAATTTTATCGCATACTCCATTAAAAAGTTTTAAAGTACGAGTTATGGGTTCATTCAAAATCTAGTTAGTCCTATGAGAAACAGTATAAATTAATTCACATCTATTTCGGAAGATTCGTATCGGAACGTAGAAAGGTATTAAGGAAAACAAATCGATAGAAGATATTCGATTGTCTAATACATCTTTTATAAATAAAATACATTGAACTTTTCTTCGACATTTAAGCGTTTTTAAATCAATACGAGAACACCTTGATTCATAGTCTGGCAAAGATCCAACCCACTTTAATTTCTTCAAGGCATACTTGGTGAATCTCTTTTGAATTCTTTCTACTCTCAAGATATTATTATCATAGAATGGCGACCAAACGACACAACAGTATTCCAAGATAGGTAAAACTAAAGACATAAATAGTGTCTTTAACGTATAAGCATCGTTAAAATCATTTGAATTCCATTTTAAGAAACCTAATAAGGAATTGCCTTTCGAGACAATGTAGTCAATATGAGTTCTAAAGTCCACCTTTGAATCAAAATGAACTCCAAGATAATTTATAACATTAACTCTAAGAAGACTGTCCTCGTGAAATTTATACTCAAAATTTATAGGAGATGGAGATCTTGTTGAATAGTTTAATTCCAAGTAATTGTAATTACACCAACTTAAAACATTATCAATATCCAACTGCAGCAATATACAATCCCTTATTGAAGATGTTGAAAGAAAACTCTTTACATCATCTGCGTACATCAAACAATTGCAATATCTTAATACAGCCGGTAGATCATTAGCAAAAATAATAAAAAGAAGTGGGCCCAAATGACCTCGTTATGGAAGACCCGACACAACTTCTGTAATATTTGAGGTACACCCATCTTTCTTTACCATTTGCTTTCTATCAGAAAAATATGAATTTAACCGTTTGAGGAAAGATTTATTAAACCCTAACTTTATTAATTTCTGCAGTAGAAGACCATGGTGTTCGCGGTCGAATGCTTTTACAAAGTCAGTATAGAGAACATCCACTTGATTCCCATTTTCTATTTGAGAGTACCGAACTGCCTTCCGTCGGCTGCACACGCTGTTTAGTCCCGTCGGAAGTCAAAGTCCCTTCGTTTTGCTTAATCTGTTTTCTTTCTGGTGTCACTGTTACAATCTAAATAATTCTGTGTTTCTTGTTCAAATTAAAAAAAAAATATAATAAGCCATACATTTGTATGTACCTACCTACTTACCCACAAAAAAAAAATAAAATAAAAAAAAAAAAACAACTCCAACTCATGTCGCGCAATATACATCAGTGCAAGTGCATGTGCCATCATTATATTTAAAAGAGAAAGAAAAAAAAAACAATAACAACACCTAAGCACAACGAGTGGTTTAATCCTTCCCTTTCCTTCCCATCTTCTCTGGCAGTTGAGTTAACTAAATCGTTGCAGCATTGTGCGTGTAACCCCCGCACACTGCGCGCAGGGATTAAGTAAACATGATCTCGGATAGATAATTGTTCGTCTCTCTAAATAACCAGGGGCGGTTCAGTGCAATTTGTCACTTAGGCATAACACTGGTGATAAATTGTAATTGAAAAGTTCAAATTGGAATTTAGAGGTGACGTTGAATTTAGGTAATTGTCCGAGTTGGTTTTTAGTTAGTTTTGAATTTTTTAATGGCGGGTAAGTGTAGGGTTGATTATAGCAACATTCGTGGGCTTAGGAAAAATTTCTATGCTGCGTATGTCTATAATGTGCAAAACAGGCCAGCTGTTTTGGCACTGAGTGAAACTCAGATAGGTGAAAATTTAGATCATTCGGAATTTAATTTATTTGGGTACAACTTAGTGCCATTATTCTTTCCCCACCATGGTCTTGCCGTTTATATAAGAAATGATGTAGCATACCAACTTCAACCACAATATGGTTTGTGTTCTAACACAAACTTTAATTTCATGTGGTTAAAATTTACGGTAAATAAGCACATCATTCACACTTGTTTCGTTTATCGAAGCCCCAATCTGGACAGAAATTCAACTTCTAACGAGTTTGATGCTCTGTCCGACTCTATTCAAAGAATTGTTGCCCATTATCCTCACACTGAAATCGTCATTGCGGGCGATTTCAATGTACACAATTCTAGTTGGCTTCGCTTTTCTGGCCAGACAATACCCGAAGGAAGGTATGTTGAGCTCTTTGCTGAGTTAAACCACCTGACTCAGCTTGTTGACGAGCCAACTCGAATCCCTGATGTTGCAGGTCAATCCGCCAACACACTTGACTTGTTTCTTACCTCTGACCCTGATAAATACACTAATAGTGTATTATCGCCTCTAGGCACATCAGACCATTGTGTCATATCTGCTAATTTCTCGTGCCAACAAAACTCAGTTAAAGAGAAAGTACCAACGAGAACCGTTTGGCAATACGAGAAAGCCAACTGGGACGGTCTCAACGGTTTCTTCAGTAACTTTAACTGGTCCCTGTGCTTCCTCGATAGTGACGTAGATGCCAGTGCAGATATAATAACAAACTTAATTCTTAGTGGAATGAGAAATTTTATCCCGAATAGGGTAAAATCTATCAAACCCAAAGAAAACTCATGGTTTGATTCGAGCTGTAAAGAGGTTATTAGGGTCAGAGAAGTAAGTTTCCGTAGTTACAAAGCCAACCCTACTGAGGAAAAACGGGAGAAGTTTCAACAAGCCAGGAAGACCTGTAACGCTCATATTCGACGAACCAAATTTTTGCATGACCAAAAATTAAGGCAAAAAATACTACAATGTCCCAATAGTAGTAAAAATTTTTGGTCATTTGTAAAAAATATTCGAAACACTACTTCGTCTTCGGTTCCAACACTCGTCTTCAACGACACTCCTGCTGTCAGCTTGCAAGATAAAGCCAATTTGCTTGCAGCACAGTTTGCTGTTAATTCGACGCTGCCAGCAAGTGATAGAACTCCGCCTGTACTTGAGAGCGTAAACGATTCTATGGGTCAAATCTTCTTTCGCACTCGTGCAGTTGCTAGAGTTCTAAAAGACCTCGACATACACAAATCCGCTGGCCCGGAAAGTGTCCCTCCCATTGTTCTGAAGAGGTGTTCTTCAACGCTGGCAAAACCACTGCGTAAGCTTTTCCATCTGTCCTATTCTACTGGTCTCTTTCCGAGTGGATGGAAAACAGCATTTGTCCAGCCTGTCCCTAAAAAAGGCGTATCTTCTTCACCCTCAAACTATCGGCCAATTGCATTAACGTCCCTTCTTTCCAAGGTCATGGAAACGCTGATTAATTTTCAGCTCAAGAAATATCTTGAAGAACGAAAGCTTCTTAATGACCGGCAGTACGGCTTTCTTAGCAATAGGTCCACTGGTGATCTGATGGTATATCTCACCGAACAGTGGAACAAATCTTTACATCGCTTTGGAGAAAGTAAGATTATTGCGCTTGATATTTCTAAGGCGTTTGATAGAGCTTGGTGCCAAAGCTCTCTTATCGAAAATGCGCGCATTTGGTTTTGATGAATCTCTTCTTCGTTGGATTAGAAATTACCTTTCGGACCGATCAATACAAGTTGTATTGGACGGTTTCAAGTCTGAAATTCACAAAATAAACGCTGGTGTGCCCCAGGGCTCCGTTTTGTCTCCGACTCTCTTCCTTATATTCATAAATGATCTTTTGTCTGAAACTTCTAATCCATTAAACTGTTTCGCTGACGACAGCACTCTCAGCTTCTCATATTCGTTTTCAGATTCACATCCATGTCCTTCGGATGTGGAACTAGAACGGCAGCGTATGATAACCTCATTAAATTCTGATCTCGACAGCATTGTCCAATGGGGAATCAAAAACCGCGTAGAATTTAATGCTTCGAAAACTCAATGCTGTCTTCTGTCATCAAAACGAAACACACCTTCCCTGCCGCTATCCATGAGCGGCACTTGTATTGAGGAAACCGAAAAGCTTTCAGTCCTCGGTATGTGTATCACAGGCCACCTTCTGTGGACTGACCACATATTTGATGTCGCCAAAAATGCTGCTAAGTGCTTAGGTTTTCATCGGCGATGCAAGAAATTTTTCTCCCCTTCTTATCTGGCTGTAATCTATAAAGCATTTATCCGTCCGAAACTTGAGTACAATTCTCATATTTGGGCAGGTGCCCCAATAACCCACTTGAGTATCTTAGATAGGATTCAAAAAACAGCTTTGAAAATGATAGGTGACAGAAATATAACAGAAACATTTGCATCCCTCGAACACCGCCGCCATGTTTCATGTCTAACATTATTTTACCGTTACTTTTATAAACACTGTTCTAGTGAAATAGCCAGCTGCATTCCTCCTCTAAGACAATTCAACCGTAATACTCGTACCTCTAGGAATGCACATCAGTTTACCCTCGAGTCCAACTTCGGACGTACTGTCAAGTATAGAGATTCTTTTTTTAGCCGCACTACCCGAATGTGGAATGCTTTACCCGGCTCTGTCTTTCCCGACCATTTTAATATTCAGAGGTTCAAAACCAATGTGCATCGGTATCTCCTCTTAAATCCTTCCCTATTTTCCCAACGCTCGCACTGTGTTTAAACATTTTAAGGGCAGCCAAATCCCTTTAGTGCGCGCTCAAACAAAAAAAAAAAAAAAAAAAAAAAAAAAAATTCTATTTGATTGCTGCAAAAATTAGTAAACAGGCTTAAATTAGTGCAATTCGATCTACCTTTTAAAAAACCATGTTGACAGGGGGATAGGGATTACTTTACAGAAAAGAAAAGTCTTTGTGTAACCATTTTTTCAAATAGCCTTGGTACTGCCGAAAGCTACGAAATAGGTCTATAATTCTTCACAAGGTGACTTAGACCATTTTTATAACTGTTACACGAAGTTTGAAAGAATTGGGTAAAAAGATTAC
Source organism: Melangyna quadrimaculata (assembly GCA_949320155.1). Lineage (NCBI taxonomy): Eukaryota > Metazoa > Arthropoda > Insecta > Diptera > Syrphidae > Melangyna > Melangyna quadrimaculata. The sequence goes on along the minus strand of OX439485.1, from coordinate 52,912,153 downwards.
AAGAAGATTGAATATCCTTGGATTTTAGATTTTAATATATAATAATTTTATAATTTAATATGAAACTTTTTTTTTAGAATTGAGGAACACCCAGAAGGATTTAGAATTATTTCTTATACAAGCTTCAGTATTATTTATGTATTGCCTGCATAAAAACTTATTTAGAAAATCAAATTTTTCCCTTAACTGAAAAAATCTAACACGATCTTCAAAAAGGTTTGTTAATTTATAACGCTTAAATGCTTTATTCTTGACATTTTCTAAATTTTGTATTCTTGTGTTGAACCACGGAACCTTAAAAGTTTTTTTCTTACTTTCAGTAGGAACAAAACGCTCAGAGGGCGGATCCAGGGGGAGACACGTGCCCCCAGAACTGGTTCATACTTAAAGCAAATCAAATTGTATGAGTTGTTAAAATATATGAATAAAATAACAGAGGGAACTTGAGTGAAACTCTTGTCTATTTCTGGCTGGAAATGCGAATTTTATTGTTTGTTGCATCCCTTTCCCATGAAAAGCACCACCTCACAAATAAATAAACGATCTTGCAATAAGTAAAATGGACCTTCCAATACATACTTAAATAAATTTGACTTGAAGTATGAAACTTCACTTTATTTCTAACTGTTATTGCTGATTTTTTGCCAATCCGCCCCTTGTGCCCCCCCCCCCAGAAAAAATCCTGGATCCGCCCTTGAAACGCTCTATTCCTTCAAACACAATGCTTTTAGAATGAGTATACACATCCTCTAAGGATTTGCCCTCCATTGAATCCTTCCACTTTACGGTATTGAAGAAGCTATTGAGTGCAACAAAATCAGCCCTTGCATAATTAAAAGTTTTAACTCTGTCATTAATTAAAATAGAAGCATAATCATAATATTCAAATGTTAAACATACAGCCTTATGATGAATAGGGTTATTAAGAAGATGAAAATCAGAGATAGTTAAAGCATACTTTAAATCATTGTTTATAAAAATTAAATCCAAATTTTATGTAATTAATCTGAAAAAGTCCCATTGCAGAAAATGAATCAAGGACCAACATTTCAATATCTTTATTTGCATCAAAAGGGATCAAATTTGATCATCTTCTATGTAGCACCAGTGGATGCACCAATGTTGAAATCGCCAAGTACAAGTCGTTAATTCATTCACTATTACTTGGGCGTCGGAAACATGTTCTGAATACAAATCTATTCCACTCATAGGGCGGATATATCTAACAATAAAAAATAAATCTTTAATTTCAGCAGAACCTTAAGAACTTACACAAACACAAACATGCTCAATTTCATCTGCATCATTATTTAATTTGCATTGAGTACTGTTGAAATTTGTACGAACGGCAATCAGTACACCGCCTCCACGATCCTATCCTGTTGTAGTTGAACGATCTTTTCGATATACATTGAACGTAGAATTAAAAATCTGACACGACATACAATTTGAATTAAGCCATGTTTCAACTATGATGATAACATCAAATTCATGGAGAGATGATGGTAAAAAGAGTTGATCGGTTTTAGTCCGCAGTCCACCAGCATTTTGAAAATAAACTCGAATTTCAGATAATAATTTCACTCTAGGCTTTGGATCAATTATTTGACCTTGGAATTGTATTCCCTTTCTGGAAAATTTACGAATTTCTTTAGTTGAACATGTTCAGGCCAAATTGTTGCATCTAATAGCTTGCAGGAATCCCTAATTTGAAATTAACATAGCGAAGTGAAGTAGGGTCAGCATCATTTTTCATAAGCTTCGAACAACGCATAGAACCTCTTCGGAATATTTAATTTAATCGCAGCGTAATTGATCACATCATGTTCAGTCACATTACTGTCCAAACGGGAAAGATGTAAGAATTGTAGACAAGGAACGGATTGCAGTGTAAATTCGCCTTCTACAACAGCCGCAGTCCCATATCACTTCATATGCGAAGTGGTGATTAACCAAAAAACTGAAATACTTTGAGAAAATCTGAGATTGCCTCTTTTTAATGGAAATTCATAAGTCCTCTTATAATATTAACTTTCAGTAGACAATGTCAACACAGAGAACACAAACAAAAATCAACTTCTATCAAAACACACAATGGCGGTGCACACTTTACAAAGCATATGAGTGGACATAGACGATGAACTTCTACATGACTTTTCAACAGTTTTTTCATCTTAGAATTTTCTATATCAAAAGCAATTTTTAATACAATGACGTGGGTTTAAATCTATGAACTGAGGAAACCTTGCATGACTCTTCACTTATTAAATCATTACATGTCGCTTCCTTGTATTATCTGGCTAGTGGATTAATTGCTGTTGTCTTGTTGTTTTCTACACACAAAGCAAAAAGTGGGTTCAAATCTATGAACTGAGGAAACCTCGCATGACTCTTCACTCACTAAATCATTGCATGACGTTTCCTTTTATTATTTGGCTAGTGAATTGATTGAAGAATTCAGCTATAAAATTCATTGGGGACGATATTTCCCGCTGGGCAGTAGCACCAGCACCAACATTATCCAACGCAGCAACAAGATCACTCACATCGCCAGCAACAACTGTTGCACTAGGAATAGTATTAGAAACGTCATCACCCACACCAGCAGCACCAACACCCACAATAAAACCAGCATCACCATCAACAACAACCTTTCTTTTTTTCGTCGCCCGAATTCATTGTGTTAAATTTGAGTAAGCTTTCATCAGTATCGTCAGCACCAGCGGACAGAGTAGATGCAATGCCATCAGCAGGAATCGTTTCAATTCCCTTTGAAGTCGAAGCTTTGACATTATAAGCAGCTTTAGCAAGATCGTCACTCTGTGAAGAAGATTTCGAATTGCTTGTTGTTGTTATGTTTATCTTAGACGGGGAAACCGGTTTTTTTCCTTTCAGGAGAGGTTTATTACCACCACTTTTAACTACAGGAGATGAAGAAGATGTATTTCTATGCAAAGGGGAGTTTAAATAGCGAGGAGAAGAAATGTTTTTCTCTTTTAAAGGCTGTAATTGTTTATTATTGTTGATTGGTGCATTAACCATGGGCTTGACTTGAGAGCGTGTTAGCCGTGGGGGTTTCACAAGATTACCAAAATCAGATTTATTATCAACAAAGAATCGAAATAGGTCTTTGATTTTAGGTATGCAACTTAGGAAATAAATGTTTTTGCATGCACCACACTTCCAGAAAACGTTATCATTTGATTCAAGCGTTACCCGATCGGTTTCACTCATTTTGGTACATTTAAAATGAAAACCCGATTGACAAACTCCGGGAAAAAATCATATCACTTTTAGAAATTAAAAAACTACATGGAGAACATTGGATGTCCATTATGAAAACAGAAGAAAGTTAGTACTGTCTGTAATGAGAGCAAGAACTGAACTGAAAGTAAGTAATGTTATCTCGAGTTCGATTTTTTTTAAGAATTCATAACTATGTAGTAGCCCGTAACGTAATGGTTAGTGCGTTCGACTGTCACGCTGGAGGTCTGGGATCGCTTCCCAGCCTCGTCCACCTAAAAACTAAAAAGTTTTTTTCAGGGCTACTGCCTCTTGCGAGGAATTGACAAATCCTCCAAGAGTATCACTTGTCACGAATAAGTGCTTCTCGTCTAGCCGTTCGGATTCGGCATAAAATTGTAGGTCCCTTCCATTCCTGTCGAAAGGCGCACACAGGAATGGTTGCGAGTTGTTAGTCACTAGGCCCTGGTTCTTCATGAGCCGTTGTGCCACCCGATTTATTTATTTATTTTTTTAACTTGCGATATAGTACCTATACAGGGTGATTGGTATAAGGTGCACTTAAAAGCAGTATAAAGTAGGTTGGGTTAAGACAAGAAAAAAATCGTATGGGAGGGGGGCCTAAATCCCTCCGTTTAGGCGGGAGGGGCAATTTCCTAAAAAATTGACTTAGAACAGAAAAAAAATATTTAAGAACAATGGTAAGACGTTCATTAGACTGCCATACCTTTTGGGAAAGCCAGAAATATATTCATTAATTTTCATTTTAAATTAAGTTGCGTTTGTGAATAGATTTTTAAAAATTAATTTTCCAACTCGAAATTTTGAAAAAAAAAAAAATAAGTAAATTTCAAACTAATTTTTTTTTTCAAAATTTTACGTTATTAAGTACTATTTTCGTATTCAAAATTCATTGCGCTTATCACTTTCGAACAAAAAACACTAAAAACCGGCTCGATCTAGAACTTTTATTTTTTAAGATATCACAAAATTAGTTATTCAATTTCATTTTCATTTCAGCAACCGTTTGATTATCATAAACGTCGTGTTTTCTTGTTTTGACTAAGTTGTTGGTTTCTTTATTTTTTAATATCTTAAAAAGTAAAAGTCCTACTTCCATCCAGTTTTTGTGTTTGACTCAAAATTTAAAAGAGCATTGAATTTTGATAACAAAAATAGTACTTTATTACATACAATTTTGAAAAAAAAAATATTTTTAAATTTTTATTAAATTTTTTTTTTTTCAAAATTTCGATTTTGAAAATTAATTTTTTAAATACTGTTCTCAAACGCAACTTAATTTAAAATGAAAATTAAAGAAGAGAGTCTTACCGTTTTTAGAAAATTACCCTCCCACCTGAACGGAGGAAATATTCCGAAAAGTAGGTATATTTTGTATTTCCACCAAAAGGGTTTTTTTCAACTTTTCCAGTTTTGGTTATTCAAATCACACTTTTAGATAACAAATAAAATAAGCAAACATAAAACTGACTGTCAACGCTAATTGAGAGTGGAATAACAGATGCTATTTTAAACTTGATTTAGTGCTAATTTGATAGTTCATCAGTCAAAATAAAATAAAAATCCCAAGGATATTTTTAAAAAGCATTTAAATTTAAAGCAGCAATTTAAAGCGAGCCCGTTAACTAAAGGCGAGTGAATGAATCAAAAATTAATGAAGTGTTCTTAATGACAATTTTATATTAAACGTGATATTATTTAAAAAGACACAATTCAATTTTTAATGGACTGTGAACAAATTGACCCTTAACTACGTAAAATTTTGAAAAAAAAACGGTTTAAACATTTTTTTCAAAATTTTAAATTTAAAAATTAATATTTCAAAAACTGATCATTAAAAGAAAATGTATTTTTAAATAAAATTAAATATGGTATTTTCAGCTTTAAAGTTTATAACAGGACAGGGAAAATTATACCGTTGTTTTTAATGAAATTTGTTTTCAGTTCTAAGTTATTTTTTTTTTTTAGAAAATTGCACCTACTGCCTAAATTAGGGTGAATAGACCACACCTTCTGTACGATTTTTTTCTTGTCTTGACCAAACCCAGACGTTCAAGTTTTTTCGACACACCTTTTAGTTTTTTTCATCAATTATAAGCGAAGTTAATGAAGACTGATTACATTTAAATATATTAAAGATATTCAAAAAAAATTAAAAAAGATCCCAGATCCTTCTAAATCTGGTCTCACAAAAACGTAAAAATGGTGTGTACGACACTTAAATACTAGGGCGACAAAATTTTTTCAATCTAATTTGCTTCACAAATGTAACATTTTGAGTTTTACCTTTTAACTGCGAATAGCTAGCTACATATATCAAAATTACATTAGTTTTTTGTTATTTTTAATGGCGTCAACAGGAAGCAAATTCCGATGAAAATGACATTTTATTTTCATTTTATTCCAATTATCCGTGTAACTTATGCATGAACAAAGAAAAAAAAAATAAATCGGGTGGCACAACGGCTCATGAAGAACCAGGCCAAGTGACTAACAACTCGCAACCATTCCTGTGTGCGCCTGTCGACGGAATGGAAGGGACCTACAATTTTATGCCGAATCCGAACGGCTAGACGAGAAGCACTTATTCGTGACAAGTGATACTCTTGGAGGATTTGTCAATTCCTCGCAAGAGGCAGTAGCCCTGAAAAAAACTTTTTAGTTTTTAGGTGGACGAGGCTGGGAAGCGAACCCAGACCTCCAGCGTGACATTCGAACGCACTAACTATTACGCTACGGGCTACTGCATGAACAAAGACAGATCCAAAAATACATACATCATTTTATTATAAATATATTCCTCCACCTTTCCACCAACTAAACCAGAAATCCTTAATATCTTTAACAATTTATTTTATCCTCAAAACCGTTTGTATACCTAGTAGTTGTCAGTTGGTGTATAGTGTTCCATATGGACATGGCGGTGACGTTTGAATAAGAGTTGTTTTCTCCCTTGGTTTTTATTTATAAACCAAGGTGTCGCCATAACAGGAACCACAAAAAGTTCAAATAATTTTTCTCTTTCATCTGCGATGAGATGGTACTACAAAACACAAAGTAGGTATAGGTTCCTTTATATACTAACGCCAAAAAATATAACTTTCTAAACAGCCCCCTTTTTATGGAACTAATATTGGGCCGGAGAGGTCAAAAAGGTTCAGCACGCCAACAGCAAAGCACAACAATGAAAAAAAGAACTTATAGGAAGAAGATATAAAAAGTCTTCATCTAGCACTTAAGTCCTTTATGAATACTTTAAGGCATGATAAGGAATTTATATTTCTCTCCTACAGGAAAATAATAAGAAAGTAAAAAAAATATAAAAAAAAAAACTTTCCAAAAACTCTGAGGTGACAGCACGGAGTGACGATTATTCAATGATGTCTCAAGTTACATATTTATATTTATGTACAAAAGGTATGTACCTACCTATTTCCTGCGTAAATAAATGGAAGTAAATTACAATATTTTAATGCCATTCATTGTGCGAACTCTTGGTGGTATTTATTTATGTTCCAATGTCGTATTTTTGACTGCTTTGCGTAAAAGTTTTTTTTGTGTATGCCATCAAAACGTCATGATACAAATTGCCCTAGGGAATGTTCATGTAATATATTTATAATTCTTGACAGTTTGAGTAAGTAATACGAGTAATTATCAAGGATTAAAAAGAATATACTCTCCCAAATTTGTAAGTAAAAAATAATTTGTTTAAGCGTAGGGCCAGGAAATACATAAGTGTTTCCAATTTTTTCCTTTGACTTAAAAATTTATATGACGAAACATTATCGTAATAAACTTTATTGACATTTCCATCGTCTAGATATAATGAAGGGAAAAAATGCAAGAAGCTACTCTTGACATTAGTTATTATTTTTTAAGAGGGTTAAACTTTTTATTTATTATTCTTTGAGCTTTTAACAGAAATGGCTTCGCTTACGTTTTCAACAAGATTTTGTCTGTCTTAAGTTTTCAGTTTTCTGAATATTAATTCTAGGGGTGACAATGGAAACAAATGTCCTTCGGATGTGGAACTTGAACAGCATTGTATGATAAGCTCATTCAATTCTGATCTCGACAGCATTGTCCAATGGGGAATTTAATGCTTCCAAAACTCAATGCTGCCTCCTGTGGTAAAAGCGAAACCCACCCCTAATGCTGCTATGCATGGACGGCACTTGTATCGAGGAAACCGAACAGCTCGCAGTTCTCGGTGGAATGAACGCATATTTTATGTCGCCAAAAACGCTGCTAAGTGTTTAGGTTTTTTCCGTAGATGTAAGAACATTTTTTCACCTTCTGATAAGGCTGTGATCTACAAAGCCTGAGTTTGTCGGACAGAACACAAAAGAGAACTTTAAAAATGAAAGGGGAAAGGATTATGACGGAAGCAAATACATCTCTCGAACACCGCCGTTATTATGTTTTTTTTTTTAATATTTTAACACCATGAATTTGAGTCAACACAAAAATCAATTCATACAAATTTTTTATTTTCTTATAATTTTATTAATTAACATAACCGCCGTTATGTTTCTTGTCTTTCTCTATTTTATCGCTATTATTATAATCAGTGTTCTAGTGAAGTAGCCAGTTGCATTCCTACTCTTAAACAATTCAACCGTAATACTCGTGCTTCTAGGAATGCCCATCAGTTTACCCGCGACCCCATCTTCGGACGTACTGTAATGTACAGAGATTCTTTCTTCAGTCGCACCACACGAATGTGGAATGCTTTACCCTCTCATTTCGATGTGGAAACATTCAAAACTAATGTGCATCGGTATCTCCTTCTAAATCCTCTCCTACTTACCTAATCGCTCGTGCTGTGAAAAACATTTTAAGGGTAGCCATAAACGCGGAATACAAAAAAAAAGGCGGGCAGTGTTAATTTATTATTAAAACATTAAAAGACAATGGGCAAAGATGTATGGAGAGCTCGCCCAGTTCCAATAAGAATGACCTTTATATCCTATACCTACATATTATACATTAATTTTCAGTTAACGCCAAACGTCCAAATTCGCTGTGTGACGGAAGTTATTAAATAATTATTTTATAGTTTTTAATGTCAGAATCGTCTTTGAAAATAATAAATTTGTATCTCATTTTTCAGAATAAAATTGGACTTGAATTTGAAGCTTGAGCAAAACTTGTGTATTATACAAAAGGGGTTAACATTTTACTTTTTTTTACTTTTAAAATCACATAGACACTTGAAATCGGTAAGAAACCGACTGAGTTATAAATCTTATTATTTTATTAAATACTAAAAGTTGGCATACCAAATTGTACCTTAAAAAATGTTTAAGAATTTTGATATATAAAAAATAACTTTTTCATAAATTTATATTTATCAAGCAAATCAGAAAGCATACTTTTTTTTAGCTCTATCTATTTAGGCTATTAAAGTAAAAAATTAGTAGTAATTTATAGTAATAATTGATGATATGGAACCATTACATACATAACATATGTACATTCTCTATTTCAAGCTACGTTAAAGTTGTAAGCTATAGATAGCAAGTTTTGTGCGATCCAGTCGTGTTAAGGATTCGTGCAAAAAGAAAGTCGAGATAATAATTTTCCCTAACATTACGATGAAAAGTGGGTTCCGCAATTCTGTCTGTCTGCCAGTCCTCGCCTCTGCAGCCTAAACTACTGGAGGGATTTTTCTCAAACTTGGTATATACAGTTTTTTGGCTAATTTTTTATTTTTTGTTAGGACCAAAAATAACGGTGCATGCTATACAATTTATTTCGACAAAAAGGAAAACGACTTTTTTTCTCAAAAACGGGTCCGAAGATTTTGTTAAAAAAATCAAATGAAATAAATAAGGAAATGCTAGTTTCTAAAATTTTTTTATTTTGGGTACCTCCAGTTGAGTTGAAATTTTTTATTTTGTTATGGCTACTCTTCTCAAAAGTATACACATTTTTAATAACCTAAAAAAAAAAATCAATTATTTTTTTTGAAAACTAACTTTTGAAACTAAATTTTAAAAACGACTCGGTCAATATTTTTGAAACTAGGTGTAAATAACTTGTTATTATTCTGTAAAATACTTACAAAAAAAAATGCTTCTAAATTCAAAAATAACGGTACCTTCCATACAAATGTTGAAAAAAATTTTGATAAACAAATGTGCGTTTACTATTGACGACATGGTTAATATTTTAATAAAAAAAAAATTACCAATAACGGTTAATGAAGGTACCTGTCATAGAACCGATTTTTGGGATTTCTGATCTATCGTTAACTACTACACCGATTTCAACCAAAATTTTAAAACAAGAGCTCCTTTACAATTCAAACAATTTGCATAAACAAATTTTGGAACAAATCATTTTTGGATTTTTAAAAAAATACTGAAATTTTCTTTTTGAAAATTCAATATTTTGAAAACGGGCCCATGAATTTTTTGTTTTTGTGTAAAGTTGTATTTTATTAAATGCCAAATATTGGTATACAAGGTTTTATTTTTGAAAATGTGCAACACATTTTATTTACAAAAAATTAATTTTTAGGAAAACCGTTCCAACGATTTTTGATTTTTCTTTTTTTTTTCATAAACTCATACTTATCAAACAAATCACATGGCATACTTTATTTTGAGTTCTTACTTTTTAAGCCATTAAAATAAAGATTTTAAGCAACTTATAGTAATAGTTTATTTAATTTTTTGTTTAATGATATAATATTTTGGAACCAATACATATGTACCTACTTGTAGACCATTAATTTATAGCTACGTTATAGTTGTAAGCTACGAGAGCAAGTTCTTGCGAACCAGTCGTGCCCATTCTCTCTCTCAAACTTTACCACAAAAGGTGTTGTGAAAACTGCAATAAATGAGATATTCACTTGCAAGACATGCATAATATATAAACAATAAAACATTGATAACTATAAAACCAAACAATTATTCACATTATTAAAAGCACATCCGGAAACGGATGTACAAACTGTAAGCTTGGCGAACACAATACTAATAAATTGTTTCTTTTTCAGATGAACCCTTTTTGAAATCTTGTATTCTTAAAAAAACATTTTTAAATTATTAAAACTACCCCAACCATACTAAATAAATTAAAATAAATTAAAATCTTAAGCTACTTAAAAAAAAAAAACAATTATTTCCACCTATAAAATTAATAAATCATACGTTTTGGCATGGGTGTTATTCATCTCAAATTTTTAAAGCTGTAGGTATTCAAAACATTATGAAAATCTCAATTCAAACAAAACAAAAAACAACCTCTTTTTAAATGAGCTTCTGACTTCCTTGCTTCTTTTGGGTATATTCATTTTTTAGGCTTCCATTCATCTCTACCACGATTTGTCTGACTTCACAATTCTAAATACAGCTTTGTCGAGTTTGCCATGCCCAAGCCCATCTTTATAAATTATAACAAACTTTAAGTATGTTTTGTAACTCACTTCATTTCAATTGGAGCAACATATTACAATCCACGAGGCACGACCATAGCATCATCACTATCCTTTATGTATACGTATATGTGTGTTTGTATACTGATGGTGGGTCCTATTTTACGTGCCATTTATCCAGTTAAATGGAAACCATCCATCCACGTGGGAACATGGGGAATTATTTATCACAAATGAGTTTTTAATAGCTCACTAAGCAATAAAGAAATGATTATCCTCCTTTTTTGCATAATGGTGGATATGGTGTAGGGAGGACTGAAGAGAAGATGACGATGTCGATGGTGACGACGACAAGGATGTGATGTCGATCGCCTTTATGGAAAAAAAAGTACCTTACCCTACCTTCATCTAAGTACAAATCCTTGTTCAGGTGAAAGAAAAAAAAAAAAAAACAAAACGAAAAACATATCAGGAAGTGAATTTAAATACACCCAAGTGGAACATTCTCTTACATGAAGCTACTGAAAATGTTTGCACAACTAAACTGTGTAGGTAGGTAGTTCTAAGGATTCTCTGTTGAATGTATCCCAGCGGGTTGCTCGGATACGCGCCATCATTGTGTACCACCGGATAGGATAGCCTTTAGCTTTGATTAATTTCTATGGAAATTCCATACTCTTTAAATGTACATACATGTGTGCTCCTCGTGGCTCATCGCATAGTTACTTGAGGCGTTGTTTGAACTTTGCCTTACATGGCTTAGAAATTAAAGGGAACACAAGATGAAAAAAAATAAGAAAATATGAGTGGATCCTGTTTCTAGTTGGCTTGGCCTATGCTGAGATTGAGTTTTTAGATTGTAGATGATTTTTTTTTATTTTGTCTGGATTCTGATTTTTTTTTATACCTGAGAGCGAATAAAAGCATCAATAAGAGCGCCAACACAGAAACGAGTTTCAAACTATGGCATGTAAAATTGCCTGTTTTTTTTCATTTTTTTTTTTTTATAAAACTAAACGGAAGTTGGCTGAGGAAGTTTTGTGTTCAATGGACTGTATATAGGATGATGTTTCAGTATAAGCAAATTAGAGTTCGAACGAAGCAAATTAGGTCTTTGATCAAATAAAGTTTGAACAAAGCGACCATCATCAGCCTTGGTGATTCATTTTTATTTCCTTTAAATGGTGAGTCTGTGTATTGATTCCGTTTTATAACAAAAAAAAAACATTTTCTAGGTTTTAATCACGGATATCGGGCGCGTTTTTATTTCCTTTTTCTGTACAAAGTAAGTTTAATTTTCGATTGATCGTAGACTCACACTTGAAATGTGTCAGCAACCAGATTATTTTTTTTTTTTTTTTTGTTGAACATTTAAATTCAATTCTCCTTCTGTTTCCTTAACTTTTAAACAACATTTAAAACTTGACTGCGCGTCAGTTATACAAAAATCCATAATAAAATTGAACAAACAATATTATGTAAGTAATGTATCCTTTAACAAAAATCAAATTTTAAGTAGTACTTACTTACTTTTGATTTACTAATAAATCAACTTATGCGTACGATATTTTCGATTTTCTTGCAATTTAAAATCCAGATCATTTTAATGATTGACGAACAAAATGTCCACGTTTTAGGATCTAACCTAACGGCAAACTTTTCTCTGTAAATACTCAACGGAACTACATAAATTATATAACGTTGGAAAGGTTTTGCCCCCCACAGATGTGCACAAACCAAAAATTATGTTGGCATGTACCCGTAAAGGCAGGTAATGGTCGCTTGCAGTTTTTAAGATAATTGATTTTTATCATTTTAGGGGGCTGGTTTAGAAGTTTAAAATTTTGAGAGATGATGAACATTCTAAGTTTAGATTTCTTGGTGGTAAATTGGACTTTATGACTTACCGTAAGGCGAAGAAAGCAACATTTTTATACAGTTTTGCTCAAAAACAACTTTCATTAAAAAAAATTAATGTTGATTTATAGCAAACTAATATTTAAAATCAAAAAAAAATAAAATAAAAATAAGGGCGCAAAATTTTAAACATTGCTCGTTTAAGGAATAAAACCGGCTCTAGTTAACGTAGTCGATTAGTTGTGAACCCTTGTCTTACTATTTCTTAATTTTAAACACGTTAAACAATTCTTCTAACTAAAGTGGACTCCGCAACGTAACGTAAGCGAATAAAGGTTGAACAGGCACGCATTTGATAAATGAAGAGAAGAGACAGCTATAGAACAACAAAAAATGTTCAAATTAAACAAACAACTTCAAACAAATAATTTTAATTTAACTAGGTGCGTGTCGTGAATATATATTATGATTGTTTTTTGTTTTGATGTTTAAAAGAAGTCTACTCGTAATATCCCTTATTCTAAAAAAAATAAAAACTCAAGCGCATGGACAATATTGAAACATCTTTGTAAATATTTAGGTATCTACGTGTATGTTGGTTGATGTGTGTTGTGCGGTTGATGTTTGTGCCCATGTATCGCAGAAATGTGAAAAATTCAATGCCTCCGAGCTCTTTCAATACATTAATAAAAACTTTTCATTTTTAACAAAGCTGTAATTAGGTATCCAGAAAATAAAATAAAATTCCGAAATCATTTTACCAACCTACACCTTGTTGCTACAAACTTATTTTCAAGTGGTAAAAGTATATTTTAAGAAGTTAAACAAGCGATTTGCTGCTTTTAAAGTTAGAAGAGTGGTTTAACGTTAAACTATACTTTATGTGGTTTAAAATTACCAAAGAGTTGACTCTCGCTTTAAAAAGAGTTTTTAGAACCGACTCCCATTATAAAAGTGATTTAGAGCTGTTTCTAATTCTTTAAAATTTTGCGCCAATATTTTTATTTTGTGAAAAGAAATGTGTAGTTTAATGAGTTTTATAATGGACTATTGTAAGCACATTCTCGAATGCGTGACGGATCATAATCTATACCAGGAGCCCAATTCCGCAAACGTGAAAAGTACGTTCGATGCCATTATGTTTGAAACTCGATTTCTTTTGCATGGCCACCACGAGCACGCTTGCAGAAGTCCAGACACTGAACCCAATTTTTGACGGTTTTTAAGCATAAATCGGCCGATACTGCTGCAATTTCACGTACGATATTCGTACGAAGTTCATTAATCGTCGCTGGCTTGTTGGCATAGACCATAGACTTAACGTAGCCCCACAGGAAATAGTCTAACGGCGTCAAATCGCACGACCGAGGCGGCCAAGCGACTGGACCATTTCGTGAGATAACACGTTCTCCAAACTTGGTTTCCAATAAATTGATTGTGACATTCGCTGTGTGGCTTGTGGCGCTGTCCTGTTCGAACCACATGTCCTCCAAGTCCATATCATCCAATTGGGGCCAAAGATATTCGGTTATCATTGAACGGTAGCGATCCCCATTCACAGTAACGTGCCGGTCTTGATCATCACGGAAGAAGTACGGCCCAATAACGCCGCCGGCCCATAAACCACACCAAACCGTAATTTTGTCGGGATGCAATGATGACTCATGGAGTACGTGTGGATTGCTGCCTGAGCAATACCGCATATTTGGTTTATTGACGTAGCCATTCAGCCAGAAATGAGCCTCATCGCTGAAGATGATTTTTCGATGAAAATCCGAATCATTTTCATGTTGTTGCTCAGCCAAATTCACGAACATACGACGCTTCTGGTGGTCAAGCGGCTTCAGTTCTTGAGTCAATTTAATCTTGTAAGGATGTAGGCTAAGATCTTTTCGCAAAATTCGCCACAACGACGTCACAGAGATGCCCAACGCTTGAGAACGACGTGTGAGAGACACATTTGGGCTTTCTGCAACTGAAGCCTCAGCGGCAGCAATATTCCCGACACTATGGGCACGGGAATATTTTGTACTGTGCCTGTGGATTCAAATTTTTCCACTAGACGCTCAATTGTTGATCTGCTAGGACGATTATGACAATCATAAATTGGACATAGCACTATTAACGTTGAGGCCACTGACTCCGAATTTCGGTAGTAAATTTTAATAATTTCGACTCGTTGTTGGCTCATATATCTTTCCATCATGACCTTACTGAAGAGAAATGTCAAAAGAGCGGCAAGAAATATGGCGTCGTTTGCTGTCCCTGTTGCTCTACTTTTTTAGCATCCCTGTTGAAAAACCCGTTACATACATATGTAATGTATGTATAAAATAAATAAATAAATTTTCCGAGTTTTCTGTCATGATTTTTGCTCTTATACATGCATACATATACATATGTACATTATGCTCATACTCATAATTTGTATAGGTGCACTCCGCTCCACTTGAACAGAAACAAACTTTTTTTTACTATCAGAGCGTGTGGCGCTTTGGTAAATTCATACATTCACCTTTTGGTTTCAGTTCCTAAAAGAGAAATCTATTGCGGATAAAACTGCAGGGATAGAAAATACCATAAGGTTATTTTTTTACCACTTTTCTAATTACTTCATAAAATGCACTGTTTTGTTTTGGACCACTTGAATAGAAAGAGTGTGCGTTTTGTCTATAGATTACGGTAAGAAGAAAAAATATTGTTTTAATAATAGAGGTGCAGATTAAAAATAATAATTGTTTTATCAAAGAAAGGATGGGCCGCGGAAAACCATTAAACCCGGCAGAAAAAGCCAAAATAGAAGTACACGGGAAAACAAGCTTCAACAAGGCACAATTGCCAAAAAATAAGTTGAAGTGTCAAAATTGTTTGGAAAACTATGGAAAAATATGTAACGTAGGCAATCCAGAGCCCCAACAGAAGCAGACCGAAGAAAGATTATTAGACTGGCTTCAAATTCAAGCGGCTCTGCTGCTAAAATCAAGGCTAATGCTAGGTTTCCACTTGTCGTTGAATTGACACAGTTTGACAGCTTTCAATTTGGTCTTTGAACGACAATAATGGCAGTTCATTTCCACTTGTGTCTTTAATTGACACAAATTAGTTTGTCAAAGAATTTTTGACAGATGACATTGTCAGTTCATTGACATGTATTTCCACTTGCATTGGTCTTTTAAGACCAAGACTTTTTCGAACTGACACTTATGGTCAATGAGATCTTCGATGAAATTTGTGAATATGTGTGCAGATTGAGTTTTTTTTTATAAAACAGATAATGATTCGTAAAGAAAAAAAAAGTTATTTACAGTTTTGTAAAAGCTTGCTATCTCATTAGTACCTACCTACTAGGTACACCTATATGTGTACATTTCAACAAAAAAACGTGCCAATCCCCAACGCAAGGATCATTAACAGTTGGATATCCGAGTAAAATGTAACCTTACTTCAATGGCCACTGTATTCTCCGGACCTAAATATCATTGAAAACGTATGAGGATGGATCGTTCGTAAAGTTTACGATTCTGACCGACAATATGAGGACAAAGAATCACTTTATTGCTGCAATCAAAGAAGCATGAAGTGCAATTTCCTTAAATTATATTAAATAGCTGCATGATTCAGTTTCCAAATAGGTTTTTCAAATTATTTCAAATTAAGATGGTAGCAAACATATAAAACTAAACTAAAAAAAGGTCCGCCAAATAACTTTTTTTTTTGAAAATGCATCATCAACATCGAGTATAGCTTCAGCTGTGTGGCACGTAGCGCCGTTATATTTGCAAATAATACTTACTTTTTATATTTTTATAAATACTGACAAACATACACACAAACAAATTATTTTTTGACATTAAAGCTTAGTCTACTATAGTTCAATATTTATATATTTCCTATGGAAGTTGTTTTTGAGCAAAAATATATAAAACTGTAACTTTCTCTGTTGTCCGGCAAGTCATGAACTTTAATTTTTCACCAAAAAATCCAAATAAATAATGGTCACCAACTCCCAAAATTTCAGAGTTCTAATCCGAACCCTTTAAATGATAAAAAATCATTTATCTGTAAATATTCAAATGTCCATTAAATGCTTTAACAGCTACATTTCTGCACATCTGTGGGACAAAACCTTTCCAACGTTATATAATTTATTTAGTTCTGTTGAGTATTTACACAGAAAAGTGTACCGTTAGGTTTTGCTTAGGATTTGCTAAGCGTATTAATATATAGATTATAATTATTAATTTTTTTTTTAGAATACTCGTTTGAAGCTTTTGTTACACATTATGTGTCTAAGGTGAATGTCAAACAAGACCTTCAGATATTTCCCCTCATTCATCATTTTTCCTTTTTATAAATTTTAACTCATCCAAATAAAAGATGAGGGTACATTAATCTATGTCCATATCTTAGAAAAAAAAATTCCTATCGGTTGGTTACATGCTGCGAATTTGAAAATATGGCATGAAAAAAGGTTACAAAACGTAGGTACTTTTATTCATTTCACCGGAGATGAATATAATTATATCATGGTTCACGAGATTCAAAAAAATGAGTTAGTTTAGTTCATATAATAAAAAAGGATATTTTTGAAGTACCTAGACAAATTTACAAGGACAAAATATCTTTTGTTTAAAACAAATATAAAATCATAAAACCCTATTCAAAAAATTGCTTAATCCAATGAAACAATAAACATTATATATATTTTTTTTTTTAATTTACTATTTTTTCGACATGGACATCAAAAAACAGCAATTCTTGTCCTTTTACAGCTGGAAAACAAAGGCAAGATCTTAGATTAAGTCACCCAAAAGTCACCTTACCTGCAATAAAGAAACAAAAAGAAAAATAAAATAAGAATTAGCAAGTGATTCATTCAATGTAAGAAAAAGGTTAAGAGAGATTTAATTGAAACAAAAAAAAAAAAGGTTTCTTGTTTAATCTACCATCATGGGATTATTGCAGTGTTTTTGTTTTTTGTATGCAATAGAATTGATTTTAATCAGGACACAGGGATCCAAACAAAATTATTTGCTCAATCGTTAAATATACCTTTTTAGATTTGATATAGAGTCTTAAATTAATTTTCTAATATGCCGCCTCCCACAGGCCATGAACTTATGGAACAAGACTAAACAAAATCCAATGGAGTCGCAAAAATCCATGTCCAAGCAGTGACATATCCATAGAAATCAGTTTGTGGATTGGATTGTAGATTGGATTATGGACATCGTTCATGGCCTGTGGAGTCGGGGAGTTAAAATAAAGATATAAATGGAAGATCTTAATTTAAATTGATTACACAAAGGACAACACAAAAGTTCTTTTTGAAAACAGGCGTTGGAATGAGTGTGCTGTTTGTGCCTCCGCAGTCAATTGATTGGACCTCAATTCAATCCATTGTGTGTCGCTTATAAAATCTGTTCGTCTATCTTTTGCCTGGATCATAAATACAAATATATATACTCATTCGACCAATTTTGATTAAGTCCACTTTCCACTTCACTGTTACTTCAATTGATTTGAAATGAAATCATTTTGAAAATAAAACCAATATATACTGAGTCTATAATAGAAGCCAGTCAAAACAACACACAGACTGGAAAATTCTTTTAAATTTCAAATATAACAGAAAATCAAAGACGATGAAAGGTAATTGAATAAAAATAAAAAATACAAACAAAAACAAATTGTTTACGATTTAATGCTTAATAGTCCGAGTAAAAACAAGTCCTTGAACCAGAGCCAGCTCCTATGAAAAAGGAACAACCTGAATAATAAATATTATATGTAAATTGTCTCGCCTTAGGAAATCTAACTTAAGAAGATGTAGTCACCATTAACGGAAACCTCATTCCCTCAAGTGACACCTCATATTTTATATAGAATTTCCTTCTGCCATGATGCATACATATTAATCTTTTGGCATGTTTCCTTTTGAAAATACGAAATAAATATAATTCGATCAAAAATAAAGGATGGGACGAAAAAAAAAAATAATTAATTTATTTCATAACAATTGTGACAGCAACACCATATACCCAGGTTACACTATACACCTACTTGTACCTATAATCCTATATATATGTGTTTATTTGTACATGTACAGCTGTACATACATTATATGCATACATTTTGTTAAAATTTATGTTCAGATGACAACTATAGTGATGTAAATATCTTGGACACAAAAACAAATTATAAATCACTTTTATAATGATGGAAATAATCTTTTTAACTCTGTTGGAAAATTTTATATAATAAAATATTTACGAGTGAATTTTATCGGATTATTTCCACTGAGTAGGTTAAGTAATAAATTTTGTGCAATAAAAATATCAATTTTATTCTTTTTTGTTGAATTTTAACCGCAAACAATTTTAAAACAATTTACTCTTTCATTCATTAATATAATTAATTCTTGTCGAAATCACAAGTTATTTTTGTTGAGTTAGAAGTTTTTTTGAAAATTCTTTTACGTTGAAGAATTATTTTTTAATAGCTTCAGAGTCGCCGGAAATGTGGATCATGTAAAACTATGAATTTAAGTCCGATTTTTAATTCTAAGAATATATCGAATAAGCATCGTAAAGTAATATCTGAATGGATTGTCTCCAAACTTGGTACCTACTGTTTTTTAAGTCATATTTTTGATTTTGTTTAGAACGAAAAATAATGGTGCCTGCCATCCAAATTTTGTTAACCAAATCGAAAAATATTATTTTTCGCAAAAACAACTCCGAAGATTATCTTAAAAAAATTCAAATAATTATAATTATAGGAAAAGGCTACTTTTTAATATTTTTAGTATCTCAAGTAGAACCATTTTATTTTTTTTTCTCGAAAACGGTACGGTTGATATCTTTCATTTTCGTTATGGCGAAGCTTCAAAAAAGTTTAAACATTATTGTAAGCCAAGATTTTTAAATTAAACGTTTTTTTTTTAACTTTTTAAAAAAGTCTGTTTTTTTAACTCAATATTTTGAAAACGAGTTTGTAAATTTTTTTAAACTTGGTGTAATTTTTTATTATTTACAATCATGAAAATTTTTTTAAATCAAAGGAGAATGGGCATTTTTGGGTGTGAGCGGCCACGAATGAAATTAGTGTCAAATGAAAGGTCTGCTACAAGGGAGTAACTTTCAGTATGGGCATTTCGTTGCAGTGCATTAAGGAAAAGAGATATGAAGACATTTGAAAATGCATTTTTCAAATGCATATTTTGGGGAGATGGCATTTTCAAAAACTATCTTATGCATTATCCTTATTTCAAAATGTCGAGTGACACAATACGAACCAGGTCAAGATAGCCCGCGGTTATTTTACGAGGCCCATTATACAAGTTCAGCAGGCAACAATAAGAGATTACTTATTTCACCGCAGGTTTTTAAAAGAGGAAACCAACCGATACTTTTAGTCAAATCGTTAAGGAAACCGGTGGCGGAGGTAGGAAAAGCTTATTTAGGCTGTTTCGGTGAGAAAATGCACTTTTCCTATTGCATTTTGGTCTAAATATACCTAGTTTACTAGGGATTTCTAAGAATGGAGTATCAAATGACATATCTAAGATTGCCCTCTTTACACGAATGTAAGGCTAAAACATGCTTTTTTGGTTGATGACGCAGGTCAGAACAGTTCTCAATGGCTTCGGAACCTAAGAAAGTTCTGCAAGACTATTTGAATAGAGCTTTAAGTCACATGTTAGAACAACGAGTAAGAGGTCTTACGCAGTATATCCAAGAGCAAGACATTTGGTTGCTGCACATCCGAATGCAGCCTAGACATGTTAAGCTCTATTTTCTATGAATTATTATTCGTCATTTGGATTCGCCGACAAAAGGAATGTGAGAGCAGCTATTGCACACTATTACTGTTACTGTCTGAGTGGAAGGCGCAAATTTGGATGATGCGCGCATATTATGTGCGTGGTTTGGTATTTAGGCTGCTCAAGAAACCAAACCGATGATATTTGATTACCAGCAGCGGAATTAAGTCCGATTATAGAGTATGAGTAGGCACTATACTTAAAAAAACATGTTTTTAATATACCTAGATTATTAGGTATACAAAGTATGGTAATTGTACTAATATTTAATGATGTATGTGCTTTGTCTAACACATATCTCCTAAAGTCATGTCTTTAGCTGTTATTTCACTTTCATTTTCTATTTTTCCATTCACATTAGCAACAATACTAGCTAAAACTCTATTCAAGTATTAAACACAAAAATGCATTTTATACCAGTTAAAGTTTACCACAACGAAAAAACTTCTACACCGTACTTGTAGGACCAAACCACATCCGAAAATAATAAAACCATTCTTGGCACCCAATTTCCATACAAATTTGCCCATTCTCCTTTGTATGTTTAGTACAAAGAAATAATTACTTTAATTTGTGGGCCAAATTTGTTTCTGAAAAATGTTTTCAAAATTGATACATAAAAAAAATATTTTTAAAAAAACCGATTTTAATTTTTCAAAAAATAGCCACGGTTACGCAAAAACTATAGTTACCAAACTTTGAGAAGTCATGACCTCGTGCAAGCAGTTGGTCGATTCAATAAGGAATAAGAACAAGCAAAATCCCTTCTGTTCATGGTACTGTTTGGGTAGGCTTCGCAGGTGCAGCTCTATGAGTGTGGTAGATTCACATTCAAAAGTCTTTGTCAAAACTAAGAGTGTTTCTTAAGAAATGATTAATATACCAATTCAGCTTTATCACATTTATTTTTGAAGCGAATTCCTAATTTTATCTAAATAAATGTTTTTGAAAAAAAAAAAAATGTATTTCATTTAGAACCATGTTTGATTGGGTTCAAGTGGTTACTTTTATGAATTTAACCATAGCATTCACATTCCCTATCTGATCATCAAAGGGCGCGGCACGAGTACGATAATTTGGGCTCCAAAAATTAATAACGGTTTTTTGTAAATGGGTCAAAAACAAGCATTTTTTACTATGGGAGGGTAGGGGCATTTTAGAAAAAAATGACTTAAAATGGAAAAAAAAATATTAAAAACAACGGAAACACTTACAATAAAATAATATACCGGTTTTGAAAAGTAGAAATCTATTCTTTAATCCTAAAGTTAAATTGAGAAAAAAAAATTTGATACAAATTTTTTTTTTAATTGTGAAATGAAGTGCTAAACTGGCTTTCAGTAGTCAATGCTTATATCAATTTTGAATCGAACACAAAAAAACCGAATGGTTTTATGTCTTCAAGTTTTTGAGAAAATTGAAAATTACTTAAATACTTTTTTATGAGATTTTTATTTTTTTTGCTTGCTTACATACATAGAGTATGCTAGCACCCAGCCTTCTGGCGCGGCGTATAAACAGTGAGGTATGTCGCCCAAGTATTTTGAATGTAAATTATTTTTTTTTTAAATATAGGGGTTCTTTCCTCAATTTTGGGCGATTTTTCCAAACCAAATTTCAACGTAATTTATTGTCAATAGTTTTCTTTAACAATAGGCATCATGGATGGACCGCTCCGCAGGTTCAGGGATTTTAACTCCATTTTCAGGTCATCTGTCCTGCTCACACGACTCCATCACTCCGCTTAGGGTATGCTCAGTCACCAGGAAGGCGCCTATGTTGTCAGTTGGTGTGCTTTCGGTTTATTTGTAATAAACAGTACCTTGGGTTGTCCGCTCTTTTAACTCCCTTTTCGGGGCCTCTGTCCCGCTTAATTTTGAGTTTTAAAGTATTTTTTTCAAAAAAACTACTTACACAAACATCTTGGTTGAAACAGAAGATAAAATAACAAGTTTCTGGCTCTGAGAAAACCTATAATTTTAGAATTGTTAGTGTTGCCGTTGTTTTAAATTTTGTTTTCATTTAAAGTCATTTTGTAGAAAATTGCCCCACCCGCCTAAACTGAGTGAGATAAACGCACATCCCGTAATAAAAAATGATTGTATTAAGCCCCTCTATAAAAATCTGTTATTATTTTGCTGCGCCATTGTTACCGTACTCCCCCACATTAATCCTTAAAGTGAGATCAAAGTTAATACCCAAAAAGTTATAAATAGTAGTTAAAGTAATTTTCAATTTTCTCAAAAACTAGAAGACATAACACCATTCGGTTTTTTTTGTTCGATTTAGAATTAATATAAGCATTGACTACTAAAAGCCAATTTAGTACTTCGTTTCACAATTAAAAAAAAAACTGATCTTAACTTTTTTTCCATTTTTTTATCAAAATTTTGAGTTTGAATTCAAATTTTTCGAAAACTGTAGGCATGAATAACTCAATTTAACTCAAGGATTAAGGAACAGAATTTTGGCTTTTAAAACTAGTATAATACATTATTGTAGGTGTTGCCGTTATTTTTGATATTTTTGTTTTGCATTTTAAGTATTTTTTTTTTAAAAGCCCCTATCTCCTAAACGGGGTGAGATAGACCCCCCCTCTTATAGTACAAAAATGCTTGTTTTTGACCCTTCTACAAAAAAACGTTATCAATTTTTGACGCCGAAGTTATCGTACTCTCCCCAAGGGAGCTCATAGTAAGCATATCGTACGCAGATGGTTAGATTGATAAGTGGATTTCTTAGTAAGTTTAATTGATAGTGATAGACCCAAAATTATGTTTTAAGAAAACCCCTACAACTATTTAAATTTTGTTTGCGTGAATTCATATCTGTGCAAGAAATCCTCCTTTTATTTTTTTATAACACAGTTAAAGAATTCAGCAATTACTGAAAAAAAAAATGATTTAATGCTTTTGAATCTATGTGTTTACATCATAAAATTATTTTAATTAAGCTACTTAAACATAAGAACAATTACTAGAGACCCAGTCGATCATTAAATGCTAAACAAAATTATTATAAATAAGAGTCATGCCATGGCGGTAATTCGAAGCCGCTAATTTATCGTTTATACATATCCTTGTGAAAACAAATGTTAATAGATCAACTGAATTTAAAAATTAATAGCCAGGTTGGTACCTACGATTGCAAATCTTAGGTCTAGAGAACTGAGTTGAAGTTGATAGATGCTAGTCCTAGGCACGCACAAGCACATAGGCTAGAGAACATTTTCTTGCAATACCGTTTACTAAACGCTTTTAATAGGTAAGTGACTTTAACTAAATGTTTGATTCGAACAGAGTTTTAAGTCATAAAATTCATGATTATTTAAATTGCTATCAGATATGTAGTTTTTGAAAAAGAGCATTCCGAAAATTTAAACTTTAAACTTTCCCTGAAATTCTCATTTTATAATTTTCAATGTTATATTTATTCATTTTACAACGAAATAAAATATTCTCTCCAAATTAAAAAGTAATCAAGAATGATTTATCCGATTGTGCATTTAATTTAAAATTTCAATTTCATTTCAATTTCGTCACCACAAATGTCACATAAGAATACCACGCCACATGACAGCACAAATATTTTCCGTTTTGCAAACGCTTGTCGCATATTAAATCTCAAAATCAGTGTGTGTTTTTGTGTGTGTTCTCCATGAGATATATAATTCAACGGCACCGCCAGCGATGACGGCGGGAATGGTGGCGGCAATGGCAGAATTGTATTCTCCTTCAAAGGAAAAGTTACATTAAAATACTGTGGATAAAACCAAAAACAATCTTTTGAAGTTGAAAAGGAAACAATAACAGAAACGGTTTATCTCACTACGTCTCCATCTCCATATCCACCCTGAGTTATCAACGTCATCAATGTGTGACACTGACACATGCAACTCTTCCGTGTCAAAAAAAGGATATGAAAAATGATGATTCTTCTTATTTTCAAAAACAGTAGCCAGCCTTTTCCTTTTGACTCGCTATACGACTATATGTCTGACTGTCTGTCTGTTTGTTTGTCTGTCTGTGAGTTGGTTTATCTCCATTGCGCACCATTCAATTATTTCTGCACATGAATTTCATTGTTCCAAAAAGGAACATCATTCATTTTGAATCGTTTGTCGTAACGCCTGAGACAACGAACATGGACTCCAGTTATCTCGCTTGGGGGTCTCCGCGTTGTATATCCTTAAAATGACATTGTATATACATCCTGTAATTATATTACTGTTCTCGCACATAATCCGGCCACTATCCAGAATCTTCATCTATTCTCTTATTCCGGTGCCTACTTATTTTTTACATTTTTGTATTGTAACATAAAGAGGTTTACGAACGTTTTCATCACTCTCTTTCGTATTTTTCTGTTTTTTGTTTAGAGCCAAGGGAAATGAAACTGAGACGAAGGAAGCAACATAAAAAAACCCACGGCTGACACAAGAATGAGTGATAAAACGTTAGAAACGGCTGAGAGGAGACGCAGAAAAACCATCGTCGAAAGAAAAAGTGTCTGAGCTCTGAGGAATATCAATGCGAAGGCGTCTGAAAAATGGTACACTTTAAAAAAAACACCACGATGACAAAGCCTCGAAGCTAGTATTAAAGTGAGCTCTTTACCTCGAGACTTTATATAATACACAAGGCTTCACATTGATAATCACAGACCGTTTTCACATCATTGAGAGAGCGTTTCAGGATGACAGACACAGTATAACATTCGTATAGTAACACAGGAACAGCAGTGGCAGCGGCAGAGCACTATAAAAGCGTGATTTATCGTA
This sequence comes from Melangyna quadrimaculata, assembly GCA_949320155.1. NCBI lineage: Eukaryota > Metazoa > Arthropoda > Insecta > Diptera > Syrphidae > Melangyna > Melangyna quadrimaculata. The sequence goes on along the minus strand of OX439485.1, from coordinate 52,887,037 downwards.
AGAGGGTTGTGTTTCTTTTACCGACAAGATGCGATGCAACGGTAGTCTTGAAACGAAGTCAATTCTTTAAACGTGTATGCTGTATGCATTTAATATGAGTACATATTACGTAGGTAAGGTTTAAGGTAAGAGCAATATGATGACACAGCGCATGCAATAATATTGTGTGTGATATGAAAACGCAAATAAATGCAATTAAATAAAGTGATGCGAAATTCTACAGCGAAACTAAACTTTTGAAAAGTCCACCTTTTGACAGCCAGTGGGGTTTGGTAGTGTTAAAAAATATGTCTTTGAAGGGAAGAAAATAAAAAGTACGTTAACTAGAGAAGTTACGTAACATACTCTCCCGTATTCAAAAAAGATAAACATGCTAATAATAATCCTTTTGGTATGCAATGTTTGTGTTAAGGGATGAAATATTAATTGGTTCATTTGTTAAAAATATAATAAAACAAAAATTTGTAGACAGCTTAAACGCGAAGCAAATAATGTCGAATGGGTCACCATGGTGTGTACGCACTTTTTTGCTAAATATAATTTTTCTTCATATCTAATTTTAAACCAATCACGTGTATAAAATAATGAATGGATTTCTACAAAATGTCCCATGTATACAGTGAAATGGTACATTGCCCTTAGAAAATAAAGGAATTTGCACATCGTAAATGGCACAATATGGATGAGGACATGGAAAATAAAACCTTGACTATAGGAATAAAACCACAATTTATCAAATCACTTCACAAACTTACAACTCGCATTAATTTAAACCAAACTACTCCGAAACTATCGTTAGAGCAAAATTCCTTTTCAGAGTTTTTGATGAATAAGTAAATAAATTTGAATACAAATCTTGAATACCATTTTATGGGAAAGATAAAAAAAATTTCCTTATGATATTATTATGATTTCTGTACCTACTGCTGAATTATTTTTACTTGCTCTGTATTGTTTCGTGTCAAAAAAAAAGTATGCCTTTTGAGTTTGTATTCAAAATTAACATTACGATGATGGAGAAGTGAAGGTGCCCGTAGCGTAATGGTTAGTGCGTTCGACTGTCATGCTGGAGGTCTGGGATCGCTTCCCAGCCTCGTCCACCTAAAAACTAAAAAGTTTTTTTCAGGGCTACTGCCTCTTGCGATGAATTGACAAATCCTCCAAGAGTATCACTTGTCACGAATAAGTGCTTCTCGTCTAGCCGTTCGGATTCGGCATAAAATTGTAGGTCCCTTCCATTCCTGTCGACAGGCGCACACAGGAATGGTTGCGAGTTGTTAGTCACTAGGCCCTGGTTTTTCATGAGCCGTTGTGCCACCCGATTTATTTATTTATGATGGAGAAGTCCAAAAAAGTGATTTTCAGCAAGACGTCCGTGGGCGTCGGTCCGTTTGTCTGTGCGTCCTGATTAACATCGAACTAGAGCCTAAACGGTTGGACGGGTATGCTTCTAATTTGGTGTGAAGTGTTTTTAACTGTTCTCCTACTGTTGGTTTCACACCAAAATGAACACCAAGTATTTATAACTCTGAGTAAAAGATCTTTATTATGAAGTAAACAAATTTTTCATATATGTAAAGGAGAATGGGCATTTTGGTCTACCTGTTGCCCACGAACGAGATGTATAAATCGTTGAAAAGCTTAGTACTAGTACATAATTTTGTGTATCGACACAAAGCTGTAAACCATGGTGTTTAGGCAGTATATGGCAACAAAGATTGCAATTAGAGCAACAAAAAAATTCATTTTCACAAAACGTTTTTACCTTTTCAACAATGCATTCTTCAAATCAACTATTCCTTTCTCTTTATTTCACGAATCTCGGGATCTAGAGATAGCACGTAACTTGTTCAAATCGAGACAAATTCAATTGAGAATCAGTAATGGTAGATGCCTGAGTCTGTTGATTTGGATTAAAACAAGTTACGTGATAACACCTCTGGATGACTGCAGAAAAAAAAATCAAAGATTCGACCATTAAAGTAATAACGACACCATAATATCGACAACAACGAAATTTCTTCAAATTATTTTATTTCTTGTTAAACAAATTTTTTTTTTTAAGTTTTAGGAATAAGTTTTTTAAGTTTTTATTTTACTTTAGAGATTTAATTAAACAATTGATTGCCGGACTTTTGACATCGTATTCGGTGGTTAAGCCATACAAATTTTTTTGAATAAATGTCCAAACAAGGACTGATGCGGGTATTCAAGATTAAACATCTGAAATATCTTGAAGCAGACATGAAAAAGCAGCGATTGCAGTATTCATTTTATATTTGATGCCATAAAAGTAAACAATGATTTTTTTGGATTCAAAACCTCCCCAGTTATGAAACAAATGGCTGGATTCTCATATTTGTTTCCATCCTCTCCTTTAAGTAGCTTTCACAGTCCGCCACTGTTTTGCAGTCTAAAATAAAACTTAGCTGGGAGTCTCAGATTGAGAATCTGAAGTATTTATTTTTGTCGCTAGCCGGAATAGTTTTTTTCTGAACTTTTGATGTTGGAATCAAAATGCTGTGAAGGAGGTACAAGACTCCACAACAACGCCCATCTGTGCAGGAGAAAAATATAAGTGAAATTAAGAATTTTTCAGTTCTAAACAAAACATGATCATGATTAATGATTATGCTAAAAGAATGTATGATTTATTTATTAATAACACTATTAAGTACAATAAAGCTATGAGCTTTATAAGAGAATTATTTAAGAATGTGAATATGAAAATTTCTCTTACTTTCGGTTAAATACTCCATCTCGTTCATTTTGGAGAGCAACGACTTCGAGTTGGGGTCCTTTATTTTGTCAGAATAAATTTTTAGTATGTCCTTTGAAAAACTATCAAATTTTAAAAACAGACTGCTGGAATTTGGTAAGAAATGTTTAAAATCGATATCGATCTGAGAAATTATATAAGAGAACGTATTATTCATTTAAACAATTATTATATGTATAATAATTAATTATTATAATTAAAACTCTATCCTTGTATTGCTGCCATTTTTTTAAAAGTTCCTCTTTATACCCAGCCCAAAGTTGTTCCATTTCAGCCCAAGAACAATTGTCTTTTAATATATGTTCGACGCTCTCACTTGAATTCGGTTCCTGGTGTATCTGAATTAGGAAAAAAAGATATGAAAAATGATTTTTATTAAACCCAAAATATTTTATATTACCCAAAACTTTTCAATGAAACAACCTGAATTGCTCTATTAAATGAAATAAAAATAAACAAAATAATAATACATACACAGTTAAATTATAAAACAAAGATTGGTTGGTGTATTTTTAATAAACAAGGACAAGGACAAACAAAAACAATAAAACAAGTTACAAAAATATAAAAAGTTTATAACTCACCGAAAATGCTATATTAACAGCACAGTGGCACTAACAACAGCACAAGAAACACAAATTTATAAAATGAAACAGCCTTTTACACACTTTAATTTTGGTCTTTAATCCTTTTTTATTTATTTTTCTCTATACATTGAATGCAAATTTTTCTTTTTTATTATTTTAAAATCACTTGTTATTTTTTCGCTCCAATACGGCTCAAGCTCAATAGTAACTGAACCGAATGTCGCATTTTTCAAGTTAACTTACGCGCAAACAAGAAAAAGGACACACACAGTTTGATAATATGACAAAATTTATTCAAATCGGGGAATTTTTCGTTATTGTTGTAGAATGCCTAAAACGGTTAACTAAAAATTTTCAAATTAAATATCTTTTTCGTTGATTTTAAACTTTTATTCGAACTCCGGTTTAAAACTGACGATCAGCAAACAAGAAACAAACACACTTTTTTGACGAAAATTATTCAAATCGAAAAATGTTTCGTTGTTACACTGAAAATAATCTTCTTCGTAAAGTTATGAAATTCCTTACGTTGGCTGAGTTTTCGTTGACTCCACGCAAAATTCGTTGGCCCAATCAAACACTTATCTTAAAAAATATGTTGTTTGATGATGGCTTCATTGTCTCAATGAAAGTGCTTTCATACACTTTTTACCTAAACTCTAAGGCCACTAGTTTATTTTGATGAAAGCTTTCATAACACAACGAAAAACACTGGTGAAAATATTATGTTATTTTACAATGGCGCAACGAAAAATTCCGTTCAATAATGTTAAATAACTGAACCGTCGAAAAAAATTATATTTTAATGAAAATAGAATTTGAATCTGTTTGGTTATAGTTCACACTTAATTCTTGTCAAAGAATCTATATAAACTAACAAAAAACAAATGAAAAGTGCCTATTGGCAAAGGCGCCGTACATGTTTTATTATTCCTAATGTCTTATTGGGAATCAGTACTAGCACACTTTGCCATCAAGCTATGTTTTTTTTTATTTCTTCACTAGCAGATTCTTTAACAAGAATGATGTGTGAACTAATATATAATGTAAAAAAAGCTATACCTAATAATAATTATTACGAATAAATTCGTTGAATTAACGAATAATTCATTAACTAACGAAAATATTTTCATTAATCGATTAAAGAAATATCATTGACTCAACGAAAATATCATTAATTAATGAGAAAAATATATTGACTCAATTTAAAATGTCGGTAATTTATGAAATAATTTCGTTGATTCAACGAAAAAATTCGTGAATAGGCTTTTACGTTGCCTAATTAAAATATTTCATAGACTCAACGAAAATTCGTTGTTTTATGAACGGCTACATTAAAGAACGAATGACTAATCGTTGAGATAACGATTCCCAACATCGGCTGAATTGTATCTATAAAATCGTTGTAACAATGACGCTTTTCGCTGTATTTACGTAAGGATTTGGTTCAGTGTATAGTAGAATACTTGAAGAGATCGAAAATATCTTCGTAATGAACATTTTTTTTTTATTTTTCTGAAATTTTAACGAAACATTTTAATTTTGAATAAAAAGAAAAAGTTAATTTTAATATTTTCTTAGTTAATAAGAAACAAAGTGTTCGTTGATTGAACGAAAATGAATTTGAATTTTAAACGAAAGATCTTCATATTTCTTATTTATTTCGTCAATTCAACTATTTTTGCTTCAATTAAAATGCCAACTAAATAAATTATTCGCTTTAAATAAATTTTCTTATTTTTGTAAATTGGTTTGTTTATTTGAATAAAAAAATTACAAATAATCATCAATTTCGTATATACTTTAGTTAAAATGTTACGAAAACATTTAGTTGATTTTACCTCTAATATTTGGTACAGTGTTCGTCTTAATTTTCGGTACTGAAATCCAGCAAGGGCTTTCCAAGTATCTTAGAAGTTTCCCTCGTCTAGATTTTTCCTACTGAAAACTAACTGGGGCCTTCCCCAAACTAGACATAAACTTGGCATTTTTCCAGCCGGGTATTGGCGATTTTTTTTTTCTTCATGAAGTTATCATAGTTGTTTTTTGTTTAACTCAAACTACTAAAGTTTAAGGCTCTCCCAAACCAATGCGAAACATTCGTTGCGGCGAAGAAACATTCGTCAGTCAAAATTATTTCATATGTTTCTCCGCCGCGTTGGTGTGGGTACCCTCATATATCACTATGTAAATATATTTTGACATGCGAATGTTTCTTTACCGCAACGAATGTTCCGCATTGGTTTGGGAGAGCCTTTAAGCAACTTAAAAACAATAATTTCATGTTCTGAAATTTTTTTTAATATCCAACAGTTTTATAATAAATCGAAATTTAATTTTTATTTATTTTTAACATTACATTACTGAACTATTTGCATACATCGTCATTACGTCAAAATCTACAAGTTTGTGCAAACCAATCGCTCATTTTATTAATGACAAAAATCAATTCAAAAGCACCACATCTTACATCTTACGAATACTCTTGGTATTCAGACACTTTTTTTCTCGTATACATGCTCAGTTGTGTTGAGGGAAATAAAAAGCACAATTTAATAACTCATGTGTCACATGATTTACGTATAAACTCATAAATAAGTTACAACTCTTCCCATTGGGACATTAAATATAGACGTAGTGTTTATAACGTTGGTAAGGTTGCGTTGGTTGCTTATTGCTTCGGGGAAAACATTAGAACAATTTATTTGGCGCAAAAGGCAGAACTTATCAATCGAACGTAATGGGAATTATATACATTCTTTATTCTTATAAGGCTCTGCAGATAGTCATAATCGAAATATTACGTACAGTGGTGTGATGATTTATGATAAAATGGCTTTTATAAACAGAGAGATGCATACGGTTGAATTAAAACTGTCATATGTTGAGGCAATCTTAAAAGTACCTACAGACAGAATGGGACATGTAAAACAAAACAATTCCTACCGTGATGAAAATTGGTGAAAACGTTGCATTTACCATACAAATGAAGAATCAAAAGAGTCTATGAAAATATCTTGTTTGACAGGGTGCTTTTTAATGAGAAGAAAGGGGGAGAGTTGTTGTGCATTAATTGGGAAACAAAAATTTTGGTGCACTCTATGCACACGGCACATGATATCAGGCACTTTGTAATATTGTGGATCTAATAAAATAACACTTACACTAAGACGAAACGACTACCCGAAAAAAAAGTTATAGTCCTTTTCATGTCTATGTCTATGCTTTCAGTACGATAGGTAAATATTTGCCGAACTTACTTACTTACTTTACTTCAGAAGACGCTAACAGCCCTGGATGGGCTTCGGCTTCAACTAACAAGCCCCTCCAGCCAGCTCTGTCCCTAGCTAGCCGCTTCCAGTTGCGCACACCGAGTGCTTTGATGTCGTCATCCACTTGTTTGCGACACCTGTTACGGGTTCTTCCTCTGCTGCGGTCCCCATCGGGGTTGGATTCGAAGACTCGTTGGGCAGGTGCGTTGCTGTCCATACGCTCCACGTGCCCCAGCCATCTCAGCCGCTGTATTTTTAGCTTTTTGACCAGGTCAACGTCGCTGTATAGCCCGTATAGCTCGTCTTCTTCTCCAAACTCCTTCGATACACACCGTACCGAAAATCACACGAAGAATCTTCCTCTCAAACCACCCTTAGAGCAGGACCGGGATGATTAGGGTCTTGTAAAAAGTCTCCTTGGTTCTCTGAGAGAGGGCCTTACTACTTAAATGCCTTCTTAGACCGAAGAAACAGCGGTTGGTAAGAGTAATTCTTCGCTTGATCTCTGCACTGATGTCATTTAGCGAGGTAATAGTGGACCCCAGGTAGACAGTAGGGCTGGCCACGAGACGAGACGAGACGAGACGAGACTGGCTTTTAAGCATCCGAGACGAGACTGTATATTTGGACCAAAACTTACAGAGATTCTAATAAATTAAAAAATCCAATTTCAGTTAAATATTTATTTTATTCTGCACGTATTCAATCTATAATCGTAAATATTTCGTTCCAATAATAAAAATAAAAAACTAGTTGGCCGGAAATCGTACTTTTCGGAGACGAGACCGAGACGAGACTTATTTATACGAGACCGACACGAGACCGAGACGAGACTGAAAATTTACGATTTTAACGAGACCGAGACGAGACTAACAAAAGTCTCTCAGAGCCTCGTCTCGTGGCCAGCCCTAGTAAACAAAGTCCTTGACAATTTCGAAGTTATATCTGCCCATCGTGACATTTTGCCCGAGTCGAAGATGTTGAGATTCCTCTCTCGATGACAGCATATACTTCGTCTTGTCCTCGTAAAACGCCAATCCCATTTTAGCCGCCTCCGATTCAATGTTCGCAAATGCGCCTGCAACAGCTCGCTTCGTTCTGCCGACAATGTCTATGTCATCTGCATACGCAAGTAATTGAACGGACTTTTGATAGATTGTACCGCTGGTGTTGACATGTGCGTTGCGTACAATTGCTTCAAGAACGATGTTGAATAGGTTGCATGATAACGCGTCACCTTGCCTCAATCCTTTCTCAACATTAAATCAATGGAATCGGTAGTGTTCAAACCAATTTTGACGGAGCAGCGAGATTTCTCCATCGTCATCGTCATCATCCGCACAAGCGGACAAGTTTGGCAGGGATGCCGAGACATGATATGGCTCTGTGTAATTCGTCCCTTTTCACGCTATCATACGCGACTTTAAAATCGATAAAGAGGTGGTGTGTATCGATCTGGAATTCACGGGATTTTTCTAAAATCTTTCGGAGTGTGAGCATTTGATCGACGACGGTTGACTTGCCTGGCCTTAAACCACACTGAAAGGGGCCGAACAGATCGTTGACAAAAGGTTTTAAGCGATCACACAAGATGGCCGACAAGATTTTATAAGCGACGTTTAGGAGACTAATTCCCTTGTAGTTGGTGCATTTCAAAACATCTCCCTTTTAATGGATGGGGCACACTATACCGAGGTTCCATTCATCGGGCATACTTTCATCCGACCAAATTTTGCAGATGAGCTGGTGTATGCTCCTAACCAATTTATCTCCCGCTGATTTAAATAGTTCGGCTTGTAAGCCATCCGCACCGGCAGCCTCGTACGACTTAAGTTTTGATATCGGTTAGGTCGGGTGGACGGAACTCTTCGCCATCATCGTCCATGTTGAATGGAGCGTTTTGCCTACTAGCGGAATCTTGGCTGTCTTCGCCATATAACTCAAATATACCAAACTCAAATTTCAGTTCAAAATCCCACATTTTCTTGGATCCTTAGATAACCCTTCCCTACTAAATATTCGTATTACTATGCGTTTTTTGTATGCGTGTACCTCATTTTATCAACGTCTACCGGGGCCCCAAGTTGTCTGAATTTTATATGGGAAATCCCATGAATTTTTGTACATCCCACTTTAAAAATTCATAACTTTGGTAATGATTTATAAAGAAAATTGAATTTTTGCACACATGTAGTAACTTTTGTCATGTTTAAAAATATGTTTAAAAAAAAATTTACAGCATTTATTAAAATTAAAATGAAATAAGAAAAATTATTTTTGTTTAAAATGCTTTAAGTAGGGAAACAACTGTTATACATTTGTAACAACTGTTATACATTTGTTTCTGATGCCATTTTTATAAATATGACAAACAAGACAACATGTTGCTTCAAAATTAATTTTTTTGTCAATCATTACCAAAGTTAAAATTTTTCAAATTTTGATTTACAAAAATACATTGGACTTCCCTTATAAGTCTTCAGACGTCTTGGGGTCCAAGTAAACGTTAATATAATGAGGTAAAATTTTACAGGATTTTTTCTTATTTATTTAGAAAAAAATAGGGGGGTTCTTCATTCAAACTAAGACAATGACCTGTATTAGGACCACCCTAGTTTTACAATGTACATATAGGTATAATTATGGCATGTTCAATATTCGTAATAAAATGCATTTCGAAATTTTTGTCAAATCTGATAACTATACGATGATATCTAGGGAAGACAAAAAAATGTGGGTTCCGAAATTCTGTCTATATGTTTAAGTGTTTGGCTAAGACCAAAGTATCAAGATTCAAAAGTGTTGGAAAATATCCCAACAAAATAGCTTTGAATGGTACATGGTGGTAGAAACATTTCGTTTGTAACATAACTTAAATTGACACTGCAAATTATTCTCCTTAAAGTGTCTCCAACAATTATTATTAATTTCTGTTTTCCCAAAAGCTCATATTTCTTCAAGAATTCAATTGACGTGTACCTACGTAGGTCCTGCCCCAGTCAAATAAACATTTCGCTAAAAAAAAAAATCCGATTACGCTTAAATTTTGGTACAGGCCTTCCACTAACTACAACGAAGTAATGGTAGAAAGTCCCCGTCGATCCTAACCCAACGCGAGTACAACTTTTTGTGCAATAGTCTCAAAAAAAATCAGTTTTTAGCAAATAACTTTTGAACGGTAAATGCTATCGAAAAGAAGTCTAGGTGCAATTCGTAGATCAAAAAATGTTCCTTAAAAAAAGCTTTACAATTTTTTTCTACGACCAAAGGAAAACAAAGTAGGTATAGCTATTAAAAAAAAAACATAAAATGACGAAAATTAGTTTTTTTTTTTTAATTTTTTGACATTGTACATAGCTGTTTGTTTGCTAAAAAATTAAAGAGGTAAATTGAAAACTGGAAGCTGCTAGCTACAGACAGAAAGCTGGCTGGAAGAGCTCGTTCGCCGTTAGTACAACATGTGATGTAAGTGACATCTGAAGTAAAGTAGGTAAGTAAATCTTTTGATTTTAGGTTCTGATACCTTTAGGTTCTGATACCTAGCCATCGATTTTTAATCCTATGGATGTTTTGTTATTATTAAGATGTTGTTCTTTGTTTTCGATGATTGCATTTAGTGACAAAGAAATGTTGCCTTCGATCTTTATGATGATGGCAAAGATCAAATTATCTAGATAGATAGATAAAATAATTTTATTTTCAATGAAATTTTTTACAAAAACATGATTATGCTGGTTTTCAAAATTAAATTTGACAATAATTTGTTTTAAGTTGTCTGTCAGGTTCAAAAAATGTATTTACTTTATAACAGCAAAGCTAAGCGAGTTTTAACTAAATTCGTTTATTATAAGACTTCGATATTTAAGAGCGTTTTTTAAGAAATTGAAGAACGTTGATCGATCTAGTATTTTGCTTCCTAGATTTTTGTTGCGGTATCCTTTAAAGATGGGGCACACACCATGAAAGTGGTACGTGTTTTCTGTAGCATCTAAGTTACATAAACTGCATAAACCTACAGTATCATTAAAAAGCGCTCGCATTTATATTTAGAAGACCGCATCTTGCTTCGAAGACAGGATTTATCATGTTTCGTGGGTTACTATCTTCAAAATAGTTCGGGACTTAATAATACAGGAGGTTGCAATATTCGTCATGGTATTGTGACAGGAGTGCCTTTGCTGCGAACTCAACCCAATATTACAATTCCATTCTGAGCGTGGAGCTTCGAAACTGAAATCTATTTGAGTTTCTTGGAAAAGGCCTGACCATTCCTGGGCCCAATAAATATTTTTCTGTATAATGGCTTCAGAGAGAATACGTGGAAGACGATTACGTGGCATTGACATTACTTTCCGTATGTACGTTAGGTGAACTTTTAATGTTGTAAGAAATGCCTTGGGAAGACCGGTTTCAATATGAATTGCGTAATTGGGTGTGTTATCTGGTAACCCGAAGCATCTCTTCACGAAGAAGCGTTGAAGTTTTTCAATTTGAACGTACTCTTTGTATCCCCACACCTGCGCGCAATAGTGCATTATTGATTATTGTGGCTGCCTCGTGCACTTTATATTTAGTGGAGTGTGTGACATATTTATTTCGCACAAATTTCGACCATGTCGAGTTGGTGGAGTTTTTTGATGTAGCGAGGCATTTTGATAAGTGTTCAGGCAAAGACATATTGTAAGTGAAAATAACACCAAGATATTTATACTGGTTTGATATTTTTATCTCACTATCATTGTAGTGCAATTTTTCAGCTGCCGCCCTTCTACCGCCGTTTCTAAAAATTACAATTTCAGATTTTTCTAGGTTAACATCTAGGTTCCATTTACTACAGTTCCTACTCAAGCTGTCGATAATCATTTGCAGTACATAAGGTCTATCAGAAAGGAGAACTATATCATCCGCATACAAAAGGACGTTTATTTCTAAATTATTTAAGATGAGACCAGTTGGGAGTTCATTGTGCACACCGTCTAGGAATAGTACAAAAAGTAAGGCACTCAGCACACAACCCTGCTTGACTCCTTTGGTGGTCTGAAAGAAGCTTGTTATACTTTTTCCATCCCAAACTGTCGCAGAAGTATCTTTGTACAGAGATTTTATAACGTAAACCATTTTTGATGAGACAATTAATTATTTTTTTTTATTTAATTATTATCTATTCCCCCTATATAAAAGCTTCACTCATTTTTAATTAATGCCTTGTGTCACAACTGCCTGCAGCTAAATATTAGTATAAGCCTTAAAAATCAGTACCTATATCTCCTCAAAAAAAAAACGAGTTATAAGTAAACTATTCAAAATGAGAGCATCGTCCGATAATCATCATCAAATTCAACAAGCCAAACTATGCAACCTATATAAATTAATTTAAGTGCATTGCATATATTTTTGTCCTTATCTAACATATTTACCCATCACTAATCTCATCAATTTCTACATAAATTCACTATACACAAAATTCTATGAATGCCTATACTTCTTGAGTTGTAATTGGTAGAATTTTTCATTTCGTTAGGTAGGTACTATTTTAATCCTAACAGAGCAGATTATAATATTATTTTGAAGTGTGTGCTGCAGCATCATCAGAATGACTCCACTAACTTTTCAATTCAATTGCAAAAACCCATTTCGTTCAAATCTCAAGTGTATTCCACTTCATATTATGATTTCTACACAAAATGTAGGTGTCATTCAAAGGATGCAATAAGGCAAAACGCAGTAGCACAGAATTCAACCCACTATGATTCTTGCCTCGTATGGTAGAACTCCCATTCAGCCTATTCATATACCTATGATGCCAGCCATGGAAGACTTGCAACAGTTCTAACCATATCCTATCCCACCCATGCAATTTCAACACCAACCGGCAATCTTCACCATTAAAACCACCGCACTCCATGAGTTATTTAACTTAAGTGATGACCCATCATAATATTTCGTTCGGTGCCACTTCATGAATAAAAGGATACAATTCCTATAGTTATACAGACGGACGGACAGGCGGACGGACGGATGCAAGGACGAAGGCAGGACGACCTACAGTGTATCAGCAAGAAAGGAGAGCACCCCCGAGTTAGTATAGGTACGTCATAATAGAAAACTACAATATATTTTATGCTGATGCATGCCAAGCCGGGTCGACCCAAACACCAGAGAGATGAGTTCCTTAAAATGCTCACTTTTGCTTGCAACTATTTTAACACCAGCCATGAGTGCATAAACCGGCATACGAATACATGAATAGAAAACCAAAACACTCTCCTCCTTGCCTGTCGGGTGTTGGGGCTCCAACCTCGTGTGATGTCCTAATTCCAATTATTCTGTCATGCCAAAATGAATCCTTTTCATTTAGCTTTTGCTGCTGCTTTTTTCCTATATGTGCACAATATTTTGTGTTGTGTTTTCTGTTCCGTAGGGAGTTGTATTTGCTCTTTTTCTAGAAATGTTACGATTCAATAGGCTTTTCGGCTGATATTCTACTCCATTATATTTCCTAGATGTGTATGTGATGTGTATGTGTTGTATATCCTGACTGGCTTACTTCTGTTTAATTCAACACACATAACAATGGCTAAAGAAATTTATTCATCCTTCGGCCTCAGACAATATATAAATAGGTACTCGTATGTACATATATGTAGCAGGACTATAAAGAAGTATACTCATTTGAATGGAAGGAAAAGAGCTCTGCTTAGCTTAACTTAGAGCTCAGATGTGGCATGTGTGATGCTCTTGTATAGCTAAGATAATCGGAGGCGTAAGGCCATATCCCAGAGGGTTAAGGAAAAAGTTGTTGTGATATGAGACTGAGAGATAGAAAAGTATTAAACCTAGAAGGTGAATTTAGCCAGTATTTGTAGCTTGAAGTTAAGATTGGAGTATTTTCTAAATATAGAGAAAGACAATGGAGATATTTAATTTTTCATAGAGTTCTATCATCCGATTTGATACACAATTTTCTAGGTATTTCCTTAAGGAATAGGCTCTGTTCACAATCGTTTTGGAATTAGAACTAAGAAGCTCATATTGGAGGCAATTTGAATCCATATTTTTTCTGTTTTGAGCCATATACCATGGGATGTTGGAATGGTCATCAGTTATCCTTAAAAAAAAAAACAATTGACCAACTACATGGTTTAAATATAATTTATTTATTTTTTTAATATTTAAAAAACTAAAGTGCTAGAATCATCCGGTTTTCAGGATTCGACTAAAATTTGATAAGGTCATTGAATTTTGAAAAACAAAAAAAAGTATTTAAGTACATACAATACTAAATAAAAGTATTTTTACTTGCGATATAGGTGCACACTATAGATCTAGTTTTGGATTCCTAAAAAAAATCGAACTCCAGATAATAATTTTCCGTTACATTGCGATGACAGAGAACGTGAAAAAAGTGGGTCCCAAAATTATGTCTGTCAGTCTGCCTGTCTGTCAATCTGTCAGTCAGTTCTTCGATCTGCAGCCTAAGCCACTGAAGCGATTTTCTTCAAACTTAATGGACTTGATAATATTTGGGGAGTCCCTAGAGTGGACATTGAAATTTGGTTTTAGCTCAAGAAATAACGGTACTTGCCCTACAACCAATATACAAAAATTTATTTACTTCAAAAACGATTCTAACGATTTTGACAAAAAAAAAAAAATACGAGTTACTTTAAAGGGTATGATAAATATTTTAGTAATACAAATTTTTACCCATATCGCTTATTAAGGGTACCTGTCATAGAAGCAATTTTTCGGTTTTCAAATTTCTCGTTAACGGGTACATTAATTTCAAACAATATTTGTATATAAGAGGCCCCTTACAATTGTTACATGTAAATGAATTTTGTTTTAAATTACACATTGCAAAATTGTATTTTATTAATAATTTGGCAAACCAAATTTAATTTTTAAAAATGTTTAAGAATTTGTATATTAAAAAGTTAATTTTTAAGAAAACCGCTCGAACGATTTTCGATTTTTTTTTTTCATAAATTCATATTTATCAAACATATCAAATGGCATACTTTTTTGTGAGCTCCAGCAGCTTTAGCTATCAAAATAACAAATTTATAGGAAATTATAGTACTTTATATTAAATTGTGGTTAATGTATATTTTAACTTGTTTTTTTTTTTCTTTAACTTTTTAGTTGCGATATATATAGGTTAGGTACTATGGCAAGTTATTGATTCATTAAAAAAATCGAACTCCAGATAATAATTTTCTATTAAATTATGTACGAAGAGATGATAGTAGGGCTGGCCACGAGACGAGACTCTGCGAGACTTTTGTAAATCTCGTCTCGGTCACGTTAAAATCGAAAATTTTCAGTCTCGTCGCGGTCTCCGAGAACGAAATATTTTCGATTATTGTTTGAATATGTGCAAAAGAAAATATTAAGGGTTTTTCAACAGGGACACTACAAATGTAGAGCAACAGGGACAGCAAACGACGCCATATTTCTTGCCGCTCTTTTAACATTTCTCTTCACTAAGGTTTGCGATTTCACGATGGAAACACATACGGGCCAACAACGAGTCGAAATTATTAAAATTTACTACCGAAATTCGGAGTCAGTGGCCTCAACGTTAAGAGCGCTACGTCCAATTTATGGTCGTCATAAGCGTCCTTGCAGATCAACAATTGAACATCAAGTGGAAAAATTTGAATCCACAGGCACAGTACAAAATATTCTCGTGCCAGTGAGACAAAGAAGTGCCCGTAGTGTCGAGAATATTGCTGCCGCTGAGGCTTCAGTTGCAGAAGGCCCAAATGTGTCTCTCACACGTCGTTCTCAAGCGTTGGGCATCTCTGTGACGTCGTTGTGGCGAATTTTGCGAAAATATCTTGGCCTACATCCTTACAAGATTAAATTGACGCAAGAACTGAAGCCGCTTGACCACCAGAAGCGTCGTATGTTCGTGAATTGGGCTGAGCAATAACTTGAAAATGATTCGGATTTTCATCGAAAAATCATCTTCAGCGATGAGGCTCATTTCTGGCTGAATGGCTTCGTCAATAAACAAAATATGCGGTATTGGTCAGGCAGCAATCCACACGTACTCCATGAGTCATCATTGCATCCCGAAAAAATTACGGTTTGGTGTGGTTTATGGGCCGGCGGCGTCGTTGGGCCGTACTTCTTCCGTGACGATCGAGACCGGCACGTAACTGTGAATGGGGATCGCTACCGTTCAATGAGAACCCAATATTTTTGGCCCCAATTGGATGACATGGACTTAGAGGACATGTGGTTCCAACAGGACGGCGCCACAAGCCACACAGCGAATGTCACAATCAATTTATTGGAAACCAAGTTTGGAGAACGTTTTATCTCACGAAATGGTCCAGTCGCTTGGCCGCCTCAGTCGTGCGATTTGACGCCGTTAGACTATTTCCTGTGGGGCTACGTCAAGTCTATGTTCTATGCCAACAAGCCAGCGACGATTGATGAACTTCGTACGAATATCGAACGAGAAATTGCAGCAGTATCGGCCGATTTATGCTTGAAAACCGTCGAAAATTGGGCTCAGCGTCTGGACTTCTGCAAGCGTTCCCGTGGTCGACATGGAAAAGAAATCGAGTTTCATACATAATGAACGTTCGTTCACAGGAATAAAGAATTTTATTGATATCCAAAACAGTTTTTGTTTTATTTAAAAAAAACTTTTGTAGCGCTCTTCTCGAAAAACCCGATATATTTAACTGAAATTGGATTTTTTTAAATTTATTATACTCTCTGTATTTCGGTCCAAATATACAGTCTCGTCTCGGTCTCGTCTCGGTTGCTCAAAAGCCAGTCTCGTCTCGTCTCATCTCGGTCTCGTCATGCGAGACCAAGATCGAGACCGAGACTTTTCTCGTCTCGTGGTCAGCCCTAGATGATAGAGACCACGAAAAAGAGAGTCTCGCAAATCTGTCTGTCTGTCGGTCCGTTCACCTACAGCCTAAACGGCTGAATGGATTTTTTCAAACTTGGTACCTACCTACTGTCTTTTGAGTAATATGATCAGATGCGCACAACTTTTTATGATTTTTTTAGGACCAAAAATAACGATACATGCCATCAAATTTTTCTTCGCCAAAAAGGAAAATAATCTATTTCCCAAAAACGGGTCCGAGGATTTTGTTAAAAAAAATTCAAATAAATTAAGTAAGGATATGCACTTTTTAATAATTTTTTTATTTTCATAAATTGAATATTTAACCATTTTTTTGGGTTTTTGATTTTCTCGAAAACAACTAACTTGAATATTTTCATTTTTTTTATGGTAAATCTTCTAAAAATATAAACATTACTGTGAACAAAAATTAAAAACAAAAATTTGTTTGAAAATTAAAAAAAAATCATTTTTTTTTTGAAACTAAATATTTTGAAAACTACTTGATCAATATTTTTAAAACTAGGTGCAAAATAATTTTTTATTATATTGTAGAATACTTCAAAAAATCATATTTCTAAATTCAAAAATAACGGTACATTTCATACATAAATGTTGAAAAACCGTTAAGAAAAAAAATCTTTTTCTTGAAAACGCGCGGCTTCAAGAATTTTGATAAAAAGATGTGTGTTTACTATTTATTGAGAACAAATTTTACCAATAGCGTTTAATAACGGTAGCTGTCATAGAACCAATTTTTTGTTTTCAAATTTCTCGTTGACGACTGCTCCGATTTTACCGAAAATTTGAATACAAAGGCTCCTTCACAATTCAAATAATTTCGCATATACAAATTAAAAAACAAAATAATTTTTGGATTTTTAAAAAATATTGTTTTTTTTTAAATTCAGCATCTCGAAAACGGGCTTGTGATTTTTTTTTTATTTTGTGTAAAATTGTATTTTATTAAATACTAAATATTGGCACACTAGAATTTTTGAAAATTAGCAAACAAATTTATATATAAAACATTAATTTTTAAGAAAACCGCTCCAACGATTTTTAATTTCTTTTTCATATATATCTAACAAATCATATGGCAAACTTGATTTTGAGCCCTAACACTCAAAGCCATTAAAATAATAGCTGTGTTTTATTATCTTTTATTGGGATCTGGATCCGGATGATCTAGACTAACTTTTACACGTAATACAAAAACAATTTGGGATCCAGCTTTCTATGTGGATATATTTCAAGATCCAAGAATAAGTTTTAATTCTCAACACCAGGGTGACCATTTTGATTCGTAAATGTTGTCAGTACTGTGAAAAAAAAACAATATCCTGATCCCGATAAAAGATAATAAAACACTAACTTCTACTACTTTTCCATTTTTATTTTTTGTTTACATGTCAAAATTGGAAACGTCAAAAACCTCAGGAATACCACAATCAAAATGCAAAATTTTTTGGGATTTGGATCGTTTTATTATCACAGGATGATCCATATGGATCTTGGTGGATAATAAAACGCGGCTAATAAATATATAGTAAGTTAAAGTAATAATTTATTTAATTTTTTTTTTGAATTTACTTGTACGTCATCAATTTCTAGCTACGTTAAAGTTGTTAGCTACGAGAGCAAGTTTGTGCGATCCAGTCGTGCCCATTTTTTTGCATGGACACAAAGCTGTAAAGCGAATTTAATGATGGGTATAATTAAGCGTCTAGTGTCCACAATTGATATATGCAACTTTTAAAAGCTTAATTCAAGAGCATAATTTTTGAATATGGACACAGAACTGTAAACCATGCGGTTTAGGCAGTATATTACAAAGTATAAAACAATTAATCTATTTGTATGTTTATTCGAATTGGCAAAGTGTTTTACTTGTTTCTTTGGTCGCTTTTTTTAGCCAACTCCCATTTTTTAGGACAGACAAAATACGACCACTTTGTGTAGAGATACCTACAGCTTTTGAAAAAACAGTGGGTAGTAACTGTTTAGACTCAAGTGACCACAGAGAATACCATCATACGAAAATCGTTGCTTTTGTCTCTAAAGCGAAAAATTAAAGCGAATTCATTGCTGACTTTCTAGTGAATTTCACCTTTATAACCAATTTAGACAACTCGGATTATTTGAAGAGCAAATAATATAGTTCAAAGAAAACCAACCGTTTGCCCTCACCTCAAATGTGGAACAACCTGATTTACCATGGGAATTGAAGTAGAAAAAAATATGTGTTATCAAGAAATGAAAGGAAATTTATTGTAGAACAACTATTGCAATATGAAGA
The DNA here is from genome assembly GCA_949320155.1 of Melangyna quadrimaculata. Classification (NCBI taxonomy): domain Eukaryota; kingdom Metazoa; phylum Arthropoda; class Insecta; order Diptera; family Syrphidae; genus Melangyna; species Melangyna quadrimaculata. The sequence continues at coordinate 52,868,223 of OX439485.1, read as the reverse complement.
AAGCAAGAGCGAGGCAAGGAATTTCATCTTAAGTCGTCTCTAAAATTCCGAACAGCAAATTCTTGAGAAAGTAAAATGAGGATACAAAGAATAATGAAAACAAAAAAATGTAAGAAAACGCTGCATTGCAGGAATCTTATGCAGCTCTATCTTTATTTTTAAGTTTGTTTTTTTCTATTTTGTTATCGACTTTATCATCTCGTTGATTGTTTAGTTGTATTCCCTAGGGATTGTTTAAAATTAACCCACACTGGCGAGAGAGTATATTTCCTTTCTATTTCCTGTTTCTGCTTCGAGGATTCATTTTGTGGTAGTTAATTCGTAAATGGTGTCCTGGTTTTTATGCTGGGAACCAAAATTGTTCTTTTTTTCTAAGTCTACTGAGTTTATTTCGATTGGCACACAGCACAATGAACGAGAGAGAAAGTATGGTTTATATATACATGTAAGCAAGCTGGCGTAAAATTGGGGCAGAATGAACATCCGGTTGATTAAGTGATTATGCACGTCCCACTGGCTACGAAATCACATCTAAAAGGATTCTTATGGAATAAGACCGGGTGGCAATGTCTGCTAATGGAAAATATAAAAAAGATAATAGGGGCATCTATGCCCCTCGTAAACTGGGTAAACTAAACGTATATGTTTACAACAATAATTATGAGCAATATTTTACACAAATTTGGTTAACTTGTAACGAAGTGTTACAATTCTCACGTCAACACTTTGTCTAATCCAGATCCATTTTTGTAAACAGCTACTGAGCTTTAAGAGTTTCACCGTTTAAATTATAATTTGATTTGGCGTATACGTACTTTTTCTTTTTTTATTTGAATTTTTATTCAAATTTAATAAATTTAGTTTTATGTGCGCTAGTTTGGTTTAAGTGCAATCCAACTTAATCGATTGTTAGGAGACGCTGTGTCAGTTCTTCTCACTTTTATTTATTCTAGAATCGCCCTGTGGTCGAAATTCGACCATTTACCTATATGAAAGCCGTTCAATAAAGCTTCCTAATTTTCTGCACAAAATCGCAACAAAGCTTGCGGCTGTTCGTAAGAACGTTCAATGTCCACTTATTACCACTTATGGTCGACAGTAATTTTAAACTTGATTTTCGGATGAACTAAGACTTAAAAAAAATACATATTCCTAATCCAGGGGATGTCATCTTTCAATCAATGTATATGTAAAACCGGTTTCTCAAAATCGTCATATTTTTCTCTTTTAATGCGATTGGCGGCAACACTGAGTGTCCTAGTGACTTAAAAATGCATATAAGTGATCTAGGAAGTAAAAGCTTTCAACCGATGTACCGCATGATATGAAAAACCGACTTTTATCTTTAAACGCTATTTGCGACCAAACTAAGCGTCCTAGAGGCATAAAAGTTGACATTCGTGGCAAAAGTGGCATATTCGTGATATAGAAATGTCCACCTTTTAATCGATGTGTTGCACGATACGAAAAAGAAAAGTTAATTTCTACAAAAGTACAAAAGGGAGAAATAAAATATCTAGGGTAAAAACATGTGCTTGCTAAAAAACAGTTGAACATTTTATATAGCGACTAAAATTATCTATGAGAACAATTTTCGTTTGTTTTATTGCAAGGATTCTTCATCACTCATGATTATTTCTCAGTTTTTGGAAAAAGTAGGCGAAGGTAGGTTAGCCTTAATGCCCCATTTACACTATTGGAAAAATTGTCAGTATTTCTGCCATTATACTGCCAAAGAATGAATTTACTCATTTTATTGACAGTACACTGGCAGAAAAATGGCAATCAGCCATTCTTGTAAATGCAGCATAATATTGACAATGTTCATTCGTGTCTACGGCACCTAAAATTAACTCGTGTAGTGCAGCATTATATTGACAATATGGGTACTCATGCAAACGCATAAAACCCATAGAAAGCTTATGTATAAACCATTTTTTATATAAACTTTTGTATAAAGTTCTATGGTTTCTAAGCTTTATCTGAGTTTTACGCGCTTGCATGAATACCTCTAATGTTACATTCGTGTGAACAGCCCCTGAAATTAACCAAATATGGAAATAAAAAGAGAAAGAGTCATGCCAATATTGCAAAGGGTCCTTCCAGAAACTATCTTTGGCTGTCAGTTATTAGAAGAGAAACAAAGGAGAACGCCAACTGATCAATACATGCATGTGTACGGTGTGGAAAAGTAGAGCGGGACAGATGTATAGCAAAAATCTGAGCGTGTGAAAGAGAACCATCAAGAAGATGAATATGGTCTTCTTCATATCTGCATTATGGCAGTTCCTATAACCTGCATGTACGAATATCTTCTTCATTTTGGTGTTCTCTCTACCCAACAAATGTAAATTTTAATTTTGCATCCCTTTTTTTTTGCAGAAGAATTTAGAAACATGATTTTTCAAGTATTCTACAGAATAATAACAAAATATTTTACACGTAGTTTTAAGAATATTGACCTAGTCATTTTCCAAACGTTTTTTTTTTTTGGTTCACAATAATATTTATACTTTTTAAAAGATTAACCATAAAAAAATGAAAAATTTCAACTTAATTGTAAAAAAGAAAAAAAAAAATATTAAAAAGTAGCATTTTATTGATTTTAATTATTTGAATTTTTTAACAAAATCCTCGGACCCGTTTTTAAGAAAAATGTGATTTTGGCGAAAAAAATTGTATTGCAGGTTCCGTTATTTTTAGTCCTAAAAAAAAATTAAAAAAACCTGCGGGCATATTAGTCAAAAAATACTATGTACCAAATTTGAAAAAAATCAGTATTGGTGGGAAGAGACAGACAGGCAGAATTGCGAGACCCACTTTTTTCGCGTTCTCTATAATCGTTATGTAAAGGAAAATAATATATCGAATTCGATATTTTTTTCGAATGCATAACTTACCATATATAGTACCGATAAAAAGAGAGTGTATGTATTCCTCGATAGTGACGTAGATGCCAGTACAGATATGATCACAAATTTAATTAATTGTGGAATGAAAAATTTTATCCCGAATAGGGTAAAATCTATCAAACCCAAAGAAAACTCATGGTTTGATTCGAGCTGTAAAGAGGTTATCAGGATCAGCGAAGAAAGCTTCCGTTGTTATACAGCCAACACTACTGAGGAAAACCGGAAAAAGTTTCAACAAGCTAGAAAGACGTGTAACGTTCATATTCGACGAACCAAATTTTTACATGATCAAAAGTTACGGCAAAAAATACTACAATGTCCCAAAGGTAGTAAAAATTTTTGGTCATTTCCTCGGTTCCAACGCTCGTCTTCAATGATACTCCTTTTGTCAGCACGCAAGATAAAGCCAATTTGCTTGCAGCACAGTTTGCTGTTAATTCGACGCTGCCAGAAAGTGTTATGACCCCCCCTGTACTTGAGAGCGTAAATGATTTTATGAGTCAAATCTTCTTTCGCACTTGTGCAGTTGCTAGAGTTCTAAAAGATCTCGACGTTCACAAATCCGCTGGCCCGGATAGTATCCCTCCCATTGTTCTGAAGAGGTGTTCTTCAACGCTGGCAAAACCACTGCGTAAGTTTTTCCATCTGTCCTACTCTACTGGTCTCTTTCCGAGTGGATGGAAAACAGCATTTGTCCAGCCTGTCCCTAAAACAGGCGTGTCTTCTTCCCCCTCCAACTATCGACCGATTGCGCTTACGTCCCTTCTTTCCAAGGTCATGGAAACGCTGATTAATTTTCAGCTCAAGAAATATCTCGAAGAACGAAAGCTTCTTAATGACCGGCAGTACGGGTTTCGTAGCAATAGATCCACTGGTAATCTGATGGTATATCTCACCGAACAGTGGCACAAATCTTTACATCGTTTTGGAGAAAGTAAGATTATTGCGCTTGATATTTCAAAAGCATTTGATAGAGTTTGGCATCAAGCTCTCTTATCGAAAATACGTGCATTTGGTATCGATGAATCTCTTCTTCGTTGGATTAGAAATTACCTTTCGGACCGCTCAATACAAGTTGTATTGGATGGTTTCAAATCTGAAATCCACAAAATAAATGCTGGTGTGCCCCAGGGCTCCGTTTTGTCTCCGACTCTCTTCCTTATTTTTATAAATGATCTTTTGTCTGAAACTTCTAATCCATTAAACTATTTTGCTGACGACAGTACCCTCAGCTTTTCATATTCGTTTCTTGATTCACATCCATGTCCTTCGGATGTGGAACTTAAACGGCAGCGTATGATAAGCTCATTAAATTCTGATCTTGACAGTATTGTCCACTTGGAATAAAAAACCGTGTAGAATTTAATGCTTCTAAAACTCAATGCTGTCTCCTGTCGTTAAAGCGGAACCCACCCCCAATGCTGCTATCCATGAGCGGCACTTGCATAGAGGAAACTGAACAGCTTTCAGTCCTCGGTATGTGTGTCACAGACCACCTTTTGTGGAATGACCACATATTTGACATCGCCAAAAATGCTGCTAGGTGTTTAGGTTTTGTCCGTCGATGCAAGAAGATTTTCTCCCCCTCCGATCTGGCTGTGATCTACAAAGCCTTTATTCGTCCAAAACTTGAGTATAACTCCCATATTTGGGCAGGTGCTCCAATAACCCACTTGAGTCTATTGGATAGAATTCAAAAGAGAGCTCTTAAAATGATAGGTGAAAGAACTATAACGGAAACGTTTACATCTCTGGAGCACCGTCGAAATTTTTCATGCCTTTCGTTATTTTGCCGTTATTTTAACAAAAATTGCTCTAGCGAAATAGCCAGTTGCATTCCTCCCCTTAAACAATTCAACCGTAATACTCGCGCTTCTAGGAATGCCCATCAGTTTACCCTTGAGACCAACTTCGGACGTACAGTTAAGTACAGAGATTCTTTCTTTAGTCGCACTACACGAATGTGGAATGCTCTACCCAGCTCTATCTTCCCCTCCCATTGTGATCTACAGACATTCAAAACCAATGTACATCGGTTTCTCCTTTCAAATCCCCTCCAACCTACCTAATCGCTCGTGCTATTCATAACCCCTTAAGCGCGCGCTAAATATCAAGTGTGAAACAATTTAACTCTAAACTGTTACTTACAAATAATTCCAACAGAACCATTTTTTAAAGGGAGACCCACAAAATAACCAAGCGCAAAATCCCCAAATCCTAAAATCTCTATGTTTGAAAAAATTTCCAAAATTAAAATCTCTTAGCCCAAAATGATTATATTCCAAATCCTCAAAACCAAAATCCCCAACAATAGAATTTAAAAAAAAAGTACAAAAACTTTGATAACAGACCGACTGACAACATAGGCGCCTCCCAGACGACTTAGCATACCCTAAGCGGAGCGGCGAAGTCGCGTGAGCGGGACAAAGGACCCGAAAAGGGAGTAAAAATCCTTGAACCAGCGAAGCGGGCCAGCCAAAGTAGTGTCTAGTACAAAAAAAAACTTTGATAACAGACGTACTGACAATATAGGCGCGCGCAATAATTTTTAATTTTCGCGCGCCAATATGATATCTTAGATATATAAAATATGGGGATTCTGGTGCTTTGGGTTTTGATTTTAAGGATTTAGTTTTTGTAGATTATGAATTTGGAGATTTCGGTTATGGGGATTTTAGTTTGGGTATTTTGGTTTGGAGATTATGATTTTGGAACTCGTGTACCTAAACCGTATTATCGAACAGTTTAATGGCAAATTAAGAATGATTGACATAAATGCATCAAAGCACTGAAGCATGTACGATGGGCCAAAAGAATAGAACAATTATAACAAAAGGAGGATTTATATGCCCCCGCTAGAATGGGTGGCTCATTTTGCTAAAAAAAAAATGACTTAAAGTAAGAAACAACACTGTTGAAAAACAATGGTAACACCTAAAATATTCACCTGTAAATTACTTTAAGCTCAGAAACCCATTCTTGAATTTTCTTTTTAAATAAAGTTATTTCAATCGATAATTTTTGAAAAATTAATTTCCAGACTCAATATTTCGAAAAAGAAATGTGCTCCAAATATCTTATTTCTACTATGTAAATAGTAGAATATTCTTTTAGTTTAATTTAAAATTTATTATTATTACTATAGGCATTATAATCGAAAGTTTATTATATGAAAAATGTAAAAAAAATATTCATAATTTTGTGTTTGTCGTACCTACATACATAGTATGAATGCATGTCATATGTATGTATGTATGTATGTTCAGAAATATTTTTCTTTTAAATTTTTGTTCCAGCTAAAAACTTGGTCTAAAAGCAATTCCATAAATTGGTTTTCTAGATTAAGAATAATAAAAACACATGAATGTTGAATTCACCGACCCAACACATTTTGTTGGCCTTTTATCAAAATTATTAAAACAGAAAAAAAAAATAGCTATGTATACTACATTTTTGCGCTCTAACCTATAGCTGGTTCTTGGAACACCGAACAATTTTCATGAAGGATTTGTGGTGTGTGCAGGAAGAAGTTTGCACAACCTAAGGCTTCTCATAAATATACGAAATATATCACGAAGCCAGTTGTTGTTGCTGTTCCAATTTTTTGGCATTGCGAATTCGCTATTCATCTCACCTTGTTTTTTTTGCGTGTGTAGGTAATGTGTCTCTCTAAAGCTCCATTTTTTTATATTTTTGGGGAACTCGAAAAGCAGCCTATTCCTATTGCACAAGCAATATTCACCTAGTTACCCAATTTTTTTTTCTCACCTTCTCCATACCTCATTCAGATATGAGTTATGGGATACTTAATCATCGTCATACCATTTGGTGCACAGCATAGCAAGAGAATGTCATGTTTGGAGCTGCCTACACATGTCCCTACACAAAATAAAAAAATAATAAAAAAAAATAAAATCATAGAAGCCGGGTAGAGAACCCTCGAAGCTACAAGGACGACGATAGAAAAAGGCACTTGGAACGATTGAAGTTGTTACATTTTCCATACTCTAGTAGTTTTTGCCCGATATGGTTTTCGGCAATGGCATATACAATACTCGTACAGCAGTAGCAGCTGGCAGTTTTCCAATTTTCTAATTAACCGAAGCACGAGTTGGAGGCAATAGAAGGGTCGGATTACACCTCACTGCCCCAGGTCCTGGCGAACGTCCTTCGGCTCCGAATTAGCCAGTTTAACAAGCATCAGCTGCTCACCCGCCACACTGTTTCATCTCAGTAGTCATGTCTATTTTTTTATGATTTTTTTTTCTCCGTTTGCACGTTTCGATTGTTTCCCCAAAAAACAAAAAAAAAAACAACATTGAATTCTAACCCAAAAAATTACGAAGGTGGATCCAAAACCGAGGTTGTTGTATGGCGATTTATACCTACCCTAAAGGTTCCGCTAATTAATTTGAATACATCACAAATAATATGTTTTGGAATTAACGTTCGCATTGGGTAATTTATGCGTGGTTTTGATATTTACAGCTGAACAACCGCAGATACTTTGAATTCATTAAGCCACTTCTCGCTGGCTATAATATATGCTACGCTATAACACGAAATATAGCTGATGGCTAATGGTGGCGATGGCTGTGGCGAAGTGGTGCTGGTGAGGTCGATGTTCCCGAAGGACTCATTTATTGTGGCCGAGCAGCATTTTCATATTAATTACTGTCTAATGCTTTGGCCAAAAGGGGTGGAAATGGCAGGCAAATTGAGTGAGGGATGTTGAGAGAACAATATTGAATTAAAACTGTAAGCTTTTCATGCGATACGATCGCTCACAGCAAGCAGCAGGAGCAGGTCCAACAAAATCTGTGCCGATGTTTCAAATGGACTGAACTGGTGGAGAAAAATGTTTTCTTAATTACTAAATTGCGGTGTGGCCCATCTAAAATGGGAAGCAATTTTTGTTTTTGTTCTTCGCAATGCTCATTAAAAATGATTTAGAAACCTAGGCATGTCCTTGATTTAATGAATATCTATTTTTTTTTTTTGTTGCTGTTGCTATTTTTATAAAAGGAACAGATACAAACAAAATGTTTGATTCCATTGAGAGTAGGTAGGTATACGACCAGCTTGTATTTTATGTTAATTACGATAATTGTTGGGTATGGTCTTAAGACAATAATTTACGCAACAGCAAAGAATTAAAATAAGGCATTCAATTTAAAAAAAAAATCATACTTTAGTGAAGAACCCTTAATGTGATTGAGACTTTAAGAAGTCTTCCAGAGAATGAGCATTCAATGTGATGGAAAAAGCTTGAATAAATCTTTTATTCTTCTGATAATATGGAAATTTTGTGACCTAAAATTGAGCGAATTTTGTATTGGTTTGGTAAATGTGATATTGTTGGAGTTTATGGACTGACAACTTTCTCTGTCAAATTGCTTTATGTCTTAAAAAAGATATATGATCAAACTTTCTTGCTTAAAGGGGAAAAATGTTATAGAATATTTTCATTTTTGTATTTAGGTGTTGGTTCTTCAATCTTCATTTTTCTGCAGAAATTTGTCAATACCAACTTTCATCAAAAATATATTATTTTTAACTAAGGATGCTCCCAAGCTTGTCCTTCTTTTAGATAATATTTCGATAATAATCTCTCTTCAAGAACTCAAGACAAAACGTCCCCAACCGTATAAGCTACCTACCGGCTACCGGGAACCTAGGGCACGGGCTTGACAAGAGTGTTGCCGTTGTTTTCCAGTGTTTGTATGATATTTTAAAAATTAGGCAGTAAATTTTCCATATAAAAAAAAACTTTACAATATGCCTTTTTATTTTCTGGAGTAAGAACGGAAAGTCGTACGAGGATGAAGGTTGTAAGAAAAGTTAGGTATTCAATAGGGCAAGATCCTCTGAGCGGTGTCCCCACTAGAAGTATTTCATTTTTTGATTTTAAAAATAAGGTTCAATATTTTCTAAATGACCACAATCGGTTTTTCTTTTCTGGAGCCAGAATGGAAAATTGCAAAAGAACGTGGGGTACGTGGAAAGTAAGGTATTCAATGGGGCTTAGTTCTGTGAAAAATTGAGCGATGTCACTTTACTAGAGGTATGTTATGTTCTGATTTTAAAAATTAGGCAGTACATTTTCATATAAAAAAAACATCACAATCGGCCTTTTTATGTTCTGGAGTCAGAACGAACAGTCGCACAAGGATGCGGGGTATAAGAGAATCTAGGAATTAATAGGGCTTGAATCTGTGAATGTTTGAGCGGTCTGACCCCACTGGAACAATACTAAAAATGTTAACAAAGTGCAAAAAACGACTACATTTTCGAGCTTGTTTTGAATTATACCTCTTTAATTGGCCTTTTACAAAACCATCAAATAATTTCGCAGTTGCTTTTAGTTTATTTATTTTTTTCCCAAACAAATAGTCTTTTGAGTTTTGAGCCAACTTTCAATCATTGTATCACTTTATTTATCATTAGGACAACATTTTAAAAACAGTCAATTAATCAAAAATCCATACGCATGGTATTATTTTCACGTTTACTGTGCTATTTTAGAAAACTTCTGGTTTTGCTAAATTGGATCTGGTATTGCATATTTTTACAAATTACTTGCTACTGGTTCTAGATACAATATACCATTTTGAAATCCGCATTTAACACACATATTTTTAAAATAGTCGGCCACTTAGGTTTTCATGCATTTTTCCATACCAGAGATGATTTAACAGTTTCAAGAATTATTTGCCAAATGTATCCTTGTTGTATAAGGATCTCTCAAACCAACGCGAAACATTCAGTGCGGCGGAGAAATATTCGCCAGTCAACATTTATTAACATAGTGATAATTGAAAGAGCCCACACAAACGCGATGGAGGAACACTTGTCTTTCAAAAACATACACCAACGGCGAATGTTTCTCCACCGCGCCGAACGTTTCGCGTTTGATTGGGGGAGCCTTCAAAGTTATGTTTCAAGTTCACCTCCGACTTCGGTCTCGCATGACGAGCTGGCTTTTAAGCAACCGAGACGAGACCGAGACTGTATATTTGGACCTAAATTTACAGAAAGTCTAATAAATAAAAAAAAATCAATTTCAGTTAAATATTTATTTTCTTTTGCATATATTCAAACTAAAATCGAAAATATTTCGTTCCAATAATCAACAGGTTGTCCGGAAATCGTATTTTTCGGAGACGAGACCGAGACGGGACTTAATAATACGTGACCGACACGAGACCGAGACTGAAAATTTTCAATTTTAACGAGACCGAGACGAGACTAACAAAAGTCTCGCAGAGTCTCGTCTCGTGGCCAGCCCTACTCCGACTTCGTAAAAGTAAACAACCAACCAGTGCTAAAATAATTACGATCTGCTTTTACTAATAAAGCATATTTTTGGTAAAATTTGATATTATTGCTGAGAGCAAACAAAAAGTAAAATAAATGTGACAGTGATTCAGGATGTTAACTTTCACTAAGACTCCAAAATAAGTAAATTCTAGAACACAAAATTGGTAAAAGTTTGAAATGTTGAATGTTTGACATTTTTTTTGACAGGATTTAAACTCCCTTTTTGTTTTCTCTATCCCGCTCATGCAAGCATTAAAAAGAGCAATGGTTGTTTGAATTTTGTTGGTTATGTGTATTCGCCAAAAAAATTTAGCACAATATTCGGTTTAACTAAAATTAAGGGTAATGTTTTCTTGACATAAATATTGTATACTTTAAAAAAGGCAACAAATCAGGATATATATCTGTCTCTTTTGAACTTACTAACATATTTTCATATTTTTTTTATTTTAAAGCTATACAGTTGGTCATTTATTTAATTTAGAAATTAAAAAAAAAAGTACGTATACGCCAGAGTTTACGCAATCTCGAATTTAATTTATAAATTCAAATTTTGATAATTCAAGTAGAATAAAATTTAGTTAACCAAGGCCCATTTGCTGATACGAAATTTAAGCACTTAAGTTCAACATAAGAACTTATGTATCAGTTTATGCTTAAGGGAAATAGGAAAAAGTAGAACATAAGCGCTTGTGTTGAACTTAAACATTTATGTTTCGTATTAGCAAACGTCCCTTAGAGAATAAGTAGTTTTAAATTTAGATGAATTAAGGTTTAATTTTGAATAGTTAATTAACAAAAAATTTTAAAAATCACCAACTGGACTTATTTTTTTTTTTTAAAGTTCAAGACAAAATTTTACCGAATGCTACAGAAATGTACGTATCCGTGAATTTGTTTTTTTTTTTTTTTTCATTAGTTTTGCTTTTTTAACATTTTCAAAATTGTCCTGGAACCTATATAAATTAGTAAAAAGAGAATCCATAACTTATCCATGAATTTGGTGTCTGTTTCGCTGGCCGAATATGCGGCCACTGGCGATGCTAGTGTAAATAAAAGCGAGAGAACCTTTGTGATATCATGAAATTTATTTAGAGAATTGCAAAGTAACTTCTGCGAAACGAAAAAAAAAATTATTTTTTTATATTTTTTGGGGGTGCCGGCCATTTTTGTTTTTCATTCATTTAGTAGTAGCCCATAGCGTAATGGTTAGTGCATTCGACTGTCACGCTGGATGTCTGTGGTTCGCTTCCCAGCCTCGTCCTTCTAAAAACTAAAAAGTTTTTTTTCAGGGCTACTGCCTCTTGCGAGGAATTGACAAATCCTCCGAGAGTATCACTTGTCACGAATAAGTGCTGCTCGTCTAGCCGTTCGGATTCGGCATAGAATTTGTAGGTCCCTTCCATTCCTGTCGACAGGCGCACACAGGAATGGTTGCGAGTTGTTAGTCACTAGGCCCTGGCTCTTCATGAGCCGTTGTGCCACCCGATTTTTTTTTTTTTCATTTAATAACCATTCTCTGAATACAAAATAACTAAAATGCAGCTTTCTCCCAACATTAGTGGGATTGTTTTTGAAAAATACATAATATGTTCTTGCTCTCAAGGGCGTAGCCTGGGGGGATCTACGTATCTACTATGATACTACTTAACATTTTTCTAATTAATTCGTTTAATTAATTTTGTAATACATCCTCCAAATTATTATCCATTATATTTTGGAAGGTTTAATTTCCTTGAGTTGTTGCGGTTTCAAATTATGTGTCTCGTCAATATAAATTATTCTGTTCGTCGTCCTCATATTATACATTTAAGAGATCTCGAAAGGGTACCCTTTGTCATGCCCTTCCCACTATTTACCTAACACAAACCAACAAGTTAAGAGAGGCGTGAATGCGTGTGGCTATAGTTGGTCACGTATTGTTTTTCGGTTGCTGTCCTTTCCAAATCTCTTGACCAATGTTAAGATGAGTTCATTGTCATTTTTGTGGTAGAATACTTGACCAGTTTATCCATCATTCTGTACAACACACAATAAATGTTATATTCCTTAAAAGGATAAACAAACACACAAGGCTCTTGTTTTCATCTACGTTCTACGGGTATATAGGTAGGTAGTGGGTAGGTACATATGTATATTAAATATGGCATTGGAACTATTACATGACCGGATTATATAGTTTGGTATGGTAGATACCGTTTGTGAAGTCACAAAAAAGGTAATTTTCGATAAGATTTCCGTTAGTTTGGTTTACTAAAGAGCTGGAAGGATTTATATCAAATTTAGTGTGTAGCCTTTTATGTGATTCCCTTAAGAGGCAAGGGACCACATACAACGAATTCGGTTTTATCGAGTTTTCACAAAAACGGCTATAACGATTTTGGTTAAACTTGTTACATGTTATCTCTTATAAACAGTTCTAAAAAAATTGTTTACCAGGGTTTTGCCAACAAAGATGGATTTACGGAAATAAATTTTTGCGGTTTTTTGAGCATATTGCCATTTTTCTGGTACAATATCTCGTCAATTGTTTGGTGTAGTTGAGAACTGCAACATAAGGTCATGCGAGTCCTGCATTTTATATTTCTTGAATTGAAAATTGCGGGTCATCCAATCTGATGTATCTGATCTTCTGAATGGAAGCCTTTTACGACCTCATCCAGTTCGTTGAATCCGTCCTTGCCTGTTAATTTTCCAATAACCTAACCATGGCTATAGTTGGCCAAAATTAACTTGTGGTTATGACTATAATGTCTAGATCACGCTCCCAAGTGCACAGAATGTGGTGGTTAAGGACCGTGGTTGCCCTGGTGGCTCTTGCCAATGTAACAGTTCATGTTAGGCCGTGGTATTTTACACGCAGAATTAACTTGAATCGCCCTGTTACATTCAGACATGTGGCGTTATAGGTGTATCTACTGGTATTGTAGTATGCCTGTTCCTGTTTAATTAATCCCTAGAAAAAAATATCATATCAAATCTCCTTCGTATATATGTATGTTGGTATTAGGTAGGTGGCATGCAGTGCGGCGATGGTGTAGGACTGTGGGGCTTTGTTTGGCGTTCGTTAGTTCGCTATATGCACAGGCATAATTACTCCACGGGGGGCTTAGGAACTATATTGGCACTCTTGTGGTTGTCCTGTTACTGGTATAAGTATACATGTATAAATATGGTTTGTATAGGTATGTATTAAATGTTCTGGCAATGACAGGCAGTCTCAAAGAAAACACAAAACAAACGTGCCCGGTTACAAGCAGAGAGTATTTTGTGGCGACCCTTTCGCACAGAATGAAGGGTATGGGTATAGGGTGCCCTCCTCTTATACCCTTAACCCTAGATACAACATCACAGAACTCTGTTAAAGTTTTCAAAGCGTGAAACTCGTGTGAGAAAATTGTTATTTTGCGTGAAAATGATTGCTGCCATTAACAGTGGTTAAATGGCACATATTACACACACGAAAGAGCCATCGTTATAAAACAGTGAATTGGGGTAGCTGTAGCTTCTATTGCTGGCCACCCGATATAAACACCCATCCATATGCGATATCATCTATCAACAGCACCCTTCTAGCCCTCCCTATAGCTATAGTGCAAGTGTAATCGTATACTACATGCCGGGTTACGAGAGTAAAATGACATCAAACATATGGTTTGACATTGGATTGATTGCAGAAAAGAAAAAACACAAATTTTATGTGATGAAATTTATCCAAGGGTGGATAATTTTGAATCTATGTAACTTGATATAGGGCTGCTGTTTAGGATTAATAGTTTCTTCCTTTCCTTGCGAGAGAAACAAAAATAAAAACAAAAATGAATGAAGAAAAACTCATTTTTCCAATGGAAATTAAAATTGAGTACCGATAAAAGTGGAAATAAATGGTTTGATTTGATCAGAATAAAAGTAGTAAAACCAATATAAAGATGCTTTTAAGAAATATGGTTTCCATTTTCTAACATCCAAGAATACAATTTTGAAGTTTGTCAACCTATATATAACTTTATGACGAATCCATCCATTTGAATATCACAAAACAAGATTATATTTGTAGCTAATTTTCAGCGCCCTTGTGGCTTAAAAAATAATGTCATATTTTGGCTTTTGTAAACCTACCAGTTGAAGCGTTAATTTAAATTTTTGGTTTGTTGTTTGACGAAGCTACGAAGAAGCTTATATCTCAGCTTGTTTAATTTTTTGATTTGATGGTTTCTATAAACTTCAAAACAAAATGTTGTGTTTTGGCTTGTATAAATATTGTATAAAGCTTCTCATGTAGCTACAGTTTTTATGTTGATTACACAATACACACTTGAAAGCTTATACCTCTTCTAGTTCTGGCGTCTCTGTTAACCTCAAATATAATAAACTATGCTTTGGCTTCTTTAAACTGTCTACTAAATTTGATATTAAAACTTCTCAATTTGAATACCTTGTTGACCAAATCACTCTTTGAATATTGAAAAAAACAAGCTGAGATTATATTCGTAGTTCATTTTCAGCTCTGTAGTAGCTTTAAATATAATATTAGGATTTGACTTCTTTAAAGCTTGCAGTTATAGCGGTCCATCATTTTCTTGGTTGTTTCATGATATGCTACTGGAAGGAATGAGTTCCCACTTTGAAGATTATATCTCCACTTATTGAATGGTTCTTATAAACCTTCAACAAAAATTTGGGTGTTGGCTTCTATAAAAGTTTTTTAAAGCTTCCTATGGAGCTGGAGTTGAAGTAGTGATGACACACTTAGAAGGATATACCACGTCTAATATGTAGGTTTCTAGTAGCCGTCTACCTTAACCTCAAACATAATACAATATGCTTTGATTTCTTTAAATTGTCTTAAAGCTTCAAAAACTTTGACAGTCCCCTCCGCTTAACTGGACCAACATAATTGCAGCACATTTGTTTCAATAAAAACCGGAGTTTTGTCAAAACAAATTAAATTTCATTAAGAGCTCATTTTTCAATCATCAGTTAAGTTATCAGAGCAATAAATACTATAGCAACAGGAATGAATTTTTGTTTTATTTAAAGAATAAGTACTATCTGAGGTTTAACTGACTATAAACAAAAAATCAGGAGGGAATGACACAACTACTATTTTTAAAGGTTCAATTTACCTGAAACTGTTGTTTTCTTGAATTTTCTTTCTTAAATTTCAGCCTTTAATTAAGTTGCTACTTTTTTATATTTCAAATTAACTGAGGAAACAAATAATTCATGGCATACTTGAAAATTACATTTATTAAACTATTGGTCTAATTTGGTTTCTATAAAAGTTCTATAAAGCTTCTTCAAAAGCTTCAGTGGAAGCATTCCTTCAAATTGATGTTCTTTGGTTGTTTGAGAATGATTAAGAAAACATTTCTGATATGCTTGAAATCTTAAAACACTGCTTGAGTGTCAATTATTCTCAAACATAATGTTATATTTTGACTTCTTTGAATTTTCTTACTGAGATTTAATCATCTTGCTACTTTTTTATTTTTAACAAAAAATTTGGAAAAAATAAGTGATGAAACACTTGAGAGTTGTCTTTAATATGCTAATTTTCTAAATTTACTTCTATAAGTGTTCTATAAAGTTTTCAACAGAGCTACAATCGTAGCGATCTTTTAAACTTCTGGTCTTTGATGGTTTGAAATTGATAGAAAACAAATTGATGACACTTTTGAATGCTTATATCTCTTTTAATTTTGGGGTTTCAAGTAGCCGTCAAGAAATATATTTTGTTTCGCTTCTATAAATATTCTTTAAAGCTTCCAATGGAGTTACAATTAACGCATTTCCCCAAATTCTTTTTTCTATAGGATAACACAAGAAAAAATTGATGACACACTTAGAATCTTAAAGCTCTTATTATGCTGAACTTTTAGAGAACACTCCTTCTTCCTCCTTTAAAAAAAAAAAAAACATACAAGAAAACTATTTAAAAATAAATTCAATGCGGTGAACTTAATAGAACCAAGAAAGAAGCAGCAATAGCAAATAGCTATGCTATGCAGTTAAAATATTAATGGAAAGTGTGCGTTAGCGTGTGCGTGTGTTGTGTACTCAAAAGCATCATTACGCCCGCCACGTGGTATCACCCCCTCTACCTCATTAAATATTAGAAACAAAATTTAATATAACCTATTTCATCAGCAATATAATAATGTTCGATGAGAGAGAGATTGAGAGAGTGCATGAAATGGGTCATAAGATTCTACTTATGTTTTATGTTTATTTTGTTAGACAATGGCACGAAAACACAGTTTATACATGGGCTAACGACCGCCTTACGAGATGAGCCATGTTTTGAAAAAATAACAACGCGATTTATGGCAAGATTAGATGAAGCAATTTTTATACATATAAAACCACATATACATACTTGCACGCTCTATACGATGATGGTTCCTTTTCCTATCCTGCTAGCGTTTGCTGGTGATACATGTGTTTATGTAAAGATATGAATTTCTCCTACTCGTATCCCACAGCATGTTTTATTTATATGTAGGTGGCGTCCTTGACTAGAAGTCCTTCTTCAGCAATTCGGTATATATATTACTGGAAATATACGCCGCGTCGTATATCTTTAATATATGTTTTTTTTTAGGAATAATTTTTAAAGAACCTCAATGTTGTGTTCATGTGTTATAATATTTGGCAAACATAATATTTTGGGACTTATGGTCCATTTGTGCTGATGGGGGCGGTTTTTATTGGTCATTGGGGAGTGTGTGGAATTTGAAATGATTTTTATTTTTTGTTGGCTGGCGCAAACCGCGGTGCGGGTTTTTACAGGGTGTTTTTTATGTCTTAAGTATTTAGATGGAGGTATTTCGAGGTCAATTATATGAGAAGATTGATATTTGTCCCTTGGCATCGTTTTGACAATTTTTGCAAGCATTTAAAATAATGATGGTTATTTTGCTTTAAGGAGTATTGACAATATAAGAAATAAAAAACACATTTAGGAATAGAAAGAGAATTGCATGTTATATATTCAGTTGCTCTCTATCCGGGGTAAATGGGGATGTTTTTGAGTAATTTTAAATGTGCAAACAGAATTTATCTATCATAACTCTGCTCTGAACATAATTTTATAAAGCAGATAAGTTAATAAAATGGCTTTTGTTTTTTAAAATAGCTTTTGATGTGGTTGATCTTACTTGGACTCATCACGTGACTAAGGCGAGGGCTTGTCAATACGCAATTTTTGTTAAATGCTAGTCAAACTTATACATAAATTTTATTTCGAAAATCAGTTGCCAACTATGTATAAACAATCCGATTAGAATACTCAATAATTTTTTTTTTTTTGTTCTCTAAATGGCGCCCAACAAGAATCAAACCGCTTATTGGAAAACACCCTGTAATTTTATTAATCTACATAATGAGTTTAGTTTCGTTTAACGTGCAAATTAAACGCTTAAACGTATGTATATTTATGAAGTACGAGTATTCAAGCCTTGAAATATATTAAATTATAAGAAAAAGCTGTCCGAAGTGGGCAATGTGGTTTCAAAATGTAAACGTTGAGAGAATTTTTAGTTTGTAGCATACGATCAGTTGTTCAAATCAATTTTAATATTTTGTTCAAAAACATTAATAAAACTTTTTCTGAGGGTAGAGAAATCAATTTAAAATGTTAAGGAAAAAAGCCAAGTAGCCAAAACTACGCCGTTATGACACATTCCCCCCTTGAAGTGTCCGTATGGATTCTTCAATTCCTTTCTGTTTCTGTATTGATTTTTGACTGTATTCCTAATTCAATTATAAAGTACATATATTACATATTAAGTATTTTTATACAATGATTTCTGTACTGATTATGATCACGCCTTTGTGACCATAATCAGTCCTGCTTTGATTACGATCACGCATTTGTGACCCATAATCGTTCCTGCTTTGATTACGATCACGCATTTGTGACCCATAATCATTCGTGCTTTGATTACGATCACGCATTTGTGTCCGTTAAATCTTTCCTGTTCTGACAACGACCACGCATTTCTGACTCTAATCGTTCCTGTTCTGATAACGATCACGTATTTCTGACCCATAATCGTTCCTGTTCTGATAACGACCACGCATTTGTGACCCATAATCGTCCCTTTTCTGATTACGTCCACGCATTTGTGACCCACAATCGTCCCTGTTTTGATTACGATCACGCTTTTGTGACCCATAATCATTCGTGCTTTGATTACGATCACGCATTTGTGTCCCATAGTCGTTCCTGTTCTGATAACGACCACGCATTTCTGACCCTAATCGTCCCTGTTTTGATTACGATCACGCATTTGTGACCCATAATCGTTCCTGTTTTGATTACGACCCCGCATTTGTGACCCATAATCGTCCCTTTTCTGATTACGTCGCGCTTGAGATCCTTAATTATTAGCTGCCACACTTGTTTATTATCACGTATTTGCGATAAATTAATCATTATTGCAGACCATAAGTTATACTTATTAAACTTTTATCTTTTACAAACCTGCTCTTCAAGACTTTAACTCCATTTCAGTCTCTCTGTCTTTTTCCTCTATCCACTTTAAACCTTTCTTTCCATAAACATATTCTTATCATAAAACATTTTTTTCTTCAGAACATCTCTACGCCACACACGTTTCAAGCGCCACCAAGACAAATTTTCATTAATCTATGTACAAACTTTCATATCATCGCTCTAAAAGAAAACCGGCATAACTCAAAAAACTTGATTCTTCAGAAAATGGGTTTAAATTTTTTAGTCATACGATTTTTCATTGTTTTATTTTTTTTAATATTCAGAATTTATTTTATTTTTTTTTTTAAACAAAAGGTTAGCTTATTGAATATTTTATTTATTGGAATTCAACAAAATAAATTAAAAAATTTATGAAAAATGTGCAAAAATAAAAGATTTCCCAAACCCTCTCCTAATAACCTAAGTCATTTTTCCGGAAAAAATTATGTTATTCACATAAGCTTTTTTTATTTTGGAATTAGTACAACACTACGTTGGCAAAAGAAAATATTGGCATAACTTGATAAAACATATTGAAGTAAAATTTATTTGATATGATTAGTCAAAAATATTATAAAGAAAAACGGCATAAGTTTGAAAAGTGCCATTGCAAAACACATTTTTTTTAAACTTATCAAGAAAAGTGGAAAATTTTGTTTTAAAACATAAAATAAGTTATAAAACTGAACTTACTTTATTGTGAAAACTGGTCCAATACAAGTTAGTTCTTTTCTCGCTGAAATTTAACGATAAATCTTTGCCACATCACATATTTATACCTTTTTTTCACATAAAAAACACTTCCGTTCACCTCAAGCAAATGGCTGAAACTAAATTATGTCATTGTTGATCATAAACAAACAATGTAAACGAAAGATGTGCTAATTGGACCAAAGTCCATCTAGCGGGATTCCGAAGTGCTACAGAAATGCCAGTTTGACAGAAAGATAGAGAATTTTGTTTAGTGGATTGGTATCATTAACTCAAAAATCGTGTTTTTTTGAGTTATGCCGGTTTTCTTAAACAGTGACGATATGTATGTACAAATGTATGTTAGGGTGCGTCTTATTTTGAAGCTTTTGAAATTACATTCTCCCAACCCTTCAACTGGTTCTTTCTCTTGAAAAAAAAAAATTGATAATCAAAAAATTTAAAATCGGATTAAATTTAGGTGTCGCTACCTGTCTTTGAAAATTTACCTGGTCAGCCCAAATAGCAACAACTATACTGGTTTGAAACATCTTCTATGAATTCAGTTTCCCTTGGAATTTTTTAATTCCCTGAAATTTTTAATAGTATCCGGAACCTCCTCCGAAAAAAATGTCGTGTACCTACCCGAAAAAATATTGCGTGACCTGATAAAAATTTCACGTCGTTCATGTCTACGAATGCTTATAGGAGTAAACTGCATTGGAAATTTTGTGACAGGTGAAGTTTAGTGCTTAGGTTTTGACAGAACATCAGTCAATACGGGAAGAAGAAATAGGGCATGCCTTCTTCTTGAACAAAAAATGGACAAGGACAAGTTGTGGTTGGCATGTCATCACCACATCCATGAGATCATGTTGGAAGCAGTAGTCACGGGATCACTGGGCCATTAACGGGTCCTGAAATTCTTATTTTTAAAAGATTCAAAAAGCATTGGCCCAACATCATCGACAAAATACGAAACAGCCATGTCCAACGAAATTTTCACAGCCGCAATTATTGAAATCAAGGAAGAAATTATTGCCTTTTCTACAACTCAGCTCCAACAGTTCCAGCCACGAGATGACTACAAGGAACTTCTGGAACTAACAGTTATTTTCTTGGGAGGAGTTTCTGAGAAAAAAATGTCATTTAAAGCCCCAGCTGGACTACACCGTGCTAGATGTATTTCGAAAACTATCTACTGCCTTAAAACATGGACCTTTCGCAGTCAGTTCAAGCTAAAAGGGAGGGAAGAGCAGGAATTCGTGATATTTACTTATTTGTTGTCTATGTTAGGACCTGGATGACTTATTCTGATTGGATGACAGCTCCACGAAGTGATCTGGTACTTCTCAAAAATCCGGAAAGCTACAACAAAATAAATGAATTTATTTTAAAAGTAGCTCTTTAAAAGTTCCTGGGGCATCTCTAGTACTTGTCGGAAGAACTTATCGCTTTTGGATTTTTCGATGAAGGAGTTTCTAATGAAACAAAACAGAAAATGGTTTCCGCCCTCGAAACAAAAGGAGTAGAGCATCCCAGAAAACGAATAACGGTGGATATTGCTTATATTCACTCAAAAGGGTTGCAAGATTTCGTGAGCTCAAATACGCGGCGGTTCTTTAATATCACTGGAATTTCGTCGGAGTTCTTGACTAAAGATGTAAATGGCCCAAAGACAAGGCCTACAATGGAATTAAACATGTAGTACGCAATATAAGAGTGGTCAACGACATTGCTGAGAGAGAAGGTAGGCTCATGGAAAAGTGCAACTGTTACCAAAACTTTCACTTTTGTTTTTTATAATAAGTTTAACAAATTTACTATATAATGGAGCACCCTGTAATATTAAATTGCCGGTTGGCGATCTCTAAATATTGTTTAATTTTTATAAAATTTTCAGATATTTTTTTTCATTTAAAAGAACAAAATAGTGGGTTGGGACGGTCAAAAATAACAATTTTCTTTTTTTTTTCCTGATATAAGGCGCTACTTAATGTATGTATGTACTTATATGTATAGTCAGAATCATCCATTAGCCTGATGCTAATTCTATTTGGTTCGAATGACCATGTCGAACAGTTCAGATGGAAGGTGTTTAATGGACTGTATGAAATTGTTATACGTTTTTAAATGATACCAAAGTCCAAAGTTCATATCGATAATAATTTAATTGATAGACATTAAAATAACTTATCTTAAGATTTCTGAGGGTAGAGAAATCAAATTAAAATGTTAAGGAAAAAAGCCAAGTGGCCAAAACTACGCCATTATAACACACTACTATAAATTGTTAAAACTTTGTTTTTCCCCAATGCCTCGAAATGAAATGGCCCAATTTTTTTGTTCACTTGATTACAGACTAAAATTCTAATAATGTTTTCGGAGATTTTGAATTTGCGAATTTCTTATAACAAATTATTTTTTAAAATTATTTTCTACACCCCGCAATAACTAGTAAAGTAAATGGTTTTTCCACAGGGATGCTACAAAAGTATAGCAACAGGGCAGCAAACGACGCTATATTTCTTGCCGCTCTTTTGACATTTCTCTTCAGTAAGGTTTGCCATTTCATGATGGAAAGATATACGAGCCAACAACGAGTCAATATTATTAAAATTTACTTCCGAAATTCGGAGTCAGTGGCCTCAACGTTAAGAGCGCTACGTCCAATTTATGGTCGTCATAATCGTCCTAGCAGATAAACAATTGAGCGTCTAGTGGAAAAAATTGAATCCACAGGCACAGTACAAAATGTTCTCGTGCCAGTGAGACAAAGAAGTGCCCGTAGTGTCGGGAATATTGCTGCCGCTGAGGCTTCAGTTGCAGAAAGCCCAAATGTGTCTCTCACACGTCGTTCTCAAGCGTTGGGCATCTCTGTGACGTCGTTGTGGCGAATTTTGCGAAAAGACCTTAGCCTACATCCTTACAAGATTAAATTGACGCAAGAACTGAAGCCGCTTGACTACCAGAAGCGTCGTATGTTCGTGAATTGAGCTGAGCAACAACATGAAAATGATTCGGATTTTCATCGAAAAATCATCTTCAGCGATAAGGCTCATTTCTGGCTGAATGGCTTCGTCAATAAACAAAATATGCGGTATTGGTTAGGTAGCAATCCACACGTACTCCACGAGTCATCATTGCATCCCGAAAAATTTACGGTTTGGTGTGGTTTATGGGCCGGCGGCGTCATTGGGCCGTACTTCTTCCGTAGTGATCAAGATCGGCACGTTACTTAATTGGGGATCGATACCGTTCAATTATAACCGAATATTTTTGGCCCCAATTGGATGATATGGACTTGGAGGACATGTGGTTCTAACAGGACGGCACCACAAGCCACATAGCGAATATCACAATCAATTTATTGGCAACCAAGTTTGGAGAACGTGTTATCTCACGAAATGGTCCAGTCACTTGGCCGCCTCGGTCGTGCAATTTGACGCCGTTAGACTATTTCCTGTGGGGCTACGTCAAGTCTCTGGTCTATGCCAACAAGCCGGCGACGCGATTGATGAACTTCGTACGAATTTCGAACGTGAAATTGCAGCAGTATCGGCCGATTTATGCTTGAAAACCGTCGAAAACTGGGTTCAGCGTCTGGACTTCTGCAAGCGTGCCCGTGGTGGCCATGAAAAAGAAATCGAGTTCCATACATAATGGCATCAAACGTTCTTTCACAGAAATAAAGAATTTTATTGATATCCAAAACCGGTTTTGTTTTATTTAAAAAAACTTTTGTAGCACTCTCATTGAAAAACCCGATACTAAATGCATTACCGCAGGTTTTCCTGGAAAAATATGGTATCCTACTACAGCCACGACCGCAAATGAAAACCATGCGTTCTTGAGGACATTCTAAATCGAAAACCTCAAAATTTAATTTTCTCGTTTTCGCTTTCTTTTCGACTTAATACGTTTTTTGTGGTTCTTGATCTCGTTACTTTCATATGAATCTTGCTTTGAAAAACAACAACCGATTCTTGAATTCTTTATATATTTTTACACTATATGGAGCTTTTTGTTGCTTTAAAACGTTTTTCAAATGCTTCTACCTTCTATGTGGATAACTGTTTTCCCGCAATTTATTATCAAACACAATTTTTTGTCACAAAAACACGTCATTTAATATCATACTTCCCAACTTATTCTCTTAAAAATCTTTACAGTTTTTTTTAAATATGAACCTGGTTGCCACCCACACCATAAATCAGGGGAGTGTATGAGTGTATTAAACAAAATTGTATAGCTGTATAGAAAAGAAAAAAAAACAAAAGTATCAGATGGCAAGTTTTGATTTTGAAACGATTTTCAATGTATGAACTTTTTGAACTAATACATTTTTGAAAAGTCGTTTTTGGTAACCTTTTGATTTTAATCTCGTCAAATGATGGTTTTAATAATCTCAAAGTTACACAATGTACATGGTACTGATATATTTTTGCTTTTCAAGACATTACAGTTAAAAATCATTTTTAAGAGTCTTAAGTTGTTTTTTGTTTGCAGTTTTGTTGCTCTTAAAAAAAAACTGTCTTTTAAATTTACCAGTTGTTGACTACGTCATTTTGAGCAGAAAAATATAGACTGGGTCATTATTTGTTCTTGAAATATTTGAGAAAATAATTTTCAACTGTTTTTTTTTAACACATTGGGGCATATTCATAGTCAAAGATAGACCAGGTTTAACTAAACTACAGTTTCAGACAATTTTGCCTAAATGAATACAGACCGATTTTAATTACAAATTGTTGATTTTATCTTTTTATAAGATGATAAACTTGGTATACCTACTACACAAATAGCTTCAAATATTTTGAAATGATAAACTTAAAAAAATAGAATCAACGTCCGAAAATTCAACTAAACCTATGTTAATTTAGACCCAGGTCTAAAACGGCTATGAATAAGCCCCATTCTCTTGCCTGACTTTTGTTATATCGACTTGACGTATAAAACACAAGTATGTATATGATTTATTGATAAGAGTAGCGGATCTAGGATTTGGCTGTGGGGGGGGCTTGCAGTTTAGAGATCCATTTTGAGATCTTAAGTAATAAAATTTATTTGTCACAAGATAAATTTTATAATTTATAACAAATAATAGAGATCAGTTTAGGTTTAATGCAAGACCGTTTTAAGGAGCTATATCGCACTAAGCGGCAACTGAACTTCATACAAATTCACACGAATTCGTGTGAAGTGTAGTTCCGAATTCCGATGCAGTGCAGTTCCGGCGAGTGCGGTCTAACCTTTAAGGCTCAAGTATTTTTTTTTCCTTTTCCTTTTATGATACCCGTTTTTCGTGTGCCCTTATATCCGCTCCTGTTGCGCTTCAAAATGTTTTCAATACAAAGTACAATAACAATTATTCATAATTGCTGTAGCGGAGATAGAAGCAAATTCAAAGGCGCACAATAATTTTTAGCCATATATGCTTGAAACACGTGTACAAATTCGTTTATTTATATTATTTAAAAATTGATTAGGTACCTACATTATGTAGTTATATTTTTAAATTAGCTGTTTTGAACTTCCCATTTTTGACAAGATTTGAAAACTGTTTTTAATTGGCTAGTTCAGAAAAATTATATTTAAGTGTTCGTACTGGCAAAAGCTCATATATGTGCTTTGACACGGTATTAGTCCTCTAAAATCTCATTTTGCCTGAATTATCTAAATCAAAGAGAAACTATTTTGTTCAAACTGACACTTTACGACATAAGACAAAGCTGCTCTAAGAAATAAGCCGCGGCCCAATTCTGCCAGCGTGAATGAGTTTTCGTGTATACGCTGCATACGCCTTATAGGTATTCATGCTAAAAAATATGTCGACAAATTTGCACTACACTCGAGAGTCTAGAGGGATTGCAAATATTCATTTGCTTTTGCATGATTTTCTGAGCTTGCACAGAGAAAACTCACGCTTTTGGAATTTGGCTCCTTGACTAGAGAATTCTATGTTTTGTATGTACAATTGCCTTGGACCTTTCAAATTTTGAAAACGTAGCCCGAAAATTTCTAAGCCCAGCCAAGGCCGTAAGAAACAATTCCAGTTGTATTAAACATACACTAAACTTGACATCCCGTTGTTCTCCAATGGTTTAAGCCTCAAATGCGTTTCTTTCGGTAAATTAGCTTTGTTTTTAGTATATACACTGGGGCATTTGATGATGAAATGTAAAGCCCCGACCATTTTTATCTCTTTTTACTTATCTCTTCAAGCCCCAACTTCGGACTTTGACAGTCCCTTGACTTGAGCCCCCAAAACTCTCTGGAATAAGTTTAGTTTTTAGGAAGTAAGTTGCTTAACCCAGGCTAGGTTTTTTGTCCAATAATCTCAGACCTTATTGCGCCAAAGCTGTTTTTTTTTTTTTTGTTCCAATTTTCTGGGTTTAATTTTTAGGGAAAGATTGTCGTTGCATTAAAAATATCCATATTCATAGCCCCGTACTTAGTTTTTGTCAAATTCGCTTCAGGCTTTAGCCCCAATCTTAGGGCTTAGAAAAAAAATTACATAACATGTATTGCTGTTCAGCCCCAACCACGTTATTTAGTCCATCAAATTTCATATCTTTACAATATTTTAGACGGAATATAAAACTCTACACGTTGTAATGCATTGCTTTCTATATTTCAAATTATTTTATGATTCGGCTATGGGGGGGGGGGCTTTAGCCCCTATAGCCACCCCCTGGATCCGCTACTGTTTGATAATTATGTAGTTTCTTCTTCGCTTCTTCCCAAAACAACATAAATCCTCTACACGCATTGGAGGTAAACTTCTTGAATTAAAGTGACCACAAAAATCTAGTCCATTTTAATTTAATCTGAAAAGAAATATTTACCTAATCTAGAAGAGAAAAAATTAAGAAAATACCTATTGCATCATTCCAAAGTTATAAATTTAAAAAATCCACCCAGATTGAGATTTTATCTAGCTACGAAAATTTCTATAGATTATATTATCTTAGAATAAATTTTTGTATTGCCTTGCATACCTTTCTGTATAGGTAATTTATTTAAAAAAAAAGAAATACACACAAAGTTGCCATCAGAAGTTGCCTTCAGAGATTCCGGGAACCACAGCAGAAATGTAGGTAAGGCAAGTAATTTATCTGCTCGTTTCCGTTCAGATGGCCATGGGCACTAAGCTGGTCTCAGGAAGTCATTAGATATTAGTTTGTCCATCAGTCAAACACAATGTACATAAAAGGTATACGTATAGTATATTCCCCCAATCTCAAAGAAAAACTTTAAATTACCTACAATTTTAATATGAAATCCCATTTTGACTACATAGGTAGGTGCCTACCTAACCTTTCTTACTTTCAAACAAAAAATGTATTCTTTGATCCAAAATCACATAAATTGTAGTCTGCGATTGATTTTAAAAATGTATTTAAATTAAAAAGCCTTGGGGATATTTTCTTGTTTCGATTAAGTTCTGTCCCAGAGGCATATAATTTTTTTTTTCTTAGCATTTTTATATTTAAGTAGGTAAGTTAAATTTGATCCGTAAAATCAAAAATTCAATGTGTGTGCACAATTTAAAAAAAATTAAGAAAAACAAAAAAAAACTTGAAAGAAGCTTTCAGTTGAATTTCCAACATTTTGATTTATCATGATGAGTTTTCTTTTGAAAAGGAAATCAGAAAAGTGGATGGATACGGAACACGGATATGTACATTTATGTATGTATGATCCCTGCTCATCTAGTTCCCCCCTTGAAACATTTCTATATATGTACTTTCTAACTGTATAAAACTGTGGCAAAAGAGGGCGATTCTATAGTATAACGTTAAATTGAACATGATGTACTTTTGCCCCCTTTTTAGTTCTGTGTAGGTAGGTATTTGTTTTTATTTTTTTTTAATTTTTCCTTTTCCTTTTTGCCGTGAAAGGGGTACCAACCTACATTTTTATACCAACGACATTTTACGTCCTTGTTTTGTGTGTGACACACGAGTAAATCCTGTGACACACAGGTTGCAGCAGCAGCAGCTAT
Organism: Melangyna quadrimaculata; assembly: GCA_949320155.1. Classification (NCBI taxonomy): domain Eukaryota; kingdom Metazoa; phylum Arthropoda; class Insecta; order Diptera; family Syrphidae; genus Melangyna; species Melangyna quadrimaculata. The sequence goes on along the minus strand of OX439485.1, from coordinate 52,840,793 downwards.
AGCTAGAGGTGTGTATATGAATTGAGCTTATGGCATGGCTACAACCTATATCTACCTAGGTTGTGGTTCTCACCTTAATCACTTGCTGCGCTGTAGCTCTGCACTTTGCTTCCACTCGACTCTACCTGCAAACAAGGTCAACCTCTAGGGTGGATTTTAGGTTAATGTGATTAAAAATTGTCACAAGCAGTGGGGCTTGAAAGAAAGCTACCTATGCTGCCGCATCTGGGCCTAGGTGGATTGTGGCTGATTAAAGTGGGCGGTGTTCCCTTTTGCCAGGGTCTGGACTCATATGTACAATTGTACATATATGTAGGTATCGTGTACCTATGTTAAAGCAAAACACCCATCTATTTCGTTAAAATTTAAACAGAATTAAGATTAAGGCTGACACACTGACATTCAAGCAAGCCTAATGAATGGACACGTGTACTTTGTTTGCGTTTTTGAGGCTAAATTCACACACACACACAGTCACAAACACACATCGGTGTGGTGGGAAATAATTAATTACAATTCAGCCATTTGATGCATTATTTGTCAACCCCCCCATTTGCCCATCCACAAAGTGATGAGGCCCTAACTAGGTGGTGTCGTTTTTGTAGAAAATTACTTTTTTGCACGCTCTCGCCTCGCCTTGCCTCGGAGCTTCACACATCTGTGTGCGAACACGATGTATTTGTTCTTTATACTCGTTCGTATGTCCTTGGATATCCTGCCTGATGGGAGTGAATATATGAATGCGAATAATCCATCATTTAATTTGTTTATGTTTCTCGAATTTCTGAAATTGGGAAACGCATTTGAAAAGATGAATAATGAAGAACATGAGATTAGTATATTTGCTATAAAAACCCACATAAATATATATGTATAGTGTACCTATAAATGCGATGGCTTATACAAACTGGCGAGATGAATGAGGATACATCTGAATTCTTGATGTGAATAGCTGAATCGTTTTTGTTGACATAGAGTAATCATAATTTAACTAAAGCCTGAAAGCTGAATAAAGGTAATCCTGGGTAGTCATTAATTTTTGGAAATACGTAATAAATTGTATAGGTAAGGTACCATTATGTGTAGAAGTTTAGATATGTTTGTGTTTTTCATATGATTTTGCAATTGAAATTCTGTGCTACATTTGCCATTAACATCAAATGTATGTAGGTCCATATTTATTTCACATGGCTGATTTGAATCTTCTATAAAATTATGTTGTATCAATAAATCCTATAATGTGATGTTAATCTGGGTTTTCTGGGTCAATTTTCAATTTAGAAATAGTATTTCAAAGCATAAAGGATCAATAACTTAAGCGTTTATATTATTTATAAAAACACACTTACGTACATACATATAATGACAACTGCAAGGAAATAATCTAAATTAGTTTTTCTTTTATACATGCAAGGTAGATCAACTATAAAAAAAAAATTTGGTGACACAAATCATGGAGAACCAGCCCTCACAACCCTCTGTGTGTGCTTTGGCAAGATTGGAGGGGAACTCCAATAGTCAGAAACCTGGATGGCATAATATAAGAGGTACCTAGTAGAATCAGGTAGGTAGGAAGCTACTATATGGTTAAGTGGCGTGGTGAGCTATTGAAATGAGTTTTTCTGTGATTTTATAATTCAAATTTATTTTTTTTTTATAAATCTTTGGTGACTTTCACTTTTTGCTAAAATTAACATTCCACAATTGGCAGTGTAAACCCATAAGTTTCAAAGTAGTTAGTTAGTTGCGTCTGCTGTCTCAGACTGTAACTTAGTGGTGTCTGCTATCTCAGTCTATCTTCAACACTAAGAGGGACTTTTATTAAAATTAAAAAGAAAATAATTAGGTATTTACAAACAAATTAACAAGTTAACACATTAACACTATGTGATAGCTTTCCTGCCGGGTTTAATTTTCGTTCACCTGCTGGTCCAACTGACGAGCTCTCGAGTAAATGCATCTATTATAATTTCCCGACTTTTAAATTTTTTTCCACAAGTAAGGCATTTAAAAAAATTATTAATATTATTAATATATAATTATAAATTACAATGTAGTTCTTACACAGATTGACATTTTCTTTTATGATTCTTTATTAAGACCTTACAAGCCGTATCAAAGTATTTGATAAAGCTTCTTGAAAATGGTTACAGAAACCTTTTAAAGACTGACTGGCAGCAACTTATATAAAACACTTTATGCAGCCTTTGTAAAATGACATCTTCAACTGTCTTCTGTAATATCAACTATAGAAGCTTATTAGAGTGACAGCTCGCAAGCTCGGAAACTCTTCTTTTTCTTATTTCCATACAATTTTAAGGAAGTAGTTATTGAGCTCTTTGCCTGTATACGAATTTCGTTTCTGCCGAAAGCCCTACTAAAGCTTTATATAAAGCAAAACCTGTGGCGCATCAATATTTTTAAGCTAAAAGAAGCTGAACTGTTAGTTGGGATGCTTATTGGTGTTTAGCTCTTACTTTAAAAGATTCTATTTCATGTAAGTATTAAACTGCACGTAAAGAATATATTTGAAATCTATTATAAGTTCACTTAGTATGAAAGTGACCGCAACATATTAAGAACACGGGGGCCTAAGTGATACTCAGAATTGTTTACTTTGAAACTTTCGCATTTTCAATGTATCATTGTACAATATACAAATTATAAATAGAACGATTCAAGATCAACTTTTTTATTTATAACAACATAAAAAAGGGCTAACATTGTTTATGTAATACCTACATATAATGTAATTTAGTCATCAATTTCGGTATCTGATGGAGCTGGAATAGAAGATGCGGTTTTAATGTCCTGTAGAATTCCTGGTAAATTGAAGGAATAAGATTTTGTTTGCAAAGCGAAATAAGGTCCCCAAATAAAGATATAAATAGGTTCCTTGTAAACTCGATCAAACACTTTCTGCGGTAACTTTTTTGATCGGTTCTTGTTTCTATTTTTTGTTTTTGCAGCGTTTATTTCTATTATTTTGAATTCATCTTCAAACAAATATTTGTAGTTCATTTCATAATGTTTGTCAGCATTGAAATATATTTCACGAATTTTACTTATGGTCTGTTTTTCGTTTTCGGTATTTTTTATCCAGGTCAGAGTATTTGAAAAAGTTTTAAAATCTTTGAAATCATCTTGTATCATTTCAGTCACTTTATAACCCGGTTCTTTAGTTTTTGCATTCCTTATAATTGAATAACATTAGACTGGTGTGTAGACTATTTTATTTTTCTGACTTTTTTTCAATTAAGGCATGAACACTATCGCCCGCGTTTTGGATATGGCCTTTCTCTAAAAATCTATGAGTGATGTTTATCTTAAAGTTTTTGGATGCCCATGCAAAAAACCGAACAAAACCTTGTTTTTATTTTGTCCATCACAATTGTCTGATCCAAAATGGAAATTTAGTACAACTTTTGCGAAGTATTCTTCAATAAGTTTGAGAAGACAGTTTGAAACCTCTAGACACCCCTTTTTGGCGATGGTTTTATCCCAAACAAATCGATTGGCTTCATGAGAGGCAAGTTCATAAACCGTGAAATTATAAACTTGTAGTTTTCTTTTATAATAAAAGCAGCTTGCATTGGCAACAGTAGTGGAAAGAAGTTTTTCAAAGTCAAAACAAGCAGCAACATCAGTGGCTGATGAAGCTTGTGCAGCTATTTTATCTACTTCTTTTAACTCTCGAGATTTTAGTTTGTTGAACAAATGTCGATAATTTTCAAACTTTGAAGCTATTTTTTCTTTATGAATCATGTTTTCGTATTTCAAGTAGAAATCGCATTGATCTTTCTTTGGAACATATCAACTTACATTAAAGTTAAAGTTTAAAGATATCACGATAGTGCCTTAATGTTACCTTATTTATGAAATCGTAATCTCTAAATTCAAACCATTCTTCGTAAAGACGAAACATTTGTCAAACTGACTTTATTTTCATTACTTAGGTATTTTTTTTTTTTCGAATCTTTTCGGCAGTAATGTGATTCTACTAATGCAAATGACTCGATCCTTTACAAACATTTTTGAGTTTTCTCTTAACTCATTAACTGGCCTAAAATGCTGGCCTCTTTTATCTGGACATAGGGTTATTCCATTATTCAACGCAATCTTTTCGAAAACTGTCCGGATCGTTTGGGCAGAGATTGAAAATGTATTTAAGAACATTTTTTGGCAAACTTGGACTTTGTGTTCACTATTATATTTAATGAAAACTAAATTATAATTTCTAGTAAATGTTCTTTTTGAAGTTACACCAACAAGAGTTCGTTTTGTATCATTATTTTCAACAAGCCTTGCCAAAAAGTCCCACTGCCTTTGTTCTGCATCCAAGTTTATAAAAGCTTTTAAAAAGATCATACCTGGCCTCCTCTGAAATTTTGCTTTCACAATTCATCTTGCAGGTGTCTCCACATCCCCTAAGCATACGTTTTTCTTCGTTTGAAATACCTTTTGAGGAAGTGAAAGGTTTTCTTGAATTTTGTAACCGTTTGGCTTGATTCCGTTTCCAAAGGTTTTGATTGAGTGGGCGCTTTCTTCCAGATTTAGTTTTCAGATTTTCGGGAGTGTCGTACTGATGGTTATGATGAACAATACTCTTTTGAGGTGGTGTCAAAATACTATGGGCTGGTGTGGAAATGCTGGAGTCAGACGAATAATCATTGTCTGGGGCATATTCGCTTCTACTATCTTGAAAGGACGAACAAGAATGTGCAAAACATCTCCAGACATAAACATTGTAACGGTACTAAGAACATAATATGAGACAAAAAGAGACAGAATAAAGCACACTAACACCTACTTAGGTGTCATCTTCGATCTCATTTGCACACACAAAAGAATACCACGTGGCACTTGAGTGCATTTGACTTTTGAAAATTCCAAGCAAAACGATTCTATGTCAACATAGTATACAAGTTACAAATGGAAATTTGCAAAATAAAAATACTAAGAAAATTGAAAATGATTATGCTTGGAAAAAGTATTAAAAAAGGGTTGTATACTAAGTGTTATTCAATCTATAATTTCAAGGTTTTTTTGTCGGATTTGCATGAAAATAAAATGAAAAAAAAAGTCGATGCGGCGGTTTTAATGACATGAATAACTCAAAACCATACTAGGTAACAGCCGTATTCTGGCAACCTCACTGATGCCTCACAAGTCACAATAACCTCATAAGTCGTGGTGAACTCGCCTCATAAAATCTTAAAAATTATGATCTGCTCCTTGGCAGATCACAACACACGCTGTTCTTGTGAAGTTTATTATGAGGGCGTCCACAGAATACAAAATTGTAACCGCCTTATACAAAAACAAACTCACATAATATTGTGACCTGTGAGCCTCACAACGGCAGAATAGGGCTGTAAGTTAACTAAGCATAGTTTTGCATCGGACCATTGGTATAAGTCCTGATTTTTTTTCATCTGAAGATATTTTAAGTACACGCTAATGAACTTCGTGCATATTCTGATCATGTATGTACATACCTAAGTATTATACGTAAACGACACAATATTTAATATTCCTAATTATAAATTTTGTTCTCCGCATAAAATTTTTCGAATTTCCAAACAAATGTTGGCTTCTCTTTTCTGCGAAGCTTTAAAGTATCTGGTTTCTGAGGTTCATGCTGTGGTTTTCCGCTTACCGCCCGCGCCGGTCGCGCCACCATGCCGTTGAATAAAGCAGACAAATAGTTACGAAAATGCAAAAGAAAAGAGATTATGTATTTTGTACTTTTTTGAAAATCACCGTAGAGGGAAATAAATGATCTTTTAAATTTTTTTAAAAGATCGTGTAATAAATGAATCCAATTTTTCAAAAGTGTCCTTTAATCTTATGTTTTTTTTTTATTTTCTAATCAAAGACCTTCTTTTAATTTGAAGTCAGATGTAGTATCAACAAAAAAAAACTCGTAGAACAAAATAAAAGGTTATAAACTAAATAAAAAAAGTTATCTAACCCGCATTCATTTGACTGACTCAAATAAATTTCCAATTTTATGTCTCACAAAAATGTCTATTTATTGTGGCTGCTGAATAACCCACGCAGAAAAACAATCTAGACTTCGACAAGGCACTAGAGATTTTGGCAAAGGGCAGCAAAGGTTAGCAAAGGCTAGAACAAGGGCATTCGCGATTATGAACCCTTTTGCGCCGTAAGGCAAAAAAAAAAGTTTTTTTATGTAGGACTTGATCCCGAATTTCCGACATCTGCTTATCAGTCCAAAGCGCTACCCACTGGACTAACTCGCTTTACCAAAATTCAAATTTCGAAGGTGAATAAGTTTTATACTCTAATGAAACTTCTAGTCCATTAAATTGATTCGCTGACGACAGTACCCTCAGCTTTTCATATTCGTTCTTAGATTCACATCCATGTCCTTCGGATGTGGAACTTGAACGGCAGCGTATGATAAGCTCATTAAATTTTGATCACGACAGTATTGTCCAATGGGGAATACAAAATCGTGTAGTATTTAATGCTTCAAAAACTCAATGCTGTCTACTGTCGTTAAAACAAAACCCACTTCCTATGCCACTATCCATGAGTGGCACTTGCATTGAGGAAACCGGAAAGCTTTCAGTCCTCGGTATGTGTGTCACAGACCACCTTTTATGGAACGACCACATATTCGACATCGCCGAAAATGCTGCTAAGTGTTTAGGTTTTCTCCGTGGATGCAAGAAATTTTCCTCCCCTTCTGATCTGGCTGAGATCTACAAAGCCTTTATTCGTCCAAAACTTGAGTATTACTCCCACATTTGGGCAGGTGCTCCAATAAACCACTTGAGTTTATTGGATAGAACTGAAAAGAGAGCTCTAAAAATGATAGGTGAAAGAACTATAACGGAAGCATTCTCATCTCTTGAGCACCGTCAAAATGTTTCATGTCTTTCGTTATTTTACCGTTATTTCCTTCAACGATGCTCTAGTGAAATAGCCAGTTGCATTCCTACCCTTAAACAATTGAACCGTAATATTCGCGCTTCTAGGAATGCCCATCAGTTTACCCTTGAGCCCAATTTCGGACGTACTGTTAAGTACAAAGATTCTTTCTTTATTCGCACTACTCGAATGTGGAATGCTCTACCCAGCTCAATTTTCCCCTCCCATTGTAATCTACAGACGTTCAAAACCAATGTGCATCGGTATCTCCTTTTAAATCCCCTCCAATCTACCTAATCGCTCGTGCTGTAAATATCATCTTAAGGGTAGTCACAACCCCTTTTGCACGCGCTGAATATAAAAAAAAAAAAAAAAAAGTTTCCTCGTCTAAATTTTTGGTACTGAAATCCAGCAAGGGCTTCTTGTTGTTTAGTAGGTATTTGACAATTTTTCCTCGTCTAGATTTTCCCTACTGAAAACTTACTATTGCTTTGCATAAACTAGACAGAAACTTGGAAGTTTTCTTGGCGGAAAGGGTATCAACAACTAAATTTTCGAAAAAAAAATCTTAGAACTTAAAAAGTAACCTTTAAAATTGTTTTTGTTTCATCCCAATATACGACCATACGAGGTACAGCCCTTCGAAAAACACTTAAAAAATCCTTTTAAAAAATGTGTTTTTCTTAACTTTTTGCCAATTTTATTAAAAACAACAATGATGATACTTTCCACATAAAAATCCGTTCTGGAAAATCCGACAGTTATCGAAATCTACTCCAAGGTTATGATAAAAGAAATTATGTTTTCTGGGAACAAAATCGTAGGTTTAATAAGCTACCTATTTATGCAGAATCTTTTATAAATTTTAAATAATATCTTATGTTATTAATATTTAAAATTTTGATTTGAACATTTTAATAAAAACGAGTTGGTAAATTTATTTTTAAATTTATTTTATAGTTTTAAGATAGATAATACCTTTTAATGGGTTATATTGATTTAAAAAATTAATCAATTGAAATTGTAAGTTTCACAAATTAATATACATATGTGTAACACGCTCTATTAGTTTCCTAAAATAGTACCTCAAAAGTCATATCCCAATTAAGCTTATTACACTCTATATTATATAATTTATTTATATCAATAAAAAAAAAGTCACCCTTAAATAAAATGAATGTCAACAAAACTTTTTTTTCACAATGATGTTGCCTGTCCCAACAGTAGGTGAGTATATGTACTGTAAATAATCTCAAAAGATAAGTCAGTGCTTATTAGCCTGAGGACATTTCAACTAAAGAATACACCTGTATACCACATCAGGACACCTGTCAATCTTCCTTCTCGATGTCATCCGCAGGGATGACATTCTGGATGCGAACATAAAGAGAAATATAAATGTTTATTCGATATCTCTCCGCCACTCAAGTGACTCCGAGAACGAATAAAAACGTACTACGTTCCTACAAATTTCACCCCTTGAAAAGAAGAATCTTAACCTGCCTTCGGGGAAATTTTGACAAAGGTTAGGTAACTCTTCTGGAGTTGGGAAGCTTCCTATTTCTCAAATAAACAATTTATACCCAGGAATTTTCCCATTTAACCGAGAATTCTTAATAATTAAATAGCAGCATTTTATTACGTCAACCCAAGCTTTACCTACTGGTTGGAGAAGCCTATATCTTAGTTACTTCTTGGGTTCGGGGAGGGTACTATCAAGTTTTCTTCTTTTTGTGATGGAAATGAAGAAAATCGAGAACCTTTCTCTCTGTGGAACGACATCTGTCTTTCATCTTCAATTTAAGGCTCACTTTTAAATTGGTTTAAAGTTTCTCGAAGCTTCTGGAGCAGGAACAACATAACAACAACAACGACATCTCGAAAATCCCAAATAACAACCCCACTTCGCACAGTACACATGAATTGTTTTCATTGACATGACTCCCACCCCACTGTGGCCCACAATCAACACGGTGGCACAGTCGCATCCCCTTCTATAATAAATTGTATACTTACTCTCTGTTATTTTGTTTTTCTTCACCCGCCATCAAACATCAAAATTGGTGACAAGAATACTTGGTTAGGATTTGAAATTAAAACCCCTTGCATCGGAATTCTGTCCCGCAAGGATCTACGAAAACACACAAAAAGTTAAAAAGCAGAGGAAGCGGCGGCAGCGTCTGAAGGAGTTTATCTTCGCTGTGATTTTCAAGCCCCAAACAACTCAAACACACAGCATCCTTTTTTACCTGGTTGGGCATGGGCCTTCATATACACCTACATGCTCTTGTATGCGTAAGTCGGTTTAAGTTTATAAGTTTGCTTTGTTGATTTTGAAGATTGAACCTTCAAAACCAAGGCAAAAACACATAGAAGGGTATTTATTGTTTCTTTCGTTGTGTGGGTTTTTTTTATTTTACCCTGACGTAGGTATCTAATAGCTTTCGACACATCAACGAGAATGTGTGTACTCAACTGGAAATATTCCAAAGTAATAAAAATGTGTTTATGTACTTTATCTAGATCCTTTTCGATTTTCGTTTATCTACCCTAATGCTATTTTTGCCTTGAGTTGAGTTTTGGATATATTCAGTGTTTATAATTTAAATATGAGGTGTGGGCTGTCGTTTGGGGATTACAAGCAGAGGGCAGCAACTGGTATTAGTGCATGTTGCTAGGCGATGTTGATCCCTCAAATAAAGTTTTATTATTATCTAGATATTTTAAACTGTCAAGAAAATATAAAATGATAATATTCACATATGTATATGTATGTAAGAAAAAAGTTCATGTCCTAAATATGGACCTTAGGTTACATTAGGAACATAAACTTTTTTTATAAGTAAAAAGGTCACGAAATAGGAGACTTTATTATTTGTACATTATGTAGAACGTACATATAGGTACTATGTACCTACATAAAGGTATATCATAGAAGAGTTTTTTTTGTTAAGTGATTTGTTCTTGCAAAAATTTAAAAGAATTTTCATACAATAAGTTTGATCATTACATTTAAATTGAAGTTTCATCAAAATCTATACAAAGCCGTTTTTTGAAGAATTTTGAAAAAAATAGAAGCAAATTGCATGGTAGAGCACATCCAAGTTCAGGCACTACACCCTTTTTACCAGGATCAAACTCAGGAGATTTTCGGTCCCCCTTCTAACTTGAGCACCAATAAAGCCAGAAACTTCAAACTCGCAGCATTTGCTAAGCTCACTAGGACTGGCCACGAGACGAGACTTTTGTAAGTCTCGTCGCAGTCTCGTTTAAATCGAAAATTTTCAGTCTTGTCTCGATCTTATGTCGGTCTCATATAATTAAGTCTCGTCTTGGTCTCGTCTCCGAAAAATACGAATTCCGGACAACCTGTTGATTATTGAAGCGAAATATTTTCGATTATATGTAGTTTGAATATGGGCAGAAGAAAGAAATATTTAACTGAAATTGGATTTTTTAATTTATTATGATTTCTGTAAATTTCGGTCCAAATATACAGTCTCGTCTCGCCATGCGAGACCGAGATAGTAGGCCGAGACTTTTCTCGCCTCGTGGCCAGCCCTAAAGCTCACTTCGTTTAGCCAACTCACCAAATTTCAATTTTTAAAGATTTAGTGGTTGCCGAGATATATGACTGCAAAAATCACAAAAACCGTAACTGAGTGACTGATTGACTGACTCACTGACAGATCATCAAAATTATGGAGCACTTCCCGATATCGGAGAATCATGCAATTTCGGTTTCAGGGAGCGTGGCTCCCGCCCATTTTCATAGAATGATATAAATCATTTCAAGCCTTTCTTATAGTCGTGGAACTATGAAATTTGGTAAAGCGATAAAGCTTCATGTGCAACCAAAGGAAACAAAATTAGTTTATAATGTTAAAGGTACCTATGCAATTTATGTTGAGATTTTTTTTTGTCTTAAATTTTTATTCTTTAATTTTGTATTTTTAAATTTTTAAAAAATATTTCTTTCTATGTTTATTTTTATTTTATTCTATTTTCACGTTTTCTTTAAAATAATAAAAAAATAATTTTACACCCAGTTTTAAAAATATTGACCAAGTCGTTTTCAAAATATTTAGTTTTAATTTGTTTTTAATTTTAGTTCACTAAAGTGTTTAAAGCTTTTAAAAAAATTACCATAAAAAAATGAAAAATTTCAACTAAATTGTTTTTAAGAAAATCAAAAACCAAAAAAAAAATGGTTGTACTTAGGTACCGAAAATAACCAAATTTTGAATATAAAAAAATTATTAAAAAATATAGCAACGCCTTATTTTAATCATTTGATTTTTTTTTTTTTGAACAAAATACTCAGACCCATTTTTGAGAAAAATATAAGTTCCCTTTTTGGCGAAAAAAAAAAAATGGCAGATACCGTTATTTTCGGCTCTAAAGAATTTTTAAAAAACATGTGGGCATATTAGTCAAAAAACACTATGTACCTAGTTTGAAGAAAATACCTCCATCCGTTTAGGCTGTAGGGGCGAGGACAGACAGACAGAATTGCGAGACCCACGTTCTATTTTGTTTATGAATCCATAACTTACCATATTTTATTAGTACCTAACAGTGGCGTGAGGTGCATATAACACGATTCCTACCGTCTTCCCTTTTAAAAATTGTACGAAAAATACTATCAAATAAACATAAACATACACATAACCATAAACTATGCAACCCTACCAATTGAATTATAAAATTCGCACAAACACACAAACATAAGCTATCCAATAAACACCGTCAATTCATTCTTCTCTTCGCTCTTTGCTCTTTGCTCAACTGCTGAACATACGCTCTCTTTGAAAGAATTAATTTAGAAATAAAACACGTCTTTCACCGTCTTATAAAATTTGTTTTGTACCCCTTTCTTCCCTTAGCATTTTTGTTTCTAGATCCTCTTTGTCCAACACGCAACAACATAGGAAAAAATAAATTGCTGTTCCTCGTGTTATACTGGCACTTCGCTGGCCGAATACTTAAGTGCCCCATAGACCACTTTTTCGGGAAACTGAGTTAAAGATGCAGTTATACTAATTCGAATATTCTCTTTCGTTTGGCGTTACGGGGGCGTTACGGGAGCAACGGGGGCTCTATCTCAATTATTAACTAAGTTACAGACAGCACTTTTGCTCTATAAACCACACATTTTTGGGTTATTTTGATGCCTATCTGCCGTATATCCAAAATTTGTACTAGGTGTGACAATTTTTGTAGGAAAGTTTGAAATACAAACGTTTAATGCTTAATTGCCCCATAACCACGGGAGATTGGATATAGAGTATTTAAGTACTCAAGTATATTAAAAAAAAAGTCAGATTTTTTGTGCTTATGTGCTCTACATTCATGGACAAAAGTGCAGGCAGCTGGAAAAGTATAAATAAGAAGTAACATTTTCGCCGAGTAAATTAATAATGTAAAATCCTTAATTTAAACCCAAAAATACTGTCTTTGTTTTAATTCAATATTTATTGATTATTTACCAACGTTTCAATTCTGGTTTGGATCTTTTTCAGGGCTGAATAAGTAATATCGACTTTTTTTTAAATATTGTGAAAAAAATAATAAAAGAAGTAGAAATGAGGAAAAAAAATTATTTTAAATAAGAATATTTATATATCTTCAGGTTCACAAACTTTATAACTGCGTTTAATGTATTCTAAATAAAGTTTTTATCGATGATAATTAAACATTTTTAATTATTTTTTTTTAATAAAATGGATAAAAACAAAAAAGGTAAAATAGAAATTTAATTTAAAAAAAAGGTGACAAAAATACCAAAACTTACTCCTACGAATGTTGAAGTATTTTTAAACCCAATTCCGAATAAAATTGAATGTATTTTTCTAGGAAATTTTATGGACCAAAGTTCATTTTCAGTATTTTTCATAATTAAGTGTTAAAATGCTCTATCATTTTCGTACGTTTCTTTTCGACTTAATTATAATCCAGTATAGAGGAAGGCACAGCCACTAAATTAATATTACTTTTTGTTTTATGTTTTTATCGTTTAAAGTAAAATTATAAAAATTAATAATGCTAGAAATTTAGAATTTTTTTTTATTACTTTTGATTTCGTTGATTTCCGAATTCCAGTGCATAAAAGTCCTATATCCATAGGAAATTTGAAGTTTGGTTTTCATAGATTTCGAATTCGTATGCAAGAGGGTTCTATATCCATTTTGGACTTTTTTCATACTTTATTTTTTTTAAATAACCGTAACGTTTTTCGACATCAGGACTTCAAAATACAAAAAAGGATTTTTCAGTTAATATATATAAAAATTCAAAAGTCGAAATTGTCAAGTAAAAAATAACGGAATTATTTTTCAAACCTTAAAATTCGTTTTCTGAGGAATAATTTTTTTGTATATGGGGCACTTAAGTATTCAGCCGGCGACTTGGTATGGAATGGAATGTTTTTTATTCATTCGCTTGACTCCGTTTCTCTTAATATTCGTTCTGTTGGGTGAAAAATAACACGCTCTTTTTCGACTTATTTGCTTTGAAAAATGTTACATACATTTTCTATTTTTGTCTGCTTGTTTTTTGGTTAAGCTTAGTATAGTCCAGGAAAACTTTAAATGCGTAATTTAATATGGGTAAGCGGTGAAAAATTAATTCATAAAATATTATTTTAGGTATAATTGCAGAATTTCATCTTCTACAGCATATCAAAAGTCTCGCCAAATCACAGCAGTGGCTTTTGGTAATTTAAAGAGGGACAAATGGAAGAAGGTAGGGTTTATCTTTTTTTTTTTTTTTTTTTTGTTCAAGATACAAAGAGGTAAGTTTTGTTTACTTTCGCAGATCAATCATTTTCGTTGCGTCTTCCCATTTCAAATTATTGACGCCACGCCACTGGTACCTACCTACCTATATCGCAAGTACCTAAATAAAATATAGTACCTATATCACTAGTATACAGTGGGTGCTGCAACTCTGTCTGTTCCTCAAACAGCAGCCTAAGCCACTAAAGCGATTTTCTTCAAATTTTGGATTATGGGATTCACTAGAGGGGAAATTGAATTTTTTGTAAGCCCTATATTTTATTTTATATGCTATTTTTAGCTATTTAGATACATACCAAATTTATAAAAAAATGTATATGTACCTATAATGATTTATATTTAACGCTTAAGTTTTTTAGGACATCATAATATTATTGAACCCACAATACACGTTGCCTATTTCTAGCAACATTTGACATCACACTGTTTTACCCTTAACCACTCTCCTAACTTCGGCGATGCCAACATTTTGCAAAAAGAACCACATCACAACAAGAGAATGATTATTGAAACTCTTCATATAATCATAATTCTGACAATACGATGAACCGGCGAACTGACATGGAAGACGCTAACCCGCAATATAAGCACCTACTGGAGAGGAGGGCAGGAAAAAGGCAGGAAGCTTTGATTAATAATCTATTATATGTTATACCAAGGTCATGTTTATATAAATAAAAATCTATGGGGCTGTCTCTACTTCCTGTCAGTTCCACTTTATACGTTAAGTTCAAACAATTTTTGTTTTATATGTAAGTGCAATATAAAAATGTAACAAGTGTAAGTTTATATTGTTTGCGTAACGTTTGTAAGCACTTTGTAATTATATGTATCAATCCAAATATAGAAATGCATTGTTTCACCTGATGATGTCCATAGTCATGGACGAAGCGTGTGAAATCAAAACAATTATATTTCATTTGACTTAAAGCCCATTAAACAAACATCACAACTTATTTCTAGCTACGTTAAAGTTGTTACCCTGAGGCCACACGAGCCAGTACTGGCTTACAAGTTTGCTACATACATTAACTGTCAAATTTATATACGTGAATATGCTGTGATGTAGGCGGCACGAAACTTGTAAGCAAGTAGCTTTCAAGTATCTGCGGTCACGTTCAGCTTTTACTAGGATAGCCTATCTATGATTCTATTACACATTTTTATTGAATTTGCTTTGGTGTCGGACTTCAATTTTTTCTTACTTAAAAAAAAAATGATGCCGAATTACACATCAAGTCTTGCGATGATAAATGCAAAATACTGCCAATGCGTCCACGGATGCATTGACGGACTATTCTGTCGCGTCAAAGTAACATGGATTGATTTTAATCTAATTCACAAATTTCGATTTTTTTCAAAATAATTTTTAAAAAAATTTGATTTTTTTTAGGTTTTTTAATCCATCATCATCTTAGCCATCCTTTAATGGAACTTGACAGTTCATACGTTGACAGATAGGTAAAAAACTAAGTTACGTCGTAAGAGGAATATTTCGTTCCAAAATGTCACCCAAAGGCGCTAAAATCGGCTTTTCCCGCGCAAGTTTTAGTTTAGTTTTTCATTGCATCATCACCGTAGCAATCTTTTAATTTAATTTGACAGTCAATGGCTTGACAAATCGGTAACAGAATGTTCCGAAATGTCACATTTGTTTTGCCACAATTTGAAGGTCCTCTGAACAAGATCAACCGCGCAAACCGCGATTTTGTAGCTCGCATGTTTTTTTTTGTTATACAAAATACCGCTAAAATAAGATTTTGACGGTCAAAATTTAAAAAAAAAATTGAATTTTTAATCTTTTTTTTTACCTGAAATTGTAGCTCTTGAAATGTGAATTTGTTGTTCAAAAATACATTTTGTAGCTTTTACTGGGGATTTTTTATTTGATTTTTAAGTTTAAAAAAGTGCACTTCCGGTACGCTGAAGCTGTCGGACAAAATCTAAAAAAATAAATTTTCAATTTTTTTCCACTGCCTGAGTTTGAAGCTTTTGAAATGCTGAATGGTTGCGCAAACCCTAAGTTTGTAGCTCTAACGGTTTATTTAATATTTAAGTTTCCACTGGCAAAAGATACAAAAAAAATGGACCTTCTAAAATCTAAAAAAAAAATTAAATATTTTTCTGCCACAATTTGAAGCTTCTTTGAACTAGATCAACCGCGCAAACTTTGATTTTGTAGCTCGCATAGTTTTTTTGTTATACAAAGTTCCGCTAAAATAAGATTTTAACGTTCAAAATTTAAAAAAAATTGAAATTATAAACATTTTTTTTTTAACAGAAACTGTAGCTTTTGAAATGTGAATTTGTCGCTCAAAAATTAATTCATACGTTGAGAGATAGGTAAAAAACTAAATTACGTCGTACGAGGAATATTTCGTTCCAAAATGTCACCCAAAGGCGCTAAAATCGCCTTTTCCCGCGCAAAAAAAAACTCAGATATTTTTTAGTTTTTCATTGCATCATCACCGTAGCAATCTTTTAATTTAATTTGACAGTCTATGGCTTGACAAATCGGTAACAGAATGTTCCGAAATGTCACCCGAAATCCCCAAAACTCTCATTCTCCCAAGCAAAACATATACTCTCAAAAACTTGGAATTTTTAGGAGATTTTGTATAATTCATCATAATCATAGCCATCCTTCAATCATATTTGACCAGTTGCCTATTTTGGAAATGTTAAAATTTCTTGGTCCTTCCTCTCATTAAAAGATGTGGCAGAAAGAATATTTAATTTTTCATTAAATTTTCAACGAAAAGCTATCTATATAGCTTTATATACAAGTCTGAACGAGGCCACTGTTTTCTCTACTGGCTTCCCAACTGGCTTCGAAAATGGCAAGCCAGTTGACGAGCAAGTTGCCCAGGTTTGTATGTGTTAGTAAGAAAATTAAAATGTATTGTAACTTGTAAGCCAGTACTAGCGCGTGTGGCCTCAGGGTTAGCTATCAGAGTCCAGAGCCAATACCCGTGTTTTATTGGAAAAACTATCCATAGTAGTATTCCATAGTAGGATTTTACATGAATAACAAAAGCAACATAAAAGTTAAAGTAGAATCATACTGCGGATAGTTTTCCGAGTCCCGAATGGATTTTTGGTGATTTCATTCTAAAATGTTGGTAACTGTTAGTTTTTTCGTGAAGTTAATTTTGACTGCTTCTGATTCTCACAAATACTATATTTTTTTTTTTTAATATTCTGACAGGTGTTCTTTCAGTTAAACCAATTTTGAAATACAAAAACCAGGCTACTGGGGATGCGTTTTTTTGGTAATTTTCTATTGTACTATTTATAGAATGCCAAAAAAACACGGGTAATGTGTGCGATCCAGTCCTGCATTTTATTTTTCTTCCGCAGGAATTACGAAAGTTTTTCTAATTTTTTTCAAACATTTTTAAATGATTTTTTTTCAAGAATTTTTATTTAAACAAAAAATCAGAAATACATTTAGAATTAATGCTGTTGTTCGTGGGAAAGAAAAATAAAATAAAATAAGAAAGGAAAAGGGTAAAAAGTAAAAATAATATTTAAACCGCTAGCAAAAATTCGCCAAATTTTGAGATCTCTGAAAGATAAAATTCCTCTACAGAATCAAGGAGTATATTATGTCCCTTGTAGCTGTGGTTCCTCTGACATCGGCGAAATCAAACGAGGAATCGAAACACTGCTAAATGAACACATACAAGCCATACAAAAGAACCAAGTCTCCGTAATGTGTGAACATTAAGCATATAATGTTGATAACTAAACTAGGTTTGATAAAGAAAAATCAATTGCCACAAAACTGTTCTATGTACCAAGATAAGTTCGCGAAGCGATTGAAATAAAATTGCATAAAAACTTCATCAGAGATTAAAGCTTCCACTTGTCTGGTGCATGGGATCCGGTGATAAACAAAATAAAGCTAACAAAAAACAAAAATCAAAACAATGCACGAGCTGATGCCGTAAGCTTTGCATGTTCAGAAGCTTATGTTAACTTACAACAACAAAATTCATCACAGCAGCAAGCAGAACAATATTAGAAGAACAACAAATAACATCTAAAATGCAATTGTCATCGCAATGAACACACCGGTACAATCTTCACAGAATAGAATAAAAAAGAAGATTTGACTAGCCCGTGACCACGACAAGTGGAACAGAAACAAAAATGTGTAATGGTATTATACCGCATTATTTTCCTAAATTTGGCGAGTGCGATGACCGCCCTAAATTTAATGATGTTGGTACATGGTACATTATATTCAAAATTGTGCCTTTATTTCACGTCCCTTATTTTGGCGGACACTTTGTGGCGGAATCTAAAAATGTTGATATCAGTTTTTGTACCTTATTAAATGCTAATTTCTTGCTCAATCCAAAAATTTGTAGCTCTCTTAGTTTTTGAGTTATTGAAAATTCCGTCTGAAGTTAGCGGATGAAGATTCGAAAATAATAAATTTTTTTAAGTCCAAAATTGTAGCTTTTTAAATTGTAATTTGGTACGCTGAAGCTGACGGACAAAATCTAAAAACTGAGATTTTCAATTTTTTTCTTCTGCCTGAATTTGAAGCTTTTGAAATGCTGATTGGTTGCGCAAACCCAAAATTTGTAGCTCTAACGATTTATTTAATATTTAAGTTTCCGCTGGCAAAAGTTACCAAAAAAATGTTACCTTCTAAAATCTAAATAAATTGAAAAGCTCAACATTTGTTTTGCCACAATTTGAAGCTTCTCTGAACAAGATCAACCGCGCAAACCACGATTTTGTAGCTCGCATGTTTTTTTTGTTATTCAAAATTCCGCTAAAATAAGATTTTGACGGTCAAAATGTGAATTTGTTGCTCAAAAACTAACTTTGTAGCTCTTACTGGAAATTCGTTATTTGATTTTTAAGTTTAAAAAGTGCACCGCAAATGCACTTTTTAAACTTAAAAATCAAATACAAAATCGCCAGTAAAAGCTACAAATTCAGGCATAAGAAAAAATTGAAAATCTGATTTTTTTAAACAAATTTTTGGATAACAAATAAGCACTTAAAAAGCCACAATTTTGGACATCAAAAAAAATATTATTTTCGAATGTTCGTCCGCTAACTTCAGACTTATTTTAGCGGAATTTTCAATACCTCAAAAACTATGCGAGCTACAAAATTTTAGATTGAGAAACAAATTTGCATTTAATAAGCTCCAAAAACTAATATCAACTTTTATCGATTCCGCCACAAAGCGTCGGCGAAAATAAGGGACGTCAATTATTTAAAGATATTATCACGTAACAAAAATCAAAAACCGTGTAGTTCAGGAGAGAAAAAATATGAAAGGTAAAAAAACCTAAATTTAAAATGAATTAAATTTAAAATTAAATCACCCTACATTTGTGGCTATTTGACATTTTTTGGATGAAGCTGTGTCCAAATTAAAAAAATCTTTCACTTTTCAATACCAGTCTAGTATAAAAGTTTACTGATACCCCCGTCCTCCAAATTTGTTAGTATATGTACAGTACTCACAATTATAGTCTGCCATTTTAAGTTCATGTTAAGACCTTGAGCCAGACCAGTTGACTGTTTTAGACAATTTTTATTCGCTCTCGCCTTTATTTTTTATTTTAACATATTCGATACCACATATATTGCAAATATATAGTGATGTTTTTGTTTTTAAGAACCAGTTCAAGAAGCTAAATCTCTCTCGAAACCATTATAATAATTTAAAAAAAAAAAAACTTGCCAAGTAAGGTATTTTCTTAAAACCATATAATACTCTTAAAACGTCTACGTCCAACCTTCGAAACATATATTTTATGAAAGAATTACAAATTTCAATCCACTACGTGGCGCCTCCACTTCTAGTCTAGTTGACTAATCGCCTGATGTTTTAAATAAATAAATGATGTGAATAAGGCTTATAGCCATGGTAAACAAAACTCAGTCGGGCTCAAATGATTTTCTCATTTGCAACTCAACTTTCATCTGTTTGACCTTATTAGTCACAGCTGATATCCACTTTTCTCTCCAAATCATCAATAAAAATCGATTACTCTTCAAAAACCCATAAAACCATCATCCTCTTTTATTGATTTTAAGGAAAATGGAATTTTAAATAGAAAGTTTACAATACTTTTGCTCGTATTCACTGAGACGAATACAACAAATTGAATATCCTGCGTAAAAAAACGTCACCATCAATCTTTCGAAAGTGAAATAACTTTTTGAACCCTTTAAACAAAATATTATATACCAAAAGGATATCGACTCAACTTTCACCACACCAGTGACGACGACGATCCAGAGGCAATATTTGATCCCCTTTCAATCTGAATAAGAGGCTAAGGAAAATAAAAAAAAGAAAAATGTCTCAAAAAGAATTACAGATTTATCATGGAGACTTCAACTTTCCATACCCATTACCTATGAATGAGTGTTTTGTTGCGGGGGATTTGTTCAAACACTGGAATAGGATGGCATCATGGACCTTGACGGGTTGTCAAATGGGTTACGGTATTTACTTATTTTTTTTTATTTGACTTTCAAAGTAACTGTGCTTTTGAATTTTATTTTTCTCATGTATTCAAAACCCACATATGATATAGTAGCCTATATAGGGTACCTAGAACCTACATTTTTATATTGAATATAACTTTTGTGCGTTTGAAGCAGAGTAATACATCAAAAGCAACCCCAAATAGGTTCGTAGGAGTATTATTTGGCCCTTTACCCCATCTATTGTGTTTATGACGCTTTCAAGATTTTTCTCTTTGTCAAGTCAAATTCTATGCATTTGAGTTTTTTTTTTTTAATCTGTGACAAGAAAAGAATTTGTGGGAGGCATATTTCTGTTAAATTTCATGCAGTATGCCAAACTTTTACAATAATGTTATTTACAAACACAGTTGAACGCTTGCATAGAGCTATGCACGCTTTAAAATGCATCTGAACGCAAAAACGTGATTTATAAAACCTATGCAACGTTGTATAGAGGCAATATAAGCTAAACGCGATTGGAGGTTGTTTAGAGCCTACATAAAGGCTGTTTAGTATCGAAATGTCACTTTGACTTACACATAACTTCCATAATGTAGATAGATACTAGGGGGGTGCTTATTTGTGCAATGTTTGTGTTGAAATCTATCTCACTTACATAATTTTAATATGAATCAATATAACAATAGATAAATATATATTGGGATATTGTTTTAAAAAGAAAAAGAAAAGTTTGTACATTCTTTATTTTATAGATTCTGCATAATAAAGGTGCAAAATTTGAAGAACATCTATCAAAATTTTACAACCCTTCATCTGCTATGGCTTATATGTTAACGTTAACCAGTTTCAATTAAATTTCAAACTAAATCACGTCGATCACTTTACGGAGAAATACAAATGAAATTTAAGCATTGCCAAATAAGAGCCACCCTTATATTTTTCTCAACAAAAACATCACGCTGTGAGTAAATTTAATAATTCATTCAAAAAGTCAAAAAATACACATTCTTTTCTTTTGAATACATTTTATTATATTTGTGAACACAAAAAAACAAACAAAACCACTCGATAGCTATAACAACAACAAAAGAAATTACGAAAAAATCAAAAAGAATCCTATTGTCAGCTAAATAATTTTATTGATTTTTCACAAACAGCTGAGTCTCGTTGTCAGTTTTGGAAGCAAAACGTAATAGATTTCTCGTTTTTGGTATTTTATTTGACACAAAGCCTGTATAACTATACTGGGTGGGGAAATGTTTTATAAATCACTATTTATGCAACGTTGTATAAAGACTACATAAATCCTTACTGCATAACTATTCACTCGTTTAGAGCTGTTTAGCGAATTCTATTAAATACGGCTGTTATTTGATAAAATACAATATTACACGAAATAAAAAAAAAATATATTTATCGACCGGTTTTCAAGATATAAAATTGAAAAAAAAAAAAAATGAGTATTTCAAAATTTCGAAAATTTGTTTATGCAAAATTGTTTGAATTGTGAAGGAGCAAATTTCGGCTAAAATCGGTTAAGCTGGTAACGTGAAATTTGAAAACCGAAAAACTGGGTCTATTTCTGGTACCGCTTGATAACCGTTATTGGTAACATTTTTTTATCAAAATATTGACCATAGCCTTTATAGTAATTCATAATTTTGTTTATTAAAATCGTTTGAGCCGTTTTTGAATTAAATTACTTTTTTCATAGTAGTACAATTATATTTTCAGCCAAAAAATATAATTGCCAAATGTTCGCAGGTGAGTAAAGTTTAGTTTTTTTTTTTAAATAAAAAGTATTCCGTAGGGTGAGTAATCTGCTTATGCAATGATACCAAACTTTCAAAAACCAATATGAGAAACAGTGAAACCTCCCTTAGGCGGACAGGGACCGTGAAAACATTTTTGTCCGTTTAATGCAAATTAATGGAAAAAAATGAAAAATCTCATACCTGTTCCCTTACTCTAAACTTTGTGATTTTGTTTGTATTTTGTTCCAACGTCCTGTCAATTTTATTTTTGTAAATGAACTTTGAAATACTTGACTAATGGACAGAAATTCTGAGAAAAGATACGATAACATAGCATTGGAAAAGAATTTGGCTCCTGTAAATTACGCCAGATTTTTTTTTTTTTTTTTTTTGAAAAAACCCAGACACGACAATTATTTGGATACATTTTTTTTTATCTCCTAGGAAAAAAGTTTTGGTGCTGGATTTTGTGAAAAAATGCGATTTTAGGGGGGTTAGTCATAAAAAGGTGATTATATTTTTGGGAAAAGGGCACGACAAATTATTTGAGTACCAACGTTACTTATCTAAGGACGTCTTACGACAATTATATGAATAATTTTTTTTAAATCTTCTAGGAAAGTTAGGGTTTTTTGTTTCACGACAAAATTACGACAAATTCAAGACAATTATTTGCATCTTAATTTTTTATTAAGAATTTTTTTTTGAGGGTGGGTAGTGCTAACTTGACTGTCAAGATAGCATTACTCGACAAATTTACGACAATTTCACGAAAATTAATCCAATTTTCGAACGCATAATCTTGCGTGTTACTTTATTTCATTCAACGTCATTGATGCAATGATGAATGCGCTAAACAACAACTCTTACAATAGAAGATAGAGACATAGAATGTGTAGTAAAATTGTTTATTTATTACAACAAATTATACAACATACAGTTTTCTGTTTTTTTTTTCCGAAAAATGAAAAGGAAAAAAGCGCCGTTTATTTTATGGTTTTTTTTCCAAATAATTTTATCTAAATTTTAAGGAAAAAATGCCTGAAAATCAGAAATTTTGCCAGAAAAGTCTGGGCTTTTCCTAGGAAAGAAAACTAGAATTTTTTATGAAGAATTTTCTGGCGCTTTTTCCCTCTCCTTCTGGCGTAGTTTCTTTTGGCGTAATATTCGGGAGCCTAATATTTGTATTGACAAAAAAAAACTGAAAAATTCCTCTGTTTAAAACTGTGCACGTTTTGGATTCAAAAAAAAAGTTAGTTTACAGCATTTTCTGAAAAGAAGGGCAAAAAATCACAAATTTTTTGTGAAGTTTTTGTCCACCTAGAAGAATTAAATTAACCAAATTATGTCTGATATTCTTGTCTGCGTCCGATCAAGGGAGTGTCCACATCGCGACACGAGAATTCGTCCGTTTAATGGATCTGTTTGCTTAAGGGAGCTGTCCGCAACAGGAGGTTTCACTGTATAAGTTACGTTAAATACTTCACCTGGAAAGCTGACAGTTTATCTGATTACATTTAATGTTTTAAAAAAAATGTCTTTTGAGAATTTGCGCTTTCTTGCTTATAATATAATCCACAGATAACCACAGTCTACCCATCAGTTGTAACGTAAGATCAATATAAGAGTGTTATACTTTGTCTAATTATTGCCTTTTAAAAACCTTAACACACATTCAAGATTGTTAACACGGGGATTATCTATTCATTCCGATTTTGACGGTACGAAACTTCTAAATTCATCTTTCCGAACCCGTCAATTTCCATTTTTTCTCAGTATTTCTTTCACCTCCTTTTACCTAACTTTTTCAAATTGAAGCTATGACAAAAAAATTAAAGGTAGATACCTGTCAATCCTGACTTAGCTAAGTATGTAGTTGTACATACATAACAATAATTTAATATTGATTTTCTACGCTCAACTCCCAATTTCAATTGCATCCAAGTTTATGCATTACAAGTACGAATAAATTATTTTTATCATCACTTGAAATTTCGAAAACACACTTCTCTTACAGCCATATTATTCATATTTTTTAAAACTCGAAACAAAACTAGTTTTAGTCAAAACTAGTTTTGTTTCGAGTTTTATAAAAATGTATTAGAACTAGTTTTGAAAAAAAAAATCCGTATTATTCATTTTGAGACTCAAAACTAGTTTAGGTTTACAAACGAGTTTCTAGTTTTGATCATAAAACTAGTTTTGTCAATGAAGGTTGTTTTTATTTGACAAAAATTAATAATTATAAGTCAAATTGATTATTTTCTCTATTTTTGTCCAACTTTTTGTTTGACGAAATAGGTGTTTTAATAGTTTTTGATGAGAGGAATTTGGTATGTATCCTGTACGCACTGCGTAGCTGTGCTGAATAATTGGAAGTTGGACACTGTATAAAGAACACTTTTCAGCGCAGAGTTGGTTTGGTGAAAGGTTACATGGAATAACTGCAGTGACTGCGCATTTTGTAGTCTTTTAAAGTCCACTTTTCCCAAAGTCCAAATTATTGGTAAATACCTAATATTAGATGTATTCATTACATTTGCACATTTGGGCGTTAAAAATGTGCATTTTCCAAGTGTCCTTCCGCAGGACGATGCGACATCATATATGTTGCCAAAGTGCTAAATATTAAATTAATAAATATTTCCTTAGATTGTTTTACTTACTTACTTACTTACTTAGGTCCTCGGACCTATTACGTCCGGGATGTTTCCCTTACGGGACATAGGGCCTCCACTACACCTACGCGCCATCGTGTACGATTTCTTGAAATATATTTCAGCTCTCTCCAACTTTTCCCCAGTCGTGCCGATTCCTGTTCGACCGTTCTTCACCATGTACTTCTAGGCCGGCCCACTTGTCTTCCCTCCTGTGTGAGCGGGTTCCACTGCATTGCTTGAGATGCAATGCACCGATCGCCTTTTCGAAGCGTATGGCCAATCCACTGCCACTTTCTTCTTCGTATAATGGAGTCTATGGGCTCCTGACCCGTTCTCGCATGAAGTTCGGCATTGGAGATACGGTTGGGCCAGAAAATCCTCAAGATGTTTCGTAGACATCTATTAACGAAGGTTTGCAGCTTTCTAGTGACAATTTCAGTGACTTTCCAAGTGCTGCAGCCGTAAAGCAGAACGGATTCAACATTGGAGCGGAACAGTCGTAGCTTGGTCTTTAAGCTAAAAGAGTTGTTTCTCCATATTTTGGACAGCATTCCGAACGCAGCCTTTGCTTTTCTGATTCGGCTGTTTACGTCCAGTTTAGTTCCGCCACCCGTAGAGATAATACTCCCAAGATATTGGAAATCCTCTACCATCTCTACCGGTTGTCCAGAAATATTTACTTGGATTGATGAGGAAGTTCCAAGGCTGATCCTTTTAGTTTTTGCCGAGTTGATCTTAAGCCCTACGATTTCTGCTTCTCTCTCCACCCTTGTTGTCATTTGATGGAGATCCATGATCCTATGAGAGAGTAAGCATACGTCGTCCGCGTAGTCCAGATGTTTGAGGTGAGATTGCAGAGTCCACTGAATTCCTCCATTTCCATTTGACAAAGCTGCGTGCAGTACGTCACTTATCACCAACAGGAACAGTATTGGTGACAGTATACAGCCTTGCCTAACTCCACTTTGGATTTCAAACTCCTCTGACAGCCTACCTTTGTGCAAAACGTGACACCTGGATCCATCATATGTAGCCTTGATAATAGCAATCAATTTATCTGGGATGCCCCTCCTGTGCAAAGCAAGCCAAATAAATTCTCTATTGACACTGTCGAACGCCTTTTCAAAATCGATGAACAGCAGGTAAAGTGGTGATCGATATTCAACGCACTGTTCGATGATGATCCGCAAGGTGTTGATGTGATCCACACAGGAAGATCCAGTGCGGAAACCTGCTTGTTCGGCGTCGAGTGTGTCTTCGAGGTGGTCTTTAATTCGGTCTAATATTATCCTTGCTATTATCTTGGCTACTGCAGGCAGAACGCATATTCCTCTCCAGTTTTCGCACTGTGTGAGATCTCCTTTCTTTGGAAGCTTGACAATCATTCCTTTTTTCCACTCTTCAGGAAAGCTCTCTGTTTCCCAAGCTCTCTTAATAAGTGGGTGCAGTAGCTCGCTCGATGTCGTTGGGGCTGCTCCTAAGAGCTCTGCAGGAATACCATCAAGTCCAACCGCTTTGTTGTTCTTCAGTGCTTTGATGGCGGTGATAATTTCTTCTTTACTGGGGGGTACGGTGCGTATTCGGGAAATTGTTACTTCGGGTAGCTCAGTGGGAGTAGGGTTCACTTCACTTGCGAAAACGCGGTTTAAAACCGCAGAAAAGTGTTCCCTCCACCTTATGAGCTGGTCCTCATCCGAAATTAGCAGGGATCCGTTTGTGTCTTTAACCAGGTGTTGTTTTGAGCTCTGGACACCAGTGAGCTCTTTGGTAATTCTGTAGACGGTCCTACTGTCACACCTACTAGCGGCTTCTTCTGCTTCTGTAGCCAGTGCGTTGATGTAGTTACGCTTATCACGTCGCACACTACGGTGAACTTCCCTCATCTTCATGCGGTACGTAGACTCAAGCTCGTTTCTCCCTGCTGCTGGGGTAGCTGCGATGCGAGCTTTAAGGTGTTTCCTTTCTTGGATCCTTGCCCAAGTTTCGTCGGAAAGCCAAGCACTATTTCTTCCTTGCGCCCGGCCGACTATACTTTCAGCACCGGATATGAACACATTTTTCACAGCACACCAATGATTTTCGATGGATGTGGTTTCCGTGCTGCTGATTGCGTTCAATCCTTGTGAAAGGTGGTCCCCTAGTTGTTGGCGCACTGCAGGATCCTTTAGTCTATCTGTATTAAACTTGGGCATTCGAGTGTTTCCTTGGGATCTCCGAACTGCAGCTGTACGCAATCTTACGGTAGCAACCATCAGATGGTGGTCCCGGGCCATTCCCATGTCAGCACCTCTTCTGTTACGGACGTCCTGGAGACTGCTTCTAAAACGCCGGCTGATCGCGAAGTGGTCAATTTGGTTGGAAGTTGCTTGTCTGTCAGTCGACACCCAACTGACTTTGTGGCACGTCTTATGCTCGAACATGGTCCCTCCAATAACAAGGCCGTTGGCGTTGCAGAAATCGACAAATCGTTCGCCATTGTCGTTTCGGTTACCAACACCATGTTTTCCCATGACATGCCTTAGCCCAGTGTTGTCATTGCCAACCTTGGCATTTAAGTCTCCCATCACCATAACTATATCACCTCGTGGAACGCTATCATAAGCAGCACTCAGCCGGTTATAAAAGGCCTCCTTCTCCTCGTCAGAAGAGAGCAAAGTTGGGGCGTAACACTGTATGATGGTGACGCGACGTACTCTAGTCCGGAACCTGGCTTTAAGGATCCTGTCACCTAAAGGCTCCCAGGAAATTAGGCTTTTGAGAGCTGTTTTGGAAAGCAGCAATCCAACGCCAGATTCCCGAGCGCTTCCAGGTGTTTTTCCGGTTTTTACCAATGTTTTACCAATTACCAATTACTATGGCTTTGGGAACAGTGCATTTTTAGGATGCATCACACTGATGCACTTTCCCCAAGGTCCGTCTAATTGATTTGGATGGATGCATTAAGCTACGGTTGTCCAACACATTTTGGAAGTGTCATTCCGCCTGCAAGATGCTATAATGTCTTATTTGCTACAAAGGAGCTTAGCATTAAACTATGGAATAATTTTTTAAGTTGTCATACCAATTATAAGGGCCTTGGAAGAAGTGCATTTTTGTAATGCATCTTAAAATGCACTTTTTCCAAAGCCCTAATAATTGGTATTACAACTTAAAAAATCATTTCATAATGTAATGCTAAGCTCCTTTGTAGCAAATATGCCACTGCAGCGTATTGCAAGTATGTAGATTGTTACTTGGAAAACTTGTTGAATGATTACATATATAGGTAAAACTATGTACATATATCTTCATCCATACATTTAAATCCATTATTTGAGCTTTGGAAAAAAGTGAAGTTTTGTGATACATCCTGAAATTGCACTTGCTTGAAAGTATCCTTTTGCAAAACAATCTTAAAGAACAATTCTTGATGATATTACAGCCTTTTCTTCTTCTTCCCAAAAGCTCCTCACGACTCGACTGTATACCATATTGCATTTCCCCATCAACATAGTTAAATATGTGTGTCACATATTTCATAAGTTTCCAACATCGATTTCTTTATTTTATTTTCTGATGAATATTACGAAAAAGTGTCAAAACTAGTTTTCAAGTTTTTAAAACTAGAAATTTCCAGTTTTATGAATTTCTAGTTCTATGCAAAACTAGTTTTAAGATTTCGAGTTTCAGATGTCAAATTTTTGTTCAATAATACTGATTTGTTCAAAACTTGAAACTCGAAACCTCTACAAAACTAGTTTTGCTATAAAACTGTTTTGTATTAAGTTTCAATAATATGGCTGTTAAATAGATAAAAATTGAACATTACCAAAAATTGCCATCAAAAAGTCTTGCTGTTCAAAAACTCCCTAGGAATTACACCAAAAACCACATTAAACATAAAATATACCCATTGCAATTGCACTTCCTATACTGAACTCCTATAATAGATATATTATTTTGTTTTGTTCAAAAAAAAAACAGTATTATATTAAATTACTAAATACATACATACGAAAAACAAACTTTCATCATACGTTTTAAGCAAAAACTAAGTCCACATCACAATCTAATTTAAAAACTTTTTAAATTTAATAATATTTCCTGTCTAAGCTCTGCGTCAAAAGTTCCTAATTTACAATTTTATATCTAAATATCTCATAAAATAAGGACAAATAAAAACTTAAACCGAAAAATAGAAAAAACAACAAACATGACATCATGGCAATTTTAAGCCTTGTGAAAACATTTAAACTTTTTAGTGATCTGCTTTCTCAAAAATGCCTGTCAGCAACAGCAGCAGATGAAAGACTCATAGCGCATAACGCGGACAAACTAAAATATTTCCTGTTTCTATCATATCGCCATTATCTCGTATATGAACGTTGTATGTACGTTTGTACATATAAATTATAAAAGAAACATCCCCTTTCCAGAGATGTCTGCAATTTATCAACATTCAAAAGCGATTTTCACAATTCAAGTGCACAATATCCCAAGTGCTACTAAGTGGTGAATGAAACAAATTCGTGTTGCAATTTTCTAAATTCATATTCAAGCTACAGCAAAGCTGAAGCAAAAGCAGCAGGAGGAACTGGCAGCCACTTTTATAATAAGAGACGAGTGCAGAGCCAAAAACATCAACTTCAACACCCATAAATTCTAAAATAATATCAAGTTCACAATAATGTCTGCAAACAAAACCTTTTCCCGTGTTCCTTTTCTTCCTTTGCCTCCACCACACTCCCTCGCTTCTCTTCCTAATTTTTGTTCCCACCCCAACTGAAGTTTCAACACCCGCAAGCTTCTACATTTTATATAAAGAGCGAGGGATTTTTTGCTTCTCATTTTAGGGACAACAGATATCCTCCGGACACAACATGGCAGACATTTTTGTCGAGTCAAGTCAAGTCTTTCTCAATGCGAGAGTATTGCTCCTTCCGTTTCGAGGTTGCACAATATGCACATTTGTACATGTACATACAAGCTTCACATTAGTACATATACAACTTTTGCAGTGTGGTTGAACACTTCTAACAATTGGTGCAGCAATGGAATGCTTCAACTGTACCTACCTATACATGTATTAAGCGTTCCCTCTGTTTGGCAAGCGAACAGTGGGAGTAGCCCGCTTGTCAAGAATCGGTAAGAAAATAACGTTCATAAGCCAACTACGTCATACGGAGAGTATTTTTAAAAACTCCTATGCGGATGTTGTTGGCGCAAAGCTGATAACAACAATCCGGATATGGCCTCATAGTGTTTCAGAAAGTATGGCGGCCGGGCCCGGCGATTTCATGTGATGATGTTGATGGCAGTAAGGACAAGACCAACGAATAATAATTGAAGTTGAAGTTGTTGATTTCGTTGTTGTTGTTGTTTCTTTACTTTCCATTGTCAAGATCTAAAATTAAAAATTCATCAAAAGGCAGTGAAGCACCTCTGAGTGGGGCAAAGAATGGCAGTGACAGAGGCAGTGGCAGAGTCAGAGTCCATTGCCAGACAAATGTTATTGTTTACCTAGATAAAAGTACACTCGTACTTCGTATATCTCGCCTACACCAACCATCACTTCTGGATGAGAAGGTTCGCTCATCTCGAGATGAGATATGAAATAAATGTTAATGACACTTTTATCTCAGTTTGGTTATCATTATGGTTTTTGGCGCAAGATGATGTTTTAAGTTGTATCTTGAAATTATAATGACTGTGTTAAATATTTAAAGATGGGGTAATATGGTTTTCATTTTTAGATAATGTTTTTATTTGAAAGTTATAATTAAGGAAATAAAATATTTATCTTTTTATGCTTCAGGGAGATTTTGATGGAGTTTTATTTCCAGTTCTGTCAACAAACATTATTTCCTTACAACCTATTTCTTCAAAACTAGTGCCGCGCATTGCATTAAAAAGGCCTTAGATCCTTCAGGCTTAAAGTTCGGAGCGGCGGAGAAACATCCGGCTATCAAAATTTATTTACATAGTGATAAATGAGAAAGCCCACACCAGTGTGGTGGAAAAACATTCGCTTGTCAAAATGTATTTACATGGTGATAAATGGGAGTTAGGCCCACACCAACGGCGAATGTTTCTCCGCCCCCCCGCACCGAATATTTCCCCTTGGTTTGGGAGAGCCTTAACAGTGGCCCTATCGATCAGATGCTGTGACCCAAAATAATTGAGTTATTTATTACTTTTTTGAAACAAATAATATTTAATATTTTTCAATTTTCTTTTGAAGAATCTTCTAAAAAGTTTGAATAGCAACAACGTAATACGTACGACGTACGAGAGTGGGTCAAAAAGTCCCTGTAAATTTACACTTATCACCTTGCAATCTCAAATTCAATAATTAGGTTGTGATACAAAATATTCAATTGAATGCCCTGTGAAATATTTTTTTTTTTATTGTTATATCAGAAGCGGTCAAAAAAATTTCAACAAAATGGAAAAACCCAAATTTCGCGTGCTGCTAAAATACTATTTTTTGCGCAAAAAAAAAACACATTAGAGAAACAAAACAAAAGCTCCAGAAATATTATGGGGACTCTTCTCTATTTAATGGAACAATCCAAATAATTGGTTTACCCAACTTCGCTGCGGACGCTCCAGCAGAAATGACGCAGAACACTCTGATCGACCGATTGAAGTCACCACATCAGGAATGGTCCCCAAAATCAACGGTCTAATATTGGATGATCCGTGAGTGAAGATGAGGAATCTTGAGGAGGCCCACAAACAGCTCAGTAATTTCAATTCTACGCAAATATTTGGACATGAAAAAGCTTTCCACAAGATGGTTGCCGCCCTTGCTTTCGATCGATAACAATCGATAACGAAATCGATTGAACATTTCAAAAGAAGTGTTCGGCCATCTTCAACCGTAATCCAAACGAGTTTTTGATGTCTGTCAAGTAAGCATTACCACTTCAAAACTTTAAGAATCTAATAATTGGATGAATTGTCGTGAATTTGTCGTAAATTTGTCGTGAAAGAAAAAAATTTGTCGCGCCTATTTTTTTAAAAATTAACCCTGGGTAATGCTAACTTGACAGTCAAGATAGCATTACCCACCCTCAAAAAAAAATTGTAAAAAAAAGACGCCAATAAGCACAACTCTAGCACTACCATGCCAAAACTTTTTTCCTAGAAGATTAAAAAAAAAAAAAATTATCCAAACAATCGTCGTAAGACGTCCTTATATAAGTTACGTACTCAAATAAATAATTATTCGTGCCCTTTTTTCTAAAAAAAAAATCACCTTTTTGTGACTAAACCCCCTAAAATCGCACTACCGTTTTTTTTTTTTTTTTTTAATCTTCTAGGAAAAAAGTTTTGGTATGGTAGTGCTACAGTTGTGCTAGAATTTGTGAAAAAATGCGATTTTAGGGGGTTTAGTCATAAAAACGTGATTTTTTTTGAGAAAAAAGGGCACAACAAATTATTGGAGTACGTAACTTATCTAAGGACGTCTAACGACAATTGTGTGGATACATTTTTTTTTTTTAAATCTTCTAGGAAAAAAGTTTTGGTATTTTGGCTTGATTTATTGAAAGAAATGCGATTTTAGAGAGTTAGGGTTAGAAAATACAAGTGGTACAACATTTTTTGTTTCACGGCAAATTTACGACAAATTCACGATAATTAATCCAATTATAAGATTCTTAAAATTTTGAAGTGGTAATGCTAACTTGACAGACATGAGTTTTTGCACCGATTTCTGACTGTGGATGAGACATGGAATCATCACCATACACAAGAAACCAAAGAACAGTATAAACAGTGGACTTCACTAGATGAATCCAAGCCAAAGAAAGCCAAAGTGGGTTCACCCACAAACAAGGTGATGGCGACAGTTTTTTTGGGATGCCCGAGGTCATCTATATCCATTACCTTGAGAAAGGTAAGACGATTATCGAAGCTTATAAGATTTACGGTATTACGGGAATTTATTTAAAATTATTAAAATCTAAATTAAATCGATTTACGGAAATGATTGTGTGGTACGGAAATGACATTTAACTAGTAAAGATACATAATTTGTTACGATTTCGCTTCCCCACCTATCTCAGATTAACGGCCTGGAATTGCCTTTTAAGGGTTTAAAATACATGCACAAAAATTTTAATGATTTGCAATAAATTCATGATTTTTTTAAAGAAAAAACACATCTAAAGTCATTACCGTAACCATTTTCTCACCGCCTTAACCCAATAAAGGCCACGGAAATGACGCGACGGAAATGACGAAAATCGATGTTTTTTTATCATTTTAGACAATAAAAATAAAAAGTATATTTTTTTTAATTTTGTAAAACTAACTGCAACATAACCTCACAAGACTGTTACAAAATATTTTTTTTTTTTACTATCACCTACTAAAATTATATGCACCTACAGAAATGACGAAATTGACGAAACACGTGACGAATACAACCACTTTCATTAAAATAACACACGAAACTGATGTCCCACCATTTTAATTGAATTTATTTTACAGAAAGCATGAATGAGTTTCTTCATTTAGTCTAAATCCTATAAACTGACAGCTGTTAATTTGAATTTATAAGCATTTAACATTTTTTTACGGAAATGATGCAAATACATGGAGACACATGCTTGAAAGATTGTAAGTTAATTATTTCAAATAAATAAATTTAGTTTTTAGGGAAGTTGTATTTAACTACAAATTCTTAATCCTGGAACTTAGTCGAATTAAAATGTATGCATTTAAAAACAATCAAAAAATCCATTTTCCGCCCTGAAACAAGGAGGAGGCACGCGACGGAAATGACCTTTGGACCATAAAAACAATTATTTTTTTATTACATACCTATCTGCAAATATTTAAAATTTAGAAGTGGCCCAATTAGAAACGTTTCTTGCGCTGTTATTGACTTCAAAATAAATAAGTTTTTTTAATTTGTTGAACCATTTTTGGTCGGCTTTAAGTGGAGAATCACCCATAACCAACTTCAACATAGGAGCAAGTTCGTACGATCCATCCGTGCATTTATGAATCATCGTATAATATGATACATGTTTGTACTGTTTTACATACAAATTGTTTTTGAGTGCTTTTATCTACCTTTACCTACTATATAAATAATACATAATAATTGTTTTTGAGTGCTTTTATGTTTCTACCTATACTAGGTATAAATAATATATAGTTCCAACGCAACACGACATGTAAATGCAAAGATATAATGATGGCGATGTTTGATGTATAACCATAAATAACAAATATAAACACATAAATGATGGACTTTTCACTCATGAAGGGCAGATTAAAAAAAGATTAAATTCAATAACAAATTACATTTTCATACTAGTTAGGGCGTTAAGGCCATATTTTAGGTCAAACCTTGCACTTCATTCTGACAGGATGAGCTTTGGTACACTAATAGTCCACATCCTAAGTTTACTTCTAAGTAGTGTTTCCACGATGGCAACACTGGCAGACCGAAGATATAAGGGTTGCCTTCTAACCATGTTTTAACACGAAATTTCACATAAATTAGCCTATAAATCGGGAACCAGACATCGGTTGATATTGTGGAATGTCTCGTTGGACACTCAAAAAAACACCCTTTCATCCCAGATATTTTTATCGATTTTTTTTGATTCTTATTTCTTACGATAAATGAGACATGTGTTTGTGTTTCACTGAAAATTTAGTCATCATTTTATAAAAAGGTTATAACTTTTGCTAGGGAAATTATATTGAAATTATTTTGATTGCATAAGATTGGGCATTAAAAATTATCCTTAGGTGATGTGCCATATGCTTAGATAATACCAAGACGAATATATACTGGTTTGATATATTTCCACCTTCCCCCATTTTCAAAGCGATTATACAAAAAACTAATACATGGATAAAAATGATGGTGTAGACTATGAAATTCTACGTCGGTCGACGCTCATCCTAAAATTTTATGAATATTTATTTTATAACCATTATTTTCTGGCAAATAAAAACCCTTATCTGCCAAGGGTATTTTGCTCCCCCCGCGTACAAGGGTGGGGGAGGCGTAAGAAATGAACATATCCCTATGGCTTCAGGTATTCTTAATCCAACGAGACATTCCACGATATCAACTGATGTCTGGTTCCCGATTTATCGCTTCCCAGCCTTGTCCACCTAAAAACTAAAAAGTTTTTTTTCAGGGCTACTGCCTCTTGCGAGGAATTGACAAATCCTCCAAGAGTATCACTTGTCACGAATAAGTGTTTCTCGTCTAGCCGTTCGGATTCGGCATAAAATTGTAGGTCCTTTCCATTCCTGTCGAAAGGCGCACACAGGAATGGTTGCGAGTTGTTAGTCACTAGGCCCTGGTTCTTCATGAGCCGTTGTGCCACCCGATTTTTTTTTTTATTTTTTTATTGAGTTATTACAAATAAGCCAGGAAGGAACAAATTTAGAGTACCTATGCATTTAAAAAAAGAATGCTTTTTTGTTTGTTGTTGTCAAACAAGGTTTTTTGCTTTAAATTTATCCATCACAGAAGATAAACTTATAAACACATGATAGGTATTTAAAAAGATGTTAGAGTGCACGTTTTTGGTCAACTTAATTTGGAATTGGAAGAAAAACTACTTATTTCACATTTCCTAGCGTTTCGTCCATTTTAAGGAATTCTTTAACCCCCAGATCCACAGTGCGAGTTTAAACTTAAGATCAGCTGAACCTTTCACAGTGAAATCTAATCTTTAGATCAGTTGAACTTCGTTTAACTAGATTTTATGAAAAAAAGTTGTCAGAATTGTACGTTTTTACTTCGCCAAGTGACGTATATAATTGCAAACAATACGTAGCTTTCCTTGTCTATTCTTTCTCGCAAAGAATACGCGAAACAGAGGCAATTATTTTGGGATGTTAAAGTGACGAACTTAAGACACGAACTTAATTTAAAAAAAAAAATTAAAAATAAACCAATAATTGTCCAAAAGAATAAAGAGAAATAGCAGGCTCCTAACCTTTAGCACCTCATATATGGGATATTCGCAAAAAAGTATGCCATCTAAAAGGTAAGTAATTGGTCAAAAAAGGTCAAATAGTTTCAGAAATTGGTCAGCCATAGGAATGTTGTAATCAATGGTTAAAGTTTTTGAAGTTCACCAACTTTTTTTGGCACCTAATTTATGGGATATTCGCAAAAAAAATTTCCATTCGAAAGGCCACCGGCTTGTGACAAAGCTAGTTCCAGCCATAGTTTTTGTTAACTTGAATTTTTTAAAAATTATTTTTTCAAGGTCGTATAAGACTTTTAGCACCTCATTTGTGGAATATTCGCAAACATAGCAAACCATTTGAAAGGCCAACGATTCGTGATAAAAGGTGAGGTAGTTTCAGTAATTGATCAGCCATATGATTTTTTTAATGAAGATTTTTATACTGTTACTGACCAATTTCTGAAACATGTTTACCTTTTATGAGAACTTAATAACTTTTCAAATGGCATTTGTTTTTGGAAAATTCGGTAAATGAGGTGCTTAAAGTCTTATACGGCCTTGAAGAACAAAAAACTTTAAAAATTCATATAAAATAACCTATGGCTGACCAATTACTGAAACTACTTGACTTTTTATTACGAATCGTTGGAATTTCAAATGGTATACTTCGTTTGCGAATATATATAGTTTTGACCT
The DNA here is from genome assembly GCA_949320155.1 of Melangyna quadrimaculata. NCBI lineage: Eukaryota > Metazoa > Arthropoda > Insecta > Diptera > Syrphidae > Melangyna > Melangyna quadrimaculata. The sequence continues at coordinate 52,804,578 of OX439485.1, read as the reverse complement.
TGAAATAATTTAAAAAAAATATTTAAAAAATCTATGACTGACCAATTTTTGGAAGTAGCTGACCTTTTTTGGAACAGCCAAAATAATTTTATAACAAATTTTAATAAAAAATTAGAGTTTTGGTTATTAAGAAAAGCTTAAGCACAATATTGTAGGTGTTGCCGTTGTTTTTTTTTCATAATTTATTTTCCATTTAAAATATTTGATTTTAGAAAATTGCCCCTAACACTTGATCGGGATTTTAACTTGCTCCTTAACAGTTTTGAACTTCTGATAATATATTTACTATTAGGCAAGTTTTGTATTTGTAAAAAAAAAGGTGACAGTGAACGCGAAAAAAGTGTGTATGTCTCTGTATGTCTGTCAGTCTCTCCGCGCATACTTCAATCTGTAGCCTAAGCAACTGAAGCGATTTTTTTCAAACTTTAAAATTAACGTTTTAAGGAGATTCCCTATAGGGTTAATTGAAATTTGGTTAAGCTCAAGAAATAACGTTACCTGTATACAAACCATACAAAAATATATAATTTATATATTTCAAAAGCGGCTCTTAAAATGTTGACGATAAAATTATAAGTTACCATTTAGGATATTGGTAACATTTTGGCGAAAAAATATTAAACAACGACGTTGACGGGTATTAACGGTACATGTTTTAGAACAGATTTTTTTTTAAATTAAATTTACTCCTTAACGGCTTCACTGATTTCACAGAAGGCCTATGTTAGTTTAAACAATTTTCCATCTAAGAATTTTCAAAAAAAAATAATTAATTTTTTTGTTTGAAAATTTAATAACTTGCAAATGGGTGAAAAATTTTCTTTTTTAATTTTTGAATTAATAAATACTAAAAGTTGGCAGACCTAATTAATTTTTTTTAAATGTTTAAACAATTTGTATATAAAAATTAATTTTTTAGAAAACCGCTATCACGATTTACTAAATTTTTCGTTCGTACATACATTAATACTTACAAAAATATCATAAATGGAATGCTTTTTTTGGAGCTCTAGCTATTTTAAATGTTATTATTATATAATATAGTAGTATAATATAATAGTTTTTTTTTTTTTTTGCAGTTCCACTATAAACAACTTATTGTGGAAAAAAATATAGAATAATTCCCAAAAAACCGTCAAGTGTAGAGTTTTCACATTGAATCCATTATACTTCACAAGTCTCTTTTTAGTGTTTGCAAAACAACTGCAACTTGTAAAGTGAAGAAAACACAAATCTTAATTAATTGAAAGCTTTAATCAAAAAAAAAAAACTGCAAGAATTTACCACCATGGACTTCAAACTATAAATTTGCTATATAAAAGATTTCCTGTAAAGTTTTCACGATTTCCACTTTAACTTCATAACTCTTAATTCCCACAGTAACATGGCTTGGCCATTTTCATTTTTCTGCCTCTCTCTCTCACTCTCTTTTGCTCTCGACTTGATGTTCTTTAATACCTTAATACTTATAGGTAGATATGGGTTTTTTATTTATTTTCAAAATTTGAATTCAAACTTAAAAGTCCCATCGAGAATAAAATTAGTTTTTTTTATTCTGATGTTCATCGCAAATGGAGAAAAGAAACCAGGATAACAAACTTCTGACAAATTTCGAACATTAAAAACTTCTACAACGAAACACTACTAATTCGCTTGGCAACTAAGACGATAGAGCAGCACAAAAAAAAATAATAAAAAAGTTTCCCAACTATTTCATTTTTTATTTCACTACGATGGATTTCGTTTTTTATGGCTCTATTGAAATAAAAAAAATTGTTCAGTGCGGTGGTTGTGTACAGATATATTATTATAGGTTATTTGCCACACAAAAAATGAACAGAACTTTGAAAATTTATCGGAGCATGACCATCGCATATTGTCATTTTGTGGAGCTAAGTGATAAAAGGAAACGAAATGAAATCTAAGTGCAAAAAAGTATCCGGATGTGATGAAAATGTCAGCGAGAATTATTCGAAGTTCAACAGAGATCGAAAGAAATAAAGCATACACATACAACTGGGTCGGTAATATCTGTTTGTGTATGTTCTTGAAGCAAATTGTAATATGTGCGTACAACAAAAAGAGAAAAAGAAAGAAAGCAGTTTATAATGTACAATTTAAACAAAAATATGAAGGTGAAGATCGCTGCATTTTGTTTTTCTTTTAAAGTTGCAGACCTCAAAAAGTATCAATGATATGGGAAAATTTCAAATACCAAAATGTTGTGCAAATAATTTTCCAGGGGCGATGTCCGTTACTTTTTTAAATTTGCATCACGTTATATTTATTTTAATTAATTTTTAACTTTTTTTTAAACGTGCAGATAGACCAAACTAACGGTTTAAAAACAAAATAAAAATGGCACTGTGTAGAACAGACCTTTTTCTAGAGGTAATATTCCTTAGTTTTTTTTTTTATTTTACTAAGCGTTTTTAGCTATAAAACATAAAAAAAGAACAAAAAACCTTAAAACCCTTATAACTTCAGATCAACGAATGCTACGTAAAAAAAAGTACACAGAAAAATTTAATTTTTCAAGCTCTAGAGGCGGTTTTTTTTTATTCATGCCTAGCAACTAATTAGGTAGGTATAACAAAACGAATAAGTAACAAAAATGCCAGTCGGCAGGTTTTTTTTTTTGCAAAAAAATACCGCTCGAATTCTATGATTGAAATTGGTAAATGGCTTGTCTCTGAGTATAGAAACAAATAGGCGGGGCTATAATTGTTGTGCGTCAGCAGCAATTTTGAAAAAACGCGATTTAGCTAATATCTCGAGAACGACTTATCGTAATTTTTTTTATATACCTACATATAGGTACAGGGTGATTGGTATAAGGTGCACCAAAAAGCTGTAATGAGTAGGTTGGGTTAAGACAAGAAAAAAATCGTGCAGGAGGGGGGGTCTACTTTCATACGTTTAGGTGAGAGGGTAATTTTCTAAAAAAAATATTTAAAATCAACGGTAAGGCTTGCAATCCCCGCCATACCTCTTTGGAAAGCCAGAAATCTCTTCTTTAATTTACATTTTAAATGAAGTTGCGTTTTCGAATAGCTAGTTTTTAAAAACTTAAATTTCAAACTCGAAATTTTGAAAAAAAAAAAAAATTTTAATTTCAAACTAATTTTTTTTATCAAAATTTTACGTTATTAAGTACTGTTTTTGTTTTCAAAACTCAATGCTCTTACTAGTTTTTAGTCAAACACTGAAAACCACATGGATCTAGGACTTTTACTTTTCAAGATATGAAAAAGTAAATGAAGCAACTTACTCATAAAACTAAGAGGAATCCGGCTAAATCTAAATGATCATTTCAGCAATCAGTTGATTATCATCACCTCGTTTTTTCTTGTTTATACTAAGATGATGGTTTCTTTATTTTTAATATCTTGAAAAGTCAAAGTCCAAGAACCATACAGTTTTCAGTGTTTCACTAAAAATTGACAAGATCATTAAGTTTTGAAAACAAAAATTATGTTTAATTACAAAAAATGTTGAAAAAAATTTGTTTGAAAGTTTTTCTTTTTTCAAAATTTCAAGTTTGAAAATTATTTTTTTAAGAAATATTCACAAACGCAACTTATTTTAACATCAAAATTAAAGAACAGTTTTGTGGCTTTCTGGCTGTTGTTTTTAAACAATTTGTTTTCCGTTTTAAGTCAATTTTGTAGAAAATTGCCCGACCCGCCTAAACGGAGGGAAATAGACCCCCCTCTCATACGAATTTTTACTTGTCTTAACCCAAACTATCTGTTACAGCTTTTTGATGTACCTTATACCAATCACACTGTATATAACAAAAAACTAAATTATCTTAACTTTGTTCTTATAAAGTTTTTTTTTTGTGACGTATACATTGAGAGGTAAAGCGTCAAAAAGTATGTTTTTCAGTTTACAAGCTCAATTTGTATGAAGAAAAGTAAGATAATTTCGTTTTCTATATTTACATATTTATATTAAACAATAATTTTTCTTCATATTAGTTAAAACGCATTTTTAAACATGGCGGCTAAAGCACAAAACTAACACCTACGCCGGCCGATTCGTTTGTATATTCTTTAATAAGAATAACCCATTTTCAATCATAAGATTCCAGCGGTATTTTTTTGCAAAAAAAAAGAATGCCGACTGTCCTTTTTGTTATAGTTAGGCAAAAATAAATGGCTTTAGATTATGAATATATAAAAAACATTGCCTCTAGAGCTTGGAAAACTAAATTTTTCTGTCTACTTTATTTACATAGCATTCGTTGACCCGAAGTTATAAGGGCTTAAAGTTTTTTGTTCTTTTTTATGTTTCATTGTTAAAAAAGCTTGATAAAATAAAAAAAAAAAAAATAAGGAACATCGCGGTTAGTTTGGTCTATATGCACGTTTAAAAAAAAAAGTTAATTTTAAAATGTTAAAAACAAATTAAAATAAATATAACGGGATGCAAATTTGAAAAAGTAGCGGACATCGCCCCTGGAAAATTATTTGCACAACATTTTGGTATTTGAAATTTTCCAATATCATTTTCGAGGTCTGCAACTTTAAAAGAAAAAAAAAAACTTGGATGCAGCGATCTTCAGCTTCATACAAAATTCATTATGAGCTTAATTTTTTCAATTTTTTTTTTTTCAAATTTTGAGTTTGGAAATTTGCTCTTAATATTGCTCTTTAAATGTATTTTCTCATTTTTATTCAATGTTTTAGAAGCCGCGTATGTACATATGTACAGGTACACGTACAGTACACGTACAATATTATGCGGTGCGACGACTGCACTACCACATTAGGGTGGTCCTTATAAAGGTCACTGTCTTATTTTGAATGACGCACCCCGCTAATTTCTTCTAAATAAATAAATACAAAGTCCTGTAAAATTTTGACTCATTTTATTAACATTAACCTGGCCCCCAAGATATCTGAAGTTTTATATTGGAAATCCCAGGTATTTTTGAACATCCAGTTTTAAAGATTCATAACTTCATTAATGATAGATAAAGAAAATTGAATTTTTACATACATGTAGTAACTTTTGTCATGTTAGAAAAAAATGTATTAAAAACAATTTTGCAGAATCTATTAAAATTCATATTAAATAAAAAAAAATATTTTTGTTTAAATGGCTATAAGTAGGGAAATAACTGTTGTAAATTTTTTTCTGATACAATTTTATGAATGTGACAAAATACAAAAGTGATTACATGTGTTCCAAAATTAATTTTTTTTTATAAATCATTACCGAAGTTAAGATTTTTCAAATTTGGATTTACAAAAATACATGGGATTTCCCATATAAAACTTGAGACATCTTGGGGCCGGGTTAACATTAATTAAATGAGCTAACATTTTACAGGATTTTCATTTATTCAAATTAAGACAATACCCTTTATAAAGACCACCCTTTAGTACATATATAAAATCCTGTTCTATCCTGTATGTATTTGTTAAGTAATATGTTATGAAACATAAGAGTATGAAAGCTAGCGAGTTAGCCCAGTGGGGTAGTGTATTGGAGTGACAAGCAGAAGATCGCAAAACCAAATCCCACATTAGCCAACTTTTTATTTTTGGCTGATCAGGCCTAAGGCTTCATAATCGTCAAGCCCGTTGTTTTTACCTTTGCTAACCCTTCATAGCCCCTTGCCAGAATCTATGTAAAGCTCTCTAGTGCCTTGCCCAAGATTGTTTTTATGCGCGGGTAGTATAAAATTGCACTGCAATAACTCTAACCTCCAGTTTCACAGTGCAAGTTTAAACTCCACTTCTGGTTTAAACTTCAGATCAAAAATTTATTCGGTTTCACAGTTTCGTTTAAACCTTGAACTGAACATACACGACCGAGCTGAACGGCTCGGAGCCAATTGGCTCCGAACATTTTGTACTGGATAAATGCCAAAAAAGTTCGGCGCCGAACCATTTGGATATTCAGCCAGTCGGAAAACCACGAACCAAATTGGTTCCGAGCCGTTCGGCTCGGTCGTGTATATGGCCAGCTTAAGTTCAACGTTTGCTACCACTATACATAATACATTATGGAATTTATTTACTCATTTTTCATAACTTATTCCACTAGAAAATCCATAGCTGCTGTTAAAGTAGTTATTTCTCTTTTGTTTGCACAATTATTGGTTTATTTTTTTTAATTTTGTTCGTGTCACTTGAAAAAAAATTTCGGCCAATTTATCAACGATCCAAAATGATTGTTGCTGTTTCGCGTGTTCTTTGCTTCAGACAGAGAAAGAATGGACAAGGAAAGCTACGTACTGTTTGCAATACGTCACTTGGCAAAGCGAAAACGTACAATGCTGCCAACTCTTTTTCATAAAATCTAGTTATGCGAAGTTCAACTGATCTGAAGATCAGATTTCACTTTGAAACCCGTCTAGTTTAAGGTTCAGCTGATCTTAAGTTTAAACTCCCACTGTGAAACTGGGGGTAAGTCAAAGCAGAGTTAACCCGAGAGTTAACCCCGCACAAAATTTCATTATTAAATCTGAGAGACTCAAGGCAAAACTAGATGAATGTATTTTGCCAGTGTTGATAAATTTACTACAAATTAAATTTACAATCTCATGGGTATGATTTATATTTGAGGGAGAAACTTATTTAAATATTTGTTAATCGTAATACGTTAGAAGAAAATTATCATTAAATAAATCTAAGACTTCGTGCAGAACCCTAGAGCGGTATAGACTAACATTTGTAATCATTAATTGTTATGTGGGTGTCATAAAACAAAAAGAATGTAGGTACACGTACAGGGACCTACAATTTTCTGCCAAATTTGAATTGATTTTTAATTCTAAAATAGAATATTATTTGTTTTAGTTAACAAATTTTATTTTGCAAAAAATATTTTTCCATATCAAACTATAATGCATTCATTAAATTATTTGAAGCCGCAATAATAATAAAAGAATAAAAAGGCAATTACGTTGCGGTAGAGACACAGAAAATTAATTTTTATTGAAAAAAAGAGCAAAATAAATAACATATAGGTAGGTATGTTTAAATTATGTATAATACAAAAATTAATATGCATATCATATTTTTAAAATGGGATTAAATGTGTTCAATAATAAATCCCTGAACAATTTCGTAACCTTAAAAAAAATATTGTCCTAAAAATAATTAATTGCGAATTAAAAAAAAAAAAAAACAATATGAAAATACTTGTTAAATTTAAAGCAAAGAACGTTGGTCTCATATGTAATACGTGGTTAAACAATTCGACATGTAGAACACCTTAGTCATTAACAATAAAATGAAATAGACATAATAAAGAAAGCTTGTGAAAAATATTAGAAGTACGTATACGCCCGAGTGTACTTTAGTTCTAAATTAGATTTTAAACGGTAACGGGTCTATTGTATCGGTTGAAGGGATCATGAACAAAGATATTTATGTTTTTAAGAGCTGATAGATGATATGGGAGGGGATGTATTGCCAAAATATGAGTATAAGGGTTTATAGGTGAACATGTGTCGCGATAATGAAAATAAAAGTATCGAGTTCAATTGATAGGATTGTCAATATTACGGTTTTTGAACAAAATTAAATGACAGAGTATCAAAAAATATGTTTTTTTTTATAAATTATTGTGATTATGTCGCTTATAATTTTTTAATATTTTTGTTGCTTCGAATTTTTTAAATTGTTAATTATTTATTCTTGTTACCATCTTTTTTTAATTTTGATTTTCTTTGTCTATGAACTACGGCAATAATTCTAATTTTGTTGTTTAAGGAAACTGCATTTAAAAATGATTGTTGAAAAAAGAATTTATGATTTATTTCGATTTTTAAAATGATTATATAATTTTTACTTGTTAAAAAAATAAATAAAGAGTAAACAGTAAATAAAATTACAATAAACCGTGAAATTCAAGAAAAAACAAATAGAGGGATAAAGCTGTTACATTATTCTTAAAATTTAAAAATTAAAAAATCAAAATACATGTATATATTATATAAACATTATATATTTTTGAATGTGGGTGCTTAAAAGAATTATTACAAAAGAAAAATCAACAAAAAAATTGTGCAATAGTAGTTCAACAAAAAAAAAATGGGCACGAGTGGATCGCACGAACTTGCTCTCGTAGCTAACAACTTTAGTGTAGCTTAAAATTGACAATGTGCATATATAGTGGTTCTATAAGTTTTAAAAACATTTTAAAATATAAATTATTACCAGGGAAAGGATTTTGCTAACTTTGCCTATTTTTTTGCGTGATCGTAGGAAAGTATCGACTTTATACAAACACGATTCATGTCCTCTTGATTCAAAATATATGTATTTTATTTTGCCTTTTTACCCGTTAGTGCTTTTTTTGCCTTTTTTACCCGTTAGTGTCTTTTTTGTCAATTTTGACTTGCTTGCTTTTTTTGTTACCAAAGTTAAACCAAAAAATCTTCAAAAAAAATTCTACAAATACAAACTGTTTGTAGTTTTTCCATTTCCAGTTGAGATTATTTCACTTAAAAGCATGATCGTAACACAATCTAAGGCGCACAGAAAACAAATTTGCTTGCCCTCAACATACAAGAACAAGTAAGCGATAGAGGAGACTGTAGATAGAGTAACTATGATCTTTTCTCAATAAAATTTCTTGTCCTTTTTTTGTTTTTTTTTTTTTTTACTCATAAAAACTAGATCTTTGCATTTCTCTATGAATGATCGTGCATTTCCTTGCACTGCAAATATCAATGAAAATTTGGAAAAATCAAAAGGGCCAATAATTGCAAATGAAGTGTTGAAAAAGTTCACTACTGTTTTTAATGTAAATCGTGGACTTAAAACTGTTAAGCAAATGCTGTTATAAATGGCAAACGTCAACTCTACATTTTCCGAAAACGTTGAAGTGAATGATGTAGAGACTAGAGAGTTTAAAATGGGCTCCACTCCTGTCTGTTCAAGTAGAAAGGTTATTTAGCTCATTTAAGACGCTTGTAAGAGACAATCGTAGAAGGTTGTTACATTAGAAATTCAAAACGCTGTTGGTAGTTCAATGCTATTTTAGTTAGACGTTAAGTTATGTTTATATTCTTTTTATTTAATAAATGCCTTTTTTTCGCCTTTTTAAGAATTTTTGTTTGCCTTTTTTGATTTTTTTAGGTCAGCAAAATCCTTTTCCTGATTATTACTATAAATTAATATAATTTTTTTAATGGCTAAAACGGATAGAGCTCAAAAAAAAGTATGCTATCTGATTTGCTTGATAAATATGAATTTATGAAAAAAAATTTTCAAAAAGCCTTAGAGCGGTTTTTTTTTTTAAATAATTTTTTATATATAAAAATTCTTGAAAATTAAATTTGGAATGCCGACTCTTAGTATTTAATAAAATACAATTTTTCACAAAATTAAAAAAAAAATCATTAACCCGTTTTCAAGATATTGAATTTTCAAAAAAAAATTTCAATATTTCTTAAAAATCCAAAAATTATATTTTTGAAAAATTTTATATGCAAAATTGTTAAAATTCTAAAGGACCTTTTACACAAATAAATTGGTTGAAATCGGTGTAGCCATTAACGATAAATTTTACCGTTAAATTTATTAAAAAAAAAAAGTTTTAAACTTTAACTTTAAAATGTTAATTATAAAAAAAAAACTCGGAAATGTTTGTACCTACAGTGTTCAATAACATTTTAACTAAACGAAGCATTTAAAACCAATTTATCTTACAATTTTTAAGAATACAAACAAAAAATATGGGGAAAAGCCGAAAAAAAATGTTTTTGATTTTATTTGTTATTAAAATAAATATTTAAACAAAGGAGAATATGGACGAAAAGCTGTAAACCATGGGGTTTAGGTGGTATATGGCAACAAAGATTGCAATTAGAGAAAAAATTAATTGCAATAGTGTTCCATTGAAATCACAGTATTGGTAACTTTCAATGAATTGAATAGACCCAGAAATAAAGGAACTTATATATCAATGGCCAATAATAGCGAATAATATCATAGTTGGCAAATAATTCGCTTAACAGTATACAAATTCAATTTTTTTTTATTCGATTTAGTGAAATGATGAATATGGATAATTGTGCGTCTAGTGCCCACAATTGAGATACACAACGTTGGAAAGCTTAGTTCAAGAGCATCATTTTTGAATAAGAACAGAGAAATGTAAACCATGGGGTTAAGGCAGTATATCATAAAATATAAAACAATTCGTCTATTGTTATTCGAATTTGCAAAGTGTTTTCTTATTTTTCGGTCACTTATTTTAGCCAATCCCATTGCTTTGGACAAAACAAATATTCGTATGTTGGTACACTCCATAATACTCAATCATTTTCATAGATCTCCTTTCCCAGCACTATGTCCCATATATATTTTTGCCCATTCTCCTTTTAAATGCAATATTTGTTGACTAGCATAGAAATACCGGAAAATTATAAAAAAAAATATGCCAAAACATGGCCATGGGACATGATAATCAGAAACTTTTTAAAGCACAAATCGTTGAATATGGTAGTTACCCGCTTTGAAAAAGTTAGATCAAAAATTTTAATTTATCATCAAGGGAACCACATAAAAATGGTTAACACAAAACTTGAAGAAAATCCTTGTATTCGCTTAGGCTATACCTACTTAGATCAATTTCAATTCGACCGCACAAACGCACGCACAGACAACGCGTACGTCATATCGAAAATCTCTTCTCTGTACCTACTTTTCCATCATTGTGGAGATGTTTTTGAATAAATCCTCAAATTTTTTGCACGAAACCAAAGCACCAAACCAAAAAGTTATTTTGCCCTATAAAGGAAGTAAAAATTTCACATTTCATCAAGATCAAGATAGATACACTCAATCAAGGCAGACGGCACAGCCATGCACTAATCATTTATGTACAATTGTAAATATATTTAAGATACAAAATTTTGAGGAAAAATAAATCTTATATTATCTTATCACTACGTCCTATACCCACAAAAAGGTAGTTTTAAACTTCATAATATCAACATTTTGGTCAAATATTAAAAACGCATAATTTCACCTCAAATATGTACCTAGTTACCTTCCTACTTGCCCAAACAAACGCGTTCAAATATGCTCCCGACCTCACCTTAATAAAAAAAAAAAAAAAAAACTGTCCACATAATTGAAATAATTCGACTACCATAGCCACAATATACATAGGTAATTAATTCAATTGAATCATCCGTCAAGTTTCCAATTAAAATGTTTTCATTTAATAAACGTTCCCCATAATTATTATACACCTACATACCTACCTATAATAAAACACGTTATTAATCAGTTCCACGAAAGATATAATTTATTTATCCAGCTTTATGTGTGGCAATAAATTAATTAAATAAACTCACCTTTGATTCTTGTGAAGAAAATCAGCAGGCATAATCCAATCAGCCTCGTTCGTATCCTCAATCCTTGAATGTTGATCATTTTTGGAATTTTTTTTTTGATTTTTTAAATTTATTTCTAGAGAATTTATAATTAAATTGCAAACCTGAAAAACACTTATACGCAGAAGTATTATAGCACACTGATGGATTTGTAATCCTCTTTTATTTTTTTTTTATTTTTATTTTTTTATCACGTTATTAAATTTTGAAGCCCTCTCTTTTGGGTTAAATAATTTTCTTCTTGTTGATAATTTCACTGCACAGTGAACAACTGATGGATTTTTTTGATAGAGATACAATTTAATTTACCTATAAATATTCGTAAATCATTTCAACCGCACATGCTTAACATAAACGAGTCAACCAGCAACACGCTAACGCCAAACAAAAATTTAAATTGAATCTTCTTCGAAAATCTTAATCAAGTTTTCCTTTGATTTTTTTTTTTTTTTTTTTTTTTAATTAATTTACAAGCATGAACCGCAATTCAAAGAAGAAGTCACAAAAAAACACCGCTCTGTGGTCCCTTTTTGACACAAAGAAAAAGAAGAAGAAGTCACAAAAAACCACCGCTCTGTGGTCCCTTTTTGACACACTCGGGATTCAAAAATCTGGAAAAACCACGCGCTGCTTGCTGACAGGAAAAGTGTGTCACCCACATTAATTCCACCCACCACTTGCCATATTACATGCTGTTGTCAGGGTTAGCTTTGAGAAAGTATCCTGTTTTCCACATCACTTCACTTTTTAAATCATTCCTAGGATGATTTTCTTCCTTCTAGACGACATCATGTGGGATTTTATATCTCGGAACAAAAATTTTAAGGTTGAGCAAAATAAACGATTTTTCTCCAAAAAAAATTATATAAATCCAATGCCCCCCGATGTCGGTGAGAGGATGGGACGGTTTAGTGGATAAAATTGCTGGAATTAATTTTTTTTTCTTTCCAAATCACCGAACGGGAAAATTCCCTTTTCAATTTTGTATCCACAAATCTATCTACCTATTTAACCATGCACCGGCTGTACATGCAAAGCTGCATACAAATAACCACAGATCCGATTAGAATAAGTTAATATTTTTTTAAATTTAAATGCGGCGTGACCGACACGTTGACCCAAGGAGGCAACACGACCATAAAACGTAACGCGGGCAAATTTAAGCTGAGATTCAGATCCCTTGCAACCGGAATTCGCATGGATGAATGGATGGAGAAACTGTGCCTGATGATGAATCTGTATCGCGACAGAAAATATAAATCAAACGCGTGCTACACATCTGAGATACAGGATAAAACTACTCGTTCGAAGGGATCCGTTTGGTTTGTACCGAAATCGGGTGGCAATGACTGTGTGGGATGTTTTTTTGTTGGATTTTTTTTTTTCGTATTTCATTTTATTGCTGCGAGATATACTTTGCCGAGTAGCCGAGTTTCAATGTGGAGTCTTCGGAATTACCCCCATCATCAGCTGGTTTTTCTTCATGTGAAATCACGGAGAGTGAATACAGAATTGGGATTTTCAGTTGGGATATTATTAATTGAAGAGTAGAAAGTGATATTTTGTTTGGAGAGCCTTTCGGAGTTTGCTCTCTTCTAACAAAAACAAATATAACAGAAGACATTTTCGGTGATTGGGAAATTTTAACAGAGTTTTAACAGAAATTATTTGTAACAGGTTAATAATTTAATTTTGCCATCCAAATGAAGAAGGACGGAATAAAGAGAAGAGATTTTTCGGTTGTAAAGGTAAATAATTGAGTCAGTTAGTGGCCTTGAAGCTGTGGGCTATTCCTTTGATTCAATAATGAAATAGAACACTTACACGTTTAGAAGTAGTATTGGTATATAAACATAACGAAGTCTGATTTTTATGAATAACTTTTAATAAGTTTAACACTGTTCTGTACAATATTATCATAATATGCCATAAAATGTAAGATGTTAATATACTTGAAGATACAGACTCAAGTGCAGAACAACTACTTTCAATAGAAATTTATGTTAAAGTGTAAAAATCATCGGTGGGTGGAAAAATCAGGCCTTTGCCCTTTAAAAGGTGATGAATAGATGGAATTTGAAGTTTATAAAATTCATCAAGTTAAAACAATATTAAAGTTTTTGACCTTAGGTATTAAGTGAAAGAGGTTTTGGGAACAGGGTTGCCGTCCTTCTTCTTCTTCCACAACGAAAAATATTTTCATATCGCTAGATTTGCGACGTTTGAAGGTATTTGTGAGTTGTGACATGCAAATACTATTTTTACTTTTGATACATTAGATTCGTAAACTGTAGTGAAATTAAGCCTGGCTGTAATATTTTTTTGAAACCAGGGACTTGTGCTGAGCTATGCAACCTATCAAATCCTTGTCATTGAGTGTTCTTTCGATTGTTATGCTGCTTACTGCTATGCCATGGACTTGATTCACTTCACCCCGTCACAGCTGATGTCAAAAACGGACTTTTCTTTGCATAAGCAGCGATAATACGATCATCAGCAGAACTTATCTTTTTTGAAAGCGGGTTTCTCGGATAGCGTTGGTCGTATTATGAGTTTCATGAAATTTGATGGCATTATACACTAATTTTCTTGGTCGTCCCACCATTATTTCCGATTTCGTGAACTGTTTTACCGTTATTTTCTTTAATGCCCATCTAGTCAAAAAATATTCTAATATTTTGCTAAAAAAAATCCTTTAGAACAACTTGCTTTGAATTGTCGGTTACTTTTTCTTAAAATCTGACCAAAAATACAGCTATTTTATACTATAAACACAATTTTAACCTCATGTGCTAATTCCGTGGCCACCGAAAATTGAGCAATCGCATACTTCTCATATAGAATTAATAGACAAATATGTGTAAATAACGGTAAATTTGCAGGGATAATAGGGGATGCAGTCCAGATTGCAATAATGTGTATAAAGTTTTTAAGAAAGGGTTTTGTCAACTTGTATACGACTAGGTTAACTGAAAAAAGCATAATGCGCTAATTCTCTGGCCAACACTGTATACCTACACCTACATAAGTACTATATGGTAAGTTATGGATTCGTAAAAAAAAATCGAACTCGAGTTATTAATTTTCCTCATTTCCACATTATCTACGATTATAGAGAACGCGAAAAAAGTGGGTCTCGCAATTCTATCTATCTGTCTGTCCTCGCCCCTACAGCCTTAAAAGCTGGAGGTATTTTTTCAAACTTTGTACATAGTGTTTTTTGACTAATTTGCCCACACAATTTTTTTAAATTTTTTTTAAGACCAAAAATAACGGTACCTGCCATACAATTTTTTTTTTTTTTGCCAAAAATGAAAATGATGTTCATCTCAAAAACGGGTCCGAGGATTTTGTTAAAAAAATTCAAATAAATTAAATAAGGAAATGCTTTTTTTTAATAATTTTTTTATTTTAATAAATTAATATTTTGGGTACCTCCAGTACTACCATTTTTTTGTTTTTGATATTCTCGAAAACAGTTATGTCGAAATGTTTCATTTTTTGTATAGTAAAACTTCTAAAAAGTATAAACATTATTGTGAACCAAAATTTTGAAAATTTAAAAAGAAAATCAAAATTTTGTTTTTGAAAACTAAATATTTGGAAAACGACTTTGTCAATATTTTCAAAACTAGTAAGATAGTTTCTTATTATTTTGTAGAAGACTTGAAAAAAAAAATCGTTTTTCTAAATTCAATAATAACGGTACCTTTCATACAAATGTTGAAAAACCGTTAAGAAAACAATTATTTTTCGCGAAAACGGCTCCAAGAATTTTGATAAAAAGATGAGCGTTTACTATTTAAAGTATGGCCAATATTTTGATGAAAACAAACTTTATCAATAACAGTTAATAAGGGTACCTGTCATAGAACCGACTTTTTTGTTTCCAAATTTCTCGTTGACAGCTACTCCGATTACAAAAAAATTTTCTCTACCAAAATATTAATTGTAGTAAAGTAGCTCGTAATTTTTTTTCAAAATCGTAAGAGCCGTTTTTGAAATAAATCAGTTTTTGTATATTGGTAGGCACCGTTATTTTTTGAGTTAAAAAAAATTTCAATTTCCCCTCTAAGGAATCCCATAAGAACCTTAAGTCCAAAGTTTGAAGAAAATCGTTCCAGCCGTACAGGCTGCAGGTCGAGGTGCGGACAGACAGACGGAGAGACAGACAGACAGAATTGCGAGACCCACATTTTTCGCGCTGTCTTTCATCGTTATGTTAGGGAAAATTATTATCTCGAGCTTTTTTTTATACGAATCCTAATTTTTCCCTATACTACGTATATCGAAAATAAAAATTCAAAAAACGGATCGGTTTTCTTAAAAATTATTTTTATATTGTACCTATATAAAAAAATGTTGAACATTTTAAAAATTAAACTTGATGATCCAAATTTTATTATTTAATAGGTAATATACAATTTTTTACAAAATTTGAAAAAAATCATTAACCCGTTGGCAAGATATTGAATTTTCAAACATAAAAATTGAATATTTTTTTAAAAACCAATTATTTTTTTTTTGAAAATTTGTATATGTTTAATTGTTAAAATTTGTAAGGACCTTTTGGTTAAAATCAGTGAAGCTATTAACGTGCAATTTGAAAATCAAAAAAACCGATTCAATAACGGGTACCGACCGCTAATAACCATTATTAATATTTGTTTAGCAAAATATAAAGCTTACCTTACAAAGTATTTTTTTTTGTAGAACATTAATTAAAGCGGAAAATGTCAACTGTAATTATATTATAATCAAAATCACCCTTTAGCATAAATGTGTTATTCAAATTAAACAGTATCATTTATTTTATTATTTGTAAAAGTTATTTATCGAAACAAAAAAAAGACTTCGTATTAATAATATAAAACAAAGCCATTTAATGTGCAAAAAGTTAATATATTAATTATTTGATTTAATTGAGATTTTTTCTTGTTTTAATAAAAATTAAAAATACATTAACAAATTTATTCAAGGACAAGGAATAATTTCCATCGCACCACACAGGTCTAGCTGTCTATATTATTTGTATGTCCATTCTCCATTCCTTGAAACGATTTTACCATTATGCCCTATCACCCTTATTGAATATTTATGAGTGAATATTAATGATCCTGAAATTAAATGTCATCATGCTTGGTTGTCTAATGAGATACATAGGTAGCTAGATTTATATACCTACTATAGAAAATAGGACTTAATAAATGTTTTTTATTTCTTTTTGTTTTAAATCCGCTGATGGATGAAATTACTTCGAAATAATTATTCAACTTTGATGAACAATTATTTGTTATTGCCGTATATGTTGTGTTGGTGCTTTGTGGTCAAAAAGCATCACATCTTGTTTATTCAAACTCATCTTTAAGTTAATTTATTTTTTTTTTATTTTGACTTTGTTGGTGTAACTTGGAAGAAATGATATTTTTATTTAAGCTTATAATGTTTACCTACCGAGTGCAAAATAAATTCCTTAATTTGGTGTTTCTTTTTTTTTAATTTTCTTAAAAGCTTTTTAATTCTAAGAATTTGTATTTGACACAAAAATTACTTCAATATTAATAATAAGGTTGGTATTTTTGTTTGAAAGTAATTGAGTGCTTTTAAATTAATTATAATTATTTAATAAGAATAAAATTGAATTCATGACTTTTATTGCTCTTGTTATTGATTTCGTATAGGTTAGGTAATGTTAGGTTGAAGTGGCTGCCAGCAAGGGACTGACACACTTAGACCATAAGTTGGTCCGTTGTGATACCACGTGAATCTAGAGAGATTTTCTCCCCGCTCGTTAAAACATTTCGTATAGGTACTTGCTGAATATTAAGATGATAAAGCTGTTGTAAAAGTGGTCTGATTACTGTTTTAAGACTTTTGAAGTTAAAGATCTTTAATATAGCTAGTACCTACACCTAAAATACAACATTCATCAACACACCAAATTTTTTCCCCATGAAAGTTGGCGAATAAGTTACAATTTAACATGAGAATGTTGAATCAAAGGAGTCTATAAAAATATCTTGTATGGAAGGGTGTTTTTTTTTTTTTTTTTTTTTTTGTTTGAAAGTGTGAGGGGGGAGAATTGTTGTGCTTCAAACGAAAAGATATACTTTGTTACAATCTATGCTTATAGCACATGATTTCAAGGTATTTTCGAATGGAAAACCTAATGAAATTAAATTTTAGACGATAAGACTACCCAAAATAATGTTGTAGTCCTTTTTGTGTAAATTAGACTATTTTGTTGCGGGAAACTCTTTGGAAATAATGGTCCGTTGATGCAAATTTGTATAAAATTGTCATTTCTCATTAAAACCCAGAAAAAGAAGAGTGAATAAAATATAAATCGTAATAGGGAGAAAAAAGTTTGGGACATTACCAAAAAACAGTTCATTTCATTTAATTTTTCATTTATTTGACAATAAGGGTACCTACAGTATGCACTACTGGATCGGACGAACTTGCTCTTGTAGTTAACAGCTAGATTGTAGCTAGATGTATTGACGATGTATGTTTAAGTTTTAATAATTATAGGGTTGGCCACGAAACGAGAAAAGTCTCCGTCTCAGACCGAGAAGATACGAGGCGAGACTGCCTTTTAAGCATCCGAGACGAGACCGAAACTAGACTTCCTTTTAAGCATCCGATACCCAGACTTAAGTATATAAGACCGACATTAGACCATGACGAGACTCAAAATTTTCAATTTTAACGAGACCGAGACGAGACTTACAAAAGTCTCACCGAGTCTCTTCTCATGGCCAGCCCTATTAATAATGCTATGTTAAAAACTATCTATGTATCGTCGCGACCAATAAAATTTTTAAATTTTGAGATTGGATAGAAATTGTTAGTACGAGTATTATCTTAAAATATATTAACGAGTAGAAAGCTTTTGCAGCTAGTGCTCTCTCTTATATTAGAATATAAATTGTAATTTTATGTTAATAATTAATAATGTTAAAAAATGTTCAAAACAAAGAATTAATTTTTATTAGATGCTTAAATTCCTAAGCTTGATCCCAATAATTGATTTGTTGAACTAATATAATTTTATGAAATAAAATTGAAACTAAATTCAAAAAAACAAATTTGGAACGCGAATTTTAAGTAATTATTTTAATAGGTACCTACACAAAACATACAAATTTAACTTAAAAAATTTAAAACCTGTTTTGAAAAATAGATTTTCCAAATAAAAAATATTTTTTTTTTTTTTTTTCAAATCAGAAAAACATTTTTTTTTTTAAATTTTGATAAGCAATATATTAAAATTATTTATTAGCATCTGCACAAAAAAAATGATACAATCATTTTATCCAACAACGAAAAAGTCAAAAATATGAAAAAAAAAAAGTGGTTCTACTATTAGTTAATAAGAATAAAAAATAAAATATTTTTTTACTTGCGATATATAGCTACATAGGTAGGTACTATAAGGCAAGTTATGGATTCGTAAGAAAGATCAAACTCAAGATAATAATTTTCCCTAACATTACGATGATGGAGAACGCAAAAAAGTGGGTCCCACAATTCTGTCCGTCCTCGCCCGTACAGCCTAAACGGCTGGAAGGTCTTTCTTCAAACTTGGAATATATAGTGTTTTTTGACAAATATGCGTAGCGGTACCTGCCATACAATTTTTTTTTTTCGCCAAAAAGGAACATAATATTTTTCTCAAAAACGGGTCAGAGGATCTTGTTAAAAAAAATTCAAATAAATTAAATAAGGAAATTCTACTTTCTTCATTTTCATAAATTGAATATTATGGGTAGGTACCTATACAGTACAAGGATTTTTTTGGTTTTTGATTTTCTCGAAAACAGTTAAATTGAAAATTTTCATTTTTGTATGGTAAATCTTCTAAGAAATATAAACATTACTGAGAACCAAAATTAAAATTAAATTTTTTTTTTTTGGAAAACTAAATATTTTGAAAACGGCTTGGTCAATATCTTCAAAACTAGGGGTAAGATAGTTTTTTATTATGTATTTTGTAAAATGCTTGAAAAAATCATCTTTCTAAATTTAAAAATAACGGTACCTTCCATACAAATGGTGTAAAACCGTTAAGCAAAAAATTATTTTCCTCGAAAAAGGCTCGAAGAATTTTGATAAAAAGATGTGCTTTTACTTTTTAAGGTATGGTCAATATTTTGATGGAAACAAAGTTTACCAATAACGGTTAATAACGGTACCTATCATAGAACCGATTTCTTTGTTTTCAAATTTCTGGTTAACGGCTACACCGATTTCAATTTTGCAATTTTGCATATACCACGTAATTTTTGCTTTTTTAAAAAAATATTGAAATTTTTTTTTTTTGAAAATTCAGTATCTATCTAGTAACGGGCTAATGAATTTTTTTTTTTATTTTGAGTAAAATATTATTTATTAAATACTAAATGTTAGCATACTAGATTTTATTTTTGAAAATGAGCGAAAAATTTTATATATACAAAATTAATTTTGAAGAAAACCGCTCTAACGATTTTAATTTTTTTTTTTTCATAAATTAATATTTATTTATTTTATTTATTTATTTATTTATTTCATGAATATCCTACGTACATTAAGACAAGATTGTCATATAACTTAGACATAGGCTACAACTATATAATATTTTTACAAAAGCTAGTTTTCGACAATTATTGTGAAGAAAAAATAAAAAATATTGGAAAATTTATACCTTATGCATTCAAATTAAAGAAAAAAGAAGAAAAACGGAATTTTTTTTTAAAGGTAAAGAAAGAAAAAGAAGAAAAATAGGAAGGAAAAACTCTGAAGGGTTATTTAATGTTATTTATCAAACAAATCAGATAGCATACTTGATTTGGAGCCCTTACTCTCAAAGCCATTAAAATAATAAATTTATATTAATTTACAGTAATAATTTATTTAATTTTTTTTAATGCTATCAATCAACATCATCAATTTCTAGCTACGTTAAAGTTTTTAGTTACGAGTACGAGAGCAAGTTTGTGCGATCCAGTCGTGCCCATTTTTTAAAATTGAAAATCTGATTGCACAAATATAATATCACACATATTTGAGTATCAAAATTCTTAGAGCCGTTTTCGAGAAAAATACAAGTTTTCCAATGCTTGTATGGAAATGGAAGATACCGTTGTTTTTTAATTTAAAAACATGAATTTAAAAAAAAAAAAATCTATAAAATAAGAAAAAAAATTTTAAACAAAGTTTTAATAAAATGAACGAGTCGTTTTCAAAATATTAAATTTTCAAAAAGACAAATATGTAACGTTAAAACTTCTCCATACAAAATATATGAAAGATATTAACAGAACCGTTTTCGATCTAATTTTTTGATTTTTTTTTTTAAAGAAAACCTTTAAGCCGTTTTTGCGAAAAAATATTTTCCTTTTCGATAAAAACCTTAAAAGAAGCAAGAAAAAATGTTGGGCATATTACTCAAAAAACAGTAGGCCTACATAGGTGTCAGGTTTCAAGAAAATCCATTTAAGCGTTAAGGCTGTAGGTACGCAGACAGACATACAGATTTCTTATTTTCAAATTTCTTGTTAACGCCTTGACCGATTTCGACCAAATTTTGTATGGAGAGAGCCCTACACAATTTTTTTTTTTAGTCATTTTTGGATACAAAATATATTTTTTTTTTTTGAATTCAATATATACAAAACGGGGTTCATGTTTAGTAAAATTGTATTGTAGGCCTTTTTTATTGGTAAGCAAAATTTTACTCTGTAAACAACAACAAGGGAAAAGTGCGGATACTACTTGGCTATTTGGTTTAGGGGAAGGGGGACACCTTAGGACACTTTTTACAAAAATCGCTCTTGATCCCTTAAAAAGCTGAGTATCCCTTCGAATCTTAAAAATTATTGTTGCTTGTTGTTTTACCTTTCAATATGATATTGAAGTGTATATATGTATGTATATAACGATTTATATATTTTTTTTTATTTTAATAAACTCTTTAAATAGTCCCAACCTGCCCCTTTGGGGCAGGTTGGACAGCCATGAGGCAGTTTTGGACATGTCTGAATTTGACGCTTTCAAGTAGTTTTTATGTATTTATTTAACAGAAAAATAAATTATTTCAAAACATAACATCAAATCAAAAATTAATAAAATATAGGACTGAGTTTTATATGTAATTCCATATTTAATGTTGATGAGTTCCATAGCCCTGTTCTAATTTTCGGTCGAATATCATATTCAATTTCGATTTATTGTTTTCCTTGTTCAAATTCGGTTTCATTCGTTCAGGTTTTATCTGTCGAATTGAGAATCAGAATATTTATACTGATTTCTATGAAAACTGATTTCGCAAAATGAAATAAATAAACAATAAACTGAATTTAAACAAGCAAAACAAAAACGACTTTTTCTGACTTAAAAAAAGAAAACGTAAAAAAATCCACACTTAAAAAAAAAAAAAAATATTCTGCCCTTCATCTTTGTCTAACTTTGAAGTGGGAATGAGATAAAGCAGATAGAAGTGAAAACAAATTCGGAAGAGTCAGTCCAATGTGAACACCGTCACAGAAAAAACAACACATTAAACAAAAATCTCCCAAATTTAAACCTCAGTGTCATTGTGTTATGCAAAACAAGTTCCATAGCTTGGAGAAAATCGAGTTCATTAGGAGTGGTTTTTTTATTTTTCTTAGAATGTCTGACAATTGTTGCACAAATTACCGAAAAAAATTCTTCAAAGTGATAAAAAAGATTAAGATTAGGACGTGTCCAAAAGTGCCCCTTGTGCACTGTCCAAAAGTGCCCCGAGGGGGACAAAAAACTAAAAAGCTCATATTTTTTTTTTAAAACAATGGAAATTGTTAAGATTTTGGTTGAATTACATCAGAACACACATAAACATTATAATAAAACACTTCTAACTTGTAAATTGAGCATCATTTTAGAATAATATACTTATGTCTGGGAATAAAAAAATTTACAACGGTCGTCTGAAAACACACTTTTATTTTTTTAATTTTTATTTAAGTTGGTATCGTTTCAATATCCATCAGATATGTGTTTGAAGTGGAGTTGCCACTGTAAAATTTTATTAAAATACTGAAAAGTTTTTATTTTACTATTTTTTTTTTTTGAAGTTCTCCTAAGCTGCCCCCGTCCTAAGCTGCACCCCTATCCCCTACAGTGTAAAATTTTGCTGCGCTGCGTATACGCATATATACGTACCAATAAAAAGGGCCTTATATGAAATTTTAAAAAATGGTATATATTAAAAAAATTTTAAATATACAAAATTAACATTTGAATAGCTATTTGGTTTCAAAAAATCATAATTATCAAGCAAAAAAAAATGTCAACACCTTGTTTAAAATTTGATAAGAAAGTCCACATTTTTGGCGAAAGGGACCCATTTTCAATTGGATTTCAAAAAAAATAAACTTAAGTAACGTCTGATTCAATTAAAATAAAGCATATTTCTATACATTCTATATGACCTATCTACATAACAACCTATCTATATTCTACGTTCCCAGTAACGATTCTGTTATATAGACATTATTTACCTTATACGAGTATCTAGGGACATAAATTTAACCAAGATCTATTATTTATTATTTGTTTCTATTTGTTTATTCAATTATACGGATTCTCGAGTGGTTCGCATAGAAATACGTTAGGTATGTTCTTTAAGTCATCAATTTTGATGGACATCTATTGTGACTTGCTTATAAATTAAATCTTAGTCTTATACTTTTGTATGAACATACAAATACTTCATTCGTTCTTCTATATGAAAACCAAAACACAACGAAAATTTCAACGAAACAATAAATGTCATAATTTCTTGTTATTAATGATTTTTGTATTTGAATAATAACAAGAAATGTATGTAAATGGTGATGTATAATAATCATTTATAAAACACTTTATAATATTAAGTTCGTTTAGTGACATTCAGTAGGGGTAATAAATGTATTTTATGACATGCAAATAAATAAGAGAAAATTGAATTTAACATCTACAATCTAAATAGAATAAAAATAAAATAAATCGGGTGGCACAACGGCTCATGAAGAACCAGGGCCTAGTGACTAACAACTCGCAACCATTCCTGTGTGCGCCTTTCGACAGGAATGGAATGGAAGGGATCTACAATTTTATGCCGAATCCGAACGGCTAGACGAGGAGCACTTATTCGTGACAAGTGATACTCTTGGAGGATTTGTCAATTCCTCGCAAGAGGCAGGTGCCCTGAAAAAAAACTTTTTAGTTTTTTAGGTGGACGAGGCTGGGATATCTAAATTTTTTCTTCCTAATGTCTCATTTAGATTTAATGTACATACATACCAACTACATGCATAGTTATTCGAACATTACCTAAATTTTTTTATTTATTTAAATATTGTGGAATATTCGTTTAGTAATTTCTAAACTTTTTCAAGGTTTAAGGCTTTAGTACGGTGCTTTTAGAATTCGTTATATGGGGCTCTGGGAAATAAATCCGAAATCAGGTTTGACTTTCACATTGGAAAGAGTATTGGTACACGAGTCTAAAACCACATTTTGCACAACTGAACCTGGTGTTATTTAGCCGCCATTTTGTTTTTAATGGTCGCTTGGGTTTTGGCGCGTAACTCGCGTATTATTCATCCTAGATGAAAAAGTTTTGCCACAAACTTGTAGCAAATTTAATTATCTATAGAATATGTTAAGCAAATTTTTTGGCTAATCTTTATGGTTTAAAAGTTAAAGAGCTTTTTGTTCAAAAAAGTAGGTGTTGAATTTTTTATTTTCACCATATCTTTTTTATTTGTCATTAAAAAAAAAAATTACGCGACAAAAGTTGTAGAGACTTCAATTATCTATAATTTGTATTTTAACACTTCTTGAAGTTTTTCAGTTTTTGACTACAAATTGATAAGGGCATTGAATTTTGGAAACAAAAATAGTACCTAACTACGTGAAATTTTGCGAAAAAACTATTTTTTACCATTTTTTTTTTTCAAAATTTTGAGTTCAAACATTATTTTTTCAAAAACTATTCATTGAAAGAACTTTATTTAAAAAGGAAATGAAAGAAGGGACTTCTGGCCCTTCATTAAAATATAACAAGGCATTGTACATGTTACCGTTTTTCTGTTTAAAGTCAATTTTTTAGAAAATTGCCCCTCCCACTTTACAGCCGCCACCAGGGACTGCCCGACTTGCATTTCTTTTATTAGCCTTAATACAACTTTCGACTCATATAATTTTTTTTTGGTTCATTTTCGTACGCCAAATCTGCTGTGGGGTCTTAGACTATAACATCTCGCCCTCAAAAAAACACCCTTTAACCAAAGATATTTTTGAGGACTCTTCTGATTCTTGGTAAACATGCCAAATGAAACATTTATACCAAAATTTATTAAAATCCCATTATTTTAAAATGGTTTTGGGTAGTTTATTACTTTTTGTACTTTAAAAAAGTGATCATTCCATAAAAATGACATTAACTTTCCACAGGATACATGTATCTTTTCAGTTTTGGTCTCTTTAGAATCCGCGTTGAAAAGCACCTTAAAAACATGTGTCATATGATAAGATTGTATTACAACAAATTTTTCAGCTTGACAAACTACCGCCCCCTTCCCCTCTCCACCTCTAAAAATGCGTCTATTTAAAAGCCAATTCGGGAATTTTGGGGGACTTTGGATATGAAGTGAGCATAAAATCCTGCGTCGATACCAGCAATAAAATTTCATGAATTAATTTGTCCCCGGTGCTTTCCTAGACTATTCTTGAATTTACGTCTTTTACAAATAAAACTATTGAGAATGGCCATCAAGTTGACCGTATCTATACTGACTTCACTAAGTCGTTCGATAAGTTGTCTCATAGTCTTAGTTTGCTTAAACTTTCATCTCTTGGTTTCCCTCCAATTTTTGTTGAATGGATAAGATCATAGTTGGAGGGTAGGACTTAGTTCTTTTTAGAGGAATCATTTCTGATTCAACAACTGCGGACTCTGGTGTACCTCAAGGTTGTCACATTGGTCCACCTTCCTTTATTATTGCTATCAATGATGTTGTTTCGATAGTTAAAAATCCTGTAGAGTGCTTGTCTACGCTGATGACATTAAGTCATTTAAGATCATCAGAAACCAGTCTGATTACGTATCTCTTCAAAATTACATGAATATTTTTTCTGATTGGTGTTAACATAACAATCTTTTTTTTTCAAAATGCCAATCGATGTCTTTCTTTAGAAAAAAAAAGCTTACATCATTTAATTGCATTATGAACCAATCTTTACTTAATGAAGTTAGTAATAACAACATGTGATCTATGCGTATAGTTCTCACAAAATCTTGACTTAACACCCCACATTGAGAAAATCGTCAATAAAGCCAATGCAATGCTTGGTTTTATTAAACGTTGGAGTAAAGAATTTTCATGTAGCCACGTAACATCTTCCCTGTACAACTCTTTTGTTCGTCCCCACTTAGAGTATGCGAGTACTGTTTGGTCAGCCCACTACACTACACCACACTACACATTAATCGCATCAAATCTATCTAGCGTAAATTTGTGCGTTTTGCATTAAGACATTTGAATTAGAATGATCCGAATCACCTTCCTCCTTATAGCAATCGCCTTCTTCTTTTAAATATGACATCCCTGGAAAAACGACGCAGATTAACCGATGTTATAATTTTACACCAACTCCTGGTTGGTTGCATTGATTCACCGGCTGTTTTAGACGTAATTTATTTGATCGTTAGAAATCATAGTTCCCGGAACTCTTATATTTTTCATCTCGACTTCCATCGTACCAATTATGGTCTTAATGAGCCACTGACTCGTATGAAACATGGGGCGAATATAAACCATAATGTTTTTGACATGAGTTACTCAAAGCTTACACTTAAGCACAAGCTGTATGGACGTCCTTGATATTCGCCAGCTCCAATCTGTCAATATTATCTGTTCTGTTCTGTTATGCATCGTAAAAGTGTTGCCACGCTTTATTTATTTGTTTATTAAATGTTTATTTTATTATGATCTATGTTGTCTTTAGTAGTGGCTTATTGTATTTTTTAACTAACAACTAACACCACGCTTAATGGTAACTATGACAAGTTGTATCTGAAGGTGAAAAAACCAGATGAGAAGTGAAATATATGTTATGTTACGATGCTTGTAATAAGCAGTATACTGATAGCGTGTTAATGTTATGTAGGCACATAAAAGCTCAGTCGTGTATTTTATTTAATAATATTTTTTTCTCGACCTTTTTTTTAACGACTTAATCATCATCATCAACCTGTCTTACATCACTTCCTTCCTATACTTAAATGATTATGTTTTCTATGTTAAGCACCATATCTACAATAACACGCAATATGCAACACTTCGTTATTATGTTCTCACGTGAAAAATAAGTCCTTTTTAAGAGAGAGTGCGCCTCTCCGAAAAAAGTCCAGATTTTTCGAACATGGGGGTAAATTAAATTTCGGTCAGACATGCGTATTGTAGGGGGAATATTTAGTGTTAGAAAAATAATACCAATTCAACACTCTGACTTTGTACAAAACAACTCTCAAAGAAAAAGGATATTTTCTGTGTTCATTCATAAAAGGAGGGAGAAAATTATGTTGTCCTTGCATTTTTGTTATGATTTGATTGTTATAGAAGTTTGTGTACTTCAAGAATACATATATGTGTAAGTATACATGTAAAACTCATATGTGTGGGAGTATAAAAATAGATTGATGTGGAACAATTAAAGAGATAGATAAATTCTTGACGCGTGTTTGCGTCAAGCAAACCAAATTGATTGATGTTCAAAGTGTAACTAAGATTTTAAGGTCGTTCAAATGATGAAAATGGAAAATTAAGTAATACAACATAATTGATAAGGATATTTTGTACATTATTGAAAAATAAAATTACAATTTTATTTGCCTTTTACTCAATTATGTTTGAATAAGTCACTTTTAGGAAACACGAAAGGCAATGCAACAATCAACAAGAATTATTGATAATATAAAAATATTTCATTTAACACTTTAACACTTTAACCTCTATTTAAATTAATAATAAAATTGATAAATGGGAAAACTTCCAATCCAATGTATTATCCCAATCATGTTATTTCGGTGGATTAGTTTCTGAACTATAGCATGTCCTACACAAACAAATCCTTATGTTTACCGAAAAATTTGTAACCTACATTCAAAAAATAATGAACTTGGTACGGATAAACCAGTCAGGCCGAAGTCAGGATTTTGTGTCAGGAGGAGGGGGGTGCTCTTACTTCAAAAGGTTACGAGCGAAATTGTGCTACCAGGAAATTTGTTGCCTATTTTATTTCGTCTTCATACAAAATTTTGATGCTGATCAATCGACTTTAAAAAAAAACGGAAACAGGTTCCATCATTATTTGTTTGTGGTGCGCTAGACGAGAAATTGATTTTTTGTTCACTGGCATATCAAAAAGCCATTCAATTAGTTTTTTTGTATCTGTAATGTAATGTCCGAAGTTTTTTAACAAGGCCTCAAATGATATATAGAATTTAGACGACTTTTCCGAACTTTAACTTATTTTGGGGTTGTTTCCCCCTGAGAACGTTGTGTGAAGCTTTTCATTAAAATAAGTGCCTGTGGATGGTAACCGAAATATATGTAAGCATTATGTTGATGAATTGCAAATCGGGGAAAGAACTAAAAAATCTAAAAAAAACTAATTATAAATGAAAAAAAAAATTGAAAAATTAGGAACAAAAGAAATAACAAGACAAAATGGGCACGACTGGATCGCACAAAACTTGCTCTAGTAGCTAACAACTTAAACGTTGCTTGAAATTGACAATGTACATATTTATTATATTTATTAGGCACGTTCAAGAAATAGAGATGTCAGAGATTTTGCTCCGTCAAAAGCTAAGCAAGCGAATAAAAAAAAGGTTTTTCTCAGTATTTTGACAGCCAAACTGAGATTTTTGCTGATGAATCCTGTTCAGGCAACTGAGTTTGCTGAAGGTTCCATATTATTACGATATCATTAAAAAGAAAGTTTTAAAAACAGTTTAAAAGATAAATTATTACTGTAAATTATTATAAATTAGTTATTTAAATAGCTAAAAAAGATAGAGCTCAAAAAAACGTCTGCTGTCTGATTTGTTTAACAAATATGAATTTATGAAAAAAAAAATCAAAAATCGTTAGAGCGGGTTTTTTTAATTAATTTTGTATATATAAAAATTCTTCAACATTTTTAAAAAATAAAATTTGGTATGCCAGCTGTTAGTATTTAATAGAATACAATTTTTCACTAAACTAAAAAAAAATTATTAGCCCGTTTTCAAGATATTTAATTAATTAAAAAAATTCAATATTTTTTTAAAAATCCAAAAATATTTTTTCGAAAATTTTTATATGCAAATTTGTTGAAATTGTGAGGAAACTTTTGTATACAAATTTTAGTTGAAATCGGTGCAGCAGTTAACGAGAAATTTGAAAAACAAAAAATTGGTTGTATGACAGGTACCGTTAATAACCGTTATAATTTTTTTTCTACTAAAATATTTGCTTTAGTAGCTCGTAATTTTTTTTTTTTGAAAATCGTTAGAGCCATTTTTGAAATAAATATAATATAAATAATAAATAATAATAAATAATATAATAAATATAATATAATAATATAAAAAATATTCAATTTCCCCTCTAGGGAATCACATAAGAAGCTTAAGTCCAAAGTTTGAAGAAAATCGCTTCAGTCGTTTAGGCTGCAGGTCGAGCTACAGACACACAGACAGACGGAAAGACAGACGGACAGACAGATGGACAGACAGACAGAATTGCGAGACCCACTTTTTTCGCATTCTCTATAAATCGTTCGGGCTGGCCACGAGACGAGACTCTGTGAGACTTTTGTAAGTCTCGTCTCGGTCTCACTTAAATCGAAAATTTTCAGTCTCGTCCCGGTCTCGTGTCGGTCTCGTATAATTAATTCTCGTCTCCGAAAAATACGATTTCTGGACAACCTGTTGTTTATTGGAACGAAATATTTTCGATTATAGTTTGAATATGTAAAGAAGAAAATAAATATTTAACTGAAATTGGATTTTTTAATTTATTAGACTTTCTGTAAATTTCGGTCCAAATATACAGCCTCGTCTCGGTCTCGTCTCGATTGCTAAGAAGGCAGTCTCGTCTCGTCTCGTCTCGGTCTCGTCATGCGAGAGCGAGATCGAGACCTAGACTTTTCTCGTCTCGTTTCCAGCCCTAATAATCGGAATTCTAGGTTTCCACTTCTCATTTAAAAGACGCAAATTGACACATTTTCCAGGACAGGATGGCTTTTACCAACACAAAAAGCAAAGAAAGTGGTAGTAGCGAGGAAGTATAACTCACTCTGTCTTGGAAAGTTTGTCAATATGCGTCTTTTCAATGACAAGTGAAAACCTAGCATAGTGTTAGGGGAATTTATTATCTCGATTTTTTTTTTTTTTTTGCACGAATCCTAAACTTGCCCTACAGATTTAGATTTAGATTTATTGTTGAAAAAGAACTTAATATTAAGATTAACATCTTTTAGAAAATTAAGCCTTGTGGTGGAATAATTTAATGGACATTAATTAATGAATTTATAATAATAATACCTAATAATAAATAAATTTAATAACATTATTTACAAAATATTATACCATAAAATAAATAAATAATAATATAATATAAAATATCTTTATTATTATTATTATTTTTTTTTTTTTTGCACAACAATCGTTATAACTCCTCCAACAAAAAACTTACAGCCATTATTCAATTTTAATAATTTGAAACATAAATTAATTAGAAAAATATACAGTAAGGTTTCTCTGAAAATAATTTAGATTATCCGTTCTTCTTGGTTAACGTGGCAACGAATTCCAAAGACGAACTGCACTAACGGAAAACTGTCGCTCAGAGATCTGACAAGTAAAGCGTGGAATACAGATTTGGTTGGTTCTGTCAGAAGCTAGAAACTGTGTATGGTTATAAAGGTCCGGTGGTTTCTTAGTGTGGACAATCTTAAATATCATTGTAAGCGTTTTAAACTTAAATATATTCGGAGGACTAAATCCATACAGACTTTTTGTATAGTTCGAAATGTGGTCAAATCTTCGAAGCCCAAAAACATATCGAGCTGCATTGTTAAAAACAACGTTCAATTTTCTCTGAGACACAGCATCTAAAATACAAAAAATTTCACATACGTTAAAATTGGTACTATCAATGTTTTAACCAGCATTTTTTTAGTTTCTAAAAAAAAAAATAAATCGGGTGGCACAACGGCTCATGAAGAACCAGGGCCTAGTGACTAACAACTCGCAACCATTCCTGTGTGCGCCTTTCAACAGGAATGGAAGGGACCTACAATTTTATGCCGATTCCGAACGGCTAGACGAGAAGCACTTATTCGTGACAAGTGATACTCTTGGAGGATTTGTCAATTCCTCGCAAGAGGCAGTAGCCCTGAAAAAAAACTTTTTTAGTTTTTAGGTGGACGAGGCTGGGAAGCGATCCCAGACCTCCAGCGTGACAGTCGAACGCACTAACCATTACGCTACGGGCTACTACAGTTTTTTTTTTTAGTTTCTAATGGCGTGAATTTTCTTGCAGCAGATAGTGTTCTCAGAGCACCATAAGCTCTACCTACCGCAGCATTCACATGATTGTTCCATGTCAGATATCGATAAAAGTGCACTCCTAGATTTTTCGCTGTATCAACGTACTCAACTGGAATGTTGTTAAGGTATATTACCGGAAAATAGCTCAAGTCTAAAGCTATCTTTGAAATGACGAGGCACTTAGTCTTAAGCGGATTTAGAACAAGACCGTTGGTGCCAGACCAGTCAAACAAGGCATTCAGGTCAGTGTTGATATTGTAAATGCAATTCTCTATTAGACCCAGTGCAGTACATCTGAGATATTGTACATCATCAGCGAACATTCTCGTTTCACCATGCCTCAAAATACTTGGTAAGTTATTCACATAAGAAGAGAATAAAAGTGGTCCAAGAATGGAGCCTTGTGGAACACCTCGGGACATTGAAATGAACTCAGAGGCTTGAGTTCCAGAGACCACAGCTTGACTCCTTCCCGTTAAATATGAAAAAATGAGGTTGACTGCTAAAGGTGAAAAACCAAAGTCGGTTAACAGTTTATGGCACATAGTGTTGTGGTTAATGGTATCGAAGGCTTTAGAGTAGTCAAGAAGAATCAAAAATGAGACTTTGTCTTCATTCTCTATAACATCCAAGAGTGCAGTGGTAGTACTATGTTGAGACCGGAATCCAGATTGCTTTGATGAGTGGAGACTTTTTGCGGTAAAATATCGTACAATTTGCTTTTGCATTAATTTCTCAACTTCTTTAGAAAAAAAGGGTCAAATTGATATAGGGCGATATTCTGTTTTTTGTTTGTTTTTAGGTATTGGAATAATTTTGGAAAATTTCCACTGTGAGGGAAAAATACTTAATGTAAAGATTGTATTTATAGTATGAGTAACTAATGGCAAAATATGTGGTATTATTGCTTTGAAGAATGTTGGATGCACGTTATCAAAGCCTATGGCATTTGATTTAATTGAAATCAAGCTTTCTACAACGTCTCCATGTGTAACTCCTGTAAAATCAAAGACATCTTCGTGTCTGAATGACGAGCCCTCTACTTGGGAATAATTTGGCCTATTGAAGGCTGGTTGGGGAACTGAAGCTATAAAATAGTTGTTTAATTCGGTGCAGCTAACATCCAAATCTTCATGATTTTGCTTCCCAATTCCTAAACCGCGTATACTCTTCCAAAGCTTACGCCCATTTTGAGAGAGATTCAAGTGATTTCTATACCATTTGGTTTTTCTGCATTTATCAGACTGACACATTTGTTTCGCAGTTGCCGGTATTGTTGGCGAACTTCGGCTATCCTAAACCGTTTCGAACGTGGACGTCAAATAACCTATTCACATTGTTTTGGATAAATTCTACTAGTTCATCTGGAGATCTCATACAAAATCGATTCGAGCTCATGTTGATAAACGTCTGTGAAGTTGGCAGGGCAACTTTCACCTAGAGTTTCGAGACCAACTCAATAATTTGCAGTTATTTGTTGCATTTTGTCTTGTATTTCCTTGCCCAATTTAGCGGTTCACCAAATAGAGGTTGTAATCGAGTGACCTGCAAACTTCACAGTGAAGTTATCATGTCCCATATAGTATATCTTGAGATCTAAACACGCTAGAGACTATACACTCCAACTCCACAGGCCATAAACGATGTCCATAATCCAATCCACAATCTGATTTGTATTGATATGTCACCGCTTGGACATGGATTTTTGCGAATCCATTGGGTTTTGTTTAGACATGTTCCAAAGTCAGGCCATCGTTCATGGTCTGTGGAGTCGGGGTGATAAGTCTTGAGACTGTAAATTTCCAGTTTATTTTGCACTTCAAGATTCCAAATTTTGAAGTCCTTAACTTTAAAATCGTCATAATATTTTTGTAGAGATTAATATGGTCTGAAAATTGAGCGCAAGTTTTTTTTTTTTTGAAAACTTCTTCACAAAGATTAAAACGCGAAAAACCAGAAATGTTTGTCAAACTTTTAAAATAGTTATACTTTTTTTTGAGATTTGATAATTGGGGGTCACATACTGTACAAACGATGCTTTCACATGTTTTCAATCATATGCACCCTTTAAAAAATTATACCTACGTGAATAAAATGAGCATTTTCGACACATTACTTTTTTTTTTTAAATGTCGATATCTTTTTGCCGGTAGGTAAGTCATAAGAATAAAATGCCTTTTTTCTTGTGGTTGACAAGATCTACAAGTTCTGTATGAAATACTTTTCGATAACATTTACCGTTACGCAGTTACATGCGAAAAACTGATATTTTCCATGAATGATAACAGCTACTCAACCGATCTTTTAATGTACTTTTATGACAGTATTGCTAATACCAAAAACGTACAATTTCACTCGTCCAAAAAGAAAAAATGTACAATTTTTTTCGGCTAATACGCATGCGAACGTTTACAAATATTTGAAGTTACATTTAAAGCTTTAACCAACCTTTTCTTATCTTTCGTATCATTACAAAATACTTTGCGAACAAAAAAATATATAAAAATAAAAGCAATGATGAGTAAATAGTATTTTATGGTTTGCTAACTTATTTTTTACAAACATCATCCTGTTGCAGATCTCTAGAGTCTAGAGAACTTGAACGAACAAAAAATTAAAACCTAACTGAAGCGAAACTTTCTCCTGAACGCACGAAGTAGCTAGCTATACTTTGTACTTGGAGTTGAATTTGCAACAAAATTCAATGGAATGCGTTAGTTGTGTATTTGTTGCTCTATCTCGATGCTGCGTTGTTTCGTTGCAACTTTAGCTTGGAAGAAATCCGATTTGGTCTGGTCCCATTAAAAATGCACCATTCCTTTCAAGGAGGTAGATATATAAATTTACCTACGTACATACATATTAACTTGTATAACGTATACTATACTTACAGTTGGTGTATGAACTTCGTCTTATGAAGCCTAGATGTTTATACAAACCTGAACGATGCGAACTGAACAGTTACTTCATGAAGATGAAGGCACTTAGTTGATACATATATCTACATTTAAGTGAATACAAATATTGTATGCCATGCCATTTAAAAGGAGGACTTTTTATTTTGTTAAAAAGAAGTGGTTTGGAAAAAGTAAGGTTTGATGAACAAAACGACAGAAGGATATTTTATATATTTGATATAGGTATCTACTGCCTTTGCAATGGCTCCAACTTGAACGATGCTAGAGCTAGCAGGCGCGACCGCAGGAAACATTTCGGGGGGGGGGGAAGGCGGTGGACAAATGAAAGATGTTCATAAATATTATATTTTATCACGAAAATTGAAGGACAATAATGTTTGAGCTCCGATTAAAATGAACAAAAAAAAATATTTTTAAAATTACAAAGTTATCTCATGGCCTTTTCACACCAAGCCCAAAACCCGGTTTTCGCGAAAATATCGGTTTTGGCTGAAAACCTAAATCGAAAAAACGGGGAGAGTACGATAACTTGGGCGCCGAAATTTGATAACGGATTTTTGTAGAAGGGTCAATCTCAACCCGTTTAGTAGGTAGGGGCGATTTTTGATAAAAAAAACTACTTAAATGGAAAAACAAATATTAAAAAGCAACGACAATACTTTAAATACAAATCATGAAACTCAATATGCAATTTATAAAGACAAAAACCCTACATTGGATGTGCATGATCAGGTGACCTCGGTGGCGCAATGTGTAGTGCATAGGCTTCAGAGGTAGCTGGTCTAGGTTGGATTCCAATTAACGGCACTAATAGTTTATAAATTAAAATTGAACATAAAGACTAAGCACCACTAATAAGGAATCTGATGATTGGTGTGGCAGCCATAAAATTGCAATAATTACATCCAAATACAATGTTGGGCTACACTCAAGTGGTTGTTGAACATTCGAACATTCATAAACTCACAAAACACCCCCCCTGCGTTCGCGCCTGATAAAACAATAGAAGTCTGATCTTCTATCCCACATTTAAATTAAATTATTTGTGTCAATAGTTTTCAAAAAATTTGCATTCAAACTCAAAATTTTGATAAAAAAAAACGCAAAAAGAAATGATTGGATAAATTTTTCTCAAAATTGTGAAACGGAAAACTTAATTTTCTTTTTGTGGTCAATGCTCATATCAATTCTGAATCGAACACAAGAAACTGAAAGCTTTTATGTCCTCTAGTTTTGAGAAAATTGAAAATTACTAGAAGTACTTACTACTTTTCATACATTTACAATGATTATAAATGTAGCTGTTGACATTGGAAACAGAGAATACATTCAAAGTTCCTTAAATGCAAACGAAATTTGGCATCACCGAACTTCGCACATACCCCAAATCCTATAGTGAGCCGAAGCAGGGGGGTTGCAGGGGGGCAGCATTCCCCCCCCCCAT
Source organism: Melangyna quadrimaculata (assembly GCA_949320155.1). Taxonomy (NCBI): domain Eukaryota; kingdom Metazoa; phylum Arthropoda; class Insecta; order Diptera; family Syrphidae; genus Melangyna; species Melangyna quadrimaculata. The sequence continues at coordinate 52,769,233 of OX439485.1, read as the reverse complement.
ACATACCTCGCTTTTAAAATGTCCGCCTAATGCTGGGCACTAGGACTTTATTTAAACATCAAATTTTGCATACACCGAACCTCGCACATACCCCAAATCCTATATTGAGCCCAAGCAGGGGGGTTGCATGCTGTCCCCCAAACATACACCTTACTGTTTATACGCCGTAAGGCTGGGTGTTGGGAAAGTTTAATGATTTAGAGTCAATTTGTGTAAGAAATAATCCATATTCTATTTTTACTATCAAAATAAGACCACGTAAAATACTCAAGCAAACACAAATTAATTGAATTAAAATAGCAGTTTTGGTAATTTTTAATTTTCTCGAAAACTAGAAGGCATAAAATCATTTCATTTTCGGTTTCTGATTAAGAATTAATATGAGCAACGATTTCTAAGAAAAAAAATGTAAAATCTCAAAGTTTTGAAAAATTACACTTTAAACACTTTTTTCATGTTTTTTTTTTTCCCAAATTTTGAGTTTGGAAGTAGTTTTTTTAAAAACTATGGATAGATTTCACTTGATTTAAAAACTGGCTCATAAAACAGAGTATTGATGGCTTTCAAAAAGGATATAATACATAATTGTAGTTATTACCGTTATTTTTAAATGATTTGCTTACATTTTTAGTTCTTTTTTCATTAAATTGCCCCTCTCACCCAAACGGGGGGAGAAAGACACCCCCCCCCACCTTAGTACAAAATGTTTGTAATTGACCCCTCTACAAAAATCGGCGGCCAAGTTATCGTACTCGTGCCGAAAAAAACAAATGTTCCCATATATGCTAAACCACATGTTTTGATAAAACACAAGTTTTAAATAAAACCTGTCAAAAACATATTGGATTTGCAAGATAAGATAAACAAACACACTTTGTGAAATATTCAGCGTTCAATTAAACGTCAAATAAATAGCTGACGGGTTGCAGCTGCCAGGCAAAAATAAATTTTACTGCTGGAACACAAGACACCGCGACGAAGGGTCGCGCATCCTTATTTACTACCTTAGCTGGTTCGGTTGAGAAATAAATTAAATGTAATGAATCAGTAGGTTTTTATTGCATTCCCATTTTTAACTAACAATATTTATAAATTAAGTTTTAATTTCGCATTACACATTTGAAATTTTTTTCCTTTAACTTTGGCACCACATTCAAAGCAAAGCGGCCCTTCTTCGAGATCATTGTGTTCAAGCACACATATAAATGGTTTTCCAATAGGGACGGGTTGATTTTGACAGTTCGTGGCGGCCATATATTTTCTTTTACTTTCTGTCAAAATATCGTCTTTTAATCAGTTACTAGTGACAAATCATCATGCATCCATACCGTCGAGCAACACGTGCAAATGAAAAATATTATTATCAAAATGGGTTGGAAGTTGATCCCAATTTTAGTCGAAAAATCATCTTTAGCGATGAGGCCCATTTTTGGATGAATGCGGGTACGTGAATAAGCAAAAATGCCGGATTTGGGACGAAACCAATCCACACGAGATTCACGACTGTTTGGTGTGGATTTTAGGCTGGAGGCGTCATCGGTCCGTACTTCTTCGAAAATGATGCTGGCGAGGACATCACCGTCAACGGCGGCGTTCGCTTTAGGTCGATGATCACCATAACATCTTGTGGCCTGAATTGGATGATATAGACACCGAAGATATATGGTTTCAACAGGAGGGCGCTACGTGCCACACAGCTCAAGATACAACCGATATTCTGCACGAGCGGTTTCATGGTATGGTTATCTCGCGCCGAGGCGATGTTAATTGGCCACACAGATTGTGTGATTTGGCCCCTTTGGACTTTTTCTTGTGGGGCTTTCTTATGCGAATAGGCCGCAAACCACCGCGTCAAATTCAGCCTGATTTATGCGCCAAAGTCATCGTAAACTGGACCTTTCGAATCCGCGCCACCCAGCAAAGCCGCGGTGGCCATTTGAACGATGTTATATTTCACACATGTCATTGATAGGGCTCTCAAATAAAGATAAAACCTTATTTATATCTCATATACAACTTGTTTAACTCGATTTTAAAATCGACGCGCCATTAATGGAAAACCCTTTAGCAGTAGTAGTAGTAGCCCGTAGCGTAATGGTAAGTGCGTTCAACTGTCACGCTGGAGGTCTGGGTTCGCTTCCCAGCCTCGTCCACCTAAAAACTAAAAAGTTTTTTTCAGGGCTACTGCCTCTTGCGAGGAATTGACAATTCCTCCAAGAGTATCACTTGTCACGAATAAGTGCTTCTCGTCTAGCCGTTCGGATTCGGCATAAAATTGTAGGTCCCTTCCATTCCTGTCGATAGGCGCACACAGGAATGGTTGCGAGTTGTTAGTCACTAGGCCCTGGTTCTTCATGAGCCGTTGTGCCACCCGATTTATTTATTTTTTTTTTTTGAGCAGTTGCAGTTGGTGTCAAACAATTGAAATGTCAAATGAAAACTTTTAATTTTTCGGTGTGAACGCTTTTCAGGTTTTCGTAAGCCTATTGCCGAAAACCCCGTTTTGAGTTTGGTGTGAAAAGGCTATCAAAAAAAAAAAAAAACACATTTTCTCTGAATTAAAATATTACTTCCCAGCCTTAGGCCTAGTTCAAACGGGATTTCACCGCACGTTTTTAAGCTGTACTGTACCCATCCGGACTTAACAGGTTAACACGTTTCTTGCAGAAAAATCATCGTGTGAACAGTTCTATGGGAATGTATGCACCACTGCTCATTTGTTCGGATGTTTACAGCTAAAAAAAACGTGCGGTTTAATCTCGTGTGAACTATGTCTTAGACAGCACAATATTTTTTTTTTTTAAATCGACAAAAAAATAATTATTTCATTATCATTTGCATAACAATCTTAATGGATTTTATATTTCTTTTGCCCGCAGAAAGCAACCCAGGCGGCAGTTTTTTAATAAATTTGTGTTCGTATTAATGGCAGCGCAGAAAATCCGATTTTTTTTTTTTTTTTTCAAATTACAATGAAGGATGGTTGCAATGGTTATGGTGTATCAAAAAACCTTCAAAAAATCTGAGTTTTTTAGAATTATTATTAAAAAATACTGACATTTTTGAGATTACATTTTCGTGCGGGAAAAGCCGATTTAAGGGCTATTCGGTGATATATCTAACAAACTAATCTGTGATAGACAAATATCCTGATAATATATGTATTTTGAAGCCATGCCATTTAATTATACATTTACATAATTAAACATTTTTTTTCAGTAGAAATTACATTTTTTTTGTAAGCAGAATGTCTTTTTTTCCGGCACAAACAGCCTGACCCCAACTTTATTTCTACACACTCTTGATGTTTACGAACGTAAATTGTTTTGCAGGCCCGATTTCGTCAGACGATTAACGAAATTGCGTAATGTTCGTATTTATTTAATTTGTTTTTAATCAAATAATATTCGTTTTTAAAATATTGATCCGGAATGCTACACTGAGAGAAAAATTGCGATCTTAAAATAAATACGACCGTATTTGATCTAAAGTCTTTTAAATGAAGTGGCGCATTTTTATTTTTACGTTGAAACAATGTTAATTTTAATATGCGACGTAATTTTAAGAGATTCAACCTAGTTTCAAAGTAAAACATTTTTATTTATACATTAAAATCAACTTTTGTACATTTACATTCCGTTCAACCTTGTATCAAAGTGAAACGTATTCATTTTTACATTGAAATCCACATTTCACATTGCGATCCACTTTTATGGCATTTAAAGTGCCATCAACCTAGTTTCAAAGTGTTGCATAGTCAAGTAAACCTCAATTTGTTTGTATTTGTAAGCTTAATATAAAGAATTTCGAGAGCGCGTTGTTGTTTTTCGAGGTAGCTCTCTTACATAGGCTGACCAGATCTTTAACCCTCAAAAAGAGGACGTCAAGAAAAATTAATTTTTTCGCTTATAAAACTGGTCAATTTTTATTTTTTTGTCTTAAGTTACCTTAAAAAATATTTATTTGAAGGAATTTCCTTCTTTGTTAAGATATACAAAAATCGCAACATTTTAGAAAATTTTCAAAATAGGAGTACCATTAATGGGATACCTACATAATGGAAATAACACAAAAATAAGGCAAGGTTTTCAAAAAAGATCAAAACCCTTTTACCGTAATGTGAGCTTTTCGGCGATAATATTATACGCAGTTTTTTACAGTCAGTTTGCTTACTACAGATATGAAGTTTAATATAAATCGTTAAGACCACATTCGAGAAAAAATTTCCGTACGTAACTGTAATCTAAAAAGAAAAAAAACACGTGGCAGTGACGGAATAAACAAAAAAAACTGACCAGTCTACGATATGATAGCTTCGTTAAGTCAACCAATTTAAACAAATTTAACCATTAGTTTTTCATTGATTTATACTACTTTTAACAGTCTTATAATAGCTAAAAGAAAACATTTCGCAGATTTTCATAATACATAGATTGCCAAAGAAATGTGGATTTTATAAAAGCCAATAATTAACTGTAAGTATAACTTAATATGTTTATTGCCCATAGAACTTTAAAATTGTAAAAAAAAAAACATAGGTACATTTGAAAGCAAAATAGAAAAGAGGACAAAATGCAAAATTTTCCAAAAAGAAAGAGGACGGATATTTTTTGCTCAAAAAGAGGACGTCTGGTAAGCATACCCTTACATTTGTGAACAAATTAAACGCGCACTTAAAATTCACTGTCATATAATCGAAAAACAATATTTAATTACTTTTCCTATATTTATTAATATGAAATACTCATAGCATTAAACAATTCACTTTAAGGCGTCACAAATAAATGATTCACCACAAAAATGAAATGCATCGAACATGAATATACATTTGTCTTTGTCTTACATACAATTAAACAAAGAAGTGTGGCGTGGGTAGCCATTTTGAATCAATACCTAACCAAGCGAAGTTCAATCTACGTCGATTCGAAGTAGATAAATGTTGTTTTAAAAGATGGATTAATTTTATTTAACTTATCAACATATAAACGTAGTATCAAAGTTTTTTGCTTTGATTTTACGTTGTTTTTTTCTCTGTGACTAACACTTTCCATAGGCGTCTGCATACAAATTTATCAAAATTAGTTAAGCCGTTACAGGGAAATTTAAAGATTTAAAAAAAAGCAGTTCTATGGAATGTAAATGTATACAGTTAAAAACAGTTATTTGGAAAATAAAATACACGACTGGATCGCACGATTATTTGTTCTCTTATTTAGCTTTCTTATAAGAAATGTATGTAAGACATTTGGAATTAAATATTAACAGACGTATCTATAAAATTATCTTAAAATGCCTTTTAGAGGTTATTTAGTTAAGCTTGCTTAAATATTAAAGTTGGCTTTAAATCAAGTTACTTAAATTTGTATCTATAATCAATATTCCTTTCAAACAACCGTAATGTAACGTAACGCAAGAAAATTGACAAATCTGATACAAATTTCTAGTACATTTTTCACTCTCAGGCTATTACTGTCAGATTGCAAAAAAAAATTGCATACACAAAAGAGTGCACAAATAATAAGACAGAAAGAGAAGCAACTATGTGTATGTGTGTATGCATCGACAAACACAGAAGACAGAAGGAAAGAAACCATTCCACTTTGGTTTTTTTTTTTTTATTTTGTTTTCAGAAATTTCCTTCCTATATTGGTAAGAAAGTATATAATTTATTATATTATTTTCTTTAATAAAAAAAAACAAAACAAAACAATTTAAACCCGGCCATCACAGTACACATATAAATATTTCCTTACTCAACGTACGCACAATTTGTTTTGATAAAAAAAAAAAATTCTCATGTGTCAAAATATATTTAAGTTGGCTTTGCGTAGCCTTTAAACGCTTTGGATGGAGTTTAAGTTAGGAGGTGTTTAAGTTACGTTGCTTAAATGTGGAAATTGATTATAGATACCGATTTCACACTTAAGTGATATTTAGAGGTAGTTTAGAGTTAAGAAGCCTTTACAATTTCTTTACAGATTCGGCTGTAAGTATTTACCTACGTCTAAGAAGGACCTGGTGTGTAAAATAATCTGAGACGTTTTTTACGTGATAGCTATGCGGGCATAAGCCAAAACCTCAACAAAAAAGACGTCAAACCCTGTCTCCGTTGTGTTTGAGTCAATTTCAATGCAATGAATACGCACCGTACCCCCCAGTAAAGAAGAAATTATCACCGCCATCAAAGCACTGAAGAACAACAAAGCGGTTGGACTTGACTATATTCCTGCAGAGCTCTTAGCAGCAGCCCCAACGACATCGAGCGAGCTACTGCACCCACTTATTAAGAGAGCTTGGGAAACAGAGAGCTTTCCTGAAGAGTGGAAAAAAAGGAATGATTGTCAAGCTCCCAAAGAAAGGAGATCTCACACAGTGCGAAAACTGGAGAGGAATATGCGTTCTGCCTGCAGTAGCCAAGATAATAGCAAGGATAATATTGGACCGAATTAAAGACCACCTCGAAGACACACTCGACGCCGAACAAGCAGGTTTCCGCACTGGATCTTCCTGTGTTGATCACATCAACACCTTGAGGATCATCATCGAACAGTGTGTTGAATATCGATCACCACTTCACCTGCTGTTCATCGATTTTGAAAAGGCGTTCGACAGTGTCAATAGAGAATTTATTTGGCTTGCTTTGCACAGGAGGGGCATCCCAGATAAATTGATTGCTATTATCAAGGCTACATATGATGGATCCAGGTGTCACGTTTTGCACAAAGGTAGGCTGTCAGAGGAGTTTGAAATCCAAAGTGGAGTTAGGCAAGGCTGTATACTGTCACCAATACTGTTCCTGTTGGTGATAAGTGACGTACTGCACGCAGCTTTGTCAAATGGAAATGGAGGAATTCAGTGGACTCTGCAATCTCACCTCAAACATCTGGACTACGCGGACGACGTATGCTTACTCTCTCATAGGATCATGGATCTCCATCAAATGACAACAAGGGTGGAGAGAGAAGCAGAAATCGTAGGGCTTAAGATCAACTCGGCAAAAACTAAAAGGATCAGCCTTGGAACTTCCTCATCAATCCAAGTAAATATTTCTGGACAACCGGTAGAGATGGTAGAGGATTTCCAATATCTTGGGAGTATTGTCTCTACGGGTGGCGGAACTGAACTGGACGTGAACAGCCGAATCAGAAAAGCAAAGGCTGCGTTCGGAATGCTGTCCAAAATATGGAGAAACAACTCTTTTAGCTTAAAGACCAAATTACGACTGTTCCGCTCCAATGTTGAATCCGTTCTGCTTTACACACTGTCACACTGTCACTAGAAAGCTGCAAACCTTCGTTAATAGATGTCTACGAAACATCTTGAGGATTTTCTGGCCCAACCGTATCTCCAATGCCGAACTTCATGCGAGAACGGGTCAGGAGCCCATAGACTCCATTAAACGAAGAAGAAAGTGGCAGTGGATTGGCCATACGCTTCGAAAAGGCGATCGGTGCATTGCATCTCAACCAATGCAGTGGAACCCGCTCACACAGGAGGGAAGACAAGTGGGCCGGCCTAGAAGTACATGGCGAAGAACGGTCGAACAGGAATCGGCACGACTGGGGAAAAGTTGGAGAGAGCTGAAATATATTTCAAGAAATCGTACACGATGGCGCGTAGGTGTAGTGGAGGCCCTATGTCCCGTACGGGAAACATCACGGACGTAATAGGTCCGAGGACCTAAGGAAGTAAGTTAGATTTGTTCTGTCATTTTATATTCTATTTACCCAAACATCGAAAATTGGTTCAACATTTTAAATAAAAAAAAAAAAAAGTCTTCTTTAAACTAGAAAGAAATGCAAATTCTAAAATGTGCTGCTTGATCTAAAATAAAAACTGTAAAACAATATAATTCATCTATAAAGCATATTTCTTCATAACAAAACAGTCAGCAAAGCATCCTTGCAAATAATAAATTAACATAAATCGAAAAATTGAAAAGTGTAAAAATGTTTTCATCTTTTGTATAAAAAAAAAATATTTATAGTCAATTTCCAAGGGCATGAAAATCTGAAGGACTATTATCTTACTCGTTTACTCTGTGTATATGTTTTGTATATTCCTCTCATAAAAAAACATATCATCATTGTTGCAGAAGTTGCACAATGATAAAGTACCTTCCTTCTCCCACCATCTGAAACTGAATGAATATTGGCTAATCGCCTGTTAAATCTTTTGATTGTTTCTTGTTGTTGTTTTTATTTTACACAACAAAAAGAAAACCTTAAATGGAGAATATAGACACAGTGTTATTATCAATAAACTGCGATTGCGGAAGGAATGTGGTTCATAAAAATCAAAATGAAGTTCGTTAGTCGTTATGTTGCGATGTTGCCACTTAAGTAGTCATCAATAGTCTTATTTTTTACCTTTTTGTTGTTGTATTTATTTGAAGGTACTTTATGATTTTACTGACAGGAAGTAATGATATCGCCTGATATAAGAGACGTTCGTCGGCCTCGATAGAAATAAAATAAAAATGCAAAAGACATTTAATATACGAGGAATGATTTTTATTTGCGCAACGCGAATACAGCCTTAGAGGCAAAACAAACAGCAACATGTTGGGTTGGCGCTAGAGGGCAAGTAAAGTTGCTTAAAAACTATGGTTAGGTACCTATTTTGCTATAAACAAGTGGGTTTAATTATAAAAAAGTGGTTATAAATTAAATAAGGTATGTTATTTTTCCGGCTGCAGATGTCTACTATTGACCCTACAAGTATGATGAAGCGAAATCATAAAACCAGAAATCATTCCACCAGAATAAATAGTCACATAATATTAACATATTCTTTAAGAGGATATAATTCGAAATTTGGTCTATTAGAAGCAGTTAAATGGCAATATCTGCAGTAAAGTATTATTCTAGTTTTAAAAGCTATCAGAAGTATTTTACTTTTACTATAAGGGGCTGTAGTCACTTAGTGCCAAAAAAAAGCGCCAATTTTTTGAAGGCGGGAATTTTCAACAACGCTGTACGAATTTCTCTAGTTTTGTAAATCAAGGAATAAATCCCACCCTTAAGTAAAATCACATCACTAAAACTATAACTGTACCTTCCTTATTCTTTAATTAAAGTTAAGTTAGGCTAAGACTCCAAATTTGCAGTTTATTTTACATTCCCAGAAATTATAGTTCCAAATTTTGAAGTTCCTTATTTGAATAAAAAATCATACTACCCTGCTTACTTCGCAGTAGCTTGGTTCTCGAGATACACTCTGACCTGCTAACCTCACTTTGAAGTTAGCAGTGCAGTATCAATTTTTTTTTATCAAATAAAGGACTCCAAAATTCGGACCTAAAATTTTTTGAAGTGCAAAATAAACTGCAAATTTTGAGCCTTACTTCAAATCTCTTGCATGCTTGATTCTCTAGATACACTATGTGAACTGCTAACTTTACTATGGAATTACGTGGTCACTCGATTAAACCCACTATTCGGTGAACTGCAAAATAAATGGAAAACAAAAAACTTCAAATAACTGTGTTGGTCTGCGTTACTCTTGGTGAAAATTGCTCTGTGTTTTTAGGTACCTTTCATTGGACTATTGACTTAAATATTTCCTAAAAAACAGAGAAATAAGGCACAAAGACGTTCAACTTTGTTTTATTAAATAAATCATTCGATTGGACATTCAAAATGTGAAAACGGAAGTGCTTTTAAATAAGTGGATTCAAATTATTTCAGGGCATGGCTGTAAATTAAACCCTTATATATTTTTTTTTAACATACTAACTAAGAAACAGAACAGAAGACAGCCAAGATGCCGCTAATAGGCAGAACGCTACATTCAACTTGGACGATGATGGCCAAGAGTTCCGTCCACCCGACCTAACCGAAGTTCGGCTGGCGATATCCAAACTTAAGTCGTACAAGGCTGCAAGTGCGGATGGCTTACAAGCCGAACTATTTAAATCAGCGGGAGATGAATTGGCTAGGAGCATACACCAGCTCATCTGCAAAATTTGGTCGGAGGAAAGTATGCCCGATGAATGGAACCTCGGTATAGTGTGCCCTATCCATAAAAAGGGAGATGTTCTGAAATGTACCAACTACAGAGGAATTAGTCTCCTAAACGTCGCTTATAAAATCTTGTCGGCCATCCTGTGTGACCGCTTAAAACCTTTTGTCAACGATCTGATCGGCCCTTATCAGTGCGGTTTTAGGCCAGGCAAGTCAACCGTCGATCAAATGTTCACACTCCGACAGATTTTAGAAAAATCCCGGGAATTCCAGATCGATACACACCACCTTTTTATCGATTTTAAAGTCGCGTATGATAGCGTGAAAAGGGACGAATTATACAGAGCCATGTCGAGTCTCGGCATCCCTGCCAAACTCGTCCGCTTGTGCAGGATGACGATGGAGAAATCTCGCTGCTCCGTCAAAATTGGTAAGAACACCACCGATTCCTTTGATGTTGAGAAAGGATTGAGGCAAGGCGACGCGTTATCATGCAACCTATTCAACATCGTTCTTGAAGCCATTGTACGCAACGCACATGTCAACACCAGCGGTACAATCTATCAAAAGTCCGTTCAATTGCTTGCATATGCGGATGACAAGACATTGTCGGCAGAACGAAGCGAGCTGTGGCAGGGGCATTTGCGAGCATTGAATCGGAGGCGGCTGGAATGGGATTGGCGGTTAATGAGGACAAGACGAAGTATATGCTGTCATCGAGAGAGGAATCTCAACATCGTCGACTCGGGCAAAATATCACGATGGACAGATATAACTTCGAAGTTGTCAAGGACTTTGTCTACCTGGGCTCCACTATTACATCGCAGAATGACATCAGTGCAGAGATCAAGCGAAGAATTACTCTTGCCAACCGCTGTTTCTTCGGTCTAAGAAGGCATTTAAGTAGTAAGGCCCTCTCTCAGAGAACCAAGGAGACTTTATACAAAACCCTAATCATCCCGGTCCTGCTTTATGGGTCAGAAGCATGGACACTGAAAGATTCGGATAAAAATCTGCTAGGGTGCTTTGAGAGGAAGATTCTTCGTGTGATTTTCGGTCCGGTGTGTATCGAAGGAGTATGGAGGAGAAGATTCAACGACGAGCTATACGGGCTATACAGCGACGTTGACCTGGTCAAAAAGCTGAAAATACAGCGGCTTAGATGGCTGGGGCACGTGGAGCGTATGGACAGCAACGCACCTGCCCGACGAGTCTTCGAATCCAACCCCGATGGGGTACGCAGCAGAGGAAGAACCCGTAACAGGTGGCGCAATCAAGTGAATGACGACATCAAAGCACTCGGTGTGCGCAACTGGAAGCGGCTAGCTAGGGACAGAGCTGGCTGGAGGGGCTTGTTAGTTGAGGCCGAAGCCCATCCTGGGCTGTGAGCGCCATCAAAAGTAAGTAAGTACTAAGAAACGAAGCAAAATTTCAAGACTATGGAAACTTTTTATTCGTAAAAAAAATTACATCAAAATGGCGTATAGAAAAAAAATTAAATAAAATATACATGACTGCCAAATTGGCAGCATAACTGTCAAATTCTATAGCCATTATTTTTTTGTCGCGTAAATGGTCGTAAATCTGGTATTATTTTTGTCATTAAAAAACTGCCAAGTGGAATTTACATTAAATTCAGGCATTATCGAAAACTGCAAAGTTCAATGATTTTTCCTCATTACCTTATTCTATCTCAGCTACAACGTTTACCAATTTTATTGAAATTGGTCAAATGACAATGACGTTGATATTTTCGAATTCAATAAACATTTAAAAGAAATTGTAATCATTTTTAAACTTGAAGGCTTTTTAACTTTCAACCAGACGCTAGTCTGTTACGGGGAGAATATAAACGAGAACTTAGATGTTGTACATCAAGAAAACATTCAATTTTTGTCTCTAGGGAATCGCATAAAAACTCTTCACATCAACGACGTACATTTACAGGACACAAAGACGCACAGACAAACGGACCGACGGACGCCTTGGAAAAAAAATCACGTTTTTGTACTAACAATAATTTCGGTTTCATCAAGTTTTCTCAAAAACGGCTTAAACCATTTTGATTAAACCTTGTACATGTACTTGTCATCTCCAGATTAATTTAAATAATGCTGCATAACACATTTTTACTGAAAAATTCTAATAATAGAAATAAAGTTATGTGCTTTTTAAAGAAGTTGCCTCTTATAACTTATTGAAGTGTTTTCCCTCCTGTTTCGACATTTGGCTAGATTAATTTTATCATTATTTTGCGATTCCGCACTTCTAGGTTAGCTTGCAAGTATTGCATTTAAAATTTGTTTCAAAGATTTTTTTCAAAAACATAAAACCAAAGAAAATTTTTTTTTTTATTTTGCACTTTGTTTCCCAAAATTAGCGTAGTAGCCCGTAGCGTAATGGTTAGTGCGTTCGACTGTCACGCTGGAGGTCTGGGATCGCTTCCCAGCCTCGTCCACCTTAAAAACTAAAAAGTTTTTTTTCAGGGCTACTGCCTCTTGCGAGGAATTGACAAATACTCCAAGAGTATCACTTGTCACGATTAAGTGCTTCTTGTCTAGCCGTTCGGATTCGGCATAAAATTGTAGGTCCCTTCCATTCCTGTTGAAAGGCGCACACAGGAATGGTTGCGAGTTGTTAGTCACTAGGCCCTGGTTCTTCATGAGCCGTTGTGCCACCCGATTTATTTATTTATTTTTCCCAAAATTAGCAAACCATTACTTTATCAATATTGCCAATTTCAAGCTACATTAAAGTGTCGGTTATTTTGTGTCATGTCGAAAACATTTGCTTAAAGTCCTTTACAAGGTGAAAAAAATACCCTCAAAATACCTGAAAAAAACCTTATAGCAAAAATTACCATGTAACTTGCATTTAAAACACAAAATAACGTACACCCCAGGCTACATATAAGTTTTTAGCTACGAGAGCAAGTTTGTGCGATCCAGTCGCGGATTTTTGTTTCTAAAAAATTCATATATTTGAAGAAATTGAGAATATAAAAAGATCTATCGTATCAACATCTATTTTTGTGAAATTCCGGTATCTAGCAAAGTCCCGCCCGGGTTCTGTGCACCCTATATACATAAACATGCCCTAAGACTTCAATGGCATTAAATTACTTGTGCAAAGTACCTACCTACCATCTCGGTATACCCAATGATAAAATAATCTATGATATGATCATAGAATCAGTATTTTTATTAGCGTAACGACTACAATTATTGGCACCCCTAAGGAAATTTCACCTTTGATCAACTATAACATTTTTATTTGTAGAGTAATTTGAGTACGTTGTATACTATAGTATACTTTATTAAATTCCGCGTTGATTTAGATTTATAAATAAATGCCAATTTAAAAAAAGCTTACCAAAAACTACAATTAATGGCAACCTGTTATTATTATTGGTACCCAGGCACTACAATTATTGGAACTCTTCAAAATACAAGAACATGATGTTCAATCAATGGTTTATAATTTCATTTTTATGATTTAAGAACACTTTATTTTAAATTAAAAATAATAAATAAAATAGTATCTATAAGTTAATAAATAAATATACAGGGTCGCCTAGACGAAAATTATGATTTTCTAAGGTCCTATAAAGTCGAAAAAATTAAGAGGTAATTTTATCGTTTTTGCTACCTTTTCGACTTATAATATTTTTGATTCCGTTTCATTAAACTGGATTTAACTTTATCCAATTGCGGCCAATTCTTGAATTTTTGTATTTAAACAAGAACAATTAGTAGCCTTTTTTTCATTCTTATATCAGTTTTTTTTTTATAAAAACACGTTATTAAGTATCTTTTTTTTATTAAAGCCCAATTTGTAATCTTTAAACAATAAATAAATCGGGTGGCGCAACAGTTTGTAAAGAACCAGGGCCAAGTGACTAAAACTCGCAACCATTCCTGTGTGCGCTTGTTACAGGAATGGAAGGGACCTACAATTTTATGCCGAATCCGAACGGCTGACGAGAAGCACATATTCATGACAAGTGATACTCTTGGAGGATTTATCAATTCCTTGCAAGAGGCAGTAGCCCTGAAAAATAAACTTTTAGTGTTTAGGTGGACGAGGCTGGGAAGTGAACCCAGACCTCCAGCGTGACAATCGAACGCACTAACCACTACGTTACGGGCTACTACGTAATCTTTGTAATCTTTAGGCTACCTTATATTTTTGTAACAAAAAATTCTATTTCAAATTATCAAAATTATGAGTTTAGAAAAAATAATTAAAAAAAAACACTGAGATTTGTCCACTATTTGCATTGCAAAGCATTCATCGAACAAAATTATGTTTTCAACGTAATATGTACAGAGGTATTATTTTGATTAATAATGGGTATTCTGAGGTAAATATTTATTAACCAACAGATTTTAGGTAGTGTGTTCTGTCAAATGTATGCTGTTTTTTCTGAAATTCCAAAAACAATTGGCCGTGCAACATCGCTTAAAACAGTTGAAAAAGCAAAAATCGATGTTCTTGAGGACCATGATGGTTTAAAGTGAACGTGCCAAGGAAACAAAAATTTTTGTAGAAGTGCAAATGTGGTTTGTTCTTACATCAGGAATAAAAGTTCTTATAGGAAGAATACGAGGCAAGAAAAAAAAATACGGAGGCAAGAAAACAGCAACTAAAGAAGCTGATCGAAGATCAAATTTAAGATGTGCATCGAATTCCTCTAATACAGTGGCAAACATTAAGCAATTATCCGGTGTAAGTGCAAGCTTCGAAGAGTAATAAAAAGATCCGTAAACTGGACTTTTCAACAAGACAACGCTCCCATCAATACACCACGCATGGTCAAGAATTGAATTGAGCAACGGAATGTAAATATGCTTCAATGGCAAAATCCTAAGTTTAACCAAAAATGTTTGGGGCTGGTTAGTCCATAAGGTTTAAAACTCCGGTCATCAATATGAAGCTGAAGAATCCTTAAATGCCGCCAATAAACATGCTTGGCGGTACATTTCGCTAGATTATTTTAAAGCATCTTTACGATTCGATTCAAAAAAGGGAAATTGTGAGGTTCTCATGAAAAAAGGTGGTATAGTACCCATAACTAAAATTGATAAATAAAATATTTTTTGTATAAAAAGGTTTGTTTGATTTCGTTGGACTGTCACGCTGGAGGTCTGGGTTCACTTCCCATCCTCGTCAACCTAAACCTAAAGTAAAAAAAAGTTTTTTTTTCAGGGCTACTGCCTCTTGCGAGGAATTGACAAATCCTCCCAGAGTATTACTTGTCATGATAAAGTGCTTCTCGTCTAGCCGTTCGGATTCGGCATACAATTGTAGGTCCCTTCCATTCCTGTCGACACGCGCGCACGTGAATGGTTACGAGTTGTAATTCACTAGGTCCTGGTTCTTCACGAGCCGTTGCCCCACACAATTTAAAATTTATTTTTTACCAAAACAATGGAAATTTTGAAGATTTTTTAATTTATTTTAGTGTGTTTTCAATTTCACTTGTAAAACAGAGTTTAAAAAGAATGTTTTCAAACTAAAAACACAGATATATGAGAATGCAAAATAAAAAATAAATGGACTTATTCGGACACCGGGTTACTGTAAAAATGAATGGTTAAATAATGGGGGCCAATCGTCAATAGTTGAGTCAAAAATTTTGGCTGCCAATAATTATAATCGTTACGCTATGTAGCTTGCATCACACACTGTTCTTTCATCTACCTTACCAAAAAAAAAAAAAAACTACATAAACTAAAAATGTCGTTTAAAAATTTTATGATGTAATCTAACTTCAGCTCTTTTTGTCACCTTTTATCATATTTTTTGTTTTGTGTTTGTGCTTAAAAGAAATTTCCATCGTTCCAATAAGTTAGTATGACACCGTAAAACGCTGAAAATTGATAAAAAAAAAAAACAAAGTAGGTAAATTTGTTTCCCTTTTTATGACAAACGACAAACCTTATCCTTAACCAGAAGCATTATACATAAATCCAGTTAACGATGCTAACTTTGAACAACTTCATAAATTAATAAATATCCTTGCTATGATGGGAGAGTATAAAATGATAATACACAAAGTATTATGTCCTAACTGAACATCAAAACCACCTTCTTTTTTAAAATTTATATTAACAGAGATATGCATTTCGGACAAGAAAAATTGATTTTATATGACCCAAGTCCATAAACAAGGACTTTGAGCTTATTTTAAAATATCATCCCCCCCTGTCTTTAGGAAACAACATACAAAATAAAGGAATACCTTCATAAACTTACAAAGTACGACGACAGGGTGGGATAAATGCAACAGGAATGTAATTTATGCTCAGCATAAAAACCAAGTTAACATAAAAAAAATAAAAGATATTCGGTATGATGGGAAAAGGATATACCAAACACAAACGATACAAAGCCACCTCAACTTTAACAACTCAACGTAAGTCCTCCTAAGCAGTTTGTCCTCCTTTTTCGAAAGCAAAATAAAATCTTTTTTAATGAGGTTTTCAAGCCCGAAAACGAGCTCGGGATCTCAAAGTGAAAGATAAGAAGTGAAAGTATCCTTCCTCATCATTATTTATGACAGAATAAAAAAGGAATAAGAGAGGAAGAGTAACACAACTATACAATTACAACAAAACACGAACAACAACTGTTTTCCAATGTAGAAGAAGGTGCTGTTGAAACAATAGAATAAAAAGAAAATCAAAAAAAAAAAAAAAAGTTCGCCATCTTTGTGCAGGGAGTTCCGTTTCCGAATCGTGTTTGGTAAACATTTAGATTATTCAACCCGCCGACGACTTTTGTTTCTTTCAAAAATATCATAGAGATTTTGTACCCACTCAAGTCTCATCAGGACCCCCCCCCCCCCCCCATCAACAGTCACATCCACATCCAACCTCTCTCCGAGTCGTCGTCTATGGATTGCATGGTAAGAAGCGTTTTGCGTGTGTGCTAAATGAATTCAAATCGTTTGCAATTGTTATTGCTGCGATAAAAATTCCATTCGCCTGGGGGACAGCAACAGGGGGAATGGGGGTTTTGCCTGGCCGTTGAAAGGATATTATATCCTTTCATGGGATCCAGCTTTCTACCACTGGGTAGGTAGGTGTACTACTGCACTGTGTGTATTACAATTGCTTGAGTAAACAATTGAAATGTAAAATAAATTTCTCTTCGCGTCTTCTCTTGGGACGGGTTGTTGAATGTTGATGACGGGTGGAGTATGTGGGTTGGCGTGGGGGGTGGCGTGGGAAGGCACATGGGGGCGTGGCAGCAGCCATACCGCGCTGATGGAAATATTAATATTTTGTGTTTGATGGAAGAAAAATGAGGTTAATGCACGGGTGCCGTGTTAAAATCGGGAATAGGTGATGACAACAACACTCATAATGGCTATAAAGTGACGACCGTATCGCAATCGTATTGTATTTGTATCGGATATTTATCCGACTGGCGACAACCGACGCCATTTAATGCCGAAGTGGTAAATTGAAAGTAAAGTGCCGAACGTATGACATGGGAAAATGATTTCTGAAATGTGATTGAGAATGAGATTTGTTTAATGTCATTCCTATAATATCTTCATACATTTATATGATATCTTTTTATAGATGTGTGTGACTTATAAATAAGTCATTTGTAAGTATTTAAAGTAATTTACAGATATGAGTTAGGTATACATACGTACCTGCATATATATTGATTGGAGGTGTTTTGGGAATTTCTATGATTGCGTCTGAGTGTGCGTTTAATAATAATGCTTCTTTCACAAGTATTAAAGAATGTTATTTGCTGAATTAATTAATGTGTCTATTTTATTATTTGACTATGCTGATTGAAAACATAATTATTATAGGTTAGGTACATACTTATGCAACATTTAAAATATTTTGAAAAGTTACTTAAATCTTAAGACTCATTCTTACAAACTTATGGTTCAGAGTTTTAATGTGGCTTAGATTTGTAGACATTTAAATATTTCAGTCCGATAAAAAGTCAAAACCCTAAAAAAAAATAGTTTCTAGTTTTTGTAAACTTTTTTTTTTTGTAAATTATTGTTTAAATTAAATTTTTGTAAAATTTTAGAATTCATTCGGTTTTTTTTTTATAACTCAGAAGTTCCTTAACATAAGTAGAGAATTAGCATACTAAACACTGTTAAGTTTATATAGTAAATGTTAAGTTTATTTTGCTTCAATTACAAACACGACTGTTTTCTTTAATTTGTCAATCAACACTCAATGCTTTATTGTTTGTTAAATAAAAACCAAATCAATATCTAGGGCAATTTCACACACTTTATGCAATTCAGTCATATTAACATGGCTCGAGTAGAACTCATACGCAACAGTGGCGATTCCTCTCAGTTAGCAGGTTTATCGCCGCTAAACCAAGAATTTAAATGATTAAGTTATATAGTGTAATGTTGAAATAATAATTATAATTAATTGCAATAATAAATACCATAAATACAAAAACTACCCACCTCACCTACCTACCTATTATCAAAACATATTTTCCTTCACACAACACAAAACTCCCATCTTCCTATCTGCCTCAGCGTTTCAATATGCGATACCAAAACCAAATTCCCTACAGAGAGCATTGATATACGAGTAATAATAAAAAAAATAGATACCTACCTAAGGTGCCAGTTATAGCTTTCATTGAAAACCATCATTGAAAATATTAATTGTCAATTTTGAGAGATTTTGAAGAAAAAATAAATGATTATTTTGATGCAAAAGTAAAGCTAATTGACTTAATAATTATTTCTAGGTAAAACAAAATTCAATTTGGCTCAACTTTTCTCATAAAATGCTTACCAATGATCATTGAAAAAATTAAAAGTTACTTTATGGGGAAGATTAAGATCGAAATTAATTTTTTTTTGGAGGAGAAACAATTTTGAAGTCGTAAGATATATTTCTGCATTTAAATATTCAATGATTAAACAATCGAAGGCCCCCAAAATTAACAGCTAACTTTTTCAATTATGGTTTTCAATGATAGCTATAACTGGGGCCTAACCTACCCACATTATTCTAACACAGTACACACAACACAAAACGCTCATACAACAAGTCTTCCTTGAAAGCTTACAACATCCGCGCTACCAAATTGCATACAATTTTTAGTAATATCTATTCAAAATCAAATACAAACACAAATACAATACAATCTATAATACAAGAGCGTTTTACTATACATGTCCTAAGCAAAGCCCAGCTAAATAAATGAAAGCGTAAGCGTAAGTATGATGCGATAAAGCACGAGTAGGCTTCAGGTACCTACTTAAATTTTGGGTGCGTTTTTTTTTTCATCTCTATTTTAACTTTCGTATTATGTTTCTAGGAAAATGCGGTAGAAAGGATGAATGCGTGTGCTTATTGTTATTATTAGTGTTCTTTGATTGAATAAGCATCCAAAAAGTTCTTTTAGCACAGTCAATAATTCCAAAAAAAGTGCTCAATTGGCAAAGCGCGATTTAGTTGTGTATTTTTGATATTTTGTTGGGGCATGTTAGAGTAGTCTGTGTCTAAGTTTGAAACTTCGAAAAACTTGTGCTCGCTGCAGGAAAAATTCAACAGTGAAAAAACGCTAAATTCATTCCATTTTTTCCGACATTTATCTTTATAACTTTGGAAATATGCAACTAAGGAAAAAACCGTTCACTATAAACTTGTTTGTTATAAAATTTTAAAATTCATGCATGTTAGATTTGTCTTGCTATCTTACCATGAATTACAGTTTAGGGTTTCAAGTACGTGAACAAAAAAATCAGTGCCAACTTATATGTCCTACTTTGACCACAGCAGTGATGCAAATATTGCTTGTTGCACTTATTTAACATCATGTTTCTTGCCAAAACTATTTGACCAATTTGGATCAAATTTTCGAATTTCATCTTGTACTACTCTAGACTATTTGATTAAAATTTTTTAGCAGAATTGGATAACTTTTGACCTATTTTTTGATTGCTTCAAAATTACTTAGTTTTTCCGATTTTTTTTTTTTAATTCATGATTGGATAGCAACACAAACATAACATGCATGAATTTAAAACTGATGTGATGGTCTTGTAGATAATTTTATAACAAACAAGTTTATAATGGACGGTTTTTTCCTTAGTTGCATATTTCCAAAGTTATAAAGGAAAATATCGAACAAAATGGGATGAATTTAGCGTTTTTTTCACTGTTGCATTTTTCCTGCAGCGAGCACAGACTACTGTAACAAACCGTAACAACATATCGTCGGCCTCATAAGCAGACCTCGTAACTCACAAATTTTTCAGGAGAGACGAAAATGTCTCACGAAGCTTATTTTTAGCATAATATTATTTTTTTTTACTAATATATTCAACAAAAAAAAATGTGTTTAATCTAAGAACATTGTTAAAACGAAAATAACAATACTTATTATTGTATTGGAGTTACGAGGTATGCTCAGTAATTTCATGTCATGTTACGGGGTTTTCTGAACAAATTAATAGGCAGCCAGTTGAACAAGCTGCTTTCCCCTTGAATTCATTATTCTGTACGGTTCCAACTTTTAAGAAGCTCACTTCGATACAACCTTTTTCGTGGCCAAAACTAATATGATGTTATTTAGATTATAAGTAAAAACTTCAGGAATGAGTAGAAATTGAAGAAGTTTGGGATTCGCCGACGAGTTTGTACTAGTTTTTACCTATTTTCCTTATAGTTTTCTGGCAGTTTTTTAAGCCAGTGCTAATTCAACTGAATTTAATGGAGTTACGAATTTTGCTACTTACAAATAAAAGATACGAGGTTTTCCTAGCAATCTTTATGTTGAAGTTACGAGGTCTGCCAGACAAGAGAGTAGTAGTGGAGTTCCGTGCTATGAAAATTGTTAATTTAAAATTATTTAGAGTTTAAAGAGTGATACGAAATTATCTAGGTTGCTGCGCCAACGAATTTTCTATAAAATAGCATTCAAAACTCATTTTAGTTTAGTTTAGAGTTAGGAGGTTTGCTTGTGAGGCCGACGATATCAGAAATGCATAACAACATCGCGCTTTGCGAATTTATTGTCGAAATGACTGGGCTATTTGCGAAATAAATATAAACAGTTGATTCGTATTGAATCCTTAAAGTGCGAAATTAATTAATTATTTTGTATTTGCGTAGATTTTAAATGTGAGTAAATATATTTGTGGATTGTGGTGCTTTGAAATATGAGAGTGCGACATTGTTTTGTTTTTTTTTTTTTTTTTTTTTTTTTTTTTTTTTTTTTTGATAGGTGAGATGGAAGTAAATGCATATCCTATGCTAAAACCTAGAAATAATTGCGCAACATTTTAGACGATTTAGTACGATGTTAAATCAGTTTTAGTATGATACTAGGTTAAAAATTGTTTTTGTTGTCGCATCGTACTATCACATAACATTTTACTAAAGTTAAAATCAGCAACTGGATATTTTAACTTTTTATTAGCGTACTAAATCCATATGAGAAGACCCGAATGTTCCAGGTTCGAGTCCTGCTGGTACCCAACTTTTTTTTTTTTTTTTTTTTTTTTGTAAATAATGAAGTAAAAATGATAAAAATATAAATATCGAATACATATTTCAAGCACATGATAGGTTTCCATCAACATATAAGGATTGTTCAGTGAAGTTTTTTCAGATTAGAACAGAAAAGAACAGAACAGAGTAGAACAGAAACGTCAGACAAGATAGAACAGGCAGCTGTCTGACAGATGTAATTGGCAAAAAAAAAATTCGAGTTTGGTGAATAAGCAAGAAATACTTTTTATTAAAAACATTTAGAAATAGTATTTATTTAACTACACAATTTAATTTAATTTAATTTATGTTGTTTTTAAAATATTTATTTGTTTGTCTCCAAAGTAAAAGCACAAAGAGCCACGAAATTTGTTAAAAAATATCAACTTGCAAGTGGCAGCAGCTGATTTTGACAGTTGTCACAAACCTGATCTAAGTTGTTCTACCTAAAAAGTAAGAACAGAAAATCCTGTTCTATTCTGTTCCAAACTGTTCGGAACAGCCTCATTGAACAGCAAAACCTTGTACTTTTCTGTTCTAAACTGTTCCAAACTGTTCGGAACAACGTCACTAAACAAAGCTATAACGCATAAAAACAATAATTGTGTTCATCAAATTCAAACCCTACAAATGCAATTTACTAGTTAGCAAAAGGTTTACAATTTTGGAATAGATAGTAAATTGCTAAATACTTAGGATATTGTTAAATAGTAAAATGTTAAGCGCTTAACAATAGGTTGTCTAAAATTTTGCGCCAATATTATTATAATAAAATAAATCATAGTTTAATAATCGTTAATTTCTTTTGGCATTAAGTTGCCAGAAGTATATATTATTGGCTGACCGTTGACATGAAATTTGTGTACATAGCTTTGAACATGAACTAAATTGTTTAATAGATAGTTACATATATACCTTCATACATTATTGTGGGTAGGTAAGGTTAAATTAAAGATTTTTTGCAACACAAAATCATATAAATATAGGTTTTAGAGATTTATATTTATAAAATTGTTATATAATTGTTATAGAAAGTGACGATTTTTCTGATAAAGTTATCAATAATTTTGTTTCCATCGAACGACGAGGCGAATTTATGTATCGATAAATTTTTAAACTTTTATTTTATATTATTTATTAATGATTTTTATTAATTGTAGTTATCAATCAAATAAAGAAAGAAAAAACCTAAACAATTGAAGTTATATTGTTGTGTTTATATTGTATTATTGTTTTTATCAATCAAGTTTAAAAAAATATATTTTTTTTTTAACCTTCCCTAGACCACGTAGCTTAACCAATATTAAGGACCAGGAATCGCCACTGATACGCAACATGCTAATATTGCCGATTATGACAGTGTGTTCTTCAACCTAGATATACATACATATATAATTTATTACTTAACATTTCCTCCCCCTTACAAAAAATTGATGGAAATGTTTTTTTTATTTTACTCTACTACTCGATTTACATACTGCTCGATTTTTTTTTATATTAAAATAGATAAATAATAGAAATTGAATAACTTCTTATTCTCTATTTATTTAAAACTAACGTTTTCGAGAAAATCTTCTCATCTTCACGTTGTTTAAGCAAATTGAAATTTTTTTTTTTTACCTATACAAAAATCAAAAAATTGATGTGATTAAAAAATTATACATATACATATACAAATAATTTTCAATTTAAAGAGTTAAAGTAATTTTATCTAATAATTATGAAAGCTAATGGTTCGAACTGGTTATAATAAAATTTGATGAAAGTAAGTGAATAAATGCGTTTACTTTCATCAAATTGTTTTGTTTATAACATATTACTTTTCGATTTTTTGTTTTATTACATAATATTTATTGATGTTGTATTACTTAAATTTAGATTGAGATTTGGATGTATTTTTTATTCATTTCAAACTTAAAATGAGTGTAACAATTAATTGATTAATAATAAATAAATAGTAATTATTCATTAACTTAAAAGTTAGTGTCGAATGATACAGCAAGACAAAATTCACAAAAATAAATCTGATGTGGGGTGACAATTAGAACTAAAAAAGTTAAAATTCAAAACAATAACGATCAAAAAATATAATACATATTCATAAATATAAATAAATTACATCTTTTGATTTTAATTTCCTATTTAAAACCTAGACGAAATTGAAGCAAGAAATGAATAGTTTATAATTAATAATGTAACATCAATTGAAAAAATAAGAAAAAAGTTATTTAAAGGGTTATTAGATATTAAGAAAAGTTATTTTCAATTAAATTTAAGTCCACGTGAAAAGTCAGTTTTTTACTTTTTTTAAAATTGAGTTCAAATTATGAGTCATTCTTATTGACACAGGAAGATCTCCATAATCTCCACTTCTGGGCACTACAAAACCCAAACATCATGAGGGAAGACAGGTCCCAGTACCAATTCAAAATAAACTATTGGACTGGGATTCTCAATGGGAAAATATTTGGACCCTTTGAGTTGCCGGGAATTTTAACTGGCCAAGGTTATTTGGAGTTCCTCCAAAATGATCTCCCAACCTTGCTGGAAGAAGTGCCTCAAGAACTAAAGGAATCCCATTGGCTTCAAAATGATGGTTGTCCAGCACACTATGCTGTGCCTGTGCGGGCATATTTAAATGCCAGATATCCAGGCAGATGGATAGGACGTCTGGGACCAATTTTATGGCCACCCCGTTCACCAGACCTAAATCCACTTGATTTTTTTTATTGGGGATGCATTAAGGAAATCGTATACAGCAAGCCGATCAGGTCTTTAGAGGAGCTAAGAAATCGTGTGGAGGCAGCTGCATTACAAATTTCTGAGCAAAACCTTGCACGTTCACTAAGACGTTCATTTATTCGGAGGTGCAGAACCTGTATAAGAGTGGGTGGAAAACAGTTTGAGCATTTGCTTTAAATAAAAAAAAATTAAAAAATTATCTATTTTTGTTTTTGTTTTCTAACTAAGTGATCATGTGATTAAAAGCTGGCTCAAAAACTTTTTGTTTAGAGAAAATAACAAATAAACTAATAGCAACCAACAAAATATTTGATGGGTTTGTTAAAGCCCAATAGAACAGGTTAAATTCAAAACAAGCTCGAAAGTGTAACCTTTTTTTGCACTTTTTTGACATTTTTATCAATAATGCATTCGGCCCTAGAAGTTGAAAGCTTGGATTTATTATGAGGACAACATCGTAGAAACAGCCCATAAATCAAAAATCTGCTATGTTCAACGCTTGGTATTATTTTCACGTTTACTATGCTAATTTTGAAAACTTTTCTTTTTGCTAAATTTACTCTAGTATTGCAGAATTTTACCAATAACTTGCTATTGACTCTAGATATAATAATAAGTAATACCATTTTGAAATCTGCATTTAACGCGCAATAGTTGGCCACTCAGGTATTCACGCATTTTTTTTATACCAGCTATGATTTAACTTTTTCAAAAATTATTTGTTTTCACATTTTGCATTGAAATTCAATGTTAAATAATTTTTTTCTCTAAGAAGTCCAACAGTTATAATAATTTTCTTCTACTTATGTGTTGGCACAAGTAATGTAAAATATTCCTGCAAAAAAAATATCATTCACTTGTAGTCGTGGTATTCAAAAATGTAAAGTAAGAAAAAAAATAATGCACTGAACAAAAAAATGCATATAACTTTTCTTGTGGTTGGGATAGAACTTTTCTTTATAAGTTTTCAGGACGGTCATAAAGTCTACTATGCGCCATTTCAGGGTTATCCACTACTTACGGGACACCCTGTATACTTAATTTAATTTAATTTATATGTAGATTGTATAATTCTGAGTTTCTGCTAGGCATATTACCAATTTGCTTGAAAAATTCTTTCAAGACTTTAAAAACTTGAAGATGTCTCATAGGCAGAATTCTTAAATCTTTGTATAAAAGCCAACTTTCAGAGAATCGATTTTTGTTGCAAATAATACATATCAGGTGTTTTTGTGCAATTAACAAGGTCTTAAAAGTATTTGCCAATGAACCTCCCCAGCTAGATAATCCATAATGCAGTTTTGAATGTGCAAGACCATAATATACTAAATTTAACACTTTTTTAGAACAAAAAGGCTTTAACAGATACATTTTTCGAGTACCCAGCATTAAGTTAGATTTAATATTTCCAATGTGATCTTTCCAATTAAGATTTGAATCAATAATCACGACTAAGTATTTAAAGCTTAGTACTGCTTCGATTTTGAAACAAAAACCTGAACAAGCTCCGTTTGGATCAAAATTAGATTTACCACAAAAATGTATAGGAAAGCTGTCGAAGCATGAAAATACAGATTGAATTCAGAAGGTCTTTAGCCTGATGTTTTGAAGGTCATCAATTTAGTTTTTTCACTTAGGATAAGCTTATGAATAGAAAACCGTGTCCTTAAAGTTTGGAGGTCTTCTTTAATTTGTAATACACAGTTAAGTTCGGAAACTGACTGGCAAGTGAAGAATCCGTAAAGGCAGTCGAAAGGCCATTTAACTTGAGTCTGAAAAGTGAGTTGATATATATTAAGAAGAACAGAGGGCCAAGTACTGTAGGAGCCCGTAGCGAGATGGTTAGTGCGTTCAACTGTCACGCTGGAGGTCTGGGTTCGCTTCCCAGCCTCGTCCACCTAAAAACTAAAAAGTTTTTTTCAGGGCTACTGCGAGGAATTGACAAATCCTCCAAGAGTATCACTTGTCACGAATAAGTGCTTCTCGTCTAGCCGTTCGGATTCGGCATAAAATTGTAGGTCCCTTCCATTCCTGTCGATAGGCGCACACAGGAATGGTTGCGAGTTGTTAGTCACTAGGCCCTGGTTCTTCACGAGCCGTTGTGCCACCCGATTTATAGATGGCCAAGTACGGATCCCTGTTGTACGCCATTTTCCAAAAAACGGGCTTCACTTGAGATTCTCTTTAGAGTTACTGTTTGGACTCTACCCTTCAAATATGATTTCAACCATTCAAAAACAACTCCTCTAAGGCCAGCATTGTAAAGTAAAGCATCAAAAGCCTTTGTCATGTCAATGAAGAGGGCTATGATAAATTTGTTATTATTTAAACTTTCATACATCTGACTGCATAACCTAAGAATGGCATCTTCTGTTGACTTGGCAGACCTGAAACCAAACTGATTCTCACTGAAAAAAAAAACTATTTTTATTCAAAAAAGACGTAACTCAGTTTTTCATGAGTTTTTCAAACATTTTGGAAACTGTGGGAAGAAGAGAAATAGGTCTGTAGTTAGAAATGCTTTTCCTGTCTCCTTCTTAAACAAAGGTATGACCTCAGCACATTTAAGGTTTTGTGGGAAAACTCCCTGCACAACACTTAAGTTAAAGAGGAAACAAAAAACATCAGATACATATAGCCCAATTTTATAAAGGAGCGTGCTAGATATTCCTTGAGGATTCAGTAACCCGAGTTGGCTCATTAATATATCCTAAAAGACCATTTGACGCCATAAGAAATAAATAATTGTTTGTATCTCTATCTGGTATATTTAAGGTATCAATATTTATATCACCGATTAAAAATAAATTGTTGGCTTTATTTGCATCGCGAATTCTGCCTAATTCCTCTAAAAACAAATTTTTATTAAACCCATGTAATCTATATATACACAATAAAGTAAAGTTTTCATTTTGATAAGAAAATGACAACTTTACTGCATCTGCACTACAAATATCTATTTTTAAAGGATTTATAACCAAAACCCTCACTTATATACCGCTACACCTCCCGATGAATAAGTTTCATTACAACCGCCAATTAACGAATAGCCTGGTATGTTATATAGGCTTAATTCATTTTCAAAAATCCAAATCTCTGTTAAAACAATTACTACTATGTCTGACTTATTTACGTTTACATCTAATGCATCACTAAAGAAGTTAACTGCTACATCAACGTGAGATAGGTATTCGTTGAGAGGAATATTATACACTTCAATGCTGTTTATTAGAAGTTGTTGCTCTAGATAGTTTACCTTTTGTTGCAAGTTGTTGATTTTATTTTCATTTTGATTAGGGGTATTCATGCAACGATGTAAAACACTAGATAAGTTTACCATTTGGGTAAGTTTACCATTTGGTAAATGAACTGTCAAATTTTGTATGGGAAATGGTTTACTCAAATTAGATAAAATTCCCCAAAATTATCTAAACGTCATTGTGACTTTTATAAACTAGGCGTGTTCAGAAATATGATAAATATATCTCAGAGAACTAAAAAAACTCTGACCGTGTTCTGTAACTATTGAAAAACATTTAGTTGGCGATAAAAGTTGTGAATAGTACAAGAAAGAATAATTCGGACGTCTACATTTACTCAACGATTAGGCAATCTACTTTTCGTAAACTATAAAGGTAGAATTATAAAGGTTCTCCCCAACCAATGCGAACCAATCGTTGACGACGACCAAACTACATCATCGACCTGTTTTTATTGTTGTTTTCTTCTTCGTCAACGAATGATTCGCATTAGTTTGGGTGATCGTTAACAGTCGGAAGCGTCAGAAGCAGATGTCATAAACCAATGAAAAGGAGCTTTCTGAAGAATGAAAATCAGAGCTGAGCCATAGTTCACTATATTTCTTTTTTCTTTCCTGCCTCAACAAACGTCAGTTTTACTTCCATGAGGTGCACTCGGGGCGCTCTTCACTAGCGCAATCAATAGTTGACGCAAATCAAGAAATCGACATTATGGGCGCACTTGGTATATGATTTTTTTTTTTTTGTATTCGCTCATTTTCGTCCGACCACTACCGTGAGCCTACGACTATCGTAATTTCATCGTGTATATTACATTTTTTTATTATTCCAAAACATTCGGCTCCGATTTCGCGTTGGTTCGGGAGAGGTTCTTTATTGAAAAATAACTTCGACATCTGAACACGTCTAATGTGTCACACACCAAACCTGTCAAATAAACGAACAGCTGATTCAATTACACAGCATTTAACAAAATGAATAAAAAGGTCGTTCATGCAAACTTTTGTGTAAACTTATCATTTTACACAATTTGTAAACTTACGACGTTGCATGAATACCCTTATTGTTTATGGCAGCTGCACTATTTCAGCTTAGACCTATGATTGGAAGAGTGTTGGCATTTGCAAGAGAGCTGTTGTAAGTGTTTGTTGTGATGTTGTTGGCGTGGTAGCGGTGGCGGTGGCGGCGGATGATGCAGTTGTGCTGGTAGCAGGCATTGCATTGATGGTTGTTTTGGTGTTAGTATAGGCGATGGTAGCGGACGAAATAGAACTGGTGTTGGTAAGGAGAGTGGATATTTCAGTTAACGCTGTATTGATGGTGGCAAGCAAACCATTGTTTGTTGAATCGGTGTCATTATAAGTGGTAGTGGTGACTGTGTTAACAGCTTAGTTTTGTGTTGAACATGAATCAAGTGAATTAGATTTATGAGATGATGGTGGTGTAGAATTTGATGGTTTTGTTGCAGTAGGAGGAGAGATGATTTTTTTTTTGGCGTAGTACCAGAAAAAGATCCTCTACTCTGAGAGATACAATTTGGACACCTCCACAGAGATTGATTTTTTCTTTAACTCAATTTCATTTGCGGTGATTTTTACACAATTGCCATGAAAATTTTTTGGAAATCAGTGCACCCGACTTTAATTCAGGCCTTTCTATCCTTATTTTGCAAATTCCGCACGATATTTTATGATGTAATGTATTTATTTAAAATAAGAATTTAATAAGTTAAGTATTAAACAAATTTTGTAAACTATTTTTAAATGAAGGCTCCCGACATGAGTGTACCCCACAACGTCACTTCTTGAACTTACTATTCGATAGTTTTTTTTTATTGCATATTACTATTCGATTTTTGTTTGTTTGTCTTATTACATACTACTCTTTTTTTTGGAGTACATATTATTATTTGATTTTGTGTTACATATTAAACACTATTTGATATTATTTTTTAAATGGTTTGTCTTTGTTTTTAAAATAATTCAATTATAGCATTTTTTTTCATTATTTAAATCATTTTATTACTTAAATTACTATTTGATATCTTGTTTCTTTTTTTCTTTTTTTTAACTTTATTTGTATTTAATTATTATTAATTAATTATAATTACTTAAATCACTCTTTGATATTTTTTTTTACATTTTTTTTTTTTTTTGAAATTGTATTTATAAAATGTTAATTACCTACTCTTGTTCTTACAGATTATTATTGGATTTTTTATAACATTATTGCTATTCGAGTTTTAGTTTCAATTAATATTATTATAACATAAGCTTTACTGAATATTATTTTCGACAGAGGCTTGAAAAATTTGGTCTCGTCTTGGAATCGTTACCGGTGCTGAAATGATTTGTACATCTCGTACATCCCTTAAATAATTGTCCAAAACGGTAGAATTCAAACATATGCCTTTAATCGTGCAACACTTAGCAATAATTATAATCATTATAAAAACAATGCCTATAGCCGTAAAGGTAGTCAACAGGATATTAAATTTCAATTGTAGATCATTTGTGGATCTTTTATTTTCTAAATTTTCCCATTCCGATTCTAAAACCAATATAAATAAACCCAATATGTAAGGCAGACGAATCCAATATCTCTAAATTTTTGGTGGTCTTAAAACCTGTCAAATCATGGAATGAAAAATCGTGGATTTCTAAAAAGTTTTATTTATTTTCGTTGAAAAGTTTCAATCGATTAAAATGTACCCGACGTTTTCGTTTGCCTATTTGTAAAGTGGTGTTGACTGGGCCATTTATTGCTGCAATGGAGAAAGGTCCTTGCCAATGTGAAGAAAACTTGTTGGCTCTTGCTGCATTTTGAAGCAAAACCTTATCAACTACATGAAACCTAACAGGATTAACTTTGGAATCGTAATATTTTTTGGAAGAATTTTTACTAGCAATTAAATTTTCTCGAGCTATTTTGTGCGCCTTTTGCAGATTATTTCGTAACACATAAAAATAATTTTCATGATTATACAAAGGTTGAGGCTCTCTGTTTAAGTTGCTAGGAACCGTAGCTTTGAAACCAAAGAGACATTCGATTGGTGATATAGTGTAGTAGTGGTATGTACTGAGTTGTTCCTCACAAACATCGCTGCCCGCAAGTGATTATCCCATGCAAATGGGTTTTGATCTACAAATGTTCTTAGATAATCAACCAAAGGTATGTGCGATCTTTCTAAGGAACCATTGGATTGTGATTGATATGGGGTCGTTTCTATCTTTTTTACTTTCAACATTTTACATATTTCACGGAACAAATGGGAAGTAAAATTTGATCCATTATCTGTAACGAGTATTTTTGGTATAAGATATCTACTAATTATTTCTTCAAAAAATGCGTTCGCAACTGTTTTAGCCTTCATATCGGGTATTGCTACTACATCCATAAATATTGTCAGATCATCTTCGAAAGTTAAGATTTATTTTTATTTATTTATTTGTTATTTGTTTTTTTCAAAAGGTTTGTAGGGAGTGTTTGAAATTTCCATCGGCATTTTGTGTTCTCTTCCTATCTTATTGGTTTGACAATTTTTGAAATTTCGGATGTACTTTTCGATATCTTTCAGCATAGCTTTCCATTTAAAATTATTTCTTATACTTCTAAAAGTTTTGAAGATACCTTGATGTCCCCCAAGCGCAACATCGTGATAATCTCGCAAAACTGTTTTAATTTCATCTGGGTCAGTGAGTAATTTGACCTCTGATTTCGCTTGTTGAGAAATGTCTCTAGTCTGATCCTTTAAATGGGAGTCTTCTTTGTCCACATCACTTTGAGCATTCTTCTGATCAGTAATAGCAGTAGTGTTTTTATTTGGAACGAGTAACTACGGAACATACAGCGGAGTCTATCTCAGAAGGAGCGGGTTTAAGAAGAATTCTACTTAAGGCATCTGCGCAAGCGTTATCTTTTCCCTTTTTATATTCAATTTTGAAATCATATGCTGACAATTTATGTCGAAGCCGTAGTATTCTACCGGTAGAGTCCTTAACATTCACTTGTCCACGCAACGGTTTGTGATCCGTAAAAAATTTAAAATGTCTACCATATAGATAACATCTAAAATTCTTTACAGCTCACACAATTGCGAGAAGTTCCTTTTCTATGGTTAAATACCCTTTTTCAGCTTTATTTAACGATCGACTGGCGTAAGCAATGGGTTGTTCATTTTCTAGTTCTCCTTGAGACAGAACTGCGCCCAAAGCCTCATTACTTGCGTCAGTAGTCAGTACGAAAGTTTTCTTGAAGTCAGGGTAGATTAAAACTGGCGGCGTTATTAAAAAAGATTTTAATTTTTCGAAAGCATCTTGGAATTTTGCATCCCAATTGAATTTAATGTCTTTTCGTAAGAGTTTATTGATAGGAGATGCTATTTCTGATATATTTCGTATAAAGGAGATGGCCCATTTTTGTATGGAGCCTGAGCCCAGCGCGTTCACTAATAAAATTGGTATCTAATGAAAGGTGTGATTGCGCACGTTATGTGGGTCAGATATTTTCAAAATCGTCAGTAGGGTTTTCAAGATATTTGAGTTTGAAGTTGGTTAATTCTGAAGATCAGTTTCAATTTTTCTTTTGAAAAAACTGCTTATATCGTGTGATATAAGGCACGTAGGATCAAATGAAAGGTATTTTCCCTACCTTTCAAATCAATTCAAAATTATTTACCTACCAATAATATGTTTTCAAATGTTAATTATTAAGTTCTTGGAAAACAATTTTTTTTACTCACCTTTTGAACACCGATATCTTATAAAAATCAGCGATGGCATATTTATTTTTTTGCATTATTTTAAAGATTTATTTCTCACCTTTCATATTTCATATTTCATATACAATTAAGACCCCTTTCTCAAAGAAATACCTATCTACTAGGTAGAGAAAATACCTTTCATTTGATACCAAAATCATTTTCATATATCTTGAAAACCACACTGACGATTTTGGAAATATTTGACCCACATAACGTGCTCAATCACAGCTTTCATTTGATATCAATTTCATTAGTGAACGCACTGGGCCATTTCCTTTACGATAATAGTTTGCGAAACCTTAAAACGATTGGACTTGTTTGAATGTTTTTGGAATAGGAAAGTTTTTTACAGTATACATTTATGACTTAAATAAACTATTTCCTTCTGTAAGAAGCAACATTTTTCTGGTTGAAGTTTTAAATTATGAATTCTTAAATCTTTAAAAACGTTGGCCAAATTTTCAATATACGATTTTAAATTACTCGCAAATACTAGTATATATCATCTTTATAGACCCAAGATTTTTAACCAGATTTTCCAGTTAAAACGAAATTCATCATTAATCTCTAGAAAGTTAGAGGTGCTCCTTTTAAACCAAATGACATTCGTCGAAAATGATAATGTCCGCCAGGAGTACTAAAAGCAGTTTTTTCTTTGTCCTGTTCGTTCACTTTTATTTGATGGTAGCCGCTTGCAATGTCAGGTGTGGTAAAGAAGCGAGCATGTCCCAACTAGTCCAGAATATCTTCTATTCTTGTCAGTTGGAAGGCATTGCCTATCGTGGCTTCGTTTAGTTTTCGATAGTCTACCATGATCCTCCAACGCTTCTCGCCATCTGGCACGAGTACGATAACTTAGGCGCCGACAATTGATAACGGATTTTTGTAGAGGAGTCAAACACAAACATTTTTTTACTATGGGTGGAGGGTCTATATCCCCCTGTTTGGGCGGGAGGGACAATTTAATGAAAAAAGTTACTAAAAATGGAAAAAAATCATTAAAAAATAACGGTAATACCTACAATTAAGTATTATATCTTTTTTGAAAGCCAATACTCTGTTTTATTATCCAGTTTTTAAATCAAGTGACATCTATCCATAGTTTTTGAAAAAAACTACTTTCAAACTCAAAATTTGGAAAAAAAAACATAAACAAAATGTTTAAAGTGTAATGTTTCATAATTGAGATTTTATATTTGTATTTTTTTTCTTAGAAATCGTTGCTCATATTAGTTCTTAATCAGAATCCGAACACAAAATGATTGTATGTCTTCTAGTTATCGAGAAAATTAAAAATAACCAAAACTACTATTTTAATTAAATTAATTTTTTTTTCTTGAGTATTAATTTTACGTGGTCTTATTTTGATAGTAAAAATAGAACATGGATTAATTCTAACACAAATTGAATGTTAATTATCATACTTTCCCAACACCCAGTCTTACGACGCACGTAGTGAGGTATGTATGGGGGGGGGGCATGCTACCCTCTGCAACCCCCCTGCTTGGGCTCACTATAGGATTTGGGGTATGTGCGAAGTTCGGTGTATGCCAAATTTCGTTTGCATTAAAGGAATTTGAATGTATTCTCTGTTTCGAATGTCAACAGCTACATAATGAATAATGAAATGAATAATGTAAATGTATGAAAAGTAGTAAGTACTTCTAGTAATTTTCAATTTTCTCAAAAACAAAAAGACTTAAAAGCTTTCGGTTATTTGTGTTCGATTCAGAATTGATGTGAGCATTGACCACAAAAAGAAAATTTAGTTTTCCATTTCACAATTTTGAGCAAAATTGATCCAATCATTTCTTTTTGGGTTTTTTTATCAAAACTTTAAATTTGAATGCAAATTTTTTTGAAAACTATAGCCACAAATAATTTATTTCAAATGCAGGATTAAAGATCAGACTTCTGGCTTTTAAAATATTTATTGTTTTGCATTTTAGGTATTATCGTTGCTTTTTTATATTTGTTTTTCCATTTAAGTCGTTTTTATCGAAAATCGGCCCTACGGGGTGAGATAGACCCCCCTCCGATAGTAAAAAGTGCTTGTATTTGAGCCTTCTACAAAAATCTGTTATTAGTTTTCGGCGCCCAAGTTATCGTACTCTCACCCGCCATCTGGTTCCGATTTTTTGGGAACTACCAATAGAGATGAATTCCATGGACTGTTGCTTTTTTCAATGACTCCTTGTTCCAACATTAGTTTCTCTACCACTTCTCGATGGACATAAGGTAGGCGATACATTTTTTGGTTTATTGGTGGTTGAGTGGGTGAAGTTAAAATAGAATGTTCTATACTTGCTGTACATGAAAGTTTATCCCCATTTAGATGAAAAATATCTTCATATTCATAAAACAATTCAATAAGTCATTATTTAAATCTTCGCCCAGTTTGACGATTTGAAGACTTTTATCTGCTCTCTCCATTTTTGTTTTATGAATAAAGTCTTCTTCTTCAACACAAAAAATGTGTCTTAAGTCTTCTGTAAACCCGTCATTCTCAGTTTCATTATTTTCAATTGAGTTGACTTTATTTTTGTCTATCTGAATTACTTCGTAGTCTTCAAGGGGTTCACATACGATGAACTGCCTTTGAAGTTCTACTTCATAATCATTGCAGTTTAAGACACTAACAACAGCTTTTCCATTCTCATTGTTGGTAATACAGTTACCTAGGTAAACACCTTCATGAAGTTCACGAGATAAACAGAGCATTTCTTCCACGCTGTTTGTGCTGATTGAAATTAATATTTCTGATCGTTGAGGTAATTTAACTTGCTTGATCTCAGCTTGAAAGTTCTCTTCATGATCAGGATTAGTGGTGATAGAAAGAATTGCAGGACTTGACCTGGTATCAGAGGAGCTCATAAATATTCCAACATGCTTAGATTTCGAACTAAGATTGGATATATTCCTAGCTATCTCTGCTAAATCTTTTCCCACAATAATTGTTTTCTCTTGTACTTTTGGCATAGAGACTTCAGAGCGCTCCTCTGGTAAGCCTCCATTTTGGTCCACGACTTTAAAGTGACTAAATGTCCCAACTTGCTTAGTATTACAATTAAGATTAGTGCTTCAAAGTATCCGGACATTTCAGATATCCGGATATCCGAAGTGGATCCGGATCCATGATCGGATATCCAAACTATCCGAAAAGTTTCGGATAGTTCAAGGAGACAGTTGGGAACCGACACTATCCGGATAGTGCCGGATACCCGGATCCAGATTCGGATCCGAATCCAGTTTGATGAATTTTCCTTATAGTAAGAATAATATAGTGCATTATAAACATATGGTACATGATTTTAGGGTAGTTTTTAATGAGGAATCGAATAAGATAAAAATCAAGACGTTGCAATCTTCCGGCAAAAGTTATTGATTGCTAAATTGAACATGACTACGTTTTATCAGGACGGGTAAAATAATACACCAAATCGTCCGAAATGTAAAAAAACGCTTACCTACTTTAATCAAAGAAACATAGTGGGAACTTTAAATTTGAATTTACCGTAACAATGGAAAATAAGACAGTCCATAAAAATAAATGCGTTCCGTGGGTGTTTTTTGGACTGCGAGATAATTGCGGAACCCACTTTTTTCGCGTTCTTTATCATCATCTCGAGTTCGATTTTTTTAAGAATCCATAACTTAACTATATACATATACATACACTCCCTGTCACTATTTTCACAAAAGTTTTTTCTCGATAAATACCTGTAGGAAATATTTTTCCTGGAAATTTTTGATACCTGTGAGTAGGTAAATATATTTTGCAATTATAAAGTATCGTTTAAAGGGGTAACTTGGAAATTCCATAGGAATTTTACAAATTATAAGAATGGACTGCAAAAATGGGTATATAAAATTGCGTCACTTGATTGCGAAGCCACTTGAAAAATCTTATAAAAAATGAACAAAACTATAAAAATTTTAGCTTTCTTTTGTTTTTAAACATTAATGTATTATGTTTTCGCCAACTAATAATGAGTATGCCCGCCATTTTTTGAAATTAACTCTATTAGACGGTTTGGAATTAAATCAAACAGTTTTTTTGGAGTAATCCAGTGAAATCTGGCTCCAGGCATTGCAGTTAGCTTAGACCAAGACGTCCTTATCTCCAAACTGTCTACCAGCATCAGAAACTTTTCGAGATAGCCAAGCCCAAACGTTTTCGATGATGTTTAAGTCCGATGAATAGGGTGGCCATGGTTAAAGTCCAACGTTTTCCGACTGAATCCAGCTTCTAGCTACCTTGGAAGTATGGATAGGGCGGTTGTCTTGTTGGAATATCCAAGGCAGATGTTCAAGAATATTCTTTAGCTTTGGAAACACCCGTTACAGCAGGCATTTGTAACTATTTCCGTTTATTGTTGTAGTTCTAAATTCCAATTCATTTGTTCCATAATAGGTGATAGCTCCCCAAACCATAACACGTGATATATGGCTCTGATGTCCTGACGAAATAAGTTCTTCTTTTCTTTAATCGTGAACATAAAAGTTTTTACCATCGGGTACGTCAAGATTAAACTTTTTGTCATATAAAAAGACAACCTTTTTCCATGCGTTGCTACAAGCAACAAGCTCCCTGGCGAAATTCCTCCGTACTTCCTTGTGTAGCAGCCGTAAAACAGGTTTCTTTTTGATTTTCATACTCTTAGTTTTAACTATCCTTAAAACCGTCGAAATACTGGCTGATACCCCACTTTTCGACCTTATTTTAGGCGCTGATAGTGTGGAACTTGAAGCTAGCCGCGGAATGAGTCGCTTTCCTCGAATTGTTGTTGCTTTAGATGTGTGTCCTTTTCGTTTTTTTTTCATAATTTTCAGTGTCTGATAGATAGTTGTTGACAATGGTCTTACTTTTGTTCGGTCTCCTAGCTATTTCTCGGCCTGAGAATCTCAGTTCCTTTAAAGCATCTATTGATCCTCTTTCTGCTACTGTCGACATGTTTCCAGAGCCCATTTTAACTTGAAATTTGATATTGAATATAGTTTTCTTTCATTTCTTAAATATTTTAAATTTTTGTTCGAAAAAAATCGGCGATGCTAACTTTTGCCAAGGAATTTTCGGAATGGCCTCAATCAAGATATTGCTTGAGGCGGACCTCATTCCTCCTAAGCCACCTCCCTGCGTACGCTATTGGGTATAGTTATTGTTATTTCGTCCTGATCTTCACAATAAAATACGCAAAAGTTTTAGCATTATATTTTTTGAATAGCAAAATGTTGATACAAATGGGGAATTGTTTTATTTTTAAGTGAAGCGCGCACTTAAGCGTCCACATGCGTTGCGCGTGCGTTCCGCATTCGTTACGCATGCGTTCCTCATTACGTGTGCGTTCCGCATGCGTTACGCATGCGTTCCGCATGCATTACGCGTGCGTTCCACATGCGTTACGCGTGCGTTTCGCATGCGTTACGCATGGGTTACATTCTAACCTATGGTTGAACTTCCCTTAAAGATAAGTAAGAATGGAAAGTCCAACGCGTGGTCGACTGTTGGCTCAGTTACTGGTATCTTTGATCTTCATGATTCACTTCCATGTGAATTCCATATCGGGGAAGATGATCACCAAATATCAGGTGATGGCATTTGGGGAAACGATTTCTTGTTCCAGCATTGCAATATTGAAGGCAAAGCGCAACGTTTAAAGTTCCTTCGAACGGAACCGAAAGCTGAGAGTTACTTTGTTCCTTTTTAATGCGGGAATTCAAGAGGGAAGAGTGTCAATCCTAATTAGAGCTTCAAACAATATCCGAATCTTACAACTATCCGGATATCAGGATATCCGGATACTTGTGAATGAGATAATTAGAATTCGACACTATCCGGATAGTGCCGGATAGTTCCGGATAGTTCAGTGAGACAGTCGGATATTTGGATCAGAATCCAGTTTGCTGAAGTTTCTTTATAGTAGGGGTAATATAGTGCAATATAAACATATGGTACATGACTTAAGGGTAGTTTTTAATGCCGAATCGAATAAGATAAAAATCAAATCTAAACAATCCTCAGGTAAAAAACTAAACTACGACGACGAGAAGTCCGCAAAAAGCGATTTTCCTCCTAAAGAAACGGTTGGTCTTTGTGCCTGTGAACCTAGTTTTAAATCGAACAAAAGCGTAAATAAATGAACATATCTATCTTCAGTTTGGCATTTCTGGTGTGTTCCTGGTAAAATTCCTAGAGGAAATATCCAAGATTTTGTTTTAGCTCATCTGAAACGGGTAGCTACTATAAGATGATGTCGTTTATTTTTGATTTTCTTAAAAACAGCTCTTAGCTCAAACTTTCTAACTGTTCATCCTAAAGCCTAGTACCTACGCTGCTGATGCGAAATCGAATTTTCCAGCGGTCTCTCCAAGCTTACGAAAACACAGCACACAGCCGAAAAATATTCATGGAGAGATTCACAAATTGCAAATAAATAAAACAAAATTAAGCGAAAAAATCAACCAATAGCCATGGTGTAATGAAAGTAACAACAAATAAAAACACGATTAAACCCAAATGGCATTTTACGGCACACATTTAACTTTCGGACAATTAATTCAATGTGAAAAGAGAATGGAGACTTGTCAAAATAATCTGGTATAATCATAAATTTCGCTGGTTGGACAGCGTACCACAGAACGAAAAGCACAACGAAATTTTTCGTCTATAATTTCGTCGTGTAATTTTTGAATGGGATTTTTCGTTTCGCATAAGCGGCGTACTAGGCTTAAGGGATATATACGTGATTTTAAGGAAAAAAAGGTATTTTAAAGGACACTTTTGATCAAAACAATTTTGTTTTGGTTCACCTTGATTTGAAAATTTTTTGTCTTCGATAATTCTATGTCAGCTACATCCTATTTCAATTTAATTGAAATCGGTCAAGCAAAAACGTAGCTTACGTTTTTGTGAACCACCATGATAAGAAAACATTTTTGTCTTCCATAATTGTAACAACTACAAACTGTCTTAATTTTATTGAAAACGTTAAA
The DNA here is from genome assembly GCA_949320155.1 of Melangyna quadrimaculata. NCBI lineage: Eukaryota > Metazoa > Arthropoda > Insecta > Diptera > Syrphidae > Melangyna > Melangyna quadrimaculata. The sequence continues at coordinate 52,729,998 of OX439485.1, read as the reverse complement.
AAAAAAACATTTTTTTGAACCACATTTGTTTTTTCCAATAAATGCATATGATTCATTTTAGCAACAAAGCAGTTTCGTGACTGAAAGTTGCATGTGGGCGCCAGCATAAACTGTGTCAATTTCATTACAATTGGTCAAAACAACATTCTTTGAACCACCATTATTCAATTTTTTTGTTCGTGTTTCTATCCCCCATTACTTTTTAATATTTTCTGTTCGGACGCACGCGTAACGCATGCGTAACGCAAGCGGAACGCAAGCGGAACGCAAGCGGAACGCAAGCGGAACGCACGCGTAACGCATACGGAACGCACGCGTAATGCACGCGTAACGCATGCGGAACAAACGCGTAACGCATGCTTAACGCACGCGTAACGCATGCTTAATGCACGCGTAACGCAAGCGTAACACACGCGTAACACATGCGTAACGCATGCGTAACGCACGCGTAACACACGCGTAAAGCATGCGTAACGCATACGTAACGCACGCGTAACAGATGCGTAACGCACGCGTAACAAATGCGGAAAGCAAGCGTAACGCATACGTAACGCACGCGTAACGCATGCGTAACGCACGCGTAACGCATGCGTAACGCACGCGTAACGCACGCGTAACGCACGCGTAACGCACGCGTAACGCACGCGTAACGGATGCGTAACGGATGCGTAACGCACGCGTAACGCATGCGTAACGCATGCGGAACGCACGCATAACGCACGCGCAACGCATGCGTAACGCACGTGAAACGCATGCGGAACGCACGCGTAACGCATGCGTAACGCACGCGTAACGCATGCGTAACGCACGCGTAACGCAGGCGTAACGCATATCATTCATTTTAGCAACAAAGCAGTTTCGTGACTGAAAGTTGCATGTGGGCGCCAGCATAAACTGTATCAATTTCATTACAATTGGTCAAAACAACATTCTTTGAACCACCATTATTCAATTTTTTTTTCGTGTTTCTATCCCCCATTACTTTTTAATATTTTCTGATCGGACGCACGCGTAACGCATGCGTAACGCACGCGTAACGCACGCGTAACGCATGCGGAACAAACGCGTAACGCATGCTTAACACACGCGTAAAGCATGCGTAACGCATACGTAACGCACGCGTAACAGATGCGTAACGCACGCGTAACGCACGCGTAACGCACGCGTATTGCACGCGTAACGCACGCGTAACGCATGCGGAAAGCACGCGGAAAGCACGCGTAACGCATGCGGAAAGCACGCGTAACGCATACGTAACGCACGCGTAACGCATGCGTAACGCATACGTAACGCACGCTTAACGCACGCGTAACGCATGCCTAACGCACGCGTAACGGATGCGTAACGCACGCGTAACGCATACGGAACGCACGCGTAACGCATGCGTAACGCACGCGTAACGCATGCGTAACGCATGCGGAACGCACGCGTAACGCATGCGTAACGCGTGCATAACGTACGCGTAAGGGATGCGTAACGCACGCGTAACGCACGCGTAACGCACGCGTAACGGATGCGTAACGCACGCCTAACGCATGCGTAACGCATGCGGAACGCACGCGTAACGGATGCGTAACGCATGCGTAACGGATGCCTAACGCATGCGTAACGGATGCGTAACGCACGCGTAACGCACGCGTAACGCACGCGTAACGCACGTGAAACGCATGCGGAACGTACGCGTAACGCAACGTAAGGCATGCGTAACGCACGCGTAACGGATGCGTAACGCACGCGTAACGGATGCGTAACTGATGCACGCGTGCGTAACGCATCCGTTACGCGTGCGTTACGCATCCGTTACGCGTGCGTTACGCGTGCGTTACGCATCCGTTACACATGTGTTACGCATCCGTTACGCGTGCGTTACGCATCCGTTACGCGTGCGTTACGCATCCGTTACGCGTGCGTTACGCGTGCGTTACGCATCCGTTACGCGTGCGTTACGCGTGCGTTCCGCATGCGTTACGCATGCGTTACGCGTACGTTACAAACGATGCGTACCGCACGCGTGCGTTACGCACCCGTTACGCTTGCGTTACGCGTGCATTACGCGTGCGTTACGCGTGAGTTACGCATCCGTTATTCGTGCGTTACGCATGCGTTACGCATCCATTACGCATGCGTTACGCATCCGTTACGCGTGCTTTCCGCATGCGTTACGCATCCGTTATGCGTGCGTTCCGCATGCGTTACGCGTGCGTTACGCATGCGTTACGCGTGCGTTCCGGATGCGTTACGCGTGCGTTCCGCATGCGTTACACGTGCGTTACGCGTGCGTTACGCATGTGTTACGCGTGTGTTACGCTTGCGTTACGCGTGCGTTAAGCATGCGTTACGCGTGCGTTAAGCATGCGTTACGCGTTTGTTCCGCATGCGTTACGCGTGCATTACGCGTGCGTTCCGTATGCGTTACGCGTGCGTTCCGCTTGCGTTCCGCTTGCGTTCCGCTTGCGTTACGCATGCGTTACGCGTGCGTCCGAACAGAAAATATTAAAAAGTAATGGGGGATAGAAACACGAACAAAAAAATTGAATAATGGTGGTTCAAAGAATGTTGTTTTGACCAATTGTAATGAAATTGACACAGTTTATGCTGGCGCCCACATGCAACTTTCAGTCACGAAACTGCTTTGTTGCTAAAATGAATCATATGCATTTATTGGAAAAAACAAATGTGGTTCAAAAAAATGTTTTTTTTTTAACGTTTTCAATAAAATTAAGACAGTTTGTAGTTGTTACAATTATGGAAGACAAAAATGTTTTCTTATCATGGTGGTTCACAAAAACGTAAGCTACGTTTTTGCTTGACCGATTTCAATTAAATTGAAATAGGATGTAGCTGACATAGAATTATCGAAGACAAAAAATTTTCAAATCAAGGTGAACCAAAACAAAATTGTTTTGATCAAAAGTGTCCTTTAAAATACCTTTTTTTCCTTAAAATCACGTATATATCCCTTAAGCCTAGTACGCCGCTTATGCGAAACGAAAAATCCCATTCAAAAATTACACGACGAAATTATAGACGAAAAATTTCGTTGTGCTTTTCGTTCTGTGGTACGCTGTCCAACCAGCGAAATTTATGATTATACCAGATTATTTTGACAAGTCTCCATTCTCTTTTCACATTGAATTAATTGTCCGGAAAGTTAAATGTGTGCCGTAAAATGCCATTTGGGTTTAATCGTGTTTTTATTTGTTGTTACTTTCATTACACCATGGCTATTGGTTGATTTTTTCGCTTAATTTTGTTTTATTTATTTGCAATTTGTGAATCTCTCCATGAATATTTTTCGGCTGTGTTTTCGTAAGCTTGGAGAGACCGCTGGAAAATTCGATTTCGCATCAGCAGCGTAGGTACTAGGCTTTAGGATGAACAGTTAGAAAGTTTGAGCTAAGAGCTGTTTTTAAGAAAATCAAAAAATAAACGACATCATCTTATAGTAGCTACCCGTTTCAGATGAGCTAAAACAAAATCTTGGATATTTCCTCTAGGGAATTTTACCAGGAACACACCAGAAATGCCAAACTGAAGATAGATATGTTCATTTATTTACGCTTTTGTTCGATTTAAAACTAGGTTCACAGGCACAAAGACCAACCGTTTCTTTAGGAGGAAAATCGCTTTTTGTGGACTTCTCGTCGTCGTAGTTTAGTTTTTTACCTGAGGATTGTTTAGATTTGATTTTTATCTTATTCGATTCGGCATTAAAAACTACCCTTAAGTCATGTACCATATGTTTATATTGCACTATATTACCCTTACTATAAAGAAAATTCAGCAAACTGGATTCTGAGCCGAATATCCGACTGTCTCATTGAACTATCCGGATATTCGGGTATCCGGAACTATCCGGCATTATCCGGATAGTGTCGGATTCTAATTGTCTCATTCACAAGTATCCGGATATCCTGATATTTTCTTGAGCCCTGTTATTATATTTTTTTATTTAGTGACGCAATATGTGCATCAGACTAGGTGTGGGCTGATTCAAAAATGCACGCTTTATATTGGGTTGAGTGCTGTGCTTGCATTAATTGCAAAAGCGATTACGATACGTAAATCTACTTTAGGTAATGTTTTACTTATTAATTTTTTTTATATCCTATATTTTATCCAAGAAGAGGTTTTTGTTTTAATTCGATAACTTATTTTTCGCTTTTAATTCATTTAATTTAATTTTAATATTTATTTGGGCCTACTAAAAAATAATTATTAGTTTTCAAGTAAAATTTATTTAAAACAAAATTCAATTTCTAATAAATAATGGCTTTGTTGTTATTTTTAGACATCATGGTTCCAGTTTTTTGGCCCACGGTCCAACTAACCCTTCCTACTGGTCCAACTTAACCCGTTAGTGGGGCAAGTTGGACCACATGGATTTAGTGCTCTTGAGGATATATAATTCTTTTGCTGTTACACATTTTCAATTTTTTAAAATTGCATCTAGAAGCCAAAAGTCCATATTCTTTTAATTGATCCCACCTTCAAAGTTGTATTATGAGCGGTTTAGTAATTATAACACTTTCAGAAAAAAAGTGGTCCAACTATCACCGCCCTACCCTACCTCAAGGAAGGGCATAGAAAACTGCAAGAAAATCCCGGATAATTTCCAGAAAACTTGCAAATCCGGGAACATCCGGTTTTTATTGCATAACTTAAGAACGGTTACTTTGATTCTCACAATTTAGGGCTTGATAAATTCGTATTGGCTTCAGGAAGGGCATTTAGGAAAATTGGTACCTAATTCCGGAACATCATTTGATTTCCAAGATTTTGGGATTGATGGATTCGTGATGGCTTAAGGAAGGAATATGAGGTGTTCTTTTCGTTTCGTCATTTAAATTGTATTGTATTTGCTATTGCGTGCGGTCAAATAAAATTAAATTAAAATTTTTTTTCTTTTAATTTTCAATGTATTTGCCTGTTTATCAAGTGCGATTCCGAACGATTTGCAATTCGTATATAAGCGTCTTCAATTTCCGGTACATCTCGCTTTTGCTATGACAATCAATAGGTCGCAAGGGTAATCGCTGGATGTTTGTGGCATCAAGCTTGAATTCCCATGTTTCTTACATGGTCAATTGTATGTGGCCTGCTCACATATCGGCAAACCTACAGTTTTGTACGTGTACGCGGCTGAAAATAAAACGAAAAATGTTGTGTACCATAAAGCTCTTCAGTAAGAAAGCGGAAGGTTGGCCGACACGTCAATCACTTGGTTTCATTGAAGCACATCGACATTGTTAATTTAGTTATTTTTATTGTTTTTAATAAAATTTTGGAATAAAGAACTTTAATTAAACGAACTACATGAAACAGCATTGTACATGCTCGGAATTATTATTTTCTTTACATAAATGAATTTTGGTGGAACAAAGTTCACCGGGTCAGCTAGTTAATTTATACAAAATTACATAATAAAATGTATAAAATAAACTTTATAAGACATTATCGTTCTCTTCCTTAATAGTCTTAATGGCGATGGCAAATACAAAAATGTTTTATTATTTTAAGAATGTCTTAACTAGTAATTTAACTATAATTCAATGAGGTCATTTGAGCCTTTAATTGAATATTTCCAAAATTCATTCAAAGATTTAATGTCAAAATACTGGCGCAAAATTTTAAACAACCTATTATTAAGGGCTTAACATTATACTAGTTAACAATTTCCTAAGTATTTAGCAATTTACTATCTATTCCAAACTTAAAAACCTTTTGCTAACTAGTAAATTGCATTTGTAGGGTTTGAATGTGATGAACACGATAATTGTTTTTATGCGTTGTAAATTAATTATATGTTGATGGAAACCCATCATGTGCTTGAAATAAGTATTAGATATTTATATTTTTATCATTTTAACTTCATTATTTACAAAAAAGAAAAAAGAAAAAAGAAAAGAAGAAAACAAATTTGGGCACCAGCAGGACTCGAACCTGGTACGTTCGGGTCCTCTCATATGAATTTAGTACGGTACTAAGAAGTTAACATAGCCAGTTGGTGATTTTAACTTAAGTAAAATGTAAGGTGATAGTACGATGCTAAACTCGTTTAAAATTAGCAAAACACAATTTTTAACATAGTATCATACTAAAAATGATTTAACATCGTACTTAATCGGCTAAAATTTAGCGCCACTGTTTTAACAATAAATCTTAGTTTTAATTATAGTTATTTCAGATTCTGATAAATTAGATTATAATTATTTATACTATTTTTTTTTTCAGAGATGGTTTTGCCACCAAAAATATTATTTAATAATTAATATTTGTATTTTCTACAAATAAAAAAACTTCAAAAAATACTTTTTGCATAATATTGCTCGCAATCTCTAAACATTATTATAAAATGCACTGAGCAATTCAAGTAGTGCTTTTAGGGATTAAAAAACTTAACTCAAAAAGGAAAATGGCTTAAAATTAACGAAAAATAAACAAAATATTAAAGAAAAACAGTGAAAACAGATAATTGGGAACCTAAAATCATTTTATTCAAAACTAAATTACTTCCGTCACATTGCTGATTTGGATATGCGGTTAACTCATAATGAATGTATAAATATGTTTAGTAGGGTGGTCCTTATAAAGGTCACTGTCTTATTTTGAATGACGAACCTCCCTTATTTGCTCTAAATAAATAAAAAAAATCCTGTACAATTTTAGCTCAATATATAAACGTTTACCCGGCCCAAGATGTCTGAAGTCTTATATGGGAAATCCCATGTATTTTTGTACATCAAATTTTAAAAATTCATAACTTTAGTAATAATTGATAAAGAAAATTGAATTTTGGCACACATGTAGTCACTTTTGTTATGTTTAAAAAAATTTACTAGACATTTTTGTTCAATATTTATTAAAATTAAATAAAAAAATATTTTTGTTCAGATATCTTTAAGTAGAGAAATAACTGTTATAAATTTCTCTCTAATACATTTTTCTTAATATGACAAAAGTGAATACATGTGTTCCAAAATTCAATTTTTTTTTTTTTATCAATCATTAACAAAGTTAAGAATTTTTAAAGTTGTATTTACAAAAATACATGGGATTTCCCATATAAAACTTCAGACATCTTGGGGCCGGGTGAACGTTAATATAATGTGCTAAAATTGTATAGGATTTGTTGGTTATTTACTTAGAACAAATAAGGGGAGTGGGGGCTGCGTCACTTAAGATAAGACAATGACCTTTATAAGGAACACCCTTTAGTCTACATACATACGTATATTTTCAAATTTAAAAAGAAAATCTCCACTACACTTTCACCGTATTTTTGGGTATAAGCTACGACGACTTACTTCACTTTACATACTTTAGATGGCGCATGGCGCTCACAGCCCAGGTACAGGTCAACGTCGCAGTATAGCCCGTATAGTTCGTCGTTGAATCTTCTCCTCCACACTCCTTCGATACACACCGGACCGAAAATCACACGAAGAATCTTCCTCTCAAAGCACCCTAGCAGATTTTCATCCGATTTTTTCAGTGTCCATCTTCTGCCCCATAGAGCAGGACCGGGATGATTAGGGTCTTGTATAAAGTCTCCTTGGTTCTCTGATAGGGGGCCTTACTACTTAAATGCCATCTTGGACCGAAGAGACAGCGGTTAGCAGGAGTAGTTCTTTGTTTGATCTCTGCACTGATGTCATTTTGCGAGGTAATAGTGGAGTGGAGACAAAGTCCTTGACAATTTCGAAGTTATATCTGTCCATCGTGATATTTTGTCCGAGTCGACGATGTTGAGATTCCTTTCTCGATGTCAGCATATACTTCGTCTTGTCCTCATTAACCGCCAATCCCATTCTAGCCGCCTCCGATTCAATGCTCGCAAATGCCCCTGCCACAGCTCGCTTCGTTCTGCCGACAATGTCTATGTCATCCGCATATGCAAGCAATTGAACGGACTTTTGATAGATTGTACCGCTGGTGTTGACATGTGCGTTGCGTACAATGGCTTCAAGAACGATGTTGAAAAGGTTGCATGATAACGCGTCGCCTTGCCTCAATCCTTTCTCAATATCAAAGGAATCGGTGGTGTTCTTACCAATTTTGACGGAGTAGCGAGATTTCTCCATCGTCATCCTGCACAAGCGGACGAGTTTGGCAGGGATGCCGAGATATGACATGGCTCTGTATAATTCGTCCCTATTATCGCTATCATACGCGACTTTAAAATCGATAAAAAGGTGGTGTGTATCGATCTGGAATTCCCGGGATTTTTCTAAAATCTGTCGCAGTGTGAAAATTTGATCGACGGTTGACTTGCCTGGCCTAAAACCATATTGATAGGGGCCGATCAGATCGTTGACAAAAGGTTTTGAGCGGTAAATGTAGTTGGTACATTTCAGAGCATCTCCTTTTTCATCCGACAATCTTTCCTCCGAACAAATTTTGCAGATGAGTTGGTGTATCCTTCTACCCAATCTCCCGGTGATTTGAATATTTCGGCTGGTAGGCGATCCGCACCCAGCAGCCTTGTTCGACTTTAGTTTGAATATCGCCAGCCGCACTTCGGGTAGGTCGGGTGGATGAATCTGTTGGGCATCATCGCCCAAGTTTAATGAAGTGTTCTGCCTCAGCAGCGACGACGTGAACGTTAAAAAATTTTAATGAATATTTGCACAATTTTTTATTATTATAATCACTTTCAGGGGTTGGGGCGGACGAAATTTAAACATATCCAAAATAAGTCCCGCCATAATATGTATCTTGCCCTTTTTAAATATTCAATAAAAAAAAAATAAAAATTCACTTCAACTCAAACATTCTACTTTAACTTTAGTCATTAAACTAAAATTTCTCATTACAACATCTGGTTTACTACAATCTGCTGATGCAGAACAGAAATTAAAAAACAGAACAGAAGAAGTAAAAAACTAAAGTAAAACCAAAACTTAGAAAACTTTATTGAAATTCCAATCATAATATTGACTTTCCCAATCAAAACTTAATTTCCTTCGTATCTGGATAAATTATAAGCGGAAAATAATTATTACTTACATTTTTTTTATTTTCGCTTTCTATTTGAAAATCAAACAAAATAAACTGGGAAAACCTTGACCTCAGTTGATATTACATTTCTTCCTGCTTAAAACCAAAGAAGCAAAATGTTAAAAGTTGTTTTAACACTAAAAAAAAGAGGACATCATTATCATTTATCAAAAAGTAGTAAAAAAATATATATTCAACTCAAGAATCAGAAAAGGAAGTGATTCGAAACCTTAGGAACAACAATCAAGTTAATTAATTTCCATTAAGGACACTTTTGTACGCTCTAATTATGACGGTTTCCTCCTTATACCTACTCATCCCCTCACTACCGAGTTACCCATCCGCTTCCGTTTCTTATTCGTTAATTTAAAAGACATACACACACACATAAACCTATATTCTGTATGGTAGATATACAAAAAATACACTCATCCAATAATTATTGTTTGAATTTGAAGTGATGTTCTTCGAAACAGAAGCCAACAACACAACTGCGATAAAACGACAACGCGATTTCTGTCGGAAACATTCCCGAAAAGAAAATTGTTAAAAATTCTTAATGAACATTTTTGATACTTCTTCATTGAGGGGAATTGGGTGGCTTGGTGAGATGTGATGTTAAGTTAAATTTCAATTTTTTTTTTGTTTCATTTCTCCTAGAAACAGATATTGTATGTATGTGTGTATTATAATGTTCCTTTTTAATGCCAAATGCCATTACATCATAACAGCCTTCAGCATTTTCCAATTATTTTAATATGGAAGCTTTTGTAAAATGTTTCAATTACGTTATTACAAGTTCGTGATCCTGGTCAGATATGATGTTTTTTCACATCATACGACATTTTGGTGGAGAGTGGTTGTGTGTTTATAATTTGGTGGTAAGTGTTACAAAAGAGTCAGAAGTTGGAGGTGTTAATAGGTATTACACTGTAAGAATTTTGTTTGTACTACTATCAAATCAACAATGTTTAAATGGAAAATTAAACTTGTTGGTTTAAAAATGCCCTTTGAAATAATTTTTACAGGTATTTAAAAGGCTTAGAACTCCTTTCAAAAAATTCTGATTTTTTCCATACAAAATATGTGGGAAAAACTATGGAATGGGCTAACGGTTAAAGCTGGATGAAACAAATTAACTCTTCAAAGGGTTTTCTTTTTACTTCTCTACAGTTGAAAATTTCCAAAAGACACCAAGGAGGGCTAGCCACGAGACGAGAACACTCTTGTTCTCGCATTACGAGACCAAGACGAGAAGAGACGAGACTGTCTTTGAAGCATCCGAAACGAAACCGAGACGAGACTGTATATTTGGACCGAAATTTACCGAGAGCCTCGTCGGTCTTGGTTGTCTCGGCAGAAAAAAAAGGCTGGTATATTGAAAAAATCCAATTTCGGTAAATAATATTTGTTTTCTTCTGCACATATTCAATCTAATGGGGGACAAACTATATATTTTGACGTATCGAGAATTTTTCTTTCCAATAAAATCAACGGCTATATGAAAAATGGCCCCAAAAATTTATATGGAAACAACAAAATCAAAAAAAAGTTAAGAATTTGTAAATTGGGGCAATTTTTCATTGTTTTGGTGCATTTTTTTCATTATTAATGCCCCAAACTGTTTTGTTTCCAGTCCTTGTAGCACATCTACGTAGTAATAGTTCCAAAACAAAAACTTATCCGATATTTTAAATACTTATTTCGTAGTGATGGCAAAATAAATTGAAATACATGAAAAGGTGTAACACCGCGTTTCTTAATATTTTTTGTTTTCAAATAAGATTTTTAAAATCGAAAGGTTGTATGAACAAAAAGCAAAAATACGGTTCTAAACATCATGTTTAGGACCTTCGCTAGAATTTTGAAAAAATAACGCAATTTCATTTTATTTGGTAAACGATTGGTAAAAAGAAATACAAGCATGGCAAATAGTGCCGTCTGCCGGATTAAACAGTCTATTATACATATTAAAAAATTTAAATGAAAAAAGATAGATATAAAAAGTTGAAAATAATTATACATAAATACGTTTCTACAAAACAAATTATAATGAAATACAAGTTGAATTATTGGATTTTGATAGATTTATATTTTTAGTGTGAAGCATAATAACTAATTTTTTTTTATTTATAATGTTAACTAAATTATTAACAAAATCTCTTTAAAAACAAGAAAAAGACAAAACAAAGCTTTTAGTTTTGCTAAAACGAAAAAGGTTAACAAATGTCATAATTTTATTTTTTTTATTTGTTGATATTTACTGAGTTGTAAAAAAAGTCTCATTATAAACAGTAAAGCTTTCAGTTTAGCTAAAACGAAAAGAAATACAATTAACAAAGCTTATAATTTTTTTTTTATTATTATTAATTTATTTAATTATTAATATCTGATTCATTAACTGAATCTACATTAACAGATGGGCAAAGCTTTTAGTTTGGCTAAAACAAAAAAAAATAGTTAGCAAAGAGCTAAAAGAGCTACATTATCCAGAATTAAAAAAAAACAGGGCTTTTAGTTTAGCTAAAACAAAATTATAATAGATTGAACATTCAAATTAATCCAAAAAATTAGCATATATATTTCTATATGAGATTGCATTTGTGATAAACCGAATAAGCAACTTCCACCCCAACTCCCCGTTCAACAACGAAACACAATCATCTAACGAGAGAAAACTCTTGTTAAGGTATAACCTGCGGATTTCCTGCAAAATTGGACATAATGCCATAAAATGGCAGATGTTTTCTGTAACCTGATGGTTGCAGAGAGTACAAGTCGGGTTTAAGTCTGATCTATGAGGCCTATAGTTTAATTCTAACATCTCCCTTCTAGCTTTGAAAATCAAACACATTTCAGTGATAGAAAATTCATCCCTAGAATAGCTTGCTTCTCTTAAATTAAAGTTTAGTTCTCTATAAACTGATCGCGTTGAGGACTCCCTTGCACGTTCGAGACAAGACTGAAACATTTGTTCGTCAATTCCATAGATGCAATCATAGAAAATATTTCTCCAGTTATCTGGGTTATCGAAGGTTAGGGGCAGTTCTAAATCGTACGATGATGCCAATTCGGACCAATTTCTGAAAGGTGTATATCGACACCGTAAAGATACAAGAAGGACCCGCTTCTGGAGGTTGCTGTTCGATCTTTGTATAACTTTAACAATATAGTCAGCATTAGCTTTCAAATTCTTCAGGAAGATTGGAGGTAAGCCCGATTCAGCATAGGTGGCATAATTTGAAGTGCTACGTGGTAATCTATAAATTCTTTTGAAAAAATATCTCTGAATAGTTTCCAATTCATCAAGCTGTTGGTAACCATACACTTCGTTAGCATAGCAAAAGCAATTGTTGACTGTTGCGTGACTGGATCTATATGTCTATTATTGAAAAAGTTCGACTATATGGAGTTAATTGCTGTCTTATCTGAAGCTATTTTGTCTTTGATGTGAGGAAGTAAACACAGATTCTGCGTGATAGTGAAACCTAGATACTTGAACTCCTTTACGACTTCAATATTAGAACCGTTTAAAGTCCAAACACGGTCATTGTCAGTGGAACGAGAGCGGAAAATCATAATTTTGGACTTCGCGGTGTTAATTTGTAGGTCCCACCTATCACAGAATTGCCTTAATTTATTTATTTGTAATTGAAGAGTTAGCGCATCATCGGTCAAAATGACAAGGTCGTCTGCATAAAGCAACACTTTAACTCTCAGGTCTCCAAAAATCACCCCTCCAGGAATATGATCCTCAAAATCATTGATAAAAAGAGCAAACATCAATGGGCTCAGAATACAGCCTTGAGGGACACCTGTCTCGGACCGAAATTGAGTTGACTGATTTGTTCCATTTGATACTACAGCAGTCATATTTCAGAGAAGTTGCTCATAGATTCTGATAAACTTTATAGATAGACCAATAGTAGCGAGTTTGAATAAAAGTGATTTTCTGTTTATAGTATCGAAAGCGGCTTTGAATTCGACAAAAAAAGCAAACAGTTTACTCTTTTTTTCGATAAAACGCCTTGCATACTAGTTGGAGTGAAAATTTGGTCTACAGTAGATAGATTAGCTCTAAAACCAGCCTGAAAACAGCTGATTTTGTTTTTACATTCAACCCAGGCCATCAATCTATGATAAAGAATTTGAGTAAAAAGTTTCCGAAAAGAATTTAGAACAGAAATGCCTCTATAATTGTCTGGTATATCAGGGTCGCCCTTTTTAAAGATTGCTGATATACAAGAAGTTCTGAAACATCCAGGAAAGTTCTCGTCACTAAACATTCTATTAAAGAGTTCTAGAACGCCGTTCAGGAAATTTGGTGTAGAATTTTTGAAGAACTCAATCGGTATACCATCTTATCCTGAGGCTTGCGAGAACGAGATCGAGACAGAGACTTTTCTCGTCTAGTGGCCATCCCTAAGTGTAATTGTTTAATACAACAGGAATAGTTTCTTAAGGCCATCCATGACCTAGAGAATCTTGGGGCTTATATTTCCAAAGCAATTGCATATAAGATCTCTAGTCAAGGAGAGAAATTTCACAAGCGTAAGTTTTCTCTGTGCACTCAGACAATCATGGAGAAGCAAATGAATATTTGCATTCTCTCTAGAGTCTAGAGCGACGTGCAAATTTATCGACATATTTTTTGACCCGGAACATAAAGTGTATGCAGCGTATAAACGAAAATTCATTCACGCTTGCAGAATTAGGCCGCATGCTATTTTTGATAGCAGCTTTTTCATCAGTCCGACTAAAAGTTGTAAAGTTTTGACATTTCATTTTTCATTCGGCAAAATATTGTTTTCTGTGCTTTCAGTTCGAACAAAACAGATACATGGTCTACTATTTTATTTGGCTAGTTCACAAAAATGAGATCTCCAGAGGTCTCATAACACATGAGATTTTGCCAGTGAGACCTCTTAGATATCATTTTCATTTTTGTCTCAAACTGGATCTCCAAGCCCCCCCCCCATAGCCAAATCCTAGATCCGCTACTGCCAGGCACCATGTCATGAAAGGCGCCGTGCCGTGAAAGATGCTGTGCCACAAATGGTGCTAGATTTGAGATCCTAGGGCTCAATAATGGCGAAACAGTAACTCGACCCTGGCTCATTTACTCGAAAGAGCAAAATAGTATAAATACATTGGTGCGTATTCATTGTCATTTTAGACCTGGGTCTAAGTTAAACATAGCTTTGGTTGAATTTTCGGACGTTGATTCTATTTTTTTAAGTTTATAATTTCAAAATATTTGAAGCTATTTGTGTAGTTTACGAAGTTAGTTATCTTATAAAAATATAAAACCGACAATTTGTAATTAAAATGGGTCTTTATTCATTGAGCGAAAATTGTCTTAAATTGTAGTTTAGTTAAACCTGGGTCTATCTGCGACTATGAGTAAGCCCCATTGTTTTTTCTGTCTTCTATTTGCAAAACATACCCCCTCACTGTGACCCACGAATGGTTCCTCTGGTGAGAAATATATATCGCGAGATCTTGAGTCCCATGAAAAATCCGTGAAACATTTTATGGATTTCAAAAGTTGGAGAGAGCTTTACTATGTACTACGATCAGAAAATACAAAAGATAAAAACATGAGCGCGAACTAAATCGGGAAATCGAGTACTGGCGTAATATTCTTCAACGTATAGTCAGTATCGTACAGTATCTAGCAAACGCAATCTCTCGCATTGCGTAGGTGGCTCCTATGAATTGTACGTGCATAATAACGGCAACTTCCTGCAACTCATTGAACTATTTGCAAAAAACGATAATGGCAGAGCATGTATCACGTATCAGAAACGAAGAGACACGATGTCATTACTTGAGCAACAGAATTCAAAATAAAATTATTAATGGCGAAAAAATTTCGTGATGCTTTGTTAAAAATGATACAAAAACCAAAGTGGTATTCTATTATATAAGAATGCACGCCCGTCAAAAGTCGTATTGAACAGATGTCCATCATTAACAGACTTGTAGCATATGTCAAAGGAATTTGAAATAAGAGAACATTTTCTTGGATTTCTTCCTTTTTCTGACACCACAGGAAAGGGGCTAACAGATATTATCCTTGCTGAGCTGTAGCTGTAGAAACTGGGCATACTTTTTTCCGATATGCGTGGTCTATGCTTTGACAGTGGGGCAAATATGAAAGGGGTGCAACATAGAATTCTGCAAATGAACCCTAGTATGCTATTTTGTGTACCTTGCGCTGCTCATACTCTTAATCTCGTTGTTGGCGATGCTGCTTCTGCTACTGGACAGACTATTGGTTTTTTTTTCGATCTTATTCAGAAGCTATACGTTTTTTTCTATAGTTCCACGAGTAGGTGGGATGTACTTAAAAAATATATTCCATTACTGACTTTTAAAGCTGTCAGTGATGCCATCAAACCCAAACGCTACCAGCTTGGAGAAATCTACGACGCACTCGTAGATTTTTCGCTTTATGAAAAAAGAGATAATCTATCGAAACATGAGGCTTGGTGCTAAGCCGAATCAGTCGCTTATTTCAGATTCATTTGTAGCATTATAATTTTGTTCGATATCCTAAACAAAGCTTATGCTGCATCAGAGTTATTTCAAAGTCCTGCTTTGGATAAAGTTGAATGCTGTAAGATCCTATTAAGGACTACAGATTTCCTGAAATCGACAAGATTTCTGCGATCGACAATGAGCCATCAGGAATGCTTGGTAGGACTGGAAACAATATCCATAGAGAGTGAATTATGTGATCAAATTGACTATACAAAACTAATTTCAGACTATGTTCTTTATAAAATATTTGTATCAACGTGTTGGTCTTGGTCAAGATACATTATGTGTACTGTGGGTCTTGGTAGGTATTTATTTACAGTATTAACAATTAACTATCAGTTTTATTTTTTTAATTTGTGTTGATTTTTATAATTGGTTTGGAATCAAAAAATACGGTGCAAGTGAAGAGCCACTGGGCCCACGATTTATTATTTGATTTTTTTTTTGTAGTTTCGTATGAAATAATGATTGGAGACTACGAAGGACTAATCTGATCGTCTAACAGCTATGGAAAAGTATGAAAACCTTAAAATATGATTTCAAACTAAGAAGAAAAATCATTTGTCGATATTTCATAGATTGGTCCTGATTTACCGGTGTTTTTCTTTGCGAGTCCAACACTACTTAATTTGGTACTACATAGAGAAAAAAACAACATAAAAACAAAGCAAAAAACTTTGATTCTAATATTTTTCGGAACGATTTGGCGCCAACGCCGAAAATTCTTAAATCAAAGTGGAGCGGCTTTATTTCAAAGTGATTCCATACTTAAAAACGAACTAGATTTTACTACGTTTACATGTTGATTTAAAGTGGAATCATAGGTAAATCAAATGCATCTATCTTTTAAAACAACATTTATCTACTTCGAATCAACGTAGATTGAACTTCGCTTGGTTAGGTATTGATTCAAAATGGCTACCCACGCCAAGCTTCTTTGTTTACATTTATGTAAGACAAAGACAAATGTATATTCATGATCGATGTATTTCATTTTTGTGGTGAATCATTTATTTGTGACCACTTAAGTGAATCGTTTGAGGCTATGAGTATTTCATAGTAATAAATATAGAAAAAGTAATTAAATATTGTTTTTCATTAACATGAAAGTGAATTTTGAGTACGCGTTTAATTTGTTCACAAATGTAAGGGCGCTACTTCGAAAAACAACAACGCGCTCTCGATATTCTTTATATTAAGATTAGAAATACAAACAAATTAAGGTTTACTTAACTATGCAACACTTTAAAACTACGTTGATGGCACTTTAAATGCCGTAAAAGTGGATCACAAAGTAAAATGTGGATTTCAATGTAAAAATGAATACGTTTCACTTTGAAACAAGGTTGAGCGCACTTTAAGTGTGGATATCAATTTAAAAATGATAACGTTTCACTTTAAAACAACGTTGAACGAAATGTATATGCACAAAAGTTGATTTCGATGTATAAATAAGCACGTTTTACTTTGAAACTAGGTTGAATCTCTTATAATTACGTCGCATATTCAAATTAAGATTGTTTCAACGTAAAAATGAAAATGCTCCACTTCATTTAAAAAACTATAGATCAAATAGGTTCGTATTTAACTTTAGAAAGCATTTTTTCCCCCAGTGTACCTAAGTGTAATTTCCGCCGAAATAAAAAAATTTGTATTTAAATATTTGTATAGGAAAAGGCGGGTTTTCTGAGATTGCCCTAGGTGCTCTAAGGGCTAGGTACGGCGCTGATAAAGACTTTACTAAAAACATGACTTCAGTGCCACCTTTAGGATGCGATATTTATTATATACTTTCTCCTAAACCACATCAGTCAGTAGTGAAGCAAATAAATTAACAAAGAATAATTTAAATCACTCGAGCTGTTCTCGAGTTATTGGGTGACCAATACAGGGCAAATTTATACAAACTTTAAATATTTATAATAAGAAAGCAAAGCATAAAATTAAAACTGTTATACTATCTGGTACTTGATAGTCAAAACTTTTGTAAAAACAAACTTTACTAAGAAATTTCGGAATTCTATTAATATTAAAAACTAAAACCTATTCTTTGTCTTCAGTTTTTGTAACATCATTTGAAAATCAATTTTTTGAGTGTAAGAAAAAATACAAACTCCTAAGTGGTAATGAAGAGTCATCTCTCCGAAGTGTCTTTGAAAATCTAATTTCTGGATTTTCAATTTAATGTTAGGTTTCTGTATCACTCCATACAGATTTTCTTCCATATTTTGTTCCACCTTTTTGGTTTTCTTTTTCCTAGAAATTACCTCCGAATTCGACAAAAAAAAACTTAAATAAACAGGGCAATCTAAATAACAAGGAAAGTAACCACTTTCATTCCTGCTGCTACATCATTAAAAGCGCAAGGAAAAAACCAGGACAATAACAAGAAGAAAAAAAAATACAACGATGGAAAATAAGTATAGGTTTTGATATCCTCAAACAACATAACATAATATAGGTACAAACTGGATCCTTTCGAAACTTTAGTAGACCAAGACGATACTTCTATTCATCCTACCAATTGACATCCTTGTTGAGAATATATAGAAAATACAAGGCAATAAAATTGTGTACATAGATACCTATACCTACCTGACTAGTACCTTTAGGCGCATATAAAAGTCAGGAAAAAGAGAAATAATGACAGGTAAGGTATAGAGTAGTAGAGTAGAGGGAGTTCAATGATTTCATCGCCAGACTGCGCTGCTACTGACTGAACCAAATATACAAATAACGCCGCTACGAGCTACAATATAGTCGCTGGCAGCATATTTTTATTTGGGAAAGAGTGATCTTAGGGGGGATAAGGTAAAGTAGAGTAGAAAGACTTACTTCAGACTTCCAAGTTAGTGAGTCTGAGTGAATAGCATTGGGTGTTATTTTTATATTAAAAATAATTGGGTTTCCTTTTTACTGCGCCCGTCCAATTTAAGGGCAAAAATGAAGGTAAGAGCAGATATGTTATGTTAGTTAATAAAAAGAAAACAAGTAGACAAGATAAGTTAATTGGTGATTACCTATTATAATGGAGTCATTTAGATAATTTTAATTTTTTTTTGTTTACAATCAAGGATAGAAGTTCTTAAATTTAAAAGCTATCCTTCTTAATCAATGCCAGAAATTGTAGTTTTTTAAATGCTTACCATTACTACAAATTCATGTTTCAAAAGCTTCAATTTCTGGTAAAAAACTGTTTAAAAATGTTTGAAAATGTTGACCGTTACCGTTTTTAGTAACAAAAAAAACCCATGCAAGCTACAAAATCGATGTTAACGCGGTTCATCTAGTTCAAAGAAGCTTCAATTTTGTATTTTATGTATTTATTTATTTTTTTTTTAGATTTTAGAAGGCCCATTTTTATTAGCGGAAACTTAAATATTAAAAAACTGTTAGAAAAAGATATTTGGTGTTTGCACAGAAAATAAGCATTTCAATAGCCATAATTTCTGAAAAAAAGGACAAAAATTGAAAATCTCATTGTTTTAGATTTTGTCCGCTAACTTCAGTGGACAGGGGGCAATTTTATAAACTTGGAATTCAAAAAAAAATGTACCCGTAAAAGTTACAGAATGGATTTTTGTGCAACAAAATAGCATTTAAAAAGCTTCAATTTAGCGCTTACTTCAGTTCACACTTATTTTAACAAAATGTTCAACAATTTAAAATCAAGGCTAGCTATAAATTTTTGGTCGTCTCAAAATAATTAGCATTTAATTAAAAAGATAAATAATAAAAATTGCGTCTTGACAAGGCCCTCACTGTCAACTGAAGAGTCCAATTGAGAAAGCCGCCGCGCCGTTACGAAACACCAATTTTTAAGGACTAACGGCCGTTAAAAGCTTTTTTGAAGATAAATAACAATTTTTGTTTTGTTCCGCCAAAAAATGGGACGTGTTTTCGGAATTTTTTTTTTTTTCAAGAAAATAATATAAAAGTATTTTATACCATGAAAATAGTTTTCGAAATATATTTAATTTTCAAAAAATAAAATTTTTTTTTTTCAAATTTCGAAAGCGGTTTAGTCGATTTTTCATTTTTTTATGGAGAAGCTTCTAAAAAGATAAAATAGTTTTGATAAACTCTTTTATCAAAACTATTTTATCTCTTTAGAAGCACCTCCATAAAAAATGAAAAATCGACTAAACCGCTTTCGAGAAAAACAAGAACCAAAATTGTTCAAAAAAAATTCCGACAAATCTGAATTTTGGAGGACAGCTTCATTTTTAAGTCCTAAACATTTCCTAAAAAAGTACCCTACATTTGTTTCCAAATTACTCAAAAACTATATGTTCTTTTGAAGAAAGTTGTAAGTACACATTGTAGTAATTCTGAAAAAAAAAAGTTTATCACACTTTTCTTTCGTACCTTCAGCTGATAAATTTCCAGAAAAATGATCGAAAACATCATCAAACAAATTTAATATTGCATGGGCATTTTTATTTTGTTTATGTTTGGAAAAATATTTTCTATTAAAGAACCAAGTTTTAAAAGTGGTACCCGAAGGGAAATACCGCCATCTTGAAAAATCGGATTTTTCTTATTTTGTTTAATAAGTAACGAGAAGTTAATTTTTTCACAAAATAACTTCCAAGTTATTTGTAGACAGGACAATCAATGTCTGCCAAGTTAGCATTACCACTTCAAAATTTCAAGAATCTAATTTTCGTGAATTTGTCGTAAATTTTTCGTGAAAAAAAAAATTGTCGCGCCTATTCTTTAAAAATTAACCCGGGGTTAATGCTAACTTGAAAGTCAAGTTAGCACTACCCTCTCTCAAAAAAAATCAAAAAAAAAAAAAACACGACAAATTACAAATTACACAACCATCTTACGACAATTGTTTGGATACATTTTTTTTAATATTCTAGGAAAACATTTTTGGGATGGTAGTGCTAGATTTATTGAAAAATTGAGATTTTAGAGGGTTAGGGTTTTTTTATTTTTTCTCAGAAAATAAAAGTGGTACAAATTATTTGTTTCACAACAAATCCACGACAATTGTTGGCATTTTTTTTTTTTTTGAAGTGGAAATGCTAACTTGACAGACATGTACAATTATCCGTCAACTCATTTTGAGTTATAGCGGTTCAAAGTTCAATTTTTGTTAATATTACCTAATTTATCATTTTGTCTATAAAATTCGGTACATATTCAGTAAAGATTTTTTTAAACCACTTCCTTCCATTATACAACCAATCGATTCAAGGAATGACTTAATCAAATGAAAAACTGTCTACAAGTTATTGCTAAATCATTCTGTGAAAAAATAATCCTCGCGGGAGTTATTAAACAAAAATAGGAAAATCAAATTTTGCAAGAATTTTACCCCCTCCCCCTAAAACTTTTTGCTCCACTCCAAATTTATAGTAGTTTTTGGGGAATGATTAATATGTAAAAATGAAGCTCTACACCAAATCAATGCGTAACGCATGCGGAACGCATTTAAGGGGAGAGGGTAAAATTCTTGAAAAATTTGATTTTCCTTTTTTTGTTTAATAACTCCCACGAGCGTTACACATGCGTTACTTTAGGTGTTAATTTATGAAAATAAAGGAGAAACGAGACCTATGAAAACTATGCCTGAACGCATGAGTTACGCATACGTAACGCATGCGTTCACGCATCGTTTTCTTAGGTCTCGTTTCTCCTTTATTTTCATAAATTATCATTATTACTATTATTAGATTCATTTTCATATATTTTCTCATGTTTGGGCAGGTGCTCCAATAACCCACTTGAGTCTATTGCATAGAATTCTAAGAAGAGCTATGAAAATGATAGCAGGTGATAGAAATATAACGGAAGCATTTGCACCCTTCGAACGCCGCCGCGCCGCTGCAATGTGTCATGTCCTTCCTTATTTTAACGTTATTTTCACAAACAGTGCTCTAGTGAAATAGCCAGTTGCATTCATCCCCTTAAACAATCCAACCGTAATACTCGTACTTCTAGGAATGCGCATCAGTTCACCTTTGAGCCCAACTTTGGACGTATTGTTAAGTATAGAAATTCTTTCTTTGGTCGCACTAGAAGAATGTGTTATGCTTTACCCGGCACTATTTTTCCCTGCCATTTCGATGTTCAGAGGTTAAAACCCAATGTGCTCCTCTCAAATCGTTCCCTATTTTCCCAACGCTCGCACTTTATTTAAATATTTTAAGGGCAGCCAAAATCCCTTTAGTGCACGCTTAGCTAAAAAAAAAATCCCCATTTTTATCAACATCTGTCTATTCAAAAAATATTATGCTAAACATTTTGCGTATTTTATCTCCTCTCACATCGTTCCCTATTTTCCCAATGCTCGCACTGTATTTAAATATTATAAGGGCAGCCAAAATCGCTTTAGTGCACGCTTAACTAAAAAAAAAAATCCCCATTTTTATCAGCATCTTGCTATTCAAAAAATATTATGCTAAACCTTTTGCGTATTTTATTGGGAAGATCAGGACGAAGTTACAATAACAAAACCAAATAGCGTACGCAGAGGGGTTGCTTAGGGGGCTTGAGGCCCTCCTCAAGCAATATCGCATACTTTGCTTGCGTTCATGCATACGTTCCATAAAAATGACAGCATTGGCAACTTTTATACTTTTATACCAATTATAGCGAATAATATAATTTTTGGCGAATGATTCGCTTAACAGTATTAAAATTCTACTTTTTACTTGCGATATATACATAAATGGCAAGTTATGGATTATGGGTTGTAATTTTCCCTAACATTACGATAATAGAGAACGCGAAAAAAAGTGGGTTCCGCAATTATGTCTATCTGTCTGTCTCTTTTTCTGTATGTCCTCGCCCCAATAGCCTAAACGGCTGGAGGGAATTTCTTCAAACTTGGTAAACAGAGTTTTTTGACTAATATGCCCACAGGTTTTTTTAAATTTTTTTAGAACCAAAAATAACGGAACATGCCATACAGTTTTGCTCGTCGAAATGAAAATGCTCCCACGCAGAAAAAGATTCTAGTTTTCGACATGGCACTGGAGAGTTTTAAATAGATTCTAGCAAGGCCCTAGCATGTCTGAGTAATGGCCAAAACTAGGGCCTTGTCGATTATGAACCTTTTTGCCTCGTCAGAAAAACGAATCTAGGCCCCGGACCAGCAAAAACTAGATATATTTTTGCTAGAAACATTAAAAAAGGGTATTTTAGTATCGTTTGTGCTCCGATAGTAAAATAACTCAGATCAAAAATAAAAACCTGAATAATAAAAATAATAGCGCAGATTTGTATGAATTTAAAGCAATTTTAGTATGATACTGGGCATTTTTGTAAAATAATTTTATTGTCATATTATTTGATTTAGTATCGTGTACAAAAATGTGCTCAATCTAAACTACATGCCACCATAAAAACAACCGATATGAACCACTTGAGATGAACCATCTGGAATTAAGTAAAAATAGTTAAAGACAGTAAATTATAATTTTTGATTAATTTTAATGAAAAGTTCAAAAAGCCTTTGGCGGGAGTGTGAAAATAGAGATTCTCGAAAGTAAATACCTATATAATTATCTTGGCAGGATTTGCAAGAGCGTGAAATTTTTACCTTTTTTTTTGAAACCAAAACTGATCAATTATAATAATAATAAAAGTTAAAATTTGTATTTTTCGATTCATCGATTCAATTTATTTAGTTAAAATTTTGCATATGTATCAATTACGATAGTGCTTAGTCTGATAGGATGCCGAAAACGTCTAGGTTAGGTTAGGTTAGGTGGGGTGATGATGCGGCAAGCCACACCATCTCACTCGGATCTCAATGAATCCATTGCGTTCCCCGACAGAAGGAAAAGAAAGGTATAAGAGGGGTTGGGGAGAGGAATAAGGGAATTTTAGGTATGTGAGGCCTCCCTGAACCATCCTGAATTCTGAGTGAATTTTAAGATATTTTTCAGTGGCAAGGTTAAGATGTCGCCCAGTTCATCGAAAAAATATTTTCCGAGGGCTTCTTTTCTGGTTCTGGCTAAGCTGGGGCATTCACAAAGAAAGTGATAAGAGCCCTCTTCCGCCTCTTCATCCTGACTACATAAGTCAGATGTGCTAATGCCCATTCTGCTCATGTGGGTACCCATCGAGTTGTGTCCCGTAAGGATTCCAACAAGTAGGGATAAATAAGGTCTTTAGTATGTATTCTGTTTTTTTACGCGAAATATTTAGCCAAAGATTTCTTGAAACCCGACAAGTGTCGATTGATGACCATCTGACATCTGCGGCCACAAGAAATTTCTGGTGAATTCTACTCTTTTCTTGTTCTAGTGGCATAAAAACCGAGTTTTCTGTTTGGCCCGGGTCTAGAGAAGACCCGATTTTGTCCAGTTCATCTGCTATTTCGTTTCCGTAAATATCACTATGTCCCGGGACCCATCGAAGGGTAACTGTGTTTGTTGCGCTGAGCATTTTAAGCTCGTTACGGCAACGAACCACCAGTTTGGACTTTGTGATGATTGAGGAGATAGCTTTTATCGCCGCCTGGCTGTCTATGAAGATATCAATATTCCTATTGGCTACTTCACAAGTGACAAGATGTTTTGCTGCTTCGCAAAATGTAAGTACTTCTGCTTGGAAGACACTGCAGAACTTTGGAAGTTTTATTGATCTGTTAAGGGGTGGATCATCTGAATAGATGCCTGACCCAACGCCCTCGTTTGTTTTGGAACCGTCCGTGAAGACCGAAACATGATTTCTATTTAGGACCCGGAGCTACTGGGTTAAAATCTATGTGCGGTGTAAGATAGTCCGTTTGAATGTCTATGTCAGTAAAGTTCGTTATAGTTCTATGACCGAAAACGTCTAACAAGTTCTTACTAGCGCAGCGAGAACCTGACGAGTGTATGAAACATTTTCCTCGTCTAAATTTTACTTACTTAAAACTTGCAAGGGCTTGACGTATATTTGACAAGTTTTCCTCGTCTAGATTTTCCCTAAAGAAAACTGAGTAGTGCCATGTTGAAACTATACAGAAACTGGGCATTTTTCCAGCTGGGCTATTTTCCCAAAAACGTGTCCAAGGATTTCGTTAAAAGAATTCAAATAAATTAAATATGGAAACACTACTTTTTAAAAAAGTTTGATTTTCAGAAATTGGTTATTTTTTGTACCTCCAGTATAACTTTTTTTCATTTTTTATGGTAAATCTTCTAAAAAGTATAAAAATTATTGTGAACCAAACCAGAAATGACTATAACTTTTTTTTTAGGTTATCGTACCGCATTAATATTGATGTAATTAGGATCAGAATTGAAAAAATCCTTTAAGTCATGGGTCATATGTTTAAATTATATCAATATGAATTTTTAATTTTTATTAGGGCTAGCCACGAGACGAGAAAAGTCCTTAAAAGTCTTTAGACCGACATTTACAGAGAGTCCAACAAATTAAAAAATCTAATTTTAGTTAAATATTTATTTTCTTCTGCATATATTTAAACTATTATCGAAAATATTTCGTTCCAATATTCAGCTGGTTGTCAGGAAATCGTAATTTTTGGAGACGAGACCGGGACGAGACTTAATTATACGAGACCGACACGAGATCGAGACGAGACTGAAAATGTTCGATGTTTACGAGACCGATACGAGACTTACAAAAGTCTCGGTGAGTCTCGCGGCCCGCCCCTATTTTAATCAGCTCATACCTCCCCCCTCTCGCTGTGCAAAAAACATCCATGGAAGGCATATATTTTTATGGAATGTCTTATTTTTCATTGTTATGTTAAATTTAAATTCAAAGTTCCCACCATGTTTCATTAATGTAGGTAAGAGTTTTTTCCATTTCGGAAGATTTTGTGTATTATTTTATCCGTACTGATAGTATGATAAAACGTACTGGTAAAACGTAGTCTTATTCACTTAAAAAATCAATAACTTTTTACCGGAAGATTGCATCGTCTTTATTTTTATCTTTTTCGATTCCTCATTAAAAACTACCATAAAATCATGTACCTACCATATGTTTATAATGCACTACATTATACTTACTATCCGACACAATCCGGATAGTGTCGGATCTAAACGGTCTCATTGAACTATCCTGATATCCGGAACTATCCGTCACTTTTCGGATAGTTCATATATCCGATCATGGATCCGGCTCCGCTTCAGATATCCGGATATCCGAAATGTCCGGATACTTTGAAGCACTATTCGCTACTGCATGAGAACGGAGGTCCCATTTCGCCACACCTCCGAAAGATATACACCCGTATTCATAATGAAAAAATAGTTATTTTAGCTCCCGTGTTCAGGAAAACTACAACAAGGAATAAGAATTTTCTAGGCTCAAACCAAAGGCTTTGCCTACTGCTCCATTTGAGTCCAGACCATTCTTATTCCATGGTGTAGTTTTCCTAAACACGGGAACTAAAATAACTATTATATTGTATATTTGTATCAATATTTATTGAAAAATTATTCAAGTCCATCCTAACCTCACAACAATGCATTTAAAATAAAAAGATATGATCTATCAGTTTCTTCATGAAAAAGTCCTTTACAAAGGTAATTACTGTTTAACAAGGTCCAAAAAAGTAATAAATCAAATGCATTCACTCCAATATATGGATATAGCAAAATCACATACAAATATAGGTAAGCCACAACAATATAATACCATCGTTCTTGTGGTTGAATGCATATTATTTAACCCCTGAATCTTTTGACCATTAAAATCATTCTTCTAGAACAAAAAGCTATGTTTATTCCTTTATACTTTTGCCATTGCTCTGGATAATAATCTATAGAAATATAGAAACACAAATTAAAGACAAACAAACTGGGGAAGCTGTAGGTCGGCAAACCAGATAATAATCATTTTTGTCCATAATTCCGTGTTTAATGGGCTATTTATCGAATAAGGAAGATACCCCCACTCATCACTACAACCTGGATGGCCTCCCCTAACTTATATCCACCCCTTGTTTTACTATGAAAAGTAGTTCTATTATTATTAATCCACCCCTGCACTTACTGGCATACCAAGCACACACAAACACAGACCGATACAGACTGCCTGGAAAAGCGGGTGAAACAGACGATAACACCCCCATGGGCTCAGTTCAATTTATCTCATCAGAAGCATCATCATCATTAACATCACGGTTGTCCTGGCGCAAATACCTTTTGTATACACAACAAAGAGCTATTAAATGTCTGAGATCTGGTATTGCAGCAACACCTTCTCGACTTTTGGGTGGGGCAACCCCTGTACCATTAATTTTGTATTTAGGATTTTGGTATATTAAGACAGGGGTGTGTTAAAAGTGGAAAAGTCATGCATCTCGAATTCTCATTGCCCTTAAATAGAAAATAAAAATAATTATCAATTTCAGAAATTACAGAATTTCAGTCCTCAGCACGTTCCCTGAATCCTTGCATTAAACAAAATGAAGGACTCAGAGTATGTGTCGGATTGGAGTGATGTAGCATTACAATTATGTAATGCGATTCCTTTTTGTGATTTCAGAAACTTAAAATGATATTATTATGTATGATGCCCTGAAGGTTTATCATGAAATGATGGTGAACAAATTAAAACAACCCCACGCATATAATATGCACGATGCACGTATTATTAAGACTTGAATATGAGGATAAAGGTTCGCTTTCATCATCAAGGGAATATAATTTTCATTTCTGACATTTCAATGTCCTGTCCTGTCTGTCATGTCACAGTGTGGTGGTAAGTGGACAGCATATTATTATTATTTGTGAAATGGCTTTTAATTATTATTCCCCAAAGGAATGAAGAACATTGTATCGGCCATAATGTACAATTTCTCTGTACGTGAACATGTAGGTATAGCTAGTTCTTACTTATTAGCAACAATAGCTGATAACGCTAACTTTGGCTTTTTTTTTTTGTTGATCCTAATGACATATGGATTTTATGCAAATTCGTTTCATTATCTCCTTATTCGAATTATTCCATTTTTTGTCATTTTTTACAGATTCGGTGGCTATACCTTCCACTTAGAATAAAGTTCTTTTTATTTTTGCAATGCGAACAAAATGAACATATTTAAAAAACTGAATTACGCATGCAAATAAAATTAATCTTTAAAAAAGGGCTTACATTCGTCTTTTTAAAACAGATAAAATTCTGAAAATCCGTCCGAAAGTAATGGTGTCAAAAATTGATTAAAAAGAAGTTATAGTTTGCGTAATCTTCAATTTTCTCAAAAACTAAAACACATTATGAAAGAGAAGGATAATTTCGTCAAAGCAAATGTATTTTTTGTAACCATTTTTGGCAAAACTTTTATAAAAGAATAAAACAATTTATCAACAAAAACAAGCAGTTCCGATGGGAAGTCCAGCTTCACCAATCTTGGCAGATATAGAAGCGTTATTAGATAACGTTTTTGATAACATTCCTTATAAACCAAAGGAAGTTACAAAATATGTTGACGATATATTTATAATCCTGAAATCTGATAAAGTTAATTTCACTGTAGCTGCTCTCAATTCTTTTCACCCAGATATTCAGTTTACAGTAGAAGTTGAAAAAAATGGAACAATTCCTTACCTTGATGTCTTAGTAGTTAGAAAAAACAATACTTTAATATTTGATTGGTATAAAAAACCAACTTCATCAGGGCGTCTAATTTATTATAGTTCTAAATCTAGACAACCAAAACAGGGGCCCATTTTCACTTTGCAAATTTGCAAACAAATATATGCCGGCAAAGTAAAAGTGCAAAGTGTTTCCCAAAATTTGCAAAGTAAAAAGACTTTTCACTTATCAGTTTTCAGACTTGTTTTTGAAAAGTGAAAAGTAAAAGTGTTTCACGAATTTAAAATAGAACTTTGCATTTGAATTCACATTTTGCAAAGTTGCAAAGTAAACTTAAATTGTATCAATTTGGTCAATTATGCATTGAAAAAAAATCATTAAAAGTATTATTGACGTTGCAAATTAAACAATTTACAAATAAATTAAATCCACCAGACGGAAAAGATAATTTTGGTTTAAGAGTTGAACGAATTCTGAATTTATATGATTGTTAAAATAAAGAACTTTTGTACGATTTTTTCCGCTGCATGCGAAGATGGTTAAAGCAAAGCAACTGTTCCTTCAATATTACTAATGCTAAGTTTCCGCTTGTCATTAAAATACACAATTTGCCAAGACAGGGTGGGTTATACCTTCTATCTACAATATTTTCTTTGCTTTTCTTGTTGGTATTAGCCACCCTGTCTTGTCAAAGTGTGCCAATTTGGGTCTTTCAACGACAAGTGCAAAGCATAAAGCGTTTGATGTTTGCATTGGAAATAACAAGTATGTGTATCTACCTACATCTCATAATAAAAAAACTGCTTTCAAATGATTCACCTAATTCTCTTATGAGCCCTGTTAAATCTCTGTTCCACTGGATCTGCTATTAATCATCAGCCCTATTCTGCTATTCCCGTGAACCTTACATCCGATTCACCAATTCGGTTCCCTTTTGCTCTGTATTTACATTCTGCTATCTGTCGGGTGAACAACATGATCCCAAGGCAATTTGACATTCACTCAAACAGCTGTTCCCTATGCATGTGAAAATCTAAAGAAGTTTCAATAAATTGTTTTAAAAAAGAAATAAAAACAAATAACGACAGTTTTTGACTTTTTTCCCACTTCCAAATGTAACAAATATTCTAAATTAAACAAAAAATTGGTTTCTACTCACATTTTCACAAGCACTAAGCAGATACATAACCAACAATTGAAAACCCGCAACATTTTACATACGGATCTGAATTGTATAGAAAGAGTCCACACCGTGTTACCGACATTGCCGACGTAAATCCACATTCACTTGAATGAATAGCAGAATAGTAACAAGTGAAAATTCAGGCGAAATTCCCCCCGATGAATAGCAGAATAGGGCTGCTCTTCTTAAATTACTGCATTAGGGTATGGCTATTTCAGAAAAATTTTGTGGCAACAAATGGTGTTTGGGAGAAATTCATCAATGATTCCACACTCGATGAATTACCTGCACACGGTTCCTTTGATTATTCCGGGCATTGGTGAAACACCGTTATATTGGGCTCCATAAAATATTCCTTTGACTGCTGAATGGTGGTTTATTTCAATTTTAGACAAAATAAATTCGATTTTTGTTTTTGTTAATCGAAAACTCTCTTTTGTCGAAAAATTATTTGCAATATCAAAGTTAATTCTTAGCTTCACTGCTTCCTTGATTTCAAAACGTTTAATTTTTATCTATTATTATTTTTCGTCCACTTTTCACAAAAAATGCTTTTTTGCAAACGAAAATTTCTCTTTGCATATTACTGAAAAGCTTTTCAAAATTCTAAATATAATTTGCAAAGTTAATTTGTTTGGTAAAACAAAAAGAACAAATACTTTGCAAACTAACAAAACTTTTCACTTTGCAGAAAAGGACTTTTCACTTTGCAAATTTGAGTTTGGTGAAACGTATTTTGCAAAGAGGATAACTTTTCAACTTTTCATTTAAATAATTTCCTCTTTGCATATTTGCGTTTGGTGAAACGAAATTTGCAAAGTAAAAGTTAAAAATTTGCAAAGTGAAAAGCGAAAAGTGTTTGGTGAAACAGGTCCCAGGTTATAATAAATACAGCAAAAAATTTTATAAATAGAGTATTAGATAATAGTATAACTTTCAGTCAAAGAAATCTTAAAATAATTGAGACCACATTGTCTTCTAATTCTTTTCCTATTAATGTAGTTAAAACATTAATTAATAGATATTTTAATCCTGTAATACAAACAAATTCAGCTGTAAATTTACCACAGGTTTCTTATAAAAGTGTTTTATTTATTCCATATCTTTCAAATCGGATTTTAGATGCTCCTATTAGAACCAAAGAAAATGTTCGTATAGCTTTTAAGTCAGCCAATACACTAAGATCGTCTTTATTTTCGAATCTAAAGGATAAATTATTGAAAAATGATAAATCAAATATTGTCTACAAAATAAGATGTTTAGGTGATGGAGTAATGGCCTGTTCTTCTGTTTATGTAGGAACCTCGATGCAAAAACTTAGAAATAGAATATCAGGTCACAAATCTGATATTAAAAATGGCAATGCACAAAAAACAGCCTTAGCTTTACATTGTATAGAAGAGGGGCATAGACCAGATTTTAGTAATGTGCAAATTTTGGAAACTGAGAAAAATTATAATAAAAGAATGCTTATAGAAAAGCTACATATTTTAAATACAGATAACACGGTAAACAGGCGTTCGGATTGTAAGGGACTCAGTAGTATGTACGGTCAGCTGATTAAATAACTATGGATCATCAGATTTGTTTGGATATTAATATTTATTTATATTTATTATATATTTCAAAATTTAATAATTTTGAAGTTTAATATTCTTGAAATTCTGAATTGATACAAACGTCTTTTCTAAGATTTTTTAAGATTTAACTTAAAGAATATTTACGAGAAAAACAACCACTAAAAAATTTCAAAAAAAATATTTGCATTTATATTGTATTATTATTTGATTATCAATTGTAAGTTTTATTTTGGTATGTTATATTTTTCAGTATCTTACAATTAATTTTAACAGGCCTGAGAAGGACGTAAACACGTCTGAAACGTCGCAAGTGAAATAATAGCTAAACAAAAATCTATAACGCCCTATAGCCCACTTAGGAACAAAATTTTATAGTTTATAACCGTTATTGTTAAGTTTTTGCTAAAGAAATATTAACCACTAGTTTGTATTAGAATATGTTATGTTATTTCATGTGAGTTAGGGTCAGGGCTGAGTGTAAATATGTAATTTAGTTGACAACCTCACCCTTCACTTACAAAAAAGGTTACAACCCTTAAAATTTTACCCAAATTAGGTCTATTTAAGATGTATCTTCTGACATATTAAGTTGTTTTTCTTTTTAAGTTTATTTTATTTTTGTAAAAAACGTATTTTTTTTGTTTGTAAAAGATGTAAATTTTTTTTTTTGTAAGAAAATTATTTTTTTTTGTACAACAGTTTATTTTTTTTTTTTATTAAAAACTTTATTTTTTTTTTTTTGTAAAAAAGTTTAATTTTTTTTTTTTGTAAAAAAGTTAGGTAATTTTTTCTTATAAAAATGTTTACTTTTTTTGGTAATAAAGTTAATTATACTTTGTAAAAAAGTTAATTTTTCTTTGTTGTTTTTTTTTTTTTTTTTTTTTTTTTGTAAAAAAGTTATTTTTTTTGTAAAAACGCATTGCAGCGTTATCAGTGAGTCAGGATGAGCTTCAATATTTATAAAGAATTAATAATCTGATTAATAACACTGAGCTTCAGTGAAAAATTAGGTTTGAAGTGACCTAGTAGAAGTTAGTCATACCGACTTGAAAACTTGCATAGACTCAAAATTTCAATTTATCATAATAAAAACTGTTTTTTTTTTAACTTTTCATTGTGCAAAAATTTTGTACTTATTAATTTTTGACAGAATTTGGAATTTTTACATTTTTGAAAAGAACAATTTCGAAACTTCTTAAAAATATAAATTTGTACGTTCACACTATAAAATTATGAGTCACTGAGGGAAAAAATGCAATCTAAAAGTAAATACGCCGTATTTGATCTAAAGTATTTTAAATGAAGTGGCGCATTTTTATTTTTACGTTGAAACAATGTTAATTTTAAAATGCGAAGTAATTTTAAGAGATTCAACCTAGTTTCAAAGTAAAACATGTTTATTTATTCATTGAAATCAACTTTTGTTCATTTACATTCCGTTCAACGTTGTTTCTAAGTGAAACGTATTCATTTTTACAATTAAATCCACATTTTAAATTGCGATCCACTTGTGTGGCATTTAAAGTGTCATCAACGTAGTTTCAAAGCGTTGCATAGTTAAGTAAACCTCAATTTTTTTGTATTTGTAAGCTTAATAGAAAGAATTTCGAGAGCGCGTTGTTGTTTTTCGAGGTAGCTCCCTTACTTTTGTGAACAAATTGAACGCCCACTTAAAATTCACCGTCATATAATCGAACAACAAATTTTAATTACTTTTCCTATATTTATTATGTAGTAGTAGCCCGTAGCGTAATGGTTAGTGCGTTCGACTGTCACGCTGGAGGTCTGGGATCGCTTCCCAGCCTCGTCCACCTAAAAACTACAAAAAAGTTTTTTTTCAGGGCTACTACCTCTTGCTAGGAATTGACAAATCCTCCAAGAGTATCACTTGACACGAATAAGTGCGTCTCGTCTAGCCGTTCGGATTCGGCATACAATTGTAGGTCCCTTCCATTCCTGTCGAAAGGCGCACACAGGAATGGTTGCGAGTTGTTAGTCACTAGGCCCTGGTTCTTCATGAGCCGTTGTGCCACACGATTTTTTTTTTATATTTATTTATAAATTATTTATTTGTTTATTTATAAATTTAAACAAAGAAGCGTGGCGTGGGTTGCCATTTTGAATCAATACCTAACCAAGCGAAGTTCAATCTACGTTGATTCGAAGTAGATAAATGTTGTTTTAAAAGATGGATGAATTTGATTTAACTTTGATTCCACTTTAAATCAACATATAAACGTAGTAAAATCTAGTTCGTTTTTAAGTATGAAATCACTTTGAAATAAAGTCGCTCCACTTTGATTTAAGAATTTTCGGCATTGGCGCCAAATCGTTCCGAAAAATATCGGAATCGAAGTTTTTTGCTTTGAAATTACGTTGTTTTTTTCTCTGTGTAGATTTATCGGATTTAATCTAAAAATCACACATATTTACCCGTTTTTTAGACTTTGAACACCATTTTAAGCAACATTTTGAATTTCTTTATTTGTATTTTTGTTTTAATTTTAATTTGAATATTATTATTATTTTTGTATTGCTGAATTAATTATAATTTTATTTCACCTTTTTTTTCTTCATTTGAAGAAAAACAAAAAGGTAAAATTTAATTTGAATATTCTTTTAATGCTGAATCGACGATCAGAAAGTAAAGAAGCTATGATTTTATAAAACAAACATACTATACAAATACATACATGAAAATATAAAGGCCAGTCAAATTATAGACAGTAAAATCGCAAAACGTGAAGTAATTCTGATTTGTTGATAATGTCGTCAGGGCTTGTCAGAGTCGTCAGTAGCCAAACTCTCAGCTTTCAAAAACCTGTTCTCGCTACAGGAAAAATGCAAAAGTGAAATATCGCTAAGAATCACACCATTTTTTCTTAGACGGACAGACGGACAGACAGATAGAATTGCGACACCCAACCCACTTTTTTCGTAGGTAATGGTAGGGAAAATAATTATCTCGCGTTCGCTTTTTACGAATCAAAAATTTGTCATATCTATTTCTTCAAAATGGCGCCCAGGAGTAGATAGTATAATTTTATATATTTATTAGCAAACAAAAAATTATAACAATGTATCTTGTTGATGATGTTTTTTTCTAAGAAATGGAACCCGGATCGGACTTTTTCATCCTTATGCACTTCGTAAAGTTCGAAATTTGCTCTTCTAATTTGCTTCATAACGACTTGTTTTATTAGAGCATGGGATACATTTAAGGCCCATGATTTCTTCTTCTTCATTTTACAGGCGGCGCTTGTCATGGTCTCGAAGGGACGACACCTCTCCCAATCAACTGCTTCACCTAAGGATCCAGTTGTGGGGTTCACCGGGTTGACCTCATAAAATGTCGACAGGCCTACCGGTTTTGAGTGTTCCATGTCTGAGGCCAACTAAATGCAGGTGTCGTGTCGTTGCCTTAGTTTCATCCAGGAGTTTTTGCGCCCGACTTTCTTCCGCGATAGTGTTGGAACGTCTTGTACTATTGCCTTTTGAACTGGGTTCTCATGGGCATCTTCCTTGTACATGACAGTACCAGCTAAGTTGGTCATGCTGTGTCCAAAATGGTATTTTTGACGTGG
Source organism: Melangyna quadrimaculata (assembly GCA_949320155.1). NCBI lineage: Eukaryota > Metazoa > Arthropoda > Insecta > Diptera > Syrphidae > Melangyna > Melangyna quadrimaculata. Next base: position 52,695,583 of record OX439485.1, on the reverse strand, counting down.
TAGGCTTCCTCGGATTCTCTTCCTTCTTATTCGATCACGCTTTGTCACTCCTGCTGTCATGCGAATCATCTTCATTTCAGCTGCCCTCAATTTACTCTCATACTTCTTGTACACTGTCCAACACTGTGAACCGTATGTAAGTACTGGAGAGCTTACCGGTCAGCTTAAGGGGCACTTTTTAAGGCCTATGATTTAAGTTCATGTTGTCAATTAAGCAGACTAAGCTGTCGTACACAGATAACTGCTTAGTAAATATACACAATATTTAAAAATGGCGCCCGGTTCGCACACTCTATTTCTTTTTGCCTTCATTTTGAAACTCTCAGTTCTCAATATTTTAATTATAAATCTAATTCAATTCGTGGGTGCCATTTTTAAAATAAGTTATTTTTTTCGACTGTTCATACGACTTCTCTGGATCCCTAAAATAAGAACACTAAAGATTGTATAGCAGCAATTGAAATAACTTCTACTAATTGAGCTATTTTAAGTCATATAATCATCTTAAAACAAGTACCTACATTATAGGTTCTCTTGAATGTATTTTTAATTCTTGTATTTATGTTTATAGGATAATCCTCACAATACATACACATGGTTATAGTACTGATAGCAAGCACACAAAGTACCTAGTCTAATGAACAATTAGTCACACTAGTGAATACGTTGTTAACAGTTTTATCGAATCCTTTGAGTATGCCTTTATGGTATGGTAAACAATCATATTATGTGTAGGTATATCTAGAGCCTAGGTTCCCAAACTGTGTTCCGCGGAGGAAATTTCAGGGTTCCGTGACTTACTCGAAGAACAAACAGTAAACATACAAAAATATTTTTTTTAGATACCGCGAAATCGTATTACATTGGCGCATTTTCAAATTATAATATGTAATACTTTTGCATAGATTTTTCTACAGATTAAATATTTTTTGCAGAAGTATCGTAAATCTTATACAAATCATGTTTGGCTAATTTAATTATTAAAAATCAAAAATTGGGTGGCCAAAGACACCCTGAAGTTTTGGACGACTTTGGACGCGTAAACGATTTCCTTATTTTCCCATTGACTAGAATCAATCGTTGATCACCTATCAATATTGATCGCTGAGACATTTTCGTATGCTGAGGATTTTTGTTTATTTTTAAAGCTTTCATTTATCTTATTATGTTTTGTTAATTTAAGTTTTCATACATATATGACTAGAACAATATTCGGATAATCAGTCTTTCTCTGCTCTTTTGCAGCCTTAGTTTTCTTATAACGTTGGTGCTTTTTTTCATAATTGTTCGTACCCAAAGTCACTCAAACTGCAGGTATTTTTATATTTTTTATATATAACTGAAATTATTTATTAGTAAAAATTATTTGGCTGTAGTATTTCCACAATATACTGAAACTTTTTAACATTTGTTGGTGTTTTTAAAGTTTTTTTAACAAAAATAAATTTTTTTCTTAATTTAAAAGCTGACAAGATTAGAAAAGTCCTTTATATTTAAAAATAAAAATTTTTAAATGTCAAAATGACCCCCACCAACCAGGCCAATTTTTACCCAGCTACACATGTTTGACATTTACATTTTTTTGTGAGCTTCTCATAATTAAAAAAATTAAATAAAAAGCAAAATGATACAAAAACACTGACTTTCCAAAGGAAGCTACGGGCCACACTCACATGAACTGTAAACAAAAAATTGATTTCGAAATGTGATTCTGTTGTTTTTCATTTTTTACTATCGTTAAGAGTTGGGGTTCCAAAATATATTTGGACCTTGTTAAGGGTTCCAAAGCTGAAAAAGTTTGGGAACCGCTGGTCTAGAGTATGCATTTGTAACTACACTAAAGACATTTTGTTGCTCAAAGTTGCAATAGCTCAAAGCTTCTGTTTATACCTAACCGTTGAAATGATGTTTTTCTTACAAATCTACAGATTTGTTGTTCATACTACAACTACTAGAAGTAGAAGTAGATATAGGTACCTATACTTCAGAAAACAATAATAATTGAAGGGTACGTTTTCTGTTGAAAGGACTAAGAACTTACATTTGGTGGAAGGTGGGAGTTTTCCGTTCCTTATTTCCTTTAACTTTCCGAGCTGCGGTGAACTGAAGTGGAAAATAGCACATTTCCGTTGAATATCGTTGCACACACAGTTGTACACTTTCCTACACTTGGTACAATATGCATTCGGGACCCATCATTTCTTGCAATTGCATAGAAAAGAAAACAACAACTATTCACCTTATTTTCATCATTCTGTGTGCAGGGGAATATTTTTTTTTCTGTATTTGTTTGTGGTAAAAAAAGTTTTTTTTTTTGTGTTCTTTCCTGGAATTAGTTCAATCGTTGTCATTTTTTTCTGAAAAAAAAAAAAAAAAAGAATTCTCGTAAGAAGCGGAAGCTTCAATTTATATACTTCTTCAAATATAATGAGTTCATTTTGCTGTCGGACTTCAACTCACAAGAAAGGTAACTAGGTACTACCTATGGGACAAAACTTTTTTTTTTTTGGAATCGTATTTTTAAGCCAAGCGAACAACACTCTACATTACAATAGAAAATCATAATAATTAAGGAAGGAATTTTTTAACGGACAAACGGAACTTTTACGCACAAAAAAATAAAAGAGCAGAGTATTTATGCTTGGTTATGACAACAATTCTGCACTCCACAGAATATTTGTTATGAAGTGTTGCAATTTTTGGTCTGGTAGTTCGAGAACTTCCAGTTTTTTTGTTCGATTTAGCAATTGTTTCGTCAGTTTGCTGCAAGGACCCGGTCCGATTGGAATTACTTGGCGGCATAGAATCATCATCGTCGATAACTCCTATCTCTTCATTTACATCATCTCTATCGGCTGCATTTGTTAAATAATTTGACAAAGCATCCTGTGATGCCCAATTGCCGCTTTTCTAATAGAATTAACTTTTTAAATCATCTGCTTTCATATTCATTTATGTATTAAGACAAGAGTAATAATGTATGAATTAGAAAGACATAAATAGATTCGAGAAAATGATTCAAGTAAATAGTATTACATATTTATAAGTTAGGTACTTTATTATATAATTTTTAACAATATTTAATGCTCTCTCTCAGCTAAATTAGAAAAAGTCAAAAATTAACAAAAATCACAAGATTTCTACGCTGCCGTGACATAAGGCCAAGTGTCATAAGGCCAAATTACGGAGTTTGGCCTTATGACTCTTAACGAAAGTGACATAGGGCCAAATTTTAAGAGTTGGTATTATGTCGCTTTGTAAAACGTCATAAGACCAATTTAGTCTTATGTCACTTTGAACTGTTACAAAACAAAGGAATTAATTTGTATAAAACCTCGTAAAAAACGAATAAGTAAAACAAGAAAATTTTGAAAATGTGTGTTTTTATAAATAAATATAATCGAAATTACTCTAAGTTTTTTTAAATGTTTTATCATCGATTTTTGAATTCCAAAAATCAAATGACAATTATACACCCAGCGACAAAAAAAAACCCTCGCATTGATCTATTTTCAGATTTATGTTTTTTTAATTGTAAAATTCAACCGTTCGTCCTATTTTGTTCTCTTGTTTTACTATTTCATCATATGTATTGATAAATGAGCAGTCAACAGAGTGAAGTACCCGTGTTAAGAACAATTTAAGTTAAAATAAAAAAAATAAATATATAGTAGGAATTCTGAAAACTGACGAGGTTTTATTGAGCAGATCTACTGCGAGGGTTTTTTTTATCGCTGGGTGTATGTCGTCCACCTTTAAAAGCAGAAGTACCAAAAACAGTCTTAAGAGGCGGGTAGCTTCTTTACTTTTGTGCGGAGCATTTACAAAGTAAAGAATTTTCGATAGACTGTTTTTCTTACAGCTTGACAAAAATGAAACCAACATGTTGTAAATTTTGCTGTTGGAATAAACTGGTTCCAGACTGTTTTTAAGAGCCTTTTCATAATCCGTTAAAAATGATGTGGGTTAAAATACGATATGCGCATTCCTTTCAGTACTAATTTTAGTTATAAACTTGATTCGTACCTACTTATAGTTTCTTGTAGTATAAGTAATTTTAGTTTTATAAAAGAAATAGAAAATATCTAATTGCGATAATATTTTTTATATTTAAAGACATAATATTACTTGGTTCAGTCTTAAGATTCATACATAAGAAATTAACTTTTACATAACAGTTTTTCTTATAGTTCTTGTTTTTATATAAATTCATCTTGACATAAACCTTGAATTCACTAAATCGTAAAATTTTAGAAATTAAAAAAATAATACCAAAAATTCGCGCGAATATGTTATTGCAATTAGATATTTTCTCTTTTTTCTTATAAAACTAAAATTACTTATACTCCACGCAACTATAAGTAGGTACGAAGCAAGTTTACAAATAAAATTAGTAGATAATGAAAGGAACACAGATCGAAAATATAAATTATGGAAGTTAACTAACATGATTGCCGTGCGAAAAATGTATAATCATGAGCTGTTTGACGCCACATGATAGCACAACACTGAAAGTTCCTTCCAAAAGAAAAATACGTGATGATTCACTGTGGAGTTTCGCAATTTCAGAAGCAATAGTGGGAGATATAAAAGCTGAGTAGCTAAAGTCATTTTCTAAAACCTTACTCCTATAAAACAGCTCGTTTATATATCGCGACATTCCAAATGTTTGCATTACAGTTTTGGTTTTAAACATGTCCGAAACATCTTTCGTAGTAATGGAAATGGTCCGTTATACTACGTTTCCACCAGACACTTAACCGAGTTTTAGCAAGATTACCACAAATCTCTTTTAAATCTTGAAGATTTACCAAACAAATTTTAATCTCCTCAAATAAAGGTTTCAAATAAAACTCATTCAAATCTACTTGGAAACATTAGTTTGTCAAATCAAACAAACTTTTTTTTCGGAGAATAATTTCGGAACGATTGCGGACGGATGAAAATGTAAACAAAAGCTATCTATCACTTCCACCTCATGTAAAAAAATGAAACACCATTTGAACGTTTTGCCATAATCCTCTTTTTGTGCAGTGGAAACATCAAAAAAATCTCATTACCTAAATCTCGGTTAAGTGGTTGGTGGAAACGTAGTATTACGATGCTTATGAGCTGTCTTCGCATTTTACCAAACTAAACCTTTGATTGAAATAAATAGACAATTTATTTTGAAAATTATGTACGGTGTTTGAAACCGGTTTTGGAAAAAAAAATAAATATTACATTTGGCCTTATGTCTAAAATAAAATAGGCCTTATGACGCTTTACAAAGCGACATAAGGCCAACTATACAAAATTGGCCTTATGTCGATTTTTTTTAAAGCGTCATAAGGCCAAACACCGAAATTTGGCTTTATGACACTTGGTCTTATGTCATGGTACCGATTTCTACTGTGTGAAATTCTCTGTAAAATCAAAATTCACATGTAAAAAGTAACATGAAACCTTTATTGGTATAACATTATGTCGGGGTCGTTTTAAGTCGAAAAACTTAAAAAGTAATTTTATCGTTTTAACTTTTGTGATATATTTCCAATTATATTTGGATTTGTTTTTTTTTTCCTGGGCGTTGTTGCCTAACGCCATAACATGTGTAAAGTGGATTGGGACCATGTTTTATAGGGGGATTATATTCTGCCCTGTTTAGGCGGGATGGACGATTTTCTAAAAGATTATTGAAAAAAAAAATGTTAAGAAACAACGGTAAACTTACAATTACAATGCCATGTCATACTTGTTCTTAAATATAAAGTGATAATATTCTATTATTTTAAAAAAAAAAAGTTGCTTTAGTGAACAGTTTTTAAAAAAATAATTTTCAAACTCAAAATTTGGAAAAAAAAACACTAAAAACCAGACACTCTAAAACTTTTACCTTTCAAAATAAAAAAAAACAAAACAGAAAATAAACTAACTTAAAAAAAAAAAAATACCACGAGGCAAATAAAAACGCACTCGACAGAAAGGCTATATACTATATACAGAGGGAGAGTGTAAGTCAGCGAAGCGAGTGTTGACGGGTCGGCTAGTTAAGTCTATTTTCGTTTTCAAAATTCATTGCTCTTATCAATTTTTATTTAAATAATAAATGAACCAACTTTCTCATAAGACTAAGAAGATTCCGGCTAAATGATCATTTCAATAACCTGTTGATTATCATCAAGCTCGTTTTTTTCTGGTTTTAAATAAGTTGGTTTCTTTATTTTTTACTATCTTGAAAAGTAAAAGCCCTAGAACCATGCGGTTTTCAGTGTTTGACTAAAAATTGATAATAGCAACGAATTTTGAAAACGAAAATAGTAGGTACTTAATAACGTAAAATATAAAAAAAATATAGTTTGAACATTTTTTTTATATTTTTTTCAAAATTTTTATTTTGGAAATTATTTTTTCAAAAACTGTTCATTAAAACAAATTTATTTAGGAAGAGAATAAAAGAAGAGATTTCTGGCTTTATTTTAACCCCCGTATTTATAAAGAAAAATTAGTTATTTCAGGTTCCGTGTTTAGGAATACTACACCATGGAATTGTTGTGTATCTATAATATTAATAAGAAGACGTCGCGGTCTGGTTTTATAGAGTATCTTTATTGTCTGTCTTAGATGTTACCAGTTTGAATGATGAGTGTCAAGTTAGCAAAACAACATTCACGAATCGAAAAATGGTTAATTGGATAATATGCCGTTGATTTGTTGTTAATCAGCTGTGACAACTTCGAATTTGTCGTTCAATGTTTTCTATGTTTTTTGTGTTGCTTTGCTAACTTGATATTAAATAAACAAAGCACCCCCTCAGAAAAGTACTAAAAACTCTTTACAGTGAATGATGTATAGGTTAATAATTTGCCGTTAATTAGTTGTGACATTTTTAATCTTAACGTGCTATGTTTTCTATGTTTTTTTAGCTAATTTCAAAACGGAGTTTAAACTTCTTATATTGAATAATTTATTGCTTATTAATTTGTCGTTAATTAGTCGTTAATTAATTGTGACATTTTTAGTTTCATCGTGCTATGTTTTCTATGTTTTTTATGTTTGTTGTGTTGAAGAATTTTCACATGTTACGTTTAAGATACAAGCTGAGCAAAGCCAATCTAGATTAACCTACAAACTTCTTCATCATGTACTCAGAGAAAAAAATTATTTCCACGAACGGTACAATTTTATATGTAATATCTACACTCTTTAAGGCCAGAGGTGAACTACTGGGACTAAATTATATACCACACCGACACAACCAAGTTGAGATTTGCACTATGTGCAACTTAATCGCAAGAGAGTATACAAATCACTTGATTGGAGTTTGTCCAATATTAAATGAGATAAGAAGAAACCACTGGGGTAAAAACAACTTATCGCATCCAGAAGTTATTTCAATTCTTAATGGGGACAACTGGATGAATCTATACAACTTTTTAAAACTAGCTCTTAAGTACAGGCAACAAATAATAAATGATGAATTCTAAACCAAATTATTAGTAATATATATATATAGAGGTTTTAATTGTTATGTAAAAACTAAATTCTTTTTTCGAGCAGACGGCAAAAGCCAATACTTTTATTGTGAAAAATGTAACTTTATTGTTCAATAAATCACATTCTATTGTCACAACTAATCAACAACAAATAAACGGCAAATTATCCAATTAACCATTTTTCGATTTGCGAATGTTGTTTTGCTAACTTGACATCGAATTTGGAAATTAGCAAACAAAAACATAGAAAACATAGCACGACAAAATTAAAAATGTCACAACTAATTAACGACTAATTAACGCCAAATTATTAACCTATAAATCATTCATTGTAAAGAGTTTTTAGTACTTTTCTGAGGAGTGCTTTGCTAACTTGATATCAAGTTAGAAAACAATGAACGACAAATTCGAAATTGTCACAAATAATTAACAACAAATTAACGGCAAATTATCCAATTAACCATTTTTCGATTCAAGAATGTTGTTTTGCTAACTTGACACTCATGTTTGAATGACACGATACAACTGCTTAAGCTAACTTAAGACTAACTTGATACTAATGAGCAGAGAGAGAGAGAAAGAGCAACTTATTACATCATATAAGAATTCTCTGGACTAAAATGGAGCAGTTAGCAATTGCCTTTAGTTTGTATCCGGACAATTCTAATTCCATGGTGTAGTTTTCGTAAACACGGGTCCTGAAATAACTATTTTTTCTTTATAGATACGGGGGTAAGTGTTTCCATTAGTGTTTTTAATAATGTGTTTTCTGTTTTAAGTAAATTTTTTTAGAAAATTGCCCCTCCCACCTAAACGAGGGGGAATAGGCCCCCCTCCTCATAAATGATTTGTTTCTCGTCTCGACTAAACTTACACACTCAAGGTTTTTGTCACACCTTAGGTGAATCATTCTTTTTTATAACCTCAATTAATGTACGACAGCTACCCGATTTAGAAGAGCTAACAAAAACTTCTAGGGAATTACAAACAAATTTCTCATGCCGTGTTTAAGTTTAAAGCAAATCCGTCCAATCGCTTAGGCTCAAAATCGATGTAGGTCAGGATGAACAGACCGACGGAAGTTTCTTCGAGAGCTTTGTCTTTCAATTTCACCATCGTCGTAATGTTATATTTTTGATCAAAACTGAAACGAAACCAATACTTGTCCCATAGAGTAGAGAGCAAGTAAAGAGGAATTCAGTAATGAGATTTTTAAAGTATCCACTTCAAATAACAAAAAAAAAGTATCGTTTAATTAACTTTCTTACCAGGAAATCTTGCTTGAAATTTCCAAGAGCTAAAATGTTATTCAATCTGAAAAGGTAAAACTTATTTAATTTGAACTCATATAGATCCAGTCGTTTGAATTATAGTTATTTCTCCAATGTTTCTGTTCTCAAAAGAATATATAAAACAACCTTAGTCCAATACAAAGAAGTCAATCTAGGAATGAATACGACCAACTAGGTTTTCCCTCCTCATCAGCACTTTCCAGGCTCTTTTCCCATATGCTTATTAAGCAAAACAAAGTTTTTGTAACAAAAAACAACTGAAATTATTTCTGAATTTCATTTTTTTGCTGCACAGATTTCGTCCTTCAAAATATTTAGTTCTAAAGCAATGGAAATTGTTCAAAAAACTTATTTCTGTTCTTTTTTACACAAAATAAAATAAAGTGAAATTTATAGCACTATTTCCCTGGCAAATGATTTCAGTTGCAGTTTTCCCAATCTATTTTCAAAACAAAGAAAATTTTATTTTTCTCCCAAGTCCTAAATCATTTGCATTTTCAACCGCCACCAAAGCATAAACATGAACTCGGTGTAATATAGTGTCTGTATATTCAAACTATGGTTACAACTGCGGAGTTGTCAAAATTTGTTGCCTGCACAGATGCAAAACAAAAACTCTCCTTTGTGTCATGAGAATCCGACACTGATTTAACAAAAAACTATAAACTTTTCATCAAATTACCCGCATATTGCCGTAAATTAGAAACAACAAGAGTAACTAGACCAACAAAACAAAAACAAACACACCGGGACGAATCCAGTGCAGGAACGGATAGGATATTGTGGAAACAGATATCCGAGGACTCACAATACACGAAACAATCACAACTTACAAAACCCCAAAGAGGAACTCACGAGAAAATCATTTCCGTCAGTTGCAGACTGCAAGTAGGTAAGAGGTAGGTATATTGTGCGGGACTTTATGGGAGGAATCTCTCGAGGTGGAGATGGGTTCCTGATGCCTTTGCATATTGGATGACAATCTCCGAAAGCATTGTTTTGCCGACTTTCGGTTTCCGTTCAATTACCGCATTTGCTCATGGTTGTGTTTTGCAGGAGCACAGGAAGACAGGATATTTATTCGTGTAGGTAGTGAACGTGGATGCTCTCATCAGATTGCAGTCGTCTCAAATCAACGACCGCACACCGTTGAGTTTTGGACACCTCTTCTTTTACTATAACCAGAACCACTGCATCCGCCTAGTCAGTTACCGCACACCGCCCCGCACATTGACCCATCGTTACCGACAGGTCATCCTGGCGCCTCCTGTATCCCGCATCCATTCGATTTCGAAACGAACTCCAAAAGAGTTGTGCCCCAACATTTTGGGTATCCTGCCGGCATCCTGTTCTAGCATCACCAGAGCTGTTTGAGTCTTTGAGTATTCATTTACACACCAAATGGAGATGAGGTTTTGCCCTTATTTGTTTTTACCAACAAAATAAATATAGCTGCTCCTATAACAAGGCATGAATTTTGTTCGGCAATTTGGATGTTGTGGGATGAAAGGAATAAAATATCTACAAATCTACTCACAGAAACGATTCGAAGAGTTTTTTATGACAACTTGCTAGCAAAACAAGAATCAGATTCATAATTTCGGTACATTGGCTTTTTCAATCGTTTTTGTTGGGTGGAATTGAATAGAATACCGTATACAGAATGCAATGAGTGTATAGTAATGCTACAGTCTGTGTTAACACGATTTCCATCGGCAGAGATTATTTCTAAAGTTTTAAATTTTAATAATTACCTGATACCTACATAAATTGTTTTTTAAACACAGATCTTATGTTTTTTTTTTCGAAAAAGTATACAATTATTATCATCATTCCAAGTGTAGCCAAGCTAAATAAGAAATAAAAAAGGCCAAACTTGAGGCTCCTAACCTTTAGCACCTCATATATGGGATATTCGCAAAAAAAGTATGCCATCTAAAAGGTCAGTAATTGGTCAAAAAAGGTCAACTAGTTTCAGAAATTGATCAGCCATTGGAAACTTGTAATCAATGGTTAAAGTTTTTCAAGGTCACCAACTATTTTTGGCGCCTCACTTACGGGATATTCGCAAAAAAAAAAGTGTACCATTCGAAAGGCCACCTACTTGTAAAATTTATTTTTTCAAAGTCGTATAAGACTTTTAGCACCTCATTTGTGGGATATTCGCAAAAGAAGTATAACATTTGAATGGCCATCGACTCGCGATAAAAGGTCAGGTACTTTCAGTAATTGGGCAGCCATAGGTTATTTTATATGAATTTTTGAAGTTTTTTTGTTTTTCAAGGTCGTCTGTGACTTTCGGCACCTCATTTTTGGGATATTCGCAAATAAAAGGTGAACATGTTTCAGAAATTGGTCAGCCATAGGTTTTTTTAATGAATTTTTAAAGATTGTTTCAAGGTTACAGTATTAGAGTCTTCATTAAAAAAAAAACCTATGGCTGACCAATAACTGAAACTAGCTGACCTTTTATCACGAGTTGTTGGCCCTTCAAATGGTATACTTCGTTTGCGAATATCCCAAAAATGAGGTGCCGAAAGTCTTATACGACTTTGAAAAAATAAATTTTAAAAATTCAATTAAACAAAAACTATGGCTGACCAATTACTGAATTAAGTTGACCTTTTATGAGGTCTAGGTAACCTCTCAGATGGTGTATATTTTTTTTTCGAATATCCCATAAATTAAGTGCTAAAAATAGTTTTGACCTTGATAAAAAAACAAAAAATGGCTGACCAATTACTGAAAGTAGCTGACCTTTTTTGACCAATTACTTACCTTTTAGATGGCATACTCATTTTTTTAAATTCTATAAATGAGGTGCTAAAATTCTATTACTGTGACCTTGAAACAAACTTTAAAAATTCGTTAAAAAAAACCTATGGCTGACCAATTACTGAAACTAGCTGGCATTTTATCACAAGTCGGTGGCCTTTCGAATGGTTCACTTTTTTTGCGAATATTCCATCCACGAGGTGCTAAAGGTTAGGAGCCGCAAGTCTAAAAAAAAATTGTTTTTCTCAGATTTGTTTGTTTATTTTTGTTTGTAAAATCTAAGGACGCAATATTATTTTTACTCTTTGGAAATGCTTGTCTGCAAAATTTTAACAAAAATTGGAGCTGTCATTTACGAGAGGAGCAGGAATAATCCAAACAAATGCAAGTTTCTGAATAAAGTCATATTTCCTTTGCATTTTTTTGACAGCAACCTGAAATGCAGTTGTGTTACATTTATATTATATAGGCACTAACTTAAAACAAAATCATTTAAGTCCTTTTCGAGAAATTTTGAAAAAATCAAACATTTTGTGTTGTAGTAGCTCATTGGAAACGGTATCTTCCCCAGTTTAGATGAACTATACAGGGTGTCACCTAATTCGTCAATAGTATTTTAGGGCAAGATTCTTGGGTATATTCTAAGAAAAAATCGTTCTACAGTAAGGGCTTATCTGCAATTTTGATATCATTTTTGGTGTACCCTGACACATGTTAACGGTAATTGCGCTGTTACTAATAATGATAGAAACTTCGTTTAGGCCTGTCTTTTTCGAACAAATGCCAGCCTTTGTAACTGCGTTTAAATAAATTTGATGTCTTTTTTCAGTATTAGCCTGTTCCATTTTTCCTGTCCATGCTAATTTTTTTACTTTGGGGTCAATTTTCTCCAGAAAATGAGTAATCATTTTTTTTTTTGGAATGTATGTAACAGTTCTAAAAATAAAAATCAATGACAAGTTTGACGAAAAAGCCATAGAATTTATGATAATTTGGAAAACCGGCGGCAGGTAAAATTAAAGAAAAAAGTTTTTTTTTTTGTTACTTAAGCTCAAAAAGCTATATGAATACAAATTATTTGTGTGTTCTAGATAATTTTTAATTTACTAAAACAGTTATAACAGGTGCACTTTAACATTACTTGGTTTGAATACATTTTATACTAAAACAACCTCTTAAGTTGAATTCTACAAACTATTTGCAGTTGTTCCGAAATAATTTATCGGAACTATTGGAGGAAATTCCATTGGTTCATTTAGCTTCATCTTATTTTTAACTTTATGGTGCTTCAGACCACTATGGTCGAGAATTCGAGATGTTCAAAATTGGATAAAGATGAAAAGTACGCGCGGTTATCGTTGGATAGTAAAAAATTAGAACAGGTCAGTAAGATCGCCTGAGCCTACAATATTGGATGTTTTTGAATGGGGACGAATGTGATAAATCTTTTATTCAACCAAAATAGCCACTTAAGTGAATAAGAAGAGCGCCTGCTCAAAGTGTCCTCAGAAGTGAGGCAGTATCTAGCATCATTAATATCAATATCAGTGAAATACGAAAACAGTCTCTTGCATGCATACAAAACCAAAGAGGACTCTTTTAACCACCTGTTATCACTGTTTTAGTTCACACACAAAATAAAAGTTATCGATAACCACACATATCATTTTTTATTCATAGCCTTTCGAGCGTTAAGCAAAAACAAAACAACTTTTTATTAAATTTTACTTCTCGTTGGTTTTCCAATGATGATAAAATCATTGGGTTTTTCGCCAAACTTGTCACTGATTTTAATTTGTAATATTGTCACGTTCATTAAAAAAAAAATTAAAACTTTATGTTTATTACGCATTTTCTGGAGAAAATTGACCCTAACATCAAAAAATTAGCTTCGGCAAGAAAAATGAAACAGGCTAAAAACTGAATATTTAAAGACTGAGAAAGGGTATATACAATGTATTTAAAAGCAGTTACAAAGGCCGGTATTTCGTCTAAAAACCAAGGCCTTAAAGAAGTTTCTATCATTAGTACTAACAGCGCAATCGCCGCTGACATGGATCAGGGAACACTAAAGTAAGACTTTTCTTAAATCCCCGATAAATGATATCAAAATTGGAGATAGGCCCTTACTCTAGAACATACCCATGCCAATAAATACTCCTGACGAATTAAGGGACATCCTGCAGAACGAAAATTCGCATTTCAGTAACATACACAGAGGGTCGAATTTAGCTTTTTTGGGGCCTTTAATACATATTTCCAAAAACGGTGCCCCTAAGCATAATTTTTTGTATGTCAAGTTAGCACTACATTTGTGAAAATTCAAAAAAGTAAATATGCAGTTAACTATAGCTTTTTTGTAGTAAATTAGATGTGGAAAAAAATTGTAGCTCTACTATTTAAAAAAAAAAAATGGTATGTAGTGCTTACTTGATATCAACTTGGCACTACACTTTCTGGAATTCTAAGAGCTAAGTACGCAGTTCATTGAAGCAGTAGATTAGTTGTGGAGAGAAAAAAATTCAAAACGTATTTTTGCCGTACTTTTTTTTAAAAAATAAGGGTAGGTAGCAGTGGCGTGGCGTCAATAATTTGAAATGGGAACACGTAACGAAAATGATTGATCTGCGAAAGTAATCAAAACTTACCTCTTTGTATCTTTAACAAAAAAAAAAAAAAAGCAAATACATTAAAATTAGTTAAAAAAACAACTCTGCAGACAGTCTATTTTCATATGACGCATAGAGTGGCCTTTCATTAAAACGATTTTATATTAATAAAAGATACATAGTTTGCTTAATTCATTTGATTCCTCCAAGAAAAAAATCTGTTAAGCAACAATCTATGATTTAAAAAAAATTAAAACAAATCAAAAAACCTAGCTCTAAAGTATTTTCATAGCTATCAAACAAAAAATAAAGCACGAAACCTTCAACTTCACAACTTACTAAATAAACACTATTTCATTACAGATATTTTAAGGAACTCTTTTGTTTCTTGTTTAACAACACCCCAATGAACTTTTTATTCCAAATCTACCAATTTTTCTTAATATTTAACTTGTTGTTCTAAAAAAAAGATATTTTTTCTTTTATATACATCGTTTAAAAGTACCCTAAAAACATGTGGCATATTCTTACATTAAACCATACCAAATATTTCAGATTGACAAACCATACCTTCTTCCCTTTGCCCCTCTTTAAATGCCTTTATATTTAAAGCCAGAAACTTTTGATATGCTGTAGAAGATGAAATTCTGCAATATTATACCTAAAATAATATTTTATGAATTAATTTTTCACCGCTTAGCGATATTAAATTACGCATTTAAATCTTTCCTGGACTACTAAGCTTAACCAAAAAACAAGCAAACAAAATTAGAAAATGTATTTAACAACTTTCATAGCAAATAAGTCGAAGAAGAGCGTGTTATTTTTCACCCAATAGAACGATTATTAAGAGAAACGGAGATAAGCAAAGGAATAAAAAACATTCCATTCCATACCAAGTGCCAGTGCCAGTATAACACGAGGAACGAGGACCAGCGTCTTATTTTTTCCTATGTTGTTGCGTGTTGGACAAAAAGGATCTAGAAATAAAAATGCTAAGCGAAGAATCCCCTTCTTCCCTTAGCATTAAAACAAATTTTATAAGGCGGTGGAAGACGTGTTTTATTTCAAAATTAATTCTTTCCAAAGAAAGCGTATGATCAGCAATTGAGCAAAGAGCGAAGAGAAGATGAATTGACGGTGTTTATTCGATAGCTTATGTTTGTGTGTTTGTGCAAATTTTATAATTCAATTGGTAGGGGCATAGTTTATGGTTATGGGTATGTTTATGTTTATTTGATAGTATTTTTCGTACAATTATTAAAAGGGAAGACGGTAGGAATCGTGTTATATGGACGCCGCGCCACTGGTAGGTAGTGCTAACTTGACACTGCGGTGAACTCAGTCATTTAAAAAGGAAATTCGAAAAAGTAAACATGCCATTATTTTAAGCTTTTTAGTAGTAAATAAGTTGTGGAGAGTAAAATCCAACAAAAATTTTTGCCGTACTTAAAAAAAACAGTGTCAAGTTAGCACTACCTTCCCTTATTTAAAAAAAAAAAAGAACGGAATTTTTTTTTTTTTTTGGAATTTTTTTCTCTCCACAACTAATTTACTACTAAAAAGCTACAAATAATGGCACGTTTACATTTTCGAATTTCCTTTTTTAAATGACTGAGTTCACCAGTGTCAAGTTAGCACTACCTACCCTTACTTTAAAAAAAAAAGAACGGCAAACATTTGTTTGGAATTTTTTTCTCTCCACAACTAATTTACTACTTAAAAACTTCAACGAACTGCGTACTTAGTTTTTAGAATTCCAGAAAGTGTAGTTCCAAATTCATATCAAGTTAGCACTACATACCATTTTTTTTTTATATTAAAAATAGTAGGGCAAAGGCGGAGATTATAACTTTAAAAGTAAAAAGGATAATAATTTTAAACATAGATTTATATAATCTGTAGCTAATTTATAAACCAAATAAAATGGATTACTAGGGGATTTCACAATGAAAAACATATTTTTTTTCAATAACAAAATACATTATAAAAATGACAAGTGAACAAAATGGCGGGTGATATGGCACCTACTGGCGGGTGGTATGGAACTTTACTTTTTAAGTGATTTTTTGCCACAGTTGTTGATAATATAAGTAAAATGCAATGGGACTTGACAAATTGTGCACTTCATACACTCGAAAGTTACAAAAAAACAGTTCTAAAATTTAAACCAAAAATGTATTAGAATCAGGAAGGGGTGATTTGGCACCAGTGTAAATGTACTGAATTTGGGGGTGTGCCATATCACCCTTTGGACATTGCCACTTTTATTCGAAATGAGACCATTTACTTATGTGCAGTTATAGCGGTAAAAAGAAGCAAACAGACACGATTCACTTTGTTTTTCTGTTAAAAAGAAGACCTGACACCGAATACTTTCATTTCTACACTTAGTTTACAAAAATACAAAAAAATAATCTTACAAAAAATCACAATTTGTTTGTATTTTCGGTTGTAGTTTCAACATTTCTTGGATTTCAACTGCACCCTTTAGAAGCTTGTGTGAAACTTAAAGATATTCTGAAGTCCTTGTTAAAAAAAGTCATTACATAGGAAATATTGAAAGGGTGCCATATCCCCCGTGGTGCCATATTACCCGACTTTACCCTAATTATTGTTAATATTGTACTATTCGTACTAGAATGTCAGCTTATTAGGCTTGACCATTCTTTATTCCGTCTATTTCATTGAATTTTTGAATAAAAAAAACAACTTAAAGGCGCTACCACCAATTGTTTGGCTGGAGATATAGCTATTTCGTGCTTTGCCACTTTTGCACTCATCAGACTCCTTTAATAATAATCAGTCTCCTTTAATATTTATAATAATAAAATTGGATTAAAGCTCAGCACCACAAAAAAGAGACTGATGAGTGCAAAAGTGGCAAAGCACAAAATAGCTATATCTACATCCAAACAATTGGTGGTAGTGCCTTAAAGTTGTCGTTGTTGTTCAAAAATTCAATGAAATTAAAAGTAGTACTCAAAAATATTTTTTAGAATTATTTTCTTTCCAAAACTAATTTACTATTAAAAAGCTTCAACGAACTGCTTACTTAGTTTTTGAAATTCCAGAAAGTGTAGTGCCAAGTTGATATCAAGTAAGCACTACATAGGACTTTTTTTTTAAATAGTAGAGCTACAATTTTTTTTTTTTCACAACTAATTTACTAAAAAAAAGCTACAATTAACTGCATGTTTACTTTTTGGAATTTCCACAAATGTAGTGCTAACTTGACATCCATCATAATTCTTTACATCGCATTGGCTTCAAAGCTAAAACTCACTAGCTAACTTAATACAATTTTGGAAAGTTTTTGAAAAAAAAAATACATTTAAAAACATAGTTACATTACGTAAATAGTCCCAAAGCAATAAATCAAATTAAAACTTATATTTCGTAGTTCTCGATGTTCTCAAAATTTTGCAGACATAAATAATGATCTGATTTTAAATGTAGTAATAGAAATTTGTAGGGAAGGAAATAAGTACTTAAAGCCAATTTTATACCTATGTATGTATGTTACTTTCGGCCACAATTTAAAAAAAAATGAGTTTGAAAGAAATAGATATAAATAAAAAAATATATAAAAGAAATTAATTTGAATACAAAATCAACGAATACTCTGTAGGAAACCCTTTCCTAAAACCAGAGACAAAAATGAAATATAAAAAAAATAAAAAATACTTAAATGTTCATATACCTTTTAATTAAACCTACACCCCATAAGACTATCGCTAGTTTAAAATAAAATAACGAGTTCATAGTGTAGATTTTATTATCATTCCTGTTCTCGCAGTCCCAATTTTAAAATTAGTGTCGACGAAAGAAAATAATGGTTAAATGAGAGAAATGCAGATATCTGCAGCGAAACGCATGAAAAATGGAATACTGCATTGCTAAGCTATAGTTTGGTGATATAAGCGGTGGACCATTCCGTTGTTTTTTTTTTTTTTTTTTTTTTTTTTTTTGTTAGAGAAAAAAAATATATGTACCTATTGAGCTTAGAAAAATAAACCGCGAAGAAAAGACAGTCGGTGTCTGCGCTCGAACCGAATCGGTCTTAAGGGCAAAATGGATATAAAGTACCTATACTTCTCTATAAGCTAGTCAAAGTACAGTCCCAGTAAAGTTACGTTGGGGATAGTTCGAGAAAATTTAAGTGCGATGCGGTCACGAAAAGAATTTCTTTTTTGAAGTACTGATCTTGTTCAGCGAATTTTATTGAAGGAAGAACATCAATTATTATCGTCAAAAATATATTGATAAAGTTCGCCTTAAAAATCAGCCATCGAACAATCAAAGTTGCGAAAAGTCCGAGTGCACACGTGACTAGGTACAGGCATTTACAAATCGGCGCCAAGTGTACCAGATCGTGGTGTCTAGTGTGTGCCAAACCAACGTAAAAAAAAAACACCACCATCATCGATCCACACTTTGATTGCACCACCAACTGCACAATCAGATTAGTACCCAAAATTCGTTTACTGATAACAGCAGATACCGACAAGCACAATTGGCGTCAGACTCTCTATGAGAGTACCCCCGATACCTACTGACTCCGGCTTTGCACATCACACACGAGCGGAATCCTAAGCAAAGCAAAAAGACTCGATATCAACGATATTCATCACCCGCTATAGCATAGATGCCACACCAACTTCATCACCATCATTACCTGCTCTCTTCATCAGCATAGCTTAGTTCCATTTCCTAGTCTCCTACTCCTCATCTCCTTTCCCGACAACTCTATTAAATTCATCAAGAAAACCACAGAAATCAAGAAACCTTAAAGCTTCGTTTTGGATAAAATTAATAAGTGCCTATTACGTTCAAATTTAAATGTTTTTGTTTTAACATTATTTAGAAAAAGTCATCACTAGAATTACTATAAACGGAACATCGACGATCCTGTGGAAGCTGTGCACAGGTTCGACTCAGATCTTCGGAACTCGTAAGAAAAATTACTTTACTACTTGTTATATTTAAAAGCCTTTTTTAACCTGCAAAAATAACAGGGTAAGTCTCTTTTTAAAATATTTCTATTAAGACGTGTTTATATTTACAAAAAAAATGGAACACAAAAAGCAAAATAACTAAAAACACAAAAAAGTTTTCAAGACACATATATAAACTCATAAAATAGATTATCCTATATGTACCTGCCTACCCAGCCTATCTCAATTTCCCTATAAAAAAATGCAAAAATAGTATTTGCATGTGCATCATCAAAAAAAAAAAAGGAAGAGCACAGATCAAAGCTTTTTAAGAGATTTTTTTTTTTGTGACTAGGATTTTATAACATCATATTTACATATATCTCGACTGAAAAAGTAAACTATCTTAAGCCACTTTTGATGATTTTCCAGGATAGCAAAAAAAACACTTCAAAGCTGCCTCCCAAAAAAACTTTCAAGTGTAGACTTTATTGAACAAAGCATTAAGATGTCAAATTTTATGATCTTTTTTTAAATTTATTTCAAAAAGATATTTTTAATATTTCGCCCGTTATAAGGAAAAATATGACTTAAGATTGTTTGGCTTTTCTTTAAATTGTATTTTATATTAATTTCCAAAATCTTAAGTTGAGATAGGATATTTTGCCTCGTTTTTTCGAAGGACGTTTTCAATTCTTATGTCCATATAAGATGATTTGCGTGTGCAAAAGTGGAAAAAAGAGATTTAAAATGATATTTTCTGGTTTTTATTTTTAAAACTTTAAGTTCTTAAAATAAAAAAATCTCATTTGTTATATAGAGATAAACTTTAATAATGACAAATAAAACTTAAAAAAAAAATATAAAATCACATTTGGTTCACAGAAACAAATTAATTAAAAAAAGAGAAGAAGTTTAGTTTATTTAATTTTGTTTTTAAAGTCAATACAAACATAAAATTAATAAAAATGAAATAAACCAAATCAAAAATTCATTAGAAAAAACTTAAATCGATTTCATTTTACATTATTTTGAAAGTCAAATTAATAATAACAAAAAATATTGGAAAAACTAAACAAAAAACTTACATAATCATCCTTGTTCTGTTTTCTGTTTCGTATTAAATCCGTATACGAAATTGATTTCCGTATGGATTCAAAAACAGTGTTCCTTTTTTTTCTTTCGAAATTTGAAAAACAAGTATTAAAAACAACGAAATATAAGTGGCACCGCGGATTTAAAGTTGCTATCATTTACAAAATAAAGGGACTTTAATTAGTTAATTTTCACATTCACAAATCAGATAAAAAAACTCAAATTAATTACAAATGTCAATTTAATTTTCAATCCGATCGAAAATGAAAGCTCACTTGTTTCGCAAGTTTTAAAATCGCAAAGTATTTCCACAGATCTTGAGTTTGAAAACGAAAGGATTTTATGAACGATCAGAAAACAGAATTTATAAAATATATAGGGGCATATTCATAGTCGCAGATAGACCCAGATTTAACTAAACTACAGTTTAAGACAATTATGGCTCAATGAATACAGACCGATTTTAATTACAAATTGTTGGTTTTATTTTTTTATAAGATAATTAACTTGGTAAACTACATAAATAGCTTCAAATATTTTGAAATGATAAACTTAGAAAAATAGAATCAACGTCCGAAAATTCAACTAAAACTGTGTTTAGACCCAGGTCTAAAATGACTATGTGTACGCCCCATAGAATTTACCATTCGCAGAATTGCTGCAGCACGCGCATTGCTAAACATTATACCAATGTTAGATACATGAATGTATAGAATGTATTTTAAAGAAGTAATTTATGAACTATCCTTGAAACAAAAAAGATTTCTTGTAATTGATAAAGGATTTAATAATAAGTAAATACCGTTTTTTGTTGTATGTATGTGTTTTATTTGTAATAATTTTTCAATCGCGTATAAAACAACTCTATCTGAAATACTAAATGAAAAAAGAAATTATTCACTAAAAGAAAAACGTTCGCACTAAAGGAAATCTAGAACCAAACTATGCTAAAAAAGATCTTATGTTTTTGTTATAATACGGGAATTTATTTGATTTGCAAACGGTAAAATATCTTATATCTACTTAAGGAGAGAAAATTTTCAGTTTTGAATTCAAAAAATCATCTTATGTTGACATAAGATGATTTGCCTTTTCACACTTTTTCGGAATTTTGTTAAGTATTTTATCTTATGTCGACTTGAGGATGACTTTTGTTTCTGTTTGCACGCGCGAAAATATCTTAAGTCAACTTAATATGATTAACGATTTCACAATAATAAAAAAGTCTTAAGTCAATATAATCTTAAGTCTTTTTTAGGTTTTAAAATTAACCAGAGCACACAATCCTATTTTGACTTAAGATATTTTACCTCGTGTAGAGATGAGTCTTTTGAACATAAGATGAAATTGTTTTTGTCTATAAATAAGCAAAGGAGTGAGATAGAAGGATGCCGATAAGTCAGAACTGTAGTCCTTTAGAATGGCACTGAGGTTCAACAAAAAAAAAAAACGCGAAATATCTTAAGTCGAGATATATTTTGTGAATTTAATTTTTATATTTTTTTTTATGACTTTTCGATTTTGATCCAAATTTCCGATTTTTTTTATATAAATTTAGCTTGTTAAGATTTTTAAAGGATTATATAAGAGACATAATTGGTATTATTATAGTTCAATAAATCCACGTAATGGGGTACGAAATACGTAAGAACGGTGAAATTTTTGAATTATTTTCTTTTAATTTACTTTCTCTGTGAAATTTTTATTCTGATAAAATTTTGGGTTTTGTTCAAGGAACTTACTTCAAGATTTATATTTATTTTTTTTTTTCTAGTGTGCTCTTAAGAGAGTTTAATATGCACAGGTACGTTTGAGAAACTTTAATTAGGGATGTGAGAGGAGCGTGAGTTTGACAATAGTCTTTAATAAGATGCTTTGAAGAGGATTTGAACTTCATTTTTTTTGGGGGTTATTGCTTTATATTGAGTAAGTGCGATAACCAAGGTGTAGTCTGAGAGGAGATCATTCTTTTTCTTCAGAACTCAATGGGGAGGGAAATATATTCAGAGAACACTAACGTCTATGTTCTCAAGGTGCGTGACATGACAATTGAGTGAAATATTTTAACTTAATTTCGGGTTCCACTTTCTCTTTAATATTTTTTTTATCGTATGACAACTACGATATCAGGCCTGAATCAACGTAACCCTGTCATATTTCTGGTAGCAAGATCCCACCCCACCGGCGAGTTAGGATGAGCGTGTGCTAGCAGGCCTACCCGCTACATAGAAATTAGACACCCCTTTCATGCCTCTACCTGGACGGTTCGATCGACCTGTAACCGTCGCGTCGGCGGCGTCGGTCCATAAAGGTGGATAAAGGTTGATAGGGTGGATAGGCGCAAGAGTTTTGGATACGGCCTTGAGTTGCAAAAAGTTTTTTTTTTACTAACGTAGAAATAAATATAGGTACTCAATCCAAGGATTCTCTTGCGTTCGTATATGGTTGAGCTTATAACTATGGTCTCTTTTCTGGTTGGTTTTCTTTGGATAATGGATTATTGAACTTTTTTTGGAAGTTATTTATCTGGAGTGGATTATTTTACTTACCCACCTAACTATAGGTTGTCATGTTATGACTAGTACAGGGTGTTAGTAGAAATAACGAGATAATCATTTTTCTGAATCTTAGATTCTGATCATTGTTTTAAATCGACCATTATACCACTGTTATTTTTTTTGAATATAAAAATAAATTTGTTACAACTCCTGTCTCAATCCTCCTTCCCTTCTTAAAAGGAAAAAAAAGAATATTTACCCCTAAATAAAATCGATATTATTTTTTGCACCCTTTAGGCTAACGTACGCATGCAATGTCGCAATATCTTACAGAACGAAAAAGAAGTTTTTTTGAAGTGGTGATATATCTTTTTTGACACAACAGCAACACTTACCCTACACATCAAGTAAAAATCGTATGCAAGGTGGGGTATATATCTTCCCGTTATAGGAGGAGCATTCTTAAACAAAAAATACTTACTTACAATAACAACAAAAATATTAAAAGTCAACAACAGCACCAGTATTAGAATTTTATACCATTTTTTGCAGCCAGAAATTTACTCTTGGTTTTTCTTTGAGAAAAAAAATAAAAAAAAAAAATCTTCCAACTTAAAACTTTGAGAAAAATCGATTTATTTTAATTTTAAGCATTTTATAATTTGCAATTGTAAAATTTAATGCTCTAATAAATATTCAGTGGAAAAGAGCTAAAATGTGTTCTGATTTTTAAGAAAAAAGATGACCTCAATCTTGTCGGTACGGTATCGGTACGGTATCGGTACGGTATCGGTACGGTATCGGTACGGTATCGGTACGGTATCAGTATGGTTTCGGTACGGTAAAATCAGTCGTATCTCTTGTGTACCGATTACATGTATTTGAATGGGTGGATGCTGATTAGGCTGTAGCGGTACGGTAGTGGTACGGTAGTGGTACCGTAGCTGAACGGTATACATGCAGTATACCGAGCCGCGGTACGAATGGGCAGTAAGCAATCGGTAAATACCGCGTGTATTGTGTAAAATGGCATCGTCAGATATGGAGCAATAGAGAAACGAGAATGAAAAGCTCGTTATATATATTCTTTTTCATTTTGTATATGGATTGAAACCTTTCATCATCTTGTGAAAGTTCTTTGGCCGCAACAAACAGTCGACAAAACAAATTTTTTTCAATATATGGATGTCGCCAGTACTTTTTTTCTTTTTATTCGCAAACGCGTACTTATATAAATATAACATGCAATTGCATCTTCTTCTGAGGTCGACATTCATTCCGGATTCTGATTATTTAGATAAAATACCGAAAGTATACCGACAAGTGAAGAGACAAAAGCGTTATCAGTATGCTTTCGGTATGGTAAGAAAAACCACTAAGCGGCTAAGTTCTCCCAGATAAAGCCAAATCCCGAAAAGTCCAAGTTGGCGGTGATTTATTTCAAGATGTGAGTTAAAGCTCAGCTGGGCCATTTTGGGAATTTATCTATGTCTATACACTGAGAAAATTAATATTTTTGTTTGCGTTTGCGAGTAACGAATTTCGTTTGCTGTAATTGTAATACATTTGCTGGAAATGTTATACAATCCCTGCAAACGTATTTCTTTTGTAGCAATTGTATTACAGTCGCCACAGAAAGTAATTCCATTGCATCAAACATATAACAAATAACCCATTCGTTTGGAGCTCAATTTGCCTGGGTTGATTACGGTAAATGACAATGTTTCCCAAATTCAAACGACATGATGTTTGCAAGCCAGTGTAATTGTGTATGGCAAACGAATGAATCGATTGCGAATTAAGCTTTTGAAATGCAGTTTGCTGCAAAAAGTTTTACGTTTACTATATAAATTACAATTGTTTGCAACTAATGAATCGAACATTTGGGACGAATGGTTAATTCGTAGAAAGTAAACTAATTTGTAGCAAACGATTGAATGGTTGCAGGGTATATATTTTTAAATCTTATTTTTACAAATTAACTTAATGCTTGTGGTAAACATTTCATGCTTTTGAGGTGAAAGAATTTTTGATTTTAGGTTTCTTTAAAAGAAATTCGCTTGCAGCAATAAATTTCCTATTTGGAAAAAGTATTCTATTTTTTTAATTCCCATCTAACCAATTTCAGGTAATCTATAGGGCAAGTATTGGGTACGTTTCAATACATGTTTTGCTCTATCAATTTGATATTGTTCTGAAGTTCAGCACTACTTGTACAAAAATCAAATTTCAATTGAAAATATGTTGCATTTAAAAAGAATGCGATTCAAAATTGAAAATTTGTTGCTTTAAAAAATAGCAAAGTCAAAATTTGAAAATATTTGCATTAAAAAATAAAATAAATGCTAGTTTAAAAATAATTAAAATAACCTACATCTCCGTTGTTCATTTCGAAAAACAATGGTGCAAAATTTTAGATGATTAAGTACGATGTTAAATCAATTTTAGTATGATACTAGGTTCAAAATTGTGTTTTGCTAATTTTAAACGAGTTTAGCATCGTACTATCCCCTTACATTTTAATAAAGTTAAAATCACATCTTTTTAGTATCGTACTAAATCCATATAGACTAGAGCCCATAGCAAATTTTGAGTGAACGATAGCAAAAATTCCTTTTGTTTTAAGATAGGTCCATACTATTCATATGCAAATATGAAAGTCTGGCATGTCAGGGTTGGGGCCTTTGTATGCAATACCGCATTTAAAATGCAGTGTAGGAACTTCAAAACTATATTTAATAAAAGAACTAAGTGCCCTAGACATGGCTATAGAGTCCAAAATATTTTCCGAAGAGCCAAATGGCTGCAAGATGCACCAAAAGCTTCAATCTTTGAGCGTGTCTTTCAGACATTTGGACCCACAGAATTCAGATTCAGTCCTAGGAGCACATCTACGTAGTAATAGTTTAAAACAAAAACTGACCCAATATTTTAAATACTTCGGTCGTCCTCGTCATAGTTAAAATAATTAATCATAGTTAAAATACATGAAATTGTCTAAGCCACATTTCTTAATCAGTACATTTCCTCTGCTCAACTAAAAAAGAGGAAAATGCGTGAAGTTTTCAACTGATTAACATTTTGCCGGAGGATTTTATGTTGCAAATTAGCTCAGTGGATGCATGCTCGCTCGCGATACCAGTTCAAATCCAGGTAAGTAAAACTTGACATTTTTTTCAATTAAAATAAAATAATATAATTTCAGAATTAAGGGAAAACCAGCAGCCACTGTATTGATTGTGACAAACGTACAAGTCATATGCAACAATCGTGGTGTTATTCATTTGTCATAACCACTTTGATCTTCTATAACAATTGACCCATTCGGTTGTCGTTAAAGTATTTACGTTTACTCTAAAAGCACCATTCGTTTGCCACAAACAGTAAATATGTTTACAAAACACCATTATTCGTCTGACAGAAACACTACATTCGTTTGACACAAACACTCTATTCGTTTGAAACAAACGATAGAATTTTGCTACAACAGTATGAATTGTTTGTCTCAAACGAATTTAAGAGTTTGCTGCAAACGAACTGTCAAAACTGGCTGGCAAACGAAAAAGTCGTTTGGGCAATTTTTACGTTTGCCGCAAACGATTCCTTCCCTCAGTGTAGTTGAAGCTTTGAACTCCAGCCTGTTTTTTTTTGACCGTCAGGATTTTTTTTGTTGCTTAAAATTGCACTGGACAATACGTACCTAATTTTGTTTTTAATACTGTCTTCATCTATCCCTTACCTAATTTCAGGAAAACAGTTTTTTTCCTGCCGAACTCAACTTTTGCCACATGCAAAAACTTTTTGTTATCCCTTTAGTATGTAAATCTGTAACATTTACACAAACACCATTTCCAACGAAGGGGTCAAGTCCTATTAGTTTCATTATTACGTTTACTTCATATGGCCAGTGCCAACGACGACGGCAAAATGTGTATTTGCGAATACGACTATAACAAATCAGAATTAATTAAGTTATGGAACGCAACATGTAGATGGCGATGGCGTCCTCTGAATATATGCGAACGGAGCAAAGGACAATGTTTTCATTTATAAATGTGTCACTCTTGGTGAATCCTTCCGACAGTTTTCACATTCACATGTATACTGCCACAATTTGGATGGTTATCCGCCAAGCAATGCTGTCATTTACTTTGGCATATTGTGTGGAAGGTTTTTGACATTATTATTCGGTGAATGTGGATGTTCGTTCGTCTCACTTTTCGCCCTCCGACTCCACCGGCCTGCATGCCGGCGCCACCGACCGGGGCCGGGGGTTATTTGTTCAACAAGTTTAACAATGTAGTTGACACTCTTGTTTACATTCCAGTCCAGTTGAGTAAACGAACAGTACCTACAAATTTTTGGAAAGTTTTCTAATTTGCCAAAATGTATTAATACAGGTATACATACGCAACGCAGGACGTACCAACCTGGAAATAGAGTTTAACTGTGAATTTGTTTTGTAATTGCATGAAAATTTAGGTTGAACCGAAAAGTGCTATTTTGTATTTTTTTTTTTCTTTTTAAATGAAATAGTTTTTTCTAAATTTTTTTTGCTGTACCTTCGAATTTATAAATTGTCGAAGACAAAATCCTTGTAAGTTAAAAGTTTAAACCTTCTAGCGCTGGTAAGGCCAATACGCCACGATATTGACTTTGATTTTCCAGGCTCGATTATAATTTTGGTTTTCCAGTCTGGGTTAATGATATAGACCAAGAGCCCACAGCAAATTTTGGGGTGTGAAAGTGAACCATAAACAAATTATATGAGTCGAATTGTGTGTTAAGGGTAATAAAATAAATCAAAGTCTTGCAAACTGTCTGCAAATCGTATTTTTCGGAGACGAGACCGGGACAAGACTTAATTATACGAAACCGACACGAGGCCGAGGTGAGACTGAAAATTTTCGATTTAACGAGACCGAGACGAGACTTAAAATAGCCGAGTCCCGTATCTTAGCCAGGCCTAAGTGGGAGGGGCAATGTTCGAAAAAAAAAATTGACTTAGAACAAAAACAAATTATTAAAAAACAACGGTTACATTTAGAGGTACTAGCCCGTAGCGTAATGGTCAGAACGTTGGGTTCATTTCTCAGCCTCGTCCACCTAAAAAGTTTTTTTTCTGTCAGGGCTACTGCTTCTTGGGAGGAATAGATTAATCCTCCAAGAGTATCACTTGTCATGAATAAGTACTTCTCGTCTAGCCGTTGGAATTCGGCATACAATTGTAAGTCCCTTCCATTCCTGTCGAGGTCGACAAGTCACACAGGAATGGGTGCAAGCTGTTAGTCACTAGGCCCTGGGTTCTTCACGAGCTATTGCGCCACCCAATTTATTTATTTTTTAACAATATAAGGCCCTGTAATACTTTTTTTGTAAGGCCAGGAATCGCTTTTTTCATTAACTTTTTAAATAAAGTTCTTTCAGTTAATAGTTTTTGAAGTATTAATGTTTGAAATCAAAATAAAAAGAGGTTCAAAATTTAATGCACTTATCAATTTGTAGTCAAATACTGAAAACCGGATGGTTCCAAGACTTTTACTTTTCACTAATAAAAATCCGGCTAATTATGATCATTTCTGCAACCAGTTGATTAGTACAGGTAAAATAGGATATTATAATCCTGTGGGAAAAATTATAAAATGTTTGAAACTTGTTTGGAACGTTGGATTTATCATAGGAATGAAGAATCAAAAGAGTCCAGCAAAATATGTGTGTTCCACGGCTGTTATTTGGATGGGGTGAGGGGGAGGTATGGACTTATCGAAATTAAAAATTTATATTGATACAATTTGAACATTATGATACAGACTTTAGGGTATTTTTCAATTATGAATCTAATGACATCAAAATTAAGGTGATACAATGGTCCTAAGAAAAGTGTTTGTCCATTTTATCCAGGGATTACTGTATTTTCAGTAAAAGAGTTAACACTATTTACTATTTACCCTCTTTGAAAAGAATTGTACACAAATGAAAGATTTGTAATAAATGTCTTCCCTTAAGAATAATACCCTTTCAACAAAGATATTTTTATGGACTCTTCTCATCCTTTTTTTCATGTCAAATTAAATATTTTTAAAATTTTTCATCGATGTACAATTCTTTTCAAGCTATTTTTTTAATAGTCTTACCTGTTTTAGATATTTCATCTGGATAAAATGGTTAATAACTTTTCTGAGGATTGTTGGATTTTGATTTAATTAGATTCAGAATTGAAAAATACCTTAAATTCATATATTATAATGTTCAAACTGTAGCAATATACATTTTTAATTTTGATAAGTCCATAAATCCCCCCTCTCCCCCTCCAAAAATCAGCCGTGGAAGACAGATATTTTTATGGAATCTTTTTTTGATTCTTTGGTCTTATGGTTAATCCGACGTTCCCACCAAGTTTCAAAAATCTAAGTTTTTTTTCCGCATGTACATCATTTTTACCTGTACTATTAACTGGTTGCTGAAATGATAATTTATCCGGATTTGAGACTCCTAACCTTTAGCACCTCATATATTGAATAATCGCAAAAAAAAGTATGCCATCTAAAAGGTCAGTAATTGGTCAAAAAAGGTTAACTAGTTTCAGAAATTGGTCAGCCATAGGAAATTTGTAGTCAGTGGTTTAAGTTTTTCAAGGTCATTTTTGGCACCTCATTTATGGCATATTCGCAAAAAAAGTGTACCATTCGATAGGTCACCGACTTGTGATAAAAGGTCAGTTAGTTTTAGTAATTGGTCAGTCATAGGTTTTTTTTTATGAATTTTTAAATTTAGTTTCAAGGTCACAGTTCAAGACTTTTAGCACCTCGTTTATAGAATTAAAAAAAAAATGAGTATGCCATCTAAAAGGTCAGTAATTGGTCATAAAAGGTCAGCTACTTTAAGTAATTGGTCAATGGTAATCCATAGATTTTTTTTTAATAATTTATTTAAGAATTTTTAAAGTCAATACTGTTCAAACACCTAATTTATGAGATATTCGAAAAAATATCCACCATCTGAAAGGTTACCTAGACCTCATAAAAGGTCAACTTAATTCAGTAAATGGTCAGCCATAGCTTTTGTTTAGTTGAATTTTCAAAATTTATTTTTTCAAGGTCGTATAAGACTTTTAGCACCTCATTTGTGGGATATTCGAAAAAGCAGTATACCATTCGAAAGGCCAATGACTCTTGATAAAAGGTCAGCTAGTTGTTTCAGTAATTGGTCAGCCATATTTTTTTTTTGTAATGAATTTTTAAAGATTGTTTCAAGGTTACAGTATAAAAGTCTTCATTAAAGAAAAAAACCTATGGCTGACCAGTAACTGAAACTAGTTGACCTTTTGTCTGGAGTTAGTGGCCATTCAATTGGTATACTTACTTTATTTGCGAATATCCCATAAATGAAGTGCTAAAAGTCCTATACGGCCTTGAAAAAATCAAAAAACTTCAACAATTCATATAAAATAACCTATGGCTGACCAATAACTAAACCTAGCTGACCTTTTATCACGAGTCGGTGGCATTTCGAATGGTATACTTTCTTTTTGCGAATATCCCATAAATGTGGTGCCGAAAATAGTTGGTGACCTTGGAAACATAAACCATTAATTAAAAAATGTCTATGGTTGACCATTTTCTGAAACTATAGTTGACCTTTTTTGACTAATTACTAACCTTAGAATTTAGATGGCATATTTTTTTTTGCGAATATCCCATATATGAGGTGCTAAAGTTTAGGAGCCACCGCTGCCAAGATATTTAAATGAGTTTTTTTTTTTCAGAAATTCATATTAGCTAGTTCAAGAAATCAATTGGCATCTTTTTTGTTTAGCTCAAACTACTTAACTAAGGAATGTTAGCAATTGAAGAAAAATATTCCAATTTTTTAAATTTTGTCTGTTCTTTAAATATTACAATATTGCCTACAAGCCAAAATAAAGATATAATGGGGCATATTCATAGTCATTTTAGACCTGGGTCTAAGTTAAACATAGCTTTGGTTGAATTTTCAGATGTTGATTCTTTTTTTTAAGTTTATCATTTCAAACTATTTGAAGTTAATTATCTTATAAAAATATAAAACCAAAAATTTGTAATTAAAATCGGTCTGTATTCATTGAGCCAAAATTGTCTTAAACTGTAGTTTAGTTTAACATGGGTCTATCTGCGACTATGAATATGCCCCAATATGTTTATTTTTGAATTGGTGAATTTTTGCCAGTTTTAATTATTTAAATAAATTCTTTGATTTGTCAGATCAAAGCTTTATTTTTAAAGTATTTTTTTTGCTTATCAGTTAACATTTCCTGCTTTATTTTGTTTACCATTTTTTATTTTTTGCAAACCATTCATTTTGATTAAAAATCTAAAAAAAATTGAAAAGAGACAAGTATGACCATTGTATCAGAAGTACATGGATGACCTTGAAGTAATTTTGTAATTTAAGAAAACTTGTTTATATTCTATTGAAATACATACATTCAATAATAAAAGAAACATTGAACGCAATGTGTTAGTTCAAAGGCTATGTACGTTACATAATCTTAAATTTAATCTAATATCTGCAACGTTAAAATGAATATTTAAATCTCGTTTTCTTCCTGAGATTATACACAGAAGGCAAAAAAAATTATTCAAAATACCTGTTAAGGGCCTTAAAATATGGGCGAGTTCGTAATCGCAGAAATCTGCGAAAGATCTGCCGCATGTCTGCTTAGCTTCTATGTATCGATTTTATTTTTCTTCTGCCGGCAGAAAGTAAGCAGGCGGCAGTTTTTGAAAAAAATTGTATTCGTAAACATCGCAGCGCAGAAAAATATTTATAAAAAATCGCAATTATTAAACAAAAAAAAATTCTTTTTGAAATTAAATTTTCGCGCAGTAAAAAGTGATTTTTGGGATTTTGGGTGAAATTTGGAAAAAAAAATATGCTATGATATGATAGACAAATATCTTGATGATATATGTATGTATGTACTTCAAAGCCATTTCATATACAGGTTGGGCCAAATACAAGTTTCTTTTTAAAAATGCAATAAAATTGCTGTTGTCATAACATCGGTCCTTTACGGTTCCCAACAAAAAAAAAAAGTTCAAAGGGGTCAAATCGAAGCCCCGAGGCGGCCAATTGACATCGCAAAGACGGCTGATAACAGGATTTTGAAATTTGGTGCGTTCCATTGTGGTATGGGCTGTGTGGCATGGCACACTATCCTGCATGTACCTGAGGTTGTCCAAATCCATGTCTTTAATTTTAGTAAAAAAAAAGGTAGGTTAACATGGCTCTGTAACGACGATTGTTGACCGAAACGTTGTTCCCAGCCTCATTTTCGAAGAAAAATGGTCCAATGATGACCCACCACCTACGTAAATATTTTCCTGTTTTAATTTCAATTTTTTTTCTGCAGAATGTTTTTTTTTTCTGCACAAACTGCCCGACGCCGACTTGATTTCTGCGTACTTTTGATGTTTACGAACGTAATTTGTTTTGCAGGCCTACTGAAGTCAGATTTCAATTTTTGTTTACGAACACAAACTTTGCAGATCTAAGTTAGTCAGACGATTACGAATTCGGCTTATGTTTCCTTTGGGCGATTCCGCTATAGACGATTTTCGGCATCAATTTATAAATTACAATATTTTTATTTTTTTTTTTGTATAACAATGCAAGGTAGATGGTTTGTATTTATTAACAAACAAAAAAAATTTGACCTAATTTAAAGAAAACACTTTTTTTTGCGCCTTGCAACATTGTCATACGAAGAGTCGGTATGAACTGCTACTATCATAGCTGCTAACAAAAGCCCGAAAAAGACATTACCGATAGTTTGAGGTTATGATTTACTTGGTAGACATGTTGTCACAAATGTTATTTAATCGCTCACATAAAAACATATACGTTTTTGTTATTACTTTTTTAACTATTATTGATTGCAAATAGTCACTGAAAGTTTGTTGCACCCGCGATGAAAAATATATAAAAGTTGGGTTTTTTCACAGAAATAAAGTGTTAACTTTAGTGAAACTTTGCAAAAGTAAGAAAAAATCAAAAACAAAATTTAACCAGTCGTTATTAGGAGTAAATTGCATGTTGAATTAAAAAAAACCTTGATTCAAATTGGTTGCACCCGCGATCGAACAACTAACGTTATTGAGTGATGTAGCATTTTTTATTATTAAAATATGCCTTGAATAATAATTTTTGTTGTTCAAGATTGTTTTTCTTTTAACAATTTAATATAAAATGCTTCAAAAAAATAGAGGCCTAAGCTTGAAAAAATGCTGAACTTCCTGCAGAGTAGGGCTGGCCATGAGACGATAAAAGTCTCGGTCTCATATGACGAGACCGAGACGAAAGGAGACGAGACTGCATTTTAAGCATCCGAGACGAGACCGCGACGAGACTGTATATTTGGAACGAAATTTACAGCGAGTCTAATAAATTGAAAATCCTATTTCAGTTAAATATTTATTCTCTTCTGCTCATATTCAAACTATATGGGGGACAAATTATAGTTTGACGTTCCAATAATCAACAGGTTGTCCGGATATCGTATTTTTCGGAGACCAGACCGAGGCGAGGTCGACACGAGACCGAGACAAGAATAAAATTTTCGATTTTAACGAGACCGAGACGAGACTAACAAAAGTCTCGCCGAGTTTCATCTCGTGGCCAGCCCTAATGCAGAGCACCTACGTAGGGAATAGGTTAAAATGTAGCCCTTCAAGCAATAGTTTCATTAAAATATTTTTTTATTTAATTATAAATATACTCAAAGTGAGTCTCAATATTGCACCAGCGACTTCAGTATTTTTCGAAAATATTGACGTATTTAAAAAAAAAAAACTAATAATTAATAGAAAACGGTACTGAATAGCAATATATGTTATTTAATCTCTTATCCAGTTCATTGACATCGTTTTACTGTCCATATTCATTAAAGTAAGACTCGTTGTACCCGCGATAATTTGATGTTGCACCCGCGGTTGCTTTAAAAGTGAAAAAATCGTTGTTATTTTTTGTTTTCGCTCTGAATTTGTATGTCTTTAGTTGATTGAATCAATGTCGTTCAATAAAATGAAAGAAGAATATAATAAATGTTTCACAACAGATTTATGTTCTAAAATAGCAAAATTTTCCAGCTTAATGATTAAAAATTTTAATCTTTTTGGCAATAGTTCACATTGTTTATTTACCAAAAGACTCATTCCAGTATAAGTGCATGAAAACAATAGTAAGATCGACTGTTCATACATGTTTGATTACAAATATTGACCATATGAAATACAACAACAATTCCAGAACATCGTTTTTAATATGGATATTATTTTAAAGCGGATAGACATTCGATTTAAGGGCACAGCAACAAAACAAATCTAATGCAGGTATTGCTCATGACTAAATACTTCACAAAAATTCCTTACCAATATTATATTCAAATATTGGACAAAAATAATCTGGGATTTAATTTGTCTACATTCAATGTGACTTGTATACCGGCACCTCTTTTTCCAATAAACTTATATACGACCTATCGGAGTAGTGAAATTGGAAGACAAATACCAGTTTTATAATTTACCTTTATCATTCAATCGTTTTTGCCTTCTGACCCCACAAGCCTGATTCATAGAGATAGCGATAACATTCTGATGGTAGAATATTCTTAATTTCTAACTCCGCTGTTTAATTTTTTTTTTTTTTGTTATTTATTGAAAACTGGTTGTTAAAAAAGAATTGAACGAGCTAATTTAAAATTAAATCGTTTAGTTTGGTTGCCAACTTTGCATATAAAAAAAAAACAAAAATAACTCGCAGCACCGCAATAACTTTTTGTTAATTTATTCAAAGTTCAACCAGATACTCTCTCTGATGTAAAATTCATAAAGGTTCTGCTATTTTAATTGGCATTTAATTAGTATAATATTTTAGAATTTATGTTTCCATATTATTTCAGTTCAACATATAATATATTTATTCAACGGTCAGCAGAAAAAGTCATAAAGTAAAACCGGCTTAAATTAAAATCACCAATACTTTTATTCTCAAATACATAACTCGTTTTTAATATTAAGGTCAATAGGGTAAAAAAGTTCACGCCCTATCCCATGGCGATGTGTAATAAAAATAAAAAATTGTAAATTAATTAAATCTCAAATCATTGTTTATCTTGTTTCTATCGTATTTTTCGAATATATGTATGATATTCTTAATTTATACCAGCCTGAGGGTATGAATAAGATTTTTAAAATTTTGACATTTCGCTTAGCAATAAGAGCGGTTAACAATTTCTAAATCAATATTTTTGCATAATTTAAGCTAGAATCTGTTTTAATCGGATGATTCTTAGGATTTCAACCTTTCTGACACATGTCAAACTGGGTCAAACGATCTGGCGAATTTTCAATATAAGATCTCGCATCAAAGTTGTTTTGTCTAGTAGTTTACAGTGCTGTCAATCAATTAACACCAAAAAGTTCTTGAAGTCCTGCTCAAAGATGATGACTGGGAGACGTTGTTTAATTTTTACTTTCGTGTGTGTCTTGGCAATGGCAGCCACAATTGAAGGCAAGAAAATCCTCCTTGGACCAATATCAGTTGGAGAAATTCGTAAAATGCTTAAGCAAGCCGAAAAGGCACAAATTGATAAACCCAATGGGCGTGTTATGTCGAAGGGATTTGATGCTATGAAAAGCTTTGCCATGGGTATGATGACTGCAGCTGGATCATCAATGGAATCAATGGGTTCTGCAATGGCTGATATGATTAGTAAGCCCAATTATTCGTTTGATGAATCTACAAATTATCTGTGCTTTTCGTCAAATGGTAATTCAATGATGGCGAACTCACCCATACCAATGGTCCAAGGCCGAAAACTTTTTGGTGAATCGAAGCCTGAAGAAGTAAATGTTGTTTACGTAGAAGGTCAGTCTATGCAACAAAAACCCCAAATGATGATGATGCCACAACAACCACAACAAGTAATGATGATGGAAAAACCCCAAATGATGATGATGCAAAAACCCCAAATGATGATGATGCCAAAACCCCAAATGATGATGATGCAACAACCCCAAATGATGATGATGCAACAACCACAACAAGTAATGATGATGCAAAAACCACAAAAAATGATGATGATGCAACAACAACCACAACAAGTAATGATGATGCAAAAACCCCAAATGATGATGCAACCACAACAAGTAATGTTCGTGCAAAAACCAAAATTGATGATGCAACAAATGCCCCAACAACAACAAGTAATTTACGTGCAACAACCTTCAGGCCCATCAAAACCTTCAAAACCATCAAAACCATCAAAACCTTCAAAACCATCACAAAATAATATGGATATGGATGCGCTAACATGCATTGTTCTTGAAAAGTAGAAAATATTATTTACCTAATTTAGTTAATAAAAATAAAATTAAAAAAAAAAATATTTATACACAAAAAAAAAAAAACAAATTCGAATTCCTTTATTTATTTTTGTTTCCGATGAAGACCAAGGTTCGTATGTTGTAGTGTTGGTGCACAAACGCGTATTTTTTAATAAAGGGCAATAAATAGCTTCTTCAAACACGAAATTTACCAAAATTCATCCATATACATTTTTGAGAGAATGGTCACACTGTCCACTATTCAAAATTCTTGGTATAATTTTAAAACCAAGCCGAATTCAAGAATTGAACTCAAGAGACTTTTTGTTGGAAATAATATTTTCTATCAAAATAAATGGTTTAAACTTTTTATAAGAAAATCGGAGCTCGATAATCGATGTTTTTTAAATTTTGTTCACTTAATTGCTCATTGCTTTTTTTGTTCCAAGATAAGTGCTTCAAATGAATGGTAAAAGAAGCTGACGTGTTTAATATGACCCCACCCAGCGAACTCCGTTCTGCCAAATTGTTTTTGCAATAAAAATAATTATTCCGAGCCTGGCACATGCTGTTTGATGTACTTAATTCGGTCAATTCAAATTCTGTGCACAAAAATTCTATTAAATGCAATTGAAATAACTGAGGTATAAAAATATCGACGTGCTTCAATCAAACCGCAGTGTTGGTCGTATCAACCCGCTTTTTTACTATTCTCGTCCGGGTACACGTACAAAGCGAGATGTTTAACGACACGTGAGTAGCCACATACAATTGACCATGTGAGAAACATGCCAATTCAAGATTTATGCCACAATCATCCCGTAATTGTCCTTGCGACTTATTAATTCTCATAGCGAAAGCAAGACACACAGGATACTGAAGAAGCTTCAATACTAATGGCAGGTTGCTCGGATGGCAAATTTCGTGATAAAGCTTGTGGATTCGTTTTCATCCATCAAAAATTCGATGGATTTGTATGAATGTAACTCTTCGGCGATTTGATTTTGACTGACGAATTCAAATGATCGACATCCTTGTTTTTGCAGCCAAAATAGCTCTTGCCCTCTGCTAATAATGGCAAGTATTCGGTGCAAATTCAATCAGGCCGGTGACCGGGTGCCTAAGTCGCTGGAATCACACCATTGCCCATCGCCAACAATTGCCTGGAAAACTGTTCCATTTCGTAAAGCAACTCGCGTGTTTGTTTTCAATTGCAATTTCTTCACATCCCCCGATATATGCCTATGTGTTCTTCACATAGGCCGACGACGCCTTCTGGCAAGTGTTCAAGGCGTCGGAGTATGAAGAAAACAACCTGACAGCATTTCTTCATTTTTCGTATATCTTTCAATATGCGATTCAAGGCTTCCCATGCACGTTTGTCAGCCATTGGGCACTTGTCGCAGGTGGTAATGTTACATTGCTGCAATACTTTCGCTATCGCAGACTTCTTTCAAATGTTGCATGTAGGTTCTTCATCCACTTGCAGATTTAATGGCAATTTCAATACAGAATGGTTCGACCCCCTACTTACTACTCACAATCAATCCCCTAAAAGGCGAAAACTAAAGCAATCTCAGATCTCGTAAGAATCGTGGTCAAAATCAGTGAAAACAGAGAAAAAAAGTCCAATTCCACTTAAAGCATCACGGAGGAAAATGCCAACATATCCGTTATCGAATCCTTGCATCAATTCATTAAACATCTTGACTCAATACAACTCGATTAAATCCCTTTCTCGGTCGAGTTCTCGATTAAATGCGAATAAATGCAGATGCCAGATTTCTGGAAATTTCCGGAATATTCCTCCATAGTGACCTTCCTTGTATCAATACAAATCCATCAGACCCAAAATCGTGAAAATCGAACTATTCATTCTCGAGTTATCCGGCTGAAAAACGAAATGTGCACATACAGCACCACCTGTTGATAATTTTTAGAATTTTTTATTTCCTAAGCCTTCGCGGAGCAATTACGAACAAACCCCCAGGAGGATGTATCCAATTAAGTCCAGTCGTTTTCAAGTTTTAAACATCCGTACAAACCACGATCAATTTTTATAGATTCATATAAAAGCCATTTGTTTCCGACAGTTGTTAAGTTGCTTTGTGCCAGGTGCCACAATGGATATTCTGCACGAGCTATTTCAGGGCATGGGCCCACTGGGCCCGGGCCCAGGGCCCCACAATCTTAGGGGCCCCCAAGCCATCGCTGTAACTTTTCCGACCAATTTGGAAAGTAATTTGGGGTGTGTTCACTTGGCATAGTATGCCAATAAGTAAGATAAAAATGCTCGAACTGACCAGAAAGTTGATAAAAAAAATCGTCTAAAATTATTATAGATTCATATTCATTGGCAATCATGCCTATAACATTTGTTTTTAAGCACGATAATGATCCAAAAGGTTGCTCAAAGCTTTCAACATCAAAATTTCTTTTTTGAATCCGAAAAATATCAAGAGCAAGAAGATCGTCATCAGATTGAAAAAGACGTTTCGCCGAACCTCTATTAATCATGAAACTTATTTAAGAAGACCTTCGCTCAAATTAATAGGAGCGTTCAGGAAAAGGAGATCAGTTGCCTGAACAGGATTCCTCAGTAAAAGATCTCAGTTTGGCTGTCAAAATACTGAGGAAAACAATTTTTGGATTCGCTTGCTTAGCTTTTGACGGAGCAAAATCTCCGATATCTCTGTTTCGTGAACGCGCCTCATTATAAAATTATTAAGCAGCTCCTTTTGAGAAGAACTTTTAAATGAAGAAATAAAACGAAATATTGTAACAATTCAATAATAATTAAGTTTTCTCATAGTAACCATAATAGTTTAATAATTCTCATACTGGTTTAATATTTTTTAAGCTATATAAAGGCTGGTAAACCTTTTGATCTCAACAATTGAATACGTACGCTAAACTAATAGAAAACTTTCTGTTGCGACACCTGGCGGTGAGTTTAAAAACTACAAAAAATATTAAATCGCGCTAAAAGGACTCCACGCAACTTATTGGATGATTTTTGTTCACCCTAAGTTTTTTCCAGTTTTCAAATGTAAGGCGTGACAACTAGCGGTCGTTTTTAAAAGTAAAGAAACATCTTAAAATTCATAAAATAAAGAAACTTGGGGGGGGGCATGTTTATCATATTTTCTTCACTTCGTGTTTTAGTTTTTAACTGCAATACGCGACCCCTAGCGGTTATTTTTTAAAC
Organism: Melangyna quadrimaculata; assembly: GCA_949320155.1. Classification (NCBI taxonomy): domain Eukaryota; kingdom Metazoa; phylum Arthropoda; class Insecta; order Diptera; family Syrphidae; genus Melangyna; species Melangyna quadrimaculata. Next base: position 52,656,330 of record OX439485.1, on the reverse strand, counting down.
CAAAACAAAATCATTAAATTAAAAAAAGAACCCAAGACAACTTTTGCGGGGGGTATGTTTTTGATATTCCCATTTAATTTGCTCCACCCTAATTTCCATTTTTTTCTCCACCTTAATTATTAAATTCGGAGCAACGGTGAAAGATACTCTAAAGATCTATCTAGGAGGTCTTTTTCTTTTGTTCCGATTGTAAAATTTGTATATTAAGGAACGATTTTGGAGTAACTTTGGTCTTAATATTCACACTTTTGTCAATTTGTATTATTTTTTGTATAAAACTTCGTTACTTTTCAATTGTTCAACCTTTTTGATTTAAAAGTACATAAGAGAAGAAGAGAACCACGCTCTACAAAATGGATTTAAGGTATTCCTACTTCTTGTATAATATTCTTTCGATATAACTTGTTTTTGAATGTGTTTGCTTTTTTCCATTTTTTTCAGGACAATGGAGTTATTAAAGCAGAATATTTGTTTATATGATTTTTGCTCTAAGAACTTTTCATACATAAATAAATAAATAAATAAATAAATCGCGTGGCACAACGGCTCATGAAGAACCAGGGCCTAGTGACATGTAATTTACATTACATTACATTTTCTACAAAGGGCCCCATTTCCTAAAGGGCCCAGGGCCACCAATTGTCTGAATACGCTTCTGAATTTGACCCCTTTCCTTTATTAATTTTGATTTATTTATATTTTGTCTTTAATGGTTCCGAAACTAACCCCTGCTTTCCCCAACGTGATATTTTTCCTTCCTTCTATTAAAACAAAAAAAAAATATTATTCCTGATTTTCTCCTAAAAATATTCACTATTCCGATTTACCTTTGCCTATGTATTATGGAATTTTTTTTTTTTACTCAGTTTTCCCTACAGTTTAAATAAAATGGTAATTTAAACATCAAGAAGAAGCCAGGTTCAATTACATAAACTACCATTCCATCTCATTTTCCCTGCGGGATATGCACAAACTCCAAAAGCGAATGAAAAATTGTTTCGCTGATGCATATTTCTTTTTTTGTTTTGTTTTTGTCAGTAGAATGCAAATTTAAGTGCTATTTACTCAATCTAAACCATCATCATGCTGAGGATATTCCATGGAGCAAACAACAAACCATTCGGAAGGTAGAGCAGTGCATGCCATTTTCCTTAGTCAAGGATGTTTCTTTTTTTTTTTTGTTGACTTTTTCCTCATTTTACTTTCATTTTTTTTTTTCATTTGAATCACGATTTATTCAAAAATAATCACCAACCATCATCCATTCATCATGACATGGTCTGCAGTCGTCAACCATTGCAACGAAATAGTTTTTGTATTTTTTGTTGCATTTTGGAAACAAATAAAATAATACTTGGGGGAATGATGTTGAAATCGTCTCAGCTGTCGTCACAAAAAGATAGAAATGGTCAAAATAGCTATTTGGTGACTCTTTGGGTTGTGGTGATAGTGATGGTGGTGATAGTGAGAAGGAAATTAAAATACAATGATGGTTATGTATGTATTTGAGTAAAATTAAAATATAAAAATTATTAAACATAAATATTTATAATATAAAATATATATAATTGTGCGGCTGCTTAAAACTTGAAAACGGCTGGACCAAATTGGATACATCCTTCTGGGGGTTTGTTTGTAACTGTTCTCAACAGGTGGTGCTGTATGTGCACATTTCGTTTTTCAGCAGGATAACTTAAGAATTAATCTATGAGTGTTTTTTATAATACAAATTCTATATACTACTGAAATACATCAGCCAAGTAGAAGACTTAGCATTATTTAATTGGACTTGTTGAATTATTGATTCAATATAGCTTTTAACGGCCTTTAGTCCATAAAAATTGGCGTTTCGTCCCGGCGTTCTCACTTGGACTCTTCAGTTGACAGTGAGCGCCTTGTCAAGACGCAATTTTTATTAAGTTCAGTCCAGCTTACATCAATTTTACAGCGAAAATCGAATGTGAACTATATCCAACCCAATTAGAATTTCTAATCAAGAATTGTTGGAAACGCCAATTTTTATGGACTAAAGGCCGTTAAAAGCTATATTGAATCAATAATTCAACAAGTCCAATTAAATAATGCTAAGTCTTCTACTTGGCTGATGTATTTCAGTAGTATATAGAATTTGTATTATAAAAAACACTCATATGTTAACAATGCCAGGCCACGGGTAACAAAATTTCCAACAATTCTTGATTAGAAATTCTAATTGGGTTGGATATAGTTCACATTCGATTTTCGCTGTAAAATTGATGTAAGCTGGACTGAACTTAATAAAAATTGCGTTTTGACAAGGCGCTCACTGTCAACTGAAGAGTCCAAGTGAGAACGCCGGGACGAAACGCCAATTTTTATGGACTTAAGGCCGTTAAAAGCTATATTGAATCAATAATTCAACAAGTCCAATTAAATAATGCTAAGTCTTCTACTTGGCTGATGTATTTCAGTAGTATATAGAATTTGTATTATAAAAAACACTCATATGTTAACAATGCCAGGCCACGGGTAACAAAATTTCCAACAATTCTTGATTAGAAATTCTAATTGGGTTGGATATAGTTCACATTCGATTTTCGCTGTAAAATTGATGTAAGCTGGACTGAACTTAATAAAAATTGCGTCTTGACAAGGCGCTCACTGTCAACTGAAGAGTCCAAGTGAGAACGCCGGGACGAAACGCCAATTTTTATGGACTAAAGGCCGTTAAAAGCTATATTGAATCAATAATTCAACAAGTCCAATTAAATAATGCTAAGTCTTCTACTTGGCTGATGTATTTCAGTAGTATATAGAATTTGTATTATAAAAAACACTCATATGTTAACAATGCCAGGCCACGGGTAACAAAATTTCCAACAATTCTTGATTAGAAATTCTAATTGGGTTGGATATAGTTCACATTCGATTTTCGCTGTAAAATTGATGTAAGCTGGACTGAACTTAATAAAAATTGCGTCTTGACAAGGCGCTCACTGTCAACTGAAGAGTCCAAGTGAGAACGCCGGGACGAAACGCCAATTTTTATGGACTAAAGGCCGTTAAAAGCTATATTGAATAAAGAATTAATCGTTCGATTTTGGGTTTGATGGAAGTGACAGGTGTCAAAGTGACAGGTGTCAAAGTGACAGATGTTAAAGTGACAGATGTCAAAGTGAAAGATTTCAAAGTGACAGATGTCAAAGTGACAGATGTTAAAAGACAGATAACAAAGTGACAGGTGTCAAAGTGACAGATGTCAAAGTGACAGATGTCAAAGTGGCAGGTGTCAAAGTGACAGGTGTCAAAGTGACAGATGTTTAAGTGACAGATGTTTAAGTGACAGATGTCAAAGTGACATAATATCAAGTGAAAGCTGTTAAAGTGACATCAAAGTGACATCGAAAACTCGACCGAGAAATGGATTTGATCGAGTCGTATTGAGTCAAGATGTTTAATGAATTGATGCAAGCATTCGATAACGGAAATGGTGGCATTTTCTTTCTTGATGCTTTCAGAGGAATTGGATTTTTTTCTTCTGATTTCACTGATTTGTACTACGATTCGTACGAGATCTGAGATTCCTTTAGTATTGGCCTCTTAGGGGATTGATTCTACGTTGTAAAAAGGGGGTCGGAATATCCTACATGCAACATTTCAAAGAAGTCTGCGATGGCGAAAGAAATTCAACAATGAAACAATACCGCACCTACAACAAGTAGTGCCCAATGGCTGACAAACGTGCATGGGAAGCCCTGAATCGCATGTTGAAAGATATACGAAATGATGAAAGACATTTTAGTGGCGCAATGATTACGGGGATATAGGAAGAAATTGCAATCGAGTCCTTGATAGATGAAAACGAAGCCACAAACTATATCGTGAAATTTGCCATTCGAGCGACCAGCCATTCGCATTTAAGCATCTCGCTTTCGCTATATGAAAATTAATAAGTCGCAAGGACAACTACGGGATGTTTGTGGCATTAATCTTGAATTCCCATGATCCTTACATGGTCAATTGTATGTTGCGTGCTCACGTGTTGGTAAACATCCCGCTGTGTACGTGTACCCGGTTGCGAATAGAACGAAAAAAATGTTGTTTACCATAAAGCAATCCATTAAAAAAGCGGGTTGACATGTCAATCACTGCGTTTTGATTCAAACACGTGGACATTGCTATACTTCAGTTATTTCCATTGCATTATTTCTAGTACAGAAATTGAATTGACCGAATTAAGTACATCAAGCAGAATGTGCCAGGCTCGGAATTATTATTTTTATAACATTAATTATTTGGGCGGAACGGAGTTCGCTGGGTCAGCTAGTGTACTACATATAAATGTATGTACATAGATACAAAATGTTTGTGTAATTATTGTATTTTTTCATCCCTTAAAGCTGGCCATACACGACCAACTTTTCAATCGCTCCACCGCACCGTCAATAAATAATAAAATTCCACTTTCTCACTCTATCTCATAAAATTGTAGAATACAATTTTTACCAAAAACATCTTACTGTCTCATTCTCTTTTTGCCAAGTTTTGTCATATTCAATACAAAGCACAAAATTCAGATTTTAAGAATTTTCTTGGTTTCTTGTTGGGCAACTGTCATAAGAAGTTCAGTTCAGTCGACTTGTGCTATCTGCATTGAACCGACCGCTGACATTTTTTGTTTGGACAAGAACCAAACTGCCAAAATTGGTTCGTATCGGCCCAAATTTAAACCGTGGCCAAATGGACCGGAGCCAGTGATGGCACACGTAGGGGAAACTCCCTACACGTAGCGATTTTTGTCTTGAAAAAGACACCGTAGGAGAAAAATTACAGATTTTTGAAATATCAGAATTTTCAATGAAAACGTAGGGATTTTCAGAATTGTGTGTCCTTTTGATTGGGATACATTTCAAGTGGTGTCCCTCAAAATCCTATTACAAAGAAAAAATAAAATAAAAAACCCGCGATATATTTCGCGCCTTTCCAACTATTGGGTGACATTAAAAACTAATTTTTTTATACATTAGTATTCTGGTAGTCAAGACCTTCCGATTGCGATAGAATCATTTTGGTAGCATACATCAATTATCTAAAAATTTCAATAAAAAATCCGCTACTTCAATCGCGTCTGTCGGGGGTTTTGGGGCCACTTAGATGACTGTCATGAACATATTCGCATTCAGGGGGTCAAGATCTTTCGTTTGTGATAGTGGTTTCCTTTTTGACAAAAAACGCCAAAAAAAAAAACGCGTTTTCAGGGACGTCTGTCGGGGGTTTCGGGGTCACTTAGACGTCTGTCACGTACATATTCACACTCCGGAGTTCATTGCTAAAAGTTGTGACCAATTTCAGGTGGTTTTCCAAAAGCATAAAAACGCAAAAAAAAAAAAATGGGTTTTGGGGCCACCTAGATGTCGGTGGAAACCATCAACCGTCAAGTTGTATTACATTTGAAATGGTTTCCCACCCGATTTAAATTTTCAGAAAAGTTGTACTTTTGATTCACTTTTATGTGATAACGGTGCCACTACATGCTGGTAGACGAACGTATTCGTTATCACCTTCACCAGGACTACCTATACTTTTAAAATCTTTTGGTTCCTTTCACGTCCAAAATCTGCTGCCAGCTCTTATACTATTAGCTATTATTGAAAGAAATTCTTTATTTTAATATACATGCATTTTATGTTTTTTCTCATTTTGTCCCGGGAAAACTGTTGAAATCCCGCCGGATTTCTCATTGTTTTAGCCATTTGTCCCGCCTAGCTGTAAGAAAAATTTGGCAACGCTAGACCCAGACTCATAAAACTACGAAGAATCCAGCTTAGTGATTATTTCAGCTACCGGTTGATTTTCATCAACTTCGTTTTTTCTTGTTTAACTAAGAAGCTGGATTCGGTATTTGTTATAACTTGATAAGTTAAAGTAATAAAACCTTCTGGGTTTCAGTGTTTGACTGAAAATTGATTAATTCTGAAAACCAAAATAGTATTTTTAGCCCAGTCAAATTCGACAATAATTTAGCAAAACGCGATGTAGTTCTGCATTTTTGATATGTTGTTGCGGCATGTTAGAGTAGTCTGTAGCTTAATTTGCAACTTCAAAAACCCGTGCTCGCTGCAGGAAAAATGCAACATTGAAAAAACGCTAAAATCACCTCATTTTTTTCGACATTTTCCTTTATAACTTTGGAAATATACAACTTAAGAAAATACCATCCATCCACCATAAACTTGTTTGTTATACAATGTTCTTCAATACCACATTAGTTTTAAATTCATGCATGTTATATTTGTCTTGCTATCTTCCCATGAATTATAAAAAGAATTCTGAAGAACTAAGTAATTTTGAAGCATTCAAAAAATAGGTACAAAATTGTCCAATTCTGCTAAATGTTTGAAATCAAAAATTCTAGAGTATTTCATGACGAAATTCAAAAATTCGACCCAAATCGGTCAAACAGCTTTGGCAAGAAATATGATGTTAACTTAGTGCAACGCTCAATGTTTGCATCATTGCTGTGGTCAAAGTAGGACACTTAAGTTGGCACTGATTTTTATGCACGTACTGCGAACGCTGAACTATCATAAGATATGGTTATTATATTTATATCTTTTTTTTAGGCAACCTTGGTACCGATTTTAAAAGTTCCGAAAATGTTCACGAAATTACATATTTACGTGCAAAGTGAACTTTTAAAATCGCTTCCATGGTGGCCTAAAAATAGATATAAATATTAAAACAATATTTTATGATAGTTAAGGGTTCGGCATATGCGTACATAAATCAGTGTCCTACTTTGACCACAGCAACTTAGTTAACATCATGTTTCTTGCCAAACCTATCAGACCGATTTTTATCGAATTTCCAGACTTTTGATTCCAATTTTTTAGCAGAATTGGATAACTTTTGACCTATTTTTTTAGTGCTTCAAAATTACTTAGTTTTTCAGATTTTTTTTCTTTAATTCACGGGTAGATATCTACACAAATAAAACATGCATGAATTTAAAACTAATGTGGTCTTGTAGAAAATTTTATAGCATTCAAGTTTATAGTGAATGGGTTTTTCCTAAGTTGCAAGTTTCCAAAGTTATAAAGGAAAATGTCAAAAAACAATGGGGTACTTTTAGCGTTTTTTTCACGGTTGCATTTTTCCTGCAGCAAGCACAAGTTTTTCGAAGTAGCAAACTTAGTTACAGACTACTCTAACATTCCCTAACAACATATGAAAAATGCAGAACTACATCGCACATTGCGAATTAAGCCCTTTTTTGTAATTATTGACTGGGCTATTAATTACGTACAATTTTGAATAAAAGCTTAAAATTTTGAATTCAAAATTTTGTGTTTGAAAATTAATTTTTTCAAAAACAGTTAATTAAAAGAACATGAAAGGATTGGTCAACCATTCTCTGTTATCTAGTTTTAGAGATATTCCCGTTAGAAAATTAAAAAAAAAACTTTTGTTGACCATTTTTGGGATGCCGTTTTTACTGAAAGAGATATTTGAAAGACTGAAACTGTAATTTGAAGATGAATATTAGTGATTTCAGGAATTTGTGTATTTTTTTTTTTTTTGAAAAAAAAAGCATTTCAATGTTTTACATATCCCCGAAAATATGTAAAAACGATTTTAATCCATTTTTAGACTGGAATACCTCAAAAACCGGATCAGATATCAAAAATCAGATGACAGGTTTGAGTTAAGCAGCCCTTGTAGGGCTTAAAACCATTCTAATGCTGTGTATTCGAAAACAGCTTCAAAATCAATCGCATTTTCAGTAATTTTTCTAGTGATATTTTATTATAAGCATCCATAAAGTGACAAAACAAATACAACCACTTGGTGAAGTGAATAACTTGAAAATTATTTAATTTTCGAATAAAAATTGGCCACAGAATCTGAAAATATAATTTGGAAAAATAACTCAAATGAAAAGTTTCTTGTTTATATATCCTCTACAAGATCCAGCTCAGCTATTTTGTATATATGTATTTTAGTACGGTCAAGTTAGACTTTCACTGGGACCTAAATCCGAGGTCAGGTTTGACTTCACTATTCGATAGGGTATTGGTTCACGAGTCTAAAACCACATTTTGCACAACTGTGCCTAGAGTCATTTGGCCGCCATTTTGTTTTTAATGTTCATTTTGATTTTTGCTTATAACTCGGGCATTTTTGATCTTAGAAATAAAAAATGTACTACAAATTTGTAAAGAATTACATTTTCTACAAAATATTTTAAATACCTTTTCTTACTAATCACTCTTGTTTAAAAGTTACATCCCATAACAAAATTAAAACATTTTTTTTGGAAATGGCTTATAACTTTTTTTTTTGTCACTCAAATCAAAAAATACCGTAACAAAAGTTATTGAACTTTTAATTATCTATATTTTTTACTTTTACAGCTTCTTAATTTGAATAACGGTTCTAGCTCTGGAGCGAACATACGCTCGAACAATCCGCACGGAATAAGTTCTTTTTTATTTATTTGATTTTTTTTTAATTAGTAAAGTCACTATATACACTCCAATTCACTCGTTTAAATACAGATTTTTTTCAATAAACTTTTTACGATTTCTCTATAACCTTTTATAATTATGACAAATCTAATTTTAGAATTGATTAAGTGTAATATGGGTTTTAAGATCCAGGAAAAATTTTGAATCCTTCAAAAAAATTGTTAGTCTTATGTGTCTTTGAACAATTTTAGTCTCCAAATCGACATTATTTTTTGTGTCATTCGTTCAAATATTCCTTGAAAAACAACCTCATCATAAAATCGTTAAAAATGATTAAAAATTGTATGCACAAAATCAAATAATAAACAGCTGAAGACATTTTCCCATGAATTTAACATTTTTTTCAAAAGGAAGTGTTCTAACAGCAGAGAAAAATGCTCAATTTCGAGTCTATCACGACGATTGTTATAGTAGTCGCTGCGAAGGTCACATTAAAGTTCTAAGTATGCAGCACCTTCGATAAAGGGGAAAAAATTGAAAAAAAACAACAAACCGGTAGCGAACATGACTAAAATACCTCAAGAAAGACAACGCATACCCCGAAAAGCCTCAAATTCAACATTACCAGTCAGCTAAATCAATGGTTAAACTGTAGTTAAAGCCAACAAAAATGCATTTTATAAGATTGTCCGGGATTGCCACATATTTAAGTCATCGGAAAATTAAAAAAGATCCACCGAAATCAGACTGGTACAGATCTGATTCTTGAGCTTTTACAGTTGATTTGAACTGGGTAATAGCATACTGTGCCTGATACATGGCCCCCCTTCCCTGCGTCTACTACCCAAGCTTATTTTTTATATTCTTCTATTTACTTAGTAGAAAAAGGATCCTTGGAGCAAATTTCTTGTTTAAAGTTTTGAGTTTCAGAATTAAGTTTTAAAAAACTATCGATTAAAATAACTTAATTTAAAAAGAAAATTCAAGAATTGGTTTCTGGGATAAGCTATAGGAGAATATTGTGGTTGTTACCATTTCTTTTCAATAGTGTTATGTTTCTTTCTTAAGTCATTTTTTTTAGATAATTGCCCCTCCCATACAGAACCCTCTTCCAGTATGATTGTCCTCTATTTTGGCTGAACCTACACGATCCAGTGCTTTGAAGCCTTGATGCATTTATGTCAACCATTCCATATTTTCCATTATACTGTTTGATAATACTACTTGTTATATATTTTTTATCGCTTAATTTTGAAATGCTGTATTTTGGAAACCATTCGGTCTACAGAAATGGTTTGGGGCTCAATTTGGAGCAAAGAACGTTACTTTGATCTGTGAAGTCTTATTTAAAATTACTTCTTTAGGACTAAAATCGCCAATTACTGAAAAAATCGCGTTTTTATTTATTTTTGACCATGACCAATAACCTGAACAATACACCAAACGATCAGATATACCAAATTTGACGCATACGTGAATGTATATACAGTGGCGTTCGTAGGGGGGGCGGCTTAAGGGGCTTGAGCCCCCCCCCAAGCAATATGGTGTACTGTGCTAAGATTTCATATATCATCGAAGAAAGTTTTTTATTATTTTTAGTTCAAATTTTATTGTTGTTAATTTTGAACTATAGCAGTATTTTCAATTTTAAATAAAAAAAAATCTATAGATATGGATGTCGTATTGAAACCATTCGTTCATACCACACGTAATATTGAAACCCAAACAAAATTCCCTTGCAATCAGTCAAATTTCACAAAATAATTTCACACATATGATTTTTTCCTTATTTTCCCATTTAAAAAAAGCCGGAATGAAATAACGAATGCAGTGAACTAATTAACATAATAGATTCCCTTGATATCTTCTCTTTTTTATTGCTTTTTAGTGCTTTAGTTATACTTTATCCAGTATCTTCGTGCTCAGTGAACGTATCAAATATTCAAGAAATATTGTTAAATATCTGTAAACTGTATACTTTTTTTGCCGATTGTTATTTCTAATTCTACAACATAAGGCATTATAAGAAAGCTGAAGTCAATTGATGACATTTCGAAAAACTGCCTTTAACTTGTATCAGAGGTAGACAATCTTCTCAAACTCTTTTTTTTTTTAAGTTAATGGACCGTATTCATTGTCGTTTTAAACTATTATGATTAGTTAAAACTTAAAAGATAACCTAAACATTTATTTTAGTTTTTGTCAATGCACTATTTTTGGCGTTCAATAATTTAATAAACTTCTGTTTTGATAAGTACAGAAATCGAATTGGAATACATTTTTATAATTGATCCTATTTAAACTGTACTTAAGTTAAACATGAGTTTAGCGAAACCACTACGAAAACGCCCAAATAATAATTTGTATAATGAGAATTCCCTTGAAAAATGTTACCATTTTTTTCATTGTATTTGTGTAGCTACTGCTTCTGCTACTTTAACCTATAATAATGTCTGTTCCCTTACTATAAATTTCTGTGATTTTCTGCGCATTTTGTTCCCAAGTTCTGTCAATTTCATTTCTTTTATATGAACTTGACAGGACTTTGGACTAAAAAACACAGAAACTCAAAGGAAAGGAACAGAGTTAATAAATGCATTAAAAGACATATAGGACTTGTTAAAGTTACGTTATACGCGGGCAGAAGCGGCGCTAGACCGAAATGAGGCCCGTGCGAGATTAAATTTGCGGGGCCCCTGGGAAAATGATTTCAAACTGCATCATTATGAAAAAAGTATATTACACACCTGTCATCAAATCTTCCGCAGTCAATATTTATTTAAGTTAAAAATTGTTATAAAAAAAATTTAAGACAATATTTGATTTCAAAATGTTTAAGTAAAAATAATAATTAGGTATCCGAAAAAAAAATGTTTTCTTTTTAGAACTGCTATTGAAGTTACAAAAGCTTTGTAAATCACAAAATGACTGACTATTTAAAAACAGTAGGAATAATATTCATTGATAACACAATTCAGAATAGTTTTCGTTCATAAACTTATTCTAATACAAAAGATGTATAGGACAGTTCAAATTAAAATAGCAAAGCGCGATGTAGTTCTGCATTTTTGATATGTGGTTGGGTCTGTAAGAGTAGTATGTAGCTATCCTTGCATCTCGAAAAACCGTTGCGTTCTGCAGAAAAAATGCAACAATGAAAAAAAACGTTAAAATCACCCCATTTTTTCTGATATTTTGATTTATAAGTTTGGAAATATGCAATTAAGAATAAAGCCATCCACTATAAATTTGTTTGTTATTTTCTACAAGACCACTTTTGTTTTAAATTCATATTCATGCATGTTAGATTTGTGTTGCTTTCTAACCATAAAATTAAAATGGGCACGACTGGATCGCACAAACTTGTTATGTATTGGTTCCATAACATTATGATATCATTAAAAAAGTTTTTAAAAACAAAGGACCTCTTACTTAAAAATTACTATAAATTTGTTATTTAAATGGCTTAAAAAAAAGTATGCCATCTGATTTGTTTGATAAATATGAATTTATGGAAAAAAAATTCAAAAATCATTAAAGCGGTTTTCTTTAGGTAAAATTAATTTTTTATAAATAAAAATTCTTGAACATTTTTAAAAATAAAATTTGGTATACCAGATTTTAGAATTAAATAAAATACAATTTTACACAAAATTAAAAAAAAATATTTTTTTACTCCTTTTCAAGATATTGAATTTTCAAACAAAAAATTTCAATATTTTTCTTAAAATCCAAAAATTATTTTTTCGGAAAATTGTATACTTAAGCGAAATTGTTAAAATTAGAAAGGACCTCTTACATAAGAAATTTGGTTGAAATCGGTGTAGCCGTTAACGAGAAATTTGAAAACCAACAAGTCGGTTCTATGGCAGGTACCGTTTATAACTTTTTTTTTTCACGAATCCTAAACTATATTCTATACTAGGTATGTATGTATATCGCACGCAAAAAAAATTCTGAAAATCTTAGTAATTTTTAAGCACTCAAAAAACAGGTCAAAAATGGTCCGATTAGAGTATTACAAGATGAAGTTCTGAAATTCTATCCAAATTTTTCTAATAGTTTTGAAAAGTAACATGATTTTAACTAAGTGCAAAATGTAATGCTTGCATCATTGCTGTGGTCAAAGTAAGACATTTAAGTTGGAACTGATTTTTGTACACGTACTTAGAACTCTTAACTATCATTTAATATTGTTATAATATTTATTTCGAAAAATGGTTTGCTTGATTTTATTATTGCAAGCAGTGTAGACATTGTAATGTGGCACGCGCGGGGCCCCTCGAAGCGCGGGGCCGTGTGCGGTGGCACACTCCACACACCCCTTCCGCCGCATCTGTACGCGGGTTTTTGGTTGTGTATGTTGTCAGTTGGTGTACTTTCAGTTTATGTGCAATAAACAGTACCTTGGCTATAAGCTTATTTAAAGAAAAAAGGGGCATATTATTTATTAAAATGTGAATACACTTTTCACCTATACCCCTATTACCGTTAACGTTGTTTAAATCGTGTCCATAAAGTGGATTTTTGTCGAAGTGGATTTTTACACAAAATATTTGTTTACAAAGAAAGAAACGTAAAATTGATTTCATAACTATACGGAGTAGTTTGCGTGTTTTTCCTTTTGTTTTTATTTTTTTTTTCTGTTGAAATTTAACTTCTGGTGGTTGATAATACGAAAGGCTTTAATTTTGTTTGCTATTTTGTGATACCTTATAAAAATTTCACAAAAATTGAGACTGAGACCCCCAAACAAAATCCTGCGTACGCTACTGTGTATATAGTTACTGCACTAATTGCATTAAAATTAAAAAAAAATTAAATAAATGAAAACGAACTTAGTCCTCACGATTGCTCGAGCGTGTATTCGATCCAGAGCGAGAACCGTTATTCTAATTAAGAAACTGTAAAAGTAAAAATATAGATAATTAAAAGTTCTATAACTCTTGTTGCGATATTTTTTTGATTTGAGTGACAAAAAAAATTATAAGCGATTACAAAAAAAAAAATGTTTTATTTTTTTTTTAATGGGATGTTACTTTTAAACAAGAGTGATTAGTGAAAAAAGTTATTTAACATATTTTGTAAAAAAAAAATTGTCTACAAGTTTGTTGTACAACTTTTATTTTTAAGATCAAAAATGCGCGAGGTATAAGCAAAAATCAAAATGAACATTAAAAACAAAATAGCGACCAAATGACTTTAGGTACAGTTGTGCAAAATGTGGTTTTTTACCCGTGAACCAATACCCTTTCGAATAGTGAAGTCAAACTTGACCTCGGATTTAGGTCCCAGCGCGCCATATATTGAAATCTAACTTGACCGTACTATTTAACGACAAAATTTATCCAACACACCTAATTCTACATAACATTTTTACTTGCGAAGAAGGTACTATAGGGCAAGTTTTTGATTTGTGAACAAAATCGAACTCGAGATAATAATTTTTCTTTTCCCTAACATAACGATGATACAGAACGCGGAAAAAATCCGTCCGGCAATTCTGTCTGTCTGTCTGTACCTCGAACTGCAGCTTCTACCAATGAAGCGATTTTTGTCAAACTTTTGACTTGTTAGGAGGTTTTTAGGTGATTCCTTATGAGGGAAATTGAAATTTTTGTTTGGCTCCAAAAATAACGGTTTACATGCCATATAACCAATATACATATATTGATTTATTGCGGAAACGGCTACAATGATTTTGATAATAAAGTTATGAGTTACTATTTGGAGAATGGTCACTATTTGTATACAAAAATGGGCACGACTGGATCGCACGAACTTGCTCTCGTATAGCTTTCAACTTTAACGTAGCTAGAAATTGATGATGTAAAAAAGTATGTACATATATATTTGTTCCAAAATATTATATCATTAAAAAAATTAAACAATTAATACTATAAATTACTATAAATTTGTTATTTTACTGGCTTAAAAAATTAGAGCTCAAAATAAAGTATGCCATTTGATTATTTAATAAATATGAATTTATGAAAAAAAAATCGAAAATTGTTGGAGCCGTTTTCTTAAAAAATAATTTTGTATATAAATATAAATTTGTTTGCACATTTTCAAAAATAAAATCTTCTTTGCCAACATTTAAAATACAATTTTAAACAAAATTAAAAAAAAAATATATTCATTAGTCCGTTTGCAATATATTGAATTTTCAAAAAAAAATCAATATTTTGTAACAGTCCAAAAGTAGTTTTTTTCGAAATTCGAATTTGAAATTGTTTGAATTGTGAAGGAGCTCCCGCATAAAAATTTTAGTTGATATCCGTGTAGCCGTTAACGAGAAATTTGAAACCAAAAAATCGGTTCTATGATAGGTACCTACCGTTAATAACCGTTATAAATATTTTTTTTTTTCTACCAAAATATTAACTTTAGTAATAATAGTACTTCGTATTTTTTTTTTTTTTTTTTTTTTCAAAATCGTTAGAGCCGTTTTTGAAATAAAACAATTTTTGTATATTGGTTGCATGGGTATGGCAGGTACCGTTATTTTTTGAGCTAAAAAAAAAATCAAATTTCCCCTTTAGGGAATCCCATAAGAACCTTAAGTACAAAGTTTGAAGAAAATCGCTTCAGCGGCTTAGGCTGCAGGTCGAGGTAAAGACAGATGGACAGACGGACAGATCTACAGACGGACAGATAGACAGAATTGCGAGACCCACTTATTTCTCGTTCTCTATCATCGTAATGTATATCGCAAGTTAAAATATGTCCCGCAGTATGAAGTGAGAGATCTCAGGTATATTCTGTTATGGCACTATAAAATTTCGTTATGCTATAGATTCTGAATTTTGAAGGAGGGCTTTCACTTAAGTATACATTCTAAGGTTTAAATTTTCAAAAAAACTAAACTTGTGGAATTTATAATGATAATTTGACCAATTATTTGAACTATTTTTTGAATGTTTATGATAAATCGGGGAGACGTGCAATCTGATCTACATTGGGACAACAAAGAGATCACTGAAGACGAGATTAATCGAACACAAAGCGGATATTCGAAACAAAAGAGAATCCACTGGGTTATCACAACACATACTAGAAACTGGACACTCTGCAGACTTTGATAATACAATAATAATGGACAAGGAAAAGAGAAGAAATAATAGATACACACTTGAAAGTCTACGTCAGCGTTGCCACAATGTGCCCGATCGGGCCATTAGGCCCACTGTTTTTTATTTTGGCCCTTGGCCCGGGGCCGACTAGAAATGGCCCGCATATTTTATTTTTTGTATTCCCTACGCAAATATTCTATAAAAGATAAAACACAACCTTATTATTTCATCACAAAAATTAACAATGTGTTTCCTCCATAAACAAGTTCCCATATTGAAAGCGACACTTAATTCATTCATTCTGACCGATGTTTCACTTTCGTTTGTTCCCCTCATAATAAGGCGTCAGTTAATGGATTTTCTGCACTATTTTCATTCGATTTGAAAAACAAATGCTACACTAATCCATAACAAATAACTCATAGAGTTGTTTGATCAAATAAAACTTTGAATTAAATAATAATTATCCTTTGTTAAAAATTAATTTATTTATTTTCCTGATGCAAATTCATTTTCGTGCCAGCTGATCATAGTTTCTCACAAAATGGAACAAAAAGTTCCAATGATTTGAATTCCAATTTCACTCATTCCATTGACAGAATTACGGACGAAAAAGTTTTTTTCGTGCATTTAAATCAGGAAAACTTGGTGGTAGGCTGCCCAACTGACATATTTTTCCTGTTCGCTGTAAACGACCATCAGGAAAAATAAATTCAATTTCATACTGTTTCCACTTTTCCTGATGCGTTTTCCTGGTCGCTTTAACTGGCTAATTGGACTTCGTATTTTTTTCACTTCACATCTGTTTGTCATTTCTTTTATTGTTTGTTGTTTGTCTGGAAGGTTCTAGTGCGTAGTTAATTTTTGTAATTATACTGCAGATCAGACAAAGAAAAAAATATTGAAAAGTTATTATTGTTCCGAAACATTTGGATCCGATACAGCGTTGGTTCGGGAGGTTCTTCAATTTTAAAAATAACTTCAAAATCTAATCACGTCTAATTCTTCAGAAATCTTAAAATTATTTTACAAAATTTTCAAAGTTTTTAAAATTGTCATCCATTATCAATAATTATCATTAAATGTAACAAAAGTTTTTTTTTCATGTAAGTTTAACGTCAACAATTTTAAAAGTGTAAATGATTAATCTTAAGTTTATACAGATTTAATAAACTACCCCTGATGAAGTCGAGAAATTACGACGAAACGTAGTGAAAAAGTATGGAATACAAATTTTTTATTTGCATATAGAAGGAAGTGACCAAAAAAGCTCGATTTAACAAAAACATTCAAATAAACTTGTTTTAGTTATGACCTCATGTCCTCCTACTACTCTTACTACCTCCAACTATAGTATACAAAAGCCAATTTCCTTAAATCGACTTTATTTTATTTTTAAATATTTTTTAAAGTATAGTTATAAGGAACAATGTTAAGGTATTAAAAGCGATTGCAACACATTAATTTTATTTCTCATTTTTTATACACAATTCAATAAAATCGGATATCAGTTATTCCGGAACTTTGTCATCCATTTTTAATCTTTTCGTATTGTTTATTTTTCGAATCAAGTTCCGAGAATATATATATTTTTCAATCTATCAATTCGGGCTAAAATTTACAATGTGTTCCATTCAATAAAATATATCAAGAATGAGTGTTTTATACCATCAGTAGGAGTGGGTAGGGGTGGTGTGGAGTGGAAAGTGCACAGATATCCTTATGGTAAGCCATTGTTCATGTTCGTTTAATCGGTCACAAAATCGTGTTAGGTGCAAGTTGATTACACCGTATAGTTTGCATTAATCGCTTGCATTAAAAATACAATTCAAATGAAAAATCTAAATTTCAAATACGCGTATCTATACTTTCTACACGTTGTTGGCATCGTATTGTTTGCATAGCTGATGGGGGGAGTTGAACACACCTAAAAAAATCAAATCACAACGAGTGCATGTGTCGATTCTTGCAAATCACATCCCAAACAAAAAATCTGAAAACTGACGAACAAAAAAAAAATACAATTTAAGTGAGAGCGAATATTTTAGTTCCAAGGCCCGTTTGTATTATTTTTTTTGTTATCCTGAATATACCCATACTGATACTAGGGGCTTAGAATTTCGTATTCATGGTGTTCTAGGTTGTGATATGAGTTTAGGGTTTTGTTGAATGGTTTTTCTATGTTCCTTGATTTGGGTCAAAATAATTTCCATTGATGATGGTGTTTGGTACTTTTGAATATGTGGGGGATTTTTATTTAATCATGATAATATACCTAACAGTTATGGGCCTCGGCTTTTTTAAATTATTCAAAACTTTTTTATTTCCACTTTATATTGTCGTCTAACAATATGTATACAATTTTGTATGTGGTTTGTAGTTAGAGGGTATAGAAAAACTTGAAAATTGAATTTTAAAGTTTGGAAAGTATAAGATTGGTGGTGATTAAGTCATTTTTTTTCGGACTTTTTTGAATAGTGACCATTCCTTAATGACTTACAGATTTGTTTGTTCCCAAGAGCGACTAAAAATAAATGTTGAGGATGAGTTCAGAAAGGTATTTCGCATAGAAAACAAATTACACGCAGTGATTTGGATAATTTTACATAAACGCTCTACCCTAATGAACGGTTTTTGCAAAATTTTATATGCAATATTATTTATACTTTTGAGGAGATTCACGAACATACAAAATAATTTTTGTCCGTTCTTTCGGTGCCGTGTTATTTGGACATTGTGAAAGCGTCAAATGTCCATATTCGAACATTTGGCCATTTGTCACTTTTAGAAAGTGTCATATGGCCATATGTCAATTTCAAATTATTCTTTTGCGTGAAGTACGCCCGAATTTAAACAAAAAACTTGTAAGCGTTTTGAAAAAGTTGTTTTGAAAAATTTTAGTTTAGTTTCTAATGTTATAAAAATATTATAAAAATTACTTACTTTAAAGTAATTTTTAAAATGTTGTGGGAATTATCTTTAAAAACAAAATTAAAACTTTTCAAAACAACTTTTTGAAAACGTTTACAAACATTTTTTAAATTTTCAAAATGTTGTTTTAAAATTTTTTTATTTTGGTTTTAAAGAACATTTTAAAAAATAATTTACATAAAATTTCCATTTCGCATATCAGGGTGGGTCAAAGGTCCACAATATTTATTGAGTTTTAACCCACATAAGTGGGTATTCGAGCATTAAACCATATGCCCAAAAGTAACAAGGAAAAATATGGCCACATGACACTTTGAGAAATCGTCAAATGGCCATGTTTTCGAATATGGCAATTTGACATATGCATAATGTTTCACATGGCCATAAATTTTGAAATATGGCTATATGACGCACGGCCAAATGTCACGGCACCAATGTTTTATTTTCGTTAAAGTAGATAACACACACATTAATTTTCTAATCAACGTTTTTGGAGCCATTTCCAAGAGTAGCAAGATGTTTCATCGGTTGTAACAACATTTGTATACAAGGTATGTTTATTTTTTTTTTCTAGGAACATGATGTGCCCTGCCAATAATCAAATTAAGGAACGACTTAAATATTTGAGGAAAATATACCATAATGGTATGGGCTATAAAAAATGAACCATACATGTTATGTTTCATATTTTGGAGTCCATACCATGTAATATTCATTATTTAGGATTCACCTAAATATTTAAGTTATACCACGGTTGGATTATTAGTTAGAGCCCATACCATTATGGTGCATTTTACTTAAATATTTAAGTCATTACTTAATTTAATTATTGGTAGGGCCCGATGTGTTTAATTTTTCTAGATTATTAAATAAAAAACATTATATACCAAGTTACGATAAAATGTAGGTAGGGAAAAGTGCTCACAGTGACACAGTGCAAACAGTGAGACAACTCATTTTTCTCTTTTGTGAAAGCATGCACAGAGGCACAGGTGTGCCAGTATTGGTAAAAACATTTAACCTTCACATGTTCAAAAGGGTAGTTATGTGCATTCAAGAGGACACAAGCGTCCACAGGTTTTTCTCAAAACCCACCTCTGTCTACCAACTCCTACTCTTACCTCCTAGTGGTGAACATCGGGTGTCTAGTACCTCAGCTGGAGACGGGGTTTAAATCCTCGTGGAAAGCTGTTGGGGACAGCCAATGAGAGAGGGAGGGAGGAGTGTTCCCACTAAGGCACTTTTCCTTTCATCGAGGCGGCAGCGGACGAATTCTCTAGATGGAATCAACGGTGGCGTCTACAGTTCCAGTTAGGTTGAACTACTTATTGAACACCTTATATGGGCTACTACGACATATTTGTAGCTCAGGCCTATAAGGAGCGGTTTATCCGACTCCCTACCCTTGGAGTTATACGAAGGGTCTGGTCCTCCGGGTCAGGGGTTGTGCGTCGGGGTAACTTCCCTACCACGTAAAAAAAAGTTGTTCCGAAACAACAACAAGCCTCGGATATGGATGATTTTAAAGTTGACGACCCCAGCAAACGAAACAAGGACAATGAATTTCGGATCTGCACGTGGAACGTCCTGTCCTTATACATAACACGTGCAGCCGAACATTTAGTGGAGAACCTGGACAGGCTAAAGGCTGACGTAACAGCCATTCAGGAAGTCCGATGGGATGAAGAGGGCATACGGAGACTGAAATCGTGTAACATCTACTACGGCAGGTGCTTGAAGGAACAGGGTCAGCGGCTCTTTGGTTGTGGTTTTGTGATAAGGGGAAGACTTAGGCACGAAGTCTTGGGCTTCCGAAGTGTAAGCGAGCGCCTTAAATTTGTCCGCATCAAAGACAAATTTAAGAACATTACGCTGATCTGTGTTACGCCCCCCATGAAAGGAGAGATGACTCAACCAAAGAAGCTTTCTTCGATCTCCTGGAGACAACGTATGATATGTGCCCGAAGTACAACGTGAAGATCATTCTTGGTGACTTCAACGCAAGATTCGGAAAGGAGGGCATCTTTGGTTCGATAGTCGGAGGACACAGCCTACACGACGGAACTTCCGGCAACGGACACAGGCTGGCAGACTTTGCGGCGCGGCGAAATGTCATCATCTCAAGCACCTACTTCCCACACCTCAATATTCACAATGGGGACTTGGCGGTCGCGTGATCAACTAACCGTCAACCAAATCGACCACGTTGCGATAGACGCGAGACATGCTTCCAGTATCTTGGACGTCCGAACGTTCCGAGGGGCCAACATTGACTCGGATCACTACCTGGTGGTAGCTAGACTACGTATGCGGATATCCATGACGCGACAACGCAGAGCAGATGCTGTGAAAAATTCGCTCTCGAGAAGCTTAAATCGCAAGAGACCCCCAGAACTTTTGCAGACCGTAACTCTGGTTCGATGAAGAGTGCCGGCTAGCGCATGCAGCTAAGGACGAGGCCTACCAGGCAATGCTGCAGACTCGAACAAGAGCTGCTGAGAGAGTAGCCCGGGAGCTCAACGGGCTGAAACGAAAAGAGGAACGCCGACTTCTCAGGAGGAAAAAGAGAGAGCACGAGAAACGGGCGGTAGAGTCTATTGAGGGTTGTAGCGGAAGGGGAGATGTTCGAAAATTGTATCAGAGGGTGAAGCGATCCACCCAAGGATACAAGGCTAGAACGGAAGCCTGCCGAGATGAAAGTGCGAATATGGTAGTACACACACAGTCAGTGCTGAGGATCTGGAAAGAACACTTCTCTAGACTGCTTAATGGCGAAGACAGCCAAGATGCCGCTAATAGGCAGAACGCTCCATTCAACTTGGACGATGATGGCCAAGAGTTCTGTCCACCCGACCTAACCGAAGTGCGGCTGGCGATATCCAAACTTAAGTCGTACAAGGCTGCTGGTGCGGATGGCTTACAAGCCGAACTATTTAAATCAGCGGGAGATGAATTGGCTAGGAGCATACACCAGCTCATCTGCAAAATTTGGTCGGAGGAAAGTATGACCGATGAATGGAACCTCGGTATAGTGTGCCCCATCCATAAAAAGGGAGATGTTCTGAAATGTACCAACTACAGAGGAATTAGTCTCCTAAACGTGTCGCTTATAAAATCTTGTCGGCTATCCTGTGTGACCGCTTAAAACCTTTTATCAACGATCTGATCGGTCCCTATCAGTGTGGTTTTAGGCCAGGCAAGTCAACGTCGATCAAATGTTCACACTCCGACAGATTTTAGAAAAACCCCGGGAATTCCAGATTGATAAACACCACCTTTTTATCGATTTTAAAGTCGCGTATGATAGCGTGAAAAGAGACGAATTATACAGAGCCATGTCGAGTATCGGCATCCCTGCCAAACTCGTCCGCCTGTGCAGGATGACGATGGAGAAACCTCGCTGCTCCGTCAAAATTGGTAAGAACACCACCGATTCCTTTGATGTTGAGAAAGGGTTGAGGCAAGGCGACGCGTTATCATGCAACCTATTCAACATCGTTCTTGAAGCCATTGTATGCAACGCACATGTCAACACCAGCGGTACAATCTATCAAAAGTTCGTTCAATTGCTTGCATATGCGGATGACATTGACATTGTCGGCAGAACGAAGCGAGCTGTGGCAGGGGCATTTGCGAGCATTGAATCGGAGGCGGCTAGAATGGGATTGGCGGTTAATGAGGACAAGACGAAGTATATGCTGTCATCGAGAGAGGAATCTCTAAATCGTCGAATCGGGCAAAATATCACGATGGACAGATATAACTTCGAAGTTGTCAAGGACTTTGTCTACCTGGGCTCCACTATTACATCGCAAATTGACATCAGTGCAGAGATCAAGCGAAGAATTACTCTTGTCAACCGCTGTTTCTTCGGTCTAAGAAGGCATTTAAGTAGTAAGGCCCTCTCTCAGAGAACCAAGGAGACTTTATACAAGACCATAATCATCCCGGTGAAAATACAGCGGCTGAGATGGCTGGGGCACGTGGAGCGTATGGACAGCAACGCACCTGCCCAACGAGTCTTCGAATCCAACCCCGATGGGGAACGCAGCAGAGGAAGAACCCGTAACAGGTGGCGCAAACAAGTGGATGACGAAATCAAAGCACTCGGTGTGCGCAACTGGAAGCGGCTAGCTAGGGACAGAGCTGGCTGTAGGGGCTAGTTAGTTGAGGCCGAAGCCCATCCTGGGCTGTGAGCGCCAGCAAAAGTAAAGTAAAGTAAGTAAGTAATTTCACAATAATAAATTATTAACAAAATAATAATAAAATTGTTATTCACTTCATCTGTCAAAATAAAAACACAACCGGAGGTGTTTCATAGTTCATTGTTTAGTGATGTTTGATCACAACATTGTGAAATAAAATTTCAATTTTGCTAATTTTTAACCATATAACGATTCTTGCAATAAAATACCGCTAATGTACATGATACGCATACCTTTTAACAATAACAAGTCTTCCTTTCTTACTTCACTGTTTACTCCTGCATAGTAAAATTCGAAACATCCAATTGCGTTGTTGAATTTGTATGCTTTGCCATAAGAAACAATTTATTTAAGTTAAGGTAATGGAATCTATAGAAGACCTTTTTGAATCGAATAATGCTTTCAATATTCTCCATTAGCAATATTAGGTATTTAAATAAATGTTTACACAAAACGGTAAAAGAATATGTTGTATTGTGTTGATCTGACCTAGAATTTGAATTCAAATCAAAAGCCATAAACTAAGGGATTCAATTGATTTAAATTCTTAAATTGTCCGGCCTATTTATAACCCCTCGTTGCTCCCCCACCCAAAGTGGGCAACTAAACTAAATTTACTCCCTTTGTTTCTAAACTATCGTTTTATTTCTTGTCGCTTTTGTTTTATCTATAAAAACATTCCAATGGCCTATACAGCAGATATAGGATTCTGAAACTTAAACAAGCGATATCCTTTCGATGAATAAAGTCATACTTTTGCATATGGCTTCGCCCTCTTAAATAACGTCTGACAATCCGAGAAAATCTAATGTAAATCTTTTTCATGTTCTATATCTAATATCGAAAGGAATTGGGAAATAGTTTTAATATTCGCACATATTCACACCAGGAGGACAAATGTGAATTTTGTAGGGCGATTTGGTGAAACAATCTGCCAGTAGAACTTTCCTTTGGGCACGATACCTAATATAGGAATGGGTGCCCTTAAATCCAAATTTAAACTGTTAAATATAAAATGGCCTTAAGCTAATCTAGTAAATTGGAATTTCAATAATTTTCAATTAATATTATGGATCTAGTCTGGCAAATGAATACAATATAAGCATATTTATACAGTTATATTTTCTAATGGCTGTATTTGCATTTACATATGTCCTTTGTGACATCATCAGGGCTGGATTCTGGTGTTTAAATGGCTTTACCTTAAAATAATTATTTCAAGGGTTTTGTTCTAAGACTCTTTATTTCAAAGTTTTGAGATTGGCATTGTCAGCGAAGCCAGAGGCAACTTACAAATATGTAGTGAGTACAGAAAAATGTAATTATTACATACAACCATGAGAACAGCCCACTGTGATGTGTACAGTCTTTTTGTATTCACTTCATAATAATGTAATGAGTACATATTATTGTAATGACTAAACCGTAATTATGTAATGAGTACATATTTATGTAATGAGTGCATAAATTACCTTTAAGATGATTTACTCGCTACATACGGTATGCCACATCATCTCACTCGGATCTCAATGAATCCATTGCGTTCCCCGAAAAACGAAAGGATGGGTATGAGGAGGGGTGGGGAGAGGAATTTTAGATACGGGAGGCCTCCTTGAACCATCCTGAATTCTGAGTAAATTTCAAGATGTTTTTCAGTGGCTAGATTGAGATGCCGCCCAGTTCATCGAAAAAGTAGTCTCCGAGGGCTACTTTTTTAGTTCTGGCTACGCTGGGGCATTCAAAAAAAGTGATGTGAGCCCCCGCCTCTGCATCCTGACAACCTCTACATAAGTCGGATGTGCTGATGCCCATCATTCTGCTCATATAGGAACCCATCGAGTTGTGGCCCGTTAGGATTCCAACTAGTAGGGATAAATAAGGTCTGCCTATCTTAAGTATGTACTCCGTGTTCTTATGCGAAATATTTGGCCATAGATTTCTTGAAACCCGACAAGTGTCGATTGATGACCATCTGACCTATGCGGCCTTAAGAAAGCTCTGATCAATTCAACTCTTTTCTTGCATAAATCTGGCATAAATACCGTGTTATCGGTTTGGCTCGGGCTCGGGTCTAAAGCTGACCCGTTTTCGGCCAGTTCATCTGCTATTTCGTTTCCATAAATATCACTGTGTCCTGGGAACCATCGAAGGGTAACTGTGTTTGAAATTTGATGCGCTCAGCGCTCTAAGCTCGCAACAATCCACCAGTTTGGACTTTGTGATGATTGAGGAAATAGCTTTAATACCCGCCTGGTTGTTTATGAAGATGTCAATATGTCAATATACTGTAGATATTTAAGACCTATTAAAGTCCCAATCAATTCAAAGGAGACAAAGGCCCATAGGAAAATAGCTTATAAAATACATCCCTGGGGGTCTTTTCAATCGTTATTTACTATCGAAAGGCTATTGTTTGCTTTCAGTGGCAATTTCGGTTACTGGAAAATGCTTCTGCAATCGGGTGTGGTACGGCACGGCGGCGGCGGCGGCGATAGAAATGGGAGCAATTCTAGTCAAAGGAGTTAAATTGAACGAATGTGCGTGACATGTCAACCAACTAACCACCCACGATACCACCATTCTCTCCCTCCCAACAATATACTCGTATATACTCTTTGGAAAGTGTTAATCTTCTGGAATGGGATTAGAATTGGTATTTGTGTCTGATGCTTTGGTTAGGGCTTTGGGTCTGAAGATTTATGACAGTCCTTCGTCCTTTGCATGGCTTTCTGCCTCTGCACTCGTAGGTATAGTCACCAGTTATGTTATTGTTTGTGTTGCATGCTGTTTTTGGTTGAGCAGAATTCTAACAACATTTTTGGGGAGCGACAACGACAGCAGTCAACACACACAAACACACACACATAACAGTTGAAATAAACTTAACAGCAAATTCGGGGGAAAACTTGGTGTGTCCTGTATATATATTTTCCTGGATGCCAAATTGATTTATGTTTAAATGAAATTCGTTTTTTGTATGGCAAAGGCAAAGTAATTCGAAAAAGATCGGCTATAAAAAGTTCACGTTCGGGAATTAAAATGATGGGATATTTTTCGTTTGTTCTGTTTTACGATTGTATAGCATATTATATTAAGGATTATTTGGTTTGATTTTTTATTTATTTGGATGTTGTGTTGGTATATGCTTTTAATTTGGTGTAAGAATTTGTGTGTCAAATAGCTGTCGTCTTTAGAGGTTTATTCATTACTTCTTCTCTATTATGTATAATTTAGAAATTCGAAAGGAAATAATGGTTTTCCATATATACAATTTTATCAAACCGAAGGCAAGTTTTTTTCATTTATTCTTTTCTATGTCAGATTATGGCTGGATAAACTACAACATTTTTATAGAGGCTAAATCCATAGAAAAATAAAATTCGTGTTCGAATAGCTGATGTCAGATTTGTAATGATTTATTTAGATCACGCGTTCCACCTAGTTCCTAACAAGTTAATGGCAATTTTAAGTAGCTCCTTTTTAATCACCTATTTAGTGAAGTCAAAAAATACAATGAAAGAAAAGTATTCCTAACCTTGGGACAGATTAAACTTTTGCGTAAAGTTGGTATCTGCAGACCTTAATATTTCCTCGGCACCTTATCATCAAAATTATGGAACATTTCTCGACATTGTAGAATATTGTTGTTTCGTATAACAGTAGTCCTTGTGGTGCGTTCAAAGTAAAAATCGAAAATTTTAGATTTTCCATTCCCACCCACCCATTTTCATAGAACTGCTATAAATTATTTGAAGCCCTTCTGATTGTCGTAAAATAATGAAATTTAGTAAAACCATTAAGCTTAAACTTTTTTTTTTTTCTTAAAGTTACCCGTAAACGGCTTTACTGATCTTCCAAAAAAACTACATACTTAAACATTTAAAAAATCTATATACAAATTTTCACAGCCAGTATGACACTACTTCAGGCTGATCGACTTCTCTGCACGACGAAACATGGTGGTAGCTAGTACGCAGTTTCCTCACCTCAATATACACAAGGGGACCTGGAAAGCTTTTGATCAATGAATCGTCAACCAGATTGATCATATTGCGATCGATACAATGCAATCCTCTCTGAACGTTCCGAGAAGCCAACGTTGACTCGGACCATTACCTTGTTGTAGCCAAGGTACGGCCTCGGATAACTGGAGCTCAGCCAAAACGAGGAAATGCTGTGAGGAAGTTTGAAGTCGCGTCGGACTGCTAAATCGCAAGATATTGCTAGGTCCTTCTCCGATTGAGTCTCGAACAACCTCTTAAGAGGTCTTATGCCGCCAACATCAAGTGTTGCAAACCAGTGGTATCATTGCCAGCAAGCCATCAGAGATGCCACATCTGACGTGCTGGGTTTCACTCGACCACCGCAACGAAACCCATGGTTTGACGAAGAGTGCCGGCAAGCACATGCAGCGAAGTAGCAGACATACAAGATGTCGCTGCACAGAGGGACCAGAGCTGCTCGCGAACTCTATATGGAGCAAAAGAGGAGAGGGGAACACCGGCTTCTCAGAAAGAAAAAGAAGGAGCATGAGATCGAGGAGATTAAGGGATGTCATAAAAGGAATGAGGTTCGCAAGTTTTACCAAAAGGTAAACAGAAGCTATCAGGGCTCGAACCGAAGCCTGCAAGGATTAGCAAGGCAACATCATAGTAGATTCGCAGTCGATACTGAGAATATGGAAAGATCACTTCTGTACACTGTATAACGGCGATGATGAATCTGATTCCGATGTCAGGCAGATTGCACCATTCAACTTAGACGATGAAGGTCAACAATTCCGTCAACCCGACCTCGACGAAGTCAAGATAGCAATATCTAAGCTTAAGTCCAACAAAGCTGCTGGAGCCGACGACGGGCTTGCTGCCGAGCTTTTTAAATTAGCGGGAGATGACATCGTTAGATGCACCAGCTCATCTGTAAAATATGGTCGAAGGAAATCATACCCGATTAATGGAACTTCAGCATTCTTTGCCCGATCCACAAGAAAGGAGACCCTCTAAACTGCGCCATTCACAGGGGAATCAGTCTCCTTAACATAGCCTACAAGATCTTCTCTGCCGTGTTATGTGAACGCCTGCAGCCATTTGTCAACAACCTGATAGGTACATATCAGTGTGCCTTAAAACCAGAAAAGACCACCATGGACAAATATTCACACTACGGCAGATCTTGGGAAAAACCAGGAATTTCAAATCGACAGCGACACTCACCATGTTTTCATCTATTTTAACGCCAATGCAATGTCTACTCACGGTGCTCCATCAAGGTCGACACTTTTGATGTCAAAAACGGATTTAGGCAAGGTGACGCGCTGTCATGCGACTTCTTCAACATCATACTCGTACTAGGAATAGTGCAAATACCTACACGTCAACTTTAGAGGCACAATCTTTCAAAAGTCCATCCAATTACTTGCATACGCCGCTGACTATATTGACATAATTGGAAGAACAAAGCGTGATGTTATTGGCGCATTGAGAAGGAAGCGGCAAAAATGGATTTAGCGGTGAATGAGGGCAAAAAAAATTATATGCTGGCATCGAGGTACGTTTAACACCGACGTCTTGGACAGAACGTCACCAAAGACAGATATAACTTTGTGGTAGTTACGGACTTTGGCTACCGGGCTCAGCTATTGATTCAGACAACGATACTAGCGCTAAGTTCAAACGAAGGATAACTCTTGTTAGTGGCAGATGAGAAGGTACGCTTTAGGAATATTCTAGAGAAAAATTTTTCGGATAAAGGAGAAGATACAACAATTAACTGTACAGCGACATCGACCTAGTCACAAAAGTCAAAAGACAACAAATCAGGTGGCTGGGTCATTTAGGCGGATGGACACCAATGCTCCGCCCGAAAAGTCTTTGAATCCATCCCCAAGGGACGGTGCAGTAAAGGAAGACCACGAAACCGGTGGCGCAGGCAAGTGGAAGAGGACCTCAACCAACTTGGCGTGCAAAACTGGAAGCAGCTAGCAAGGGACAGAGCTAGCTAGAAAAAGGCTTGTTAGTTGAGGACCTTGTCCACACCGGACTGTAGCGCCATCATAAGAAGGAAAGCATTTTTAAAAATAATTATTTTTTTTTTTTTGATAGTTTAATATCTTGAAAAATTATTGATTTTTTTTTGCAAATATGTCTGTAAGTGTATAAACTTAAAACTGTCATACCAAATTATTTGTTAAAATTTAAAAACATTTTACACATACACCGGGAACCACGCCCAATGCAATTTAAAGTGAAACTTTCGGGTTAAGTACTGAATTGCACTCGCTAAATATACAGGGTGTCACTTAGTTCGTCAATAGTATTTAAGGGCATGATTCTTGGGTGTACTTATTCTAAGAAAAAAACTGTTCTACAGTAAGGACCTATCTCCAATTTTGATATGATTTATCGGGGATTTAAGAAAAGTCTAATTTTGGTGTTACCTGACGCATGTTATCAGTAATTGCGCTGTTAGTACTAACGACAGAAACTTCGTTTAGGACTTTATCTTTAGAAGAAATACCAGCCTTTGTAACTGCGTTTAAATAAATATGATATCTTTTCCCAGTCTTAAGATATTCAGTTTTTAGCATGTTCCATTTTGCCTGCCCATGCTATTTTTTTGACTTGGGGTCAATTTTCTCCAAAAAATGCGTGATCAACATGATGTATGTAACAATACTAAAAATAGAAACTAGGCACAAGTTTGCCGAAAAACCCATAGATTTTATGATAATTTGGAAAAAAAGCGGCAGGTAAAATTTAAAAAAAATTTTTTTTTTTACATTTAAGCTCGAAAAGTTATGAATAAAATTTTTTGTGTGGTTTGTTATAGTTTTTGAAGTATTTTTTTTTTACGAAAACAGTTATATCGCTTGCACTTTGACATTCCTTGGTTTGAATACATGCTAATTTTAGTAGCCACTTAAGTTGAATTCTACAAACTATCTGCAGTTGTTGCAAAATGATTTATAAGAACTATTGGAGGACATTCCATAGGTTCAACTAGCTTCATCTTATTCCTAACTTGATGATGCTTCGCCCAACTTTGCTCGAGTGGTTAATAATTTACAAGATGAAGAGTAAGCGGTAATCGTTGGATAGGAAAAGGTTAGAGCAGTTCAATGGCCTGCAAGATCTCCAGACCTTACAATATTGGATGTTTTTGAATGGGGAAGAATTAAATAAATCTTGTATTCAACCGAAATAGCAACTTAAAGTGAATTAGAAGAGCGCATGCTCAAAGCTTATTTAGAAGTGGGAAGTTGCTCACTAGTTAACATCAATATCAGTGAAATTCGAAAACGGACTCTAGCATGCATACAAAATCAAAGATGACTCATAACTCATTTGAACACCTGTTATAACTGTTTTAGTTCACACATGTAATAAAAACTACGATAACCACACATATAATTTTTTTTCATAGCCATTCGAGCGTTAAGCAAAATAAAAACTTTTTTTTTTTAATTTAAGCTGCCACTGGTTTTCCAAATTATCATAAAATCTATGGGTTTTTCGGCGAACTTTTATCGACTTTTATTTTTAGTATTATTACATAGATTAAAAAAAAATTATTAAAACATCATGTTGATTACGCATTTCTTAGATAAAATTGACCCCAAAGTCAAAAAATTAGCATGGCAGGACAAATGGAACAGACTAAAAACTGAATATCTTAAGACTGGGAAAGGATATCAAATTTATTTAAACGCTGTTAAAAAGGCTGGTATTTCTTCTAAAAACAAAGACCTAAACGAAGTCAGAGTACACTAAAGTTAGACTTTTCTTGAATCCCCGGTAAATGATATCAAAATTGGAGGTAGGCCCTTCCTGTAGATCAATTTTTTTCTTACAATACACCCAAGAATCATATGCCCTAAAATACTATTACAGGGTGTCCCCTTTATATTATTTTTAATGCGGCTAATTCGGATTTTTTTGAAAGTGTTACAAAGCAAAATGTGTCTGAGGATGAGGAACCCTATATTTCCTTCATATATTGTTTTAATTTTTCGAGACTTTGGTCTTAATATGTGTTGTTTGGTTATTAAAGTTAAAGTTATACAGAAAGCAGTTAAAAACATAGTCGTTTAAAGGTATTTGTGGAAAATCAATTGAATTTTTTGAAATATTGGTCCTGATTTAGAGGGAGTTTTGTAATTAGAGTATTTTGGTCAGAATCCCGCACTTTTCAATGCTCAATTTAAGGTGTTAACCTTCATAACTCAATTCCAATGTTGAACATCTGGATATACCTACTCAAAAAATATCTTCCATCAAATTCCAAAAATCAACCGGCCGAAAAGAAAAAGAATGCGTATACATGCATAGGTACAAAAAAAAAACAAATCCCAATCCTCAAAAAGGAACACATTACCATTTTCGATCCCCTTCATTCACTGAATTTACCTTGATAATATTCCCCTTCATCTAATCCTTATGCTTATCCCAAAATATAATAATTTGTTATCACATCCACAAATATCCCTGCAATCCGCATAGTTGTACTAAGTGAAAACGTGTATGCTTTAGTACTATAAAGCTGGTGCTAGAGCACGGAAGGTAGTATTCCCAAAATTCACCAATTCAGTGCGTTCTTATTAGGTCCAATAAAAGATAATCACACAAGCAACCAGAGGAGAATTTAACCACTATGATTTCGATGGTGGGAAATGCTTTTAAAAAAAGTACAGTTATGGGTTGCGCCCCACCGAGGAAAAGAAATGTTCGAAGAACCTTTTATTCACCTGGAAATTGTTATTTTTATGTTACACACCTTATAGACAGCACTAAACAGAAGTTTTCCCTTTTATCCTTTGAACGAAATACCTAGTTATAAAAAAAAATAGAATAAACGTGCAAACAAAATATTCAAATTGCTTTTAGTTTTTTTTTTTTTTATCTGGATCCTTTGAGTTGGGTTCGGCTTTTGGACTTTCGTGGTATCCATCGAAAATGCAGTTAGCTGCTAGACTAGCTACTTTATCTGGGTTAACAACACAAAAAAAAAACCTAAAAAATCATCTTAAGATATTGAAGCTAGGAAGCTTGGTATGAATACTAATGCAATTTGTATAGGTAATTGAGCTGGAGCTATGAACTAAGAGGGCATTAAATTGTAAATCAGATGTTTTTTTAGTTAAAGAATACTTTGTATAAGGTTTTTTTAACCACTGTGCAGGAGATGTAATTTGTCTTGAAAAATAAAAAATCATAAACCCTGATTAATTTGCAAAATACTTCATAAATCCAGAAAAAAATAATATTCCCGTGATGCTGAAATGCACTGTTCTTTATTCTGTTATTTATTATTTGTCCGGAAACGTTGGATATAGTGACAGACACGCGGGAACTCCATGTTATGTAATCAGGAACAAAATATAGCTATTCTCGAATGTCAAGTCTCTTGTTTCCCTCAATACAGAAAACGTTCTCACTATACTAAAATTGCTCTCTTACTTTTTCGATACAAATAAGGTTTTCGGTTAAAGCTCAATTAGCAACGCAAGCAAGCTTATATTTATTTATTTTTTTTTAAACATTTCAGTGTTTAGCCTAGTACGCTGCGGATGCAAAACGAAATTTTCCTGTGTTCTCCAAAAAGACATGGAGAATTTCACAATTTGCAAAAAAAAATATATCAAAATTTAACGAAAAAATCAAACAAAAACAGTGCTGTAATGAAAGAAACAACAAATAAAAACACGATCAAACCCAAATGTCATATTTCCCCACACAATTAATTATCCGGGCAATTAATTCTGTGCGAAAAGAGAGTTGAGACTTGTTAAAACAATTTGGTATGATCATTAATTTCGCTGGTCGAACAGCGTACCACATAACGAAAAGCACAACAAAATTTTTCATCATCAACTAGATTCTAGAAATCACGTGAAATGAAATTGAAATCAAAATTGGAAATCGAGTGAATTTATTTTCCATGTTCCACATTTCGAACGATTTCATAATTTTGAAATCACTAAGTGAAATCAAAAACAGCTTACATCTGTCATGTTCATTGATATTCGTTCTTCAATTTTCAATTTTGTTTTTCTTTTAAGTAAATTTAACAAAAATGAGTGCTGTTTTCATTGCTGCTCCAAAAAAAATGAAATTGATAACGATAAAAGGTGAAATGTGGAACACCAAATTTAATTTCACATCGATTTCAATCTCATTTCGATAGAAAGTGATTTCTGGAAACTATAGCTGCATGTCATATGTGTATTTACAAGCTGAAACAAGTGTCATTATTTTATGTGTGAACTAAAACCAGTTTTAACAGGTGTTCAAATGAGTCCTTTTTGATTTTCTATGCATGCTAGAACCGGTTTTCGTAATTCACTGATATTGATATTAATGATCCTTGCTACTGCCTTACTTCTGAGGACGCTTCGAGCAGGCGCTCTTCTAATTCACTTATAATTGCTATTTTGTTTGAATAAAATATTTATTTCATTCTTCACATTTAAAAACATCCAACAATTAAGGTTCAGGCGATCTTACAGGACATTGAAATGTTCTAATTTTTTCCTTTCCAACGATTACCGCGTACTCTTCATCTAGTCAATTTTTAACCTCTTGACCATAGTGGGCTGAAGAATCATCAAATTAGAAATAGGATGAAGCAAGTTGAACCAATGGAATGTCATCTAATAATTCTGATAAATCATTTCGCAACAACTCCAGATAGTTTCTAAAATTCAACTTAAGTAGTAGTTTTAGTAGCATGCATTCAAACCAAGTCAAAGTGCACCTGTGTTATAACTGTTTTAGTAAAAAAACATTATTTTAAAAAATTATCTACAACCACACAAATAATTTTTGTTCATAGCTTTTCGAGCTTAAAGTAAACACAATTTTTTTTTTTTAATTTTACGTGCTGCTGGTTTTCCAAATTATCATAAAATCAATGGGTTTTTCGACAAATTTGTTACTGATTTCTATTTTTAGTATTGTTACATACATTTAAAAAAATATTAAAACATCATGTTAAATACGCATTTTTTGAAGATAATTGACCCCAAAGTCAAAAACTTAGCATGGGCAGAAAAATGGAACAGGCTAATACTGAGAAAAGATATCAAATTTAATTAAACGCTGTTACAAAGGCTGGTGTTTAAATGCTTAAACGAATTTTCTATCGCTAGTACTATAACAGCGCAATTACCGTTAACATAGGTCAGGGTACACCAAACTAAGACTTACTAAGACTTTTCTTAAATCCCAGATAAATGATATCGAAATTGGAGATAAGCTCTTATTGTTGTCTATATCCAAGAATCATGCCACAAAATACTATCGACGAATTAAGGAACACCCTGTAATCATTTGGTGCATTAAAATTATATTCATTTTATTGATATAAAATTGTTTAATATTGATATTTTTTTCTTTTTAGATAAACTGTTTATTTTCACCAATTACGGCAAGGTTTATGTTTCTTAGCCTGTATGAATTTTCCCTCGAATCCTGTGTAATTGTATAGAATTTTGCTTCTTGCTTTCACCTTTTGAAGCATTAAGAAGCATTAGTATTCTAGACATTGTTTGTATATCCATTAAATCGCATCAGACTGAAAAATCATCAATGAAATATAAAGACAAATTCTATAATAAACTGAATTAAATTTTTTTTTTTTTTTGTGGAAAGAACCAGCTGATCCACTTTAATTTTTAATGCCATAAACATAAAAAATATTTAAAGGCCAGACATACACAAAATAAAACTTCAATTAAAAATTCAGAAACATCTGTCTGTTCGTTTTGTTTTTTTAGAGCGCTGTTAAATGTTATTAAGACACCAGTTCATGATTTTATAGGCGAAAGAGAACGAAACTTTTATTTTATAGAATTTAGAATGTAATGCATTAAAGGAAAATTAAATCCTATATACTCAACTGTTTATATTACAGCGAATAAAATACTTAAAAGAAGGACATCATCTTCATACGGAGCAGTTAACTTTTAAGTTGCAATATAAGTTAAGGATTTAGTACGTAAAGGATTTGAAGAAAAAATGCACGACTGGGTCAGACATTTTTGATCTTATGTCTCAAGGATACATGAATTGAATCACAAATATTGAAAGTTAGAAGGGATTAATGTTAATTGTAAGAAAAAATAAAAAATATTTTTTTATGGAAAGAACTTGATAAATTTATTGGCCTTAAAAAATAAACATTTTAGTTTATTTAGCCACGTCTCTCTATAGTAGTTATTTTCTAAAGGCTAATGGATTTCTATAGTAAAGTGAAATAGTGCTTACTCTCAAGCAGATGTACTCCTTAACTTTCTCGCAATTGTGTTGGAGAGTTCACAGGCCAAAAGTTCATAATGGATCATACATCAAAGGTTTCAGGAACTGTAACTAAACAAAGAAAAAATAAGCTGTAAGACTGGATCCACAAACTTGTTCTCGTTAACGTAGCTACAAATTGACAGTGTGTCATTAGTTTAAAAAATTATGTAATTATAAATGTTATGTAATTATAAATTAATAATAATAAATCTCACCGCACCAGGCGCGGATCCAGGATTTCGGTAAGGGGGGGGGGCAATTTTCGTGTAATTTTGCCTACCTTAAAAAAAAATCGTCTATCGAATACTTACGCCTTTTTAACGATTTCTTAAAAATATTGAATATAAACTCAAAATCAAATATAAAAAGAACATTTTTTTATTTCATTGAAGTTAGTCTCTTTTAATATTGCTCTGTATGCTTAGCTTAAAGCATTAAATAGGAACTATTAAGTATTAAAAAAAAAATAAATAAATAAATTAATTTAAATAGAGTATTGTAAGTATGTATTGTATATTACGTACAGGGTATGCAGTTCCTAAATAATAAAATCTAATTTGTTGGTGGGACCGGTTTTTGAAAACCTCGTTATTACTTTTTCAATATCGATCGGGATTTGTCTGTGGGTGTCTATAATATTACGTTTTCACTTTAAGATAATCCGGACTAAAAAGACTATATTACAAATTAATCTTGAAGTGTTTTCACCAGAGAAAAAAAGATAAGTTT
The DNA here is from genome assembly GCA_949320155.1 of Melangyna quadrimaculata. Taxonomy (NCBI): domain Eukaryota; kingdom Metazoa; phylum Arthropoda; class Insecta; order Diptera; family Syrphidae; genus Melangyna; species Melangyna quadrimaculata. The sequence continues at coordinate 52,620,646 of OX439485.1, read as the reverse complement.
GACAATTCTACAGAGACGTACAAGCACTTTTGGGAAAAGGATGTTGTGATAAATGACGATTTACATATGTAATGAAAAATTTATAATTTCCCGAAAAACTCCAACCATATCATCGAAGGTAATGATTATAAATAGAGTTCCTGTCTTCATTAAAAAAATCTATATTTATTCAAAGGAACTGCCCATTGCGCCAATATGTATGAGCCTAGCAAAAATGATCTACTGTCATTGATTCAAGACCGTAAAAAGATTCAAGATTTTATTGAAAATAAAGTTAATCCTAGTGATTCTCAGTTCTGTATTAATATTTTTTGATATAAATTTATTTGTTCAAATGAACATTTTTATGAAATCTCATTTAATATAAATAAATGCAAAATTTACAACTGCAACACCGAACATTCACAATATTAGGATAGTCCACAAAGATGCAGTCCTCATTGGCTTGTTGCCCTTTTCCAAAAAGTCTTTGTTGGTCGACAATTTGATAAAAACGATGCAGTCCTCATTGGCTTGTTGCCCTTTTCCAAAAAGTCTTTGTTGGTCGACAATTTGATGGTTTCGTTTTTCTTCAATTCAACTTCACTGGAGCCACTGCCTTCAATCAGGCTGAGTAGTTCTTGCCAGGCAGACGAACATTGGCGATCGTTTTGGCATGGTATTCGTGAGATCCATGAGAGGAGTTCATGCAGGCAACGTTCATGCCGGTGGCCATTAATTTCTCGAGCATCTCAACGCTGCGGGAGACTGGTCCAATGGTGCCCACGTTTTCCTCTGTTTTTTTTTTTTTTTTTTTTTGATTTGGTTCCATTATCTGTAAGTTATTTATTTTATTAATTAAAGGTAGTATTTAACATGCAATTTATAGTTTTTTGTATTAATACTTACACAAAATTAATTCCTAGACAGTGCTCGGCATCCTCAAAATAAAGTCTGACATTTTTTTTTTTTGTTTATTGTCAACGGAGAAAATGACATTTGGATAGGCGCGTTCCACGAAATAAGGTTTGTTTGTTTTGACAATATCTTACTTCGAAGAAGATTTCGATGAGATTAATTTTTAATCTTTGTTTGAGTAGATTATAATTCGTATGGGAAATCTTCAAGATTTCAAAGAAGATTATGGTAAAACCCACTTAAATCCGGATTAAGTTGTAGGTGAAAACGTAGTATAAGTGCCAGACCGCGGAGGCGGTTTTCACCAGTTGTTGCTCTTAAATATGTTTTAAGGCACCGCAATGAAGAAAAGGACCTCTCTGCTGAAGAATTTGTTACCGGAAGCGTTGCAAGGATACGAACAAAACTATGTATTATTACAAAAAAATCCTTGTTGCATTCCTTTATCAAATCCAGAACAGTTACGGGAAGATGATTGTTCAGCGCCTTTTCTTTTATCCATTTTTCACGCCAGAGCACCAACTCATCTTTAAACAAAAATAAAGCAGTTTCTATATTTAAGGCTAGGAGTTGTCCAAAGATCCAATAAAGACTTAACGGTGTAATCAAACCCTTCAGTATTATATCTGACTGTATTTTCCGGGATGAAAATTGTAAGTTTAAACACATCTAAGGTTTCGGGTTCAAATATTTCACGCAAATCGGTTAGGACAAAGTCAAGTAGAGGTGCATATAAGGATTTCCGGGAAGAGTACGATAACTTAGGCGCCAAGAATTGATAACGGTTTTGTGTAGAACAGTTCAATACAAGCATTTTTTAATATAGGAGGTGGGTCTAACTCCCACCGTTTGGGCGGGAGGGGCAATTTTATAAAAAAAGGTACTAAAAATGAAAACAAAATATTAAAAAATAAGGGTAATACTTACAATCAAGTTTTATACCTTGTTTTAAAGCCAATACTTTGTTCTATTAGCTAGTTTTTAAATCAAGGCAAATCTATGCATAGTTTCAAAAAAAAACGGGCTTTAAACTCAAAATTTTGAAAAAAAAAGTTTTAAGTGTAATTTTTCAAAACAGTAAAATTATATAGTACTCTTTTTCTGGAATTCTTTGCTCTATTCAATTCTTCATTAAAAAATGAAAACTAGATGATTTTATATCCTCTAGTTTTTGAGAAAAGTGAAAATTACCAAACCTACTTTTTATTTGATTTTGATTTTTTGATTATTTTTCTTTGAGGATTATGAAAAAAAATAGTTCTTTTTACTTCACTGTACAGTAAGTCATTTAGCTTTACCCAGAATGCACCACGAGGAGGTAGACTTACATTGCTTTCCACGTTCAGGTCAGTCAGTTTGTCAGTCAGACAGTTTTTCAGTCAGTCAGTTTCAGTTAATTATGTCTTAAAAATGTAAGTTATTTTCGTCAATGAAGTCATCGTCTGTAGTTTCATTTTTGTCAAGTTCGTCAAATTCGTCGTTGATGGTGAGTAGCCTAGGCTGTTAAGGTGGGATAACTGCCTCTAATTTTCACTTTCAATGGTGGGCGGATCAAAATCTTTAAGATGTAAGACCACACGTTCGGCTCCGTCAGCAATGCATAGGTACACTTTTTTAATATCAGTCAAGAATTTCATGATTTGAGACAGCCCATATCTTCTTTGTATTTTTTTTTTTTCAAGACAATGTTTTCGATAAAAAAAACAGGGCCATGTATTAATGAAGGTGGTTTGTAGTTTATCGGCACAAAATATTTTGTTTTAAGATTTTATTTTGATTTTCAAGATCACTTATGGTGTTGGTGTGATCGTTTTCATCTACATATTCACCTTTACTGTGTTTTGTGGTGTTATGGACTGTGTTCCCAGGGAATATTTTCTCAACTCCCGTATATTGGCGGGCGCTGTCGATGCAAATGCGACTCGTATTCGGGTTGACATACTTGTGTATGTAGGACCACAAATCGGCTTTTCAGATTACTTTAAAGAAAAGTCCGATTTTATCTTCTTTACAGTATAACCCCAGCACCACGATTGTCTTTTGTTCGGTAATGCGGCCTCGATGGTATTTCCTTTTTGTCAAAAACGTTTCATCAATTTGAACAGTTTTTCCTTCGCCCCCGATATTTATGTCAGCGTGTAATAATATTATTTCAGCTATTTCTATGCAATAGTTGTAATAATCTATTACAGTCGATTTATTCAGCTCATATTTTGTATCATGATGGCGCCAGGTTAATAAAAAGTAATATAAAGAAATAATAAAAAAAACTGTAATTTATGTTTAAGATTTTATTAGTTTACCTGAAAAACTGTGGTAACTGGAATTTTAATGATGAACGAGATAACCAAGGCAAGAACTTCCCGAATTTCTAACCGGCATTGTGGTCCATAAAATAATGTGCAATGGATGGGTTGATGGTTTTTCTGCACGTTTTGCAATCTTTTATTTTTCGAACTTTTTGTTGAGCATCGCCAGATCCAGCCAAATTTACTGTGGGTATTATTTTCTACCTTCATTGGGATGCTGCAACATGATGGAGGAGTTGATGTTTTGTTTGCAATAAGTCCAACTTCTTCTAAAAAACTAGTGTTTTTTCGTTGGTCGAAACTAAATCCTCAAATGAACAAAAAATGGAAAAATTCCTAAGTTTTGGATGACGCAGTGGATGTTTAGCCGCCATTGTTTAAAAAAGAAACACTTTGCTCTCACAAAGGCTGATTAAAGAATGACCTTTGTTTATATTAACTTGCTACACGTCGTGTGCCTGTGCATGCAAAAAAAATAACGGGACAAATTTTAAAGCTTGTGCGGTTTTTTTTCTATGATCTATTATGTACAGTCCGTAACACTTGAATGGTCTCACGCAAGATTTGAATTGTGTTCTGTACATTTTAAGTTTTAATATTTTGAAGCTTTGCTAGTTATTCAAATTCGACGAGGAATGTGATTGCTTGGAGGTTTTTGTATGGAAAATTTGTAATAAATAAGAAACTGTGCGTATACCCAAACTTGCACCCACCCCAAATCCTATACTGGACCAAACAGGGGGGTTGCATGCCCCCCTTCCCTATCATACTGTTTGTGCACTAGGACAACGAAAATACAAAAATTGGAAAAATTAATACAGCGCTTTCTAAAAAAGTAAAACCAAGTAAATTTACTCAAACTAAAACTAAAAATTATATAAAAGTAGGTTTGGTAATTTTCAATTTTCTCAAAAACTAGAAGATATAAAATCATCTAGTTTTTATTTTTTAATGAAGAATTAATAAGAGCAACGAATTCCAGAAAAAAAAATAATATATAATTTTACTGTTTTGAAAAATTACATTTACAACTTTTTTTTGTGATCTTTTTTCCCAAATTTTGAGTATAAAGGCCGTTTTTTTCGAAACTATGCATAGATTTGACTTGATTTAAAAACTTTGCTAAAAACAAGGTATAAAACTTAATTGTAACTATTACCGATATTTTTTAATATTTTTTTTCTTCATTTTTAGTACCTGTTTTATTAAATTTCCCCTCCCGCCCAAACGGGGGGAGTTAGACCCCCCCTCCCGTAGTAAAAAGTGCTTGTATTGGGCTGTTCTACAAAAAAAACCGTTATTATTTCTTGGCGCCTAAGTTATTGTACTCGTGCCGGATTTCTTGTAGTACTCTTCAGCTGAATTTGTGTCAAAATTGGGTCGGTGACGTGACGTCTACCATGACGCGGGATTCGAGGAGTTTTCTACTCAACATTCAATTGATCACCTAATTTTTTTGCCAGATGTCTATGAAATTAGTATCTATGTTCTCTCGGCGACTAGAAAGAACGGACATCATGTTCTTTACCAGCATTGCGCTCCTATTAAGGTCAAGAGCTGTTGTTTGTAGCAATTTGCTCAAGGAATGTGTTAAAGACAACACATCACTTAAACGCAGTACTGGTAAAATGAATTGTGTAGTACATAAAGTCATTACATGTGAAGAAGCCTTGCTAGCAGCTAGCAAGGCTTCTTCACATGTAATGACTTTATGTACTACACAATTCATTTTACCAGTACTGCGTTTAAGTGATGTGTTGTCTTTAACACATTCCTTGAGCAAATTGCTACAAACAACAGCTCTTGACCTTAATAGGAGCGCAATGCTGGTAAAGAACATGATGTCCGTTCTTTCTTGGGTCACGCCACTGCCAAATCGTTTCCAGTGTTTCAACAATTTTGACGAGGTCTAAGGAAAATTGGAGTACACCTTCATGCCGGTCTACCCACCTAGTCTCACAAAGGGATGTGAGTGCACACCCTAAGGTGCTCATCAGGACAGTTTTCTTTCAGAAACATATTTGGAAACAGCTCCGGACTTTGATTTCTGTTTGGTTTAACAGAAACGTATGATTGCCCAGGGGTGGCAATTGCTCCCACTGCCCCCCCCCCCCTTCCTGGATCCGCTCCTGCACCGAACAGTGGCACAAATCTACTTCATTTTGGAGAACTAACTTTCTCCAAAATGAAGTACAGATTTGTTGCACTTGATATTTCAAAAGCATTTGTTAGAGTTTAGCACCAAGCTTTGGTATCCACGAATCTCTACTTCGCTGGATAAGAATCTAACTTTTCCAAGTTGTATTGGAAAAATTTCAAAAAAATTTCAAAATTCCAAAGTTCGAAGAAAATCGCTTCAGGTGCATTCCATGAAAATACGGAAGTTGTTTACGAGAGACAAAGCTTAAAGTGGATAATGTTAAAGCGGCGGCAGCAGGAATTTCTAGATTCCCCTTCATGGACTCTGAGGCAAAATCGGGGAATGCAAGGAAAATGTGGATTTCCGTTATTCCGTTATTTCATATATATTTTTTTGTTTTGTTTCCGTACGTGACACGGCAACGAAGAATTGTAAATAAAAAACAACATGTTTTATTTGATTTTCAATTATTTCATAACGTAGGTTAGGTATAGGCCTACAATCACTCTTCAAACACTACTACGACAAGCGTCTGACTATTTCTTAGATTTTGCCCGTCCATACGTGATGTAAAATAAAATAAAATAAAATTATAGATTAAGAGCCCAGGGCCGCCAGACATACGTCATTTTATTAAAGCTAAGATTTTTTCTGCGAACAGATACTATGGTAGCTAAGAGCAAATGGATACTAAGAATCTTCAATCCGGGTGCAATTAAGAGGTAGCGAGTTTTAAAGTTGCATACAAATGTCGCATCATTGCGTGAGGCCCCACTGTTGATGTCTGGCAGGTGTCCAATGAAAGAAATGACACCATCCCCTAAGACATATCAAAAATTCAGCTTTGACGGCTTTCACACAAGGAAACTGAGTAGCCAGAAACTGGCTAGTTTGTAGGCGAGAAGGGTGTGAGGGGAGATTTTTTGTCTTCCTTTCACGCCCTTCTCGCCCACAAACTAAAAATCACCAGCAACTCAGTTTCCTTGTATGAAAGGGGTCTTTGATAAAATAACGCAATGTTGCAACATTTGTATGCAGTTTTAACACTCGCTACGAGACTCTGTTTGCTATTGTTTGATTCTTCCTTAATTAAATTATTATGTTACATAATATTTATACAGGGTGCCCCATTATGAATGGTTCAAACTGGAGAAAGGCCTGGTCATGACCTATCAGAATTTGGTAACTTGTCCATTTTCACTTTTCACCTACACGAAATCAAATTTTGTGTAAGATCTAACATTTTTCCACCGTATATAGAACAGGTTAAATATAACCCCTAAAGAAACACTATTTGCAACAAGTTATTTCAATGGACTCTTTTGATTCTTGGTTAACATGACTCATTTAACATTCTTATCAGATTTAATGAGTGCAAAATTTATTTGTGGATGTTATGGTAATATTCACGCACTTGCAGCTTCCCCTCGAAAAACACCCTTTCACCACGGATAGTTTTTGGGGGCTCTTTTCGTTTGGGGTAAAATGCCAAAAGAAATATTTTTTTCCAAATTTCATATATGTACATTAGACTGATTCAAAAATAAAAAAAAGTCTCCGATTTCCAATGCCACTAGCTTATTACTTAGAGTTGAGCAAAATAATAAGCCCGTTAAAAATTCAGATTTTTAAATTAATTTTTAGAGGTCGCTCATCGCAATTTTGTATTTTCCATACAATTTGTATGGGACAAAACCAAGTTTTGTACTTGGAAATTTATAACTTTTTAATAGCAAGTATTTAAATGAGTAGCATACATTTTTTTTTTTTTTTTGAAAATTGAACGCTCTACAAAAAAGTCTTCACTTTTTGTCTAATAAATGTACTCCTCCCGAAGTTATTAAAGGTCAAAGCGGAACTAATGGTTAATTTCACAGTTTTTTGTATTTCCTATTGAGAATTCCAGCTATTATACAGAGGGATTCACCTAAGGTGTGACAAAAAGTTTGAGCATGTAGATTTGAGGAAAGAAAAATTTAATTGGAAGGGGGGATCTACTCCCCCTCGTTTAGGTGGGAGGGGCAGTTTTCTAAAAAATTGACTTAAAACAGAAAACAAAATTATTTAAAAACAACGGCAACACTTACAACGCCCTGTTATACCTTTTTGCAAACCTAGGAATCCCTTCTTTTACTTTCTTTTCAAATAAAGTTCCTTTAGTGTACAGTTTTTAAAAAAAATATTTCCAAACTCGAAACTCTGAAAAAAAATTAAAAAAAAAATTCAAACCATAGTTTCTCAAAATTTTACTTAATTAAGTATTATTTTTGTCTTCAAAATTCAATGCTCTTATTAATTTCTAGTCAAACATTCAAAACGGGATGTTTCTAGAACTTTCATTTTTCAAGATATTTAAGAATTAAGAAACGAACTTCTTAGTAAAAGCAATAAGGTGATAAATGATAAATCTGCTGAAATTAGAATAAATTAGCCGGATTCTTTTTAGTTTTATGAGAAAGTTGGTTCATTTCTTAATATCTTGAAAAATTAAAGTTCTAGAAACATCTGCTTTTGAGTGTTTGACTAGAAATTAATAAGAACATTGAATTTCGAAAACAAAAGTAATACTTAATTACGTAAAATTTTGAGAAACTATGGTTTGAATTTTTTTTTTTTAATTTTTTTTCAGAGTTTCGAGTTTGTAAATTATTTTTTCCAAAAACTGTACACTAAACGAACTTTATTTGAAAGGAAAGGAAAGTATAAAAAGGGATTCCTAGGTTTGCAAAAATGTATAAAAGGGCGTTGTAAGTGTTGCAGTTGTTTTTAAATAATTTTGTTTTCTGTTTTAAGTCAATTTTTTAGAAAAATGCCCCTCCCACCTAAACGAGGGGGGATAGATCCCCCCTTCCACATGATTTTATTCTTTCGTCGAATAGACCTACATGCTCAAATTTCTGGTCACACCTTAGGTGCATCACTCTGTATAATAGCTGGAATTCTCAATAGGAAATACAAAAAACTGTGAAATTAACCATTAGTTCCGCTTTGACCTTTAATAACTTCGGGAGGAGTACATTTATTAGACAAAAAGTGAAGACCTTTTTTTTAGAACGTTCAATATTCTAAAAAAAAAAATGTATGCTATTATAAAGTAATAAATTTCCAGGTCCAAAACTTGGTTTTGTCCCATACAAATCGTATGGAAAATACAAAATTGCGATGAGCGACCTCTAAAAATTAATTTAAAAATCTGAATTTTTAACAGGCTTATTATTTTGCTCAACTCTAAGTAATAAGCTTGTGGCATTGGAAATCGGAGACTTTTTTTTATTTTTGAATTAGTTTAATGTACATACTATATATATTTTTAAATGGTTTTGGGTAAAATTCAACTTTTTCTACTCATTCCATAGAAAGGTTTTTAACTTCTTATAGGTAGGATAGTTGTATCTTTTCAGTCTTTTATATCCAGCGTTAAGCAAAAAAAATAAATAAATTGGGTGGTGCAAAGGCTCGTGAAGAACCAGGGCCTAGTGTAGTGACTAACAACTCGCAACCATTCCTGTGTGCGCTTTTCGGCATGAATGGAAGGGACCTACAATTTTATACCGAACCCGAACGGCTAGACGAGAAGCACTTATTCATGGCAAATGATACTCTTGAAGGATTTGTCAATTCCTCGCAAAAGGCAGTAGCCCTGAAAAAAAACTTTTTAGTTTTAAGGTGGACAAGGCTGGGAAGTGAACCCATCCTCGTTATCCAGCGTTAAAAAGAATCCTTAAAATCATTTGTCCATATATGCTTAGACTTTACCAAAGTGAATGTAACAGATTGATAAAATCTACTCCCCCTCTTCAAATTCGTCTATATCAAAAGCCAATGCGGTGATTTTGGGTGACTTTCGATATGTTGTAGAGGATAATATTCTGCATCGATAACTACCAACAATAAAATTTCATGAATTAATGTTTGACCTTTCATCTCTCATGTCTCAGGACCAATATTTCTAAGCCTATTAGGCTAACCTATTGACGTCAAGATCTAGATCAATACAATACACTCTGTAGACTGTATGGTTAAAGGTACCAAGATTAGTGAAGCAATGTAAAGCTAGCTTAAAGATTGTACAAGAATGAAGATTATAAAAAATGTAGATTGGGTGTAGGTGTAGGTACATACAAAAAGCAATAAATTCTTGATAGCGATGTTCTTTGAGGGTGATTTGAAAATAGAAACAACTTTTCTATCATACACCCACAAAAAAACTTTAGTACCCGCAGGCATAATTATGATATTTGTTTGTCACTCGTAGACTCTTTCATTTAATCTTATGTATTTGTGGAATAACTTCTGAAAGGTGATATAGGTATAGTCACCCATAACCTTTATAATGATTCAACCTTTATGTATCACATTTCTTCAATATAAAAAAAAAACTTTCAAAACATATGGAGTCGATGTGATATATTTATTAATCAAACATTTATCAACTTTTCACAGTCTGCCTGTTTTCCTAAAAAAAAATTAATAAATCCATAGTACCTATGTACATAATGCATATTATGATTCAAAGCTGTTCCAAAAAACTTCCTCTACGCTTTAGATGGTAGGTATATATGCTATGCATATACAATCATGGTTAGGCCAACGCTCCTTTCGTTCAGCTTCGAGCAACTTTGGTATCAAAGAATTTTGTTTATTTGTTGTAGGCAGGTACCTACCTTCATTGAATTTTTTTTTTTTGAATAACAAAAGCGCAAAAGGAAAAACAAACAGCTCCCTGGCTTTTAATTAAAAAGTTAACACAAGACAAAAACACATTTAATTTGAACACTTGAACGAAATTAAATTTTCGAAGAATGCCGCGGGTGAACGTGAGTGATTTTTTATTTTGTTTTTCTATTTGAAATGGTGCTGCTGTCACTCATTGACATTTTGTTGATGTTTTTTTTTTTTTTTTTGTTTATTTGAACTTCCAGCTATAAACGATCTATACCCACACCTACATTATGATCCCTTAGCCTTAGACGAATGACTGAAGTTCTGGTTGTGACTGACTGACCCTCAGTTTCACAGTGGAAGTTACTCCACTTTTAGTTTAAACTCCAGATCACCAGTATAAATGAACTCAGTTCAAGGTGAAACTGGAGTGATTGCATTCCATTCCGATTCGATACAACATAATATCCGTACATTTTGACTTGGGACATCATCATACTGCCCGCTTACTCTCGCCTCAAAAAAAAACATTCAACCCTTTAATCATCCCGAATGCAAATCCCAGTTGCAGTGCAGTTTTCATTACTACTGCGGTGCTGTATGAGTGCAATGGTGACGCAGCAGCAAGAGAGAATAAAATAATCCACATGGTTGACAATAAGTCTGTGGCGGTGACAGCTATAAAGTTATTATCCGGAAAAAGGATAAATAATTGCATGTTCGCACTAAGTCGAGATGTGTGTTGACAATTGAGTGCCGCAGCTATCTAAAAGGGTGTGATCCGCTCCAAGCGGACCGTGTCCGTAACCCGGATCGGAATTTGGAATGTCTCTGAGGAACAGATGATGATGATGCTGATGCTGGCGCTGGTGTTGGTGACATTGCCATTGCCACTGCTCTGCTGCTATCTGCTTGATTTCGAATTCATATGGTGTATTGAAGTCGCAAGTGACACTGGAAAGCTATACTACGCCTCACAACTACAAACTGGTGATAGCTCAAATGGGGCATAGCATAACATAACCGACCGAAGCAAAGTATAGATATGCATCGATTCCACCAGCCAGCCAGCAGCGTGATGCTTGGATGCATGCGGGATATTTTATATTTATTGTCAGGATGATCTATTTGCACTCTCCATGATGCTCTTCCGTATATTCCTAGTTGGGATGTTGTGGAATGGATGGGATACTTAAATGAATACCAACTTTATGAGCAATCTAAAAATAAGATTTGAAAGAAATTATTTTTGTGATGAATTCATGAATAACAACAATAACAACAGCAGTGAAATGCATTGGTTAAGTAGCAGCGAATACTGAATTCGGATAACTGAAGGGCTAGTTGATGTGAAGACTTGATTCAGCATTTGTTTAAGAATTAAACCCACTGATTTAAGCGAATTAATTGAGGTTCGCGAGAATTCAGGACCAATGGATGATGGATGTGGATCGCACGAACACGTTAAAGTAGCAGTTTTGAAATTGATTTATTTAATTCAAACCAGTTTAGAAAAAACGTTAAAAATAAAAAAAAAAATGGATGTACAGGGAGATATGAAATCTGCCTCTCACGCTGACTGTATAATGGATTTCAATAAGATGTTCCTTTCTTAAAGCTCTTACAGGGCTGCTGTAAGATAAATAGCCAGAAATCAGTGGGAAAGATCAGTAGGGTTACCATCTCTTAATTTAAATTTCAAATTGTCCTTCGAAGAACTTATGACCATATAATCCTTAGCCAAAAAACATGTTTACATATATAAATCAAAAAGTCCTCAAACATGGATCCAAAATTTTTTGTTACCTTTCCAAAAATCAGCCACCATTCTAATTTATACAATTATTTTTTTTCTTAAACGTCTTCTTTCTAGGGCTGGCCAAGAGACGAGACTGCATTTTAAGCAAATAAGACGAGACCGAGACGATACTGTATATTCGGACCGAAATTTACAGAGAGTCTAATAAATTAAAAAATCCAATTTCAGTTTAATATTTATTTTCTTCTGCACATATTCAAACGATAATCGAAAATATTTCGTTCAAATAATCAACAGTTTGTCCGAAAATCGTATTTTTCAGAGACGAGACTTAATTATACGAGACGAGACGAGATTGAAAATTTTCGATTTTAACGAGATCGAAACGAGACTTACAAAAGTCTCGCAGAGTCTCGTCTCGTGCCCAGCCCTACTTCTTTCCCATTTTCAACTTTGTTTTTTAGATTTTTATGTTTTTTTTTTTTCGAATTGATTTTCATTTCTACAATTTTCGTATTTTTAGAAAATCCATCGCCCACAAAATAAATTACTTTTCTATCTTTATCCGCTAGAAAATAGCGATAACCGAGGTCGCAAACACGGACTTAAGCTTTTGATTAGGTTCTCTCTAATTATGACAGAGAAAAAAAGATCTTCCCCAATGACGTATTTCATTAACATAGGAATAATAATAGACTAAACTACTCGCGTTTGGTGCGAGTGACGCCACACAGCACTACTTTTTGTACAGAATATAAATTAATAGAACAACGCATTTTGATAGAGAGGCACGACATGACCTGACGCTCGTTTTCCGAAAATCGCTCGATACAGTGAGCGAAACACAATTTTATTTTTCTGTCAAAAAATAAAATAATAAACGGTCGTTGGTTTTGAAAATAAAAAACCATTTCCTTTTTAGAAATGTATTGATTTTTTTTTTATTTTATTTGAATTATCAATAGGTCAAACGATTTTTGCTTCAATTAATATGGTATTTTAAAATATGAAACACGTGAATCAATATGCGGAGAAATGCACGACACGTTTCTATTAATCGTGTAGTGTGACACTCGTCAGGTCACGTAACACGTGTTTGACGCCTAGCCCTAACCTACTGTTTTATCAATTATTATCGTTGTTTGGTTGGTAAAATATTTTTAAATTATTAAGAATTTTGACGTATGTAGGTACTTTACTTATTTTATGTATAGTTTATTCTTCAAGTATTCTTTACGAATAAAAGAGCAATTTCGAATGGTGTTAATTTATTTTACAAAGTATACATTTTACACAGTAATATCCTCGCTTGTTAGATTTTAAAATGTTCACTGGCTCAATATTATTTTCTTTTATTAGCGTCAGCGTCCTTTTATAAACCCTTTTTGTAGCTACGTACATGACCATGACCGTGCTAGTTGTTTTAGACAACAAAAGACTCGCCATAACCACATTAACGCACAATGCGGCTTTAACCTAAACAATTACTCTACACTCTACTATATACAACCGGAACAAAGGATAATGATGCTGGTGTCACCCAGCAACACCACAGAAACTATAAAATGACAACAACTGGTGCCCAGAATATCCAACAACAATGCCGGATATTAAACGCCCACTCTTCCCATTTGTTGGGTTGTTCCAATAAAATAGTTCGCTATTTTAAAAGAGGGATTCTCTTTATTGGAACAAGTTGACCAGAGACAATTGGTTCCGCTTTTGCTTTGTTTTTATACTCTTCTATTCTAAAGGATCCAAGCGCCCGCCGACCCGGACAATATCTGGATTCAACCACAAGCTGAATTATTTGTGGAGTATTAGAGGAACACAACACAACAGCAGACAGCAGCAGCACGTATTTTCAAATGGCATCCCGGAAGAAGATAATCCAAAAAACGATGTTGGAATTTGTTTCGTGAAATTGATGTTCCAAAAACCATTTAATGATATGTACTGTACATATCAAAGAGTATTGAGAGCTATACCCCAGTCAAAATAGACATTTCCCTAAGCAAAATTCCGATAACGCTTAAATTTGGTACGGACCTTCCATCGACCATAACGAAGCAATGGAAGAAAGTCCCCTTTGATCCGACGCGAGTAAATCTTTTTACGCAGGGTCAAGTAGTGACGAAAAATAGGTTCTCCGAAAATAAATTTTGATTGATATCGAAAAGTATAGTAAAGGTGCAGTTTATAGATCACAAAATTCTATACAAAAAAACTTTTTTTTCATTCGGCCACTGATTAAGAAAGTACAGCTATTTAAAAAACATAAAATGGCGAAAATATTGTTTTATTTTGGTATAACAGTTAAACTATCAATGCTTTCGAAAAAAGTCTAAGTGCAGTTTGTAGACCATAAAATGTTCTATGAAAAAGATTAACACAAGTTTTTCTTAATACTCAAAAAAAAAAAAAAAAAAACAATTTTTCTTCTTTTAGTGTTTATTTTTAAAAAGTTATACTTTCTTAGAAGGTAATTGGCCGTAGGAATAAAGTTTGTGGGTTTTTTTTGTAGAGGATTTTCGGTTCAGAAGTTATTTGCGAAAAAAAAAACAATTTTTTTGAGACTTGGCCCTGCGTAAAAAAAATGTGCACGTGTCGCATCGACGGGGACTTTCTACCATTGTTTTCTTGTGGTAAGTGGAAGGTCTGTACCAAATTTAAGCGTTATCGGAATTTTGTTTTTGTTTTTAGATTTGAATATCTATTTTTACTACATATGGTATAATAATTATTGTCAAATTGCTTTCGTAACCTCCTTCCCTCTGCATTTCTACACCCCTCACCCAATCTGTCAAAAAGAGCAAATACGAAACAACCGAAAAAACGAATCGTGTAATCGGAGTCAAAGAACGTGTTTGTCAAACAGAGAGTACACACTATCAAACATGAACAGATTTGTCAAACAGGTTTGATAATTTGTGCAAGGCCGTAGCTAGGGGGGATCATAGGGTTCTGGTATGGTATAATAATTGTACAATTACGCAGTGTCGAAGACACTTTTTGGCAATTTTCTGAACATTTCTGTGTTCAACTTCAAAAGTTGCTTTGTTTAATATAAAATAATAAATCAATAATTCATGTTTTTACACGTAGATACAATATGTAGGTATAGCGGGGTTCACATTATCAAATCTGTTTGACAAACCTGTTTGACGTCAAACAGCATCAACAACATTTTTAAACAAAGCGCCTGATTATACGATTTGTTTTTTCGTTCGTTTCTTCTTTCGTCTGTTTGACAGGCACGAAAGTTCATGATTACACGGTTCGCAAAAATACGTACATACGTACTTCCTTTCGTTATTTTGACGTTTATGGAATTTGGGGTTATTTTGTGAGAAAATAATCAGTAAAAATAATTAAAAATGGTTTTTAATCACTTATTTCTCAAATATACTCGTATACAACGTATATTCAATTAGTAAAAACAATTTTCCAATTCAATCATTTTTTTTTTCAATAACTTTTTCTAACACCAAGGAGCATTGCAATTGCCAAATTGCTTTCGCTCCTTCCTTCCCTCTGCATTTCTACTATCAAACATGAACAGATTTGTCAAACAGGTTTGATAATTTGTGCAAGGCCGTAGCCCCCCCCCCCCACAAATTTTTCAAAATGTGTTTCTTGCTCATCCTCTTGAAAAAGTATAGACCCATCTATTGTCATCAAAGTCGATGACAAATTGTTTTCCACAGCAAAATCTATAAAAAAATAGATACTTCTTGGCACCTCGAGAGCAACTTAGTTCGGAAAACGAAAATAATTGGTTGGCAATTAGCAAAAAATTTCTCTCACTATTCAGTTTTAATTAGGGCTGGCCACGAGACGAGACTCTGCGAGACTTTTGTAAGTCTCGTCTCGGTTTCGTTAAAATCGAAAATTTTCAGTCTTGTCTCGGTCTCGTGTCGGTCTCGTATAATTAAGTCTCGTCTCGGTCTCGTCTCCGAAAAATACGATTTCCGGACAACCTCTTGATTTATTGGAATGAAATATTTTCGATTATAGTTTGAATACATGCCGAAGAAAATAAATATTTAACTGAAATTGGATTCTTTACTTTATAAGACTCTCTGTAAATTTCGGTCAAATATACAGTCTCGTCTCGTCTTCGTCTCGTCTCGGTTACTTAAGAGCCAGTCCTGTCTCGTCTCGTCTCGGTCTCACATGACGAGACTTGTTATTGAAATATCTAAAGCTACCAATTATTAAAAATGTAAGTTTATGAAAGCAAATTCAAAAATCGTTAGATTTTTCGTTAATTTTTTATATATAATATTTTTAAACATTTTAAAAACAAAATTTGGTATGCAAGCTTTTAGTATTTATTAATTTTACACAAAATTTTTCAAAAATTGAGTAACTGGTTTTCAAAATATTGAATTTTCCAACAAAAAATTAAAAATCGAAAACATATTTTTTTTTTCAATTTTTGCATGCAATATAATAGGCCTCCTCCTTAAAAAAAAAATTGGTTAAAATTAGTGAAGATATATAATCTACATAATATATGTAATGTATATAGGCAGGTACCGTTCATAACCGTTATTAGTAGCAAATTGTTTCCAAAATATTTACCACATCGTAATATTTCCTATTTTCTGGTCGTTACAGCTGTTTTTGGAATAAAGACATTTACGTACCTACCTATATTGATTTCATAGCAGGTAGATAGATATACCGTTATTTCTCAAATTTAAGAAAAATTGAATTTCTCTTCTAGGGTTTTCCCTTAAACCTTAAGTCCAAAGAAAATTAAAATCGCTGCCTATAACGCAAGTAAAAAGACTGGCATGGCAGGAAAATTTAAAAACTAAATCTTTGAGAGCGAGAAATTATTTAGTTGGGTTTTTTAGAACATTTAATATGATTGGCACATACTTTTATTGATCAATTGCCTTATCTCCAGCTAGAAAAATGAGCCAAACTTATTCGAGAAACAAGTCTAGCGAGTTTCCAATAACTTTATAAAATCATGCAGGTTTGAAATTTCAATTCCTGTTTAATGCTTTTCTTTTGACATGTAACTTAGCGAGCCTGTATTTGTATGCACATTGCCCATACACATGCTTGAGTACAGTAGCGTTTAATGGGGTTCGTGGTGTTTTTGTTGAGAGACATTTAACACCATCAATGTTCGATTAGTTACTGTGCTTTTCGCGAAACTATATAGTTAAACATAATGGGGCGTATTCATAGTCATTTTAGACCTGGGTCTAAGTTAAACATAGGTTTAGTGGAATTTTCGGACGTCGATTCTATTTTTTTAAGTTTATAATTTCAAAATATTTGAAGCTATTTGTGTAGTATACCAAGTTAATCATCTTATAATAATAAAGGGTCCGTGAATGGTAACACTTAGCTCATGTCTGATTTGACAGATAATTAGTTTTATCCTTCCGCTGAACGAATATGGTTGTGTATACGCTTGAACAACGCTGGGAAATATTGCGACATTACTTTGCCAAAAAAATCATCTTTTCAGATGAAGCTCATTATGGCGGGTATGTAAACAAGCAAAATTGTCGCATTTGGGGCACAGAAAACCCGCACGCATACATTCAAAAGCCGATACACCCAAAACCAGTCACTGTTTGGTGCGGATTTTGGTCCAGAGGCCATTGGGCCATTTTTCTTCAACTGAGCAAGGAGTGGCCGTTACAGTCAATGGCGAACGTTATCGGGCCATATTGAACGAATTTTTGTTCACTAATATTGAAGAGGAGGATATTGGCAACATTTGGTTACAACAGGACGGCGCTACGTGCCACACAGCCGAAGCTACACTCGATGTTGATGATGCATTTTCAAAAAAAAAAAAAGTTATTTGGCGGACCCTTTATAAAATCAACAATTTGTAATTAAAATCGGTCTGTATTCATTGAGCCAAAATTGTGTTAAATTGTAGTTTAGTTAAACCTGGGTCAATCTGCGACTATGAATATGCCCCAAACTAAATAAAAATGCACAAAAAGAACCTAGTTCCAGGGAAAACAATGCAATACAAACAAATAGTATACACAGCTAAAAAATTTGCATTCTCTGTACACGAAATTATTTTTGCTACCCTGTCAATTTTTTTGGCACCCTGGAAATTTTTTTGACGCCCGGCAAATTATTTTCACTTCCGGCAATTTTTTTGCCTCTGTAGCAATTTTTTTGCTACCGTGCCAATTTTCTTGCCGCCCGCAATTTTATTTTTTTTTGCCACCCTGGAAATTTTTTTGCCGCCCTCGCAATTTGTTTGCCAACCTGACAGTTTTTTTGCCACCATGGCAATTTTTTCGCCACACGGAAATTTTTTTGCAACCCTGCAGAAATTTCTTTTCATTCATAAAAAAAATTCTTATGAAAAGTTAAGGACAAAAGCAATTCGAATTAGTTTCCCCTAAAAAATTATCGAGTGCCAAATTGCGTCCCCAAAAGCATCTGGCTGTATACTGTGTAGCTTATAAGCCATAACGACAGAACAATCAAATTATACATAAATATTATCCTTAAAACGTGCAAATACTCTATTTGCTTCAAGATCCAATTATAATCCTCGCACAGGATGTGCAAACATAATTCTTTAGTTTCTTTAAAACCATTGTTTGGCGGGTGTCAAGCATTGCACGTATCACGTACCTATGTATGTAATACGAGAACGCGCTTTGAGGTTTTGCAGAAGGGAAACTCCCACCTAACTCCCCACACATTAGAGCTAGTCATTCCAGGAGAGAGCTCCGTCTTTATCCCAGTTATGTTGTACCTATGGTAGTACGGGTATAACCAACGCTAATGTAGAGCAATTATGGATTTTTGAAATAAAACTCATTGTACGGTGGGTGGTAAGTAATTTGAAGCTTAGCCTGGTTATGTTGTTTTTGTTTTTACATTTTTCTTTTTTTTTCGGGATAATGGAATTGCACACCATTAAGGATTTGATATGCAATGCCTGATGGGGAGATATTGAAAAATCCATTTTTGCTTCTCGAGGTTTTGGTTCACCGTGTTCCGTGCTCGCGTAGGTATTATATAGCATAGCTCATCATAATAACACACTTTGTCTCTGATGCTGATGATGGTGATAATGATGATGGTAATGGTGCAATAGTTGTTTGTCAGAATGAATTAAAAAATTGGACATGACACGAAAGCGAGTTAATTGTGCCACGATTATCCGTCCTTCCACATACTGGAGTTTTTTTGGGTGATGTGGCGCAATGATGATGATCGTGATGATGATAATATTCATATTTAATATAATGTGGGTGTAACCTGTAACGGTAAATATGCAATATCAGCATTTATGTTACATTTAGCAGTAATTTCCCATCTTTTTTGTGTGAGGTGAGGTGAGTTTGCTGAAGTCTAGGTATAGTGGAGTATACTATATGCTTGTCATAAATGTGATGATGGGCTTAATAGAGCATGGCTTAAATATATTCAGGATTGAAGGATTTAAACGAACACATTTTACTGGGATTATTATACAGATCATTAGACTTTTGAGTACCTTGTGAAATTGTGTGTGTGTCTAGAGGTGTCAGGAATTATCATATCCAATAATAATTGTGCCTATATTATTGAATTTAATTATTGTTGTGAAAACCTGTCCTGCAGACTCGCAATCACTTTGTGTACATACTTTCATATTGCTTTAGCTATTTTCATGGGTCTTGTGGTTTTTTCTATAAGCCAGTATGTTTGAATACCTACTCCTATCTATTATTTACATAATAATATACCTAATTAACTGACTTAAAGAAGTTGAACAGCATTGGCGCAACATTTTAAACGATTAAGTAAAATAATAAAGCCATTTTAATAAGTTACTTTAAAAAGATTTTGTTAATTTTAAACGATTTAAGCATCTTACAATCTCTTAACCATTCACTAATGTTAAAATCACAAAATGGCTATCTTAATTTTTAAGTAAATTGCTACATCTGGAGCTGACCACGAGACGAGAAATGACTCGCATGACGAGTACGAGACGAGACGAGACTGGCTTTAAAGCATCCGAGACGAGACCGAGTCGATACTGAATATTTGGACCGAAATTTAACGAGAGTGTCGTCCGGTCTCGGCAGAAGAAAAAGGCATTTTAAAAATGCTAATAAATTAAAAATCTAATTTCATTTAAACATTTATTTTCTTCTGCACATCTAACGGGTGATTTTTTAGCTGGTTTGTTTTGGCAACACTGGTTTTGACAGCTGACGTGTGTTTAGTACCTTGTGTCACTATCAAACAGCTTCAGTTTGGCTTGCAATTTAACCATGGATCGTCTTACAAATGAACAACGCTTGCAATTATTGAATTTTACTATCAAAATTCGTGCTCGGTTCGAAATGTTCATCGCGCGCTGCTTCCATTTTATGGTCGGCATTCTCGACCTTCTGAGCAGTCTATTCGGAAGATTGTGACCAAATTTCGCACCAAATTTACTTTGTTGGACATTAAACCACCAACACGTTTACGTACTGTGCGTAGTGAAGAAAATATTGCGGCCGTATCAGCTAGTGTGACAGAAGACCGCGAAATGTCGATTCGGCGCCGTTCCCAGCAGTTAGGCCTTTGTTACAGCACTACGTGGAAAATTTTGCGGAAGGATTTGGGCGTAAAGCCTTTTAAGATACAGCTGGTGCAAGAACTAAAGCCAGCCGACCTACCACAACGCCGAATTTTTGGTGAATGGGCTCTTGGAAAGCTGGCCGAGGATCCGCTTTTTTATCGAAAAATTGTGTTCAGCGATGAGGCTCATTTTTGGTTGAATGGGTACGTAAATAAGCAAAATTGCCGCATTTGGAGTGAAGATCAGCCAGAAGCATTGCAACAGCTACCAATGCATCCCGAAAAAGCCACTGTTTGGTGCGGTTTATGGGCCGGCGGCATTATTGGGCCATATTTCTTCAAAGATGATGCGAATCGCAGCGTTACTGTCAATGGTGAACGCTACCGAGCGATGATAACAAACTTTTTTTTGCCCGAAATGGAAGTTCTTGACTTGCATGATATGTGGTTTCAACAAGACGGTGCCACATACCACACAGCACGCGAAACAATGGCGCAATTGCGAGGCGAGTTTGGTGAACAGTTAATTTCACGTTTCGGGCCGGTCAATTGGCCGCCTAGATCGTGCGATTTGACACCATTAGACTATTTTTTGTGGGGGTATGTCAAGGCTAATGTCTATAGGGACAAGCCCGCTTCGATTGACGCACTGGAAGCCAACATCCATGCATTCATTCGTGAGATACCGGCCGATATGTGTGAAAGAGTATGCCAAAATTAGACTCAGCGGATGGGCTACCTGAGACGCAGCCGCGGTCAACATTTGCATGAAATTATCTTTAAACATTAAATTGCAAGGTTCAAACTATCGATTCAAATAAATATTTCATTCATTTTTACGAATTTTTTGTGTTTTTTTTTTTTTTTAAAGTTCTAAACCTCTTAAAAAATCACCCATTACATATGAACAAGTTTTAAAAAAATCAAAATTATCGAAGATTCTTTTTTGACTCGGAGGAGTCAGTCGAATGTGAACACCGTCATATTTTGACATATCGAGAATATTTCGTTTTAAAAGTTATATGACCGAGACGAGACCGGTCGTAAAGTAGGCGAGACTGAGACCGAGACAAGACGAGATCCATCATACCAGACCGAAACGAGACTGAAAATTTGCGATTTTATCGAGACCGAGACGAGACTTACAAAAGTCTCGCAGGGTATCTTCTCGTGGCCAGCCCTAGCTAGATCCATATGACATCTGTCATTTTCCTCGAAAAAAAATTCTTTTTAATTTTACTTGAAATAATTGATTTTTTTTTTTTTTTGTGATAGTACAAGAGCCGACAGCAATTTTTGGGAGTGGTTGTATAACCAAAATCTGAATATGAGAGTACCTTGACCTACAGCCCAAACTAGTGAAGAGATTTTCTTCAAACTTTCGACTTAAGGTTATTTGTAGATTCTCTGGAGAAGAAATTGAAATCTTTGTTTCGCTCCAAAAATAACGGTAAAGTACTATAATTACTATAGTAAATATTTTGGTAGAAAAAAAAATTATTTATAACTGTTATTAACGATACCTTTCATAGAACCGATTTTTTGGTTTTCAAATTTCTCGTTAACGGGTCTTAGGACCAAAAACAACGGTACCTGCCATACAATTTTTTTTCGCCAAAAAGGAAAATAATATTTTTTTTCACAAATGGGTCCGAGGATTTTGTTAAAAAAATTTCAAATAAATTTAGTAAGGAAATGCTACTTTTTAATAATTTTTTTTATTTTCATAAATCAAAGGGCACGGTAGTGCACAGCCAAGTTCTGACACTACACCCTTTTTACAGGATCAAATTCAGGCGATTTTCTTTAAACTCACAGTATTTGCTAAGCTCACCGGGCTTAGGCAACTCACCAAATTTCAGTTCTTTAGCACTAGAGGTTCCTGAGATAAAAGACTGCAAAAATCGTAAAAACCGTAACTGAAAGACTGACTCACTGACAGATCATCAAAATTATGGAGCACTTCCCGACATCGTAGAATCTTGTAACTTCGCACAACGGTAGGCCCTGTGGTGTATACAAAGGAAAAAATTTAAGATTTTCCATTCAGGGGGCGTGGTACCCGCCCATTTCCATTGAATTTATATTAATTATTTGGAAGACTTCTGATTGTCGTAGAATGATGAAATTTAACACAGCGGTAGGGCTTAAAGTGCGGGCAAAGGAAAAATTTTAAAATTTGAAATCCCATTGTTTAAGACAAAAAAAAATACTCCTACCTTGGTACACTCCATAGTACCTAATCATTTTCATAGGTCTCGTTTCTGGCCACTAGACACCATATGTTTTGGCCCATTCTCCTTTCTTTTTCAAAGTTTCGAGTTTGAGAATTTAGTAATCAAAAACTATCGATTAAAATAACTTTATTTAAAAAGAAACTTCAAGAATGGGATAAGCTATAGGAGAAAATAGTGGTTGTTACCATTGTTTTTCAAAAGTGTTGTTTCTACCTTAAGTCATTTTTTTAGATAATTGCCCATCCCATCTTAACGGGGGTATATATAGAGCCCCCTTCCGGTATGACTGTCCTATTATTTTTGCTCAACCTACACGCTCCAGTGCTTTGATGCATTTATGTCAACCATTCTTTATTTTCCATAATACTACTTATAATATATAATTTTATCGCGAAATTTTGAAATGCTGTATTTTGGAAACCATTCGGTCTACAGAGATGGTTTCGGGCTCAAATTGGAGCAAAGTAGGTTATTTTGAAGCCGCAGAACAATCTTTTTATTTAAAATTACTTCTTTGGGATTAAAATCACCAATAACTGAAAAAAGCGCCGAACAAATAGCTTTTTTTTTATTTTTGACCATGAAGCGGTCGCTGCTCGAGGTCGAAAACTTAGGTTATTTACTAGGCCAATATCCTGAACAACTCAGCAAAAAAATTACAATTACCAGATTTGACGCATATGTGTATGTATCAGTGGCGTGGCGTCAATAATTTGAAATAGGAAGACGTAACGAAAATGATTGATCTGCGAAAGTAAACAAAACTTACCTCTTTGTGTCTTGAACAAAAAAAAAAAAAACAAGTAGATACATACATTAAAATTAGTTAAAAAACAACTCTTCCGTTTGCAGTCTATTTTCATAGGACGCATAGGGTGGCCTTTTATTAAAACAATTTTTTATTAATAAAAGATACATAGTTTTCTTAATTCAAAAACCAGGACTAAAAACCTAGCTCTAAAGTATTTACATAGCTATCAAACAAAAAATAAAGCACAAAACCTTCAACTTCACAACTAACTAAATAAACACTATTTCATTACAGATATTTTTAGTAACTCTATTGGTTGTTGTTTAATAACACCCCAATGAAACTTTTATTCCAAATCGACCATTTCGTCTTAATATTTAACTTGTTGTTCTAAAAAAGTCCCGTTAAAAAGAACCCTAAAATCATGTGTCATATTCTTACATTTAACCATACCAAATATTTCAGATTGATAAACCATACCTTCTTCCCTTTGCCTTTCTTTAAATGCCTTTATACCAAAAGCCACTGCTGTGATTTTGCGAGATTTTTGATAGGCTCCTAACCTTTAGCACCTCATATATTGGATATTCGCAAAAAAAATATGCCATCTAAAAGGTCAAAAAAGGTCAACTAATTTCAGAAATTAGTCAGCCATAGAAATTTTTTAATCCAGGGTTACTTTAATTCAAGGTCACCAACTATTTTTGGCATCAAACAAATGAAGTGCTAAAAGTCTTATACGACCTTGAAAAAATAAATTTTAAAAATTCAATGAACAAAAACTATGGCTGACCAATTACTGAAACTAGTTGACCTTTTATGAGGTCCAGGTAACCTTTCAGATGGTATATATTTTTTTCGAATATCCCATAAATGAGGTGCTAAAAATTGTTTTGACCTTGAAATTTTTTTTAAAAAATTATAAAAAAAAATCTATGGCTGACCAATTACTGAAAGTAGCTGACCTTTTTTCACCAATTACTGACCTTTTATATGGCATACTAATTTTTTTTTTAATTCTATAAATGAGTTGCTAACAGTTTGACCTTCAACCAAACTTTAAAAAATTCAATAAAAAAAACCTATGGCTGACCTAGCTAGCTTATGTTTGTATGTTTGTGCGAATTTTATAATTCAATTGGTAGAGTTGCATAGTTTATTTATTTGATAGTATTTTTCGTACAATTTTTAAAAGGGAAGACGGTAGGAATCGTGTTATATGGACGCACGCCACTGGTATATATACAGGGTGTCCCGTAAGTAATGGATAACCCTGAAATGCCGCATAGTAGACTTTATGACCGTCCTGAAAACTGATAAAAAAAAGTTCTATCCCAACCACAAGAAAAGTTATATGCATTTTTTTGTTCAGTGCATTATTTTTTTTCTTACTTTACATTTTTGAATACCACGACTACAAGTGAATGAGTTCCATCATTTTTTTTGCAAGAATATTTTACATTACTTGTGCCAACACATAAGTAGAAGAAAATTATTATAACTGTTGGACTTCTTAGAGAAAAAAATTATTTAACATTAAATTTCAATGCAAAATGTGAAAACAAATAATTTTTGAAAAAGTTAAATCATAGCTGGTATAAAAAAAATGCATGAATACCTGAGTGGCCAACTATTTTAAAAATATGCGCGTTTAATGCAGATTTCAAAATGGTATTATTTATTATTATATCTAGAGTCAATAGCAAGTTATTGGTAAAAATCTGCAATACTAGAGTAAATTTAGCAAAAACAAAAGTTTTCAAAATTAGCACAGTAAACGTGAAAATAATACCAAGCGTTGAACATAGCAGATTTTTGATTTATTGGCTGTTTCTACGACGTTGTCCTAATGATAAATCCAAGCTTTTAACTTCTAGGGCCGAATGCATTAATGATAAAAATGTCAAAAAGTGCAAAAAACGGTTACATTTTCGAGCTTGTTTTGAATTTTACCTGTTCTATTGGGCTTTAACAAACCCATCAAATATTTTGTTGGTTGCTATTAGTTTATTTGTTATTTTCTCTAAACAAAAAGTTTTTGAGCCAGCTTTTAATCACATGATCACTTAGTTAGAAAACAAAAACAAAAATAGATAATTTTTTAATTTTTTTTTTATTCAAAGCAAATGCACAAACTGTTTTCCATCCACTCTTATACAGGTTCTGCACCTCCGAATAAATTAACGTCTTAGTGAACGTGCAAGGTTTTGCTCAGAAATTTGTAATGCAGCTGCCTCCACACGATTTCTTAACTCCTCTAAAGACCTGATCGGCTTGCTGTATACGATTTCCTTAATGCATCCCCAATAAAAAAAATCAAGTGGATTTAGGTCTGGTGAACGGGGTGGCCATAAAACTGGTCCCAGACGTCCTATCCATCTGCCTGGATATCTGACATTTAAATATGCCCGCACAGACACAGCATAGTGTGCTGGACAACCATCATTTTGAAGCCAATGGGATTCCTTTAGTTCTTGAGGCACTTCTTCCAGCAAGGTTGGGAGATCATTTTGGAGGAACTCCAAATAACCTTGGCCAGTTAAAATCCCCGGCAACTCAAAGGGTCCAATTATTTTCCCATTGAGAATCCCAGTCCAATAGTTTATTTTGAATTGGTGCTGGGACCTGTCTTCCCTCATGATGTTTGGGTTTTGTAGTGCCCAGAAGTGGAGATTATGGAGATTAGTGTAGCCATCTCTTTTAAATGTCGACTCATCGCTCCAAAGAATTTTGTCAAAAAACTGCGGATCTTCTTCAATTTTCATTATCATTTGTCGACAAAAACTCATTCTCGTTTCAAAATCTTGCGGCTGGAGAGTTTGCACCCGTGTTAGGTGAAAGGGATGATATTTATATTTACTTAGCACATTATGCGCAGTCGTCTTTCCGATCCCAGTGCGTCGTGCTATTGCTCGGATTGATAATGTAGAATCTCGGTCAAGTTCCGCAAGCCCTAATTCTTCGGTATCTCCTCGAGGGGGTCTACCCACGCCAGCACCACCAACACCACTACCAGGCAGCCTTCCTTCCGAGAAACAGCTATGGACTCTAATAAACACTCGATAATCCGGGTGACGTGCGTTAGGGTACCTTTCCCTATACAGAGTCGCAGCTTCGTTTGCGTTGCCTCTGCACTCTCCATAAATGAAATGCATGTTTGCATATTCTTGTGCAGAATACAGAATACGTGGCATCGAAAAAGTTCAATCAAACGTCTTAATTATCAAAAAGCAGGTTCAGGAAAACAGCTATTTAGACCGTTAATTTTTCTGAAGAATGAACAATAAAAACGATATAAATAAGTGTTCGTCGTGGTCTTAATCTTATGAATTAAGATCAAATTACAAAAACTTTAATTCAAAATTTAAAAAACTTACGATTTTATGCGTTCTCACTTTCTTAGGATCTTACAATTTACTATTCAAAAAACACAATTAAAATTGAATCAGAAGACTTTTTGTTTGGAGAAAATAACAAATGAAAAATAGCAACCAACAAAATATTTGATGGGTTTGTTAAAGCCCAATAGAACAGGTAAAATTCAAAACAAGCTCGAAAATGTAACCGTTTTTTGCACTTTTTGACATTTTTATCATTAATGCATTCGGCCCTAGAAGTTAAAAGCTTGGATTTATCATTAGGACAACGTCGTAGAAACAGCCAATAAATCAAAAATCTGCTATGTTCAACGCTTGGTATTATTTTCACGTTTACTGTGCTAATTTTGAAAACTTTTGTTTTTGCTAAATTTACTCTAGTATTGCAGATTTTTACCAATAACTTGCTATTGACTCTAGATATAATAATAAATAATACCATTTTGAAATCTGCATTAAACGCGCATATTTTTAAAATAGTTGGCCACTCAGGTATTCATGCATTTTTTTTATACCAGCTATGATTTAACTTTTTCAAAAATTATTTGTTTTCACATTTTGCATTGAAATTCAATGTTAAATAATTTTTTTCTCTAAGAAGTCCAACAGTTATAATAATTTTCTTCTACTTATGTGTTGGCACAAGTAATGTAAAATATTCTTGCAAAAAAAAATGATGGAACTCATTCACTTGTAGTCGTGGTATTCAAAAATGTAAAGTAAGAAAAAAAATAATGCACTGAACAAAAAAATGCATATAACTTTTCTTGTGGTTGGGATAGAACTTTTTTTTATCAGTTTTCAGGACGGTCATAAAGTCTACTATGCGGCATTTCAGGGTTATCCATTACTTACGGGACACCCTGTATAGTTACTGTACTTATTGTATTAAAATATAAAAAAATAAAAAAAAACTTATTCCGTGCGGAATGCTCGAGCGTATATTCGCTCCAGAGCGAGAACCGTTATTCCAATTAAGAAACTGTAAAAGAAACCAAAATGGATAATTAAAAGTTCTATAACTTTTGCTTTGGTATTTTTTTCATTTGAGTGACAAACAAAAAATTATAAGCGATTACAAAAAAACTAAAAATATTTTTTTTTTTAATGTGATGTTACGAGAAAAGTTGTTTAACATATTTTGTACAAAATTTAATTCTCTACAAGTTTGTAGTATAACTTTTTTTTCTGAGATCAAAAATGCGCGAATAATAAGCAAAAATCAGAATGAACATTAAAACAAAATGGCGGCCAAATGACTCTAGGTACAGTTGTACAAAATATGGTTTTAGACTCGTGAACCAATACCCTATCGAATACTGAAGTCAAACTTGAACTCGGATTTAGGTCCAAGCGCGCCATATATTGAAATCTAACTTGACCGTCTACCACCATTGGTACGTTCAAAAGTCTGTTTATCAGTGCATTACATGCTGCCATTTTTTGTGTGTAAGGATGATGGGGATGGGAGTCGGCGTGTATAGTTAGATCAGTTGTTGTTGGTTTCCTGTATATTTTATTTTTGAGGTTGTTGTTGTGTTTTTTGATGGTTAAATCTAGGAAATTTAATGCGTTATTATTTTCGATTTCGGTTGTTACTTTTATTTTATCGTTTATATTGTTTATATATTTCATTAATAAATCAATTTGTCTAGTTGTTCCGTCAAAGATGATGAAGGTGTCGTCAAATTATCTTGAGAATGATATGATTTTTGTTTTTTGTGGGTTAAGAGTCGATAAAATGTATTCGTTCTCAAAATTGTTTAAGTAAGTGTCTGCCATTAGTCCGCTTAAGGGGGAGCCCTTTGCCAGTCCTTCTTCTTGTATGTAGTATGCGTTATTAAATGTAAAATAATTTTGTTTAAGTGTTATTTGTAATAGATTTATTAATTCATTTATTTCATGTATTTTAATTTTAGCCGTTGTTATAAGATTTTTTAGTATTTTAATTGTTTCATCTATGTAGTCCAGGCAATTAGTGACTTAACGGGGGCAAAATTGCAACAGAAGCTTTTTTAATTGATTTTTGATCAGTTACCACTACTGAACAACATACCCAAAATCAGACAAAATCGGTCCATGGGAACATCCCGAAAAACGGGATTCAAAATGGCGGATTTATTGGTACCTACGTTGTTTTTTGTTGTTATTTTTATTACGATGCGATTTTTCCTTTTTTATATGTAAAAATGTATCACTACCCCCCCCCCCATGTATGACCCCCCTCCCCTAAGTCACAAACTGGTTCAGAGACCTAGAGAAAATGATAGCGGTGACCAATTTTCACAAATAAACACTCCCCATTTATGACCCCCGTTTTTTCACAACACCCCTTCCTTATACATTTATTGGCATATAAGCCAGTCAATCGACAGTAAACTCGAGAGCGGGATGTCATTCTATAGCTTATAATTTGCAGCTTCGAAAACCTGTACCAACTTGTGCAGACAAAATGCAACAGTAAATAAAAAGCTTAAATTAACCCGTTTTTTCTAATATTTTCCCTTATAATTTTGGAAATATGCAATTTAGGAAAACACCACCTATCATAAATTTGTTTGTTATTAAATTTTCTACAAGAACACATTAGCTTTAAATTCATGCATGATATATTTTTGTTGCTATCTAACCATA
The DNA here is from genome assembly GCA_949320155.1 of Melangyna quadrimaculata. Classification (NCBI taxonomy): domain Eukaryota; kingdom Metazoa; phylum Arthropoda; class Insecta; order Diptera; family Syrphidae; genus Melangyna; species Melangyna quadrimaculata. The sequence goes on along the minus strand of OX439485.1, from coordinate 52,591,312 downwards.
CATCTAAACCAAATTTATAAAGTAAAAAACAGGTAAGAATTTGTCTAATTCTGCAACAAATTTGGAATCAAGTACTCTAGAGCAGGGATCGGTAATAAGTGGACCGCAGGCCAAATCTGGACCGCGAAGGGTATAAATCAGGACCGTTGATTCTTCCGTGTTAATTCGAAAAGTACTTACCTACAAAAATCTTCTTATCGCGCATAATGTAGCTACACCAACCTGAACAATTTTATTCTTAAAGATAGGAGCTCAGACGGAAAATTTTCCCAAAAACTGTTTTAACTTCAAACTATTTAATTATTCAATAATAGACACAAAAAAATGTATACCTTATAAATAGAAAATGATTTCGTGAACCATTTTTGCGAACATTTTTCGAACATTTAAAATTTAAAATAAACTAATTAATTAACTAACGCTAATCAACCAAAAATGGCTGATTAGTGAAGTCCATGATTAGCAACTCATACTTTGAATTAAAAAAAAATGATCAACAAACACATTTGAGGATTCCCCAGCTCCACTAATCATGGATTAAAGATGATAAGCTGTGAACGAACTGGCCCTTAAGGGTTCCAAGTAGGTGTGAACAAATCAGAGCTAAATTAAATATTCTACTTTGACCACAGCAATGTTGCAAACATTGCCCGCTGCACTTAGTTTACATCAAGTTTCTTGGCAAAACTATCGGATTTTGGAATTTTGCCTTGTAATATTAGATTCTAAATTTGTTGCAGTGGACAATTTTGTACCTGTTTTTTGAGTGCTTTATGAAGATTACTTGGATTTTCAATTTTTCATAATTCTGTTTTAACTTTATGGTAAGATAGCAACAAAAATGATAAATGCATGAATTAAAAACTAGCGTGGTCTTGTAAAAAATTTTATAACAAACAAATTTATAAAAGATGTTTTTTTTTTCTAAAATTGCATATTCCCAAAGTTATAAAGGACAATTTCAGGAAATACGGGGTTATTTTATCTTTTTTTCACTGTTGCGTTTTTCCTGCAGCGAATACAGGTTTTTCGAAGCTGCAAAGTGAGCTGCAGACAACTCTAACAGGCCTTTACAACATATTAAAAAAGCAGAAAGCCAGAAGACGAAGACGAAGATACAAAATGTAAAAGCAACTCCTGCGGCCTGTAGTCAGCTATTCCTTCCGAGTCTGGTTCTCCATCTAGAAGCTATGAAGGAACTTCAAATTTCGAAAGAATGTTACTAAGGATCTGCACCGGAATACATTTTGACCGACAGCGAATGAGACATCACATCAACGAGCGTCTTTACACAGATGCGAACATCATCCCCTTTGACAGGTACCTAGTGCTTTCAGCAGAGAAGCTTGTAGAACGTACCACCAATTACCCTATTCAACTGATAAGAAGGATGGCCACCGAGCAGCGACATCCCGAGCCGAGATACCTAAGTACGAATGAAATCCTGGTCTAAAACATAATCACGGACAACGAGCAAGCCGTTTCGATCAACGCTGAAACAGGGCCAGCATATCACCGCTGCTAAATGCCAACCCACCCCCACTAAAACCGCAACTTGACAATCGGGACGGAACACCCTAACGAGATTAACGGTCTTAGATAAAAATGTTTGACATGTTTGACATCAAAAAAGAAGAACTACATCACGCTTTGCGATATCGGGGGGGTGTTCTCATAAACGCAGAGGGGGGGTCATAAATGGGGAGTGTTTATTTGTGAAAAGTGGTCGCTGCAGATCATTATCTCTAGGGCTCTCATCAGTTTGTGACTTAAGGGGGCATCAGGTTTTTGTTAATGTTATTTAATGCAGCCTTCAAAGAAACTTCTGACCAAGATCCCCGGCTAAAATTTATGTTTCTTTTTATAAACTGTTGGCATAGCAAAAAATTTAATTTCTCAAAAGGACAAACGATGTTGTGCAAAAGGATGTCAGTGAACGAATGAAAAATTAGCGCAATAAGCACATTAACACTCCTTCATTCTGTTACTCAGGAAATTTATAATAGAGCAAAACAATATGTGAATTATGATGTGATGGTGTGCGGCCACTGTGCACCAAAGAGAACAAGTTTGCTGTAGAATGCGCCATCTCACCCTCAAAAAACTTCGACATCTCCCCCCTTTTGTCATTCCCACTAATTTTAAGGCATACATAAAAAAACAGGTAGAATTTTTGCATAGGCATCAAAGAAACCATTGACACTCAAAGAAAACAGAGACTTAAAAAGGTTGTCACATTTTTTAATTTGTTTGCATCACAGTAGAGTCGACGAACACTGCCTACTTCGATTTGAAATGAGAAAATGAATGCAAAAAGGGTTTTAAAGTTTTGTTTGTACAATAAATGTAGGAGATATTAAAGGTGCGCCCGCCATCTCACCCGGTGCGCCATCTCACCCGCTTTTACCCTATTCGTTTTGATGATTTTTTGTAATGTTTGTGCAATTTTGTAACATGGTGCTGTGGGGTAATTTATGAGGGGTCGTATTGGTGTTCCGGTTTTGTGAATTTTTGGTAAGCCGGTGAACTATGGTGCTTTTGCATTCGGTTGTTAAAGAAGTTATTTATAATTGTTGGGAAAGAGGAATTTACATTTATTAATTGCGTTATTTGTTTCTTTGTGTATAGTTTTGTTGGGTCATTTTGTATATTTTTGAACTGGTTGTCATTAAGAAAAGTTAATGTTTTGTTGATGTACTCATTTTGGTCAATGATTACTGTTGTGTTTCCTTTGTCAGCTTTCGTTATTATTGCATTATTGTCGTTCAGTTCTTGTTTTATGTTCTTTAAGTTTGTCATGTCTGTTTTGTATTTGTTCTGCAGTTTCGTTTGTACTATGTTATTTTTTAAATGAAGTTTTAGTTTTTTGTTTATTATAACGCGCGTTTCGGTTTGTATTTCATAGGATGGTATTGTTTTTATTGCTGCTTGGGCATTGAATACTTCATGGTTGATATTTTTATTTGATTTTGCAATATTATATTTGAGACCTTTGTTGTTTTAATTTCTCAAATTCTAGTATCACTTTTGTTATTATTTGAAAATAAGTGCTTTCTTTAAACCAGTGCGCTCACACTATTGATGAAAATAACAAAACAAAACTGTCAGAAATTAAAGCTGAAACTACAACCTAAGTAATGCTAAAAATTTCAACTCGATATTTTTTGCCAAACATAGTAATATTATGGCCTAAAAAATGCTATTTTTCAAAATATGGATTTTTAAAGGAGTGATATTTTATATAAAGGGTGAACAAAATATAGTAGTCCGTAGCGTTATGGTTAGTGCATTTGACTGTCACACTGGAGGTTCTGGGTTCGCTTCCCAGCCTCGTCCACCTAAAAACTAAAAAGTTTTTTTCAGGGCTACTACCTCTTGCGAGGAATTGACAAATCCTCCAAGAGTATCACCTGTCACGAATAAGTACTTCTCGTCTAGCCGTTCGGATTCGGCATAAAATTGTAGGTCCCTTCTATTCCTGTTGACAGGCGCACACAGGAATGGTTGCGAGTTGTTAGTCACTAGGCCCAGGTTCTTCACGAGCCGTTGTGCCACCCAATTTATTTATTTTATAGAACAAAATGATTGAATTTTGTATTTATGGCTTTGAAAATATGTGTTCTCAGTATTTGAGAAATATAAGCGCGTTACATATAACAGTCGAAGAACCAGTAGGCAGTTAAAAACCAAGAAAAAACAGTAAAAATCACGATTTTTCAACACCGTGGTGCTGTTTGGTTGTGTTTTTGTAAATTAAAGTATTTTTTTCAAAAGCTATTTTAGGACAATCAAACTTCATTAATTAAGCCCTTTAAAATGACACCTCAAACGTATTGATATCTTAAAAATATATTTTCTAAAAATAAATTAAAAAACCATTAAAATGATGATTTTTAAATTTTTCAAGGGAGGTAGGGGGGGAACGGTGAATGCGAAAATTAAATCCAGCTGGATTTACATCTTTCGGAACCTAAAGATGATTCCCACAAAGTTTAAAAAAAATCAAAAATGCGATGGCTTTTTGGTTAGACGTTTCCATATGGAATCACTCATTAGAGGAAGTGCATGCTCAACGAAATCCTTAACTAGAGATAAGCCTAGGATAATTTCCAAAAAAGCTGCACTAAGCGCATCAAATCGAACTGACACAAAAACAGCAATAAACCATTTTTATTCGTCAGAAACACATCTCCAAAATTGCAAACACCTATACTTTTGTATATGATATGCATTTCAAAAACAGTAGTATAGTTATTTTATTTGCTTATTCTAAAGCACAAAATTAAACACACAATAGCAATGTTCATTCATATCCCATTTCAACAAAATATCACACATGTATCAACTATGTCGAAATTCCTTATTTATATGTCCAAACATTCACCAGCTCCAGCTTCTCTAGCTCCTGTGATCCACAGTCCGCAAGCCAATGAATCATCAATTCAGCATGATTTTCTATTCGACACAATGTTCTGAATAGATTATAATTTTCCGGTTTTCCTCTTCTTTTTTTTCAGCAGGGACAACAACTGATGGGGGTGACGAAAAATAAAGGATCTATTTTGCGGCTGGGAGAGCATAAAATATTTAGGCTCGAGCATGAATTCCTGTCCGTCACGTTTGCTGCACGACACGGCTGGCGCGGCGACGGCTATGACGACGACACACAGGCACGGCCACACGGTGGCGTTGTCAAAAAAAATCACACCGCAAATAAATATTTACGAAAACATTTCATTTGAATTCATTGGAAACTTTTCGCACGTTAAAGTAGGTGGTAGAGGTACCAACTGTTGGAGTGGAATTTTAAAGCTTAATTTTTGCCAGCAGCCATCATGCCTGGTACGTACATATTTTGAGTTGGCCCGTTTTTTAATTTTTTGTTTGGAAACAAAGTTGTTTTAATAACACACACCAGGTTGTGTTGTTTTAATGTTTTTTACTTATATTTTTTTTTTATTTTTTTCCACAAGGTGATAAATGTAATCATAAAAAATAAAATTAATTATACAGCGATTTATATGTCAGTGCTGCTGACATATTATGGAAAGGTGGTTACCTATCACCTGTACGTCAACGTCAACGTTTCATCGAAGTAACCATGATGGCAAGGTTATAAAGATAAATGTCTTAGTCCCGAACATATGCGTAACAAACGAGATGAGACGAGCTGAATGTTGTGTCGACCTTTGATCATTAGCCTTGATGCCTGATGAGACAATTTTGAACTTTTGATTTGTGATGGGTTAGTGCGTGTTAGGTGTAGGTATGTAGATAGGCCCCATTTTATTTCTAACGGTGACATAGGGTTTTCAAGAGACAAAACCCTTATAAATAGATAATTCAAATAGGAGGATTATAAAATGAGTAGCTATGCATAAAAGTGTCAAGGAATAATGAAACATGTCAGGTGTTTCTTCGTCGGGAAATTTCATCGTTTCTTATCACGCAATTAGCATGAAATTTAATCTTCTGAAATGAATTGGGGGTGTTTTTTTCTTTTTTTTTGTGTGAACGTGTTGATTAATAGGTATAATCATTATTCAAAGAACTTATAAATAATTTACTCATTTTATGACGATGGAGCCGCCTTAAAAAGTTTTCCCTTTTTATAAATGAAAAATACATAGCTAACCTTATGTAAAAAAGGTTAAGGTAGGTAATCTTAAAGATTAACAAAAAAAACGTAGAATCTATAGGTGCATAAATTATATTTTTCACAGTTCTTGCACTAAACGGGAAGTTTTTTTTCTTACAAGACAGTAACTTAAAAGTCAAGGAAGCATGGTAGGTCATAGTCAAGTTTTGCTTAAATCTATTTTGCAGCCTTAGCCGCTGAAGCTTTCGACATAAGATTTGTCAGTGATTCCCTAGAGATGAGACATTGAATTTGTTTAGCTCACCAAATAATGGTAATCGAGGTCGCCGTCGCGGTCGCCGTCGCGGTCGCGGTCGCCGTCGCGGTCGCCGTCGCAGTCGCGGTCGCAGTCGCGGTCGCCGTCGCGGTCGCCGTCGCAGTCGCGGTCGCCGTCGCGGTCGCCGTCGCGGTCGCGGTCACCGTCGCCGTCGCGGTCGCCGTCGCGGTCGCCGTCGCGGTCGCCGTCGCAGTCGCGGTCGCCGTCGCAGTCGCGGTCGCAGTCGCGGTCGCCGTCGCAGTCGCGGTCGCGGTCGCGGTCGCCGTCGCGGTCGCCGTCGCAGTCGCGGTCGCAGTCGCGGTCGCCGTCGCGGTCGCCGTCGCAGTCGCGGTCGCCGTCGCAGTCGCGGTCGCAGTCGCCGTCGCCGTCGCAGTCGCGGTCGCGGTCGCGGTCGCGGTCGCGGTCGCCGTCGCGGTCGCCGTCGCAGTCGCGGTCGCAGTCGCGGTCGCCGTCGCGGTCGCGGTCGCCGTCGCGGTCGCCGTCGCGGTCGCCGTCGCGGTCGCGGTCGCCGTCGCGGTCGCGGTCGCCGTCGCGGTCGCCGTCGCAGTCGCGGTCGCGGTCGCAGTCGCGGTCGCCGTCGCCGTCGCCGTCGCGGTCGCCGTCGCGGTCGCCGTCGCAGTCGCGGTCGCCGTCGCGGTCGCCGTCGCAATCGCGGTCGCGGTCGCCATCGCGGTCGCCGTCGCGGTCGCGGTCGCGGTCGCCGTCGCGGTCGCCATCGCGGTCGCGGTCGCGGTCGCCGTCGCGGTCGCCGTCGCGGTCGCCGTCGCAGTCGCGGTCGCGGTCGCCATCGCGGTCGCCGTCGCGGTCGCGGTCGCCGTCGCGGTCGCCGTCGCGGTCGCCGTCGCGGTCGCGGTCGCCGTCGCCGTCGCGGTCGCCGTCGCGGTCGCGGTCGCCGTCGCGGTCGCAGTCGCGGTCGCAGTCGCGGTCGCGGTCGCGGTCGCCGTCGCGGTCGCCGTCGCAGTCGCGGTCGCGGTCGCAGTCGCGGTCGCCGTCGCCGTCGCGGTCGCCGTCGCGGTCGCCGTCGCAGTCGCGGTCGCCGTCGCGGTCGCCGTCGCAATCGCGGTCGCGGTCGCCATCGCGGTCGCCATCGCGGTCGCCGTCGCGGTCGCCGTCGCGGTCGCGGTCGCCGTCGCGGTCGCCGTCGCGGTCGCCGTCGCGGTCGCGGTCGCCGTCGCCGTCGCGGTCGCCGTCGCGGTCGCGGTCGCGGTCGCCGTCGCGGTCGCAGTCGCGGTCGCAGTCGCGGTCGCGGTCGCGGTCGCCGTCGCGGTCGCCGTCGCAGTCGCGGTCGCGGTCGCAGTCGCGGTCGCCGTCGCCGTCGCGGTCGCCGTCGCGGTCGCCGTCGCAGTCGCGGTCGCCGTCGCGGTCGCCGTCGCAATCGCGGTCGCGGTCGCCATCGCGGTCGCCATCGCGGTCGCCATCGCGGTCGCCGTCGCGGTCGCGGTCGCCGTCGCGGTCGCCGTCGCGGTCGCCATCGCGGTCGCGGTCGCCGTCGCGGTCGCGGTCGCCGTCGCCGTCGCGGTCGCCATCGCGGTCGCCGTCGCCGTCGCGGTCGCGGTCGCCGTCGCGGTCGCCGTCGCAGTCGCGGTCGCGGTCGCCATCGCGGTCGCCGTCGCGGTCGCGGTCGCCGTCGCGGTCGCCGTCGTGGTCGCCGTCGCGGTCGCCATCGCGGTCGCCGTCGCGGTCGCGGTCGCGGTCGCCGTCGCGGTCGCCATCGCGGTCGCGGTCGCCGTCGCGGTCGCCGTCGCAGTCGCGGTCGCGGTCGCCATCGCGGTCGCCGTCGCGGTCGCGGTCGCCGTCGCGGTCGCCGTCGCGGTCGCCGTCGCGGTCGCGGTCGCGGTCGCCGTCGCCGTCGCGGTCGCCGTCGCGGTCGCCGTCGCGGTCGCAGTCGCGGTCGCAGTCGCGGTCGCGGTCGCCGTCGCGGTCGCCGTCGCGGTCGCCGTCGCAGTCGCGGTCGCGGTCGCAGTCGCGGTCGCCGTCGCCGTCGCGGTCGCCGTCGCGGTCGCCGTCGCAGTCGCGGTCGCCGTCGCGGTCGCCGTCGCGGTCGCCGTCGCGGTCGCCGTCGCAATCGCGGTCGCGGTCGCCATCGCGGTCGCCGTCGCGGTCGCGGTCGCCGTCGCGGTCGCCGTCGCGGTCGCCGTCGCCGTCGCAGTCGCCGTCGCCATCGCGGTCGCCGTCGCGGTCGCCATCGCGGTCGCCGTCGCGGTCGCCGTCGCAGTCGCGGTCGCGGTCGCCATCGCGGTCGCCGTCGCGGTCGCGGTCGCGGTCGCCGTCGCGGTCGCCGTCGTGGTCGCCGTCGCGGTCGCGGTCGCGGTCGCCATCGCGGTCGCCGTCGCGGTCGCGGTCGCCATCGCGGTCGCCATCGCGGTCGCCGTCGCGGTCGCCGTCGCGGTCGCCGTCGCCGTCGCGGTCGCCGTCGCGGTCGCCGTCGCAGTCGCGGTCGCCATCGCGGTCGCCGTCGCGGTCGCCGTCGCGGTCGCCGTCGCGGTCGCCGTCGCAGTCGCGGTCGCGGTCGCCATTGCGGTCGCCATCGCGGTCGCGGTCGCCATCGCGGTCGCCGTCGCGGTCGCCGTCGCGGTCGCCATCGCGGTCGCCGTCGCGTTCGCCGTCGCCGTCGCAGTCGCCGTTGCCATCGCGGTCGCCGTCGCGGTCGGCATCGCGGTCGCCATCGCAGTCGCCGTCGCGGTCGCCATCGCGGTCGCCGTCGCAGTCGCCGTCGCGGTCGCCGTCGCGATCGCCGTCGCGGTCGCCATCGCGGTCGCCGTCGCGGTCGCCGTCGCGATCGCCGTCGCGGTCGCCATCGCGGTCGCAGTCGCGATCGCCGTCGCCGTCGCGGTCGCCGTCGCAGTCGCCGTCGTGGTCGCGGTCGCAGTCGCCGTCGCAGTCGCGGTCGCCGTCGTGGTCGCCGTCGCGGTCGCGGTCGCCGTCGCGGTCGCCGTCGTGGTCGCAGTCGCGGTCGCCATCGCGGTCGCGGTCCCGTCGCGGTCGCCATCGCAGTCGCGGTCGCCGTCGCGGTTGCCGTCGCAGTCGCCGTCGTGGTCGCGGTCGCAGTCGCCGTCGCAGTTGCGGTCGCCGTCGCTATCGCCGTCGCGGTCGCCATCGCGGTCGCGGTCGCCATCGCGGTCGCGGTCGCCGTCGCCGTCGCGATCGCCGTCGCGGTCGCCATCGCGGTCGCAGTCGCGATCGCCGTCGCCGTCGCCGTCGCGGTCGCCGTCGCAGTCACCGTGGTCGTGGTCGCCGTCGCGGTCGCCATCGCGGTCGCAGTCGCGATCGCCGTCGCGGTCGCAGTCGCCGTCGCAGTCGCGGTCGCAGTCGCGGTCGCCGTCGCCGTCGCGGTCGCGGTCGCCGTCGCGGTCGCCGTCGCGGTCGCCGTCGCAGTCGCCGTCGTGGTCGCAGTCGCGGTCGCAGTCGCGGTCGCCGTCGCAGTCGCCGTCGTGTTCGCGGTCGCCGTCGCAGTCGCGGTCGCCGTCGTGGTCGCCGTCGCGGTCGCCGTCGCGGTCGCCGTCGTTGTCGCCATCGCGGTCGCCGTCAGGGTCGCAGTCGCGGTCGCAGTCGCCGTCGCCGTCGCGGTCGCGGTCGCAGTCGCCGTCGTGGTCGCCGTCGCCGTCGCAGTCGCCATCGCGGTCGCGGTCGCCGTCGCCGTCGCGGTCGCCATCGCAGTCGCGGTTGCCCTCGCGGTCGCCGTCGCAGTCGCAGTCGCCGTCGTGGTCGCGGTCGCGGTCGCCGTCGCAGTCGCAGTCGCGGTCGCAGTCGCGGTCGCGGTCGCCGTCGCGGTCGCAGTCGCGGTCGCATTCGCGGTCGCCGTCGCGGTCGCGGTCGCGGTCGCCGTCGCGGTCGCCGTCAGGGTCGCAGTCGCGGTCGCATTCGCGGTCGCCGTCGCGGTCGCGGTCGCGGTCGCCGTCGCGGTCGCCGTCAGGGTCGCAGTCGCGGTCGCAGTCGCCGTCGCCGTCGCGGTCGCGGTCGCCGTCGTGGTCGCCGTCGCCGTCGCAGTCGCCATCGCGGTCGCGGTCGCCGTCGCCGTCGCGGTCGCCATCGCAGTCGCGGTTGCCCTCGCGGTCGCCGTCGCAGTCGCAGTCGCCGTCGTGGTCGCGGTCGCGGTCGCCGTCGCAGTCGCAGTCGCGGTCGCAGTCGCGGTCGCGGTCGCCGTCGCGGTCGCCGTCGCAGTCGCCATCGCAGTCGCGGTCGCCGTCGCGGTCGCCGTCGCAGTCGCGGTCGCCATCGCGGTCGCCATCGCGGTCGCCATCGCGGTCGCCGTCGCGGTCGCCGTCGCGGTCGCCGTCAGGGTCGCCGTCGCGGTCGCCGTCGCGGTCGCCGTCGCCGTCGCGGTCGCGGTCGCCTTCGCGATCGCCTTCGCCATCGCGGTCGCCGTCGCGATCGCCGTCGCCTTCGCCATGGCGTTCGCCGTCGCGGTCGCCGTCGCAGTCGCGGTCGCCATCGCGGTCGCAGTCGCGGTCGCCGTCGCGGTCGCGGTCACCGTCGCCGTCGCGGGCGCGGTTGCCGTCGACATCGCGGTCGCCGTCGCCGTCGCAGTCGCGGTCGCCGTTGCGGTAGCGGTCGCGGTCGCCGTCGAAGTCGCGGTCGCGGTCGCAGTCGCGGTCGCCATCGCAGTCGCGGTCGCCATCGCAGTCGCCGTCGCGGTCGCAATCGCGGTCGCCGTCGCGGTCAAGGTCGCCGTCGCCATCGCAGTCGCGGTCGCCGTCGTGGTCGCCGTCGCGGTCGCCGTCGCCGTGACTGATGTGAACCTGGAGCCTAATATTTAAAACCCGCTTATCCCTATTATAACTAGGCTGCCCGTCCTTTGTTTGCCTCCGTTCCCTCGTTGATCAAAATATCAAATAGTATAGCTTCATTGTTATACCAAGAGCCATTATACAAATAAAGACGTTTACCTATTTGAATAAGTTATTGTATAGAGTGGGGTCCACCACCCGCATCTCCTAAATTCTTGCCCGCTCTTCATTTTTCCAAAAAATATATTAAATTGTTTATCATACCCTTCTCCTTCGAAAAATGTATAAATTTGATCAGACAAAAAGTTATTCTTGCTATGATGTCTGCAAAGCTAAATTCCAAACTTTTCATCTGGTGCTCATATTTATCATCATTATATTGATAAATAATTTAAGGAGATGAAAATTGCGTCGCGTTCGTCGTCGTTTCTTCGAAACAATAAGAAAATTCGATTTTTGAAATATTTAATGAAAATGTTAAAAGATTTGGAAGTTATGTCATTATTTATTTCTATGACAGCTCTATTCTAGATATTATTATACATATACATAAATAGATAGATGTGTTAGATATACATAAGCATCTATACGTGAAATAAGGACTTTTCCATGCTTTAGTTATAAATTAATAATATAAAAAAAATCGTACGCCTAAACGAGCTCATATAAAATAAATGCTTATTTTTCTCCACAACGTCACCCACGATTTGAAATATGTATAAGTTTTCTGCACAGGTACACTTTAATATACAATGGGGTGGATCGTTTTCAACATTTTTTTCCCAAACACTGCGTTCAACTCATAGTTTATGTTAAATGATTTTCTGAACTTACCCTCATCATTTATTTTGAGTCGCCCTTGGGAAAAACAAAATCGGGAAGCCATCGAAAATCGGTCTTTTTTCACAAAAAAATTATAAACCTCCTATTAAGAATAAGGGACACGAATAGTTGGCGCAAAATAATAACGGATTCTTGTAGAGGGACTAAATATTGCATTTATTAAAAGTCTGGATTTTATAAATGAAATATAAACAAAATTTATTAAAAAGATTTAGTTTCCTTCTCGACAAAAGTTTTAATATAGAATGAAAAATAGAAAATTATTTTTCAGTTATAGAAAATTACAAACTTCCTAAGTATAAATAAATAACAAAGTGTTGTTAAAAGCTTAACTTGAATGTATCATAATTGCTTAACTTCAACACTTTCCCTTGTTACTTGAAAGTTAAATTTTAAATATAATAACGCAATTTTAACTAATTTTAAATATCGAGTCCCATTTGCTTACATAGCATCTTAAGACGTGGACTTGGTAAAGGCTTAGTCATAACATCTGCCAGTTGATCTTCGGTTGAAATCTGTTGAACCATAATCTGTCCTTCAATAACTTTCTCTCTTATAAAGAAATGCTTGATGGCGATATGTTTGGTTCTTCGGTGGAATTCTGGGTTTTGCGAAAGTCTAACTGCTGGAGAATTATCAACTTGTATTAAAGGAATGTTCTTGAGTTGAAAAATGCCACCGAATAATCTTTTCAACCAAATGGCTTCCTTCGCTGCTTCATTTGCTGCTACTATCTCTGCTTCTGTTGTCGATGTAGCTACCATCGCTTGTCTTTGGCTGAGCCAAAAAAATAGCACCACCAGCGAATTTAATAACAACTCCTGAAGTTGAACGTCCTGTTTTCATACATCCCCCAAAGTCTGCATCGCTATAGCATTCGAGAGAATATTCCAAAGTTCCTGCTATGTATCGAAACACTCTCTTGACTCGGGTAATGTCTTCAGTTTGTTGGATTCTCGAGTATTCTTGATAGAAATCCCACGCTGTAGGCAAGATCTGGCCTTGTACCAAGCATAAGGTACACCAATGCACCAACGGCTTGTCTGTACGGAAATTTTTGTTTCTCGATTTGTTCTTTCCCTGTTATAGAAGTTTCTGTTGTCTTAATCATAGGTGTTGAAATCGACTTGCATTCAGAAAAGTTAAATCTCTCTAGAATCCTTCTTGCATGTGCTGTCTGTTTAATTTTAATGTTCTTGTCCTTGATCTCAATTTCTAGCCCCAGAAAATATACAGCCTCCTTTGAGATAATTTTGAATTCTTGCTTAAGTTCAGTAATGAATACATTTAAGTCCTTTTTATCTGTGGCTGCAACTAAACCATCATCAACGTACAAAACTAGTATAAGCTTTTTCCCGTTGCGCTCTCGAATAAACAAACATGGATCAGCTTCACTTGTTTTAAATCCCAATTTCAAAATAAAACTTCCAAAACGTTTATTCCAGCACCTCGATGATTGCTTAAGACCATATAGACTCCTGTTAAGCTTGCATACTTTGCTTGTACCATCGCTGTATCCATCTGGTTGTTTCATGTATATGGCTTCCTCAAGTTCTCCATAAAGAAAGGCTGTTGATACGTCAAATTGTGCTAAATGCATTTCTTCACTTGCAGCAATGCTTAAAATTGACCGTATCGTCCCCAACTTTGCCACTGGACTAAACGTTTGACAGAAGTCAATACCATAACGTTGGCTAAAGCCTTTTGCAACTAACCTGGCTTTGTATTTGTCGATACTACCGTCAGGATTCTTCTTTAAGTTGTAAACCCACTTGCACGGTATAGCTTTCGCTCCTTTAGGTAAATCTGTTAGGTTCCATGTCTGGTTTTCCTTGAGTGATGCAATTTCTTTTTCCATTGCGTCCTTCCATTCTTGTTTATGTTTACTGCTTGTTGCTTCTTGGTAGTTTTCAGGGTTTTCTAAAGCATTCACGAATTGTTCCGCTGCCATAACAAAATCGGCATACTTTTTTGGTTTTGTCAATTCTGAACGAGTTCTGAGACTTATGGATGGCTGTTGAAAATCTTCTTCTCTGTTGTCAAAATCAGTGTCATTGCCGGTATCGTATTCTTCATTGTTGCTATCTTCAGAACTTATTTCAGTTGTTTCTTCTTCAGGTGCATTTTTAGGTTGACGACTATACTTTTCTTCTTTTATATCTTTCATAGGTAACTTTACTGTGTCTTCGCAAATTCTTGGCTTTTCTTCAAATTGGACATCTCTGGATACTATAACTATATTATCTTCCTTGTTGAAGACTCTGAAGCGTTCATCGCCATCATACCCAACCAGATACCCCTTCACAGCTTTTTTATCCATTTTCTTTCTCTTTTGTACAGGTATATGAGTATAGCAAGTAGATCCTATTATTCGGAGATGTCTTATCCTTGGTTTCTTACCTATCCAAAGTTCGTATGGACTTATTCCTTTTATTGATGACTTTCCGGTTCTATTCAAAACGTATACAGCTGAATTTACAAGCTCTGCCCAGATAGCTTCTGGAAATTTGATTTCAGAGTTTGAATATTTGAAGGTTCTTGATATCTCTATAATAGTCCGGTTCTCTCGTTCACTCCCACCATTTTGCTGAGGTGTATATGGTGCTGTTAGTCTTTGCACGATTCCATTGTCTCGAAGCATCTTCTTGATTTCAGCATTGTCGAACTCACCACCATTATCACTTAACAGTTCTTTTATTGTGTGACCCAATCCTTTTGCATGCGTTAGTACCTCCTTCAGAGCGTCCTTAACGTCCGATTTGTGTTCAATTGCAAATCCATAGCGAAATTTTGTGAAACTATCTTTAAACACAACTAAATATCGCTTTTTCTTGAAGGAAGCACTAAACGGTCCACAAACATCAGTTGACATAAGCTCTCCTGGCTGAGTTGCTTTTCTTCGAGTTCCAAATGGCAATCGATGCATCTTTCCATAAATACATGGCTCACAGATATTGTTATCTAGTTTTACTTTTATACCCAGTTCTCTTTCAAGCAATTCTTTTACATGACGTTTGTCTTGGTGTCCCCATCTCTCATGGTAAAGCTGCAACGTTGTGTTTTCGGCAACTGCAACATTTACACCAAATCTTTCGTTGCTGCCAAGAGCTCTTATATCTGCTTTGTATAAAGTTCCGTTCGTCTTGCGATAGCCACACAATAAAGTGTTTCCATCTACTTTAAGCGAGCATTTATTGGCCGATGACTTGAAAACACTGTTTTCATTTCTGTCCTGTGCTGCTAAAACAGAAAAGAGATTTCTAGATACATTAGGTACATACCAAACATCCCTTAGTGTGACTTCTATTTCTCTTTTGTAAATTCGGGATTTAACTAGAATATTTCCTTTTCCAAACGCATGAAGCGTTTCTTTTCCAGCTGCTTGGATGCTACATGGGCTCTCAAATTCTTTAAATTCATAGAAATGATCCGCTGAATTCGTCACATGTCTGGTTGCCCCATTGTCGATCCACCAATCTTTCAAATTTTCTTCTAAAGTAAGAACTTCGTTGCAGACAGAAACTAGTGAAGCATTAACATCAATCAAATTATTCTGGGTGATATTTGTCGGCTTAGGTCTATTTGGACGTCCATCAGATATCCATTTTCTGCAATCCCGCAGCCAATGGCCTTTTTTCTTACAATAATTGCATGCATCTTGATTTCTTGACCAGTTTTTCATAATTTTTTTTTTGATCTTTATGGTCTTTTCTTGCTACTAACGCTTCTTGAGAGCCATATTCTCTCTCTGAAGATTTCTGAAAATTTCTCTCAAACATGCATAGCTGTGATGTTAATTCATCAAATGTCTTATCTTCTTCTTTTGTCAAAAGCATCCAACTTGACTTAAAAGACTCAAAGTTGCTTGGTAAAATGTGTAAAATTTTACACACTAGCATTAAGTCTGGTAACGCACTGTGCTTTTAAGCGATGAGACCGTTGTTAAGCTCATTCCATAAATTTCTCAACTGAGCTATGTGGGTGGAAACATCTTCGCCATTCTTCCAGTTGAAGCTGAAGAGATCAGTGCATATTTTGAATAACTGGTCCTTTGACGTTGCTTCAAACTAATTCTTCAATGCATTCCATGCATCAAATGCCGTTTCCTTGTCCATTATCTTTTGATAAACTGCATCTGTTACAGAACTAGTTATCATTGACTTTGAATAACTATTAGCTTTTCTGTACAAATCGCTCTTTGCCTTGTGTTCTATCTTTTCAGGTTCTGTGGCAGTTGGACTCAAAGCATTAGGCTTCACTAATTTTCCATTAATGACATCAACAGCTCCCTCGTGATAATCCAGAAGATCTCGCATTTTCCTCTTCCATATTGGCCAATCTGCTTCACCATTCAAAAGTTTAACATGCTTGACTAGATCCATCTCTGCTTATCTCTTATATTTTTCTTATGGTCAAAAAACAAAAAACTAAAATTCTTGTAAATAATTATCGTTTTATTATTATTTATAAACCAGCTGCTGGTCCCATAACCTATTGCATTTATTAAAAGTCTGGATTTTATAAATGAAATATAAACAAAATTTATTAAAAAGATTTAGTTTCATTCTCGACAAAAGTTTTAATATAGAATGAAAAATAGAAAATTATTTTTCAGTTATAGAAAATTACAAACTTCCTAAGTATAAATAAATAACAAAGTGTTGTTAAAAGCTTAACTTGAATGTATCATAATTGCTTAACTTCAACACTAAATACAAGTATTTTTCACCATGCAGGTAGAGGTCTTTACCCTTCCGTATAGGTGGGAGAGAACTTTTTAAAAAATACTTAAAAATGAAAATAAATCATTTAAAAAATTATTTAAAAAGAACGGAAACACTGATAATGAAGAATGATACATTTTTTAAAGCTAGAAGTCTGTTCTTTTATTGAGTTTCTGAATCAAGTTTTTTCTGTTTATAGTTATCGAAAAAAATATTTTCAAACTAAAACTTGAAAAAATATGAACTAATTTTTTCTTCCAAAAATTTGGAATTAGGTTAGAAATTGGCTTAAATTCCTTAGTGGATAAGTGCTTTTATTAATTCTTCATCAACCATATATATATATAATGGATTTTTAATTTAAAATGATAAAGGATGAGGATTGACGAGGATGGTAGGGATGGTAGGGATGGTAGGGATGGATTACGAGAGTGAAAGATGGCAAGTAAAGGGGTTACTTAAGCGAGATAGGTAACCAAGGCAGGGTGGGTAGAGGTGATGTCTCGCAGCGTCATATCAACTAGACGCATAAGCCTGGCATGATTTGTATGCGCGGTTCTGACAGGGGTCAAGAACACACACCCTCCGACGAGCGTGAGGCCGGTCAAGCATGCCAGCATTGACCCCGACGGCAATAAAGGAGCCCGCAACAATGGCTTTAGATGACTTAAAGTCTTAAATTTTTTTAGAAAATCTAAAATCACGAAAAATACTTTTTGTATTCAATCATGTTGTTTATAAAATTGACCGGCCTGTCTATACTGAAAGAGATAGACTCCTCCCCCATGATGAAAAATACTTGTATTTGGTCCCTCTACAAGAATCCGTTATTTTTTTGTAGCCAAATATTCCCATCCCGGATTCATAATATATCATATTTTGTGAAAACTACAAATTTTCAATGGCTTCCCGATTATGTTTTTCCCTAGGGCGACTCAAAATAAATGATAAGGATAAGTTTAAAAAACCATTAAGCATATACTATGAGTTGCACAGAGTGATTTGGCAAAAAATGCTGAAAACGATCCACCCTAATATACAACCTGGGTGTCCTGAAACTAAACTTCAATGTGATGAAAGACCATTTCATTAACTCTCAGATTTCAGTATTTAGCCCTAAAAAAACACCTACTTCAAACGAGTTTCTAGCTCACCCTGTTATTTTTTTTTTATATTTTGTGCGTAACAGTGCACAAGCGTTTAGGAAAGTTGGAAAGGATTTAAAAGGAGATAACGATCCACATTCCTTTTGAATATTTAAATATCACAATGGGAGGGAAAAACGGAGCCGAGTTAAGCATTCCAAATTCGTGTAGTGCGACTAAAGAAAGAATCTCTATACTTAACACAACGTCCAAAGTTGGGCTGCGAGGTAAACTGATGGGCATTCCTAGATGCTCGAGTATTGAGGTAAAATATTTTAAGGGGGATGAACACAACTGGCTATTTAATTACAACACTATTTTTTTTAAGGAAATATCGGTTAGATAATAAAAGACAGGAAACATTGCCGCGCTGTTCAAGAGATGCAAATGTTTCCGTTTTATTTCTATTGGCTATCATTTTCAAAGATCTCCTTTGTATTCTATCCAATATACTCAAGAGGTTTATAGGAGCACCTGCCCAAAAATTAGAATGATACTCAAGTTTTGGATGAATAAGGCCCTGTAAATCACAGCCAGATCGGAAGGGGAGATAAATTTCTTGCATCTACGCAGAAAACCTAAGTACTTCGCAGCATTTTTGGTACAATCAAGATTGTATGAGGTCATTCCACAAAAAGGTGTTCAGTGACAGACTTACCAAGAACTGAATTTTTTTTTGATTCTCCTCGATGCAAGTGCCGCTCATGGATAGCGGTATTTAGAGTAGGTTTCGCTTTAACGTCAAAAGACAGCATTGAGTTTTTGAAGCATTATTGGACAAGGCTTTCTAGATAAGAATTTAATGAATACGCTGCCGTTGAAGTTCCACAAGCGAAGGACATGGGCGTGAATCTAGAAACTAAGCTGAAGGTTCTGAAACTGAGCTGAGGGTTCTGTCGCAAAACAGTTTAATGAATTAGAATTTTAGTACACGAGATCATTTATCAATACATGTAAGGAATAGAGGTGGAGGCAAAACGTAGCCCTGAGGCACACCGACATACACCAGCATTTATTTTCAGAATTTAAGACTTTTAACAATATCCAATACAACTTGTATTTTGTATTGAGCGGTTCGAAAGGTATTTCTAATCCAACGAAGAAGAGATTCATCGATACAAAATGCACGCATTGTCGATAAGACAGCTTGGTGCCAGATTCTAACAAACGCTTTTGAAATATATACCTAGTGCAATATAACGCTACTTTCTCAAAAACGTAAAGATTTGTTCCACTGCTGTGAGGTAAACCATCCAATTTACATTGGCATCTATTCCCACGAAAAGCAAACTGCCGGTGGTTAAGAAGCTTACGTTCTTCGCGATCTATTTCTTAAGCTGACAATTAAGCAGCCTTTCTATCAACTTGGAAAGAAGGGAAGTAAGTGCAGTTGGACGATAGTTTGAGGGACTGTCTAAACAAATGCTATTTTTCATTCACTCGGAAAGAGATCGGTAGTGTAGGATATATGGTAAAGCTTATACAGTGGTTTTTTCAGCGTTGAAGAACTCTTTAGAACAATGCGAGGCATAATATCCAGGCCAGCGGATTTGTGTATAACGAGATCCTTCAGAACTCTAGCAACTGCACGAGTGCGAAAAAATGAATTTCTTATAAAATTGTTAACGCTCTTAAGTACAGACGAAGTCATATCATTTGGTGGCTGCGTCGAAATAACAGCAAACTGGGCCGCTAATTGGCATTATATTTATTTTGTGCCAGGTCAAATACCCATTAAGCTGTAAGTCTTTTCTGTCGTTACCAAAATGTTTGTTCAACCACTAGGTATACATATTCTGTATAGATATTACCAAAAGACTTTTCTATACCTACCTCAATTGAATCCTACCATTACGAGCCCCCAATAACACCTACCACACCAATACAATCATCATTGATTCTATTTAATTGCACTAGACTCAAATAATGACTTTATCCCCAGACGCCATTCAGTTATTTACCCAAATGTCAATATGCCATAAAACCACTCAATATCTTTAGCTAGTGTGGTTGGTATCCAAAAAGAAAATCTTAGACATCACAAAAATAGAATTCTTCAAGCTCAAGGGAAGAAAACGACATCAACATGATGTTTTTTTTTTTTCAAAAAAAAAAAACAACTTTTCCCAACATAAGACTAATTATTAGAACCCGAGAAGCCATCAAGCACCCGCCCACCGCACCGTGATTGGGAAAAGGAGAGGAAGTCAAGGAATAGGAAACGCTTGAGCTTGCTCATCAGAAACAACGGTCGATGCGACCGACGCGACGCTTCTCCGCACTTACTCAGCGAACAATTTTTGTCCTTTTAGTCAAAAGTCGAGAGTGGATGACGAAGACGATGGCAAGTTCACCGATGCTATCTATGCGGTTATTGATTTCCTGCAACGGATGGATTGATATCTTTTTCCTAATTGATATCCTTTTATTGAGTTTTATTAATGACCCTCTCTTTGTTTTTCTGTTGTTGGTTTTTTGTGTTTTTTTTTTTTTTTTTTTTTTTTTGTTTGGCAATGTGGTGCGCGTTCCGCTTGAACAAGCAAATATAATTTCTTTTGGTTAATTGCTGTGTCATTTCCAGGCCGTCAAAATCTCAATTTAATCCTCGGAGAGTAATAAGTATACACAAAATAAAAGAAATAAAGAAGAACAATAATTGTTTAATTGTTCGGATTATTAATGGTTTCAACAGTTTTTAAGAGACTTTTCTGTTCTGTTCTGTTTTGTTTTTGTTTTTTTTTTTTTTTTTTTTTCAAAAAATCTATGGCAGTGTTAATTTTAGTTGTGAACAGACGACATTGAAAACTAGCGGCTGTATAACGTGCGTCGTGTTAAATAATTTATTCATCAATGATATCCAATGTCGTGAAACGCGTTTGTTAATGGAGTAACTTTGTTAATCAATACTTATGAATTAAGAATACATATTCAAGACAATACGATTCCCGGGCTTTTTTAGGTAATGGCTGACAGAGTGATGTTAAATTCGTGGCCAATAGCGACAATTTTATTAATTTATAAAATATAAAATTAAATTATGAGAACCAATGGGTTGCAAGTTATTGTAGCTTTGGAAAATGTGTCAAGGTTACATTTTACCACGAGACCAATCCTTAATTATGTATTTAGAAGTTTATAACTTTAAAAATCTATTTTGAGAGAATTGAAAAATTCAAAATGGCGCCAAAACAAATAAGAGGGATAAGGAGTCACTCAATGAATTCTAAAGCTGGCTTTAGACTTTCGGTGTTATCATCGATGTACGTTTTTCGTACGTGGAACAACGAAAATGTAAATGATAAAACCGAACAACGAACAAAGAACGAATGAAGAACGTACAAATTCAAATCAGGTTTGAAATGTCGGTGTTCGTTGTTTCCCGAACAACGTGTGTTTAAATGCGAAAACTATTTAAATGAACATTGTTTTGCAGTGTAGGGACATTTTCGAAGTTTTCTTTTAATCACTGATAGGAACAAGAAGCCTAAATAAAATATTTTGTAAATAGGTTCTCTCTCTCTCTTCAGCAACCATCGTCCAACATGATCTCTTTTTCTTTTCTTTTTTTGTCCACTATTGAAAGTGCCGCACTGCCAACATTCATTTTTTGTTAAGAACGAACTAAATAAAAAAAAAATTAATGTAAAATGCTTTCTCCGTTGTTCGTTTTTGAGAAAAGAAAAAAATACCGAAAAAGGTACACCAAATGAAGAACTTAACTCTCAAGCCAGCTTAAGGCCGTGTGTCAATTGAATTAAAATGTTGGTTAAATTTGATCCATTTTTATAGGGGTGAATAAAATTGAAGGGTTTTGCTGTGTCAATTGCATAAAATGATTGTTTTTTTTAAATACATTTCCCATTGTCATTCCTTGCGTTAAGGAACCTGTCCGAGACGATGTCAACCTATCCAAACTTGTTCAGATACCGTGATTTGTTGTTGCAATAGCTTTTTTTAAAAAGAATACACCTGAACTGCTAGTCAAACGTCATTCCCATACAAAAGTTGCATTGAAGATGGTTGCACCGATTAAAAGCCGATTTGATTTATCTATTGTCATTCAACGAAAGTGATGATGAGGATTGCTACACTGAAAATGTGCTAACAATGCTAACAGAAAAATGTTTTTATGTTTCGTCTATTGAAACCCTTATATAAGCCATGTTTCTTGAGAACGTGACTAGCAACTCAGCAAAATGTTTACATGCAAAACAATAACAAAACAAATTATTATAAGCTGTGTTTTTTGAGAGCGTGAATAGCCACTTAGTAAAATTTTTACATGGAAAACACAGACAAAATTCTCTATATTAATTTGTTTTGTTATTGTTTTGCGTTTGAAAATGTTGCTGAGTTGCTAGTCACTCTCTCAAAAAGCACGGCTAAAGAAAATTTTGTTTTCCGTGTAAAACTTTTACTGAGTTGCCAATTGTTGTTAAATTCTCAAACTCGAAATGTAGGATGAGTTTAACTTTAATTTTATGATGTTGGATTTACTATCCACGAAACACAATTGGATTTACCGAATCCAAACAATAATTTATTTAAAAGAACAAATGCACTGTGACAGGTGTGCGTCGCGGCGAAAGAAAATTAAAAGTGAATGACAACTGTCAACTGGACGATGGGCGCGTTTATTGAATTCCACAACAGGCAGCACAAATGGTGCTGCCACCACGGTAGCTCAGCGATGGGGTGTGTTCAGCGACGTGTGGGTTTTTATTAATCGAATAAACTATTCGATTAATAAAAACAAGGATAAAAAAAAATTGATACTAGAAAAAAAAGGTAAAGTGAAGTACAGGGAGTACTATCACAAAGTGGGCGCCAGTGATTTTTTTTTTCGAAAGAAAGGAAATCACAAACCTTTTGAAGCGAACAACAACGACGAATCTTAAAATTAATTTAAAGAACAAATTTACATTTTCGAAGAGTTTTAAATGAATTTAAAATTGTTTGGGAAACCTTTACGTGTGGGATTTAAACCCAAGATCTTTTCAGTTAAAATTATTATACACGAATATTTTAATAGGCTTACGGAGAACTGTTTAGCCACAAAAGAACAAGGTAAAACTGGGCCGTTAACACCGAACAAAAGAAATAAATAACGCGTCCCAAAAATGTATTGAGTTTGAAACGAAATTAAACTGAACTATGATTTAACCGGGCTAAAATTAAATCAATAAAAAAACACCATCGGAATTTTATTCACTTGAACAATAATTAACCAAAATAATTTTATCAAATTTTCAACTCTACTTATCTGTCTTATCTATCTACTTATCTGTTTTTTACTCCTCTATCTCCTCGCAATTTTCCACCTAGTTTCTTCGCACCTCGAATCCCTTTACTTCTAGAAATATTTCCAAACTTTATCCTTTAATTTCCGACTTTCCTTTTCAATAGTTTCCAATCTTTTTCTCGATCTTTTTGCTTTCTATTTTCCTCGAATCTTTTTTTCTTCTTTTACAACTAGTTGCTGAGTTAGCTCTCAAAAAACACGGCTATAATAAATGTATGTCCTATGTCTGTCTCTTTTCTCTGAATTTCTGTCGATTTAAGTCAAGTATTTCAAAGTTCATTTACAAAAACAAAAATTACAGGACTTCGGAATGAAACGAAGAAAATAACATAAATTCAGAGTAAGGGAACAGGCATGAAATTATTTCCCTTACGGAGAACTCCCTTACGCGAACAAAATTGTTGCCACCGTGTCGCTGTCCGCCTAAGGGAGTTTTAGTCATCAATGGTAGATATAAGCCAGCATTATAGACATTATCCAAGGGGACTCTTGAGCAGAGATGGGAAAACCGGCCTGTTAAAACCGAAACTGTTTTTTCGTTTCGGTTAACCGTTTTTTGCCGTGATTTTTCATCTCGATTTAAACCGGTGTTTTTTTTTCTAATACCAATCAACCGGGTGAATCGTTTTTTTTTTACTAATACTTCATTTATCCCACTGACATATTGGCAATTTTCTATCAGTATACTGACAAGAGAATGAGAATATTCATTCCCTAGTCAGTTTAATGACAGAAACACTGCTAGGGCTGGCCACGAGACGAGAAAAGTCTCGGTCTCGATCTCGAGACGAGACTGCCTTTTAAGCAATCGAGACGAGACGAGAAATTCTTATAAATTAAAAAATCCAATTTCAGTTAAATATTTATTTTCTTCTGCACATATTCAAAATATAATCGAAAATATTTCGTTCCAATAATAAACAGCTTGTCCGGAAATCGTATTTTTCGGAGACGAGACCAAGACGAGACTTAATTATACGAGACCGAGAAGAGACTGAAAATTAAAAGTCTCGCAGAGTCTCGTCTCGCGGCCAGCCCTAAATACTGCCAATTTTCCAATAGTGTAAATGAAGCATTTGACACTTCTGTTCACCATTTAGAGCTTGCATCCGCTCCTGAAGTTCCAGCATGACATCACCATAGCGCTCAACAAACATCGTGTCACCGTTGGATGCTTTCTGGATGTCGTGAAAGCATTCGACAGCGTATGGATTGAAATCCTTGTTCATAAGCTTCACGTATTACATTTACCCCAGTCACTAATGAAAATTCATTTTTTTTTTTCTTTCTTCCAGAAAATTCTACGTACAAATGGACAACTGCAACAAATCACAAGTGAAGAACAAAGCCGGAGTTGTCAAAGGCTGGAAGCTAGGCTCCTTCCTCTACAGCCTCATGACATCTGACCAGCCTGTGCTACCTGGATGCGAAAATCTCCTGTATGCTGATGACTCCCTTACGTATGCCACCTCGATGACTCCTCGGGGTAGCTTTATGCAAAGTTGAGCACCACGTCAACTGACTGTACGCCTTCTACAGGAATTGAGGCATCCGAATAATCACCTCAAAATCGCGGCTTGTGTGCTTCAGAGGACCCAGTAGAGGTAGTTGCAGCGCAGCCAATTGCAGAAGTCTAGTTCTGAAACTTCCGGACGGATTTTCAATAGCAGCCAAAAAGAACGTAAAGAACCTATAGGCATCCACTTCAACGAGTTGTTAAGGTTCAACACTCACGAAACGTGCTCAAAAAAGCGAACTGGGTCTTCCACCGACTCCACCCATTGATGAGAAGCAGAAACGGACTAAGCCGAAGAAAAAGCTTCTTATGAACAAGCAGCTCCTGTGGCCCGTAATCAGCTATTCCTTCCCAGTCTGGTGCTCCATCTCGAAGACGGCGATGAATGAACTTTAGATGTTCGAAAGAAAGCTACTAAGGATTTGTGCCAACTGGGTCCTCCACCGACTCCACCCATTGATGAGAAGCAGAAACGGACTAAGCCGAAGACAAAGCTTCTTATGTTCAAGCAGCTCCTGTGGCCCGTAATCAGCTATTCCTTCCCAGTCTGGTGGTCCATCTCGAAGACGGCCATGAATGAACTTCAGATGTTCGAAAGAAAGCTACTAAGGATTTGTGCCAACTGTGTCTTCCACCAACTCCACCCATTGATGAAAACCATAAACGGACTAAGCCGAAGACAAAGCTTCTTATGTACAAGCCAGCTCCTGTGGCCCGTTATCAGCTATTCCTTCCCAGTCTCTTTGTAAAGACGCTCGTTCCTGTGATGTCTCATTCACTGCCGGTCGAAATGTAGTCCGGTACAAATACTTAGTAGCTTTCTTTTGTGCTCCATCTCGAAGACGGCTATGAATGAACTTCAGATGTTCGAAAGAAAGCTACTAATGATTTGTACCGGACTACATTTCGACCGGCAGCGAATGAGACATCACAGGAACGAGCGTCTTTACAAAGAGACGGACAAGAACAACATCCCCCTAGATAGGTAGGTACCTACTGCTTCAAGCAAAGAAGCTAGCTAGTAAGACTCACCAACAGTTACCCAAATCAACTGATGAGTAGAATGCCACTCAGCACCGACACCCTGAGCCGAGATACATATCTCAGTACGTTGGGTATATTTTTCTCCATTTCCAAGCGATAGCGTAGGTAGTGTAGTGGTAGGAATATAGAAAGGTTTAATCGTTGAGTTATTCTTCTTAGACACTTTCATTCACATTAACAGCTCGGACCAGGCCACAAGTCCCAATTTTTTTTTTTTAAACCAAAACCGGTTTTTTTGTCTAATTAAAACCGCCACGGACAAAAACCGAAAAAAAAAACATAAAAATCCTCTCGAATTTAAATGTCTTTACACATAAAATAAGACCCCTAACTTAATTTCTGAAAACAATATCATCTTTTTAACTTAAAAAAAAAAAAGTAAGTTATAATAAAACGTTTTCTTGACGGGTATAGCTAATTGTACTTATAATTTGTATGTCTATTGAAATAACACAGAAAAAAAAAATCATATGAAATTACGAACGAAATTCAATTTCCTGGAATCATTCATTTTATTTCCAAGGAATAAATTTGATTTCAAACCATAAAATACGAATTACCATATGAATTACTTCAGCCACTCGAAAAGTTAAGATTCAAATGATTTCACAAGAAGAGAATCAAAGGATTACTTTCCTTAAACAGCATCACATAATTCATTTATTATTTTGTTTTGTAGTTTAAAGAAACTTAACAAAACCATTTCATTGAAATTTCAACATTTCCTAGAGGCATTCAAATCCGAAGGCGAAGATCTAAGGAACGCTTAAGCTTAGATACGTGAATAACGTAGGTACACACATATCTATTAAATACTTAATACCATTGTTTTCAGGGAGAACTAAAGATTAAGAAATCAGCTTCTGACTTCACATTATGTATACTTACATATAATGCTTTAATGTACAATAATATCTAAGGATTTAGGTATTCACATCCATTATGCTAATTATTATTTGTTATCTCGTGCTTAGAACGTATGCGTTTGTTTGCATTTAATTATTTAATAAAATCAAGTAACCACTAACTGGTAAGAAGAGCTGGTAAGAATAAGTGAAATGAAATGAATTTAATAAGATTAATGCCACCAAACATCCTTGCAGCTTTTTAATTCTCATAGCGAAAGCGAGACGCACGGGAAAGTGAAACAGCTTCGCCTTTGAACTTTCCCTTGAATGACATTCGATTTGAGATTGTTCTCAAAAAAACGCGTTCCGTTACAAAATTTCAGTTGACCAATTTCAAATTTTGGGGCGGCAGGCGCGGAACATTCAAAGGAATCAAAGATTTAGTGGCTTCGTTTTTATCTATCAAGGATTCGACGGATTTGTATAAATGTAACTCATCGGGAGGCAATTTGATTTTGAATGACTTGTGATCGACATTCCTTTTTTAAGCAGCCGATTTTGCACTCAGCCAATCGTGGTCAACATAATTCTGAGCAATATTTTGGAAAATATTCATAATAAGCTCTTCCGGCATCGTCTTCGTATATAAATTGGCAAAATCAGTGGATATTCAATGACTTAGATGACTGGAATCACGCCATTGCCCTTCGCCAACAATCAACTGGAGAACTCTGCAGCGGACGTGGGCTGGTCATTTCGTAAGGCAGCTCGCATGTTCGTTTTCAATTGCAATTTCTTCACATATCTGAATAAAGCTGAAGCCTTCAGACAAGTGTTCAATTTATCTGCCGGAGTTGATCATGCAATGACAGGTAGCGTATGACGATAATCACCTAAAAGTAAATTCATTGCGGCACCGAAACGTCATTCATCATTTTGTTTATCTTTCAAAGTACGATTCAGGGCTTCCAATGTGTGTTTGTGAGCCATTGTGCATGAACTCGTCCCCAATAACGAATAGCAGTATGCAGTAGTGGATCTAGGATTTAGCTGTGAAAGGGCCCTGGGGGCTCAAACTTTATACTTACATTTCAAATAACGAAATTGGTTCTAAAATTAAAATTAAAAAAAATTGCCACTATGCTTCACGAAGTCAATGTTTTGAAGATTTTTAAAAATTCATCTTTTGGTGCCCCATGCTACTCATGTCCCAATTTTGAAAAATTCAACAAAAAAAAAAAACAGAAAATTTGTGTGTGCGTCCCTTGTAATTGGAGACAGAATATTAAGTAGTGGACCAATTTTCTTCAACTTCAAATTTGGAACAAAGCTTTATTATGTAGGTACATTATCGTCTATAGGAGAATTTTTGTTTAACGTAGAACAGACAGCTGCCATTCGATTTTTTCGTTTTTTTTTTTAATTTTGTCAGAAATGTTTTTACGAATTTGATTAAACTTATCCTGAAATTACCCAAGTGATAAAATACCGGATTATGACATTTTTTTGAGAA
This sequence comes from Melangyna quadrimaculata, assembly GCA_949320155.1. Lineage (NCBI taxonomy): Eukaryota > Metazoa > Arthropoda > Insecta > Diptera > Syrphidae > Melangyna > Melangyna quadrimaculata. The sequence goes on along the minus strand of OX439485.1, from coordinate 52,563,732 downwards.
AATTGTGCCAATATTTTTTGTTCGTGTACCTAAATATTTATAACCAACCAAATAAATTTGTCACTTTTGTACTTTAAGCCAAAAGAAGGTGAATGTAGTTAAACTTGTGTTTTATTAAAAGACTTGTAACAAATAACTTATACCTCAAATTTCAAGCCACGTTATAGTCTTGTAACACAACAGTAATTCAGCAATTTCGTGTCTAGACTTTAAGTGGACCGCCCTTGTTTTTTTTTAAAGTATAATTGCCGTTGGCCTTGGCAGGTTTAAAAGTTAAGTCTCAAGGGAAACAATTGTACTCCCATTTTACATGCGTCTTACGCTGTTAGGCTCAAACCCGTAGTTTGTCCAATTCTCTTTGTGATGCAGCTATCTACGATTTGTTTTCGTAAAACAATTTCCAATTCGATAGTTTTAGAGCTAAGAGCCGAAGATTTTCTCCACTTAGCTAAGTTTTTTGGGTTGTTGTTGCAATTAAAATATTTATTGTTAAGCCCTCACTCAATTTTTTGTTTTATAATTTGTTTTCGGCCTTAGCCCTGAGTTCACTTTTTTAATCAAATTTCTTAAGATTAAAGGTTCAAAAATTCTACTGATTTTGTAAGCTTTTATTGAATTAATACTATCGCATACTCAACATGTAAATTCTTCAGCTCCGATTAATTAATAAGCCCCAAGCTCGTTTTGTACGGGCTTTTATTTAATTCTCTTTGGACTCTAGCCCCAAATTTTTGTTCATCCAATTCTTTTCGGACTTAGAAAAAACCATACAGAAGGTACATGAATATCAAACTTTAGTGGTTAAAAATATTTTAGAAAAATGCAAAACTCACGTTAATGTGTTGTTGTCTATCACTCAATTCATTTTAGAAATCGGCTCTAGGGGGGGCTTTAGCCCCCCCTGGATCCGCCACTGGTAGAGCCTGATTATACGGTTCGTTTGATAGTGTGAACTCACTCACGTTCTTTGTTCAAAATTTGTTTTGATACGTAAAACGAAAACGGTAGGACGATATCGTTTTCAATATTGCTATTTCTATCACTTCAGTACCTAGATACGAATAAAGACTTTTTTTTATTATTAAAGCCTAGTACTCAGCTCGAGTGTAAATGAAATTTCTATATAAAAGTGACACTTATTTCACTGCGATAGAATTCAAAACCAGAGGTGAGTACCCAAATTTGAAAATGAAATGTGAACCGGTTCAAAATCAATTTCATTTCCCAATGTACGACCACTGGGAAAAACAAATAAAAGTGTGGAAAAGTGTGACATTTGTCAATTAATTTATTTAGCTGATAATAAAATTAAAAATATATTAATAAAAAGCCGAAGGAATTATTTTGGATCTGACAATAAATTATTTTTGAAACGCTTGTGCTCTGATAGGCCAAAATCAACAAACTTTGGAATTAATACAGTTTTCTTTATTTTTTTTTTTTTTTTATTAAAAATTCCTTCAATTTGATTGTCATAAAAATCAATATTTTTTTCATTCAAAGTGAGTATCAAATATTAGAAAACTGAGGACTGAAAATTCTCGCGGAGAATCAATTATGGATTCGTAATGAAAGTTCACGTGAATTTGAACCGCATTTATTTTTACTTGCGATATACGTAGTATAAAGCAAGTTTAGGGTTAGTGCAAACAAAAAATCGAGATAATAATTTTCCCTAACATTACGATGATAGAGAACTCAAAAAAGTGGATCTCGCAATTCTATATGTCGGTCTGTCCGTCTGTCTGTCCGTCTGTCTGTATGTACCTTGACCTGCAGCCTTAACGGCTGAAGCGATTTTCTTCAAACTTTGGACTTAAAGTTCTTATAGGATTCCCTAGAGGGGAAATTGAAATTTTTTTTAGCGTAAAAAATAACGGTACCTGTCGTACAACCAATATACAAAAATTGATTTATTTCAAAAACGGCTCTAACGATTTTAAAAAAAAAAATTATTAAAATAAATATTTTAGTAGAAAACAAATTTGTATAACGGTTATTAACGGTTTAAAATTTCTCGGTAACTACTACACCGATTTCAACCAAAATTTGTATACAAAAGTTCGCTTAGAATTTTAACAATTTTGCATATAAAAATTTTTGAAAAAAATAAGTTTTGGATTTTTAAAAAAATATTGAATTTTTTTTTTTTGAAAATTCAATATCTTGAAAACGGGCCAATGATTTTTTTTTTAATTTTGTGAAAAATTGTATTTTATTAAATACTAAAAATTGGGACACCAAATTTTATTTTAAAATATGTTCAAGATTTTTTATATATACAAAAATAATTAAAATAAAAACCGCTCTAACGATTTTTGAATTTTTTTTTTTTTCATAAATTCATATTTATTAAACAAATCAGATGGCATACTTTTTTTGAGCTCTATCTATTTTAGCTATTAATATAACTAATTTTTTATTAAATGATATCATAATGTTATGGAACCTATAAATATGTATCAACCTACATTATGTTTATGTTGAGAATGGTCAGCCGTCACCAAGCGATACCATCGGGTGTTGACCTGATCGTGTTACACATTATCATAGTCGGTCGCTATGCACCAAGTGCATTAAAATATTTGTTTATATTGATTTTTGTTTATGACTCCACTTACATATATGCTTCACATTGACTGAGCAATTGGAATGCCTTTAAGGAAATGCAACGAAGGTTTATTTTGTCAAATAGACATTTAATTCTTACGTCATGTGAAGAGGTGTATTTGTAGGTCATAGGCAAAAGTCAATTCATATTCCAAGAGTGTGATAAATATATATTGAAAGATTTATGAAATTTGGTTAAATTATTTTAAGTATAAATAGGAAAGATTTTTGAGAATAAATTTAGTCTAGTTTTACAATTACATAGAACACGACTCATTTTCATTTGCGCCTGGAGAGCTCAGATAACACTCAATGTAAATCGTGCATTTTATATGCTCGGAGATAAAAGCGGCTCTTGAAGCTAAGAAAAACCATCGATATCTCGTAACCAAACAACCCTTACACCATATTTTTTTTTTAATTTTCAAAAGGAGTTATATTTGTTTTTCAGCTGCTAAACGGGCCTAAAAAATAAAATGATTCTTTCGAAAAACCTAGGGGAATGTCCTTGTATTTGTTTTTTTTTTTTTACTTTAGAAAACGCAATCACAAGTCATTGGGCGATCACACACTGGCTGAGTTGAACTAAAGCCAGACTAACTTTTCCTTCAATCGCACACGGGGTGAACAAAGCTGGCTTAAAGTTCAGAGTACATGAACCGGCTTTAATTGTAGTAGTAGGTACTTTTAGTTTGAGAATCAAAAAAAAAAATATTTCATTTAAAATTTCCAGTTTTGCATGACAACAGATTTGTTTATTTTGCCTAAAAACAAACATTTTTGTATGTGTTAGTAATTAAAACTTTGTTAATTTGGCGAAATGAGGATGAACATTTTAGTCCCTTCATTCCTCACTCTTCACCTCCCTCGCCTACAAACTTTTATTTCCCCAGTTTAGTCCGGTTCAAAATTGAGCCTGTGTGTGATGACCCATTTACAATATTTATTTTGTTAAGATATCGCTTAGGGTTTAGAAATGTGAGGTTTTTGTCATTTATCTCGGTTGCATATTTCCCGTAGATAGGCCCGTTTTGAAAGTTAAGGTCACTCTATTTTATGCCACCTTTGTTTGGTTTGTTAATTGAAGAAAATATAAAAATAATAATAAAATGCGGGTTAATTCAATTTGCAATGAGACTCTGACCGAGTTTCGAATTGCAGGCAAATCCTTGCATCGACGAGTAAATTTGTTTTTGAAGTGAAACTTCTTTGGTCGCGTTGAGAGTGAAATTTCAAGTTTAAATTTTTGTGAAACGAAAAAATGTAACGCCACATGTGCAACGCTGAAATCATTGATTAGCTAAGTGGTGGAAGGTAGAGTAAAAGTAAAAATTTTTATTGATAGGCTAATATATTTTATATTGCAATAAATTTGGATTTTTTGATAATCTATATTATTGTAGCAGATAAAAGGGAAAATGTCCTTTATGTCTTTTTTCTAATTGCGTTAATTAGAATGTTAGAGTTTTGAATTTTTTTTGGTGGATAGATAATGAAATTCTAAGAATCTTACTAGTTTAAGATTTTTGTCTATTTCCTACTGGTATGTGGATATAAATTATTTTAAAAATTTTATCTCAAAATAGGCTAATTTCAAAAAATTGAATTAAATCAGGAGAGTTGGCTAAAAATTTGAATTATATATGGTTGCAAAATATATAAAACAAAATTAAAGTTGTCATATACATATTTTTGATTTTGCAGAGATTTTGAGTGTAGGAATTTTTGGAAATAGTCGGAAAACCTACTCAAATAAACTGATTTATATCTTTCAAATAATGTTCACCTTTTTTTACTTTAAATATTCACCATTATTATTTAATTTTCAAGCTTACAACCCCAACCCATCGATCATCTTGATATAGAACACTAAGCTGCGTCTTACTCATATAAGCTTAATATCCCTATACATATTCAGATTTGTATATCGCCAAAGAATTTTGACTTCTGCCACGAGTACTGAGTTACACGCGCGCTTTTTTTTTTGGCATTTGGTTTTGCCAGCTGTTTTTTTCACATATTGTTCCGTATCCAGCTTTCGTCGTTCGGAACCTTATCAGACACTAACGTATCTCAGATACCATATCTGCCTACCACCCGAACGCGGCCATTGTTTGATTCCCAAACACCAGTAATGTCATATCATTCAAAACTAAATTATGATTTACCTATCCCTACCCCTACATACTTCGCGGATGAGTTATATTATGCTAATTATAAAATTAATCCGTTGACACATAAAGTGTCAAAAGTTTATTCCTAATTCATTTAAACTCAATTAATTTGGGAAAACGAAATTCTCTAAAGCAATTTGAATGCAATGAATGTTAGTAAATAAATGATTATCTATGAACGCCATATTAGTACGCTGCGACGCGTAAGTAGGTATAGTTAGGTATATAGTATGACAGTATGTCATCATGCCGTTTGGGGGCTCATAACAATGCCTATGTGTCATGAATTTTTGAATAGATCACAAAATAGACAGAAATTATAACAAATTCAAATGGGAACTTAATTTAAGTGGAGCCTTGAAAACTATGTAGGTAATTATTTACACTCCTTTTCAACAGAGCGCTACATGGTGTTTTCCGATGAAAATAAATTAAATTAAGATGGTCCATATAAGTATAATTATTACTTTCATTTCTTATGCCGAAACTATCAGACCAATTTGAATCGGGTTCCAATATTTTATTTTGTAATTCCCTAGAGCAGCGGTTAATTCGGTAACTCGTTGACGACTTTTGGCTATTGTACCCGGACAAAGATTGGTTTCTGGAATGTGAAGACGCTTCTTGACGATGGAAAAGAAGGTCCTCAGAATGCCAGATTCCTGCAACTAGAGAAGGAATTCATGCGGTATAGGTTGGACATCTTAGGGATAAGTGAAGTTAGATGACTGGGCTCGGGGAAGTTTAAGTCGCCAACCCGTAACACTGTACTATTCTATTCCGGAAAAACACCTGGAAGTGCTCGGGAATCTGGCGTTGGATTGCTGCTTTCCAAAACAGCTCTCAAAACCTTAATTTCCTGGGAGCCTTTAGGTGACAGGATCCTGAAAGCCAGGTTCCGGACTAGAGTACGTCGCGTCACCATCATACAGTGTTACGCCCCAACTTTGCTCTCTTCTGAGGAGGCCTTTTATAACCGGCTGAGTGCTGCTTATGATAGCGTTCCACGAGGTGATATAATTATGGTGATGTGAGACTTAAATGCCAAGGTTGACAATGACAACTCACTGGGCTAAGGCATGTCATGGGAAAACATGGTGTTGGTAACCGAAACGACAATTGCGAACGATTTGTCGATTTCTGCAACGCCAACGGCCTTGTTATTGGAGGGACCATGTTCGAGCATAAGGCGATTCACAAAGTCAGTTGGGTGTCGACTGACAGACAAGCAACTTCCAACCAAATTGACCACTTCGCGATCAGCCGGCATTTTAGAAGCAGTCTCCAGGACGTCCGTAACAGAAGAGGTGCTGACCTGAGAATAGCCCGGGACCACCATCTGATGGTTGCTACCGTAAGATTGCGTACAGCTGCAGTTCGGAGATCCCAAGGAAACTCTCGAATGCCCAAGTTTAACACAGATAGACTAAAGGATCCTGCAGTGTGCCAACAACAAGGGGACCACCTTTCACAAGGATTGAACGCAATCAGCAGCACGGAAACCACATCCATCGAAAATCATTGGTGTGCTGTGAAAAATGTGTTCATATCCGGTGCTGAAAGTATAGTCGGCCGGTTGCAAGAAAGAAATAGTGCTTGGCTTTCCGACGAAACTTGAGCAAGGATCGAAGAAAGGAAACACCTTAAAGCTCGCATCGCAGCTACCCCAGCAGCAGGGAGAAACGAGCTTGAGTCTACGTACCGCACGAAGATGAGGGAAGTACACCGTAGTGTGTGACGTGATAAGCGTAACAACATCAACGTATTGGCTACAGAAGCAGAAAAAGCCGCTAGTAGGTGTAACAGTAGGACCGTCTATAGAATTACCAAAGAGATCACTGGTGTCCAGAGCTCTAAACAACACCTGGTTAAAGACACAAACGGATCTCTGCTAATTTCGGATGAGGATCAGCTCATAAGGTGGAGGGAACACTTTTCTGCGGTTTTAAACCACGTTTTCGTCAGTGAATTGAACCCTATTCCCACTGAGCTACCCGAAGTAACAATTTCCCGAATACGCACCGTACTCCCCAGTAAAGAAGAAATTATCACCGCCATCAAAGCACTGAAGAAGAACAAAGCGGTTGGACTTGACGATATTCCTGCAGAGCTCTTAGGAGCAGCCCCAACAACATCGAGCGAGCTACTGCACCCACTTATTAAGAGAGCTTGGGAAACAGAGAGCTTTCCTGAAGAGTGGAAAAAAAGAATGATTGTCAAGCTCCCAAAAAAAGGAGATCTAACACAGTGCGAAAACTGGAGAGGAATATGCGTTCTGCCTGCAGTAGCCAAGATAATAGCAAGGATAGTATTGGACCGAATTAAAGACCACCTCGAAGACACACTCGACGCCGAACAAGCACGTTTCCGCCCTGGATCTTCCTGTGAGGATCACATCAACACCTTGCGGATCATCATCGAACAGTGCGTTGAATATCGACCACCACTTCACCTGCTGTTCATCGATTTTGAAAAGGCGTTCGACAGTGTCAATAGAGAATTTATTTGGCTTGCTTTGCGCAGGAGGGGCATCCCAGATAAATTGATTGCTATTATCAAGGCTACATATGATGGATCCAAGTGTCACGTTTTGCACAAAGGTAGGCTGTCAGAGGAGTTTGAAATCAAAAGTGGAGTTAGGCAAGGTTGTATACTGTCACCAATACAGTTCCTGTTGGTGATAAGTGACGTACTGCACGCAGCTTTGTCAAATGGAAATGGAGGAATTCAGTGGACTCTGCAATCTCACCTCAAACATCTGGACTACGCGGACGACGTATGCTTACTCTCTCATAGGATCATGGATCTCCATCAAATGACAACAAGAGTGGAGAGAGAAGCAGAAATCGTAGGGCTTAAGATCAACTCGGCAAAAACTAAAAGGATCAGCCCTGGAACTTCCTCATCAATCCAAGTAAATATTTCTGGTCAACCGGTAGAGATGGTAGAGGATTTCCAATATCTTGGGAGTATTGTCTCTACGGGTGGCGGAACTGAACTGGACGTAAACAGCCGAATCAGAAAAACAACGGCTGCGTTCGGAATGCTGTCCAAAATATGCAGAAACAACTCTTTTAGCTTAAAGACCAAGCTACAACTGTTCCGCTCCAATGTTGAATCCGTTCTGCTTTACGGCTGCAGCACTTGGAAAGTCAGTGACACTGTCACTAGAAAGCTGCAAACCTTCGTTAATAGATGTCTACGAAACATCTTGAGGATTTTCTGGCCCAACCGTATCTCTAATGCCGAACTTCATGCGAGAACGGGTCAGGAGCCCATAGACTTCATTATACGAAGAAGAAAGTGGCAGTGGATTGGCCATACGCTTCAAAAAGGCGATCGGTGCATTGCATCTTAAGCAATGCAGTGGAACCCGCTCACATAGGTGGGAAGACAAGTGGGCCGGCCTAGAAGTACATGGCGAAGAACGGTCGAACAGGAATCGGCACGACTGGGGAAAAGTTGGAGAGAGCTAAAATATATTTCAAGAAATCGTACACGATGGCGCGTAGGTGTAGTGAAGGCCCTTTGTCCCGTAAGGGAAACATCACGGACGAAATAGGTCCGAGGACCTAAGTAAGTAAGTAGAGCAGCGGTTCCCAAAATGTTTAAGCTTTGGAAACCTTAAGAAGGTGCAAATAGATTTCGGAACCCCAACTCTTAACGACAGTAAAAAAATGAAAAAATATAAACTTCAAACACATTTGTACTTATAATTACATACCGGGTAGCTGGGAAAAATTGGCCTGTTTAGTGCGGTGAATTTGGCCAAAGAATGGAAATTTTTTACTCTAAATTTTTTTTAAAGGACTTTTCTAATCTTTTCAGCTTTTTTTTCTAAAAATGTATAATTTAATACATTTAAAATTATTGTAATAGCTTCATTAGGATAAATTAAGAAAAAAAGTTATAAACTTAGTAATTTTTATTAAAAAAAAAACTTAAAAAAAAACTACAGCAAAATAATTTTCACGGCATTTATTTTGCCCCGCGGCATGTATTTTGCCCCGTGGCATTTATTTTGCCCTGCGGCATTTATTTTGCCCCGCGGCATTTATTTTTCCCCGCGGCATTTTTATTTCCCCGCGTCATTTTTTATGCCCCAATGCATTTTTTTGCACCATTGCATTTATTTTGCACCGCGGCATTTATTTAGCCCCGCGGCTTTTTTTTTTTTGCCTCGCGGCATTTTTTTTTTTGCCCCGCCGCATTTATTTTTGCCCGCGACATTATTTTTGCCCGTGGCATTTATTTTGGCCCACGGCATTTTTACTGCCCCGCGGTATTTATTTTTCCCCGCGGGATTTATTTTGACCCGCGGCATTTGTTTTGCCCCGTGGCATTTTTATTGCCCCGCGGCATTTTTTTTCCCCGTGGCATTTATTTTTCCCCGAGGCATTTATTTTGCCCCGCGGCATTTATTTTGCTCCCCGGCATTCATGTATTTTGCCCCGTGGCATTTATTTTGCCCCGCCGCATTTGTTTTGCCCCGTGGCATTTATTTTTACCAGCGGCTTTAATTTTGCCCCGCGGCATTTATTTTGCCTCGCGGCATTTTTTTTGCCCCGCAGCATTTATTTTTCCCCGCAGCATTTTTGTTCCCCGCGTCATTTATTTTGCCCTGCGGCATTTATTTGCTTTTGCCTCGCGGCATTTATTTATACTTTTTTCTGCGATTTTTTTTACGTTGAAAAGATTAGGTGGTGTGGAAGAAGATAGATTTATTTTTATTTGCATTTACCTTAATTTCTTTTTAGATTTAGTTTACGATCTATATTTTTCTGTTTATGAAATCTAAATTAGCAGTTGGTAATCCTACCGACATTTGCACGAGAGAGAAGAGAGAAATATAATACTCGATACGGCAACCATAGAAAATGGAAAAGCTTTATAAAAAAAGAGATAGCTTACTGAGATCCATAAAAGTAATTTATGTTAAATAAATTAGTTTAATAATATTTATGAATTAAATAAATATTGTTTTATGATTTCAAAGTAATTATTTTTATTATTAAAAAATTAAAAAAGTCTTATCATACACCTTGAACAGATTTTTTATTGGGACTCAAATTATTAATTGAAATAAAATTAAAGCTGCGGTAACAATGGTTGTGAGGATACTGAAACAAGATACACAGCCTCTCGCTCGCTTAATGTGTTTATTAAAAACAACACATTGATTCAGAGTTCCCATACGTCAGGAGATGGAAATTCTAATACCTTTTTCTTTGGTTTTTGCTATGTAGCTTTCAGAATTATAGCTTTATAAAAGCTTTTGAGAGCATATATTTTATGATCAAGGAAAAAAGTGTTGTCACTTCGTGTTTTTCTGCTTACATCTTTTCGTTTTATTTCTTTTCTTGGTTAAAATGCTGCTATACAATAATTGTTGAGTATTTTTTTAGGAAGAATAACTATTTGAGCAACTATTTGACTTAAACGTGTACCACCCATTAGTAATATTTGAGGCAATAAATTGGAATTGCGCCAATGGAGACGCTTTGGCAAGGACACTATTGCCCGGTAGATGAAAGGAAATTATTGATCTTCATCAATAATTCCATTTCCATCGTTGCCAATCGATCCGTTGGGTAAGTGTCACAACAACTGACACTAGACATGATGGATTAGCTTTGTTGAATATTTACACAAAAATCTATTAAATCCCCTAAAATATGGTAAATAATAAGCACGACTGGATCGCACAAACTTACTCTCGAAGCTAAAGATTTTGACGTAGCTAGAAATTAATGATGTTCATGTGTATTGTTTCCATAATATTATAAAATCATTAAAAAAAAAAATAAAAATTCATTATTACTATAAATTAATAAAATGAATGGCTAAAACAAATTTGAACTGTTTGACAAACAATAAACCAATCCAATGAAATTGGGAAACAGAGCTGAAAACTAAACTTTTGTTGACCCTGAGATAGTGACTTTTTGATTAAAAAAAAATCCCAAATTTAGAAAGATTTTGACATACGTGAACAGGTCTGGTAATTTTCGATTCAGAACCGTAAGCCGCAATGTCTTACGACGATTCGTTAGAAAGATATAGCAATCCAAAGAAATTTGGAAACAGGGCTGAAAACTAAATTTCTGTCGACCCTCTGGCATCGTGACTTTTGATTACAAAAAAATTTCCCCAAATCGGAAAGATTTATACATTTATGAACAGGTCTGGCAATTTTCGATTTCACAACCATAAACCCTAAGGTCTTCTGACGTTTCGTTATAAAGATACAGCAATTTGGAAATTTGGACCGACTTAAAAATGCATTTTTACAGAGACTGAATAAAATATTATTAAAATCAATGAATGTTTTGAATTGAATTTATTATTGAAATCGTTCTCAACCACAAATCACACATCCAGGCACTATAAATAGTTATGGATATTAAGTAAGTAAATTCATTTATTTCCATTTTGAATAGTTAATTGTATAACAATATTATGAATTTTTGTAGCTGTGGCTTTGCCGTCAGCTCGGTTAGCAAATTACGTTGTTTAATACAAATACATGTATATTTTTAAATTAAATTAACCCTAGAAAGGTAACCTTCGTCGATTCGACGAACATCAATTTTACTTGTTCATTTTTCTCGTTACTCCTCGTTCCGATTGCATTCTATCTCCGTGTAACCCTAGTATTCCCTTAGGGCTTGTGGTGTGTGGGCGTTCGGTGGCGTACCTACTTGGGAAAATGCTTTTTTTTATCGAAAAACGGCACCAATATTCGTCGAAACGACGAAGGTTACCTTTAATGTAACTTTTAGTGCTCGAAAAGCACCAATTTTACCCGCTAATATTAGATCTAATATTGCAAAATTTACTCCCAAAAGTAAGAAACCGTTAAGGGAGGACACAAACAATTTGTCTGTACCTATACAAAACCAGTAGTAGTAGCCCGTAGCGTAATGGTTAGTGCGTTCAACTGTCACCCTGGAGGTCTGGGTTCGCTTCCCAGCCTCGTCCACCTAAAAAAACTAAAAAGTTTTTTGCAGGGCTACTGCCTCTTGCGAGGAATTGACAAATTCTCCAAGAGTATCACTTGCCACGAATAAGTGCTTCTCGTCTAGCCGTTCGGATTCGGTATAAAATTGTAGGTCCCTTCCATTCCTGTCGATAGGCGCACACAGGAATGGTTGAGAGTTGTTAGCACTGGGCCCTGGTTCTTCATGAGCCGTTGTGCCACCCGATTTATTTTTATTTATTCTATACAAAACCACGTATGACTAAGTCAACTTTTAATAAGTGTGATGCTAGCATGTGATGGCGAGCATGAAGTTCACATCTGCACCTAATGATGAAATATATTTTTTTTATTTTTAATTTTTATTTTGTTCTTTTATTTAATGAATTAACTTTAAGTTCCTACTAAAAAAAAAAAAAAAAACACACGTTTTTATGGAAATAAAAATGCAAAGGATCTCAAAACCAATGTGTTCAAAGACCATTTTCGAAACTAATTACTCAAGTTGTTTAAAATAACAATTTTTTTTCCTTTTTCCACAAAAAAAAACAATCATAAATATAAATTATTTAACTTCACTGGAATAAATTAATAACTTTTCTTTAACAGTGCAGTTGAATATCACTTCGTCGATTCGACGAATGGTTACCTGTAGCGTACTAAAAAATATGGTTACCTTTCTAGGGTTAAATAGAAAATACTAGTTTGATATTTTATCATTCAAATTCTGTTATTAATAACACTCTATACGTAGAGAGTTCTTTTAAGAAATTGTACAAGATTTTCCGCTCATATCCGTTCAGAATAACAATTGTTTCATTCATTGTAAGAGTTTTCTTTCCGAAGTAGGCAAGACGCTGAGAAGAAAAAATAGGGCATATGCTTATAAAGTGGAAACAGTCTTCTTTTGATTTAAGATTGCATAGTGAGCAGAACTGGTTGAGACTTCCGTTGTAAGGGCTTCCGTTTAGATCGACGAGTTCGCACCTTGTTTTAAAAATTAAAGATATTTCTCTATAGCTTAGCTGGTCATGAAAGTAGTTTCTAATAAATTGGTGTTAAGCTGAGAGTATAAAATTCTGCTGGCCGAATCACGGGCTCTCACAATTAAACCATCTCTCACAGAATTATCATGCTTCTGAACGATTCGCTTAAATTAATAGTAATATTTGAACAATTAATAAAATTACAATAATTACTGAAGATAATGAAGGTCCTGTATTTCCTAATAATGTTATTAATAAATGCCCTGCAATTATATTTGCAGTTAATCGAACTGCTAAAGTTCCTGGTCGAATAATATTACCAATTGTTTCAATACATACTATAAAAGGTATTAAGATACCCAGCTGTTCTTTAAGCTGATTTAAATTGTTTACGTCTATCACTAGAACTTTTTCACAAGAATTTCCTAAAGCCTTCCACTTTAACAGCCACCAATCCTCGTTTTTCAACTCATATAACATCATTTTATTCGACAGGCGGGTATCCTGATTATGGATATTATTTATTAAATCTAAATGAACATCCAGTAGGCAAGTATTTCAGGTCATGAGTGTGAGTAGTTTAGGGTTGATGTGATATTTATTTTAAATTTACTTGATTTGAATGCATCAATTATTAAACTAAACACAAAAAAAAAAACAAAAACATTAAAACAAGTTGATGTAATTTCTAAATGGCAAAGGATATACACAGACACAGACACCTATGTATGTACATAATAAGTAGATACTTATAAAGTTGTGTGTGATTTTGTTATGTTAATATAATTATGATGATAAATCTGCTCAGTGGGATATTTATTCATTTAAAATGCAGCTCAGTTAATTAAGACACGATGTAGTTTGTTGTAAATCATTAAAATTACACATCATGCTAAAAGTAATTTGAGAATTAACATAAATTATTTAATGTAAATTTGGAATTTGATGTTTGCTATTTTTTAATTCTAAAATCATAATTTCATGTAAACAGTAGTCATTTCATTACTCACATTACAGGTTTTAGTTAAATTTACGATAGAAAAGTTCAAAAATAGATATAACTGTCCCCTAATTCGGTGTAAATGTCACTTTGATAATAAGCGTTTTTTGAATATTCGCATTAGGTTAAAGGTATTTAAACATAATTATGGTCTCTACCATTTGTGTTTATAAAATGGACATGCAATTCATGGGAACTATGTACATGAGTAACAGAAAATTGTTTTTTTTTAATCAATGATTTCCATAACGAACCTTCGTGTGAATATACCGATTATTATTGTGTTATACATAAATCAGTCAATTTTCAATGAATGTGATTTCATCATCATTTTGAGAAGAAAATAAACAATTGGGCGTATTCATAGTCATTTTAGAGCTGGGTCTAAGTTAAACATAGGTTTGGTTGAATTTTCAGACGTTGATTCTATTTTTTTTAGTTATCATTTCAAAATATTTGAAGCTATTTGTGTTTTTATAGTAGTATAGTTAATTATTTAAGTAATTGAACAAAAGAACTTCTTATTCTCGTACAAAGTTAATTTTTGTTATTAGTAAACGTTTTCGAGAACATTCATTCTCATCATCAGGAACCGCTTTGAACTAAAGACATATTTAAAATTAAATACTAAATGCATTTATTCACATTTACCGTTCTCTTTGCTTTTCTTCTAATAACTTATTACTTAAACGCATATGTACCTACTTTAAACAAATTTTTTAAACATTTTAATTTTCTTATTTGACAAATTATTTCATAAATAATTTTTTTAGTTTTAGTCTGATGATGAGAATGAATGTTCTCGAAAACATTAACTAATAATAATTCATGTAATTCGGTCAATTCAAATTCTTTGAATTTCTATGGAAGAAACTGAAGTAAATATAACAATGTCTATGTGTATCATTCAAACCGCAATGATTGACGAGTTGTTGATTTAACTTCTTAATGGTAGTCAACATTTTTCCGAGTCAACAGTTTTCCGATACGTGAAACGTGAGCATACTATGTATATACAATTGACCATTTTTAAAACATGCGAATTCATGCTACAAACTTCCAGCAATTTTCCTTGCGACTTACTAATTCTACATAACGAACGCTAAACTGAAGGCGCTTAAATACGATTGGCAAATCGATTGGAATAAAGGCTCTCCCAAGTCAATGCGAAACATTCGGTGCCGCGGAGAAAAATTCGCCGTTGGTGTGGTTAGTCTCATTTATCCACCATATAAATAAATTTTAGCTAGCGAAAATGGTTCTCCGCTGCGCCGAATGTTTCGCATTAATTTGGGAGAGCCTTAAAGGGAGTCTGCGGAATTAAAACATATTCACCTTTTAATTTTCCGCTCCGACTTTTTCTTTTTTAGATCAGAATCGAACTCTGAAAAGAGTCCAAGCATGCCGAGCATGCTCTGAACGTACTCTGAAATAGAGATGGTGGTTTTTTTCAAAATAACCGGTTTTCGGGTTTTTGCCCTTTCAGTTTAAGCTGCCGGTTTTAACCGGACAGAAAACCCGATTTTTTAAATAACCGCTTTTCCGTTTTTTTTTTTTTTGAAAAAAAAATTACGAATTCGTGCGAGCGTAAATGTGAATCACCTTCCTATATTTCTACCCCTACACTATACTATCGCTTTTAAATGCAGAAAAACCTAACTACCCAGTACACAAACACAAGGACAGATTATGTGAGAACAAAGAATTGCTCATGCGAGCTCTGAAAGTGTCTAAGGCTACGCGTACAGCAGTGGTGCGACAAATAGGGCTGGCCACGAGACGAGACGAGACGAGACGAGAAGAGACGAGACTTCCTTTTAAGCAACCGAGACGAGACCAAGACGAGACTGTATATTTTGACTGAAATTTACAGAGAGTCTAATAAATTAAAAAATCCAATTTCAGTTAAATATTTATTTTCGTCTTCAAACTATAACCGAAAATATTTAGTTCCAATAATCGACAGGTTGTCCGGAAATCGTATTTTTCGGAGACGAGACCGAGACGAGACTTAATTAAACGAGACCGACACGAGACCGAGACGAGACTGAAAATTTTCGATGTTAACGAGACCGAAACGAGACTTACAAAAGTCTCGCAGAGTCTCGTCTCGTGGCCAGCCCCAGCGACAAAGCGATGCGATGCCAGAGGCGATGCGACAAGCGATTCAAGATGCGACCTGGTGCGCACAGTAAAAGCCATTTAGTGCGGCTGTGTTGCTCGTTTGTTTAGTGTCAATAATATGGATTCATCATCAGAAGATAAATTTTTAATTGAAAACTTATATTTATTATTAAAGCACTGATATATTAATATTCTACTCTTTTGATTTGTTTTCTTTAAACGTCAAAACAAACAATATGAGCCTACTCGCACAAACTCGCTTGAACAAGTGGTCAGAAGAGTTTGTGAGCAAGACGCTTGCGATAGGTGTGCGAAAAACTTGCATCAAATATCGCTTCACTGTGCGCACACATACATATAAGAATAAATGTAAATATTTTTTTCGCACGCAAACGTTTCATCGATTCGCTTTGTCGCACCACTGTACGAGCAGCCTAAAGCTGCGCGTATAGTAGTGCGACAAAGCGATGCGATGCGAGAAATGTTTGGGTGCGAGAAAGATATTTACATTTATTCTTATAAACGTGGGCACAGTGAAGCGATATTTGCTGCGAGTGTTGCGATTTTCTCACATACTAATCACAAGCATCACGTTCACAAACTATTTTGATCACTTTTTCTCGAATCTCGAATACCTTCTCGCATCGCTTCTCGCATCGCATCGCTTTGTCACACTACTGTACGCCCAGCCTAAGGGGCTCGTTATAGCGATCAGGAAAACGCATCAGGAAAAGTTGAAACATTATGAAATTGAATATTTTTTCCTGATGGTCGTTTATAGCCAAATCACAATCACGCGTTATGGCCAAATCACAATCACGCGTTATGCCGCTCCGACTTTGACAGGCTTTTGACTGACTTTACGATATCATGTGTCATTAAGCGCGACCCTAAAATTTGCGAAACAGAATGACGTGTCAGGCTTCGGGCTTTGACAAGATAGGAATTTGACAGAATAAAAGATCTGTTTCTTTAAATTAATTTCTCATAATTTCCTTGCGGAAAATGGAGAAGCAAGAGTGTCTCTGTTTTTATATAATTTTTTGGTGTGTAGAAATTTGTGGAATGTTTGAGAAGAATAATGCAGGGTCAAACAAGAAAAGCCAAACAAAGATCAACAACTCCATGAAACGTAAGAACTGTTATTGTAAAATGAAATCATGAACGGATCCATGTTCATGAGTATGTTTTAACACTTGTCCGGCGAAATCCTCACCCACTACTTAAACATCACAAGACCAGCAAATCATTCCGTATATAACATGGAACACAATAGTGAAGTGATCTGTTTATTGAAATTGTACACCTGTTCTAGTTTTTGGTGGGGGAAAGGCACCATTTTTATAAACAAATTTCAATTATAAAAAATAAGAAACCAAAAAAACTCATGCGGTCCCCCATTTTAGTACCAACTCACTCGACAATGCTTGATTTCGGTGATCGGTCGAGAACTGAATAGCATGAATAAATAGACAGAAATGAAGAAAAATCTCAAGTTTGCTCGCTAACTTCTACTATTTCGGGGAGTTGAGAAAATCCAAAGTTAATCAACTCTAGAGTAGAAAATGAAAAGTTGAAAACATCAATGTGGATAAAATGTGAAGTAAATAAAAACTATTTCTCAAGTTGACTGCACAAATTCATAAGTTATATTCAACTTTGTCCCGGTCTACATTAAACGATTTTTCCCGTGTTGAATGAAAAAATCGGCCGAAACTGGAAGGATCATGTCGGCTGTACCTCTCAATCGCACACGATTACAACAACAATTTTTTGTCGGCACTGGAAAAATCGTTCAATGTAGACCGGGACTTTGAGTGAATAAATTTCGCCCAAAAGTCTGTATACAGTCTCGCAATCTTTGTAGATGTTGCAGAATCTGTACATTCTCTCGTCTGCATTTGCACGACGACTTTTGAGTCATGCCTTTTTTTGAAATTAAATATGTGCAAACGAGAACAAAATCTGAACTCACCTTCGCAATAATCTAACAAATTTCGACAAGTCATGGCTCAAAAGTCGTCATGCAGAAGACGTTGAAAATGGACTGGAAAGCACTCCTCATAGACAGAATTTACTTTTTACCCTGTCTATCATCGTATACCTAATAAACTATTATATCAAAATATCATTTCATTAAAATGCAAAACTTACATTATTTATGCATATACATTTTATTGTGCGTTAAGTCACTATGTATTGCAGGTAAATAAAATAGTGTCTTTTAATTTCTATTAAGAAAACCTACATTGAAAAATAAAAATACTCTGGTATCAGAGGTACGCAAACCGGAGTGAATTCACTCTCCGGAACCAAATTCATACTTAATCGAACACTTCCAAAGCAGGGTAGGTACTGACGTCGCTCCGACTTTGACATATTGAATAGAAACAATGAATTCGTATAAAACTAACCAAAATGTTACCTCAGGCGTTGCGTCGCTTCAGATCGTAAATATCGTAATTGATTGAATCAAATACATATAATTAACATTACCAAGAGCAATAAAATAAATCAATTTCCTGTAAAATCTATTCCATATTCTGTTTCATTTCAAAAGAAAAAAAAAAATGTTTGATTCTTCACAGCTGTTTTGTCAGTACCTACCCTCCTTGGACGTGGTCGATTAAGTATGAATTTGGTTCCGGAGAGTAAATTCACTCCGGTTTGCGTACCTCTGATGCCAGAGTATTTTTATTCTTCAATGTAGGTTTTCTTAATAGAAATTAAAAGACACTATTTTATTTACTTGCAATACATACCTAGTGACTAAACGCACAATATAATGTATGTACATAAAAAAGGTAAGTTTTGCATTTTAATGAAATGATATTTTGATATAATAGTTTATTAGGTATGCACTATACGATGATAGACAGGGAAAAAAGTAAGTTCTGTGTATGATGAGTACTTTTCAGTCCATTTTCAGCGTCTGCTTTTGCACGACGACTTTTGTGCCATGACTTGTCGAAATTTGTTAGATTACCAAGAAGGTGAGTTCAGATTTTGTTCTCGTTCGCACGCATTTAATTTCAAAAAAAGGCATGACTCAAAAGTCGTCGAGACGAGAGAACGAACAGATTCTGCAACATCTACAAAGTTACGGAGATTGTATACAAACTTTTAGGCCTTATTTATTCACTCAAAGTTGAATATAACTTTGGGATTTTTACAGTCAACTTGAGAAATAGTTTTTATACACACTAAGGCCAAATTTATTCAGTCAAAGTTGAACATAACTCTGGGATGTTTACAGTCAACTTGAGAAATAGTTTTTATTCACTCAAAGTTAACGTTTTCAACTTTTTATTTGCAACTATAGAGTTGATCAACTTTGGATTTTCTCAACTCCCCGAAATTGTAGAACTTAGCGAGCAAACTTGGGATTTATCTTCATTTCTGTCTATTCATTCATGCTATTCATTTCTCGACCGATCACCGAAATCAAGCATCGTCGGGTGAGTTAGTATTAAGATGGAGGACCGCATGAGTTTTTTTTGGTTTCATATTTTTTTTTTAGGTATAATTGAAATTTGTTTATAAAAATGGTGCCTTTCCCCCACCAAAAATAGAACTAGTGTACAATTTCCATAAACAGATCACTTCAGTATTGTGTTCCATGTTATATATGGAATGATTTGCTGCTCTTGTGATGTTTAAGTAGTGGGCGACGATTTCGCCGGAAAAGTGTAAAAACATACTCATGAACATCGATCCATTCATGATTCCATTTCACATCAACATTTCTTACGTTTCATGGAGTTGTTAATCTTTGTTTGACTTTTCCTGTTTGACCCTGCATTATTCTTCTCAAACATTTGACAAATTTCTGCACACCAAAAAATTAAATAAAAACAGAGACACCCTTGCTTCTCCATTTTCCGCAAGGAAATTATGAGAAATTAATTTGAAGAAACAGATCTTTTATTCTGTCAAATTCCGATCTTGTCAAAGCCCGAAGCCTGACGCGACATTCTGTTTTGCAAATTTTAGGGTCGCGCTTAATGACACATGATATCGTAAAGTCGGTAAAAAGCCTGTCAAAGTCGGAGCGATCTAACGCGTGACTGTGATTTAGCCATTATAGCGAACAGTAAAAAATATGTCAATTGGCCGGCCCAACCACCAAGTTTTCCTGATTGAAATGCACACGAAAAACTTTTTCGTCCGCAATTCTGTCAGTGGAATGAGTGAAATTGGAACTCAAATCATTGGAGTTTTTTGTTCCATTTTGAGGGAAATTACGATCAGCTGGCACGAAAAATGTATGTATTTGTATCAGGAAAATAAATAAATAATTTTTTAACAAAAGATAGTTGTTTAATTGTTAATTTTATTTGATCAAAAAATTCTATGAGTTATTTGTCATCGATTAGTGCAGCATTTGTATTACAAATCGAATGAAAATAGTGCAAAAATCCATTTAAAAGTTTTTCCTGATTCGTTTTCCTGATCGCTATAACCGGCCCTTAATGCTCCATTTACAGCAAATTGGCAGTATTTCTGTCATTCAACTCACAAAAGAATGAATACTGAGAGAAAATTGCTAATCTGTTGGTCATGTAAATGAAGTATTAGTAAAAAAAACCGTTCTCCCGGTTGTTGGGTTTTAGAAAAAAACACCGGTTTAAGCCGAGATAAAAAAATCACCGAAAAAAACCGGTTAACCAAAACAAAAAAAAACGTTTCGGTTTAAACCGGCCGGGTTTTCCCATCCCTACTCTGAACCGAACGTGCCCTGAGCGCTCTGAATTATTTTTGAAATACATTTAAACATTGAGCATTACGATGTCACCTCCTTTCTGACATTATTTTATTTACTGTTGTCATTCTGCTTTCTCCACAACACAAACAAGTACAAGAAAATATTGAAAGGGATAAATTGACAAGAATCAAACAAGCATTGGATTTATTGTTATTCAACAAAAGTGATGATGGGGATTGCTACACTCACACTGATGGGAAATGGAAAATGATTAATTCATGAAATTATCTATTTTAATAGTTATTTATTTATTCCCATATTAATAAACGAATCTAGCGGCGAGTTATCTTTAACTCGCGGATTAGGAGTAGGTTTTTTGTCACTTACGAGCTAGCTAAACCACCAAGGATGGTAGTTTATTGAAGGATTAACTAGGACAAATAAATATACCTTCCATGGTGGTTTAGCTAGCTCGTAAGTGGCCGAAATATTACTCTTAACCCACGAGTTAAGGATAGCTTTGTTTATTAATATGGGGGCCAATGTCTAGCTGCGTTAAAGTTGTTATCTACGAGAGCAAGTTCGTGCGATCCAGTTTGTGCATATTTTTTTTACGAAACGGCTTGACAGATCTTTAAACTTTTTGCTTAAAGAAGTCAAAAGGCATCTTTTCTGTTCAGCTCGTACCTACTTCAATAATTCCGCTGTGCTCCTAATTGAAGACTACTCCTTGAAAATTGAAAGACGCAAATTGACACACTCTGGCAAGATAGGGCGTCTGATACCAACAAAAAAACAAACAATGAAAATTGTAGTAGAGAATTGGAATCAGGGTGAGTAAGCACTCGCTAACCAATGACAAGAGTGGAAACCTAGCATAAGTTGTCAACGGCGTATACAGGGGGGGGGGGGTCACGGGGTCATGTCCCCCCCCCCCCCCCCGAGAACTCAAGATTGTTTGTTGATCTGAAATAATTATTTTTTTTTGTAACCACATAGAAAAAAAAAAGAAAGTTGGTTACTTAGAAACCTAGTAGGATTTTCGATTGTTAATTTAGAATTCAATAGAGAATTTGAATGTTGGTAACTTCAATTTAATAAGAAATTTAATTTTCATGGCAATGGAATATGTACCTACGTTATTTTGTGGTCAATCGATGATTCTTTGGTTTTCTTCCTCGTACCTCAAATTTAACATAACAACAAACTTCTCATAATATGATAATACATTCAAATCTTAAAATATATGCATAGGCTAGTTTCCGTTTTGAGATGACAGCCAAAACCTGTTAAACCAAACAGAAATCAAAGTGCGGAGTTGTTACCAAATTTTCACTCAGTAAAGTAAAAACTAATAGGATTTTCAAAAAAAGAAAATTTTTTTTCTGAAAATAAAATCTTTAAACACATTATAGAACACATACAGAAATTGTTTTGTTTGATTTCTGTATGACAGATTATTTTTAAAAGCAAAAAAAGTGATAACTTTCGGTTTATAGTTATTCTAACCAAAAAATATTAATGTTAACGATTAAAGACAGATATATAAAACTATGATAAAAACCTATTATGAAAGGATTTTGTTTGCACTTATTCAACATTTACGATTGAAAAATATTGTTATTGATTTGGATGTGAATTACTTTTACAAAGTTACCTATGAATCCCATAATGCAAAAGCTAATAGCTATGGTAAAGGAGATTTTTTGGAACTCCTTGCGGTGAACCGTTTGACCAGTCGGATGGAATTATTGACGAAAATCGACTAGGCTCGTAGAATTTAACAAATTTGTTCATTATTTTTATCAGAAAGGCTTAAAAGATGAAAAGATTAGGTATATTTGATGTACATATTTATTTTGTAAGGTGCCTTTCCCTTTTCCATCGGTGGCAGTCTAGAGACATACATTTTTTTCAAATCAGAGGCATATTAAAATCACTCGTGAACTTTGTTCACACTTTTCTTGAAACGCAACGAAAACGAATCTTTGTATTCAATTATAATACGAATATGTAATGTATTTTAGTTTTTCCACTATTGTAAAAAGAGCAATTTACACAAGTGTTCATTTTTGAAAATCAGAGCTATTGTTTTCATTTTCAGTAGTGAATATTTATATCTATCTACTAAAATTAAGAAACAGAAAACAGTGCTTTTTTACTAATTTTTCCTGCAACTTCAATTCGCTGAAATAAAAACTTTGATAGGATTAAAATAAATTCTGAATAAAATTCAAAAGAAATGATCAAGCGAATCCAAAAATGTTTTTCCTCAGTATTTTGACAGCTAGCTAAACTGATTTTTATTGGTCAGGCAACTGGAGATTGCTGTAAGCTGCTGCTGCGGCCCTCCGAAATAAAAAATGTAACAGTCAGGAATAAAAACGAAGAGCGCGGTCACTGGTCAAGCTAATAAAGTTTCGTTCGACTTAGTTGTTCATTTTAATTTTCTTTGGAACCAAAAATGCCATGAAACCGCTCGTGCAGAGTATCGATTGTGTCTTAAGCTGTGTGGCACGTAGCGCCATCCTGTTGAAATCATATATCTTAAGTGTCCATATCATCCAATTAAGGCCACAAGTAGTTGGTGATCATCGACCTATAGCGATCGCCGTTGACGGTGATGGCCTGGCCAGCATCATTTTCAAAGAAGTACGGACCGATGACGCCTCCAGGCATCCCGCCCAAAATCCACACAAAACAGTAACTTTATTTGGATGCATTGGCACCTCGTGAATCTCGCGTGGATTAGTGTCGTCCCAAATCCGGCAATTTTGCTTATTCACGTACCCATTCATCCAAAGATGGGCCTCATCGCTAAAGATGATTTTTCAACCAAAATTGGGATAAACTTCTAACTGCTCAAAAACATCATTTGCACGTGTTGCTCGACGCTGTAACTCACCATGATGATTTGTCTGTAGTAACTGATTGAAAGGCGATATTTTGACCGAAAGTAAAAGAAACAATATGGCCGCCACGAGCTGTAAAAATCAACCCGTCCCTATTGGAAAACCCTTTAGTATAGTTAATTAAGATCTTTTCCCTTTTCTTTTATATAGCTACGCACAGTAAAATATGAAAAAAAAAATATAAGGCACTTGACTTTTAACAAATATTAGTTTGTGTTATTTTTTTTTTGGCATGACCCCCCCCCCCAAGAACTTAAGCTGTATACGCCCCTGTAAGTTGTCTCTCAAAGAACTAGTTTTAATATTTTTACCCTTAACCACATTTAGAGCTTTTTTATTTATTTGTTTTGTATTTCAATTTTAAAAATACAATAATTGTCTATAATGTTGTGCTTTTAGCACACAAATTAACGGATTTAATGAGCAATTAAGCAAATAAATATAATTATAATTTTTGTAGTGGATTGACAAAATAATTGCACCTCGCTCCTATCGAACCCAATAATAACCAACGCGGCAATATAGAAATGAATTGCCAACGGATGCTATTTTAATTTTTTTTTGTTGTTGTTGTTTATGCTAACTTAAATACAAGAACAAACGATAACTATTGTCCAACAAGAGAAGTGATGGTGATGGTGGTTTCATGAATTTCCGTTAATTAATTATAAAATCCTTGGGGTCTTTTGTGTCGTTCACATGGGACCAAAGGAGAAAGCACTCGCTTTCGATTCTATGGCGATTATTCTTCTATGATTCTATGAAAGAAAATTGTGTCTGTGAGCAATTTATCCGCAGCAGGATGCAGCACACTAGGAACTTGTCGATAAAATTGCAATTACAAATAGCAGATGTAGGTATCTCTTTATTATTATACAAAAGAATGAAAATGACATTTAACAAAAGAAAAAAAAACAAACCAAGGCGGAAAGTTTACAAAGATCTGTAAAGAATAATGAAAATGGAACCAAAAGAATAGGAGGTATATATGGCCAGAGAGGGGGGGGGGGATATGTTATAATTTCTTAACTCAAAGATCTTAGAAAATCTTGTGCCGAAAGAAACCAGAAAATACTCGGATAGCTGGATGCTGGAAGCCTCTTGCTCTTGCAAAGGGAAAAAGCTTTCAAGATAATTGAAGGATAATCCGCGAAAAATTCTTCTTCCTAGCTTTCTCTGGAGCTGGATTTTGTTTTTTTTTTTTTATTGTATCTTTGCTTCTAATATCACTTGTTTCAGTTGTTTTATTTTTCTTTTTAACTTTTTTCAAGTAAGAATCTTCAACTCTTGGTGGTTGGTTGCGTTTAAAATGGAATGAAATTTCTTGTTTTTTTTTTGTTTGTTGTTTTGTATTTTTTGCGAAGTTTCGATGTTTTAATTCTTGAATTGTTTCTATGCACCACATGCGGTGTTGGTTTTAAACTTCACACCATGGTTAACAATGTGCAACTTTTAAGTACAGATGGGACAATTTTCTTATGTAGTGGTTAAAAAAATCTACCAAGAGGAATTTTTATCGAACAAAAGTTGTTGCCACAGGTTTACTTTGCAATGAAATTTTATCACTTGAATATAATAAAAAAAAAGTAATTCTCGGGATATTAATTAAAACGACGCTTTTTTCCCTGCAAAATTTTGACTTCTATGTACAAAACTTGTATAGCTGAAGCAGATTTTCGGCACATTTTTAGATCTCAAATATGTTTGTTATCTCCGTCGCTTCAATTAAGCCACTTTAGAATTCAACCAAAAAAAAAACAATGTATTTTATTTATTGGTTTATTAAAAATTAAATGGTTGCAGTGGCAACACTGATTTATATAATGAAATGACTCTCTACAAAATAATTGCAGGAAGGAACCTTAACACGTTTAAATACATGAATCGGGATAATACACACAAAACAAAATTACATTTCGATGGAATTAAAATCACACCATGTTCGCAAAAATGTTAAAGTAGTGTTTTGTTATCTCGTGGATATTATTAAATGTGCACTTTCGCAAGAACAAAACTTCTGTGAGTGGTTTTTAAAGTAGTTATTCGGAAAATAATAATAATTTTAAAACTTGTTTTAGTTGAATGAGTGGAGGGAACTTAAAATGGCTAAATGCTTTCTCAGAGAAAAACTATTAAATAATGAACGTCATACATACTTAAATGTATTACGTATTCCTACAAGAATTTTGTTGAATTTCTAGACTAACAAGTATTTTTAGAATTATTTATTTTTATTGAAGAAATTTTTCGAAAAAATAATTTAAAAATAGTATTCTCCTAAATTGTACCTACTGGTACTGGGACTAAAAATAACTGTAACTATTGGGGGCTATCGTGAATTAAATTTCCCACCGAATTTCACTCGTCTTTTAAAATTGAAAATGCCAACAATTTTCCACATTTCCTTGTAGGCTCGAATTTGGGCAACCAAAATGATAATGAATAAATTCCGAGAGAAACTGCGACTATAATTCACGTTTCCAATTTTCGACGATGGGAAAAATTCTGTGGGAGATTTTATTCACGATAGCCCCCAATCAATGGCGGATCCAAGGGGGTGGCTATAGAGGCACCCTCCCCCCCACAGCTGATTCTCAAAATTGATTGAAATATAGAAATCAATACGTTGCAACGTCAAGGGTTTTATATTCGTCTAAAATATTGCCGAGCAGCGCAGTGAAGTTTGATGGGAGTCAGACAAAATAACGAGGCTAGGCCTAAGAAATTTACATGTTGTGTATTTTATTTTCTAAACCCCAAATGAATTAGGTTGGGGCTAAAGCCTGAAGGTAACATTGTACAAAAGACCAAGGTCGGGGCTACGAATAATTAGCAAGGACAGACAATTGGAACGAAAAAAAAAAGCTCAGGACTAGGGCTTGACAAAGATTGGACAAAAAAACGTGATCGAGACTAAGCAAATAATTACATTAAAACTTACCTTATTCCCGAAAGTTCAAGTTTGGGCTAAAGCTTGAAGAGATAAGAGACAAATGAAACAACAATTTACCCTTAGAACTTAGCTAATTTTGCGAGAAAAACTCAATTGGTGTAAACCCCAGGAGAATTTGGGAATAAGAAATCAAAATCTGAGTTTTCTTTGTGCACTCAGAAAATCATGCAGATGCATATGTGAATATTTGCTACCCGTCTAAAATGACGCGACGTGGAAATTTATTGACAGATTTTTTCAAACCTTGACGTTGCTGAAAACTGAAGGTTTATAATAAGTTAAGATTATAAGTCTATAAATACATCCTTTATATTATATCTCCGCTTACAACAAATTATTTTAAATGTTAAATACAGCAGATGCTATTGTAAAGGGTTTTCCATTAAGGGCGGGTCGATTTTAAAATTTATAATAAAACAAGTTGTATATAAGATATCAATAAGGTTTTATCTTTATTTGAGAGTCCTATCAATGACATTGAATTAATAACATCGCTCAAATGGCCGCCGCGGCTTCGCTGGGTGGCTCGGATTCGAAAGGTCCAGTTTTCGATTACTTTGGCGCATAAATCAGGCTGAATTTTTTTTTTTTTTTTTTTTTAACTTTCCCTTTCAGGAAATTGGAAAGGGTTAAAAAGGAGATACCGATGAACATTTGTTTTGAATGTCTGAATACTGTAATAAGAGAGAAACACAGAGCCAGGTAAAGTATTCCACATTCTTGTGGTTCGACTCAAGAAAGAATCTCTATACTTAACAGTACGTCCGAAGTTGGGCTCGAGGGTAAACTGATGGGCATTCCTAGAAGCGCGAGTATTACGATTGAATTGTTTAAGGGGTGGAACGCAACTGGCTTTTTCACTAGAACACTGTTTATAAAAATAACAGTAAAATAGGGAAAGACATGAAACATTACGGCGGTGCTCGAGAGATGTAATTGTTTCCGTTATAGATCCTTCACCTATCATTTTTAAAGCTCTCTTTTGTATTCTG
Organism: Melangyna quadrimaculata; assembly: GCA_949320155.1. Taxonomy (NCBI): domain Eukaryota; kingdom Metazoa; phylum Arthropoda; class Insecta; order Diptera; family Syrphidae; genus Melangyna; species Melangyna quadrimaculata. Next base: position 52,536,297 of record OX439485.1, on the reverse strand, counting down.
TCCAACAAACTTAATTGAGTTTTTGGAGCTCCTGCCCAGACATGAGAATTGTACTCAAGTTTTGAACGAATAAAGGCTTTGTAGATCATAGCCAGATCAGAAGGGGAAACAAATTTCTTGCATCTAGGGAGAAAACCTAAACACTTAGCAGCGTTTTTGGCGACATTAAATATGTGGTCATTCCACAAAAGGTGGTCTGTGACACACATACCGAGAACTGAGAGCTGTTTGGTTTCCTCGATGCAAGTGCCGTCCATTGATAGCGGCATTGGGAGTGGGTTTCGCTTTAACGTCAGGAGAGAGCATTGAGTTTTAGAAGCATTAAATTCTACGCAGTTTTTGATTCCCCATTGAACGATGCTGTTTAGATCAGAATTTAATGAGCTTATCATACGCTGCCGTTCAAGTTCCACATCCGAAGGACATGGATGTGAATCTGTAAACGAATATGAAAAGCTGAGGGTACTGTCGTCAGCGAAACAGTTTAATGGATTAGAAGTTTCAGACAAAAGATTATTTATAAAAATAAGGAAGAGAGTCGGAGACTATGTTGTCTTTGAGGGACGCGGTTGTTTGCGGCTTATTAGCATAGACCTGCGACTTAAGAAAGCCCCACAAGAAAAAGTCCAAAGGGGTCAAATCACACAATCTTTGTAGCCAATTCACGTCGCCTCGTCGCGAGATAACCATGTCATGAAACCGCTCGTGCAGAATATCGATTGTGTCTTCAGCTGTGTGGCACGTAGCGCCATCCTGTTGAAACCATATGTCTTCGGTGTCCATATTATCTAATTCAGGCTACAAGAAGTTGGTGATCATCGACTTATAGCGATCGCCGTTGACGGTGATGGCCTGGCCAGTATCATTTTCGAAGATGTACTGACCGATGACGCCTCCAGCTTATGAATCTCGCGTGGATTGGTGTCGTCTCAAATCCGGCAATTTCGCTTATTCACGTACACATTCATCGAAAAATGGACCTCATCGCTAAAGATGATTTTTCGACCATAATTGGGATCAACAGAACACCCATTTTGATAATAAAGTTTTATCATTTGCACGAGTTGCTTGACGCTGTAACTTACAATCTTTGGTAACTGATTAAAAGACGATATTTTGACAGAAAAGAAAGGAAACAATTTGGCCGCCACGAGCTGTCAAAATACCCTTTACTTAACATTCAAAACATTTTAAACCAGGGATAGAAGCTGATATAAATGCACAAATAACACGGCTATTGTATAAATGGAAAAGTGGGGATGTCAAAATAAGTTTTTTACTATTAAGGGTGATTCACCTAAGGTGTGACAAAAAGATAGAGCATTTAAGTTGAGTCGAGACAAGAATAAAAATTGTATTTTGTGTATTGGAGAGGGAGCCCGTTTAGGCGTGAGAAAAAAAATTTCTTAAAACAGAAAAAAATCTTGTTAGTTTTATGAGAAAATTAATGAGGAAATTAATTAAATAGTTTTTGACTAAAAATTGATAAGAACATTAAATTTACACTTCAAAAATAGTACTTAATTACATAAAATTTTGAAAACAAATTAGTTTGAACACTTTTTTAATGTTTTTTTTTTCAAAATTTTTAGTTTAAAAATCAATTTTTTAAAAAATGTTGCCAAAAATAACTTTGTTTAAAAAGACTATAAGAGAAAGGTAGGTATTTCTAGCTTTACGAATAGGTATAACATGGATTGCAAATTTTCAATTTTTTAGTAAATTGCCTCTCCCGTCTTAACGGGGGAAAATAGACCCCCCTCACATACGCTTTCTTGTCTCAACTCAACCTACACGCTCTATCTTTTTGTCACACCTTATGTGAATCACACTGTATACCTTTGTATATGTATGTATTTTTGTTATGCGCGGCTAAACTACCTCACCTACTGAAGCTATGGGGGATATTAAATAGATTTACCAAGCCGAATATGGATGATGGCTAGATGATCCTATCTCCACCCTTCCTGGGGAATCTCCGATATCTCTCTTTCGTGAACTAGTTATGTATAAGTCAAATTGTAAATATTATTTTGTTCGATAAATATGCATATGCATTCATTCTGCAAACTTCTTCAAAATTGGGAATAGAAATGTAAAAAAAAACTCCAAACTGCTGCATTGGTCCAAAAAATTCTAGGTGAAAATTACCCTGCCAACGTCACAGACGTCATTTTTTGATTTTTTGTATATGTAGGACCTTTTGATTAGGATACGTCTCATTTGCTTACAACAATTAAGGGTGGCAGGTGCATAAGTAATTTTACTTTTTAAAAATCGTTAATGGTACTGATTCTGATAGCTATTAAGAAATCTTAAGCTTAATATTTTATGTTAACCTTTTGGTACCATCAAAAAAAAATTTTTAATTAAAGATGAAAATACTAATTTCCTAAACGACCCATCAAAATAAAAGACTTCCGCCTATAATCCTTAACTAATACAAAACTAATAAAAATTATAACAACAAATATTTAAACACCTAAACGATGATGTAACATTGCTTATTATGCAATAAACCTTGCTCGTCAACGGACCATTAAATTGTTTCCTCGCACAATGTAAAGTATCGCTCAAAGGGTTTTTATATACTTTACATTAATTGTCCTTTTGTTTTTCCTCATCAAAACTCAAAATTCATTTCACGCAGCATTGCCATCTGCTCTTGTGTTTTTTTTTTTTGCACTGCCCCTGGAAATTATTAGAATACCTTCCGCTTGTGCAAAAGACATAAAAAGAAAAGAAATTACAGCAATTAAGTGCAAACTCATCACCCAACTGCAATGATAACTTTAAAAGAAGCACTTTTATACGTTATTCATTATGCTAATTGGCGAGGCAATCAAAATTCACATTGAAAACTTATTCCTTCCTGGATGACGACGAGGATGAGGATGATGACGATGACGGCCGGCGACGCGACGGTATGGTAAAATATGCATACAAAATGGCCTGCTCCATTGGTTGGCCGCCCTTCGCCCCATCAATAAACGTAACCTACCTATAGGGTAAAAGAACAACCTCTGCACCATCAGGAGGAGTATAGAAATGACTAAGAACTTCGTTCAATACATTTTGCAATAACTAGATCGTGACCCATTAGCAGGATACTAAAAAAGTGCTGCTTGACTAGAGACTGGGACTGGGGACAGCTACACACAATACCGTCCAGTTCATACAGTCGGGAAGTATGCTTCAGAATACAAAGACTCTGATTATAATTTTCGTCATACTCTTAGTGTCGTCATTTTCACTGCCATAGAATCCACTATCCAGCAAACTGGAGCTGAAAGGCTTAACCCAACCGATTTCATTTGCAAATTCGCCCATCCACCATCAGCCGAAATAGTCCTGTACGGCGATATAGAAATAGAATGCTGGACAAACTCATAACTGTTCCCACAGCAGCAGCCGACGAATAGCTGAGGCTCTATAGTTTTGTAGAGAAGCAATTAAATCGTATACTCCTTGCTCGTTATGTCTTTCCTCTGCTTTGGTGTGCTCGCTCACCTTGATGTTCATTTTTTATGGAAATCGCTACAAAGCAAAAAAAAGGTTCAGAAAATTTACACCTAGTATAGGTGATGCAAAAAAAAATAAAAACCCTTGAAGTGGTTCTTCAAGTTTTGTATTGAAAATGTCTTCAAAAGCGTTGGACTTTTAATTTTTTTGGCAAATAAAAATACTCCAGTCGAGTGTCTGAATAGCTTTTATCTTCAAAAAAAAGAAACGTGCAAGTAGGTCAGTTAAAAAAAATCCCTATCCCCAGTATCCTTGAGTGAGGTAGTTCTTGGAAATATCTTAACGACACGACCGACACCTTCAATTTTGTAAACGTTTATAAAAAGTATTAAATTAAGTGTTTTATTAATATCATTATTGGTCGAATTTTATTAATTAAGATGTAGGGCTGTTTTTTGTTTCCAAATTGTTCCAATAAATTGGGCTTAGTTTGATTTCACTGATTTATAACACGAATCACTTGGTATCATAGGGTAGTTAGTTAGGATAATTATCACATTGATTTGATAATGTTTATCTATTACTTTTAAGAAACTCATAGGATGTTCCTACTTACCGTTTACCGAAGACTTATCTTATACTACGTTTTCACTGGACCAAATGAGATAACTTCGTTGCAAATTTCCAAATTATTTCTGGTTTCCAAATGAGCTAATTTCAACCAAATTTGCACGAAATGAGGTAAATCCATCCATCAGCAGTCGATTAAAAAATCTGTAAAAAGCTCTTGCATGAAAATGTCAAAACGCAAAGAGAAAACAACAAAAACAAACGTTTAACTGCCATTCCAAATTCAAAATGAAATGAGATGTCAAACGAAATTAGCAAATATTATAATGAAAACACTTTTTTGTCAAATTCCGAAATTACCTCACTTCGACTCTAATGAAAACGTAGTATAAGATCGAGTGTCGTCACTACTAAACTACACACTACACTACACTTTACTTCAAGTGTTATCTAGAAGTAGAGATAAAATATTTTCCATAAGTGTGTGGACATTTCTAGACAGTTTCTCCAGCTGAGTCATTGGAACAACTGATGACGACACACTTTCCGTGCTGCGAGAACAGCATTTTAGAGTCAGTTGGAGCTCGTGACAATAGTATTAGCAGTTCCAAGCTAGATGTAGCAGTTCCCTAGCTAGAAATAATCTTTAAAGGATGCCTCTCTATTAACTGTGTTCCCGAGTCCTGGACACATAAAAGAGTGGTTATTATGATGAAGCATGAACCCGCGAAGGATTTCCGGGGAATTAGTGTGACTTCTTTCGTGCATAAAACTTTTGAGCGCATCCTCGATACCCATATTAGAGACATCCTAGATCGATGTAAGTCCACGGAAATAGGTATAGTGCGTACCATTGAGAAAACTATAAAGAATTTACTCACTCACTCTACCTTTTTAGATGTAGAACGGGGATTCCGAATCTATCCTATAATCACTTATTTGATTTTGGTTTAGAAGAATACATCAGGAAGTATATCATATCTACCCTCAGCAACAAGAGGATTCAAGCTACGTTAGGTAATACCAACTCGAATAAACACGTTAGTAAAGGAACACCCCAAAATGGGGTGTTATCCTTTCTTCTCTTTGAATACAATTCTGGACAGATGTGGAGTGAAGTGGGTAGCATATGCTGATGATTTGGTTATATTGGTGTCAGGGAAGTTTACTGCTTTGTGTTGAGTGAGATCACGGAAATGGCTTTAAGGAAGATTAGCAACTGGGCCACGAGTTGTGAGAGCAACACTGAATTGATGCTATTTACTTCCAAAACTAAGGTACACTACTTCACTCTACCCCCACTCAAAGACCAAACACTATCACTCTCCTCTAGTGCAAAATATTTAGGTGTCATTGTCAATCCCAAATTAAAGTGGTAGTTAAACATTGAAGAAAGGGTTAAGATGCCTGTAGCAAAACCTTTGGTAAAAAGTGGGGGCTGTAGTCCAAGAAGACCCTGTGCGGTTTGATTGTATAATATCAATTAACTTAGGAAGGTTCAAAGAACTGCAGTAACCAAAGGGGCTATAAGATCCTGCCCAAGCGATGCTTTAAGCGTTTTTCTGCACCTTTTACCATTTGATTTACATATTAAGTTAGTATCTTGCAGCGCGTTAAGACTTAAAGAATCATACTCATGGCTTTCAGTTCATCATCCGAGTCATCCTACGGTTATAGCAATATATCATAGACTTGATTCCAATATGGAAATGTTTTTGATTTCTGTTGACTACTTCACCCCTTAAATGAGTATCAGTAGGTAAGGATTTTAAAGTTAAATTTCCATCCAGAAAAGATTGGAATTATGACGTCATGACGAAAGACTTCGACAAAACTATATATTTACTGACTGCTCAAAGACGAAGTGTGGTTTGGTGCAGGAATCTTTTCTGAGTCTCTTAATGTGTCTAGCTCCTTCGGCTACCCGACTATGATAGTGTCTTTCAAGTTCAGGCGCGAACGCAGGTTCAAACCCCCTCGAAATGTATCAAATTAACTAACTCGCATAAGAATTTCACTCTTAAGGGTTTGTCTCATGTCAAAAAATTGATTGGTGCTTTGCGCTAAGCTTTGTAGCGTTCACATTTTTTTAAATATTTAAATAAAATAAACAGATTTTGATTGTAAATATATCGGGCAAAATATTTATGAGCAATATAAATTTAAAAAAAAATGTTTTGTTCCTTAAAACCACTAGAATCATTCAAAAATCTTAAAATTTAGTTAGGTACTTGCGAAAAGCAATGAGGCCTTTGTTAAATTTTTTATTTATTTTATATTTTTTTCCATGAGACAACAGATTTTGATAAATAGTGGCGACTATATTATTTTTTTAAATTATTTATTTATTCCAAGAAAAATTATAGAAAACTTTGAAAAATAGGGCAAATTTGCTTTGTGGTATATGTACCTAAGTGTAATATTTGATAAAACTTCCAAAGTATAAAAGCCAGCTAAGTCAATTCAACTTTTTTTTTTCAAATTCTGAGGATATGTGCAGATATTTGTTTATTTTTTTTTTATAGTTACAGTAAGTTTTTTTAGACAACAAAAAAATTAATTTTTTTTTTGCCAATATTTTGCGTGGTTTCATGGGGCGAACTGATTTTGGTTTTTTTTTTTTAATTTTAACCTTTTTTTAAGGTAAAGGACCATATGTATTTTAACTCATACTACCGACTTTGAAAAAAAAAATATTATTTGTCGCAACATAATTAAAAATGCATTTTAATCTAATAACATTTGCGGTATAGATATGAGTTATGATATAATTCCAAAAAAAAATTTTTTTTTTGCATTTTATTTATTACATTTAAAAAAGTAAAAAGTTCTTGCACCCACTGTTTATTTAATTTTGTTCTTATAAAAGAGGTCTTTTTTGCATTATTTGACACCAAATTTCTTTGAACACAAAGAAGTTTTTAGTTCCACTTTATATCAGCGTTTAGGAAGAGAATTCTTTGCAAAAGAATTTCAGAATATCGCCCGCCATCCTCTCTCAGAGTTAATTTCTTTTTTTGTGTCTTTGTTTTGTAGGCTTGTGGTTTACAATAACAGAAAATATAAAAACAAAAACTTTTCCTAGTTTTGTTTCTAGTAGGTACATGATATAATCGTGATGGAATCGTGATTTGCAGGCCAGCAAAACAAATTACGTTCGTAAGCATCAAAAGTGTGTACAAAATCAATTCGGTAGCCGGCGGCGTCGGGCAGTTTGTGCTGACAAAAAAAAAACATTCTGCCGAAAAAAAGTAAATTGTGCTGAAAAAATATGAATATTACATAAAAAGGAAAACATGATATACGTAAATGAAATGGCTTCGAAATACGAGCAGGATATATATAATAAGCAACAACAACAGGAAAATTACAAGGCTACATGAAATTCGGCCCCAATGAAAAACGGCCCACACGAAAAATGAAAAGTGGCCCCAAATGTGGGGCTTTTTTTCATAATGAAAAATGGCCCCATTTTCAAAATGGAAAAATGGTCCCAATTTTATGAAAAATGGCCCCAAACAAAATATGTAATATCGCCCAAAAATTAATATAAGAAGCAACGACAACAGAAAATTTTTCCGTCGGTTTGGGAGAGCCTTAAAAGTACCTTGCCTGGCCCACTTCGCGGGTTCAAGGACTTATACTCCCTTTTCGGGTCCTCTGTCCTGCTCACGCGGCTCCGTCGCCGCACTTAGGGTATGCTCAGTTGCCTGGCAGGCGCCTATGTTGTCAGCAGACCTGTATAATTTAAGCTTAAGTACAAGAACAAGTACAATTCCTTGGTACTTAAATTTTTTGAGTACAAGTACAATTCCTCGGTACTTGAACTTAGAAATTTTAAGTACCAGTACCCAGGAATTGTACTTGTACTTAAAATCCACAAAGGAATTTAAAAAAATTGTATTCATTACTTTAGTAATTAAATACTGTACTGAAATACTTTTTCAAATACAAAAGGAATTACCTATAAGTACTAAAGGAATTAAAAGTATTAAAAAAGTATTTAAGTACAGTATTTAATTACAAAAGTAATGAATACAATTTTTTTAAATTCCTTTGTGGAATTTAAGTACAAGTACAATTCCTCAGTACTGGTACTTAAAATTTCTAAGTACAAGTACCGAGGAATTGTACTTGTACTTAAAAATTTTAAGGACCAAGGAATTGTACTTAAGTAGTACTTAAGTCACAATATATTTAATTACTTTACAGCTCTGGGTTGTCAGTCGGTTTGCTAACAAAGTTTTTTTGCAAAAGTATTTTGGTTTAAGAATAGAAGTTTGGGGCCATTTTTCAGAATGCAAATTTACCCCAAAATTAAAAATAAAAAAAGGTTCCCAAAACAATGAACAATGGCCCCAATTTACAAATTTTAAACTTTTTTTTGTTTTTGTTGTTTCCCATATAAATATTTGGGGTCATTTTTCATTTTATGTTTGGGGCCAAATTTCATGTAGCCCTAATTGGGTTGCGGGCTGGACTGCCTGTGGCCGCCATTTCTACCTACCCATCTACCTTGGGCAACTGACACTTCTAACAACGTTAATGCAAAAAGAAAAGAAACCTAGGCCGCGATATAAATCTGAGGAACCCTTAGCCTCAATCAAGAAGCTCTTTTCTCCATTAGACCTAGTTTGGTGAAATTCCCTTGCCTATTGCTTACGCAATTTGAATCCTATAGTCTTCTTCTAATAAGCCGTTTGGCGATCGACTGACGACGTCGACGCAGATTGTAGCTTCGACGCGACGTCGTCAGTCGCTTTGCTTGGGGTTGAATTCTGATGATTTTTCTTTTATCTTCTCTAACAAGATCAATGTCACTGTATCGATGTACTGTAAAATGAACAAGTACAAGTGGGTAAAAGTTAATAGATTTCAAGCAAAATAAGACGAAGAAAGAAATGATTTTTTTCATTACACAAAAAGCACTCATACGCCCCATATTTCAGCTCTTGTTAGACATTAAATATCGGCCGGAATAATGAGAACTCTATTTTTGGACTTCCGTATCATGGTTATGTTTAGTTAGTTTAAGTTGATAAATTTAGTTTAAATATTGCAAGATATTGAACCTCTTTTTTGTACGATATTTAAAATACAAAAAATTAAACGTATAACTACCCTATTAAAGAATACACTATTTGCTTCACCAAAATTTGTCTTTCTCCGTTAAAAGGTTAAAACCAATGCACGCACACACAACACACCTTCTCAAATACCTACTTCGTTGCAATAAGTAGCATTCAATTAAATGCCATTAAATTTCTACCCTTTATATACCTATTCAAGGTACAAAGGTAACAAAATTAGGTTATATTAAAAGTTTATCAATTTGAAGCTCTACTTCCTTGTTTGCAGTAGGTGAAGATTTAGTTAACGAAGAAGTAAGCAAGCTCAACAGTATTTCGAAAACTTTTTGAATTAAAACTAAACAGTCAATATAGGTACATACTTATAGTTACTTATTAAAATTACTCCTGTAATAACAACCAATATCTTCAAAGAAAAAAAACCTCCACAGCATCTAGGAAATATGTTTCTTAAACAAATGGAGGATTATAGTGAGTGCAGGAAATGCATGGTACACACACACAGGGCAATAAAGACTTGTTAGTTCGTGTTTCAGTTTATTTGCGATAACATGCATCAGTACTACAAATTAATTTTCAAACAATTTCATAAACTTGTGGCGGGACTTGAACATCTTCGCTTTGGTATATTAAGGTGCTTTCCACGTCAAGGCTCCTTAATTAGAAGCATATAGTTATGCACTTCAATATAACTATATCATACACACGCATAACAAAAATTTCATAAGACAAACCGAGCCCAAATAAGTTAGGTTTCGTTCGTTGTCTGGATGCAGTGATTCTGTCTTCTGCTTGGTACACTGTTAACTTTTCTCTTGATAAGTGAACGCATTCCATCATACTTTGTGTGAAAGTTTTCAAGAGATCCTTGGAAGCTGGAATAGGTACCCGGACCTATGAGGCACTCTGAATAGGCCTTGTGATGCTTGATGCAGGAGGCACAAACCGTGTCATTATATAGAAGATGAACGTATTTCTTTCCTCCCTATCCTCCTTCTCTTGTCACCACTTTATGTGTGTATATAAAACTTTCTAAATCTCTTATTTAAATTTACAGGCCATTAGGGCGTTATTTAGTTACACGGCAACGCGTGTGACATATACTCTGCGTGTGTCTATTTTATGAGATAGGTATGTATGGTAGGTAGGTTAGGTACTCCAGACTTAGATGGTATGGAAGAGAGTCTTGTGTCTTCTTCACTTTGATTATAATGTGCAATTTTGCATGTTAACTTGAAGAGTATGAGTGTGAGTGAGCAAATGATGTTAGCTTGTAATTTATTTCCCATTAAAAGGAATTAAAGTTCATCGTGTCAAGCTGTAGGTAGGTAGGTATACCAAGTTGATTGAGACGAGGAGTAGGTGTAGAAACTACAACGACATTTCTTGATGATGACGAGGATCTCAATCAATGTCTTTACACAAAACTCACAGTTCTAATGAAGACTTCAATTATTTCCATTTTGGGTTTAATTTTTATTTTTAATTGAGAAACTATAGGATAATTTAAGACCTTTTAAATAGGTATAGGTTACCTACCATCGATTACAATCGCATTAGTGTATATTTGTATTAGTGTATAGGTTAGGTATCTACATGTGGAAAGCCAAGCATTTATTTATTAAGCTATGAATATTGGAGCGATCTTATATGGTGACAAAAATTAAATGTGAATATCAAAAACAAACTCGCCGCAAAAGTTGTGTTGGGTTCTTTTTATAATTTTAATATTTTGTTTTGGTTTAAAAAATGACCGCTAGGGGTCGCGCATCGCAGTTAAAAACTAAAATACAAGGTAAAGGGAATAAGGAAACATACCCTTTCAGAAAGGTTCGTTGGGTTATTTTATGAATTTGAAAATGTTTGTTTACTTTTTAAAACGACCACTAGGGGTCGTGCATTTGAACACTGGAAACACTTAGCTTGAACAAAAATTATCCAAAAAGAAGCTTGGAGTCCTTTTATCGATTTAATATTTTTTTGTAATTTGACCGCCAGATGTCGCTACTGAGAGTTTTCTATTAGTTTAGCATACGTATTAAATTATTGAGATCAAAAGGTTTAACAGCATTTATATGGCTTAAAGACTGTTAAAACCCAGTCTGAAAATAAAGAAACTATTATGCACCCTTATTGTGAAAATCAACTATATCAATAATTATTAATTGAAATTTATCAATAAATTTTATTAAATAGTAATGTGATTTGTGAGTGTCAACTATCAACTAATTTATGATACATTTCGAATTTGTATCAATAACCTATTTTGAATGAAAAAAAATCAGTGTTGCGAAAAAGATATTTCATCAAGTTTCTTGACAAATGGAAATTTTTCTTTCAATCGTAAATTTGTAGTTTAAAAAAAAATAAATAAATCGGGTGGCACAACGGCTCATGAAGAGCCAGGGCCTAGTGACTAACAACTCGCAACCATTCCTGTGTGCGCCTTTCGACAGGAATGGAAGGGACCTACAATTTTATGCCGAATCCGAACGGCTAGACGTGAAGCACTTATTCGTGACAAGTTTTAATTAAAAAAAAAAAAGGATTACAAAATTAACGATTACAAAAATTAACGATAAAGCGTAATAGGAAGAAAGGAACAATTCAGAAAAGTAGGTATTTCAGTCAGGACAATGATACAAATTTTAATTTTAAATCCACACTAAAGGAATAAATATCCTGTGGGTTCCTCTTATTTGGTGGAACACGCTGGGGTTGAGGTAGCTTTAGAACTACGTCTTCCCTGAATACTGAGCTCAATTGTGGGATTCACGAAATAAATAGACTCAGATCCATAAGTACCTACTTCTTGGGTATCCGAAAATATTTTGCGTGCCTTGTTGTTCCCTGTGTAGTAGCCCGTAGCGTAATGGTTAGTGCGTTCGACTGTCGCGTTGGAGGTCTGGGATCGCTTCCCAGCCTCGTCCACCTAAAAAACTAAAAAGTTTTTTTTCAGGGCTACTGCCTCTTGCGAGGAATTGAAAAATCCTCCAAGAGTATCACTTGTCACGAATAAGTGCTTCTCGTCAGCCGTTCGGAATCGGCATAAAATTTTAGGTCCCTTCCATTCTTGTCGAAAGGCGCACACAGGAATGGTTGCGAGTTGTTAGTCACTAGGCCCTGGTTCTTCAAGAGCCGTTGTGCCACCCGATTTTTTTTTTTTTTTTTTTTTGTTCCCTGTAAATTTATAATAGGCATAACTGTTTAATTTAGCGGAACTCACGTGACGATCTAAAGCTGATTTTTAAATCTTATATGCAAGACTCACTGACCGTATATAGATGCTCCACTGGTCACTTCCTCGTTAGCAGGTTGAATTTAAGTTTCAGTGGCTCCGGCATACTTCCGCTTCCAAACCCTTGGCATATGTTGAACTAAAAATTAAATACAAGATAAAATTAGAAACCTCCATTGACCAAAATGTGATGCATCCCAATCATCCTGCAGGGCACTTAAAAAATATAAAACAAAATATCACTTAAAACGTAACACAAACTTAACAAAATTAAAACTAATTCACTTTGTTAAAGATGGTAATAGCTACTTAATTCAGTTTTGTGTAAAATGAATTCACTCAATATTTTTTTTGTTCACTCAAAGTTTACTTATGAAATTTACTTTTGTATACACAAAATACGTTTTTTTTTATCTGCACTGCGTAAAGCCAACTGCGCACAAGACCTGCTTCGTTGACCGATGGATACACACTTAAGAACAAATTTGTGATCAGCAGAAACGAAAAACACGATACGACATGAAGGAAAATGCTTGTGTCCCATTCCTCCTGTGTACCATATATACCCACTCTCCCAATATCATATTTTTCGTTTTTCCTCCTGGTGAAAAAACAAAAAATCTCTGATGGTTTGCCGACCTTCGACCACGTAACTTTCAACTGCCCATGTGAAAAACACGGCAATTCAAGGTTTATGCCACACACTTCTCACGATTGGCCATTACACAATTTGGCCTGATTCAGATTGATTAAAAAATAAATTGGGTTGCGCAACGGCTCGTGAAGAACCAGGGCCTAGTGACTAACAACTCGCAACCATTCCTGTGTGCGCCTGTCGACAGGAATGGAAGGGACCTACAATTTTATGCCAAATCCGAACGGCTAGACGAGAAGCACTTATTCATGACAAATGATACTCTTGGAGGATTTGTCAATTCCTCGCAAGAGGCCAGTACCCCTGAAAAAAAAAAACTTTTTAGATTTTTAGGTGGACTAGGCTGGGAAGTGAACCCATACCTCCAGCTTGACAGTCCATCGCACTAACCATTACGCTATGGGCTACTGCTTATTATCACAGAACCAAAGCTGTAAATTGGTTGGTGGTAATCCTGGCAAATCCAATGAATTATTTAAGAATTCAATTGGATAATTGAGTACTTCATTTGGAACGATAATGAAATCGATCGATTTAAATGAATGCATTTGTCCATCAATTTGACCCTGATTTTTTTATATTTAAACCAATATTCTATGTTAAAATGGCTCGTTCGCTCAACCAAGCACAGTTTTTATAATTCACACCAAAGTTTGGTAACACTTTCGATGTTAATATTCTTCCTTTGACTTGTGAATTGACAAAAATTTGTTGGAATAGAAATGAGGTCAGTCAACACGAATTTTCCCATTGCCAATGTCTTATAATGCATTTGAAAACACTTCCGGCGATATGTCATTTTGTGAAGCCACTACGATTAACCTCTAAACACACATTAAAACACACGAACACCGTTTTAGTGTTGCGAAAAAAGCGGTAATTGTATATGAATTAATGTCATTATGGTGTTTGAAGTTCAGAACTGCCGTCTGAACAACTGGACGCCAATCTATCAATGTTTTGTTAATAACGGGTGATTTTTTAGCTGGTTTGTTTTGGCAACACTGGTTTTGACAGCTGACGTGTGTTTAGTGCCTTGTGTCACTGTCAAACAGCTTCAGTTTGTTTGCAATTTAACCATGGATCGTCTTACAAATGAACAACGCTTGCAAATTATTGAATTTTACTATCAAAATTCGTGCTCGGTTCGAAATGTTCATCGCGCGCTGCTTCCATTTTATGGTCGGCATTCTCGACCTTCTGAGCAGTCTATTCGGAAGATTGTGACCAAATTTCGCACCAAATTTACTTTGTTGGACATTAAACCACCAACAAGTTTACGTACTGTGGCCGTATCAGCTAGTGTGACAGAAGACCGCGAAATGTCGATTCGGCGCCGTTCCCAGCAGTTAGGCCTTTGTTACAGCACTACGTGGAAAATTTTGCGGAAGGATTTGGGCGTAAAGCCTTTTAAGATACAGCTGGTGCAAAAACTAAAGCCAGCCGACCTACCACAACGCCGAATTTTTGGTGAATGGGCTCTTGGAAAACTGGCCGAGGATCCGCTTTTTTATCGAAAAATTGTGTTCAGCGATGAGGCTCATTTTTGGTTGAATGGGTACGTAAATAAGCAAAATTGCCGCATTTGGAGTGAAGATCAGCCAGAAGCATTGCAACAGCTACCAATGCATCCCGAAAAAGCCACTGTTTGGTGCGGTTTATGGGCCGGCGGCATTATTGGGCCATATTTCTTCAAAGATGATGCGAATCGCAGCGTTACTGTCAATGGTGAACCCTACCGAGCGATGATAACAAACTTTTTTTTGCCCGAAATGGAAGTTCTTGACTTGCATGATATGTGGTTTCAACAAGACGGTGCCACATGCCACACAGCACGCGAAACAATGTCGCAATTGCGAGGCGAGTTTGGTGAACAGTTAATTTCACGTTTCGGGCCGGTCAATTGGCCGCCTAGATCGTGCGATTTGACACCATTAGACTATTTTTTGTGGGGGTATGTCAAGGCTAATGTCTATAGGGACAAGCCCGCTTCGATTGACGCACTGGAAGCCAACATCCATGCATTCATTCGTGAGATACCGGCCGATATGTGTGAAAGAGTATGCCAAAATTGGACTCAGCGGATGGGCTACCTGAGACGCAGCCGCGGTCAACATTTGCATGAAGTTATCTTTAAACATTAAATTGCAAGGTTCAAACTATCGATTCAAATAAATATTTCATTCATTTTTTCGAATTTTTTGTGTTTTTTTTTTTTAAAAAGTTCTAAGCCTCTTAAAAAATCACCTACTATAATGAAGATCTATCACGATTCGATTTTTTAAAAATTTTCTTTTATACAAACCTAGTTCTAATAATAACAAATACAAACAAAATATAATCATCCAATGTAGTGCAGTCGTTCAGAAGTTATGCGCGAACATACATTTCGGCGATTCATTTTTATTTATATAGAAGAAGATAAAATATAGATAGATAGATAGATACAATTAGTCAAGGAACAACGAAGTCGACTTTTTTTTTAAATGGTCTTCATTTAAAAATATTTTTTTCCTCAATAATTCTATCTTAGCTACAAAATGTGTGAATTCTATGAAATTGCGGTAACGGAACAACGACGTTAACTTTAATTTAATTTAACCAAATCTCTCCGGCAGATACAAGATAACACTTTTCCGAATATTTTTAACGTCCTCAATCCAAATATGACCAAAGAATTGAAAGATTGGCTCGGGCTTTCAACCCGTGTTTTTCATTATTTTTGAAGTTAAGTTACACCACCAATTACATTTTCCCCACAATAAAATAATTGAACAAAATCCATATAAATTTATAGGTCATTCAGATTTTATTCAATAAGGTCTGAATAAATGTTACGCTGAGTTCGAGAGCAGACTCTGCTAAAATGTTCGTTTATCTTCCATAACACTAACCCCCAGTTTCACAGTGGAAGTTAAAACCCTACTTTTGGTTTAAACTTCAGATCAACAATTTATTCAGTTTCACAGTTTCGTTTAAACCTTGAACTGAATTCAATTTGTAGTTTAAGTTAACCGAGATCATTCTGCCGTTTAAACCTAAGTTCAACGTTTGGGACCACTATACATAATACATTATGGAATGTATTTACTTATTTTTCTTAACCAATTGCGGTTGGCAATGGCACAGTGGATATAGTGTTTGACTGCTAACCTAGACGTGTGGGTTCGAGCCCTAGTCTGTGTTGCATTCTTTTCTATATTCCCCAGCTTAAAACTGGATGCCACCCGTGGAATTTCATGAGATAATAAACATCTAATTCTCAATCCACTGTGACAACAAAATTATTTCCTTTCCTTCTATTTTTTCTAACTAGTGCCGTGCATTGCATTTAAAAGACCTGAGGTCTTACAGGCATATAGTTAAAATTATTATATTATTATTATTACAATTCCATCAGCAAATCTATGTCTGCTGTTGAAAATTTGTTATTTATCTTTTTTTTGCACAATTATTGGTTTATTTTCCTTTTTTTTTAATTAAGTTCGTGTGACTTGAAAAAAAATGTCGACAGATTATCAACAACCCAAAATAATTGTTGGTGTTTTTTTTAATTAAGTTCGTGTGACTTGAAAAAAAATGTCGACAGATTATCAACAACCCAAAATAATTGTTGGTGTTTCGCGTATTCTTGCTTCAGAAAGAGAAAGAAGAGCCAAGGAAAGCTACGTACTGTTTGCAATACGTCATTTGGTGAGGCAAAAACAAACAATGCTGCCAACTTTTTTTTCATATAATCTAGTTAAACGAAGTTCAACTGATCTGAAGGTCAGATTTCACTGTGAAACCGTTAGAGTTAAACCAAAAACTTAAACTTAGTTCAAGGTTCAGCTGATCTTAAGTTTAAACTCCCACTGTGAAAATGGGGGTAACACTACCTGTTGATACCTTCTTAAACATAACCAAGTAATACAACTAACTGAAACTACAAATAAATGCAACATATTAAACCAGAATGTATAATCAAAAAGTTCAACTGCCAAGACGTATAATCCTCCCGATACTTTACATCATGATCATGTAAATCTTTGCCTACATTATGGTGGCGGGTTTCGGTTAAAACTTAAAACATTGGATACGTTAAATTCACTCTTAATTGTATTTAATTTAAAGCCCCACCAACAACAAGAAGAAGAAACGTTGAATATTAATTATCATTATCATCGCATCATGTGGGGAAATGTCAAGGAGCTTTATACATATATAGAGAGAGATGTATGTTTGTATGTTATTCTGATACAGTGCAACGATACCGAAGTTGAAGGTTTTGTATACGAAAAACACAACGACTCCAGAAAGGCACCTGCGACTACCTCTATCTCCTACGAATTAAGAATGTTGCTGAATGCTGGCTGATGGGAGAGTTGCATCTGGGCATTTCTGGTTGATGCTCTACTATGAATAATTGACAATTTATTATTATAACGACACGCGCGTAGTGTCATATTTAATGTGAAACCAGGATGTGTTCTGAAGCCAAAAACAACACACTCATACACAAAACAGACGGGAATTTCGTACAGGAATAAACTTTCCGAAACGGTTCGACTCCAACCCTCGTCGTCGTCATACTCCGATACTGATAAATCTCCTTGAAGGGGATGATTTTTGGAGCGGAAAGTCTGTAGTAGGTGATGTGTGTCGATGTGGATTAATATTCATTTCTGCTTTGATTTTTTTTTTTTCTTAATGAGCGTGCGAATCTGAATGATGTGTGTGATGCGGGTTGAAACTATCTATTTAACATTTTAAGGAGTGTATTTTGCGCTAGACCGTAAGTGCACTACACAAAGAGAAGGTATAGGATTAGGATAGGATGGGTTTTATAAGTGTTTTGGCAGTGAATTGATTCAATTAAGTTTCTAAAGACTTCCTTATTAATTCATATATTTTGTTGATGAATTTGTTGTGGGAGCTTTAGCTTGAGTGGCGTCAAAGAGTTGCTTGTTTTCTTGGTATAGCATCTTAATTTTATAGGTAGTAGAGAGAGGATAGCTTATTTGCTCTCAATTGCTTTTTCCGGGATCAAGATTCTGCTAATACACTTGAACTCATCGTTGTTATCGCGGTCTTTCACACTCCATTGTATCCAGGCAGCTGAACAGTTCTCACTAAGTTTTGTGAGTGTATTCAATTTTTAGCTTTAAAAGATATTTAAAGATATAGTCCAGTCATTTGGGCGAAAAAAAGTGATTTGCCTGATGGAAAGTTTTGGAGTAGTTTTGAAAACTTTTCATTTTTATAGATTTTTGGGTGCTCTTTCCGAATTTTCATTTTGAAAACCTCGCACTTTTGCCCCTTACGCCGCCATTCGAGGTTAAATGTCGAAAATATCAGGTTTTCGCATATAACTCAGGAACGGTAAATGCTATCGAAAAGTATTTCATGCAAAACTTGTAGATTTTGTGATCCCGAAGAAAAAAAAATTAACAATTTTTTTCCTACGACTCACCGTTTAGAAGAAATCGTTCATATTTTTGAAAACATCTGAATGCAAAGTTTGTACATTATGTAACCCCCTACAGGAAAAAACTATTATTTTTTTTTCTTCAAAACAACCGTTTTAAAGAGATAATAATTTTAAAGGTTTGACAAAAATTCTAAATTTCCAGTTTTTCCCTTTTTACTCTTAAATGACAAAATTGTCAAAAAAACAGACTCAATTTGTAAACCATGATATTCTCTAGAAAATAGTATTGACACTTTTTTCCATGCAAGTCGTAAGTCGAAAGATATTGGTACTTAAATAGCGTCAAATGTCGAAGAAATAGATTTTTTGCATATATCTTTTAAACGGCACGTTTTATCGAAAAATTATATCTAAAAAATTTATACATAATGTAACCTTATATAAGCTTGCATTAAAATTCTTTTTCTAGCAGCCATAATTTTTATTATATCATTATTTCAAGAAATCACAAAAACTTAAAAATACCGGTTTTTGACCACTTACTCTTAAATGACGATTTTGACGGGAAATATTTTGAACCTATTTGTTAGATTTTAATATTCTCTAGAAGAAATATTATGACATTTTTTTACATATAACTCATCAGTTGCAAGATATTGCGACTTTAAAAATGGTCAAATTTTTAAAATATATAATAAAAAAAAAATATTTTTTTGCCTGGAAAGTTTTGAAGAAGTTTTGAAAACTTTTCATTTTTATAGATTTTGGGATGCTCTTTACGAATTTTCAATTTGCCACCTCGCACCTTTGACACTAACGCCGCCATTTTGAAAGTTTCTCGCCAAACTGTTTTTGGTCGCCATTTTTTCAAAATGCGGCGTTAGCGGCAAAGGGGCGAGGTGGCAAAATGAAAATTCGGAAAAAGCATTTCAAAATCTATAAAAATGAAAATTTTTCAAAACCGCTACAAAACTTTCCAGGCAAAACAATATTGTTTTTTAATTATTTGTATTTAAAAAACCTGTTTTCGAAATTGGACCATTTTTGAAGTCGCAATATCTTGCAACTGATGTGTTATATGTAAAAAAGTGTCATAATATTTCCTCTAGAAAATATTAAAATCTAACAAATAGGTTTAAAATATTTTCCGTCAAATTCGTAATTTAAGAGTAAATGGCTAGAAACTGGTATTTTTGAGTTTTTGTGATTTCTTGAAATAATGATAAAATAAAAATTATGGCCGCTAGAAAAAAAGTTAATGCAAGATTATATAAGGTTACATTATGCATAAATTGTGTGCATATAATTTTTCGATAAAACGTGCAGCTTTCAGCTAAGAAGTGAGTTAGTTCTAAATTATCACTTAACGCAAAAACAAGTTTTTCAATAGTCAGATATAATTTAGTTTTTGGAAACGGAAAAATAAAATTATCTGCTCATTGATCATCAGCAAATCTTATTACAGCCAAAAAGTCCAATCAAATTATCCAAAACAATTGTTTCTGTTTTATTTTAAAGAGTACATCTTGGGGATTCTTAAACCACAAAATTCCAACAACAAAAACCCCTCTGCGTCGTCCGCGATTTTTAAAAAGTCGTTTAATCAATTTTTTCAAAGGACATATTTTGTACAATTTTTGTTTTAAAAATTTGTTTGATAGTTTTTTCCTATAAAAAGTTATTGTCGAAAAACCAGCAAATTTTCGATTTTCGATGGTTTTTCAAGTTTATCTCATCCAAGGTATATCCGAACAAAAAATTAGTCTAAATATTTTGTATAGAATATTAAATTTCCTACATTTTTGTATATTTATATTTTATGTAAGTCAACAAACTTTCAAGATAGAGTACGACAAAGTTGATAATATTATATAAAATAAAGTGTCGATTGATTTGATTCGTTCGGATGGACATTGGATGAGATAGACTTGAAAAACCATTTCTTAAATCGAAAATTTGCTGGTTTTTCGACAATAACTTTTTATAGGAAGAAGCTGTCAAAGAACTTTTTAAGACAAAAATTGTACAGAAGATGTTAACCTACGTAAACGAAAATAACTACTCTACGACTAATAACGGCTGAGAAAATTGAATAAACGCCTTTTCCAAAATGGTGGATGACGCTGAGGGTCTAGAGAGAGGGTTTAGAGAGGTACTCTTTAAAATAAAATAATAACATTTTCCTCCCGAATTTTTGTAGATATTTTTGCTAATTTGATTGCACTAAAGGAAAATTGCACTTTCTCTGTGAACTAAAAAAAACATTTGAAGATTTTTAAACGCAAATTTCTTTATTTTGGTAAAAGAAAAACCAGCGCGAAGGGGTCAGGTGGAATGGGTCAATTTACATATTTTTGTATAAAATTTTTTATAAAACCATCCATTTTTATTTAAAAAGAATCAAATTTCCAATAAAAAGTCATTTAAGTTAAACTCTCATCATGTGCCATTGTGCATGGAAACCATAAATAGATACTTTTGAAGACTCTTTTAATTCTTCAATCTTATGTTAAATGTAACGTTTTCACCAACTTTTATGAGGGTAGGATTTTTATTTGTTTTATATGTCCTACTAGCTGACCCGGTGAACTTCGTTTCGTCTAAGTTCGTTAATTTAATGAAAATAATAATTCCGAGCATGCACAATGCTGTTTCTGCATTAAAAATATTAGGTCAATTAAATTTCTTTATTCAAAAGTGCTATTAAATACAACAAAAATAACTAAATTGGCAATGTCGATGTGTTTTAATCAAACCAAAATAATTGGCGTGTCGGCCTACCTTTCGCATTTTAACTGTTAAATACGAATGGCAAATCGTTCGGAATAACCGGACTCCGCGGAATGAGAACATCTCCGCCTTTGAATTTTCCCTTGGCTTGGATTAGACTTGGTTTGAATCAATCGCGTTCCGTTACAAAGTTTCGGTGGATTGAGGTTATATGCAACAAAGTTATAGCTGAGCCGACCTTCAATTTCAAATTGTGTGGCGGCATGCCCGGTCATCGTTTTCATCCATCACGAAGTCGACAGATTTGAATGTATGTAATGTAATTCACCAGCAGCGGCAGAAAGTGTGAACTCGTCCCAGCTAATACAAATCTTACATTGCTGCAATGCCTTTGCCAACGCAGAGTTCTTTGAAATGTTGCTTGTTGCTTCTTCATCCACTTGCTGGTTCAATGGCAATTTCAATGCAGAATGAACCTATCCCAGAAGAGGCGAATTCCAAAGCAATCTCAGATATCGAACGAATCGTAAACAAAATTAGTGAAATCAGGAATAGTTTTCCAGTTCCGCCAGGCGCATGAAGGAAAAAAATCCACTATTTCCTTACCGATTGCTTGCATCAATTCATCGTGTGAATTGCTTTTGTTCTTGATTCAGCATTGGCAATATTGTTTGAACTGCTTGTCTCTATGCGCCTCGATCGAAATCCATTTCTAGCGTCATTTTTCGAGTTATGCACTTCAAACATGATCTTCCTCGATTTTCAGTTTTCCTGGAAATTTTCCGGGATTTTCTTTGTCCTTCTTTGGGCCAATATGAATTCATAAAGCCCAAAATCGTGCAAATCGAAGGATCCGTTCTCGCGGAATGCACTAACAACAGATTTTCCCGGATTTCCAATTTTCCTGAAAATGTTTCGGGGATTTTTCTCAAGTGTCTATGTCCTTCCTTAGGCCAATACGAATTCACAATGGAAATATCCATTCCCGAGTTATGCCTGCACATCACACAGACGACATTTCTCTTTTATATAAAGGGTGGGCCATCTAGTGGTTTCATTTTAAATCATAGGTTGTTTTGACACTGACAGCTTTTTCCCGCTCGAAATCTTGACAGAAAGTCAGTTTCATACCTCGCGGGGAATGAAATGAGTCGCTTTACGTTTGAACAACGTTTGGAAATATTAGAAACTTATTTCCAAAGTTAGTGCTGTTAAAAATGTTTTTATCATGACAAATAAATCGATTTAAAAACAAAGGGAGGGAAAGGAATATGACACAAATTTTGTTTTTATGCTTTGAATTTTAAGGAAAAATAGAATATTAAAGAAGGTTAACTGCAGATTGTTACAAATCTGATGTCAAAACTTAGTTTGAAGTACTTAATCTAATTTTTACTATCTAGACCTAACCTCAAAATGTTAACTTTCTATAGTGTTAAGAAAGTCTATTTAGTCTATAGTTATAATTAACAGACGAGAGATCCCCATTAATCGTGTTACTTATCATCGTTAAGCCATGTTTTCAAAGATTTTTACTCTCAAACTCTGTATTTTAAGATGGCTCAACTTCCTTATGAATTAGTCAGGTATGTTTAAATTTCATCGAAGATAATATAAATCCCTATATTAATCAATCATTATAAGTTGAAAGTATAAAATTGCTACCTGTTCGAAGAAGAGTTTTCTTAAATCATCTTAACTTATTGGCCATTTGAGTGGTTGCAGTTTTTAAGTTAATATCAAAAAAGAAAACTTTATCCACCATCTCTTCTAAAGTAAAAATAACTATTTATTCAACTTGCTTGCAATATTTTTTTTTTATTGTATTATTTTCGCATCCACAGCTGGAAGAGGTATAATAAATGAAAACGCAAGCAAATACAAAAAACAAAATCCCAGAAAGTTATTTCATTATGCCGATGTCGAACGAACACAAGTTTTACAAAACATCGCCACCGCCACCGCAACGCTAAGAAAACTTCAGCTGACAATATTTACCTTTTCCATTCAAAAGATAAATTTTCTATTTGAACGAGAGAAGCTCTACAGCAAGAAAATAAACTAACTAACTGTGTCTGTATAGTCAAACGATGGTTAATTTTACAGCTTGTTGGGGTTAGAACTGTCACTTCCTTTTTTCATATTAAATTAAAAACTTGTAAGATACAACTAATACCTACTTGCAATGCATATATACAAATATGTATATATGTTATGTACATGTCACTCTGTTGCACTAAGTAAAGATAATAAGCTTCAATTTAGAAAACGTAATATTTTGCATAGTTTGTTGCCATCAGGAAAGTAAATTATTCATCTATAGAAATGACAATAATTAGCTTTGTTCAGTGACGTTGTTCCGAACAGTTTGGAACAGTTTAGAACAGAAAAGTACAAGTTTTTGCTGTTCAATGAGAATTTTGTGCTCTAAACTGTTCTGATTTGCTATTCAGTGAGGCTGTTCCGAACAGTTTGGAACAGAATAGAACAGGATTTTCTGTTCTTACTTTGTAGGTAGAACAACTTAGAACAGGTTTGTGACAACTGTCAAAATCAGCTGCTGTCACTAGCAAGTTGATATTTTTAAACAAATTTCGTGGCTCTTTGTGCTCTGGAAACAAACAAATAAATATTTAAAAAACAACATTAATTAAATTAAATTGTGTAGTTAAATAAATACTATTTCTAATTGTTTTTAATAAAAAGTATTTCATGCTTATCCACCAAACTCGAATTTTTGTTGACAATAACATCTGTCAGACAGCTGCCTGTTCTATCTCGTCTGACGTTTCTGTTCTATTCTGTTCTCTTCTGTTCTAATCTGAAAAAACCTCACTGAACAATCCTATTAAGGGCCAGTTTGTTCACAGCTGATTATCTTTAATCCATGATAAGTGGAGCTGGAAAATCCTCAAATGTTTTTGTTGATCAAATTTTGTTTAAGAAATTCAAAGTATCAGTTGCTAATCATGGATTTCACTAATCAGCCAATTTTGGTTGATTAGCGTTAGTTAATTAAAGCCTATGAAAGTCACATACTAAATTTAACCCACTGTGAACAATCTGGCCCTAAGAGTAACAACATTGTATTTGTTATGACTTGACAATTTAATTATGTTTTAAAAAAGCAGGTGGGTAGAGTTGCTATTAGCAGTTAAATTGTGGGTGGGTAGAGTTGCTGTTAGCAGTTGAATTGTTTAATATGCTATTTTTAATGTTGTAGCAGACCTGTTAGTCACTTATTTTATTTAATACTTACATTATAGTTCAGGAAAATTAGATAAAACAATAACCTTCCTTTGAAAAAACTCCGACAAAGCTGAATTTTGGTGGAGAGCTTAATTTTTTGTCCTAAACATTTCCTAAAAAGTACCCTAAATTTGGGGTGCAGCTATAAGTAAGGAGGGTTAAAGTGGCTTAAATGCACTTTTTTCTAAATAACGCGAAAACTGTAGGTTCTTTTGAAGAAAAAAAAAGTTGAAGATATACATTGTATATAGCTTTTAACGGCCTTTAGTCCATACAAATTGGCGTTTCGTCCCGGCGTTCTCACTTGGACTCTCCAGTTGACAGTGAGGGCCTTGTCAAGACGCAATTTTTATTAAGTTCAGTCCAGCTTAAATCAATTTTACTGCGAAAATCAATTGTGAACTATATCCAACCCAATTAGAATTTCTAATCAAGAATTGTTGGAAATTTTGTACCCGTGGCCTAGCATTGTTTACATATGAGTGTGTTTTATAATTCAAATTCTATATACTACTGAAATACATCAGCCAAGTAGAAGACTTAGCATTATTTAATTGGACTTGTTGAATTATTGATTCAATATACTTTTTAACGGCCTTTAGTCCATACAAATTGGCGTTTCGTCCCAGCGTTCTCACTTGGACTCTATGGACAGTCCAAGATGCTTCTACTCAATTCTGAGGTTTGGTATCTGTATAGGTGAATCGTCAAATAAAAATTATTTGCTACCACACAAAAAATGAAATGTAAAACACGAATGAATCAACTCCGAACTTCCATATAATATTTTGTGTTTGATACTTTCTTAATTTGTTTATTAAAATTTACCAAAAACTTTGATTTTGGCTGCAAATTAAATTAAACTGGAAAGTTAAAACAAAACATGAAGTACATTGCAGTTTGTTGTGACGTTTGAGTTGGAATGTATTAGTGCTTCTTGAGTGGATTCTGATTTGAAATCAAGAATCGAATTTCTCTTCTCAGAATCGTCAGAAGCGTACTTTTTGTGCCAATGGAATGGTGTCAGAAGACTTCCGGACGTCCAAAGGAGAACGGCATAAGTAACAGCGTTGAGCAACACGTACAAATGATGTTTTGGAGCAGTTGGAAGTTGATCCCAATTTTGGTCGAAAAATCATCTTTAGCGATGAGGTCCATTTTTGGATGACTGGGTACTTGAATAAGCAAAATTGCCGGATATAGAACGACACCAATCCACGCGAGATTCACGAGGTGCCAATGCATCCAAATAAAGATTCTGTTTTGTGTGGATTTTGGGCTGGAGGCGTCATCGGTCCGTACTTCTTAGAAAATGATGCTGGCCAGGCCATCACCGTCAACGGCGATCGCTAAAGGTCGATGATCACCAACTTCTTGTGGCCTGAATTATATGATATGGACACCGAAGGCATATGGTTTCAACAGGATAGCGCTACGTGCCACACAGCTCAAGAAACAATCGATATTCTGCCCGAGCGGTTTCATGACATGGTTATCTCGCACCGAGGCGACGTGGATTGGCCACCAAGATCGTGAGATTTGACCCCTTTGGACTTTTTCATGTGGGGCTTTCTTAAGTCACAGGTCAATGCGAATAAGCCACAAACAACCGCGGCCCTCAAAGACAACATAATCGATGCCATCAGTCAAATTCAGCCTGATTTATGCGCCAAAGTCATCGAAAACTGGACCTTTCGAATCCGCGCCACCCATCGAAGAAAAACATTTGGGTGCAGTACATTTAGTCGACAAAATATAATATGGGAGGATATTGATTATATTTTTGTATGGGGCAATTTTGTTTGGGGTTATGTTTGGAAAAATATTTTCTATTAATGAAGCAAGTTTAAAGAGTGTTACCGGAAGGATAATGCCGCCATCTTGAAAAATTTGATTTTTCTTATTTTGTTTAATAATTGCTGAGAAGTTGTTTTCACAAAATGATCTAAAGAAAAACTTGTAGAGAGTACAATTATCTCCAAAATCTCATATTAACGATCACTGTAAGGCAATCTGTTCTTAAGCATACATAACAGTATAGGTTACTTTAATTTTGATTTGATACCGTTAATTTATAAAAGTTTTAATTTTATATTAATGAATTTATTGTTTCAATGTTAACTACAATTAATTGTTTATTTTTCGACTGTATAAAGAGTCGTAGAAATCAATTATTTTTATTAAGCGGTAGTGAAAGACACTAGGTAGCTGAGGTCTTTTACATTTGATCCTATTAAAAAATTTGTATATTAAGGAACGAATTAGAAGTAACCTTGGTCTTCCTTGATATTCAAATTATACTATTGTCAATTTGTATTATTTACTTGTTATACCTAACTATTAAGTCATTCAATAAAGTATTGGAACTGCAACCACGCACAAAGCTTTCTTTATTAAAAAAAAAAAAAAACATAAGAGAAGAAGAAAATCACGCTCTACAATATGCTATTTATAATTCTGTAATTGGACGATTCAAAAAACCTAGTGAGATTTTAATTTCCGAAAAATTAGGTTACAGTAATTTTTTTTTTATTTTCTAGATCGGTGTTTTTCAAACTTTTTGACTTAGCAAGTTAGCGATACTTTATTATCAGCTATTTAAAAAGTGACATGCACTGAGTCCCTTTTATACTAATCTCATTATACGAGATTTTTCACTTATTCGCGATCAAAAAAAAATATAAACACAAACTCAGAAGAAAAATAGGCTGTCATTTGTTAATTGATTTAATTGTTAACGTCTCAAAGACACAACGAAATTTTAAACATTTATTAAAACATAAACAGGCAAACCCGTCTCGCTAGTAAATCCTTAAAAAAAATGTTGTACCTATTTTATTTTTATTAGTACAGGACTCACAACCTTTGTTTTTTGATCTTACCACATTGTGACCGTGACCACCCGAGTAATTCTTGGCAACCCCCTAAGGGGTTTCGACCAACAGTTTTAAAAACATTGGTCTAGAATATTTAAAAAAAAACTATTAAAAATAGTTAGGTCTGGCAACGAGACGAGAAAAGTCTCAGTCTCGGTACGTCTTGCAAGACAAGACTGGCTTTTAAGCATCCGAGACGAGACCGAGACGAGACTGTATATTTGGACAGAGTCTAATAAATTAAAAAATCCAATTTCAGTTTAATATTTATTTTCTTCTGCACATATCCAAACTATAATCGAAAATATTTCGTTCCTTTAATCAACAGATTGTTCGGAAAACGTATTTTTCGAACACGAGACCGGGACGAGACTTAATTATACGAAACCGAGACGTGACAATTTTAACAAGACCGAGACGAGACTTACAAAAGTCCCACCGAGTCTCGTCTCGTGGCCAGCCCTAAAAATAGTAGAGTATATTATCTTTTTTCTCTAACGCTAAGAGAAATATTAAAGTGCGGCAACCGCCCTGAGCTTATGCCTTGTTTTTGCAGAAATCATGGTACTATCATCATGCTTATAAAAGAGAATTGTTTGTATTTTAATGTTAATTTTAATGAAAATATCCTGGGTGCGACAAAAGCGACTTGGAATATTCCGAAATTGTAATTTTATTGGTTATAATAAAACGTTATCTAAAACGTCACACTGATTTATAGTTAAATTTTTTTCTCAAACATCTATTTCGCAATTTTTGACTTTCAAACGTTCATATCTCGAACAGTAGATTTTTGACAATTTTGCTTCTCATGATGTATAACTTAACTTTAATGTATTAAATAAAATCTATCGATTGCAGTATTGCTCCACCACCGTTTACCGTTTAGAAGATAAGTTTTCGACCTTTTACTACGTTGACCCTTATTTACCATACTGAAATTTAAAATTTCAAAAAATCCTCTATTTGAAAAACTTTAAGCTAAAGGAGAATGGGCAACAATATATGGGACCTGGTCTACCTAGTGCCCAGAAACGAGACCTATACAAATGGTTAGGGACTATGGAGTGTACCAAGGTACGAGTGTTTTTTTTGTCCTAAACAATGGGAGTAGGATAAAATAAGCGACAAAAAAAAAACACTTAGCAAATTCGAACAAACATAGACAAATTGTATTATATTTTGTGTATACTGCCTTAACCCCATGGTTTACAGTTCTGTATTCATATCCAAAAATGATTCTCCTGAAATAAGCTTTCCAACTTTGTATCTCTATTGTGGGCACTAGACGCACAATAAATTCCCTGTATCGAATAAAAAAATTTGAATTTTCATACTATTAAGCTAATTATTCGCCAACCATGATATTATTCGCTATTATTGACCTTGGTATAAAATTTCCTTTATTTTGGGGTCGAAAGTGTTGGTCATTTCAATGGAACATTATTGCAACTAACTTTTGCTCTAATTGCAATATTTGTTGCCATATACTGCCTTTACCCCATGGTTTACAGCTTTGTGGCTGTACAAAAAAATGATGTACTATAGGGCTAAGCTTTCCAACGATATACATATATCTCTTTCGTAGGCAATAGGTAGACCAGGCGCGAACGCAGAAAAAAAATTCGGGGGGGTAACAAATTTCGGGGGGGTTTTAAACTGAAAACTCAAAAATTAAGATTGAAATTGTATGGCGAGGAAGTTAAATTCATACATTTCGGGGGGGGGGTATGAACCCCCACCCCCCCTGCGTTCGCGCCTGAGGTAGACCAAAATGCCCATTCTCCTTGCTTTTCGTAATATATTTTTTTATATATCATTATGGCTTACCACGTAAGCCCAATCAGATAATTGAATAAACGTATAAATTAACCTTTAAAGTGTGGCAACACTATGTTATGCCCACTTTTTTTTCTTAGGCAACCCATTCGCATATTGTTTGTTTCGACACTATCTAAAAAACTGTATACCTCTCGTCTTGTAAAGAGATGAGGGTAGGTCATCCTATGGCGGGCTCCCCGACTATCTAGGGAATCATCAAATAACCGTAAGCCCAAAGTTTAAAGATAATCGCTTGTGTAGTAGTTTAGGCTGCAGGTCGAGGTACAGACAGACACACTGACAGACATACAGAATTGCGGGACCTTCTTTTTTTCGCAGTCACTATCATCGTAATGTTAGGGAAAATTATATTGCAAGTAAAAAATCATGTTTCGAAATTTGAAAATAACGGTATATGTACCTTTCATACAAATGTTTTACAAAGGATGATGGGCAAATTGGTCGTTGATCCAACAAAATTAAAATATATCTCAAATGAAAGGTCTTGTCCAATACATTATTTCATTATATGGCGGCAAGAACCAAAACCACCGGAAAACAGAGATATAAGCCACTTGAATATGAAAATTGCAAACACCATATTTCAGTTTTTATCGATATAATTGTTCATATTTTTTTTATATAATGAACGTAGGAAAACGACATTGGTATTAAATAAACGGTAAATTTCTCATCTTTCAAATAATAGTGAAGTAATTATGCTACGTTTCATACACTTTGAGATATTAAGTTTTAAAGTCTTGAATTAAAACTTTTTTAGCACACTGGCTTTACACACCAATATCTTAATAACTTCAGTGGTGACGTATATTTTTTTTTAGCACCACCAAAAAGCTATTTTTGAAACCTTTAATTAAATATATAATAAAGTTTCCTTTACTCAATAAATACCAGCTTATAAACAAAAATTGTTCAAAAGACACCTTATAATGCTTATAGACCGGGAAAAGTAGATTCTAAGTTAAAAACAAAAATATTATACAATCTAAGGATTGGTATCGACGTATAATTTCACTCTACATTTTAATCTACCTAATTAATTCAAATTAATTAAATGCAAATACACTCTGGTCCGGTCGATTAAGTCATTATGCATTTAGAAATCTAAAAAAAAACATCTACCGGACCGGAGTGTATATGGTTTAAATTTTTATGTTTGATGAGAATAAAATATATGTCTGTGACCAAATTAGTTATGCACCAAGTGCCTCCGCCACGGCCACCAATGCCCACTGCCGAGCGAATCTACTTTTCCCGGTCTATAAGCATAATAAGGTGTCTTTTGAAGCAATTATTGATTATAAGCAGGTATTTATTGAGGAAATGACACTTTCTGATGCATTAAATTAAAAAAGTATACTTCACCACTGAATTTTTTAAGATATTTGTGTGTAAAGCCAGTGCTAAGAAAGTTTTTTATTCAAGACTTTAAAATTTAATATCTCAAAGTTTACTAAACGTAGCTTACTAGTTTTACTAATACTTGAAAGATAAGACAACCACCTTTTATTTGACACTAAAATCATTTTCGTACGTCTTTTATATGAAAAGTTATGAACAGTTATTTCTAAAAAAACTAAAATATGGTGTCTGCAATCGCCAACTTCAAGCTCAAATATCTCGGATTTCCCATGTACGATTTTGAAAATATTGCACTTATGTAAGAACCTCAACGCCACCTTTCATTTGATACCAATTTCATTAGTGTTGGTCTAACGACCAGGGGCCTGTACCAAGAAACTACAAGTCTTGTACAAGAGGTTATTTTTAACAAATTACAATTTATTGTGTACCACAAAGCTACAAGTAAATTTCAAACTTTACTATTGTACACAAATTAAACCGTATGGAAATTACAAGTCTTTTTCTCATTCTGTACCACAAAATTACAAGCGTACAAAATATTTTTTAAAATGTTCGGTAAACTAGACGCATTTCAGTTGTGTACCAAGAAACTACAAGTTTACAATTCTACAAACTTTAGCTTAACAAGAATATTTTACAAGTAACTATCATTTCTGTACCACAAAGATGTTTGCTACAATTGTAAATTATGAAAATTTCCCTTTTTTGTACAATGCACTTGTAAATTTTTTGTTGGATAAAGTCAAAGCATAATATCACTAACTATTGATGCTTTCAAGAAAAAAAAATATTGATATAGTTCTTTTTTGATTTAATAAATTTTAACAAAAATGTTTTAATAAAAAAAATATTGTTTGTATGTATGATCAATTGCACATAGTTTTTATTGCTTATAACATATTTATATTGCTTTAAACAAGTGTAAGGTGATATAAAAGTGATAATGAATTTATAAAGCATCACTTAGCGATGATTTCATAAA
This sequence comes from Melangyna quadrimaculata, assembly GCA_949320155.1. Classification (NCBI taxonomy): domain Eukaryota; kingdom Metazoa; phylum Arthropoda; class Insecta; order Diptera; family Syrphidae; genus Melangyna; species Melangyna quadrimaculata. The sequence continues at coordinate 52,504,828 of OX439485.1, read as the reverse complement.
ATACTATTGTGGTCTTCTATCAATATGATTATGTATGCGTTCATCTTGATTGATCAATATAGTAATATTTTCCTAAGCAATGCTAAATGCGACCATCTTGTACGTTAAATTATATAAGTAAATAATATGGCCGTCGCGTCGTTATAATGTCTTTCCGTGCTGTATACCATCTCGAATCTTCCGCCGTTCTTACCAAGTGAATTGTTATCGAAGATAGACCTCTTTTTTACAAAATACAGTTAATTAATTTAGAGATATCAATCTATTCTATTTTTGCATAATTGAGGGCGAAAACTGTTCATTTACCAAAATCAGAGTCAGAGTTGAGTAAGAAATAAGGAACTCATTCCAACGAGGTATGCCAATTTATAAAACTTTTGATTAAAAAAATAAATTTTCAACAAATTCATAGACTCTTTTATCTATAGATAGAAGGGCTCTCACAACGCTAAGAACTAGCTACCTGACTACAATAGGCGTTTTTCTTTTTTAGCTCAGAAAAGAGTTCTAAACAGAGTCCGAGCATATCTAGCATGCTCTGAACATCCTCTGAACAAAGCGTGTTCTTGTTCTGAGCGCTCAGAATTATTTTTGAAACACATCTGAACACTAAGCTGTCACTTTTTTTCAATTTCACCTATCAAATGCTTGTGTTCAGCATTCAACTCGGTCTGCTCAGTTATTTTATTCTGAGCTCATAGAGCGCGCTCTGAACAAGCTCAGAACACGTTCAGAACGAAAAAAAGAAACACAAATTTGAAGCTCTGAACGTTCAGAGGTAAAAAAGAAACACAATTTTTTGTTTGACAGTTCAGGCTCTGCTCTGAACTAAAAAAGAAAAACGCTTAATGGGAAGACAAGTAACACAACTTCGCAAATAGGTTCAATTAAATTCCGAGCTAACGAGCGTACGGCCAACAAATTTATGTGAAATGTCTTTTGCATTTTAACAATTAAGATTATTTGTACATATACATAGTTATGTAATTTTTGTATAACACTTTTTTTGTCTACTCTGTTTATAGGGTAGAGTTGCCTAATTCCGACCGTCTCCAGTAGCCGGCCGCCTACCAAAAAAAGGGTCGTAATTAGTGAAATAGTAGTGATACTTCTGTGGTTAGAGTTTTTAAAGGGTCTGTCATCTCCCTCCTACTAGTTGCAACTTTTTTAGTTCCATTATACAAGTATACTATATCAGTTTCTACATCTGCAGTTGTGCGATCTCGCTGGCACACGATTTTATTAAGTTTTCTTGTCAAAAACGTTAGTGGGACATTGTTCCAAAGTAAGCGTTTATTTTGAAATATTTCGATGTAAATGTCTTTTATGCATTTATATTGGTTTATTATGTTATATTTTAGTCAAATCTACTTTAAAAAGCAAAAAAAAAAGTAATTTTTACGATTTTTTTAAGGGGGCCGGCAACAGGACACACAGAAAACATCTGTTGCCTATATTCGGCCACCCCGGCCGAAGATAGGAAACATTATTTTTTGTTTGTCTCCTTATTTCGGCCCCTTTAAAAACAAAAGAAAAAATACCACAATTTTATTATATTTAATTATTTTATTATATTAAGGGCCAATTTTTCAATAGTCAGTTAAGCAGTCAGTTAGTACTTAATCCTCAGAAAGAACAAAAACATATTTTTCAACAGGGACGCTACAAAAGTAGAGCAACAGGGACAGCAAACAACGCCATTTTTTTTGCCGCTCTTTTGACATTTCTCTTCAGTAAGGTTTGCCATTTCATGGTGGAAAGATATACGAGCCAACAACGAGTCGAAATCATTAAAATTTACTACCGACATTCGGAGTCAGTGGCCTCAACGTTAAAAGCGCTACTTCCAATTTATGGTCGTCATAATGTCCTAGCAGATCAACAATTGAGCGTCTAGTGGAAAAATTTGAATCCACAGGCACAGTACAAAATGTTCCCATGCCAGTGAGACAAAGAAGTGCCCGTAGTGTCGAGAATATTGCTGCCGCTGAGGCTTCAGTTGCAGAAAGCCCAAATGTGTCTCTCACACGTCGTTCTCAAGCGTTGGGCATCTCTGTGACGTCGTTGTGGCGAATTTTGCGAAAAGATCTTGGCCTACATCCTTACAAGAGATTAAATTGAAACAAAAACTGAAGCCGCTTGACCACCAGAAGCATCGTATGTTCGTGAATTGGGCTGAGCAACAACTTGAAAATGATTCGGATTTTCATCGAAAAATCATCTTCAGCGATGAGGCTCATTTCTGGCTGAATGGCTTCGCCAATAAACAAAACATGCAGTATTGGTCACGAAGCAGTCCACACGTACTCCAAGAGTCATCATTGCATCCCGAACAAATTACGGTTTGGTATGGTTTATGGGCTGGCGATGTCATTGGACCGTACTTCTTCCGTGATGATCAAGACCGGCACGTTACTGTGAATGGGGATCGCTACCGTTCAATGATAACCGAATATTTTTGGCCCCAATTAGATGATATGGACTTGGAGGACATGTGGTTCCAACAGGACGGCGCCACAAGCCACACAGCGAATGCCACAATCAATTTATTGGAAACCAAGTTTGGAGAACGTGTTATCTCACGAAATGGTCCATTCGCTTGGCCGCCTCGGTCGTGCGATTTGACGCCGTTAGACTATTTCCTGTGGGGCTACGTCAAGTCTATGGTCTATGCCAACAAGCCAGCGACGATTGATGAACTTCGTACGAATATCGAACGTAAAAGCAGTATCGGCCGATTTATGCTTGAAAACCGTCGAAAATTGGGTTCAGCGTCTGGACTTCTGCAAGCGTGCCCGTGGTGGCCATGCAAAAGAAATCGAGTTCCATACATAATGGCATTGAACGTACTTTCACAGGAATAAAGAATTTTATTGATGTCCAAAACCGTTTTTGTTTTATTTAAAAAAACTTTTGTAGCGCTCTTATTGAAAAACCCAATACCTACCTTAATTTATCTGCCCACTGAGAAGTCAGATTAAGTTATAGGTACATAGGAATAAATATTTTCTACCTTACTGATAAGATAAATTTTTTAAGGCTTGGTTTTATTTCAGGAGGCTTGAATTAGACGAGAAACATGACTGTCCTTTTAATTTATTTAGTAAAATAAAACAGTGACAGCTAAGTATTCAGGTGTGTTCAGAGGATATTCAGAGCATTCTCGATATGCTCGGACTCTGTTCAGAACTCTTTTCTGAGCTAAAAAAGAAAAGCATATTTTTTGGATGAAATTGATCTTAAAATCAAAAAATGCATGGGCCAGAAAAATGGTACAGGCTACAAACAGGATATCTGAAGACTCAAAAAAGAAATCAAATTTATTTAAACGCAATTACAAAGGCTGGTATTTCCTCTACAAATAAAAGCCTAAACGAAGTGTCTATATTAGTATTAACAGATAAATTTCTGTTAACATGGCTTAGGGTAGACCAAAGTAAGCCTTTTCTTAAATCCCCGATAAAAGATGTAACACTAAGAGATAGAAATAGAGATAAGAGCATTACTGTAGAGCGATTTTGTTCTTAGAATATACCCAAAAATCATTTACTAATTAATTTTAATTTTTATTTATGTTATATATTAAAACTTCATATCACAACTTTTGAATTTAAATATAACTATGCGACGCGTTTCGGAGTGCTACTCCATCCTCAGGCTATCGGGATATTAAGTTTTAATATACCTATGTATGTAACTATAAAATTAAAATTAAAATTAGAAAAATAATTTGAATTTTGTATTTAATTTATTAATTTGATATTTATTTTAAGATTAAACATTAATAATAAACACAACTTGGCGAAAAAAAACTCATAAAGTGTTTTTTTTATGTTTAACACTTGTTTTTCTAATATAACTAAAAACGAAAGTAGGTAGGTTTGTTATAAGGAATGAAAAGAAAATAGTTGAACTCGTAAGTATAGCCTTTTTTCTGAGGGGGCTGAGTATAGGAAACACGGTGGCTGGAATCAGGATCCAAAGGGCCGAAAACAGGAAAATGTGAGTTTTTGCATAAAAACAATGAAATTTAAGAAATCTCTAATGAACTATTTGGTAAATAAAACAATATCAAAAAGTTAAAAATTCAAGGCTTAATCATAAGTTTTGTCAGAAAATTTCGTTAAGAGGCCGGCTACTGGCAACTCTACCCTATATGTTTTCTCGCAATCGTTAGTATTATGTCGAATTCCTTACAACCATTTGAAGTCGATTTCATTTAAAAAAAATTTTCTTGGTAGAAGGAATTTAAAAAAATTCGATTTTTTTTGTGAGTGTGTGAGTGCAATTTGACAGGAATTTTGTTGTCGCACAAAAACTAATGTGGATTTCCTTTCAACAAAAAAATCAAATCTGTGAAGGGGAAATTTGATTTGTTTAGAAGAAAAGATCAAATTTTCTAAACAAATCAAATCCTTTATTTTAGAAAGTTTTACACCGACTTGCACACAAACTAGGAAGACTTGACATTTCTCTGGCTATTGTTTACGTTTGTCTTTTCGTCAATTTGTTCAATTGAATTATATCCGTGGTGTAAAAGTATAAAGTTCACGTTGTGCAGTAAATAAAATAAAATAAATTAAATAAAATTTACTATATGTAGATAGAATTACAATTTTCCATTTTCAAAAAAAAAATTTAAGAATTGTGCGTTCGGGCCTGTCAAATTACACACACATACAATCACAGAAAAAAAATTATTTTGTTTGCGAGTTCCTTACAACAAAAAAAAAAGATTTGATCTCCAATAGTTGAAAAGAAATCGAAGAAGTAGTGCGCGCTAAGCAAATATTAAAGTGAATTTTATTTTCGCGTTGTTTTGATAATTTAAAAACAAATATATTTCGTCTGATAATTGAAAAACATCAAAAACAATTGTGCGCGTAATCAAGTAAAAAAATTACAATCCAAAATTAATCCACACACAGCAGCGAGGATCTATTCTGAATATTTCACTAGGGGACGAAGAAAAATAATTTTGCAACGTGTTTCCCTCGCGAATTGTATGTAATTTTAATGAGAATTTTTGTTTCTTGAAGATACGCACAATTATCTTTACTTTTTTTTCATCATTCACTGAAATATTAAACAATAAAGAACACTTAAACATTTGTTTTCTTTTTTAACTCCGTCACAAAATTGTAATGAGAACATTTAATTCCATCTTAATGCATGAGAAATGTCAAATCTTGATAGTGTGTGCGATTTGATGTGAAATCTAGCTAAAAACGCAAGTTTTTTTTGACAGCATTAAAATCGATTTTGTTTAGAAAAAATTCGATTTGTTCAGAAAAATTCGAATTTAAGTGTCAACTTAATTTTAGAACAATAAATTTATGTCGAATTCCTTACAGTCAAAAAAATTCGAATTTTTCTGAACAAATCGAATTTTTTCTAAACAAAATCGACTTTTATGCTGTCAAACAAATCTTGCGTTTTTAGCTAGATTTCACATCAAATCGCACACACACTATCAAGATTTGACATTTCTCATGCATCAAGATGGAATTAAATGTTCTCATTACAATTTTGTGACGAAGTTAAAAAAGAAAACAAATGTTTAAGTGTTCTTAATTGTTTAATATTTCAGTGATTGATGAAAAAAAGTAAAGATAATTGTGCGTATCTTCAAGAAACAAAAAATCCCATTAAAATAACATACAATTCGCGAGGAAATCACGTTGCAAAATTATTTTTCTTCGTCCTCTAGTGAAATATTCAGAATAGGTCCTCGCTGCTGTGTGTGGATTAATTTTGGATTGTAATTTTTTTACTTGATTACGCGCACAATTGTTTTTGATGTTTTTCAATTATCAGACGAAATATATTTGTTTTTAAATTATCAAAACAACGCGAAAATAAAATACACTTTAATATTTGCTTTGCGCGCACTACTTCTTAGTTTTTGTGCGACAACAAAATTCCTGTCAAATTGCACTCACACAATCACAAAAAAAAATCGACTTTTTTATGAATTCCTTACAAAAAGAAAAAAATTTTAATGAAATCGACTTCAAATGGTTGTAAGGAATTCGACATTAATCTCTCTTTCAATCTCTAATTATAAAAGAGAGAATCAAACTCCATTCTGAAATTTTTTCACAATTATTTCCAAAATAGGCATAGATAACGACATGTAACTGCAAAATATTGAAACTTATTTTAAAAAAATCTCTTAAAATCCTACTTGTAACTACTTAACAATTTTGAATTCGTAGCTAGAATTTTTCAATTTATTTTACAATGAATTGTTAACTATTACAAGCACTTTTAGCTTTGTCGTACAGAATCGAAAAAATTTCAAAATTCCTACTTGTTGCAGCCTTTCCCTTGTAAAATTTGAAGTTTACTTGTAGCTTTGTGGTACACAATTAATACCTTTTTGATGGAAATCGCTTCTTGTACAAGAATCCAAGTGCAAATATTGATGTCATGACAACTTACTTGTACAAATAAATTGTACAAAAAAGGGAAATTTTGAATATTTTAGCAGATCTTACAAGTTTCTTTGTGGTACAGAATTGATTGTAACTTGAAAAATCTGGATTGTTAACTAATTATTGTAGAATTGTTAACTTGTAGTTTTATGGTACAGGCCCCAGATTTCATACAAATTTGCCCATCATCCTTTGTACTTTCCTCTGAAACGACTGCAAGAATTTTGATGAAAAGAAGTGTGTGATGTTATATAACTGCAATCTTCTTTGAAATAAAAACCTCATCATTGGATGAACCGATTTAAATTAGTTTTTTATGTATGCTCCTAAAACGTATAAAAAATAATCTTGCATGTAAAAAAATGTTTTTTATTTTAATTTAAGAAAAAAAAATTGAATTTTTGATACTTACATGATACTTCCTACCTACCTCTAAAAATCATTTAAAAAAGCTGTTAATGTCAAAGACACCCCCATATATGTATATACCTACATAGTAGGTAACCTTACGCCGAAAGTTATTGCTTACCCACTAATTACATATGAGTAAAACCTGACTAAATTTAATACCAGACCTTTTATGATTTTTGTATGACCACATTACCTTCCCTCAAAGTAAAACCGTTTAATCATTAAATCAAAATCATCAATAATAATCTCTGCGTGTGTTCATGTCAAAGCGATCCATTATTTTCATTGCACTCCTACAAGTAACACTCAATAATTTGTTTCCCATTCTACAAGAATTACAAACAAAAAAAAAAACAATATTTCGCGCCTTTCATCGAAGGCTTAATTCGATACGTGAAACCAAACCACAATCAATTGTTCACATCGAGTTAAATCTTTCTACATTTTATTTATGACACATAGGTACTTTTATTGGAATATGGGAGTTTTTAAACCTTTAAGCGTTTTTCATATGATTTGATTTGTGCGATATGAAAATGCATAAAAAATCATAATTTTTTAATACCACACTCACAAATGAAATTAAAATACAAAAAAAGAATGAAACCTTTTGAAGCGATTTCAACAGAAAAAAAAAGACAATACTTGCCAATGCCACAATAATAACAAAATTATTATTGAAGCAAATTGGAAAATTTATTTAAATTCATTAAAATAATTAATTAATTAAACACGCAATGGGTAATTATTTCATAGGCATTGCATCAATAATTCACGTTTATTTTTTTTTGTAGTACGTAGGTATTTAATTTGGTTTTCTGTAGTGGATTTCTGTAGTTGACTTTTATATAAAAAAAAAAACAATTATGTATTAATTTTGAGTCCTATAATATATTTAAAATAAAAAAATGCTCATCAATTAGTGTCAGTCATAATTATTTCAAGCAAATTTAATTAGTCAGAACGAGTGCTGCTGAAAACATTAATTTGTTGATCTTTTATAATCATTTTGCGGAATGGAATGGTTGTTTTAATTTATAAAAAAAACGCAGTCAGTAATTAAGATTTACAAAAGTTTTTTTCTTAAAATCACACCCCCATTATCATTGAATTTTAGCAGTAAGTTTTAAATACAGTCAGCAGCGGTTATACCGACCGCCAAGGGGCCAGCCAAATGTGGTTTCAATGGCCAGCGGTTGTTATAACCGACTTACCACAAAAACCAGAAGTACATATGTACATACAATACATATATAAATGAGCTTTTAAATTTTAGGAACAGAATAATAAAGAACTTATGCCGTTTTTTATTGGTTTCACTAGGTTTCACTCATTCTGAAATCCAATGGAACAGTCCAAGATGCGTCTACTCAATTCTGGGGTTTGGTATATGTATACGTGAATCGTCAAATAAAAATTATTTGCTACCACACAAAAAGTGAAATGTAAAACCACGAGGTTATCAACTCAGAACTTCCAAATAATATTTTTTGTTTGATTTTTTCTTAATTTTTGTTTTAAAATTTACCAAAAACTTTGATTTTGGATGCAAATTAAGTTAAAATGGAAAGTTAAAAGAAAACATGAAGAACATTGCAGTTTGTTGTCACGTTTGAGTTTGAATGTATTAGTGCTTCTTGAGTTGATTCTGATTTGAAATATAGAATAGAATTTCTCTTCTCAGAATCGTCAGAAGCGTATTTTTTGTGCCAATGGAATGGACGCTTCCGGACGTCCAATGAAAAACGGCATTAGTGAAATTCATTCCCGAACAAAGGAATTTGTGTATATTCGAACATGTTTGAGTTCTCAACATTCGTTTGCGTTTGCGGGCACGCATATGTAACATAGCACAAGAGGCCTCCAACAGAGCTCTAGGGTCCTCCAAAAAAGGTGTAGGGGCCGCCAACTGCGCTCTAGAGCATCTAACAAAGCTGTAGAAGCCCTAAACAGAGCTCTAGGTTCTTTCAAGAAAGGTGTTGAAACCGCCAACTGAGATATATGGCCTCTAACAGAGCTGTAGAGATCTCCAACATAGCTCTAGGGTAATTGAGGAGAGGTTAAGGGGCCTCAAACAGAGCTCAAACTGTATATAAAATACAAATTTTATGATAAACTTTTTCCCTAAAGAACATAAAGTAGTGGAGATGCATTAATGTACTTATTGCTCACCCAGGGGCCCACTGGGCAAAATCCCGGTTGCCCGGTGGCCCAGTCCTCCCCTGGTGTAGTCATATCTCCTTGAGGGTATTAACAAGTGTGTCAAAAACAAAACACAAATAATGCATTGTTGGATGAGATCCATCAACGTAAGCACAGGGTTAGCTCTTTAAAACATTTACTACTAACTTGCACGGCACCAGCTGACTTTCTTTCATTCGTATTATATTGTCTTCATTATATTACGTTAATACATTATTGATTATTTCCGATTTACAAATTCTACGTCCATTTCTGTATTTTTCATTAATAATGGTCGTATATGGTTTCAATTCACGTGCGTAGCCATATTGCTTCTTGACAAAGTATTGCACACGACATATTTATCAAAAATAAAGACAACTACTCCGATAGCCGGGACAAGTTGTCGTCGATTATAATTTTGTTTTACTGAATTGAATTGCACACGACAGGCATATAATTGGGATTGGATTTGATTAAAATGTTATGATTTTGTCACTTGATAAGATTTTTGTTTGTTTTGTCAGGCCTTAAAATGACTCAAAAAGAAAAATAAATAAATAAAACTAAATAAAACCAGCTTAAATAAATTGCAGGGTAGTAAAAATGTTACGTTTACTTTAATCAGTTTACAAATACAAATAAAACAATTCTTTTACCTCTATAATAGATAACCTATTTAGGCCTAAAATATTAAATAGTATAGTAAATATAAATCAACAGTCAATATAATCACTATCTTGTTTTGATTTAAGAGCACCGCTCCATCCCATTGCCTTAGGAGATTATATAAAATACAGTATTATTATGTCTCGAATAATATATAAAAATCAACATTTTTCGAATATAAATACATAATACTTTTTTTTTAAATATGTATTAATATAATGTATAGGTACTTCAGCTAATCTTCATCTTTGATACAATTTTCTACTAATTCTCTCAGATTTGGATTTTCCATTGCCGCTGCTATTCGCTCTTTGTCGTTGATTTGTTTATTAACTGAAATGGAAGAAAATATTGTTAAATAATGCATTATGGAATTATGATAGAGATATAATATGATTTAAATCAAATACGAAATTAAAGTAAAAAGACGTTAGGTATAGGAATTTATTCTTCTTCATTTAACCGGCGATTGTCATGATCTCGAGGGGGCCATAACTCTCCCACTCAACTGCTTCACCTAGAGTTCCACTTGTGGGGTTCGCCGGGTTGACCTCAGAAAACGTCGACAGGCCTCCCGGTTTTGGATTGTTCCATGTCTGAGACCAACTTATGGGAAGGAATGGGAATTTATTGAAGGAGAAGAAACTTATACAATGATCTCAAATAAAAAAAATAACAATTTTTTGGTTGAAAAGAAATCGGAATCTTAAAACAAGAAAATTGTTAATCGATTATTTTGATTGAATGTTAGCCGACATTACAGAGTTTATGAAGGCTTTTCACCAAATACCAATCAATATTTATTGGTTTGTTTTTTATTTGGGCTCTGAAGTAACCCTGAGGTCGCTCTAATGCGTTTTTTTTATTTTTGAAAAACCTGAACTCACCCTGTATACATAATTCTGTTTTTTTTTTTTTTAAACCCAGGGTCACCCTAAACCGCCCCAAAGTTGATCTAAGTATTTTGCTGGGGCGATCTGAGGTTACGAATCAATGTAACAGGAGTCGTGAAGCATTTGCCTTGTTGTGAACTCGTGTTTTGTAGAAAAGTGTAATAATAGCTAGAAATACAAAATGGAAACGTTTAAAGCTGTAAGTAGTTTAAGCAATTGGTGAGACCGCCCAACTCACATGCACTTCAGAGAAGGCTGCAAGAGCCCTTGGGTGTTTTTTGAGCACTTTTTGAGAACTCTTGGGGTTGTTTATTAACATTATTCCCCAATTTTTTACTAATGATATTACATATATGTTACGTATGTAGGTTAGTGTGGTCCTTATAAAAGTCATTGCCTTATTTTGAATGACGCATCCAACTTTAAAAATTCATAACTTTTAGTAATGATTGACAAAGAAAATTGAATTTTTGCAAACATGTAGTAACTTTTGGCATGTTTAAAAAAATGTATTAAAAAAAAAATTACAACATTTAAGCCCGTATGATACTACATTTTTTTCTCATTTAGAAAATAGTATTTTTTATGAAAAGAACGATATTATGTGAGTATGGAAATAACTGTTGGAAATTTTTTTCAGATACCTACATATTTATAAGCATGACAGAAGTGTCTATACATGTGTTCCAAAAACCAATTTTTTTTTTCAATCATTACCAAATTTAAGATTTTTCAAATTTGGATTTACAAAAATATATGGGATTTCCCATATAAAACTTCAGACGCCTTGGGGGCCGGGTTAACGTTAGCTAAAATTTTACAGGAATTTTTTTAAAATATTCAGAACAAATAAGGGGGGTGCGTCATGCAAAGTAAGACAATGACCCTTATGAGGACCACCCTAATGTAGGTACTATATGGCAAGTTATGGTTCCGTAAAAAAAAAAATCGAAGTGGAGAAAATAATTTTCCCTAACATTACGATGATAGAGGACAGGCCTGTCTGTCCTCGCCCCTACAGCCTTAACGGCTGGGGGGATTTTCTTCAAACTTGGTACAAAGTGTTTTTTGAATAATGTGCCCACACATTTCTTTTAATTTTTTTAGGACCAAAAATAACGGTACATGCCTTACAATTTTTTTTATTTTGAAAATTAAAAAAAAAAAATTTTTTGAAAACTAAATAGGTAAATATCGCTCATTTAAAAGAACAACGTCATAACTCAAAAAACCTCAAACTTCAGAAATCTCAATTTAAAGTTTGCATGGCTGTATTGCATAATCATCTTTATTTGTATCAACTTTTTTCTTGGTAGAGCTACTAATTAAAGTTTTATCGCACAATATGACACTTTTAAAATATTTATTGGACTTTTTTTCACTTCAAAGGTCCCTGCGTAAATGAAAAAAATACAGTATTTCCACAAAAAGTATTTAACGACAAATGATGCTCTATAGCCTTTAATTTTTCAGTTCTAGAAATGACGTTTTGCCAAAAAATAGTTTATAGAAAATGAGTTTGAACTGTTACATTAGGTCAAAATTGATGCTTGTTGAGTTATGGCGTTGTTCTTTTTAATGAGCGATATTTTGAAAACTATGTGTAAAATAATTTTGTATTATTATGTAGAATACTTGAAAAAATCATGTTGCTGAATTCAAAAATAACGGTACCTTCAATACAAATGTTGAAAAACCGTTACGAAAAAACTTATTTTTCTCGAAAACGGTTTCCAGAATTTTGATAAGACGATGTGCGTTTACTATCAAAGTGTGGTCAATATTTTGATTAAAGAAATGTTTACCAACAACGTTACATGTCATAGAACCGATTTTTTGGTTTTCAAATTTCTCGATAACGGCTGCACCGATTTCAACCATTATTTTAATACCAGAGCTCCTTCACAATTAAACCAATTTTGCATATACAAATTTTCAAAAAAATTTGTTTGGATTTTTAAAAAAATATTGATTTTTTTTTTTAAATTGAATATCTTGAAAAGGGGCTCATGAATGCTTTTTTTGTTTTGTAAGAAATTGTATTTTTTTAAATACTAAAAGTTGGTATAGATTTAATTTTTGAAAATGGACAAAAAGTTTTATATATAAAAAATTATTTTTTTATAAAACCGCTCCAACGATTTTTGGTTTTTTGTTTGTTTCATAAATTCATATTTATCAAACAAATCAGATGGCATTCTTTATTTTGAGCTCTAAGTGTTATAGACATTAAAATAACAAATTTATAGTAATAATTTATTTTTAATGAGATCATAATATAATGGAACCGATACATAAAGTATGTAGGCACCTCATAAATGTTTAGCTACGTTAAAGTTGTAAGCTACGAGAGCAAGTTTGTGCGCTCCAGATGCCCATATTTTTGTTATATTTGTATATTTTGCATGCATAATGTTGTCATTTTTCTAAGACAGAATTTTCGGATCATAAAACGTGATCTCGATAAATAGCAGTATTTTGCATGTTTTTCCATGTTTTTTTGCTGATCTATAGGATGGATCATTTTTTAATAATAAAAAAGGCTTATGTTTTTTTGAAAGCAAATACTGGCATAAGCGCTTAGCGATTTTTCTTTTTTGTGAAAAAAATCTAACCTTTTACTAGCAGAGCGGTGCGGTGCTCGTCTTGCTTTGCATATTTTTTGTTTTCATTAATTTTTTTTTTTTTTCAAAATAAATAATTATTGATATTTTCAACTTTTTCAAAATTAGAGAGATTATTTTATGTTAATACAGTTCGGTAAAAAGCTTTTCTGGTTTTACCATAATTTGCCAAGACATATACATATGTAAATTGAGTGGGCTGGAAACGCGTGAGCAGGCTATATGTATGTATTAAATAAAAATCAAAATTTTCACGAGAAAACACCTTTAAATGAAATTTAATTCTTGACCAGTGTCAAATCTTTCATACAATTTTCCTCCTTACACATATGCAACGAATTGTTGCGGTGTAACGGAGAGGAGAAAAAGAAAGAACCCGAATGAACAACATCTAACTTACACAAAAAAAAACACGCCCGTGTACTATTAACGGTTGCTTTAAACTTTGTGGTAAGCAAAAAGAAAATATTTCGGCACCAAAAGTTAAAATTATTAAATGTTATTATTAATATTGATTTGCTGTAACTTTTGAACGGTAAGTGCTACCATTCCTTTGACCTTATTTTTGGAAAATATCACCAGCTTCAAGATTGTAGAACATTTTTTTTTTTTTTCTATTAAACAATACGTTTTTGAGTTATTTTCAAAAACGCACGATCAAAACTTTCATGGTCGATTTTGGCTCAAAAATTAAAATAAATTATTTTTACTCGTAACTTTTTAACGGGGAATACTACAGACAAAATTCTGTAAGCATTTATATTGAAATTGCCTCAGCTATAAGTTTGTAGAAGATTTTTTTTTCTAAACTAAACCATTTTCCAGTAATTTTCAAAAAAAAAAAAACAAGAGTAGCAATACCACTTCTTCTTCTTCATTAACCAGCGATTGTCATGATCTCGAGGGGACCACAACTCTCCCACTCAACTGCTTCACCTAAGGTTCCACTTGTGGGGTTCGCCAGGTTGACCTCAGAAAACGTTGACAGGCCTCCCGGCTTTGGATTGTTCCATGTCTGAGGCCAAATAAATGCAGGTGTCGTTGCATTTATTTCATCCAGGAGTTTTTGTGCCTGCCTTTCTTCCGCCATAGTGTTGGAACGTCAGTGATATTGCCTTTTGAACTGGGTTCTCATCGCATCTTCTTTGTACATGACAGTACCAGCTTAGTTGGTCACGCTGTATTTTGTCCAAGATGGTATTTTTGACGTGTAGGCTTCCTCTGATTCTCTTGCTTTTTATTCGATCGCGCTTTGTCACTCCTGCTGTCATAAGAAGCATCTTCATTTCAGTTGCCGTCAATTTACTCTCATACTTCTTGTAAACTGTCCAACACTGTGAACCGTATGTAAGCGCTTGACGAACAACGGCGGTGTAGAGCTTTCCTTTCAGATAAGGGGGCATTTTTCTATCGCAGAAGATGGTAGAGTTTTCCCGCAACTTCATCCACCCTACGCTTATGCGATATTTGATGTCCTCAGCACAAGATCCTTCGCTAATGATTCACAGATCCAAGATATTTAAACTTTTCGCACTTGGGAAACACTGTTCCATTCAAATAGAAGTCCGGAATAGGTCTGTGTGGATCAGAAAATGGACTGCCTAGGTATTCGGTCTTTTTCGCGTTTATGCGGTATCCATTTCCCTCCAGAACATCCACCGATACATTGTCAGCAAAGAATAACTGATTCACTTTGGGGTCCGTCATCTAATTCTCAAGCAGAAAGTCAAGGGCAGAAATAAAGAGCAAAGGACTCAAGACGCTACTCTGGTGCACACCCCTACTCTAATTGGGAACTCTTCGGCGATTCCTGCGGGGCATCTCTTTAACTTGCTCGTACATGTCCATGATCATCCGCACATAGACTTCCGGAACTCCTCGTTGCCTAACTGCAACCCCTATCAGATCTAGTGTTTGTCTGTCGAATGCTTTTTCAAAATCAAGTAATACAATATGCAAATCTCTTGAGGAATCCCGATTTAATTTCTATTCTGATTCTTATACTCTGAATAGCATCTTTGGTTGATTTACCCGAAACAAACCCGCACTGGTCGTCAGACAGCCGTATTATTTGATTCTTTCTTTGGCGATTTTTATATATAATTTGATTCTTTCTTTGGCAATTTTTTGTCTGTTCATACTGTGACACATGATCCTATGCCCATATCGGTGCTTTGTCTAATTTATCGCTTACTTTCCATCTAAATCACTTTTTTTTTTTCATATTCCCATATTACCATCTCTTAGTCTTAATTTTCACGTATCGCTTCACCATTTTAACCGAACTACGTGCGATATATCAGTCCGTTTCTTTATTCTGATTTTCTGTAATTTTCTGTTAAAAAAAATTCAGTTTTCCAAAAAAGCTCTCGAGAGCTCTTCTTTATCTGTGCTTTTCTGGTTTTGTTTATATTTTGCATACATTTTGTTTAAGTATAAACCAACCGCACACGGGGCACGGATTAAAGGCCCCATGGAAAACGTTTTTGATTTACATATTCGTTGTTAGAAGGGAAGCTTCTATTTGTAATTGCGATCACAATTTATTTTTAAAATCGGTTTTATAATCTTCCCTAGGTTCGTCTTGCATAGAAAAGGCCCCACCCAAGACGTATAGGATCCCATATTAATGCCTAGGCATGTTATTAAATGTAATATTGTAATTTACTAATAAAAAAAACGCATCTTCAAAACCGCACTACCTACAAAAGACCTTTCCACTGCGTGTTAGACTTTTATATTTGCATTTGAAAAGTTAGGTCTATCTTAAGACACCACTTGAATTTTGCTATCGCCCCCTAAAATTGCTGCGGGCTCTCGGTCTACTTAAAGTTTAGATCTATCTATTTGTTTCTCTTAGACCAATAGAATTTGCAAGCATTTTCCACACCAAAGGAATGAAAAATTAATTCGATAAAGTAAAATACAAGTTCAAACATACGACCTAAATGATAAATAACGTATTCATATAAACACGTACAGTACATAATAATTGTGGTTTTGAGATAATGAACTTTACCTTGTTGTCCGAGTCAAAATGATAATAAAATGGAAATAAATAGAACTGAGCAACACAACGACTACTTACTTTCATCTTCTGTTGAGTGGGCTCCTTTTTTAATATAAATATCCAATTTAACGTTGTGAGGCAAACTTCGTTCCACCTTCACTCGAATGCATAGACCAATTAGAGTAGCTAGCGAGCAGTGAGGCACTGTGGGATTGAATTCAACTCGAACCTTTTACGAAAATTTCAATTAAAACCTATTTTTGAATATAATCCAAGTTTGTTCTTACTACATAAACATTTGATTTAGTTGGAGGTAGAACAAATATTCCATCTTCATAGATAACATTTAAATCTTCCAAAGTGCATGGTTTTTCTGGGTCACGAATACTACGCAAAACATCTTTAATGAAGAAACAAAATTTAAAAATTATGCAACTAGCAAATCAAGTGTAATTTTTGAATTTACCAAATAAAGTCTCTTGTAGATCCTGTGCATCTTTGTAACCCAATTCCTTGAGGAGAGCTTCTTCGCCAATTGGAATTCCCTCGTCGAATGATGATTGTGAATTATTCTTGTTATCTATTGGACTTTTGGTTGCGATTGCGATTGCCGCTTGCACATTGTCTGTCGTCGACATCTTACGAAAGAATGATAACATAATTGGGGCTGTTATTATTTTGTTTGATTATGTATTAAATAAAGTAGTTTTTCTTTTGTGTTTATCTCTTTTAAATGGAGTTTTTTTTATTGCAATTGATTTAGTTCTTTCTTTTTCTTCACATAATAGATGGATAACTGTCAAAATTGGAAAATTTTGACATAAATCAGCTGAGTTTTGTAGTTCTGTTTTGTAGGCTTAGGTGGCAGATAAAGCATTTAAAAGAAGTGTACAGCGGATGTTGTTTTATATTTTATTTATATTTTATTGTATCGCACAGTGGGATATTTACATCCAAAAATTAAGCGAATTTAGAAGAGACTTCCAATTTCAAGAAAAATGAAGATGGGCACACAGGCGTCGACTGCGATTGTCAATTTGCTATGGCTTGCCACCCACTAACATGCCACCACTGGTCATTATCGATGCCCATAATCCAATCTACAATCCATTCCTTGGACATGGATTTTTGCGACTCAATTGGATTTTTTAGGCATGTTCCATAGTCCATAGTCATTTCTATACGGACGGCTCAAAAACCGATGGTGGAAGCGTGTACTCAGAAAGACTAAATTTAAGTCTCTCATTTCGTCTTCCAGACTATTGTAGCGTGTTCCAGGCCGAACTTTTGTCGATAAAGGAAGTTTAATCTTGGCTCAAGGAAAACGTGATATCGACTTCTGATATCCGCATCTTCTCAGACAGCCAAGCTGCCATAAAATCTCTCGACTTTGTCTCTACAAACTCTTTAACAGCCCTTAACTGTCGATCATATCTCTTATAGAATTGTCACAGCAGTTCAATATTCTCCTTTGTTGGGTGCCGGGCCATAGGGATATTCCGGGTAATTGGAAAGCTGATGAACTCGCCAAAGGTGGAACAAGACCTTTTTTACCTGAAAAGGTAAATATCGGTATGCCTATAGCTACATGCAAATTTTTGCTGAAGCAAGATGCTTTAAGGAGAACAAACCTTAGGTGGAACAACTTAACCACTTGCCTGGCGACGAAACAGATCTGGCCTACACTAGATGTGAGGCGCTCTAATGGGGTTTTCCATTGGTATAAAATTTCAATACTTTTCTGATAAATATCTGTCAAAACACCGATTCTGACAAATAAAACCTTCCTGTGGCCAAAAAATATTGATATTTTTTTGATTCTGAATCAATTTTGCAGATCCGTATTTTTCGGTAGATCTACCCCTTCTTTTACTAACACCAGTACAATTTCCAGCTGTTATTTTGACAAGTGAATGTTTTCATTTATTCATTTCAGTTGAGAAAGGGAATTTTTGTGAAAATATAAGGACTAAAAAGTAATAATTGGAATGGAAGCAGTTTGAAATGAACTTATCCCTCATCGTTAATTACAACCTTGTTATCGTCTATTTATAACTTAAAAATTGAAATCCCATCAAATGAAAAAACAAACTTGAATGTATAAAAACTGTTGACTGATTTTTTTGCATTCGTCACAGACCGTTTACAGGTTCACAGACACAAAAATACACCAATACCATATCAAGAGAAAAATCAATTCAAATATCATTCCATTCGTCACGAAAAAAATCAAATTCCGCATCAAATTCTTAATTCACCAATGGAAAACCCCATAAGTGTTTGATTTCTTTGAACAGATTGCATATCAGTTCCGTAATTGGTGTCATAACCGGGCACTGTCTTATAGGCAAGCACGCAAAGCGGCTTGGAGTTTTCGCAAACGACTTTTGCAGAAGCTGTATGGACAAAGAGGAGGAAGAATCTATTCCTCATCTTCTCTGCACATGCTCTGCCCTATCCCAAAGACGTAGGCTCCATCTCGGAGACTTCTTCTTCAATGATCCTAGTGATCTGGTAAATATAGACATAAGTAGTCACGCACGCTTCATTAGAAGCTCCAACTGGTTTTAACGAGTGGGGAGAAAATCTCTCTAGATTCACGGTGTGGTATCACAACGGACCAACTTATGGTCTAAGTGTGTCAGTTCTTTGCTGGCAGCCACTTCAACCTAACCTAAACTAACCTTCCATAATCCTGCCATCGTTCATGGCCTATGGAGGCGGCAGGTAAAGTTGCTCAACCCAGCAAAAACTTTTTGTTACTCCCGATTCTATTACATTTATTAGATTATATGGAATAAGAGCGCCCACTAGGCAAATTTGTTGCTCGGAGTTGCTCTCAGAACTTTGTTGCCGGCAACAGTGAGCTTCTTTTTGTTGCCGGCAACTGTCAAAAATAGATACCCATGCCATGAAACTCCATTTTGGTATAATTTTTGTTTACAGATTTGACATTGTCAAAAATTAGATTTCAAAATCTTATTTGAAATCGACTACCGATGGATGGATTCACCTAATTTCAGACAAATTTGGTTGAAATTAGCTCATTTGAGAACGAAAATTTTGGTAATTGAAAATGAGGTTATTTTCATAATCTAATTTGAAAATTTGCAACGAAATTACCTCAGTTGGCCTAGTGAAAACGTAGTAAGACACCCGTTTATAAGCAGTAACGGATTTTAGACCCAAGTTTTTCGTCACGTGAGTTGAGAGCCCCATTTGAAGTTGAGTTGATGATATACCCCGACTCCACAGGCCAATAACGATAGCCAGACTATGGAACATGTCTAAAAAAGAATACCATGGAGTTGCAGAAATTCATGTCCTAGCAGTACATATCCATACAAATCAGATGTGGATTGGATTGTAGATTGGATTATGGACATATCGTTCATGGCCTGTGAAGTCGGGGTTATATGGTCTTTGAGTATATATGGAGTGCTCGTTCCTATTCTTAATGCATTGTAGTACTTGAACCTGTGATAGTGTGCGTGATATTAATATAAAGAGGGTAATTTGACCGCTGATGCAGCTACGACGGTGTTGTTGTAAAAACCCTCTCTATATTGAAAAGTAGAGCGGGACAGATGTATGCCAAAACTCCGAGCGTGTGAAACAGAAGCATCAAGAAGATGAACATGTTCGTCTTCATATCTGCATTATGGCACTTCCTATAATCTTCATGCACAAAGATCTTCTGCATTTTGGTGTTCCCTCTCTATCCAACAAATGTACATTTAAATTTTGCATCCCCTTTTTATTTGCAGAAGTCGGACGAAGATACATGTAAATCCACCATGATTTACTGCATAGATTACAGCGCCTCGAATGATGGTAACGTTTTGGAATGTAAACGAGCACTCCATATTATATATACTCAAAGGATATGGTGTTGAGATTACAGTTAAAGGAATGGATTCAATATATTCATTTCACACAATACAGTTACAGCCTTATGCATAAACGAATTATAGCGAGTGCATAGTGCTATGCACTATTTATAATGCCTCTGAACGCAAAAACCTTAAAGCCTTAACTACATAGATCTACTTTTGTACAAAAGTACAAAAGTGAGAACTTAAAATGATTGCTGAAGAAACATGCTTGCAAAAAACCAAACGAAAATTGTTTTGACACATAAATTAAACCACCATACACAATTCTCCATTGATTTTTTGCAAGCAAGTGTCTTCAGAACAGATATTTATTTCTCACTTTTGTACTTTTGTACAAAAGTGGGTCTATGTAGTTAAGCCTGAAGGCTTTTTTCAGAACAATCTTCGTTTGGTTATTTGCAAGCGTGTTTCTTTAGCGAGCATTTTAATTTCTCACTTTTGTACTTTTGTACAAAAGTAGGTCTATGTAGTTAAGCCTTTATTCATAAACTTATGCAACATTGAATAGAGGCAACATAAGCTAAACGCGTTTGGAGGTTGTTAAGAGCCATAATAGGGGTTGTTTAGAATCGGAATGTCACTTTGACTCACACACAACAATAATGTAGATAGATATTAGGGGGGCGCTTATTTTTGTAATCTTTGCGGTGTTTAAATCTGACTATCAAAATATTTTATAAAATTAAATACAACAATAAATAATGTTGGTTTTGTTAATTTATTGTACATTTTTGTTGTGATATTGTTTAAATAAAATTAGAATTTTTGTACACTTTATTTTATAGAATCTACTTAATAAATGTAAAAGATTTAAAGATTTTCCATCAAATCTTACAACTTTTGCAAATGCTCGACGGCATGCGCGTGATTTAAATAAAATTATACAAAGATTCACCTTCATCACTTTCACGGGAAAATACAAATGAATTTTAAGCATTCAAAAATAAGCACCAACCTTTTATTTTTTTCCTCAACAAAAACATCACGATGTGAGTGAATAAAACAATTCATAGATAAATCGAAAAACGACGTTTTTTTTGTTTCAAATATTTTTAATTTTATTTGCAAACACAAAAAACCAACAAAGTAACTGGCTAATTATAATAATATTAAAAGGAATTAATAAAAAACCAGAAAGAATCCAATCGCCAGCAGAATTACTTCATCGATTTTTCACACAGCACACACACATATGGGTCTCTTTTGTCAGTTTTGAAAGTAAATCGTAATAGATTTCTCCTTTATGGTACTAATTTTGACACAAGCTCATTATAACTATAATGGGATGAAAAATATTTTATGCATAACAATTTATGCAACGTTGTATAGTGGCTACATAAATCCTTATGCAGTGCATAACTATTCATCTGTTCAGCGGATTCTAATGAATACGACTGTTAAAATTTAAATTATTTTAGTACATACTTCCAATAGCTATCAAAACGAATGAATAATTTCATTCGCACATAATGTGCAAAAACACTGTCGTCAACACATTCATCAGACCGACTCATCGACCGGTTTTTTATCAACAATTTCGACTCGAGTCCGCTCCTGAAGTGGAACTGAGTCGGTTGAAGCTCATTTCAACTCAATGCAGGAGCCAATCGAGCTTGAAGCTCGCTCGAATACCTCATATAAACGGGGTAAAGAATAAATCAAAACGAATCAAAATGTTTGTTTAATTTTACGCGAAAAGTGGTTCAATAAAAACGACTTAATAAATGTCCCCCTGTTTGTTATAAGACATCCCTGGCGTAGTTATATCTCTTTCTCCATTCATCAGCACAGCGGCTTCTTCATAGACAGCTGATAAAATTGTCTTATCAGTTCAGTACTTGAATTCTCTTTCTCTGCACAAAATATTTCCCCCATAGCCATAGTGTGAATTTTCTTTTTTGCACAATTTTCCAATTAAAAAATTTCTCGTCAGAGACTCAACAAACTTAATTCAATTTAACACCGGTTCTACAGGTAAGTGCAAATATATTTCTTGCTGACCACAAAAATGCGTACTGCACATCCGTATTGTAATCTGTAGGTAGTTTACCTATATAGTGACTCATACGTTATATTTATTAATTTTCCTATGTTGTGTCCTATTTGAAATGAAAAACTATTTTCGTGTCGATTCAATTCAATTACAAAAAAAAAGAAGAAAAACTACTTGTGCGTACCATACCGCCCCCTCTTCAGCCCACCTGTCGCACCCACCCAGCGTACTTTGATTATTTTTATTTTTTCTATTTTGCAAAAACAAAATACACTGGCGAAAAATTTCCCAAAAAGGAACAAATCAACAAAAAAAAAATAACGGCACTGGCTCTCCCTCCATGAAAAATTTTCGATGATTGCGAAAGGGGAAATTTTCATTGTACAAATAAATTTTCTTGGAAGAAGCTCTCATTTGAAAATCTAAGGTCAAACTGCGAGGACTGATAATAAACTGGGATTTGTGATTGCACTTTTTTTTTTCGACACGTGCACACAAAAGCTTTTATGAGAAAATTTTTGCACTTTTTTAAATCTGGAAATAGATACATACCTACAAATAGTTTTATTGGTTTTTGCATAATTTGCAATAATTTGTGTTTTTAATTTTTGCTGGCAAAAAAGGTAATTTTTCTGTTTCTAAAAAATTCTATTTGATCTTTTCTTTTTCCTATAAAAAGTTCACATATTTTTTCTAATTTACCTCTATAAATTGTTTTTATACTTTTTTAACCGTTGTAATTGTATAGTAGTTTAACAACATTCATCAACAATGGGCTCCTTAAATGAACCAAAAGCCGTTAAAACTTTGCCAAAAGGGAAATATACGCTTGTAGGCGTAGATATCGACACAACCGGCAAAAGGCTTATCGATGAGGTAAGTTTTGTTTTTTTTTTTCCAGAAAGAGCGCTTATTTGAGATGTTTTAATATTATTTTTGTTTGAATAGATTGTCCAGTTAGCAGCTTACGCACCAAATTCACATTTTGAGCAATACATCATGCCGTACATGAATCTTAATCCAGCTGCAACGAACCGGCATCAAGTGAGGGTGATTACAATTGGATTTTATCGGATGCTAAAGTCATTGCAAACTTTCAAGGTAAGTTTCCATTTTGTTTGTAAACTGTTTTTATCTTAAGAAAGTTAACTGTTCCTTGCGGACAATGAAGATTGAAAAAAAAAAGTTAACCGTTAGAGAAATGTCAAGGTTCTGTTTTTGTGCAACATGTGGTTTCAATTATTGAAGTTATTATAACGGATTATGAACTAGGATGAGTTTATCTACTAATACATCCAACTATAATTTTGAATTTGTATGAAATCCGACAATCTAATTTACCTACGATCTCAAATTAAAAAAATGATGAATTGAACATGAACTATCAATTTATCTAATTGTCTTTTCCTTGTATTGTTGAAGAGAATACCGCAATGCAAAGATAAAAAATCGTCTTTAAGAATATTGTTCTTCATTTTTTGGATTGTTGATGTTTGCGTTTAACAACAAAAAATTTACCAAAGATTTAGTCGGGATCAGCCAATTTTTGCATAACAAAATGTTGCAAGTTGAGATTATTACCCCGTTTACATGATGTATTCGAGCGAGCTTCAAGCTCGCTTGGTCCCTTTGTATACCTGGCATTGAGTTGAAATGACTCGATTCCACTTCAGGAGCGGAGTCGAGTCAAAATTTTTGATAAAAAAACCTGGGTCGAAGAGTCGGTCTTATTGATGTGTTATTTATTTTTTATTTTTGATAGCTATGCAAAGTATACGTACTAAAATTCATTAAATTTTAACAGTTTTTGTGTGAAATAAATATATTGAAGCCATTCCTTAAACTGTAATCTCAACACCATATTAATTCAAATTCAAATAGGGCTCTTAACTCACGTCACGAAAAACTTGGGTCTAAAATCCGACTATAATCCAGCTCGAGCTTTCGATACTGCTTGTAAACGGGGTATATGAGAGATGCAGCCGACATATTCCTTCCAGTTTAAAATACAATACAAAAACGATCAACTGGTTTAACTCCTTCAATTGTACCTGTGTCCTTTACAGATTTGTCAGCCCTATTCTGCCGTTGGGAGGCTCAGGTCACAATTTGTGAGTTGCCAGCAATTTTTAGTTTGTAAGCGAGAAGGGATTAAGGGGAAGGAAAAAAATCACCCTCACACCCTTTTCGCCTACAAACTAGCTTGTTTCTGGCAACTCAGTTTCCTTGTGTGAAAGCGGTATTTGTTTTTGTGAGGTTTCTTATAAGGCGGTCACAATTTCGTGTTCTGTCCCTCATCAGAAACCACAAAAACAATGTGAGTTGTGATCTGCCAAAGAGCAGATCATAATTTTATGAGGCGAGTTCACCACGAATTATGAGGTTATTGTGACTTGTGAGGCATTGGTGAGGTTGCCAGAATAAGGCTGTTAACAACACAACATATTCAGATTTCAAACTTTTTTTTATGAACTTACTATTGTTTGGTGTGTATTATGACTGCAGTGTCGCTAACATGTTGGCTTGTAGATTGGACATTTACCAAGTGAGCGAAAAAAATTTAGAATAGTATAAAACTTCTTTTTTGTTTTCATTTTTAAAGTACATTATAGCAGTGTTAGGGCCGGTGTTGGTGTTATCGCTGCCAAAATCTGTATGGACAGATATACAAATTGTATGGAATTAAAATTTGGAACGGTGCAAACATATTTGTGTTTTTGCTTGTACATATCTTGAAAGTGCAATATGAAGTTTAGTCAGATTTAATCTAAAAATTAATTATTTTCGTGGTGAACGGAACACCATTTCAAACATTTTATTCCTGTAATTTTGTGTCTGTTGCATAACTTCAAAAAACTCGTCATCACTTGGTGCACTTTCAGAAAAGAAATATGAGCTCCATTAATTTATAAATTAATTTTTACCTGCTTTCATTTTATAATCTGAAATGATTTCCTTCATATAGCACAGGAAAGAGATTTTTTTGTGGAACGAAATATAGGACGGCTGAATTTTGTATACCTGAGAGAGGACTGTTAGAAATTAATAAGTCCTGTTTTTCGTGGTCGGACTCGCCGCAACAACCAACAAAAGTTTATCCGACCACTAATTTTGTAAAGACAGTCTAAAATTTAATTTGATACCCCATTTATAAAAATCCATCATGGTTTAAGCCAAAAATGCAACCGAAAAAGTGCGTTTTCTACCCATTGTCACCTGAACAACCTTGTCCGACCAGCGGTTTTGTTAATGTTAAGACTAAAGCTATGAATTGGCATCATTCTTTTCAGAAGCCGCGATGAGATAGGTAAGCCTACAGTCTCCTCCCGTCCTAAAAGTGAAATCTGACAAAAAAAGATAAAAAAAATCGATTTTTTTCTGTTGAATCGAAACCGATATAAATCAAAAAATAAATCGATTTATTTGACCATTGGAATGCCAAATCTGCGGTTTGACAAATCCAAATAAAAAAAAGGTGATTTATTTTACCAATGGAAAAGACCATTATGAAAACACTGAAATGATTAGAATGAAAATTTGTGCAGCGAGAACTTGGGATGAACAAAGACTCTTTTTTTTTCAAATTTTAAAGGAATGCAACAAAAAAACAATAAAAAAGCAAACAAATGGAGATGCTTTGGGTAGACTTACATATATGTTACTGTAAAACTCTGAAATAAAGACATTTTATAATTTACCGGCAAAACTTATAGCTTTTTAGTGGCATTGGTAAAAGTCCGAGGTGTTTTGTTTTCATAATTGGTTAATTAGGACTCTTTCCAAACAGTATTTGTTGGACTGGACAACAGCACATTCAGTACCCGCTTCACGGGTTCCAAGACTTTCAACTCATCTTGGGTCCTCTTTTCCACTCAGGCAACTTCGTTCCTCAGATTAGAGTATATTCTCTTCATTCGCCAGACAGGTGTCAATGCAACCAATGGTGGCCATTTGTCCAAGAGAGCTGTTTCAGACTTCTATTAATACCGCTGGAAAATTCAAGTTTCACCTGAAAGTTTCTTATTTCGGAGTTTTACCGTAACATACACATTTCGAGAACAAATTGTAAAATATCATATATTCTTGAGGAGAGAGCCTCTAAAAAATAGTAACGTCTACATTTTTGCCTTGAATAAAATTCAAACAGGTCAATATTAAAACAACAATTAAATCCGTTCCTTTACTTTAAATTTCTGTGATTTTCTGTGCAATTGTGTGATTTTTAGCCCATAGCCCTTCCCGTACTCAAAAATTTGGCAGTTTTTGACAAAAGACACAGCTCACGAGAGAGTACAAAATTTCCCCTACCTGTCGTGCGTTCTTTTGTGTTACTTTAGTTAACTATATTTGATGTGTCAAAAGCAAGAGTTGCAATGTCATAGTTAAAAAAGTTACTTTTCATTTAGGAAACGAAAGGGGTTGAAAAAAAAATCCAAAACAATAAGAAATAATAATCAAAGAAAAATTTTAAAAATGCCTCTATTTTTCAAATTAAATCACTATTAGCTTCATTTTTGCACGAAATTGAATCATTAAGCAAAATATCTGCAATTTGTTTTTGCTATTTTTCTTTCATTCTTTATCGGCACACATTTCTTTATTAAACAATTTACCAAATTCGAAGAATACAATTTCGAAAGAAAGTAAATTATGCAGAAAACAATTCCAACGATCAAAATCGATTAAAAAAAACAATAAAATAGCAGATAAATAACTAAAAAACTGAAAACAATTCCAAATTAAAAGACGAAAAACAAACACAAGCTAACCACAAAATGTAAACATTCCAATTTCAGTTGTGTTTGACAGATTAACTTTTCAACTCATATCAACGAGATGAGTTAGAAAAAGTTACCAAAAGTAACTTTTTGACACTTCAACTTTGAGTTTAGGAACAACTCTAAGACGTCACTCAAAGTTAATAAAGGAACGACGAGAGTTAACTATAGTCAACTAGTCAACTAGTCAACTTTAGAAAGAAAAAGAACGCACTTCTGTGATTTTCTGTCCGAGAAATTTCTTAGGGCAGAAAATCACAGCACAGCATAATGTCATTTTGAGAGTAAAAGAATGAAAGCCAAACATCGTGTCGTACTTGTCTGGCACATAAGGGAATAAGGAATTTGGTTGAATTTTCGTTCCCGTACTTTTGCACATTTTTGATATTTTTGAGAATATTTCAACGTTGCTCTTTAAAATCTGACAGTTTGTGATTTTCAATTTTCTGTGCACAAAGTAAAGGATCGGACCTAATATTTTGCCATACGGGTGTTACAAAAAAGGTATTTTTTCAGTTTTATGTAATTTTTTTTTAAGATACAAAAAGTATCCTAAGCGTGTATTCTAATACAAAAATGGAATATTAAATATTTTCATAATAGGGTTACTTTAGAATATAATATCCGTTTAAAGACAAAATTTAATAAAATTAATTACCTATAGAACAAAAAATGTTTGCAATAAGGTTGGTCCAACAAAGGTATTTCCTTATAGCTCTTCCACACTACCACACTGTGTAGTAATACATGTTAAATTGAAAGTGGGAAAGAATTCCACGCGACTGGAAAGAAATGACTTCTCATATTTTGCTTCCACAGTTGCTTGTACTAATACATTACCTTAAGCTGGCTTTAGACTTTCGGTGTTATCATCGGTGTACGTTGTTCTTTGCTGTTCGTACGCGGAACAACGACAGTTTAAATGATAAAACCGAACAACGAACTAAGAACGAATGAAGAACGTGCAAATTCAAATCAGGTCAGAAATTTCGGTGTTCGTTGTTACCCGAACAACTTGTGTTTAAATGCGAAAACTGTTTAAATGAACATTGTTTTGGAGTGTCGTGCAACTTGTAGGGACATTTTCGAATTACTGAATGGCAAAAGAAGCCTAGTTATATAAATAAACAATTTTGTAAATAGAGTTTAACCTTCTAATGTAAATGCTTTCTTCGTTGTTGAGAGAAGAACGAACACCGAATGAAGAACGAAAGTCTAAAGCCAGCTTTAACCTAAAAACAAAGTGTGATAGAATGTGGGAAAGAATTAGACACATTCCTAAAATTCTTATGTATTAACACATGTCAAATCGTGTGGGATAGAATGTCGGGTTGTGTAGGCTGGCCGTCATATTTTGTTTCCACACTATTCTACATGATTTTTTCCCCACTTTTTTGACATGTATTAATACACAGTGGGCTAGTGTGAAAGGCCTTTTAGATTTAAGGACAAATTGTATTTAAATCATTCAAAAAGTATACATATGAACCGTGTATGAATACAATTGAAGGGTCCCGGGAAAAACAGCTTAAGTCCACTTAAGTTGACTCGGAGAAAAACGATAAAAAAAAACGATAAAAATTTACTTGTGGTAGCGGAAAACTTGGTGGTATTTTTTGAAAATTTCTTGTGAAAGAACTAAACAGTTCACAACTGCGTTGTGTTCATACATCCTCCGATTTTCAAAATATATTTTTGAAAAAAAAAAAATAAACGCGGCCGTCATTGACCGCTTCATGTAATTCAATTGTTTAAAATATCGAGTCAACATTTTGTTAAATTAGTATTTTTGTTTAATAGACCAAGAGTCGGCAGAAAATTTTGGGAGTGGAGTGATAACCAAAATGTATATGCAATGTGTAGAAATAAAATAATACACATTATTAAGCTGAATTCAACCGTATGGCAAGTTTTTTTTATTGCGTACATATATCTACACATACATGCATATACATTTTGGTTACCACTCCACTCCCAAAATTTGCTGCCGGCTCTTATGGTGTTTTCGATTGGTAAAATAAATCAATTTATTTTCAATTTAAATCTGTCAAAACGCAGATTTTACATTCCAATGGGCAAATAAATTGATTTATTTTTTGATTTAAAATCAAATTTGCAGATCTAGATTTTTCGGCAGATTTACCCCTCCTACACTAATACCAATACAATTTTAAGTTGTCACTTTACAAATTTGTTTGCATTATTTGAATTTATTTCGGTTAGTGAAAATTGTGTTCTAAATATAAAGGGAAGCGTTTCTGATATAAAATGGAATAGTGAATTTGTTTTCTTCTGAAAGTGCATCAAGTGATGACGAGTTTTGCGATGTTATGAAACATACATAAAATTACACGAATACAATGACAAAAATAAATCAATTTGAATTGGCGTTCGATACACCACGAAATAAATCAATTTTTAGATTGAAATCTAAATTTACCAATCGAAAACACCATTAGACTATTAAGTTTGAAGCAGATGTACAGAAAGATCAGAAAAGTTTTTCATTCTGGTTTTACATTTTGGTTTGTGCCCATAAATGCAGTTGACAATTTCAGTAATTGACTGATTTCAAGAATGAAGAATAATATGTGAACTATGAATGCACATCCCCTGCACTTTTACAGTAAATATGGTTATTCTTTTTTTATAACCACCCTCTTACTAAAAATTACTGATTATCATGTTTTTAAAATACTTATTAGTCATTAATTTAAATAAAAAAACAATTCATACCTTAAACAACAAGCAAAATGGTTTCAATAAAACTGTGTGGTTTTATGTTTGATAAGAAAAGGAAAGCGGGAAAACCGAAGAAAAAAGTTGTGCGGCCAGTAAAAACTATTTTTGTGTAAATATAAAAAAATTAAGAATAGGTTACAGATTTTCAGTGAAATGAAATGAGATCAAAACACATAACAAAAACTGTAGAGTGGAAAACAAAGCGAAAATAAAAAAATAGCATCTTAGTTTTTGACTTGAAGTTACGTCAGGAACTCATTGAACCTTACTGGCTGAACACAATAGAGTGCCGCGAGTGCCGCAACAAGAACTGCAGTTGCAAGTAGAACAGTTGTCAAAAAATATCGTACGCTCAATTTTCTATGTGCCCACAAAGCTTTTTTTCCTATTGAGAATGTGAAAGCTTGCAGCAAAAGTTAAAAGTTGAAAAAAGAGAAGTTGCGATAGGAGCTGCATCGCATTGTGTTCGCAACATTGAATGTGTGTGTATTAAATATTTTGACAAATATTGCAGCACCGATTGCAAAAGCGGCTATGTCTGCATTGTGTTCAGCCATTTATTGGGAATAAAATTTCACACTGATTTTTCCCAATGGATATTAAAAAGTATATTCTAGCCTAGATCCACAGTGGGGACAATTTTTCCGTTTAAGGGAGCTGTCCGCAAGCTGTCCTCCTAGGTTTCACTGTATCGTCGAACTGGGATATACTTATCTGTTTCGAAACAAATTTATCTGCCCGGTCGCCAAAATAATTTGATTTTAATTTTATTCTATTTTTCAGACCTCCGAAAAAGTCGTTTTTCTATACCAAAAGTTTGCTTTAATTGTATAATTAAACTAGGCTTTCCTAAAACATACATATTTAAGGGCACATTCATGTGACTTTAAACAAAAAAAAATGAGGAAAACTGCATAAAAGAAATTCTGATTTTCTCAGTTTTTCATCGATTATGATAAATAACATCTCTTTTTAGTTCAAATTAAAAGTTTTTTTAAAACAAGAGAAACAGAAGCACCTTCAGTTGCAAAATAAAAAGTTGATAAAGAGTCCTGTCATGTGTTTTGACAAGTAAAATTTGATCAGTTAAAAGGATTCAATATCAATTTATCGTACAAAAAAAACATCGTTTATTTAAGCATATACATATGTATAATAATATTACTAAATACATATGATTATTTTCTAGGTTATTAAATCTAAATCAGAGGTAGCTGCCTTAAAAGACTTTCTTAATTGGCTGGAATTGTTGAACAAAAATAATACTGACTCCGATGGCATTATACTGATCTATCATGAAGAAAGAAAATTCATTCCGTACATGATTTTGGAGTCACTGAAAAAATACGATCTCCTGGAGAGATTTCAACAAACGGTCAAAGCATTTGCAAATGGCTTACATTTAGCTCAGAAAAATGTCACGACAAAAAATGAAGATGGCAGCCCCACACAGTATTTGAGCTTGAGAAAATTAGCAAAATCTCTTTGCGGAGTTGGTGATAAAAACAACTATAATAACAACAACAACGAGGAACTAGTAACCTCAACATCTTCACCAAAAGTGGATAAAGCAGACGCTGCATCTGTTTCACCTAAAACAGAGAAGAAAAAGCAGCGAAGAAACCGTCGACGATCGAATAGTGAATCGGATGTATTCGATGGAAGCGCTAGTATTCGTGCAAAAATGACTTATAATGTTGCATTAACTTTAACAAATAACAACAACAATAACAACGATGGGAAACCATCCGATGCTGAAAACATGCACGACATTATCACACAGTATGCACAACCAATCTCCTGTGATCTAGACGAATTGGAAAGCCAAAATTTGATGTTGGAAAGACAGAATTCTTTCCGGCCGGTGTTTTTGAATTATTTCAAAGCAACACTGCAACATCGTCTGCGTGCGGTTAAGTATCGCATCATTTTGGCTGAGAACGGTCATGACTTGAATAGTTTGAATACTATTTGGACTGAAAAACAAAAGGAAGGACTCGCAGAAGTAATTCAAGCTATCGATGATTTAAAACAAGAAGACAAGACAGATCTGATTGATTTGTTTGATAGTTATTATGATCCAGCCAAGACAACAATCAAACCAGTGATAAAATTTAACAGAAGATCTTCCAGGCGATCAGGTGAGTTATAAACATAAATAAACTAAGCTCTATGTAATGTAAAATTCTTCTTATTTCAGGCCGAAACAAGGAAAATCAAGCTGGTGGTGATTCCAACCATGCTTCTGCTGATAATAAAATGCAGCCTGATTCAACAACTAAAGATGGTGCCGTGCGAAAGACCCCACGATCACGCAGGGGTCCACGTTCGCGTAACAATTCAAACGTCATCTCAAACGGAGTAAATAAAACCATTTCCCCCATAGCAGTGGATACAGCTGGTTCAACAGTGCTTCCTGTAGTTGTTCCCGAGATCGCCAAGGTGCCTTTGGTTTCCAATTTGTAAACAAATCCGTGTCAGTAAATTCAAATTCTCCAATAGAATTCAACTGACTAAAATGTGCCTTTAGAAAACACACAGAAACACTATGTAGGATAAAACAAACGCTAACACTTTTTATACAAAGCACAAACATGTTGCATTTATTGCCGACATATCGATAACAGATTTTACAAACTTTGATAGTATTTTTACTAAAACAATGAATTTTTCTTTCAACAAAATGAGAAAATAACTTTTTTAATCTCATTACAAATGCAGAAAATATAAGAAAACAAAACTGAAGTGGAAAAATGATACAAAACAAAACAAACAAAAAAAAAAACACAATTGATGTCCTACGCTATCCACTTATGACATCGTTTTAAATCGTCTTCTTCTCATCAGCGTCGTCATCGTAGTTTATGAAATTTTCAATAGTTTTATTTGTTACTTTCGGATTAAACCATTCAGAGCATATCAAAATTATTCTATGTGGAAGAAAAGAAGATCCAGAGAAAAAAAATGAAGAAAAGAAAAATAACAAACCAAAAATAATGAATTAAAAAAAAAAGTATTAGATATGATCCCGTTTTGGTTTAGCTTAGCAGCTTAGCATTTCACTCCGAAAACTGCCTTCGAATTATGGTTCTATGAGTTTCTTTTTTTTTTTTTTTTTCCATTATTATTTTTGAATTGAATAATTAACCTTTTTGTGGAAAAAATACTTTATATAACTGAATTAAAAACAAATGAATTTTTGTTAAACAAAAAAATAATAAGTACGCCACACTCCAAAAGGCAAACATTGAAATACATACTTGAATCGAAAGAAACACTGCTAACTCACATTGTGAACCAAATAGCAATAATAATTATTGATCTTAAAACTTAACATATGATCATGTTTTTACATCTCTTGGTGATTGAAGTAATTTGAGTTTCTTTGATTTTTTTTTTTAATAGTGCAATTCATGTATAAATGCAATTCGCTTTTCATTGTTGTCAATTAAAATCGTTTTTTTTTCTTTATATATAAATATATATTTTATTTAGAAATAATAAATTGTTGAATTGAATCAAATAATGTGTTCTTTGTAAGAAGTCTAGGATAATTAAACAACTTGGACTTTTAGTTTTTCAGCGGGAAATTATTAATTCAACGGTCTTGTCTGCAATTGGATTTGAAAGTTAAAATCCTGTAGTACTACATTGCAATAAAAACAACAATCCCAATTTAATGCAATTTCAGTAGGATTTTTGTACTATGCGAGCACTCAGGGGTAAGTGCAAGGTAGCAATACTAGAGAGGTGCGGAGGTAGATATGTAAACAAATTGAAAAAAAAAAAACAATAAAGCTTCTTGCTTGTCAAGTGGCAGGAGTTTGAAAGCAAGTCTTGTATGCAGCCAACTTGCTTTCCCATTTGGAAAGGAAAAATTTGTGACCACCTGAAATTTAACATGGACAATTGATTAAAAGTTTTATCACATAACCGCTGGGTAAGTTACACGTTCAAAAGTTATGTAATTTAGGTTTTTTATATGATATGAAAATAAGATTTTTTGTATGATATGAAAATAGGGGTTTGTAAATACATACCATGTACATACAGGATGTCCCATTAACAATGGTCCAAACTGAAACTGGTGAAAGGCCAGGGTCATGGTCTATCAGAATTTGGTTACTTTTCCATACCGAATCATACCGGTTCTCGAGTAACGGCTATTTTTTGAAATTTGAAAAAAATCTTACTTTGAACCAGTTTTTTGCTCACCCTGTCCAAAATTGATTTTTGTTTTTTTACAAATTTTGCATTAAAACATTGACTTATAGTTTTACTAACTTTACTGTGTAAAATATTTTTCATTGGCATCACCATTTGCCTACAATTCATTAGTTAATATTGAACTTTGCCAAAACTAATTTTTGATCTCAATGGGCCATCACACACAGGATCAATTTTGAACTAGACTAAGCTGGGGAAGTGAAAGTTTGTGGGCAAGGGAGCTGAAGTATGAAGAAAGAAACGACTGAAATGTTCATCCTTATTTCGAGCGGACTAACAAAGTATAATTACTTATACATAAACAGTTGTTCGTCGTCATGCTAAACTGAAAATTTTCAAGAAAATTATATGTTTTTATTTTTCGATTCTCATACTGAGAGTACTAATACAATTAAAGCCGGTTCATGTACACACAATTTTCAGCCAGCTTTGCTCAGCCCGTGTGTGATTGAAGGAAAAGTAAGCCTGGCTTTAGTTCAGCTCAAAATTGAGCCAGTCTGTGATGGCCCAATCTTCTGAAGAGCCTTCTGAACAAAATTCGTATGGCTCAATACAGGTTTTGTATTTAAAAAATTGCATATTTTTCTGCAGTTTTAAAAAAGGTATAAAACTTGCCAAAGCTAGTTTGAACCCAATCAAACAGGTTCAAAATCAAAAAAAAATAAAACATTTTTGTTCAAATATTTCGATAAAATTAGAATTTCACTTCAAACATAACTCTGAAAAAGCTGGGGGCCTACTCTGTATTTCGTTCCGAAAGTGAAAATTTCCTAAAACGAATGTTTTGTACTCTCTATTTCTAAAGCGGAGATTGAAATCTACTACTTTCGAAATGACAATTCCGAAAGTGGAATTTTCGTACCTGGCAATTCGTTTTCGAACGTCAAAAGCATTCTAATACGGAAAATTTGTTTCTACAACTAATGTGATAACGGAATTGAGAAAGAAAGTCTTAAAATTTATGTTTTTTTTTAGAAAATCTTTGTTATGATAACAATTTAAGCAAATAAATTTAATTACACAAAAAAAAGTGCAAACACGACACAAACAATTCGAGATGTTGGTGGAGCATGTGTGCTCATCCCGATTTGGCCAAGGGACATTTAGAAACCGCGTACGCCAAGCAAACATCCAACAATTTGTGGAATCTTTGCCACCAATAAAACTACCTTTTATCACACATTTCCATAATATTTGATTTGTCCCGTATAATTTTCCGTGCAATCCATTCTTCATTATTTTCTGCGTCCATCCAAAGTTCAACCGAATCCATTTCCTTTTGATTAAATTTTGTTTTGATTTCTTGATTTGACAGATCTCATGGAAATAATTCGAGACTCGAAAAAAACTAACCCGTAAAGCCTAGTACTCAGTTCAAATGAAAATGAAATTTCTGTATAAAAGTGACATTTATTTCACAACGATGAAATTTATATCCAGAGGTGAGTACCCAAAATGTGAGAGCGAAATGTGAACCGGTTCAAAATTGACTTCATTTCATAATTTTCATTTCCTAACGTACGACCACTAGGAAAAAATAATTGAAGTGTGGAAAAATGTGACATTTGTCAATAAATTAAAATAAAAGTTGTATTAATTGAATAAAAAATCCTAAAGAATTATTTTGGATCTTATGATCGTTTATTTTTGAATATTAAGTGTTACCGACAAGCCAAAAATCAAACTATGGATTTAAAATAGCCTTCTCAAGCATTTCAAGATTCTGTTAAGCTGTCAGACAAATCAAATAATTTTTTTCATTCAAAGTAAGTACTAAAAATTTTCAAACTGAGGACTGAAATTTCACGTGGATAATTAATTATGGTTTCACAATGCTTATTCACGTGAATTTCAAACCGCTTTTGTTTTTCATTTCACTCAGAGGTGAGTATTAGGCTTAAGATGGAAAAGTATTAAGTACTTTTTTTTCCGTTTCGAATGTTTAAAAGGCCTTCCACACTAGCCCACTGTGTATTAATACATGTCAAAAAAGTGGGAACAAATCATGTAGAAGAGTGTGGAAACAAAATATGAAAGCCCAGCCTACCCAACCCGACATTCTATCCCACACGATTTGACATGTATTAATACATGAATAATTTTAGGAATGGTTCTATTTCTATCCCACATTCTATCACACTTTTTTTTAGGTTAAGGTAATGTATTAATACAAGCAAGTGTGGAAGCAAAATATGAAGTCATTTCTTTCACACAAATTTTGCAGTCGCGTGGAATTCTTTCCCACTTTCAATTTGACATGTATTAATACACAGTGGGGTAGTGTGGAAGGGCTATTACAGAGTACAAAATCAAAAGCGGGACGAAAGGCACTTTCGAATAGGATTGACTTTCGAAACGAAATACACAGTAGGTCCCTTGAGTTTTAGTGGAGATCTTCGTTTTGATGTCTTACGCATTTCTTAAATAAATAGGTACCTTAAATTTGGACAAGGACTTTCGATTTTCTGTGGTGAAAGCGTATAGATCCATTATTTTTGAAATTTTTCGAAAACCATCAGGTTTTTTTATTAAATAAACACCATAAGCGTCAAAAAAAGAATAAATTGAAGAAAAAAAACTTTTGAAACACAATATTTTATTTATTTATTTGAAGTAATACAAGCAATAATATATAATAAAATATATTAAATATGCATACTTTAATCACAATGCAAACGGATGAATTCAGCTGATTGGCCAGATCTAACCAAAACACAGCCAGAATTTCTAGTCACCTTTTTGTGTATGTATATTTTGAGCAATGTCGGGATATTCGGTCAGCAGATTCACCATCCGCTCATGTTGGTGTTAGCTTGTTTTTTCGTTTTGCCCAAAAACAAAAAGTCCATTAAAAATAACAAGTTAAAGTATATAAATAAAGTTTATTTGTTTATTACTAAGACGTTAATAGACTATTTTTTCAAAAAAGAAACCACTCCGCAACAAGAACTTTTCGGAGGACTTCGGAAAAAATTTTGTTTATATCTATCAAGAATAAAACCATTAGATGTACTTCCTCGCAAAGCATCGCATGCAAATGGCATGCGATAAATTTCGTCGGAGGGAATTTCAGACCAGCTGATCGGAGAACTACCTAGGAAATCGGAGAGAATTCCTCGATAGGGCCGAACTACGTTTTCAAATTTCTCGTTGACGGCTGCACCGATTGCAACCAACATTTTTATACAAGAGCTCCCACAATTCAAATAATTTTGCATATACAAATTTTCAAAAAAAAATAATTTTTTCAAAATTATTTGAAAACGGGCTAATGAATATTTTTTTTATTTTGTGTAAAATCGTATTTTATTAAATACTAAATGTTGGCATACCAGATTTTATTTTTGAAAATGAGCCAACAATTTTATAGGTATATAAACATTAATTTTTAAGAAAACCGCTCCAACGATTTTTATTTATTGTTTTTTTTTTCATAAATTCATCAGCCCAATTCTAAATGAAAATTCCCGGCGAAATACTTCACTTTTCCCTACTCTCCTATTCTAAACTATAAATTCCCAGGAATGTTTTCCCTTTTCCTTAATTTAAGCAAACTTCGAATATAATGTGGAATTCCTTTCAACCATTTAAAATCGAATATTTTTTTTTGATGAAAAGAGTTTTATTAATTAAAATCGATTATTTTATGTGATTGTGTGGGTAACATTTGACAGGATTTTTTACATACAAATTATTGCGCCCAAAAAAATTAATAAACATTCCAAATTGCATTCTTTTAAAACTTTCTTTCTTTCTTTATTTCTGTAATTCAATCAACACAATTTTTTGTATTTATGTGCAATTATTTTCTTGAATTTATAAATTATTCACTTAAGAATATTTGTTTCTGCGACACGACAAAGAAAAAAAAATTAATCAAAAATATGAGAAATGTCAAATCTTCATAGTGCGTGTAGATTTTGCTAAAACGACACTATTTGATTTTGTTTAGAAAAATTGATTATTTATTCTAAACAAATCGATATGTTTAGAAAATCATCGGTTTTTTGGCTGTCAAAAGGTTGAAAAGAATTCAACATAAGAAATAATACTACGAGAGAGAAGCTAGCATTCTGAATTTCCAAAAAATGGAAATATAAACAAATCTCCCGGGGAGTTTTTTCCCGGGGAATATTTAGAATTGTGCTGCATATTTATCAAACAAATCAGATGGCAAACTTGATATTGAACTCTTACTTTCAAAGGCATTAAAATAATAAATTTATAGTAATTTATTTAAATTTTTTTTCATGATATAATATTTTGGAACCAATACCTATGTATGTACTTGTACATCATCAATTTCTAGCTACCTTAAAGTTGTTAGCTAATGTCGAATTCCTTACAGCCATTTGAAGTCGATTTCATTTAAAAATTTTTCTTGGTAGAAGGAATTTAAAAAAAATTCGACTTTTGTTTGTGAGTGTGTGAGTGCAATTTGACAGGAATTTTGTTGCCGCACATAAAACAAAGAAGTGGTGCGCGCTAAACAAATATTAAAGTGTATTTTATTTTTCGCGTTGTTTTGATAATTTAAAACCAAATATATTTCGTCTGAAAATTAAAAGAGAACAAAAACAATTGTGCGCGTAATCAAGTAAAAAAATTACAATCCAAAATCCATCCAGACACAGCAGCGAAGATCTATTCTGAATATTTCACTAGGGGACGAAGGTAAATAAATTTGCAACGTGTTTTTCACGCGAATTGTATGTTAATTAAATGGGATTTTTGTTTCTTGAAGATATATGCACAATTGTCTTTACTTTTTTTTGATCATTCACTGAAATATGAAATAATTTGAAACACTTTAACATTTGTTTTCATTTTTAACATCATCACAAAATTGTAATGCGAACATTTAATTTCATCCCGATGTATGAGAAATGTCAAATCTTGATAGTGTGTGTGCGATTTGATGTGAAATCTAGCTAAAAACGCAAGATTTGTTTGACAGCATTAAAATCGATTTTGTTTAGAAAAAAATCGATTTGTTCAGAAAAATTCGAATTTTTTTGGTTGTAAGGAATTCGACATAAGAGAGCAAATTTTTTAAAACAGGTACATCGATTAGTCGATTATTAATGCGGCTAACAATTACTGCCTTACAAAAATTCTTTTCTTAGCCCGTTTTGTCGTACTGCAGTGATGTGCTTATGTTATATTTGATTATGTTTTTTCTAACAATAGGAGAAATAAAATGCAGTAACGAGATATGTAAACAAGTAAACCAACCATATAAATAAACTGTATAACTGGCACCTATTTGAAATTTAAACAGACATTTATTCCCAGAATGCACTTCCGCTATAATATGTACTAGAT
Organism: Melangyna quadrimaculata; assembly: GCA_949320155.1. Classification (NCBI taxonomy): domain Eukaryota; kingdom Metazoa; phylum Arthropoda; class Insecta; order Diptera; family Syrphidae; genus Melangyna; species Melangyna quadrimaculata. The sequence continues at coordinate 52,465,642 of OX439485.1, read as the reverse complement.
TAAAATGAATTTTTCCCGCTGAAACAGATGAGAAAACCATACTTGTTGCTGAAAAAAACACAAAACAAAACAACAACGAAAGAGAGCCGAAAGGAAAATGTCAAAAATTTAAACCAAAAAAAAAAATTTCCTCTACCTTCTTTCAAAATTCAAATGTCATTTCGCATCCACTTGTCAGTGCGGGTGTTGAAAACGGAAAAATTTTTAAGATCTTTGTTTGGAAAAAGTATTTCATTTGAAATAAAATTCGCAAAATAAATATTTCCACGTTTCGTTTGAGTTCGTTTCCATCCACATAACGTGCTAAGTGCATACATCATTATCCGATAGAAATTAGATTTGAAAAATAAATATTTATTATTGCTAACGAATACATTAAAGCTTAGAAGAAATACTCCTAAAAAAAAAACAAAAGTTGCAATCAAGGCAATATTATTTGTAAAAAGTGCAATTGCTTGTAAAGTTGTAAAGTGCGTTGTATAATCCCCAAATTGTTTCAACAAAGCATTCAAAAATTCAGCAAATGGAAGAATTCGTCATGGAGGACCTCCTGGAGGATTGCAAGGAGGCATTTTCTGACATGTATATCCCCGGGAATATCCTAACAAAAGTTTACTACGCTGCAAAAATGAATCTGGCCAAGACACTAGTTGCAGCACTGAATGATCTGCCTTCGCGGGACCTGTGTAATTATCTGCTGAATGTGGTAAGTCAATAGAATGGTATTAAAGTAAGACAAAGGATTCTGGGACACATACAGGATGCCAATTTAATGAAATTCAGCGTCCACCTGGCTAATCAATTATAATTTAATGCGTAGCTAAAGTGGGTTTGTGGTATCTAAACATCGCAAATTATTAGATAGACGTGATTTCGTGAGATGTTTGCTCCTTTTCTGCTTCTGGCCTGTCATAAATTTATTTATAGTGTCAGTGGATGGCCCTATTTTTAGATCTCTAGTCTTTGCACTATACCTACTATCGGTCGGTCTGTTGGTCTGCCTTTCTCATGGTTTATTGTGTGTACCTACTGGCTGGCACTGGCAGGCGAGAGTTTAATTAATGATGATCATTTTGGTTTATTCTGATCAAAACAAAAAGCGTTTTTTGGTTGCGCACTCAATCCACAACACAGAGAAGCAAAAAACTACTTTTGCTTCTATAGAAACGAACGAGGCCATGAGAGTAGCATCAGCGATAGCATTGAAATGGAACTGGTGCACCGAAGGGTTGTCAGTTTTCTGTTTTGGTTCGGCCGTATCTGTATCTATGTACCTACATGTGTACATATGCCGTGTGATTGCACCTCGAGGTACCTTAACCTACCTACAACATAAAATGACTAGAAATTTTACGATCCGGCGGCGGGCTGTATTCCGTTTGGCAATGACACTTGCACTCTGAGCTGATTAATTTGTTGATGTTTATCTTGTCGATTTTCGGCTTTAACCATCTCATGATTGTGAGTTGTTTGTTATAATTTATTGAGTAAAAGGTAAAATGCAAATTAAATATAAAAATTTAAGTAGGTATTGCAAAATCTTTCAGTGCGCTCTGATTTAGGTGCAATAGTTTTCTACACAGTATATGTGGCTACCTATACAGGACAGGTATGAATTTACCTGTATATTGACAATAAAAAATTTATTAATAACATTAAATGGAATTTTTGTGGTGTGGGAATATTGTAAGAGAAATAAATAGTGTTTGAGATTTAAAGATAGAGCGTTTATACATACATACATTGGTTCGAAATATGAAAAAAAAAAAATAAAAAAAACCTTTTATCCGAGAGGGGTAATTTTCTGAGAAATTAAATAAATAAAAAAACATTAAAAAACAATGGCAAAACTGACAATATTATACTACAGCCGTTTTTAAAGCCAGTAATCTATTTGGTTATTTTATTTGTATATCAAGTTGTTTTAGTAGGTAAATAGTTTTTGAATAACTATTTTACAACTAACAATTTTTTTTTTGAAAAATTTTATGGTATTTTCACTGTTTGATTAAAAATTAATAACTTAGGTAGGTACCTGCAATTTTCAAAAATAAAATAATCTTTGTTGCAAAATAACACATTGACGACATATGAAAAAAGAAATAGTGGTGTTGTATTTTAGGGAAACCAACATTTCAAAAAACCGTTAAGGTGCTATTATATTGTCATATATATTATTAGGCAAACTTGCTGTATATAAATATATTCCACAATCGCCATATAATGGTGATATACATACACATGTACTGTACATTAATTACACAATATATATGACACCACATAAGTCATATGTATGAATATTTTGTTAGTAAAAAATCATATTTTTTCTCGAAAATGGCTCCTACGATATAAATAGTAAATTTTGTACATAATGAGCTCTATTGCGGTTGTCGATCGATAATCCCTAACGAGTGATCAACGATCGACAAATTGAAAAATCGGTACCTATGTATAGTGATTGTCGATTGAGTTCGACAATTATCGAAAATCCGATCGCTCGTTGTCGACCGCATTTTTGTGATCCACGGGTTCGATTCAACTATTTAAAAATTGTGTAGGGATCAAAATGTGAGTTTTTTTATTTAAAAAAAAAGTTTTTTATAAGTATAATATATTTAACTATTATTCTTAATGCAGGGCAAAACAAGTTTTAATGAAAAAACAGATAAAAGAAAGTAAATCAATAATCAAAAATAGTTATCAAAGCTACAAAAAAAATATTTTCCGTCTTTTACGTTACCGTTACAGATGGCTCCATTTTCCTTAAACTTGGTAAACGTGTTTTTTGTTTCCCCAACATTGTTTTTTAATTTTTTTTCTTATGACCAAATATAACGGTACCTGCCATACGTTTTCGTGCCGATCGTCGTTGCGTTTGCGTTTTAAGAATTATATTAAAGTCCACAAGAAAAAAATTTCCTAAAAACCAAACAAAAAATGGCAGCTACCTCCCACGCAAAAGTTAAAAAACCGTTGAGAAAAATCTTTATCATTTCAAAAACGACTTGCGATATTGATAATAATTGTTCTATTTGCTTAAATTAAAACGTTGTTCCTTTTTATAGAAAAAAAAATATTTGCTAAAAACCGTTATTAACAGTCACCCCAATTACAAAATTCTTTTTTTCGTGCTCTATATGGCAAGTATTGGTGTTGAAGTTTTATTCAAAACTAACATAATTATGATGAAGAGTCCAAAAGATTGATTTTCGAAAAGACTGTCGTCGATCTGTTTGTCTGTGCAGCTGTGCGTCCAGCTAAAGATCTAAACGAAACAACAGATTTGCTTTAAAATTGATGTGAAGCATTTGTATGTGATTCCTTAGAGGAGAAATTCAATTTTTTGTTTTAGCTCATTTAAAACGGGTAACTGCCATACAACAATTTCGATTTTATAAGATTTCCTCGAAAACAACTCTAATGATCTTGATTAAACCTCACTAATCAACATGTAATCAACAGTTTCTAAAATACTTGCTTTAAAGTATAACAGAAACTGTTCTAGAAATTTTGCATACAAAATGTATATATAAAAATTTATTATAATAAAGTTTTGGGGATTTTTCAGCAAATTGCATTTTTTTTAGGAAAAAATAAAATCAAAGAAAACTTTTTTACTAATTTTATCACAACACATATTTTGTATTAATTTGAAGGAGCTTACGAGAACATACAAAATATAATAAAACGGTTCCATATGAAATATATAGTTAATAGAAGTTTCTGGTAAATTGTTGTTTAACTAAATGAGAAAACATACGTCTCAACTCGTCCACTAGTGCACAAACATTTAATCAAAACCTTTGGATCCGTCCTTTGTAAAATTTTTGTTAACGGTTCTTTGGCAGGCACAATGATTTTTAAGACTTTTTTTTTAAGAGAACTAAACTTCGTATCTAAATATGCCTACCAATTTCTTCAGGCTCCACGGCTGGAATGTTAGGCACCTCCAAAATTTGTACCCTTACAATTTTGTATGGGAAGAACAAAAAAGTGACCAGATACCTCTCTATAATGTTAAAATGTTGGGCCCATTTTGTACAGAATTTTGTTTGAGCCAAAGAAAAAATGTATTCATGGTATCAACAAAACTTTTGGTTCAAGTTTACACACCCTAATGTAGAATGAGGAGAGTCGAAAACTTTGTTTGGTTACATTTATTCATATCCTCGCACATTGAGAACCTCACGCATTAACCTATTTGTGTCAGAACCTTAACCGATTTTCTTAAAATATCCTACTATACTAAATGCGTGGGATAATTAATTTATTATATTATGGTGTTTTTTCTTAAACTGTGCAATCAAGGCTGAGATTGAGACAAAGAAAAATACGTTATTACCTTAAATACACTCCGCTCCACTTGTATAGAAACAAACTTTTTTTAATATGAGAGCGTGTAGCGCTTTGGTAAATTTATATATTAACCTTTTGGTTTTAGTTCATAAAAGATGTATCTATTATGAATAAAACTGCAGGGAACCATTAGGTTATTTTGTACCCCTTTTCTAATTACTTTTTTTTGTGCCACTTGAAAAGAAACACTGTGCGTTTTGTCTCTATAGATTACGGTACGAAGAAAAAATATTGTTCTAATAATAGAAGTGTAGATTTAAAATAATAATTGCTTTACCAAATAAAAGATGGGCCGCGGAAAGCCGTTCAAACCTGCAGAAAAAGCCAAAATAGAAATACACGCGGAAAACAAGCTACGCACAATTGCCAACAAAATAAGTAAAAGTGTGAAAATTGTTTGATCGAACCTTAGAAATAAAGGAAACTGTGAAAAAATGTGTAAGGTAGGCAATCAAGAGCCACAACAGAAGCAGACCGAAGAAAGACAATTAGACTAGCTTCAAATTCAAGTGACTCTGCTGCTTAAATTACAGTAGTACAGCGAACCTTAACACTATTAGATGTGTTATTCGTGGGTCACAATATTTAAAGCACCTAAAATTTAAGAAAAAAGGACCGTTAAATCCACACAATATAATAGATTTTTGCAGGAAGAATATGACGTGAAAGGAAGAGTGGACAAAAGTGGTATTTTCTGACAAAAAAAAAGTTAGATGGCCCGGACAGATATAATTTCTATTTTCATGTTATAAGGAAGGAACCCAGGTTTCTGGAGTGCCACCATAGCCGAGAAGGCAGTGTAATGGCGTGGGGTGCGGTTTTCTGGTTTTGAACAATTGATCTGGAGTTTCCCACATTGAAAATGACGGCAAACTCCTACAAGGAAATATTGCAAGAAGATTTCCCTAAGTTTACCAATGTCCTTGGACCAATACCATGGACACTTCAACAAGAAAACGTGCCAATCCTCAATGCAAGGATCATTAACAGTTGGATATCCGACTTCAATGGCCACCGTATTCACCGATGGATGTTTCGTAAAGTTTACGATTCTGACCGACAATATGAGGACAAAGAATCACTTACTGCTGCAATCAAAGAAGCGTGAAGTGCAATTTCTTTAAATTATATAGAATAACTGCATGATTCAGTCTCCAACTGGGGTTTTCAAGTTATTTCAAACAAAGGTGGTGGCAAACATATTAAAATATTATTACAAATAGAAAACCACCCTATTTTACTGCACTTTTTCAATTTGTTTCCTGATTTAAGATGTTTCTATTCAAGTGGCGCAAAAAAAAACAGTGTTTTAAATGAATTAATTAGAAAAGTGGTAAACGAATAACCTAATAGTATTTTCCTGAATTATTCTGTCTTTGCAGTTTTATTCTCAATAGATCCCTCTTATAGGAACAAAAACCAAAAGGTGAATTTATAAATTTACAAAAGCGCTACACGATCAGATAGACAACAAAAAGTTTGTTTCTATTCAAGTGGAGCGGAGTGTATATAGCAACTGTTTAAAAGATATTTTAATTCCAACGCAAATAATGCATTACATTATCATGTAAGGACAAAAGAAATTCCGCAGTTTATATAAAGTCCCATTCAAAGGCTTTGTCCAAAATGTTCGTTATTTCACATCATTAACGCTTCTAACAGTGCAGCACATCACCAGCAGTGTTCAAAATCAAAACAGCTGCATCGCTATTAATCCACCTCAAAATACTCTCCGTACTAAATCGACAGATAAACATTAGGTCAATGGTTTATGTCAGAAATCACGAGCCAATTCTTTGAAAATGCTTGAAATAAGTTTATTCACGGAAATTTTTTCTTTTTTAAATTCGTATCTATATAATGTATTCACATATTCGTTCTTTATTATATACTTATAAACACACGCTGTTGTAGGCATGTTTTCTTTAAAAACAAAACAGACAAATAAAAAAGAAAATTCGCACTGTGGAACGGAACGAGCAAACAAAGAGCTATTCACTCTAAAAATAGTTATTTCTCATGCAACGCGTTTTCACATAAAGAGAAATTTATTATTCATCACCACTCCTCCCCCTCTTTATGGGTGGGGGCGAACACAACACAACAAATATTAATCATTCCATCTAAAGGACCTTGATTTTGAAAACTTAGAGAATAATTTCCACAATTTTGTTTACCTGCGATGTTTTTGATTTTATATTTTTGTTTTTCACGAAAACGTGGAAAAGTTGTACCTTAATACAAAATATTGAAAACTTATGTTTCAGCAATTTAGATTTTCTTCTATATCACATCTTATTAAAATTATTTCATAACTTGTTCAAAATTCAAAAAGTATAAACAACAAAATTGTTTTTTCTTTGCAATAAATTAATACAAATTTGAAAATATAGATCGAAAAGCGTGAGAACGATATTAAACGGTAGTTTCGTGGAAAATTTTGTTGTGATTTTCAATGATGACAAAGAGTTGAAAAATCAGAATATTAAAACATATCTATATACAATACATATATACAATTGTCGCTTGTATTGCTATAATGAAACATTTGATTCTGATTGAATATTTATAAAGATGATCCGTATCTGGTGAAATTGCTATTTGATGTATCATTTCACAAGCAAATAAGAGCTCGTTAAAATTAACCCACACAGTACAAAAAAAAAAAAAATAATTAAAAAAATAATACTTTTTGCTAACAAAAGAAAATGTCAATGTTCTTTGAACTTTTTCATTCTTTATAAAGAGTTTTTAAATTTTTCATCAACATGGCCCGATACTTTTGGAAAACAGAATATGTACAGGTGATTCGCTGCTCCTCTCCTACTTTTTATCATCCAAAATGTCCCCTACCTAAATTTAAAGTTGATTTTAAGAATTTGGCAATGACGCCTCGTTACGGAAATGATAATGTACCAGTAATTAAAAACTCTTTCTTTTAAGAATATTTCTTCTAATAAGTGCCGGGTTATTCAGGATGCATTTACAGTACATGGTTGCCACTCGACGGCAAAGTCAGGGAATGAAAATTTGGTCAGGGAAAGTCAGGGAATTTCGAAAGTGGTCAGGGAAAATTTTGTTCAACACTGAATTTTTTCAAATTAAGATTATTAAATCTTTCGTGCCCACATTTTTTGCGCCAAAAGAATGTGTATTCAATGAGCTCATTGAATTAAAATTTTTTTTTAGTATGAAAAATACTGAGCTTCCTAATAGACTAAGAGCCCAGGGCCGCCAGACATACGTCATTTTATCAAAGCTAAGATTTTTTCTGCGAACAGATACTATGGTAGCTAAGAACAAATGGATACTAAGAATTTTCAATCCGGGTGCAATTTAGAGGTAGCGAGTGTTAAAGTTGCATACAAATGTTGCAACATTTAGTTATTTTATCAAAGCTGAATTTTTGATATGTGTCAGGGAATGGTGTCATTTAATTTATTTGACACTTGCCAGACATCTACAGTGGGACCTAACGTGAACCAGACACTTAAAATCTGTCAAACTATTCGTGCTATTTACATAACAGAATCAAATCAAGATTTTATTTTTTCTTTGGGTAAATATTCTACAATATTTTCTCATCACCAAGACACCTTACATCACCGTAAAACTGTCAAACAATAATTTTTTGTTACTAAAACGTGATTTTTTCGCTTATTTTAGCTGTTTTTAAATGTTTGGCTGATGAATACACAAACAGTTGCCCATAAAACATATAATTATTAGCTTTAAAACTACAACGTAAATGGCACGATTAGTTTGACATATTTTAAGTGTCTGGCTCACGTTAGGCCCCACTGTAGATGTCTGGCAAGTGTCCAATAAAGTAAATGACACCATCCCCTAAGACATATCAGCTTTGATAAAATAACGAATTTTTGCAACATTTGTATGCAACTGTAACACTCATTACCTCTTAATAGCACCCGTATTGAAGATTCTTAGTATCCATTTTTTCTTAGCTACCGTAACCATAGTATCTGTTCGCAGAAAAAATATTAGCTTTGATAAAGTGACGTATGTCTGGCGGCCCTGGGCTCTTACTCTATAAAATAAAACAAAACCAATCGAAAATGTAAAAATGTTCTTTCAAGATGAGCTTTTGACTGCAAACTCGAATTTTGTACACTAACAATTATGATTTTGAACCGTTTTTAGCCTAGTTTCAAGACAAAAAATCCTTAATATTTTATTCTAAACCTAATCTCCTTAATATTTTATCTTTATGAGGATCTGCTCATAATGGTCAAAAACTTATTACACTGGGTTGTAAGAAAAAGTCATTAGTGAATGTGTCCTCGGATCTCAACTCTTAGGCATTGATCATTGAATGTAGACATTGGGTTTAAAGCCAATTAAAAAAAAAACGTTAAAAAAAACAGAAAGGATTCGTACCGAAAAAAGAGATTTTGAAGTTTAAATATGATAATATATCAAAAATTGAAGAACAAAGCCCTTTAAAATATCATCTGATACGATAGATAAAAATATCCTTCATTACAACAATCTTTTTAATAAAAAGTTCCAAAATTTGCTACAAAACTTGTAGGAAACCGAATAAAAGATGAATGCGCAGCAAGGCCTAAAATCCGTGTACGGATACAAAGTCAATACTTGAAGGTGGATACATAATACTTTTTCCTTAATGAATGAACTCGGAGAGTTGAAATGTTTTATTTTAATTTGTTTGATAAAAAAGAAGATTTCAAAGACCTCTGGAAAATTATAAAAATCGCTTTAATCTTATCGCATGTTATCGCTTATCATTTCAGTTTAGAGTGATTTCACAATCAGCAAAATTCTTCTGGTAGAAAACCACCTTAAAGAGTCACTCATGTCGCTCAGAGGCGAGTTGAAATAAAAAAAGTCTGGAGGAGTAACTAAGGTAGAAATAAATACAAATTTAGTTTCAAATGTAAAAGCGTCGCATAGCCGCTATAACATCGTCTAGAAGAAAAGATTAAACATCAAGAAAAAAAAAATGTTGCTGTAAGCTCGAAAAGAAAAATAGAAGAAATAAACTTGATAAGGAAAATTCAAGCTCAGGTTGTAAAAAAAACAATTACAAGCTCAACAAGATTTTACTTTCTTTCTTAAGTTTAACCAACTGAACAATTTCAAAAAATACAATTACCCATATTCTGTAACCCGTATTTATGACTCGTTTATATGTAGGCATTCCTGAAGTCGTATATCCGACTTACCTTCTACTATAATAAGAACTTCACAACATCACATACGACTGCTCGTATTTTATCTTTATTCCGAATCTAGTATTAATTCGAATTAAAGTCGTATTTGTGTTGTTTATTCTCGTTTGAAATCTTTTAAACGAGTATAACATACATATATTTATTCGATAAAAATGGTCAAAAACGTTATGTTATGCATGCATGTAACTTTTTCAACACTTCTTGTATTTGTAAAATCAACATGAGAGCAATACCGGAGTTCAAAGACAATCGAAATGCAAAATAAAATATGTAAAACAGCTATTCCCTGTGCAAACTACATGCCATCATCCTGGCATCGATATCGCGGCCCTAAGACCACTAAAATACACCATGGAAATGCAATACAAAATTGTTAGAAGTAAAAGAGCTTTGGTTAGTCAAAATTTCATTCATTACCGCTTTATATCCCTGTAAACTTTGTGCATTGTATGAAGTTCAACTCATACAATTTCATATAAATAATGTTGAGTGCCGCGTCGTGAAGTGTAACTCCGCTGAAGTTGAGTGCGGTGTTGCCTTAAGGGTTTAAAATAATCAAATTATACTACAAAATTGTAATCAATAAAATTATACATTAATGAACAATAATTGTCAAGATCATCCCATTTTGTCACAAATCAGACATGTAACCCAACCTTCTCCATCTAACTTGTTATGCAATTATTTTTTTTTACTTACTTGCCGTTTCTTGTGGATCTTCAGATTTTCACTTGGATTTTTTTATGAATACAAACTTACCAAAAGACCAAAAATATAAAGCCAAATGCTGCAAGACAAAGCAAAGAAACTAAATTAGCCGCTGATGATGTACTTTAAAACGCAATAATCTTCTCTCGAAACGGAGAGCAATAATGTAATAGTTCGTCCCCCCTCCACCATCTTAAATCAACTACTGGTTGGTGTGATAGCTTTGCACTAGTCTTTAAACAACGATTTGGAAAAATCTCATGACAGCTCGTCACATTCTCTAAAAGCATTTTTTGACATCAAAGCTATATCATGAGATCTTTTCCAAACATCATGAAGCAGTGCTGATTTTCCATCGTCATCCATCATAACCGCGGACGAGTTTGCAAGAGATGCTTAATCTGGACCTCATAAGTAATGATCCAAATTGAATCTGGTTAAATGCCAGTTTGTGAAGAATTTAGTAACTTTTCTAAATCAAATCATTATGGTTTTTGATTGACGGTTTTTTTTATTAAAAAAAAACCCCTACCTATTGAACCAGTTTTTATGCCACGGTCATAATATGCATATATTTTGTTAGTTCATTTGTACTTAGATATTAGTTAATACAAACTTAGTTATACCAATTTTATTTATTATTTTTTTTTTGATTACCTTCACAATTTTGTTAAAAAATTCTTATTTAATTTTTTTCTTTAAGAAATTCGAAGAAAAAGATGGCCAATCAGTAACACCTCTCGTATTGGCAGTAAAGTGTGGCAACACTGACTTTGTTCGAACCATTTTGTTACATTATGAATTGGACCTAGAACTCGAATGCAATGTAATATTTGATGGCCTTGTTGTTTGCGGAGCAACAGCATTATGGGTAGCAGCTGGAATGGGTAAATTCTCTCACACTTAAGATTTATACATTTGAAAATCAATTCAAAATGTATTCTCAATTATTGCACTTATAGGCCACTTGCATATTGTTAAATTTTTGATACATAAGGGTGCCGACATAAATCATAACACAAAAGCGCATTCCTCACCACTGCGAGCAGCTTGTTACGAAGGTAATTAACCTTTTTTATTATTATTCGTCATAGATTTTATTTTTTAATTTATTTAATTTTGTTTTAAGGACGACTCGATATTGTTAAATATTTAATTGAACATGGAGCTGATGTTAATTTGGCTAATGCATATAATAATACTTGTATTATGATTGCAGCTTATAAGGGACACACCGCTGTGGTTAGTCCATATGTGAATTAGGAATTCCCTTTCTCTATTAACGGATTTTATTCTTTTTTTTTTTAATTTAAGGTTGATACACTTTTGAAAAATGGTGCTGACCCTAATGAGCAAGCATTATGCGGGGCAACGGCTCTTCATTATGCTGCTGAATGCGGTTATTTAGAAGTTTGTCAGTTACTCCTCGACCATGGGGCAAAATTGCAGAAAAATGAGCATGGACTGACACCGGTTTTGCATGCAGCTGAACGATCACATGAGAATGTTGTTGAAATGTTCATCAATCGGCCAGATTTAATGGACAAAGAAGAAGTAAGCTCTGTCAAGCAGAGTTTTTTTTTTTAATCCTAACCAGCCCTTTTTCATCAGAAAATCGATGCCTTAGAACTGATGGGAGCATCATTTGCAAATGATAAGGACAATTACAGTGTTGTAAAGGCCTTCCAGTACATGATGAATGGTATGGAACTTCGTTTTCAGGATACGGATAATGTCATGCGAAAACGTACATTACCACCCGTTCCTGCCTACGATAATTGGATAGAGACAGAAACAATTGAAGTGTGTTGAATACTAAATAGGCATGTTCAGGAAAAGGAGATCTCAGAAGCCTCAGCAATCTCAGTTCCTGAAAAGGATTCCTCAGCATAAATGCTCAGTCTGGCTGTCAAAATAATGGGAATAAAATTGGATTCGGTTTCTCTTCCTGTCTTCTGACGGAGCAAAATCTCCGAGATCCCATTTTCTTGAACACGCCAAATTATTTTCCTAAAATGCCTCCTTTAAATCCTTTGTTGTTTCTAGGATCTTCAAGCTATTAGACTGAATCATCACTCCATACATATGGAATCATTAACAGTTAGAGAACGTATCTTAGGTAAAAACAATCCCGACCTGCCACAGCCAATTGTCTATAGAGGTGCAATTTTCGCTGATCAGGAACGATTTGAGATGTGTTGTACTCTATGGAATTATGCAATTGATTTGCGAATGAGCAATGATGTAAGTGCAGTTGAATGTTAAAGTTTCTGCCTTGTAAATAATTTGAAATTTGATTCTCTCACCCAGTTATCCGTCGAAAGAGACTTAATGAGATTTGCACAACTCTTCTCACAAATGGTACGATTAGAACAAAATCTAGACATATGTGTTGCTATATCTGTGTTATCCAAGTGCCAACGAGAAATCGATAATAATAAGCGAAAAATGTCAAATCCTGGACCCAAAGATGTTGTGCCTCGAATAGCTGTAAGTTTTTTTTTAGTTAAGTTTTTTTTTCGTTTATATCTGTATGTTAAATTTTTAGGATGAATATGATAATAATATTGTCACTGCCCTTTATCTTATAAAAATTATCACAATACTGCTTGCCAACGAAACATGCACCGTACGGAAACAACAAATTCAAACATTATATTCTTCAATTTCGAATTTAATTCGAAGTGATGCTAAGTTACGAGATGGCCAAACTTTATTGCACAGAGCTGTGAATGGAGTTACACCGGTTGAAGATTTTTACACGAGCGAAATATGTAGGTAGGTACATTATGTATTTGTAAAAATAAAAAAATCGTGATATGATAAGTTAAGATGATATTATTATAACAACTACTACAGTCAAAATAGGTTTAGGCACCATCATAACTTGTAACAGCCTGCATTTTAATGTTGCTTAAAGTTTAAAGCATACAAAACAAATTTGGTGTATTTACCCAATTCCCACTCTCTTATTTTTTAAAAATCGATTTATGTAATTTCCATTCATAATTGATCACATAGAAAAAATTTTGTAGGCAAATGATATTCAGTTTTTTAATATTTGTTGTCTTAGGTGCAACTCTCCGTAGTTATATAGTATTAAGGAACATACATTTTGCCATTAATCCTCTTTTTATTACGCCGCCGTTTATCCATTTAGGACAAGGATGCTGTATTCTTTTACATATTTCAATTAAGTTTCAAATAAGAAAGTGGGAGTGGGATAAACATTGGTTATTTTGCTCGTTCAGATGATCTATGTTTTGAATACGAACCTTAACTTAGATGATTTCAGTACAATACTAGCCTACCCGTGCGAGACCTCTCGCACAAAAAGTTTTTTGCGATCAAGAACCTATGCGATAGCATATCTACGATAGATTTGAATCCATAAAGGTCAGGAGCGAACGCAAAAATAAAGAGTGAAATTGTATGGCGAGGAAGTTAAATTCATACATTTTGGGGGTTTGAACCCCAAACCCCCCCCTCCCCCTTGCGTTCGCGCCTGATCAGTACAAATAATTAAAAATGTTTTAATCACTTATTTCTAAAATATGTATAAATAAGTAGGTATATTAAATTACGGAAAAAATTTTCCAATTCAATCATTTTTGTTAAAATTATTTTTGCGACACCACCAAACAGCATTGTGGTTGCCAAATCAGAAACGCCAAAGTTCAACCAGAAAAATTCTTGAAATTTTCTTTCCTGCTTTCGTTACTTCCTTCCCACTACATTTCTATGAAAAAAAACGAAAGACGAAACAACCGAAAAAATGAATCGTATAATCGTGGTCTTAATGTTATTCCGTCAACTTCAAGTGATTCCTTACCTTTAATTCCATGCACACCACAATATATTGAACAGACCTTACTTGCACGATTGGAAATTGGAATGTTTGTTTTGAAAGTTCATTAGAATTTGAAGTGTTCATTTTCATTGGAATATTATGATATTTTTAAAGCTAGTTTTTAATTAAATTATAAATATTTATAAAATAAAACTATAACTCTCGAAGTCCTTGGGAAATTTCGATTGTTTTGACACCTCAACCATTAAAATCGGTTGAGTATGTTGGCTTAAAAACAGTCACGTACTACTGAAATAATATATATGATTAGAAAATGTGAACGTTAACGATCGATACCGTTCATAAGCATATGTTGTTAATAGTTTTTTTTTTTAACTCTGAAGCCACCCCGGGGTCAACCCAATGCGCTTTTTTTTTTTGAAAAACCTGAACCCTTCTTTGAAAAATGGGGTCGTCTTCAACTCGCCATGAAATTGATCTAGGTTGTATGCTGGTGTGAGTTGAGCTAACGAAATGAACTGCCTGACTAATGTCGATTTTGATTCAACAGTTTCGGGTTTGGTGGTCAAACTTCAAATCAACCGTGGTAAAAAGAACTCAAAACTTGATTTGATTTATGTTTGCAGTTGTGTGAGTGCCATTTTCTATTAATAGAATTCAATTGAATTAGTTTTAAATGTTACTTTAATGTGGTGTGTGTGCAAGTGCGTGTGAAAATCTGTGTAGATCTTTGCCTGAAATCAAGATTTGCAAAATTGATCAAAATCAAATCAGACCACCAAAAAATTCGATTTCTTTTTGTTGGATAGATTTTATTTTTTAATCGAAATCGAAATAACATGAGTTGTGGAGCATTATTTGTTTTTTTTTGGACTCGCGTTCTGTAGGAAATGGTTTATTTTTGAGATAGAAATTGAATTTAGCTTTACTATTGAAATTCTTAGTATTTAATATAATAATCGATAGCTATAGAAAATGGAAACGTTTAAAGTTGTGGAATGAACAAATCCGCCCACGTCACATTCACTTGAGAAGCGGCTGGGTATTTTTTGAGATCTGACATTTTCTTTTGTATAACTCTTGGAATTGTCAAGAAAACCTGTATCAAACTTGGGCTAATTTCAACAATATAAGCTAATGTGAATCCCTATTATCGGTATTTAATATAAGCTTTATTCAGCGACGTTGTTCCGAACAGTTTGGAACATAAAAGTACAAGTTTTTGCTGTTCAATGACAATTTTCTGTTCCAAACTGTTCTGATTTTCTGTGCAGTGCGTCTGTTCCGAACAGTTTAGAACAGAATATAACAGGATTTTCTGTACTTGGTTTTTAGGTAGAACAACTTAGAACATGTTTTCTGTTTAAGGTTGTCTGACATTTCTCACAAACCTGTGCTGCTCTGTTCTGATCTGAACAATCCTATAAAGTAATAGCTTCCTCGTTAAAATTTACCCAGGGTTATTCAAGATTTTCTTGACAACCCCAAGAGCTGTCATTAAAAACCTGGGTTTTTTGGTTTTGTTAAAAAATGGCATTATTAAGGAAGTCATAACCCCTTGATACCTTGAATGTGCTATAATTAGATTGGATTCTTTAGAAGTCTTTGTATAGAATTCCTTGTATAGGGGTCCTTGTAAAAAAAAATTGTTTTTTCTTTGGACTTTTATTTTTAAGCTTCCACTAACATGTTTTTTTAATTAAAATTCTTATGTCTTTTAAAATTAAAGTCTTCTTGAAAATGTTGGCATAAATATACATATGTACGTGTTCAATTGAATTAAACATTTTAACCGTTTATTCTTTTTTTTTTAGATTTCCTTGTTACAAGACTGCTCTACTGCTGGTTCATGTTGGAGCACCTGTCACGGCTGAAGATTTTGAAAGAAATACACCTTTACACGTATTGATATCAAGTGTAAGTTTTTGTAGATTCTTTATTTAACAAACAAATGGAATAAATTTTGGATTCACATTTCAGATTCGTCGTGATAATACCCTCGTTATCAATCAGGCTGAAAAAATAATTAAACTTTTTACTGAGGCTGGTGCGCACTTGGACGCTGTAAACTCACTTGGACTCACACCTGCACAATTAGCTTCTGTTTGTAAGTTGTTTTAAGTTACTCTTAAATGTTCTATAAAATAACTTACATTTTTTTAATCGCTTCTTTTTAGCCACCGTCAGTAATATGATGGTCATATACCAAAACAAATCCACAACACTTAAGTGCCTTGCAGCGCGAAGTGTTGCCTTCTATAAGCTTAAATATAAAAATCTTATACCAAAAACTCTTGAGAATTTTATGCAAATGCATAGTGCAGAAAAACCAGAAGTTTGAACAAAGGCTGTTTTCGAAAAAAAAAAATCTAGGAGTGATTTTCAATGCAAAGAGCTGTGAATTTGTGTTATATATACATAATATATATATATGTATGTATTTTGTTTTAACGATAAATGTCTTCTTAGTTTTTAAACAAACAAAAAAAAAATAAGTTAAAGAGCTAAAGTTAAAGAGAGTTTATATAAAAAGAGAGAAAAGATAGCTTGTATGTTATGCATTAATGTTTAATAACCCTAGATTCTCGATTAAAAAAAAAAAACGAATTTATTTATTTTTTATACAATTTATCACATTATTTATTTTTTTATACGATGTTGAGCACATTTTTAGTTTCATTAAAAAAAAAATTATTATTGAGAGCACTCATTTCGATAGATATAATACTAACCACAATGAACACCACTAAGAACTGAAATTGTTGGCATATTAAAACAAAACTAATAAAAATACACTTTTATATTGTATTGAGCTTGTACATACATATGTAACATGTTGTAAGAAATATATGTACAAACTTGAATGAATTTTTGTGTTTTTTTTTTTTTTTTCTAAACAAAGTATTCCTAAGATTGAGCGCAGAGGTGTGGGACGTTTTGTCCATGTTGTTTTTTTCTTTTGAATAATTAAGTATATAAAAGTACATATAGTAAAACAAAGATTAAATCACTCTTCAATTCACAATGGTCAAAAATAATCGGCTCACTTCGCCCAACCTACATCATGGCTTTAATTCAGCTGTACAAAAATCTAGATTATAAATAATGTTATTATCCGAAAATTATGATCATAGCTCGTAATAATATGTATATTTACACAGACTCTTTGTGTAAACTTCGTTTTGTTCAAGGCCCTACTTGATACTTTACTTAGACAATACTGGCAACAAATATTTTTTTTTGGAAAGAGAGGATTTGTTTGTTCTGCTTACAATTAGTCTAAAATAACTTTATTTTCGAATCACTTAAACAACTTAAAATAAGGAGTGACAATTAAGAGACCGCCGGTTATAGCCATCACATCAGTAAAACGAATCGGTAAGAAAATTTCTTTAAGATAGTTCAACTTTGAAGATAAAATATCAAAAGCATGTGCCAAGTTTATGCAGAGTTAACTCAACAATTTCGATGAGTTAACTCGGGTATAACTTTAATATCGGGGTTAAAAAAATTATTATTGAGAGAGCGGGTTAAGGTAAAATCAGAATCAACTCATCAAATATGGTGAACTTACTCTGGATTAACTCATGAATGAAAGAATCAGCCCTATTGTGAGTTTCACCCGGAAAACATTTCGCCCGAAAATGTTTTGGTCGCCCGGATTTTTAAAAGCTATTGCGAGTTTTACTCTCCATTTTACAACAAGTGTGGCCTCGTCCACCAAAAATTAAAAGGAAATCTTGCTTTAAATGACATGACATATTTCACACGAAAAAAATGCTGTCAATAATAAGGGAAATTTTTACGAAATTGGAATATTTTTCGCCCGAAAAATACAATAAGGGAAGAGTGAAATAAACATTTTCCAGGCGGATTTTCTTTCACGTGGAACTCACAATAGGGCTGAATAAATGAGTATGGGGTCTTGCACTGTGACCTTAGGATCTGTTGTTCCCCCTACTGGAGTTGGATGAGGGTAAACATCTTACAACTCATCACCCAAATTTATATCTCTAAGAAATTTAAATATTTGGAGTACATTCAGTGATGGTAAATCGCTCTCTTCCACTTGGTAACGTCCCAGGTGCTTGTGTCTTTGGTGCACAAGTGCATCACATTTGCCTAAAATGTGGTCTGGTGTTTCCTCATCGCTTTCGCAGAATCTGCATGTGGTACTGCTTACTAGGCCGAGAATGCTAAAATGTCGTTTTAGTTTGCAGTGTCCAGTGAAGAGACCTGTTATTTTTCTTAGGTTGTTCCTACTTAAGCAGATACAGTTTAAAAACCGCTTTTGGTTATAGTTCCCAAGTAGTAGTTTAGCATGTCTCAGCCCTGGTAGTTCTTTTCAATTTTTGGATCTAATTGTCTCTTCTTCTTCTTTGATTTTATTTTTAATCACTTTTCCTCCTACTCCTCTATAGGGCTCAGCCCCGGTAAGGGGGACATTGCACCTATTTTTGCTAAGGAATCCGCTTCTTCATTGCCCTGGATACCGACGCACGTGGCCCAATGAAGAGTGACATTATTGTACTTGCCGAGTTCATTTAACCTGCTTACACAACCCACATTCCCACACCAATTTTGAACTGATGGTGTATGAGCTTAGTGCTTTGAGTGCAGCTTGGGCGGCCGACATAATGGCAATGTGTTGGTTTCTGTATTTTCTTTCGAAATTTCTATCTGCACATTTGCCTATTGCGTGTACTTCCGCTTGGAAAATGCTAGAAGACTGTCTTATCGGTTCGTTTTCGATCCATCAGTGTACCACTTGATGGCGTTTGCTTTAAGGGAGTAGTTACCGGTTTCCCCTACCCACTCTTTCTTGCTACTTACCTAACTCTATTTGAAAATTTTTCTCGAAGTTAAATTTTTTACTCATGCCATCTCTTGGAATGTCAAAGGTTTGTTACTGAAGACTTCGGAATGCTAGCTCTTTCTCTGAGACCTATACATTTACCAGTCCCAGTTCCCTCTTTGGCAAATTTCATAATGGCTCCCTTTGCAGCACTTTCAAACCTCGTGTAGAGTAGATGGATGGAGGATAACCCCCATGGCTGATGTAGGGCAAGTACTCATTGCTCCCGTTATACATAAACATGCGAGCCTTTGGACTTTTCCTAGGGCTTTCCTAATTGTTAAAAGTTTGGTTCGTTTATGCCATGCAACCGCACCATAGGTAATGATGGGTCTTACCATCATGGTGTACATCCATCTAGAATGTGTGGCTTGCAACCCCAAGATTTCCCTGCAAGTCTCTTGCATTGATGTCCATTTTGTGGCTTTCCCGGCAGTTATTTCTAAATGTTTGTTCCAGAGGAGTTTGCTATCTAGTGTTATTCCTAGGTATTTTACCTCCCTCTTTAACTCAATAAAGGCCTTTGATATTTTTCTTCCGTGTTTTATAAGCCTTTCTACATTTATCTTTCATTTAAAAACTGCTTCTTGAAGTAACTATAGACAAATCTATTTCCAGAGTGAACTAACTCTGGTTTAACTGGGCCTAAGAAGATTTAATTCAGATAAATATTAAACAATTAAAGCAAAAACATTTTCCAATCGAAAGATTCAATTTACTATAAATACAAAACACATCTTATATTATGAATTTCGTTCTCAAATCTTATACAGGAAACATCTGAAAAATATCTATATAAGAATTTAATATCTAAGTACATATTTATATTTTAGTTGTTTTTAAAGTAAGTATAAGTATTAATTTATTTATATAATACATAGTTTTATTATAAATTAAATTGTGACATATTTTTTGGTTTGTTTTTGTTTTTTAATTTTTTTTTTTTGTAAACTCCTATAAATCACAGATATTTTTAAGATTCGATATTATTCCAACATACATAATTATGTACAATTCTTTCAGATCAACTATATCCGCATTGTTAACTTCGTTTAGACATTTTCTATGATATGAATATCTTTCAAGATATAATATAATTTATTTAAAAATTATAACAATTTAGTCTTATCTTATCGAAATTATTTTTTGTGACGTTCTTTGTTTTTGTATTTTATATATTCGATCGTGATTTATTGATTTCACTGACTCGAGGATAAATTTCGGGTTGTCTCATTACTTCATCATAAGTTGGCGGTGGAGCTGTAAGAAAAATGAAAATATATTTTTGAAAAAAAAAAAAACTTAGTAGAAATATTGAAAATATCACACTGGTAACGCCTCTTTTAAGGTTCTATAGCTAAAGTGACGTATTTCAGTCCAAATTTGTCGTATTTTAGCCAAAAGTTCGTAGGTTATTAGAAATGGTCACAAAAACAAACTATGTACATGTACATTATATTTTTGTCTTACCGGCATAGTCAAACCTTTTTTAGCTCCTATTTTGTGAAAACGTGTAATTTGGGTTTTCCACTTTTGATATCATCTAACAGCATAATATCATTTTAATTTTGAGTAAGGTGTGTATGGGTTTACCTGCGTTATTTTTTGTGCATACAGTAATATTGCGGAAATTTAAAAGGGCACTTTACCATCCATTGCCAACAAAATAATTAAGAACTATTAGATTTTAATATTTACTCTCCAGGAGTAATACGTTACAGATTCTGTAACTGGCATGATCAAAATATTACAGAATCTGGTGCATGGAGTTTTGCCACCTGCGCTGCCCTGGATACAAATAATTTCCTTTCAAATATTCAACTTAAGTATTATTATGGATAAAAACAAAATAAATAACTTGGATTGCGTAGGTGCCTTAAAAAATTGTGAAAAGTCTCCGATTCCCTCAGAATTTAAATGTAACGAATTCTAATCAGCATGAACAAATTGAATAAATTTGTTTTTTTGAGCAGGTTCCTTAAGTAATGCAAATCCTTGAAAGCCTTATAGTTTTAGAAATATGTATGAACATAATGTTCGCTAATTCGGTGATGTCGCTCATTTGACGATATCGTTTAAAAAGGCTATATATCATTGGCTGATCATATTTTATTGAGAATATGAGATAAAAGATAATCAATATACATACATTTAAAGTATATTCCTTCGGTAATACCTACCCAATTACTGTTATCTACCAGTAAAATGAAGCAGACAAAATATAAAAGTGAAAAAAAGCTAAAATACCACCATTTTTTCTTATGTTTTGCCATATGACTTTGGAAATATGCAATAAAGTAAAAAAAATAATCCATGTTAAACTTTTGTTGGTTATAAAATTTTCTATAAAATGCGCTATGTATCAATAAAGCTAAACAAAATTATGAAAAACTAAATAATTTGAAGCAACAAACAGGTAAACAATTGTTAAGTATGATAATATGAAGTCAAGTATAGGTACTCTCAAAAAAATTAACATGAGAAATGATTGAAGTAATTATCCTTCAAAATGTTTGCGTAAATGCTGTGGTCAAAGTAAGAGATTTAAGTAAGCGCGCTGATTTTTGTACACATATGGTAGGCTTAACTATCATAAAACATCGTTATAGTATTAATTTTCTTTTTTTTTTAGTTTTTAAAAGTACAAAAAATTACCGCACTTTTAGTTTTCCTAAATGTAAAACTTTATTAAGTTTTTCAAAGGTGTACGGTGGCGTATGAGTAATATTTTTTTTATTTTATTTTGTTTAGAATATTTATGTTTAAGCATAATTATCCTACATTATGTATACATTCTTATCATGATTGAATAAGATATTATGTTCGTATACAATTAGTTATACATGCATCTTCTTTTGAGACCCCATATCGTTTCTTCTTATGTACTCGTATGTATAATTTGAATTAGAACAATAGAAAATGATCCGGATCACCACCGAAATTGGCTGGCCTACAATTACCTGTATTCCAACAAAAATATTTGTCAGAAGAATTTTGGGCTACTAGTTATAAAGGGTGACAAAATGCTGGGTTGTGTAAGTTGGGCCGAGCAAGAAAACCATCGTATGGGAAGGGAGGCGCAATTAAAAAAATGGCTAAAAACAGAAAAAAATATGTTAAAAAACAAAGATAATACAAACGATCCCTTCTTTTATTTTAAAATTTTTTGAAAAATTCTTTTTCAAATTCAAATTAAAAAAAAAAATAAAACTAATTTGATTCAAAATCGTACGTATGTGCTATTTTTATTTGCAAAATTCATTGATCTTATCAATTCTAAGTCAAAAACTGAAAACCGGATGGTTCTAGGACTTTTACTTTTCGAAATATAATAAAACAAAGAATCCTACTTCTTAGTAAAAACAAAGAAAAAACTAAGCTGATGATAACTAATCGGTTTTCTAAAATGATGATTTGGACAAATTCTTTTTAGTTTCATTAGAAAGGTGTTTCATTTATTTTTTTAATATTTTGAAAAGCAATTACATATATCGACTATTTCGTTCTTGCAGGTATGAACTAGAATGTAGCTAGTCATTGAAGGTGTATATAAAACTGTTAACGAGGAATTATTTAAAATAAAAATGTGAAAAATAACTTAAAAATAAAAAACATTGATTTTTTCTTCGATTTTGTTTCTTTATAAAGAAAATTATTTATACAAATTTAAAATATTTTTTTACTACCTTATAGACTAAGAACACAGGGCCGCCAGACATACGTCACTTTATCAAAGCTAAGATTTTTTCTGCGAACAGATACTATGGTTATGGTAGCTAAGAAAAAATGGATACTAAGAATCTTCAATCCAGGTGCAATTAATTAAGAGGTAGCGAGTGTTATAGTTGCATACAAATGTTGCAACATTGCGTTATTTAGACAAAGTTGCTGACGTCGCGTCGTACCGCATCCACTAAATGCATGTAAGAACAACATATTTTCCATTACTGATTGTACATGCTTCAAGCTGGAAGCCGAACATATTTAGTCTGGAGATAAACCATGTTTTGGTTTTCGGAAATAAACATTGTTGGTTACATTTTCGGGGCACAATCCAGTAAGAAGAACATGATTTGTTTGTAAACATACGAATAAAGCGCTTTTAATTTAAACACGAGTATATAAGTATATGTAGATACATATTGAGTAATAAATGATTGTGTCAAAAAAAAAATTCGCCAAATGTACCGCGGGTAAACAAACAACTTCGCATACGAAAAAAGATTTTAAATAAATTGTAATTTCTTCTTCTTATATATGTAAAAAATGACACTTTTAGCAAAAGTGCTAAAAAAAATGTTGTTTTAATTGGTTTGTAGTTCCAATACCCGTATTCAAGCTTTTTATATATGTACAAGTAGTTTTTAAACATTGGCAAACAAAAACTCATGATCAATTAATAAAAAACACAAACTCCCCTAATAATGTGACTTACTATAGAACTAGTATGCTTACAATCTTAATTAAATTTATGAAACTCGATACAGAAATATACTTACTTTTGATACATATACAAATGTTTGGTTCTTTGCCGAGTTATTGTATATACATAAATATCAATATTATTTCATGTGTAAGCACTTAACTCTTATAAGCTGAGTCCTAAAAATACTAAATTGTGAATTTTCTGCGCTCACAGTGGTGAACTGAAGTTTTTAGTCCAAAACTGAAGTTAGTAATCTCCATCATTCTTAAGAATTTCAGATTTTTAAAAATATAAAATTCAAAAGATTGACAAAATTGAACCCCAAAAGTTGAGGTTTTCAAAACTTTTCTGCGACTAAAATCAACACATATCAAACATGGGTAAAATAATTTTTAATTACCCTTACAAAAATATAAAATTCACTATAATAAAACTTCATCCTGATTTACTGCAAATTATTCCTAAAACCTCTACTTTCCCGTTTTCGGCTTTTAAACGATCATATCTCGATGACTTAATTTTTCCAATTTATTTTTTATGTGTAAGACTTTGTTATATTTTTTAGTCTATCGATTACAAAAACAAAAACTCCTGTACACACCTCCGTTTAAAAAATACAAAACACCGTGTTGAGCCTTAAAATCTATATAGCGGCAACCCTGCAAGGGATCCATGGTCGAAAACTTGAACTTAAGCTTTTTATAAAGTTATCTTACGATGCCCACAAAACAATTGCTTCCCCATATGTTTTTTAGATTCACATAGGAGCCAAATCTAAAATGACTGGACTATGATAATATTTCATTTATGTATTATTATTTATTTTAACATTACTTTTAGTTTGAACTAAATGATATTTAATTCATATTTGTAAATGGTAGGTAGGTATATAAACAAAAAGTATTTGATTTATATGGTATTGGTACGTATAGAAAAACAATTGGAGGTTTCAATCAAATCTAAAACTACGACGACGCCGACGCACGCGACGAAATGGTGAAGTCCGCGAAAAGAAACGGTTGGCCTGTGTGTCTGTGAACATATGTAGTTTTACATCCAACAAAAGCCTAAGCCAATGAACAGATCTATATTCAATTTGACACAGAGCATTTATGTGGGGGAATATCCAAAAAATTCTGTTTTAGCTCATCTAAAACGGGTAGCTGCTATAAGATGACTTCGTTTATTTTCTTATTTCCTTAAAAACAGCTCTTAGCTCAAACTTTCTACCTATACATATATCCTAAGGGGTTATGATAAAAGCGCAATTCAGGTTTTCAACGAAAATTACGTTTCTAAGTATTTTTGAGAAAATTCTCTTATGTTTCGGTTATTCCCGTAGAACTCACTGTTTTTTTTAAATATTATACGATCCGGTACTTGTATGAACTTCAAATAATATCACATCTTCAAATTAAAAAAAATTATTTTGTTGCCAGGTAATTTTGATTTTTTTTTTTACACTTTTTCGTTAACGGTTGTTTTTAATTATTGAACCATTATCTTACATACCTTAATTTTCAATGTCTAGGCTTATTAAAGATTTCAATTTTCAACTATTTGTACAAGAGGTCATGCAAAGGAGTTTTTCAGATCAAAGTATAAGCCAAGAATCAGATATGAAGAGAACTACTTTACAACTTCGACATTTTTTATTGACACAAAACCAATAATATCGTCACCGACAATATATTTGTATACCCGCCTGCACTGCACCATTACCACTAAGTTTTCAGAATCAACATTTTTATGAAGGCCGTTTTGTAAAGTAGATACTTAAGAGCTGATTATTCAATCGCCGGGCTCTCATCACGTAACTTTTCTGACGACTATCGTCCAGACGATAGCTAGAAACGATATCGACAATAGTTTGCTTCACGTTACACTTCTACTCTCGTATCGTCTATCGTTCTCGTTTTTGAAAGTTTGAGAGTCTCTGAAAAACACGTTTGAAATATAAAACATCAGAAATATTGTACTGTCATCGTGAGGAAATTCGTTTTGTTTGCTGTTGGGCTTTTGTTTTAGTGAAAATTAATTTTTATAAATCCTTAAGCCTGATCCGCATCTGTGTCGTGTGTTGTGCTGTGAAGTCGTGTGTCGCTATCGCTACAATGTATTTCATATGCGTAGCACCATATTTGTCTCGTGTGTTGTGTTGCAGTGTGGCGCATAAAATATATGGAATGACAGCGACACACGACTCCACAACACAACACACGACACAGATATGGATCAGGGTTTAGGCATATAAAGATAGTTTTTTCAATATCGTCGTGGCCGTTGGTGTCGTTAATATAAAATAAATAAATATAAATCGGGTCGCACAACGGCTCATGAAGAACCAGGGCCTAGTGACTAACAACTCGCAACCATTCCTGTGTGCGCCTGTCGACAGGAATGGAAGGGACCTACAATTTTATGCCGAATCCGAACGGCTAGACGAGAAGCACTTATTCGTGACAAGTGATACTCTTGGAGGATTTGTCAATTCCTCGCAAGAGGCAGTAGCCCTGCAAAAAAAACTTTTTTAGTTTTTAGGTGGACGAGGCTGGGAAGCGATCCCAGACCTTTAGCGTGACAGTCGAACGCACTAACCATTACGCTACGGGCTACTACATGTGTCGTTAATTAGATAGTTAAAATGTTGCGTCGACTATACACACAAATGTAAATATGTATGTATGTATGTATGTTCATATGTATTTATATTTGTAGTCATACTTCAAGAATGAGTGAATGAGAATGGACAAAGCGGTCTCCCTACACAACAGTAATTTCCCAAAGCGCTGAAAAGGTTACTGTGAGTACTTTTTTTGTTATATAGCCGTTAAGCTGATTCGATAGATACATAACTCCGCTTCAAAACACCAATAACCTGTTGAACGAGTTATGACACATTACTGTTGAGTTGGTATATCAGTTAAAGAATTGCATTATTATTCTATTTACAAAACTTCTCCAACGGTGTATGATAAATTACTTTTGTGTAGGTAGACTTGCTTAGAATATCATGACACATGCAACTATAAACCCTTATAATTTTATTTTGATTTTATTCCAGTCCCAAAATTTGCTGTCGGATCCTAAAATATAAGAAATCACATCTAAAACTAACAAAATACACCAAGACGATAGCTAAATAGGTATCGATCAGTCGATATCGTCGAGACGATAGTAAATGACAGCTTTTTTAATTACATGAAGCAAAACTCAAATCGTCAATTGGATATCGTTTGAACGATAGACGTTTTGTATTCTTACGTGAAGCATAGCTATCGATAACGATATCGAAAACGATATCGCCAGAGTTACGTGATGAGAGCCCGCTAAAATATCAAAGGAATGAATACTTTAGCAACAGGAACAATAATGTTTGTTTTATTCGAAGAATAAATACTGTTTGAGGTTTAACTGACTATTGAAAAATTGGCCCTAAATGTACAATTATCACAATAAGAAGAATTACATATTCCACCACTAGTCCGGGAAAATAAGATATTCACTTCGAAAAAATTCTGACAAAACTGAATTGTGGTTGGGAGCTTCATTTTTTTGTCCTAAACATTCCCTGAAAAGTACCATAAATTTGGGATGGATCTACAAATTTAAGGGTGGGGTGTTAAAGGGGGTAACCCATGCACTTTCTTACTATAAATTACTCGAAAACTACAGTTTCTTTTGGAAAAAGTTATAACACTTAAAAACATTATAACATTGATAGATTTGGAGAAAATAGGTCGAAAACATTTAAAATTTCAGGATATTAATTATATTTTTGGACGGGGAATTTCGTTTATGGGGTTATGTTTGAAAACATATTTTCTATTAAAGAACCAAGTTTTAAGAGTGGTACATGAAGGGAAATGTCGCCATCTTGAAAAAATTTATTTCTTTTATTTTGCTTAATATTTCCCGAGAAAATTGTTTTTTTTTTTCACCAAATGATCTAAAAATAACTTGTAGACAGTACAATTTTCTAGAAAATGACATAAACGACCCCTGTACGGCAATCTGTTCTTAAGTTATGGCGGTCCAAAGTTTAATTTATAAAAGCAGATAAATAATTGCATCTTCAACTGAATCCTCTGATTTCTCAAAAATAACTGCGAAACTTGGTGGTTTGCATTTGATTATGTCATTCCTTGGATCGAATCTTTAAACACTGTATTTGTACATAGAGACCAGATCACCCGTCTGGAATGGTAAAAATGTATCGGAATGGATCCAGACAAAGTCAGGTGTGAGACAGGGGTGTGCACTTAGTCCAAGCTTATTCATTATAGAGAGTGTTTCAACAACAAATACATCGCCCAAAGCAGCAAGTATAAAGTGTTTGAATCAGTATCCCAATTAGTTATGTTCTACGCGGCGCAAGTGTGGGGAGCAAAGAAATATTAGACTGTTGAAAAACTTCTGAGATTTTTTATAAAAAGAACATTTCACCTTCCTACAAGCACGCCAAACTATATGTTAATGCTGGAAACAGGTTTATCACCACTATTCATGAAGACGCTAAAACTTCAAGTAGACTTCATAATAAAAGTATGTAATATGCGAAATGATCGCCTAGCAAAGAAAGCGGCACTACAAGCCATGCGATGTAAGACAGGATGGGCTAAAGAATGGATTGATCTAGCGGAAGAGACTGATATTCCTCTAAACATTAACGAATAGAGTACGTGGAAATCGAGAATGTACCAGATAACTACCAGTTTGGATGAAAATTTAAGACAGAGGTACTGAGATGAAGCATCAAACTCACTGCATTGGTTGGTTTATAGTAGGCTGAATCATGATCTCAATGAGAGAAACTAGTTTCGGGATGATTGTACTATCGAAGAAATATCAAACATGTTTCGTCTTAGAGGAGAACTGTTGAACTTAAACTTTGTCCCTCATCGTGAAGATTTACCGTTACTTTGTGAGATGTGTAATCTGGCAGAACGTGAGGATGTTTTTCATTTTGTTGGAAGGTGTCCTTCGTATCGTTAAAGAAAATAAAAAATCAATCTTATCTAAATCTATAAAATTTATATGAGTACCGAATTTTACAGACAAAATGTTAAATAGATATGAAAAAAAAATTGAAAAAATACAGACGTTGTTAATATGTATTTTTGTACATAATTGTAGGTACTGTCTACAAGTTGTTTTTAGGTTATTTTGTTCAAAAAGAACTTCTCGGGAGTTATATAGCTAAATAAAAGAAACTAATTTTTTTTTTTCATTTCGGGTACCACTTTTAAAACTTGGTTCTTAAACAGAAAATATGTTTCCAAAAATAACCCCAACAAAAATTCCTCATTCAAAAATATAATAATTATCATCCAATATTAAAATTTTTTGACTTAATGTAATGCACCCAAATCTTTTCGACCGTTTTATATGAACAATGTTTTTTTTTTTTAATAAAATAATTATTTTAATTCATTTAAAAAAGCATTTCTGTCATACTAGCTCCAGCTTAAATGTCTAACTTTAACCACTGCATTGACGCAAACATTTCTCGGTGCACTTAATTAATATTATCTCTCATGCCGAACATATCAGACCGATTTGAATCGGGTTCCGATATTTCATTTTATAATTCCCTAGAGTACTTGAATCCACATTTATAGTTAAATTGGACCATTTTTTCTGCCAGTTTAGCGCTTCAAACCTACTCTGTTTTCTTGCAGCTTTTTTCTGTACGCTGTATAGCAACTAAAATATAACACTAAAAAGTTTTGTATAAATGTCATCTTGTGGAGAATTTTGCTTTGTTTTTTCCTAAGATGCTTATTTCCCAAGTTATATTAGCCCAGTCAAATTAGACATAGAAAAGCCCTAACCCGGACAAAATTTTGTACAGGTATATTTTTTAGTGGAAATGTTCAGAACAGTGTCCTTAATCAACTGTGTAAAGTCCCAAGCAATCCGCGTTGGCGTACGACCACAATCTTGAAAAAATGCATCCATCTTGCACTCTTTGTTTTTGGATATATCTCTGGAACTTGTTGCCCTAGAAAGACCATTCAAATGTCATGGACAAGCTAAGATTGATACAATTAGAGAACCAAATACAAATTAGTTACAGGTATTGCATGGCTACTGTTTTGAATTAAATGAATTTAACAGAGTAAATTGCAGTGTAAATTCGAAAAAATTAAGAGTGCCCCATAAATATTTACTAAAACGCTAAAATTAAGAGAACATGTACCAATAATCATGTGTAAGTTCCCAAAAAATCCCTTTTCTGGTTAAAATGTCATTTATAAAAGAGTACCATCATTATTTATATATTTGTCGGCTTTTGGCTATACTTGGGGTATATTTTTGTCCTAGAAAGGTCATTCAAACGTAAAATGGACATGCTGTGGGGATGGGCGTTAAAGAATAGACTCTTAATAGCAGTCTCTTCTACAGCTGATCCTGCTCCAGAGGATATTCTAAAAATTATATCATGCAACTGCGAATGTTAATGCGAGCGTAGCTGTGTTTGCCTACAAAGTGGTCTTAGCTGCATGGCAATAATCTGTGGTTGTTGCGCCGCCGTCCGGTCATGGTTGTTTTAATCGACCAGAAGACATCGACGAAAACGACAGCGAAGATATTGTTCAATACGAAGGTTATGATTGTTGTACATGTTTGCGCCAATTAATTTTTTTAGAGTTCCCTTTTATGTCTCCAGATATTGAGGAGATCAACCGAAGCTGCTGAAAAAATTGTAAGGTTCTTTTCACAATTTATTCCCCCTAAATAAATAGTAGCCCGTAGCGTAATGGTTAGTGCGTTCGACTGTCACGCTGGAGGTCTGGGTTCAATTCCCAGCCTCGTCCACCTAAAAACTATAAAGTTTTTTTTCAGGGCTAGAGTATCACTTGTCAGGAATAAGTGCTTCTAGTCTAGCCGTTCGGATTCGGCATAAAATTGTAGTTCCCTTCCATTCCTGTCGACAGGCGCACACAGGAATGGTTGCGAGTTGTTAGTCACTAGGCCCTGGTTCTTCATGAGCCGTTTTGCCACCCGATTTTTTTTTTTTTTAAATATCCTATTCGAGACTCGAATAAATGTCAAAATTTCATCCAAAGCAGAATTCTACTTTAGTTTCTTATAGGGCGTAGAGCTACTTAGCGATGTTGTATTTTGTATGCGTGTTTTCGATTTTGCATTGCAATTAAGTATAGTTTCATTCAAAACAGTGTAGCCATAAAACACCTGTTTCTTATTTTGTGTATGCTGCGCTGATTTTGAAGTCAAAGTCTGTTCCATTTTATGCTTGCATGGTCTTTCTAGAACAATTAGATAGCCAGAATAACAAAAATCCGACAAGTTCAGATGATGGTACTTTTTATTTAAATGGTGGTCTTGTCCTAACAGGGATTTTTTGGTAACTTATTACCACAAATGATTGTTGGTATGTTCTGAACATGTTCACTAAATTTCAGCTTCCTAATATATATTTATGGGATATGAGTATTTTTTTCGAATTTGCACTGCAATTTACTCTGTTAAATTCATTTTATTCAAAACGGTAGCCATGCAATACCTGTAACTAATTTGTATTTATTTCCCTGATTTTGTCAATCTAAGGGCTAGTTTGTTCACAGCTGATTATCTTTAATCCATGATTAGTGGAGCTGGGAAATCCTCAACTGTGTTTGTTGGTCAAATTTTGATTAAACAATTCAAAGTATGAGTTGCTTATTATGGATTTCACTAATCAGACAATTTTGGTTGATAAGCGTTTGTTAATTAAAGCCCATGAAAGTCACATACTAAAATTAACCCACTATGAACAAACTGACCCTAAGCCTGTCCATTTGACATTTGAATGTTCTTTTTAGGCAACAAGTTCCAGAGATATAGCCAAAAACAAAGAGTGCAAGATGGCTGCATTTTTTCAAGATTGTGGTCGTGGGGGGGGGGTGTTTGAACCCCAAAACCCCCCCCCCCCCTGCGTTCGCGCCTGATTAAGGACACTGTTTTGAACATTTTCACTAAAAAATATACATGTAAGAAATTTTGTCCGGTTCAATGTCTAATTTGACTGGGCTATTTCGATTATATTGAATTTTTGAACAACAACAACAACTTAAAGGTGCTATCACCAATTGTTTGGCTGGAGATATTGTTGTTCAAAAACTCAATGAAATTGACGGAATAAAGAATGGTCAAGCATAATAAGCTGAGATTCTAGTACGAATAGTACAATAATAACAATAATATTTAGATTATAATCATTTTGGGCTTAGAGATTTTAATTTTGTGAAATTTTTCAAAACATGGAGATTCTAGGATTTGGGGATTTTGGGTTTGGTTATTTTGTGGGTCTCCCTGAAAAGTGTCACCGTATGTGTCAAATATATATAAAATATTGAAGGGTATCAAAATGACATGGAACTTTAAGCAAAAATTGTTACCTTAGTTTACAAAATGTTAAATTTCATATCTCGGATGTTTTTCTATCAGTATTTAATTTTTCAATTAAGAAACTATTAATCTTGTGACAAACTTTGAATTGAAAATAAGATTCTTCGAGCAAAACAGTGTATCACACTTACACAAATAAATCACACTTAATCAAACAGAAATCATTTCAAACAGCTGATCTCCAAAATAATGTTCATTTAGGTTAATTTTCTGCAATGAATATTTTTCATCCGAATGTCAAAATAAACAAAGTCCATTCAAACGAATAGATCTAGTCAATCGAATTAACGTTTCGTTCAAATTTCAAATTAAACATTAATGTTAATTAAGTGCACCGCGAAATTTTTGCGTCAATGCAGTGGTCAAAGTCAGACATTTAAACTGGCGCTAGTTTTGTACACATACTTGGAACCCTAAACTGTCGTAAGGTATCGTTATAATATATTTCCCTTGGTAGCGATTTTAAAAGAACAAAAGTGTATTAAAGTATGAAAAATGCTGTTTTTAATAAAATAATTATTTTAATATATTTAAAAAAGCATTTGTTTATACGAATTTTATTCTTTTAAAATCGCTGCCAAAGTCACTAAAAAATAAAATAAATATTATAATGATACTTTACGATAGTTAAGGGTTCTAATTCTAAATATGTGTACAAAAAACTAGCGCCAGTTTAAATATCTACCTTTGACCACTGCATTGACGCAAAAATGTCTCGGTGCACTTAATTAACATTATCTATCATGCCGAACATATCAGACCGATTTGAATCGGGTTTGATATTTCATTTTATAATTCTCTAATTCTCTGTCAGCTTAGCGCTTAAAAATTACTCTGTTTTCTACAGCCTTTTTCTAACTTCAACACTGTATAGCAACTAAAATATAACATCAGGAAGTTTTATATAATTGTCATCTTGTGGAGAATTTTATAACAAACAAATTTTGTCTTGATGTTTTATCCTTAGATGCATATTTCCAAAACTATATAGGAAACTAACAAAAAACAGTGTGTGAATAATCCAATTTCTTGCACGTTTTGATTTTTCCTGCAAACAGCACACCTTTTTGAGCGAGAGCAACCTCATATTCTGGTTGTTTATATTATTTATGATCGAATCCCAAAAAAAAACAAAAAGGTGCTGTATGTAACATCCACATTATGCTTCAATTTTATCCTAATTTACTAATTCGAGATTTTGGGATTTGAGAATTATAGCCGAAAGAACATACAAAATTGCCAAGTGGAAAAAATTGAGGCACATGTACATATATACGCACCAATGTAAAATAGCCACTTGCCTAGAACAATTTTAGTCTAAACAATTTTTCCGCTAAAACTATGAATAACCTCAACGTAGACTATCCTATGAATAGATCCATTCATATTTTCTAAAATCGTCAATTTTAATAGGGTGGTGTCTTCCGAAACCTCAACATAAGCTTTTCTAATAGCCTTCGCTTCTCTCAGCTAATGAACAAATCAAACTTCCTGTATTTCGTTCCACATAAGATGGTGTTTTTTGACTAGTTTTCCTGAACCGAAGCTATATCCAAACATAAATTACATTGTAAAACTAAAAGTTATTAAATATCGTCATACCTATTTTTAGTTTTATAAACTTTCACCCTCCTGAGTATAACCATTATAAAAATATAATTATTAATGGATTTAGTTAAGGATATGAAATTTTAGCACGAAACCCGCTCGCTACACCCACATTCCATATATAAAATAAATTAATATTATGTTACCATTTAAAATGTATTCCTCATCATTTGTATAGGCAGGATTTATAACGGCATCGGTTGGATACGTTTCAATAGTCCTCTCATCGATAACAGACCTTGACCGATACGAATCCATCCTTGAACGACTGACCTGCGAATATGAATCCATATCGTCTCTGAAATCATCCGATGGCAATTCTATAACATGCACCGATGCTGGACGGTTTGCTAAAATATTAATGAATACAACAATAAAATCGATGTTCCCCGAATATCAAAACATGTTAAACGAGTTGGTATGAGTGATTGTGTTTAATGAATTTATTTAGTTGAATTTTTTGCTTACCAACATTTTCCGTGTAATTTTCGGTAAATGCAAAATGAGGTGCTATCGACTTTTTACATCGCAAAAACAACACTATTAAAATCCAACCGAGAATCAACATCAAATAGATGAATCCCAACATCATCCGTGTTTAAATTGTTTAAATGATGGATTTAACATTAGTTTTGAATTTTTAGTTTTAAGTTTTGTTTTTTTTTTCTTTTGTGGCACAGTTTTGAAATTGAATTAAATTATTTATCAGCTCAATAACCAACTTTTCGAGTGTTTCGGAATTAACGGAAAATTTGCATTCCACTTGACCATAACAAATGGAAACCTTGGTAGCCACTTTCAGTTCCAAACTTCCGCGCACTACTCGCCTTCCCACCGCACTATAGCACCAGCACAGGCCTAATAATCACCTTGGCAAGGATTCACCTTATAGCAAAATAAATCGAACTTTCATCGGTCAATAAAATTATTCCGCTCAATGGCGTCCGACAATTATTGTTACGTTAACACACTACGTATAAGTTTCCTTAATTTCATCGAAATGATATTTCGGCAGGACAATTAAAAGAACAATTTATTCCACTGGGACAAAATATTTCCCTTGAAGAGTACTTTTAATCATCTCAGCGACCGACCGACACGGCAACGATCAGAAAGCAAATGTCACGATTTAACTGTGAATATAAGGCGAAGTGCTTCTACTCTACAAACCTTAAACATCACGCCAAAAAGGACTACGACGCGACACGGTGGCGGTGGCTGTTGTGGGTGGTTGCGATGGCGGTGATGTTTTCAGTCACGATGGACGAATATATACCGAATGGGGAATAGTTTTACATTAGTAACACATTTTCTCTAGTTTCCGTTTTTAGTCTTAAGCAGTAATGGTCATTCAGGTGGGTGGCGATTGTAATGGGAATTGCCATAGCCGGACTATCAAATTATTGAGGAAGGGTTATATTATAACGTCTGTGCAGTTGGCAGGACAACTTTCAGCTAGAGTAACGGGACCAACGCAGTAATTTGTCGTTTTTGTTTGCATTTCTTTCTATTCCTAATTTTGCAGTTCACTTAAAAGCGGATGTAATCAAGTCACTAGCATGCTTGGTTCTCGAGATACACTTTGTGACCTGCTACAGGTCACTCGATTACACCTGCTGAATCGGGAAACGAAATGCAAACACAGAATGCAAAAACAAACTGCAAATTACTGCGCTCGTCCCGTTACTCTAGCTGAGAGTTGACCTGCCAACTTCACAGACATAATATTAGGATTTTTCTGTGAGGTTTTTCTCACATTAGAACAGAACAGTTTAGAACAGAAACTTCAGACAAGATAGAACAGGCAGCTGTCAGCTGTCTGACAGATGTAATTGTCAAAACAAATTGTAATTTACTTTTCGAGTTTGGTGGATTATAAAGAAATACTTTTTATTAAAAACAATTAGATTTAATTTAATTTTATTTGTATTGTTTTTTAAATATTTATTTGTTTGTTTCTAAAGTAAAAGCACAAAGAGCCACGATCTTTGTTAAAAAATATCAAGTTGCAATTGACAGCAGCTGATTTTGACAGTAGTTGTCACAAACCTGTTCTAAGTTGTTCTACTTAAAAAGTAAGAACAGAAAATCCTGTTCTATTCTGTTCCAAACTGTTCGGAACAGACTCACTGAACAGCAAATCAGAACAGTTTGGAACAGAAAATTCTCATTGAACAGCAAAAACTTGTACTTTTCTGTTCTAAACTGTTCCAAACTGTTTGGAACCACGTCGCTGAACAAAGCTATTATATGGCTCTGGGCCCTAAAACTCTGAACGTTAAGTTTGTTGAAAAGGTCAAATAAAACAACAACACGAAATTATTAAAGATAGTTAACCAAACCATTCTCTCATCAGATTTCCAGACTTTCATAAGGGATTTTTCCGAACATTTAAAGGGAAACCCTTGCGGCCCTTTAATAGCCCTTAAGAATTTATTGATTAAATATCAGGCCCAAGTAAAGAAAAATATAAACCTTTGGACAGAATGGAATATTAGTGTTCCAAGCAGTTTCGGGTATTGATGAAGTTTTGAGGCAAAGTTGTAATTCAATTATTTTAGTTTTGGCGAGGCTTTAAGGGTCCCTCCCTGGGTAATGGCACCCGTTGTTGTAATCTATCTCTATTTGTAATAATGTGCAGTATAGTCGCAGGATATTTGCGCGTACAAGGACCTTTTACGTCATCTTTTAGTCATGGAACAATGGCGAAATGTTTTCCATTTGTAATAATTAACCCTTAAATGTAGTATAGGTAGGTGGGTAGGTGTTTTTAGAACGAGTTAGAGGGCACAGCCACACAGCCTAGAGGAAAGAGGATGTTGGTTTGTGTATTTTTCTGCGCGCTAATTTACACTGTAAATGTGAAAGCATGCATGATGGTTCTAATAGCTTTACAAGGTGTATTTTTAGGATAGTCTTTTTTTTTTGTTTTTGTTTATTTGTTTTGTTTTGTGTGCTTTTGTTGTTGTGTCGTGCTGGATGGCACACATTCTGCGTGGCTTTGTGTATGTCCTTAAAAAAGAAGAATAAAATGTTGACAAAGTTTTTTTTTTGTTGGTTTTGCTTTATTTAAGGCAATAGGAAAGTTATAATCAATACTTAATGTAGGTAGGTAAGGTATACTACGTACATACGTGACTAAGGTGTTTTTTGATTATTTTGTGATGTCCTTCGTCTGAAGGGCTGGTTACAGTTACTATTCGCTGGAAGTGATTAGATCTATTATCTGATAAACGTTATGTGACATCATTGAGCTTTAATCCTTGATTTAATTTTAAGTTAAAGGATTGGATATGCACTGTACATATGTGTTTATGTGTAGGTAGATACCTATCCTATATAAAAGGCTTCTATGGCGACAGAGATCCTTGTATTTTTTCTACTTTTACTTTCGCCTACAATTTAAAAGTGAATTTACGTCCTGAGGACCTTCAATTTGCTATATAAAAGGTGGCACATACCTATATGGTTGAAAAGATTTGGCAAGCAAACGAAGGGAGCGTTAGGGTGCGGTTAGTGTAGTATTAGTAATTATTAGTGTAGTTTTTTGGAATTTTACGATGAAGTATTTCACAGGTGAACGAGTGGTTATCTATACATCATAAAGTCACCATACTTTTTTTTATTCAGATCAGAACGCTTGTGCATTTTAATAAAAGGAAAACAAATGAATTCTTTATTTTATCCGGACAAGGACGTGGGGCCTCCTGTTCTTATACAGAACACGTGCATCCGAACAATTAGTGGAGATACTGGACAGACTAAAAACTGACGTAACAGCCATCCAGGAAGTGCGATGGGATGGAGGGGCATAAGCATACTGAAATCGAGAGACATCTACTATGGCCGGTGCTTCAAGGAGCAAGGTCAGCGGCTTTTTGGTTGCGGTTTTGTGATAAGGGGAAGACTTAGGCAAGAAGTCTTGGGCTACCGAAGTGTAAGCGAGCAACTGGTCACAATCCGCATCAAAGGCAAAATTTAAGAACATTACGCTGATCTGTGTTCACGCTATGATATGTGCCCGAAGTACGACGTGAAGATCATTCTTGGTGACTTCAACGCAAGATTCGGAAATGAGGGCATCTTTGGTTTGATAGTCGGAGGATACAGCCTTCACGACGAAACTTCCGGCAACAGACAGAGGATGGCAGACTTTGCGGCGGTGTGAAATGTCATCATCTCAAGCACCTGTTTCCCACACCTCAATATACACAAGGGGACTTGGCGGTCGCGTGATCAACGAACTGTCAACCAAATCCATCACGTTGCGATAGACGCGGGACATGCTTCCAGTATCTTAAACGTTCGAACGTTCCGAGGAGCCAATATTGACTCGGATCACTACATGGTGGTAGCTAGACTACGTATGGGGATATCCATAATGCCACAACGCAATGCAGATGCTGTGAAAAGGTACGATGTCGAGAAACTTAAATCGCAAGAGACCGCCAGAACTTTTGCAGACCACGTTACTCTTAATCTCTCATGCCACCAGCATCAAGTGCAGAGGACCAGTGGAAACACTGCCAACATGCCATCAGAAGTGCCGCCTCTGATGTGCTGGGTTTCACTAGGTGACCACAACGAAAGCCCTGGAAATGCTGCAGACTCGAACAAGAGCTGCTGAGAGAGTAGCCCGGGAGCTCTACGGGCTGAAAAATAGAAAAGAGAAACGCCGACTTCTCAGGAGGA
Organism: Melangyna quadrimaculata; assembly: GCA_949320155.1. Lineage (NCBI taxonomy): Eukaryota > Metazoa > Arthropoda > Insecta > Diptera > Syrphidae > Melangyna > Melangyna quadrimaculata. Next base: position 52,427,555 of record OX439485.1, on the reverse strand, counting down.
AAAAGGAGAGCACGAGAAGCGGATGGTCGAGTCTATTGAGGGTTGTAGCGGCTGGGGAGATGTTCGAAAATTTTATCAGAGGGTGAAACGATCCACCCAAGGATACAAAGCTAGAACGGAAGCCTGCCGAGATGAGAGTGGGAATATGGTAGTAGACACACAGTCAGTGCTAAGGATCTGGAAAGAACACTTCTCTAGACTGCTTAACGGACACTCTATTCAACTTGGTCGATGATGGCCAACAGTTCTACCGTCCACCCGACCTAACCGAAGTGCGATATACAAACTTAAGTCGTTCAAGGCTGCTGGTGCGGATGGCTACCAGCCAAACTATGTGTGGTTTTAGGCCAGGCAAGTCAACCGTCGATCAAATGTTCACACTCCGACAGATTTTAGAAAAAACCCGGGAATTCCAGATCGATACACATCACCTCTTTATCGATTTTAAAGTCGTATCATGTCATATCTCGGCATCCCTGCAAAACTCGTCCGCTTGTGCAGGATGACGATGGAGAAATCTCGCTGCTCCGTCAAAATCGGTAAGAACACCACCGATTTATTTGATGTTGAGAAAGGATTAACATTGTTCTTGAAGAAATTGTACGCAACGCACATGTCAACACCAGCGGTACAATTTATCAAAAGTCCGTTCAATTGCTTGCGTATGCAGATGACATAGACATTGTCGGCAGAACGAAGTGAGCTGTGGCAGGTGCATTTGCGAGCATTGAATCGGAGGCGGCTAAAATAGGATTGGCGGTTATTGAGGACAAGACGAAGTATTCTGTCATCGAGAAAGGAATCTTAACATCGTCGACTCGGGCAAAATTTCACGATGGACAGATATATCTTCGAAATTGTCAAGGACTCTGTCTACCTGGGCTCCACTATTACCTTTCAAAATGACATCAGTGCAGAGACCAAACGAAGAATTACTCTTGCCAATCGCTGTTTCTTCGGTCTAAGAAGGCATTTAAGTAGTAAGGCCCTCTCTTAAACAACCAAGGAGACTTTATACAAGACCCTACACTCAACCCGGTCCTGCTCTATAGGGCAGAAGCATGGACACTGACAAAATCGGATGAAAATCTGCTAGGGTGCTTTGAGAGGAAGATTCTTCGTGTGATTTTCGGTCCGGTGTGTATCGAAGGAGTGTGGAGAAGATTCTACGACGAGCTATACTATACGGGCTATAAAGCGACGTTGAGCTGGTCAAAAAGCTGAAAATACAGCGGCTTAGATGGCTGGGGCACGTGGAGCGTATTGACAGCAACACGCCTGCCCGACGAGTCTTCGAATCGAACCCTGATGGTGTACGCAGCAGAGAAAGAACCCGTAACAGGTGGCACAAACAAGTGGAGGACGACATCAAACAACTCGCTGTGCGCAACTGGAAGCGGCTAGCTAGGGACAGAGCTGGCTGGAGGGGCTTGTTAGTTGTGGCCGAAGCCCATCCCGGGCTGTGAGCGCCATCTAAAGTAAGTAAGTAATATTCTGTTTTGAAAAACCACAAAGATAGCTACTTCGGACATTAAAAGCCAAATAAAAGAAATATTATTCATTTAGAAAAACGCAAGTTTTCAACATTTAGTTGAATTTATTTAATTTAAAATTCTTGCCAACATTTTTAATACAAATACTTTATAACGAACAACTTAACTTAAAAACAATTAATATTATTTATTACGTCTTATATCAACATTATAAGATACAAAATAAAAATATTTTATAATATAAATTAGTTTTATTGTTAATGACTTAAATATTTCCATTATATTTGTTTTTATTTTTTATTTTTTCAATTATATTGATAACTCAATATACATACTTAGTTATGGCACAAGGCATATACATTAACACTAATAGTAAAGTATATATGTCAGTAATAAATAGAGAAAAGAGAAAAATGTAAACAATTTATTTTTAATTTATATAATAACAATACAATATATAATTTATATTAATTAATTCAAATTAAAACAAATGAAAAACAAAACTTTTAAATAAATCTTAATTACGGAAGAAGAAAACACAATGTTTTTGGTTTATCTATAAGGCCTTCCTTTCTTGCGTGTTGTTCTCATTAAAATCGAGAAATAGCTGCTCTTAAGAAAACTACAAAAAAAATTCAAAATGAAATATGGTTTCAACTTTTGTTGTTGTTTTTGTTTTTTGCGCATTTGCAGAACACGGCACATTGGTACTGGAATTATCACAAGAGCTTTACATCCATTCACAGGATCAACTCACAAAATATTGCCCAAAGGCTTTTTAAGCCCTAGAGACTGGTAGTCGCCTGCAGTTTAAGGTACCGAGCTCCATGCTCTGGATCTGTCAAATGGGCGATTCTTTCGGAAGCTGCATAGCATGTTGTTGCGGTGGGAGTGCTGGGACGACTATTACTACGTATCCTGGTTGCGCCCCAGATCAGGACAAATATACTGGTGACCAAGATGCCCAGGCCAAGTCCAGGAAGGAAGCTTTTATTAAGGCTGTCTATGAAATTATATGCTCGGACTTGATCTCCCTTTGAATATTCGGACATGGAATATTTTCGACCTCCATTATTATATGGAAGCTGGTCCTCGTTTCCACTGATTTCATCACTTTGGGTTGAAACTCGATCCATGTTTGAAATATCAGACGGGTAGATTGGTCTTCGGTTCACTGAAGCCGGATTGCTCAGTTGGAGCTTAGTTATGTTAGAACAACCAATTACAACTTCAGACTTTGGGTCGTCCTCTTGAACTAGAACAAGGCAAAAGCGATAGCTGAAAATAGAAATAAAAAAAGAAGAATAAATCGAACGTTAAAGACAAATCATTGAAGAGTGATGGTTTACCTTTCGCCAATTTCTAAAATGGAACTTTCAGGAACAATAACGCTGACTGTATTTTGGCCGTTTATGATTTTGCTTTCACAGTGAATCTTAAAATATTAAAGAAGGAAAGGAATTTTTTTTAAATAGGTTAAATAGGTAGGAAACAAATAAGTTTTAACTAAAAATCAATCGCTCAGGGTGTCGCATATAAGGAGCCAGAAAAAAATGGTTGAAATGGACTAAGTTTCATAAATTTTATTTTTCTTGTCACTATTTTTAGTGATTTATAAATAATTCGAAATAGTTCATAACGCATGTCTTTGACACATGTTAAATAAAAACACATACATAAATTCTCATAAATGGAGCGTGGAAAATTGTAATTTGCGTACCAGGTGAATATATGTACATATATATTTGACTACAGTTTGTTTATTATTTCTATTCAACTGGTTACACTAAAAATCATATGTCTCAATTTCACAAGAATATAACATGCAACGCCATTGTGCGTGACAAAATTAATTAGTATTCCTTTAGATTTAATAATAACTTTTATACCTATACCAACTATACCAACCCTTAAAAGTTTCTTAGCACTTTAATGTTCCATAAAACGGTTATATGACGAAAGCATTAAATTTCAAAGGTCTATAACTTAAAAAAAAAATAATAATTACCTAAGTAGGTACAATTGATAAATTTGTTATGTCTAATTAAAAAAGTTTTATTGTCCTGTTAAAAAAGAATTGTTCATATGTTTAGAATGGGTGGGATTGTTGTGCTTAGATGAATTCAATCATTTTTAAAGTTTTTAATACTTTTAGTGCACTACGTCGTATACGTACTTTTTTATCTTTTCACTTAATATGGTATACCTTCATTTAATGAGGGTATTTCTTTCGTGTTAAAAAATAATTTCGAGATCTTATGCAGTCATTACCCTTGGAAATATTTTTGCTCGACATAGTACTGCGCAGAAAAAAGGTCAGTATTGTGGAATAATTGCGCTAAGCGCAATAAACTGTACGATACTAAAAAGAATTTAATATTAATACCCGTCTTTATAAAATATTAAAAAAAAACTACTACAGAAAGGTAATGAGCTCGAGGAATATTATCGCTTCGCATGAGGACATCCCATTTTCAAGTAATATTCTGGGCTGCTAAAGTTTGTCTTGTAAATTTTACATTAATCAAACTTAAGATTATGATGATGGAAAATTATACAAAATTAGTATGTTTTTGATATTCTACTCTCGGGAATAGTAGAACAGATTTAATTTTTTTAACGCACACTTTTGTAAAGTTTAAAAATTAGGTAAATATTATTTTGCCAACTGATTTGTTTGATAAATATAATTTTATGAAAAAGAAAAAAAAAATCAAAAATCGTTGGAGCGGTTTTCAAAAAAATTATTTTTGTATATATAAAATTGTTTTCCCATTATAAAAATTTTTATCCCAGCTTTAAGTATTTCAAAGAATACAATTTTGTATAAAACAAAAAAATATTCATGAACCTGTTTTCAAGATATTGAATTTTCAAAAAAAAAAATCAATATTTTTTAAAAATTCAAAAAATATTTTTGAGAATATTTGATATAAGAGGTGTTATTTTGAATAGCTATTGTTGTGTTAGCGTGGCCGTGGCGGCTATTTGGCTGATATTGTTTTCCATTATTAATGGCATACTTTCCTCTTTACGATCATTTATCTCCAAAAAATTACTTTTTTCTTTGAATATCAAAATAACACCTCTTATTGCATACAAATTTTGGTAAGACCGTTGACGAGAAGTTTGAAAACCAAACAATCGTATCTATGACAGGTACCGTTAATAACCATTATTGGTAAATTTGTTTGTATCAAAACATTGACCATATCTTTAATTCTAAACATTAAATTCGGCAGAATAGAAAAATTGAATCGCAAGTACACTCCAATTCACTCGTTTAAATACAGATTTTTTTCAATAAACTTTTAACGATTTCTCTACAACTTTTTATAATTATGACAAATCTAATAATCGAATTTATAAAGTGTAATATGGGGATTAAGACTCAGGAAGAATTTTGAATCCACCTGAAAAATTTGTTAGTCTTATGGCTCTTTGAACAATGTTATTCAAAAAATCTACCTTATTTTGTGTGTCATTCGTTTAAATACACCTTGAAAAACAACCAAGTAGCTCAGAAAATCGTTAAAAAAAATATGCAAAAAATCAAATAATAAACATTTAAAGACATTTTTTCATGAATTTAATAATTTTGCCAAAAGGAAGTGTTCTAACCCAAGAGAAAAATGCTCAAATTCGAGACTATCAGGACAATGGTCATAGCAGTCGATGCAGGGCTGCCGTTACAAAATTTCGGAGGGGAGTATTCTAGAGGATTGGAGGGGAGTATTTTAGGCTTGTGGGGAGTACGCAAGAAAAAACAAAGATTTTTAATATTATGGCCTTGTGCAAAATTAATTTCAATTACGAACAAATTTTCACCTCGTTAGTGCCAAAATTATCATTGAATAACATTGAACACGATTTTCAATTCACAAACGAGCTAGAAAATTAAATTTATTAAACCATTTTTAATAATTTATACTTAATTCATACCAATCATTTAAGGGTGAAAAGAAGAACAGAACTGATAAATTGTTAAAAAACTTAACATAACTTTTACATAGTAGATTAAACCACAACGAAGGTATTGGCATTAGGGACTTAACTTACAATAAAACATTTTTTTTTTGTTTTAATTCAGACCTTTGGATCTAACACATTTTTTCAAACATGAACAAACATGATGCTAATAAATTGGAACTTCCTGTGGCAGGTTTTATTTTTCTCCATCTCGAAGACGACCATGAAGGAACTAAGGAAGTATTTGTTTTCTTCTATAAATATGATAAATGGAGATTTTATTTTTCGTCCTTTTTCAAAATTGACACTTCTGTAAAGTTAAAAAAACAATAAACCAATAAAAGTTTTCAATGCGCTAGAATAAGCACAATTATAACGATTTTTTGCAAACATTTTGGGAATTTTCAAGGGGAGTACAATCACAGGGAGGGGAGAACGGGAGTACAGTGAATGGTTGGGAGTACGAATACTCCCTTAGTACTAAATTTGGCAGCCCTGATGTCGACGTGAAGGTCACAACATTGGACTTAGTATGCAGCTACTTTCGATATAGGGAAAACGATGAAAAAACAACAAACCGCTAGTGAACATGGCTACAACACCTCAAGAAAGACAACGCATACTCCGAAAAGTCTCAAATTCAACATTATCAGTTAGCAAAATCAATGGCAAAACCGTAGTTAAAGCCACCAAAAATGCTTTTTATCAAATTGTCCGGGAAGCCACACATTTCAACAATCTGAAAACTTAAATAGAGCCACCGAAATCAGGCTGGAACAGATCTGTTTCGTGAGCTTCGGCTAGAACACTTCCTTTTGGCAAAATTGTTAAATTCATGAAAAAATGTCTTTAACTGTTTATTATTTGATTTTTTGCATACTATTTTTAACGATTTTCTGAGCTACTTTTCAAGGTGTATTTAAACGAATGACACACAAAATAAGGTAGATTTTTTGACTAACATTGTTCAAAGAGCCATAAGACTAACAATTTTTTAGGTGTATTCAAAATTCTTCCTGAATCTGAATCCCCATATTACACTTAATAATTTCTATAATTAGATTTGTCATAATTATATAAAATTATAGAGAAATCGTTAAAAGTTTATTGAAAAAAAATCTGTATTTAAACGAGTGAATTGGAGTGTATGTTCCTTCATTTTGAGTCACAAAAATCAAAAAAAAACTTGTGGACATATTACCCAAGAAAATATATATAGCTATAGCCGCGATAATTACTAGACCCACTTTTTTCGTCTTCCCCATTTTTTGATCAAAATCTCAAGTTTAGTTTTTTTTTTTTTTTGAATCTTTAACTTCTCATATAGTACCAATATACTGTAATCACAAGAGCCCCCCCATTAGAAATTAGTTTTTTCTCTTTATCGGCGTTACCGATTTATATTATTTTTTATACAGAACTCCATAAAAAGTTAAAATTGAATCACATCAAATATTTAGAAATAAGAGAAAAAGAATCCATTTTCAGGTCTTCAGTATCAAGATTATTTGACGACACAGAGTTAACTACTCTCTAAATGCAAATTCCATCAAGTGGTACACTGATGGATCGAGAACGTCTCAAGGGACGGGTGCAGGAATTTTTGGGCCAAAAACCAAACTTTCTCTGTCGATGGGGTAGTTCACTAGCATTTTCCAAGCGGAGGTAAATGCCATAGGAAAATGTGCCGAACGAAATCTCGAAAGAAACTACCGTAAACAAATCATTGCCATTATGTCGGACAGCCAAGCCGCACTCACGGCGCTGAACTCTTATGCCATTAGTTCTAAACTGGCATGGGAGGGCGTAGATAGGTTAAACAACCTTGGCAAAAATAATAATGTTACATTTCATTGGGTACCTGGGCACAAAGGAGTCCAGGGAAATGAAGAGGCGGACTCCTCGACAAAAATAGGACCGACGACACCCCTAACGGGTCCTGAGCCCTATTGTGGTATAGAAGAGGAGTCCAAAAGATCCAAATTATGGACTCCCCTACCTGAGACAACCGAAACTATTTCTTGGGAGCTAAAACTAAGAGCGCTTAGTATCCTGTATAGGTTAAAGCATGAATAACCTCAGAATAATAACCGGTTTCCTCACTGGTCACTGCAAACTGAAAAGACACCTCAGTATTCTTGGCCTGGTGAGCAATGTCACTGCCACATGCATATTCTGCCTCGTGAGGAAACACCTAACCATATATTAGGTAAATGCGATGCACTCGTGCAACAAAGACATCTGGCTCGTTAACAGATAGAAGAGAGCGAACTACCATCTCTGAAAGTCCTCCAAATACTTAAGTTTCTCAAAGAATCAAACTTGAAGGAAGATCTATAGAATGAGGGATCTCATCTAGCTCTAGACGGGGCACAATAGATCTTTAGGACGCAGTTTACTTATACTATATTATTCATTCATTCACATCAAATAAAAGTAGGTACAAACAAAAATACATATTTTAATAACGGGTTCAGTACTTGTTTCAAAAACTAATTTAAAAAGCACAATCAAAAATTCTGAAAATTTAAAATTTGATACAAAATTGTGTATACAAGTATAATTAAAGCAGCGTCCACATTATGTTGATTTGTGTATCAACAGTGCTGATCAACAATGTTGAGTTAAAGCGCACGTGTAGATCAACGGAGTCGATCAACTTTTATTGACCCGAACGTAACCCGATTCAAATGGGTAGAAATGAACAATGTTGAGTCGACTGAACAATAATTTTTAAGTGTGGTCGTGTTGATCAATACAGATATGATTTTTATTGCGGTTGTGGCGTCTGCGTGCAATATAATTTGTTTTATATTTTTATTTGTGTTATATGATACTGTTTTGATTTCGTTTCTCGTTTGTAGTCTTATTTGTATTATTATTTGCAATGAATTGGTTAGACCAAAAAACGCTCCTATATTTAAAAATGCACCTGCAAAATTGAGTAGGTAAAAAATGAGCATTTCCATGGATTAACGAACCTACTGCCTACTAACGAATTCCTGCATTGGTTTTGTGCATTGGGTTATGTTATATAACACATAACAGTATACGCTTCAACACGTACACACTAACAGGCAATGTGTGGACAGCTTAAAATGTTGAGCGTGTTGATTGACAATTTAAATAAACAATGTTGATTGGCATAATATAGACGCTGCTTAGTATTAAAAAAATGTTCAAAACCAACAGAACTAATTAATTGCTTAAATTCCTAAGCCGTAGAAGTTTGATCTAAACAAAAGGGGTTCCAATTGATGTCTTTATATCAAAAGTGGTTCTATGGAAGTTCTGTCAATAAGGACGAACAAAAAAAAATCTAATTTAAGAGCACAGTGAACTTGTATCACTTATATCTTTTTATCAAACTTCTTGGAGCCGTTTTTGCTTAAGTTAATTTTTTAATGGTTTCTTAAAACCTTGAAGTAAGTTTTAAATAAATTGACCAAGTCGTTTTCAAAATATTGAGTTTCCAAATGAATCAATTTTGAAGTTTTTCTTATTAAATGGAATTTATTAAAAAATAAGATGGTGGTGGCAAAACAATTTCCAGCGTTTTTTGATCAATTTATTTACAGTTATGTTAAGTTTTAGCCGTTTTGGAATTTAAGTGTAAAAGTAAAATTACCTCTTTTGGGCCTAATGTCAAATTTTGATAGTTTTTTTATTTAATAAATTTTTTAAACAGTTTATGATCTTTCTAAGACAACTTGCATGTTTAAAATTATTTAAGTTTCCCTACTTTTGGGGCTTACAATAAAAGTTAACCAAATAAGAATTTGACCTTAGATTTGCTGATAGACAGAAAATTTAAAAATCCTTAAGAGTTAAACTTACCGGCGATTTATCAATTAAAATTTCGTTGATATTTTCTTCTTTGTAAACAAAAATTGCATCACACATGTAATCGTCTTGACTGAGATTTAAAATCCACTGCAAAATTAGTCCATAATCAGTTGAATAATGCAACTCCAACAGAGATATCTGAAATTATAAAACAAATATTTTATTTTGTTTTCATATTTTCGTGACCATTTTTACAATCGTTACCTTTTCACTCAGGTCCCTGATGTTCGTTGAATTATTCTGCCTTGAAAGTGCTTCTAGTTGTTCCAATATATTCGAATTGTCCTTTTCAATATTGTCCATATCACAATGCAAAGATTCAACTGGAACCTGAATTAGCGGAGCTCCTTCCAATCTCGGTGGGGTAACACAGGTGGGGCTTATCAAATCCTGTGAAGGCAATTTGGCTATTTGAAGCCATTCAGCGAATGGTCGAATTGTACAATCACATGATAGTGGATTCTCTTGAAGCGACAGACTCTTCAACTCCTTGGCTCCATCAAATGCATTCTTCGCCACAATTGATATGTCATTTCCAGACAAGCGTAGCTCATTTAAAGATGGCAGCGGGGCAATCAAATCGGAGGTAAGAGCCCTCAAGAAGTTGTGGGTTATGTCGAGAACTTTCAGGCGGGACAAATGCTGTAGTGAAGAACTCGATATGGCAACAATTCCATTATAGCTCAGATCTAACATTTCAAGGGATCCAAGGCCGTAGAAAGCGTGGTCTTGAAGAACATCGATCTGATTGTGCCGAAGTGACAGACTAGTTAATCGGGTGAAATTTTGTAGAGCTTTATTTTGAATGCTTTTGATTAAGTTTTTGTCTAGATTGAGAGACTCAAGATTCCGAAGAGCAGGTATCGTGGAGCCAGATAACGGTCCATTTATTGAATTGGAGCTCAGATCTAGTTGACTGTAGGAAACAATTTAAAAAAAATCATCAACAAATTTGGAATTTCTTCAAACTTACCGCAGATTATAGCACTGACTTAGAGATCGCAGGCTCGAAGGAAAGTCTCCCAGACGATTGCCCCCGAGCTTTAAGACCTCAAGTCTCTTTGCATTTGTGAAAGATCTAACAGAAACGCTGGAGATTTGGTTATTGCTTAATTCTAGATAAATGAGATTTTGTAAACTGGCAAAATCAGCTGCGCCAAGAGTTTTGATTTTATTATTTGATAAATCAAGGCGCTCCAATGACGTCAAGTGGGTTATTGAATTCCACGGAACACTTAAAAGAGCATTGCTCGGGAGACCTATAGAATAAATTCGAAATATTAAAATCACGAAGATCATCAATATTTTTGAATGGACTTTTACCTAATGCTTGAAGTGGTGTCTTCAGGCCAAGAAAAGCTGACTTATGTACTCTCTTTATTTCTCCTGAAGATATGACCAAACCATGAAGAGATATGTTTTCGAATATTTTAGCGTCACTTAAAAAGCTGACATTCCTCAAGGAGCAATCAAGCAACGAGATGGAATACGGCGAAGCTCTAAGGCTCTCCGATAGGACCTATGTATATAAAATGCTTGTTATCAGTGGTTTTTCTTCATGTTGTTTTTTTTTTTTCTAAGAACTTACCGAAAGTCCATGCAGATCACCGTTGCATCTTAAAGTGTGCGGTAAATCACATCCGCATTCAAGGCTTCTAGAATTGGTGATGTTCGGACATTTCCAATCTTCGGCATCTCGGCCAATCGGAATGGAGTCTATCTCGACTCTTCTCTTCTTTGGTGAGCTTTTTTGGAAAAACTTTACAGAACTCTTTGGTGTAGCTATTGTTGTTGTGGTGGTGGTTGTTGTTGTTGTTGTAGGAGATGAAGGTGACACAATGCTTTCGTCGGATTGATTTAAAGTAGCTAATGTTGTGTTGCTCTCAATGTCATCTTCAATAGCTCGTACGCTTATCAACGAATTCAATAAAAGCAAAGAACATGTCACAAGTGTAATGAGGTTTCTGAAAATAAAAATAAAAAACAGAAAAATCGGTCATAAAATGCATTATTTTTTGGGTCAAGTGGTATGTTTATATGAGTATGACGAGATGCATTTATTTAGGTAAACACAAACACATCACTATCACTGTGTGTTTTGAATGCGTTACGCATTTATTTGATTAGCACGGTCGTGAATGCAATTGTTAAATTACTCAACAATTTGCCATTTAAAGCATACGCTCTAATCAAGCAATAAGATTTATATCTTTCACTCTCGGGGGTCTGAAGCTAGATTTAAAGTGTCTTGATAAATAACAAGATCTATTGTGGCACTCACAGCGTGTTAGGGGGTAATTTTAGTGGATGTGACTGTGATCTACTGTATGTAGGTGATTGCCGGTATTTGACCTATTATTCAAATAATATGATATGTCGCGGTGTGGCATATGTATGTACTGTACATATAGAGCTTGGTTTTAAATGTAAACATCATGGGTAAACAAATTATGTAATTAATTCTGTTGATCATGTGAAAACTTTGAGAATATGATATCATCTCTTTGTAACTGATTTACTGTTTTACAATCTTTAGAAAAAGGCTCTTTTACTCTAAAAATTCATCGTACAAAATAAGGGATTATATTTATGAGTTAAAAAGATGAAAATAAGAAAAATATTGTTTTGATAATAATAATAAAAAAATTGATTATAAAAACTTTGTTATTGTTCATATACATAAGTCAAAAAGTGATAAACAAATAATTTGTCATTGTTTCACTTGTACAAAAATGTTAAGTTGGTTTTACACTCTCAGTTTTGTGTTTTTTTTTAACATGATACATTTTCTGGTACAAATTTGGCTAGAACTTGGAACTTCGCAAAGGATAACAGAAAATAAAACTTAAGGTGCTGTCACACACGGATAGGAAAGTGCTTACACAACTGATTTATTGATTTTTGATCACAAACTGCAACTGAAAAAAGAGTTATTCTGATGGAAATCATACGTTCGCTTTAAAGAGAGTGATAAGAAAGCGTTTTTTTAAAGTCTTGTTTTTAATGCTATTTATTGCCTTCACTACTTCATTTACTATTTGAATACTCGAAATCTTTGGCAAACCAGGTTTTTCAAATCTGGTTATTGATGAGATATATTTACCGACAAAAATGCAGTAAATATTTCGGTTTGTGAGATTTTTGCTTACTCACATTATGTACGGTACATGCCTTAACATTCTTTTTTATTTTGAGACATGCATTGAATGATTTTTCGAAAATTCTGATTTATATGCAAGATTTTTCGAAATTATAGAAGAATATGCCACTTCGATGAAATATGCATTTTCGATGAAATATGCAAAAAGACCTAACAAATCTGGCTTAAAAGAACGGATTCTTCATAAAACGGATTTAATAGTTTCGCTTGATAACAATATGCTTCAGCATATTTTTGGTTGCCCTATTAATAAAAATTTTTGTGGTAGGGACAGTTATTTTTGGTTTAAGAATAAGTTTTTTTTTTTTTAAGTAAAAAAAAATTAACATTTACGAACTTCAAAATCATTTACGAATTTGATTTTCAAATATTGAGTTAGAAAAAATTGTTTTTTTTTATCTAATATATTTTTGAAAATGTTTGTAACAACACAATACTATAGCAACCTTATGCATAAACGAATTATAGCGAGTGCATAGTGCTATGCACTCTTTATAATGCCTCTGAACGCAAAAACCTTATTCATAAACTTATGCAACGTTGAATAGAGGCAACATAAGCTAAACGCGTTTGGAGGTTGTATAGAGCCAACATAAGGGTTGTTTAGTATCGGAATGTCACTTTGACTCACACACAACAATAATGTAGATAGATATTAGGGGGGCGCTTATTTTTGTAATCTTTGAGGTGTTTAAATCTGACTATCAAAATATTTTATAAAATTAAATACAACAATAAATAATGTTGGTTTTGTTAATTTATTGTACATTTTTGTTGTGATATTGTTTAAATAAAATTAAGAATATTTTTTTGTACACTTTATTTTTTAGAATCTACTTAATAAATGTAAAAGATTTAAAGATTTTCCATCAAATCTTACAACTTTTGCAAATGCTCGACGGCATGCGCGTGAATTAAATAAAATTCAAAAATAAGCACCACCCTTTTATTTTTCTCCTCAACAAAAACATCACGATGTGAGTGAACGTTTTTTTTTTTGTTTCAAATATTTTTAATTTTATTTGCAAACACAAAACACCAACAAAGTAACTGGCTAATTATAATAATATTAAAAGAAATTAATAAAAAACAAAAAGAATCCAATCGCCAGCAGAATTACTTCTATTGATTTTTCACACACATTTGTCAGTTTTGAAAGTAAAACGTAATAGATTTCTCCTTTATGGTACTAATTTTGACACAAGCTCATTATAACTATAATGGGTTGAAAAATATTTTATGCATAACAATTTATGCAACGTTGTACAGTGGCTACATAAATCCTTATGCAATGCATAACTATTCATCTGTTCAGCGATTCTAATGAATACGGCTGTAGGTATTTAAACTTCTTATAAAGCTCTCCAAACAAAAAATGAAAAAACTGGACCGTTTTTGATAAAATCGAAACCGTTTTTGAGAAAAATAAGATTTTCCATAGCGTAAAAAAGAAAATAATGACAGGTGTTTTTCGACCTAAAAAATAAAAAAAAAAAAAAAACGCGTGAGGATTATTTAATTATTTTACATTTATTTTTAAACACTTGTATAATGTTAAATCATTTTAAGGGTAGTTAAACCCCTTTTAAATGATGTAGCCAAATGGACCAGAAGCCATGTAGACAGAATAACAAAACCAATTAAAGGCTCCAGGGGAAAAAAGGCGAAATTCCATTTTTGTTGCTGTATATACTATTTGATGGAATATTAATCTTTCCACAAAAGCCTTGGACACCTTTCAAAATGATACTTTTTGTTAAACACTTTTTACTTGCGATATACAAAGGTACTACACATATGAGGCTGTGAGCGCAAAAGTGGCGTAACCCTATTTTGAAATAATTGGTTTATTTTGTCTCTCATTATTTTTTACATAAATTATTTTAAACATAGTTTTTGAATCTTTAATAACTAATCTTTCCAAAAAAGCCTCATATGTAAGTCACGGATTCGTAAAACAAATCGAACTCGAGATTATATTTTTCCCTAATTACGATGATAGAGAACGCGAAAAAAGTGGCTCCCGTAATTTTGTCTGTCTCTCCTCGCCTCTGGCTGGAGGGATTTTCCTCAAACTTGGTATATAGAATTTTTTGACTAATATGCCCAAACGTTTTTTTTTTTTTTTTTAGGACCAAAAATAACGAAACCACCAGTACAACCATTTTTTTGGGTTTTGATTTCCTCGCAAACAGTAAAGTTGAAATTTTATATTTATTTTATGGTAAATAAAATAACGGTACCTTCCATTCAAATGTTGAAAAACCGTTAAGAGCAATCTTATTTTTCTCGAAAACGGCTCCAAGAATTTTGACAAGAAGATGTGTGTTTACTGTTTAAGGTAACGGTTAATAACGGTACCTGTCATATAACCTATTTTGTTGTTTTCAAATTTCTCGTTGACGGCTGCATCGATTTCAACCAACGTTTTTATACAATAGCTCCTTCACCAACCAGAATCCATCGGTGTGGCAGCCATACCGTGAACCTAACACCAGTAAAATTTCATTTCAAAATGCACTTTCAAAATGCATTTTTGTGGTCATTGGTCTGTGTTATTGCTGCCAGACCAATGGATACTGGTTAGTATAGGCACAAGGCTTTAGGTATAAGAATTTGGAGCCGTAGAAAGCTCTTTTAGAGGGATTATTTTTGTTGTTGCACTTTGAAAGTGCATTTTAGTAGTGTTGGGGCCGCGATATCCCTGCCAGACCGATGAAATGTAGCTTGCACTGAAACAAACAACATGGCCACAAAATTTGAAGCGGTATAAAGCACTTTGAGTAAATGTTCACCAGTTCTCGGGCTATTAGTAAAAACATGAAATTAAATTGGAAAAAAAAAGAAAAATGTTTTTTATGATTAAACTAGTTTATAGTTTTTAAAAAAATCTTTTGAACCCGTTTTCCAGGAAATTTACAAATTTTCTCTTTTGGTAGCTATGTTATTTCATATGCATCTTTCTTTAAATAACGTAGGTAGGTTTTTTTTTATATTAACCAAAGAGGAACTTTGTATTGTTGTTTTTAGAAGAATGAAAAACATGATGATACAATTCAAAAAGTTATAGGTTGCAGGTAACACACATACACATTAAAATGATACATATAAAAACAATAATGTATCAACTTGAAGTTGTTTTTTCCATTCTAAGTTCCCATTTCCTAATTTATTGTGTTTATACTATCTTTTCAATTGCATAGAAAATATTTTAGCATTAAAAATACAAATGCAAATGATAAGCATACAAAGCTTTTCCATCATAGGGTATAAATAACACATGCATTCTGATCGCCTAAATTCGTCATAAATTGCACATAACACACTCCGTATAAATTAATTGAGGCTTCATTAAAAATAAATGCATTGGAGTATGCATATCTCGATCTAGTGATACGGAGTGTAGCTTCATAATTCAAGTAAGAAAACGTATAGTTTTGTAAACATCCTAACGCACTGTGTCACCGAGTCTTTAAAAGGCCCACATTCCTATTTTTTGCAATTAGTGTGTTGAAAAGTATCTCGCCGCAAAGAGCTCGCATAAAATAAAGATTATTATACGAATTTATAACAAAATCTTTGGCGAATTGTTCACGAGATAATCATCTTCAGTTAAGAGTGTAGTTTGTTAGCGTGAAGTGATAATTGCAGTGGCATTTTGATAGTGCTAAGTGAATTATCAGTCAGGGTAGGTGTTTTTTTTTTTAAATTTTATTTTTAATATTTGACACATTAACAGCAGAGGGTTTATTTGAATATGTAAAATTAAGATTAAAATTGTTTGCAATTAATTTGTAAATTGTGATAGCGATCTTATTAGTTTGGTATTGTACCAAGATTTAATATGTGTATTGTATACACATATAAATGGTAATCTAAATGGACATTGTAAAATTGTACAGCCGGTAGGAGTAAGATAAGAAAACATTTATAAAAACGACACATTGAATTAATAAGAACATACTTTTGGCAAATATTCTGATACTCGTAACATACTTCCAATAGTATGAAATATTTATAAATTAAAAATACATATACTATTTACATGAGAGGAGTCGACGATATATTTTTGATTCATCTTTTACAAAAATAAAACTATTTTCGAACATTTCTGCTAAAAATATATTATTTATTTGAGCTATGTATTTACAATTAACTAACAACAAAATTCGAGCAAAATTGGTCGAGCTATTAAATGCCAGACGCTTCTCCCATTTCAATCGTACAGATGAAAAGAATATGCTGAACGTACACACACGCAGCTTTCGAATGTGCCATTCAGTGCAGTAGACAAAAATATTATATTAATTCTAAAATTGTTTTAAAATTTTCACAAAACATAGTGAAGAAAAAAATGGCCCGAAAAAAGATCAATTTGAGGTGTAAAAATTAAAAATTTACTCTAACTATTAATTTTCACACTTTAATCTTTTTATAATATTAATAATTTAACTATATTTTAGCTATATATGTAAGACCTCAGGTCTTTTTAAATGCAATGCACGGCACTAGTTAGAAGGAATACAAGGAAAAGAAAGATTTTGATTGGCACTGTGGATTGAGAATTAGATGTTAATTAGATAGATAGATAGATTTTTTATTGAAAGTCAAAATAAATACAAAGAAAATTAAGATATCAATAAATATGGCATGGCATTTGAGCCGTCAGCCAGAGTGATGTTACATTTGATTACAAAGCAATAATAAAACATAAAAACAAATAAATGCAAAAACTAACAATTAAGTACAAAAAACAAAAAAAAAAAAAGGAAAAAAAAACAATGTGTTACTTGTATTAATCCAAATAGATGTACAAATCAAAATAAGGACCACTAAGAGCGTAATTGGGATTTAGGCCACTCAATGCGTTGGTGGTTTTGTTGAAACCGAGCGCCCCGTCTCGCTCGTTGAATGCGCTTCTTTCGATCCAATTTCGCTGCAGTCAGTTAAAGAAATTTATAATACTATTTCTATGTCGTACAGCTTCTCTGCAGTAATTAGCTAAATTCAACCATCCTCTAGATCCGTTTAGAATTTCAAAGGTTTCGCTTCTTGTTAAATAGTTATTTTCAAAATGAAGTCTTCTATGTTCTCGTAAAATGGGACATACACCTATGAAATGGTGCACATCTTCACGGTCATTCAAATTACAAAGATTACATGTATCAGACTAATCCTGCCTATATGGAATAAAATTAAGTTTTAAAAGTTCTGTCCTCACACGAAATATCAAGCCAATCTTATCCACACTGAGAGCGTCATCGAAATAATTAATTGTACCAAGTTGATGATTCAAATTCTTGTAGATGTGTCTTGTTTCCGATGAGACGGCTCTTCTCAGATGTTCACAATATGATGATTCATCAATTTGAGCTATCAGATCAAAAAAAGCATCACGCCATTGGTTACAATCCTCTGTCAAGTGTAATTCGAGGTTATGACTGTTCGCCAAACTGTACCATTCCGCAAAAATACCTTTTTTGGAACTGAAAAGATACATCATTATAGTTTTCCGAATACTACCATTGTCTTTAATCGTCGTTTTTATGATGTAGTTGCAGTTGCCTCTAATTGCAAAAATTGCATATGTTGGGGTTGTGTTCGGGAGTCTGAATATTCTTTTAAAGAAAAACTGCGGCGCGCCTTCGAGAATGTTTTTCAAATACCATAATTTTTGAAATGCTTATATTCATTTTCATATCCCAAACTTTGCAATACTCTGATAGTTTATTTATCATCAATTGAAGAGTTGCTGACTTTCAGCTAGTAAAACTAAATCATCTGCGTACAATAAAACTTTTATCACTAAACCAGCAAATCTTACACCTCCAGGAAGCTTTTGAACTATATCATCGATGAATAAAGTAAACATTTTCGGACTCAGTATGCAGCCTTGAGGAACTCCACTCGAAGTATTGAAATACTCGGATGCCTGTGATCCGCCATGAATAGCTGCTATGGTATCCGATAGAAGTTCCTTGTACATTCTTAAAAATTTCGATGATAATCCCAACGTTGATAGTTTATAAATAAGACTATTTCTGTTAACATTATCAAACGCATCTTTAAAGTCAACAAAAAAACAGTAAAGTTTCTTTTTGTTATCTATAAAATGTTTAGCAGTGCTGTGAAGGGCAAATATTTGGTCGACTGTTGAATATTTAGCACGGAAGCCAGCTTGAAACCTGCTTAGTAGCTCATTTTCATCTATCCAGGAAACAAGTCTGCTGTACATTATTTGAGAGAAGATTTTTCTTAAAGAGTTTAGGAAAGATATCCCTCTATAGTTTTCAGGCAGATCTCTGTCACCTTTCTTAAAAATTGGGAAAATCAAAGATTTCTTAAAATCATTTGACATTTTTCCATGTTCATACATACTGTTAAAGAAAATTTATAAAATTTCGAGGGTATGCCATCAGATCCAGTAGATTTTCCATTCTTAGCCATATTAAGTGCAGTTTTTACTGCTACCAGCGTTATGTTACCATCTATTGAATGTATCTGAATGTTTGGAAGTCCATATTGAAAAAAGTTTTGTTCAGTTACAGGGTTGAATAGCAATTGAAAATGGTGAGCGAGTGCATCGGGTTGCACTGATATGGTTGAGTTTGGTGACAATTCTCCGACGGTTCTGACGATGTTCCAAAATGTCCTGGTGTCCTTCGTGTTCTCTAATTGGTCTGCAATTGAGTTGAAATATTCTTGCTTTTTTCTAACGCACAGTTGCTTATATTTGGTATTTTCAGAATTATATTGGACCCAGAAGATATCAGCATTAGTTTTTCGGAAGAGGTTAAGAAAAGCAAAGCATGTCTCTCGCAGCTTTTTACACTCAGTGTCAAACCATGGATTTTGTTTCTTCGCATTGGATGAAGTCGGTCTACTAGGGGCTGCCTCAAATACCATTTCTTGCATAGCTTCATACATTTGATCAATGTTTTCAGATTCAAATTCTGATGTTCTTTCTAAACATCGACTTAAGTTTTTCTGGTACTGAATTTTCGTCCTATCACTCCATTTCAATTTCGACAGAGAGTTAAATAAACTGTGTTCCGGTGTATCAAGTCGTTGTAAATCAACGAAAGTGACAATCGGCAGATGGGCTGAGAATGTTTTGCTTTCGATTTTAAAATCATTAACCCTGTTTTTCCAGTGACCTTTGATCACACAATAATCTATTGTCGAGCTTCCTTGTCCACTAATAAACGAAAATTCACCTTCCTTATCACATTTTGATACTCCATTAAGAACAGATAAACCGTAATTTTCAAACATTTCAATGAGTTGTCTCCCTTGGCTATTAAGTGTTCTATCCTTGGATTCTCGTTTTACGGAAAAAACCTTGGGCAGTTGAGAGATTGGATTAAAAGGGTTTTGGAATGAGCTTATTCGTGCATTAAAGTCTCCGATTATCATTAAATTTTCTGTCTTAACTCGATTTAAGGTATCATGTAAATCATCAAAGTCGTTTGCCCAGTTATTACAATTCAGGTATATTGGAATAATTGTTAACACATTATCAGTTAGAGTAAGTTCAACAGCTGGGTGAGACCGTAGAAAGTGAAATCGGGCAGTTTTACCCATAGTTTTGTTTTTATATCCGCAAAGCATACCTCCACTTGTGTTATGTTAATTATCTCATGAAATTCCACGGGTGGCTTCCAGTCGAAACTGCATTTGGCCAATGCACAACGGATCTGGATTGCATAGATAGATGGTCATAATTCAATAAAATATTAACCGCTCAACCGATTCTGATGAAATTTATATCAATATTATAAAAATAGCACACAACATTTCGGTCAAAAGCTTAGTTTAAAATTTTATAGATACCTAGGTTTATTACCAACAATTCTGTGAGAATTTTTTTTTTTTTACTACTCATACCTTTTTTTTTGTAATTGTTCACAATTATGTACTTATTTAAATTTTTATTAAATTGCGGTCTTAGCTAAATAAAATCGTATTTTAACCAAATTTTGTAATTGAAAAAAGGTTATTGTCGCCAAACCGCAGAAACAAACATTCTTATTTGTAAGGACAGTAACGATTTCATGCGTCTTATGT
This sequence comes from Melangyna quadrimaculata, assembly GCA_949320155.1. Classification (NCBI taxonomy): domain Eukaryota; kingdom Metazoa; phylum Arthropoda; class Insecta; order Diptera; family Syrphidae; genus Melangyna; species Melangyna quadrimaculata. The sequence goes on along the minus strand of OX439485.1, from coordinate 52,407,020 downwards.
CTTATGTGCTCTGTCCAAAAATGTCTAGCAGATATTTAGAGTTTCTAAAAAATTTTTCCTATGGGGTCTTTCCAAATATTTTAAAATCACTAAAATCGGTAAAAACTGACTAAGTTAAAAATCTTTTAGTATCATAAAAAGCATAAAAAAATGTTCTATTTTTTGTCTATATTTTTTTTGTATCTATTTAGGAATCAGTCCGTAATAAATGTACAACGAGTTTCTTCGTTACTAAATTAAAATAAGCTAACAATATTTTCAATCCCTAATAAAAGGTATAATGGTGGTTTATGGGTGGTTTTGTGGGTTGTTTTGTCAAACTTTTACGAAATGCAATTTAAAACCTTGAAAAAAATACCCAATTTTATTCCGATACATTGATATTTCTTTAATGTTTTCCAAATATGATTTTGACATCAAAAATATTATTTAAAAGCCAATATTTGTATTTTTTACAAATTAAAAAAATACTCCAAAAACAGCTTTTTGCTTAAAATTGACGCTTGCGACCCCTAAACATAATTTAAAATTCTGAAAAAATTCTGATAGTGTGTCATGGGATCAAAGAATTTAATTACAAAAAAGTGGTTTAAATCGAACGAAAAATACACAAACTATTAAAGGCTGTACACATGAGAGCGACCAACGACCGACGAATGAATGAACAAATGGGAATTAAAACATTAATAAAACTAAATTCTTTACAAAATCTAGACAAAATGGAAGAATATAATTGAAGATTATTTTAAGATACTAAAATTTTCAATTTTTATTGCTAAAACAAGAGAATTCTAAGAAATCAATTTGTTCGTCGCGAATAGCCGCAGTTCGTTACGACCAATTTATTTTATCAAATTTCTCATATTTACGCAAATAAAAATTCAGATTTCATAATTTTAAAATTAATCTTAAATCGAATTCTACCATTTTGACAAGATTTTGTGAAATATTAAGGTTTATTAATTTTTTAATTCGCATTTGTTTGTTCATTCGTCGGTCGTTGGTCGCTCTCATGTGAATGGTCCTTTATAGATTAACTAAGGAAATAGTGAATTGTACTGGGCCACCGCCCCATACATCTTTACCCATTGTCATTTACCATTTAAAAGATGTAACGTATGCGAAAAGCTTTTATTTCCGACATTTAACACTATTAAAATAGTAATATATTGCAACTGATGATTCTAATCGAAAAACCCGTGATAATCTTTTTTGTACTGAATATTATTATGTATAAATTGAACGTAAGTTTTTTTATTGTAAATCTTTGCCATTTCAGAGTCAAATGGGAAAAAAAGCAAAAATGTTAACCTTTTTGAAGCCTTTAAATTAATTATATCTTTAAAATGTTTGTTTTTAAGAAAAAAATTATATTTTTTTCTGGTAGGGGTAAGTCAAGGTACAAACTTTGTATTCATATGTCTTCGAAATTATGAACCGTTTAAGAATTATACGTGAAAAAAGAGCTTTTTCGACAGTTCAGGTTTTTTGAAATGTCGAAATCTTCTTAACGGTGAGTCGTAGGAAAAAAATGGTCATAACTTTTTTTTTGTCAGACAGCATGATCTACAAGTTTTACATGAAAGATTTTCGATATCACTTACCGTTTCGGAGTTATAGGTTTTGACATTCAACCTTGAATAACTATTGACGCGTGTGCGATTTGGCAATGAACTTTTGCGAGAATATTTTTCATGCTCAAATAAAGATAACTGCATTTCAAAATGTTCATTTGAATTTTTTGGGGCAGAAATAATACAATTTTCCTGGTTTAACAGTGTACTTTTCAAACACGTCTGCCGCGGTGTTAGCTAGCCTCTACTTTTTCGTCTGCCATTTTGGATTTTGCTCTCTATTTACATAAGTATTAAAATACAAAAATCAGTATCCGTTTTTGTTACCAAAATTTGACAACCTCTCACAAACCGTCTGCCATTTTGTTTCACTTTTCTTGACGATAGACAGAACATATTCGCGTTGTCGGAATCCATGTACCTTATAATTTGTGTTGTCATCAAAATTTGACGACTTTGGCCCCCGGTCCACCCCATTAAGCCCCGAATCGCGCTGGCAGACGTGAACATTGGTGCTCAGCTACTCTGAATGATTCTCTCCAGTATAAATCAACCGTGTACCGATGACTCACTTTTGTTAAGCCAGCTCTCCGTCTATTATAGTTTTGCGGATTCTGTAATCGACATGAGTAATTTTAGATTTCGCTACCACAAATTCATTACAGTTAAACAAGAAGTGTTATCAATTTTTAAGAAAAATATTTTGAAAACCTGAATTGATAGTGCACATTCGAAATTATCAAATTTCTCCGAAAAAGCATCTTCAGCTTAAATTGACCTGACATATTATAATCTAATTTGTAAATAGACATTGTAAATTAAAGTTATACTTATTTATTAATAATGTTTAAATTATTTTCTGTTTTCGATCGCTTTTTGGTTCTTCAATTGAAATTAGATTCACCAACTTATAAAATTCAAAGAAAACAAAAAAAATGTCTTCAAAACAAATCATAGCCCTAGCTGTTATAGTCTTCCTTTCATTACATCAAAGTTGGCAAGTTGAAGGAAGAATTTTCAATAGATGTCAATTAGCCAAGGAACTAGTAAGACATGATTTTCCAAGGAGTTATATTTCAAATTGTAAGTATAATCCATACACCATTCGAATACAAAATAAAAATCAATATGTTAAATACATAATTATCATATATCTGTGGTGTTTAGTATAAACATGATAACTCCACTAACGTATTGTTAAGGTAAAGACATTCACATTTGTATTAAAATTATGGAAAATCACTTTCAAAAATAAAGAAATCATTTATTTTCAATTCAATGCATATTTGTACCAAATTTGAAGCAAATCGGCCAACTCTCTAGCTCTAGCTCTAGCTCGATGAAAAGTTGGTGTCAAAAAAGATTTTTTTTATGGAGTTATCGTGCCTATACCAAACACCACAAATATAATTTATAATTAAAAACAAACAAATATTATATAGGGGTTTGTTTGATTGAACATGAAAGCGGTCGAAGTACTTCAAAAGTCATGCAGCAACCAAATACTAGTGTCAGTTATGGATTATTTCAGGTAAGTTTTATCATAACGTTAACATTTTCTTATCAATCACTTCAGTGCTATAATAATTAATATTAAATTTGCAGGTCAACAGCAAGAACTGGTGCCGGAAGGGTCGCAAAGGTGGCATTTGTAATATGAAATGTGAAGGTATGTTTATGTTTTATGAGATAATAAGAAAAAGTAGATAATAAATAATTGATTTTCAAGATTCAAGTTTCAAAGATAAGTTAATAGAATATAGGTTTCAGAGACCGCAATTTTAAATGTCAAAACCAAAATGGCGATACCAACTTTTTTAATTATCTTAATAGTTTTAGTACAGTCAAAGTAAATTTTTGATATCACATACAATTTTAACAGCTAGGCTTTTGAATTTTATTTGTTCCTCAAAATCTAAAGCATTCACACAAAATTTCCAACACTTTGACTACATTTCAGCACTTTATTTTTTTAATCGATTTGAATATTTAATGTATTTTACCAATTCTTATAAAAATTATTGTGACAGAAAATTTCTGTGAAGAAGGAATAATCAGCCTGCAATGAACATTTGTTGTTTTAGATTTGACTCTCAATGTGCCTAAAAATATAAAGGATGACAAAGTTTCGAAGCACTAGTTTTTTTCACGTTTCTAACTGAGTGGTTTCTCGAAAATTTGATGGCATTTTACTGTTTGGTTATTATCTGTAGAGACCTGGACGTAACAGTGTTGCCAGCTCAAAATCCAAATATGGCAACTAAAATGGCAACACTATTTATTTGAACAATAGAAATTGAAAATTTGAAATTGAAATTGAAAAAAAATGGACACGACTGGATCGCACAAATTTGCTCTCGTAGTTAAAAAACTTTAACGTAGTTAGACGATGACGATGTTTATTTTTAATTTAAAAATATTATAATATCGTTAAAACAAAAATTGTAAAAACAAGCTAAAACATAAACTATAACTTCAAATTGCTATCGGTTAATTAAATAATGAGAAAGTCAAAAATATTAAAAGTTGTTCTATGGGTAGTACTTTTAATAGGTACCCAAACAAATATTTTCTAATTAAAAAGTAGAATGTACTAATTTAATACAACACACATCTTTTTATCAAAAATCGAGAAAAATAAGTTTTTTCTTAATGGTTTTTCAACATTTGTATGGAAGGTACCGTTATTTTTGAATTAAGAAACATTCATTTTTCAAGTAGTCTATAAAATAATAAAAATTATTTTACACCCCGATTTAAAAAGTTGAACATGTCGTTTTTGTTTCGTTTTTTTAGTTTTTAAACAAAAATTTTGATTTTTTTTTTTAATTTTCAAAAAAATTTGTTTTTAATTTTGGTTCACAATAATGTTTATACTTTTAAGAAAATTTACCATAAAAAAATGAAAAATTTCACTTTTTAGAAGATTTACCATAAAAAAAAAATTAAAAATTTAAACTTAACAAAAAAAAATGGTGGTACTGGAGGTACTAAAAATAACCAAATAAAAAATAAAATAATTTACAAGTAGCATTTCCTTATTTTAATTACATATTTGAATTTTTTGTTAACAAAATCCTCGGAGCCGTGTTTGAGAAAAATATTATTTTCCTTTTTAGCGAAAAAAGTTGTATGGTAGTAACCGTTATTTTTAGTCGTAAAAAAACGTGTGAGCATATAAGTCGAAAAACACTTACCAAGTTTTGAAGAAAATCCCTCCAGCCGTTTAGGCTATAAGGGCGAGGACAGACAGAATTGCGAGACCCACTTTGTCACGTTCTCTATAATCGTTGTGGTAAAGAAAATTACCCCGCTGGAAAAATTCCTAGTTTCTGTCTAGCTTGTTAAAGGCCCTAATAAGTATTCAGTAGGGGAAATCTAGACGATGCGAACTTGTCAGATACTTGGCAGGTCCTTGCTGGATTTCGGTAACAAAAACTTAGATGAGGGAAACTCGTGAGGCCCTGTCTAGTAAAAACTTGTTTGACATGTTTCGCTACCCCACCAGGAATACCTCTTGTACACCAAAAACAAACAATTTATAAGCACCATGCAAACTAAGCATCATACGACACTTTTTGCTCTCTTTCCTTTGTATTCTTTTTCATATTACACTTCTTACTATGGGTGTGAGACATCTGTGTATTTTAAGATTGTTTAATGAGAAAAATAGGGCTGGCCACGGATGAGACTCTGACAGACTTTTGTTAGTCTCGTCTCGGTTTCGTCTCCGAAAAATACGATTTCCGGCCAACTTGTTTGTTGTTGGAACGAAATATTTTCGATTATAGTTTGAATACATGCAGAAGAAAATAAATAGATATTTTACTGATGGATTTTTTAATTTATTAGACTCTCTGTAAAATTCGGTCTAAATATACAGTCTGGTCTCGGTCTCGTCTCGGTTGCTTAGAAGCCAGTCTCGTCTCGGTCTCGTCATGTGAGACCGCGATCGAGACCAAGACTTTTCTCGTCTCGTGGGCAGCCCTAGAGAAAAAAACCTTTTCGAAGCTGTTCTACCTAAAAAGCAAGTACATAAAATCCGATTCTATTCTGTATGTATTTGTTATGCAAATATGGAATGAAAGTTATTCACTTTCGACATTGAATTTTGTATAGCGAGTTAGCCCAGTGGGTAGCGCATTGGACTGACGGACAGAAGATCGCGGGATCAAGTCCTACATAATCCAGCTTTTTATCTGCCTGACGAGGAAAAAGGGTTCATAATCGCCAAGGCCCAGAATTTATGTAAAACTATCTAGTGCCTTGTCGAAAACTAGATCGTTTTGCTGCGCGGGTAATATCTTGAGTTCGATTTTTTTACGAGTCCATAACTTGCCATATAGTACCATCGCAAGAAAAAATCGATTACAAAAATAAATTTTGTGTGAATGCTTTAGACTTTGAGGAACAATTAAATGCAGAGTCTATTGTTTGTTTACAGATTTTTGTGATGTACCCCTTATTTTTGTCTATATTATCAATAGTATTAGTAGACTAAAAATCAATTTTGCTTTATTTGTGATTTATTCATTACACGTGTGAACTTCTTACAAACTCCTCTCATTTAAACCTAGAATATCTAACAAAAAAAAATGAAAACGTCAATCCATCTTGAACTATCAAATTATACCTTTTTTTAATGTGGCCTTTTGCTCGTTATAAATTTAAAAGCAATAAAATTATTAAAATCAAAAGTGGGTGGCTCAAGTCAATTCTTTTGTTTTATTTTTGTTTTTCTTTTTTTTTGTTGGTACAAAAACTAAAATCTTCACCTCTCAGTCTCAACCCACGATCAAATATTGATATTTATGTTTTTTTATGTATATAGATTTCCTCAACGACGACATTCTTGATGACTCTAGATGTGCGAAGCAGATCTTCAATCGTCATGGCTTTCAGGCTTGGCCTGGTTGGGTAAGCAAATGTCGTGGGCGAAGTCTTCCCGACATCTCAAGATGTTAAATAAAAAAACCATAAGATATACAAATAAAAATAAAATATAAACTGCCAAAGTGAAATATATGACACTAACAAAAAATTAACACCAACAAATAATTCAATAGTTTTATTAATGTAGTGTAAGGTGGAACACCATTATGTACAGTAAGCCACCACACAAATTGAATTTTATCTAGAACTATTATTGGGTTTCATTTTGTTTCCTATTTAATTTTAATTTTTGTAATTAATTATGCAGTTGAATCGGGTTCCATTGCTGATATATACTGTATAATAAATAGAATAAAGCTAAATTCGACTATAAATTGGTTTATTACTCAGAGCCAATGTGTTTCATAAATACCTACTACCTAATTCAAAAATCTACGAACAAAATATTCTATTCAAAAAAACCTATAGATCAATAAAATGTGTTTTTTTTTGTTTAAGGTTTAGTTGTGTAATCCGAAATTATGTTGTACTAAGACATTTTGTAAATTTATAATTTTATAATCAAAAATATGTAGTTAAGAAATCGTGTAAGCAATGTAAGAAAAACAGCTTGACAACTATGTTTGTATCTCTAGGCTTTCAAAATTTGGTTTTCAAAATTGAGTTTCAAAATTTTGTAAATCCATAATATTCAGTGTCCTAAAATGTCTGTATATTTTTTGTTCAAGATTTAAAAAAAAAAAAGAATATAAAATATAAATATTCAAATATAATAAATAGAATAGAATAAAACCACTCTTCTTTACTCTAAATTATCAATAAAATTAAAGTTTTTTTTTAATTATATTTAAATTCTAAATGAAAAAAAAAATCAAAAGTGATATGATAGTTAAACCTATCAACTTATATGGAAAAATTTATATCTATCATGTGTATTTTATAGATGATATGTATTAATCTTTTATAAAAACAAATATAAAAATATAAAATATATTTATCTAATATAAATAATTATTTTATTATCTCTCTCGTATAATATTAAGATTTAACTAAATATTTTTAAGGCCAAAGAAAAATCGAATTTATTAAATAAAAGTAAAAAAAATATAAATACAATGAATTACAGAATCATTTATTTTGGAAAGCAAATGACAATCTGTTGAAATTTTGCTGTTGTATTGTAAAACATGGAATACTCTGGGGATGTGTAGCTATTTGTAAGTTCATTTGAAGAAAGTAGCCCAGTCAGACTGTCACGGGTAGGTAGGTGCAATATATTGGGTATGAATATTTTCTATTGTTTTTGAAAAATAACTTTTCAAATTCAGGACTTTTACTTTTCAAAATTAAAAAAAAAATAAACAACAACCAACACTCTCATAAAAACAACAAAAAAAAACTTAACTGAAATTAACTATAAAGATAAGTTGCTGCCTTTTTTTTTAATCTTGAAAGTAAAAGTCCCAGAACTACATACACTCCTCGTCAACTGAATACGCACAAACATTTTTGAATATATTTTATCCATTTTTTCCAAACAGTGATGGTTATTATGCCATCTGTTGATGGTAAAAATTTTCGTAACATATAAATAACAGAATTTCAAAGTTTTATCCAAAAACAACCGTGAGTTTTTCCTTCAACCACTTCCAAAGTGTAACTTATGCAAAGTAGAAGTTTTTTTTTGAGTCAACTGAATAGGTGCAAAAATTAAAATTGGTATTGGAATGGAATGAAACAAGTTTTTGTTTAAGTTTAGTAGTGGGTACTTCCACCTTTATTTTTAATTACTTCGTAAATTCGATCCGGCATGGAATCGTATAGCTTTTTAATGTAATTTAACGAAATTTCGCTCCACGCTAATTTGATTGCAGAAATTAAGGTTTCTTTGTCTTCGAACTGACGACCACCCTCATAAACTTTGCGTACTAACCATCCCCAGACATTTTCTATGATGTTTAGATCAGGTGAGTACGGCGGCCATTGAAGCAACTGCACTTGTTGCTCCTCTATCCATGTTTTTATTATGCGCGCTGAGTGAATAGGCGCATTATCATGTTGGTAGGTCCAGTTTATGGGTCCAAAGATGTTAGAAAATTTAGGAAAATTTCTTTCCAAAATTACTTTACTGTTGAGCAACTTGCGTTTACGCCGACTTTTTGTTTTATTTTTGCCACAGAATCAGAAGAATTTGATGCACATCTTAAAATTCTTCGTCTCCCAGCTGCTGTTGTTGCTGTTTTCTTACCTCCCTTCATGTTTTTGCCGTATGCATCTTTATTTTTCAAGTAAGAATAAACTACATTAAAACTTCGGCCAACTTTATCAGCTATTGCACGTGCAGTTAGGCCTTGGTCTCTAAGTAAATCGATTTTAGCTTTTTCAACACTGTTAAGACACGTAGATCTACCCATTTTTCTTAAAATTTGAAATCAAGAATTAAATTTTACTGAAAACACTAAAATCGTTAAGTTAAACTGTCAAGCACTCCAAAAAACTTATAAACAACGAAGAAAATGGCGTTGTACCTATTCAGTTGACTAAAAAAAAAACTCCTACTTTGCATATAAAACACTTTGCAAGTGGTTGAAGAAAAACTCACGGTTGTTTTTGGATAATTCTTTCGGAATTATCTGCTTAACATCTTAAGGGAATAGTTAGCATCAACAGATGGCATAATAACCATCACTGTTTGAAAAAAATGGATAAAGTATATTCAAAAGTGTTTGTGCGTATTCAGTTGACGAGGAGTGTATATATAATTCTTAGTGTTTGTACGTAAAATATTTTTAAAAAAATCATTCTGAATAAAACATTGTTTGGCTCAGGTTTTTTATTAGGCTCATACGCCAAAAATATAAAAAAATGTGTTGTAGATGTCCAATGGGCCACAAAACACGAAAATAATTTTTTTTGCGCGGAAATAATTATTAACAAAGTTATAAACAATTTAAGTTTGCACTATAAAACTATGGGCTTACAAAATAAACATATCAAAAATAGGATTTGTGGTGTATGAAACACTTTTGATATCATGAAAAAACGTTGGTCGAAAGGTTATAGTAGGCTCTGCATTATAAAAATTAAACAGTTTTAAATGTTCACCACCAACAACGAAAACCAGGAAAATGGGAATCAAGATTCAGAACCTAGTTGTAGCTGAAAGCACACAAACTGACAACATAGGCGCCTTCCAGAGACAGAGGAAGGCGCCAAAGACAGAGGACCCAAAAAGGTGTTTCAAATCCTTGAACCTGCGAAGCGGGCCAACCAAAGTACTATTTATTACACTTATGGTCAATCTCATAAACATTTAACTGGCTTTTAAATTTTTAAATGACGTATTTTGTATTACGTCATTTTAAGACTTAAAAAAAATTACGGGGGGAGGGGCAACAAAAATTCCACAGGGCAAAAAAAAAATACAGCAGCGCAAAAAAATATGCCGCGGCAAAACTGTATAACACGTTTTTCATTAAATTTTCCAAGTGGAGACATGAGAAGCCTTTTTGAGATATGGGTAGCACAGTAGTCATTTCCATAGTAAAGGACCTAAATGCTACTATAGTAGCCATTCCGACTGCACTGATGGTCACAAATATTCCAGGGATATTTAAGAAACTGCAGGTTGCTCAACTTTTGAATGTCAACTTTGTAGTTCAGATTCAAAGTAATAAATAACGTTTTTAAACTACGGATTTGAAGTCAACTTGTAAGCTGGCCCATTTTGGAGTTTTCAGCAAGTTGATCAATAGCGACTTAATTTAGCCTTAGGACTTTTTAGTCTACCAAAGCTATAAAACAAAAATATTAAGTGTTCGGTGTTGTATTACGCTGCATAACTGATATTCATGAACTCGCAAAAGGATATTTATGTATATATACTTGAACCGTTTGATATCAAAAATGTATGTACCTATCTTGGGATTAAAAAAAAAACTTCAAAGATTTTTCTTAGGTATTTTTTTTTTTATTTTCTTTCATCATAACTTTTTTTACTGTAAACAAAAAAAAGATTTACCGCGCAAAGATCAGGGTCATATATTATTTTTAAATATCCCAATAATGATGAGTAAACAATCTAAACGAGCCCAATAAATATTTAAAATTTATAAACAAAAATCAGTGGCTTATCAGTTACTGAGAAGGTGGTAGATATATTTAGTTTTATTCAAAAGTGAGGTGACAAAAAATCTCGATGACTTTAATGTTTTTTTTTTTTTTGTAATTTAATAGAACAAATTTATGGCTTATAATTGCTTAAACTAGCAGACATTTTATAACGATTTAGTGACATTTTAACTAGAATAACCGTTTTTAAGGTGCTAAATATCTATAGCTACTTTGACTTTGAAAAAAAAAAACAGGAATTCATTAAAAAACCTATGGCTTACCATATGCTGAAATAAGCTGATACTTTATGAATGACTGGTGGCCATTCAAATGGTATTAACGAATATTCCAAAAATAAGGTGATAGTTTTTCAACTTGACTATGGTGAAGAAAAAAAAAATCACAGAAAAAACATAAATGTTTAAAAAGTAGCCAAGTTCTTCTATATACAAAACCTTTGCGTAACAAGTCAGTCGTAAAAAGTAGTGACATCTAAAAGTACGCCAAGTTCTTTGTTTATTGATGTTAAATATTTTAAATTTAAAGTAGAATAATATGGAAGAACCTCGAAGTAATCAGAGAAATCTGTTATTCCATGTTTACTGACTTAATCTAAGTTGGTTTACTAGTCAAGTTTTCATTTCAAAATTGAGTTATTAGGTAATAAAAGAATACTTGCCAAGTAAACCAACTCAAATTAAGTCAGTAATCATTAAATAACAGATTTCTCTGATAATTTTGAGTTTCTTCCATATAACTCTACTTAAAATATTTGATATTTAACATTAATAATCATAGAAATTGGCGTACTTTTAGATCCGACTACTTTTTACGGTGGACTTATTACGCAAAGGTTTTTGTATATAGACAAACTTGGCTACTTTTTTAACATTTATTTTTTTGGTGTGATTTCACTACTTTTTGCAAAGATTCTTTTTATTAGGAAAAGTGGGTGCGATAAACGCCTAATGAGAGCTTCAAGGAAAAGTAAGTTTTTTAGTTATGACTTTCGTATGTACTCCAAGTCCTACCCATCTACTGAAATGATAATAATTGATAAGAAGTGAATACAACGCCCCTGCATGAAAAATTTTATGATTTCAACTTTTTCTTTGTATACACCTGAAAACCAACCGCTTTACCAAATTTCATAATCCTGCACAAATTGGAAGTGATGCCAATATATTTAATATTAATTTTGTAAAAATGGGTGGTTGTCACGCCCACTGAAAATAAGATCTCAATTTTGAAAATAAGCTGAGTTTGATCCTGTAAAAAGGTTGTAGTGCCAGAACTTGGCTAAATACGTGAATAATAAGGAAGAAAAAGATGAGTATATAACGACTGTTCTGTTTGTGTTATTATAATCATCAAAGCCTGTACATATCTGGGGATAATAAAATGCAGCTATTGATTCCTTTCGACAAATCAATATGAAAACAAAGACTAAAATTCTATCGGGAATTGCAAGGGGATAACACCTTTACCACCTTTAAAGTTTTTTCTATTGGTAAATCCGACCCTGAATTTAAACCAGAGTTTCGCTTTCTTATCAAGTAATATTCTCAACTGAACATAAAATAATGTAACAACCTGATTGATCGTCGCCGTCGTTTGATTCAGAGAACATCTTACCCTAGCTAAATCAAAGTAGGTAGGATTATTCATTACTTCGCATCATAGATCAGTTATTATCTAATGATCACTCTGGCATCTGCGGTATAATCTAAGTTCATATAAACACCTATCTTCATACCTACATATATTATAAATTTATTATTGCTTGTAAGAAATCACTGGTTTTGAGAAATAAAACTTGAAGGTACTTCCCGGTTTAAATCAGTTTTCTGCGCAAAGTTCTGGCAAAAAGTTCTCTTTCATTTCAGTTGTTTGTTTTCTTTTTACTTTTTACATTTTATACATTGTAGAGTTCAAAGTGTTTTTTTTTTCTAATTGTGTAATGATTCTGCTGATAATTTGAACTGATAATTTGTAACTCAATACAGGTGTCAGATAGAACAATCAGCCAGATTTGAATGATTATAAGAAAAAAAGCTTTTAAAATCCCACAGAAAATAGTTCAAAAGTGTCAATAATATTGTTGTAAGTTAATTTGCTTTGATTCTTGTTTGTCTTTTCATTTATTTACAACTTGCTAGTTAAGGTTTAAATAATATAAACATAGATGCTAATTTTTTAAATGGATCGTTTAAGTGTAAACATTAATTGGTGCAATGAATATTCAAATAGTATGCACGTGATTCGATGTTTGAATGTATTTAAATATTATTAAAATTCAGATTAAACATAGTAATTATAAATGTAGTTGTAGTTTTTATTTAATAAAATATACACTATAGGTATGTGTTTGCTATTAAGTACTTTGTGATTGTCTGATTCCAAATAACTCAGAATGAATTGTATTTTTTTTTTCTTTTTCTTTTTTTTTCAGTGATGAAAAATGAAAGTCCTGATTATAACTTTAATTATTCTTGGAATTAATTGTTTGTTTTTTACAAATGCCAAACAGTTCATGCGCTGTGAACTTTGCAAAGAACTTATACAGAAATATAATTTTGATAAAACTTTTCTCTCTAATTGTGAGTATTGAGAGGGAATTGAATATAAGTTTTTTAAGTCATGTCAATAGCAATCGATGTTAACGTGAGCTGATAGTTGTTCCGTGTAGATATTTCAAGATTATACTTGTTAATTTAAATAAGAAATAAACTGCACAACTGCATCGCACAAACTTGCTCTCTTAGCTAACAACTTTAACGTAGATACAAATTGACAATATTTATGTTATTTGTTTAATAATATAATAATAAAAATAAATTGGGTGGCGCGACGGCTCGTGAAGAACCAGGGCCTAGTGACTAACAACTCACAACCATTCTTGTGTGCGCCTGTGGACAGGAATGGAAGGGACCTACAATTTTATGCCGATTCCGAACGGCTTGACGAGAAGCATTTATTCATGGCAAGTGATACTCTTGGAGGGTTTGTCAATTCCTCGCAAAAGGCAGTAGCCTTGAAAAAAAGCTTTTTAGTTTTTAGGTGGACGAGGCTGCGGGAAGTGAACCCAACCCTCCAGCGTGACAGTCGAACGCACTAAAAATGCACTAAAAATAGCATTTTAAACAGATAGAGCTCAAACAAAAATATGCTATCTGACTTGTTTGCTTAATATGAATTTATGAAAACAAATTTCAAAAATCGAATGTGCATTTTTCTTAAAAATTATTTTTTTATATATATTTAAAATGTTTTAAAACATAAGATCTGGTACGCCAACTTTTAGTATTTAATAAAATACAAATTATTACAAAATCAAAACAAAAATTCATTAGCGTTTTTTTTTAAGATATTGAATTTTCAAAAACTAAATTTCAATATTTTTTTAAAAAAATCCGAAACGTATTTTTTTTTTTTGTTGAACATTTTATATGCGAAATTGATTAAATTAAAATGGGCCTCCTGTATACCAAATTTAGTTGAAATCGGTGAAGACATTAATGAAAAATTTGAAAATCAACAAAATCGGTTATATGATAGGTAGGGGAGCGTCGAACAGTGGTACAAATGCGGGTTTTTGGTGGACATTTGTTCTAAACTCTAGAAACAATGTTGATTTTTGAAAGTTTTGAATGAACAACAACCACTTGTGTTGGCTACTACCGAGTATTACATTTTGGCTGGAATTATTGCAATTTCATGCAGCCATGAAATTGCAATAATTCCAGCCAAAATGTAATACTCGGTGGTAGCCAACACAAGTGGTTGTTGTTCACTGCAAGTGTTATCACGAGAAAACACCTTTGAATGTTGATTTTTGTTTTTTCCACTCTCCTATCACGGCGCGACGACTCTTCATTGAAAGTAAATACAAACTGAACCAATCGAACGAACAACTGTTGCATGACCTACGACAACAAGTTCGATGTGTTTGTACATATTTCTTTGGAGTTATTCCGAATGTCGTGGACGTGTCTCAGTGTTGGCGACACTCCCCTGTGTTTTCAAGAATCCTGACCTGAGGTCTTACAGGCATATAGTTAAAATTATTATTATATTATTATTATTATAATGCAATTGACGCAGCAAAACCGGCAATTTTATTTAACCCTATAAAAACGGATCAAATTTAACTGGCATCAAATTTAACGAAAATTTTAACGCAATTGACACACGGCCTTAATTCCAAAAATTTCACCTAAAGCCAGTTGTGTAGCACCAGACTTGTACATAAAGCGATCTATGTAACGCTTTATGTACAAGTCTGGTGCTACACAACTGGCTTGAAAAAAGCAAAGCCAGTTGCCGAGCAAGTTCCCCATAGGCTTGTATGCGCTAAGGTGCCACCACACAGTGAAAGGAAAATACTTTCAAATAACAAAAAGCTTTCTGAAAGCAAAACTTTCAAAAGTTCTTTCTTGAAAGCGTTTTCTGAAAGTGTTTTGCTTTCTTGAAAACACTTTCACAAAAAAAAACTTTCACTTAGTGAATAGTTTCTGAAAGCGTTTTTAAAAAAGCAAATCACTTTCAGAAAACGCTTTCAAAAAAGTACTTTTCGGGACGTCACACTATGAAAATGTTCTTTCGGAAAGCACTTTGTTTTCAGTGCGTGACGGCACCTTTAGCATTGAAACACCAATAGTGCAAAAATATGATAAGTGTGTTCACGATAATAAATTTTAAAAATCTTTTGATATTTTAAATAATTTTATTAGGAAGATAGATTTCGAGAACCTCTATAATAGTGACAGATGTTTTCAAAATTTAACTACTTACCTATATGCTTAAATGTGGTAAACACAAAAAATATATTCGATTTTAAAAGTTATTTTTATGATGAAATTTTAATATTAAAATATTAAAATAACTGCTGTTTTAAGTGGAGTGAATGAATATAATTCAATTAAAAAGTACAAGTTACCTCACACAATTATTTCTGGAGTTGAGGTACTTTTTAGTTGAGTTATTTTCGAGTTTGAATGTTTAAACTGGATGGACTTTAAAAGTGAACTTTCACATAATTTAAGCTTAGTAACGTAAAGATTGCTATTGACATCAGTAAAAAAAAATAAAATTTAAAACAAAACCTTTTATTTATTTAAATTTGGCTTATAAAGGGATTTGTATGATTGAACACGAGAGTGGAAGAGATACTAGAAAAGTGATGAGAAAACCTAATGGCAGTACAAGCTACGGCATCTTTCAGGTAAATTATTATTATGAGATGAGGTGTTATTTTGATATTCAAAGAAAAATAGAATTTTTTGAGATAAATGATCGGATGTTTATTTCAATGTAAAGAGGAAAGTATGCCATTAATAATAGAAAACAATATCAGCCAAATGGCCGCCACGGCTATACGCTTACACAACAATATCCTTTTCATGAAATTTTGTATCACCAAATTCCATCTTCGAGATCTTGAATCGACGCTGGGCTATTGCCGTAGATCTTATCTTTCACGTGGCCCCAAAGGAAGAAGTCGTTAAACCACAAGATCTCGGTGGCCAATTGTGATCACCTCTTCGAGAGATAACAAGGCCCGGAAACTTTTCCCGTAAAATATCGATGTTTTCGTTGCTTGTGTGGCACGTAGCGCCGTCTTGTTGGAAGTAAACGGTGTCCAGATCAACACCATTCAATTCCGGCCGTACAAAAATATTAATCATCTCTCGATAGCTCAATCCATTCACCGTACCTGTTGCTCCAGCCTCATTTTCGAAAAAGTAAGGTCCGTTGACCCCGCCGGACCATTAACCGCACCAAACAGTTACTCGTTGAGATGGAGCGGCTTTTCAACAATATATCTTGGGTTTCCCAGATGCGACAATTTTGCTTGTTGACGTAGCCACCGAGGTGAAAATGGGCCTCATCAGTCAAGATGAGTTTTCGATGAAATTCCGGATTATTTTCATGCATTTCTTATAGTGAATTTTAATACTTTCTAATTTCAATGCGTTGTTGAAGCGTGTATCTTTCCATTTTTATTAATGGCGTAGTTTCTACTTGTCAAATGTCAAAAAATTACAGTTTCAAAAGTGACGAAATAGCGGGCTATTCAAAATAATACCTCTTATTG
Organism: Melangyna quadrimaculata; assembly: GCA_949320155.1. NCBI lineage: Eukaryota > Metazoa > Arthropoda > Insecta > Diptera > Syrphidae > Melangyna > Melangyna quadrimaculata. The sequence goes on along the minus strand of OX439485.1, from coordinate 52,390,343 downwards.
GAAAACCCTTTATTTTATAATTTCTACTGTAACTAAAATTTCTTATTTTTAGATAAGTAGTAAAGGATGGTGTACCATGGGTCGGAAAGGTGGCATTTGTAATGCAAAGTGTGAAGGTTTGTCTAAAATATTAAATGTTATTTTTGTTTTCGCATTTAAGCTCATATTTTTGTATTTAAGATTTTCTTAACGATAGCATAGCCGATGATGTTGCATGTGCAAGGAAAATTTACGCAAGAGAAGGATTTCAACATTGGAATGGTTGGGTTAAAAGTTGCAGGAAACCAGAGAATTTGTTAAATTTAAGTGTTATCTGTGGCATAGATGATTTATAAAAAAACATATGAGTTAAAAAAGACCTAGAACTATGTTTATTCGTACTTATTTGGTAAAGAAGCCAACATTCTTTACTCATCAATAATTGTGGTAGGTGAACTTCAACTAGAATTCATGTTTATTTTTTCTTTGAAATGATGGAATTTTTGTTTTGAAAAACAAAAGCTTTGTAGTCTTTACTGAGTACTTTAAACAAAACCCCCTTGCATAAAAACGATTAGGAAACTACGTGTTCATATATTTATTCACAGATTTCAATTTAAAAAAAATTGTATATCTACCATTCTTATCAATGCCCCATGAATATAGTAACATGGCCTTGAATAAAGTTTATTTATCTATTTATAAATATTTCTTTAGAATAAAAACAAAAAAACTCAAACGCAGTTTAATTAATCTTAAATTCTGGGAAATTCCTGATTGCGGGAAAGGTTCACTTAACTAACTCACAAAGCTGCTAATCAAATCGAACGCAAATTTATAATATTTTTTTTTTCTGTATGGGTAATCTCAAAATTAATTTTGCAACTTCCAATAGTTGCCAACTTTGTTAAACCATGGTGTTCAGTTTGAAACAAAAAAAAAAAAAATTGATAAATAAAACAAAACTCTCTTCGTGAAAGCGATCTTTTTAGATTTTATATCTCAGCACCCGCGCAGAAAAGCAATCTAGTTTTCGACAAGGCACTAGAGACTTTTACATAGATTCTGGCAAGGGACTAACAAGGGTTAGCAAAGACTAGAAGGGCCTTGGCGATTATGAACCCTTTTGCTACGTTAGGCAAAGAAAAAGTTGGTTTATGTGGGACTTGAACTCACGATCTTCTGCTTATCAGTCTATTTGCGCTACCCACTAGGCTAACTCGTTATACAAAAATTCAATTTCGAAAGTGAATAAGTTTCATACATCATACACATATTCCATAACACATACTTATAATAGTGTTTAAATCCTAAGTGGGCTTAAGGTCTATCTTGTTTTTTTTTTTTTTTTTTTAAATAAGACGACGTTTCGAACGTTATTACGTCTCAAACCCATAGACAAAGCTGTGATATGAAAAATAAGACAGATGAAAGAGAGATAAAAGTGTCTTTTATGATACTGAAATTGCATGGTGCTTATAAAATGTTTTTACTCAGGAGGGCCTCACAATTGTTTGAAAAGTTTCCATTTCTAATAATTTGGTACTAAAATCCAGCAAGGGCTTGCCAAGTATCTGACAAATTTTCTTCGTCTAGATTTTCCATACTGAAAACTTACTAGAAACTAGGCAAAAACTTGGCATTTTTCCAGTTAAACTCCTGTATTTTATTAAAAAAAAAAAAGTACAGTATTTATTATTAGTATAGATGTTGAAATATTTTTCGATTCACTGTACATTCAATCATTTGCATTATATAAATTCAGTTAACTATTAATTCAACGCATCACTCTAACTACACCTATAATCTTTTCAATTTCACGGTTCCTAAATTTAATCTAATTCTTTGTACTTACCTTATATTTTTTTTAAACTCTGTCATCAAAATCTTTTCGTCTCTTGTTAAATAAAGAGCTTAATTTAACTTGGTGCGTTTTTAATTTTTTCAACAATAGAGAGAGCCAAGCAAGTTTCTATTTCCATAAAAAGTTGCCTTTTATTCTACTATCTACTAGCAAACCCAAATAGCTATAAGCCACACAACCAGAAATTGTTTTTAATAAACAAAAGCTTCTGATAGTCCCCATCCCCACTCTGAGTCAAAAAAAAAACTAAGAGCTGTGGTCTCTCAAAACCTAAACCATGCTGTCAAGGAACGGTGAGACATTTTAAGCTGACGCTGCGCCACAAAGTTGTGATAATTTCAGTGGATCATGATCAAAAGTAAGCAGCAGCGTGAATACCAAAAGTATATCTAAATAAAAACTCAGTTCTTAAGGTTAAAAAAAACTTCTATAGCTTTAATTAAAACCGATATTCTTTTAATAGGTAACACAAACCAAAGTTGTATGTTAGCAGTGCGAAGAATTCATCGAGACATACAAGTTGGTTTTGAATACTAAGTATAAAGACGACGTCGTAGACTTTCCAAGTAAGTGTGTTTTTTGTTTTTTTTTATTTGTAAATCAAGTTATATTGTTTTCTCACTAAATCAACATTATGAATTATGGGGAGATTGTGACTTTTAAGATTCAATACCCAGATAAATAAAGTTTTTTTTTAATTTTTACTCTCTTTCCCAATGTTTACATTGCACTATACACTGCTTGTCTTAGGTAATCAGCTGTTGAGTTTTATTGTTTAAGTGAAAATAATGACTCTTTTAATATTTTACTTACATTGCGGTTCACATGGTTAGACTCTCAAAGAATTGAAGAAGATCTATAAAGATCAGTTTATAATAATTTGGAATCAAGCAAATTTATAACTATGCGTTGAATGAAATCGTTCAGTTGTCCGAATTAAATTTTTTTTTTAACAAAAGAGAAAATTGAAGCATGAAAATTGTTCTCTATTATACTGTTTAAAAAAAAACTGCTTGAAAACTTTTGATCTATGTATGTACATAAATTAATGCCGTCAGATTTTTTTAAATAAACTAAATTTATACAGACAATTTTTTTTCAAAAACCGTTGGAGTAGTTTACTTTTATAAAATTGCTGTACAAAATATGCTAATACAAGAAAATTAGCATGACAACTTACACTCAAAAATATTTAGATTGGTTTTCTTAAAACAAAAATTTGTTTACCTATTACTTACCTATGTATATAAATTTTATTTGTCCCCTTTCACTCAGGGAAACCAGTTGCTGGAGATTTTTTTGACGTTTACCTTTAATTGCCTTGTACCTTTCACACAAGGAAACCAAATTGCCGGATATATTTTTTTTTTATGTATAAAGTCTATCGGCTGAACGCACATTACGGACAGTGTGAGAAGGAATGTGATAAAAATCCTTAAACGTTGACCGGAGAGATGAAAGGGAGGGGAATGAAACCCCTTACTTCTTGCCCTTCTTGTCAACAAACTTCCAGTTGCCGGCAACTCAGTTCCCTTGTGTGAAAGTAGTCTTTACATTTTTAAAATAAAAATTTGGTATGCCAGTTTTAAGTATTAAAAAATGCATACTTACTTAAAAACAAAATTCCAAAAATTTTTTGTAAGCCCGTTTTAAAGACATTGCATTGGAATAAAAAAAAATTATATTAAAAACAAAAAAAATATATTTATTTGAAAAATTTGTGTATGCAATTATTTAAACTTCGAAAGGCTTTCAGTATGAAAAATTTGCACGAAATCGGATAAGTCATTAAGAAATTTGAAAATTAAAAACGATAGCTCTATGACAGGTGTCGTTAATAGCTGTTTCGTGGTTAGTTATCTTTTGTTAGAGCTTTTTAAATAATATACCTTGAGTAAATCAGTAGCCCGTAGCGTATTGGTAAGAGCGTTTAACTGTCACGCTGGAGGTCTGGGTTCGCTTCCCAGCCTCGTCCACCTAAAAACTAAAAATTTTTTTTCAGGGCTACTGCCTCTTGCGAGGAATTGACAAATTCTCCAAGAGTATCACTTGCCACGAATAAGTGCTTCTCGTCTAGCCGTTCGGATTCGGCATTAAATTGTAGGTCCTTTCCATTCCTATCGATAGGGGCACACAGGAATGGTTGCGAGTTGTTAGTCACTAGGCCCTGGTTCTTCATGAGCCGTTGTGCCACCCGATTTATTTTTTTATGAGTAAATCATAAATAGTTGGTGCCTTTTTCGAGATAAAAAAAACTTCTTTTATAACTGTTTTAATGCAGGTACCGTTATTTTTAGAGCTATCAAAAAAAAAACACACAATTTATCATTTATAATGAATCAAAGTACAGTAACTGTTCTGTACCAAGAAGGAAGCAAATCCGTTTCCCCGCTTAGGCTCTAGCTCGATCTACAACGTGACGTACAGACGAATAAACAGAAAAATTGACGATATAACAAAAACCACTTTTTTGAATTTTAATCAACTGTTTGAGCAAGTGAAAAGTGTTATCATTTATTTTATCTACAGTGTATGAATTGAAGCATCCAGATCTTATGTGGTGATTCATTTCCGTTTTGTACTTTGTATCAGTAGTTATCAGTTATCAGTTATCAAAATGATTATAATTTTGCCTCGTAAGCAGCAATGATGATTTTTTATTTTGCTTACATTAAATGAGATAAAATTTTATGAAACAAAAAAATGTGTATGTGCTTCAATCTTGTTTTATTATTAAACAATACAAAAGCAACACGGAAATGTTATTCTATAACTTTTCTTAGCCCAGAAATCCATTCTTAAAATTCCTTTTAAAACAAAGTTGTATTATTTACCGCAAAGCCTCAAAACGGTAAATGCTACGAATGCGAAAACGGAGATTTTTCATATTCGATCAACTCTCTATCGAATAACAAACAAAAATCGGGGGGGGGGGAGTACAAACTACTGGGTTCCCCATATAAAAATGTATAATTGCACTGGAGTTAATAAAAAGGTACTAGTTTTAACCATATCCCAACGTTCTTACTTGCGATAGAGGTACTATAGGACAAGTTTTTGATTCGTAAAACAAATCGAACTCCAGATAATAATTTTCCCCAACATTACGATGATAGAGAGTACGAAAAAAGTGGGTACCTCAATTCTGTCTGTCAGTCTGTTTGTCTGTATATTGATCTGTAGCATAAACCACTGAAGCGATTTCCTTCAAACTTTGGACTTAAGTGTATTTGGCAAATCCCTAGACCTAGAGGGGAAATTGAATTTGAACCAATATACAAAAATGTATTTATTCAAAAATGGCTCTGACGATTTTGATAAAAAAAAATTACGAGTTAATATAAAAGATATGGTCAGTATTTTGGTATTAACAGTTTTACCAATAACGGTTATTAACGGTACCTGTCATAAAACCGATTTTTTGATTTTCAAATTTCTGGTTAATGTCTTCAACGATTTAAACCAAATTTTGTATACAGAAGGCCCATTTAAGTTTAAACAGTTGAACGTATAAAAATTTAAAAAAAAAATAATGTTTTTGATTTTTTAAAAAATATTGACATTTTTTATTTTTGAAAAATCAATATCTTGAAAACGGGTCAATGAGTTTTAATTTTTAATTATGAGATAAATTGTATTTTATTAAATACTCAAAGCTGGCCTACCAGATTTTATTTCTAAAAATGTTCCAAAAAAGTCATACATACAAAATTATTTTTTAAGAAAACTGCTCCAAATAATTAAATTTTTTTTTTTTTCATAAATCTAAATTTATCAGAAAGCATATTTTTTTTTTATTTTGAGCTCTACTTGTTTAAAGTGGTATTTTTAGCTATTTAAATAACACATTTATAAAAAATTACATAATAATTTATATTTAATCGTTTTTTAATACTTTAATAAAAAAAATAACAAATATTTTCTAGCTACGTAAAAGTTGTTAGATAAGAGAGCAAGTGTTTGCGATCCAGTCGTACAGTTTCTTTTTTAATGAGTACACCTGTGGTAGAATCGGCCAGACTGATAGTTGATTATCAATTTTGTTTTGAAGATCACATCTATAGGAAAAATGGAAAAATCAATCGTCAAAACGACAATCAAAACATTGATAACAAATTTTCAGCTTAGACGATATCATCTCTGTTTACGTGAATTGAGTTTGAATTACGTGTTGAGGTAAAGAAAAAAAGTCCTTTATTTATTTTGAAACCATAATAACAAATATGGAGCTAACTTTGGGACCGCAAATTTTCACCCGTAAGGTACTACCACTTTACAGCGCAGTATACAAGATCTAACCTCAAATGACAAGTATTCGGGATTTATACATTCCGATTTCTAACAATTAACAAATTTAGGGTAGAGGAGATATGAGACGGGCGAATAATAGTGAGAAAAAGACGAAGTTGGAAAGAAGAGTGGGAGAAAATTTAGAAGAAATCTAAATCGAAATACATTAATTCCGACTTAGGAGCTTATTTTTGTAGAACATTATTGCTTAAAGTCGAAATTGCAACTACTAGGATGTTTTTAACTTTTTTTTTAAATTTTTACGTGCAATATACAGGGTGATTCACCTGAGATGTAACAAAAAAGTCTAGGTTTGATTGAGACAGTAAAACAATTTTAAGGAATGGGATGTCTATTTCGCTTCGTTTAGGCAGGAGGGGCAATTTTCAAAAAGAATTTATTTAAAACAGAGAACACATTATTAAAAAACAACGGTTACACTTTTTTGTAAAGTCAGAATTCTCTTCCTTTATATTATTTAAAAAAAAAATCTTTTGATGAACAGTTTTAATTTTCAAATTGAAAATTTTTAAAACAAAATTAAAAAAATGTTCAAAATATTTTGTTTTTTTAATTTGACGTTATTTTACTACATATTTGTTTTCAAAATTGCACGTTATTAAGTACTAGTTTTGTTTTCAAAACGCATTTTTCTTATAAATTTTTAATCAAAAACTGATTTTCGGATGGTTTAATGACTTTTATATTTCAAGACAAAAAAAAAATAATAAAGAAACCAACTTCTTAGTAAAAACAAGAAAAAACGATTAACAGGTTTCAGAAAGGATCATTTAGCCCAGTGTTTCCTAACCTTTTCTCGGCTATGTCCCACCACAACATTTCCGAAATCCACATGTTCTCCTGGCCCTAGGTAAAGGTTAGGTTAATGAGCTGACAGTCTATCTTGTTACCGTCACACTAAGATTAGCCATAATAATAGAAAATAAGTGAACAGTAAGCTAATTTTGAAAACGTATAATGTAGTTAATGCAAATCAAACAAGAAATTTATTTTCATGTTGAACAGTAAATATGGATTTCTTTTTGAAAATTTGTATTTAAAAAAATTTTGGAAGTACAAAGTTCAAATCAGAATTGGTATGGGAATGAGATTTTATGTTTCGCTTTCAAATCTGCATAAAATAGAAAATGGTAACGTTCATCGTGGACAACAGTAAATATGAAGTATTCCTGCGAACATTGTTGTGCGTACACAACCTGTGGTAAATGCGGACAACCAGGCTGATAAATCAACGTTAAGGAAAATAACTAATTTATATTTGTCGGCAAATAGTCTCATTAGCTTTATTCAGCGACGTTGTTCCGAACAGTTTGGAACAGAAAAGAACAAGTTTTTGCTGTTCAATGAAAATTTCCTGTTTCAAACGATTTGCTCTTCAGTGAGTCTGTTCCGTACAGTTTAGAACAGAACAGGATTTCCTGTACTTACTTTAAGGTTAAACAACTTAGAACAGGTTTTCTGTTCTAAGTTGTCTGACATTTCTCAAAGGACTGTGCTGTTCTGTTCTGTTCTGACTTTTTCCTTACTGAAAAATCCTATTGAGAATTCCACCTCTTCGTCGGTTCCCATGCTCATCTACAACGATAACCCTGTTGTTAGTTCCATAGATAAGGCTAATTTGTTTGTAGAACTATTTGCAATAAATTCTTCTCTGCCCGATAGCGACATGAATCCACCGGTTCTTGAAAATGTAAACTTTTCAATGGGAACAATTTATTTTCGCACCCGAGCAGTTGCAAGAATATTAAAAGATCTCGATATTCACAAATCTGCTGGCCCGGATGGTATATCACCCATTGTTCTGAAGAGATGTTCATCCACATTGGCAAAACCACTGCGCAAACTTTTTTATTTTTCCTATTCAACAGGATAGTTCCCGAAAAGTTGGAAAACAGCGTTCGTCTAACCAGTCCCCAAAAAAGGCGCATCCTCTTCACCCTCTAATTATAGGCCAATCGCACTGACGTCCCTTTTGTCCAGGGTCATGGAAACACTGATCAATCGACAGCTTAAGATATATCTTGAAGAACATAATCTCTTTAATGACCGTCAATATGGTTTTCGCAGTAATAGATCCACTGGTGATCTGATGGCATATCTCACTGAAAAGTGGAACCAATCCTTACATCGTTTTGGAGAAAGTAAGATTATTGCGCTTGATGTTTCTAAGGCATTCGATAGAGTCTGGTATCCTGCTCTTCTATCAAAAATGAGTGCGTTTGGTATTGATGTATCTCTTATTCGTTGGATTAGTAATTACCTCTCTGACCGTTCAATTCAAGTTGTTTTGGATGGCTTTAAGTCTGAAGTTCGTAAAATAAATGCTGGTGTCCCTCAAGGCTCTGTTTTTTCTCCGACTCTTTTTCTCATTTTTATTAATGATCTTTTGTCCGAAACTACTAATACACTTAACTGTTTTGCTGCACCCTCAGCTTTTTATATTCATTTCCTGATTCAATTCCTTGTTCTTCGAATGTGGAACTGCAACGGCAATATATGTTGAGCTCATTAAATTCCGATCTAAATGGCATCGTTAGATGGGGTATTAAAAATCGTGTTGAATTTAATGCTTCCAAGACGCAGAGCTGTTGTTTATCCTTAAAGCAGAATATTCCCCCAATGCCATTGTTCATGGATGGCACTTGCATCTTGGAAACAGAAAAGCTGTCAATTCTTGGTATGTGTATTACTGACCATTTTTTGTGGAATGACCACATACTGGATATAACTAAAAATGCGGCCAAATGCTTAGGTTTCCTAAGACGATGTAAAAACTTTTTTTCCCCCTCCGATCTAGCCACAATTTATAAGGCCTACATACGTCCGAAACTGGAATATAATTCTCATATCTGGTCTGGTACATCAAAAACATCTTTGCACCTACTGGACAGAATTCAGATAAGAGCTTTAAGACTGATAGGTAACAGAGCAATTTCCGAAACAATTGTTTCGTTGGAACATCGTCGAAACGTCTCTTGCCTATCTCTGTTTTATCGCTACTTCTTTAAACAATGTTCTAGTGAAATAGCGAGTTGCATTCCCCCACTAAAAAAATTTCACCGTAATACTCGCGACGCTGGGAATGTGCATCGGTATACCCTCGAGCCAAATTTCGGACGTACAGTTAAGTACAGAGATTCTTTCTTTTGCCGAACGACACGAATGTGGAATTCCTTAACCGACTCTGTTTTTCTTCCCCATTTCAATGCCCAGACATTTAAGACGAATGTACATCGGTTTCTCCTACTAAATCCTCCTACTGTTTCCTAAATGCTCGCACTGTGTTAAACCAACATTTAAAGGGCAGTCATAATCCCTTGAGTGCGTGTTAATTATAAAAAAAATTGAGTAAAGTGAAGTGAAGTCTGTAACAAACATTTGATACGATTGATGCATGCCAGATCCTGGGTATGTTCAGAAATATATACTTATGGGTGGAAACATAGAAGCGTAGATATTTGAGAGAGAAGTGTAATGAAGAATTATTTTTGGGTAGTAAGCCTGCACATTTTTGATTTTTTTTTAGAACCATACAAATTTGTGTAGGAAAATATTATTTTACTTCATGAACATTAAAGCAAGTTCTTGCGACCCAGTCATGCAGGAATGCACTTGTTGAGTGTTATGTTAATGAGTTCGTATGATGTCTTCACATATTATTTTTCCAAATAAGAAGTAACCTAACTTTTATCTCATTGATTTTTTTTTTCCAGAAATACAACATGAAAGTCTTCTACCTCACAATTTTTGTAGCTATTGCCTTCTGTGCAACACTCTCAGATGCAAAAAAGTTTCTGCGGTGTGAAATGGTAAAAGAATTGCTGCAAAAGTACAAATTTGATAAAACACTTTTGTCAAACTGTAAGTTTAATTGAAAATAAAAATACAAATTTTACTTTATTTACTTTCAATTTAAGGGGTTTGTCTGATTGAGCACGAGAGTGATAGAGATACGTCAAAAGTAACTAAAAGTATAAATGGCAATCGATATGGACTTTTTCAGGTATGTGAAAATATTTTTTTTTTTTTTAAATCCAATTAAAATTAAGTTGTAAGTTTATTACAATAAATTTCAGTATTTCAGTGCAAGATTAAATTTAAGTCTAAGTTAACTCATGAAATTGGCTTTGTGGAGCCTTACACCGAAATTTAAATTATCTCGCATTGAATAACTGGACATAAAGGTCGATTTCTTCGCCTGATTACAATTGTTATTATTCTACATTTGAGAGAGATTTAGAACCAAATTAATGTGATTCGAAATGATATGCTGTAAGTTGGGCCTCGAAATTAACCGTCATCGAACTCGGTTTAACTAAAGATTTCTTGACTTAATAATTCAACACAATATTATTTAGTAAAGTTTTATAAAATTTTATAATAGTAAAAAAAAGAGTTCATCTTTCAAAATGAAACTGAGTAACTGGGTAATTTACGTAATTAGTATTAGCCGTGTTTTTTTAATACTCATTAATTACTCACTTTTTTATTTTAAACACAAAGCAAAAACAAATCAGACTACTCAGTGTTTGATTTGTTTTGCTTATAAAATTTAAAAGTGAGTAATTAATGAGTATTAAAAAAAACTCGGCTATTATTTAAAGAAATCATATTTTTATTTAGTATTAATTATAATAATTTTGATATTCAAATATCTACATATTATATCTATTTGAAATTAATATAAAAATACAATAAATATCCTAATAGGCAATTTTAAGTAGGTATTTGTTTTTGCTAGATAATCAAACAAAATTTAAACAAAATTCGAATTTTCAGATAAGTGGCAAGGAATGGTGCAAAGAAGGACGAAAGGGTGGAGATTGTAATGCCTCTTGTGAAGGTTTGTCAACACTCTTTAAATATTATATATTTTGTTTAATAATTTAATTTACTTTTTTTTTTAGATTTTACTAATGACAACATTGATGACGATGTTGAATGTGTGAATAAAGTTTTCAATCGATATGGATTTAAAGGTTGGCCAGGTTGGGTTAAATTTTGTAAACAACAAAGCAATTTACCAAATTTGAATATTGCTTGTGGACTGTAGTAAAATACTACCTATTACTACTAATATTACTATGTATATTTAATCTTTGCGTATGGCAACACTGACAGATAAAAAGACGGACGGACGGACTGAAAGTGAGAAACAGACAGACAGAAGAATACGAAAGCTTGGAAAGAACAGAGAACAGAGCAAAAAGTAAAAACGAAATAAATTATAAAATAAAACATTATAATACATAATTAAATTATATACTAATTTTGTATTCGAAAATATTAAAGTTACAACTAAATACATAAAATCAATTATTCTAGGTGAAATAAATAATTATCGATATACCTATGACTTAAATATGAGTTAATGTTTTATTTAAAACATCAAATTACGATAAAGCGATATGCTTATTTAATTTTTGTTTTAATATATTAATGGATTCATCACTACTTGTAGGCTATTGGATATAGGAGTATATGACTTCTTCGTGAGCTAAAATGGTCACGAAAATAGGAAAAGTTATTGCTTTATATAGCTTTTAGTAAGGAAGAATATTATTGCGCGGATTGTTTTTTTTTTTATTGAATATGTTTGTCTGGAACTTAAGCTTGCTTGAGACATAAAAATTCGATTTTTTGAGAGAATGGTCACACTGGAAGTTTTTCAATATTTTTGGTATAACTCGAAAACTAAGCCGAATTTGAGAGTTTTACTTGAATGACTTTTTGCTAGAAATTAGATTTTCTATTAAAATGGGAGGATTGAAAAAAGAAATGGGTGGCAGGAAAAAATAATGAAAACCGATCTGAAAAAAATTCTACAAATCATTGATTTGAATATTATTTTTAATAAACTGCTTACAACTTATTTTTTGTGCAAGCTCAGATGCTAGACATATTCAAGTGAAAAGAAGAAGAGGATCTTAACCTTAAATATGGAGAATAAAAAGATGTTTTGATAAAAATTGGCGGAGATACCCAGTTTTACTTATTTTGGATTCTCAAAAAAAAAAAAAATCAAACTCAATATAATAATTTTCCCTAACATTACGATAATAGAGAACGCGTATATTCTATCTGTCTGTCTGTCTGTACATCGACCTTCAGCCCAAGCCACTGAAGCGATTTTCTTCTAACCTCGGACTTAAGGTTTTTAGGTGTTTAAAGTTTAGAGGGTAAATTGAAAATTTTCCTTTAGCTCCAAAAATAACGGTACCTGCCATACAACCAATACACAAACAAATAATTTGTTTCAAAAACTGCTCTAACAATTTTAAAAATATTATGTACATAGATAATATTTTGGTAGGAAAAAAATTATTTATAACGGTTATTAACGGTACCTGTCATAGAATTGATTTTGGATTTTCAAATTTATCGTTAGCGACTTAACTGATTTCAACCGAAATTTTTATACAGGAGGCCTATGTTGGCTTAAGTAATATTGCATACCTATAGGGTGATTCCATTATCACGGGTGCAACATTTAGACAGACTTTAAGTATTTTTTATAATAAAATAAAAGAATATTTTAATGAAATTATTACTTGAAGGGTTACATTTTCGACTATTTGCTTGGGATTCATTTATAAAACTCAAATTAAATAAATAAATCGTCAGAAAAAAGGCTTCAAAGTGCGATCGCGGGTGCAACGAATTTGGCCCACCTTTCTTGATCATAGTACTAAAAAGACAAAAGTCTGTTAATTAGGAAACATTTATTATATTCTTCTTTCATTTTATTTAACGACATTGACTCAATCAACTAAAGACATACAAATTCAGATAGAAAACAAAAAACAACAACGATTTTTTCACTTTTAAAGCAATCGCGGGTGCAACATCAAATTATCGCGGGTGCAACGAGTCTTACTTTAATGAATATTGACATCAGTAAAACGATATCAATGAACTGGATAAGAGATTAAATAACATATATTGCTATTCAGGACCGTTTTCTATTAATTATTAGTTTGTTTTTTTTTTAAATACGTCAATATTTTCGAAAAATACTGAAGTGAGATTCCCTTATCGCTGGTGCAATATTGAGACTCACTTTGAGTATATTTATAATTAAATAGAAAAATATTTAAATGATAGATAGATAGATAGATAGTTTATTCATCGTTTATCTCTTTCAATATATAAATATTTATGTAACCAACATTGAATAAAAAAAATAAAGGCATGACATTGATGTCGTATGCCTGGCTGGAAAATACCTACTATTATTTTTAGATTTTAAAATAAGGTGACAATTTCATTTTACTTTTTGTTATTCAATTAATATTGTTTGTGTTTTGTGAAATTTTTGATTTAGTTTACATATCATATTAAGCATGTTTGGAACTTTTAGTTTAGTTAAAACAAAATAGTAAGTGTAACTTTCAGTTTAGTTAAAACAAAATAGCAAATAAATGTAGCTTTAAGTTAGCATAGCAAATAATTATGTAACTTTTAGTTTAGTTAAAACAAATTATCAAATAAATTAAACTTTTAGTTTAGTTCAAACGAAATAGCAGATAAGTGTAACTTTTAGTTTAGTTAAAAACAAAAAAGCAAATAATTAAGTAACTTTTAGTTTAGTTAAAACAAAAAAGCAAATAGTCTTGGAACTTTTCGTATAGTAAAAGCAAACCAGCAGGCAAAACGAGATCTTTGGAATTTTTAAAAACTTTCTCTGTGGATTTTTTCTCTGTAGTTCATCGCTTCTATGGTAAATTTGTAGAGCAGCATCCAATTCGCACCATTCAAATAGTTGAACAATTCTTCTTGTGTAAGATTAGTTTTCCCAAAATGATATCGCCTAATCTCCTTTAGTACAGGGCAAGTCGCCAAAAAGATTAATATGTCTTCCCTCTCTCGTAAATCGCAAAGATCGCATGTTTCAGCTCTCTCTGTTCGATGTGGTAAGTAATTTAATTTTATCAGCTCTCCTCTAATTTTAAAAATTGTGCCTATCATTAGACAAGAGTAGGTATTGTTGAAATAGTTCCGCTCGTTCAGATTATATAAACTCTTGGCATAGAATTTTCTCTCAGTAGACAATTTCGCCTTTTCGATGAATGAGTATCTCTCATCTTCGTCTGTTAACGATATCACCTCGTACAAAGACCTTTTCCAGTTGTCGGCATCATATCCACCAAATTCATCGTAATACCGCAGTTGGCCGCGAGATTAATCCAATCTTTACAAAATAGCTTTTTATTGAGAAAAGCATATTGGAGAATAAGTTTAGGCAGCCTATTTTCATCCATTTTTAAGACTTCTAGCAAATAATACTTAGTATCAGTGTTGAAATGTAAAGCGTTGGAAGGCCTGTTTCCAAGTAGTACATATACTTTGGCGTACTAATAGGGAGGTAGAAAATTTTTCTGAGAAAAATCAAATTTATGCACGCCCCAAACCTGCGCACCGTAAAATAAGACAGATTTGGCCGTTGCATTAAAAACTCTTTAATTGGTGTCGACAGATATAAGATGCTTACTGAAGATTCTTCTCCAATTTGCACAAATCGCCGATTTTGCTTTGTTCAGCTTTGTTTTAAGATGCGAATCTTTATTTAAATTGAATGTTATCTCCATTCCCAGGTAGTTGTACTTCTTAATCACTTCCAGATCTTTCCCGTTATACTTCCCCAATGTGAAGATAAAAACTTTACAAAATGTTTGTATTGATTTATTTTTAAAATTATGAAATAATTTATCTCCTGGATGGGCATTTATAATTGGCCCTATTCAATCATAATTGAACACTGAAAACTAGATATGTAGTTGTATGTCTTACTAGTTTTCGAGTAAATGCGAAAAATTACTCTATGTACACACATTTTTGTAAACTATTAGTATGCACCTGCGATGTGTTTTCTTTGATTTATTTTCTTTAAGGCAAAAAATAAGAAACAAATTTTAGATTTTAATCGAGAGAGAAAAAATAAGAGACAAATTTATAATATTAAAGTATTTATTAACTTTAACAATCGAAATAAATTACAATTTCAATTTGTTTAATACATTTTTAAATGCAGTTTCTTAAAGGATCAAAAAATCAATCAGAGTTCCTAGTTGAAAAAATTAGAATTTCTTTTATAGTTCCAGAGAAAAAAAACAATAAAATGTGAAAAGTGTAAGGATCCCATACAAATTTGTATGGGAAAAGTATTTTTCTGTTCAATTATGTTTTCTTTTGACATAAACTTTCCATTGACGGGGTGTGATATCCAAAAAAAAATGAGTTTGGGAAATAACGGACACCCTAGTATGTTTGTACATAGGTCACTCAAACGCCATTGTACAATTATCAGTTATCAATAGATAGTATAAATTCTGATAGCTACAATTAAAAGATACAGTTTTAAAAGTTCATAGTTTCACTTTTTTAATAGTATTTTGTCGACCAAAATTATAAATTCATATCTTAAATGCCAATCTTATCAAAATCCAAGTTATAGATGTTAAAATAGGTATAAATTATGATACATAAAAGTAGATTTCTGATTTAATATCAAATTATAAAACCAGCTTAACCACTCATTGGTGCATTATTTACAACTCATGTCAAAGCTAGTCCACCTTAGCACAAAAAGTTTGCTCAACATCTCAGCAATAGTTCAAAATACAACAAAAAAGAAAAACACACAAAAACATAAATAAAATCTGCGTGGGTGCAGGTACATATAGGAAGAAAGGCATACATAAATGCGTGGAGAAACAACCATCATCATATAAGATCTTTTTTATGTTAAAATTAAACAAAAAATATGCTAACAACTTTTTGGCATCACAACAAAAATCAATTCCACTTAAGGCCAAAATCTTTAACTACCTCTGACATGACGTTTAAATAGCTAATGGTGATTCCATTCATGCTCTGCGTATCTGTTGGTATATAACTCTTTCTATCTTTCCGATATTTGTGTGTTATTTTTTTTAAGTACGCACTTTACCCAAATCAAGATCGCGGGGATACCAATAAAATAAGTTTAAAAGCTGAACAGGTAGCAAAATGATTGCTTAGTTTCCAGGTCCAACCACAAACATCATGACTTCATGAGTGGCATTTTGTTATTCGTATAATATCATCGATTTTGTAACGATTTTGTATCAGATTTCCGGTTTCAAATATTATTTGGCACCACTTTATCTTAAAGCCACATTCAAATTAAATCAGTCTTGGTTTCTTGAAAGAGTTTACCCACAACCATTGTCAAAGCCGCGGTTGTGATGATGATGGTATGTCGATGTCATTATCACCGCACCAAACGCAGTGAATGTTGAATTACTATTAATGTCAGATATATTTGCGTATTGCGTGAGTGTGACAACTGCCAGAAGTTAGCACGAACGTAATTAGCATTTTGTGTCTTGTTTACTATGGCGATGTGTTGTGCAGGCATATGCAGTTTGCCACAACACGACTTCGATATTATATTAATGAACGGTTTGCTTATTGTTGACAATCAAATTGCACAATTGCCAGCTCTAAAGATGCTATAATTGAAACTTGCTAAAAGTAAACACTAGAAAAATTACACTCGTTTTGTGAACGGCGCTAAAATGTACCTGCTATATAGGTACATAAGTTTGTTTGAATTTAGTGAAAAATGGATATTCGTGATTATTTGTATGTGTCCATGGTGGCGAGAAGGATAAACGTCGCGTCGTCGTCGTCGGTCGTTAATGGTAGAAATAATTTGTTCAACATCGAACTTTATAGTTCAAGTTTCGTGATGATCAGAGTTTTTTTTTTTAATACTAGTTGCATGCATAAGTACTAGAATGACAAGTTATTGACTCGCTTAAAAATTAACTAGATGATTAACGATGGTGTGTGTAGAATAATCCGGAAAACAAATGTTTAACAAATTCGTTTATAATAATTTTCTATTTTTATGGTGACGACTTTTGGCTTATGTGAAGTCAAAATTTATATGGAAGATAGCCTAATACTAAAACATAAAGTGAAAGCTAAAGGATTTATTTATGAATTAATATGAGTTAAATGTACTTACTCAAGAAAGAGATTAACCTTACTTTCATAAATTTGTTTAACAAAGCTTTCATTGAGCACTTACCTAAAAATAGAAAAAAAAAACATATTCAATATTTAATTTATAATTCTTAAAAAAAAAAAAAATAAGTAAATAGTTGATTATAATATAAAACTAAACTATGAGTGAATGCATTTTAAACATACAGCCCTATTCTGCTAAACATCGAACAGTGTGAAATTTTCAGATTCTAGTGGAACTTAAGTCTAAATTTAAATAATGTTTTTTTGTTTACTTGTTTTTTTTTCGTGGAAATGATCACATATATGAGATTAATTTAAATTTAATAATTAATTTTAATTTTATTTTAACTACAAATAAATTAGCTAAAGCATAGTTATTAAATAAAAAATAAATACATTATTAAAAATAATTTGAAATTCAGTCAGTTTTAAACTGTTTCTTCAGGAAGATCATGACATTTAGTTCTTGAAAACCTTGATCTTAACGAAAGAAGTGGGTCTGATGACTTTACGAAACTTTTCGTTACTTGGAGTTTGGTGCCAAACTTCAAAAACACAACCAATTAATTTTTCTGTAAAATAAAAATATTTCTATGGGAGCTGCAAAAGGTTGCAAGAACTTACTTTTGAATCTAATTATATAAAGTACACAGAATCAAAATATGAAAAAATTAGAGCGGGTACACGCAGGTAAACTTAAAAACCTTTGTCTCAAAGTTAAAAAAGACGTTTTTTTAAAACCCTAGCGAAAATTAATTAAAAAAATAAAAATAAAATTAATAAAACTCACTTAAGCATGTACTACTAACTTCAGAGATATAATATATCGAATAATTTTACCGTTCCCTAAACACATGTAAAAACAGAAGAGCTCAGCTCATGCGCTTTAAAATGCCTTTAATTTTTTGTTCATACGATGTTTGGCTTTGACAGCTTACTGTACAAAATATAATGGAAACATGAAGCTTTTACTACCTGAAATGAATCAACCGTTATATTAAGAACTGATAAACATCGGTTTTGTACTAGGCAGCTCAACTTTTTTTTTGACTTAAGTTCCGCTGGATTGTGAAAATTTTACACTGTGCGTCGGGGGGAATGATGATTCGAAAATCATCCATTTATATTCTACTATACTATCGAAGGGTAAGGGCGTGTTCGCAAAAGCAGAAATCTGCGACAGATCTGCCGCATGTCTGCTTAGCTTCTGCGTATCGATTTTATTTTTCTTCTGCCCGCAGAAAGTAAGCAGGTGGCAGTTTTTGAAAAAAAAACTGTATTCGTAAACATCGTAGCGCAGAAAATTATTTGTAAAAAATCACGATTTTTAAACAAAAAAAAAATGTTTGAGATTAAATTTTCGTGCGGTCAAAGGTGATTGTAGGGCTTTTGGGTGAAATTTGGAAAAAAATATGCTATGATAGACAAATATCTTCATGATATATGTATGTATGTATTTCAAAGCATTTCTAATACAGAGTGGGCCAAATACAAGTTTCTTTTTAAAAATGCAATAAAATTGTTGGTGGCATAAAATCGGTCCTTTACGGTTCCCAACAAAAACAAAAAATTTCAAATGGGTCAAATCGCAGCTCCGAGGCGGCCAAGTGACATCGCAAAGACGGCTGATAACACGATTTTGAAATTTGGTGCGATAGATTGTGGTATGGGCTGTGTGGCATGGCACACCATCCTGCAATAACCAGAGGTTGTCCAAATCCATTTATTTAATTTAAGTAAAAAAAAATTTGGTTAACATGGCTCTGTAAAGACCATTGTTGACCGAAACGTTGTTCCAAGCCTCATTTTCGAAGAAAAATGGTCCAATGATGGTCCTATGTAAATGTTTTCCTGTTTTAATTTCAATTTTTTTTTTCTGCAGAAATGTTTTTTTTTTCTGCACAAACTGCCCGACGCCGACTTGATTTCTGCGTACTTTTGATGTTTACGAACGTAATTTGTTTTGCAGGCCTACTGAAGTCAGATTTTAATTTTTGTTTACGAACACAAACTTTGCAGATCTAAGTTAGTCAGACGATTACGAATTCGCCCTAACGTTCCCCGTAGGTTGTACAGTTCGACATTCCCATAAACCAGTGAATCGATCATTCATATACAAAATATATTCACTTTGACACCCGCAATTAATTTGTTGCGTTTGTCGTATTGTAGAGATGATTATTAATAAAAAATGTATTACGATGACGGTAAAGTCCATCGATATTGTCATGTACAACAAGCTAGAGGAGAAACTGGTTTTGTTTAAGCCCATCTGGGTATTTTTCGTTTTTATTTAAATAATTTTTTTTTTAACAAATTTTGCAACAAATTTACTTAATACTTTTGGGTTATTTTCACTTATAAAGTAACACAGTTTTGCAGAGAGAGAGAGAGAGAGAGAGAGAGAGAGAGAGAACAAAAAGATTTTTAAAAATAGATACAAAATGCTTTTTTTTAACTATTCACGCTTTTTGCGCTTTGCCATGACACGAAAATTGTATTTATAATGCAAAATATGCATTTATCACCACAAATGATTCAAATATTTAGTTAGATTTCAGAAAATAATTTACAAACTATGACAGATAAAAATTATTTCACAAAATAAATTCTCTCAGAGTATTTCGAAAAATTCGAAATAAAAGTAGGTAAGGTAGTTTCCCCGACATTTAGCAGAATATATACGAGCGAACGTGAATCGATGAAGTGAATCGAACGTTCGATCCCCCGTTTAGCAGAATAGGGCTGATTATTTTTCCTTTTCCTCAAAATTATTATTCGGTGCTTGTTTTCGTTTCAGTGCTCCTCTTAACTCATTTATTTTCCCAATTCTCTTTCAAAAATTGTGGTATGTTTTAATTTTTTTAAATGATTTTGTGTAATTTGTCTTCGGGGACGGGGTTAGCGAAATTTCATTTTCTGACGACATCATTAAATGGGTGCCTATTTCAAATTGCAGTGTTTAATATCTACATACTTTAGTTTTGTAAATAATTAAATTTTCATAGAATGTGGCACTTGCGACAAAATACTTAGGGGAGGGGGTGTACTTGGAGAACAATGTTGAGTGTCGTCCATGTTGCTGGAATGTTGGTGGAATCAAACCTTACATCATTTTGGAGAAACTAAGGTTATTGCTCTTGATATTTCAAAAGCATTTGATAGAATTTGGCACGAATCTCTCTTACTTACTTACGTACTTCGTTGGATTACAAATTACCTCTCTGACCGTTCAATTCGAGTTGTTTTGGACGGTTGCAAGTCTGATGTTCATAGTATAAAAGCTGGCGTTTCCCAAGGCTCTGTTTTGTCTCCGTGACTCTTTTTTATCTTTATAAATTATCTCTTGTCTGTAACATCTAATCCACTTCATTGTTTCGCTGATGACAGCACCCTCAGCTTCTTATATTCGTTTTTGGATTCACAACCCTGTTTTTCAGCTGTGCAACTGAAACGGCAGCGTATGATAAGCTCAGTTAATTCCGATCTTGAGAGCATTATACAGTGGGGCGTTAACAACCACGTAGAGTTTAATGCTTCGAAAACACAAAGCTGTCTTGTGTCAGCAAAGCGAAGCATAGCACCCATGCCGGTATTTATGATTGGCATTTGCATCGATGAAACTGTAAAGCTTTCCATTGTCGGTATGTGTATTACTGACCATCTTTTATGGAATGATCACATATTCGATGTAGCCAAAACCGCAGCGGTTTTCTTAGAAGATGCAAGAAATTTGTCTCCCCTTCCGATCTGGCTACCATCTTTAAAGCATACATCCGTCCAAAACCCTTGAGCCTTACTTCGGGCATACTGTCCAATATAGGGGTTCTTTCTTTAGGCGTACAACCCGTTTTGCCTAACACGATTTTTTCCCCTCATTGTGATGTACAAAAATTCAAGACCAATGTGCATCGACATCTCCTATTAAATCCTGTCCACTTCTCGTAAACGCTCGCACTGTGGTACATCGTATCATTATAAGGGTAGTCGAATTCCCTTGAGTAAGCGCAAATTATAAAAAAAAAATCAAAAGCAAAGAAACAAAAAGAGGCTGGGTACGATCCACACTAGTAACATTCCATTGGTGCCCTTCGCAACCACTTTAGCTATTTTAAGGCTAGCCGCATATTGAGACGCGTCTTATGCGTGTGACGTGACCTGACGAGTGCCGCACGACACGACTATACAAACGTGTCATTCCATTCAACGCACATCGATTCGCGTGTCTTGTGTTAACATACAAATATTAATTTAACCAAAAATTATTGATAATTGAAATATACTTTAAACTAAAAAAAATGAATATCCAAAAAGTAAACAATTTTTTATTTTCAAAAGCAATGACAGCTTATTATTTTATTTTTTGAAAAAACAAACACGCGCAAGGAAAACTGTGTTTCGATCACTGTGTCACGCGTTTTCGGAAAACAAGCATTCAGGTCATGTCGTGTCGCTTTATAAATATGTGTTGTTCTATTGATTCATATTGCTTACAAAACCTCGTGCTGTGTCGCGTCACTCGCGCCGAACGCGTCTCAATATGCGCCTTGTCTTAGTATAGTTTTGATTTTTTTCTCTGGGAACAGCTTATAAAATTCTTATCTTTTTCCTATAACTCCTCTCGGTATGGAGGTATTAATTATGGTAGCCAAAGAATTATTTACTTTAAATAAAAATTGCATGGTTGCAAAGAATATAAAATGACAAATTAAGGATCAGATCGTTTTCGTTATTTTACCGTTATTTCCATAAACAATGCTCTAGTGAAATAGCCAGTTGCATTCCTCCCCATAAACAATTCAACTGTTATACTCGTGCTTCTAGGAATGCCCATCAGTTTATCCTTGAGCCAAATTTCGGACGTACTGTTAAGTACAGAGATTCTTTCTTAAGTCGCACTACTCGAATGTGGAATGCTCTACCCAGCTCAATTTTCCCCTCCCATTGTGATCTACAGACGTTCAATGACGACAATGTGCATCGGTATCTCCTTTTAAATCCCCTCCAATCTACCTAATTGCTCGTGCTGTGTATATCATCTTAAGGGTATTCACAACCCCTTTTGCACGCGCTAAATAAAAAAAAAGATTTTGAGTGTAATAATTTTTCGAATTCATACATTTTTGAAAAATCGTTTTTAACAACATTTTGATTTTAATCTTTTCAAGAGGTGATTTTAAAAATCTCAAAGTTACACAACATGAAGATGGTATTTATATATATTTGTTGTAAAAATTTGAAGTCGATATCGGTGTTAGTTTTCAAGATAGTCGAGTTGAAAAACATTTTTTAGAGTTTTGAGTAGGTTTTTTTGGTATTTTTCTTGATCGCAGAACCACTTAACGAATATAGATGAATTTTTCAGGCGTATAATAAAGAACTAAGTAAAGGTACCTATTTATAAAAGGAATAATCATAGAACATTTCATTCAACCAGCATAAGTTGGGAAAAAAATATAATTATTTGTTTTAACTCTATATACTTTTGGTATAACACGAAAACTCAGCCGAATTTGAAAATTTTATTTGAATGATTTTTTGTTGGAAATTAGATTTTCTGTTAAAATGTATGGTTTACAAAAATCTATAAAAACCATACAGAACAAAAATTAAAAACCGATATAGAAAAGTCGAAAAATCTTTGATTTTAATTTTTGTTTTACTAAACTGCCCATAATTTATTTTGTGTGCACCAAGAATATTGCAAAATGACTAGTGTGACTGTTCTCTCATTAATGCATGGGTGAATTTGCGCGTACTTGTTTGATTATTAGAAGTTTCAAATGCCATGTATACATGTGTGGATATTAAAATCCAAATTTCAATTTCAACATACAAAACAAAAATTAACTGCATAAATTGGTAAACTGTAACAGCTTAAGCAAACAAAAATTAAGATAATTTCTTGGACCAATGTGAATTTATGCAAACAAAATCTAAAAACTGTACATAAAATATAGATTTAGAATTTTCATAACAATTTTAGGAATAACAATTTGGAGTTTGCAGTTCTTGAAAAACCGAGTTTTGAAACAAAATATTTTTTTTCTTAATCAGAGAATCTTCTGTGTCAAAAAATAATCGTTTCATTCAGTAATGAAAAACTCATAAATGTGAAAAGTGGTTCTATGGAAGTTTATATAAATAATATAATTTGTATTAAAAGTAGGTTATAAAAATAAAAAACACATCTATTTTTTTTATCTCGGTACATATATTGTGAAAGTCTTTTTCGAGAAAATTAAGATTTTTCTTCAGTTTTTTTTAATCATTTTGACGGTAGGAACCTTTATTTTTAGTTTTAGGATCATGATTTTCTCAATTATTCTAGAAAATATTAAAAAACTACTTAGTACCAACTTTCAAAAAAAAATTAACCAAGTTGTTTTCGAAAAATGATTGCCTATTGGAAAAAAAAATATATATATATATTTTTTTTTTAATTTAAAAAACAGTTTTTCGAAATATTTAATATGGTTGTACATAAAATTCACTTTAAACTTTTTAGAAGCTTCTCCATTAGAAAAATCAAAAAAATTAATAAAATCAAAATCCAAAAAACGTGCCTTACCATTTTTCAAAAAAAAAAAAATTACCAAAAGTAGCATTTCCCAATTTCGTTTAGCTATTTTTTTTATCAAATTCGTAAGAGTAGTTTTTGAGGAAAGTTAGATTTTTTTTCTGGCTAAAAATTATTGTATGGTAGTTGCGTTATTTTTGAATTTTAGTCCTCAAAAACTAGTAGGCAGAATTGCCAGACCTAAATTATAGGTCCCTTCTATTCCTGTCGACACGCTCACACAGGAATGGTTGCGAGTTGTTAGTCACTAGCACTGTATGTGCTTTTATCGTCTTCCCTATCATCAATTTTGATTAAAATCACGAATTAATTCGTTTTTAGGTATCCATAACTTGCCATATACATAAGATATCACATCCTTATCACCGAAACTTTTTCATCTAATGAACCTACCGATTTGCTTTCAAAGGAAATAATTTCATGTATAAGAAATTCTTCACGAGCTCAATCTTCTGGTTGTACTTCAAAATTCAAAAAAAAAGTGGTTTGATAAAGATTGCATCAACGCCCGGAAAAAATCATTCGCACTCTTAAAAGCACTAAGAAATTTCTATACCAAGGAATTAAGGAGATGGTACATTCAAAACTCAAACTCCAAATACAAGCAATTATGCTGCACAAAAAAAGCTGAATATGAAAAAACCCTAGCAAAGTCTTTAAGTCTGGCCAAAAATTCGAAAGACTTCTGGAATTTAGCAAAAGATATAAATAGATTCAATTTTATAATTAGTACAAATGTGTCCGCAGATCATCTCTCATATCATTTCAAAAACCTACTATCCAACAAGTCCAGCTTGTCTTTTGCCTATGCAGAACCACTAGTTATAGACGAAACTTTGGACTCCGAAATAGATATCAATGAAATAAAAATCGGACTTCAGAAAGCCAGAGATGGGAAAGCACCAGGAGAAGACGGAATTCCGTATGAGTATCTTAAAAATGCAACACCAGCTTTTATTAATAAGCTACAACAGCTTTTTAACAACATTTTTTCAACCGCAATCGTTCCCTCTTCATTCAAAAACTCAGTTATTTTTCCTATTCATAAAAAAGGTGATCCAAATAATGTCGAAAATTAACGGGGAATATCATTTATGAACGTTATGGCTAAAATATTTTGTGGTGTTCTAATGAACAGATTAGAAAAGTGGGTTGCTGACAACAACATTTTAACAGACTTCCAAGCGGGATTAAGAAAAAAATACTGTACTGTAGATCAGATATTTGTTTTAACGTCAATAGTCAAAGCATTCCAGTCCAGAAATAAGAAGATCTACTAAATAAGAAGATAGACTTCAAGGCAGCTTTCGATCTTGTGAATAGAAGTGCACTTATGTACAAACTCTCCCAACTTGAAATTTCTTCAAAATGTTTAAATGTATTAAAGAACATGTATACTGGTACAGAAGCAGCGGTTTGGGATGGATCTATCTTCTCACAATGGTTTGTTACCGACACCGGTGTTAAACGATGATGCCTTCTAAGTAATTTGTTGTTTGTGTTGTTTATTAACGATATTGGCAAATGTCTTCCCGGTGGGATTCGGATCGCTAATAGCATTGTCAATGTTCTTCTGTATGCAGACGATCTTGTGATTCTTTCAGAGTCACCAGAAAATTTACAACTCATGATAAACCGTTTGTCAACATACTGCAACACATGGAGACTTACAATAAATGGTGAAAAATCAAAAGTCATGGTTTTCACAAGATCTTCTAAAAGTTTAGTTAGAGATAGTTGGTTCTGCAATGGTCATCGCCTTGAAATCGCTAAAGATTATAACTATTTAGGAGTCAAGTTGAACCCAACGATGGATTTCAAAAATCATCTAATTGAAAAAGCGAGGTCTTCTCAGAGTTTGCTGAATATAGCATGGAGAAATATTTTCTCAAACCAAAATGTATTGTTGTCAGCCAAATACAAAATTTTCGAATGTGTTGTAAGAACATCTCTTTGCCATGCTGCACAAGTTTGGGGAATGGATGAATTTGAAGTAGTAGACAAACTCCAAAGGAACTTCATTAAAAAACTTTTTAATCTGCCGAATGGAACTCCTAACTACGCAATTTATTTGGAAACGGGACTTTCAAAACTGTTTACCAGCACCCTTAAGCTTTAGGCGGACTACATCTATAAAGTTGCTTCCCATTCAGATGCTCGTTTGACAAAGAAAATGCTCATGTATGAAATTCGAAATAAGGACTGGTGGATCATTAAGTGGCAGAATATCGGAGCCAGTGTTGCCGCAAGCTGAAATAAAAAGTCGCTGGACCAACCTCCAAAAGTCGCTAGATTCGCTGAAATTCGGGGGACAAAAAGTCACTAGAAGTCTCTAGACAAAAATTGGTACATAAGTGTTAAAAAAATTTCTCTTTGAATAACTTTTTATTTTTGTTAAAAAATTTGAAGTAAATTAACAAAAAACTTAGGTCTATAATAAATTTGAAACAGATGAATTGCTTAAATCAGACTACTTCGCTCACTCGCACTTACATTATGCATTATGTTTTTATGTGTGTGTGGTGAAATTTAGTATCCAATAATTGGAAATAGGAAATGTCAAATAATTTAAATGCCTGGAATGTAAAACCACCAGGGCCACTACATAAAAAAAATACTATTTGCGTGTCACAACTCAAAAAATGCTTACCTTCAAAAGTCGCTAGAAATAATCTAGCGACATCTAAATATTTTTTGTCGCGGAAGAAATTGAAATGTCGCTAGATCTAGCGACAAAGTCGATAGAATGGCAACCCTGATCGGAGCTACTTGTGGAGAAAGTATTTAATTTGATTTAATGTCGAATTCCTTACAGTCAAAAAAATTTGAATTTTTCTGAACAAATCGAATTTTTTCTAAACAAAATCGACTTTTATGCTGTCAAACAAATCTTGCGTTTTTAGCTAGATTTCACATCAAATCGCACACACACTATCAAGATTTGACATTTCTCATGCATCAAGATGGAATTAAATGTTCTCATTACAATTTTGTAACGAAGTTAAAAAAGAAAATAAATGTTTAAGTGTTCTTAATTGTTTAATATTTCAGTGATTGATGAAAAAAAGTAAAGATAATTGTGCGTATCTTCAAGAAACAAAAAATCCCATTAAAATAACATACAATTCGCGAGGAAATCACGTTGCAAAATTATTTTTCTTCGTCCTCTAGTGAAATATTCAGAATAGGTCCTCGCTGCTGTGTGTGGATTAATTTTGGATTGTAATTTTTTTACTTGATTACGCGCACAATTGTTTTTGATGTTTTTCAATTATCAGACGAAATATATTTGTTTTTAAATTATCAAAACAACGCGAAAATAAAATACACTTTAATATTTGCTTTGCGCGCACTACTTCTTAGTTTTTGTGCGACAACAAAATTCCTGTCAAATTGCACTCACACAATCACAAAAAAAAATCGACCTTTTTATGAATTCCTTACAAAAAGAAAAAAAATTTTAATGAAATCGACTTCAAATGGTTGTAAGGAATTCGACATAAGTAACTTTGTTCAACTCAAAGAGCAGCTTTACAACATAATTCAGAAGCACGAGGAGTTTGTTCGAGGATCATTAGTTAAAGCAG
This sequence comes from Melangyna quadrimaculata, assembly GCA_949320155.1. NCBI lineage: Eukaryota > Metazoa > Arthropoda > Insecta > Diptera > Syrphidae > Melangyna > Melangyna quadrimaculata. Next base: position 52,363,006 of record OX439485.1, on the reverse strand, counting down.
CTTTCCAGTCTGATAGCAGAATTATTTATTCTCAACTCAATCATAACCTGTTAAATAACATTTACTTTCATGATACGTTGAATTATAAATAAATCTCACTAATATTCAAGACCAGATGTGAACTCCTGGCCTTAAATGGCAGTCCCTACAACGGTAAATTTCATCAATTCTGTATCCTCTGCAATATTCGAGCAAAAGAAGACTGCTTCCATTTTAAAGCATATGGCCAGTATTTAAACATCAAAGACTAAAATATTTCGGGGAAATCAATTTTACCATTAATGAAACAATAGAATTATTAAATGGTTTGAATTGGAAATTATTGTACTGTTTTTTAAACTCAATTTATAAGTATAGAAACTTATTAATGACTGAATTCATATAATGTTAATACAAATCGCTTAATATACTTTTTTGCCAATCGAGCTGACGGCTAAGCCAAAGCTTTAGATTCATTATGTATTCAAAACTTTAAATTGATATATTGTTAAATAAAATTAATTACTTACTTACATAAGATATCACAAGTAAAAAAAGTTTATAGACATGCAAAATAATATTTTGTATGGAAAAATGTTGTTTTGTTTTAATTACACCTTTTTATTTTAAAATTAACGACAAAAAACATAAAGAATTTAATTGTCTACAAAATGGTCTCACTGAACCCCCCACCACATCAATAGAAAAAAATGGACTCAATAGTCAATGGACTTTTAATTTTTCCTTAAAAGTGTTTCCTCGTGATAAGACTTGCAGTCTACAAAGCTTTTGCTCCGTCATATTAACATTGAAGGTTTTTTATTTTTCTTTAATTTTGTTGTAAAAACTTAATGTTCTTAGTTTGTACGTAAATATGAAGATGAATACGAAATGTTTGCAGAATTTATATGATTGATTTAACCAGATGCATTGGTTTGGAACCTTAACAATTTTGGTCCACCTCCATTTTAACCTGCATATTAAGTTTTGCTGTTTAACAAATTTAGACGTTAAAAGCTTCATAATCTGCATGTCAATCACTAGTTTTTTTATCTGAATGCGGTTTTCTTCAGATCAAAAAGTAGCTTTGATAGAATGGAGGTAACTACGTATGCCTATGTACATATGTACATTATACCCTGAAGTTAGTATTTTTCTGTAGGAGATATTAGGTGTGTTTTTTGGCAGAGCTGTCGCCAGTGCAGTAGAATTTTACACGTATTACAAATACAATTCCGTACTGCCGATAAAAGTAGCAGTAAAATCCTACTGCGGATAAAATTTTGACTTTTATTCGAGTCTCGAATTAGATAGTGTTTGTTTTGTTTTAGAAATTGGTACGATTGGTAGTTAAATTGAGTCTCGATGGATGTGTTCATGGAGAAGTTATAATTCCTAATTTCCATTGGACAAAAAAATCGATTTTTTTTTAGTTGGCCAGTTTATATTAATAAGATCTCAGAGAACTCCCTATTTTTATAAATATTAAACTATTAAAAAGTGAGAATGATTTTTTTGCACTCTTTGATCAGTTATTTTCTGACGCACGTCTAAAATCCCACCTATCTCTGCAGTTTTGTATACACCCTTTACTCCTTTCACCCTTTTCAGCACTTTTTGAGATTTCATGTTCTACATGCAACCAAACTAACAGGAAACGAAAAAGCAACGAGATTTAAAACGCTGTCGACAGTATTTTTATAAGAAAAAAGCTGCATTTTTGTCGCTTCGGTGTCATAGAAAGCTGTGTAATGTCTTCCAAACATACCCGTTTTTGTAACAGCGACATAAGGTCTTTTAGATGTCTTATTTTAGTTATCCAGCGTTTTATGAGTGGTGCATACTAACGCGACAAGAAAATAAAGCGTTTTCTTAAAAAGGGATTTCTCGACAGGGTTCTTATAAGAAAAACGCATCACGTTTTGTTTTCGCAGCGAATATTTCGCATTAGTCTTAATTCTTCGTGTACAAATCGCTTAATTACCCCGTTTACATGCAGGTCTGAACTAGACTTCAACCCGACCACTCGATTTAACATGTAAACGTGGATTTAAAAGTGATCAAAGTCTGTCCCGGTCTACATTGGACGATTTTTCCAGTGCCGATCTTTTGTTCGTTGGTGAAGGGACGTGAGGGATAGGGATCAAATCGTTTGTACTACAAAACTCGAACGATTTTTCCAGTCTGTTTATGTTCTCTTTCACCTTCTTTCCAGTTTTTTGTGTTTGTTCGGTGTCAGTGTGCCGTTCATTTGATGGTGTGAGTGACTATCAATGAAAAACGAAGAGCACAGCAATAAAAAGAAGACAAGAAGAAGACAAGGAAAATATCTTATGATAAAAATCGGTCTGTGTGTACATTTCACAAGATTTCTGGAAAAATCGGGCAATGTAGATCGGGACTCTGCGAACACATCCCTTGACTTTTTTTTGTTTTGATCTTAACAGAAGAAAAGTAAGCAAAACTCAAAAGAAATTTCAAACAAATGGCAGCTTAATAAATGGAAACTAAAAAAAGCTAAATAATAATTGATTTAAAATCGTAAAAACAATAATGAAACCAACATACATTTAAAGAAACAACATTTTTATCGAATTCAAAATTTTGATACCCTCACGACCCGGCAAAATAAGTTCTTGGTTATTTTTTTTTATTCAATTAGGTATTTGACAACTAACCAAGAATACGAACCTTAGAAAAAAAAACCCACAACTGCGGATAGTGCGAAACGTTTTTTTGGTAAATCGTACTGTACTGCTGATAGCGTTACCAAAAAAACAAACCTATTAACTTCATCACATCACTAAATTAAATGCTAACTTTAATCTGATAACACTAATTTAACGATATTACAAGAAAATAATATGTTGTGAAACATTTTGATTTCTTGTTGTTGTTGAATTGTATAAAAGGACATCACAATTTGTCGTGCCTATAAATTATTCATTTTGTCGGCATTAATGTTTTATTATTTAATATTTGGTAATCATAAATTATTAACCATTATACATTTATGGTAGCGCAGATATGTATTGTTTATGACAACAAAACGGAAGTTCCACGGATAGACGAACAGTTAAGGTATGGTACCAAATTATTTTAATTGGTAGTGAAGGTGAATAACTTTTATGTGTTACAAGTTAGTGTTGAGTCTAGGTTACTATTTGAAGAATGGACATGAAAATTGGGGTGCATGGTTATTCAGTATTCACATTACGATTTTCTAAAGAGTCAATTTAAATTATGATGTCAATTATGAATTGTGTTAACTTTTTTTTGGGGAGCTTTATACTTAATTGTACAATCATTTGGGGTAAATTGTTTTTTCTTAATATGAAAGTTTTAACAAATCAATTATAATTTATAAAATAAGCATAAACCACAGCAATATAGAGCACAAAATGTGCAGTTCAAAAACTAAGACAAAACTGAATTTCGGGGGAGGACTGTGGTTTGACGCAAAATTCAACATTTTCCGAAAATTTTCGAAGTAAGTTTAAGACGAATTTTACACAACTTACAGTGGCTTACCAGCGATTTCTAAAATTAGAATTTCCAACCTTTCATTCTTCAGGCCTTTAAAACTATGGATACTTTATTCCTTAATATATTTTAATATTACCTTTAAAAAATAAATTTACTTAAATTATTTTAAATAATTAAGGAGCAAATAAATGTCTACCTGCATAATCTGCTGGCTATCTATTTATGTTTATTTAATGCAAAATCAATCAAAATGTAAATCACACATTTTTTATTGTTTTTGATTTGGTTAAATATCACTATATCAGCATTACCATCTCTTGCTGTGTTAATTTAATTAAAGAGATTGGTATAATTCATTTCAATCAAATCATTATGGCTCGCTTTAAAAATAAATTTGTTCCAAATAAATACATACATATACATACATATGAACATACCACCTAAATTATTTTTTTTTTCAAAGTGTTCAATCTTTCCATGTCCAAGGCATATAAATAATGTGCTAATTTGATTTGATCAAATCAAATAAACGACACGGTTTTGTAAAACAAAAATAACAAACAAAAAATATTTATCGATAAGAAACTGGAGCCTGCTTTAAAAATTGACAATTAAGAAGATGAATGAAAACTTAATAAAATTGGCACTTGGGATTGAATGCTAATTTTGAGTTTTATTACTTATTTATGTTAACTTAATTTATAAAAGATTGAAGATAATGTTCGTCCCCCAGAAAGGAATATACAACACGGTAAGCTCCGCCTTCTCTTCATTTTGTTTTTTTTTTTTTTTGTATCAGAAAAAAACAGATAATTGTATATTAATATGCATAAATGTATATATGTATGTAACTTGGGCGCCTATCACTTTAATAATTTTGTCATTTGGTTTTAACCAGCTGAAAGAAGGTACCATTCCATCATGAAAAATGGTCACAAGAATTTATATGGAGAACAACAAAACCTAAACAAAAATTATAAAATTCCTGTGTTTGGGTAATTTGTTTTAAAGGTTTTGATGATTTTTTTCATTTTATGGAAATACCACCCTCAATAAATAAAAATCCCAAACCAAATTTTAAAAAAGGCTTAAACAAAAATAAAAAAAAATTAAGTTTAATTACACCAGTTTGATTTGATTTGAAAAAAAAAAACACGTGTGATTCTTTTGTGCGATTATTTAATCAGATTGTTGGAAGTTTTAAAGTATCTCTATGTGGAATAGACCTAAAAAAATGTCATGCGATTTTGGTTGAATAACCCTAAGCAAAAATCGTACGGCTATCTAATGTTATTAACATAATGGTTCTTTGAAAGTTTGAAATACTCATAATTTTGTGCAAATAAAAACCCGATTGGGAAATAAACCCGAATGCCCACAAATCTGGAATCACGATAATTCCAAAATCTTGTATTCCAAAACATTGAATACGGTTTTTTTCAGTATATACGTACATATACATATATACATGTTCAATACATCTGCTTTATTTGTTTTCAAAATGAAAATTTATGTGTGCTAAGCACTAGAAATTTTAATTCTGATGGTGAAGCAAAACAATTAAGTTAGGTACCCTAAATTAACCACTCCTTTTACTCGTTTTTGTGGGTAAAAGGATAGTTTCTCACAAACTGTCAATTTTTTTCAGAGGAATGACAGGGTAAGATATGTAGATAGAAAGATTTTTTATTGATTTCAATTTAAATTAATTAACAATTACCTAGTTTAATGCATTCATTTTAATGCATGACTTAAAGCCGTCTGCGCGAATGACAGGTTTAAAATATTGTATCTTATAAAAAAAGTTTTTTGTAGAATTGTAAATCTTAACATCCATATTATTCAATTTTCTTAAAACTCGAAACAAAACTAGTTTTTGTCAAAACTAGTTTTTTTTTCGAGTTTTAAAAAAATGTATCAAAACTAGTTTTGAAAAAAAATCGGTATTACTCATTTTGAGAGGTAAAACTAGTTTAGGTTTAAAAACGATTTTCCAGTTTTGATCATAAAACTAGTTTTGTCAATGAAGTTTGATTTTATTTGTCAGAAATAAATATTTAAAAGTCAAATAAATGATTTTCTCTATAATTTCCAACTTTTTGTTTGACGAAATAGCTGTGTTGTTGGTTATTGGGTAGGTTCAGAGAACTTAGAGGACTTGCAAGTAAGGCAAATTTTTAGACTGTGATTGGTCAGCTGTCGAAAAATTGTTTCAAATGAAGGGAACTTTCGACAGCTGGCCAATCACAGTCTATAATTTTGCCTTACTTGCAAGGTCTCTGAACCTTCCTATTGAAAAGGGGAATGTGTTATGTCACCTAGATGGACTGCGTAGTTGTGCTGAAAAAAAATGGGAGAGAGGGATATTGTACGAGGACAAATTAAACTTTCTAGCGTGTTTGGTGAAAATTTACATGCATGGAATAACCGCATCGACAATTTTTATTATTAGGTTTCAGCGTCTTGTAGGCCCTTTTGTGTGTGCAATATGGTGCATTTGTGCATCGTTTCGAATCCACTATTCCCAAAATTGGTCAATACCTAACATTTCAATTTGTATTCATTACATCTATGTTACCAAAGTGCTAAATATTCAATTAAGAAATATTTCCTTAGATTGTTTTACTAGTTGTTATGGTTTGGTAACAGTGCATTTTTAGGATGCATCACACAGATGTACTTTTTGTACGTTCGTCCGAGACATTTGGAACTGTCAATCCACTTAGAAGACGCTGCAATGTCATATTTTCTACAAAAGAGCTTAAAATTAAACTATGAAATAAAAGTCTAGGGTTGTTATACCAATTATAAGGCCTTTGGAAAAAGTGCATTTTTGTGATGCATCTTAAAATGCACTTTTTCCAAAGCCCTAATAATTGGTATTACAACCTAAAAAATCATTTAATAATTTAATGCTGAGCTCCTTTGTACCAAATATGCCATTAGAACGTCTTGTAAGTGGATTGACAATTGGAACATTTGTTGAACGAACATACCTATAGGTTATGTTTCTGCATAGACACGTTTAAATGCATTATTTGAGCCTTGGAAAAAAAGATAATTTTTGTGATGCATCCTAAAATTGCACTTCTATGAAATTAAATCAATTGGCAAAATAATCGCAAAGAACAATAATTCCTAATTTATTTAATACCCTGATAATATGATGTCGCAGCGTCAAGAAATCCTCACGCCTTCACTGTATATATGGTATTGCATTTTGCCTTCAATGTTATTAAATGTGCTTGTATCATATTTCATGATTTTCCGTCATCGATTTCTTGATTTTATTTTCTGATGAAAATTACGAAAAAGCGTCAAAACTAGTTTTGAAGTCCTTAAAACTAGATATTTTCAGTTTTATGAATTTCTAGTTTTATGCAAAACTAGTTTTAAGATTTCGAGTTTTAGATGTCAAATTGTTCTTCAATAATACCGATTTATTCAAAACTTGAAACTAGAAACCCCTATAAAACTAGTTTTGCTGTAAAACTAGTTTTGAAATATATCAATAATATGGCTGTAATTGTTTGCCTTGACATTTTTTTCGAAAATAAAATCAATATAAAAATCTATGTACTTGTTGTTAAAATTTATCGAAGTGACTGTCTAATTTAACTGGGTGATACTGTGTTTCCACCAAAGCGAAGTTTTGTCTCAGTTAAGGCATAATAATTCTGTATGCTGATTCCACCGAAAAAAAGATTAAAAAGAGGATTTTATTTGACAGAACATTCAAAAATGCAAATAGTGTTTCAAATTTTGATATGAAGTGCAAGTCAGACAGACAGTTATTTTTTTAACATTTCTAAATATCTGTCATGTCAACCAAAGAAAATGGCGTTTTAATAGGTCAGTTCCACGTGTGTTCTCCGAAAAAAAATATGTTTGATTTGACAAACCAATGTTTTCTAGAAGATTTAAATGAGATTTATTTTAAATCTTCATTTGAGAAGATTCAAATTTGTATGTTAAATATTCGTGATTTGAAATTTTTTGATAAATCTCGGTTTAAAGCCAGTTAAAAACGTAGTCTCAAATTTGGTTTGAAGCATTTTAATATGAATCCCTAGAAGAAAAATTCAATTTTTCTTTTAGCTCATCCATGTAGAACACGTAGCTGTTATTTAAAATGATTTCGGTTGTGTACCAAGTTTTCTCGAAAACAGCTCTAACGATTTTGATCAAAATTCGTACAGAAAATATCTAGAACAGTTTCAATAATTTTGTATGCCAACGGAAATAAAGTTTTCAGATTTCTTTTAGCAAACTGCCTTTTTTTGGCATATTCCCGAATCATCTCGTCAATGGCTGGGTTGATTTTGTAACAATTTTGTGTCCTAGTACTTCCAAGTAAGTAAAAAAAAACATTTAGAATTCGTATACAATTTTTTTTTACGAACAGTTTTTTTATATAAAATAACTTGCAACTTACAATATTTTAACTTGTTTTAAATATTTCCTCGTTAGCGTTTAAAATTATTATCGAACCATTAATACACTGTCATTTGTCTAGGTCCATTCTAATTGTTTACTTCAAGAGCAATTTTGTGCTATCCAGTCGTACATTTTATTTTATATATTTTGATTTTTGGACAAGTTTGATCAGATCCAGGAGTTAAGACAAATATTCTTTTAATATTTTTATCATCCTTTATAGTGCCAGAAAGTTGTTTAATTAAATCCCATTTGCTGAAACGAAACTTAAATATTTAAGTCCATCATAAGAACTTTTGTGGCACTTTATACTCGGGAAAGAGTAGAACATAAGCGTATGTGTTGCACTTAAAAATGTATGTTTCGAATCAGCCAACGGGGCTAAATAATCAGTTTTTGTAAGATCTACAGTGTGATTCGCATAGAGTCTAACAATACTGCCGTCCTAAGTAAAAAAGGGTCATCGCCATTTTTGTTGTTTTGAGATAAATGCGTTTTACTGTTTTTGGTTCCTTTGAAAACCATACGGGAATGGATTTATACCCATTTTCATACGTGATTTTGAACCATTTGCAGTTGGAAATATGATTTTTTTTTCACATAAAAATAAGACACTGTTTAACGATTTCAAATTTCAAACTCAATTTGTGATTTTTGGCGCTTTTGCCCTTTTTACTTAGGACGGCAGAATAATACTTGGACGAATTGGTTGATACTTGACAAGAACAAAAAAGGCTTTTTCGTTATTTTAATTTTCTCAAAAATCAAATCACATAAAACCACTTAGTTTTTTTTTTAGTTCGACTAAAAATCTGGGAAACTAAAAATAGTATGTACTAAATTACTGCCTTGAACCAATTCATTGTTTTTAGGTTCAACTCACACCTAAAACAAATATTTACTAAGCCAGGTAAACGTTTACTGGGTTGCACTTTCCCTTCACAATAACGAGACCATATATTTGACAGCAAAAATTTAAAGAAAACAAATTGTGAAATCTTCTTGAAACCATTTTGAAAGGACCAGTCTAATGTACATGCCCCAGATTTTCTATAGAGTGCGTCGTATGTGAATCACTAAATACCAATTATACAGAATTATCGACTATAAGAAGGTAAAATAAAAATCTTAAACAAAATAAAGAATTTTTTGTTCATCATTTGGGTCTAACTTAGGTCCATCCAAAATTAACTTATTTTAAGACCACCCTAATATGTTTATATGCTATGTATAGAATCAGGGGCAAATTTTGTCAACAAATTATGCATCTAATCTATTAAAGTAACTTCATTTTACGAAAGTTATCGTAATTTGTCGTGGAACTTATTGAAAATTCCTCTTACACTTATTACCAACTACCAACATCCAACAAAGGTATCAGTTTTCACTTTTTAAGACATTTCAGTACCTACGTAAAATGTGTTTGTTTGTTTGAAAATTTAATTGAAAACCAATGAAATCTATGTATTTCTTTGATTGTAAAATAACATTTATTGTTTTATTGTAACCATCATTAATGTCATATTTATCATCATTGTGAAAATGAAAAACCTAAATCCCTTGTCATCGATTTAACCAAAACCAATATGACCTTATTGTGTAGATACCAACAAACAAATAACGATAAAAGTTGTGTAAATGTTTCCTTAATCAATAAAACCTACAATCTCGTCAATTTATTATTCATTAAATTAATGCCCACCCACCTAAGACATCATCGAAGAATTTCTACAAAGCGTTACACCTTTGTTAGTAGATTTCAAACGAAAAACCCACTTAATGTTTGTATTTTATTAGCCCACAAAGCAGTCACCTGAACGCATTGTTATTCAAAAGATTCAAAAAATTATACCTACTTTCTAAAAAAACTAAACAAATAACTAAAAAAAAAAGTAAAAGAAGAACACATTCGCATGTTTTGTATGGAAGTTCCTAACCTACCACCAAAAGTATTTTCTAGAGCATCAGACGACATGAACTTTCATAAATCACAATCACATTGGGCATTGCTGTGGCACGGGTTTCGGAACGGAACGGTACAGTACAAATGCATCCGGAGCAAAGAAGAAGATCTCTATAGCATCAATTTCAATAAATAGTCTGGTGGCTGTGACTGACGCTGTGATGGCTCGGTGGCGGCGCACGCTAGTGAAATCTATGCAGTTGTTGAAAAAAAATTATTGCAAATATGGAAAAGGGACAAGGTTGCCAAGCCAATATTATTTTGCCTAGTTGTTAGTTTATTCAAGGAAAAGTATATTCCCCGAATTCCGTTGTGGGAGATTTCTTATTCAATTCTTAAATTTTTCAGATTATTCCGCTATGTTGTGAACATATTTATAAATGTTTGTATTTCCTTTCCTTTAATTTAATTTAGTTCAATTTTATTTATTTTATTTTACGTTTTTTTTTATTTTAGTTTATTTTATTTTATTTTCTTTTATTTTATTTAATTTTCTTTAATTTTATTTTATTTTATTTTTTTTTTTATTATTTTATATACACGTACAAAATAACGTGGTACGTGAATAATAAGCTCTTTTATTATAATAATAATTTATAATTTTTTAAACTTAAATTATTCAATTTTTGAGACTTGAAACTTCACTTAATTCTGATTAAAAAAAAAAAAAAACATAGAAATTGTGCATCCGAATAAATAAATTGGCAACACTGAATTTGATGTTGTGGAGGAGTCATCTCATGATATTGATGCCATCTTCATCTTCATCTCATCGTCTTTGTAAATGCAGCAGAACAATGAGTGGATACGTAGGTGTCAAATGGTTTCTTGTGTTTTTGTTTCTTTTTAAATTGGAAATGAATATTTTAAACAAGAGGTAACGATGATACTCTTGTTCTTTTTTTTTTTTTTTTTTTTGTTCCATCATCCGACGCATAATTTTTTTTTAATGGCGGAAATACAAAAATATACATATAAAAAAGATTCCTTTGCAACGATAGAAAAGATTTTATTTTATGCATGAAGTGATTTTAGATAATAAAGTTTTTATGAGTCTTTTTTGTATTAATAAAAATATAGAGAGGAATGCAAACGGAAGACTTATAAACGTGTCTTATTTTTTCTCTTTAAATCGAACAATAGAATTTTATTAAAAAGCCTTACATTTTTGTATTAATGTGCATATCCATAGATACTTAATTAATATTTAATTATATTTAAGCAATATTTAAAAGTTTCCTAAATAATTTATAAATATTTATCTTTATAATTATGGAAACTGGTTTTAATAGTTCTAAGTTAAATAAAACATAGTAAGCATAGGTAAATGTAGGTACCTGTAAGATAACAAAAAAAATCAATTATTTGAGGTAAGAACTAAATAACTCTTTAAACCCCTCTCCTCAAAAAATTATTTCAGAAAAACTAAAATAAAAATAAAATTAAAAAAAAGTTAATATTTTTACTGATGCAGAGACAAAGCCTTAAAATCTCCTAATCAAATTCATAATCTAGAACAAGAATTATTTTTGTCATAAATGGAAAAGCAGACTACTTTGTATGTTTATGTTAAATCGGGCTTTTTTGGACACTTCCTTCTATATGCAAATAAAATTTTTTTTATTTCATACTTTTTCCCTACGTTTCGTCGTAATTTCTCAACTTCAGGTGTAGTTTATTAAATCTGTAGAAACTTAAGACTACTTTAAAAAGGTTTCTTTGAGGTAACTGTGAACATGCAGCAACAGCCCCGCAAGCGATCAGATCCGTCTTCGGTGATCAAACTTTAGACAGTGATAAATGATTTGAAAAGCATCAAACGCTTCACATTGTTTTTACTTTGTAAGTAATAATTAAAAGATTATTATTTTGAAATAACACAATAACACTTATAATAAATGTTTTAAAGTTCTTTAAAAAAAAATAATATTTTAATTATAAAATTAACAACACGTTATAGGACGGGAGGCGACCGTAGATTTACCTATCTCATCGCGGCTTCAGAAAAGAATGATGCCAATTCATAGCTTTAGTCTTAACATTCACAAAACCACTGGTCGGACAAGGTTTTTCAGGTGCCAATGGGTAGAAATCGCACTTTTTCGGTTGCATTTTTGGTTTAGGGTACCTAAACCATGATGAATTTTTATAAATGAAAGCTTTGACTGCCCTCTTTACAAAACCAGTGGTCGGACAAACTTTTGTTGGTTGTTGCGGCGAGTCCGACCACTTTTGTGAAAATTGCTATTTACTTAACCTTTGCATTTAAAATGCATTTAAGTGGTAAAAACGTTTTTCTATGCTATATGAAATAGTATTGCATAGTTGTCCAGCTGTTAAACGCAATGGACAAAAAATACATAGCTGTTTTTACAAAAGTGGTCGGACTCGCCACAACGACCAACAAAAGTCTGTTAGAGGGCAGTCTAAGCTTCCATTTGATACCCCATTTATAAAAATTCATCATGGTTTAGGTACCCTTAGCCAAAAATACAACCGAAAAAGTGCGTTTTCTACCCATTGGCACCTGAAAAACCTTGTCGAAATAGTGGTTTTGTTAATGTTAAGACTAAAGCTATGAATTGGCATCATTTTTTTCTGAAGCTGCGATGAGATAGGTAAACCTACGGTCGCCTCCCGTACTATTACTTCTTAAGTCAATGGAAGGAAACGCAGTGTAATACTCTTCGTAAAAACATTGAATCTCAATGAATGGTGTCCAGCGCCCTTTTTACTTGAGGAAGCCTTTTTTCTATTCTAAACACTCACATGATGTAAAAGTCGAAGTCAAAATTGAAAAAAAAAAACTATAGAATTATATTTGGGTCTTTTTCTTTTCCAAAAAAGGCCATTCCTCTTACTTAGAGCCAAAATGCTATACAGTCAAAATTCTGTTTTGAAAATATTATTTCAGAAAACCGAAATTCAAAGTTTTGGTTTCAGAAAATTCTGTTTTTAAAAATAATGCTTATCAATCGCATTTGAAAAAAAAAATCTAAAATTTTTACGCACACACAAAGCGGTTGATGTACATTCGGGTTCTTTCTTTTTATCCGAACTAGATTTACAAGCGTACAATACGTTGGACATTATAAGGAGGGAGATTGGGAGAATTGGTGGAAGCTAACTCAATTGGTTATTGTTTCACTTCTAAAATTAATATGAAGGAGAGAAAGCTATGCAGTATAACTGCGGGCATGTTACCGTACGAAATCCCTTTTCATTAGAAATTGGAAATATTGCTAAATATTAAAGTATTAAAAATAAAAATAAAAAAGTACGTATACGCCAAGTGTGTCATGTACGGTACGTTACATCTTATATCGATTGAAGAAATATTAATGACCTAGCCTCGAAAGTAAAGCATTTTATAAACACAACAAAAAATTAGGTGCGTTCATAAATATGATTTACATAATATGATATCTCACTCAGAGACCTAAAAAAAACTCTCACCATGTTCTGTAACTATCGAAACGCGATTAGTTAGGGATAAAAGTGTTAAGTCACGTTGTTTATGCAAAAAAAAAATAATTAGGACAAAATTTATTTTAGAACACATAAGGTCGCAGCCAAGCTGAAGACAGCGGGGCTTTTGTAAAATTAAATAAAGCTAAACAAATTCAACTATATCTTTTAATTTAACTGTTTCTTTTCTGTCCGACACTCACTCTTCTCGCTGTAATAAGCGAAAGCACGGTGAGCGCGCGTAACATTAACTCCACTTAAAACCAAAGTTATTTTAATATTTTATATTCAAATTTCTTTTTCTTTATTAATTAGGACGTCTTCATTTAATCAAAGATAAGGAAAGCTTCTTTTCGTAAACTATTAAGGAAGAATTGTAAAGGTTCTCCCCAACAAATCGTTGACGACGACAAAACTAGATCAACATCGAGGGCGTAAATCAAGAAACCGACATTATAGGGGCACTTGGTAAATGTTTTTTTTTGTATTCGCTCATTTTCGCCCGACCACTTCCGTAAGCCTACGACTATTGTAGTTCCATCGTGTATCTTTCATTTTTTATTTTTACCGTTGCGAGACTTCGGCTCCGTTTTCGCATTGGTTCGGTTGAGGTTCTTCATTGAAAAATTAGTTCGAAATCTAAACACGTCTAATGTGTCACACACCAAATCAATCAAGTTAACGAACAGCCGATTCAATTACACAGCATTTAACTAAATTAATAAAAATGTCGTTCATGCAAACTTGTGTGTAAACTTATCATTTTAAAAATTTGTAAACTTACGACGTTGCATGAATACCCTTATTATATAAAAGCTATGGACACAAATATAAAGTACAAAAATGGACACGACTGGATCGCACAAACTTGCTCTCGTAGCTAACAACCGTAACGTAGCTTGAAGTTGACAATGTGCATATGTATTGGTTCCATAACATTAAGATATGATTAAAAAAAAGTTTTTAAAAATACAGGACCTCTTACATAAAAATTACTATATATTTGTTATTTTAATAGCTAAACCAGATAGAGCTTAAAAAAGTATGCCATGATTTGTTTGATAATTATGAATTTATGAAAAGAAAATTTCAAAAATCGTTAGAGCGGTTTTCTTAAAAATTAATTTTTTATATATAAAAATTCTTGAACATTTTTAAAAATAAAATTTGGTGTGCCAAGAAATAAAATACAATTTTACATTATAATTAAAAAAATATTTATTGACCCGTTTTCAAGATATTGAATTTTCAAATAAAAAATTCCAATATTTTTTTTAAAAACCCAAAAATTATTTTTTCGAAAAATTGTATTTTCAAAATTGTTTAAATTATAAAGGACCTCTTATGTAAAAAATTTGGTGGAAATCGATGTGGCGTTAACGAGAAATTTGAAAACCAAAAAATCGGTTCTATGACAGGTACCGTTTATAACCATTATAAAAAAAAACTTCCACCAAAGTAATAATTGTAGTAATTATAGTAGCTCGTAATTTTTTTTCAAAATCCTTAGAGCCGTTTTTGAAATAAATATATTTTTATATATTGGTTACATGGCAGGTACCCTTATTTTTTGAGCTTAACAAAAAATTTTAATTTCCCCTCTAGGGAATTTCATAAGGACCTTAAGTCCAAAGTTTGAAGAAAAGCGCTTCAGTGGTTTAGGCTGCAGGTCGAGGTACATACCTTCAGACAGATGGACAGACAAACAGAATTACGAGACACACTTTTTTCGCGTTTATAGTAATAATTTATTTAATTTTTTTTAATGCTATCATAATATTTTGGAACCAATGGCTATGAACTAGTATATCATCAATTTCTAGCTACGTTAAAGTTTTTAGCTACGAGAGCAAGTTTGTGCGATCCAGTCGTGCCCATTATTGATTTGTTTAATTTTTCGTTAACAGCTTCACTGATTTTGATAAATTTATTTTATTCGGAAGGCCCTGCAGAAACTTTTGTTTTAAATATTTGTTTGATCTTTAAATATAAATTTTTATTTTTTTTTGAGTATTCAATGACTTGTAGTAGCCCGTAGCGTAATGGTTAGTGCGTTCGACTGTCACGCCGGAGGTCTGGGATCGCTTCCCAGCCTCGTCCACCTAAAAACATTTTTTTTAGAGCTACTGCCTCTTGCGAGGAATTGACAAATCCTCCAAGAGTATCACTTGCCACGAATAAGTGCTTCTCGTCTAGCCGTTCGGATTCGGCATAAAATTGTAGGTCCCTCCAATTCCTGTCGAAAGGCGCACACAGGAATGGTTTGCGAGTTGTTAGTCACTAGGCCCTGGTTCTTCATGAGCCGTTGTGCCACCCGATTTATTTTTTATAATGACTTGAAAACGGGTTAGTAAATTTTTTTTTTTAAACTTTTTAATAGTGAGTGAATTAATATTTAAAATTTTCATACCAAAGTTTGTTTTAGAAATGTTGAAGAATTTTTAATAAGAATAAGAAATTTTTAATAAAGACGCTCTAATTTTTTAATTTTTATTAATTAATTTTATTAAACAAATCTAGATGGCATACTTTACTATGAGCTCGAGTTATTTAAATAAAGAATTATTCTTAAATTGCTGGAGGTTTAAACTGATCGCAACAAAAATCGCCTGTTTTCAACATTTATTTAATTTTGCTTAATTTTTTTAAGCGTATTATATCTTCTATATGTATGTTATACATATAACATTTAACCATAGAGGAACTTGTTGCTGTAACAACAAACAAACAAACAAATAAAGTAAAAATGGAATTTCACAAAATTGAATTTGAATAACTGGCAAAGAGTTTGAAAATGATATTTCACTAAACGCACAATGCACATTACATTAACATGATATACACCACATGCCTTTGTCGTCATCATTTCGCCAAGAAATCCAAATCATATGATATCTCTTTACCTATGTATAGAAATGTGTACCTCTCTATAAAGCTGCGTGCGTCGCGTCGGTCGTTGATTTTCAATCGAGAAGGCGGAACGGAAATGTTGTAATATTATGCATTTCGAAAACAGAAATTCAAGTGGGTGTTGGAATATATATCAGCCCCAACCAGCCATTTTTGATAGACAACTCTGTAACTTTAAAGAAGAAATAAAAATAATAAAATTTATTTTTATGACTTGAGCCTTATAGAAAGTCCAGGTATTTTGTCAAACACAAAGTTTATGGGTTTTGTTTTTATTGTTCAAAGTGGATTTTTATTATAAGGGTTTTCATATAATTTAACATGAATACCTGTAACAAAGAAATCTCAATAAAACTTCATGCTAATGCATTGAGT
Organism: Melangyna quadrimaculata; assembly: GCA_949320155.1. Taxonomy (NCBI): domain Eukaryota; kingdom Metazoa; phylum Arthropoda; class Insecta; order Diptera; family Syrphidae; genus Melangyna; species Melangyna quadrimaculata. The sequence goes on along the minus strand of OX439485.1, from coordinate 52,346,388 downwards.
TGGCTAGGGTGTCAATTAAAATAAAAAACAAAAAAAACTAGACAACCTACAGACCCTTCCAATCAACTCGATAATCTCATTAATGTTACATTGATTTGATATCTTGAAGACGCGCTCTGGGCAAAAAAAAAAAAAAAAAACAAACACATAAATCCACCTCGGTGTCAGTTCAACCGAAATCTAAAGTACGAGTTAGTTTGGGTTTGAGTTTGCGGGTTTGGGCAGAAGAATAATGACACCCTCGCGAAATATATTCAAAAACATGTTATCGCTCTTTTGAGTCACAACCCAGCAACTCAGCTCTGGGACTTCGCGAGTCGCCTGCTATTGCTTTTTTATTTGTTTATTTATTTTATTGAGGCACAATGGAACTGTTGTCGTGGTCATCGTCATCTTCGCCGCATTACGTCGTCGTTTCCTTTGGAGTGTAGGTTTATCGTGATCCTACGTTCTTGATTCGGAGCTGTTTATGTCAAATTAAAATTTATACCCAAAAGGTGCCAATAAAAGTCATGAATTTCAGGAAACACAATTGTCGGTGAGAAGTGAGTATTATTTTATTTTTTTTTTATTTTTTCGGTTTTAGTGAAACAAGAAGTCTAAGTGGAAGAAGTAGTTTGGCCACTTTTCGCACGAACTGGACCATTCGTTGATGGGGGGACACAACAAAAAAAACTCATCAAATGAAATATCGCTGGAAGAAGAAACCTTATTTCATCCGAATTTAAATGCAAAAAGTGAGGGAAGAACTGAAAGAATTAGTGTGTGTGGGCCTGAGCTCATACACTCCGCTCCACTTGAATAGAAACAAACTTTTTCTTTACTGTCTGAGCGTGTAGCGCTTTGGTAAATGTATAAATTGACCTTTTGGTTTTAGTTCCTAAAAGAGTGATCTATTGCGAATAAGACTGCAGAGACAGAATAATTCAGGAAAATACCACTAGGTTATTTTTTACCACTTTTCTAATTACTTCATTTAAAACACTGTTTTTTTTTTTTGCGCCACTTGAATAGAAACATTCTCTTAAATAAGGAAACAAATTAAAAAAGTGCAGTAAAATTAGGTAGTTTTCTATTCGTAATCATATTTTAATAAGTTTGCTACCATCTTTATTTGAAATAACTTGAAAAATCCAGTTGGAGACTGAATCATGCAGTTATTTTATATAATTTAAAGAAATTGCACTTCATGCTTCTTTGATTGCAGCAATAATATCATATTGTCGGTCAGAATCGTAAACTTTACGAACCATCCATCCTCATACGTTTTCAATAATATTTAGGTCCGGAGAATACGGTGGCCATTGAAGTAAGTTAACATTTTTCTCCGATATGCAACTGTTAATGGTCCTTGCGTTGAGGATTGGCACGTTTTCTTGTTGAAATGTCCATGGTATTAGTCCAAAGACATCGGTAAAACTTAGGGAAAGCTTCTTGCAGTATTTCCTTGTAGGAGTTTGCCGTCATATTCAATGTGGGAAAGTCCAGAACAATTGTTTAAAACCAGAAAATCGCACCCCACGCCATTAAACCGCCTTCTCGGCTATGGTGGCGCTCCAGAAACCTGGGTTCCTCCCTTATAACATGAAAATAGTAATTATTTCCGTCCGAGCCATCATAATTGAATTTTTTCGTCAGAAAATACCACTTTTGTCCACTCTTCCTTCCACGTCATATTCTTCCTGCAAAAATCAATTATATTCTGTCTTCGTTTGGATTTAAAGGTGGTTTTTTCTTTAATTTTAGGCGCTTTAAATGTTGTGACCTACGAATAACACGTCTAATAGTGTTAAGACTCCCTGTAATACCACTCTTAGCCTTGATTTTAGCAAAAGAGCCGCTTTTATTTGAAGCCAGTCTAATTATCTTTCTTCGGTCTGCTTCTGTTGTGGCTCTTGAATGCCTACCTTACACATTTTTCCATAGTTTTCTTTATTTCTATGGTTCAACCAAACAATTTACACACTTCTACTTATTTTTTTGGAAATTGTGCGTAGGTGAAGCTTGTTTTCCGGGTGTACTTCAATTTTGGCTTTTTATGCAGGGTTTAATGGTTTTCCGCGGCCCACCTTTTCTTTGATCAAACAATTATTATTTTTAATCTACAATACTATTATTATAACAATATTTTGTCTTCTTACCGTTATCTATAGAGACAAAACGCACATTGTTTCTATTCAAGTGGCGCAAAAAAAAAAACAGTGTATTTTATTAACTCTAGAAAGATAACCCTATTGCATGTCCGATAAGAGTTACATGTAATTGTTACGTCAATTCGACGTAGTTTATCTTTCTAGGGTTAAGTAATTAGAAAAGTGGTAAATAAATAACCTTATGGTATTTTCCTGAATTATTCTGTCCCTACAGTTTCATTCGCAATAGATTCCTCTTTTAGGAACTAAAACCAAAAGGTGAATTTTGGAACTTACCAAAGCACTACACGCTCTGATAGTAAAAAAAAAGTTTGTTTCTATTCAAGTGGAGCAGAGTGTAAATGCTATTTGTATTTATTGCCAGTGCTGGATTTAACGATAAGCTAAAGAAGAAGAAGTTCTCTGGCCCTAACGTAGAAATTCATGCCTCGCTTGAGCCCGAGCTTTTCGCCGGAGAAAAAAACTACTTGATTAAATTTGTATGGAATCAGTCTAATTTTCATTTTCAATAAACTGAATATTTATGAAAAATTGATAGTTTACGCCTTAATACTTTTTTTTGATTTTTTCCAGATTCTATCACAAAATTTTGTTGCCAAACCTCAAATTCGAATTCAGCAATTAAGGCCCAACTATACTATAATGAATACTTATGCGCAGAGCGACTGGGATCGCTCTTGCTTATTTTTGATAATGTGAACGAAATGCAGCTGGACGTCATTATGTTTACTCAAATGAGATTATTTCCATTCGCACATTTGTTAAAGCACGCATAAACTAGCTGATGCCTATTATAGTTGGGCCCTTAGGCATAAATCTAGTCCGCTACTGCTTCATACAGACGGTATAAAGACGCAGACTGATTTAATAAAATGCAGGATCATCTCGATCGTTAAATCGATGAGAGTTGGAGTTACATACTCATTGACATCGACATGGGGATGTGTATAATTAATGCTGAAGGTAAATGGAACAATAATATACATACTAACCAAAAAAACAAAGGAACACAACTTTCTTTTCAAATGCTTGCTTTAAAGAAAAGTTATAAACAGATTAAAATGGTTTTAAAAAAAAAAATATTTTCATAAAAGCACTCAGTTTCAATATTTAAAAAGCTTCACCAAAGAGGAACCACAATAACCTTCAGAGAAATTGATTTGAACAATTTGCTTAAACTAACTTACATACAACAACTTACTGAATATGGTGATAGGCCGGGTCATGACTTTTCAGAATTTGGTAATTTGTTTATCCCGAAACATAACGGGATTCGAGTACTTTGGACCACTTTTTTGCTCAACCCGTCCATAATTGATTTTTTATTTTTTTTATTTTTAAACTAAAACATTGACCAATAATAAGACTTTTTCTTTTGCATTAAAATAATTTTGATTTTATACACCATTTTTATAAAACTACTACATAAAGTCATAGTGTCATCAAAATTATTTTTTTTTACTTCAATCTTTGAAAGAACGTCCTGAAAAAAAATCGTACGACTCAATACTGGTTCTAAGTCAGACCATTTAAACTCAATCAGTCGGGGTTTTAAGAAAAATTAAAATAAATTCTTTTTTTTTGTTTTGTTGTTTATTTTATGATTTTTCTTGTATTTTTTTGTTGTTGGTTTTTCTATGTATTTCTTTTTTGTTTTTGATTGCTTTTTTTAATTTCTTTAACCCAGTTCATTTATAAAAATTGTTCAAAATGTGCCCCTCCTGCACGTATGCAACTCGACAGCGTTTAAAAAACTGTCTTTTAAATTTCTTGTGCTTGGCGAGTTGCTTATTTCAGCAGCAGCAACCTGAGTACGTTTGCTAAAGTTCACGTATGTTTGAAATGAGCTTAGCGTAGACTTTTTCCTTGAGACAGCCCCAATAAGGTCTGTTGACCGAGGTGGCCATAAAATTGGTCCACCACGCCAAATCCATCGTTCATGGTAAGAATTGTCCAAAAAACGTCTTACATTAATACTGTAATGAGCTGGGCAACTGTCATTGTGTTAAAACGAAAAGTACAACTTCCTTAATAATTTTTTTTTTTATGATTTTTGATTTATGTAAATGGAAAGATTAACCATCGATCAATCAAGGCAATTTTCAAATTTTAACGCAGTTTCTTTTTTTCAATCTGAGAACTAACAAATTATAATTTGTTGTTACTAATGATTAATCATCAGATTTGTGATTGGCTCCTCTCACTAACAGGACTGTGACTATGATCTTCTTCGAACTGAAAGGCGGAAAACTACTCGCACTCAAGAAAAAATACAGTGAGTGAATCAGAGTGTGTCAATAATGGTGAGTAATTCTAGCGAATTTATGTCGAAATAGATTGGTTCTGATTTTTGAATGAATACAAATTTTTTAAAAAAATAGCTTCTTCCAAGCAAATTGTATGGGAAAAACTTTAAAACCGCATAAATTCTTTCACTTTAAACATGAAAGAAATTGCTTAACATATTAAAAGAAAATTAAGTTTTCTAAACAAAAATTCTGAACCAATTTATTGATAAAAGCCACTATTTAGAACACAACCAGTAGTTAAGCATACATTATACAGATTTCACTAAAAAAAAAGCTACAATGTACTGGTAAAAATGCAGGGTTATGCTTTTAATATATGTATATACAAAAATAAGGTCAAAGAGGATAATTTAAGAAACAAAAATAACGTATTAGAGGGGGCCGATTTCCCCTCGATTAGGTAGGAGGGACAATTTAAAAAAAAACCTTAACAGAAAATAAATTATGTATTACAAAATAAAATGGCAATACCTACAATATTTTGATTCTTTTTCGATATAGGTACTGGTAAGTTATAGAATCGTAAAAAGAATGGAACTCGAGATAATAATTTTCCCTAACATTACGATGATATAGATCGCGAAAAAAGTGTGTTCCTTAATTCTGTCTTAAATCTGTCTGTCCGTCTATCTGTCCTCGTCCATACAGCTTAAACGGCTGGAGGGATTTTCTTCAAACTTTGTATATAGTGTTTTTTGACTAATATGCCTAGACCATAACGGTACCTGCCATACAATTTTTTTTTCGCCTAAAAGGAAAATGATATTTTTCTCAAAAATGGGTCCGAGGATTTTGTTAAAAAAAAAATCAAATAAATTAAGTAAGGGGCCTGTTATAGCTATCATTGAAAACCATCATTGAAAAAGTTGGCTGTTGATTTTGAGACCCTTGGAAAGTTTAATCATTAAATATTTTAATGCAGAACTATAGCTTACGACTTCAAAATTATTTCTCCTTCAAAAAAATTCATTTTGACCCATATCTTCCCCATAACGTATCTTTAAAGTTACGTTATGGGGAAGATATGGTTCAAAATGAATTCTTTTTGAAGGTGAAATAATTTAAAAGTCGTAAGCTATATTTCTGCATTAAAATATTCAATGATTAAACTTTCGAAAGGTCTCAAAATCATCAGTTAACTTTTTCAATGATTGTTTTCAATGATACTACATATAACTGGAACCTAAGGAAATGCTACTTTTTAATAATTTTTTTATTTTTATAAATTGAATATTTTGGGTACCTCCAGTACAACCATTTTTTTGGTTTTTGATTTATTCGAAAACAGGCAAGTTGAAAATTTTTATTTTTTTTTATGGTAAATCATCTAAAAAATATAAACATTACTGTGAACCAAAATTAAAAAAAAAATTTTTTTGAAAATATTTTGGAAACGACTTGTGTCAATATTTTCAAAACTACGTGTAAGATTGTTTTTTATTATTTTGTAGAATACAGTGGTGGTCCAGTATAACGAATGCCGATATAACGAATGATCGATATTACGAACACTTTTTTCAAGTCCATTAGGTGTTCTATATAACGAACAAATAACGAATTTCAGAAAATAAAAAAAAATTGACTGTAAATGTTTTATTATCTGCTAACATGTATGTTCATGATAATATTGGAAGATACATACACAATTTCCCATTACACAAGTGTTTTTTTTCGCTTGTTTAGTTATGTCCTACGTATTCGTCTTCGTGTATGTAAACAGTTGCTCCGTTCGCTATGCAAAAAACTGTAACGAAATTCCCATTTTTTGTTGTTATACGTTTTTTTGCGTCTGGAATATTTAACATGGTTTCTCAGTTTCATGTCTGATGCTGAATAAGAAAGTCGCGTAAACGTCTTACAATGGAAGCAAAAATTAAAATCATTGACGAATATAAAAGAAGAGTTTCGCTTTCGGACATTTCGAAAAAGCTTGGAATTCCAAAGTATCTATCAAGAAAAATGAGAGCAGGGTTCTCAAAAATCTGAGAAATACAATCAGTGGATCTTTTCGTCGACGATCATTATAGAAGCGTGAATATCCAAAAATGGAAACCGCATTGTACAAATGGTTTATTGCCCAATTTGAGAGTCACGTTCCTATTCCTTAAATGTTTCGTTATATGTAAATGAAGTTAAATATGTATGTTTTTTTTATTTTATTAAGAGACGATTTTCCAATCATCAGTTAAGCTATCAGAGAAATAAATGATATAGCAACAGGAACAATTTTTCGTTTAATTCGAAGAATACATACCTACTATCTGAGGTTTAACTGGCTATTGAAAAAACGGCCCTAAGTGAAGTATGTATTTATTTTGTGTATAAAGTATGAAATAAAATAATGAAAAATACAATTGTACTTTCTATTTACCTAAAGATTTGTTTGAAAAAAAAAAACGTTTCGATATAACGAATTTTCGATATAACGAATTGACTCTGGACATTATATCGTTGGTTATATTGGACCACCACTGTACATGAAAAAATCATCTTTCTACATTAAAAAATAGCGGTACACAAAAATGTTGAAAAACCATTAAGAAAAAAATTCGTTTTCTCGAAAACGGCTCAAAGAATTTTGATAAAAAGATGTGCGTTTACTATTTAAGGTATGGTGAATATTTTGACGAAAACAAATTTTACCAATAACGGTTAATAACGGTACTAGTCTAAAAACGTTCTTTTGTTTTCAAATTTCTCGCTTACGGCTGCACTATGGGACCAAATAATGAAATCCATCTCAAAAATGGTTTTGATGAATTTCGTAATTTCAAAAACCTAATGATGCATTTACATATTAGAAAAGTGGTTCTTTACGACACAATACTTTTTTTTGATCCTTTGTTTTTAAAAGTACCTAAAGTGAACTTTTAAGGTGACAGTTCGATATTTTATATTATTTCTTATTATAAGAATTGAATGTTTGAAGTCAATTATTTCGTAAGCTTCTGAACAGACTTAATTAATGTTATACATTTTTGAAAAGCCCAATTCTTCTTCTTTACAAAACCGTAACTTTTGTTACAACTTAACGTAACTGTAAAATAATAAAAAATTATGAGTAAAATCTGTTATATTTTATTTTGTTTTGTTTTCAATTGAAGTTTTCTCTGTTGCCTCTATTGCTTGTTTTGTATTCTAAAAATATTGTTAATTAAGGAAATAAAATAAAATTTTGCGCATATTTGCGCTTTTATGTCTTAGAAGCAAAAACGTATCATGAGAAAAAAATAAGTCTTTAAAATAAAACTTCGAATTCTTATAAGTTTGGTAATATCGACTGAAAAAAATTTAAATTTGGCACAACTATTTTTTTAACTTTTAAGATATTTTAATTCTAGGACCATTGTTTTCTTACTTCTAAATCAAAATTGTAAAAAAATGGTGTATGTCTAGAATAAAAAAATATAACTGTTTAAAAAATTTTAAAATATAATTTCTAACACACCTATACATACATGATGCCAAATTTTTAATTTTTTCGTCGGTTATTACCAGAGTTATAAAAATTCAAAGATTGATATTAAAAAAAAACAATAATTTCCCATTTAAAATTTCCGTCGTCTTAGGGATCATATCAATATTAAACAAAAATTCATGATTAGTTTTAAATTTATTTACAAAGATTTGAGAGGTAGTTGATCAAAATTTACAAATTTCATTTGTTAGGGCCACCCTAATTATATGTGTTAGTCACACACTAAAACAGAGAGGAAGACAATCTGCTTATCCGTCGTTGATATACACCCCTATTGCGATTTGCGATTGTTGATTGATTTTTGATAAATAATGATATTTTGGATTTTTAAACTCAATTTACTGAAAAGTTGATCAACTATTTATTGATATTTCTCAATTTTTTATAATTCACAACGGTCTGCATTATTCCCAATGACCAAATTCGGTTGGGCGGTTTACTATCGAATGTCAATATTTATCAACTATCAATCAACAATCGCATTTCGCAATAAGGGTGATAGTAATAAAAAGTATTCAAAAATAATTGGTCTCGAAATGTATGCAACGATGGGATAAATCCCAGAGAAAACCAGATCCCTTTGAGAGTGAGAACCTATTCTGGCTAAATGATGACTTCAGATCTGTACTTGATTCATGTAGCTCCTTGACCTCTACAAGTGAAAATATATCTGGGGAACGTGGTAGGCTTTCAAAGCCTTATGAAGAATGCTCTGAGAATATATGAAAACGGAAAAACATGCAATTAATTCAGGAACGTGGAATGGAGTATGATGATGAAGCTTCATTTATATTTCTTAGAATTATGCAAAAAGATGCCAACAAAATCTGCTTCAAAATCTTTTACACAGAGCTTATAAAAGAGCTTCTTCGCAATTCAAATAATTTTGCATATACAAATAAAAAAAATATCTTGAAAACGGGCTAAATAAAATTGTATTTAATTAAATACTAAATGTTGGCATACTAGATTTAATTTTTGAAAATGAGCGAAAAATGTTATACATACAAAATTAATTTTTAAGAAAACCGCTCCAACGAACTATCAATATATTGTTATTTTTTTTTTTTTTTTCATAAATTCATATTTATCAAACAAATCAGATGGCATACTTGATTTTGAGCTCTTATTTTCAAAACCATTAAAATAATAAATTTATATTAATTTATAGTAATAATTTACTTTTTAATAATATAATAATATCTTGGAACCAAAACCTATGTACTTGTACATCATCAATTTCAAGCTACGTTAAATTTGATAGCTATGAGAGCAGGTTTTTGCGACCTAATCGTGCCCATCTTTTTTTAAACAAACACTGTAATATTTTATTAAAATTTTAAATCAATTTATATTTTTTAAATACTTTGTTTTAATATTTTTGAACTCTGTTATGGAAAACAAAATTAGAGACCAGATATTTCGAATAAAAATTGTATATGTAGCTTATTAATTGTTGATGTCTGTCAAATTAGCATTACCAATTAAAATTTTAAGAGTCTAATAATTGGATTAATGGTCGTGAATTTTTCGAAAATTTGTCATGAAAGAAAAAACATTGTTGCGCCTCTTTTTTAAAAATTCACCCCGGGTAATACTAACTTGACAGTCAAGTAAGCACAAGGAAGGGTACAATAATTGTCGTAAATTTGTCGTAAATTTGTCGTATAATAAGGTAACTCGCTAAACACTTTTTTTGCAAAAACCTGGTATGCAGTATTATTAAAAATGGTCTAGATATTAAGTTAACAAAGTTAAATCAAAATAGTTACAGACATTTTCGATGAAAATTGATAGAACTGATGACATTGTATTGCAGCTCAGCTAACGTGCTACCCGTAGTAGACGAAAACAAACAAAAACTTGAATTTTTCTTTAGGGGATTACATTAAAATGCTTCACAACAAATTTGAAGCAAATCCGTCCAATTGCTTAAAGGCTCTGTCTCGATATACATCCGGACGCACAGCCGCGCAGACAAACAGAGATTATTGTCGAAAATCACTTTTTTTTTAAATAATGTGGAAAGAAAATCAAAAATTTGATTTATTCGTACAAAACTGATCTTATACATTTCAAATGCAATATTGTTTTACTAACTTAGAAGTACCGGAAGACATAATCCACCAAGCCATTGATGATCTCATTCCGGTGTATGCCAAAAAAGAAAGCAATTTGCCCAAAGCATTATTTCCGGTGTTAGAAATTTCTTGGTAAAATTCTGGTTGCAGTATTATTCATGTTCGTATTCGTATTATTCATGTTCATATTCATGTTTGAAGTTTAATAAAAATCGTTAGAGCTGTTTTCGAGAAATCTTGAAGCAACCGAAATTTCTGGATGGTAGCTGAGCGTTCTGGATAAACTAAAACCAAAATTTGATTGTTAACCATAGGTAATCACACAAATGCCCACTCAATAGAGCAAAAGAAGGTACAAATGTTGATAATTTGTAAAATGCATTAAAAAAAGGTGATTTCAAAATAATTCGCTAGTAGCTTTGTATCAATTGTTAATGATATCCTAATTCTCAGAGCACTTAAAAGGTAAGGTACTTCAGATTTTCCAAGAATATTTTGAATACTTAGAATTGTGCAATTTTTTTTTTTCTTGTTTTTAGAAATACAAATGATTCAGATTTCAGAGTAATACTCATGAGAACAGTTGCCCTGAAAATGTTGACGCATATCGAATTTTTCGCCTTATTAGGTAGTTACTCGTACCACAGAAGTAGAAAATAAAAAAATGGTATCAATTATAATTATATCAAGAACCCATTACCGCTTGTATTCAAATAACCAAACCGTATGATTACTCCACTATTGTTTCATCTATGGCCATGCCCAGTATTATTGTCCACCATTTCCCACATATAAATTTAATATCTAATTTAACATACAACAACAAAAACACCAGACATCATACAGTCCTACAATTACCGTATTTATTCACCTGCGCCAACATGCCATCTTCCGTCATGCATCCGCTCAAAATATCCAATTACCATCTTTGATGACACAAAACACAAAACAAAACAAAATCCAAACAAAACTTTAACAACAAAAAACAACAAAACAGAAATGAAAAAAAAAACTACGCTTTTGAAACAATGAATGAAATGGTCTGATCATCTTTCAAAAATCCCTCACTTCCTATTAACTCTTGTGTGTCTCGACATCCACCACATCATCGCAATTATTCACAGACCTTACTTTAATTTCAATTTTTCGTACGTACATTATGTCCGAAAGAATATAATCCCCCCCTGATGTGTATGGTATGCATCTACGTATTTCTATATTTCTATAGGTTTCCTGGATTACGCACGCGTGACCATTTCTATTTGTTGGCCACTGATGGTGGTACCATGTACCTCTGTACAAACATACAAATGTATGTCTACCTTTATTTACTGTCCTACCTTTTATTTCTACCTATTTTGCCGATGATGATCTGGTACTAGCTGGTACACCGACCGACACGCCGACGCACAGTGGGACAAAATATTTAAAAAACTAGAATAAAACTCTAAGGCCCAGGTTTTCAGTGCGAGATCAGTCGAGTTTCGGAGTTTAACTCGAGTAAACCCTATCTCTCATATTAGCTAGCGGCGAGTTATCATTTAATCGTGGATAAGGAGTAAGATTCCTCTCACTTACGAGCTAGCTAAACCATGAAGCAAGGTGATGGTTTAGCGAAGGGTTACATAAGAAAAGTTAATTCGCGAGTTTTCTCTTAATCCATTCTTACACGAGAGCTAGAAAGTAACGGCTGAGTTAAGCGCTCTTTTATTAATATAGCAGTGAGTTAACTCGAGATTTACTTCAATATCGACACTGAAAAACTGTGCCTAACAAACCGAAAATTTTACAAAATACCTTCAAATTATTCCACCGAAATTTCAAGTATCAGTTGCTAAACATTCATAATTTTGTTTTTCAATTTTTGCACTTTCTGCAGAATCAGATATCTCTTGAACGCCTTTTGAAAAATTGACTCTTGAGTAAAAAGATTATTTTATATGAAGAAACTATGTCTTTAAAGTTTTATTGCGTTTTTCTACTGATAACTGTCGCACTGTTCCTATGGACAAAATTTCAACAATGACATTTTTGACAAAGGCCCCACATTCTGTTTACTTCCGTTGAAACAAGTTCAAAATGACAAAAGAAAACGAAACGGAACGACATACAATACAAGCGAAGAGAAGTATACGGATAGGCATTAAATTCATTCAAATAAACGACAAAGCGATACCCACTCATCTGAGTCGCGTCAGCCGCGCATTCAATTTCATTTGAATAATTTTTACCTTACCTATGTATCTATGTAGGTAATGTACCTAAAGTACGACTTACGATAGCATCAATACGGGTGGCTAATGCATACAGGTCCCAGTTAGTGAGTATAGTTGAACCCAGAGGAATAAGTACACACCTTGGAACAATGAATGCATCTTATACCTACAACTTGTAGATGTGGTGCAGCATTAATGCCCTGGATGAGTGTCTTTGTTTCCTTAGAGTTATTATTATTTAAATAAAGCACAAGACTAAGTCGCACATTCATGCGTTTCAACGGCTCACGAAATTTCTTGCACTCAGAGTAATATCAGCAGAAGTTGAACCTTGTGTTAAGTGCAGGGTTTCCCTCACACCATCCCCCCACACATTTTTAGGCACAAAAATTCTATTTAGTTCTGCCAAATAATATCTATATAAAAATTGCAGACTTTCAGGAAATAATGTATGTGTACGTGTACATAAAATCCTCATAAATATAAACAGCCCAGTCAAACTGTCGTAAATTATTATTTTACGGTTCCAAAAATTAAGACAGCTTGGGCCCCACCATCTTAAAAAAAAACTGGGTTGGGGTCGAAATTCTGCCGAGGTCAAAATTCTGCTTTTCAATATTTTACTTTTTTATATTTTTTAAATTTTTTTTATACGCAGAATTTTGTAAAACAGAATTTCAGAGAGTAGTACATAACTCCATAAAAAGCATAGTTATGACTTATGAGAATTGAGACTAACCCCCAGAGTTTTGGGCTGTTTATAGCAGTTCAAGAGAAACTAAAGAGACATTTACAAGAATGCAGAACAATGTTGAAGCCTGGCATCGTCGATTTAAGGTGTTAGTCGGTGGTATAGTGACATTTTTGAAACAATACGCACAATACAACAAAACTATCTCCTTAAGTATCGACTGACAAAAAAGGTGTTATACATCTTTTTACTAATTTAAATTATATAATGTTTAAAACCAAAACTTATATCTGTTTATCTGTTATAGTTTTTGAGATAGAGCTCTTTGAATTTTAAGATTTTATGAAAAAAAATGCTTGATAAAAAATTAAGACCAAGAGTTTTTTTTTGCTATTTTCGAGGTTTTATAGAATAATTGACCTCAGGTGTGACAAAAGCTTGAAAAAATCGTACGTCTATTCCCCCTCGTTGAGGCGGCAGGAACAATTTTCTACAAAATTGACTTAAGTCAGAAGAAAAATTATTAAAAAACAACGGCAACACTTATACCTTCTTATACTTTTTTGCGAACCCAGGAATCCCTTGTTTTATTTTCTTTTTAAATAAAGTTCTTTTAATGAACAGTCTTTGGAAAAATAATTTTCAAACTCAAAATTTTGAAAAAAAAAAATATGTTCAAAAGAAAGAATCCGAATGAATAACAACTAACTTGTGTGTGGCTTGTAAAAATGCTAGTTGTTCAAAATCAAATTGTAAATGAAAAACCTTAATTTGGATGGGCGCGATCAGGTGACCTCAGTGGTACAATGCGTAGTACAACGGCCTCTGAGGTAGCTTGGTCTAGGTTCAACTCTAGTTGACGGCAAAATCTCGGTCTAGGTTTAACTCCAGTTGACGATAAAATTCTCTATACAGGGTGATTGATATAAGGTGCACCAAAATGCTGTAACGATTAGGTTGGGTTAAAACAAGAAAAAACTCGTTTGGGAGGGGGGACTATTTCTAGGCAATTTTTTAAAAAATGAACTTAAAACAGAAAACAAATTATTTAAAAACAACGGTAAAACTTGAAATGCCTTGCTACACCTTTTTAGAAAGCCAGAAATCTCTTCTTTAATTTTCATTTTAAATTAAGTTACATTTGTAAATAGTTTAAAAAAAATTAATTTTCAAACTCGAAGTTTTGAAGCAAAAAAATTAAAATTTCAAGCTAATTTGTTTCAAAATTTTACGTTATTAAGTACTATTTTTCTTTTCAAAATTCATTGTTCTGATCAATTTCTAGTCAAACACTGAAAACCGGATTGATCTAGGACCTTTACTTTTTAAGACATACACGTATAACTCGAAAATGGATCCTTGGATTTTCAGGACTTTGGGCTTGATGAATTCGTATTGGCTCAAGGAAGGACACTGGGAGGGAATCCCGGAAAATGTTTGGAAAACAGGGAACATCCTGTCCTTAATGCATAACTCGAGTATGGTTACTTTGATTTTCACGATTTAGGACTTGATAAATTCGTATTAGCCCTAGGAAGGGTATATAGGACACTGGAGAAAAATCCTCGGAAATGGTGGCATTTTCTTCCTTGCTGCACCCGGTGGAACTGGAAAAACATTCCTGATTTCACTGATGTTGTCTACTATTCGTTCAAGATCTGAGATTGCTTTAGCACTCGCCTCTTCTGGGATAGCGGCTACGTTGTTGGAAGGCGGTCGAACAGCTCATTCTGCATTGAAATTGCTATTGAACCTGCAAGTGAATGAAGAACCTGCGTGCAACATTTCAAAGAACCCAGCGATGGCGAAAGTATTGCAGCAATGAAAGATTTTCATCTGGGATGAGTGCACAATGGCTCATAAACGCACATTGGAAGTCCTAAATCGCACGTTGAAAGATTTACGAAATGATCAACGACGACGTTGCGGTGGTGCAATGATTTTAATGTCATGCGATTTTCGTCAAACTCTGCCTGTCATTCCAAGATCAACTCCGGCATATGAAAGCATCGGCTTTATGGCAATACGTGAAGGAATTGCAATTTAAAACAACCATGCTAGTTGCTGCAGAGTTCTCCAGGCAATTATTGGTGATGGGCAATGGCGTGATACCAGTGGACTTAGTCACCGGTCTGATTGAATTTCCACCGAATTTTTGCCATGACCAGTTCGCTGCAGAGTTCTCCAGGCAATTATTGGCGATGGGCAATGGCGTGATACCAGTGGACTTAGTCACCGGTCTGATTGAATTTCCACCGAATTTTTGCCACCTTACAACATCGCCGGAAGAGCTCATCGCGAATTTTTTCCCGAATATCGTTCAAAATTGTGTTAACCATGATTTTGACTGAGTTCACGAGCGATTTTGGCTGCGAAAAACAAGGATATCGATCATTTGAATAACGTCATTCAAAATCAAATTGCCGGGGAGTTACCTTTATTCAAATCCGTGGACTCCGTGATGGATAAAAACGAAGCCACCAACTATCCAACGGAATTTGTGAATTCTTTGAATGTTCCAGGCTTTCCACCACACAATTTAAAATTGAAAGTCGGATCAGTTATAATTTTGCTGCGCAACCTCAATGCACCAAAACTTTGTAACGGAACGCATTAGATTGTGAAGTGAAGCAAATTAAATCTAATTCAAGCCACGATTTTGAAGGGAAAATTCAAAGGCGAAGATGTTCTCATTCCACGGATTCCGCTTATTCCGATCGATTTGCCATTCGTCTTCGTATTTGAGCATCTTCAATTTCCAGTGCGTCTCGCTTTTGCTATGACAATCAATAAGTATCAAGGACAACCGCTGGAAGTTTGTGTCATCTATCTTGAATTCCCATGTTTTTCACATGGTCAATTGTATGTGGCGGCTCACGTATCGGCAAACCTAAGGCTTTCTACGTGTACGCGCCTGAAAATAAAAGGAAAAATGTTGTGTACCATAAAGCTCTTCAGTAAAAAAGCGGAAGGTTGACCGACACGCCAATCATTTTGGTTTCATTTTAAAAAATCGACATTGTTAATAATTTAGTTACTTTTATTGTGTTTAATAAAACTTTATAATAAAGAATTTTAGCTGACCAAATTACATATGAAACAGCATTGTGCATGCTCGTAGTTATTATTTTCATTACATATGAATTAAGGCGGAACAAAGTTCACCGGGTCAGCTAGTAATTTATAAATTTAAATTGGAACCATAGACTAAGCACCACTTAAATAAATCTGATGATTGGTGTGGTGGCCAGGAAATAGCTATAATTCCTGCCTAATGTAATACTACTGTACTGTACTACTGTAATACTTGGTGGCAACCAACTCAAGTCGTTATTATTCATTCAAAACCTTCAAAGTTCAACTATTTTCTTTCCAAATTTTACGTAATAAAGTATATACATATATGTATGTTTGTTTTCAAAATTCTATGAAATTTCTAAGACTTTTACTTTTCAAGACATTACAAAAATGTGAATGTAAGCGTGAACTCTTACACAAATTTGGTTACAGAACAAATATTTTTTGCTGTTTAGTTTCTTACTCAATCTAGAAATGTAGTGAATATAGTGAGTTGGCCAGTTTCAAAGGGATTTGACAGGGCTTTCCTTATTTTCTCATTGACTTAAGAATCAAATGGCCAATGATACCCCAACCTTTTAATAACAGGTATATTTTCTTTTGATTTTTTGATATTTTATTGGTTTCCGTTTATCCGTTTATTTTATCTTGAAGTCTTATTAAGAGATGGACTTCTTCCAATGTGGCTTTGTTGTAAGCTTTGTATGGCCTGTGTTATTATAATTTGGATGCATTTTTTCTTATAATTTGTCGTGGCCATATAGTCACGAAAAATGCCAAAAAGCCAAAGCCATCCACTCCTCCATCATATGCCTAAGCATATATTGCACATACGACTACCTGAGTACAAATTATTTTTTTCTACTATTTCTACAACATATTGAAACCTTTCAACATTTTCTGGTATTTATTTTGTAGAGGTTTTTTTTTAATAGAAATTATTAACCTTATAACTTCTTTTCTTCGTTTATCCTTATGAAGCTAGAACAATCATATTATTAAATTAGACATTTATAAAAAGAAATCTGAAAAAGATTAGAAAAGTCTTTCATATTTAAAATTTTGTTGGAACAAATTACCATTCACTGGCTTAAAGTCATCCCACCCACCATTCCAATTTCATTCAGTTTCACGGTAGTATCGGGATTTTTTTTTACAAATTAAACAAAAAAATACTTGCTTGGTTAAATAACCTCAAAAATAGCAAATCTTTTTGCTGGTTAGTCGTTCCAACATGCATTGATCTTTTTTTGGAGTTTTGTGGTCAGCTCTTTTGTTTGAAAATGTATATCCCGGGAAATATGAAAATATTTTTTTTTTTATAGGAATCAGATTTTTTTAGGATCAATACAAGGACATATAAGAGACAAGGTATGTATCTACTAGCCCCATTAGGGTATAGTATGGTCTAGGGGGTTAGTAAACCTCTTAAGGGAATACCATAAATACAGACAAAAATGACTTATTAGTCAGTCACCGGCGGCGCGGCGCAGACGAAAACCGTGGGTTCATGATCTCATCTAAAGTAAACAAAATTAAGAAGTAATTTTCTCGTTTTCGATGACTTTTCAACCTGCAATTTTTATCATTTTTGGTATCGTTTATTTTTAACTGGCTCTAACTTTGCCAAATTGAAACCGATTTTTGAATTTTTTCAAAATAGTTATTAATATACAGATGAAAATCTATTTTAAAAAATTGTCATTAATCCGTTTTTGAAAACACGAATTTTCAATATAAAAATTGGATTTTTTTTAATAAGAAAAAAAATGTTTTTTGAATATTTCGATATGCAATATTGTTTATACTTTTTGGAAGCTTCTGTATATACAAAACCTATTTTGAATCAGCTCAGCCAATAATGAAAAAGTCAAAAATATGAAAAATGTTCTTTGGTCAGTACTGTCATAAAATTGTTTCTTTTTCAAAAGCATGTCTCACGAATAAAAAAAACGTATATTTTTTGATCAAAATCTTTGAAGCCGTTTTCGGGAAAAAAAAAGGTTTTCTTAACGGTTTTTCAATATTTGTATTCCTGTTGATTTTTGTTCTAGCAACAAGATTTTTTCATTTATCCTTTTAAGCGCAAAAAAATGACTTTGTATGACATATTAATTGATGAAGCTGCTTTCGAAATATTGAGCTGGCAAGCAAACATTTTGAAATAATTTCTTTTTTTAAATTTCTAAAAACACGTTTTGAAATTTTTTTTATAAAATAGTTTTTAGATGGACGAAATAAAACCTTAATTTTAAAAGATTTTCTTCCACTAATGAGGTAAATATACCAACATTACGTTTACCTACGTAAAAACGTCAACATTTAATCTGGGGCTCAAGTTTAATCGAATTCACACGGCCTGAATATGATATTTTAATTAGTGTATATGAATTTTCGTTGAAAAAGGGTTTATATGTATAGTCTAGTTCTAAGACTTACATTGGTCCTGCGAGTCGTATTCTAAAAGCTAATTTTCAGTTAAAAACAAATACACGTGGATCATATAATTCAGAAAAATAATTACGATTTCTTTCAGAAGAAAGATCATGATATTCACATGTGTGTTAACTGTTCTTATTTTATAAAGTGTAACATTTCTCCAAAGGGTTACAATTAACAAAAATTCTTTTCTCCGTAATAATTAGCTCATGAATTTTTACTTAAATGTTTCTTAGTAATGTATAGCTGAATTCCTTGGATTGCCTGTCGGAGATCGCTAGGGTTCAATTTTGTTTTATTACAAATATTAACGATTATTCTAAAGAAGCATATACTTCAAAAGTGATGGGCACTCTAAAACTAGCCGTGTTTTACAAGAAAGTGATGAATATCAACTCAACAAATTCGATTTTGTAGTCTCTCAAAAAACACGGCAAATATTAAACTTAGGGCCTATTTCAAATTTGATTTTCCCTGTATCTATTTAAATCACCTCATCGAGATCATCAGTGCAATGCTGTTATACCCTTCTAAGACGAAAACTCTGTTTCCTGTTAAAAAACTTGATTTTATTTTTGAAAACTTATAACTTACCCTTAAAGAATTTATAAAAGAAGACAAAATATGTGAAAATAAAAATCGGTTTAAGATATTCACCGGAACTTCTTTTAACAAAAGGCTTCCATTTAATCTTCTAGGGTTTAAAACTCTCATGAACCTTCTAATTAGTTGAAGTTTTATGAATGAAAAAGAAGTAGGTATATGCCGCCGCCGCCAGGTAGGCACTATGTAGTCAACAAATAATCCATTCAACGAGTGCACACAATCTGCTTTTGCTGTACTACCTATCTTTTGAATTGAGCACGATTTGTTTTTGTTGTTGTTTAGATGGAAATGTGTGCATAGTATGCAGAGAATGACCTCCGGCTTGTATAGCAGTTGTATTTAAAATTGTGCAATATTATCAAACATTATATATCTAAATGCGACACGAGGAGACGACCGACTTAGCTTGGCTTAGCTTGGTTTGGTGGAGAGTCTTAAACTGGAAATAAATTCTCACGTTGTGAAATTATACGATAGCAGCCACAACGACAACCAAAGTCGAAAACACTTTAAAGTTTTACCATCAACACCACCAACAACCTAACTATCAAACATGTTAGAAAGATAAATATTTGACTGCAGCGTGTAGGGTGATAATCATGAAAAAAAAAAATGCACACAAATTCTCAAGGATGACATAGAGCTTCTTTGGCATCTCACAAGCCACAAGTGAATATAAAGTCACATTACTGCGTAGCTTAGCGCCGCTGCCCGTAGCCCGTAGACTACCATTGCCTCAGGGCGGGCTGGAAAAAAAGTGTGCAATTAATTCTAATTTATGGATGGAATTCGTTCAGATGATTATTTAGAATGTGGGAGCTGAGATCAAAAATTATATAAAAAAAAAACTTAAATCATTGAGGAAATGTAAGGAAATTTTAGATAAGATGCGTTCATTTATCTCATGATAATAATTTTTGTTAATTCTTCTTTAATAATGTATCTGTAGTAAATGCTTATAATATTTAGTGAATGGAGACGCAATTTGTTTCGCAAACTAACACCATACAAATATACAATGGTTGCTTTTCTAGATATAGAAGGCGCTTTTAATAATGTCGACACATCTGCAATCGCATCTGCACTGTCATGTCTGAAGGTAGACAGTTCGCTTAGTGAACTGATCAATCAAATGCTGACAAGCAGGATTATCAATTCAAAACTGGGCGACTTCTCTGCAAAAAGATCGGTCAGTAGAGGTACGCCGCAAGGCGGTGTTCTATCACCCCTTGTCTGGAACTTGGTAGAAAATGAACTGCTGACAAGCCTGGAAGCGGAGAGCTACAGAGGTATTGCCTATGTGGACGATGTTGCAATCGCCGTATCAGGTAAGCATCTACTGTCTTAAAGGATCTCTTACAGAATGCCTTAAACAAGCTAATAAACTGGGCAGGACGGTGTGGACTGGGTGTCAACCCCCACAAAACTGAACTTGTGCTCTTCTCCTGGAAATATAAAATTCCAAACAAAGATCCTCCCACCATTAAAGGAATTCCGCTAACATTTTCCGACAAAGCTAAATATCTAAATATAGATAAGAAGTTAAGTTGGAAACCTTATATAGAAGAAAGAGTCAAGAAGGCCACAGTAGCACTCTTCCCTTGCAAGAAAGCCATTGGAAGTAAATGGGGACTTCAACCCCGTATTACTCACTGGCTATACATCTCGATAATTAGACCGATTTTAACATACGGGGTGGCAGTATGGTGGACAGCTCTAGATAAAGCGGTTAACCACAATAAACTTAATAAAGTCCAAAGATCAGTCTGCATGTGTATAAATGGAGCACTTCGCTCTACTCCCTCCGCGGCACTGGACACTCTTCTTCATCTGACACCCCTCGATATATTTAGTAAGCAAGTACGGCAATCCGTCTTAAAGCCTCTTCACAGTGGACCAATACTGAAATAGGCCACTCAGCTATACTGAACTCATACAGATCACTTCCAAGTATAATTGACTACACCATCCCACAATTCCGTTTCGATACAAATTTTCAAGTTGCCATTCCTTCCAGATCCACATGGGAGGACGTGACATTTTTTTTTGGAAGACGATTCGATTAATTTCTATACGGACGGTTCAAAAACCGATGATGGGGTTGGTGGAGGCGTGTACTCAGAAAGACTAAATTTAAGTCCCTCATTTCAACTTCCAGACCATTGAAGCGTGTTCCAGGCAGAACTTTTGGCGATAAAGGAAGTTTAATCTTGGCTCAAAAAAAACGTGATATCGACTTTTGATATCCGCATCTTCTCAGACAGCCAAGCTGCCATAAAATCCCTCGATTGTGTCTCTACAAACTCTATAACAGCCCTAAACTGTCGATCATCTCTTATAGAGATGGCACAGCAGTTCAATATTCTCCTTTGTTGGGTGCTGGGCCATAGGAACATTCCGGCAATTGTAAAGCTGATGAACTCGCCAAAGGTGGAACAAGACTACCTATTTTACCTGAAAAGGTAAATATCGGTATGCCTATAGCTACATGCAAATTTTTGCTGAAGCAAGATGCTTTAAGGAGAACAAACCTTGCAACAAAACAGATCTGTCCTACGCTAGATGTGAGGCGCTCTAAGTGTTTGATATCTTTAAACAGATTACATATATCAGCTCCGTAATTGGTGTCATAATCCGGCACTGTCTAATAGGCAAGCACGCAAAGCAGCTTGGAGTTTTCGCAAACGACTTTTGGAGAAGCTGTATGGACGAAGAGGAGGAAGAATCTGTTCCTTATCTTCTCTGGACATGCCCTGCCCTATCCCAAAGACGTAGGCTCCATCTCGGAGACTTTTTCTTCAATGATCCTAGGTTTCTGACAAACATAACCATTATAAGTCTTGCGCGCTTCATAAGAAGCTCCAACTGGTTTAAACGAGAGGCTGAATGAATTTTCTTCAAACTTGGTACCTATTTTTTTTTTTTTTTTTTGAGTTATATGCCCGACAAGTTTTTTTATTTTATTAGGACGAATAATAACGGTACATGTCATACAATTTCTTCAGCCAAATAATAAAATATGATTTTCTCAAAAACAACTCCAATGATTTAAAAAAAAACTTAAAAACTTAAATTCTGTTTGTTTAAGAAGATGGCAAAAACTCCGAAATGCGTCGTAGAATAATTATATACTATTTTTAGAACAAAGGTTTTTGAAATTTGTTCATTTATAAATAACTAGTTTCGCCCACTCGACCACCGGAAACTCATATTCACAGACTCTAAAGTCCTACAGTTTGTTTGAAATCACAAAACAAATTTGTAAGTTTTTAATAATTTGTATTTAATATACACAGTGATTGGCAAAGCAAAAACAAAAATGCCCCACAGTGTGTTTATACTTGTCGCAGATAATATTCTGCACATCTCCGCACCTTTGGCTTTCCAACCATATAAAATTTATCAAAATCGGTTGGATACTTTTTGAGCAAATGGTACCACAACATTTTTTGTAAAAGAGAAAGCCTACTTTTTGATATTTTTTTTTTAAATGGTAATTTTTAGTACCGATAGTGATTTTGATAAAATTTTGATAAAAAGATTTGTGTGATATTTAATCAGGACACTCTACTTTTAAACTAGAATATATTTTGTTTGCGTTATTATTAACAGTACTTACCATAGAACCACTTTTCATATTGTCGACTTTCTCATTATTGGATGAACCGATTATAATAATTATAAGAATTATAAAAAATATTGCATAGCAAAATTTTAAAAAAATATTTTTTTTTTTTTTTTGGGAAAATCGATTTTTTTTTTAAATAGCTGGAGTGCAAAATAAAGTGTTCCATTTCTTGTAGAATATTTTATACAATTCCTTTTCTAGGGGATTCTCTAAAAATATTAACTTTAAAGTTCGAAGAAAATCGCTTAATTGCCTTAGGCTGCAGGTCGAGGCGCAAACACTTTTTTACGCGTTTTCTATCTTCGTAATGTTAAGAAAAATTATTGTCTCGAGTCCAATTTTTATACGAATCAAAACGCTAGAATTTTTTTAAAACGCCAGAACTTGAGCCCAAACTTTTCTGGCAAAATTTCTGATTTTCAGACATTTTTTCCTTAAAATTTTCGTGCGTTTTTTCCATTTACAGAAATGGAAAAAAAGTCCAGATAAAATTATTTGAAAAAAGAGGCAGAAACTAAATTTCTGGCGTTTTTTCCTTTTTATGTTTTGGAAAAAAGCCGGAAAACTGTATTTTGTATAATTTGTTGTAATAAATAAACAGTATTTTACTACACATTCTTTGTCTCTATCTTCTATTATTGTTTAGTTGCTTTCGTGCATTCATCATTGACTCATTGACGTAGTAAGAAAAAAAGTAACATGCAAAATTATGAGTACAAAATTGTTTGTGGAAAGCAAAAAAAACAGTTATCTTTTGTATATTTTCGAACACAAACAATGTATAAAAAAAATATTGATATAAGAACAAATGTCCATGCTGCCGGGAAATCGTAGAAGACACGTTGCAAGTCATATAATAATCCGCTTCTTCAGGATTTTCCTTCGCTTCTTCATTGTTCGAGCGGCTGCTGTTTTCGGTTGTGCTAAAACTATCTTGCTTCAAGAAAATTAAAATATTTTCTGGCCTTTTTTCCAAATTGATATTAGGAAATTAGGCCGTAATATATAACTGATTTTCTGGCCTAATTTCCATTTTGCTTTCTGGCTTTTTTTCCATTTCTCTCTGGCACAATTTCCAACTTTTGACGCTTATTTTCCACAAAAAATTCTGCTTCTTTTTCCAATTTAAAGCAGAAACAAATTTCTGGTGTTTTTTTCCAACAAAAAAAATTCTGGCGTAATTTCCGCGAGCCCAAAAAAACATGCCCTAATAGTACGTACCTATATCGAAAGTAAAAATTAAATAAGACGTGGATTTAGTTTACTATTCACTCGCATTAAGTACAAGCACGACAAGGAGTTTATTAGTTTAAATTAAAAGTAAACCCTAATGAGAAGCTTTCTAAATTTCTTTATGGAAAAATTCTAGACTAACGATTTTTTTCAACCACGTTCCATATACATTTGCAAAATATGAACAAATCATATCTATTTACTCTTTCACTCAGAATACTCACAAATCACAATCCAATTACCTTGCAAATCAAAAGAAACCAATTCGCATTGCAAATAACTGAAGATTAATAACCTGTTAAGTATATTATCGGGTCAATTTGCTAGTACATTAGTTCGGAATGGCATGCTCGTAATTTATATATATGTATGTAGCTGATTATAATCTAATTGCTATGCAATTGATTGCAATTAAAGTTCATGCGAAGTTCTGTTGAAGTGTGAACACAATTATAACTTGGTCAGTGAAGACTACGTACGAAGTATGTATATGTTATGTTTCTATTTCTATGATATAATATAATATACATAGGTAGTTATAACTTAGCTGTACCGTAACCTAAGTGTTCTAGCGGTTCAGTGCGAATAACACTAGGCAAAGATAAAATTGAAATTGAATTGCAGTTACATTGGGTTGAATAACTTCCTATCTCATTCATAAGAGTCAAAATATTTATATTTTTAACGAAAATTCAAAAGCCGCAATTCAATCTTATGTCTAACAAGAGCTTGTTTTAAAACACCTATATAGATTTAATTTATGCAGTGAAACTCGTGTTTTGATTTAATAACACAAAACTAGTTTATTCAAAATAATATACCATCACGGTCATTTTTATATTAAAATTTATTTGCGTATTCAAATTTCAATGAGTGGGTGGATGTGTTTTTGAGTGTTTTGTTTTTTTTTTTTGTCAATGAAATACAAGTTTTTTTTTAAATTTATTTTTATTATTATTACTGATTCCAATCAATATAAAATAGTTTAATTAAAATACTTAGCTGTCACCTAAATCTACACAAAGAAGAGACGTTTCCATTTCTTAAGTAGATAATGTATTGTTTAATGGTGAAGGGGCTTCAAATTGACAGTTTGACTTTATGTTTTATAGAAATAAAATTAATAAAAAGGAATTGACAAAAAAGTAACATAAGCGCTTTTGTTTCAGGAAATGATTCGCATCTGTACCTACTCAAAAAAAAAAAAATTCCTGTTCATAATTCATCTTTTAGTTTATTATGTGAATGTTGTATAAATTATGATATTGTGACGGTATTATGAAAGTGAACTTATAGTTAGGGCGTTAAAGGCACATTTTAGATCAAACCTTGCACTTCCTCCTGACGGGAAGAGCTTTGGTACACTAATAGTCCATGTTCTAACTTGACTTTTAAGAAGTGTTGACACGGTGGCAACACTTGATCGCATATATAAGGGTTGCTCCAAGCTCGCAAGGGTGGGAGAAGGGCCAAAAAAAGTAATATGGGCTTATGGCTTCAAGTATTCTAAATCTTACGAGACATTTCGCGTCATCGTCCGATGTCTGCTTCTATATTTATAGGTCAATTTATGTGCGAAATTTTGTTGTTTTTGTTGTCGATCTGCCAGTGTTGCCACCGTGTCATCACGTCTTAAAAGTTAAGTTAGGTCAGAATGAAGCGTAAGGTTGATGCCCTTAACGCTCTAAATATTAGTCAGTTTTAATACTTTTTTGATTTGAAATAAATTGACTGACATTTTTTCTTTAATTAAGGGGCTTATTGCGAGAGTCTATTCAGAATAGACTTAAAGTCGAATAGACTTATAGTCTATCATCGGTATTGCGAATTTCTATTATAATCAAATTTTTTCTACTAATTCAATTTTTTTTTCGATAAAGAATTTTTGATCGACTTTTGTGTAAATTTTTGTTTAAACCTATAATAAGAATATATTTTAGTGGAAAAGAATATCTCCTGGTACAATATGAACTTTCATATCGTCATCCATGTTTGGTGGCCTTCCTTCAAGATACTCAATTATCTTAACATGTGCTGCAATATAAAATTTGCTACCATAATACATTTTTTTAAAAGATTTTTAAATACTTTTTATACATACTTTAGAAATTATGCATTTTTAAAATGCATCTTAAAATGCACTTTTTTCCAAAAGTCTTAATAGTTGATGATGATGTATTTATTGATATTTATATGGATGTCTTACAATTTTATCAATGTTCTTCCGTTTGTTAAAAGCTGCAATGTCATATTTGGTACAAAGGAGCTTTATATTCAACTGCGAAATGATTTTTCAAGCTGTTATAACTATTAATTAGCTTTTAGAGAAAGTGCATTTTGAAGATGCACGAATCACCACTGCAAAAGGAGTCTGTGAAGCTACCACGTTATCATAAATATATTTACACCATAATAATATTATACAAATGAATGTCTGCATATTTTCATCCAATGTCTAAATTTCAAAGGACCGGAGGTCATTTTTGCAATTAGTCGCGGTAAGAAATATTATTTTTTTGAAGAAAAACTATTTATTTCATTAAAAAAACGTCCAATTTTCGTCAAACTATATTTATTTTCTAAAACTCTTGGGAAGATTTGACATTTCAGTCTAAAGCTCTAGTCGAGAGATTTTTATATTCTATTTTCGAAAATCGATTCTATTCAAAAAGTCTACTGAGCAAGGCGATACTAATTTCAAATTTGATAGAATCGAAAAAAGTCGAATAGACTAAAGTCGAATAGACTCTCGCAATAACCCCCTAAGTGAATCGGTTCTTTAGAAAGAAATACTGGTGCATTCCAAATTATTATTTTACTATAAATTCAATTGTTTTTTTTTTGACTAACTTATTCCACTTTCATAATAACCCAATGACCAGAACCGCAATTTAATCGCGAACGAAAAAATGCATACATAATACAGAAACACATTTTTAAGTTGCAAACATAATTCAAATTATTATGAAACAAAATTGAAAAATGAAATGTTTGGCCCTTACTTACTTACTTTAGATGGCTCTCTCAGCCCGGGATGGGCTTCGGCCTCAACTAACAAGCCCCTCCAGCCAGCTCTCTCAGCCCGGGATGGGCTTCGGCCTCAACTAACAAGCTAGCCGCTTCCAGTTGCGCACACCGAGTTGGTCCATGTCGTTCTCCACTTGTTCGCGCCACCTATTATGGGTTCTTCCTCTGATGCGTACACCATCGGGGTTGGATTCGAAGACTCGTCGGGCAGGTGCGTTGCTGTCCATACGCTCCACGTGCCCCAGCCATCTCAGCCGCTGTATTTTCAGCTTTTTGACCAGGTCAACGTCACTGTATAGCCAGTATAGCTCTTCGTTGAATCTTCTCCTCCACACTCCTTCGATACACACCGGACCGAAAATCACACGAAGAATCTTCCTCTCAAATCACCCTAGATAAATTTTCATCCGATTTTGTCAGTTTCCATGCTTCTGTCCCATAGAGCAGGACCGGGATGATTAGGCTCTTGTATAAAGTCTCATTGGTTCTCTGAGAGAGGGCCTTACTCCTTAAATGCCTTCTTAGACCGAAGACAAAGTCCTTGACAATTTCGAAGTTATATCTGTCCATCGTGAAATTTTGTCCGAGTCGAGGATGTTCAGATTCCTTTCTCGACGACAGCATATACTTCGTCTTGTCCTCATTAACCGTCAATCCCATTTTAGCCGCCTCCGATTCAATGTTCCCAATGCGCCTGCCACAGCTCGCTTCGTTCTGCCGACAATGTCTATGTCATCTGCATACGCAAGCAATTGAACGGACTTTTGATAAATTGAAATTTTTGGCAATTCCCATCAGCAGTTCAAATTAAAAGTATAGTTAGTTACAAAAATTCCTGGCAATTTAATATTTTAGAATTTGTATATACTGATGCGAAGAAATAATTAGAGTTACTTAAAGAAAGCTTAAGCGGCAGTTTTCAATCGAAAATCGCCTGCAGGGTTTCTGCCATTTTAATTTAAAAAGTTAATTAATTTTTCTAAATTTGCTCAAAGGAGGAAGAATATATAGCTGTTTAAAATAGTTTGATGTAAATTGAATGAATTATATTCACATTAATCAAAAATTTCAATTGAATCTTGAATCTAGTTTAAGCAAGGCTGCAAGGCCCTTGTAAGTTTTCTGTAGGGAAAATCTAGACTAGCAAAACTTTTCAAACATTTGTGAGTAAAAACTTGACATGTTTCGGTTTCCCACCAGGAATGTTTCTTGTATACCAGAAAGAAATTTGCATTTTCAGTATCATACGACACTTTTCTCTCTCTTTCCTTTGTCTTCTTTTTCATATCACACTGACTTCAGTTAGACAGATCAGAACAGAGCAGCACATATTTGTGAGGAACGTCAGTCAAGTTAGAACAGAGAACCTGTTCTAAGTTGTTTTACCTAAAAAGTATAATATAGAATCCTGTTCCATTCTGTATGTATTTGTTTGTTATGCAGTATGGTATGAAACATAAGAGTATGAAACTTATTCACTTCGCTACAGTAAATAGCGCATTGGACTGAAAAGCGAAGATTGGCTGACAAGAAGAAATTTTTTTGTTTTTTTTTCCTGACGAGCCAAAAGAGCTCATAATCTCCAAGGCCCTTGTTCTAGCCTTTGCTTAACCTTGCTAGCCCCTTGTCGGAATCTATGTAAAACTCTTTAGTGCCTTGTCGAAAACTAGATTATTTTTCTGCGCGGGGATGATTGTTAAAAGTCACTAGTATAACATGGCATTTGGCGTTAAAGCTGCTTTTTAATTGAAGGATCGCTTAGTAAATGAAGGGAATCTTCGTTTAAATCACAAAGCGGCTGTTTTATTTTTATCTTGCATTTCCTTTTTACTTGCGTTTGGATTCATGAAAAATTTGAACTCGAGATTATAATTTCCCTAACATTACGATGATAGAGACGCGAAGAATTGAGTCTTGCAATTCTGACTGGCTGTCTTTGACCTGCAGCCTAAACTACTGAAAGGATTTTTGTCAAACTTTGGACTTAATGTTTTTAGTATATTCCCTAGACCCTAGAGGGTAAATTGAGTTTTTTCTTAGTTCGAAAAATAACGGTATCTATGACACAACCAATATACAAACAATAATTTATTTCAAAAACGTCTCTTATGACTTATAGATACATACGAAAAATTAACTTTATATGTAAGGTTAATATTTAAGTTTGGGAATCAATATCTTTAAAACAGGTTATTGATTTTTTTTTTAATTTTGTGTAAAATTATATTTCATTAAAAAATAAAAATTGACATACCAAAAATGTTTATATCTTAAGAAAATAATAAAGGGCTTCCCAATAAGAGGTGTTATTTTGATATTCAAAGAAAAATTGCATTTTTCGGGATAAATGATCGGATGTTTATGGAAAGAGGAAAGTATGCTAAAAAATTACAGCTTCTGAAGTGACAACTACTGAAATAGCGGGCTTTTCAAAATAACACCTCTTATTGGAAAACCCTTTATATGCATAAGAAAATTTAATTTAATTTTTTCATAAATTAATCATCCTTATCACAGAGTCCCTCGTAGCAAACTTCCGAATGTTTTGCTACGCTTCGAATACGAATAAATTCACATCATAAGCCCCGAACGAAATCAAAACAGCATTACCTCACAGAAATCTTTTGATAGTTTAATTTTTTTGTTAATCAAATATGAATTCAATAGTCATTGCAATTTTTAAAATTAATCCTAAAAATTCTTGATGTAGCCTTATTTGCTCTTTTAAAAGGCTGGCGGAATCGTTGAATTGACGTGAAGGGGGACGAATTTTTGCTTCCAAAAGAACATGTGTGTGCTTTTCAATCTAATGACACCTTCTTAGGCTGGTAAAATAATGAATTTTATTTGCACCGCCACCTGTAGGTTATCATTTTTTGTTTTTGTCGGTCAATTTCATCTTGATAAACGCCTTCTAATTCAACCACACCTAACAATTTATTTAAAGTCAGTGTAACCATAATTTAAAACAAAACTATGTAAATTTACTTTTCTGCGTCCTAAGAAGGCGAACCTATTCGTCTGCAAGCTATTTCCACAGACTATTAGACAAATAACTGTTCGTAGAAAAAAACAGTCAAACTTCCTATTTATTCGGGGCTGGTGATGCTACTTTTCCCGAACTCCAAATTTCGTACGAAGTATTTTAGTATGAATGGACCTATGATACTTTTTTTTCGGGGTTCGTACTTTCGTAGTACGAATGTATTACGACGTGGAATGTGATAAGGCTGAATATTTATCAAACAAATCATTTGCTCCGGTTACAGTCTTTCTCGCTTAAATTCAGCCCCGCAAGTTTTTGTACTTAGCAAAGCCTCATTTCCTCAATTTCGATTAAAAAAAGTCTTTAAAAAGGGAAATGAAGTTTTAACATATTTTGAGAAAATCATCTTATTTTGGTGTTATATCTTCTAAGTACCAATGTTGTTATTATTTTTCATATTTGTGTGTATACCCTTCTCATACAGTATTTAACAAAATTAAAAATTTGTATAAAGAAATTAATCAGAACAAATATTTCTTTATTTGCTTTTGAATATTTGCACAGTTTTATTTAAAAATACGATTGTGTTAATTAACTAGCTTCATATTCGTAAATTAGCTTGTTAGTTTATATATATATTTTTTTTTTTTGAACACTTAGACCCTTATTCATAAAGAAAAAATTGTTATTTTAGCTCCCGTGTTTATGAAAACTACACCATGGAATAAGAATGTTCCGGACTCAAATGGAGCAGTAAGCAATCGCCTTAAGTTTGAGCCCAGAAAATTCTTATTCCATGGTGTAGTTTTCCTAAACACGGGGGCTAAAATAACTGTTTTTTCTTTATGAATAAGGGTGTTTAAATTCATTTTTTTTGATTTTGATAAGCAAAATAACAATGAAATTGGTAAAATGTATTTGTATTGACAAATTTAAATGACCCATTATCTGTACATTCGAAACAAAAGTTAAACTTTCAATCAATTCAATAGGAAATGGCATCCATAAAGATGTCATCTTGATTGAGATTCATCCCACGCTACCGATTACGAGTAAGTATTTCTTAAAGCCATAAATTAAAGCAACAAACCACATTGTATTTAACACAAATTAAAAAAAAAATCAAAACCTGAATTAAAGTGATGGATGAATGAAAATTAAACTGGTACCTTCAATTTTAATTTAATTTTCGTTTTTTTTTTTTCTTGTTTTTAATATCCAAAACTTGCTATACGACATAATGCATCACGCCTGAATTAAAGAAGTGATCCAATACTTACGAACTCGTTTTTTTTCGTAAATATAAATCATGAATGAATATCCTCAACTCATAAGAAAACAAAAACAAAGAAAACATAACCTATTGAATATGAAGTTTCCTTACAATGGACTAAAAAAGTATGTTTAATGTGAACGTAACCTAATTGGAGTAGCACAATTCAGACGCGCGTTTTTAAGTGGGCTTTTGGGCATTCACCACTTTTAACTAATAGTTTTATGAATAAAAATACGACCTCCGAATGCATTACGTATTCAAATACAGAGCAGCCTCGTCGACGAATAAGACCCACACACAATATTTTATCCAAAATAATGCGGAGGCGTTTGGTGTCTGTGCTGTGGTTTGAGATGACAGTTTTACCATAGGTAGGTATAGAGGTACACAACACACTTCAGTGGGCACCTTTATTTAAATTTGAACAAATTAAAGAGCGCGCGAGCGTTTTATTAAATTATACCTACCCAGCCAGCCAGCGGCCAACACTAACTTTCATATACAATACATTATTATGAACAATATCAAACATTAATATAACGAATTTCTATGAGATTTATACAAATTTACACTAGAACCGGCTCTATTAATCAAAGCCTACACAAAATTAAAAAAAAAAAAAAAAAAAAAAAAAAAAAAAAAGAGATTGATTCTTTTTTCATAAGAGTGGCAGCACTGGAATTGACAAAAGTGTCATGTCAGACAGTTTAAGGTCATGCCAGAGTGTGTGGCGTCTATAGACTATTTTTTTCTAAATTGTTGTCTCGCATAAAAATGAAGTCCGTCCAAACTTATTATCATACCGAATAATTTTATTCGAACAAAAAATTCTCATTTTCTATTTTTATTTGTATGGCCAAATTTGGAATCTTGTTGTCAGAGAATAATAAAATAGAAGAAAAACAAAAACACATCACAATATGCAAATGCTGCAAGTTCTTTGTGGCAGCAACCAATCCAAATAAAATTATAAGCTAAACAGAGGAAGACAAAAACACTTCGTAGCTCACAGACTTTATATATTTTCACAAGAAAGAATACAAAAACGGAACGAAATGAAAGAACGTGCGTTTATGGAAAGTGGCTGACACAACGCCTACGCATAATGGCGGGCGCCTAAATGGATGGTGTCCATCCTGTTGCGATTTAGCAAACATTCAAATGTGACAGTTGAGTTGTGCCCCTGTGGTGAGATCTCTACCTTAAAATTAATTCAAGTGTTTTTTCTTCTTTATGCGAGTAGATACTGGCGGAACTGAAGAAGAAGTTTTAAAATGTACCTTAAAGTTAAATAATGAACTTAAAATTAAGGGCAAACAAAAAATTTAAGAACTAAAGAGTACCTATCTGCTTTCATTATGTTAATATTGTAATAAAATATAATCTTAACACATGTTTATATTTATATTAGCTACCTTACTACTTTCTTTCGTTCTTTTTCTTTTCGAAACAAACATTTTTTTTAATGAAAAGAAGTTTCTTTTCCTAATTTATGTTCCTAATTTATACGTAGGTATAATTTAATTAATTTTTATTTCCATAAATAGAAGAATGTAGTTTTTAAAGTTGTTGATACATACATGAAAGTATTAATGTCAAGTTTGGAAAAGTGCTAAGTAGATATCTACCTACGCTTATCTCTGATATCGACATGTTTTTTTTTACAAAAAGATTTATTTACCACAAATTAAGATGATATTTTTTTTCTGAATTGAAATTCTATTAATAAGCTACCGTGAAATATGCATTTTCAATATATATCTAGTTTTGTTCTTGTATT
This sequence comes from Melangyna quadrimaculata, assembly GCA_949320155.1. Lineage (NCBI taxonomy): Eukaryota > Metazoa > Arthropoda > Insecta > Diptera > Syrphidae > Melangyna > Melangyna quadrimaculata. Next base: position 52,313,407 of record OX439485.1, on the reverse strand, counting down.
GATAGTTTTAAATCTAATTAATGGCTTTTATTATAACGGGAAATATATTAGGTGTATTTTAATAAGCTTTATTATTGATGTATTATTCAGACATTGATAACTTGTGTTTGTTTTATTTAGTGCGTGGTCATTTTCTTGGTTATGATATTCTCGATTAAATACATGTGTTTTGCTTCGTATTTTATAGAAGTATATTACAACGAAAAAGCCCAAAATATAAGTGTTGAAATAGAGAATCGGGAAAAATTGGTATTGTTCAAAGCAATATTGTTCAAATAATAACCTTTTTTGCTATTCGTTTTAAAATATAATAAAATTAAATTTAATTATAAAAATGTTCTCCCAAACCGACGTGAATCATTCGTTGATGACAGTTTTTTGTTGTTTTTTAGGTTTGTGTATCCGTCATTTAATCTATGGTTGCGATTGTTTTGCATTGGCCTCGTTCACGTTGCACTGAGATATGTTATCTCGTTTACTCGAGTATCCGTATAAGCTTGTGAACAGCATGAACCGGATAGGTTAACTTAGCACACAATTCAACGTAAAATTAAAATTTGAAGTCTGCTGTTGTTGACATTTCTCTTCAGATAGCTGAGTTAAGGCTCTCCCAAACCAATGCGAAACATTCGTTGCGGCGAAAAATCATTCGTCAGTCAAAATTAATTCATATGTTTCACCGCCGCGTTGGTGTGGGCACTCTCATATTTCACCATGTTAATAGATATTGACATGCAAATGTTTCTTCGCCGCAACGATTGTTCCGCATTAGTTTGGGAGAGCCTTTATACGGGAATTTTTGGGATAGGTTGAGATTTCTTTTTTGAGAACAGCTGTTTTATCACCAGTTGTTTTTTGTCAGCGGATTACAACAACACTAACCAATCCGGATAGCTTTGAATTGATTAGTGAACGAGGCCATTGATTTCTAGGTTGGTTCGCGAGAGCCTTAAAACCAGACCTGTCAATTTAAGCTTAAGTACAAGTACAAGTACAATACCTTGATACTTAAAATTTTTAAGTACAAGTACAAGTACAATTTCTCGGTACTGGAACTTAAAATGTTTAAGTATAAGTACCGAGGAATTGTACTTGTACTTAAAAATTTTAAGTACCAAAGAATTATACTTAAGTAATACTTAAGTCACAATATATTTAATTACCTAACGGTCTGCTTAAAACTACATATTCAAGAGGACTGAAAAAATCGGTCGGTTGAAACGGAGACTTTACTCGCTAAAATTTCATTTTACGTTTTACTTCCAATACATGAGAAGGTTAATTAGACAGATGTGCACCAAATTTGGCCATTGAGCTATCCCCATTATGAATTAAGGACATTTAATTTTTTTTTTTTGCAAAAAGTACAAAAGTGAGAAAATAACACTACTTTACAAAATATTTTTTTTTTCTTTTACCCAACGGTTATTTGTACTAGATTTTTGTTTCTCTTTCCCCCTTTATTACTAAAATATATGTCACATGTTTTTATGACGTAAGGTTTTTTTAATATACCGTTAAGCAGTTAACATGCACTAACAATATTGCGTTGTAGTTAGTCGGTCATTATTGGTGTGTTAAAGTAATTTTTTTCAATTTTTTTTGTTTCAAATGTCTCCAAGACAGTGCAAGAGTATTTTGTGTAATTTTTTATTTTTTGTGATTTATTTAAGCAAAAATTGTGAGATACAGAAAATGCATTTAAACAAAAACTTGACTTCCTAATTTTTTTGCAACTTCAGTATCTTATTGAGGGTTAATTATTCTACCAATGCGCATCGTGTTTTTGTATGGGTAAAAAATGTTGTAAAGTAGTGTTAAACTTCTGCTAAGGGCACATGCTTGCAGAAAAACAAACGAAAATTGTTTACTAATATAATTTTAGCTACCATGCACATAATTTTCACTTGTCTTTTTGCATACAAATTAGAAGTATATTTACACTTTTGTTACTTTTTGTACAAAGTAGGTAAATGTTATAAAGCCTTAAATTGAGCTTCTACCCAATGAGCGAATTATCGCGCTAATTTTGTGACCAAAGACGTATATTACAAGTGTGTGGAAAAAGGACAAGGGTGTTGGACGAGCGATAGTGGAGGAAGTTTACGATTAAGACTCTTTTTGAAGATTCAGTAGGTATATGGCAATCTGTGCGAAACATACAAATTCAATTAATTTTTAGGTTTAGTAAAATGAAACCACGCATTGCTACGCCCAGCCAAACTTATGTTACCACCTATAATCGCTGGCATGTTGCTATTTATTATTGTATGCAAAGAATTTGTGGCAGATGATTATTTCTTTCTTTCTAATTTCATTTAATCGACATTATTTTCGAGTAGTAGCGCATACTGGTCTTTGTGTACGTTTTTACAAGGCGGTACAAAATTTATCAACCTATGGGAAGATGTTTGCAAATGGGGACAAATGTCAATAAATTGATATTATCATTGTAATTATTCTACTTTGATGAAAGAACAGGTACAAACATAGATGGAGTAACTGCGCATAATGCACTACCACAATCGCATTTCTAGGCCGCCTAATCTGTCTTTTTCGCAATTAACTTTCCGTCGAAATTGCCCGATTTAATTTAGACTTCTTTTTTTTGAGTTTTTTTTTGTTAATTCACTTGTCTATTTCAAAACGCTCTCATAGTGATGTAAATTGCAATAAATCAAATCCGAATGGTGCTTCAATTCTGTTCGCAGCGGTAACTTAGTCGATTACGTTTTTTCGACTTAATGACAAAAAAAAAATTAAGACATCAAATGAACATAATTCAAAATCATAATCAAAGTTTTTCATTCGTACCTTATATTTGATTATTATTTAACAATTTATTTCATGGATACGAATATACAATTTCTCGGTTTTAAATTTCAGCGATCATCATCAATTCTAATTTCTTTATACAATTGGCGCCCAACGTGAGGCCTACTGTATCACTTTGGACCCCAAAACCATTTCACTATATAATTTTTAAGAGTTGAATATATTTGTCTCAAAGAAAACATGTATGATTTTTTTTGAGGGTTTATTCTAAAATGGACAAAACAAATATTTTAAGATTTTAAGTATCATCGTTGTTTTTCAAAGAAGAAGTCGCGATATCTTGCAAATGATCTCTTATACGTAAGACCGTGTCAAAATATTTTTTCTAGAATACTAAAATCTACAAAATACGTCCCAAATATGTTCGGTCATAATTAAAGGGTAAAGAGTAAAAACCGTTATTTTCGACTTTTGTTGATTTTTTGAAATAATGATATCATACAAATTATGGCTACTAGAAAAAAGTGTTATAGAGGTTAACATATTGTTTAAATTTTGCAAATATAATTTATCGATAAAACTTGTTGTTCAAAAGATATATATGAAAAAACATGTTTTTTGACATTTGACGCTTTTCAAGTTCCAAAATCTTGTGACTTAGGACTTGAATGGACTAAATTGGCATAATTTTCTTATTGAAAATGTTATGGTCTACAAATTGAGCTTTCATTTTTTTCGGTAACTTCGTCATTTGAGAGTGAACAACAAAAAAAATAGACCTTAAGAATTTTTGTAAAGTTTTTAAAATAATTTAATCTTAAAAAAAATTGTTTAAAAAAAATATAATAATTTTTTCAGGGGTTCACATAAGATATTTTCGAAAAATTGAGGCGTATAAGAGTTTTTTGAAATTTTGACGTCTTCTTAACGGTGAGTCGTAGGCAGAAAATTGTTACAACTTTTGTTCTTGCATATAGCAGGATCTAAATAATTATAAGTTTTGTAGGAAATACTTTACGATAACATTTAACGTTTTGGAGTTATATGCAAAAAAATGATATTTTCGTCATTTAACCTTGAATAACTATTAACGCCGCCGCCGCTATTGCTAATACCAACATAAAGATAATTGCATTTAAAAATCTTCACTTAGATTTATTTGTAGATTTGACCATTTTTGTTTATATTTTTCCTGGGCGATATGGGGTTACGTTATAGGATATTTTGATATTTTTATTTTAAATTTCAAAAAACCATTACTTTGAAGTTTGAACAAGTTTTTGCTTACCCCGTCCAAAACTGTATTTTTTGAACAAGTTCTATACTTTAATATGGTCTTTTTATCGTTTAATAAAATTTACCATTAGTTTTAAGCTCCAATAAGAGAGAAAGATATAATTTAGAACCATTTTAACTTAACCTTTACTAAGCTTTTAATTTATTGGCAAGCCTGCATAGCGTTATTCAAAACGCCTACCAGCTAATTTTTTAACATTCAGTTAAAAACCGCATAAGGATAAGAATGCATTTGAAGGCCCACCACCAAAGACAAATATATTTATAACATCTGCGGGCAACTTTAATTCGCCAATGAATCTTATGTTTCGAATATTATATTGCCTCGCTCACTGATAGTCGTTGTTGCTTGGTTAGACGCAATGAGAACTCTCGGCAATCCAAAAGGCAAACCACGCTCTTAGAGATCGATATAAGAATGCTCGACTGCAATAATTACAATCACCTTCATCAACCTGTGCACACCACCCGATAGAATAACTCGTAATGTCCAGTCCAGTCAGTGCAACGTGCTTCATTTCAGCTAATGACACAAATTACAATTGAATCGTAGCGCACACCGCACCACCACCATCGTACTATCAACCCAACCGACTAGAGCAAGGAGTTAAAGTATGTATTGGGAAATTAGCTGATAAATTCTGTCGCTGTTGTTGTTGTTGTTGTTCTTGGTATCAAATTAATTCCAATACTGTTTTGTGTATGCGCTTTTCGTGAGAGGTTTGATTAAAGTCGACTTTTGGTTGATTAATTACCTACATGATGAGTTTTCATGCCCATTCTGGGGTGTTTTTGAATGCACATAAATTGGTGTTGATGGGTTAAGTAGGTAGGTCGGTCGTATATCGAAGAACATGAATCAAATGCCTGTGGGTACCATAAAAGGAATTTAAAGCGTTACGTTTGAAGGTTTCATAAATAATTGTTTACCAACCAGATGATATAAAAAGTGCCAACCCGCAATGGGACCTGTGTGATGCAGATAGAGAGATAACTGCACAATACCATTTTCAATTGAAATTCAAGTTGTGCGTTACGGTGATTCGGGATAAATAATAAAACTATTTACGCGCGATTTAGAAGCACATATATAACATTTCTCACGGTTTCATTTCTGGGTGGCAGGGCAAGTATTGGAAAAATCATTTTCTTCAAAAGTTTTAATTATATTATATAGGTGGATAGAGTAGAGAGATTTTTATAAAAAAACGCATTAACCTCGTTTCTAAGCAAAAGTAGAAGAGTGAGTCCAACCAAACCAATTTCAACACGACATCGAGCAGACATACAAGGGACTCAAATCGTAACTCAATAGCTCAGCTTTAAAATATAATATAATAAAAAGAAAAAGAATCCAGCTAAATGAACATTCTAGCTTATTTTTTTTTTTCTTGTGAAAAAAACTATACCATATAACATTTTGTAAGTTCTGCCTTTATTTGTTTAATATTTTTTTTTTTTTCTATTTTAAGTAATTTTTTTAGACGTTTGCCCCTCCTGCCTCAACAGGAGGGAAAAAGGACCCCGCTCCTGTACGATTTGTTTCTTGTCTTGACTCAATCTAAACGGGTCTATAGCTTAATCTATTTCATTTGAAGAGGTAATAGGTTCACAATTCAATATAAGCCGTGTTTTTTGAGAGAGTGTATAGCAACTCAGCAGAATTTTTACAGCGAAAACAGAAACAAAATTCTTTAAAATACTCGTAATTCAGTTTGTTATTGTTTTGCGTGTCAAAATTTTGCTGAGTTGATATACACTCTCTCAAAGAACACAGCTATAATAAAAAAAGTACGTATACGCCAGAGTGAACGGCAGAATTTTCTTGGTTTCAATAGATGTTTAATAGGAATTTAAAATAAAAATTCCCAACTTTTACAATTTTTGATCGCTTTAAGTGTCGAGTAAATTTGATAGTAATGTGTTAGTATTAACAGAGGTTTATTATGACTACTGATTAAAGAAATCAATAAGCCAAAATTCTACCAAATTCGGTGGTCGAATGCTTAAGTTTGTGAAAAATACTCACTAGTACAAGTATAGTATGTAGTATACCTAATATATTAGGTACAGCAACTTAAGATCAAATTGAAGCATATGCGGATGTAATATATAGTATTTTAGATTTTTGTGGGATTCGATTAATGAGGATATTAGTAGTTTTGAAGCGCTGTAGTTTCGTAACTCAAGTCCGGTGGCAAGAACGCCCCCGTCGACGAGCCAGCACGTTCAACCACTAGCATGCCTCGCTGCCGTAGCCTGGATGCCCTCTCCTTCCTGCTGCTAGGATCAGCCTCATGCTCCTGTAAGCATGGGGTTGTAATGGTGGTAAAGGAGGTAGAGGTTCAAGGGGTTCTTAGATTTGGCCTGTGTGTGGGTAGTTAGCACCTATACATGAAGAGATACGCAAGTCTGGGAATCCCAGCCGATTAACACCAGGTGGTAAAATCGACCCGGCGAAGGTCACCCATTATTTAAAGGTGGATTTGGCCGCACAATTTTAGCAATTAAACTAGGCAACTGATGTTCCTAAAATTTACCATACTTGTAGATTGAATCAACTAGATATAAAAGCAAAAAAATCTTTATTATGTATATGAAATCTGAATAAAAGCCCAAAGTCACCCGGCTTCACGGTACCATTTAAATATTTTACCAAAACGAAATTATAGGTAGTAAACAAAATAAAATGACTCTAAGGATTTATGTTGTGGGAATTGTTAAATAAATTCCAATTTAATATATGTACATCAATTCAATTTAAACAAAAAAAAAAAAACTAAATATGGTTGGTGGGTAGATTAGTTCGTTTGTTAAATAACAAAATAACTTTTCATCAAAAAACATGTTTGCCCACATAACTTAGGTATCAGTAGGTATAAGGCAGGTACGTGCGAAAATATTCATGAGATAATATATTATAATATACATAATAACACATATTGACTTTGAACAACTAATTAAGATTAAATTGACACCTACCTACTATACTAAGGTATACCAACAAAAATGGCTTAATAAATAAAAATGACCTTACAAAGAAATTAATTTTTTTTTTTTGTTGCAAAATACACTTAGAAACAAGAATAAATCGAAAGAAACAGATGGACAATATTTTTAGGAATATGAAGTTGATATGTGTTAAAATTACTTCTGTTTTATGTGGAGTGAATGAAAGTAATTCGATTAAAAGTACAAGTAATCTCAACTCCAAAAATTAATGTGTTTTCACACAGGTATGACAGTGGGCACTCCAGTTAGACTGTCATAGCCTTCTAAGACATTAACGACTCTTAGGCCGTGTGTCAAATTGCGTTAAAATTTTGGTTAAATTTGATCCCAGTTAAATTTTATAGGGGTGAATAAAATTGAAGGATTTTTCAAAACATATGTACATTTCCCTTTGACAGTCCTTGCGTTAAGGAAGCTATCAGAGACAGAGTGTCAAGCTATCCAAAAATGTTTATAGACCTTGATTTGTTGTTGCTTTTTTTCAGAAGGATTAACATCGAAAATCTATCCAAATCGCTTTGGATACGATCTTGAACGCGAAAATTTCATTTTGACAGTAGGTATACCTGGACTGCTTGTTGATTGTCATTCCCATAAAAAAGTTGCATTGAAGATAATTTCACCGATTAAAAGCGACAGCAGCCTATAAGGCCGTGCCGAATATTTCGCATTGGTTTAGGAGAGCTTTTAAGGTGCAACATTCGCTAGTCAAAATTTATTTACATGGAGATAAATGATAGTGCCCAAGCCAACCGTGAATGTTTCTCAGCCGCGCCGAATATTTCGCGTTAGTACTCAGTTTAATTGGGGTACATATTATCAAACCTGTTTGACAAATCTGTTCATGTTTGATAGTGTGTACTCTCCGTTTGACAAACACGTTCTTTGTTCACAAATTTTGTTGATACACTGTTGAGTGTTCAAACAGGTTTGTAAAACATTTAACCCAATGTGAACAAACTGTACCTAAGTCGTTTTGAAATTTCCGCTAGTGTACCGACTTTTTTTTAAATAAAAAGAACCATCGTGATGTACGATCCTAGCAGTCCAGGTATAAAAGTTCGATGGTGTCAGTATTGTGCAAGAATTTTAAAAGGTTAGGTTAGGTTGAAGTGGCTGCCAGCAAAGAACTGACACACTTAGGCCTAAGTTGGTCTGTTGTGATACCACATGCATTTCGAGAGATTTTCTACCCACTCGTTAAAGCCAGTTGGAGCTTCTTATGAAGGGTGCGAGACTACTTATGTCTATGTTTGTCAGATCACTAGGATCATTGAAGAAGAAGTGCAGAGAAGATGAAGAACAGATTATTCCTCCTCTCCGTCCATACAGCTTCTGCAAAAGTCGATTGCGAAAACTCCAAGCCGCTTTGCGTGCTTTGCCTATAAGACAATGCCCTGTTATGACACCAATTACGGAGCTGATATGCCACTTAATGGCATACCGATATTTACCTTTTCAGGTAAAATAGGTAGTCTTGTTTCAGCCTTGGCGAGTTCATCAGCCTTACAATAACCCGGAATGTCCCTATGACCCGGCACCAAACAAAGGAGAATTTTGAACTGCTGTGCCATTTCTATAAGAGATGATCGACAGTTTAGAGCTGTTATAGAGTTTGTAGAGACACAGTCGAGAGATATTATGGCAGCTTGACTGTCTGAGAAGATGCGAATATCAGAAGTCCATATCACGTTTTCCTTGAGCCAAGATAAAACTTCCTTTATCGCCAAAAGTTCCAGCTGGAACGTGCTACAATGATCTGGAAGATGAAATGAGAGACTTAAATTTAGTCTATCTGAGTACACGTCTCCACTAACCCCATCTTCGATTTTTGAACCGTCCGTATAGAATGAATCGATTCGTCTTCCAAAAATGTCACGTCCTCCCGTGTGGACCTGGAAGGGCTTGAAAGTTTTTATCGAAACGGAATTGTGGGATGGTGTAGTCAATTATACTTGAAAGTGACTGTATGAGTTCAGAATAGCTGAGTGGCCTATTTCATTAATGGTCCACTATGAAGAGGCTTTAAGACGGATTGCCGTATACTTGCTGCCATTTGTTTACTAATTATATCGAGGGGTGTCAAATGAAAAAGAAAGTCCAGGGCCGCGGAGGGAGTAGAACTAAGTGCTCCACTTATACACATGCAAGCTGATCTTTGGACTTTACTAAGTTTATCACAGTTAACCGATTTATCTAGAGCTGTCCAAGAATTTTAAAACAAACGTCAAAATTTATCCACTTAGTTAAAATTTAAACGAGCTCCTGAGCAGGTTAAACTTTCACGACTATTCATCTCCATATAATGTTAAAATTTAGCCATGGGATCAAATTTAACGAACTTTTAGCGCAATTGACATGACACACAGCCTTAAGAGTTGACCAAAATTTGTGTCTTAGAAGGATAGAAAGCCTAACTGAAGAGCCCATTTTTATATCTGGGCGAAACACATACATTTCTGGAGTTAAGGTCACTTGTACTTTTAATTGAACACTTTTCACACTATTTTTATAAAAATTCTTAAAAATAGTAAAAATATGGAAGGTTCTTGCGACCTATAGTGCAGATGTGTTTCGCTCTGCACTTAACAAAAAAACAAAAACAATTTTTGTACTAGGGCTTAGCTTTCCAACGATATACATATATCTCATTCGTGGGCAATAGGTAGACTAAAATGCCCATTCTTTTTTAAACTTAAATTTTCAACATGACATAAAACTTTCATATCCTCCATAAACCTGTATGCACTGTCTAAGAACATGAAACCTTAAGGATAGACATTGCCGCTTAAGATATTTAGGCCTATTCGGTGAGATCTTTTATTTTATTATTCTGCTTTTCTGTTATAAATTTCCATACAAAAGTTTGAGCTGTCAAAAAATCTTTTATGAATTATAATTTTGGTATTCAGCATGCCAAACTGTAATCAAATCTGTTAATAAATCTGCTATGAACTGTCAAAAGTTCGAGCTCTCAAAAAACCTTTTTCATTCAGCGTGCCATAATTTGCTATGGAATCTGTTATGAATCATAAAAGAATACAAGACCCACTTTTGTGACTTTTATTATAAAAGATTTCACTAAATGGATTAAAAATGTATATTTATCTTTTATATCATGAACTAAAGGTGAAAAGGAGACAAAATGAAGTAAGAACGAATATTAACAAATATGAACAAAAAAAAAAAAAAAAAATGGGAAAATTGGGCACAACGGCTCGTGAAGAACCAGGACTCGCAACCATTCCTGTGTGCGCCTGTCGACAGGAATGGAAGGGACCTACAATTTTATGCCGAATCCGAACGGCTAGACGAGAAGCACTTATTCGTGACATGTGATACTCTTGGAGGATTTGTCAATTCCTCGCAAGAGGCAGTAGCCGTGAAAAAAAACTTTTTAGATTTTTAGGTGGACGAGGCTGGGAAGCGAACCCAGACCCCCAGCGTGACAGTCGAACGCACTAACCATTACACTACGGGCTACTACAAATAGGTACAAATGTACCTATAAATACATATATATTACGAATTTTTGTAAATTAAAATAACAACTATTTTTGTAGACTAAGCACAGAATATTTGATGGATGAGAACATTTTTTATCTTCCAATGTGCGAAGATACTAATCATCACGTCCAACATGTTTTCCCGTCACTTGATTATAAGTACACCGTGCCGTCCTAGTCTCAAAGGTTCCAAGAAATGACTTGGACGGGAACTGGAGTAGTCACAAAACACAAATAAAAAAATTGATTTGATGTAGGTACTGCACTTATTTATTTATGTACATATATTTATTTTTTGGACGTTTTGGCTGGCCGGCGTTTCAGATTCGCCCACCTCCGTCAGACTTTCTTCTCCTTCGCAAAGCTCGTTCTACTTTGATACAACGTGTCGCACCGCACAAGAAATTATCACACCAACTCCAAGTCTCTAAGTGGGTACATTGATCATCTTGGGGATGATTCGTTCGCGGAAACTTTTGTTTGTCCTAACACCAACGCTGTACTTTGTAAACAGGACCGGTTTCTCTATTTTGGACAGCTTCGTGTTCCTGGATGTCGATAATCGAAATACCTATTTTTGAAGAAACGCATATATGTAGATGGACACCATGAAATAAAACAGTTCTTATCTCCAACATTTACCATTTATTCGAGCATGATCTCGAAAAATTGTTTGAGCTGTTTTTTTTTTCTGGAAAAGATGGCTGTTGTTTTTCCTGACGAATCTTTTTTTTTTATTAAATAATGCATTTATTTTCATTTTATCTTCAAGTGTACTGCAATAGGTAAGTATGAGTATTATAGAAATACATAATGTGTAATTTTTTTTATTTTGGAAATCCATTTTCATTACAATTTTTTTTTCAGCTGATATTAGAATTGACAACAGATTTTAGTCCTGTTTGTTTTGTTTTACAACAGATTTCGGTTTTCGAAGTTCGATTACTGAATTTTATAAAAGATCGAACTCCTGAATACCAATTTTAAAAGATCTTTTATGGTGAAGATTTTTTATGATTCATAACAGAAAATTCATAGCAGAATAACAGATTTGGCGCAGAATATGCCTAATTACCTTCAAAATATTGCTAACGCAGCACTTAAGCATTTCCATAAGGCCCTTCAGATATGAAAAAATCATCCGTCCAAAATTACGTTCTAAAAAATATGCTTTTTTTAACTATCTTCCCTGTACTATATCATTTCAAGCTTATTTTGTCCGCCTTTGGTTTACATTATAATCCATTGCTCTTTATAATCTAATAAAAAAAAAATTCGGTGCGCCTCTTAGGCCTTCATGCATTTGCAGCCTTCAGAAATTTAATTTTTCCAATACTCAGTAGTCAGCACCCATAGTTTAACAAAAATATCAAATTTCAATAATTTGAAACTTTTTATGGAAAATAATTTTAAATGCAATAATTAATGTAATATTAGGTGCTATGAGCAATCCCAACCCTACCTATAAATCAACCCTACCTATAAATCAACTTACCTCATTGTAAGAAATTTCATTGATAAATCCATAATTTTCTTTGTAGATATTTCTTTTTTGTTTTGCTTAGGTTGTGTATTTTTGTTTATTCCATTCAAGTTTCTATATGTATATGTATGTAAGTATAAGTATATAAAATATCGGATGAGGAATTCACAAATGCACGTCCGTTGTTGGAAGGGTCGTTGTCATCGCCGCCGCCGCCGCCGCTGCTGCCGTTGCCTTTGTTTTTGCTAATCAGCTCACTTTTGTATAAATTCGAAGCAGTGTGTTCTCACTAAAATAGCTTACGTCAAAGGAAACAAAAAAGTGCACTATCAGCGTGCGAAACACAAATAAAAACAATTACACCTGTTCGCAGCACTAAATAACAGATAATACAAATACACTGATACTAGGTTTTAGATAGTGAAGGAATTTTTTTTATTCCAACGGACACCTCCTGTTTCTTTTTGTTATTTTTTTCAAATTGAATCACCGGAAACACGAATTTTTGAATCTTTTGTGTTTATTTTTCGGATATAACTTCTTGCAACATAAATTTCTTCAATACTAGTTTAAAAAAAAAGGTACAATTTTCCTCATCAATATGCAAAACACGTACTGTTACTGGTCACTGTCGAAACCCGATTCAATATTAATCACATTCATATGCAAGATTATGGACATCGGAAGGAGATAGGTATACAGAAATATGACTTCATTAAGGATCAATATCGTCAATCAATATGCCTGGAGTCAACTACTGAGCGACCAACTAAACACACGAGGAGGAGGAGTAGATGATGATGATATACAAAAACAAAACAAAAACGAGAAAACTGATGAAATATCAACAAATAAGTGCACACACTGCGATATCGATTTGTTTATCTTAATTGAACAGGTAGCCTCGGAGCTCTGTGGAATATAAGTTAGTATCTTTTTAGACAACAACTTGCGAGGAGACAACTATGACTCAATGCAGAGAACCTGTCGCGCCGTCGCACTCGTTACTGCCATAACCGGGATGAATCTCCAAAAACGATCGAACAACGAAGAAGACGCAATGTCCTCTTTTAGAAATTACCAACATAAGCAAAGCAAAAAAAAAATAATAAAACCAACGAATTGCAATCCTGGATTGGAATATATCGTACCTATATCGGAATCGGTTAGAATTTAAGCGAGAAAGAGGTCTTCACTGGAAGCCCACGAACTTGTATCTAAAACGATTGTAGCTGTTGGATTGTTGAACAACCGTGATCCGTGGGATGATGGTTGGGTTGTTTGATACCCACATGAACATGATCGTCGTCATCGTCGCTCGTCGACGGCCGACTTGTATTTGTTTTTGGATTATTTTTTTTGTGTATTTTGTGAACAAAAATTGTGGTCTTACCTTTTTTTAAGTTGAGCTGTTGTGTGTGTGTGTGTTGTGGCTGTGGGTCTAAAGAAAAGGTGTGCAATACTGTGTGGCACGGCGGCGGTTGTGGTGGTACATTTCATTCAGATTCCGGTGAACGCAGCACGCTTCGGTAGACTTTTCGCAGGTATCGTAGTTCGTATATAGTTTTGTTGAAAGAAAAGGTTTCTGATAGTATGTACTACGAGTATAAAGGTACTATTAGTATTGAGATCCAGTGCTGTTGAAAGTACTACATTAGTACAAGGTACATATAATGCTCGTTTCGTCCCAGGGACCCAAAATAGAATCGAGATCGGTCGATATATCAATCTGCAGATTATCTAAAGATCATTTTTTCTGGTAACATTAAGGCGATACAAGTTTTCTTTATTAATTTTATTCTCATTTTAAAAACAATAAAAATAAGACCACAGACGAAAACATAGTGTCCAATTACACAAAGCAAAATACAAAAATACCTGCATTGACCGCAAACAGCACATGCGCAACACAAATGGCAGTTTTGTTGATCAACATTGTTAATTTCTATCCATTTATGTTAGGTTCGGTTTGGTTGATGGGATGCCGGAAGATCTTGTTCCCATCACACTTAGATCAATGTTGATCCTTGGTGATACCCCATTGGATTGGACTATCCCTCTATTCCTATTGAGCATCGAGCTATTTCGAGGCGTTGATGAAGTTCATTAAATTTAAGATGTTATTATCTGTTGACTTCGAGATTTCTGCTAAATCGTTGAAGAAGTAACTACCCACAAATTTATTCCTAATTTTGCAGAGTGCCGGACAGAGTGACCTAGGTAGTGAAGGGTGTCCTCCTCTACTTCTTCGTCTCCGCAGCCTCTGCATAGGTATTATTAAGGTACAGTATTAAGTCCCATTTTGTTTTTATGATACCCTAAGAGATTATGTCCTGTGATAATTCCTATCAGAAGATGCAGGGATCTCTTTTTCAGGTTCATAATTTTGTCTGTTTTTTTTTTTTTTTTTGTTATTGTAGCTGGGCCACAGATTCTTTGTAGTGGTAAAAGTTACAAGTGAGTTCAACCTGTCATTGGTAAGTTCCACTATTTTCTTATTAATCGCCTGTTTAATGGCACATGGTGGAATTTTAACACTGGAGTGTGTTAGGCTTGGATCTAACAATGAACCAAATCCTTGCCAGTTCGTCTGCTTTTTCATTAACTTCAATTCTACAGTGTCCAGGGACCCAACAGAGTCTGATGTTGTGCTGTGTGGCAAGAACTCTAAACTCTTTACGACAGCATGAAACCAGTTTGGATTTGATTTCTGTGGCAGAGATGGCCGTGATCGCTGCCTGGCTGTCAATGTAAAAAGTGATATCAGCCCATGGTATTTCCATCATTAATATTCGTTCGGCACCCTTAATCACTGCCAGAACCTCCGCTTGGAAGACACTGCTGATGTAATCATGGAGACTATAAGATTTGGCTAAATTGAGGGACTCTGAGAAGAATCCCGCACCTAAACCCGTATCCATCTTCGATCCATCGCCGTCGGTGTATATTTTTATCACCGGTCTATCTGATTGTTGTAAACCAGCATCCCATTCTTCTCTTGTGGGGATGGAGACAGAAAACGATTTTTCAAAATCTGTACGGGGTGTTGTGTAGTCTGTGCATACATACCCCTCCATAAATTTGTTGATTATTTGTGCATGACCTACAGAGTTCTTTTTCCAGCTATCAGGCTTAGTTTTTGAGGACTGTAGGCTGCGGTTTTTTGTACGAATAGATCTAGGGGCCTTAAGTTAAGTATGGTTTCCATTCCCACAGTGGGTGTGGACCTCATTGCCCCTACGCACGCTAGTCCTTGGACGTTATTAAGCCATTTATAATAGGTATCTCTATTCATCGCGCTACCAAACCAGGCTACCATATGTAAGGATCGGTCTTATAATGGCCGTGTACAAAGATCCTGTTGTAGGAGTAAAAAGGAGTAACTTCTTGGCTCTTTCTTTAATGTTCAAACCCCAGTTTAGCTTTTTGTCAAGAAAGACTAAGTCTGGTTCCTTCAATTGATGGTGGGACAAATTCTGGTATTTTCCTTTTGTTAGTAAAAAGTACAAGCTCAATTTTTTGCGGGTTGACCGAGAGTCCACAATTCCTCGTCCAGCTACATACTTTTGACAGAGCGTAGCTTATCTGTTAGCTGTTTGTGGAAACAAACTTACCAGTCGCTAGCAGCGCCAAGTCGTCTGCGTAGGCGATCACTTTGATACCGCTGTGATTCAGTTCGATCATGATTTCGTTCATAACCAGTATCCACAAAAGTATGGTAAAAAGAACTCCTCCTTGTGGAGTCCCCCTGGATGTCGATACTTTAATCTGTACATTCCCTAGTTCTGAGTTAATCCGTCTGTGATTTAACATACAAATAATCCAGTTGATGAGGGAATTATCAACTTCGAGGTACATACACTCCCTGTCACTTGTTTGAGGCCACTATTTTCATAAAAGTTTTTTTCTCGATAAATACCTGTAAGTAATATTTTTCATGGACATTTTTGATACGTTTGAGTAGGTATATATATTTTGCAATAAAAAAGGATAAAGTTAAAGAGTTAACTTGGAAAATTCATAGAAATTTCCCAAATTTTGTAAATGGACTGAAAAAAATGGATATAAAAAGTTGCGTCACTTGATTGAGGCCATTCCAAAAATTGCTTGGCAAAAGTTAACATCGCCGATTTTTTTCAAACAAAAGTTTAATATATTTAAGAAAGTTTTATATATTTTAAGAAGTTTTTATATATTAAGAAGTTTTTTTTAACGAAGTTTTATTAAATACAATAAAAAAACTAAATTAAAAATGTCTATGTGTTTCAATGAAACCAAAATGATTGGCGTGTCGGCCAACCTTCCGATTCTTTACTGAAGAGCTTTATGGTAAACACCATTTTTCGTTTCATTTTCAGGCGCGTACACGAACAAAGCGGTAGGTTTGCCGATACGTGAGCACACCACATACAATTGACCATATAAGAAACATGGGAATTCAAGATTTATGCCACAACAATCCAGCAATTGTCCTTGCGACCTAGGGGCCAGTTATAGCGATCAGTAAAAACCATCAGTAAAAATTTTCTTTTGGATAATTTCATGGGTTTTAAAAAGATTTGAAACATAAAAATGATACCTACTAATCGATGGCAAATCGATTAAAATATTTTTTTTTCTGACAAAAAATAATCCCAAGGAGGAATAATATTTGTTAAAAAAAAAACAATTATTTATTTTACTGATGGAAATTTGTTTTTCTGAACAGCTGATTGTCAATTCACAAAAAATGGAACATTTCGTTTCAGTTTTCTTTGTTCCATTCATCAGTAAAAAAATTACTGAAGCATTTTGCATCATTAAAAATAAATAAAAGATTGCGGCTCTTGGTTTGACATTAATTTACTGATATAATTTAACTGATTGCTATAACCACCCGTACGTAAAAAATTCCAGTTTTCAACTGTTTCAACTTTTACTGATGCTTTTTACTGATCGCTATAACTGGCCCTTTATTGATTGTCAATTGACATAGAAAAAGCGAGACGCACTGGAAATTGAAGTTGCTTAAATACGAACAACAACAACAACTTAAAGGCGCTACCACCAATTGTTTGGCTGGAGATATAGCTATTTCGTGCTTTGCCACTTTTGCACCCATCAGTCTCCTTTTTTGTGGTGCTGAGCTTTTAACCCAATTTTATTTGAAAAACTTTTTATGCACACCATAGGATTCGAACCTACGCATATCAGATTTGCTCAGTCTTAGCAGTCGTGTGCACTACGCACTCCACCGCTTTAGACCACTGACGTCACAGGTCGAGATGTGTTATTTGTTTTTCAAATGCATTTGGAGCATCAGCATTTTTATAAGCGCCTTTAAGTATGCTGTCTTGTTCCGCCTCCATTTTTCTCCATACCTTATTTAAGGTCCATTTTTCTCCATACCTTATTTAAGGTATGGAGAAAATGGAGGCGGAACAAGACAGCATACTTGGAGTCCACGAAATAAATGTAACTCACCGGCGATTTGATTTTGAATGACGAAATTCAAATGATCAACATTCTTGTTATTCGCAACCAAAATCACTCGTGAACTCAGCCAATCACGGTTAACATAATTTTGAATGAAATTCGGAAAAACATTCGCGATGAGCTCTTCCGGCGTTGTTGTAAAGTGGCAAAAAATCGGTGGAAATTCGATAAGGCCGGTGACTAAGTCCACTGGTGTCACGCCATTGCCCAACGGCAATAAATTGCCTGGAGAAATCTACAACGAACTGGTCATTTCGTATAAAGCGACTTGCATTTTCAATTTCAATTACACTAAAAACCGGATGTTCCAGGATTTTCTTCCAGTTCCCTATGCCCTTCCTTGAACTAATACGAATTTATCAAGCCCTAAATCGTAAAAATCGAAGTAACCGTTCTCGAGCTATGCCCTTAAAACTGGATGTTCCCTGTTTTCCAATTTTCCTGGAAATTTTCCGGGATTATCCTCCAGTGTCCTATGTCCTTTCATGAGCCAATATGAATCCATCAAGCCCTTAATCGTAAAAATCGGAGACACCGTTCTCGAGATTTGCATTAAAAAGAGGATGATCCTTGATTTCCAATTTTCCTGAAAATTTTTCGGGATTTTCCTACAGTGTCCTATGTCCTTCCTTGGGTCAATACGAATTCATCAAGCCCAAAATCGTGAAAATCGAACAATCCGTTCTCCAGTTATGCGCGCACACACGGACGACATTTCTCTTTTATATACAGGGTGTCCCGTAAGTAATGGATAACCCTGAAATGCCGCATAGTAGCCTTTATGACCGTCCTGAAAACTGATAAAAAAAAGTTCTATCCCAACCACAAGAAAAGTTATATGCATTTTTTTGTTCAGTGCATTATTTTTTTTCTTACTTTACATTTTTGAATACCACGACTACAAGTGAATGAGTTCCATCATTTTTTTTTTGCAGGAATATTTTACATTACTTGTGCCAACACATAAGTAGAAGAAAATTATTATAACTGTTGGACTTCTTAGAGAAAAAAATTATTTAACATTGAATTTCAATGCAAAATGTGAAAACAAATAATTTTTGAAAAAGTTAAATCATAGCTGGTATACAAAAAATGCATGAATACCTGAGTGGCCAACTAATTTAAAAATATGCGCGTTAAATGCAGATTTTAAAATGGTATTACTTATTATTATATCTAGAGTCAATAGCAAGTTATTGGTAAAAATCTGCAATACTAGAGTAAATTTAGCAAAAACAAATGTTTTCAAAATTAGCACAGTAAACGTGAAAATAATACCAAGCGTTGAACATAGCACATTTTTGATTTATTGGCTGTTTCTACGATGTTGTCCTAATGGTAAATCCAAGCTTTCAACTTCTGGGGCCGAATGCATTATTGATAAAAATGTCAAAAAAGTGCAAAAAACGGTTACATTTTCGAGCTTGTTTTGAATTTTACCTGTTCTATTGGGCTTTAACAAACCCATCAAATATTTTGTTGGTTGCTATTAGTTTATTTGTTATTTTCTCTAAACAAAAAGTTTTTGAGCCAGCTTTTAATCACATGATCACTTAGTTAGAAAACAAAAACAAAAATAGATAATTTTTTAATTTTTTTTTATTTAAAGCAAATGCTCAAACTGTTTTTCACCCACTCTTATACAGGTTCTGCACCTCCGAATAAATGAACGTCTTAGTGAACGTGCAAGGTTTTGCTCAGAAATTTGTAATGCAGCTGCCTCCACACGATTTCTTAGCTACTCTAAAGACCTGATCGGCTTGCTGTATACGATTTCCTTAATGCATCCCCAATAAAAAAAATCAAGTGGATTTAGGTCTGGTGAACGGGGTGGCCATAAAATTGGTCCCAGACGTCCTATCCATCTGCCTGGATATCTGGCATTTAAATATGCCCGCACAGGCACAGCATAGTGTGCTGGACAACCATCATTTTGAAGCCAATGGGATTCCTTTAGTTCTTGAGGCACTTCTTCCAGCAAGGTTGGGAGATCATTTTGGAGGAACTCCAAATAACCTTGGCCAGTTAAAATCCCCGGCAATTGAAAGGGTCTAATTATTTTCCCATTGAGAATCCCAGTCCAATAGTTTATTTTGAATTAGTACTGGGACCTGTCTTCCCTCATGATGTTTGGGTTTTGTAGTGCCCAGAAGTGGAGATTATGGAGATTAGTGTAGCCATCTCTTTTAAATGTCGACTCTTCGCTCCAAAGAATTTTGTCAAAAAACTGCGGATCTTCTTCAATTTTCATTATCATTTGTCGACAAAAACTCATTCTCGTTTCAAAATCTTGCGGCTGGAGAGTTTGCACACGTGTTAGGTGAAAGGGATGATATTTATATTTACTTAGCACATTATGCGCAGTCGTCTTTCCGATCCCAGTGCGTCGTGCTATTGCTCGGATTGATACTGTAGGATCTCGGTCAAGTTCCGCAAGCACTAAGTCTTCGGTATCTCCTCGAGGGGGTCGTCCCACGCCAGCACCACCAACACCACTACCAGGCAGCCTTCCTTCCGAGAAACAGCTATGGACTCTAATAAACACTCGATAATCCGGGTGACGTGCGTTAGGGTACCTTTCCCTATACAGAGTCGCAGCGTTGCCTCTGCACTCTCCATAAATGAAATGCATGTTTGCATATTCTTGTGCAGAGTACAGAATACGTGGCATCGAAAAAGTTCAATCAAACGTCTTAATTATCAAAAAGCAGGTTCAGGAAAACAGCTATTTAGACCGGTAATTTTTCTGAAGAATGAACAATAAAAACGATATAAATAAGTGTTCGTCGTGGTCTTAATCTTATGAATTAAGATCAAATTACAAAAACTTTAATTCAAAATTTAAAAAACTTACGATTTTATGCGTTCTCACTTTCTCAGGATCTTACAATTTACTATTCAAAAAACACAATTAAAATTGAATCAGAAGACTTTTTGTTTGGAGAAAATAACAAATAAAAATAGCAACCAACAAAATATTTGATGGGTTTGTTAAAGCCCAATAGAACAGGTAAAATTCAAAACAAGCTCGAAAATGTAACCGTTTTTTGCACTTTTTTGACATTTTTATCAATAATGCATTCGGCCCCAGAAGTTGAAAGCTTGGATTTACCATTAGGACAACATCGTAGAAACAGCCAATAAATCAAAAATGTGCTATGTTCAACGCTTGGTATTATTTTCACGTTTACTGTGCTAATTTTGAAAACATTTGTTTTTGCTAAATTTACTCTAGTATTGCAGATTTTTACCAATAACTTGCTATTGACTCTAGATATAATAATTAGTAATACCATTTTAAAATCTGCATTTAACGCGCATATTTTTAAATTAGTTGGCCACTCAGGTATTCATGCATTTTTTGTATACCAGCTATGATTTAACTTTTTCAAAAATTATTTGTTTTCACATTTTGCATTGAAATTCAATGTTAAATAATTTTTTTCTCTAAGAAGTCCAACAGTTATAATAATTTTCTTCTACTTATGTGTTGGCACAAGTAATGTAAAATATTCCTGCAAAAAAAAAATGATGGAACTCATTCACTTGTAGTCGTGGTATTCAAAAATGTAAAGTAAGAAAAAAAATAATGCACTGAACAAAAAAATGCATATATCTTTTCTTGTGGTTGGGATAGAACTTTTTTTATCAGTTTTCAGGACGGTCATAAAGTCTACTATGCGGCATTTCAGAGTTATCCATTACTTACGGGACACCCTGTATATAAGATTTCAAGTTAAAATGGGCTCTGGAAACACGTCGACAATAGCAGAAAGAGGATCAATAGATGTTTTAAAGGAACAGGGATTCTAAGGCCGAGAAAAAGCTAGCAGACTAAGACTATTGTCAACAACTATCTAGCAGACACTGAAAACTATGGAAAAAAAAAAAGACGCACAGTTCAATCAAAAACAATCCGATAAAAGCGACTCATTCAGCGGCTAGCTTAAAAATCCACACTATCAGAGCCTAAAATAAGGTCAAAAAATGGAGTATCAGCCAATATTTCGACGGTTTTAAGGATAATTAAAACCAGTGGTACATCAAGAGTATGAAAATCAAAAAGAAACCGGTTCTACGGCAGCTACATAAGGAAATACGGATGAATTTCGCCAGGGAGCATGTTGCATGTAGAAACGCATGGAAAAAGGTTGTCTTTTCAGGTGAATAAAAGTTTAATCTTGACGGACCCGATGGTTACAACTTTTATGTTCATGATTAAAGAAAAGAAGAACTTATTTTGTCAAGACATCACAGTCATACATCAGGTGTTATGGTGTGGGGAGCTATCACCAATTATGGAACATTTGAATTCGAATTTTTAACTACAACAATGAAAGGAATAGTTACAAATGCCTGCTGTAACGGGTATTTCCAAAGCTAAAGAATATTCTGGAACCTCTACTTTGGATATTCCAATAAGACAACGCCCCTATCCATACTTCCTGGGTAGCTAGAAGCTGGATTCAGTTGAAAAACGTTGGGCTTTTACCATGGCCCCCCTATTCACCGGACTCAAACATCATCGAAAACGTTTTGGCCTGGCTATCTCGAAAAGTTTCTGATGCTGGTAGACAGTTTGGAGATAAGGACGTCTTTTTCGAAGCTAACTGCGATGCCTGGAGCCAGATTTCACTGGATTATTCCAAAAAACTATATGATTTAATTCCAAAACGTCTAATAGACCTTATTTCAAAAAATGGCGGTCATACTCATTATTAATTGACAAAAACATAATACGTTAATGTTTAAAAACAAAAAAAAAGTAAACATTTTTTATAGTTTTGTTCATTTTTAATAAGATTTTTCAAGTGGCGCATTTCTGTATACCCAATTTTGCAGTCTATTCTTATAATTTGTGAAATTCCTATGGAATTTCCAAGTTATCCCTTTAAGTTTATACTTTTTAATTGCAAAATATATTTACCTACTCACAGGTATCAAAAAATTCCAGGAAAAATATTTCCTACAGGTATTTATCGAGAAAAAACTGTTGGGAAAATAGTGGTCTCAATAAGTGACAGGGAGTGTATATAAGTTCTCTTTTTACCACATCATTTTGTACATTGTTGAAAGCTCCTTCAATGTCCAGAAAAGCTGCCAGAGTGTACTCTTTGTTCTTGAGTGTTGTTTCTACTATACTTACTAAGTTGTGGAGTGCTGTTTCAAGATTGTTGATGTGTAAGCATCTTAGCGCTAGGTATTAAGAAAAAAACAAACTCTCGGTATGGGTAAACTTGAAAGAGGAAAGACAAAATTACGGATACGCCACCATCTTGTTTATTTAGATTTTTAACTAAAGGATGCGAATGGTTCGTGCATTGAATAGAGTAAATTGAGATAATGTGGTAAATGTCGGTAATGTGGTTGGGTATAGTAATACACCAACGACACCAACCAAGCCAACGGTTTGTGCATTAAATAGTGTCGGGAAAATTATCATCATCATATAATTGTGGAAAATGCAGTTTTTTAAGGCATGGTGCAACTGTTATGATTTTAAGGTCTAAATTGGGTATGATTTTAAGAGTTACCACATTCTCTAAAAGTACCTTTTTTGAAAGTGGAGGGTGAGGTTAGAAACAAAATTAAATACATATTTACGCTCAGCCCTGAATCACATGAAATAACATAACATGTTCGACGGGCGCCTTTGGCAACCTCATCAGTTTACTATATACTGTAAGCTATAGTATAAACTATATACTACACTGATGTTTACACATCATCCCCTTGAGTCCCGGTACTCACACATTTTTTTTTATTTTTGGGCAGGTGATAACGATGTAAGACTAATGGGCCCATAGTCTTTATTTTCCGTGTGGCTTAGTTTTCTATCCATTTGAATTGGGTTACGTTCAGGTCAACAAAAGTTGATCGACTCTATTTATCTACGCGTTCACATCAACTCAACATTCAAGATTAGCACTGGTGGTATACATAAATCAACATAATGTGAACACTGCATTAGACATAAAAATGTATATTGTTAAAAAAAAATAATTTTTAAAATACAAATGAATCCAAGTAATACTAGTTGGCAGCCACAGATTTACTTATATTTTTAAGAAGGTACTTACAAAAAATTAGAACAAATTTTACTAGAGCCTCCATTTAGATATATAAATTCTAAAATATTTTAAAAGCGACATCACTGGTGAAAGAATGTGCCTGGTTATGGTTAAGTGGGATTTTCTTCAGTTACAAAATAGGAAATTCTGCTAGAGAGCGAGTGCAACCGAGTTGAACAAAGAGTGTGGGATTTGAATTTGGGTCTAAGGAGGTATAGGTATCAAGTATAAGTTGTACAAAATACAATACATCACGATCACATCCGTTGCGTGTACGCAACTCGAACAGACTTTATTATTGGATATGAATTTTTGTATTTAGATGATGAGACGTATAAATAAATGCATAGGTAGATAGAGTTAAATTAGAATGAAAATACAAAGCTGATAAAAAAAAAGAATTCAATTTATTGAATTATCTTGTGCCGACAAAAAATATGACAATATAATGCGGAACAAGTTCAAACGTGAACAAGATAATAAGGAATGAGATTTTAATATTTTGGTGTTATTTTTCAATGCATCTCTCCTCTGTAGAGTTATACTCGTATAAGCGGTGTCAAGTGTTTTAAAAATGATAAGTGTACGATGAACAAAAGTATGATTCTCTCCAAAACGACAATTTAACCCGACTGGAAAAATGCCGAGTTTCTGTCTAGTTTGGGCAAGGCCATGGTAAGTTTTTAGTTGAGAAAATCTAGACGAGGAAAACTTGTCAGATACTTGGCAAGGCCTTGCTGGATTTCACTACCAAAAATGCAGACAAGAGAAACTTTTCCAACCACTCGTGAGGCCCTCCCTAGTAAAAACTTGTTGAGCATTATGTTTCGCTTCCTAAAAAGCAAGTACATACAATCCTGTTCAATTTTCTATGTATTTGTTATGCAATATGGTGTGAAACATTTTAGACTATGAAACTTATTTACTTTCGACATTGAATTTATACACATATAGTGGGCTAGCCCAGTGGGTAGCGCAGTTGACTTAAAAGTAGAAGGTCGCGAGATCAAGTCTCACATAAGCCAACTTTTTTTCTTTCTTTCTTTTTTTCTCTGACGAGGCAAAACGTTTCATAATTGCCAAGGCCCTTGTTCTAGCCTTTAGTAACCCTTGCTAGCCCCTCGCCAGAATCTATGTAAAATTCTTTAGTGCCTTGTCCAAAAATAGATTGTTTTTCTTCAGGGGAAGCTAAAGACGGAAAGTTACTATGAAATAATTATATTCAGGTTTTTTCCGAAAAAATTGTATACATTTCAGCTCTCCAAATGTAGTGTTTTAGATACCTATGTTTCTTTGTTTTGGAATTAAATCAGGGTTTCCAAGATATTTTCTAGATTTCTTTTGATTTATTAAACAAAGGATTAAGGTAAAATAGGCTTAACCTTAAATAAAATTAAAACAAAAAAGCAAGATGAAAAAGGTGTTTTCTGTGTTTTAAATTACCTTCAGTTAAATTGGGCCAAAATTGTGTGTGAACAATAATAAAAGAAAATGGCTACATAAAATTTCTCCCCAATGACATATAGCCCCAAACATAAAATGAAAAATGGACTCAATAATGTATGTATGTATGTATCGGGTTTTTCATTAAGAGCAGTACAAAAGTTTTTTTAAATAAAACAAAAACGGTTTTGGATATTAATGAAATTCTTTAATTCCTGTTCGATGCCATTATTTATGGATCTCGATTTCTTTTGCATGGCCACCACGGGCACGCTTGCAGAAGTCCAGACGCTGAACCCAATTGTCGACGGTTTTCAAGCATAAATCGGCCGATACTGCTGTAATTTCACGTTCGATATTCGTACGAAGTTCATCAATCGTCGCTGGCTTGTTGGCATAGACCATAGACTTGACGTAGCCCCACAGGAAATAGTCTAACGGCGTCAAATCACACGATCTTTTCGCAAAATTCACCACAACGACGTCACAGAGATGCCCAACGCTTGAGAACGACGTATGAGAGACACATTTGGGCTTTCTGCAACTGAAGCCTCAGCGGCAGCAATATTCTCGACACTACCGGCACTTCTTTGTCTCACTGGCACGGGAACATTTTGTACTGTGCCTGTGGATTCAAATTTTTCCACTAGACGCTCAATTGTTGATCTGCTAGGACGATTATGACGACCATAAATTGGACGTAGCGCTCTTAACGTTGACTCCACTGACTCCGAATTTCGGTAGTAAATTTTAATAATTTCGACTCGTTTTTGGCTCGTATATCTTTCCATCATGAAATGGCAAACCTTACTGAAGAGAAATATCAAAAGAGCAGCAAGAAATATGGCGACGTTTGCTGTCCCTGTTGCTCTACTTTTGTAGCGTCCCTGTTGAATAACCGTTTATATAGAAAACAACAATAACAAAATCAGATTACAATTTTTAAAGTGGGCCATTTTTCATAGTTTTGGGTGATTTTTTTCATTTTTGATTTTGGAGTAATTTTTTTTTAACTATAAGCCTGTAAGACCTAAGGTCTTTTAAATCCAATGCACTAGTTAGAAGGAATAGAAGGAAAGAAAAGAATTTTTGTTCAAACTTTCTTTAACAAAAATGAAAAAAAAAAAACAAAAATTGCGTATTTTTTGTTTGGGACATATTTCATAAGTTTGCGACCATTTTCCCATTTTGTTAAAATGGGGCCATTTTGCATGTGGGCAAATTTTATATTTAGCCATGAAAAAAAAAATTAAATAAAAATGTTTTATTCATGTTTTTTGTTTAATGATAACTTCAGCACTGGCAAAGGTAGGTACCTGATGTTTATGAAGACGCGATCGGACTAAATAAAGAATAATTTACTAAATTTTCAAAACTTTTGCCTTATTACTGCTGAAATACATTTGCTTTTCAACAATATATTTAAATATTTTTCAACGTTAACAAAATTGTTATTTTGTTTTATAAGAAATTTTGAAATTCAGTCGAGTTTATAACGACGAGTTGCTTTCATTGCTTCATTTTGGTGGTTTTCATATTATTTGCTTTAGCTCATCGTCGTCGGTTATAACGTCTTGATATCGTCGCCTATAACAACTATTGTTGCATATAACGATGAATCGTTTTCGCGGCTTACAACGACAGAATGCAGAAAAATACAAACAAAAAAGTTATTAACTGAGAATTCAAGCCTGACCCGGGGTTTAGACAAGCGAGTAGAACTAGTAGCATTTGTGTTATAGTGTAAGTTTTATGAATGTATGTGTGACTAATAGTTCTCTGCGCGTTTTGTCAACTAGTATGATTTTTTTAAAATATTTCATACAGAAAAATATACAAATTATGGAAACTATGGAAACAAAACAAATAAATGGAAAAAATACACTACACTAGTAGGATAACTGGCAGGCTACTCGCAGCCAAAAATATTATACTATTTGGGCTACTAGTTGGTTCTCTCGTGTTCAAAAACACTAACACACATAAACGCTACTAGTTCTACTCGCTTGGCTAAACCCCGGGTGAGCGCGTTCGAAAATACACAAATTCCTTTCTATGCGAATGAATTTAACTAGGTGCTTTATTATTCTGTTCCTAAAATTTAAAAACACATACCTTCCTAATGTACTTCTGTTTTTGCTTTTCGATCATTTTTGTGGTAAGTCTGATATAACAACCACTGGCTATTGCGACGACATTTGGCTGCTCCCTTGGCGGTCGCTATAAGCGGCATCGACTGTTTGCACTTAATTAATACATATGTAAAGATTTTGAGGAAAATGTTTTTAAAAGTAAACAAGAAATAAAGAAAATATTCATCGTTCTTGGGTTGCTAGATGCCGAAGAATGTTGATATCTCCAAAATTTAGTAAATCAAGAACTAGGTAAGTTCTCGCACTCGGGGCATAAAACGCACAAGTAAAAGTCTATAGTATAACGAACGAAATAAAAACAGCCGAACCGATTTGGGTCAATTTATAATAGTCATGACTATTCGGCTAGTAGTCGATAGGCGGCGCTGCCAAAAACAATAAATGAAGGGCTTAGTGCAAAAGTATGATAAGCCACATTTTCAAAATCTCGACTTAATAGGGGTATTCACGATCTGGTGCAACGAGCCTAGTAAAAGTGCGAAATTTTATTTTTTTTAAGTGGATCGTGAACGCACTTTTCTTATCTTCTTGCAACACTAAAGCAAATGTCAAAATTAGTTTGACATTTGTTATTTGTTTTTGTTTCGAACATATCTGAAAATTTCAATTTGATTTAATTTAAATTTTGTTCATAAAAAGATGCCAAAAAAACGGAAAAAGAAAATATTACCAAATCTTAATTATCGTCCGAATTTTAAATGGAAAATAATAGTAAAAGATGATGACGACGTCACATCAATACAATCAAGATAGCAAATTGGATGTATCCAATGAACATACCTTTGTTTCTGTTTAACGTAATCAAGAATGAGTGAGCTGTCAAAAACACAATTTACAAATTTAACAATGTTGTATTTTTCTGTTGCAATAGGTTTCGGGTATTGCTAAAGTGCAAAACTGTTGTAAGATTGCACCTTGTATATTTTGTTGTTGTAGTGTTGCAAGATTTTACACTTTTGCACTTTTACAATGATACAAGGCCAGTTGCATCGGATCGTGAATACCCCTAATAGCATTTTAAGTTGAGACAAAAATAAAAAAAATAATTTGAGCGTGATAACATGATAACCCACAAAAACAATAATATCGCACATACCTCAGCAATTTCTGATGATATATTATCATCTGATGGTCTAAAATCAGCATCAACAATACTGTTTTTTCGAGAAAACTCATCTTTTTATAAAAACACTTTAAAAATTTGATTAATTTACACTTGTGGCTTATCACATTACTAGTGAATAATTCAATGAAAAGTCTTAATTGAAAAAGTCACTCTAGTGAATAACAACGGCTTCTCTCGGAAATAGCCATAAGATTAAAAGTGTATGTAGAATCTATTTATGTATTATGTATGTAAAATCTATTTACCAATAGATTTAGACAAAAAACCGTGTTTTTTTTTGAAAAAGTGTGGCTTATCATGTTATTCAAATAAGCCCTTCAAATCATAAAATCTGTAGTCCGAAGTGTTGGACTTCTTGATAAGAAAGTTTAATGGAGCAAAATTACTAAAGTTTTTAATATAATGTTGGTTTAGTGTCAAAAAGTAAAACAACGAACGGATTCATTCTAGAGCCTAGAGTCTAATATACCCTAAGGCTTAGAGGAATAAACAAATCAAACAATTATGCCATAACCATACCTACCGTATTCTTACAATCTTTTTAAACGACGCGGTAAAATATTGGTACGTACACCAGGCCGTATACGCACTTTTTTATTGATTGAATAAAATCGAATACGTTTCTGGTTGTGCAAATGTGCACGCTTTGTAGGTTTTTGTTGTTTTAGAGCCAATTTTTCAATCATCAGTTAAGCTATCAGAGAAATATACAAACATATATGTATATACTCCGGGTCCGCCTTATTTTGAAACTTTTGAAATAACGTTCTCCCAACCCTTCAACTGGTTCTTTCTCATGAAAAAAAAATTGGCAAAACATTTTCTTCAAATCGGATAAAACTAAGGGGTCGCTACCTGGCTTTGAAAATTTAACTGGTCAGCCCAAATAGCAATAACTATACTGGTGTAAATCATCTTCTAAGAAATCAGTATCCCTTGGAATTTTTTAGTTCCCTGGAGTTTTTGATAGTATCCGGAACCTCCTCCGAAAAAAAAAATTTCGTATTATTACCCGAAAAAAAATATTTCGTGACCTGAAAAAAATTTCACGTCTTCGAAAAAAATTCCGTGCAATTATAGTAGTAAACTCCCTTGGAAATTTTGTGACAGTTGAGAAGTCGCAAATGTAGTTTATGAGGCAGCTATTGTATGGGGAATTGAAGATAAAGTTAAGTGCTTAGGTTTTGACACAACATCAGGCAATACGGGAAGAAGAAATGGGGCATGCCTTCTTCTTGAACAAAAAATGGACAAGGACTTGCTGTGGTTGGCATGCCCTCACCACATCCATGAGATCATGTTAGAAGAAATGGTCACAAGATTAATACTTATTTTTAAAAGATTCAAAAAGTATTGGCCCAACATCGATCAACAAAAATACGAAACAGCCTTGTCCAATGAAATTTTCGCAACCGCACTTATTGAAATCAAGGAAGAAATTATTGCCTTTTCTACAGTTATTTTCTTGGCAGGAGTTTCTGAGAAAAAAAAATGTCATATTAAGCTACAGCTGGATTATACTGTGCTAGATGGATATCGAAAGCTATCTACTGCCTTAAAACATGGATTTTCCGCAGTCAGTTCAAACTAACAAAGAGGGAACAACAAGGAATTCGTGATATTTGCCTATTTGTTGTGAGAATCCCTTAAAGCGATTAACGGTGGATATTGCTAATACTTAGTGAAAAGGGTTGGAATATTTCGTTAGCTCAAATATGCAGCGATTCTTTAATATCACTGCATTTTCGTCGTAGTTCTTTAATAAAGATGTGGATGAGTGGCCCGAAAACGAGCCCTACAATGAAATTAAACATTTATAACGCATATAAGAGTGGTCAACGACATCGCTGAGAGAGGAGTAAAGCTCATGGATGAGTACAACCAGCTATACACTAACAATGAAGAAGAGAAGCAGTTTCTCTTATTGGAGGTTAAAGAATACATAAAGAAATATCCTGACAGGAAGAAATCTACATTGATGAAATGAAAAAATCATCATTTGTATGTTTATCTTTTATGTTCGCATGTTTATTAATAAAATAAAATAAAATCTGTTACCAAAACTTTCACTTTCGTTTTTTATAATAAGTTTCACAAATTTACTATATGATGGAGCACCCTGTAATATTAAATTGCCGGTAGCGACCTCTAAATATTGTTAAATTTTTATAAAATTTTCAGATAATTTTTTTTTTCATTTAGAAGAACAAAACAGTGGATTGGGACGATCAAAAAAAACAATTTTAATTTTTTGCCTGATATAAGGCGCACCCTAATTATACTATAGCAACAGAAAAAAATGTTCGTTTTATTCGAAGAATACGCGTACTTTCTGAGGTTAAACTGGCGTTTGAAAAATTGGACCTTAGTCAAAACAATTGACCGATTGAAGGCTCTACAGTGAATTTATTAATAAGATACATATGAACATACATATATCTAATATAGCTTGCTATGAAATCGAAACGCAAATATAAATTTTATATTCCTTATGATTTCAAAAATGAAAGTAAAATGGAAATCCTTAACTTACGGTTTTCTTTGCTATATTTACTTTGCTTACAAATTGACAAAAATTATCGCAAATAATGTCATAAATTAAAGTGTTGAAAAATTTTTTTGAAGTTAGATTCAGAGCTGAAGAAAACAGTAACCACTGCTGAAACATCGGAAAAAAAAAAACAATGTAAGAGACCGGTTATAGCGATCAGGAAAACGAACCAGGAAAAACTAACTTTTTAGTGGATTTTTGCACTATTTTCATTCGATTTGAAACACAAATGCTATTTTTTGATCAAATAAAATTTACATATTAAACAATTATCTTTTGTTAAAAATGTATTTATGTATTTTCCTGATGCAAATTCATTTTTCGTGCTAGCTGATCGTAATTTTCCACAAAATGGAACAAAAAATTCCAATGATTTGAGTTCCAATTTCACTTATTCCACTGACAGAATTTCGGACGAAAAATTTTTTCGTGTGCATTTGAATCAGGAAAACTGACATTCTTTTTCCGGTTCGCTATAAACGACCATCAGGAAAAATAATCAATTTCATATTTCAACTTTTCCTGATGCGTTTTCTGATCGCTATATAACTGGCCCTTAACTTGATTGTTTCTTTGCCATATCCATTGTGACAAACAAAGCCGAAGAAAAAATTAAGATTTTTATCTTAGGCGCCAGTTATAGCTTTCATTGAAATCCATCATTGAAACACAAATCAGTGAAACAGTGGAATATTTTCTGCAAAGTCGGTTATAGCTATCATGAAATTTGCTTTCATTGAAAATTCCATTCCCCATACAAAAAACAACTTTGAGGTTAGAGTCGATCATTGAACGAAAAACTGACAGACGAGAACAGGAAGAGAAAGGAACACATTTCATTGGAACGAATGTGTTCCACTTTTGGGAACAAAATATCAGCTGTTCATTGGAGACGATTTTCATCATTGAAAAACTAAAGTAATTTAATTAGAAAGTGTTAAAGCAAACTAAACATTTTTTTGACTAAAAAAAATTTATAACTAACAACCATCATTTTGGTACCAAAACGCCATCAGTTTTATTTCTTTAAGTGTATCAAAATTGAAAGACAAAGTTTTCAATAATGGTTTTCAATGAAAGCTATAACTGGCGCCTTATCCACTTTTTAAGGCTAATGAATTAATACTTAACGCACCATCAGTTTGTTATTCGATTTAAAAAAAAACTGCAAATAATTTATTGCACCTTAAAATTGCTCGATAACGCACTAACTCAAGTTCCTGGAGCCTGGACAGACAACAAATAATTATAAGTTTAATAAGAACTCTTACATCGACAACTCTTTGATTTCCAATTTGTGTTTCTTTTCATTAAGTTTGCGATAAATAATTTGAAACACCTTGTTATGTGGATGTACAATGTACAAATTCTAAAGTTATTTAACACAGATTTACTGCATTAACTTGCCGATCACTATCGTGAGAAATTTTAACTTTAACTAAACATTTTTAAATTTAATTTTTACTAAACTCATGGTCGCGGTCGGATGAAGTCGACACCATGAAGCTCTAAGTAGGTAACTAAACCTCAAAAATATCACTTAATTGTGTTATTTCATACTACTTTTAATAAATTAACTTTCTTACCAAACTTTAGTTTACGTTCAGTTATTAGATAAATTGTAAGTTCTATCAGCTTAGAGCATTGGCTACCAACCACAGATAAGCAATACCTAGATGGGAATCTACGGCTGTCAATTCTGTTTGCCTACAAGCTCAAACGTCAAATGGCCGTGGTGAACATCGGATTTTTGCACTAGTGTACGTGCAGACGACCGTGGTGAAAATCGGATTTTTGCACTAGTGTACGTGAACAAAAATCCGAGTTTCACCTCGGTTCGTGAACAAAATGGCGGATAATTTAAGAATCCAAGGGTTTGTTCAAATGTGCTAGGTTCTTGTATGCCGATTTCCTTTCGAAGGTTGCAGATTAATTTTTTTAGTTGTAAGGAAATTGATCTTTTTTTCTAAACAAATCACATTTTTCTCTCACAGATTTGATTTCTTTGTTGAAATGAAAGTTACATTTAGGTTTAACTACATATACCTACCTACTTTTGCAAAAAAGTACAAAAGTGAGAATTTAAAATGTTCGCTAAAGAAACCTTCTTGCAAGAAAACATACAAAAATTGTTTTGACAGAAAACGTAGTATAACTTCTTATTGGCTGTAGAGCTACTAGCGATGTTGTATTTGTAATGCCTGTAAAATCGAACTGTACTATGGATGGCTTTTGTGATAAAACACGCCTATTGTGTTTTTTCCTCAATCAGAATTGACTTTATTTCAGTTTTTGCAATTAAGAACAGATGAGATTCACACCATTGTGAGTGCTTTCTTTTATCCACATACAAATTAATTCTGGCAGATGAAGGTTTTGTTGGTATTCCAAATGTTTCGCATCGGCTTAGGAGACCATTTTTGTTGCAACACAATTTAAATTGTGTAAAGGATCTTTCAAATCAACGTTATCGGAGCGAAACACTCACGACAACAAAACATTCACTTTTTAAAATTAAGTTACATGAAAATAATTGAGAGTAGGTACCCACAATGAAAGCGGTGCGATTTTCCATATGAACCCGATGACTGACAAAAATGTTGTCCACGCATCGGTTTGGGGGACCTTAAAATTATTTCTAAAAATTTACGTCGGAATTTGACCATGATGCAATCCAACCCCTTACGTATAAATTAAAATAATTTCATATACTAAGTGTGTCTGTACCCTAAAACTAAGAATATAGTAGCTGTCAAATTTGCCATGGTGAATTTAATTTTTGTTGATTTCTCGAACCTTATTATTGGTTGGCGAGATTTTTTTTATAATTATTGTGCTGTAGAGCTGAAAAAAATTGAAATTATGTTTTTAAATTTCATAAACATAATTAGGTCTTTTGCCCTTTGCTATACTCTGCTCAAACAGGGCATCTTCGGAGGCGACAGAGTTCTACAAAAAGTTCTCATCGCGCATCGTCTGCCCAAGTAGCTTTTTGGCGAATTGGAAAAAAGAAACATGAAAGCACCAAAATATTTTTCATTGAAATTCAAGGACTCGTTCAAGTTCCGCTTGCCATGCGGGCATTGTGCTTGGTGAAACAATTATTTTTTGTTAATTTATTTTTTAATGAAAATCACAAACACCGGAATAAAAATCATTTATGAAAAAAAAAAAAATGAACTGTCAAACAAATCAAATTCACCGCGTTAAATTGTTGTTGCAGTTCACATCTATTCATCGACACGAAATGAAATTACAAAAACAACAATGTAAACAAATGGGTTTTGGGGGGTGATACGAACGAAAGATTCCTATCTAGGTATTGCTTATCTGTGCTACCAACGTTCGTTGATCATCACACTGTTACACCGATCTCATTCGTTATTTGTTATTTGTTTACCTCTGTGAAGGTGCGGTACGTGCTGTTGTACTTTGCTACACGATAATCGTCGTGTCGTAACGTACAGTGGACCAATTCATATTATGCCACGGATAAAATAGTTTAAAAAATGGAATATGTATATCTGGAACACGCCCGTTATTTGTAACATTATCTGAAAATTATTGTATATGGATTTGTATCAGTTATATTATAGACGGTGCCCCAATGTCGCTGGCCTATAGACGGAATCCATGGGTTCTTGAGGTGATTTTAAGTCGAAAAACTTAAGGTAATTTTCTCATTTTCGCTTCCTTTTCGAATTACATATAACGGTTTTCATGATTTTTGTCTCGTTTCTTTAACTGGCTTTAACTTTGCCAAAATACAATCGATTCAATAAAAATTATTATCAAAATGAAATAAAAAAGAAATTCAAGAAAATTTGAATAAAAAACGATTTTAAGGGTTTCACTAAATTTTTTTTTTCAACTTTTGACTCTTTCTAACAGTCAATAGCTCGGACGTAATTTTGTATTCGATTTTATTCAAATATTCAAAATTTCTATTTTTTTTCGTTTTTATTTTGTTAATACATATCGCTCATTAAAAAGAACAACGTTATAACTCAAAAAACATCAATTTTGACCTAATGATACACTTCAAACACATTTTCTATAAACTATTTTTTGGCAAAATTTCATTTCTATAACTGAAAAATTGAAGGCTTTAGAGCATCATTTGTCGTTACATCACTTCACTTTTAAATATTTTTTTGTGTAAATACTGTATTTTTTTCACTTACGCAGGGACCTTTGAAGTGAAAACAGTCCAATAAATATTTTAAAAGTGTCATATTTTGCGATAAAATTTTAATTTATAGCTCTACCAAAAAAAAAAAAATAATATAGATATGAAGATGATTATGAAATACAGCCATGCAAACTTTAAAACGCGATTTCTGAAGTTTGACGTTTTTTGAGTTATGACGTTGTTCTTCAAACTGAGCGATATGTAATTTTAAATGTAAGCTATCGTTTTTATTTAATATTTCAATTAATAATAATTACTAACCCCACTGTTACCACAATGTTTACATAGATAGACACTATACTATAGAAAATATTAGATGTAATGCTTTGAATCGCTTGTGAGGGAGTTTCGTGGTTCTCTAAAGTTGCTGCATTTTCCTAACCAACGAACTCAAAGTACGTACATACATATAGATAGCAATATAGGTACTATGTCTATTTTTGGACAAACATAAGCAATTAGCGGCAATTGAACCAAGCCTAGATTTATTTTATTTAATGGCATCTCTCTATGAAAATAATGATGAATGGGATAGGAAACTCTTTTAATTTAATTCCGTGATGTAGCAGGTGAGTGAGTTAAAAAAAAATAATTTCCCATGACGATGAACGGGAACTTGTCGGAAAAAGAAATCTGTTTCATTGACAAAACTTAACTTACTATAGGTAGGTAATTAGTTTTTGTTTTTTTCTTTTGTAGGTAGTACGTAGGCAGAATAGGGCTTGTAAATCATGATGATTTTGGTCTTCACTTTCAACGTGTCGGTCGGTCGTCCCCAAATAAAAAATGCATTTTAATAACAGAAGTAGGTCCCTATTTTGTTCATACCTTGAATATGTTATGATTGGACCGAACACTTTACAAACAAAAGGACTACAAAATTTTGAACCATATACAAAGAAAGCGCCATAAGGCTCATAAGTAGGCTTATCTTATAATTTCTGCTACTGGTCGTCTGTGAATTTGATTGAAACCGCCTAAAGCTCGACCCCAAGCCTTATTTATGAAAATAATGATCTACATACATTATAAATGGAAACATCAATTTTTAATTGGTGGGACTAAATTTAATCGAATTTGTAGTCCAAATCACATAGGTATATAGCCTGCAAAAATAAAAAATAAAATACGTGGGCACCAAAATTCCAAGCTCGCCAAGATTCATGTTAGAAATATTGGTATAACAGTTGAAATAAGAAAAAAAAAGTTTCAGATCAGTCTAATAAGAAACAGTTATAAGTTTTCATCTTGAAAACAAAGTGAAACGTTTAATGATACATACCGAAACACAATATTTATACATACAAGAAAATTAGTGGGAAGGGTTTAAAGGTGGGCGTCAATGGTTGGGTAGAGAGTGTGTTTACGAATAAGGAAATATCCTTTATAATTTCCTTTATCTAAAGAAGATACAAATCTAATACAAAATGTATTAAAATTGAATACAAAATGTATTAAAATCTAATACAAAAATGTATTAAAATCTCATACAAAATGCATTAAAATCTAATACAAAATGTATTAAAATCTAGTACAAAATGTATTACAATCTAATAGAAAAATGTATTAAAATTTAATACAAAATGTATTAAAATCTAAAATCTAAATGTATTAAAATCCAATAAAAAATGTATTAAAATCTAATACAAAAATGTATTAATATCTTATACAACAATGTATTAAAATCTTATACAAAAATGTATCAAAATCTAATACAAAAATGTATTAAAATCAAATACAAAATGAATTTAAATCTAGTACAAACATCTATTAAAACCTAATACAAAGTGTATTAAAATCTAATACAAAAATGTATTAAAATCTAATACAAAATGTGTTAAAATCTAAAACAAATGTATAAAAATCTAGTACAAAAATGATTGAAATCTAATACAAAATGTATTAAACTCTAATACAAAAATGTATTAAAATCTAATACAAAATGTATTAAAATCTAATACAAAAATGAATTAAAATCTAATACAAAATGTATTAAAATCTAATACAAAAATGTTTTAAAACCTAATACGAAATGTATTTAAATCTAATACAAAAATGTATTAAAATCTAATACAAAATGTATTAAAATCTATTCGAGAGATATGTTGGTTAACTGATTACTGTAAAATTGAGCCTTAATGTTTATGAAAAACAAAAAGTTAGTAGTGATCTATTGTGACTCATGAAAAAAATGAAATTGATTTCTTATTAAGCTCTCACATTATGGTATTCGTTTTCCTGTTTTTGTTTTTATTTCATTACTGTGAAGGTGAACTAACCGCCACATTTATATGAAAACTTAATTAAGGCTCCAACTGATGAATATAATTAGGGTGGATTGGGCGAAATACTGTATGGGCAAAATTCTGTATTTCAAAATTCTGTTTTCAAGATTCTGTAAAAATCGTTTGGATAATTTAAAAAAGTGCGCTCTTTGTTACATTATCAAAACGATTTCTACTGGGAAGACATCAAGTTGAGTTTTGTGATGTCTTTGAAACTTTAATGAAAATAACGCAAGTATTTAAAGGATGAATAACAAAGTTGAAGCCTGGCATCGGCGGTTAACAGTATTGTTTGGAAGAAACCCTCAGATTGATTAACCAAAAAGAAGCAAAACTAAGAAAGTTACCAACATGCATAGCATTAGGTTCTTGTCAATTTTTATTGAAAATGTATAAATCTCATTTAAAAAATTTCACTCGACGAATAAACAACAGAAAAACGACTTTAGTTCGTAAGCGATGTTTAGCGTTTCTCAATATTATATATGATATGTATTTTGGAATACTAACAAACATACGTCTGTAGTCGAATACGAGTTTCAGAATATGGTTTTGTGATTTTAAAAACGGTTCTGATTTCGCGAACGCACAGATGGCAAGTGCAAAAAATGGAAACAAAAACTCTGAAAAATAAAAAGATTCTGCGTATTTTGAGAAAGAGAACTGATTTGAGTAACATTTCCTATTTAAGGGAATACGTTTATTTTAATGCAATGTTATTTTCTTTTTTTTTTATATTAAGCGCGTGCAAAAGGGGTTGTGACTACCCTTAAGATGATATTCACAGCACGAGCGATTAGGTAGATTGGAGGGGATTTAAAAGGATGTAATGTTATTTTACGGCGGTTATCTGGAATTATTTGTCTTTATTTTTCATAATAAAAAATTATGAATAGAAAATCAAAGTTGTTTTTGTTATGCAAATTCTTCTATCAAATACTGAACTTGGGCATAAACAGAATTTTGCATTTACAGTGTTTTGAATATACAGAATTGTGGACATACAGAATTTTTAAATACAGAATTCTGAAATACAGAACTTTGTAGGGCGACTCCAGAAAGCGCGGCAAATCGCTTTCAATGGCGGATTTGTATTTTTTATTCTCAAAAGCGCTTTCGCTTTCCATTTTTTGTTTGAAAGCGATATGTTTCTAGGTTATATGTTATGATCGATTTCAAACAAAACATGGAAAGCGAAAGCGCTTTTGAGGATAAAAAAATACAAATCCGCCAATGAAAGCCTTCCGTTGCGCTCTTCAGAATGGGCCTATTGGTATTTTTAAAAAAAAAATTCCAAACAGAATTTTGGTCATACAGAATTTTAAAATCCAGAATTTTGATCCGCTCTCAATTAGGGCGTAAACGACACATTTTAGAGTTTAATATTTTTTTGTAATTTCAATATTTTAATATTCTTAATAGATTTTAATATTTTTCGTATTAGAACTGGAATGTAAAAAAAGTAATTGAATATTTTTTTACAAACTAACTTGGACGCCAAATTAAATCTATTGTCAGTCGCATTTGAAAATCTTAAATCAATTAAGTAATTATTAATTTACCAGTGTAAATAAAATTAGCATATAAGCAAATTTAACAAATTAAAAGAAACCAAAAGGGATTTTTGTTAAGTTTCCTTTTCTTATTTTAAATAAATTTCTAGTTAAATTAAATTTTTCATTTAAATAGTTTCATTTATTTTTATTATTTTAAACCATTCGAAAGAGAAAGTACGTTGGAACAAATCATGCATTTTTCATCATATTCTCAACCAAATTTGCTCCTGCTTTTTCTTAACTTAATAAAACAATTAATTCTTAATTTTTTCATAATTAATATTAATTTTATTGAATTTAAAAACTTATGCTCCACTTAAACTTATTCCATCGGTTGAATTCTCTCCTTGTGATGAATTATCTGGTGGTATCAAAACCGCAGGAATGTTTAAAGTCTAAAATTAAACAAAATTATTAATAAGAAACATACACAATAACAAAAAACCATTTGCAAATACTTTTCCAGGACAAGCGGCCTCATATTGATGCTTCAAACTCTCCAATTCATAAACACAAGTTGCCAATGCAGTTCTCAGCTCGCACAAGAGCACCATATCAGATCGTAGCTCATTGAAACTATTACAAATATCTTCCGTGGGTGGTGGAGAAGGATCTTCAACAAAAAATGAATGACAATCAATGTTTTACAATAAAAAAAAATATATATTTGAAGTCAGTAAAACTGTGTATT
This sequence comes from Melangyna quadrimaculata, assembly GCA_949320155.1. Taxonomy (NCBI): domain Eukaryota; kingdom Metazoa; phylum Arthropoda; class Insecta; order Diptera; family Syrphidae; genus Melangyna; species Melangyna quadrimaculata. The sequence goes on along the minus strand of OX439485.1, from coordinate 52,273,792 downwards.
TCTTGTAACAAGTTAGTGATCTTACCAACTTTGAACTCTTGAATAGCAGTTTCTAAGGCCTTGACCTTTCTCTGTCCAATATTAGCCGGAAGTTTCATCTTCTGCGATCGGAGTGAAACCCCAGAACCACGCAAGTCGGAGAACTTAATGCCACTACCACCGATTTCAATTGCCTGAAAACAAGAAACAGATTAACAAATAATCTAAAAAATATCAAAGAACTTCGAAGACATACATTAACAACTGAATCAACCTTCGATGGCCTGGGTTGATGATGAATTTTTTTCTTGTAGAGCTTCTTTTCCTGTTTCTTAGTCGCTTTGTCGGTCAAAGTGGTTTCACTTTGCTGGAAAATAAATAAAACAAATTTCAACCCAAGGATAACACATGATGAGCTCTGAGTTTCAAACCTGATCAGCTTGTGAAATAAGCTTTTGGAGGTCCTGTGTTTTGCGCTCCCGTTCTTTTTTCCTCACTTCGATTTTCTTCAGCTCGTTCAGCAACATTTGCTCTTCTTCCACTTGCTTGGTAGTTCGTTCAAACAATTTTTTGAGTTGATCTTTCCTCTTGCGCTCATGATCGCTATCGAATACATACGCTTTCTTCTCACTGTTTGTGCCTTTAGCCTTAAAAAACAATTGGTAAATTAAGTATTCACTGTAGATAAATTTACACTTTACCTTTGTCAGCAGCCCAACAACTTCATAATATCGCTCTTTTAGATCTTCAACGGTCTTCATGCCATAGCTCACATGATCCCACCGATCAGCCATGATGATGAAACGCAGGTCAAATCTCTTCGCCAACTCGAACAAATGATCAGTTTGAGCCTTTGTCCACTTATTTGGCTGCGAACGTAGATGAGTGTTGTACTCGCTTACTGTGTACACAGGGATTTGAAGTTGTTTATTGAATTTAGCAAATGGATACTCTCGAGCATCATCGGATTGGCGCTTCCAATGGTGGAATACAGCTCCATCGGTTCTAGCAGGGTTGCTAAACGGTGCCCATTCCCATTTGCGGACTTGTCGCATACCCAATCGCGCCTTGGCTTGTTTGTAGCCAGAACCAATACCGAGAGCTAGGAGAAATATTTTGTATTCGGTACGAGATCTTTGATAAAGAAAAATCAATAAAAACAAAAATTTACCAGTATCCGTGGGCAACAGAGGCGGAGCATCCTTATTATCATTGTAGAGCAATGCGAATACTTCTCTATGCATCCCTTCGGGGCGTTTACTTGTTTTGACTCTGAACGGGAGCAATATTAATGGTTATATATTTAAATTTAGCTTAGATTTTATAATTTTACTTTTCAAAATTCCTTTTTTTTGTAGCGAGGAATGAGTCCCGAGTTACCTCGGGAGTATTCGCTCGCTCCATGTCTAGAATATCACGAACATCGGTAGACATTTTATCAAAGCAATTTCTTTAGTTATTTAACTTTTACTTTAATTATTTAGCATATTTTTAATAAACAAATTAGTAATAATTTTTCTCATACGCGAGAAATTTTCAGACGCCAGTTTTTTTTGTGACAGCTGACAGTAAAATGACGTTTAAATATTGGTACCATTTAAGTGATGCCAAGCTCTTTCTTATGCTTTTTAAGTAATTTTCATTAACACAACGATCGCACTAACTACTTAATGCTGTCATGCAATTGGCCTTGTTCACTAATCAATTCGAAGCAATCTGGATTGGTTTGTGTTGTTGTAATCCCCTGATTAAAACAGCTGATGGTAAAACAGCTGTTCTCAAAAAATAAATCTCTACCTTTCCCAAAAATTCTGGTATAACTCAGCTATCTGAAGAGAAATGTCAACAACAGCTGACTTCAAATTGAAATTTTACGTTGAATTGTGTGCTAAGTTACCCTATCTGGTTCAAGTCGTTCACAAACTTATACGGATACTCGAGTATTCGAGATAACATATCTAAGTGCAACGTGAACGAGGCCATTCTATCAATCATTTATTATTTTCATCAAATATTTTCATATCTACGCTTTCCTCTGGTAAAGCCATGATTCAAAGTATGGGATTTAATATTATGACATACCTGAACCATGGCAAGACCTGTTAATCCATTGAATTCAATGAATTAGAAATATTTGGTCCGAGCTTCAAATGTTCAAATGCTGAAACAAGTTGGTCAACTGGCAGTGATTTTGGCGGATTACCCATGGTTCATGAAATTTCAAATTTGTCATAATATCATATTCCATACTTGAACCGAGGCTATAGACCCGTCTAAATCGGACTTGAAAACTGATAATCGATTTTGAATGAAAAAACTGTTCTGTTCACAATTTATCACCTTCAATCAATGATTTTTCGCAACTAATGATAAATCATCGAACATATTTGTTGGGCAAAATATTAATCAAAGAACTGTGTGTGTTGTTAATCATTGAAATCGCTAATACTTACCCCATTTACAAGCAGTATCGGAAGTTCAAGTTGCATTAGGATCAGATTTTATACCCAAGTTTTTTGTCACGTGAGTTGAGAGCCCCATTTGAAGTTGAGTTGATATGGTTTTGAGATTACAGTTGAAGGAATGGCTTCAATATATTTATTTCACACAAAAACAGTTAAAATCAAATAATTTTTAGTACATACTTCGCATAGCTATCAAAACAAATAAATAATTTTACTTGCCAGGCGCGAACGCAGGGGGGTTTTGGGGGTTCAACCCAAACGAGTTTGAAGCTCGCTCGAATACATTATGTAAATTGAGTAACTGCTGAAAAATGTTATCAACAAAAAAAAAACAAAATCTTAAAAAATACAAAACACTAATTTCGGGTGATGAGGTCTTTATTCTATGTCAATCTTATTTACGAGTAAAATTTTTATTTCAAAAAGCATTGAAAAACCAAAATGACAAAACAAAACAATACGATTATTCTTTTGTATCTCATATTAATTTTGTTTTCCAGATTCTTTTCAGTTGTTCAAAATAAATTTAATAAAGCTTTTTCGAACAGTGTACTCCAAAGTTAGTGTTCCTGGTATCACTCTCACCAAATATACATTCAAAACAAAATTAAAATAAAAACAAACACCCCATCTCTTTTGCTCTTTCACAAATCCCGTACTCCTTCCTTTGTTTTTTACCGTTTGTTTACAACAAAGAAGAGAAAACCAAAGCAAAACCGATTGCATAAAACAGTAAACAAGCCACAGCTGTTCATCAAAATACGAAAAAGAGAATGCGAAAACGTCAGATAAATGTCAACGAAACACGTGTTTATTTTTTTACGCGTTTTCATTTTCACTTCTCCGAAAGGCCGAAAAGAGTGCGAACCATTTTCCATACGTTGTCTGTGATTTTCTAAATTTTACATTTTTTACTGAATTCTTTTGAAAAAAATAAATTTCCAAAATGGAAATAAGTTCGAATAAAGTTAAAAAATCAATAATTGATTTATTGAATTTGTTAAAATCCGAAGATAAACATTTGAAAGAGTTTTTGAGGTTACCAGTAAGTTTTTGGTTTCTTCATGAATGGACATGAAATATTCTTCTATACACTGCAGCACGTGTTTCAAATAATTCTGTTACTTTTTTTGTATGTTTTCCAGGATCTAAATGCTTCGGATGTTTTAAAATTATTAAAATATCTAGGCTCTAAGTTATTGGATCCTCAATACACTGAGCACATTGGAATAACCTTTCAAGACTGCATTTTGCTGATTGTTACAGAGAGAATTAACAACGATGATGACGACAGCAATAACTTCGAAGAGTATCAGAAAAAATGTATTGCCTTAGCGAAGTTGATGCGCATTTCAAAAGATGTGTTGAGGTAAGTTTACTTGAAAATTCATTCGATATCCTAGGTTTATTTGTCCGTTTTATTTACTTGCATTGAAATAACTAAATGCTCACTGGAGCACCAGTTGAGAAAACAACGCTTCATGTAATACTTTTTTTTAACAAATCCTTATCCAGGTATGCAACAAAGTACTTCACTAACAAACCAGCACCATTCACACGCTCAAACGATGAAAATTCAGTTAAAAAGAAACCTAAACTCACACTCGCAACTCAATTCAACGACTTGGAGATTGCTAAATGCTGCTATCAATTGATATCCTGTGATCCGGGTTTCTTTAAGGATCTCTGGAACTGGTCTCAGTTTGTATCTCACTATCTTAACCATGGTTGTGACCTCCAAAAACTTTACTGCAACCACGTGATAGCTGTCATCACGTACATGAGTCCCGACTATTTGAAGGAATTAAACAAATCGATTAGCGAAGATGTGATTTTGAGTTTCCATAAAGAACAACACCGTGTGCCTTGTAGAACAAGCACTCTTAGCGACATAAACAATGTAAACGAATCAGATAAAATAATAAGTGTACCCTTCACTAGTGAGGTTGTAACCAATGTTGAAGGTGTTCTTATTCCAATTTTTAACAATGAGAATAAAAAATTCTACGAAGCCACCGACGGCAACTATGACACCATTGTTAGAGTCGATTCGACAAAAGTCAATTTGAGAAGCATTGCATTGGGAGTGTCCTCGGGCAAGGCAGTTTGTTTGTCCGGACCCGTTGGATGCGGAAAAACAACACTTGTTGAGTATCTAGCTAGAAAAACTGGAAGGATTTGTCCCAAACAACTGGAAATGGAGAATTTAAAAACTAAAAATGAAAGTAAGCACTTGAAGACGAAAGTCAAGAATGATAATACAAAAAAAGAGCAACGGAATAAAAATAAGCGCAAGAGTGATATTGAAAATGATAATAATGTTATTAAGGTAGTTGATGAAGCTTTCGACAAAAGGAATGGATTTTTGCGAATTCAGCTGGGAGACCAGACTGATAGCAAGATGTTGCTGGGACAGTATCGCTGTACAGATGTTCCTGGAGAATTTATTTGGCTGCCAGGAGTATTAACACAGGTATGAAGGTTTAACGTTCGTTGCAGTGGGTAACGGGAATAAGGGAAAAGAAATTTTTTTAACTATGTTTACCTATATTAGATTTATTCAAATAATCTTTCGGATTAAAACAAATATATTTACCCAGTTCCACAAAATATTAATACAAATTGAGCCTGTCTTATCAACTTGCGGGCAGTAGGCTAGGTTAAATGGGGTGATGATGCGGCATGCCACATCATCTCACTCGGATCTCAATGAATCCATTGCGTTCCCCGAAATACACAAGGAGGGGTATCAGGAGGGGTGGGGGAGAAGAAATTTAGATATGGGAGCCCTCCCTGAACCATCCTGAATTCTGAGTGAATTTCAAGATGTTTTTCACTGGCAAGATTAAGTCGTCGCCAGGGATCATCGAAAAAATATTCTCCGAGGGATACTTTTCTGGTTCTGGTTAGGCTGGGGCAATCACAAAGAATGTAATATGAGCCCTCTTCCGCCTCTTCATCCCGACAACCTCTACATAAGTCGGATGTGCTGATGCCCATTCTGCTCATGTGGGTACCCATCGAGTTGTGGCCCGTTAGGATTCTAACTAGTAGGGATAAATGAGGTCTGCCTATCTTAAGTATGTACTCTGTTTTCGCTCGGGTCTAGAGCTGACCCGATTTTAGCCAGTTCATCTGCTATTTCGTTTCCATAAATATCACTGTGTCCTGGGACCCATCGAAGGGTAACTGTGTTTGTTGCGCTGAGTACTCTTAGTTCGTTACGGTAACGATCCACCAGTTTGGACTTTGTGATGATTGAGGAAATAGCTTTGCGGAAAGTAAGTTGCATTCATTCGACAACTTTCTTTTATAATAATTTTATAATTTTAACTATATGCCTGTAAGACCTCAGGTCTTTTAAATGCAATGCACGGCACTAGTTAGAAGGATTAGAAGGAAAGAAAAGATTTTTGTTGGCACTGTGGATTGACAATAAGATGTTAATTATCTTATGAAATTCCACGGGTGCCATCCAGTTGAAACTGGGGAATATAGAAAAGAATGCTACCTAGACTGGGGCTCGAACCCACACGTCCAGGTTTGCAGTCAAACACTATATCCACTGTGCCAATGCCACCCGGCACAATAGAGTTTCGTAACTTAATCTAAATCCGGGACTCATACCTATCAACTCGAGAACGGTTACTTCGATTTTTACAATTTAGGGCTTGATAAATTCGTATTAGTTCAAGGAAGGGCATAGCAAACTGGAAGAAAATCCCCTAAAATTGACGATCTAGGGCTTGATAAATTCGTATTGGCTCCAAGGGGCCCTGAGAGCGTCGGCTTTGTTGTAATACATGGAGAAATTGCAATAGCAATTGCAGTTCGCTGCAGATTTCTCCAGTCAATTTATTGCCGATGAGCAATGGCGTGATACCAGTGGACTTAGTCACCGGTCTGATTGAATTTCCACCGAATTTTCGCTACTTAACAACAACGCCAGAAGAGCTCATCGCGAATGTTTTTCTGAATTTCACTCAAAATTATGTTAACCATGATTGGATGATTTCACGCGCAATTTTGGTTGCGAAAAACAAGAATGTCGATCATTTCAATTTCGTCATTCAAAATCAAATCGTCGTGGACTCCGTGATGGATGAAAACGAAGCCACCAACTATCCCACGGAATTTTTGAATTCTTTGGATGTTCCGGGCTTTTCAGCACACTATTTAAAAGTATTGAAAGTCGGCTCAGTTATAATTTTGATGCGCAACCTCAATACACCAAAACTTTCTAAGGGAACGCGTTTGATTGTGAAGTGCATCAAATCAAATCTTATAATCAAGCCACGATTTTGAGGGAAAATTCAAAGGCGAAGATGTTCTCATTCCACGGATTCGGCTTATTCCGAACGATTTTCCATTAGTATTTAAGCGTCTTCAATTTCCAGTGCGTCTCGCTTTTGCTATGACAATAAGCAATCAATAAGTCGTAAGGACAATCGCTGGATGTTTGTGGCACCAATCTTGACTTCTCATGTTTCATACATGGTCAGTTGTATGTGGCGTGCTCAAGTATCGGCAAACCTACCGCTTTGTACGTGTACGCGCATGAAAATAAAACGAAAAATGTTTTTTACCATTAAAGCTCTTCAATAAAGGAGCGGAAGGTTGTCCGACACGCCAATCATTTTGGTTTCATTGAAACACAATTGTTAATTTAGTTATTTTATTGTATTTAATAAAAGTTCAGAATAAAGAATTTGCATTGACCGAATTACATGAAACATCATTGGAATTATTATTTTTTTTAAATAAATGAATTTAGGCGGAACGATGTTTGCCGAGTCAGCTAGTTTTTATATAATTATTTCATTATTTGTAGCATCCTAGCCTTTGCTGGCGTGTAACTCCGACATGACTTTTAAAATTTTGTTTAGACTAAAACCCGAATAACTGCGAAATGATAAATAGCTTCTTTCTTTAATTCAAATTTTGAACTTTATGGTATACTTACTTTTTTTCAGGCTGTAATGAACGGATATTGGTTGCTTCTTGAAGATTTAGATTCAGCCACCCAGGATACATTTACAATCCTCAATAATTTGTTGGAGAATAATTTCCTAAGTGTCCCTGGATTTAGAGATTGTGTTAAAATTGAACCGGGCTTTCAACTTTTTGTAACAATAAGGTAAGTCATAATAGTTTTGTTCTCCTTATCCTTATAACACCTCATTTTAAATTTCAGAACCAACAAGGGTGCCAACGCCTCCCAAAAGTGCCTCTACTCTCTGTTAGAGAAATATCTTTACACCATCAATGTGCTTCCATTGTCACGGAATGAACTTTGCCGTGTGGTCAGCACCAACTATCCCAAACTTAGTACTGTCGCCAATCGCATAGTTGATGTGTTCCTTACATTTTCAAGTGGTGACCACACTGTTGCTGATAACTTGCGTACCCAAGAAACTGCTGATAAAGCAGATACAACAGAAAAATATGTTGCCCTACCATTTGAAGCTGTTTCTGTGAGCAGCATAACTAATTCGGGAAGACTCGTTTCAACAAGAGATTTAATCAAATTGTGTGGTCGTTCCAATCCAATGTTCTCAGTTACAAGCACAGAGTGTGCCTATTTTGTATTTCAAAATGCCGTCGATGTATTTTGTTCTTATTTACCTGAGGGAAGAGACAAAACTCGCCTTGTCACGAGCATTGGAGCCAAACTTGGTATCATTCAATCTAGATGTGAATTCTTTGCTGACGAATACAAACCCGATGTCCAGGTGGATAGTAAAAGAATCAAAGTAGGACGAGCTGAGCTTGTATCGAAATCATGTGGTTATTTGAAGCCTCGCTCATATGACGATGACGATGATGACTTTCTAAGACCAGTTAAGAAGCAAAAGCTGTCGAAGAATCTAGAGAAAACAATAATGGTACAGAAATCAACAAAAAGTGCAACATTTTCCTTCACACGAATGGCCTCTTGTTTATTGGAACGCATAGCAGTGTGTGTTGGCCAAGACGAGCCCGTTCTTCTGGTTGGTGAAACTGGAGTGGGAAAGACATCATCTGTGCAGTATTTAGCCGAGAAAACCCACCATAAGTTGGTTGTGGTCAACATGAATAACCAATCGGATGTTTCTGATCTTGTTGGTGGCTTTAAGCCAGTTGATCTGAATTACGTGGTGTCACCCCTTAGATCTGAATTTGAAAACCTCTTTCGAAAGACCTTCGATGGCAGCAAGAACGAGACGTTCCTTAATAAATTCAGTATTTGTTACAATCAGGGAAATTTCAAAGTTCTAATCAAACTCATGATCACTGTTGTGAATTCTGTCTTCAGTCGTTACGAAAAGGGAGAATTCAAATTCCAAGAAGATCTGCCAAAGTGGAAGCAATTACAAATTAAACTGCAAAAGTTGGATTCCCAACTGACAAAGTCTATCAACATTTCGTTTGCCTTCATTCCTGGATCCTTGGTAAATTGCATCAAAAATGGCGACTGGGTTCTGTTGGATGAAATCAATTTGGCGTCAGCCGAAACTCTAGAATGCCTGTCAACAATTCTCGAACCTGATGGATCTGTTGTTTTGCTTGAAAAAGGGGATTTTACTCCAGTCAAGCGTCATCCTGACTTCAGAATCTTTTCCTGTATGAATCCTAGCACAGACATTGGCAAAAAAGATCTACCTGTGGGCATCCGGAATAGGTTCACTGAGTTCTTTGTTGATGAGCTGACAACTGACGGTGATTTGACTCTTCTGGTGAGTGATTACCTAAGCAGCACTGGAATTGAAAAGAAGCGAGTTACGAATATCGTAAAATTGTACAAAAAACTACGGATCTTGTCAAGATTGGAGCTGAACGATGGGCTGGGTAATCGTCCTGTATTCTCTCTGCGTACCCTCTGTCGTTCGTTGATGATCTGTGCGAAGAACCTCTGCGGATCCATTGAAAGGAATCTGTACGAGAGTTTCTGTATGAGTTTTCTGACACAATTAGATCCTGCCTCACACAATATTGTGTTGGAGTTGATCAAAGGCTCATTACTAAGCAATGTTAAGGCGATCCTATCGCAAGGTATTCCTCGTCCAGGAGAGGATTACTTGAATTTTGAAGGCTACTGGATACAAAAGGGTAAAAATGAGATCCAAGAATGCAGTAACTATATCCTGACCAAGAGTGTGGGAGAGAATCTGAAAGATCTATCCAGGATTATCTCAATCGGAAAATTGCCGATCCTGCTGCAGGGTCCAACAAGTGCTGGAAAGACAAGTTTGATTGAGTATGTCGCCAGGAAAAGTGGAAACCACTGTCTAAGGATCAACAATCACGAGCACACCGATCTGCAGGAGTATATAGGAACATATACATCTGACGTCACCGGAAAATTATCCTTTAAAGAAGGTGTCCTAGTCCAAGCTATGCGCAATGGTTTTTGGATAATCCTCGATGAGTTAAATTTGGCCTCAACTGACATTTTGGAAGCTCTCAATCGTGTTCTTGATGACAATAGAGAACTTTTCATTCCAGAAACTCAAACTGTAGTAAAGGCTCATCCGAATTTCATGCTCTTTGCTACTCAAAATCCACCAGGCCTATACGGAGGCAGAAAAACTCTATCGAGAGCATTTAAAAATCGTTTTATTGAACTTCATTTTTCCGAAATTCCTCGAAATGAATTGGAAGTGATTCTGGAGAAACGTTGTCTCATTCCACAATCGTATTCCAAGAAGATGGTTCAATGTATGTGGGATTTGCAAAAGAATCGCAAGACAACAACAAAAAATGTCTTTACATTGCGTGATCTTTTCCGATGGGGTAATCGCTATACATTTGCTGACAAGCAACTCCTCGACGACTTGAAATACGATTGGAATCAACATTTGATTGAGGAGGGTTATCTGGTTTTGTCCGCAAAAGTGAGAACTGAAATTGAGATTGAAATCATCGAAGAGACGCTTTACAGAAACTTTAGAAAGAAAATTAACTTGGATCTGCTGTTTGGCGATGAAGCATCACCTGTGACGAGAAATATAATAGATTCAATTAAAAGCTACACCGAGAGAAATGATATTGTGTGGACAAGAAACATGACAAGAATGGCTGTTTTGGCGGCCAAGGCAATTCAATTTAATGAACCAGTGCTGTTGGTTGGACCAACTGGATGTGGTAAGACTACTGTGTGCCAGATCTTGGCCAGTATTCATGATGTTCAATTGAGAATTCTAAATTGTCATATGCACACTGAGGGAGCAGATTTCTTGGGTGGCCTGAGGCCTTGCAGAACAAATTCAGAATCAGGCGAAAATCAGAAGTTGTTTGAGTGGGCAGATGGCCCGTTGATCATGTCAATGGTGGAAGGAAGTTATTTCATGGCCGATGAAATCTCTCTGGCGGAAGATTCTGTTCTTGAACGGTTGAATTGTATTCTGGAACCTGAGAGAACTGTGTTATTGGCTGAGAAAGGAGGTGTAGGTGATGTTGATTCGGTGTCTAAGGACTTCGTTATTAAAGCCGCTGAGGGATTCCAATTTTTCGCCACTATGAATCCTGGGGGTGATTTCGGCAAGAAGGAATTATCTCCTGCTCTAAGAAATCGATTCACAGAGATTTGGTGTATACCATCGGATTCAAGAGATGATTTGGTCAATATTGCAGCCAATTGCATGGCACAAAGTATGACTGGAACGGAGATGGAATATGTGCGTAAGGTTGCTTCATTTCTTGTCGATGTTGTGTTTTGTATTCGCGATAAAGTGGAAAAGTTTAAATTCTCCATTCGTGATATTCTCGCCTGGTCAAATTATTTAATTGTTAATTCAAAGCTGGAGTTCCCTGAAGCAGCAGTCTTCGGGTTGGAGACAATTTTCTTAGATTCTCTTGAAATGCTACCACATGAATCTATAGAGAAAGTCGAACAACTTAAATTAAATATCATCAGATACGCTATTCAACAGGCAAAGCTAACTGTGGGTATAGAATTTAAAGAAGAGGACATTATCGCAAAGCGTGGGAATGTTATCGAGTGCACAGAAGAATCTTTTGGAATCAAACCATTCTTTATTCCTACAAATCCGGACAGGAAAATAAGCGCCGATGAGGATTTCTTATTCGATGCACCCACAACAAAGAAGAATCTTTTCCGACTTCTCTCAGCTTTGAGTTTGAAAAAGCCCGTATTGTTGGAAGGACCTCCTGGAGTGGGAAAAACATCAATTGTAGAGAGTCTGGCTCATGCAATTGGCTACAATGTGGTCAGGATAAACCTCTGCGAACATACTGATTTGGCGGATCTGTTCGGAACTGATTTACCTGCCGAAGAGAATATTGATGATTCTGAAGTGAAGAACACAATCGGGTCGTTTGTTTGGCGAGATGGACCTCTATTGGCGGCTTTGAAATCAGAAAATACTTGGATCTTGCTTGATGAATTGAATTTAGCTCCCCAAAGTGTTTTGGAAGGTCTGAACGCCATTCTCGATCATCGTGGAGAGGTTTATATTCCCGAGTTGAACAAAACGTTTGTACTAAGTCAGAGGACTCGCATCTTTGCCTGCCAGAATCCACTGCGTCAGGGTGGTGGTCGTAAAGGTCTTCCACAATCGTTCCTTAATCGATTCAATAAAGTCTACCTGAGGAAGCTCACCACCGATGATTTGCTCTTTGTGGTAAATGGAAAGTATGCCGAACATTTTGAAGAATTAGCGACCCATTTTAGTGGATATTTAGAACAAATCGATGTCCTGACAGATCCAATAAATATATTCGATTTACTAAAACAAAAGGAAAACTTAAAAATAAGTCCGCAGACTCATCCAGCTAAGATTGAATTTGATTTATCACTTCGATTGGTGAAATTCTCAGAGAAACTCGACAAAGGAATCGCTGACATGGAATTCGGCTACAAAGGTGGTCCATTCGAAATTAATTTGCGTGATATTTTGAGATGGTGTGATTTGCTTATTAGACCAGAAACTGGTTTCATACCAAAAAAGACACCTTTCCAACGACAGGAATCTATTAAGAAACTTCTAAGTGAAATTGAAAACTTTCAAATTGTACTTTACGAACGTATGAAATTGATTTACTATCAAAGAATGCGATCTGATCAAGATAAGCTCTTTATTCGTAATGTTTTTAGTGAAATATTCAATTGCGATGCAGAGAAACTTAATGCGCTATCCGAAGATGTTGCTCTCTATTGGACTGATACGAAAATCTATTTAAATGATATTGTATTGGAAAGAGAACCTGCAGATAGTTTGACTCCGGCTTTAAGACCATTGAAGAGTAAAGCAAAAACACCACTTCTGTTGGCATCCCAACGGGAGCATCTTAAGAATTTGATTGAATGTCTTTATATGGAGAGGCCGGTATTATTGTGCGGTCCAACTGATTCGGGAAAAACTAAATTGATCGATTTGGTGTGTACACTGTCCAATGAAGTTTGCAATATGGACACTATTGATGATTCTGTTACTGGCAGTTTTCAACAGGTGAGTAAAATATTACTACAGATTTAATTATAATGGATATAATAAGCGTTAATAGTTTTATAGAATTTATTATGACAGGTTGGTTATTTAAGTTTGTTTTTTTTACTAGATACAGGGCGGCTATTATCGTTCTCAAGGTATCGTACTTGATCATTAAGTTGTAAACTCGTAGTAATGCCCTAGGAGCGACTTCTGTGGGACAGAAAAGTAGTTAGTAGCTTCGTTTGTTGAACTTTATACATGGTTGAGCCTGGTTTTCTAGACAAGAGTTTCTAGAAGAGTTGTCAAAAAAGGGTTTTCGGCTCTCAAAAAACCGCCCAAGGGCTGTTGCAGCCGCTTCTGAAGTGCGTGTTAGACGCGGTTGATTCGGTACCTCAAAACACCTTGATCTATATTATGACGACCCCGTCTATCAAAAAGTATTAGACGAATAAAACGAGTTTGGGGCTGGGCCATTTCTGTGATAGCTAGTTTTTTAGGTAAGAGGTGGACAATTTCCAAGCTAGCTGGTTTTATTCGAGGTAATAATAATTAACATAATAGTTGAGTTTTTTTCCAAACCCCAAGAGATTTTAACAAAACAAACAAGGTTGCGGACGTGGTTTACAAGATAGCTAAGTTCTCTATTGCAGTGACGTGCGGCAGTCCATTCAACTGGGTAGACACACATTTTGTATCATTATTTCGCATTCTAAGCACTCACATTATTTGTTTTAAAGCCTTCTAACCACGTCAAGGTGAAGAAGGTTTTTCTTTTTTTATTTTTTTTTCTGTTTTTAGTTTTTTTTTTACTTTTTAATTAGTTTAAAGGCCCGGCCTTTTGTTTTACAAAAGTTTAAAATTTTTTTATAAATATCAAAGCAAAACTTATCGTTTTTAATAATATTGTTATTTAACTCTTTGACTTCTATGCTTCAAAAGCACTATGATGCCTTAATTTTATCTTATTCTGTGCTTATTAATCAAAACTATTGATTTTCATTATTTTTTATTTATTTATTACTATAATTTATTTTTATTAATCGAATGTTGATGTTGTAGTTTGTTATCCCTCAAAGTTCTTGAAAACCAACTCACTTAACATAAACACTAAAATAATACATTGTTAAAATTAATTTTAATTTGTAATATACAACTATATTATTTTAAGTCCATAATTATTTCACTTAATAATATCTAACTTGATTGGTGACATTTTTGTTATTAACAGAATTTTCATTTTAAATAAAAATAAATCTACCAACAAAAATGTTTTGTACTGCTGTGTACTGCTTTATTTTTATCGAGGTACAGCTTTCTAAAAAAATGAAACGACAGCCCTGCTGCTGCCTCCTTCGGGGACGGGACGATACACATCAAAAAAGAAAAAGATAGACCCCTTTCACACAAGGAAACTGAGTTGCCGGCGATTTTTAGTTTCTATGCGAGAAGGGCGTAAAAGGAAGACAAAAAATTTTCCCTCACATCCTTCTCGCCAACAAACTAGCCAGTTTCTGGCCACTCAGTTTCCTTGTGTGAAAGCTGTCATACAACCAACTGACGATACTCGTTCTCGTCATGAAAAATTCGAATTAAGAATTAACTTCCAAAACAAACAAGCGATTAGACAGATTCACTTATGTCTACGAGTTTCCAAATAAAATTTGTTTTTGCAATGATAAACCAACCTTTTTCACGTCATATAGCTTAATGTGAAACAAAGACACAGTCTGCGTTTTTACTCGTGTGCCATTCGTACTTTCAATATTCGGCGTTCGTTCGAGAGGTTCGAAGTTTCGGTCGGATCTCATTTATCATAGTCATACAACCATAGCGATAGCAGCATAGCATGATGGTGGGATAGTTTAGGCAGGGATGAATAAAAGTAGAAATAGGTGTGAATGCAGATTGCAGATACATACTACAAAATTGGGTTAGAACAAAAGTGGCAAGAAGTACTATTATGGGATAGGAACTATTATTCTTAATGAAATTAAAATAGAAAATAGAGAGTAGATAATTGCTTCGAATTGCTAGGGTAGACACTGTCTAAAACGTCTTATTGACGCACCGTCACTGCTCTATTGATGGATCGTCTTGGACAAAAGCCATCCAGTTTTCAATTGACAACTCTGTTATTCAGCATTTGATTAATCAGTTCACCAAACAAACTATCAACCTTCAGATATGACAGTGCAGATGCGATTGCAGATGTGTCGACATTGTTAAAAGCACCTTCCTTCTTTATAGGGAGAGAATATTCGATAAGATTGTTGAGAAACATGTGTCTCGACTTAATTTTTTTTTTTATAATTAACGCGCACTCAAGGGGTTATCACTACCCTTATTATGATTAACACAGTGCTAGCATTTGAAAAAAAGAATAGCATTAATTAGAAGGTACCTATGCACATTGGTTTTGAATTTCTAAATATCACAATGGGAGCGAAAAATTGAGTTAGATAAAGCATTCTACATTCGTGTTGTGCGGCTAAAGAAGGAATCTTTGTACTTAACTGTACGTTCAAAATTGATCTCTAGGTTAAACTGATGGGCAGTCTTGGAAGCGCGAGTATTACGGTTAAATCATTTCAGGGGAGGAATACAACTAGCAATTTCAATTGAGCACTTGTTCTCAAGAGATGCAAACGTTTCACTTACTGTTATATCACCTATCATTTTTAAAGCTCTTCACTGAATTCTATTCAAAAGATCTAAATGAGTAGGGAGAGCACCTGTCCAGATATGTGAGTTGTACTCAAGCTTTGGACGAATGTATGGGCTATTTATTACTGCTAGGTCTGAAGGCGAAAAGAATTTCTAGCATCGACGAAGAAAGCCTAAACAATTTGAAGCGTTTTTCGCCGAATATATGGTCATCCACAGAAGATGGTCTGTGATACACACATCTAGGTAGGACTGAAAGCTTTTCGTTTTCTTCAATGTAAGTGCTGCTCATTGGTAGCGGAATGTGGGATGGGTTTCGTTTTAATGACAGTAGACAGAATTGAGTTTTTGAAGCATTAAATTCTCCTTGGTTTTTATTTCCCATTGGACAATGCTGTCGAGATCGAAATTAAATGGGATTATTATACGCTGCCGTTGATGTTCCACATCCGAAAGACATGTTTGTGACTCTAGAAACGAATATGAAATCTGAGCTTACTGTTATTCCGTCTATTGGTTGAATTACTCATTTTTTCGGACCAGAAACCCGACTAATCTTCTGACAATTACTTGGTTAATTCTGTTTGCGAAAGCCTGCAGTTTCTGTATATATTTTTTTGGGTGCCGGGCCATAGAGATATTCCGGGAAATTGTAAAGCCGATGAACTTGCCAAAAATGGAACTCTATTGCCCGTTTTGCCTAACAGGTGGAACACAGGTATACCGATCGCTACGTGTAAACTTTTGCTAAAACAAAACTCTGCAAGGAAAGCAAACTCTAGATGGACAAACCTTACTACATATCTGGCCACAAAAGAAATCTGGCCATCGCTAGACCCTAGGCGCTCTAAAAGTTTGCTATCACTTAGCAGATCACAAATTAGCTCCGTAATAGGTGTCATAACAGGACACTGCCTTATAGGAAAACACCCACAAGACATGGCGTTTTCTCAAATGACTTCTGTAGAAGTTGCATGGACGAAGAGGAGGAGGAAACAATTCCTCACCTCCTCTGCACATGTCCTGCTCTTTCACAGAGGCGCAGACTCCATCTGGGGGACTACTTTTTCAATGATCCAAGCGATCTAGCTAATACAGACATACACTGTCTCTCTCGCTTCATAAAAAGCTCCGAATGGTTTTCGTAATGAGGATAATCTCCTCATTCCTATCATGTGGTATCACAACGGACCTAATTATGGTCTAAGTGTGTCAGCCGTTTTCCTGACAGCCACTTTAACCTAACCTGTATATATTTCTGTTTGGAAAAAAAATGTCCACCTTATTGGGTTCTCCATAATTCTATAAGTAGAAGGGTTTTTGTGAAGTTTACTTATTATTATAATTTCCTTTGCGTTAAAAACTAATCCACAAACTATTTTTTTAGATTGATCTGAATCGTCACTTAGAAGAAATATCTCAAAGCGTTGAAACAATTTTCATAGCTGAAGTACAGTGCTTAATTGGCCAAATGATCTGCAATCCTATCAAGGAAAAACTTCGAACTGAAATTAATGACAACCTAGAAGATTTACTCAATGCTTGGAGTAAATATTCCGATCTCAATAAAATCAAAATTGGTAACTAGAATAAATATTATCAATATTTTATCACTCACTTATTACTTAAATACATTTTCAGATCTACACAAACAATCGGAGATGTCTGACGAGTTAAATAATTTCCGCAGTCGTATTCAACTTATAACCAATGTCATATCTAAGCTTCTTTCATCTCATTCAATTTCTATTAATGCAATATACGAGCTTGAACAATTAAATAAAGTTCTACAAGCACTTAATCATCTTATGCGGAATTATGAATCACTTAACACAGGTGGAAGTTTCGAATGGGTAGATTCGAAAATTGTGAAATCCTTAAAAAATGGACAATATATTAGTTTGGAACACGTGAATTTATGCTCTTCGGCAGTTTTGGATCGATTAAATCCGGTCTTTGAGCCAAATGGCAAACTAATGATATCCGAAAAAGGTGTTACTGCCAATGATGAGGCTGAAATTGTCGATAAACATGAGAACTTCCGTGCGTTCCTTACAATCGATCCAAAAAATGGAGAACTATCAAGAGCCATGAGGAATCGTTGTGTTGAAATGGCATTTAGCAAGGATAACTATACCAAGGACGATTTAAGAGTTATTGTGTATGAGAACGGAATTCGCGACACGAATTCTATAAATACTATTTTAAAAATTCATGAGCGCATTTGTAAAGCGACTGAAATTAATAATTTCAATGTTTCCCATCTAACACAGTTTGCCTTTCTGGTAGAAGCTTATAAATGTATCGGTTATGCAGATGAGAAGGCTATTTATGTTAGCGGCATGGAGGTTTATGTTTATTCTTCGAATATCGATCTTATGGGCTATGGTTTGGCTTTTTATCAAAATCAACTTAGAGAAATTGTTTTTGAAGAATCGAACAATTTAAACGATTCCGTTGCTGTGAGGGTTGATCTTCAAAATGTAGTGCTCAGAAGTGAAGATTTAAATTCTGTAACGTTGGTTAAAATGCAAGCCGAACCGTTCAGATTACTCCTAAAGAACGACGCTGGTGATTCTCTGAGTCAACTCTTTAGCAATTTTGACAATCTTGAGTTCGAAAAAAGCTTAGATTTGATAAAAACTTGTATGTACATGTTTTACGAAACAAGTTGCATGGACGACAGTAACCTTCGCCATTTGTACTTGAAGGAAATTCTTAAGAGCTCCGAATTGGATCCACTTTCTATAAAAGAATTTGAAATGCTCAGTGATGAGTTTTATTCCACCATACACCAGAAGCGACAAAACTTTGCGGAAAATCTTAGTTCTGTTCCATGGAACACTAAATTATTTCCACGCCTTCGAGAATATATTAAAGAACTTAATGCAGAATACGAGCAACAAGGATTTGCGCTTAGTGCTCTGTTGCTGTCACATCTATTGGTTGATAAAGTTGGTCTTGAGCCAGTAACCAAACTAAGCCAGCTCAATGCTCTAGCATATTCTCAAGCTGTTCAAACTAAGGTTATCAACGATCGATTGAATAATGTGTTTCTAAACAATCTGGCAACATTTGTCAAGAGTTTGGCTCACATTTTGAATGCCTCATTGGGTTATGCTGGATTTAATTTGTCAACTTATGTACAAGTTATCACTGCCTTCTTATGGGCAAATCGTTTGTTGAAAATCTCCAAAGGCAACCTTTTCATTGGCAAAGTGCTGAATACAAATTTAATGGACAAACTGCTTCTGCATTTCAAGTGGTTGGATAAAAATCTACTAAAACAAATAGAGAAACTCCTGCCAAATTATAAGCAGTTAAATTCCGAGTTTGAATTGAGTCTTCAAAAGATTGCCAACTATGCTTTAAGTGTGAATCATCCGTTGAATTTGATAAGGAAAGTTTATACCAAGCAAATCACTCAATTCCAGCCTTATTACAGCGAAGAACAAGTGCAGAGGTTGAAGTTGAGAAATAAGCTTGACGCAAGTCTTGCAATTGTTCCTGTTTATGGAACATTTACAAATGAGTTCATTGCAAAGAAACTAGTGGCACAAAAAACTGATGAAGCCAAGAAATTGAAAGCCGCTATTTTAAAGAAAAAAGGATTTGATATTCAATGCCATCGTTTACCAGGAGGAAGTACTGTACAACCTAATGGTATTCCCAAATCACTTTTGCATGCAATGACAAACTTTATTAATGACTTTGCCGACAAACCAGAAGAGGAAGTTGTTGACGATTGGGATGTCGAGGATAACGAAAAGTCACTCGCTGTGATTGCATCTATTCTCAATGCTGAATTTCAACCAAAACAGCTGCCCAATCAAGTTGAATTCGAAATGCTTCCACTTCGAGAATATTATGTTAATAAATTCGTTTCCCAAATCATGATAAATAATTCAAGAAGCTTGGAGTTGAATGAGTTCTTTATTGAGAGCATTTCATCGTTCAGTACGTCATCGCTTGAACTACTTCAGCTTACCAAAACCAAGAAATATCAGCAGCTGGAGGGCTTAGTCTCGGAAATTTTGAACTATATCTCCACCATTGAGACTGAGAGCGAGTTTGAGAAGCTGATTGAGTACTTGAATGTTAATTTCAAACTCATTTCAACGTACAACCATCTTGTGAGCAAAGCTTTGCATTCTCTTTTGTTGAATAATCTATCTTCACGCAGTGATGCATGCTTGAATCTTGAAAAGAAAGACTTAGAAGTTCCATCGACGTATACATACTCAGGTCCACCCCTAAGCGGGTGTATTCTTAAGATGATTTTCCATTGGGATGGAAGCTTTAAAGCTATTTCAGTAACTGACCTGCAGATTTGGAAGAGTTCTTTGGCAGAAATGCGACAGTTGATTTGGAACAATGGACTTCTTATGACGAAGAGATTTGATTTATCACAGTCAATTCTCGAAGACAGTTTAACAAAAGCAAAGAAGCTATCTGTAGAAGTTAAATATGTCAAAAAACTCTGTCAGAATATGGAAAATGAGAATTTCTCTGACTACAATGATCATTTCCAGAAACTTGTCACGAAATTGGATCTTCAATGTCTTAAGACACAAACTGAAGTGAATGCACAGCTCCAACCGATGCTGAGGACTCATAACAACTTTTACAATGCGTCATTGATCCAATCGCTCATTGGATCAATTGAATTGTGCCTTCTCACTTTCACACCACTCATCGATCCGGTTGAGAAGAATCGTCTTAAAAAGGAATACATTGTCGAGGATATAAATTGTCTTACCACACTGATGACTGCATATGATTTCATGAAGATCACTATGAACTACACGAATTTTGGATCAGAAATTTGCAATGAATTACAATTAAGGCTGGCCGACCTATCCAAAAGACAAGCTAAGTTTTCCCAAAAGGTTGCCCTACGACCAGATGCTTGTTTTTACGCGAATCTAGTCCAAGATATAACACATTTTTTGAAGACAAATTGTGAACCAAATGCAATGCATAGTCTCCTACAGCAAGTCGATGATATTTGGCAGGATTGTGTGGACTTTAAACCAACACCAGATGAAACCAAATTAATGAGACTCAATGAAACATACAAAAAACTCGATTTATGGATTTCGAATTCACAGAGATTTATCAATCATACGATGAAACGATATGCAGGACACTATGAAGATTTCCTACAACCTCTAGAGTGTTCAGTTGGTTTCGTTAGATTTGGTTTTGAGGGACTAAAAGTTTCACTGCAACAATTGCAAAGCTCAATTTTGCCCAATTCCATTGGAATTTATTCAAATTTGAATGAAAATGGGAAATTGGCAAATTTATTGACAAATATTGTTGAGTTCCCGAGTGTTAGCAGCTTGCAAGTTTTCAATGTAGACAGATCGAAGAATGTGCATGAGAATCGATCGATTGTTTTTTCGGTGTTGGATAGACTAGAGGGCAGCGAATTTGAATACTTTAGGTGAGTATCGCTCATGAAATAGTCAATTATTTGTTTTATTTCTGTTCCTATATTTATATTTTTTTTAGACTTCTGAAATCAAAAATTCTTGAGCTTAAGAATCGAATTACAATCTCATTGGATATAAATGAAGAAACTTTCAATGAACTCGATTTTGCTCTTAATATCTGTAACAAAGTATGGCAAGACGAAGAGGAGCGTAAGAGGAAACAAAAAGCAGAAGAAGATAGTCTCTATATCACAAAGTAAGTTAAACTAAAAAAGAAACTATTTCAAATAATTATTGTCAAAAACATTTAAACATTATAAATATGATATTTTTCTTTTACAAGAACTAAATGTGAAACCGAAGATGAAGAACTCATCGAACTTCAAGAAATCGAAGAAAATTTCCCAACAAATGTTCAAGAAGACTTTGGAGAGTTTATTATAGATGATTCGCTAGAAAAAGTAATGAAATTATCTTCCGATAAGAAAATTACAAATAAATCATCGTTGGTTATACGTGATGAAGATTATGGTTTCTTAGCAAGGAATTTCATTACTCTTATGGAACAATTTTCAAAGTATGTTGCAGAAAAACAAGAATTACCTCTTGTGAATTTTTGAATTGAAAATTTTGTGTTTTTTTTCAGGATTTATTACTACCAACCAGATATTAATGCGAAGAACACACCTGCATTGGATTTCATTTCTCCGTTCAAAGATCGTGTTAAAGTTTTTGTGAGATTATTCTCAAAATATAAAACTGCACTTAATGACGAATTAGATAAAAATATTTACAACACTTTTGCTTTTGCAATTGGTCTTCAACAAGAGATGCTCAATGAAGTATCGTTGTCCAGTAAGTCAAAAGTTTACCCACACAAAAGGCTCAAATAATTAATGTTTTAATTGTAATTTTTTTTAAAGGTAAACATTTACAAGAATATAACTTTTATAAGGATTCCAATATCCCAGAAATAATTTCATGTACAGATGTTTTGGATAGAATTGAAAAACGTGTTACAGATCAATTGGAATTGTATCCCGAACATGCCAGTTTAATTGATGTAAGTAATAGTATTTTATATTTTACATTAAGTTTTAAAAAGTATTATTTTTTTTTTAATTTTCTTTGTTTTTCGTTAAACATTCAAAACTACGACAATGACCTTAAAGGTCGGTTATTTTAAATTGATATTCATATGATCTGGTACTTTTTGTAAATCGATACAAAGTTTAGCACTTTCTTTCACTTAAATAATATTTACTGGAACAGTTATTAAAATGCTTACAAATATTTTTGGACATGTACCTTCGATTTTACCCAAGACACAGGCCATATTCACACTTCTAGGGCAAGGATTTTGACGGAAAAATGTAGCTTTTGAAATAACCACAATAATAACTTGGCCTTAAAATAAATAAAGGTTTGGGAATGGCTATTTCAAAAAGATTTGGAACTCATAGACAGTTTGAAGACGATGACGTCTTAATAGAAGCTTTCAGTGATGGCTGGCCCGAGATTCGTTTTAAATCATTCAATAATATGCCCTCTTTTAGAACTGTTGTCACAAAATTGAGAAAATACTTATTATTTATTAATAATGAGAGAAACAAAAAAAATAAACATTTGTTTAAATTTTTTCTTTCTTTAAAAGATTTTTTGAGTGGCTTCAATCGAGTGACGCAACTATTTCTGACCAATTTGTGCAGTTATCTTACAGAGTCCAGGAGATTTCAATGGGGTTTTTTTTCCAGTTCCTACGAATTATTCAACAAAATTTAATTAGACGATGAATCGGTTCTGACGAAATCGCGCAGATTCTGTCTGCTGTCGGTCTGCTTTCATAAGAACCTATACTTTTGTTAATTTTAACTAATAAGTCAGAATAATTGTTTGACAGAATACGTATCCATATTTATATAATTCGAGAGCTCGTAAGCCTTTACTCAAAAGGCCCTACCAATAAATCAAACTTAGTAACGACTTAAATATTTATGGTTGATTTATTATTTAAAGCCAATACAATTATGGACCGTTTTAATTAAATATTTAAGTCGTAACTAAATTTGATTATTGGTAGGGCCCAAAGGGTTTTATACTGGTCCAAATTTTGTGGACATGTCATTTGTATCAGTGCAAACTACATGCCATCGGTCTGGCAGCTATTTTGCAGCCCTAACACCACTAAAATGCACTTTCAACATGCAACAACAAACAAAACAAAAAAAGCTTTATAGGGCTCCGAATTTACATCACTAAAGCCTTGTCCATGCTAAGTAAAATATATCAGTCTGGCATCGATAACGCGGGCCTAACTTTTCGAACCTAAGCCTGTATTAGAGTTTAAGACTAATCTATTAATTCTTCTTATGACCCAAACCTTTTATCTAAAGTATTCTATTTAAGCTACGATGTCATTAAATTCCTTCACCCAAAATTAATTTGTCTCTAAACGAATTTTTGATATTTGAACTGGGGTTATGTAGTTAAAGTTATTTCCTTGTGTTCATTACCGGTACCTATAATCATAGAGTTAGCTTTAGGAATAATACATTATTAGGTATGTACATATTGTACATCCCGAATCTCAACTTTCCCAACTTTCATCTCTCATTTCGATATGCAGACATTCAAAACCAATTTTCATCGGTATCTTCTTCTAAATCCTCTCCTACTTACCTAATCGCTCGTGCTGTGTGCCCATCGCTCATTTTACGCTCATCCCTGACTCACTGCCTTGGTAACGCTGATATGATAATGAATTAAAATCAGAGGAGCCTGCTGCTAAACAAAAAAATAAGCCTAAATTCGGTAAAAAGTTTAGGGTTACCACATTTCTAGAATTAACTTTTTGTTGAAAGTGAAGGGTGAGGTTGTCAATTAAATTATATCAAAGGGCCCGGTAGTGCCCAGCCAAGTTCTGGCACTACACCCTTTTTACAAGATCAAACTCATGCGATTTTTGACCCCCCTCTAACTTCAGTACCAATAAAGTCAGAAACTTCAAACTCGCAGCATTTCAATTCAACTCACCAAATTTCAATTCTTTAGCATAAGGGGTTCCTGAGATATAAGACTGCAAAAATCGCAAAAACCGTAACAGACAGATCATCAAAATTAAGGAGCACTTCCCGACATCGTAGAATCTTGTAATTCTATAAAATTTAAGATTTTCCATTCAGGGGGCGTGGTACCCGCCCATTTCCATAGAATTGATATAAATTATTTGGAGCACTTATGATTTTTGTGGAATGATGAAATTTAGTACAGCGGTAGGGCTTAAAGTGCAGACAAAGGAACAGTTTTAAAATTTGATATTTTACATTCAGGAGCGCGGCACCCGCCCATATGAATAGAATTGACATTTATTATGAGGAGCACTTCTGATTGTCGTAGAATGATGAAACTTGGTAGAACGGTAGGGCTAGAAGTGCAAGCAAATGCAAAATTTAAAAATTTGAGATTTTAAATTCAGAGGGCGTGGCATCCGCCCATTTTGCAGAATTAATATCAATTATATGGAGCTCTTCTGGTTGTCGTAGAATGATGAAATTTGGCAGAGCGATAGGACTTGGCATGCAAGCAAAGGGAAAATTAAAAATTTGAGTGGGCGTGGCAACCACCCATTTTCACAGAAATAATATTAATATATTGAGAGTACTTCTGTTTGGTACAGGATTATGAAATTTGGTATAAAGCGGTTCGTTTTTCAGGCGTATACAAAGAAAAATTTGAAATCTTAAAATGTTTCATGCAGGGGCGTTTCATCCACCCACTTCTTATCAATTATTATTATCATTTCAATGGAGCACTTCTAACTTATTAAAATTGGCAGATGGGTAGGACTTGTTGTATATACAAAATGAGGCTCTCATTGGGCGTTTATTGCACCCACTTTTCCTGATAGAAAGAACCTTTGCAAAAAGTAGTGAAACCACAACAAAAACATAAATGTTAAAAAAGTAGCCAAGTTCTTCTAATACAAAAACCTTTGCGTAACAAGTAAGCCGTAAAAAGTAATGAGATCTAAAAGTACGCCAAGTTCTTAGTTTAGTAATGTAAAATATCAAATATTTTAAGTAGAGTAATATCGAAGAACCTCAGAATTATTAGAGACATCTATTATTTAATGATTATTGACTTAAATTGAGTTGGTTTACTTGGCAAGTTTTCTTTTTTTACCCAATTACTCAATTTTGAAATGAAAGCTTGACTAGTAAACCAACTCAATTTAAGTCAGTAATCATTAAATAATACACAAGTTTTACGTGAACGTCCATTTCTGACGACATTTTTCTCAATACAAGCGGTAAATACCGATTGCTTACTGAATATTCGTACCGCGTCCCGGTATACCACACCTACCGACCTAATCAGGATGCACTCATTGAAATACATGTAATCGGTACACAAGCGGTACAGACTGATTTTACCGAAACGATACCGTACCGACAAGTCAGGGAGCGGCCTTAAGTAAACCTAGAAGTCGATCCTCTAAATTTTACAATTCAAACAATGAATTTTTGAAATAAAATATATTTTTTACCATTTTACCCTATAAATGGATCAGTTCAACTTAAAAAATATGAATTTTAAAATATCTATCTAAATTTATCTTCTATGTTCCAAATGTTCTATTTATACACAAAAGAATTTTTAAAATCGGATACCATTTCTAAGTTTTTACCACATTCCACACTATCCCTTGGTGGTTTTCGAAGTCCATACTCTAAATAATAATACCATTCCAACACAAACAAAATATTTAAATCGGTGAAAATATCCTTGTTTTTAACCCACAGATTGTTCGTGTCATAAAGAAAATCCGTGGTCTACCATCAACATCACCAGTAGTTCGATTTAATACAGGTTTCCAAATTCTACGCCAAAAAGTCGCCCAATGGAATGAAGTTGCACACAAGAACAACCATTTACGTGATTTGGAAATTGAAGTGGCTGAATTCGTTCAAAAATGGACAAAACTTGAATTGCAATTCTGGAGAACATGTTTGTCTCAAACTCATGAACGGTAAATAGTATTATTATTTAAAACAAAAATTGTCACACTCATTTTTTGATATGGTTTCAGAGTTCAATCGAACGCCTACAAGTACTGGTTCTTCATCTACAATCTGCTCCAAGAATACATCCAGGATCACGAAATCGATGCATCCTACACAGACATGAAATACACTGAGAAACGTTTTGCCGAAGGTGAAACAATGGAAACCGAACAACAGAAAACCTCTAAGATCTCACCCAATGACATCCTAAGAATTCTAAAGCAATTTGTCGAATCGTCCACCTATGGCGACTTCCAAGTTCGTATGGATTTGCTTAAATCCTTTGAGCTTTACCTGCATTATGTTCAAATTGACGACGAGGAAAAGAAAACCACTCTGATTGCTGGCCTTCACAATCTACAAATCTACTTTAGTCAATTTACGGCTGAAATCAATGAGAACAAGAAATCCATTCGTGCTCCAATCGAAAAGAAGCTCAAAGAATTTGTTAAGATAGAGTCATACAACAAAGACTTGTCGTACTTCAGCATGCGTAGCAATGTAGCAAGAGTTCATAGAAGCTTGAACAAGTTCCTCAAGGAATACCAAAATCAATTGACACAGAAAATTAATCCAGTCTTCCAACCCAAAGACGCTACTGCTAAGGATTATAATTTTGAAAACGAAAAGGGCAGGGAACTACGTTATGATCCAAAAATCAAGTATTACATGGTTGATGTGAAGACATTTGTTGCTCCACAAAAGTTAAAGGAGAAATTCGAAGTTGAAGCAGAGGCCGGCGATGATGCAAGTCTTTTGCACAAAATTGGAAAACTATTCTTGACTTCGCGAAATGTAGTCAAAGAAACCATCAATAATGTTAGCTATCCCAGCTTAATCAATGCACTCGACGAGCTTATGACAATACAAATTGAGACTTGCGACTACCTAAGGAATTTGGAAGTTGACCGATCGCAAGAACGTCCCAAGCAAGTCATCGAAGCCAAGCATATTCTGCAACAAAAACGCAAAGCTCTTTCGGATTTCTTTAAGACTCTTGCAAGTCTTGGACTTAGTTATAAATCTGGTCTTCTTGAGATGTCACTTCGAACGGAATTCGAAGATTTGTCACTTCCACCATTTTGTGTAAAAACCATGCTAGGTGGATTCAAGGATAAGAAGATTCATCCCAATATTGTTCATTTGAATGAAAACCTCGATAGATACTATGCTAAGTGTGTATTTAAGCTGAAACTCCTCCAGAATGCTATGTTAGCACCACTCAGTGAATTGGGACCCCCGAACATCGACCGTATCAAGGGATTTGCCGTGGAAACATTCCTCTTGGTGCAGAATCAACGAGCTCTGTTGAGTAATTCCACACGTAATGTCTACGAACTGCGAAGTGTCATCTGTAATTTGAAACTCCTATCCGAGATGAATACACAAGAGCCAAATAGTTTGAAGTTCTCCAAATGGCGAGATGAATTCGTTGCACTCAAAGAGAGCATTTGTAGAGTGCGTCTGCTAATGGAGCAGTTTGTGTTGCTCTTGAAATGCGTTCCAGTCAATGATTCATCCGAGAATACTCTGCTTTTAAACACGAATACAATCCTTGTCCAAGGAGAATTAAAGTTCTTAGCAATCACAGAACGGTGCCAAAAACTTCTTGGTCAGGTAAAGTTCGTCCTAAGCGACATGGCAAAGAATGATGTGGAGTTCCTTAGTAGCGAGCGAATGGAAAGCTTTAACAAAACCTACACAGAAATTCGTACCCATATTGAGGAAATTCGAAGATTGTTATCCGTTTCTGAAGATGAGTATCTTCCTGCTGCAAAGAGTCTTACAGAATTGCTTATTCACATGGAAGAAGTTAATGAATCCTTTGAAATTCAGGAACATGCAGCAGAAGACTTACCAGACTATGCAAATATTGACAACGAGTTGGAAAACATTGTCCATTCGATTTTGCTGTCTATTCAAAAACTTTTTAAAAAGTATCCCAAGCCAACTTCTGAAGATGGCAAGGAACAAAGAGTATCGCCGAG
Organism: Melangyna quadrimaculata; assembly: GCA_949320155.1. NCBI lineage: Eukaryota > Metazoa > Arthropoda > Insecta > Diptera > Syrphidae > Melangyna > Melangyna quadrimaculata. The sequence continues at coordinate 52,245,762 of OX439485.1, read as the reverse complement.
CAAAAAACAAGCCGAAGATGAGCAAATTAAGGAAAATCACCTTAAGGTCAAGTTATACCAGGAACTTTTAACCGATTGGGAAATTTTAAATCTCTCCCATGTGACCAAGAAAATGTCCAACATTCTACTATCCATTAAGCACTCTAGGGGCGCAGGTATTCAGTACGTCCGGAGGATTACATCGGTTTTGCCAATTTTGGAACAATACAACTTGGTTGCAGATTACTATCTGTTCCAGCAGTTGGGAGCGCATAAGGTTTCAGCCAAAATGCTTTCTATAATGTTAACTGTGTTCGTCGAGCTGAGCACGAAAGGATTCTGTGTTCCAGCTGACTTGATGCAGGACGAAGAAGGTGAGTCGAAGAAGAACGATGACAAAAAAGGTGAAGGTTTTGGTCTGGAGGATGGTACAGGTGATAAGGATGCCTCTGATAAAATTGAGTCAGAAGATCAACTTGATGATGCCAAACGACCAGAAGATCGCAAGGAAGAAGACAAGAAGAACAGTGAGGATTGCAAGGAAGAGAAGGGAATCGAGATGAGTGATGACTTTGAGGGCAAAATGCAGGATATTGAGAAAGAAGAAGAAGACGACAGTGGAGAATCAGAGGACGAAGAAGACCTCAATAAAGAAATGGGTGACACGGATAAAGGAGCTGATAAGTTGGATGATCAAATTTGGGGATCTGATGAGGAACAAGAGCAATCCGAGGAAGAAAATGAAATGCAAGAAGAAGATGAAGGTAAGGGTTCAAAGGATGAATCGGATGCACATAACGATTTAGATAGTAAGAATGAGTCGAAAAAAGGAGAAGAAGAACATGATAAAGATGGATTGGATGCAACGGAAGATCCAGCGCAGGACAAGGAAAAGAAAAAGCAAGAAAAGGATATCGATGAAATGAAAGACCCGGAATTCGATGAAGAACAAACCAATCCCTATCACAATCAACTAGAAGATCCACCAGAAGCAGAGGAAATGGATTTGGGTGACAATGTCAACATGGATGATGAAAAAGATGCCGATGATCAACGGGAGGATGAGAATCCGTTTGATATTGATGCAATGAAGGATCAGAAGCAACCAGAACATGAAAATGAGGAAGGTGATGAAGAGGGAGATGGAGAAGGAGATAAGGACGAACCGGGTGATGAAAACAAGAACGAAGGGGATTCATCAGATTCTGAGGAGGAACCTGAAGCAGGAACAGACGAATTGAAAAAAGATAAAGACGCTGAAGATGAGAAAAAAGAAGAGGAGAAGGTTGAAAACGAGGAAGCGGAAACGAAAACCCGCGGTGAATTGGATGAAGAAGAGCAGAATCAACAGCCAGAAGAAGATGAGAATAAAGAAAGCAAATCCGAAGATAAAGATACGGATGCCGCTGAAGAGGCAAAGGATAAACAGAGCAAAGAAGAGAATGTTCAATCTGTCCCTGAGACAGAGAATAAGGGATCAACTGACCAAGTGCAGAATGAAGATCCCGAGAAGGACATTAATCAAGACCAAAAGCTTGACGAACAAGATACTGGTGACGACAAGGACGGTGTAGGACAAGCTGAGAATGAAACCTCTGAACAGGGCCATCAAGGAATTGCCGAAACCAAAGAAACAGAAGCCAAGGCCGATCAGTCGAGAGAAAAGCCCAAACCCGAAGAAAAACGAAAGCAGGGACGGACAAACGAAGAGCGTACACTTGGTGAAGCTGAACAGAATAAACTAAAGCAATTGAAAACCATCGACAGGCTAAAAGAACAGAAAGAAGGTTCTGAGGAAAATGACGAGAAGAAGGATGAAGCTGCTGAAAGTGAAGAATTCCAGCATGTAAAAGACCCAAAAACAAATGATAAGACAACTCTGGACAATGCCACAGAAGAGCAATCCAAACAAATAAAACATCTGGAAGACGAAGAGAAAAAGGAGGACGACGAGGAGAAGGGCGATGAAGAGAACAACGACGAATTGATGGAGGTAGATGAGACACCAACTCCAGATGAGATGCAACAAGATCAACCGGAAGTTTCTGCTGAAAAGCTAGACAAGAATTCTGACAAACCTTCAAAGACGGAAAAGAATAAAGAGCAGTCCGAAGAAACAGACAAAGTTGATGTTGAAGGTGATGTTGTAGAAACAATGACAGTATCAAGAGGTGATGACACCACTGCACATTGCATGTAAGATTGAAAACATTCCAAGGTGGATTTTATTTATACTGATTTCTTCGTATTTTAGAAAGGAGATCCTTATGGACACGAGTATTGCTCAAGAGTTAACCGCAGCTGAGACTTTGGAATTGAGAAAAGCGTACCAAAATCAATTGGTTTCTGGCAAGGGGGTAAGTAGAAATTTGTTTGTTTAGTAAATTCAATTCTGATTTCGATGTTTTCATTTTAGTCTATTCCACAACACCAAGACTACGAAATGTGGCAGATAATCTCTAATAAAATGCTTCCAAATGCCCGAGAACTTTGTGAACAACTACGTCTTATTCTCGAGCCCACTAAGTGCACCCGACTAAAGGGTGATTATCGTACAGGACGTCGCATTAACATGAAAAAAATCATTCCATACATTGCCTCGCAGTTCCGAAAGGATAAGATTTGGCTAAGAAGAACCAAACCAGCACAGCGTGACTACAAAATTACAATTGCCATCGATGATTCCAAATCCATGGATCATAATAATTCCAAGGAATTGACTCTGGAGGCGATTTCGCTTGTATCACAAGCACTAACATTGCTCGAAAGTGGTCGTTTGAGTATTGTTTCATTTGGTGAGGCACCCAAAATCATACTCAATCATACAGAGCAATTTGATGGTCCGAAGTTGGTCAGTTCGTTGGCATTCGCGCAGGAAAAGACGAACATTGCGGATCTGTTAGATTTTGTTCGGACAGTAAATACCGAAGAAGGTGCAATGGGTTCGGATAATGGATTGTTTGAAAATCTGCTTCTAGTGCTGAGTGATGGCCGAAATATATTCAGTGAAGGAAATGTTAAGGTATGTATTTTTTTTTACGCAATAATTGAATTGAAATTTCTTGATTAAAAAAGATTATGTTACAAAAATATTGATTTTTTTTTTATTTTAGGTGCGAAATGCAGTAAAGCTCGCCAGACGGCAACGAATGTTCCTCGTTTATATCATCATAGATAATCCAGAAAATAAGGTACGTCTTCAACTTTACCGCTCATGGTTTTACATTATTTTATTGACTCTTTCTGTCTCCCCTATTTTCCAGAGCTCAATTCTTGATATTCAGTCAGTGGAAATGCTTCCAGATAATAAGCTAAGTATAAAATCTTATCTTGATGACTTCCCCTTCCCCTACTATATGATCGTACGTGATCTGGGCCAACTGCCGCTTGTTCTCAGCGAAGCTATGCGACAGTGGTTCGAGTTGGTTAACAGTGAACAGTGAATTTAATGAATTTAAACGAATATATGTATGTATATAAAATTATGTAGATAATAGGTTTTTTTAAGTTTAAATTATGTACATGATTAGAATTAGAACCGAATGAATTGAAATACATTTTTTTGTTTGGCTATTAAGTCAATGGAACTTTATTTTGTTTAGTTTTTATTGAATTCTTTCTAAGTCTTTGTGTGTTACTTTATTTTCAGTATGTATAGTAGTTATAATATAGAGTTATCCTTCATCGATAATATACATACAAAAATATAATTATATATATATATATTTCTTGTTTACATATCTTTAAAAGAAATTATTTCATATAATACAATAATATTCACCATCCTTGCACTCCTTTAAAAATAAAATAAAAAATAAACATTTTACGAGCAAAGCTCTATATTCAAATCAAATGGATATTCTTTAGAACTTAGACTCTGACGAAAGAGTTGGGTATGTTGCCAGGCAACATCTCCTTTTCCCCCAGATAATATTGCTGTTATCACAAGATCTTTTGAACCGATCACTTCTTTGCTGCCTTCGGCATTTCGAACTAATACATCAATAGCACCATCGCCGAAAGTTTTCTTATCCAAATGCAATGTAAAATCTTTGACTTTCAGATTAGTTTTGGTGAAGTCAAACTTCCATACTACCTCAGCTGTTTCACTGCCTTCTGTAATGATATATTTTGTTTGCAAGTCAAAATAAAGTTAAAAATGTTAAATAAAAAAAAAAGAATTATGTACCTTGTCTGGCCAAATAGACCATTTTCCAGTCTCTTTCAACTTTTCTCAAAATGTTCTTCGATGAAAATTGAGCGCTTTGCCAAGTTTTGTAGGTATCAATAACCGACGCATTTGTTCTTTCTAAATTATTTATGGGTGATGTCTTGACATAATTTTTATTTCGCATTTATAACAATTTACATACCTTTTATATATCTTTCGTAAGTATCTGTGACGCAGGAATATCTCACATTAATCTGTTTTTCCCGTATTTCGGTTTCGTTTGGTTCAAAAACAAATATCTAAAAATATAAATATACATACATTAATGGGAACTAAGAATGAAAACTTAAATCTAAACACATATCTGGGGTTAGCAAAATTTCGATAGGAACGTGTCCTGATTGATTCGACATGCCAATATTGTTGAATGCTAAATGACATCGGAGTTCCTATGGACAGTTTATTCCCGATAACAATAAATTCAGAGAATCCAGAGAAAAACTTTCGACTATCGGTTAACTTTCCCCATTTTAAAAATGGGAAATATTCCCATGGAAAGGAGAATGTGCGGTTTCGTCTCGTTGGTGTAACACTTTATGACCCATGCCATTAGAAAGGTCTCAGTGAGCGTAATCTTTTTTTCTATGGGTATGTATAAGTTTTTATTATATTCTGCCTAAGCAAGGTATTCGTCGGAACGGAACATTTTCTTCAGCGCATACTCAGCCGGAGGTTCAAAATACATTCGATGTATCCGATTCGGAAAGGAAAAATGCGACGACGCATTTTGCTAGTGCAACCTCGGGGTTTTCTTGCATCAGGTTCATAAGAAAATCGTATTAATTGGTGCTGGTTTTTTCGTTTACTCTTGGTCTTGGTAACGTAAATGTAAATGTAAATGTAAATGTACTGAAAAAACCGTTCTTTAATTGTTCTTTTTACAATTTATAGCAAATCGGAATCAAGTTCTGCGAACAAATATATATGTCAGGATATTGGACTAAAATTCTTATTCCAAATTTGTTTGAATTGGTATTTTCAAGCACAAATAGAAATTTGTAACCGAAAGTATTTCACTTACGTTATTAAATGTAGTTTCTCCTCGCGACTGCCTCCAGGCTAAGCTTCCAGAGCTTCTACCTTTTAATTCAGCATCCGTTGGAGGTCTAAGGGAACGAGATTGAGCATTTTAAATAAAACAAAATAAATGTTTTCAAGTTATAAGCACCTTTGAACTGTCATTTGTATTAACTCCAGCATATCTCTTTGACTGAGATACTTTTTTCGTTCTTCTGGTATTTTGGCTTGACGCTTGTGCCTCAATGTTACCAGGGTATTTATGAGATCCTTTTCCGTACAGCGTTTCCTTAATTTCATCACCTACAAACAATGTATAATTATCATCGTCGACGTATTAGGAAAAAAAATAACAATTATTACATCTTTGTGATTATTTGTGTATCTCCAGGTAACATCTTGGATATCATCCCTCGAGTAAGCAATGACATAATCAATATCCCGTTTCCAACCATGCTGATACATGAGAGGGGAGTCAACAACATTTTCCGACGGATCAACATGCAACCATCGCAGTTGACCTTCAGAATAGACCTGTAAAGAAAATTCCTCAATTAATAATGATGCAACTAAAAAATTTCACTGATCTCACTTCAGTCCAGACATGATCAAAGAATGAGTACACCAATCTCGCATCATAGTCCAAACACCGGCATATGAATGTAAAACATGTTGCATACTCTCCACATCGTCCACGTCTTGTTGCCAACAGATGGGATATATCGTTGTATCTGTAAAATTTTGTCTCCTGACCACAGCAAATTCCAACTTCCACTCGAACACCGTCTTCGACTTCAGTGCGGCGTAGCTTCATCTCTTCACTACCGCACACTTTGCAAGGTAAATTATTAACCCATTCAAATAGTTCGGTATTAAACCAGTTCACTAGTTCAACCAGCAATAAGTCACGAATGCAAGGTTCTTTTTCGGTACATGTTCCTGTTGTTATATCTTCTTGAATGGCAATCAATTTTTCAGAAGCCTTGTGTGTTAGTTTTTCAATGGGAATCATCTCACGGCCAGCTGCCAAAAGTTTTTCATCTTCGAATTGAAGAACTGAATCGGAGCAGTTTTCCAACAAAGTCAGAAATTTATTTGGTATGTGCTGGAAATAGAAATAACAAGATGTGATTAAAATATTATGGTTTGAAGGATGGATTTTACTTACAATATAATTCAATTTAAAATTTCTATTACTACTATTGCTCTCTTTTTTAATGGCTCTTTCGATACATTTCGAAACGGATTGTGAAATGTTCATTAACCGCGAATAAGATAAAAAAAAATACATGAAATTTGATTGATTCGCTAAAAATGTGGAAATTAAATCAGTAAGTCTACAGAATAGGTGCATAGCTCAGATGCATTTGTAACGCAGCATGCGAAACGTTGAGATCAATGAATAGCTAAGTGGTGGGAGGAAACAAAGGTAAACAAAAATTATTGATAGGCTAATATATTTTATAGCGGAATAAGTTTGGATTTTTTGACAATCTATATTATGCCGCTTCACTTCAGCTGATGATAATTAGGCTAGCAGATTACTGTAAATTATGGAGTTAAGAAGTTAATCAGCCCTATTGTGAGTTTCATCCGGAAAACATTTCGCCCGAAAATGTTTTGTTCGCCCGGATTTTTAAAAGCAATTGCGAGTTTCACCCTCCATTTTACAACAAGTGTGGCCTCGGTCGCCACCAAAATTTAAATGGAAACCTTCCTGTAAATGACATGACATATTTCACACAAAAAAAATGCTGACAATAGTGCCAATAAGGGAATTCTTACGAAAAGGGAACATTTTTCGCCCGAAACTCAAAATAAGGGAAGAGCGAAATGTAATTTTTCCGGACGGATTTTCTTTTACACGGAACTCACCAACGGCGTATACAGGTGCGGGGGGGGGGTCACGGGGTCTCAAGATTATTTTCTTGATCTGAAATAATTATTTAGTAACCACATAGAAAAAAAAAGCAAGTTGGTTACCTAGAAAGCTAGTAGGATTTTCGATTGGTAAATTTTAGAATTCAATAGAGAATTTGAATGTTGGTAACTTAGAATCTAATAAGAAAATTAATTTTCATAGTAATGGAATACCTAAGTTATTTTGTATTCAATCGATGATACTTAGATTTTCTTCCTCGTACCTCAAATTTAACATAACAACAAACTTATCTTATGATAATACATTCAAGTCTTAAATTATATGCATACCTAAACATAAACACCCATAGCTTCCGTTTTGAGATGACAGCCAAAACCTGTTAAACCAAACAGAAATCAAAGTCTGGAGCTGTTTCCAAATGTTCACTTATAGTAAAGTAAAATCTAATAGGACTTTGAAAAAAAGAACAGTTTTTATGCATAAGGCTGAAAATCTTTAAACACATTATAGAACACATACAGAAATCGTTTTGTTTGATAACTTAAAAAGACATCAATATATAAAACTATGATGAAAACCCATTATGAAAGGATTTTGTTATTCAATAGGCGTGTACCACAAACTGAGCGCTCATTGAGCGCTCAATGTCAGATTAACGGAGGCAGAATCATTTGGTGGGACAACATTCTCCGCTCTCTTTCAGAAAAAAAAAACGTGTTATTATTCTCATACAAGTTCGGAAATCAAAGGAGAATGGGCAAAAATGTATGGGAGCTGGTCTACCCACTAAACAGCAATGTGTTGTATGTCGTTGAAAAGGTAATTTTACTTACTTCATTTCATTGTATGACCATTAAGCTCTAAACTATGGGGTTCGTGAGATATTCGGAATCAAAGCACCGAAAAAGACAATAATGCATTTCTTCATTGGTAGTGTGTCCTCATACCTACATTAATCTGTGATACATCGTTGAAAAGATAATTTTGTGTACTTTATTTTTGTATATAGCCGTGAAGACGTAGATCATAGGGTGCAAGAGATATGTGGGCATACAAATCGGCAAATATAACAACAATGCAATTCTTCATTTGGTACTGGTCTACCGACTCAACAGTAATGAGTCATACGTCGTTGTAAAGGTTATGGCATTTGCTTCATTTCATTATATGGCAGTTAAGCTCTAAACCATGGGGTTCGTAAGATATTCGGCTCTTAAGCACAAAAAACAGCAATAATGCAATTCTGCATTGGTAACTTATCAACCAAGTCAACAACTATGAGTCATGTGTCGTTGAAAAGGCTGTTGCGTGTACTTCTTTTTATTAAATGACCGTTAAAGTGTAAATAATGGGATTCGAGAGATATGTGCCAAAAACGCTGAAAAGTGCAGTAATGCAATTCCGCACTGGTAGCTGGTCTTTCAACTCAACAGAAATCTCTCTTATATCTTTGAAAACGCTATTGCATGTACTTCATTTTGCAATATGCCGTTTAGCTGTAGACCGTGGGGTTCAAGAGGTATTTGGCCATCAAAATAGGCAAATATAACAAAAATGCACATCTTCATTGGGTACTGGTCTACCAACTCAACAGTGATGAGTCATACGTCGTTGAAAAGCTTATGGCATCTGCTTCATTTCATTATATGGCAGTTAAGCTCTAAACCATGGGGTTCATAAGATATTCGGCTCTTAAGCACAAAAAACAGCAATAATGCAATTCTGCATTGGTAACTTATCAACCAAGTCCACAACAATGAGTCATGTGTCGTTGAAAAGGCTGTTGCGTGTACTTCTTTTTATTAAATGACCGTTAAAGTGTAAATAATGGGATTCGAGAGATATGTGCCAAAAACGCTGAAAAGTGCAGTAAAGCAATTCCGAACTGGTAGCTGGTCTTTCAACTCAACAGAAATCTCTCTTATATCTTTGAAAACGCTATTGCATGTACTTCATTTTGCAATATGCCGTTTAGCTGTAGACCGTGGGGTTCAAGAGGTATTTGGCCATCAAAATAGGCAAATATAACAAAAATGCACATCTTCATTGGGTACTGGTCTACCAACTCAACAGTGATGAGTCATACGTCGTTGAAAAGCTTATGGCATCTGCTTCATTTCATTATATGGCAGTTAAGCTCTAAACCATGGGGTTCATAAGATATTCGGCTCTTAAGCACAAAAAACAGCAATAATGCAATTCTGCATTGGTAACTTATCAACCAAGTCAACAACTATGAGTCATGTGTCGTTGAAAAGGCTGTTGCGTGTACTTCTTTTTATTAAATGACCGTTAAAGTGTAAATAATGGGATTCGAGAGATATGTATCAAAAACGCTGAAAAGTGCAGTAATGCAATTCCGCACTGGTAGCTGGTCTTTCAACTCAACAGAAATCTCTCTTATATCTTTGAAAACGCTATTGCATGTACTTCATTTTGCAATATGCCGTTTAGCTGTAGACCGTGTTGACTTGGTTGATAAGTTACCAATGCAGAATTGCATTATTGCTGTTTTTTGTGCTTAAGAGCCGAATATCTTACGAACCCCATGGTTTAGAGCTTAACTGCCATATAATGAAATGAAGCAAATGCCATAACCTTTACAACGACGTATGACTCATTACTGTTGAGTCGGTAGACCAGTACCAAATGAAGAATTGCATTGTTGTTATATTTGCCGATTTGTATACCGACATATCTCTTGCACCCTATGATCTACGTCTTCACGGCTATATACAAAAATAAAGTACACAAAATTATCTTTTCAACGATGTATCACAGATTAATGTAGGTATGAGGACACACTACCAATGAAGAAATGCATTATTGTCTTTTTCGGTGCTTTGATTCCGAATATCTCACGAACCCCATAGTTTAGAGCTTAATGGTCATACAATGAAATGAAGTCAGTAAAATTACCTTTTCAACGACATACAACACATTACTGTTGAGTGGGTAGACCACTTTGGCCATTCTCCTTTCAACTTTTCTTTAAATATTTAATTGTTAAAGCAAAAATCTTATTGAAATTAATGAAAATGATTATAGCTTATTCAATTAGTTTGAGTTTTCACCAACATTCCGTCTTTATTTTGTATTTATTTACCACTTTCTTATTTGCACACCCTCAAAAAACTATAACTTGGTTGTCAAACAAACAGCTGTTTCGATTGAGAAAAAAAATTGAGCAGTGAATCCAAGAAATGTTTGGATCAGAAATCTCCGCAAAAAATCTGAGTGCTCAGTTGAGATTTTTTGTCTCACTTAAAAAATCCTTGAGCGCTCAGAGCGCTCAGTTGATGGTACACGCCTAATATTTACAATCCAACAATAATGTTATTGATTTGGATGTGGATTACTTTTACAAAGTAACCTATGAATCCCATAATGCAAAAGCCAATAGCTATGGTAAAGGAGATTTTTTGGAACTCCTTGGTCCTTGTCCTTGCGGTGAACCGTTTGATCAGTCGGATGGAATCCTTGACGAAAACGCGACTAGGCTCACAGAATTTAACAACTTTGTCCGTTATTTTTATCAGGAGGGCTTACTGGTAAGAAAGATAAAAAGATTAGGTATATTATTTGATATACATATTTATTTTGGAAGGTGCCTTTCACGTTCCCATCGGTCGCTGGCAGTCTTAGAGACATACATTTTTTTTCAAATCAGAAGCATTTAAATATGTATTACTCGTGAACTTTTTTCACACTTTTCTTGAAAAGCAACGAAAACGAACCTTTGTATTCAATTAAAATACGAATTCGTATTGTATTTTAGTTTTGCCACTATTGTGTAAAAAGGGCAATTTACCCAAGTGCTAATTTTTGAAATCAGAACTATTGTTTTCATTTTCAGTAGTAAATATTTATTTTTAACTTAAATTTCAGAAACAGAAAAAATTGCAAAGTACCTAATGATATCTTACTAATTTTTCCTGCAACTTCAATTCGAATTAGAACTAGCTGAAATAAAAACTTTGATAGGAATAAAATAAATTCTGAATAAAATTCAAAACAAATGATCAAGCGAATCCAAAAATTTTTTTCCTCAGTATTTTGACAACTAAACTAAGTTTTTTTGTTCATGCACCTCGAGATTGCTGTATGCTGTTGCCGAGAAAAAATGTAACATTCAGGAATAAAAAGGAAGAGCACGTTCACTGAGTTATGAGTTATCTTAGGAAATACCAAAATAGTGTTCCCGTCTCAAATTTGTTAATTATTTTGTCTAGCTCATTCTATTTTGAATTGGCTTTGGCAATTAAATACTTGCTTTCTCTTTCTATGGTTATACTAAATATTTTCAAAGCTTTTGAAATGGATTCCAATCGAGTGCGTTTGTAAAATCTTCACCTTTTTCGTGCAAATTTGTTTGAAATTATCTTATTTCGAAATACATATATATTTCGATGATATCGCCCAACTTGGCGTAGTGAAAATATAGTACTACATTCGTAATCTGCTATTTCACGCCGACTTTTGATTCTTGACTGTTTTTGATATTAAATGATTATTATTTTGCAGGATATGAACGATTTTAAATTATTTAAACTTATTTGACTTTTTATAAATATTTTATATATTTTTTTTTTGCATGTGGAAGAGCTGCAAAAGATGAGAAGTTGAAATTCGGTGGAAGGTGCCAGTTATAGCTATCATTGGAAACCATCATTGAAAAAGTTAGCTGCTGATTTTGAGGCCCTTCGAAAGTTTAATCATTTAATATTTTAATGCAGAAAGATAGCTTACGACTTCAAAATTATTTCTCCCCCAAAAAAAATTCATTTTGACCCATATCTTTCCCATAACGTAACTTTTAATTTTTCAATGATCATTAGTAAGGTAGTTCATCATTGAAAAATTAAAAGTAATTTTATGAGAAAAGTTGTGCCAAATTGAATTTTGTTTTACCTGGAAATAAGTATTAAGTCAATAAGCTTTGGTTTGGCATCAAAATAATTATTTTTTTTTTTCTTCAAAATCTCTCAAAATTGAGAATTAATATTTTCAATGATGGTTTTCAATGATAGCTATAACCGGCCCCGAAGGGATCTGGAAGTAGTAATAGAATACACTTACGTAGACATGGAGCTAACGTTTAATCTTAAAATGGAAAAACATTTTAAATCGAGAGCTAACAAAGCCAGAACAGCAATTTGTACAAACTGGCAAAATATCTTTTATAGTAAACATATTGCTTTGAGTTCTAAATAACGGGTTTTTAACGCAACCGTGGAATCGGTCTTATTCAGCCCTATTGAGGTATCCGTTCGGAGAAATTTTTTTTCCGATCTATTCGAAATCGGAGAATTTTCTACCGAGGTATCCGTTCCGATTGACAGATCGGACAATCTTCCGATAAAATGTAACGACTATCATCGCATAGCATAGTCCAGAATTATTGACAGTTGTGCGTTAAATTTCTTCCGAAATTCTCCGACAGGAAATAGTTACGGAATATTTTAAGAAAAGTAAGCAAAAAAATATAAACAAATATAATTTTGTTTCGTTAGTGCAATAAACAACGAAGACGACTCAGCAAGAGAGGTTGGTTGAAATAACAAATAGATGATAAAGCAAAACTGTCCATTTTTGTGAACCAATTTATAAACTTTTAAACATCACAAAGATTTTCACTTATTGAACTAATCAGGACGAATGTGTCAAATGAATGCGATTGTATGCTTTATCTTTTTTGTTCCGAAGTAGATACCTCGAACGAAATCTAAGTTCCAATCGGAACGGACTATCGTTTCGGAACTTTTTCCTAACGGATACCTCGATAGGGCTGATTTTATGGAGCACAAGTTTGGGGAACATACATTTGAAGCTGTAGAAAACATACTATCCCCCAGTTTCACAGTCGAAGTTTAAACTCCACTAATAGTTTAAACTCGAGATATAAATGAACTCAGTTCAAGGTTTAAACGAAACTTTGCAACTGGGGGTATGTTTCTTTCTTAGAAAAATCTTCACGCTTCCAAGTAATACACTAAAGTGTATGTTTTACTTAGAAACATCAAACAATTAAAACAAACAAACAATTAAAACAAACAAACAATTAAAACAAACAAACAAACATCAAATAATTAATATAAGTGCCGATATGTCTTACAATCGTAATTGCTGTCGTACTCGGTGAAAACGGACCCCAGCGCGTGCGGTATCTCGGGGGGAAAGAGGCGTGGGCTTTTTTGTTTAAGAAAGTGGTCCTTCAACGCTATTTATTTCAACTCTAAAGTTGAATGCGGATAATCTGATTAGGATAACGAACACAACAAAACTACCAAAGCTAGTCCTGGCAATATGTTGTGCAATATAAGAAAAGCTGGTACCAGGATTGGACCAAACAGAATCAAATCATTTGGAACTAAAAAAATCACTCTACGAAATTATACAATTAACGGATGAGAACGAAAGTTATGCATGCAAAGAAAAAACGAAATGACGAAAAGGTCATACTCGAAAGTCATTTACAACCTCAAAGAACGGAACTACTTTACCCCAAATTTCTCAGTGGAAACAGTTGTGTCTTTGTTTTGTTCCACATCGTAGTGATTTGACAGTAATTTATTTATAACTGCATTATTGTAAAATAAAAACTTAAAATGAGCAATATCAATAAAAAATGTTCAGGCAGACGACATAAATTGTCATGCCTCAACTATTCATGATGTCAAAATATAAAATAGAATATACAGCCCTATTGTGAGTTTGGCCCGGAAAACATTTCGCCCGAAAATATTTTGTTCACCCGGATTTTTAAAAGCTATTGCGAGTTTCACCCTCCATTTTACAACAAGTGTGGCCTCGTTTGCCTTAAAAAATCAAATGGAAATCTTGCTGCAAATGACATGACATATTTCACACGGAAAACAGTGCCAATAAGGGAATTTTTACGAACAGGGAACATTTTTCGCCTGAAACTCACAATAAGGGAAGAGTGAAATGTAATTTTTCCGGGCGGATTTTCTTTCACGCGGAACTCACAATAGGGCTGATAGCCAAAGAAGTTTCACTTCTGTAACGAGTACTGAGTTACACGCGCTCTTTTTTTTTCATTTTTATTCTAGATTTTGATTTTGAAAATTAGTTTTTTTGAATTTTAATTTAAAGAATACGACAGAATTTAGGTTGTCAAAACCGGAATAGAATCTTGCTGCATATGTTGAGTGCTCGTGTTGACTTCTTCCATTGAAAGCTTATTTTTACTTACGATATACGTTTGATTTTTTTTTATAAATTCATATTTATCAAAAAAATCAGATGACGCCCTTTTTTAGCTCTATCTGTTTTAGCTATTTAAATAATAAATTTATAAATATTTTTATGTAAGAGGTCCTTTGTTTTTAAAAACTTTTTTTTAATGATATCATAATGTTATGGAACCAATACATATGCACATTGTCAACTTCAAGCTTCGTTAAAGTTGTTAGCTAAGAGAGCAAGTTTGTGCGATCCAGACCATTTTTTTGTTTTATATTCGCCCTCCCAGCTTAACGCCATTTTTGAAGTTATTAATTGTATTCTACGTCTATAAAGAAATCTGATATTATTTTATTTGTTAACCTTAGTTATCGTCCCCACCCTGTATCAATATCTTATAAATTTTAGTTTTTAAAATTAAAAATTCTTGCGAATTTGATATCAACTTGGGCAAAATTTTCCTCCCCTGCGCTTTGCGCTATTTTGGCTCATTTTAGTTCTTAACCATATTTGATACAAAAAAGGAGGTTAAAGATTGTTTATAATTGCTGTTTAACGTCTGTTAAATACATTGTGACTTTGGGGATTTTTTAAAGCCACTTTTTGTGTAACTCGTCAAAATTTGTTAATGGATGTTATGGGAATAGAAACACACTTGAATGAATAAAAGGTTTAAGTACACTGCGACCTTAAGATTTTTTGTGCCCCGTCTAAAGCTAGATGAGATCGCTCATCCTATAGCTCTTCCTTCATTTAAAAAAGCAACCTTTTAGAAAAGATATTTTTGAGGACTTTTTTGATTAACATTATTTTAAAATAGTTTTTTTTTATAAATACGCGCACTCAAAGGGTTTTTGATACCCTTAAAATGTTAAATTAAACACAGTGCGAGCGTTAGGAAAACAGGGAAGGATTTAAAAGGAGATGCCGATGCACATTGGTTTTGAACCTTTGAATATCGAAATATAAGGGAAAATAGAGCCGGGTAAAGCACTCCACATTCGGGTAGTTCGGCTAAAAAGTTATATTTCTGTCACCTATCCTTTTTATAGCACCTGCCCTAACATGGGAATTGTACTCGAGTTTTGGACGGATAATTGCTTTATATATAAGACCGCTTTCACACAAGGAAACTGAGTTGCCAGAAACTAGCTAGTTTGTAGGCGAGAAGGGTATGAGGGGAGATTTGTTGTCTTCCTTTTACGCCCTTCTTGCCAACGAACTAAAAATCGCCGGCAACTCAGTTTCCTTGTGTGAAAGGGGTCTAACAGCCAGATCAAAAGTGGTTAAAAATTTCTTTCATCGCCGAAGAAGTTTAAGGTAATAATTTACTTGTACTCAAAAAAAAGTCAGCGTTCCATAAATTTCTATAGGATGTTTATCTTTTCAGTTTTTCTTTATTTAGATTCAGTGTTAAAAAGTACCGTAGAATCATGTGTCATTATGCTAAGATTGTACCAAGCCAAATACTTCACCTTGATAAACTCTTATCTCTTCCCCCTCTTTAAATGCGTCTATACCATGCGACAATACGGGGATTTCGGAGGACCACATGGTTGAGAATTCTAAATTTCTTCATCTTCATTATTATGAAAAACTTTATTTTCGAAATAGGTAGCCAGTTTTTCCTTTATGAAAATATCTGAATTTTTATTTGAATTTAATAAACACTACCGTGACTCAAGCAGTCGACTTCCGTGAATCAAAAATTTCTTGAATCAAGAAAAATTATTAATTTATTCATTGGTATGTAACAACGTTATTTCAGTTAAAATTAAAATATTAATCTTATAACGGGGGGCTCAGTTAAAAGTTTTTTTTTTTATTAAATGTTACTTTGACAACGACTGCTATTTCCCGCTCAAAATGTTGACTATAAGTCAGCATCATTTCGGTCAATGCTACAGAGCCATGATTGTCGGATTTTTGTGCGATAAAATTGAAGAAATTGACTTGGGCGGTCTTTGGTTTTAGCAGGACGGCGCACCATGCCATCAAACAATCGAACTTTTACTAAGTAGGTACTAAGTGATGCCTTGGTGATGTCAATTGTCGCCTCGGTATTGCGATTTGACGGAATTTTTGTTGTGGGGTGCCCTGAAAAATCGATGTTCTGCCAACAATCCAGAAGCAATTCATGCTCTTAAATCAAATATCGTACGAGCCATTAGTGAAATAAAACCAGAAAAAATCAACAAGGTCTGGGAAAATTGAGGTAAGAGAATGCGCTACTGCGAAGCCAGTCGAGTCAGTTATTTGAATTAAATTGTACCTATAATAATAATAGCCGTGTTTTTTGAGAGAGTGAATAGCAACTCAGCAAAATGTTTACACGCAAAACAATAACAACACAAATTATTATAGAGAATTTTGTTTGTGTTTCCCGTGTAAAAATTTTATTGAGTTGCTATTCACTCTCTCAAAAAACACGGCTAATAAATAATGGGAATGTTTGTTTTTTCTAATAAAACCATAACCAACAGAAAATAATTTATGTTTATGAATGTTTGAATGAAACATCTGACGGAGCGAAAGCTATGCAGCCTAAATTGCGAGTGTGTTATCATACGGAACCCCAACTGAATGGAATTTATGTTTGTTAGTTTTATTTTATTTTTAAAAGAAACTTGTATTTAAACCACACTCTATATAACATACATACATATGTATAACATCACATATTTCTAAAAATAATTTGTTTGACTTCTTATCACTCATGATAACAACATTCATTTTGCATTAAGCCACAATATGGTAATGTAAAATGCCAATGCCCGAATGGCATCGAATGCTCAAAACATCACTCATATTTTATTATTTTAATTGTGTCCATCTGTAAAACAAAAGTTATTTATATCTTTTGCATTTACATTATTTGTGTTCTCAATGTCTTCGCCGTATGTAGAATACGAATAATAAAAAAGGTAGCTTCATGATTAAAATAACAAATAAGTTAAGAAAAATCTGAATTAATGAAATGACACCACAGTATCAGATCAAATAGAACACGTAACATAAAAAAAAACTTTGCGTTATTGTTAGGCATCTTAAAGCGTGCATTTTGATACGTACCCTTAGCATAGCGATTACATGTCTGGCATTGGCATTCAAATTAAATGTAATTTTTTAAACTTCGTGATAGGAATATCCCTCCCATATGTATATTTAATAGAGATACAGTACCGTCGTCGTACATACTTGAATAATTATATTCCAACGCAATTGACTCACACTACAGTGAAACGAATTGCTTTGTTTTTATTTATTTTTTTTTTTTTTCTTTAAAATGTGTGTACCAAAGTCAGAAGCAGTGGAAAAAACTTAAATTTAGAATTTGGCATGAGAACGAAAATTCCTTCTTTTACACCCTCACTCGACTCGAACATCCCTAAGAGTTGACGTACCTCATGGTCATTGGACATGTGGCAGGTTTTTGAAACGAATATTGCACTTCTGGCCTTTTTGAGTCAAGTCAAGAGGTCCATCAAAATAATATAAATAAACCACATCCTTTATCTACATACCTCTATAGTGCTGGTGTAATAATCAAAGTTCATCATTTTGTTGCTCTTCTTGTTTTGATCTGATGTTTCATATTTTTTTCACAACAATCATAACAATCTTGGCTGTTAGTCTGTTTGCTGATAATAAAAGACTTTTTTAATTAATTTAATTTGCGTCGTCACTTAAATTTATTATTCCGGCAGATTGCAATAAAAAAAATTTAATAACTCTTTGTCTCGATGCACACGCTCGATTTCAACAACAACGACGACGATGACAACGATAACAACTATGACGAGGACAACAAATGGCTAAGCAAAAAGTAAATCTAATCGATACGACGACAAACAACGAACCCCCAATCTTTCCAACCAAACAGTAGCAGCAGAACTGAACTGACTGATATCAACTGCAAACACTTTATGATTAGTGTTCGCTCGCATTTAAAATGAGATTGGAAGAAGAGAACGACTGCTTCACGTCATCTAAGCCAAATACAAGTTGGCAGTTGAACAGGGGCTATCCCAATCCCATCCCACCCGGCAGCAAGTTGCTGTTGTTTGTATTGGTAGGTATAGGTAGTAGGTACTCACGTTCTCTCTTGTGTTTGTTGCTTCCAATTTTTTCAAGGCCAAGGGTGTGACGAGAAGGTCAACCTCCTCCGACAATGAATGGATACGTTTGTACAGTGAATCAAACAAATAACAAATAAGAAATGCACAGCAAAAAAAATCTAAGAAATTTTCTTTTATATACAAATACATAGATTTATAAAAAACGCTGTTTGAAATTTGACCACCTTATATCACAAACAAAAGTTAAGGTTTTTTACCAAATACATGTTCGAACTACAATACATTAATGTCGATGTCGATTCAACAATTTTGGATTTGGTGGTCAGACTTTAGATCAATCGTGGTAAAACGAACTCAAAACGTGATTTGATCTATGTTTACAATTGAGTGAGTTCCATTTTCTATTGACTTGGATAAAAATGTCACTTTAATTTGGTGTGTGTGCAAGTGTGTGTGAAAATCTGTGTAGATCTTTGCCTGAAATCAAGATTTGCAAAATATTGATCTAAATAAAATCATTATATGGATATTTAGAAGTTGTATTTGGCATTAAAAAAAAGAAGATAATAATATCTATGCCGTATATACACAGGGCTCTGATCTTCTTAAAAACTAACTTCTTTTTAAAACCCACGTGTGGTTTTGGAGACATCCCAAAAAAAGCTTTTAACTTATATTTGAGGTTTATATCAATTAATTTTTTCTCAACATAAAATTAGTTACAACATCTGAAATAAACTAATTTTCCTCTTCAAACTTAATTAAGTATTTCAAATGCGATTTTTTCTTTTCGGGAAATAGTTTGTTATTATTTTGTCTTCGCTTGTTGACACTTCTCACTTTTCCCTTATATCCACTTTTCAGTTTGGTTCTTCCAAAAGAGTTTTCCGAAAAGAGAAACTGAAATAAAAAGTATATTTGAGTCACTTGCGGATAGCGAGAAAAACTCAAGAATTAAGATTAAAAACTTAATACAAACAATTATTTTTGTTTGAAAAATGTAACATACACTTTGCAGTGGTAGGTACAAAGTACGAAAACTCTCAAAAATTAATTTTGGGATTTGTGATTTTTAATTTAATTTTGTGAATTTTCTTCACGGAATTTATTCTTAAAAAGGTGCAGGATCCACAGTAAGTAAAATTGTTTAAACATTTTTTTATGTTTTTGTCTAAACTTCTAAAGTATAAACAAAAGAAAAAATTATTTGTGGTCAATCTGCCTCACGAAAATTCGATTTGTTTGGTAACGTGAAATTTTTCAAATTTGTCTCGAGTTCTTACAGCAAAATGTGAAGTTTTTATAACTATTTTCTGGCCTACTAAGTTATTTATGAAGGTGTATTTAAACGAATGAACCAATATAACAACTAACAATTTTGTAGAGAATTCAAAATTCTTCTTGGATCTTGATTCTCATATTTTACTGAATATATTACATAATTAGATATCATAATATTTAAACGTAATGGAGATATCGTAAAAAAAGGTTTATATAAAATCTGTATTCAAACGAATGACATGGAGTGTAGATCAGCCTTTAAAAAGAGTTGGGTTCTAGCATGATGATTAACGCAAACTATTTGTCGGTTTGACTGGATCTATTCAACTTTTTTTTTAAAATTTCTTATAGTAATTTTCAAAACAGAAAAAAAAATCCAGAACCGTCAAATGAAATGTACAGTGGTGGCAAAAACATTCCGTATTTTTTTTGGTCAACTGCATTGAGTGTTGGTTTGTGAGATAAAAATGAACAAATCAAATATTTGTAATTTTTCGCCATTTTTATTAAACAATTGTATCATTTTAAACAAAAAACATGGTAAATTATCCATTAAAACAAAAAATAATAGTCAAAAATTAAAGTTGATTCAGAATTTTAATGTGACAAACTAACCGGATTTTATCTTGTACAATTAATTAATATTTTGTATTTAATATTTTGTCCAGTAACCCCTATTTTTTATCACAGCTCGACATCGACGAGGCATTGACTGAATTAAATTTTCGAAAATAAAAGCAGGAATATTCTCAAATTCAATTTTTCAAGGCTGCAAAAAGAAAAGTTGTTGACGTGTGCTTTTTTTCCCAACCCGCCTTTTTAAAATGGCCCACAAGTTTTCAATTGGGTTTAGATCGGGTGATTGAGACGGCCATTCTAAAACACGAATATTTTTAGTCGCAAACCACTCTTTTAGCAGCTTTGAAGAATGTTTGGGGTCATTATCCTGCTGAAAAACCCAAGCATTACTGACTCCAAAATGTCCTTATATTGAAAATAATAATTCCTGTGATTTGGTGTATTGGACCGCAGCCTGCGCCTGAAAAACAGCCCCAAACCATCACCGAGGCTCCACCGTGCTTAACTGTAGAGAGTACATTTGCAGGCTTTAATCGCGTACCTTTTGAGCGCCTTACTGTCCTTGCACCATCGGAGTAAAACAAATTGAATTTGCTTTCATCACTGAAAAGCACGCTCCTCCAATTGCTTAAAGACCAGTTAAGATGATTTTTTGCAAATTCAACCCTGAATTAAATGTTTTTATTGGGAATTTAAAGTCTTTTCTAAACACCTTTCATGACTTACCTTTTTCTACGATGTTAAGCAGTAAGAAGAGGTTTCTTCGCTGGTCGAAATGCAAAAAGACCGAAATCTCTTAAACGCTTCCTTACCGTACTTGGCCCTATAGGTAGATTTAGTTCATCACAAATTATCTTTGAAGTTGCAAAAGGGTCTTTAAGCACAAAATTCTTTATGCGCCTATCAGTTTGAACAGTTGTTTTGGGAGGGCGTCCACCAAAATGATCTGCTTCTACTGATTTCCCGCTTCTAAATTTTATAATGATGTCACAAACCGTTGACGTTGGAATTTGCAATATTTCAGATATTAAATTTTGTTTTGTACCGGCTTGGAACTTTTCTATTACCTTGTATCGAATCGCGTTGCTATAACGTGTTTTAGCCATTTTCTGCACTATATAATTTCAACTAACACAGCTCTCAACTTGTAAAGTCTGTTTAATCTACGGCGTGAGTCAAAAGACTCGAAAAAACTGCTACTTTAACATCGAGACTCGCAATTTTCCTGCAATCCGGTTAGTTTTGCACAGGCATGTTATTGAATAACTTTATAAAATATTTTTTTTTTATTGTTTTTGTCATCGGAGCATTATAATTTTTAGGTTATTATTAAATTGTCTCATACCCTTGACAAATTATGGAAAACCTATGGAAAGTTATTAGTTTTCTACTTGATATTAAGAAAAACATTATACTGAGGTAAAATTCGGAATGTTTTTGGCAGCACTGTATATTTTCTCCTCACATTTAGTCTACTGCTGGTATCGACGCAGAATTGTATAATCAACAACATATCCAAAGTCCCCCAAAATCCCCGCATTGACTTTTTGTATAGACGCATTTAAATTTTAATAAAATGAATGAAATTTAAATCAAGGTGAACAATTTGTTATAATACAATATAATCATATGACACATGTGCTTTTCAACGCTGATTCTAAAGATACGCGTGTATCATGTAAAAAGTTAAAGTCCTTTTTATCGAATGAATACTTTTATTTTAAGTACAACAAGTAAAAAATTACTCAAAACCATTCTAAAATAATGGGTTATTAATGAAATTTGGTATCAATGTTTCATTTGGCATGTTTACCAAGAATCAAAAGAGTCCCCAAAAATATCTGTGGTGAAAGGGTATTTTTTTGAGGGCTTTTATCTAATAAAATCTTTTGCTTAACTTGAATTTAAAAAAAAAATTATACAACATTTGTTTTGTATAGCAATTGTAAAAACAAGTCTTCAAATGAAAATTCATAAGGATGGGGCCAAATTGGTTTACTCCCTTAGGTCGAAACAAAATATGCGACATTTATGTCTTATAGAAAACTTCAAAGTCAAACATTCAGCACAAGATCAGCTCTAACAAATAAAAACTTGAGCTGGTTCGTTTGTCAATCTTCAGTTGAAAAATTATTAACTTTACTTTTTTATAGTAACTTTCAAAATAATTTGCATTTATTAAAATCTATGCATTTTTGTATTCATTATTTGTCCAAAAATTTTATATTTTACATCTTCTCTTTTTTGCAGAAAACAAATGCAGATACAATGTTATTCCACCATTATTTGTCCATATTCATCATATTCCATATTCAATTTTTGTGAATGATAGACGAACTTTTTGAGTTTAAAAGTTGCTACAAAAAGATTTTTTTAAGATTATGTTAAATTAGAACCAAATATAAGTGAAAAAATTGATATTAGGTCTGTTTAATGAATCTGTTCGGAAAAGAAAAGTACAGAAAAGATTAGAAAAGTACAAGATTGTGTGTTCCATGAGTAAAAACCTTGCACTAAACTTTTCTACCTCCTGGCACTTTGTGTTCCATGAAGTTTTTTAGAACGGATTAGAACAATTTTCTGCAACTACTTTTAAGGTGGTTCAAGTGAGTACTAGTAACAGCTGATTGATTTCTTTGAGTATGAAAAAAAAAAGATTTAATTTGGCTTATTGGAAGTGAATATATTATCACTGATGAACTCTTTCTATATATAGTTCGTGTATAAAAATGGCAGAAATATCTGAAGAAATATCCATATCTTTCAAAAGAAAATAAAAATTCTTAATTTACTCCAACCAAATTAAATTCAATTCTGCACTACTTCACAGCTGATCGGAAACTGTCAACCACTTTGATGCATGTGCTGCACTTTTCTGTTCTAACTTGTTCTGACAATCTGTTCTGTTTTGTGCTGTTCTGTCCTGTTCTTATCTAGATTTTTTTCATTAAACAAACCTATTTATGTTTATGTGTTTTAACAGTATGCGGCAACTATACTCGCTCTATCAAGCACAATTGATTTTTTTGTACAAACATTCAAAACCAATTGATAAACAAAGTCGGCATATTCCCTCAACAATTTTAACAGCATATCAAAATAAATTGTTTGACACCAGCCAGTTTTTCACTGCGGGGTTAAAGTTGAACCCGATTTAACTCAACAGACTTCGTGAGTTAACTTAACTTTGGACTAACTAACAAAATGTTTATGATATTTTATATTCCGTGTTTTTTTTTTAAGGCAGTCTGCATTCATCATCAATTGAAAAACAGCTTCCTGACGTAGCACACACACTAACACGGGCTTAACCCAACACTGAAAGACTGGGCCTAAGGTGACGAAGTGAGAACATACAAAATATGAGAATCTTATGAACTACATATGTACTTGATAAAATCAAGCTTCGCTTCTCTTCTTTAAACCACTTATTTTTATTGTCTTCATCTGGGCTTATAGCATCAAGCATTTCGATACAGTGTATCTTTAGTTTTATACTCTTCTATTTATGTTATGCCTACCAATAATCTAATACATATATATAAAAAAAAATAATTTATGTTCCAGTCCATTTACTGTTTTAAATTCAATTAACATTGATTGATAGTTAATTTTTGTTATTCCAAATAGGTATACATAATTATTAATAAACTTAAAGAATGATTTGATAACCAAATTTAAAGATAAAAGCAAACAAAGAAACAACCGAATAGATACCTATGACCTTGTTTAGATTGGGAAGATTGAGTACGGTCTGGTGAGTACCATCGTGGTTACATTAGAAACTGCGAGGCGCCTCAAAATGCATTGAAACAACAACAATTTCCACATTGAAGGAACAACAAAGCAGACTCATGAGTCCGGTGTTTATATTTTCTACATGCCTCACGAAACCTCTTACCCCGCACTTATCTTTCCAACAAATTGGCGTGAAAACGTACACAAACTTCCCAATCTAAACAGGGTCTATCAAAATTTCTATAAGTTTTGATAACATTCACATTTACATAAGCTTTTTCGTGCTACCAATAAGAAGATAATTGACCTCACATCGAATATATAAAATACTGCTTCTTATTCCATTTATTTGTGGTTTAAATTTCTTTGCATCACTGTACTTGTTAGACCAACAAACTGCGCATATTTTTCATGGAAAACTACACAAGTAGGTGATAGATGAATAATTGAAGAATGAGAAGCACTTACCACAATTGCTGGGAATGATGTCCTCTGCCTATATGACACCGAAGGTGCTATAAAGGTCCTTCGATTCTCCGAGGCGGTTGAAGGTGCAGCACTAGCAACAACCTTGCTATGTTCATCTATCAAAATAATTGATGGCATAAGCAAAAACTTTTACCTACATTTTACCTATAAGTAGGTATACTTACTTGGACGCGTCATAGCTGCACTTGTAGACGGTATCGGCTTCTCGACAAAATTATCCACGCGACGTTTAATCACCTCTCGATATTCTTTGATATTTTCCAGCACAGTGCTTTCCGGCAATACGTACTCGCTTTGGGTTCGAATGAAACCTATTTCACGCAATAGATCCGTAACACCAGCAATTGATAGTAATTTCTCGCGAATAGTGCGATTTTCAAGACGGATTGCACGATACTTGGGATTGTTTGGTTCGCGGATCACGTTGTCCAGTAAAATGAGAAGAATGCGGACGGCCTCTAGATATGATTCTCGAGAATTTCGCTCGATTGCCATCAGTGAATTAGAGTTAATTGATTTCATTGTTCTAATGGTTTTTTTTTTCACACACCGATATATTGTTGCTGTTTTTTTTTGTATTTATTTTTATTTGTATGCACGTTTGTTTTGCTTTTAATTTTTAATGGGTTTGTTTTGTTTGTATTACAAAAGAAACTCACTAGGTTACTCACTTACCCGAAGAGATCTTTTGCACGATTTGGAACAGTCGCCACACCGCAAATGGAATTGAGAAAAGATTTTCTTTTGTTTGGTGGTTCTTGTTAGCAGATAGATAGTATATAGATAAGCAGATAGATAGATAGTGCAATTTCAATTTATGTTCTTGGAAAAAATTAAAAAAAAACAACTCAGACTGAGAGAAAAAAATTGACAGTTCGCAAGTTCGTCAACCCATTGTTATTGACACCTGGTAAGTTGCTTTCCACGCCACCTGCATCTCAAGCGCTTAAGCTTCAAAAGGCGATAGAATTAGACGGCTTTCACACAAGGAAACTGAGTTGCCAGAAACTGGCTAGTTTGTAAGCGAGAAGGGTATGAGAGGAGATTTGTTGTCTTCCTTTTACGCCCTTCTACAAACTCCCAGTTGCCGGCAACTCAGTTTCCTTGTGTGAAAGGGGTCTTATCTTCGATTTTACGTTCAATGTATATAACAGAAAACGAAAAAAGCGCCAGATGAAAATTAGTTTTACCAAATTATTTTATATCAACGGCTATCCATATTATGATTGAAAAAGAATCAAAAAATGTGTAAGCTTATAAATCAACCCGAAAATATATAAATATGTAGATAGCTAAAATGCTTTGCTTTGTAAATGGGAAATGTAAACAAACCACCTTTACAACCAGAAACAACAACAAAAGTACTCGATTAGGAAAAGAGAAAGGCAGGGCGTAGTCACGATTATTAAAAAAATATGTTTGTTCGTAAAATTAAGTTATTTGAATAAAAATCTCCTTGTGAAGCAATTGTTAAAAAAATATTTTTCAATTGTTTATTTATACATTTGTTTCTTGGTTTACAAAAGAGGCAAGGTATGAATGAAGGTCATGCTCGATCACTTTTAATTAGTTCTATTTTTAAGAAGAGTTTACTTTTAAAGAGTGCTAACCTTTTTTTAAATGGAGGATAAAATTTTTTTTTTGCCCGAAATTACGTTAAAAAAGAAAGAAACTTACGTGGTCCGATAAAACAAACAAACACAGGAAAATCAAATGATGCCCCTATAATTTATATCAACCTGCGCGTACCTAATACAAAAAAAAAAATGAAGATTTATATCACTTATAGCCCTTCCACGATACCCCACTGTGTATTAATACATGTCAAATTGAAAGTGGGAAAGAATTCCACGCGACTGCCAAATTTGTGGAAAAGAAATGACTTTTCATATTTTGCTTCCACACTTGCTTGTATTAATACATTACCTTAACCTAAAAAAAAGTGTGATAGAATGTGGGATAGAATTAGAACTATTCCTAAAATTATTCATGTATTAACACATGTCAAATCGTGTGGGATAGAATGTCGGGTTGTGTAGGATGGGTTTTCATATTTTGTTTCCACTCTATTCTACATGATTTGTTCCCACTTTTTTGACATGTATTAATACACAGTGGGCTAGTGTGGAAGGCCTTTTAAGTGCATTATAGGTGACTCCTTTTGATAATTTGGAAAACTAATTTTCATTGGCTTATTACATTTACTTAAGTGAGCGCTTTTGACTGTTATAATTCTATTTTTACGAAAGCAAAAATGAACGAAACTAATCGAAAAATAGCAAACCGCAAATATTGGTGCAACACATAATTTCCTGGTATTATCTTTTTTTTCTTACGGTCACTTAAGTGGACCTTTGACATTTATACTTCTTTCTTTACTTATAATAAAAAGGAAAATTAATGTTTTATTTAAAACCATAAGAAACTCTAGCCCCCTAAACTTCTACCTGACTACGCACATGATATCGTTCTGACTGACGCTGCATCATTTTGGAAAACAACAACAAAAAAGCACGTTTGTTTACATATTTCATCTGCAAATTAAAGCAAATTAGTAATAAGTTTCTATGTATTTTACGATAGATTTGTAAACTAGCATGTTTAATTATTCTATTGCAATTATTATTCTATTGCAACTATTATGGATTCGATTTTTCTGTTACTGTGGTAGCTCTCGTGAGGGCGCAAACATCGTTGGATTGGAGAGATGTCAATGAGGATAGGAAGAGGAATAAAAGCTGGTAGTAAGAAGGAGAGGAATTATTTTGTTGATTTTGACAGTTGCTTACAACAATTACCTGGTGCCCTTCAAGCAAAATCACGGACCCAAGTTTCTCGGTTCACTTGGGACTCCAAAAAAAATGAGTGTCTTACACACAATAACAAATTTTCTGTGTACGCATGTAAAAAGAACGAGAATCGAGAGTATTTTTTTTTAAAGCACCGAGAAATAGAGAGAGTATAGGCAAAGTATACAATCATTTTGCTTTAATTTCCACCACTTTTTTTTAGTTCAGTTTTGTAGGTAGCGTGGCGAAGACAGTTGCTTTTGTATCTCTTTGAAAAATTTCCAATCAGAAATGCAAGTTTCTATTTATTAAATGTTAATTAATATTTGTGGAAATATGTCATGTTTATTAGTGCGAAATAGTCTTTAGAAAGCCTTTTATGAATGATAAATAAAAAAAAACTCTTGAAATGAAAAAATTCTGTTTGTTTTATTTTTGTAGGCAATGGAGAACTGGACTAGATGGGAAGTTTTTTTTAATACATTTGGGTTGGGTATGCCTCAATTCATTCATTTTTTTTGGAACCGTTTTAGATTCCATTTGATTTCGGTTCTCCGAGCATGGTGAATTGAAAAACTCTCGCTCTCACAATACATTCACATAATGGCTCCGTGGTGATTCTAATTTCCATACTAATTTGAGCCGCAAAACTCAGTTTTTCGATCCGTATTTGGATCCGAATGCGAAGTCGTCCATACGTTGTTTGATACGTTTGCGGACCGAAAACGAGCTCGCTTGCTTGAAGGGTGTGAGTGAGATAATTTTTCGTCATGTCAACGAAGGTGATAATTCGCAGAAAATTAAAAAAATGTTCTCGTTGTCATGGTGCATTGTACAACGGTAACGTTTTTTGTTTGAATTTGAATTTGCGAACAGATTTTTTGTTGCTTTCTATGAAAGCCTATGATAGAGTATATCTATATGTCTATATATAGGGTTAAGCCTTAACTACATAGACCTACTTTTGTACAAAAGTGAGAAATTGAAATGCTTGCAAAAAACCAAATGAAAATTGTTCTGACACAGAAATTAAACCACCATGCACAATTTTCCATTGTTTTTTTTGCATGCAGGAGTCTTCAGAATAGATATTTATTTCTCACTTTTGTACAAAAAGTAGGCCTATGTAGTTAAGCCTTTATTATGATTTTATTTGCT
Organism: Melangyna quadrimaculata; assembly: GCA_949320155.1. Classification (NCBI taxonomy): domain Eukaryota; kingdom Metazoa; phylum Arthropoda; class Insecta; order Diptera; family Syrphidae; genus Melangyna; species Melangyna quadrimaculata. The sequence goes on along the minus strand of OX439485.1, from coordinate 52,217,334 downwards.
TCGAATTTGTCTAAAATTTTCATTTTCAGCTAAAAATCTACGTTGCTAATTTTCACAATTCCTAGGCAAAATAGCCTTGAAACGATGCTATATTTCTTTATGAGGAACAAACATATTTTTTCAAAAAAATCAAGAATCATTTTTTGAGATTTATAGGTAGGTATTTTGTTTGGAAAGAAACTAAAAAAAAAAACACTTTAAAAGTAAGTTTTTTACAGGTAAATTTATCAAAAGTTTGTTTAGATAGGTTCTTTAATAGTAAAAAAAATTGATAAAAATAAAGAATTTATTTTACCTACCTACCTTAAAAAAATACTTTCAAAAGTTAACAAATTTGATAAATTTAAAAAATCAATAATGTATTTCCTTTTAACAAAATAGGTAGGTTCTTTTAGACCTAAAGAAATTTTAATAAAATTGAAAAAAAAAATTATAGGTAAGAACATTTTGATAAAATTTAAAAAAGAAAAAAGTATTTTACCTTTAAAAAAAACTCTTTTCCGTTAAAAAATGTTTTTAAAGGTAAACAAATTTTGAATAAATTTAAAACAAAAAATATTTTACCTTAAAGAAAAATACAATTATTTTACCACCAAAAAATACTTACAGGCAAACAAATTTTGATAAAATTAAAAAAAAAAGTATTTTACCTTTAAACAACTCTTGATAAATTAAAGAAAAAATGATAATAAAACTTTTTATGGTAAACAAAATTTGAAAAAAAAAATTATTGTAAAGATACTTTTAAAAGTAAATAAATTTACAAAAAATACAATGGTTCGTCTGCCGTGTTGTTTCTTTTTAACGCTTATAGAGACGCCTGGTGAGAAAATTGAGGATGGTGTCATGGATATACGCCTAATGTTATGCAAATTTATAAATACAAAAATAACAAACCGACTTTCAGTAGAAATCAAAAGTAAACATTTCTGATTTCATAAATGTAAGAATATTGTATGCAATTGTTAAAGTATCGTATGCAATTGTAAAAATACTATTTACAATTAAAAAATAAAAAAAAAAATGGTACCTATAACAGTAATTCTAAAACAGTAGAAATATCTTCTAAGACTGCTTTCACACAAGGAAACTGAGTTGCTGGAAACTGGGAGTTTGTTGGTGAGAAGGGCAAGAAGTAAGGGGAATGAAAAAATCTACCCGGTCAACGTTTGAGGAGATTTTTATCACATTCCTTCTCACACTGTCCATAATGTGCGTTCAGAAAATAGACTTCATATGGTGGAAACAAACTAAAATCTCTGGCAATTCCAGTTTACTTTTGTGAAAGCTACAAGGTCCCGGTCTACATTGAACGATTTTTCCAGTGCCGATCTTTTGTTCGTTGGTGAAGGGAGTGAAAAGTGAGGGGTAGGGATCAAATCGTTTGTACCAGAAAACTCGAACGATTTTTCCAGTCTGTTTATGTTCTCTTTCGCCCTCTTTCCAGTTTTTTGTGTGTGTTCGGTGTCAGTGTGCCATTGGGTTGATGGTGTGAGTGAACATCAATGCAAAATGAAGAGCACAGAAATAAAAAATTAAGAAGACAAGGAAAAAATCTCATGGAAAAAATCGTTCTGTGTGTACATTTCACACGATTTCTGGAAAAATCTTCGTGGAAATATCGGGCAATGTAGATCAGGACAAGGCAATTAAAGAAAAACGTCAACAAAATCTCCAGCAACTGGTTTCCCTATGTGAAAGGGGACTAACTTTACTTTGTTGTTATAATCGTGAGGTTTAGGCCTTCTGCACACGAAACGTCTGGTCATAGACACGTACTACGGTTATTTGTGGCTTCTATCCTTCTATGTAGCTTTTGTATGTAGCGTTTGTTTTAATAGGCAGTGGCACACTATGCGTAAGTTACACGTATTCGTCGCAGCACACAAGCTGCAAATCGCTAGGCGTACAACAGTGGGCTACATGAAATTTGGCCCCAATGGAAAATGGCCCCAAACGAAAAATGACCAAATTTGGGGCTTTTTTTATAATGAAAAAAAAAAAAACGGAAAAATGGCCAAACTTATGAAAAATGGCCCCAAGCACAAAATGAAAAATTGACCCAAAATTAATATAAAAAGCAACAACAGAAAAATTACAATCGTACAAAAAATGTTTTGCGTCAGTTTGGGAGAGCCTGGTCCGCTGCGCGGGTTTAAGGATTTTAACTCCCTTTTTGGGTCCTCTATCCCGCTCACGCGACTCTATCGCTCCGCTTAGGGTATGCTCTGATCAGTCCCTGTTGATCAGGCCTGTTGTCAGTCGGTCTGCTATAAAAAGTTTTTGTTGTAAAAGTATGTATTTTGGTTTAAGAATAAAAGTTTAGGACCATCTTTCATAATGAAATTTCAACTCAAAAATTTGGAATGAAAAAAGGCCAAAAACCAATTGGCCCCAATTCACAAATTTTAAACTTTTTTTTTGTCTTTTCCCATATACATTTTTGGGGCCATTTTTCATTGCATGTTGGAGCCAAATTTCATGTAGCCCAAAACTATCGGCCGCCAGGCGTACAGTTTCATGTCGACGGTACTTTCTTTATCACAGATGTTTACAACAACAAACAAATATCGGCACTGGAAAGATAAGATATGCATCGGACTATGCATTCCACAATATTTTCCGGGCCATTTTACTTTTTTGAGTATGAGATAGCAAGGGAAAAATCTCATGTAGTGTGAAGACTGGACTAGACTATAAATTGTGTGACTTTTTCCATAAAATTAGTTCTCGTCGAGAAGAACGCGCCATAGTGTATTGGACAACGATCTAGTAACTAGAAAAACAGCGAATCACGCATAAAGCTATCATCCTATTTTCTTGTCGCTTTGTGAAACGAGCATAAATTACCCTGTGCGAAAAAAAGTTGTAGACTTCCCAGACAATTATTAAAAATTATTTACCAAATTCGGCTATTGCGTATTGAAAGAAATTCATTTAATCATGATTTTGTGATATTTTGTTTGTATTAGATTTTTCGCATCTGCAGCGTTCTATATTTAACAGTATTTTTTACTTTTAAAATCATTGAGTCCCATCTACTGAAACCAAACTTAAGTAATTAAGTTCTGTTTATGCTGAGGAAATATTAGAACATAAAACTTTGTGTTGAACTTAAATATTTAAGTTTCGTATCAACAAAGGGCTCCCTAATTGACTGATTAACATTCATATTGATACGAGACGATACCTAATTAAAGATATTGTTCAATAACATCTCCATCTTGGCGATGGTAGGTTGCTTTAATTATCGAGTCATGTGAAGCAATATTTGTATAGTTTCGTCAAGACGATAACAGTTTTCTCCGAAACGTATATCAAAACTCACTATTTTCTATGTTGATAATCGAGTTACTGAATCAGACCCCATTTGCATTATAGAACAGGCACTTACACAAAACTAAAATCGCTGGGAACTACATTATGTCATTCTTTTTTTCTACGAGAATATGAAAAGTCGTTAAAAAATAAGTCAAACTCACACATTTTGTATTTTTATTTATATTTTTTTTTTTGTTTTATTACGAATGAAAATATTTTTATAAATGTAACATCATATAGGCAAAAAAATATATATTTATGTTGTTTTGTTTGTTTAATGCATTTTATCATTATTAATTTCCTTCAAAATTATTACAAAAAAAAATGTCACATTTACTTATCTAATTGTTAATTTATTGTTACATACATTCAGAGGCGAATAATTTTCAAATCGATGAGTTTTTAATTAATTTTTTTCTTTTAAGTAAGTCTTTTTACTTTTTCTCTTTTTTAAATTGTGTGCATTTTATAATTTAAGAAAAAATCCATTTTTTTTGTATATATAAAATGGACATGGTTTAAGGATTTTGTTTGTATTTTGATTAAGTTTTCTTTTTTTTATTCTTACGTTCACAATATCAAAGGAAAGGGCAAGTAATGATGCTTAATATTTCAACTGATGGACTAAATAAACAAATAAAATTTCAAATTAATTTAATATTAAAAAAAAAAAAAATAATAATAATAAAATAAGTAATAAAAATGCAAGTTATTATTTTTATTTCGTCTTGATTACAAGACTTCAAAGCTAACACAGATTTCTAATTTTCCCTTTTAATGTCACAGAATAGAATAGAATGCCATCTTCTCCTCCTCATCATCATCATCGTTGCTGAGTCGATTTGTTTTGTTGAACTCCTCATCAAATAATTTTTTATATTTATTTACAACTTGTTTTTTTTTATTTTAAAGCAATAGAACTTTTTGCATTTCTTTTACTAGCCAACATTTTGAAACATTTATTTTCTGAATTTATAAGTTACACACATATTTCAAGAACTAACATTTATTGATTTTTTTTTTTTTAGCTTGTAGTACATTTATAGTATAGTTTTGATTTTTATTTAAATAATTTTATTTTTATTATATGTACGTATGTAATTGCCATATAAACTTAAGCAATGAAATAAAAACAAAATAAGAAAATTTATAAAATCATAACAAAAAAAAAAAATATTACATTCTTCAAATAGCCGTTATCACTTGCAATATTTGTTGTTGTTATGGTTATTTTTGTTTGCTATTTTAATTTATATGTATTTAATGGAAAGAATATTTTATTGTTCTTGAATAAGAGGCATGGTTGTTGGTAAGTTGGTTGGTTGGTGCTAATTATTATGGTGTTGTTGTTGGTTTTTTTTAAGATTGTTGTTGTTGTTGTTGTAGTTTTTTTAAATTTTATTTTTATTGTTTTCCTACAGAATTTGTAGGTGAGTTCAATCCCGATGATGTGTTATTGTCGTGTAAGTCATCGTTGAAACTTGCAATCGACCCCGATCGGGATGTTGTTACTTTTGTCTAAAATAATGATGTTTTTTTTGTAATATTTATTTAAAATACAAAAGTTTGAGTTTGAAGAAGAAAAAAGAAAAACAACGGAATACATAAAAAATAAAAATTAATAACACTATTTTTTTACATCAAATTGTAGATAAAATTAAATTTTGATTGATGCCGCTGTCAGATTGATTTTTTCAATTTTTATTTTTTTATCTTTCGGTGTATTTAATAGACTTACTTTGACATTGCCATAGGCCGAACCAACACGCTCTTCAATCGAACGCATCGATTCGGAATTCTTCATTTGGGACAATTTGGATGATATACCACTTGTGATGTCGCCAAATATAGATGTTGTCTTCTCAGCTGTTGTTTTGAATACAGATTCTGTGCGTTGGTAGCTAGAGATTGATTAAAATGAGCAGAGAATATTTGTTAATAAAAATATTTTCATAGTATAAAAAAAGCAAAACATTAGAACACCATTTGAGTTAGTTAGTGGGATTACATTGATGAACACCTGTGGATGTTTTTTTTTTTTTTATTATAAACACAACATTTAGAGCACTCTATTATAGCAAGCGAGGCAATATATAAAACAACATAATTATTAATGAACAAAATTGTAAAACTCTTTTCGGTGTAAATAGCAGTATTTTTCTACCAACTCAGTAAAAGTTTTATACGGAAAACACAAACAAAATTCTCTACAATAATTTGTTTTGTTGTTGTTTTGCGTGTAAACATTTTGCTGAGTTGTTAGTCTCTCTATCAAAAAACACGGCTATTATATCGCATTATTCTTATTACGAATGTCGTTCAGCGATCGTATTGACAACGATCTTCATTATAGATTTTTCGGTATTATGGAAATTGATTGACTACTAATTGAATTATTTTAAATAAAAAGCGTGATTTGATTCATCCTATTGATACAATTGAAAAGCGTGATTTTTTTATTTTGCGAAATATTTTTAGTGAAAAAGTTCGACTTTTTGAAGATATTATAATAATACAAGTATAAATCTTCCATCCCTCCTAATTCATCGAGAGTACTTACAATTTCTCTTTTATAAAAGCGATTATTAATGGAACAGTTACAGCTCCATCGGTTCTTTGTCGATTGAATTTAAGTGTTAGTCTTTCTAGCTTAAGAAGGCAATTGCCTCTTTCTAACATTTTGAGTAGATCTAACTACGGCGCCAATAGTCCTCTCAATCTCTTGACAAATGTTTTCAATTAAAACTATGTTCTAATTAATTCAATTAATGATAACGTAAAATCTCAGAGATTTAAGAACACATTTTTTCATCCAATAACATGAAGTAGATTAAGTTTTTATGTATATTTGTGTATGTAATAATTTAAGATTGTTGCGTTAGCATTTAACGTATTTAAAAAGATAAATAAATATAATGAAAACATTTAAAACATGTTTGAGCCAAGGAAAGATAATGTGCAGCTGATGCAATTTTGGGACGAGGAGAATACAGAGTATTTTTCTTGTTCTTTTTTTATTTGCCTAAGGTCAAATCTTGTTGCTTCAAGTTAAATGTATTACGGGATTTATTTTATTTTGGAAATTGACCCTCAAAAAGAAAAACAAAGATAATGGTACAAACACTTTCTATATATATAAAAATGAATTGTTGTTCGTTTGTGTTCTTATATCTCAAGTTTGGTAGCTCCGAATTTGATGATTTTTTTTTTGTTGGAAAGGTATTGTTCTGTAGCAGGTATGTAAAAAAAATGACTTTGTGACCACTTACCAAAGTAAAGTAAGTAAGTAATAAATTCATTTTTATTTAAATAATTTCAACATACATAGTTTTTAACGCTTTGGCTTAGCGCTTTGGCTTAGCCGTCAGCCCAGTTGGCAATAAAGTTTGTTTATATAAACGAACAATTTAAATTAACTCAGTTATTAACAGATTTCTATATTTATGAATAGATTTTAGGAAGCAACATAGAGATTTCCAGTTTGATCCGTTTAAGATTTCAATCGTTTCTAGCATTGTAAACTTCTCTTTTCCTTGATATGCAAGCCTCTGGTGTTTAAAAATTGGACAAATGCTGATAAAATGGAAGTTTACTTACACTCTGAAACTTCAAGCAGACTTTATTTTAAAAATAGCTTCCCACACAGATACTCGTCTCACGAAAAAAATGCTTATGTATGAAGAAAGAAACAAGGACTGGTGGATAATAAAATGGCAGAATATGGCTTTTTCTTGTGGGATCGATTTGCAGTGGAATTTTAATAATATAATGCTATTAAAAGAACAGCTTTACACCATTATACAAATTAATGAGGATAATACTAGAAGTGCCTTTAATTGCGGAGCACGTCAATCCAAAAGCAGATTTATTTATTCGCAGCTAAACTATAACCTTTTTAATAACAACTACTTTCAAGATGACTTCAGCTATAAGGAAATATCGCTTTTATTTAAATCAAGGTGTGAGCTACTCTTCTTAAATGGAAGACCATACAGCGGCAACTCTAATCAATTTTGCACGCTGTGTAACATGAATGCCAAAGAAGACCGCTTACCATTTTTATGACAGAAAAAAAATCAAAGTAAAAAAAAATATGTCAACAAAACGAAGAAAAATAAAATATTTGTTTATAGAATCAAAACGTAAATTCAGATTTTATTATTGTCATTCAAAGTAAAAAAATATCGCCTGTACTCGTGGCAGAAGTGAAACTTCTTTGGCTATCTAAAATTCTCGATATGTATATTAAGCTTATATGCGTAATACGCAGCTTTGTGTTCTATATCAAAATGATCGATGGGTTCGGGTTAAAAACTTGAAAATTAAATAATAATGGTGAAAATTTAAAGTACAAAATGGGCACGACTGGATCGCACAAACTTGCTCTCGTAGCTAACAACTTGAACGTAGTTAAAAATTAAAAATTTACATATATTGGTTCTCTATAACATTATGATACCATTAAAAAAAGTTTTAAAATCAATTTAAAATATAAATACTATGATTTATTAAATTTAATATAATTTTTTTTAATAGCTAAAACAGATAGAGCTAAAAAAAAGTATGCTATCTGATTTCATTGATAAATATGAATTTATGAAAAAAAAAAATTCAAAAATAATTAGAGCGGTTTTCTTAAAAATTAATTTTTTATATATAAAAATTCTTGAACATTTTTAAAAATAAAATTTGGTATGCCAACTTTTAGAATTAAACAAAATACAATTTTACACAAAATTAAAAAAATATTCATTGACCCGTTTTCAAGATATTGAATTTTCAAAAAAAAAATTTTAATATTTTTTTTAAAAATCCAAAAATTATTTTTTCGAAAAATTTTATATGCAAAATTGTAAAGGACCTCTTACATAAAAAATTTGGTTGAAATCGGTGAAGCCGTTAACGAGGAATTTAAAAACCAAAAGGTACGGTTAGTAACCGTTGCAAACATTTTTTTTTTCTACCAAAATCGTTTTCAAAATCGTTAGAGACGTTTTGGAAATAAATCAATTTTTGTATATTGGTTGTATGGGAGGTACCGTTATTTTTTGAGCTAAAAAAAAAGTTTCAATTTTCGGGAATCACCAAAGGACCTTAAGTCCAAAGTTTGAAGAAAATCGCTTCAGCCGTTTAGGCGGCAGGTCGAGGTACAGAGACAGACGGACAGACAGAATTACGAGACCCACTTTTTTCGCGTTCTCTATCGTCGTAATGTTAGGGAAAATTATTATCTCGATTTTTTTTTTGCACGAATCCTAAACTTGCCGTATACTACGTATATCGCAAGTAAAAAGGTGAAAATTTAAAAGATATAAATCAGTTTATTTGAATAGGTTTTCCAACTATTTCCAAAAATTTGTATATGACAACTTTAATTTGGTTTTATGTATTTTGCAACCATATATAATTCAAATTTGTAGCGGGATCTCCTGATTTAATTCAATTTTTTGAAAAAAAGCCTATTTTGAGAAAAAAAATTTAAAATAATTTATATCTCCATACCAGTAGGAGATAGATAAAAATCTTAAACTAGTAAAATTCTTAGAATTTCATTATCTATCCACTCTATCCAAACTCTAGCATTTTCCCTTTTATCTGCTACAATAATATAGATTATCAAAAAATCTAAACTTATTGCACTATAAAATATACTAGCCTATCAATACAAATTTTTACTTTTACTCTACCTCCCACCACTTAGCTTAATCAATGATCTCAGCGTTGCACATGTGGCGTTACATTTTTTCGTTTCACAAAAATTCAAACTTGAAATTTCACTCTCAACGCGCCCAAAGAAGTTTCCCTTCAAAAATCAAACAAAACAACAATTCTTTATAGAATCGAAACGAAAATTCAGTGTTTATAAAACATAAAAGCTGTTTATGATGAGAAATGTGGATTTTATTTTTTGGATGCACCTCGAGGTACCGGAAAGACATTTTTAATATCACTTATTTTAGAATGTATTCGGTAAAAAAAAAAAATCAAATTAGCATTGGCGCTCGCTTTATCGGGAATCGCTGCTACCTTATTGGAAGGTTGGCGAACTGCACATTCTGCGCTGTAGGCGGATTCTGGAAAGCGTGGCGGATCGCTTTCATTGGCGGATTTTTATTTTTTTATTCTCAAAAGCTCTTTTGCTTTCCATTTTTTGTTTGAAATCGATCATAAACATTTTGATCACCTAGAAACCTATCATTTAAAACAAAAACTGGAAAGCGGAAGCCTTTTTAAGACTAAGAAAATACAAATCCGCCAATATAAGCGATCCACCGCGCTTTTCAGAATCGGCCTACTGAAGTACCATACATTCCAAAGAATTTGGGAACAGCAATGTAAGATTATTGTGTGGGATGAATGCACGATGGCTCATATCAAAATTTATTTAGTGGTTTCTTTTATATTATTGGCCGGTGATTTTCGACAAACATTGCGCGTAGTTCCACAATCAACTCCAGCGGATGAAATTAATGCATGTTTGAACCCACCTAATTTGTGGCGATATGTCAAAACAATCAGATTGAAAATAAATATGCATTTCCAATTGCAAAACTATTCATCTGCCGTTGTTTTCAAAGGAGTTGTTGAATATTAGTGATGGCAAAATGCCCATTGATGATGGATTAATAACATTACCGGAAAATTTTTGTGAGATTACCGAAACTAAAGAAGAATTGATTAAAAAAGTTTTTCCAAATATTGGACAGCGATAGAAAGATCATGCTTGGTTGAGCGAACGAGCAATATTAGCAGGAAAAAATAAAGATGTTATTTGGGATTTTCAAAATGAAATAATTGGTGAAGTAGTATCATATAAGTCAATCGATTCTGTTATAGACGAAGATGACGTAGTGAACTATCCAACAGAATTCCTTAATTCACCCCATAATTTACGATTAAAAGTCAGTGTGCCAATCATCATGCTTCGAAATATAAATAAAAAAAAAACTTTGCAACGGAACTAGACTTGCTGTTAAGCGCTTAATGAATAATGTAATCGAAGCCACAATTTTAAAAGGAAAGTATAAGGGAGAAGACGTTTTTATTCCCCGAATTCCGTTAATTCCATCTGATTTACCATTCCATTTCAAACGGCTTCAAATTCTAATTCGCCTTGCTTTTACAATGACAGTCTTTAGAAGTGTGTGGCATAGACTTAGAATACCCAGTATTTTTACACGGGCAGTTATATGTTGCATGCTCCAGAGTAGGCAAACCATCAGCGTTGTTTGTATATTCCACAAATAGAAAGACAAAAAATGTTGTATACCAAAGAGCGTTACATAAGATAAACATTTTGAAGAGAACTTTGTGTTTTTATTAACGACCAGCGAAGCGGTCGCGGGCACCCTAGTACATACATATATCTTTTTCACATTAAATTCAACCTTTTTCAAATAAATCATCAATGAAATAATAAAACATAGTGTCCACTATTTTAAAAATAAATCAAATTCCGTGACTTTCCCTTATCAAAAAAATTAAAAAAACTAAATTTTTTTCACTAGTATACGTTTGTACAAAAATTTACAAAAAAAAGTTTGCCCATCTCTATGTTATTAGAGGGTGATTTGAGAGTCAGTGACCTAAGAAAAGAGATATTAAGAATTTTAAGAAGATTTTTTTTTATTTTAGTAATACTTTCTCTACTCCAAGGAATAGGTTAAAAATCAGGATGTCATGATTGCGTTTTTGGGTGCTGCCAGTTTATGGTAACGATAATATATATAGAATTTGTATTATAAAAAAAACACTCATATGTAAACAACGCCAGGCCACGGGTAACAAAATGTCCACTAATTCTCTAATTGGGTTGGATATAGTTTACAATTGATTCTCGTTGTAAAATTGATGGAAGTTGGACTGAACTTAATAAAAATTGGTTCTTCACAAGGCCCTCACTGTCAACTGAAGATTCCAAGTGAGAAGGCCGGTTTTTAAGGACTAAAGGCCGTTAAAATCTATTTTGAATCAATAATTCAACAAGTCCAATTAAATAATAATAAATAAAATGGATGATTTACTTCAGTAGTATACAGAATTTGTATAATAAAACACTCATAGGTAATGATAATGACCATTTCAATCAAATGATTTTAAAGCATTAGTGTTTGGGATGAATACTTCGCTTCAACTAGACTTAGGGCTCGGTCAGGCAATGAGCGACGATCGACAGAGTGACAAGTATAAGAAAGAAAAAATATAATTTCGCAGCAAGGTCGTCAGTCTGTCGCTCAGAAACGATCTAGCTCTGATTTAAATTCTGTTCTATTTATTTGTTTATTGAATTTCAATCCTGAGCAACGAAAGAATGTAATAAATTTTCTCAATTTACTGTTATTGTTTTTTCTTGAACTTGTCGCTCTGTCACTTCTCGATCAGTGCGTGGGCGAGCCCTTAGTCACATTTATTAAATATTTCAGCAGATTAATTTGGAACTTGAAAAAATAAATATTCAGTTCTTTTAATTAAATTATGTGGACTAATAGCTAGTGTCTTAGGCTATGTGCCCTTATTTTTAATAGTAGAAGTAATTAAAACTAGTTCCCTACTACAGAGTACTCAGGTTAGTTCTGCACTAGATTAACGACATATGATTTTATTATTTGAAACAGTGAACGAAGTACTGTTCCTAAGATGGTTCTCAGGTTAAAACACACGGTTTGAAACTCGCTTTCGAACTTCATTCAGGCGAAAATATAAATTTAATAGTTTACTTTTTGTAGTAAATAAATCACAATGCATTATTTGATTAATAATCATAAACAAAACTTTAAACATACACTGCTTTTTCAAGAGCGAGAGCTTGTCTTATTAAGCTTAAGCTTCAATTTTAAGTTTTTTTCTTTTGATCTTGAAGTTTTTTTTGGTATCTTTTTCTCTTTTCATTTTTAACTCATCACCATTTTTGTATGATTGTACTTTCAAAAATTTGATACTGAAAAAATCAGATGTGAGATGTGAAAAATCCCTTACATCTTCCCGAATTCCCTGGCCATATTGTGATGCCTGACCTCCCAGTTTAGCGGACTCTAAATTGTAAGATAAATTTGATTTGAAAAAAGGCGAATTTGAATTGCAAAAGAATCAATTTTATTTACAAGAGTGAATTTCATTTGCAAACACGTTAAGTCAATTTTCAAAGAGATTAAATTAATTTTAATAGCCCGTAGCGTAATGGTTAGTGCGTTCGACTGTCACGCTGGAGGTCTAGGTTCGCTTCCCAGCCTCGTCCACCTAAAAACTAAAAAGTTTTTTTTCAGGGCTGCTAGCTCTTGCGAGGAATTGACAAATCCTCCAAGAGTATTACTTGTCACGAATAAGTGCTTCTCGTCTAGCCGTTCGGATGCGGCATAAAAGTGTAGGTCCCTTCCATTCCTGTCGACAGGCGTACACAGAAATGGTTGCGAGTTGTTAGTCACTAAGCCCTGGTTCTTCACGAGCCGTTGTGCCACCCAATTTATAAACTTTTAATTAGTAAATAATTTCAGAAAAAAAAGTGAAATAATGAATATTATTCTGTATTCATTATTGCCACAATTTTGTCAAATGTGTTTTAACTGCCAAACGGTTAATTTCTTCCATATATATGTATGTACCTTAGGGTGGTCCTTATAAAGGTTATTGTCTTATTTTGAATGACGCGACCCCCTAATTTTTTCTAAATAAAAAAAAAATCCAGTAAAATTTTAGCTCATTATATTAACGTTAACCCTGCCCCCAAGACGTCTGAAGTTTTATATGGGAAATCCCATGTATTTTTGCAAATTCAAATTTTAAAAATCTTAACTTGAAGGTTATTGTCTTATTTTGAATGACGCGATGATTGATAAAAAAAATTGAATTTTGGAACACATGCAGTCACTTTAGTTATATTTATAAAAATGTATCAGAAAAAAATTTACAACAGTTATTTCCCTACTTACAGCCATTCAAACAAAAATATCCTTTTTTATTTAATTTTTTATTTTAATAAATGTTGTAAATTTTTTTAAATAATTTGTTTTAAACATGACATTTGCACAAAATGAGAGTAAATAGTTGATACCTTTGTTTATGTCCTTAAACTGGTCAATGGAGTTCCAAATTATCAAACTGATCTAGAACCAGGTTTGTAGAATTGGCTTTATGCACGTTTTTAATGAGTGAAAACTATGCTCTTGGCTCTCCTTAGCTCACAGTTATCCAGGTGTAAATTTTAAACGCGACTATTACCCCGTTTACATGGAGAATTGAATCAGACTTTAATTTGGATTCAATTCCATGTATACCTGAATCGGATCCAAACATAATTTCTTGATCCGATTCGACTATGCGAGCTGATTCGAATCGAAAAATACAAGTAGACCTGGATTGAAAATTAAAGAATCGAGTTTTATGTGTTTGTGTATTTCAATTTGCTTTGTTTTGTTTTAGGTAGTAGCCCGTAGCGTAATGGTTAGTGCGTTCGACTGTCACGCTGGAGGTTTGGGTTCGCTTCCCAGCCTCGTCCACCTAAAATCTAAAAAGTTTGTTTTCAGGGCTACTGCCTCTTGCGAGGAATTGACAAATCCTCCAAGAATATCACTTGTCACGAATAAGTGCTTCTCGTCTAGCCGTTCGGATTCGGCATAAAATTGTAGGTCCCTTCCATTCCTGTCGACAGGCGCACACAGGAATGGTTGCGAGTTGTTAGTCACTAGGCCCTGGTTCTTCACGAGCCGTTGTGCCACCCAATTTATTTTTTATTTATTTGTTTTGTTATAGTGATTTTTTGTCACCATATTCAAAAACTTAATTTCGCACGCACACAGTTAAATTAAAGTGTCACTTCAAGTGAACATGGATTCTATTTGAATTCGATCCAGTAAGGTCGTATACCTAGATAAAAATCATAATCCGATTCGATTCGATTGTCGAATCGTGTCATGTAAACGTAGTATATATTAATCAAATAAGCTTTTGAAATTCGTTGCTTTAGTGTGTTTCCTGTTGTCCACCATCGTAATGTCATGCTATTTAAATTCGAGTATTTTTTTTTTTGTTTTTACAAAATTCTAAACTTTCGCTATACATAGTTATTTTAAATAGATTTAAATCCCAAGTAAAATAAATAAAGTATTTTGTTAAGTGAACAATGACAGAAAACAAATTCAAAAGGTTGTAGTTGTAGAACCAAAAAATAAAAAAAAAACGGTCAGTTAAACACTGTCACATAAAATGCTAGTGAATTCGTATTAGTATTGGAAGATATTTTCATTATTAGACGATGAGTTGTTAATATAAAAATTACCCATTCACCTTTGTTCTGAATATCGAATTCATATTTGGTTTTTATTTTCCTGATTTAAATTCGTAATTGGTAATTATTTATTTCGTTTAGCAAAATCAGTTTCCATAGAAATCAGTACAAATATTCAGAATCCCAATTAGACAAAGAAATCCTAGACGAATTCAAAACGCATGAATTTACTTTAAAACTGATCCCGCAAGTATATTAGAAACGAAAGGATTTTTTGTTTTGTTTTTCTTTCGTTTCTAGTTAACTTGTGGCATACAAACCGAAATTAAATAAGAAATTCAGAGGAGGGGTGAATATGTTTTTTTTATGTTTTTTTAGTAGAATATTAAATTTCAAGCAAAGAAATGAACAAATTTTGTGAGTTTGTGTGCATACACGACACTAAGAAATCAGTTGTTTTGGTATTTGTTGTTGTTGTTACTTACAGTGGAGCATCATGAACAGCCTTAGCAATGTTTTCAACATTTTTCTCAACAGTTTGGTAACTTAAAATGATTTATGTAATAAATAAATTAAAAATCAAAATTAAATCATAAATTAATACATAGCTAACATATAAAAATAATAACAATGCAAAATAGTTACGGTGCATGATTATTATAATCTACAATAAAATTATTACAATCACCAATTTTTTTTTTAACTTATTTTAACATTAAAATAAACATTTTTGTACTTGTTATATTTGAAAGATTTTTGAAAAATAACTTACACAGAACTTTCTTTAACAGATTTAATTCCTGAATTCATGTCGTCGGTAAGCTCTTTCCACACAGTAATACCCAATTTACGTTTTAGATCTGAAGCAAGTCTACTCTTAGATGCTAACACTGTACGAAGAGTGTTAATTTCTTCTTCAACTTGAGCAAGTTCCTTTTAATGAAATTATTTAAATAAATATTACTCGTAGACACAAATTAAAAAAAAAAAAACACACACCTGAGTCCATTGGGCTCTTTGTTGTTCTTGTTCTTCAACTGTAAGTGCAGCAAATTCCGCTGCAATATCTGCTGATGCAACAGATGCTGGGGAAGCTGGCTCTGACATTTTATGTGTGTTATCTGAAATTGTAAAACAAAATATAACATTATTTAAATTAACCAAGAACGATTATCTACTTATTTTTCCTAAAAATTAGTTAATAAGGTCATTTTTCATTTATAACTTTCGTAGTGTTGGAAAAGTTTTGTTGACTGAGTTTTTTGTGGGGGGGGGGATAACATTCTAAAATTATTTTACGTGGTATACCAGTTTTTGAAAATATTAGCTTTCGCTAAAGCTTGAATTTCCTTAAAAACATTCAAATATTTAAACGCGGGAATGGACAATGTCAAAAAAAACACTAATTGTCAAGTTTAAGGAAAACCAAACTAACCGTTTAGGCTTTAGCCGAGAATACCAAGACAAACAAAATCCTAACTCACCTCCTTTCACTGCGCTTCGATATTCATTTCATTCAAATTCATTCATTGTTGCAAGTTTAACTTTTTAGTAAGTTCCCGGCTGGAAACAATGTAAGTTTCTGTCTAGTTTTGGCAAGGCCTTAGTAAGCTTTCGGCAGCCAAAATTTAGACGAGAAGAACTTGTCAGATACTTGGCAAGCCCTTCCTGGATTTCAGTACCAAAAATTTTTTTATGGAATTTGGTATGAAACATCAGAGTATGAAACTTATTAACTTTCGACATTGAATTTTTGTATAGCGAGTTATTCCAGTGGGTAGCGCATTGGACTGAAAAGCAGTAGATCGCGGAATCAAGTCCCACATTAACCAATTATTTATCTGATGAGGCAAAAGGGTTCATAATCGGCAAGGCCCGTGTTCTAGCCTTTGCTAAATCTTGCTAGTGCCTTGCAAGAATCTATGTAAAACTCTCTAGTGCCTTGTCGAAAACTAGATTGTTTTTTTGCGCGAGTTACTAAGAAAAAGTGGACAAATTTAAACCAAATAGTGAAGATGAAGATTTGTTTTGAAAAAATCATTTCCTTTTGTTACATAGCCTCAAATATAGAGACAAATAGTATTAAATGGATGCATGGACGGAGACATGGAGGGAAACTATACTTTTTATGGAGGGCAAGGTAATTCTGTCATCGACTATTGCATAGTTGCCACAATTTTTCAAAATAAATTTCCCTGACTTTCCCTGACCAATTTTTATGTTTTCCCTGACCAAATAAAAAATGTTTTTTGAAATTGTTCAGTTGGTTAAACTTAAGAGAAAAACAAAATCTTCTTATTAATTACTCGAATGACAAATTATTAGCTTTTCAAAAGTGATCTGTAGTTCTTAGTTGGAAGCTTTATAAAAAAAATGGGCGCGACTGGATCGCACAAACTTGCTCTCGTAGCTAACAACTTTAGCGTAGCTTAAAGTTGACAGTGTGCATATGTATTGGTAACACAACATTATGATATCATGAAAAAAGTAGTAAAAAAAAACAAGTTAAAATATAAATTTACTACTATAAATTACTTTCAATTACTATAAATTTTTATAAATGTGTTAATTTAATAGCTATAACAGATAAAACTAAAAATAAAGTATGCCATCTGATTAGTTTGATAAATATGAATTTATGAAAAAAAAAATTTCAAAAATTGTTTTTTCACAAAATTAAAAAAAAGATCATTTACCCCTTTTCAAGATACCTATTGAATTTTCAAAAAAAAAATTCAATATTTTTTTAAAAATCCAAAAATTATTTTTTTGAAAAATGTTATATAAGTTCAAAGTTTAAAGAAAATAGCTTCAGCCGTTTAGGCTGCAGGTCGAGGTACAGACAGACAGACAGAATTGCGGGACCCACTTTTTTCGCGTTCTCTATCATCGTAATGTTAGGGAAAATTATTATCTCGAATATTTTTTTTTTGCACAAACCCTAAACTTGCCCTATACTACGTATATCGCAAGTAATTCAGAATTTTAATGTGACAAACTAACCGGATTTTATCTTGTACAATTAATTATTATTTTGTTTTTAATATTTTGTCCAGTAACCCCTATTTTTTATCACAGCTCGACATTGACGAGCCATTGACTGAATTAAATTGTCGAAAATAGAGGCAGGAATATTCTCCCATTCATTTTCGGGGTCATTATCCTGCTGAAAACCCCAACGCAAAGGTATTTCTTCCTCTGCATATGGAAGCATTACGGTCCATAATTCCTGTGATTTGGTGTATTGGACCGCAGCCTGCGCCTGAAAAACAGCCCCAAACCATCACCGAGGCTCCACCGTGCTTAACTGTAGGGAGTACATTTGCAGGCTTTTATCGCGTACCTTTTGAGCGCCTTACTGTCCTTGCACCATCGGAGTAAAACAAGTTGAATTTGCTTTCATCACTGAAAAGCACGCTCCTCCATTTGATTAAAGACCAGTTAAGATGATTTTTTGCAAATTCAACCCTGATTTAAATATTTTGATTAGGAATTTAAAATCTTTTCCAAACACCTTTCATGGCTTACCTTTTTCTACGATGTTAAGCAGTAAGAAGAGGTTTCTTCGCTGGTCGAAATGCAAAAAGACCGAAATCTCTTGAACGCTTCCTTACCGTACTTGGCCCTATAGGTAGACTTAGTTCATCACACATTATCTTTGAAGTTGCAAAAGCGTCTTCAAACACAAAATTCTTTATGCGCCTATCAGTTTGAACAGTTGTTTTGAGAGGGCGTCCACCAAAATGATCTGCTTCTACTGATTTCCCGCTTCTAAATTTTATAATGATGTCACAAACCGTTGACGTTGGAATTTGCAATATTTCAGATATTAAATTTTGTTTTGTACCGGCTTGGAACTTTTCTATTAACTTGTATCGAATCGCGTTGCTATAACGTGTTTTAGCCATTTTCTGCACTATATAATTTCAAATAACACAGCTATCAACTTGTAAAGTCTTTAATCTACGGCGTGAGTCAAAAGACTCGAAAAAACCGCTACTTAAACATCGAGACTCGCAATCTCCCTGCAATCCGGTTAGTTTTGTACAGGCATGTTATTGAATAACTTTATAAAATATTTTTTTTTATTGTTCTTGTCATAGTAGCATTATATTTTTAAGCTTATTATTAAATTGTCTCATACCCTTTACAAATTATGGAAAACCTATGTTAAGTTATTAGTTTTCTACTTGATATTAAGAAAAATATACTGAGGAAAAATCCGGAATGTTTTTGGCAGCACTGTACATAAAAAAGATATAAATCATTTTATGAGAGTAGGTTTTCCGACTATTTCCAAAAATTCCTACACTTAAGAGACTAGTGCATCTACAAAGTTATCCACATGCATAATTTTTACTTAAAATCAAAGAAAAACAATGTAAACACATAATGCTATCTATACTTTGCACATTATGAAACCTCCACAATGCTCAACGTAATGTACAAGCACATTTAACAATTTTGTTGATATATCCAACAATATTCCTGTCGGTAAGTTGAAATTTTGACCAAGTTTGACAATCCTCAATTTTTGTAATTGCTGACGCAAATGTCAATACGATTTCTATTTAAAAAAAAAGCAATAATTATCTTTTGCTCTACATCTTTATGAAATCTTCACTTCAGGATAGCTTATTTTTATACATAAATAGCCTTTAAAAAAGTTTGTGGTACCATTTGCTCAAAAAGTATCTAACCGATTTCGATAAATTATATGGTTAGAAAGCCATAGGTGCGGAGATGTGCAGAATATATCTGAGACACGCATGAACACACTCTGGGCCATTTTTGGTTTTGCACTGCCGATCACTGTGCGTATTAAAAAAAATTTTTAAAACTAAAAAAAATTTAAATACCTAACTCAGCTGGTCGACGAGCCTACTCGGATTCCTGACGTTGCAGGTCAATCCGCCAACACTCTAGATTTGTTTCTTACCTCTGACCCTGATAAATACACTTATAATCGCCTCTAGGCACATCAGACCATTGTGTCATATCTGCGAATTTCTCCCAAGAGAACCGTTTGTCAGTATGAGCAAGCCAACTGGGACGGTCTCAATGTTTTCTTCAGGAACTTTAACTGGTCACTATGCTTCCTCGACAGTGACGTAGATTCCAGTGCAGATATGATTACAAACTTAATTCTTTGTGGAATGAGAAAATTTATCCCGAATAGGGGAAATCTATCAAACCCAAAGAAAACACATGGTTTGATTCGAGCTGTAAGGAGGTTATTAGGGTTAGAGAAGTAAGCTTCCGAAGTTATAAAGCCAACCCTACTGAGGAAAACCGGAAAAAGTTTCAACATGCTAGAAAGACCTGTAACGTTCATTTTCGACGAACCAAATTTTTACGGTTACAACGGTAGTAAAAATTTTTGGTCATTTGTAAAAAACAAACGAAATACCACCTCGTCCTCGGTTCCAACACTCGTCTTCAACGATACTCCTTTTGTCAGCTCAATCGATAAAGCCAATTTGCTTGCAGCACAGTTTGCTGTTAATTCGTCGCTGCCTGAAAGTGTTATGACTTCTCCTGTACTTGAGAGCGCAAATGATTCTATGGGAAAAATCTTCTTCCGCACTCGTGCAGTTGCCAGAGTTCTGAAAGATCTCGATATACACAAATCCGCTGGCCCGGATAGTATCCCTCCCATTGTTCTGAAGAGGTGTTCTTCAACGCTGGCAAAACCACTGCGTAAGCTTTTCCATCTGTCCTACTCTACTGGTCTCTTTCCGAGTGGATGGAAAACAGCATTTGTCTAGCCTGTCCCTAAAAAAGGCGTGTCTTCTTTCCCCTCCAACTACCGGCCAATTGCGCTTACGTCCCTTCTTTTGGCGCAAAAATGTGAGCAGAGTTCAACGAAAGATTTAATTATCTTAATGTGAAAAAAGTCAGTGCTGAACAAAATTTTCCCTGACCGCTTTTAAAATTCCCTGACTTTCCCTGACCAAATTTTCGTTCCCTGACGTTCCAGTGGAGTGGCAACGTATTGTGCGGCAAATAATGATTGTCGGTAATACGGTGTGGTATTCGCTTATTTACGAGAACGGACTCTTTCTATACAATTCAGATCCGTATATAAAATGTTGCGGGTTTTCAATTGTTGGTTGTGTATCTGCTTAGTGCTTGGGAAAATGTGAGTAGAAACAATTTTGTTTGCTTAGTTTAGAATATTTGTTTTATTTGTAAGTGGGAAAAAAGTCCAAAACTGTCGATATTTGTTTTTATTTTTTTTTTTTTAATAAAAAAATCTACCAACACAATTCATTGAAACTTCTTATGATCTTCAAATGCACAGGGAACAGCTGTTTGAGTGAATGTCAAATTGGCTTGGGATAATGTAGGTCATCCGTCGGATAGCAAAATGGAAATGCAGAGCGAAAGGGAATCGAATTGGTGAATCGGATCTACGGTTCACGGGAATAGCAGAATAGGGCTGTATATCTTGGTTTCTCAAACACAGCCTAACAATTTGGATAATATTTTCAGTTTGTTCTTTTTAACGAGAACAAATTTAAGAAATCGTTTTAGAAAAAATGGGCACGCACAAACTTGCTCTCGTAGCTAAAAACTTGAACGTAGCTTAAAATTGATAATATTCATATATAGTGGCTCTATAACATTATTAAATTTTAAAATATTAATCATTATAACATAAATTAATATAATTTTGTGTAATAGCTTAAACAAATAGAGCTTAAAAAAAGTATGCTATCTGATTTGCTTGATAAATATGAATTTATGAAAAAAAAAATCAAAAATCGTTAGAGCGGTTTTTTTTAAACTAATTTTTTATATACATATACAAATTCTTGAAAATTTAAAAAAAAAATGAAATTTAGTATGCGAACTTTAAGTATTTAATAAAATAAGATTTTTCACAAAATTAAAAAGAAAATCATTAACCCGTTTACAAGATATTGAATTTTCTAAAAAAAAAAAAATCATATTTTTTTTAAAAATCCAAAAATTATTTTTTTGAAAAATTTTATATATGCAAAATTGTTAAAATTGTAAAGGACTTCTTACTTAAAAAATTTGGTTGAAATCAGTGTAGCAGTTAACGAGAAATTTGAAAAACAAAAAATCGGTTCTATGACAGCTACCGTTAATAACCGTTATAATTTTTTTTTTTCTAACGAAATATTCATTATAGTAATTATAGTAGCTCGTAATATCTTTTTTTTTTTTTCAAAATCGTAAGAGCCGTTTTTGAAATAAATCAATTTTTGTATATTGGTTGTATGGCAGGTACAGTTATTTTTTGAGCTAAAAAAAAAATTCAATTTCCCCTTTAACAACCTTAAGTTCAAAGTTTGAAGAAAATCGCTTCAGCCGTTTAGGCTACAGGTCGGGGTACAGACAGACTGACAGACGGACAGAAAGACGGACAGACAAACAGAATTGCGAGACCCACTTTTTTCGCATTCTCTATAATCGTTATGTTAGGGAAAATTATTATCTCGATTTTTTTTTTTGCACGAATACTAAACTTGCCCTATACTACGTATATCGCAAGTAAAAATCGGGCCCACTTTTATTATTTCTTGGGTTTTCAGACACGACTCTCACGATTTTAATTAATTTTTTTTGTTATACTATCCAGGATTGTTGCTAAGACTTGCCAAAAAAACATCGATAGCTCTAATGATTTGGGTGTAATTTTCTAGTCTGGTAATATTTTATTTTATTAGCAACTTTTTTGGAAAGGGATGTAATTGACATTCTGACTAAAAAGTCGAAAGATGCCAAGCAAAGCTCTGCCCGCCAGGTACATTAAAGCCATCTACTGGGTTTAAGTTCTTTAGAAACCTAAAACACTACGTTATTTTTTTCAGGTTTCTTTTTAAATTGTGCCATCACAATCACGTTTTGTTGAAACAAAGCTCTCTATGGATGTACATATGGATTATACCTCACAGAAATAATGTTTGATTTCACTTGGTTCTACTCTTCTTCTGACATTAAAAAAAATGATTACATCACAACGATTGAGGTTAGTGTTTCGCGCAATTATATGGTTGCATTATGTTTTAGGCTCAGTAGAAAACTACCGGCAACCCAAATTGACATAAAGTTTTATACCAACTATAAGTATTTTGGCTATCCTTCAGGTAAGACCGCACTCGACGGAACTGCACTGCAGCGAAACTACTCTTCAAACGATATAGCTCATCCTATTTCGTACAAATAATGTTGTTCCGCTGAATTTGAGTGCGGTCTTACCTTTAAAATAAACAAACAAGGTGGGAGCGTTACTAAAATAAGGAAGGATTTAAAAATAGATACAGATGCACATGGAGGGTAAAACAGTACAACCCCCAAATATATAAATGTATAAGATTTACAAAATAAACTTAATGGGACATATTCATAGTCGCAAATAGACCCAGGTTTAACTAAACTACAGTTTAAGACAATTTTGGCTAGATGAATACAGACCGATTTTAATTACAAATTGTTGCTTTTATATTTTTATAAGATAATTAACTTGGTATACTACACAAATAGCTTCAAATATTTTGAAACGATAACCTTAAAAAAATAGAATCAATGTCCGAAAATTCAACCAAAGCTATATTTAACTTAGACCCAGGTCTAAAATGTCTATGAATATGCCCCAATGTAATTAATTGTTTACTTACAATCTTCATTTTTTTGAAGAGCAGCATATAAAAGAAACAAGAAAATAAAAATAATTTTGTTAATTACTTTGGCGAAAGAAAAAAAGCAACAACTACGAATAATTTTCATGCAATAATACAAAAATATGAAGGAAGGTATCTACTTCCAAAGAGGGTAACAAACGTTCGAAAAAGTTAGGAACGTGCCATACAAAAAAATGCTGACTTTCTCCTTTCAAATTAAATTCCAGAATATACATAGATACTCGTAAAGAGTTCATGATTTTGATGGTGATTATGATGATTCAGCAAACAACTATGGCTCAATGATTAAATCAAATAATTTTTTTTTTAAGTTTATCGTTCTTGAACAGAGTGCTTTCAAATTAAGTTCAACGTTATAATACTGGGTTATATTTGCTATCGAATTCGAAATGAGTAATCCCTTAATTGAAAATGCATCAACTGAAGTTTAGATGCGAAATGGATGAGAATTGAGCAGAAAGTACTTTGAAGTGGGAGAGTACGAGTACCTGGCGCCTATTTGATGGTAAGCTAATTACACTGAACAAAATTGATTGTTTTTTAATTGTATTCAGAGTGTATTTAAAACATAGGCTGCACTTAGTTTAAGATTTTTAAAGCAAATCTAATATGACCTACCTCAATTAATTATTTAAATATTTGAAAAATAAATATTAAATGATCAACAATAGAATATTTGCTTTAACTTTTTATAATGCAGTCAATTTCTCTTAAACCTTCGTGAATGGTTACAAAAATTGGCGTAAATTGGCGTACTTCTGAGTTTTTGATATGTTGTTTGCTTTTGCACAATGTTGAAAAATCTTGGTCTTGTTTTTTTTTTTTTTTTTTTTTTTTTTTTTTTTTAATATCACCTACCTTAAGTGTCGGTCTGACAAGAAAAAATTTTACACACATTTTTAATTAATTTATATTAGGCGTGTTTTTTGAAAGAGAGTGTATAACAACTCAGCAACATTTTTACACACAAAACAAAATTCCTCACAATATTTTTTTTTATTGTTTATTTTATTTTTTCAAGATAGAACATTTTAAATTTTAAGATTATTTCAAAAAAAAAATGTGATACAAAAAAATCAAAAACTAGTGTTATTTTTGCTATTGTTGGCGTTATTTAAGCAGTTATTTTTCCTCGCTCTATATTATGGGAAGTATTAGTTTAGTGTTAGAAAAAAAAACAAATTTCGGGGTTTTAATCAAAACTAACATTACAGTGATGGAGAAGTTCATAAAAAGTGATTTTCGGCAAGACGTCGATCGTATGTGCTTCTAGACGGTTGGACGGTTTGCTTCGAATTTGATGTCAAGCATTTTTATATGATACCCTGAGGGAAAATTAATTTTATTTTTTAGCTCATCTAAAACGGGTAGTTGGAGTTGCCATACAACATTCAAAATTTTCAATGTTAATTATTGTCTGCGCAGCGTGACTGCATTGTATGAACTTTAGTTCATACAAAAATCCTAATACATTTCAAATTAAACCCTTGACCAGCGTCAAATCTTTCACTACTCTCCCCCCTTGTATGACCAACGAATTGTTGGCATATGAATCGGGTACGGAAAAAAAAGAAAGAAGCCGAATGTGACAACAGCAAGCTTGTGTGCTCTAATAAAAATGCATTTGATAAGCAACAAAACCTGCACTGAGATGGAGCTTGACATGTGGCTTCGGTAGCGCGATGGGTAGGCTTCCGAATTCCAGTCACAGTTGATGTCTTAAGTTCAATCCCCATGACGGGCAAAGCTTTTCAAATAAAAATGAACATATTAAGACTAAGCACCACACAAAGAAGTCTGATGATCGGGGTGGCACTCGTGAAATAGCTATAACTCCAGCCAAAATAACTTAGTGGTAGAACACTAAAGTTGTTGTTGTTGCATTCAAAATTTTCAATACAACGATTTCAGTTATGTCAAGTTTCATCAAAAACGGCACTAACGATTTTGATTAAACTTCGTTAATGTAATCTCTAAAACAGTTTCAATGATAATGATAATTTCGAATAAGGCTTTGGCCTCGCACTGAGCGACAAGTGACGAGCGAAAAGCTCAAAAACAAAACAATAACATTAATTGCGGAAATAGGCCGTCAGTCCGTCGCTCTGTCGCTCAGAAACGACCTATCTCTGCTTTCATTTCTGTTCTATTTATTTATTGAATTTTATTGCTGAGCAACGAGAGAATGTACTCAATTTTCTCAAAAGCAACCAAAGTTTAAGAAAGATACTTGGAAACGGGAATTTATTGTTATTGTTTTGCTTGAACTTGTCGCTCAGTGCGTGGCCGAAGCCTAACGGAAATGAAAATTGCCTTATTTTTGACATATTCCCGAATATCTCGTCAATGGGTTGGTTGATTTTGTCATCATTTTGGATTCCGGTATTTCTAGATTAACCAAAATATATTGCACTTAAATTTTACGGAGAAACAAATCAGATTCTTGGTATACTTTTGAATTTTTTTTGTCACATTTCCTTGTTTGTATTCCCACTTTTGTATAGGATTTAAAATTTCAGAGTTAAAGCGCCAAAACATATCTTTTTTCAATTGACTGAAATAAATTAATCAAAAGATACATCGCCAATTTTAAGCTACGTTCAAACAACGAGAGCAACTTTGTGTGATACAGTCCGATTGGAAAAAATCCTAGTTTCTGTCTAATTTGGACAAGGCCCTAATAAGTTTTCAGTAGGGGAAATCTAGACAGAGAAAACTTGGCAGATACTTGGCAAGCTCTTGCTGGATTTCAGTTCCAAAAATTTAGACGAGGGAAACTCGTGAGGCCCTGTCTAGTAAAAACTTGTTTGACATGTTCTGGTACCCCACCAGGTACCCCACCAGGAAAAATAAGCACCATGTAAATTTTTTTGTATCTCTTTCCTTTATCTTCTTTTTGATATCACACTTCTTACCATTGGAGTGAGACACCTGTGTATTATAAGATTGTTCAATGAAAAAAAAAACTTCTAAGTTGTTCTACCTAAAAAGCAAGTACATGAAATCCGGTTCTATTCTGTATATTCATTTGTTCTGCAATATAGAATGAAAGATATTCCCTTTCGAGATTGAATTTTTGTATAGCGAGTTAGCACAGTGGGTAGCGCATTGGACTGAAAAACAGAAGATCGCGGGAACAAGTCCCACATAAGCCAGCTTTTTTTTTCTGACGTCAAGGCCCGTGTTCTAGCCTTTTCTAATTCTGGCTAGTGCCTTGCCAGAATCTATGTTAGACGCTCTAGTGCCATGTCGAAAACTAAATTGTTTTTCTGCTCATAATCGGTGCATATTTTTTCATGTTACACTTGTGAAAGCAAATCACAACAATGTGACGTCGATGTCGCCATTCAACGATTACAATCTCGACTAGAAACCAAAAATGTTCCCGCATTAATGTAACATAGAAGTAAATGATAAAAAAAAAAAACGGTCAACACGAAAAGTATACCACAATTAGAATTTTGATTAAAAGTCAAAATGCATGTTAGACTGGTTTCAATATTTATGGCTAGACTAGGCGCAAAGGTGATGCGCTTTTTTATGTGTCAACCTTTTAAATGTGCCACTATTGTGTTCTTTTTTCAACGATATTGTATCAAAAAAGACCACTAAATTAAAACATATGCTTGAAATGGCTACACGAAATTTGGCCCCAATGAAATATGGCCCAAACTAAAAATGAAAAATGGCCCCAAAAATTTAAAAATCTGCAAATTAGGGCCATTTTTCATTGTTTTGGGGCCTTTTTTCATTTTTAATTTTGGGGTGAAATTTCATTATGAAAAATGGCCAACATTTTATTCTTAAACCAAAATACTTTTTATACAAAAACTTTGATAGCAGACCGACTGACAAAATAGGCGCCTGCCAGTCGACTGAGCATACCCTTAGCGGAGCGACGGAGTCGCGTGAGCGGGACAGAGGACCGGTAAAAGTAGTTAAAATCCTTGAACCCGCGAAGCGGGCCAGGCAAGGTACTTCTTATGGTCTCCCAAGCCGACGCAAAACATTTTTTGTGCGATTGTAATTTTACTCTTGTTGTTGCTTCTTATATAAATTTTGGGGCAATTTTTCATTTTGTGTTTGGGGCCATTTTCATAAGTTTGGGGCCATTTTTCATTTTCGAAAATGGGGAGATTTTTCATTATGAAAAAAAGCCCAGTTTGGGGCCATTTTCATTTTTCGTTTAGGGCCATTTTTCATTGGGGCCAAATTTCATGTAGCCGCTCGAAATTATGACACTTTTTAAATTTAACAGATTTAATTTAATTTTTTTCACAAGGGCGAAGAATACTCGTAACTCCAGCTCTGGACTATGATGTCTGTAAATTTGTTTTCTGTGTAAGAATTTTTAAAAGAACAAGTCTTATGAAGTAGTTAATTTATTGAATGCGAACCATTGACTGATTAATGTGCTATATGCATGAAATATATAACTACATATACTATATACATACATTCAGGTAGTAAATGTTAATGGTGTTTCTACAGACAGAAAGAGAACATTGAATTATAATAGTTTTAATTTTGTTGTATTGAAAAGAAAATACTCCCAGTGGGGTTTCGTTTTCGTTTTACTTACAAATAGCTGAAGCTCCGTAAAGAAACACGAAACGTTTGTTTGTCTTTTTTTTTATTATATATCAAGGCCGAAAAACTTCTGAGTTTGCATTTTTATTATTATTATTTTTTTTTTTTTTTCATAGACATGTTGTTTATATTTACACAATTGATTAAATAAAATAAGCTTAAATAAATTGAAAAGCAATAAAAACACTAATAGTTTGGTTTTCTGTTGTCATACGATTACCACCCGAGTTTAATTGAAGCGTATGCGTGAAAGCATTAAATTGAATACATACAAATAACTCTTAAATTGTTCGTTCCTAACGTAGAGACGACTTTACAGGGCAGTTAATAACTAGGTTTGTAGAATTTGAGGGATTTATATGCGCTCCAGTTATGAAGTAAAAAGCTTCTACCTGTGTTTATCCAGTGCTGATGAAAGGGTAGATCAAAGGACTTACATTAATATTTTCTTTTTAGCTAAACCTTTTACTGGAATAAAATGGGGCAAGTTTTTTTTTATTTTTTAAAGAACTCAAAGGGCAGAAATGCAGAAATATAAAAGAATTTTAAACTAACACTGCTTAGCATTTTAATTGTTGATATATTTTCCGATTTCATAGAAGGTGTATGCAATCAGTAGGCTAAGTTCCTTTTTCAAGTATCCGTCGCTGGAGATCAGAGTTTTTTTTAAAAGCTAACAACTTAATTCAAAATGGTTGCAGTCAAGAAACAAAAAAAGGCATAGGATTCCACCAACTCGCGTTTGAAATGAGGCAAATACTGTTTGGGTTACAAAA
The DNA here is from genome assembly GCA_949320155.1 of Melangyna quadrimaculata. Taxonomy (NCBI): domain Eukaryota; kingdom Metazoa; phylum Arthropoda; class Insecta; order Diptera; family Syrphidae; genus Melangyna; species Melangyna quadrimaculata. The sequence goes on along the minus strand of OX439485.1, from coordinate 52,188,751 downwards.
AAACTTTGAAGACCCTTCGTCAAGGCAAAGCCAAATTGGTACTTATTACCAGCAACACTCCTGCTCTGAGGAAATCTGAAATTGAGTACTACGCGATGTTGGCCAAGGCAGAAGTCCAGTACTACAGCGGCACCAATATTGAATTGGGCACAGCCTGCGGTACATATTTCCGTGTGTGCACCTTGTCCATCACAAATCCAGGTGATTCAGATATCAACCGCTCAGACAACTAAATTGCAGTTGGTTACCGTATGTGATTAATTTTATATTAATTCTTGTAATTATTCATGTGCCATTTAAGGTGTGCTCGTCAATCAAAGTTGAGACATTAATTTAAAACTTATAACATTATACACTTAACTTTAATGTACATATATGTATGCAATTACATATATTTATTTTAACAAAATATTTCAATAATAGCTCTGTTTGCGTATTAATATTAGTTTTTTTTTGAATATTTTCTCTTAAATATTTCAAAAGTAATAACTCCAGGAGTTAACAAATAAATACAAAAGTTTTGCAATAACCGTTGGTGCTTGACTTTCGTATGTTCCCCTTAAATTTTGATGGCATCTGTGCTTAGTTATTTTATGATCCAACTTTTCCAATGCAAAAGCAATTTACTTGTATGTGTGTTTGTTTCCCAAGTTATCGTTTTAGGAAATTCTTGTTTTTCTTATCCTGCTCGTATCATGAGATACCCGTACCTTAAACTTAGGTAAATAAAACTCGTTTTAGTAAGTACCTCAGTGCCAAACAATTTTTTTTACGTAAATGCAAATTTTAGCTTTAAACGTCCTTAATGCATCCTGATTTAATAACACGCATAAAATTCATCTAGAACGGAAAGATCTGTCATAGACATGCAAGCGAAAAAAAGAGGAAAGTAATGCCAATGAGACTGTTAATTTAATTTCATACGTGATATGTATGCGATATTTGTTAGTATTCATTACTTTAAGTGTTTTATCTGGGAAGGGCAACAATAAAGTAAAACTAAAAAAATTAAACAAACAAAAAACTTTTAAAATGATATGACAAACCCTTACAATGGTTTTGTGATTCATATTATGCTCTTGTACTTTAAGCTGAGGAAAAAGATAGAAAATTTACGAAGGGTAACCCGGGGTTTAGACAAGCGAGTAGAACTAGTAGCATTTGTATCATAGTATTAGTTTTATAAATGTATATGTGACTAGTAGCTCTCTGCAGGTTTTGTCAACTAGTATGATTTTTTAAAAATATTTCATACAGAAAAATATACTTATTATGGAAACTATGGAAACAAAACAAATAAATGAGAACAATACACTACACTAGCAGGATAACTGGCAGGCTACTCGCAGCCAAAAATATTGTACTATTTGGGCTACTAGTTGACTCTCTCGTGTTCAGACCCACTCACACATAAACGCTACTAGTTCTACTCGCTCGTCTAAACCCCGGGTAAGGTGTATCAAATTACCTAATTCATGAAATTGTATAATTGGTATCAACTCAGAATTTTACCCTCTAAATCAAATCCACAGTCCCCTAAAATCACCGCATAGGCTTTTTGTACATTATTTCTTATAGAAATGCTGATTGCATTTATAAAACGGGAAAAAGAGGTAATACTACGTTTTCATTAGAGCCGAAATGAGGTAATTTCGAAATTTGGCAAAAAAGTGTTTGCTAATTTCATTTGACATCTCATTTCATTTTGAATTTGGAATGGCAGTTAGCCGTTTATTTTTGTTGTTTTCTCTTTCTGTTTTATGTTGCTGAGTATAGCGTATTGATATTTGCATGCAAAAGCTTTTAAGAGCTTTTGAAACTGATTCTCGCTGGATGCATTCACCTAATTTCCAACCTAATTTCGTGCAAATTAGGTTGAAATTACCTCATTTCGAAATGTGATTTTGTATGAGAAATTAGGTAATTTCGGATCTCATTTGGAAATTTGCAACGAAATTACCTCATTTGGCCCAGTGAAAACGGGCATATAAGTTGCGAGTTTATCAATCTGAAATATTTATTTTGGTATAATCTAAGAAAATGACAAATGATTTCAGGGTACTTTTCAACGTTGAATCTAATGGCTTCAACACAAAAACGAAACGATCATCCTAAACAAAGTTTAAGTTCTTCTTTTGTAATGATTACTTTTTTTTTAAAGAATAAACCAGATAACATATTTTCAAAAATCGTTTGAAAATAATGTAGTCTAGGAAATATAGAAAATTTAATATGGGCAAGTGGGAAAATTTCATAAGTGTCAGAATTTGTTCATGGATGTTATGGTAATAATCACTCACTTGCATCTCTCCGTCAAAAAAACACCCTTTCACCACAGATATTTTTGGGGACTCTTTTGATTCTTTGTAAACATGCCAAATGAAACATTAATACCAAATTTCATTAATATCCTATTATTTAAAAATGTCTTTGTGTAATATTTTACTTGGTTGTACCTTTGTATATGAAAACTATAGTATTCTCATGGAGTCGTTTTTATTTACGCTGGATTTCGACGGCTGGTGGCGCATGTGTTTGCAACATGTTTTAAGATTTTGACAGCGTAGACATTAATTTTTCGAAAGAGTAAGTCTTGTTATATTGTAAGGGAGTTAGATCTCGACTTTCAAATTTGTTTCCGCAACAAAAAATGTTGAGAGAAGTTGGTGGATTTAAACACTAAGTGACTCAGTTATCGCCGCTTCTGATGATATTACTATAGTTTTCATATACAAAGGTTGTACTTAAAAAAAAAAGTAATCATTCCATAAAAAGGACATTAACTTTCTACAGGATATCTTTTCAATTTTGGTCTCTTTAGAATCAGTGTTGAAAAGTACCATGAAAACATGTGTCATATGATTAGCCTTCCCCCCTCTCTACCTCTTTAAATGCGTCTATACATAAAGCCAATGCGGTGATTTTGGGGGACTTTGGATATGTTGTTTAGAATAAAATTCTGCGTCGATACCAGCAATTAAATTTCATGAATTAATTTGTTCCCGGTCAGATCCTATTTTTCTTAGGCTCGTTTCAGACACATTCAGTTGCGTCTCTATTCGGTTTGTATTCGGCTGTGCCTAATATGTGTGAAACGATAAAACGGCAAAAATAAAAAACTAATATATGGCACAGCCGAATACAAACCGAATAGAGACCGAACCGAATGAAACCGAATGTGTGTGAAACGAGCCCTAGGCTAATGGTATCTATAAATAGCCTTACAAAAAAGTTTGTGGTAACATTTGCTCAAAAAGTATCCAACCGATTTCAATAAATTGTAAAGGGTCCGCCATCTAACTTTTTTTTTCAACTAGTGCTTATTTCGTAAATGGTAACACTTAGCTCATGTCTGATTTGACACATAATTAGTTTTATCCTTCCGCTGAACGAATATGGTGTGTATACGCTTGAACAACGCTGGGAAATATTGCGACATTACTTTGCCGATTTTGCCAAAAAAAATCATCTTTTCAGATGAAGCTCATTTTGATCTTGGCGGGTATGTAAACAAGCAAAATTGTCGCATTTGGGGCACAGAAAACCCGCACGCATACATTGAAAAGCCGATACACCCAAAACGAGTCACTGTTTGGTGCGGATTTTGGTCCAGAGGCATAATTGGGCCATATTTCTTCAACTGAGCAAGGAGTGGCCGTTACAGTCAATGGCGATCGTTATCGGGCCATGTTGAACGAATTTTTGTTCACAAAAATTGAAGAGGAGGATATTGGCAACATTTCGTTTCAACAGGATGGTGCTACGTGCCACACAGCCGAAGCTACAGTCGATGTTGATGATGCATTTTCAAAAAAAAAAAGTTATTTGGCGGACCCTTTATATGGTGCGGAGATGTGCACACTGTGGGCCATTTTTGGTTTTGCACTGCCGATTACCGTGCGTATTAAAACAAAATTTAAAACTAAAAAAGTATTTTGTGATTTAATTTTCAAACAAATAGTTTGACTCTTAGAGTCTGTGAATGTGAGTTTTGGGTGGACAAATTTCGGCCAGTGGGCGATACTAGTATTATTGAAATGTTAAACAAATATTTCAATTATTTTCAAGAATCAAAATCAAAATGAAAGCGTGTTTTTTTGGGAGGGGTAGTTAAGTGCAAGATTATTACTTTAATACCCATGTGGCCCACTGGCCGAAATTCGACCCGCAAAAACTTATATTGACAGACTCAAGAGTCAAATAATTTGTTTGAAGAAAAATCACACACATTTTTGTTTAGTTTTTAAATTTAATTTTTTTTTAATATGCACAGTGATTGTGGATACTTTTTGAGCAAATGGATTTTTTTAAGGCTATATACACATTAAATTGGCCGAAGATATCAAATTTATCATGTCAATCAAAAACGAAACACAAAATCCAGGACAATCAGAAATAAAACGCTTTTGAATACAACGGGTTTTATAAAAAAGTGGTATGGTATTCCTAATTTTATACTAGAAGGCATAAAGTCCCATTTGGTTTTCAGTTAACGACCAAAAATTGAAAAGGAAATTTTATATATTTAATAGAATTTAATATAAGCCAAAATAGTATGTGCTTGTGCCTTAGTTTCCGATTAGAAGAAAAAAAAATCAAAATGTTGTGCTTTACTTTTATATTAAACTAGCTTGTTGACTTGCTGTGGTAGCACACCAACCAAAATAATAATTTTTGAACTCAGCTAACTTTTTGTATGGATATACAATATTATACACAGTTGTGTTCAATTCAAAATAATAGTAGTGCGTATTTACATTTACAGACTGTCTACATTTGAAAATTTAATTTCCGACATGTTAAAGTTTCCAACGATTAATTTTGACCAAATGTACTGTAATATTTTTAAGAAATTGTATTTACGACAATAGGTTTCAGTCAACTTTGCGATTTCTGTTCATTTAGTGCTGTTCAAAATAATAGTAGTGTCAATAAATGTTCACGAATTTAAAAGCGGTTGTCAGTTTTAATAATTATTTTTGTTAATAAAAAGTAAGTTATTAAATTATTTTATAAGATTTACAAAAAAAAAATACTTATTTTGTCCAAAAATTTTATTAGGTTGGTCGGGGAAAGCACTGCACAATGAAAAAAGAGAATTGATAAAAAAATTGAGAGAAGAAGGCAAAACCTATACAGAAATAGAAAAACTATTTGGCTGTACATCTACCATGATAGCCAATGCCATAAGGTTTATTGAAACAGCGGAAACCCGCGGCAGAAAACGACTGCCATTGAAGACAGGCTCATTGCCCGATACAGCAAAGTTCAACCTTCAGCTTCGTCATTTGCGATCCAGCAGGGCTTAAATTTAAAAGTAAGTACAGTAACTATTCGCAGACGTCTCCTAGAAAAAGATTTGTATGCACGAAGCCCATAGAAAGCACAGTTGTTGACGAAAAAACATACTCAAAAACGTGTCCAGTTTGCGAAAAATCATTTGAACTGGCCAGTAGAGAAATGGCGTAATATTTTGTGGACAGATGAGAGTAAGTTTGTTCTTTTTGGTGGTACTGGGTCCCGTCAATATGTCCGTCGTCCACCGAATACAGAATACCAGCCAAAATATACGACAAAAACGGTTAAACACGGCGGTTCGAAAATAATTGTCTGGGCATGTTTTTTGTACTTTGGTGTAGGGCCCATACATCTTATTGACGGTATAATGGACCAGCGTGACTATGTGATATTTTAGATACGACTATGCGGCCTTACGCCGAGTACGAAATGCCATTGAAATGGGTGTTCCAACAGGACAACGACCCCAAACACGCGGCTAAGGAATGGTTTCGTGTGAATGATATTGAGATTATGGCATGGCTCGCACAATCACCCGACCTCAACCCAATAGAAAATCTATGGGGCGATATTAAAAGAGATGTCAGGAAAGCCAAACCACCCAATAACCGCGAGCTATGGAAAGTGGTAAAGGATGCTTGGGTAAAAATACCAATTGAGCGTTTCCAGTGTTTGGTTGACTCAATGCAGCGTCGGTCGGTGTAAGGCCGTCAAGGGGTATACAACAAAATATTAGCCTGAACTAATTATTGTTCCTCTTTTTTGTTTTCAATGCATTTCTTAACATTTTTGATAAATAATTTCAATACTACTATTTTTTTGAATTACAAATTTCATGTGTTAATTTATTTTTTAGTTTTTTTATTTTCTCTTTGAAATAAAAACGAATGTGAATTCCTCAAAAATATGAAAGAACATACATATTTGTTTTGAATTAAAATAAATCTTGTTAAAATTTTGTTTAAAATAGAATTTTTATAAACCTTTTTACACTTGCATCAAGCTCACTACTATTTTTTTGAACACAGCTGTACATATTCATATGTACATAAAAAAAAGATTGAGCCTTGATAAAGCCATCAACTTAGTTTAAACGTTTAAACACAAATGCTTTAATTAGGATTTTTTTTTTGTATGCACTAAAGTTCATACAATGCAGTCACGCTGCGAAGACAACAATTAACATTGAACATTTTAAATGCAACCACAACAACTTAAGTGTTCTACCACCAAGTTATTTTATTGGCTAAAGTTATAGCTATTTCACGAGTGCCAATCCGATCATCAGACTTCTTTGTTTGGTGCTGAGTCAGGTTAAATTTTTGTGTTATTAGCCAATTTCACCATATAAATATTACTGAATTTTGAAAAATATTAGCTGCCAGATTTAGCTAGCATTGAACATATTAATTGTTTATTTTATGAAGTCTGGAAAGTCAAATCAGTGACTATTTCATACAATTGTAAAATTATTATTTCTAGCCAAAAAAAAAATTCATTTTGGCCTAAAGAAAAAAAAAAAGAATTTGTTAAAAATTTGAATATTTAAATAATAACCAATTAAATCCTACGTCTAATTTGTTATATATGCAATTTTTTGAACATTTATAAGAATCAAATTTGCCACCCTTTTTTTAGTATTTATTAAAATACAATTTAAATGACATTTTAGAAAAATTTAACAACCCATTTCCAAGATATTGAATTTTCAAAAAAAATAAATTAAATATTTAAAAAAATTACTTTTTCGAAAATTTGTATACATACATATGTATGTGATTTTTTTTTTAATTTAAGAAAAACCTCCTGTATACAAGAATTGGTTGAAATCTCTGAAAACATAAAAGAGAAATCTGAATTACAAAAAATCGGTTCTATGAGAGGTACTGTTAATAACCGTTATTGGTAAAAGTTTTTTTTTACCAAAATATTTAGTTAGAGCCATTTTTAAGGTACCTACTAAATATTTGTTTTTGTACATTGTTTGCATGCCAAGTCTTGTTATTCTTTGAGCAACAGAAAATTTCAATTTACCTTTTGGGAAATCCACACTTTTAAATTTCAAGCAAATTCGTCCAACTATTTATACACTAGCTTAATCCTCATAAGAACTCACAGATGTACAGAAACATAGACAAACAGAACGACGATGGGCGTCTTGTCGAAAATAACTCCAGATTAAAAACTCGAAATTTTGTTTTGAGACGAGATTAATACTTGCCCTATTATAGAGCAAGTAATAGCCCGTAGCGTAATAGTTAGTGCTCTCAACTGTCACGCTGGAGGTCTGGGTTCGCTTCCCAGCCTCGTCGACCTAAAAACTAAAAAGATTGACAAATCCTCCAAGTGTATCACTTGTCACGAATAAGTGCTTCTCGTCTAGTCGTTCGGATTCGGCATAAAATTGTAGGTCCCTTCCATTCCTGTCGACAGGCGCACACAGGAATGGTTGCGAGTTGTTAGTCACTAGGCCCTGGTTCTTTATGAGCCGTTGTGCCACACAATTTATTATTATAGAGCAAGTAAAAATATAGAATATATTTAGTATTGCCACTTTCGGCTTTTATGTCTGCTGATATCCTTTTTATGCAGGAATCTTAGCACCTGCATCCTCGTCTAAATTCCATCTGTTCCTTTCTATTTTCATAAAATGTGTGAGTATCTCTTTTGATGATTTTACCTGCTTTTGGAATGTTCGTCTTTTAATTCCTCGAAGGCGCTCAATTTCACTAAGATGAGCACCATGGAAGTAATTCAATTCCGTTTTCAACAAACCACCGCATCAAAAGTGACAGTGTGCATTATCTTACATGTTATTGTCATTTTTGCAAACCTAATTAGTGCTTTTCCATTCTAGTAAAAAAATATGAAAAAAAAAAGAAGTATTCAAGAGAACAGAGAGAAATGTTAAAGTTGCCTTTTGTCAAAAAAAAAAAAAAAACAGTTTTGTTTTACAATAATAATCAAATAACGCTCCTGACGTTCTTAAAATATTGTACAACTCTAATTTAATGGACATACAAACAAGAGTACTTCCCAGTGAAACTATTTACAACGTATAAAAGTAAAACACCTACATAACTCATTAAAATTGTCTGACTTTTTTTTTTAGATCATCTGAACCATGCAATGTTAGGGTAACGATACCGAAGGAGCATGGTTATTTATTACTTCCTGTCATGTATCACAAATATTTTCTTGTTTTTTTCTAGGGTGCGTCCCTTATAGCAAGTTGAAAAAGTTCTAATTATTAGTGTCACCCGTCAGCAATTTTTATACCTGCTCTATCAACCCTCCTAGTGAATAATTTTAAATGTACATAAACGTAAAATATTCGTAATTTTGGAAAGAAAAAAGGCTTTTTTTATTGAAATATTTATGTATTTCAATAAAACAGCAATCTACCATAAATAGTAGGCTTTTCGCAGTATAACATCATCTAATAGAACAATCCATTACGATAGTTTTCTTATTTAGTTCGTATCGAAATTCCAATTACAATAAATTTTGCAATTGTGATCTCAATTTTTGTTGCTTAATAATTTCTTAATCAATAAGACCTCAATCCTTAAGCTTTGTATATCACGATTTATAACAATTTCCTACATTGTTTGACTAAATTATGACTTTCTTTTTTATGAATTAGAATAATAAATTATTACAAATTTTAATTCAAATTTAAGCTTCAATCGCAACTGTCAAAAGTTCAACATTCTCTTTAAATATTAAACAAAAAGACTTTTCTATGACAACTACCACTGACTAACGACTTAAAACAATATAACCATTTCCTACCTACCGCGTTCACAATACAAAAAATAGAAAGGCTAAAATTAAAAAAAAAACAACAAAAAACCATAACAAAGAAAAATAAACTTCTCAACTTCCCCAATCAAATGTTCATTCCCCACAGTTTCTTTCTTTCTTATATAAATAATTCCACGGAAGCTTATTACCTGACATCAACGTAGTCGTCGTCATCGTCGTCCCTGTTGGACTACCAATGTTCAAAAACTTTTTATAATTCTCACTACTCGAGATTTTGGCCAGATAGGGTTTGGAAAAATCTATAAATGTTACTTTAACATCGCGCATCGTTCGCTTGGTTAGGAACTTCAAACGGAATCGCTTCGCAATTGACATTTGCGTTTGTGGTTGGTTGGCATTACTTTGATGATTTTTAATGCCGAACTCAGCCTCTGCCATCTGATATTCAACCAGACTATCAAAGTCGCTGTGCGCATCGTAGAAGATCTGGTCTAAGGTGAGATTTCTCAAGTACATATCGGTCTCTTCCGACCAATCGCAGATACTTGCTGCTGCTTCAGCACTACAATTGCCATTGGCGTCGATAATCCTCTGATCGAACTCGGTTATTTCATCAAGGGAGGGAGTTAGGCAATTGTCCAGCTTTGGTATGTATGGATCTTCAATGAATTCCAGACTTACGGGTTCATTGTCGTTGTCGTCATCTTTGATGGTTGTCGACTTCGTTGGGTAAATCACAGACATATTTTTTTTTTGTTTTTTATTTGGTTTGTTTAGAAATGGGCTTTTATCACTAGAACATCTAGGAAAAGGAAATCACATTTTAGTTGCACTGATATCTAAATTAGGAACAAACACATTTCAAGGATAAAATCTGAGTATTCGCAGTCGATTCTCATCTAAGCCGCCCGTCTCGACCGTTTTTGTTGTTGTTGTTGTTGATTTTTTTGAATTTAATTATCGTTATACAGAGACAAAAAACAACACACTTGACTCGCGAGTAGTTAAATGTTACGCCAATACCCCGTGAAAAACAACTAAACCAACGAAAGTTTGTTAATCGTGTCAGTCAGTCAAGCCAACTTTATTACACGTTGCTAACGTTTGTTGAGTTTGAGTACGTAGCTAAGGTAACTCGTATTCTGGTTACTATTTTCAAAATATTTTCTTCTCTCTCTCTCTTTCTATTCTCTTGTGTTTTCTTGATTGTTGGTTCTTGTTTAACATTTTCTTACTTTTCTGTATAAGCCAACACAACACACATTATTTTCAAGTCTCTTTTGAACTAGTTTGTTGGTGTGGTAAGTAGAATGGCCATTGGAAGGTTGTTGTGTTGTGACTTACCAGTGGTTAAGTTAAAGACAAGCCAACTCAGAAATAGACAGATGTTGGTGGTACAAGTTAGTGAGTAATTTGAGAAGCATACAAATGATTTAAGTGGTAACCGGGGAGACCCTTCGTGGTTGGTAGTTGGTAATGAATTATCATTGCAGAAATAAACAAAAATAACGATAAATGAAGTTTGAGGTTAAAATTGAAAACAAAGATTTTTTTTTTGTTTTAAGAAAGTATTTATAAGAATAAATTCTTGTTTTCAGTAGGAATTGAAAGTTATTTGACAGTTTTAAATGCGAAAACGAGTCGGAAGCAAAATTAGCTACCATTTATGCTAGGAATTGTTGTCTGTTGGGATGGAAGTATAATTAAATTTTAATTAAATTAAAAAAGCTCAAGTAGTCACAACTGCCATACCCTTCTGAGACACAAATGTTGGTCCATGTTTACAGAGTTGAATTATGTTCAATCACTCCACTCAAAAACGAAGTTATTTTATTTTCTAAATTTCTTCTTCTTCGTTAATTGTTTGATTTTTATACAATTAGTAGTGTACTACCCGTACAACAGACAAATGACTTTAAAAAATCGCATTGCACTATAATGCTGTAAAGCTCTCAAGATGGTTTTAGGTCCCGCGGATATCTTCTGTCAATAAAATGTATCAAAAAATTAGAAGTTAAAACAGTATAATAGTTGGGTGCAACATTTGTATGGACACATTAGTACCTGTGGCTGTTATGTATCTCCAGACGGCATCCGGATTCAAGTTTCGTAATGTCCATTCCTTCTTACACAGCAGTGTTCATTCACTGAAAAAATATTAGCCTTCATAACATAAAGTATGTAGGTCTGATGGATTTGAGCTGATTTTGGCGTTTTAGGGTTATAAGTAATCTGAGCCATTTAGCACTGGATTACGTCTTTTGCGAAATTAAAAAGGACTATTATCGCTTATTGGCAGAAATTCGACCATTAACCGTTAACTTGCCTTAATAGCGATATAAACACAATATTTATAATTTATGCGCGTCTGTGCAAGATTACATTTCATTTGGTGTATCATATTAGTTATGTAATTCCGTTGAGATCTTTCGGAGAAAAACGTACGACAAGGTTTGGCCACCAAGATTTGGTATTCATTTTTTTTTTAAACTCTGGCAAGCTGCGCAGTTTTAATGGTTGATTCAATTTCGTTCTGGTTTCTAGTGATATCTTAAAGTTAAAGCTTGGATTTGAAATTCCAGTAGAACATAGTTTGCTTATGGTGGAGATTCTATTCTGGCCGTGTAGCTGGATAAAATTCCTTGGATCAATTCAACGGATATTGGTAGTATAATATAACTTGTACCCTTTGACGAGGAAGTTAGAGCTTAACAATCAAATCTGCAAGGTAATTTATACTTAGATGCTTATTCAATTAGATTGCTTTCTGCATCTAAATCCGTGCTATTCTCGGAACCTGACTGGTACTAAAACGAAAAGGTTGTGCGTCACATGATCTATACAATAATTGCAGTTTGCTTATTCACACCCTAAAAATCCCAATCTCAACAAAACTTGCGCCTAAGAAAGGTAACAACAGTTCTAACTGATGTGACCCAGCTGTTGTAATCAGGCTCGAAACGCATTTGTACTAAAGGTCGCAAACAATCTTTCAATTGAATTTTATTCAATTAAGTCCACTAAAACAAAAAAAAAAAAACAAACGACAACAATACTTTCTATTGTTTTCGTTTGTCTTCTTATATTAAAAAGCCTTTATCTATGTTCTTTCATAAACTAATAAAGATTGCAGCGACCCCGATTATGTTCTGCCGAGACTTGCATAGTAGGTTTTTTTTTAGATTAATTGTATTGTTGTGTGTATATGTGGGTGTGCCACATCTTCATAAATAAACTTTATTATCAAACACTTCTGTCAACAATTAGATATGAGTAAATAGGTACATTGGGTACGTTCAGGAGATTTAAGGGACTTCATATTCAGTCAACTACATCCATTGAACGCTAATCTGCCTCAAAATAACTCACTTTTTTCGACATGTCATTATGTCAAGCTTTTAACTTTTCTTCAATACTTTTCCTAAAGTTCGTTTAGAAAAAGAGAAACCTCGACAAGGATACAAAATTCCTTCAAAATGTACCGACAGTTTCATTTAAATTTAATTAACGTGACCGCACAAGCAATTTATAAGAAGTTAAACTGATTTTTTAGGTCAAAAATGACAATTTTGACAAGAACACACTTGATTTAAAATTAAGGCAGATATTTCTTGACTTACTTTTCAGTCACTTTCTAATAAAAGTTCCAATTTGAAGTCAATTCTTTGAAAGCTGGCCAATCACAGACTAGGAAATTGCCTTACTTGCAAGTCCCCTTATGCTAGGTTTCCACTTGTCATTGAAAAGACGCAAATTGACAAACTTTCCAGGACAGGGTGGCTTTTACCAACACAAAATGCAAAGAAAGAAGTAGCAGCGAGCAACTATAACTCACCCTGTCTTGGAAAGTTTGTCAATTTACGTCTTTTGAATGACAAGTGGAGGCTAGCATTAGTCATCTGAACATAACCATTGAGAATACATTCCCCTTCATAGCTCCACGGCGAAAATTGAATCCTTTTGTAATCGATGTATATAGTAAAACCCCTGTATTTTGAAATAAGTAAAAGAAGTTCTAGTGCAATAGATACACACATAATGTATGTCCAAAATAAACGAAATCGAAACACGCCAAACTAAATTGTATTTCTTTGAAAAATTCGGAACCCCAGGAGTTATTGATGACTTCTATCTGTTTTTTTCGTTGAAACTCTTGTTTAGCCCTACATTAAGAATAATAATTAAATACATTTTATAAATAAACAAACATGTTTTAAATAAGAACACTCACATTTTGTTCCCTACACAATTTTTAACTTGTTCCATAGACCGTGCCGATCAACAAAATGCGGTCGACAACGAGCGATCGGATTATCAAACGCAATCGACAAACAAAATACCGATTTCTCAGTTTGTCGAGACGTTGATCGCTTGTCAGCGATTTATCGATCAACGATCGACAACTGCAATAAGCCAATAAACAATAAATGTTATTTATTAAAATTAAAAGGAAAACGGCTAGTAATATTAAGAGGATTGACTTTTACTTATAGGAAAACTTTAGGGGTAGATATGTAAATACATATATTTCAAAATTTAGGTGAAATGTTGGTTAAACAGAACTGGTATCCGATTTTAATAATTATCTTTTATTTTGCTATAACTGTTTTTTTAGTCCAAATTTTGAAATATACATATCTACCCATTGGGGCCGGGTTAACTTTAATAAAATAAGCTAAAATTTTACAGGATTTTTTTTTTTATTTATTTAGAACAAATTAGGGGGATGCGTCATTCAAATGAAGACAATGACCTTTATAAGGACCACCCGAATGTTAATACTTAAATCGTGTATTTTAGGTGAATGGAGTTACAGGTTCAATAGTTTTCTAGTTGTTTGAGTGACGTAGAAAACGCCATAAGATAATATGATACAAGAAAACAACCACTATTGTTAAAAACAACAATGGCTACAAACTGGCGATTTCTTTTTCTTTTTAGGAAATCTATTGCTGCCAATCAATCGAAAATCGAATTCCAAATTCGTTTTCATAGGTATTATTCGATTTAAATTATCCCATACCTTCTTATTTGAGCTGCAGAGTGAGAACCGTTGCTTACACTAGAAAACTGTTTTAGCAAAATAATCAATAATAAACAGCTCTACGAATTTTACTATGACATTTTTTTTTCATAACAAAAAAAAGGCTTGACAACGATAAAAAAAATCAACATCTACTTTTTTGAACAAAATTCAATGTTACAATACCCGTGTTTTATTGGAATAGCTATCCATAGTAGTAGTCCATATTAGCTATCCATAGTAGGATTTTACATGAATAACAAATACAACATCGGCAGTATTCATACTGCCGATAAAAGTTAAAGTTGAATCATATTGCGGATAGTTTTCCGAGTCTCGGATGGATTTTTGGTGATTTCATTCTTAAATGTTGGTTACTACTAGTTTTTCCGTGAAGTTAATTTTGACTGCTTCTGATTCTCACAAATACTATATTTTTTTTTTATATTCTGGCAGGTGTTCTTTCAGTTAAAACAATTTTGAAATACAAAAACCAGGCTACTGCGAATGCGTTTTTTTGGTAATTTTCTACTGTACTATTTATAGAATGCCAAAAAAAACACGGGTAATATCGCTATTGTGGTATGTTTTTTAGATAATCAAAGGGCACGGTAGTGCCCAGCCAAGTTCTGGCACTACACCCTTTTTACATGATCAAACTCAGGCGATTTTCGAACCCCCTCTAACTTCAGTGCCAATAAAGCCAGAAACTTCAAACAGCATTTGCTAAGCTCACCAGGTTAAGTCAACCCACCAAATTTCAATTCATTAGCACCAGTGGTTCCCAATATATAAGACTGCAAAATTTGCAAAAACCGTAACTGACTGACTCACTGACAGATCATCAAAATTATCTAGCACTTCCCGACATCATAGAATCTTGCAATTTCGCACCACGGTAGGAAAATTTAAGATTTTCCATTCAGGGGGCGTGGTCCCCCCCATTTTTATAGAATTGATATAAATTACTTAGAGCACTTCTTATTATCGTAGATTGATAAAACTCGGTAAGGCGGTAGGGCTTAAAATGGAGGCAAAGGAAAAATTTTAAAATTTGAGATTTTTCATTCAGGGGGCGTGATATCCGCCCATTTTCATAGAATTGATATGAATTATTTGGAGCACTTCTGACTATCGTGGAACAATGCAATTTGGTACAACGGTAGGGCTTAAAGTGCTGGCAAAGGGAAAATTTTAAAATTTGAGATTTTACATTCAGGAGGCGTGGCATCCGCCCATTTGAATAAGAATTTATATCAATTATGAGCAGCTCTTGTGATTGTCGTAGAACGATCAAATTTGGTAAAACGGTAGGGCTAGAGGTGCAAGCAAATGCAAAATTTTAAAGTTTTAGATTTAGCATTCAGAGGGCGTGGCATCCGCCCATTTTCGCAGAATTTATATCAATTAAATTGAGCACTTCTGTTTGTCGCAGAATGATGAAATTTGGTAGAGCGGTAGAACTTGAACTGCAAACATAGGCTAAACTTTTAAATTTGATATTTAACATTCATGGGGCGTGGTATCCGCCCATTTTCTCAAAAATGTTATTAATTATATCGATCACTTTTGAATGTTGCAGAATAATAAAATTTGGTAAACTGGTAGATCATGTGGTCAGTACAAAGGAAATATTGGAACATTTTAAATTATCCATTCAGGGGCGTGGCACCCACCCATATTCTCGGAATTAATATCAACTATGTAGAGAACTTCTGATTGTCGTAGAGTGATGAAATTTGGTAGAGCAATAGGACTTGACATGAAGGCAAAGGGGAAATTAAAACCATTGAGATTTTACATTCAGTGGGCGTGGCAACCACCCATTTTCACAGAATTTATATTAAGAATATTCAGAGCACTTCCAATTTGTGCAGAATTATGAAATTTGGTAAAGTGGTTAGTTTTCAGGCGTGGGTATGCAAAGAAAAAGTTGAAATCATGAACTTTTTTATGCAAGGGCGTTTCATCCACCCACTTTTCTTGATAAAAAGAATCTTTGCAAAAAGTAGTGAAATCACAACAAAAACATAAATGTTAAAAAAGGAGCCAAGTTTTTCTATATACAAAAACCTTTGCGTAACAAGTCAGCCGTAAAAAGTAGTGAGATCTAAAAGTACGCTAAGTTCTAAGTTTATTAATGTTAAATATCAAATATTTTAAGTAGTGTTATATGGAAGAACCTTAAAAAATATCAGAGAAATCTGTTATTTAATGATTGCTGACTTAAATTGAGTTAGTTTTCTTGGCAAGTTTTTTTTTTCAAAATTGAGTAATTAGGTAATAATAAAACTTGCCAAGTAAACCAACTCAATTTAAGCCAGTAATCATTAAATAACATATTTCCCTGATATATTTTAAGGTTCTTCAAGAAACAAATGCCGGCTAAGTAGTACTTAGTAAAGTTGTGCCAAATGGCCAAATGTGGCTTTCGACTCGTGTACCCACTAATCATTTTGAAGGCAAATCTGACCTCGGATTTATTTCCCCGAGCAACATATAACGAAATATAAAAGCCTCGTACTACATCAATTCCTTCGATATTTTTATTTATTTTTTGTTGAATTTGTTTGCAATTGGTGAAACTTTCCATATTAATTCATTTCGCTTCAGTAGCGTCCTAAGCTTAACGGGAAGTTACAAAAAAAATCTCCAAAGATCGAAAAAAATAATGTGTTACTCAAAATCTCAGACTTCTAAACCAAAAAATAATCTTTACCTATCTCAACGGGTACCTAAATCCATTGTTTTATATTATGCAATTTTATGGGACAATACCTTTGCAAAAAAAAGTATCTTATTTATAGCCTTCTATTTAAATGGAACTTAATAAATGTGTATGTACCGAAATTTTGTCATTCACGTTTTTATATGGATTTTCCTTTATCAATAATTTTTGTATGATTTGTTTGTGTGCCCCAACGAACCCGAGAGAGTCAGATAGCTAAGCAATAAATCTAATATTTGCCTGCCCATGTTTTATGGCTGATCATACAGGTGGCCGCCTGTCATTTTTTGATAATTCGCTCACACTTAAGTGCAAATTTTATGGAAAATAATGTTTAAAGGTTTAAATAAGTATTCAATCGAATCAAGCCTATTTAACATTCAGTTATAATATTGTAAATACAAATTAGTTTTTAAATACAATTAATTTGACGACAAGGGATAACAAATATGTTTCAAAACAAAATTGACCAAATATGCTTAATAAAGCTGAACATAGGCGGAATTTTCTTAAACCCTTCGACTGAGATTTAATGATGTTTCACTTCGCTTTTGATTTCAATTTTCCCTGGAAGTATAAACTTCTTTACGATAAAATTGGAGGTAAAACAAAAAAAATATGTTTGTCTAGTTGATATTATTTATTATTAATTTAGTTTTTTAATCAGTTTTTGTATTCTAGACACTTGAATTTGCTCGACGCCAGATAGTCACTTAAATGTTGAATATTTCTCTATGAAACTATTTACCATTTGAATGGAAATGGTATCAAGTTGAAATTGTCGAACATTAATGATTGATAACCTTCTGATGATCTTCCGTTTCAATGCAGAGATAACACTATTGTGTTAATAAATTTATCAGTAGCAAACACAAAATATATTTAACCAAAATAGAAGAATTTTAATATTTTATTTTTAATATTTTAAAACATTTAAAAATTGAATTTCTTGTTTTAAAGGTTTGAAGTGAATATTATGGTGTAACAAATAAAATCAATAAAAAAATTAAATTGACGGAATAGAGAATGGTCAAGCCTAATAACCTGACATTCTTGTACGAATAGTACAATAATAACAATAATAACTTAATAGTCTGGTTCGTTACCGATCTTCCAACCTCTCCCCCTTTGATACGTACTGCGAATTGTAGTCTATCGAAATAAGGTATGTAGAAAAATATAGGCGGAACAAGACAGCATACTTAAAAGCGCTTATAAAAATGCTGATGCTCCAAATGCATTTGATAAACAAATAACACATCTCGACCTGTGACGTCAGTGGTCTAAAGCGGTGGAGTGCGTAGTGCACACGACTGCTAAGACTGAGCAAATCTGATATGCGTGGGTTCGAATCCTATGGTGTGCATAAAAAGTTTTTCAAATAAAATTGGATTACAGTTCAGCACCACAAAAAGGAGACTGATGAGTGCAAAAGTGGCAAAGCACGAAATAGCTATATCGCCAGCCAAACAATTGGTGGTAGCGCCTTTAAGTTGTTGTTGTTGTTCAAAAATTAAATAAAATCAATTTCAGTTTAAAACTTTACAAAAATATGTAAGAGTCTAGAGGAACCTCACTTGTAAGACGATATTAACTGTTGTGTCAAAGATATTTTATTTCAATGACATATTTGTATCAACAATTTATGTCGCTTTAATTGTCCCATCGAATAAAACTATTTATCTATTACTGCCTATTTCAAATTAAGTTTAATACATTGGAAATCTTTTCGTTGAATTGTTATCAAACAAATTTCGCAATCATATCTAATGATCTCCATAACCATACTCGTATATGTATTTATTTTGCACACAATTGCCCGCTTCTAGCTATTGAGCCATTCAATAAAGTGTTTGTTATATATTTGTATAGTCAGAATGATAAGATGTAAGATATACATATATAATCGGCCAAAAACTTAGAAAACTCATGAACTGAATTTCTTTTGTAACAAGACTATTTGTAGGTTCCTACTGTCCATTTTTGTGTTCAACATATACACACATTTGTATGTGCTCATTGCCATTATATTGATCTCGAAGGAATAATAGAAAAAAAAAGTGTAATCGATTCACTTACTGCTAATACAGCAGAAGGGGGTTCCTAGTTCCTAGTTCCTTGTACATTGTTCATTGTTCTCTTTCTATTTTGTTTTTGCCTATAATTACGGAGCTACGCAACACAAACTACATTCATACGTACTTGTATGTATGTATGTAAATCATTTTGCGACCAGAAAGTGGAAAAGTTAAGTTCATGTGAAAGTAATATGCCACATTGCATCGTCAACATTTACTCAGGAACATAATATTAAAAGATATCTCACACAATTTAACGATTATTATTTTCCTGACAATACGCATGTATGTAAGTTTGTAAGTATAAATATAATGTATGTCAGTACATATGCATATAACATTTTATGTTTGTTTTTATATTTTTTTGTAGTCAATTTTCCATGTTCCGATGCAAAGTGAAGGAAATTATAATATTTTCTTCGACATCAAACATTACGCTTATTAGACATTTTAACGTTTAATTATAGCTGTTGTGATAACCTATGCAAGTATTTTTTATCTTACAATTACTGATATTTGTGTGTCATTGAATGACAAGCTTAATTTGATGAGAGGTAGAAGAAGAATCAAACACGACAAGAAACATTTCAAAATAAAAAAAATATTTATTGATGAGTTATTTTAAAGTGTTTAAATTCTTAACCCCGTATTTATAAAGAAAAACTAGTTCCGGGTTTAGGAAAACTACACCATGGAATAAGAATGTTCCGGACTCAAATGGAGCAGTAAGCAACTGACTTTAGTTTGAGTCCGGGAAATTCTTATTTCATGGTGTAGTTTTCCTAAACACGGGATCAGAAATAACTATTTTTTCTTTATAAGTACGGGGGTAAGAAATTCAACATTCTTTAAAAAGGGTCGCCAAGAAGGAATAGTAGGGGAGGCGACCGTAGGTAGAGTGATGCCAACTCATAGCTTTAGTCTTAGCATTAACAAAACCGCTGGACAAGGTTTTTCAGGGGACAATGGGTTTTCGGTGCATTTTTGGCTTACGATATCTAAACTATGATGGATTTTTATAAAGAGGGTGTCAAATGAAAGCTTAGACTGCCCTCTTTGCATAACCAGTAGGCGGGCAGACTTTTGTTGGCTGTTGCATCGAGTCCGACCACTTTTGTGAAAAGATCTATTTTTTTTAAACGGTCGCTTCCCGTACTAGAATAATTATTTTATATTTCTAGGGGAAGTCAAACAAAGTGAAAGAGTGATCAATAGTTTTTAAATACACCTATCGAAAGCATTATCAAATTTGAAAAAAAAAGTTTTTTTGTGAGGCGTGGACGTGGGGTGTTGTTTTGGCAAAGGAAGCTTTGTCAACACAACACCCCACGTCCATTTTTTTTAAATAGTTGATTTGAATAGTGCTTGTGTAATTAAAATGTGTGCAAAAATGTTCATTTCAATGCTTACATTTCCCAAAAAAAAAATAAAGAATTTTTGGATTGCTCAATGCCATAAGAATTTAGATGCGAAATGTTTTGAGGCTCTTTTTAAGGTGCAGGCTGTGGTACCAAACACAATATAACAGGAAAATTGGACAGTTTCCAATACACAGACATTTTGGAGTAAAGATTGCTTCGATATGCTGAGGAAGAAAAGCCTTTGCATTGCGGTTAGGATAATGACCCGATAATTCCTCAAAAATGTTTATAGTGGTTTGTGACTAAAAATATTCGTGTTTTAGAGTGACCGTCTCCTTTTTCCGATTTAAACCCTATTGAAAACTTGAAGGCTGCTTTAAAATCCAAACAATTATTTTTCGAAAATGTGTGTATAAAAAACATTGGTCTAAATCGGAGAATCCGTTAAAGATAAAGTAGTGTTCCAACTTTTAGCAGAATAGAGACTACGAGCGAACGTGAATCGATGAATTGAATCGAACGTGCAATTCCCCGTTTAGCAGAATAGAGCTGAATTAAAAAAAAAAAATAATACACTCCTAATAATAATTTGCTGTTTTTGAGATAAATAACTTTTTTTATAATGTTTGTATGGCAGATACAGACATTTTTTGACCTTAACAAAAACATCAATTTTTCCTTTAGGAAATCACCTAAGTAAAGACAATTAAGTCCAAAGTTTGAAGAAATCATTACGCGGTTTAGGTACAGACAGAATTGCGAGAACCACTTTTTTGAAGTTCTCTATCTTCGTAATGTAAGACAAAATTATTAACTCGGTTTCCATTTTTTTTAGGAATCGCAAGTAACAAGTCAACAAAAAACCACATATTATGTGGTTTGTCTATCTTGAAAAGTCTGTAATCGTTAATTAACATGCAACCGGATGGGTGCATCTTCTATCCAAGGCAACGTACAAAAAACGTCTACGATTAGAGATGTTTGTAAATGTTTGAATAGAGCTATCGGTTAGTAAGTACCCTCTTTTTATTTATTATTTAATACGATTTTACACAGAAGAAGAGTGCCAAAAAAAAAAAACCCGCGTCGATTAAAAAAAAACGGGTACGACTGGATCGCACAAACTTGCTCTCGTAGCTAACATTTTTAACGTAGCTAGGAATTGATGATGTACACATGTAGTAGTTCCATATTATGAAATCATGAAACAAAATTGGAACGCAAATTTAAAGCAATTATTTATTTCAACATTTATATTTAATTTTTAAAAATATCAGATTTTTTTTTTTTATATTCAAGTTTTTTTTTTTTTTTTTTTTTTTTTTTTAATTTTGGTTCGCAATAATGTTTAAACTTTTTAGAAGATTTACCTTACAAAATGAAAATTTTCAACTTAACTGTTTTCGAGAAAAACAAAACCAAAAAATAATTAGAGGTACCAAAAATAACCAATTTGACAAAAATAACCAAACTGACATCGATTAAAAAAAAACATATCATCAAACCTACTAGGCTCATGTGAATCCGCAAGAGTTATAAAGGAAAGTTTCGACGCTATATTTTCTGTTGGAATTTGGGTAAGCAATAAATCAAATGAAATTATGTCAACATTTTATGATTACTCAAATATCAATTTACAGTCAGTCTTTAATGACAGCTTGAACCTTGATTGGTCAACCATTTATTTTACTAGCAATGTCAATAATCAAATGGCTACTATTAATAATAATATTAACTACCTTTTTAACCGTATTGTACAAGTGAAGCCTATGAAAAATTAAAAGAAGGTTTTTCTGTGGTTGACTCAAGAAGTAAGGAGGCTGATTAAAACTCGTGATGAAATATATGCGCGGTGGAGGAGTTATAAATGTTCCAAAATCTACGATGACTTCAAATTGCACGTAATGCAGTAGCTTACACATTAGGAAAAATAAAACCCAATTTAATCCTAGAGATTCAAGTTCTTAATTCTGGAAAAATGTGAGACAGGTTGGACTTAGTTCTAGTTGTGCCAAAATTACAAATCCCGCAAAAGTAGACGTTGAAGAACTTAATAGTCAATTTATTCAGTCCCCGCCAAGCTCAAACGACTTCTCAAGTCATTTTGTACCTTTCACAAATGGAAATTCTTTCTTATTATCGAGAGTTGATGAAATAGAAGTTGGCCAGACAATATTAAAAATTAAAATTAAATCCAAAGCCGTTGGCTCTGATAATATACAACTCGATTTTATAAAAAATTTCCTACCTGTTTTGCTACACCATATAACACATAATATTAATACAATTATAACTACATCCATTTTTCCTGACTGTTGGAAAACTGCCAAAGTCCTACTCATACCTAAACCCTCAACAGATAGCACAACAAAATATCGTCCTGTTGCAATCCTCTCGTTTATAAGCAAAGTTTTCGAAACAATATGTTGCAAGCAAATCCAATTCTTTCTTAACCATCATAACCTTATTGCCGGCTATCAATCAGGATTTCGGACTGGACATAACTGCAAAACTGCCTTAATAAAGGTTTCTGAGGACATTCGTGTTGGTTAAGATAAAGGTATGATGGGCTTAGTAGTGTTTTTAGATTTTTCAAAGGCATTCGATAGTGTCAATCATTAAATTCTTACTGACAAACTTTTAGGAAAATTTTCCTTCGATGGTTCAGTGTGTAATTTGATAGCATCGTATCTTTCAAAAAGGTGACAATACGTACTTTTTGACAATAAAAAGTCCGCTTGTCGACGAGTTTACTTACACCACTTCTGTTTTCATGCTTCATCAATGATATTATCGAATGTTTGTCTGAATGTGAGTACCATATCTACGCCGCTGATATTCAAATTTACACCATGTTTCCTAAATCACAAAAAAAACCAATAGCCGTTGACAAAATGAATCTTAAGCTAAGGAATGTATTATCCTGGACAGTTCATAATAATCTTTATATTAATCCTACAAAAACAAAAGCCTTGATTATGGATAAAAATAAAGCTGATGAGGAATTTCCCACACTTTGGCTTGATTAAACCCCAGTGGAATACATTGACAGTATAAAGACCCTTCGGCGTGTATTTCACAAGACACTTAAACTGAGATGTGCACATAACTAGAACAATTTCTAAAATCTATGGAGCCCTTCGTGGCCTCAGTCCAACCTCCGATTACCTTCCCACTAATGTCAAGCTTAACTTTTTCAATCATTTATACTCCCTATTATCCTCTATAGCTGTGAAATGTTTGCCAATATGAATCATGAGTCAAATAGAAAACTAAATGTTGCCTATAACAGCTGTGTGCGATATATTTTTGGTCTTAAGAGGAATGAACACATCTCCGGCTATACGAAGAAAATTGTTGGCTGTTCTCTTACTAGTTTGTTGAAGTATAGAACCTTGATAGTCTTACATAAAATCTGCGAACGAAAGAACCAGCATATTTTTTTGATCTGACAAATTTTGCTAACAGTAATCGAACTCTCAAGCTTATATTGCCAAGGTTTAAGTTTCTTATTCAACTGTGGAACGTACTTCCTCTTAATATCAAACGCCTAAGCAACACGAACACTTTCGAAAAACAATCTTTTCAATAGTTTTCTGAAAGTTTTTAATGATTTTACTTTTTTTCTTTCAACTTATTTATTTTTTTAAGTATATTTATTTATCATTTCTTTTTTATTTTGTTTGTATACAACTCAATTTGTGTTTATTCTATTTGTTTCTTGTTTTAAATATTTAATACATTTATTACCTATTTTTATTTTTATTATAAACATATTCAACAAACATTCATAAAGCATGTACTATCAAAAAAGATGTTAATATATCTTATAAGTAATTTGAATAGATCAATAAACAATTACAATTACAATACATCGTATGGGCGTTGCACATACAATTTCATACATTTAAGGCAAAAACCTTTTAATTTTTATAAATTGGCATATCCCTAGCTTCCTCAAAGTATGTACTCTTGTACAATAAATAATTAAAAAAAAAACACTGTCGTTGAAAAATTCTTAGTTTTACCATTTTTCAGTTAGGGGCCAGTTATAGCTATCATTGAAAACCATCATTGAAAAAGTTAGCTGTTGATTTTGAGACCTTTCAAAAGTTTAATCATTGATTATTTTAATGCAGAAATATAGCTTACGACTTTTAAATAATTTCACCTTCAAAAAAAATTCATTTTGACACATATCTTCTTTTAAGTAACTTTTAATTTTTCAATGATGAACTACCTTACCAATGATCATTGAAAAAATTAAAAGTTACTTAATGGGGAAGATAAAGATCAAAATTAATTTTTTTTGGAGGAGAAATAACTTTGAAGTCGTAAGATATATTTCTGCATTTAAATATTCAATGATTAAACAATCGAAGGCCCCCAAAATCAACAGCTAACTTTTTCAATTATAGCTATAACTGGGGCCTTAGGGGCCGGTTATAATGATCATGAAAACGCATCAGTAAACAAATTTCTTTTTGATAATTGTATGTGTTAAGATACGATTTGGAATATAAAAAGTATACAAATCAATAAACAATCACCTGAAATAATTTATTTATAAAAAAAAAATACTGTTTGACACAAATACTGAATTTATTAATTTTCTTGAAGTAAATTCCGTACAGAATTTTTTTCCGTACGGAATTTTCATCAGTAAAATTAAAAAAAAATCATTTTTTTAAACACAATTATTTGTTTCAAAAGCTTTTTTTTATATTTATATTCATTGTATTCTGAAGCCCTTTCAAACCATATGATGTTTTTAATCGACTCTGCATAATCTTTAAAAGTTCTTATGTTTAATTGAAATCCTTAAGTTTCGTATCAGCAAATGGGCCTTATTGGATTAATAGTCAAAAAGGAACTAATTCAATTTCATATTTGTATATAATATGATGCTGTGCAAAAGTTGAATTTCTCATAGATAGCTACTTTTCCTACTCACTAACTTAACTTAACTTTAATGGGCCAGTCAAGAAGAATATCGATATCAATATTCATCATTTCTGTATAGCAATATTTCTCCACAAAAAAATATTAGGAACTTAGGGAAACTTTATTACTTTTCTAAAATATCTTTTTGTTGAATAATTCTTTGACTTGCTGTACACCGAAACCATAGTATACAACAACAAAGCAAATGGGAACAAAAATACAAAGTGAAAACACAGATGGTTGGAAAAAATAATAAACAGATAATTTATTTGAGGAATGATTCTTCCTGCCACGAGACAACCTATCACATCCATCAAATATTTCATATTTCCCAATCTATTTATTTTCATCATAGAAACAGAAATCAATTGGAATTATTTTTTCACTATTTTTTTCAGACATTCTGGCTCCAGAAACTTATTTGTTGTTTGTATTTTCGAACCCTTTAATTAAGAATTTGCCCATTACCACCATTTTTCCAATCGGAATTTCATGTTCCTCCTCCTAAATCGAGAATGATCCGAAGAAAGTGTGGGAATTAACAAGGAATTGAGTCATATTTTCCCACGCTATTCGAGAGATTAATAATCTAATCACATATGTATAAATAAGTACAAAACTAATAATGAATTAACATGGATTTGTGAAAAAAAAACATTCCTCACACGATTTGTTGCAATGAGGCAAAAGAAAAAACGAATTAAAAAAAAAATAATCCAAGTTTTCTCGTCATGCCACACAGGCCACGCACAAAAAAAACTGAACAAAATTCAAGTGAAAATTTGTAAAGGTTAATGTACTCACAGTCATCCATTGTTTATTTATTTGGTTAATATATTAATAAAACCGCACTGTGATTGTAGAAAAACTAATTTATTTAAATTTAATTTGAGTAAAAATCTAATTTTGTTGCACACTGCACTCAGCACAAAAACTATTCCCCGCAAATAAAAACGAACAGACAGAAGACAGTCGTTTCGGTATCGGTACTCGTCAGTTTTTTTTTATTCAATTTTGATTTTGATGTGACATTCGTTGGTTGATTTTATTTGAGTACCGAGTGATTGAAGAGATCAAAGAAAAACGTCAAAACAGGAAACAATTGACAGGGATGGCATTCAGACGTAAGGTAAAATGTAATTTAACGTAGCATGACGTAAGGATATTTGATAAGGTTCTCTCTCCCAAACCAATGGGAAAGCGGAGCGAAACAGCCGCAATGATAGAAAAAATAAAAGAAACAATGCTTCCCAGCGGCTCCATTTAGCTCCAATGGAGACGCTTGGTAAGGGCAATATTGCTCAGTAGAAAAACAGCCCTATTCTGCCGTTGTGAGGCTCACAGGTCACAATTTTTTGTGAGGTTGTTTTTGTGAGGTTTCTTGTGAGGCGGTCACAATTTCGTATTCTGCTTAAGCCCTCATAAGAAACCTCACAAGAAAATTCACCACAGGTAGGTGAATTTTTTATTGTCAGGTTGGCCAGCTGATTTCTGAAAACAAACAGATTAAAAAAAAAATAAAACTTATTTGGCGGAATTAAATAGCTTATAATAATAATGAATTCTATTGGTAAGCAATTCGTTTAAACATTGATGTTTATATTTAATAATTATTATTTTATATATTCTAGATGATCAGAAAAGCAAACGAGCGTCAAAGGAGCAGCTCGAGTATTTCATCGATTTTGTTCGGAGAAACCCCGATCTCCTAGCAAACAAAAACGACCCCACATTTTGAAGAAAATTGAATTAAAAAAAAAAAAAATGAAATGGCCAAATTGTGATTATACTCGGATGACAAAGGGTAGTGCACTGTCTTGGTCGTCATGTGCCACAAAGTTTTTGAAAAACGAAAAAATTTAATAAAAGTTGTGTGTTTCAAGGGCAAATGGATCATTCACATCTCCTAATTGTCTTAGCATATTCTCCTTCACTGCAATCTAAAGCCTTAACTACATAGACGTACTTTTGTACAAAAGTACAAAAGTGAGAAATTAAAATGCTCGCTAGCGAAACATTCTTGCAAAAAAACATACGAAAATTGTTCTGACACATATTTTAAACCACCATGCACAATTTTCCATTGTTTATTTGCAAGCAGGTGTCTTCAGAATGGTATTTATTTCTCACTTTTGTACTTTTGTACAAAAGTAGGCCTATGTAGTTAAGCCTTAAGTCATTTATGAAAAAAAAAAATATTTATTTGCTCTTGTTAATATGTATGTAAATTCTTACTTTTCATTTCTAGACGAAACTTCTTCGAAAAGATGTATTAAAATCAAATTCAATTCCATATTTCTTCTTATTTTGCTATTTTTGTATAGTTTTGAGGGAAAGATGTGTCACGTATGTGAGTTGTGATCTGCCAAGGACCAGATCATAATTTTCAAGTTTTTATGAGGCTCACAAGTTGTTTGGTTTTTGCTAGAATACGAAAAAAGTCACAAAATCGAATTCACCTCGAGTTATGAGGTTATTGTGACTTGTGAGGCATCAGTGAGGTTGCCAGAATAAGGCTGTAAAGCCAATTATTGATCTCCATCGCCAGTCAATACATTTTGATATTTCACCTTTTTGGGTAATTAGTAAAGCAATTTATTGCCTCATATATTATCAATGGAGCCGTTGAGTAATACTACGTTTTCATTGGAGCCGAAATGAGGTAATTTGATAATTAGCTCATTTGGAACGTAATTTCCTATACAAATTTGGCGTTCCAAATGAGCTTATTTCGAAATAACCTCATTTCGGCTCCTATGAAAACGTAGTATAAAGGCGGATCCACATTGTGTCGTGTGTTGTGTTGTGGAGTCGTGTGTTGCTGTCATTCCAAATATTTTATGCGCATGGACCTAATAGATATGGACCGCTAGCCGGTCGGCATTCCCATACAAAAGTTGCATTAAATATGGTTCCGCCGATTAAAAGCGACAGCAGCGCCTATTGGCGCAGATTGGCAAACAAAAGAATTATTCCTTAGGCCAACTAATGCCATCTATTATTATTACTAATAAAAAAGCAGAGTCATATGTTTTTATTCGAATCTTTGACGGCTTTCACACAAGGAAACTGAGTTGCCAGAAACTGGCTAGTTTGTAGGCGAGAAGGGTGTGAGGGGAAATTTTTTGTCTTCCTTTTATGCCCTTCTCGCCTAGAAACTAAAAATCGCCGGCAACTCAGTTTTTTTGTGTGAAAGGGGTCTTTAAAGTTTGTGTCTTAAGCCTCAACTACATAGACCTACTTTTGTACAAAAGTACAAAAGTGAGAAATTAAAATGCGCGTTAAAGAAACATGCTTGCAAAATAACATACGAAAATTATTCTGACATATAAATTAAACCACCATGCACAATTCTCCATTGTTTTTTTGCAAGCAGGTGTCTTTAGAATAGATATTTATTTCTCACTTTTGTACTTTTGTACAAAAGTAGGTCTATGTAGTTGAGGCTTTAAGCTGCATTTAGACTCGCCGTGTTATGCTTTGTTTCGTTGCTTGTTGTTGGTCGTACGCGGAATAAAGAAAGTTTAATTGATAAAACCGATAACATTTTTTAAGAAAAAAAAAATTGGAACGCGATTTTTAATTAATTATTTATATACAGATAAAATTTTAATTGGTATTTTTTTTTTTAATAAAAAAAACTTATTTAAAAATAATTTTATATGCAAAATTACTTGAAAAAAATTATTGTGAATTAATGAGAAAATGTGTGCAAAGAAACAAAAATATCCGAAAATTTTGTTTCTTTGTGTGAAAGCTACATAAGGCAATTTAAGGAAAATGTCAAAAAAATCTCCAGCAACTAGTTTCCCTGTGTGAAAGGGGACTAACAGCCTTATTCTGGCAACCTCACTGATGCCTCACAAGTCACAATAACCTCATAACTCGTGGTGAACTCGTCTCATAAAAACTTACAAATTATGATCTGCTCCTTGGCAGATCACAACTCACGTTGTTCTTGTGAGTTTTATTATGAGGGCTTCCACAGAATCTGAAATTGTGACCGCCTTATACAAAAACAAACTCACAAAAAATTGTGACTTGTGAGCCTCACAATGGCAGAATAGGGCTGTAAATTACCCAAAAGTAGCCTCTCTACTTTTAAAAATAAAAAAGGTACAATTAATATCTCCAGTTCGATTTTTTTTTATGAATCCATTAGGCCTAAACGGTGGAATTTTTTATTCTGTTAATCTGCTATTCTGTTGAATTTCTATACAAAAGTTTGATTTGCCAAAAAATCTTTTATGAAATATAATTTTGGTATTCGGAATGCCAAACTGTTATGAAATCTGTAAAGAAATCTGCTATGAGTGCTGTCAAAAGTTCGAAACTCTCAACAAATCTTTTACGAACGGCATTTTTGGTATTCAGCATGCCTTAATCTGTTATGGAATCTTTTATGAATCATAAAAAAATTAAAGACACTTTTTTATGGCTTTTATCATAAAAGATTTCAATTAATGGAGTAAATATTGGTATTTATCTTTTATTTCGTCAATGAAATGTTCATACAGGGAGACAAATATAATAAGAATAGGTACATATTTATTTAGGTACACAAATTATTTTTGCACAAAACACGAAATTATGTTTCTTACCCGAAAGCACAAAACAATTTTGATGAAAGAAAGATTAAGTAGTTATAGTCAAATTGATGTTCCCGATTTACAAAAATTAAATTATTAATTAACTGATTAATTAAATGCCAGAATTCATAGAAAAAAAGACCACCAATCGTCAGCGACGAAACAGTTTGTTAACCTACAGCCAGACCAGCTGATTATTGATAGCAGATTAAAGGTCTGTTCCCATAAAAATTTCCTTTTCGAAGTTTCATAACAGACCGTGCAGATAAATATTTCATATTTAAAAGTGCACTAAACTAAAAAAACAAAAACAATTTTGCTATTGTTATAGTTTATCTTCTTCCATAGCAGACTTTCGTAAAAGTTCGAACTCCTCAATACCAATTATAAAAGATCTTTTATGGTGAACATCTTTTATGATTCATAACAGAAAATTCATAGCAGAATAACAGATCTGGCAGAATAGGCCTACATAAGTAGCTATTTTACCTATTTTTACCTATACCTATATCGCAAGTAAAAATTAAAAATATCAATAGAATCGTTTAAGAGAGAATCAATTCGTCCTTAGTTCATTCTACTGTTTTATCATTTACACTTTTGTTGTTATACGTTCGACCAAAATCGACTAATGTTAACGCTGCACAGCACCGAAAGTCTAAATGCAGCCTTAAACCCATGTCAACGTCAAAAGTTTCACCATGTTTTCCGCTCTGTGCCAATTGTCGCTAGTGTATCAATTTTTGGCTCCTAGCAGTCCAGTGCCGAGATTTAGCTAATTCGAAAAAATCGAAGTCCGATGCCTCAGCAAATTCAATAAAATTGTGTATTTAGAATCCTAGATAGGATGTCCTAGTAAAAGCTGAACGTGACCACAGATACTTGAAAGCAACTTGCTTACAAGTTGTTTTAGTTTTTGTATAACCAAAGATACTCTATGTAAAGAGGGTGCTCGCTTCTGTCATTTAAGTGTTCGAAACTAAATTCGAAGTTACACATCTCACTTAAATAGCTAAATCGCTTTTGCGAATGAAGTGAGATGAGTCGGCGAGTGAGGCGAGTCATCTCACTCGACTCGCTGTAATAACTAAATCTCAGCACAGATATAATAGGTCCATGTTTATGCGCCACACTGCAAAACAACGCACGAGACAAATATAGTTCTACGCATATGAAATATGTACATTGTAGCGATAGCAACACACAACTCCACAACACAACACAGGTATGGTTCTGGCTTAACTACATAGACCTACAAAAATTAAAAAAAAGTGAGAAATAAATATCTTTGCTAAGGACATCTGCTTACAAAAAACAAAAAACCGTATATGATGGCTTAATTTATCTATCAGAACAATTTTTATGTTTTTTTGCAAGCGTGCTTCTTTAGAATAGATATATATTTCTCACTTATTTTGTACTTTTTGCAAAAAGTAGGTCTGTGTTATTAAGTCAACAAAAAACCTGTCGTCAGAGATTGTTACGCATTAGAGCTAATAATCTTTGTTCTATGACTATCGAAATATTTAGCTTATCATGGAAATCTCTATCAGCCGATTTTGGTTGATTACCGTTACATATGTAATTTTTCGTTGGTCTCATCAGGCACATCCTTTCACACATTTTGCACTAGCAACACTTGAAACGCCTCCCATTGACAATTCGAAGTAATGTTTTGGAGTTTTTTCCCTCCACATAAAACCTAGTATACATACTTCGTCGTGAAGTGAACAAACGCTAGTGGAGTAAGTCATTTTTTGACGTTGTCTACCGATACATGGACCGGCCTCAGATGACCATGAACGATTATGGACACAACCAATGTAGTTAGTTACAAGAATTCATGTCCATATGCAGTATGATATATCCATACAAATCACAAAGTTTGTTTGGACATTATTCATGTCCACTGACGGAGGTGGCATGTAAGCTAATGGCAGAATCTTCGAATTATCTAATATGAATGTTGCAGCACTGGACGATGTTTGGCGATCAATCTTTACTCTAAAAATGACATTTAGATGAACTGTGTATTTATTTCAAGATCAATTACCAGCAAGAAAATCACAGATATACTTTTTGCAAGTACTAGGTATCTCGTGATCGTTTTGGGCGAAATATATCAATTTTTGTAGTATACTATATAAGTGCTTTTGAAGTTCACATTTCATATACATATGTAATTATATTTTATGTTTGTCACTTAAATTAAAAGCATTGAAAAAAAACAAATAGAAATATCCAATATTATTAATATTTTATTTTAAAAACTACATTTACATACATTTACATAAACTTAAATATCTTATCTTAAATTTAAAAAAAAAAGATGTAAATAGAATACTAAAAAAAATTCAAACAGAACAAATAAATGGACCTATATTTTTTATTATTTATTTAAATAGAAAATTAACTTTAAACTAAAGAACTAGCTAATTAAAGTATTAAACTTTTGTTTCGGAAGGAATTTCGGAAGGGTCTTTTTTTATTTTGACATCAAGCTGTTCTTTCTCATGTGACTTCTATATTTTCATCTATACTGGGTTGAATGGGCATGTTTCATTGACAGCTTTAGACTAGGCGTACATAGGCAACGACCATTTGGAAGTTCAAAGTAAAATATAATTTCAGCAATATGAAGTTTTGACCTGACTGAGCTGTATGGCTTTAAATGTAAGTTATAAATTAAAATATGTACATAATGTATTTTACTTTATGCCACCAAATAATCATGAAACGAAAAATACATGTGCCAGTGCCG
Source organism: Melangyna quadrimaculata (assembly GCA_949320155.1). Taxonomy (NCBI): domain Eukaryota; kingdom Metazoa; phylum Arthropoda; class Insecta; order Diptera; family Syrphidae; genus Melangyna; species Melangyna quadrimaculata. The sequence goes on along the minus strand of OX439485.1, from coordinate 52,156,201 downwards.
GTCCTAATCTTTTAGGAAAGATTCGCTACGGATCTAATCTCGTAAAATAAGAACAATCAAAAACTTTCATCTAAGTTGTTTTTCTCTAAGAATATCGTTGAAGAGAAATTTTTCGCTTGTTTTCATTTTACTTGATTAGAGCCCAGCGTTTTTGCTTATAACGCAGTTGCGTTTTTGTTTTCGTGTCCTACCTCATCGGTCTATAGAACAATACCGTAGTGGATTTTCGTGGTTCTTCTACCACTATCCTTTATCACCTCTTGCACCGGAAACATATTTTCAGCACACGCTTGATAGACCTCATTTGGTGAATAACTTGTTCCTTTAAAAAAGAAAAATAATTATCATAAATGTGTTATTTATTAAAGATGCACAATTTACAAATTAAAAGTTATAAATTTGGTTAGTTCAGGAAAACGAGGTCTAACTGTCAAAATAGGTTAGCATGTACATGGGCAAGGAAATCCAAAATTCCGTGCATTTAGTTTCTGAATTTGTTGATCTTCTTTAGCCAGCTGTCTTACAAATTTATAAGACGTTTATTTCATTTTGTCTGAATTTTTAATTGAAAATTTGCATTTCAAAAATTCAGATGACAGTTTTTTGTATATAAGACGGTGTTCTATAACATATTTTGTATAAAATTTAATTCTCTACAAGTTTGTAGTACAACTTTTATTTCTAAGATAAAAAATGCGCGAGTTATAAGCTAGAATCAAAATGAACATTAAAAACAAAATGGTGGCCAAATGACTCCAGGTACAGTTGTGCAAAATGTGGTTTCAGACTCGTGAGCCAACACCCTATCGAATAGTGAAGTCAAACTTGACCTCGGATTTAGGTCCCAGCACGCCATATATTGAAATCTAACTCGACCGTACTATTTCAAATCTTTTTATAACACATGCAATTATCAAAAAGAACTTTTTTTCCAAGGTATTTTAGTGATCGCTATAATTGATGGGCCTTATATTATAGAAAAGTTCACCTACACTTTGTGTATACGGTTGTTTGTACAAACCTGCATTAAGTTAAAGCACATAGCAATCAAAGCCATTCCCAGTAACAAATACACAGCACAGAGAATGAAACTTGTTTCAACATTGGTTATATCATTGTTTGTTATCTGAAAGTAAGAAAATATAGTTTTTAGATGTTTATTTCAAAATCTGAAAATTATATAACTTCTTACCACTTTTTCGCCCGGAACTATATCTCCGAAACCAATACTGCTTAGTGATATAAAACAAAAATAACTTCCGTCTAGTAAGGTCCAGTTTTCCCATGTTCCAAACATGAATGCTCCAAACAGGATGTAGCTATAAGTAAAATTAAGCAAGCTTTTAATAAAATGTTTACTCCAATATGGTATATTCTTAATTCTTACCCAATCATAATAAAAATACAAACAGTTACCGGAACTGTTACCGTTGAGGTGTTAGTTTGAATTTCAGCTTCGATTTCGGAATCATCTTCTTCATAAAAATCATTTGTCTCAGATGAGGTTTGGTCAGTTGAATTACTAGATTTGGACTCCGAACCTTCTTCCATGCTATCGAGCTTTATAAAGACAAAAAATTCATTGTTTTACTTAAAAAATCATTTTATGAATCGTGATGTGCAAATAGGTACTTACATCTCTATCGATTGTCATGCGGCGGATTTTTCGACGTTCTCGTATTATTCGTCGTCGAGCAACACCAGGACAAATTCGGCAGAGACAAACTTTAGCGTAGATCCATTTGAAAGACTTGGCCAATATATCACCTATATTAGATAGATATAGCAGAAACAATGGCATTCCGATAATGGCATAGAGAATGGTAGTCAGTTTGCCCCAGTTGGATTTAGGACAAATATTGCCGTAACCTTAAAAGAAAGATTTAGAACTGTAAATTTCAGTATTCGAACTCGAAAACGCTAAGAAATTCGAACGATTACGACGATTGTTTGAATAATCATGTCGAGTACAGAATCCGCAAAACTCGATACCCAGTGATTCACAAAGCAGTCTTCTCTTTTCATTTCATGATACATTGAGTATATTTTTTGTGGATTCTGCAATCGATATGAATTATTCTTATAATTGCTCCTTCTACTTTGTCAAAAAAAAAATGATCGCATCATATTTTCACACTCATTAAATTTTGAAAAGAGTCAAGGACAAAGAGGCAGAATTCAGTTAAAATCGAAAGGATAAAAGTGCCTATGTGTTTTTTTTTGAAATTTCAAAAAATATCAGGCAATTGAAAACCGTTACAATTTGATTTAAACAATATACTTAAGTCTAATAGATAATAATCTGCACTTTCGCTTGAAGCTTAGTTTCAAGACACCCTGTATATGTATGTATGGGTATTTATTTGCTTGTATTTGTCAGTCTGTATCGATTTGATTTCAATTTTATACACATGTCTATTTTAGCGTGAAAATTAAAATGCACTACTTGGCTTATCCCAGAAACGTAAGTCGCTAAAAAAAAAACACAACATACAAAAAACAATTCTCCATCAAGGGAAACAAACAGCGTTGCCACAATTTTACAAATGTAACAAAAGTGTTACACTATTTTTAAATTTTATTTCGTTGTTACAATAGGGGTATTCATGCAAAACGCGGAAAACCCATAGAAAGCTTATAAACCATAGACTTTTATATCGGTAGAAATGAACTGTCAAAATTTGTATGGGAAAAATAATTTGCAAAACATAGAATTTTATCTCACAAATTTGAAGCGAGAAGCGTAGAAATTAAAACGAGCCGAAATCTTGTAACCAATATCTTGAAGCTCCAACTTGATCGCTAAATTTGGCATAATAAACACTGCAAGAAATGAGTTCATCAGTTAAAAACTAAAGTTATACAAGTATGGCGGTAACGCTGGTCCCTTGATTTATGTCGATTTGGATTCAATAATTTTAGATTGGGTGGTCAAACTTTAGATCAATCGAGATAAAAAGAACTCAAAACGTGATTTGATCTATACTTGCAATTGTGTGAGTGCCATTTTCTATTGATTTGGATAAAAATGTCACTTTAATTTGGTATGTGTGCAAGTGCGTGTGATAATCTGTGTAGATATTTGTCGAAATCTAGATTTGCAAAATTGATCTTAATCAAATCGAACACCAGAAAATTCAATTTTTTTTGTAGTTAAGAACGTGAAAAAGATCAAAAAAATCGAATTATTTTTGTTGAATCGAAATCGACATTAGATTTTTTTCTTTAATGAACTGTCAAAATTAGAAAGAGAAAAGACAGAGATAAATCTGCGAAAAGCCGAACTGGATTGCATGAACTTGCTTTTTTGTTACAAAATCTTTTCATTTTCAGCCAAACCTTACCGAGATAAACGGTAATAAAGGTTGAAACAGTATGAATTAGAATATTTTTCTGATGGTCGTTTAAAGCTATCCACTTAATAATTTTCCTGGTTGAAATGAACAGGACAACATTTTTTTCGTTCGCAATTCTGTCAGTGGAATAAGTGGAAATTGAAACTCAAATTATTGGAATGATGATTTGTTCCAGTTTGTTCGAAATAATCATCAGACAGGTGGTTCGGAAAATTTCATTATTACACACTTTTACTGTGTGACTAAGGCTGGTATTCACCGATCGCTCATAAACTGCTCTTAACTTTATGAGCTTCTTAACTTGGAAATTATTTGTGCTATTCACCAACCACTCATAAGTATTTTTCCATGTTCGAAAAAGAGAGCCAGTGTTTGAATAGGAGAGCAAATGCTCGAAAAACCAACCAAACATTCCCAATTGGAATCGATAGACAGCTGGCTAGGCAGACGCTAAAAGAATATCAATAAACTAAAAACATTTTTTACTTTTGTCTGTAAATAGGTATAATCTCTGAAAAAAAAGGTAGTAGTTTCTTTAAGAATTTAACATTACAATAATATGTAATTCTATTATTATATGAAAATAACTCTTTTGAATGCTTTAATTTTGACTTCTTTAAACAAAAAATAATAACAAAAGATGATTGTGAGCTGTGACATCATAGAAATACCCAGAAATCCCATGATGGCGAATTGGGTGTATCAAATGAGCATACTTTTGTCTGTTTATCTTGGGGAGAAGGGACGTTTTATTGCGAAAGTTTTCGGACAACCTTTCGAAGAGAGCGCTCGTAACTTAGGAGTGCTCGAGACCACTCATAACTTTTGCGAGCGCTCGTAAAAATTCACTAATATTGCTTGGTGAATAGGTTTATGAGGCTCTTAAGTTATGAGCGCTCGGTGAATACCAGCCTAAGTTTCTGCTTTCAGAAACTCTTCGTAAAAGTTTTTTGTTTCTTGAAGGCGAACGTACATAAGTTTTTCATCCGAATTTCTCTTTTATCACCCTCAGCAACACGAGCCAGTCCAGTACTGGCTTACAAGTTACAATACACTCAATTTATTTTACTAGCACATACAAACCTGAGCAAATTGCTCGTCAAACTGGCTTGCATTTTTCCAAGCCAGTTGTGAAGCCAGTAGAGAATCAAGTGGAAGCGATCTACAAAGATAGCTTTTGGGAAAATTTCTGGAATTAAATATTTTTTCTACAACACCATTTAAGGGGATGCGGGACCAAAAAAATTAAACATATGCAAAATTCAACTGTCAAATATGAAAAAGACGCTTTCGGGTGACATTAATTTGTAATATTCTGGTACCGATTTGTCAGGCCTAGACTATAAAATTAAATACAACGATTTTTAAAAAGTCCCGGTCTACATTGAACGATTTTTCCCGTTAAAAATCGGTCGAAACTGGAAGGATCATGTGGACTGTACTCAATCGTACACGATTACAACAACAATTTTTTGTCGGCACTGGAAAAATCGTTCAATGTAGACCGGGACAAAGATGATGTATTTAAACCGCTCTAAGAAATTTGATGTTTTTGAAATTAAAAGGTGATTTTACGGCTTTTTAGTGACATTTGGAAGGAAATATTAGGCGTGTTCAGGAAAGAGAGGTATCGCGAGGGCTTCAGCAATCTCAGTTGCCTGAACAGGATTCCTCAGCAAAAATCTCAGTTTGTGCTGGGATACACGAGCGCAAAAAAGAATTAATTCACGAAAGAGAAGGAATGATTTTTTGGAAGAAAGAAAGGGATGCCATTTTTACATCGTGTTCTTTCTTTCTAAAAATCATTCGTTCTCTTTCGTGAATTAATTCTTTTTTGCGCTCGTGTATCCAAGCACTATGGCTGTAAAAATACTGAGGAATAAATTTTTTGGATTTGTTTTTGCTTATACTACGTTTCCACCAGACACTTAACCGAGATTTAGCAAGATTATCACAAATCTCCTTGAAATCTACAAGATTTATCAAATCTACTTGGAAACATTTGTTTGTCAAATCAAACAAACTTTTTTTTTCGAAGAATAATTGTGGAACCGACCTTTTTTCGTTTATTGACAGATGGAAATGTAAAAAAAAACTATCTATCTCACTTCCACTTCATATCAAAAAAATGAAACATCATTTGAATGTTTTGCCATAATCCTCTTTTTGTGCAGTGGAAACACCAAACAAATCTCATTACCTTAATCTCGGTTAAGTGGTTGGTGGAAACGTAGTATTTGCTTTTGACGGAACAAAATCTCCGATATCTCTGTTTCGTTAACGTGCCTATTGATATGTGTATGCCAAAATTTAGTTTCTTACTTATCTATCAATGTATGAACTATTACGATTATGGATTAAAAAACCTCCATTGGACTGACTCTTCCGATTTTTCTTTGATTTCTCTGAAATTTGTCTCATTCTTACTGCATGGTTAGAAAGAGAGAGCAAAGTAGTAAAATAAGAAGGTGAAGAAATTTAAATATTAAAATATTGAAATTACTTCTGTTTAAAGTGGAGTGAATGAATATAATTCAATTAAATAGTACAAAAGACCTCAACTCCAGAAATAATTGTGTTTCGCCCACGTATAACAGTGGGCTCTTCAGTCAGTCTGTTATACCCTACTAAGACACAAAATTTTGTTCGATGTTTACCGACTCTAATAAAAATCACAGCAAGAAATGACTGTGAATTTTAATAAAATTTAAGAAAAATTCAGAAAAAGTTTCCTGAACGCGACTATCGTACAAGCGATCATGTCTCAGGCGATTTTTTTTCGAAGCTAACCTTATGAAAATAAATCAACAAACCGCTTGCAAAGAGAAACTTGTGAAAATAGGTTGGCTTCCAAAACAAAAATGAACCACAGTGTGTAAATGCGACTTTTTATTGTAAATGCGACCTTTTTGGCGACTTTTTAAAAAATCTCAGAGGTAACGCTGCCTGTGACATGCCAAACACAATTCTGCGTCCTCGCAAAGCTCACGTAACACATAATGGATTAAAATGTGTCAAATTATAACTGTAATTTATTAACTGCATAACTTAAAAACAAATATTTTGCGATTCTTTGAGATTTTGGAGATTTAAAAAATAAAAATTATTTTGTCCATTAGGCTTCTTTCCCTTGGGAATTTTGTCGTGTTGGGTTGCATTTTTTTGGGGATTTCGTCCGATGGAGGTAATTGTTTTTGGGGATTATGGGTGTTTCCCGCTTTTTTGTTGCCGTTTTCTCTTGTAAATTCGGAGGGGTCAGTCCAATGTAAAGCACGGTCTTTAAAATACCGACATTTTTGGTTTAGATAAAGGTCAAAAAACGTGATTTTGACGCGACAGAAAAGTCTTTCAAGGCAGCCGTGAGTGCATTAACAGTACTGTGCGTCTTGTTTATTTCACTTGGAAACGTCGCCGTCGTGTATTTATTGTATACAAAACTGGTGGAAATGGAAACAAATTTTGTCGAATTTATTGTATTTTATATACAAAATACTTTCAGAAATCGCTTTCACTTTCATAGTGCAGAGACCCGAAAAGTGCTTTCAAAAAATTTTCTTTCTTAAAAGTATAGTAAGTCTTTATTTGACATTTAAATCGTAGTTTTCAAAAATAATTAAAGGAAAAATTGGGTACGTTCAGGAGACTTAAGGGACTTCATATTCAGTCAACTTCATCCATTGAACGCTATTCTGCCTCAAAATAAATATGTAACTTTTTTTTTCGAAATGTCATGATATCAAGCTTATAACTTTTCTTCAATACTTTACCTATAGTTCGTTTAGAAAAAGAGAATTCTCGACATAGATATAAAATTCCTTCGAAATGTACAGAAAATTTCATTTTAAATTTAATTAACGCGACCGAACAAACAATTTATAAAAAGTTAAACTGATTTTTTATTTTAAAATTGACAATTTTGACAAGAACACACTTGATTTAAAATTAAGGCAGATATTTCTTGACTAACTTTCCAGTCGATTTCCAATAAAAGTTTCCTCCACTTGAAGTTATTTTTTTGAAAGCTGGCCAATCACGGACTTGAAAATTGCCTTGCTGGCAAGTCCCCTTAGTCATCTGAACTTACCCATTCACTAAACATTAAAATTCATACCAATAGTTGTAATGACAGTTAAGGAATAAAGGAATGCTCCCGAAAAACTCCATTGCTGTTTAATATCCACATCATCTAGTTCAGCCTTAATAATTGCATTTTGAAAATTAAATATCTTTTCATTCATTCTAAAAATTCAAAATAAAAAGAAAATAATTGTTTAGTATTTTTTTAATTTTTCAAAAACAAAATATATGTAACTTACTTTTTTTTGAATTCAGTCTCATTAAAAATATTCAATTCACAACAACTGATATTCCATAGTTGCTCTGCTATCACCGTCTTATTTCGTTCCCCCAAATTCGGCTTGCGTCCCACCTTATTCGCTTCTGAGGTTTCAATTGCTTGAAACATAAATGCTCCACCTATCGTATAGATTATCACCAAAAGAATAATTCCCACATTGCTAAACATAAAGGCAGTAAACGCTCTAAAATGATCTTTGAATCGTTCGAATGGTGGTTTTTCTCTTCGTTTAAATGATCGTTTACGATTCATTTTCTTGTTATGAGTTAGACAACAAAAAAAGACGTTCGTTTTTCGTTTTTGTGTTGTGAATTATTATTTGAGTCCTTTCAGGGTTTTCTTCGAGTTGGCCAAAGAAAAAAATCACTCTGCAGCCATATCTGAAGTAGTATTAGTTGATTTGCTTGCATACTTTTCGGGAACTTCCTTTTCTTTTTCAAATATTTAGCAATCTAGTTTTTTGCGGAGACGTGCCACTTGATTTGGGTTTTCTTTGTTTAATTTTCATCTGTAAAATACATAAACAAAAATAATACATTCATTATGAAAAGTCGATTAAATAAGCCTACAGAAATAAAGAAATAAACATTTTTGGATAACTTGGAATATCCCGCAGTGCTGACCTTGATTTATGACTTTTTCAAGCACCCCTCAAATAATGTAAGCGAAATCAGATTTCATGTTTGTTTTTGGATAATAGTCTAATTGGCATGTTCATAAATTTAAATATGGAACAAAAAAAAAGAATAAATTTTGCGTTTGTATGGGCAGCAAAATTTGTGAATATTTATTGTTTCAACTAAAATTAATAAACATTCGCATTTCAATAAATTATGTGCAAGAAGTAAGCAAAAAAATCAGGTATTTAAATGGGAAGCTGTTGAAAAACGTTTAAGAGGAAAGGAAACGTGCAACATACAATATTATATTGAAAACAGGTATACAATTGTGTATATAAATAGAAATATAAACCTCGATCGCAGAGGATGTAAAATGAATGAAAATTTAAATACAATTTAAAGTACACCATGGCGTATGTGGAATATTTTGTTTTTGTATTATTTTATTTTTGTTCAATGAATATTATTCTTGCCGGAAAATTAAAGTACCTACTTAAAGCTGCTGTAATTAATTGAACAAATGAAAGCATGTCGATTTGTAAATTAACATTGATGGAAATATCAATAGGAAATGACAATAGCTTTTATTTGACTTTGATGGTGAGTTGTGGGCGTCATAATTTGAGTTGAAATTGATCTCATTCCAAAAAAATAACAACTCGAGAATCCATGTCTGATATGATAGAAAGAATTAGGCAAAGTTATATAAAAAACAATTTAATGAAATGTGACAGTAGTATATGTCAAGCTTACACCATCTTGGCAGGGTATATTATGTTCGGGTGGAGTGCAATATAAGACCCGCGGAAATAACGCCCGTTGGTCTTTTTTTCCAAATCAAAAGAAAATAACCCCCGCGGACTTTTTTTCCTTTTTGAAATAGCAACAAAAGTTTTCGATTTTAATTCCTTTCCTATAAAATAAATGATACAGTACAGGTAAAATAGGACTTACCTACATGAGGAAAAAATTCTTTCATTTATGAAACTTGGTGGAACGTGGGATTTACCATAAGAATAAACAATCAAAAGATTTCTGCACTGTTGTTTGCATTTATTTTATAATTTTGAGTCTTCGTTGACTGGGCTATAAGTTATTTTAATGAAAAATTTCGTAAACATTTATTTTGTAACACAAAGTACTGGCAAAAAAAAAATACAATATAATTTTTTTTTTTAAACTTTTTGTTATTAAGTACTGTTTTTGTTTTTAAAATCCATTGCTCTTATAAATTTTAGTCAAACACTGAAAACTGGATCGTTATGGGACTTTTATTTCTCAAAATGTTAAAAAATAAAGAAACCAACTTTTTAGTAGAAACAAAAAAAAGTTGGTGTATTTATTTTTAATATCTTAAAAACTAAAAATTTTAGAACTATCCGGTTCTTAGTACTTCACTTAATATAAAACAAAAACTGTGCATTAAAATATCTTTATTTAAAAATAAAATAAAAGTAAAGGATTTCTGGCTTTACAAAAATGTATAACAGGACATTGTATGTACCGTTTTTCTATTTTAAGTCACTTTTTTTTAGAAAAACCCCCTCCCATACAATTTTTCTATTGTCTTTACCCAACACACACGCTCTAGCTTTTTGTCACATGTATATTTTCAAAATTTCGGGATGTTTTATTTTTCTCTCAGAAGTTCAAGTAGTTTCATTTACGTATCATCATACTATTTTTATTATAAAAGCTTCAATAAAAATGAGTCTGGGGTCGAAGATCAAAACTAGTAAAACGGAACTCATCTGCCTCCGGCCACATCAAACACAGACAAGAGCACGGAGAAGAATTGCTGCTAGTAGCTGAAATATCAACATCAGTTTGCCAGATGGAACCATCATCCATACAAAAGAAACCACCAAATACCTTGGAGTGCACTTCACCAACAAGATGAAATTCAACAAGCATGCGATGGCGATTCTAAAGCGTGCAAACTTTTCGTTTCATCTTCTTCATCCTCTACTGAGAAAACAGAATGGACTAAGCAAGAAGACGAAGCTTCTCATGTACAAGCAGCTGATCAGGCCGGTCCTAACCTACGCCTGCCCCATCTGGTTAACCATGTCTCCTTCAGCGATGAAGAAGATAAAACTATTCGAGAGAAAGATCTTGAGAATTTGCACAGGACTATATTGGAACCCCCTTACAAAGAAGTACTGGCCAAACAAAATGCTCTACGAGGCAGCAGGCGTGATCCCGATTGACCACCATATGATGCAACTCACCAGCAAAATCATAAAGAACTTAGAAGCACATCCAAACCCTGAAGTACAACAGATGCTACAGGAGGAAATTCAGCCCAGCCAGCGATATCTGAACCCCAGAGCTATCATTGATGACAGATTCCAGGACGTGTTTCACAATGAAGGAAGACCATTCTATGAACGAGTCGATAGTGGACACGACAGGGGATGACACCATAACCTTTTCTTAAATATTTTAAATTATTTTAAGGGACAATTGTTTTGTAATAAAAAAAAAATCATGTATTACATTAAGAAGCCAAAAATATGTATTTTATACTTATATAAAAAATCATTTTAAGTAGACATTTAAAATAAGTTGGGCCCCTTCTGAGCCAACATTTAAAACATTAGTTAATAATAAGCTTAGTTGTAAGTCAATTGTATATTAAACAAAATTATATTAAATAAAAATAAAACAAAATCTTAAATCTAAAAAAAAAAAAAGTCTGGGGTCGACCCACACTTGTAACTTCCCATTGGTGCACTTAAAGACCATATACATATTTACCATTTACCACCACAAAGGTGGGTGGTAGAGTATATATTACATAATTATATATTATATAGTGTAATAACTTTGGGTTTTTGGATAATCAGTATATAGGTAGGTATAGATATAGAGATTCAGGGCAAACTGTGACATTACCTTCATTTTATACTTTTTTTCCTAACTCTTCTCGGTATAGAGGTATTAATTATTTAAGCCAATTATTTCAAAACAGACTATTGGCTAAAAAAAATACCAAAAATCAGGGGAATGTACTTAAAAAAAAACATGGTTTCAAAGAATTTAAAAGTGTCGTAATGAAAAATTTCGATTTTGAAGGAGATTTTGACGTTAATAATTTTTCGAATTACAGCATTTTTGAAAAGTTTTTTCTTGCAACATTTTTATTTTTAGCTCTTTAATGGGTGGTTTTAAAAATCTCAAAATTACACAACATTTAGGTGGTATAGGTATATATTTTTTGTAGAATTTTAAAACCGATATCATTGTTTTTTTTTTTCAAAATATTTGAGTTTAAAAAAAATTGTTTTGAATTTTTAATAGTTTTTTGAATTATTTTAAAAAAATTATCAGTAGTTGACTACGTTATTATATGTAAAAAAAAAATAGACTGGGTTCGGAATCAATTTTTGTTCTTCAAATATTTGAGACAAAAATTTTTTTAACAACTGTTTTTCTTAGTTAAAAAAAAAGTGTCTGTTGAATTTTTTTTTAATATTTTCCAATTTGGTATTGTGTAATTATGTGTAAATTAAAATTAGTCTGAAGTGAATATCTTGTTCCGTTCTCGAGATATTCCAGATAAATAATATTTTACAGCTCCTTTTTAAATTGCTGTAGTAGAAAAACGGTTTATTGAATTTGTTAGAAAACCTTTTCAGCACGTTATGCCAATATTATCTGTAAAATAAAATTTATCCGAGGTCGAATCTTTATTCATTCTCGAGATATGGTGGACGAAAAAAGTACCCCGAAGGTACGTACATACACACATATACAGACATCTTGCTTAAAGCGACGAATTCTGATTCTAGAGACCTCAAAACGTGAAGATATGTCAAAATTTTCAATTCGACAAATCGCACCAATTACAATAACGTCCAATGGGAAGTTAAAATTATTAGTTTAAAATAAAGTACTGCCAACAAAATGAATACAAAACAAAAATTCAAATTTAATCATGGCTGACTACTAAACTTTATTTTGTTTTTTTGCTCTAATAAAACTATATGATTGATGCATCTTTTTCGAAAGCAAAAAGTTCAAATTTTATTTATTTCCACTTGCAGCTTGTTAACATATTTTTGGCAATAGAATCCAAAAAATACATATTACAAATAATTGTGTAATTTATACTAAACTCATATTTACATATGTACGTTTTAAGTGAAAATTTTAATTATTGTTATTTTTCCTTGAATTGTTTTGGCACTGTTTCATTTCACATAGATTGGCTCACAATCACATACTGATAATATTGACTTAAATCTAATAAACGTCCACAGCGCTAATTATTTAATTTTAATTTTTCTGAGTCAATGAAATAGTGGAACGACCTTAACCATGTCTTCTTTTATTTATTTTTTAAATAAAAAGACAAATTTTTCATAATAAATATTATCGGCGTGGTGGTGGCTACACCCTCACCCCTAAATTAGTCAGGCTTTCTTGTTGTTTTCTACCTTGGAAGCGCACCGACAGACATCTGTAACCAAAATTCGCCCGAGCACAAAGCATAGACTGTCTGATATTTTAGATTTATATTCGTCTATGGTTTTGTTTTCTAGAATTGTATTTGATTTATTATTTCATATTTTTTTCGTGCCCCAACAACAACAGTTAGTTTTAATTTCTTTTAAAAATCCATATATCATTCAGTGCGATTCCAACGAAAATTTTTTTTTGATTCCGTCATTTTGTTTGTGTATTTTATTGCTATAAGCTATAAGGCAAACGAACTACTTGTCGTTAAAATCATTTTCCCACGCAGCGATTTAAGACTTCCGCAAGGCAGAACTTATTTCATTTTAAATTTGTATTTTTTTAAAAATATAATTGTGTTTATTAATAAGTGCGTCATAAAACCACATAAATATTTGTAATAAAGACATACAATTTTGAACAATTTTCCATCTATAGCATCCAGCCATCAGCAGCGGGCGTGCGTATGAATTTAAATAAATTATGATCATGCAGATAGGCGTGGATCTGACAAAAACCCACACAAAGTAGCAGGCCATACTTTTTTTTATCTTATTTAAGGAAAAATAATTTATTATCTTAAAAAATGTATTTCATCTCAATTCTTAAAGTTAAATCAAAAGGCATGGTAGTGCCTTGCCAGGTTCTGGCTAATTTCAGTAGGAATAAAGTCAAAAACTTACAACTCGGAGTATCTGCTAAGCTTGTTAAGCACTGACGCCTGTCCAAGTTTTTCATAAGCTTTGTTAGTTCCTGAGATATAAGACTGCACAAATCGTAACTGACTGACTGACTCACTCACTCACTAACAGATCATTAAAATTTTGGAGCACTTACCAAACCGTGGAATCTTGTAATTTGACACAACTGTAGGTCTTGTTGTGTGCAATAATAGGATGTATCGTTTTAGTATGGACAAAATTATTTTTGGTCAAATCAAGGCACCTATTATGAATCGCGGTGCCGTGAAATAAAGTAGAAGGAAATAAGGTCGAATCGACTTTATTTTCATTTAGATTGGAAATAATGTCGAATTCAACTTTTTTTCATGGTCGACTTTATTTCCATAGCAAAATAGTAATAAGGTCGAAAAAAGGGAAGTTATGTCGAAAGTTAAAAAATGGCAGAAAAGCAAAAAAATTCAATCGAAATACATAGGTAATAAAGTCGAACTTATATTCAACATCTAGAAATTTGAAAAAATTACCTCGCTTGGCCAGCTTCGTAGGGTAGAACGTATGCTGTTGAATCCTTCTAAAGAGCTAGTAGTCCTGTGTAAGGTTTTATAGCACGATATTTTCTCAGGTCAGATTAAGGGTTTATGGAATTACTAAACATTTTTCTCTTTAAGTGCCTTGCCGCGCCGTCGCCGTCGATCGAATAACTTAGTAATAACGGCCTGCGCGCGCGCGGGCCATGTCTCTCGCGTCGCCTGCGCTGTCCGTGCCCCCACGTCAACCGCACCGTGCCGCCCGGGCCTACCATTTCTTATTACATTATTCTGAAAACCTTACTATATTAAGTTATTCTATATAGATAGATTCAACAGCATACTTTCTACGAAGCTGGCTAAGCGAGGTAATTTTTCAAATTTCTAGATGTACTGTTAGATCAGGACTTCGGCAAAACGAATAATTTTTTTTTTTAAATAAAATCGAATTTTGTTTTAAATTTAATTGTGAATGAGTTTTATATTTGGAAATAAAGTCGACGATGAAAATGATCCTATTGAAGTGATCGACATTATTTCTATTATTTTATTTTGTTTTTGGAAATAAAGTCGAACATGAAAAAAAGTTGAATTCGACATTATTTCCAATCTAAATTGAAATAAAGTCGATTCGACCTTATTTCCTTCTACTTTATTTCACGGCACAATGAATCGCGAGTCGCAAGAAATCTTTTGGCATTACCGTTTATAGCTCACATAACTATATTCAGCTAAAATGTCGAAAATGTGTTGAATTGAAATGTTGCTCTATTCGAACGCCGCAGATTGATTTTCTTAAAACCCCGCCATAAGTGATTTTAAAAACGTTCGACCTGAGTCGAACGTTCGACTCCCGAGTTCGTCCTTCGGCCAGTCTGTCCGTCATTCCCTCTGTCTTTCCGTCCGTCCCACTGATGGATCGAGAACGTCTCAAGGGACGGGTGCAGGAATTTTTCCAACAACCAAACTTTCTCTGTCGATGGGGCAGTCCACTAGCATTTTCCAAGCGGCGGTAAATGCCATAGGAAAATGTGCCGAACGTAAGCTTGAAAGAAACTACCGTAACCAAAACATTGCTATTTTGTCGGATAGCCAAGCCGCATTCAAGGCATTAAACTCCTATGCCATAAGTTCAAAACTGGTATGGGAGTGCTTGGATAGGTTAAACGACCTTGGCAAAAGTAATAATGTTACACTTCATTGGGTACGTGGGCACGTAGGTGTCCAGGGTAATGAAGAGCCAGACTCCTTGGCAAAAATAGTAGCAACGACACCCTTAACGGGTCCTGAGCCCTATTGTGGTATAGGAGAAAATGTGATTAAAAATAAAATCAAAACAGAAGAGGAGGCCAAAAGATCCAAATTATGGACAGAACTCCCCTACCTGAGGCAATCGAAACTACTTCTTGGGAGCTACAACCAAGAACGCTTTGCATCCTGTATATGCTTAAGCAGGAATACCCTCAGAATAAAAACCGGTTTCCTTACTGGTCACTGCAAACTAAAAATACACCTAAGCATTCTTGGGCTGGTGAGTAGTGCTTGTTATACTTGTGTAAACGTGTGAAATCACCAAATTAAAAGACACATTTGACTTATTGGAGTGTTTCAGGTTAATTTCTACGCTTTCCGCTTCAAATTTGTGAGATACAATTCTCTGTTTTGCAGAATATTTTGTCTATACAAATTTTGACAGTTCATTTTTACTGAGATACAATTTTATAGTTTGTAATATTTCTATGGGTTTTACGCGTTTGCATATGAATACCCCCATTAACTTATTTTTGTTTTAACTTTTTGATGAAGTAAAAATTTCGCAAAAAGAAAAATTTCGCAAATCCACAACAACAGAACAAGTTTCACACATGGCAAATAAATAATTCGCTGGGTCAAACAAGGCCAGTGGTCTAGCGGTGCAAAGAAAATACACGAAGTCAAATATTGGTAAATTTTTTCAAAGAACGGCAAGTGCCATTCCTATGAAGCCGCGACGTGCATCTGCGAATTGCGAATTGTCGCAGAATTTGACATTTCATTCATATGAGTGGTCGCAGAGAGCTGCGAACTGTCATACAAAATTGAAGTTTCAAATAATTAAAACAAATTATTGTCTGATTTTAGAAAGCAATAAACAAAGATATTTAATTATTTGCAAACAATTTTACCCTTTTTTCTGCGGAGTCACTCATTTTTTTTTTAGCAACCAAACCAAACAACACGAGTAACCCAGACATTTTATTTTTGTGGTAAAACTCGAGCGAATTATATGTTCGCAGCTATGTGGAATGCGTCTTATTGTATTAATTTGTGGACTGTGAATTTTCATATGACAGTTCGGAGGTCGCATAGACAATATTAAAATGTGTTTTTTTTTGTAAGTTTAACTAATTTCTATTTTTCTATTTAAATTTTTAAACATGATCATTTATTCCATTTGTTAAACAACTAAAATAAGAATAAGTTGATACCTATTTGCTTCAGAAAAAGCATTAAAAGAATTATTCGCAGACGCAGTTCGTAGCTCATATTAATGGCACTTTACTCATTTTACATTTGTTTATGTTAAGTAACTTTCACGTGATCTGCGAATGCGAATAAATCTTTTTAAGCAATTTCAAGAGGTAAAATCAACTTATTTTTGTTTTAACTTTATGACGGAGTGAATTAATGATCTTATTAACAAAATTAAAAAAGAAACCACTGAGAAAAATTTGTTTAAATAAAATAAAATTACATTTTAATATTTTCTACGCGACCAACAACAATCTTCTGCGAACTTGTAAATTCGCAATCCACAACAACAGGACGCCTTCGACAAACTTGCGATTAAATAATTCGATCGAATTTAACCTCAATTACCGATTTACTTAGGTATTTATGTTGGATGATCATTCGCAGCCTTGCGTCGGCGACCACTCATGTGGATGAAATGTCAAAATTTGCACCCAATAGTAATTTTCAGTTCGCAATTCGTATATGGGCAAGGTACTTTACATCAGAATTTGTAGCTCTCGGTTACCACTCATGTCAATGAAGCGTCTAAATTCGGGACCATTCGCAGCTCGTGTTATAGGCACTTTATACCATACACACTACAAAGAATGTATTTTTTACGAGCGTCTATCAAAATCAAATGCTTTGCAGGGCGAATGTTTTTCATTGTGCGTTGTTTTCGCAGCTTGAGGGCAAACCGAAATGAAGCTGGCGTTTGGATAACATAATATGTACCGTACCTAGAGTGTTTTTTTTTTTATCAAAATCACTCTTGTTGCAGTTTTCTTTGTCATTCGTGACAAATAAAAATAACGAAATGTCAAATTGGGCATTAGAACGTATTCGCAGTGGAACGTATTCGAAGTGTAACGTATTCGCAATCTACATATCGCATAGATTTGTCACGTTACACGTGACTTTCTATTTATTTACATGTGCCGCATTAACAATATAATTTTGATCACCACCGCCCCACTTCCTCGCCGGTTTACAATGGGAATTAATTCGATTGCATTATCACATATTTTGCTGTAGGAACCATCAGATACCATTTTCAACTTACATTGACTTCAGAACAATGTAATACTTTGTATATTTGAAACAATGCAATTTCAAGAAACATTATTTGTAAATTAATGTTTGTAGTTATTTTCTATCAAGAATTCCAAACATGTCTGTTTGAACTTCACAAAGAATTTCTATTCTGTAAATTAAAAAATCTCTAACCAAATTCTTCAAAGAGCTCTTATTTTAAACAACACATTGGCAAAAAGCCATTTTAATTTCAGATAATGTGTGCAAAAAAAATGTCTAAAACAATTTTCAGGTATATTTCGAAAATTCATAATAAAAATAAAACAAATTAATTTCTAGACAAAATCTAGACATTAATGGTTTTAAAAATCTTTAACAATTATTTAAAAATATCAATTTATATTTCTTTAAATTAATTAACTTGAAATCGTTAATTTTATTTATTTAAAAAAGTATTCATTTCTAAATAGTTAAGTATGTTAGCCTTTTTTGTTTATTTATTGATTGCAAATACTTATGTATGAGCTAACTTCAAGTGGCGCCATAATTATTATTCAACCAAGTTTTTTCTTGGCATTGAGCTATAAGACAAATCTTATACATAAAGACGTGGAAATGATTTTATCAAAGCAAAACAAAAAAAAAAAAATACAAACAGATGCTCGATGAAAAGTGAAATGAGTCAATTTAAATGCGTCAGTGTAGACAGAAGTTCAACCAGAGATAAAGATATCAATCAAGTTATTTTAGCTAATTCCACTTGTTAATCGGTAGCCAATTTTTAACATGCCGATTTGTTTTGTGTATAATCATTTTTTTTTTTTTATTTTTCTAAGAAAAAAAAAAAAAATAAATTTAAAACGTTTCGTTTTTTAACAAACCACAATTTAAATAGGAACTAAACAAGCCGGACAATATTTTTTGTATACGAGCCCAAACGCAAAATAGTTGGACTACCTATGATAAAAAACAAAAATCTGCTGGTTCTTAAATTCCATGGGCAATAAACTCAATATTTTGGTATTTTTCTTTAGATAGATTTATTTTAGATAAAAATAAGTAACAAAAACAAAATACTTCAATTAAATAACGATATAGAGCAGTCTTAAAAAAAAAATAACGATTGATACATTTTTTTAAACGCAAAATAGTTGGCCTTCGCGTCTTAATTTTTATTTTAGCATGGTGTTACGTCCGTCGGCGTCGCCTCTGGTTTAGTAACTGCTTCTATGCGTCGTGGCATTGTGTCAACTAATTTTTCACATTCTTCGGTACCAAAAGATTCCCAAATATTTATGAGTTTAGCTTTAAGGCCTTGAAGAGTCTGACATGGTTCTTTTCGGAGGTTTTGCTTCAGTTTATGCCAGACAGTTTCAATTGGCGAAAGGTCAGGTAAAGGAATTGCTTCAGCAGATAACCACGCCATTGTAGACCTTGCTGTATGGCAGGAAGCACCATCCTGTTGGAAAATGAAATCTCCATCACTAGTTTGAAGTCGTGGTATTGATGTGAGTAGCTCATTTTCCAGAATATCCCGGTACTTGGTAGCATTGACAGTTCCATTTACAAAATGTGAATTGCCCAAACCTCGCCCAGACATGCAATAGATATGCTGGAAACTTGACTGTTTTTTTAAGGCAATCTTTGTGAAAGGCCTATTTGGAGTTTCTTATGACACGTTTTCGTTCGTCGCCCACGCAAACTTCAAACCTCGACTCATCACTCCAAATAACGGACCACCATTGACTTAAAGTCGAGTTCTTACGTTGCTTGGCCCACTCTATGCGCCTTTTCTTTTGTTTAGGTGTTAGAAGGGGTTTTTCTTTGGCCTATGTTTTTACGAATTAAAATAGCTCTAATTTAAATGAATGTAAAACAAACCTTATAAAATTTATATCCATTTTTTTTCATTGTCCGCTTACAAGTGTCGACTGAAACACTTTTTGGATTTTTTCTCTCCATTGAACAGTTATTGCAGCGGCAGTATGACGTCGATTTTTCTTTATTATTTTTTTTAAGACTCGGCAATCTATAGGTTTCGTAATTGGTGGGCGTCCCGTTGTTTTACCAACCTCCACATTTCAACTATTTTTGAAATTGTGATAATGTTTCGAATTGATGAGCGAGGCTTACTTAAAACAAGAGATCAATAAACAACAAAACAAGTGCATGTCATTTTTTTAATAACGGTTAACTGAACATCTATTTAAATCGTCATAGGCCAACTTATTTGCATCCCATAGAGAGTAGTCCAACTATTTTGCTCTTGTCTTTGTTTAAGAGAATGCAACCTGAAGCCATGTGTGTTTTCTCAAATTAAGTTCTGTTTGGTCTTATTTACTCAATAAATGTAATTTATTACATTGACAAAAAAAAAATTTAATCAACAACTGCTTGGGACAGAAAATGAAGGTATATAAAGAGGATTAATGTGTTAATTGACGAGTAGGCCAACTATTTTGCGTTTGGGTCGTACATATACAATAAGTTTGATGAAATTTTAAGATTGGCAAATTGTATGGATAATAAAGGCACACATATACCGCATACTGGTGTTGCCTTGCGCCTCTACAAGCAATTTTTATTTCTATATTTATTTTAGCAATTTTTGCAGACATTTTTATTACTGAGTTCAGTGGGAAATTATTGAACGAAACTTAATTTGCAATCAGACTGCCGATGCTGAGCAAACAACACCTATTGTGTACACATTTAAAATTGAATAAAAATATACAAAATTACCGGCCTGGAATTCCAACTTAAAACTTCAATCTACATGTAAAGGTGAATAGAACTGACATTAGACGTCAAATTCATCGAGGTGCAGAAATTGTCCTTAACCGATTTTTGATATGGCTGGTGCAGATTCGATAGAAGAAGCAGTGTTGCCGATTCAAAAAAAGTTTATCATGATTTTTATCATGAGATCCCAAAAAAATCATGAGATTGCATTAGGCCCTTAGAATAATCACTGCAAACTTATGACTGACAATCATTTTTGAATTTTTTTAAAATTTTTATTAAAAAAAATCGAAAGAAATTCCCTTTAATTTTATTGAGCTTTAAAAATCACATTTAATTATAGTAGTGGTTTTTGAGAGAGTGACTAGCAACTCAGCAAAATGTTTACACGAAAAACAATAACAAAACAAATTATAGAGAATTTTGTTTGTGTTTCCCTTCTAAAACTTTTACTGAGTTGCTATTCACTCTTAAAAAACACGGCTTATATTTAAGAAGAAAATGAATAAATAAATTACATTATTTATATTATATAAAAATATGTTAATTGTTTAAACATGTTTTTGGTTATACACTTTACTGAAATATTTATCGAATGTGACTTTGAAGATGAAACAACTTTGATTTTTCGTGAGGTAATTTGAATGAATAAGTCCAATGATTGAATCCACTTCAAGTCTGTTTCTGATTTTCGTTTTAAGTAAGGTAGCTTTTGAAAATATTCTTTCAGTTTTGGCTGTGGTAGTGAAAATACTTCAAAAACAAATTTAGTAAGGAGGGGGATATACCAAGCTGTCATCGGTCAGTTTTATTTGGCCAACATATTGCCAGAATCCTTCGATTTCGTTTAGTTGGTCACTTGCTTAAATATTTGAATTAACAAGCAATCTCCACTCATTATCTATCTCCTGATAACAATCTTCAACCACTTAATTTGAAAAATGTTATATGCTATGTTTGTTTTGAAATTAAGTTTGTCAAAAAATGATTGGTTTCCTTGTTCTTTTTTTTTAAGGAAAATTTAAAAAAATCATGAGATTTTCAATGAAATCATGTTTTCATTAGACGGGGGTAAAAAATCATGAGAATCGTGGAGATTCGGCAACACTGAGAAGAAGTAACTTCGTCGCGGTAAGAGCTTGTCAGTCTGCTACAGTTGGGTGGATTTAATCTTGGCAAATGGACTACCAACTTCTGGCTTTTCCTTTTTAGCATTGCAGAATATCAAATCGCATTATTACCCAAAGATTTTAAAGAGCGCAGCTCGATAAAGCTCTAAGAATCGCAGTGGTCACCGCTCAAGGATTCGTTTTCTTATAGGTAAGGTCAATTTGAGTGACTATTTTTTCCTTTACTCAGTGTCGCATTTTGTATGAATCTTTTAGAATATTCGATCCTATAGGATTTAGCATATTGCGTGTTGAATGTTGCCTAATGCATGTTCGATATTTCATCCGTCAGTCCAACAGTCCCTCCATCTCTCCGTCCATTTTTCCGTCTATCGTTCCGTCCGTACATCCATCCAACTATTCATAACTCTATTCATTCATTCATTCGTTCTAATCCGTCCGTCCGCCCATCCCTCTGTCCGTCCATCCATCCACCCGTCCGTCCGTCGAGCCGTACGACCGTCCATCTGTCTGTTCATCTATCCGTCCGTTCGTCCAAGCAAACGTATGCCTGCACGTTAACGTATGCGTGCACGCAAATGTATGCGTGCACGTAAACGTTTACGTGCACTCAGAAAGACTCAAGAAATATGGAAGATAAAATATCAAACAATTTTAACTTAAACCAAGCTTAACTCACAAGATTTGGTGAGCTAACTCGGGTTTAACTTAACACTCATACATTCAAAAAAGAAAAATATCAATGTACAAAATCATGCTGTTTGGTTTATTATTTTAAGTGATGGGGATTACCCCAAGGTAAAAGTCCCCAGCCCAGGGTCGACAGCTTAAGACAGGAATGGGGGTAGTGGCTAAATAATTTTTTTTTCATAGATGGCAGCGGCAGGTCTTTCTTCTCTCCTTAGGCTGGGGGGTTAATTTTCTAATAAAAAAATATTACAAAAGAAGGTCAATTTTGTGAAGAATTTAGGTTCATAAATATTATAAATCCCATTTGTTCGTTCAATCTCGTGCAGTCATTTAGCTTGAGCTAAGTAAACAATTTTTTTTTTAATTTTTGTATACATATAGTTTTATTTCGGTCTTAAAAAAATCTCAAAAATTCAAAACTATTTCATGATATACCAAGGACAGTGTTTTTGATATTTAAATAAAAATCTATAATGACTTTTACGACTCAAGATATTTTTTAATCCATTATCAAATTTAGTTTGGCCTTTGATCCACATTATGCTTACAGTAGGTTAATATAAACCAACAAAATTGGTACCTCTACCTATTTATATGTACTATACGTTAATTTCTATATATATATATACATTTGCACGTACGTACATTATATACATAATGTATTTGTATAGAAGCACATTTTCGAAAATACCCAATCACACATCGGACTTAAGATGTTGGAAACATGTTTATCTTTTCGTGTAAATGTTTGCTTAGTTCATAAATCATCATTTATTAGGTGTACCAAGAAACCGCAGGTGAATATAAAAGATTGGCCTCTGCCTCTGGTGTTGTTTATTTTTGGGAGGTGATCCGTAGAAGCGCCACATTATATACACACACAAAAACACACACCATATATATTACTTCGAAATTTTATTATTTATTTAAAATGGAAATTAAATTGACGAAGACATTCATGGGTTTGGTTTGTTGATTTAATTTTTGTCAATCAAAAAAATAACATCACGGATTGTACAGTGAAAATTACTGGAGACAAAAATGCTCCTAACAATAAATTTCAAAATGGATTTATGTCAATTTCTGTTCCATAAATTTAACAGGTGGAAAGATCTAATATTTGAAAAAGAAAAAAAATTGATATTGTATTGGCAGGTGCCAAAGTTTACATAAAACATTAATTAGCTAGTTCACATTTCTGTGATCTAGAAAAGAAAATTTGTCTCTGTCAAAAATTGAGGCAGTAAATCCAAAATTGTTATTTGACAGCGATACCGAAAATATTTTTATTTTTTTTTTTATTTTATTTATTTATTTAATTTCTTACACATAAGAATAAATCTAATAAAATTGAGAAGCTAAAAAATATGGATAATGAATAACAATATTATATATTTATTGATCTCAGCAGGTTCAGCAATCGATCTTATGGCAATTTCGATTCAACGATCAAAAAAATCAAAACAAATTTTGAAATTTTGAATTTTTTTATCTTTTTCAGATTTCACTTTCTATGAAAACGGGGATATTCGATCCGATTCGTTTGTTGAATCCTCTCATGTAAATGGAGTACCTAAACAGCAGGCATAAAAATAGAAAATCGCAAAATGTATCCCTTTCAATTGTTCCACTCCCCCCTTATATTAAGTTTGTTTTCGTATTGTTGGTAGTAAAAAAAGTTTCATAGAAAAAAATGCTAAGCCGCATTCACACAAGGAACCTAAGTTGAAAGAAACTACCTAAATTAAAGGCGAAAAGGTTGTGAGGGGAGATTTTATTACTTCCCCTTACGCCCATCTCGCCTACAAACTAAAAATTGCTGGCAACTCAGTTTCCTTGTGTGAAAGCGGTCTTATTTTTTTTAAATCAAAATAATATTGCAACACAAGTATACAAGTATGTACCCCCTTTAAGGTTGAGGGGCAAGTTTCTAAAAAAAAGGGTTTGAAACAGAAAAAAACAATGGCTCAAAATTTGAGTCGATTAAATTCGATGTTAAATCATTTTTCGTATGATATTAGGTATTAGGTTTTAGAATTGTATTTTGCTAATCTTAAATGAGTTTATTATCGTAATATCTCCTAACATATCTTTCTAAATTTAAAATCACCAAATGGATGTCTTATCTTTTTGGCATCGTACTAGATCCATATGACACTTTGACGTTTATAAATGTCAAAATGAGGTATTTTTGTGATTTTTTTGCACGAGTTGTCACTTTTTTGGACGTCAGTTTACGAAGGAAATTGGTTCCGTATGACACTTGTTAAAAAGTATTTAAAATTTAGAAAAATTTAGTAAACTGTTTTAAAATTAGATTAAAAGTTAAGTTGTATCATTCTGCTACCTAACATTAGCCTGTTTAAAATTTTGCGCTAATAGTAGCACATACAATATCATGTTTTAGTTTGTTTTATAATCCAACAATCTATTTTTTAAGATTCATTTTATATCAAGTTTTTGTAATGAATAAATTAAATTAAAATTAAATTGGGTGGCGCAATGGCTCGTTTTCCTAATGAACAGCTTTTTAATATAAAATTTCTTTC
Source organism: Melangyna quadrimaculata (assembly GCA_949320155.1). Classification (NCBI taxonomy): domain Eukaryota; kingdom Metazoa; phylum Arthropoda; class Insecta; order Diptera; family Syrphidae; genus Melangyna; species Melangyna quadrimaculata. The sequence goes on along the minus strand of OX439485.1, from coordinate 52,131,558 downwards.
TTCTTAATGTTGTGCTGGAAAATTAATTTTTCGAATACTATGTTAATGAGAAAAACTTAATTCTGTTTAGAAAATTAGAGAAAAGATTCTTGGTCTTAAGAAAAATTAAAGCACGCATTCTATGTCATGTGTTATTTTGTAATATGTTTTTTCTATTTTAGAGTCGTTTTATTTTTAACTTGTCCCTACCTCCTAAACGGGAGAAAACAGACACCTCTTCTTGTCCATTTTGTTTTTATTTTCATGTGATTTACACATGAAAATAAAAACAAAACACTCTCTAGTGCTTTCGTGCATTTTCTGCCAAAAAGGAAATTTAATATAGTTTATTGGTATTTTAGCTTTTATGATCATTGAGTTGGATCCAATTAATTAAAAAAAACTTATTTATATTTTACCCTAAAATTCGCCTGGTTTCTTTCCAGCTTCCTGACGGCTTTAAAGTGTCAAAAATGATTGGCATTTTGAAGTGCATTTTTATTGTGTAGGGCCGCGATATCACTGCCAGACCGATATGGTAGTAGTTTGCACATTGCACTGATACAAATGACATGCCCACAAAATTTGGAGCAGTATAAAACACTTTGAGTAAATTTTCACCAGCTCTCGGACTAGGACCTTATACGTTAAAATAAATTAACATTAAGAACAACAAAATAATTTAAAATGAAAATAAATTAACACTAATTGGACAACAAAAATTAAATAATATAGTATCACTTTATATCGCAGTCACAGATCAGTTAATGACTTTATATTCACTACAGAAATATTAATGGTATATGTAGGTACATAGGTATCTCTGGTAGAACCATTTTTTTGGTTTTAGAATTTCTCGAAAACGGTCTGTTGATTTTTTTTATGGGGATGCACCTAAAAACTTGAAAATTAAAAAAAAAAATCAACATTTATATTTGAAAGCTAGATATGTTGTCAATGACAGGGTCTATTTTTTGAAACTTGGTAAAAAGTGTAGTTTTTGTTAACACGGGCCCTTAAATATCTATTTTTATTTCCGATAAACGTAGTATAGGGCAAGTTTAGGATTCGTGCAAAACAAAAATTTGAGATAATAATTTTCCCTAACATTACGATGATAAAGAACGCGAAAAAAGTGGGTCTCGCAATTCTGTCTGTCCGCCCGTCTGTCTGTCTGAACCTTGACCTGCAGCCTAAACGACTTAAGCGATTTTCTTCAATCTTTGGACTTAAGGTTCTTATAGGATTCCCTAGAGGGAAAATTGATTTTTCTTTTAGCTTAAAAAATAACGGTACCTGCCATACAACCAATATACAACATACATACATAAATTGATTTATTTCAAAAACGGCTCTTACGATTTTGGAAAAAAAAAATTACGAGCTACTTTAATTACTACGGTTTATATTTTGGTAGAAAAAAAAAATTTATGACAGTTATTAACGGTACCTGTCATAGAACCGATTTTTTGGTTTTCAAATTTCTCATCGATTTGAACTAAATTTTGTATGTATGAGGTCCCCTGAAATTTTAACAATTTTGCATATACAATTTTTCAAAAAAATAATTTTTGGATTTTTAAAAAAAATATTGATTTTTTTTTTTTTTTGAAAATTCAATATCTTGAAAACGGGTAAATAATTTTTTTTTTAATTTTGACAAAAATTGTATTTCATTTAATACTAAAAGTTGGCATCCCAAATTTAATTTTTTTAATTTTTTTAAAATTTTATATATAAAAAATTATTTAAAAAAATCCACTCTAACGATTTTTGAAATTTTTTTTTCATCAATTCAAATTTATCAAACAAATCAGATGGCATACTTTGTTTTGAGTTCTATCTGTTTAAGCTATTAAAAATCAAATTCATAGTAATTTTTAGTAATAATTTATATTTTATAATTGTTTTTAAAACTTTTTTAATGATATAATGTTATAGAACCACTACATATGCACATTGTCAATTTAAAGCTACGTTCAACATGTTAGGTAGTAGCCCATAGCGTAATGGTTAGTGCATTCGACTGTCACGCTGGAGGTCTGGGTTCGCTTCCCAGCCTCGTCCACGTAAAAACTAAAGTTTTTTTTTCAGGGCTACTGCCTCTTTCGACGAATTGACAAATCCTCCAAGAGTATCACTTGTCACGAATAAGTGCTTCTCGTCTAGCCTTTCGGATTCGGCATAAAATTGTAGTTCCCTTCCATTCCTGTCGACAGGCGCACACAGGAATGGTTGCGACTTGCGAGTTGTTAGTCACTAGGCCCTGGTTCTTCATGAGCCGTTGTGCCACCCAATTTATTTTTATTTTTTCAACATGTTAGCTACGAGAGCAAGTTTGAGCGATCCAGTCGTGCCCATTTTTTCTTTATGAATACGGGTGTCATTGTTTGCGAAGTTTTGTGTTTAAGCTAAAATGTCAAAAGGCAACATTTTAGTCAATTCATAACGATGTTAGAGCATTTTTAGTATGCTACTAGGTTAAAAAGAAATGATTTTACTAATTTCAATCTCTTAACCTTTTATTCAATTTAAAATCACCAAATGGATATTTTATCTTTTTAGCGTCGTACTATGCGGGTCGTCCACTAGGCGATCAACGGACAAATTTCATGTTCAATACATTCAACTCTAATGTACGATGTCCTCAAATCTATTCGACCAACGAGTTTAATCCGATTGGATACCGTTGCTCAACGAGTTGTTCAACAAGTAAACGGCTAGTGTACGAGCCACAGATAAGCAATACCTAGATGGGAATCTACGGCTGTCAATTCGGTTTGCCTACAAGCTCAAACGTCAAATGGCCGTGGTGTACATCGGATTTTTGCACTAGTGTACGTGCAGATGACCGTGGTGAAAATCGGATTTTTGCACTAGTGTACGTGAAAAAAAAATCCGAGTTTCACCTCGGTTCGTGAACAAAATGGCGGATAATTTAAGAGTCCAAGGGTTTGTTTAAATGTGCTAGGTTCTTGTATGCCGATTTCCTTTCGACGATTGCAGATTAATTTTTTTTGTTGTAAGGAAGTCGCAAAAAAAATCGTGTAGCCGGTGTAAATTTTCTATATGAAAGATTTGATTTTTGATCTTTTTTTCTAAACAAATCAAATTTTTCTATCACAGATTTGATATTTTTGTTGAAATGAAAGTTACATTTAGGTTTAACTACATATACCTACCTACTTTTGCAAAAAAGTACAAAAGTGAGAATTTAAAATGTTCGCTAAAGAAACCTTCTTACAAAAAAACATACAAAAATTGTTTTGACAGAAAACGTAGTATAATTTCTTATTGGCTGTAGAGCTACTAGCGATGTTGTATTTGTAATGCCTGTAAAATCGAACTGTACTATGGATGGCTTTTGTGATAAAACACGCCTATTGTGTTTTTTCCTCAATCAGAATTGACTTTATTTCAGTTTTTGCAATTAAGAACAGATGAGATTCACACCATTGTGGGTGCTTTCTTTTTCCCAATACAAATTAATTCTGGCAGATGAAGGTTTTGTTGGTATTCCAAATGTTTCGCATCGGCTTAGGAGACCATTTTTGTTGCAACACAATTTAAATTGTGTAAAGGATCTTTCAAATCAACGTTAAAGGCTCTTCCAAACCAATGCGAAACATTCGTTGCGGCGAAGAAACATTCCCATGTCAAAATTTATTTACATGGTGATAAATGAGAGTGCCCACACCAACGCGGCGGAGAAACATATGAATTTATTTTGACTGACGAATGTTTCTTCGCCGCAACGAATGTTTCGCATTGGTTTGGGTGAGCCTTAAATCGGAGCAAAACACTCACGACAACAAAACATTCACTTTTTAAAATTAAGTTACATGAAAATAATTGAGAGTAGGTACCCACAATGAAAGCGGTGCGATTTTCCATATGAACCCGATGACTGACAAAAATGTTGTCCACGCATCGGTTTGGGGGACCTTAAGTTAATTTCTAAAAATTTACGTCGGAATTTGACCATGATGCAATCCAACCCCTTACGTATAAATTAAAATAATTTCATATATTAAGTGTGTCTGTACCCTAAAACTAAGAATATAGTAGCTGTCAAATTTGCCATGGTGAATTTAATTTTTGTTGATTTCTCGAACCTTATTATTGGTTGGCGAGATTTTTTTTTATAATTATTGTGCTGTAGAGCTGAAAAAAATTGAAATTATGTTTTTAAATTTCATAAACATAATTAGGTCTTTTGCCCTTTGCTATACTCTGCTCAAACAGGGTCCTTTCGGAGGCGACAGAGTTCTACAAAAAGTTCTCATCGCGCATCGTCTGCCCAAGTAGCTTTTTGGCGAATTGGAAGAAAGAAACATGAAAGCACCAAAAGATTTTTCATTGAAATTCAAGGACTCGTTCAAGTTCCGCTTGCCATGCGGGCATTGTGCTTGGTGAAACAATTATTTTTTTGTTAATTTATTTTTTAATGAAAATCACAAACACCGGAATAAAAATCTTCGCACAGCACATTTATGAAAAAAAAAAATGAACTGTCAAACAAATCAAATTCACCGCGTTAAATTGTTGTTGCAGTTCACATCTATTCATCGACACGAAATGAAATTACAAAAACAACAATGTTAACAAATGGGTTTTGGGGGGTGATACGAACGAAAGATTCCTATCTAGGTATTGCTTATCTGTGGTACGAGCTTGTATTGCCCGTTGAAGATGTTTGATCAACGCGTTGAGCAACATTTTCGATATAATGTGTTGCACATTATTTCTTCAACTCGTTGATCAACTTTCTTTAATTTTGTCTCCTGTTGGTTGCGGTAGACACAAAGAAATTTGTTGCATGCGACGGAATTTGTGTGTTTGCGTGAGTTGAACTATTGTGTTGACATCAACTTGGTGCATTTTGTCTTTTCTTCCTTTGTCCCGGTCTACATTGAACGATTTTTCCAGTGCCGATCTTTAGTTCGTAGGTGAAGGGAGTGAAAAGTGAGGGGTAGGGATCAAATCGTTTGTACCACAAAACTCGAACGATTTTTTCAGTCTGTTTATGTTCTCTTTCGCCCTCTTTCCAGTTTTTTGTGTGTGTTCGGTGTCAGTGTGCCATTGGGTTGATGGTGTGAGTGAATATCAATGCAAAATGAAGAGCACAGAAAAAATCGTTCTGTGTGTACATTTCACACGATTTCTGGAAAAATCTTCGTGGAAATATCGGGCAATGTAGATCGGGACTTTGTAGTTCATTTTATAATATTATTAATGTATAATAATAATAATATTTATAGATATCAATTAATATTATTAATCAATATTATAAATATGGCGGCCATTTTTCTTTTATAAAAGAGGAAATCATGCTGTATGCAGAACAAATTTCAAAATCTGTACAAAATAAAAATCTGTACCGAAGTCGAGTCAAAATTATTTCATCAATACCTGAGTAGCTACAGGCGTTTCTCAACGAATGATTCTTGGTTAAGTGTACGAAGGTTTCAACTCGTCCATCAACTTGTTGAGCAACCATATCAAAAATGCAGTTGACCTACTTGATAAACTTTTTTTTCTGTCAAAATCGAATAAGTTTATCAACTAGTGTACGAGGTTATTCAACATTTGAGTAAGTTTGCAAACTATGTGTATGGAGCTATTCAACAATTGAATATGTTGATCAATTAAGGGCCAATTTGTTCAATAGTCAGATAAGCAGTCAGTTAGTATTTAATCCTCAGATAGAGCAAAAATCAATTTTTCAATGGGGAGATATAACTTATTCCTAGGAATAGGAATAGTTAATTTATCTGCTCATTGAGAATTCAGATAAAGTTATTCATAGGAATAAATATTTTCAAAGTCAGACATTACTGTTTGCCAATATTGCTTTTAAATAAACGTTAAATAAAATTAAAACTACATTTGAAATGTTCGATATACAAAAACAAAAATATCAAAAACATATACAAACATAAATGAAAGTGACATTCAAATTATAATCACCCCTTTTACGGTTGTCGTGTCACTAAAACGACAGTAAAACGACAAGGCTCTAGAGGCAACAGTTGGCGTTTAAATAAACCCAAATCTTCGACATTCTCTCCAATCTCCAACCATCTCATCATTTAATAAAATATCAATTGGCGCCTCCAGGGACGTGTCATTTTACTGTCGTTTAAATGACACGACAACCGTAATAGGGGTGAATATTCTGTAGATTATTTTATCTCAATTGAAAAATTCAATTTTGCTTTCCGATTGTTAAAGAGTCAAATAACTTTATTCTTCCAGTAAATAACTGACTCTTTAACTGACTATTAAAAAATCGGCTCTAAGTGTACGGAGTTATCCAACAACTGAACGAGCTGATCAACTAGGTGTAGGTAAGAGGTTATTCAACATTTGACTATGTTTACGGGGCTCCCAACACGTTTTTTTTTCAATTTCATTTCTGGCTTCGTTGCTCAACGTGGAAAACTTGAGTTACTGCACTAGTGAAAGAGATTCTTAGTTCATTCAACGTTGGAGTTGAATGAAAAGTTGAACGAAGTTGGTTGAGCTTCTCTCGCACTAAGTGGACGACCGACATAAATCCATATGACACTTTGACATTTATAAATGTCAAAATGAAGTATGTTTATGAATTTTTTTACAGAAGTTGTCAATTTTGTTGACGTGTTCAGCTGGAGCTTACGAAGGAAATTGATTTCGTATTATACTAGTTAAAAGGTAATTTAGAATAATTTAGTAAACTGTTTTAAAATTAGAACAAATTTCAAGAAGTATCATACTTAAACCGTAATATTAGGCTAAACGTTGGACCAAAGTTTTTAGGTTAGGTTACTCAGTATGAGTATTTGTAAACAGCATTTTTCAATTACAAATAACAAAATCATTATATTTTCACTTGCATTCTACCTAATTCTTTCAACAATCTAAACAAATAAGATTACATCTTTTCCAAATTTCAATTTTGTTTGTAGAAAGTGTGAACTGACGCTGAAACTGACATGTGACACTTATCTCATGCTCAATATTATGATGATTTTAGAAACTCTTCGGAATTCTCCACTAGTTAATTTTTTCACATAATGTATACAATACTTCGAACGTCGAAAACGAGGAATAAAATGACAACAAGGTAAGCTAGACTGACTGCATCACTGTCTGGATCTTTCACGCTAAGTGTACAAAAATAAACACAATTACCTGACCGCAATCACCCAGTTAATGTCCACCATTTTAAATTCAACGTCGTCGTCGCGAGTAGCGAACTCGCTACTGCCGGTCTTGATTTTTATTTTATTTTGAATATCTCCTTGCCGCATATGCACCATTAGCGTATTACCTCGTCGTTGCGTTGTTCGTTGATGTGCTCATCAATGATGTTTGCAGAACATTGAATACATTTAATTTGTTTTGTATTTATAAAATATTTTGTTTATTGACAGAAGATGCACGAAATAACACAAACAATTTAAACTAAGACTTAGGTAATCTTTCACAAAATATATTTTCGAAAATTAAAATAAAAACGCACATACATATGTACAGTATTGTGTTTTTCAACACTTCGGAAGTATTATCATTTCAATAAGGGCCGTTGAAAACAATTTTAAAAGAACACCATGTAATAAGTTAGAAAGAGTAAATTTATGATGTGTTTTTGAAACTAAGAAATATTTACAAAAAAAAAAAAAAAACGAATCGCAAAAACTCATTGAACTGATTTTTTTTTTTCGAAGACCGCAGAAGTGGACTTTTCTAACCGACCTGCTTGAGAGGAACACTGACCACAGACTGGAAGCTAGAAATTGAATCTTTTTGTAGTTGATTTAGATCGTTAAGTTTTGTATACGAGATGACGAATCTATAACTCTAGACAAGAGAAGCATACTTAAATGATAAATGAGTGATCGTCATAAACTTCCAATACGCCTGCCCAGATGATCTTTTCAGTTTTTGTGTCGAAGGAGAAAAGTCATTCGGCTAGTCGCTGGCACACTCTTGATTTTATTACCGGCAAGAATCAATCGTGCGTTCATAAAATTTTACTGAAAATATGTAGTTAGGTACGTCACTGTGACTGCGTAAAATAGAATACCTAACCTATACCTAGTATAAAATTACGAAATGTATTTTTAGTATAAACTTAAAACAAAAAACAAAAAAAAATAAGAATTTTCATATGGATGAAAAAAATTGTTTTCAATCTTTTACATTTTTTTGTTAACTTTGTTGTTTGATACATTTTCAAATATTGAATGTTACAGCAATTGTCAAACATAAAAAAAAACTGTCAAAGTTCAATGGCCAAACACCCACATTTTTTCGAATTCCCCTCAATCTTGTTAAATTTTCTAATCAAAATCAGACAGCTGAGCTAATGAGTAGTGATATTGGTGTTCATAAACTTGGCAGTCAACTAAATATCACAATAAAAACAAATCAAAAAAACAAACACTCCAGATCATCTAAATAAGATGGCATTTTTATGAATGTATATGTAGGAATTTAATTACAGTTTTTACTTGCGGTATATTAGCCCAGTCAAATTCGACAATAAATTCGCAAAGCTGTTGTTGTTGGGGCATGTTAGAGTAGTCTGTAGCTAAGTTTGCAACTTCAAAAAACCTGTGCTCGCTGCAGGAAAAATGCAAAAGTAAAAAAAAAAAACGATAAAATAACCCCATTTTTTCCGACATTTTCCTTTATAACTTTTAAAATATGCAACTTAGGAAAAACCATCCACTATAAGCTTGTTTGTTATAAAATTTTTTATAAGACCACATTAGTTTTAAATTAATGCATGTTTTATTTGTGTTGCTATCTAACCATGAAGTTAAAAAAAAATCTGAAAAACCAAGTAATTTTAAAGCATTCAAATAATAGGTCAAAAATAGTCCAATTCTGCTTAAAATTTGGAATCAAATAATCTAGAGTATTACAAGACGAAATTCAAAAGTTCGATGATGTTAACTAAGTGCAACACGCAATTTTTGCATCATTGCTGTGGTCAAACTGTAGAACACTTAAGTTGGCACTGATATTTGTACACGTACTTGGAACCCTTAGCTATCATAAAATATACAATACTATTTATATCTTTTTTAAGCAACTTTGGTAGTGAATTTAAAAGTTTCGAAAATGTTCACGAAATTACATATTTACATACCAAGTGAACAATATTAGTAACTTTTAAAATCGCTACCAATTTCGCCTGGAAAAAGATATAAATATCATAACTATATTTTGTCATAGTTAAGGGTTCCAAGTACGTGAACAAAAATCAGTGCCAACTTAAGTGTCCTACTTTGACCACAGCAATGATGCAAACATTGCGTGTTGCATCTTAAGTTTGCGAAAATAGTACTTCTAGCAACGCTTTGTAGTACCACGATGTACCATTCATCTTGGTACTTTCAACAACCAAGTTTATCATATCATAATAGGATATTGCTTTCGACTTCATTATCCTTCCTTCCATGTGTGAAGACTGTTCAGAAATTATTCTTCATCTTTGGAAAAATTGTTAAAACCATCTTGTTGAGGAAAAGGAGCAATTTCTGAACCGTCATCATAACAGGGAAGAAGGCATCATGATTCAAGAGCAATATCCTATTATGATAATGATAAACTTGGTTGTTGAAAGTACCAAGATGAACGGTTTCCAGTCATCGTGGTACTGGTACTACAAAGCGTTGCTAGAAGTACTTTTTCCGCAAACCAAAGATCTTTTTAGGCAAACTTCACGGATTTTCATACAAACAGCGCCCCTTTTCATGCAGCTGCAGTGTTAAAATCATTAAATATCATCATTAATTTGGCCTTGAGTGCAAATTCACTTGACTATTTGGAATCACTGTATAACTATCTTAAAGATCGAATTTTTGAATTTATTTTAAAAGCTGCCAGAAGCCTACATTACAAGCATACAAATAAGACCAAGAAAATTTAAAAAAAAAACATTAAAACCATCGTTTTTCGTCATTTTTGTATATGCTTCTAAACTTATGAACGATAAAATTACTTAAAAAAAGTGAATCGGCTAACATTTATTCTCTTATCTGCCGTTAACTTTTTTCTCGGAGCTCAAACATAAGTTGGTCTATGGTACATTTAACAGTCTCTCCTGTGTCATACCAAATTTTGATCTGTTTCGCATACAAAAGGAGATATTTCAGATTAACTTTTAACAAATGCCTGCTTCTAACCTTATGACGAGCAGTGTATGTAGCTGCATTTTTCTAACAGTAGGTTTCACTAAAATAAAAAAATTAAAGTAATCTTTTCAGTGTTATGCTTTATTGGATTCTTAAAAATTTACATGTGTCCTGTGCCCCTAGGATTCGACCTTGGGTATGCATGTAGTGCATACATGTATACACACAAACAGAATTGCGATACTTTTTTCGTCTTCCCTTCATTGTAAGTTTGACCATAACACGAGTTCCATTTTGTCTTATGCTCGGTCCCCACTTGTCATTGAAAGACGCAAATTGGCACACTTTGATAGCACAGGGTGACTTTTACCAACACAAAAAGCGAAGAAAGTAGTAGTATATAAGTATAACTCACCCTGTCTTGTCAAACTGTGTCTTTCAATTACAAGTGGAAACCTAGCATTATGCCGGATTTACACGACTGGCAAAGTTGCCAATATTTCTGCCAAAAAAATGGTAAAATAATGGCAGAAATAATTTGTTTATGACATGCATTTACACGAGTTCAAATAATGGCAGATTTCAAAATACTGGCAACATGCCATAAAAGAATGAGCAAGTTCATTCTTATCTAGAATGGCATAATTTCGGAAAATGGCGTCAGTAAAGTGTTTACACATAGTCATATTAATGGCAGCATTTTATGCCAAATTATCTCTGCCATTTTATTTTGGCAAAAATATTGCCAGTATTTAGAGCGTTTACACGATGAAAATAAAAATGGCTATAATTTGACAGATATAATGGCATTTTGCCATTCGTGTAAATGCAGCATTACGTATCCATAACATGCCATATAGTATACCTATGTAAATATGTGTATATTATCGCAAGTAAAACCTTTAAAAACATTTTTGTTTCCTTAATTTTTTGGTTACTAGTGTTCCTACGAGTATTCATCAGTTGATTCGGAGTGTAAGAATTAATTATATTATAAAAATATTTATGTATGCATATATTTGTGGTTAAATATATTAGAAAAATGTCATCATTAGTTTTATTTTCCACTTTGGTGTATTATAAATATTATTGTTGAAATTATAAAATTATGTTTCTTTTATATGAGACAAATCAGAAAGGCCACGATAAACAGATACCTATAAGGTAGGTATGCTCATTGCGTTTTGACAGATGTGGTGTCATCTGGTTCGAATATAAAGCTGGCTTTAGACTTTCGGTGTTATCATCGGTGTACGTTGTTCGTTGTTGTTCGTTCGCGGAACAACGAAAATGTAAATGAGAAAACCGAACAACGAACTAAGAACAAATGAAGAACGTGCAAATTCAAATCAGGTCAGAAATTTCGGTGTTCGTTGTTACCCTTACAACTTTTGTTTAAATGCTAAAAATGTTTAAATGAACATTGTTTTGGAGTGTCGTGCAACTTGTAGGGACATTTTCGAAGTTTTTTTAATTACTGAATGGCACAAGAAGCCTAGTTATATAAATAAACAATTTTGTAAATAGAGTTTAACTTTCTAATGTAAATGCTTTCTTCGTTGTTCGTTGTTGAGAGAAGAACGAACAAGGAACAACGGACAACGAATGAAGAACGAAAGTCTAACGCCAGCTTAAGGTAGAAGAAAAGAATACCATTTCATTGGATTATTTTTATAATTTTTCTATTTTTACAGTTAATTTCATCTACAAATAATTTGTTTAAATGGTTAATTCTAAAATATAGTATACACTTAAGAAATAGTCTTTTTGCATTTTGTCTAGATGCACAGCTTCAGCATTTTTTAAATAGTTTTCCACGAACTTCCTTTTGTCCTATAAAGATGTTCCTTATTGTTTTTTAATAAAAATGTTTTCTTATCCCATATTAATAAACAGAGCTAGCGGCGAGTTGTCATTGACTCGTGATGGACTAGGAGTTAAATTTCTGCCACTTACTACCTAGCTAAACCAACAAGGAAGTTGGTTTAGCGAAGGGTTAAACAAGATAAGTAAGTATACGTTTTTATTCACCAATTGTCTCTTAATACATGCTCACACGATAGCTCGAAAGCTACAGGTGAGTTAAGCGCTGTTTTTATTAATATGCCTATAAAAGTCTAACATTTTCAAAGAATGTATCACTTGGTTTTTAAGTCCACCTTCCAACTTTTCATCCACCAACTTAAGCTGCAGGATGAACAAGGGTCATGGTAGTGATTCTTTCTTTAAAGCTCTATAAAAGTATATCCTTAACTATAGGCGTTTTTCTTTTTTTGTTCAGAGCAGAGCCTGAACTGTCAAACAAAAAATTGTGTTTCTTTTTTACCTCTGAACGTTCAGAGCTTCAAATTTGTGTTTCTTTTTTAGTTCTGAACGTGTTCTGAGCTTGTTCAGAGCGCGCTCTATGAGCTCAGAATAAAATAACTGAGCAGACCGAGTTGAATGCTGAACACAAGCATTTGATAGGTGAAATTGCAAAAAAAGTGACAGTTTAGTGTTCAGGTGTGTTTCAAAAATAATTCTGAGCGCTCAGAACCAGAACATGCTTTGTTCAGAGGATGTTCAGAGCATGCTCGATATGCTCGGACTCTGTTCAGAACTCTTTTCTGAGCTAAAAAAGAAAAACGCCTTATAAAGTCACTCTCAACTAAATGTCCTGAGCAAACACGACTGTTTTAAAGTATAATCGTTTTTATTCCCACAAGCACTAATCCACAATTTGCACATTTTAGCGTCTTTCAAGAAATAGTGATATGTATTTTAAATTTTCTTCAGTTTTTTTTTCTGTCCGGTGTATTATTACACCCCAAAAGAGCACACACAACCATTTTCAAATTTTCAAATTTACTTTTTCAACCGAAAAACAAATAAAATAACAAAAACCAGTTGAAACTTTCCCATTAACAACCTCGCTTGCCAAACTCGCAGATAATGATGACGTCACAACATAAGCAAGATGGCGAATTCGGTGCATCTGATGAGCATACCTTATTTCTGTTTATCGTGAGAAAGGCACAAATTATCTACATAATACAAGAGTGCGACCGAATTCAAACAAATAAACTGTTTTAAAGTTTTCTGTTATTTTTTTTTTGAAAAATGTATGTATGTTTTATATCGGTGTTGTTTGATGTTATTTTCGTTTATTAGCTACATTCTTCTATTCTATAGGTTGCATTTTTTGTAAAAAAAAATCAATTCTTTTTCAAAGTATTGTTTTTAAAAAATGCTGTTTATTGCTAGCGCTTTCCGTTTTATTCATCAGAAAGAAAACCCATGAACATTGAAATACCTTTTTTTTTGAAAGCTTGTCTTTTTTTCCAAAAGGAACATTTAAGAATTTTGTTTTGCATTGTAAGGCCCGTATGACACTACATTTTTTCTTCATTTTGAATGCATTAAAAATGAAACTAGAGTAGTTCAAACAATTTATAATTGAAAATACCGATATGAGTGAGCGCGTACACAATAACCACATTAATGTAAAAAAGTCACACAAAAAATCTTTTCATAAAAAATACTTATTTCTTTTTTCCTCTTTGCTGACAATAAGTCATGATTAAATGAATTAAAAATGAAGAAAAAATGTAGTATCATACGGGCTTAACAAACTCAGTGATACATTTTGCAGAATTGTTATCGAGGGTAATGCAAAAATCGCACCATTGAGGTAAACAAACAAATGGAATCAAAAAAGTATGTACATGTACATATGTACCTAGGTACTAATAAATAATAGTTTTAGTTTGTATTATAAATAAGATAAATCGATCTTCTTTTAGTCCAGTCGAACCGTTATTTTATCCTGTGCGAGTGCGCGAAAAATTACAAAACAACATAACTTTTTTTGGAAAAATATTAAAAAAAATTTACTTTCCGACATTTGTTTTAAAGGAATATCTCGGTTCCAGTGTAGGTAAGGAAGTCAAATTAATTTGTTATAATATTTACTATAATCCTAAAGAGAACAAATACATACATAAAAAAGCATGAAAGGTTAAAGTTAGTTTGTTCCTTCTTACACACTTTTTCTTTTTTTACCTCATTATTAAAGTTGTGTAGCGTTTTTAGAGAAACCAATTTTTTGTCACATTTGTATATAATGTGGTCCTTTTATGAGATCAATTTTTACGGATTTGCTTAAAATTTGGTATAAGCATTTTTATGTGATTCTCTAGAGGAAAAATTGAAATTTTGTTTCTTAGCTTATCTAGAACGGGTAACTGCCATACAACGATATCGGTCTTATCAAGTTTTCTCGAAAACCGCTTTAACAATTTTGATTGAACTTCGTACATGTTATGAAAAAAAAGTTATGGTTTTTTTTATGAAAAGTGCTTAGGTATATTCCCGTATACCTTAGGTGACCACCTGTACCAAAATGACCGGTACTGTACCGAAAATTAGCGCTGTGTACCGTGTACCAAAGAAAAGCCTAGGTACACACAAATATACCGAAATCAAATTCGTGTACCGAAATTTAAAAATAAATTGAGATAAAATCTTAAATAGTGCAAGCACATCCTTTAATATTTCTTTCCTAGTGTTTGCAATTTAATTCATCAACATCCTGAACACAACTTTAGTGTTTGAGATTACATTATTCTTGTTTATGATTTGTTTTGTTTTTAACTGTATTCCCAACATTATCGTTTCGAATTACGGTGTTTGCGACTAGTTTTAGTCGATTGTTAAAAAAAAAAATTGAACTGAATCCATAAAATTCGAAGAGAGTGTAGAATAAATCTGTTGAATGGAAATTTAAAAGTAAAAGACAATTTTATCAAGAAAACTTTTTCAACAAAATATGTTACTGTGGAAAAAATTCAATCATGGGAAGAAAACAGCGTTGCTAGTTGCTATTGATGTGTGGATTTTTTTAAACATTTTTAAAAACAAAAATTCCTTACAATCATTTTCTTAAAAATCGTGGAGTACATTCCCTGTTTGGCATCGATTTCAGCCAAAATAGAGAGTGTTCTCTTGGATAAACGAAATAAGGTCTACCGACCAATAACAGCCGGTTTAGCATTTCAACTTTGTAAGATCCTTTACATTAGGTACAACATAACCATGTCATGTCTTCTGTTCCTCGAGTTCTTGTTGGGTCAGCCAAAAATGTTTGAGAAATATTGTCGAATGGTAAATATACATTAAAAAAGAACGATAATTCAAATATTTATTTTAATTTATATTTATTAAATGTTCATGTAATATTAAGGCCCAGTTTCTCAGTGGCCAGTTTAACCAGAATGAATTGAGTTACTGAGCTGTTAACTCTGGAAATAGATTTGTCTATACAGTTACGTCAAGAAGCAGTTTTTAAATGAAAGGTGAATGCAGAAAGTCTTAATAAACAAAGAAGATAAAATAACAATAGCATTTGTTTAGTTAATCCAGAGTTTACTAACCGAATTTGATGAGTTAACTCGGGTTCAACTTGAGCCCCGCACTGAAAAACTGGCCCTTAGTAATTTAAACAAAGACAAAAAAAAATCTTTTGTACCGAAATCGACGTTGGGAAAGGTGGTAACCCTACGTATACCTCTTCATTGGCTTGATTGATTTTGTCATTATTTTGCAATTCGGTAATTTTAATTTTGTTTAAAAATATTGAATTAAATAGCATTCGAGAGCAAGTTCTTGCATTTTGGCCAGTCAAGTCAACATTTTTTGGTGATCTTTCGTGCTTAATTCGTCGAAAAGTAGTTTATAGAAATTTATTAAACTATTAACAGAGGGAGGGTAAACTCAAGCTTCCCCCCTGCGTTTGCGCCTGTCATTGAGAACGAATATGTAAGTGCACCACACATGTATGATATACACAATTGTGTAGTTTTTAAGACATTTTCGGCTTCTAACAGCGTCGAACAACTTCTTCTATTATATAGATGTAACGAGTTTGGAATGTACCACATCACCACAACGTTAAAAATTTATTTTTGCAGCCATTTTTCAAATTTCTATGGGTTGATAAATGTTTCTAACGAAACATCGTAAGACATTGCAGTTTACGTTGCTGAATGGAGAACTAACAGGCATTTTCATGAATGTATACATTTTTTCAAATCGTGGCAATTTGTTTTCCCACCACCAACAAAAAAAGAGCGCGTGTAACTCAGTACTCGTGGCAGAAGTGAAACTACTTTGGCTATCTAAAAATCTCGATATGTATAGGGATATTAAGGTTATATGCGTAAGACGCAGCTATGGGTTCTATATCAAAATGATCGATGTGCTCGGGTTGTAAACTTGAAAATTAAATAATTATGGTGAAAATTTAAAGTAAAAAAGGTGTAAATTTAAAAGATATAAATCAGTTTATTTGAGTAGGTTTCCGACTATTTCCAAAAATTCCTGCACTCCAAAATCTCTGCAAAATCAAAAATTTGTATATGACAACTTTAATTTGGTCATATTTATTTTGCAACCATGTATAATTCAAATTTTTGGCGGACTCTCCTGATTTAATTACATTTTTTGAAATTAGCCTATTTTGAGATAAAATGTTTAAAATAATTTATATCTCCATACCAGTAGGAGATAGATAAAAATCTTAGACTAGTAAAATTCTTAGAATTTGATTATCTATCCACCAAAAAAAAAAACTCTAGCATTCTTATTAACGAAATTAGAAAAAAGACATAAAAGGACATTTTCCCTTTTATCTGCTACAATAATATAGATAGATTATCAACAAATCCAAACTTATTGCACTATTAAATATATTAGCCTATCAATACAAATTTTTACTTTTACCGTACCTCCCACCACTTAGCTAATCAACGATCTCAGCGTTGCACATGTGGCGTTACATTCTTTCGTTTCACAAAAATTCAACCTTGAAATTTTACTCTCAACGCGCCCAAAGATGTTTCACTTCAAAAAATCCTTCAGCTATCCAACTGCAAAGTGTACAACTTATTTCATTAAACTGTTTTATTTTCTTTTAACATTATATTTTATTATTAAAGATCATTAGTACAAAAGTAAGTATCTAGTCAAACATTAGTTAGTTATTATTCTATCTAATAAAAAAGTGCAACAATAAGCTGTTAATTAGAAAAAATACTTTCCCTTAACTAACATTGTTAAAAAATAGGAAAATAAAGAATAAAATAAGTTAAAAAACAACCAATTACTTAGCATATAGTACATTTTTCGCCGCAGAAAAATTAATTTATTTAACTGTTAAATTCTTGTCATTTGTTTTAAAAACTAAATTATATTCCAAAATATATATTGCATACATATTCCAAGTTGTTAATTATTTAAACTTGATATATTTTAAACATACAATTGCTCTTAAGCTCATGACATACTTGCGTATAGACCCGCGCACTAAGTTCATATTAGATTATGAATTTTTACCAATTTGTCTCATATATCTCAAATGCTACGATATCGTTAGTTCAGATTTGCCTGACTTATGATATTTTGCTCAGAGTGTAAGAACAAAAATAAAGATATACATATATATATATAAAAAACAACCAACTGCAAATTATAAATATTAAATTAAGCAACTTTGAGCTTGACAACTTCATGGTGTAATGAGCTATAGCCACTACTCTACTCCCATCCAAGTTTTATCTAACTTTAGAACGGAATCCTTTGGAAATAAGTGGCGCTACTTCGGACGGATCACGTCCACGAGTTTCTGGCAAGTAGAATCTCGTTAGTAGGAACAAGAGAATGCATGTGATGGCGTACGGGATAAATACGAATGCTCCCCAAGCATTCTGTAGACTAGGAAACGTCATTCCTACGATGAAATTACATGTCCAAGATGATAGAGATCCCATTGCCATGCCAATTGGTCGTGGTGCAACTTCGAAGATTTCTAGAAAGATAGATTTCGAAAGATAAAAATAAAGAATTATATTTTAATTTAGGAGTACTTTAATAAAACCAAGTCTAACGTTTTTGCCTAAACCATGTTAGTCGTTTGAAAAACGGTTTGATTAGAAAGCGGAAGAAAGAATATACATATATGTGTGTATTATTTATAAATATTGAGAGGGTGGGGAAATTTTACGCAAACCAAATATATTGAAATATAGAAGTTCTTAATATGACTTTCTTTATAGCCCAGGAAACAAAAACATGGCTCCATACAAGTTTCTGAATTTTGGTAATAGCTTTGATAGTTACACATATTGTACCTTATACTATTATTCAATTATTCAAAAATATCCTTGACTGTAGCTGTTGAGCAAAAAAAAAAAAATGGGATTTTAGTGTGATTTTTTTTAATTTTTGGGAATTCCTTGTTTCATAAAAATGGCTATATCTTTGGATATTATTGGCTTAGAAACAAGATTTGTACGTCAAATGATGATAATATTCTTAAATAATAAAATATAATACGAAATATATGTATGTTCAAAACTTTTTAAAAATACACTTAAAGTCAAATTTTTGTAATGGAGGTTGGTTTAGTTTTGTTCAATCGTAACTTAATAAATAAAAAAAAAAAACAAAATTGTCTAGTTTTAAGCATTCAATTTTGCAGAAAACCTCATTTTAAGAATTACATACAAAATTTGATAACTGTGTTTGAGAAGATTTTAATCGCACCCTTTACACCAAATTCCTATAGAAACATGCCTCAATACAAAATTCTAAATTTCGGTAATAGATTTAAAACTTACTTATATTGTACCTAATACCATTATATGACTTTTCAGAAATATACCCACTTGTGGGTGCTGAGGAAAAATAATAACGGTATTTAATTGTGATTTTTTTTAATTTTTGGGAATTTTTCGATTAATTAAAATGGCTATATCTTTGGGTATTATTGATGTAGGAATAAGTTTGATAAATGAAATGTTTAGAAATTGTAAGTTCTTGAATTATAAAATATAAAACAAAATAAATTCATCCGTAAAACTTTTTAAAAATACACAAAATTTCAATTTTTTGTACAAAACAGTCAACAACCAGGTTTAATTTGGTGTTAACGTAGACTAATACAAAAAAAACAATAACCTGCACCGTTTTAAGGAACCGTGGACTGTACAATATTCCACGAAAGACACCACTTGATGAAGTACGGTACCGTGGTTACAACAGGGTGATTGCTAATCTGCAGTTACATTCTAAATTTGATTTAGCTTGTCTTCCTCCAACTAAAGCTGCTGCAGATCAGGGGGCCAACTATGTAACTCGAGTTCACAAAATCGGAACTATGTAATTCTTTTAGTACGTTTTAATACACGATTATCGAAGACACTAGTAGTGCCAACTGTTTACTTTCGCAAAATTGGGGAACTACCTAACTCGAAAACGAATGTCAAAACAAATCGAAATCGCAAATAATCATTCGACATCATTTGTTTTTGCGAGCAGATAAAAGAAAGTATATGTTTCTAAAAATGTAAGTAAATATTTATTACAAATTGATTTATTTATTGCTACATACATATTTAATTAACTAATTTGGCATTGTATATACATACATATTCTAGCAACATCAAAATAGTCTAATACGAAGGAATCCCAATTTGAAATCTGGGTGCAGTATATGACAAAGCCCCCAGATTTGTCTAAAACCCAAGAAGCCTTCAATATTTTGGACACAGTTTCTTGTTGCCATCCCCGTATTCTTGTCCCCACGAATCTGATATTGGCATCCTCCTTTTTAATTTGTTTAATATTTATTTTTACAAACCTTTTATCACTTATATAAGAGTCGGTAAACATCGACCAAAATTTGTGTCTTAGTAGGGTATAACATACTGACTGAAGAGCCCACTGTTATACCTTGGGCGAAACACAATCATTTCTGGAGTTGAGGTCACTTGTACTTTTTAATTGAATTTTATTCATTCACTCCACTTAAAACAGAAGTAATTTCAATTTTTTAATATTTAAATTTCTTCATCTTCTTATTATAAAAAACCTGACCACGGGTATTTATTTTCTAGGTGCACGAATTTAAACAAATTCCCCTAGAATAATAAAATTCACAGTATCTTTTTGCTGTGATTTTTATAAGAGTCGGTAAACATCGACCAAAATTTGTGTCTTAGTAGGGTATAACATACTGACTGAAGAGCCCACTGTTATACCTTGGGCGAAACACAATCATTTCTGGAGTTGAGGTCACTTGTACTTTTTAATTGAATTTTATTCATTCACTCCACTTAAAACAGAAGTAATTTCAATTTTTTAATATTTAAATTTCTTCATCTTCTTATTATAAAAAACCTGACCACGGGTATTTATTTTCTAGGTGCACGAATTTAAACAAATTCCCCTAGAATAATAAAATTCACAGTATCTTTTTGCTGTGATTTTTATAAGAGTCGGTAAACATCGACCAAAATTTGTGTCTTAGTAGGGTATAACATACTGACTGAAGAGCCCACTGTTATACCTTGGGCGAAACACAATCATTTCTGGAGTTGAGGTCACTTGTACTTTTTAATTGAATTTTATTCATTCACTCCACTTAAAACAGAAGTAATTTCAATTTTTTAATATTTAAATTTCTTCATCTTCTTATTATAAAAAACCTGACCACGGGTATTTATTTTCTAGGTGCACGAATTTAAACAAATTCCCCTAGAATAATAAAATTCACAGTATCTTTTTGCTGTGATTTTTATAAGAGTCGGTAAACATCGACCAAAATTTGTGTCTTAGTAGGGTATAACATACTGACTGAAGAGCCCACTGTTATACCTTGGGCGAAACACAATCATTTCTGGAGTTGAGGTCACTTGTACTTTTTAATTGAATTTTATTCATTCACTCCACTTAAAACAGAAGTAATTTCAATTTTTTAATATTTAAATTTCTTCATCTTCTTATTATAAAAAACCTGACCACGGGTATTTATTTTCTAGGTGCACGAATTTAAACAAATTCCCCTAGAATAATAAAATTCACAGTATCTTTTTGCTGTGATTTTTATAAGAGTCGGTAAACATCGACCAAAATTTGTGTCTTAGTAGGGTATAACATACTGACTGAAGAGCCCACTGTTATACCTTGGGCGAAACACAATCATTTCTGGAGTTGAGGTCACTTGTACTTTTTAATTGAATTTTATTCATTCACTCCACTTAAAACAGAAGTAATTTCAATTTTTTAATATTTAAATTTCTTCATCTTCTTATTATAAAAAACCTGACCACGGGTATTTATTTTCTAGGTGCACGAATTTAAACAAATTCCCCTAGAATAATAAAATTCACAGTATCTTTTTGCTGTGATTTTTATAAGAGTCGGTAAACATCGACCAAAATTTGTGTCTTAGTAGGGTATAACATACTGACTGAAGAGCCCACTGTTATACCTTGGGCGAAACACAATCATTTCTGGAGTTGAGGTCACTTGTACTTTTTAATTGAACTTTTATCACTTATCTCTAATATGTTAGAAGACCACAGTCCATGTTGATAACTTTTTGAATATTAAAAAAAATTAATTTCAAAAACTTCAAATTGATTTCTTTTTTTTTAATTTATCTGACAACCTAAAAGCGAGACTCGTTCAAAAGTAGAACATTTTAAGAAAAAGAATTGGCAATACTTTCGTTCGATTCTACTTTAATACAAAGTACAAATTGAAAGTAGAATCGCAAATATGTTTCGAGTAGAATTGAAAGTAGAATCGAAATACATAGTTGGCCTCCAGCATTTATATCGCGTATATCATCAAGTACAAGCTTGGCTGGGAAATGCTTTGGAACCAACCGATTGGGGGTAGAAATCCGTCAAAAGCGGATTAATTCCTGTTACAACAGATCTGCCACCAGCTCCAGAACATCTACTTAAATTAATATCTTGTAACTGTTGGACACAATGTACAACAAGATGCGAATGTGGGCGATCAGGAATGTTATGTTCAGTGATGTGTGGAACCTGCCAGGTAACATCCTAAAATAATACCATTGTCGAATAATACTACCTGAACGAAGTAGATGCCAATGAGTTTTAATTTAAATTTTTGTATACGACTAATAAATTTTGAAGAAGAAAAAAAAAAACTAACACTTAAGCATTGGTCAATATTTGAGTTTTGAGATATTTGAGTTTTGAGATATTTTGAATCTTTGTAAAATGTACCGTTATACCGTTGTTTTTGTTAGAACTCAATTATTCTGTACCACGTTTCTTGATGTATTAAATTAAATTTTTTCCAAATAGTGCGTAATACAATCTTTTGTAATACCACATATGACGGAAAATATAATAAAGAACAAACTAATACTGCATTAAGTTTAATTGGGTTCCGTTAAATACTCTATTTTAACAAAAAAAAAATAAATTGGGTGGCACAACACCTCGTGAAGAACCAGGGCCTAGTGGCAACCATTCGCAACCATTCCTGTGTGCGCCTGTCGACAGGTATGGAAGGGACCTACAATTGTATGCCGAATCCGAACGGCAAGACGAGAAGCACTTATTCATGACAAGTGATACTCTTGGAGGATTTGTCAATTCCTCGCAAGAGGCAGTAGCCCTGAAATAAAAACTTTTTTAGTTTTTAGGGGGACGAGGCTGGGAAGTGCACCCAGACCTACAGCGTGACAGTCCAACGCACCCATTACGCTACGGGCTACTACATATTTTAACAAAAAACACTTAAAAAAATGAAAAAAAAAATTATTTTCTTCAATTTGTATACAAATTTCACAAATTTAGTGCTACTTTATAAAACAAGTTAACACACAATCTTAAGAACCATTTATTGCTGCATAATTTAAAATAGTTTGGAAGTTTATTTTTCAAGTATTATTATTCAAGATTTATATACAAAAAAAATTTAAAAAAATATCTCAAACAATGTTAAATTTAACAGTAAAAAAAGGTTGTTTTTTGATTTTGTTATATTTTTTTTACAATTCCGTTTTAACAGTAAATATTGTAAAAAATTGTTTCAAATGTTCACTTTTTCAAGTTTTTATAAAAAAATTGACAGACTTAACGGTACATAATAAAATAAAATGTTTACTATCTTGTTCTAAATTTAATTTTGCATCGTTTGAGGCATTTGAAAATTGTCTTAAATGTACATACCGTTATATTTTTTTAATATATACCTTGATTTTTTTTTTTGTGATTTGTCTTTAATTAAAATATTTTTTTTTACAGAAGGGTACATAAAAAAAACTTGTAAGATATATTAAGCGACGCAAAATTGGTTAACAAAACTGTATTTATAGTTTTTATTTATATTTCTTATAAATTGCATTTTAACGGAAAAAAACTCAAAAAAAAGTTCAGAAAATTACAATTTTTCAACTTTGAATAAAATTTGTACTAATTTTTAGCTTTTAGATATAAAAAAAAATGTATCATGATAAAATTAATTATGTATTTTTTGAGATATTTAAGAAGTTTGGGGAATGTACCGTTAGTGACATAGAGGTTAAATTCTCGTCTCGGCATTGTTGGACCAGCAGAGAGGAAGATGTAGTCGAATTAATAGCTTTAACGGCTGCGTGACTGTCCAAATGTGAGAATAGAGGTTTTGGTTCGTGTCTTGTTTCAGTATTTTGTATGCTTCCCTGATTGCAACTAATTCAGATTGAAAAACACTACTAAAGTCAGTTAGCCGAATGGTCCTGAAGATGTTAAGAGTCTCTGAGACTCCATCTTTGAGCCAAAAGTAAAGATAGTTGTGTAAGTCTCTCGTCACGATGTCATCTTCCAAATAATAATAAATGCAGTAAAACAAATTTTTTGGCATAGCGCAATTTTTTAAAAGTAAGCAAAAATGAAAATAGCAGTTAAGCAATAGAATACTTAAGGCCACATTATTATAAACTTAAATACAAAACAACTAAAAAGATATTTTAAGAGAATAAAAAAGCGCATCTTGGATTTTAAGAATAATTAACTCAATTGGACAAGAAAAAAAAAAATTATGGAACAAGCGCAATTCAATTGATAAGTCACAATTGACCAGTGAACGGCGTGCAACACAAAACGCGAGAAGTATAGAGATACAACAGCAGAAAGCCACTTGAAGATTGAGAAAGGTTAAAGACTTAATTGAATAATTTGTAATTTATAAGAGCGAATCAGTTCAATTGAGCTTGTATTCACAAATTGAAATGCATTGCTTGCGGAATCAATCAATTAGAGAAATCTAGAGAATCTAGAGTTTATATAAAACAAAAAAACAAAAACATTAACTCACCAGATCCGATAAAATAGGGAATTGGTCCAACACCGAGTTGGTAGAAGAAAATGTAACAAAAAATGCAAACAATATCTGCAATTGCAAACCAACTGAGATATTCCTGTAACAATGATGATTATTAATAATATCATGAATAATAAAAAATATCAATTTGAACAGGGCTCTTACGATGAAATTAAAAATAAATGCAAAAGCTAACAGGAAAACCGCACATAAAAAGCACGAAAATTGCATTAATGGACGGCGATTAACATTGGCCATTAGATATGGACTTAAAAACGATGTCATAAGATTCAAACATCCAGCTCCGAGATTTGCCCATTCGGCATTGTTTCTAGAGAGTCCAGCTTTTTCAAATATCGAAACAGAGTAGTAGAAAATCTAAAAAAAAAAAACAAAAACAAAAAAAAGAACATTTCAATAAGGACTTAAAAAACAAAAAGAACTCATGAAAATAAAATTACCGCATTTATACCAGTTAATTGTTGACCACCATGAAAGGCACAAACTATAATTAAAGGCAAAGTCAGACTGGAATCACACAAAACGGCAAAAAAAGATTTAGTCTGCATTGTAGCGCTGGCCTCGGCTTCCATATCTTCGATTTCTTTCTGAATTTGTGTCATGCGATTGGCTCCCCTCAGACGACGCAATTCTCTTTTGGCGCCATCACGATCTTTTTTAACAACATACAACCACTTTGGACTTTCGGGAAAATAGTAAGATGGCAAGTAACACACAATAACCAGAACTATGTAGAAACTCAAGCCGTAGTGCCAGTGTTCGGGTGTTCCGAAAATATTACGCAAATTGAACACTTGACCCACTACAACACCACCGGTTACTCCAACAGAACAAAATACACCCAGAGTGCCACGAAGTGATAGTGGAGCACACTCGGTGAGATACATTGGCAAGGAAGCTGTTGTCAGACCAGATGCTAGGCCGACAAAAAATCTACCAAGCAGAAGCATTGTAATGGAACTGGCCGCGCGACAAAACATGAAGAGTATTGCACCCAAAACGAAGAGTAATCCACTGATCATGAAGCATCCTTTTCTGAAATATTGTTAATTATTTACATATAAAAGTTTTGTAATACCAATTAAATTAAAAGTTCTAGCATGACGAATTTGTGACATATTATGTATGTATGGTATGTATGAGTTCACCTGAATCCTGTTAATACAAATTTCATCAATGCAATGTGCAACTATGTGTTAATTCACAATAGACTAGGCAAATTGTACTTTTTCTGCCAACAAAAATCCAAGTGAAGGTTCTAAAACGCAATTGTCTTTATTTTGGCATAAGAGATTCTGTCGCGAAAGTCTATTGCCAAATCGTTTGCTCGGCAATAGTTATCCAAGGTTAAATGTCGAAAATATCAGTTTTTCGCATAATTATTATGATATTGACACTTGGATTTTTTGGCAGATTGGCTATTTGTTTGTACATTTTGCCTGTGCTAAATCGCTTTACTGCGCAATCACTTTCGTCAAAAAATTAATAAAATGCATCAAACCGACATCAATTTTTGTATCAAAGTGAAAAGTCACAATCTAAAATAGAGCCAAGAACACTTATACAAAAATTTGTATCGGTTTCATGCGTTTTAATGAATATTTGACGAAAGTGATTGCGCATCAGTTGCGCATTTATGCGTTTGTGAATTTACACTATGTTTTCAATGTCTACCGCTAGAATTTAATTTTCAAAACTAAACCATGTTTTACTTATTAATAGATTGTAGAAAGGTATTATAATTGAATTTAAACAAATAAACAAGCTGATTTTTTTTTTCTTGTTAGGTGCGGATAAGTAAGGCAGTCATACTTTTATAGTCGGTGCTCGGCTAGTGTGGAATATTAATAAGTGACATCTATATACAAATGGTTTTCTTTTTTTCTTCAATCAAACATTGAAATAATATGCCGTCTCCATGAACAAAACTGTTTATATTGTTTACATATACATATGTAGGTCTTTAATACTACATCTAGCCTGTGCCCATTTCGCTGAGCTGAGGTAATGGTTTATCGACACTGATACTCACTTCCGGTGAGTAGGAAGCTACATAATTCCAAAAGCGGGCTAAAAATACAATCTTAAACAAAAAAAAAAAATAATAATACTTGAGAAGTTAAGTACCTAATTAAATAAAAGAAAAAGTAAACAATTATTTATTGACCTACCCGACTCGTATTTCATTCTTTAAATTAAATAGTTTGACTTGATAATAAAGCCGGGAAGGAGGGAAACGCAAGACTGCAATTTACATATAGCTTGCTTGTATGGATGTATTTGTTTAAGAAGCCGCATTTGGTGAACTGATATTTATGCTAATGAATGTTAACAAGAATAAACGTATGTACAACGTTATAAAAGCATAAATCAGTTCACAATTAAAAAACAATCTATGTGTTTTTAGAGGTTGATTTGTGTATGAACGGTAAACACGATAGAGACAGACTGCAGTCTAGAAAGATCATAAACAAGAGTAAATTTACCATACAATGCAGATTCTACAATCAGCTAAGAAGAAAATGTCCAGAGATTTTATAATTTTCCTTGTCTTAACTCAATTGTATTAATATGACGTATCATATTCAAAAGTTTACAAGAAATTATTTGCTTTTCTTAGCTAACTGATTCATGCAGTTGTGTCCTGTGTGAAATCTCAACTCTATTTTAAACAAATTTTCCAAGAGAGCATTAAAACAAAATTAGTTTCTTATTATAGCCTTAATCAAAGGTTGTTCTGCAATAGTACAGGTAAGATAGTACACAAAATCCTTCGAAAAAAAATAATAATTCCTACCCTCATGAAGTTTGGTGAAAACGTTCCATTACTCCCGTGAAGTTAGCCCCCAAATTTTCCAAAAATTGACTTTTTTAGAGTTCTGTGTAAATTTGAAAGAGTTCTAGAGTCCTTGCCCAAAAATAGCAATAGTTCCCCGTAATCTTGGCTAGAAACAGAAAAAAACTATATTGTTGGCCAACTTCACGCTACCCAGAACTCTAAACAGAACTCCCCAGAACTCGACAGAACTCCGAAAAAATAGAAAAAAACTAAGTGTGAAGTTAGCCCCCCAGCATTGGTAATTTTTCTAAATTCTAATTTTGCAGAACTATTTCCAAAACCCATTGAGAACTCTTTATCAAGAACAGAAATTTCTTATCAGAACTCTTTTTCATTATAAAAGGGGCCGCGTGAAGTTAGCCCACAATATAGTTTTTTTCTGTTTCTAGCCAAGATTACGGGGAACTATTGCTATTTTTGGGCAAGAACTCAAAAACTCTTTCAAATCTACCCATAACACTAAAAAATGTCAATTTTTTGAAAATTTGGGGGCCAACTTCACGGGAGTCGTTACATTTACCATACGAATGAAGAATCAAAAGAGTCTATAAAAATATCTTCTTGGGAAAGGTGTGTTTATGAGGGAGAGAGGGGGGTAAATTGTTGTGTATCAAAAGGAAAAAATGAATGGCATAAACTATGCATATAGCACATGATTTCAATTTACTTTTTAATGGTTGACCTAATAAAATTTTTACCGCCTCTGTCACAAGGAAGCTACAAACTTTCGAAAATAGATTTCTCCGAAACATCCTAAGGATTTTTTGGCCGAACACCATCTCCAACCAAGAACTCCTTCGGAGAACGGGCCAAAGTCCTATTGACATCGTTATTAGGAAAAGAAAGTGGCAGTGGATGTGTCACACCCTACGTCGTGGTGCAGACTCTATTGCAAGACGTGCAATTGAGTGGGATCCACTCATCCAAGATGGCAGAAGACCTGGAGGCCAGAGAAAATCTTGGCGCAGAACAGTCGACAAGGAATCACAGAAGCTCGGTAAAAGTTGGGGAGAACTAAAATACATTTCCAGAAACCGAACGAGATGGCGTGTAGCGGTAGTTGACGCCCTGTGCCCCTTAGAGGGGTAAGTAAGTAATAAAATTTTAACTGCGACGATACGATTACCGGAAAAAAAGTTATAGTCCGTTTTATGTAATTTTTGACTATATTTTGAGTAAGATAAGTAAATATTACCGAAACTTGGTATAAATATTCCATTTCTTACGGAAACAAAATATAGAAAGAGTCAATAAAAATGTCTTTGGTAAGAGGGTGCTTTTTTCAGGGGAAGTGAAAAGTGTGGGACTTGTGAAAAAATACTACTCTCATGAAACTTAGTATAAATGTTAAGAGTCACGAGAATCAAGAATCGAACTAGTTTATAAAAATATTTAGTAGGGAAGGGTGTTTTTTTTTAGGGTTAGAGAAAATATGAGGTTTTTAACTGAAATTTTAGTTTGGTATATTTGAGGTATATGATACATGATTTAAACGTATTTTTCAACGCTGAATATAATAAAAGTTAAATTGAGATGATATGACAACATCAAACATAATAATGGCATGCGACGATTGATGCAATTCCATATCTGGGAAAATTTACTCAAACTAACGGATTCCTTCTCGGAGAGTTTTATATAAAGGAACTCACAAAATCTATTCATTGAAGTAATACAGCCCTATTCTGCCATTCCCGTAAACCCTAGATTCGATTCACCCATTCGATTCCCTTTTGTCCTGTATTTCCATTCTGATATCCGTCTGGCGAACTACATTATCCCCAGTCAGTTTGACATACACGTAAGCAGCTGTTCCTTGTGCAAGTAAAATTCTTAAGAAGTTTCAATAAATTGTTTTGGTGGATTATTTTTTTTTTAAGAAATAGAAACAAATATGAAAAGTTTTGGACTTTTTTTCACTTCCAAATAAAACAAATATTCTAGGTTAAGCTAAAAATTTGTTTCTACCTTTGTATATGAATAGAATAGTATTATCAAGGAGTCGTTTTTATTTACGCTGGATTCCGACGGCTGATGGCGCATGTGTTTGCAACATGTTTTATGGAATAGCAGAATAGTAACTAGTGAAAATTCAAGTAAAATTTCCCCCGATGAATAGCAGAATAGGGCTGATAGAAATGTTTCCTATGATAATTAATGTACATCAGTTCCCTTCCCGCGCTCCAGCATCGGAACATCAATGTTTTGCTTTGATGATCCCTTGACTTTAGTTTAATCAAAGCCAAATATGATCCCCTTCTACAATGAAACCAAATGTGATGTGGATCAGTAGCGGATCTAGGATTTGGCTGTGGGGGCTTGGAGTTTGGAGATTCAGTTTGAGACCTTAAGTAATAAAACTTGCTTGTTCTAAGATCAATTTTATAATTTATAACAAATAATAGAGATCAGATTAGGTTTAATGAAAGACCGTACTCAACTTCAGACGAACTACACTTCACGACAACGCGGCAAAACATTATTTTTTATGAAATTTTAGGAGCTATATCGCACTAAGCGGTAACTGAACTTCATAAAAATTCATACGAAGTCGTGTAAGTGTAGTTCCGATGCAGTGCAGTTCGTATTCGCAAAAGCTCATATACATTTGTGGTTTGACACGGTATCAGTCCTCTGAGATCTCATTTTTCCTGAATTAGCCAAATCAACGAAACTATTTTGTTCAAACTGCCACTTTAGGACATAAGACAAAGCTGCTCTAAGAAATAAGCCGCGACCCAATTCTGCCAGCGTGAATGAATTTTCGTGTAGACGCTGCATACACTTTATATTCATGCTAAAAAAATATGTCGACAAATTCGCACGTTACTCGAGAGCCTAGAGGGATTGCAAATATTCATTTGCTTTAGCATGTTTTTCTGAGCGCGCACAGAGAAAACTTACGCTTTTGAAATTTGGCTCATTGACTAGAGAATTTGGGTACAATTTCCTAGTACAAAAATGATTTGTATGTACAATTGCCTTCGACCTTTCAAAGTTTGAAAACGTAAACCGAAAAATATCAAGCGCAGCCAAGGCCGTAAGAAAGAATTTCTGTTGTATTAAACATTTACACTTAACTCGACATTCCGTTGTTCTCCAATGGTTTAAGCCTCAACTGCGTTTCTTTCGGTAAATTAGCTTTGTTTTTAGTGTAAACAGTTGAGGCATTTGACACGTTAATGTTAAGCCCCGACAATTTTGTATCTCTTTTTAATTATCTCTTCAAGCCTTAGCCCCAAACTTCGGACTTTGACAGTCCCTAGACTTGAGCCCCCAAAACTCTCTGGAATTAGGTTAGTTTTTAGGGAGTAAGTTGCTTAACCGTGGCTAGGTTTTTTGTCCAAAATTCTCAGACCTTATTGTTCCAAAGCTGGTTTTTTCGTCCCAATTTTCTAGGTTTTGAAACATGTCCATTCATAGCCCCCAATTTGGTTTTTGTCCAATTCGCTTCAGGCTATAGTCCCAATCTTTAGGCTTAGAAAAAAAAAAATACATAACTTCACGTATGTAAATAGTTCAGCCCCAACCACGTTACTTTGTCCATCAAATTTCATATCTTAACTATATTTTAGACGGAATATAAAATTCTACACGTTGTAATGTATTGCTTTCTATATTTCAAATTATTTTATTATTCGGCTGTGGGAGGGGGCTTTAGCCCCTATAGCCACCCCCTGGATCCGCTACTGATGTGGATACGTTCGATCAAATGTGTCCTCGATGTCATGCAGCCGTAAAACCAACAAATGGCCCAGGGCAATGTTTTATTGTACCTTTATTGAATATGGCGTTTATAAACGGGTATGTTATCTATTGTGACATCGTCTTATCTAAACAAGAAAAACAGCTAAGTCGTCGTAATTTTATAAAAAAAATTAACAATAGTTTGATAACGCCATTGGCGATGAATAGGCAAGAACTGCCTACTTTTCCATCAAATATAATAAATAAAATTTGTTAAATTTTACCAAAATGACATTCTTCTGTTCCTACACAAGATCAAGGTGTACCTGAACCAAAAAAACGAAAATATTGCGCCTTTTGCCCCACAAAATTTAGAAGAATGATAAAGTCAATGTGCGACAAATGCAGAAACCCTATCTGTGGAGGGCACAAGACGTTGGCCTGCCCTCCCTGCCTAGAAGAAGAAGTTGAATAATTTTTCATTTATAAAAGTTCTTTATATAATTGATAATATACAAAGTTATTTGTAAAAGTTTGAAATAATACACAGGTTAAGTCAACACAAAATTTGATTATGATAGCTTTATTGTTAGAAACTCATATGAGAAAAAATAACTTTTCTTATAAAACTTAGCTTTTGTAGCCAGGAGAAAATTTTTCAATATTTAAAATCCTATATAAATCAAATCATATTCATACCTTTCATATAAATATTTTTTTTATCCCGTACTTATACGCGCTGTGGAGTGAGAGCCGTTATGTGTGCAAAAAAGTTGTTAAGACCAAAATAATAGAAGTTTAGAGCCCTACAATTTGTTTGCAAAATTTTTATCCCGAAAGAACTATTTATTTTTTATTTTTTCTTATGTTTTTGTCTAATAAAATATTCAAGTAAACTTATGTTTTTTTATTTATCCATTAAATAATGATATTAATGGTGATATCTGACCATTTGTACAAATATATTATATAAATATTAAATGTAACTCGCTTTCAAACACATACACTGCGAATCGACGCACGTATGGTTATCTTTAACGTAATTTAATATAAGGTTATCTTTCTAGGATTAATATATTTTGGGAAGGTATAAATATTTTGAACTTAAACAAATAAACAGTATGATTTTTTTTTTCTTTTTAGGTGCGGATAAGTAATATTTAGGGCGTTAAGGGCACATTTTGGATCGAACCTGGCATTTCATCCTAACGGGATGAGCTTTCGCACACTCATAGTCAATGTCCTAACTTAACTTTTAAGAAGTGTTGCCACTGGCAAATTGACGATATGAGGGTTGCCTTTTTACCAGGTTATAAGAGCGAAATTCCACATAAATGGGCCTATAAATCCAGAATATGATATAATGACTGAATTTGCAGTGCAAAAAGCCTTATATAATCAAGTTCCAATGGTATTTTGCTAAAATTTGGAACACAATATAATATCTAATTTAAACGAAGCAGCACGAATCAAATGATTCCATCGAAATATCTGAGGTTAAAGCGGCTACTCACCTTTAGCACCTCATATATGGGATATTCGCAAAAAAAGTATGCCATCTAAAAGGTCAGTAAGTGGTAAAAAAAGGTCAACTAATTTCAGAAATTGGTCAGCCATAGAAAATTTTTAATCAAGGGTTACATTTTTTCAAGGTCACCAACTATTTTTGGCACCTCATTTATGGGATATTCGAACAAAAAGTATACCATCTAAAAGATTTCCTGGACTTCATAAAAGGTCAACTAGTTTCAGTAATTGGTCAGCCATAGTTTTTGTTTAATTGAATTTTTAAAATTTATTTTTTCGAGGTCGTATAAAACTTTTAGCACCTGATTTACCGAATTTTCAAAAAAAAAAAAAAAAACAGATACCACTTGAAAGGTTATTAAATCCTCATAAAAGATCAACATGTTTCAGAAATTGGTCAGTCATAGGTTTTTTTTTGAATTTTTAAAGATTGTTTCAAGGTTACAGTATAAGAGTCTTCATTTAAAAAAAAAAAACTATGGCTGACCAATTACTGAAACTAGATGACCTTTTATCACGAGTCAGTGGCCTTTCAATTGGTATACTTTATTTGCGAATATCCCATAAATGAGTTGCTAAAAGTCTTATACGGCCTTGAAAAACAAAAAACTTCAAAAATTCATATAAGATAACCTATGGCTGACCAATTACTGAAACTAGCTGACCTTTTATCACGAGTCAATGGACTTTCAAATGGTATACTTCTTTTGCGAATATCCCTCAAATGAGGTGCTAAGTCTTATACGACCTTGAAAAATAAATTTTATAAATTCAATTAAACAAAAACCATGGCTGACCAATTACTGAAATTAGTTGACCTTTTATGAGGTTTAGGTAACCTTTCAGATGGTGTATATTTTGTTCGAATATCCCATAATTGAAGTGACCAATTACTGAAAGTAGCTGACCTTTTTCGACCAATTACTGACCTTTTATATGGCTTACTCATTTTATTTAAATTCTATAAATGAACCAAACTTTAAAAATTCATTAAAAAAACCTATGGCTGGCCAATTACTGAAACTACCTGACCTTTTATCACGAGCCGGTGGCCTTTCGAATGGTTTTTTTTTGCGAATATCCCATAAATGAGGTGCCAAAAATAGTTGGTGACCTTGAAAAAATGTAACCCTTGATTTCTATGGCTGACCAATTTCTGCAACTAGTTGACCTTTTTTGACCACTTATTGACCTTTTAGATGGTATACTTTTTTTGCGAATATCCCATATATGGGCTGCTAAAGGTAAGGAGCCGGTTAAAGGGTGTTTTTTTTTTAGTGTGTGAAAGGGAAAAGTGTAAAAAAAAACTGGTATGTAAATGAAAGCTTGTAGTAATGGTTCATATTTCATTAGAACCCAGAATCAAAACAGATCATACATATATGTAAAAGTACATACATATCTGTGGTCGAAACGTGGTTTTTGAGCGGCAGTGTTTTATATATTCATTCTGAAAAAAATCATTTATCCTTTGAAACGACGATTACTTCTTTAAGGATGCTTGTATCGTCTTAATTTTGCTTTTATTGAATTCAGCGTTAAAAAAAAATACCCTAAAATCATGTACGATATTTCACATATGTACCTCGATTACCCAAAAATAAAATGTTGGGTTAAAGATCCATATTTTCCTTCTACTTCAAAAAAAACACCCATGGAACCTATATATTTGTATGGATCCTTTCGAGCCCTGAAATCATGTGCCATATGCTAAATAATAACAAGACAATCATATATTGGTTTGAAAACTTCCACCTCCCCCTCTGCCCCACTTTAAAATCGATTATACAAAAAACAAATTCATGGATTAAGGTAGGCTTCGGATAAACTGTAGGTAGAGTTTTAAATTCTGCGTCGACACGAAGCACAACATTTTATGAATATGTATATATAATTACTATTATTTTCTGACAAACAAAAACCCTTATTCGCGGTGGGTATTTTGTGCCCCCCAGCACGCAAAGGTGATGGAGGGGCCGAAAAAATAATATGGTCTTATGACTTTAAGTATTCTTAATCCAACGAGACATTCCGCGTCATCGTCCGATTTCTGGTTCTCAATTTATAGGTTAATTTATGTGGAATTTCGTTGTTATAACCTAGCAAAGAGGCAACCCTCATATCGTCGATTTAACAGTGTTGCCACCATGGCAACACTTCTTAAAAGTTAAGTTAGGACATGGACTATTAGTCTGCGAAAGCTCATCCCGTCAGGATGAAGTGCCAGGTTCGATCTAAAATGTGCCCTTAACGCCCTAAATATTACTTATCCGCATTTAAAAAGAAAAAAAAATCGTATTGTTTATTTGTTTAAATTCAAAATATTTACACTTTCCAAAAATGTATTAACCCTAGAAAGATAACCTTATATAATATTACTTTAAAGAATATTGAGATCACTTCTTTAGACTTATAAATTACACAGTTCGGCAATAAAATAACATTTTTTTGTCCTTGAGTTTATTTTGCGATTTTTAACTTCCCATTGGATGCCATGTTTTTTGAGAGAGTGACTAGCAACTCAACAAAATTTTTACACACAAAACAACACGAGAGTGACTACCAACTCAGCAAAATGTTTACATGCAAAACAATAACAAAACAAATTATTATAGAGAATTTTGTTTGTGTTTTCCGTGTAAAACTTTTCCTGAGTGGCTAGTCACTCTCTAAAAAAAACACAGCTTGTATTTGGTGCGATTTTTCGAATTGAAAATTTTGACATATCTTCACGTTTTGAGGTCTCTATAATCAGAATCCGTCGTTTTTAGCTAGATGTCTGTATGTGTGTATGTACGTACGTTCGGGGTACTTTTTTCATCCACCAATTCTCGAGAACACATAAAGATATCGACCTCGGATAAATTTTATTTTACAGATAATATTGTCATAACGTGCTGAAAAGGTTTTCTAACAAATTCAATAAACCGTTTTTTTACTACAGCAATTTAAAAGGGAGCTGTAAAATGTCATTTATCTGGAATATCTCGAGAACAGAATTTGATATTCACTTCAGACCAATTTTATTTTACACATAATTACACAACACCAAATGGGTAAATATTAATTATAATTCAACAGATACTTTTTTTTTAAACTAAGAAAAACAGTTGAAAAATAATTTTCGTCCCAAATATTTCAAGAACAAAAAATGATTCCCAACCCAGTCTATTTTTTTTTTAAATATAATGACGTAGTCACCAACTGGTAATTTAAAAAAAAAAATCAATAAATAGTTTTTTTTAGAGCAAAAAAACTGGAAAAATTTTTTTTTTAATTCTTAACAAATGTGTTTTAACTCAAATATTTTGGAAAAACAATGATATCGATTTCAAATTCTTACCAAAAATGTATACCTACACCATCTGCATGTTGTGTAATTTTGAGATTTTTAAAACCACCCTTTAAAAAGCTTAAAATCAAAATGTTGCAAGAAACCACTTTTCAAAAATGTTTTAATTCGAAAAATTCTTAAAATCAAAATCGCTTCAAAATCGAAATTTTGCATATGACACTTAATTTTACTCTTTATATTCTTTGAAACCATGTTTTTTTTAAGTACACTCCCCTGATTTTTGGTATTTTTTTTAGCCAATAGTGTGTTTTGAAATAATTGGCTTTAATAAATAATACCTCTATACCGAGAAGAGTTGGGAAAAAAAAGTACAAAATGTAGGTAATGTCACATTTTGCCCTTATTTTCATTTTTTTATTTGTTATACTCCAAAACGATGGAAAATGCCCAACATTTTGCAAACAAATTGTAGGGCTCTAAACTACCTATATTTTGGTCTTAATAATTTGTTTGTACAAATAACGGTTCTCACTCCACAGCGCGTATAAGTACGGGATACAAAAATATTTATATGAAAGGTATGAATATTAAATATAGTATTATTTATATAGGATTTTAAATATTGAAAAATTTTCTCCTGGCTACAAAAGCAAACTTTTTTAAGAACAATTATTTTTTCTCAAATGAGTACCTACCAATAAAGCTATGATAACCAAAGTTCGTGTTGACCTGTGTATTATTTCAAACTTTTACAAACAACTTTGTATATTATTCAGCCCTATCCCGGAAAACATTTCGTCCAAAAATGTTTTGTTGTGTGGCCTCGTTCGCCAGCAAAAATTAAATGGAAATCTTGATGTAAATGACATGACATATTTCACAGGAAAAAAATGCTGTCAATAGTGCCAATAAGGGAATTTTTACGAACAGGGAACATTTTTCGCCCGAAACTCACAATAAGGGAAGAGTGAAATTTAGTTTTTCCGGGCGGATTTTCTTTCACGTGGAACTCACAATAGGACTGATTAATTATATAAGGAACTTTTATAAATGAAAAATTATTCAACTTCTTCTTCTAGGCAGGAAGGGCATGCCAACGTCTTGTGCTCTCCACAGATAGGGTTTCTGCATTTGTCATTCTTCTAAATAATTTTTGTCGGGCAAAAGTGGCAATATTTTCGATTTTTTGGTTCAGGTGTGTAGGAACAGGAACAGGAGGATGTCATTTTGGTACAATATCACAAATTTTATTTATTATACCTATTTGATGGCAAATTAGGCAGTTCTTACCTATTCATTGCCCACGGCGTTATCGAGCTATTGCTAAGTTTTTTTTTTATAAAATTACGACGACTTAGCTGTTTTTCTTTCTTAGATAAGACGTTGTCACAATAGATAACCTACCCGTTTATACCCGCCATATTAATATAGGTACCATAAAACATTGCCTGCATTGGCTGCATGACATCGAAGAACACATTTGATCGAACGTATCCACACCACCTTTGGTTTCATTGTAGAAGTGGGTCATATTTGGCTTTGATGTGACAGGATGAACAGTACCATTTTCTTTGCACGATGACAGGAGATAGGACATTTTGCTTGGTTTGGGCTTCTTCTTCTCCATTTGACCGGCGATTGTCATGATCTCGAGGGCTACCACAACTCTCCCACTCAACTGCTTCACCTACGGTTTCAATTGCGGCGTTCGGCTTGTAGGAAACTAAAGTCAAGGGCCCATCATAGCAAAACATGGATGTTCCGATAGGCCTGGAGCGCGTTTATGTCGATATGTCGGTATTTCTTTCTTATTTTATCTTATTGTACCAACTCATGTCAAATTATATGGCAACAAGTTTTTTTTGATAAGCAAACTGATGTACACCAGTTATCACAGGAAACATTTCTGTTACTTCCATGAATAGATGCGTTCCTTTATATAAAACTCTCCGAGAGGCAATTCGTGGGTTTGAGTACATTTTCCCAGAAATGGAATTGCATCAATTATAATATCGTGTATCACTGTCGTTAAAATTTTATTAGATCCACCAATAAAAGTCATTTTTTTTCTTTTTGATGCACAAAAATCTATTCCCCCCTCCCCCTTAAAAAAAAACACTTTTCTCTAAAAGATATTTTTATAGACTCTTGATTCGTATGGTAAATGTAACGTTTTCACCAACTTTCATGAGGGTAGGAATATTTGTGTTATATATGTAGATACTATTTTACCTGTACGACAAACCGAAATGCGAAACATTCGTTGTTGACAACGTTTTTATCATGAATGTTTGAATGAAACAACAACTACTTGAGTGGGCTACCACCATTGCATTTGTATTGAAGTATAGCTATATCACGGCTGCCAACCGCCATCATCAGATTCCGTTAGTGGTGCTAGTCTTTATGTTAATTTTTTAATTTTATTATTTAGTAACGTGCGTCGGCTGCAATTGAACCTTTTTCGTCGGTCGACGCTCGGGTTCATATGCAAAAACGCATCGCTTGTTTGTAGTTGCTCTCGTTTCTCGTCATGTAAATAGGTAAATTTTGAAAGGCGAAAGTTTCAATGTTCTACTGAATGTATTGCTTAATTAATATGGTATTTTCAGACAAATTGAAAGTACAGAATTTTAAGGTCATTACGACAATGTACACCAGCTGTGAGCTACAGCTTTGTATTTATATATTAGTCGGATTAATCGGCTACAAAGGTCTCATAATGTAAGTGATTATCTTGATTGTGATAACTTTAAGGCCTTAAAATAGCTTTGATTTTGCCGATAATCTTATCTAAAAATAAGCATTAAGCCACTTGAAATTCTTAAGTGCTTTTTATTTATTTATTTAATACAGTTGTTATCCGATTATTATAAGAAGGTACACCTTCAATTTAAATGATAACTAAACAACTTACTATGAGAAAGAAAATTTGATAATTCGTTGTCCATTTTAGATCTATTTTAGAATTCACTGTATTGTAAATAAGACGAGAACCATAAGCTTGGATCTTTTTAAACGCTCTGTAAAAAGGAATTACAAAATCAGTATGTCACAAAACCAAAACTTGTACTATAGAGCAAGTAAAAAAATATAAATCCTTCAAAAAATAGGTAGCAATATGCTTCTATTTTAAAAAATTCTTAAACTGAGGCGAGTTTTTTTTTCAGAGACATATAATCAATTTTCACCGGGAAAATAGAATTACGATTTCTGCTGTGATTCTCTTGGGAGTTTTTTCCTTTTTCGAAAATTGTTTACGATTGGAGAGTATTATACGGAGGAAAATATCCAGGGGGCGATTTTATTCCCGATAGTGGCAATCTCGAAAGCATTGTTTAAAATACTCTTGATTTAATTTTCGGGAACTTTATCAATTTTACGAAAACAAATTATTTCGTAGAAACACTGAAAAAGTTAATAAAAATAAAAGAGATATTAATCGTTTTATAAATGGTTTTCATTTCATAGTAGGTTCAAAATAATTTCTTTTAGTCATTCAAGATTTGATTTATTCTACTCGTTTCTTCTAATCTAAGGCAATTATTTTCATAGCAGTTTATATTTTTAAACAAATATACTACTGGTTCTCAGCGCAACGACTTTTTGTTTGTCTGCTTGTTTGATAATATTAATTTTTATTTATGTATGTTGTTCAACAAATAGGTATCTATGTACAATCTATTTTAACATGTCTTACAAAATATTTTTTTTTTATAATTTTAGAAAAAAAAAAACGATTAAAAGTAAAACTGGCGTTTATTCAAGTCGTTTATTGCGTTTATTAAAGTCATGGAAACGCTGATTAATCATCAACTTAATAAATATCTCGAAGAACGAAAGTTTCTTAGTGACCAGAAATAAGGCTCTCGTAGCAATAGATCCATTGGTGATATTATAGTGTATCTACCCGAGCAGTGGAATAAATCTTTACAACGTTTATGAGAAAGTAAGATTATTCAACTTGATATTTCAAAAGCGTTTGATAGAGTTTGGCATCAAGCTCTCTTATCGAAAACGCATTTAATATCGATGTATATTTTCTTCGTTCCAGATTAGTAATTATCTTTGTATTGGATGGTTTTAGTTCTGAAATTCATTGAATTGAATGCATTTATTTAGCTTCAAAAGCTATTTAGTTTTCATCATAAAATAAATGCTAGTATTCCCCAGGACTCCGCTTTGTCTCCGACTCTCTTCCTGGTATTTATCAAGGATATTTTGTCTTAAACATCTAATCCATTT
Source organism: Melangyna quadrimaculata (assembly GCA_949320155.1). Taxonomy (NCBI): domain Eukaryota; kingdom Metazoa; phylum Arthropoda; class Insecta; order Diptera; family Syrphidae; genus Melangyna; species Melangyna quadrimaculata. The sequence goes on along the minus strand of OX439485.1, from coordinate 52,091,669 downwards.
AACTGTTTCGCAGATGACAGTACCCTCAGCTTTTCATACTCCTTTTTAGATTCACATCTATCTCCTTCGGATGTGGAACTTCAACGGCAGCGTTTGATAAGCTGTTTGAATGCTGTGTACTGCCGTAAAAACAAAACCTACCAACGATACTACTATCCATGAGCGGAACTTGCATTGAGGAAACCGAAAAGCTTTCAGTCCTCGGTATGTGTATCACAGACCACCTTCTGTGGAATGATCACATATATTACGTCGCTAAAAATGCTGCGAAGTGTTAAGGAGTTGTACCAAGGTGTAAGAAATGTATCTCCCCTTCTGATCTAGTTGTAATCTATAAAGTATATATCCGTCCAAAACTTCAATAAAATTCTCAATTGAGTCTCTTAGACAAGATTCAAAAAAGAGTTTTGAAAATTATAGGTAATAAAGGAATATAACGCAAATATTCGCATCCCCAAAACACCGCCGCAGTGTTTCTTCTCTTTCATTATTTAAGCGTTATTTTTACAAATAGTGTTCTAGTGAAATAGCCAGTTGTTTTATTTCTATAAAACAATTCAACCATAATACTCCTACTTCTAGGAATATACATCAATTTACCCTCGAGCGCAATTTCGGATGTGCTGTGAAGTACAGGGATTATTTTTTTAGCCGCACCACACGAATATGGAATGCTTTACCCGGCTCTATCTTTCCCTCACATTTTGATATTTAGAATATCAAAACCAATGTGCATCGGGTTCCTTTTCCATTCCAGAAATAATCTCTATGACCTTTCCTACTTCTCTAAATCAAAATAATAAAATTGAACACAACGGCACCTCAAAAACTCTAGATATGATTTTTAATAAGAGGCTAGCATGGAATAATCATAGCAATACAGCTGTTTAAAAAGTGTATGCAACAATAAGGAAATCTCTTGATTTCCCTCAGCACTATTATAGCTACAGTAATAGATCTCTTATAATCCCAACCACTCAGCCTTTTTTCCTTTTTAACAAGCAACTTTAGAATCACAACACAATCCGATTAAATTATCCATCCGGATTTCTCTGGTTTGTTACATAGATATTTTCTACGGCACGGGTTACGGCAGAACTGATGGATTAAGTTTTGAGCTAAGGTTCTTTTTCACTCAAAAGGCCTGCTAATTTTGCTACATGATATTTTTAGTTTTTTGCTAAAATAAGTTTTACATTAAAAATGTGATTTTAATTGGTTTTGCTTAACTTTGTACTTCAACATACATTTCTTGTTACAGCTTGTGTTCTGCCAGTAAGCGGCACTTGAGACTCGACTGCCAGCAACTAAATGGAAAAGTTTATGATCTGTCAAACTACCGATACCGATCTCTATCATCTTCATCAACAAGTCACGCAGAGTGATTTACATTGCCAACCAGTTTCGTGGATAGAGGTCATACCTTTAACATGATAATTGCAAAAAAAAAAACTCCTCTAAAGATATTCTAATATAAAATCCTGATTAAACTGTTTTTTTGTTTAAAAACATGTTTTTATACAAAATCTGTATCAGTCAGCATCTTAATTTGGAAATGTTTTGACGTAGGTAACAAATTGCAAGACCCTCAAGGGTCTCCTTATCAATTTTCACACATAAGACATTACATAGTGATGTGTAATGTGTTTTATTATATTGTAAGCCTTGTAAAATTCCATGAAATCAATTTTTCAAGCTCGATATTTTTAACGTATACGTACGTACATACATAATGTAAGTTGTGATAGACAAGGAAAATGAGTTTTGTATTGAATTTACTATGAGAATTCAGAAAAGTAGGAAATTTAATTTAAAATTTACCTTCCAAATTTATCAGCAGCACCTGCTCCTCCTAGGGAACCAATCGCTCCACCCACTAGAAAAATAGAGACAATTGTTGACCAAATAATCTCCAATATTTCATGTGATATATGGAAATCATAACTTTCTATCAGTGTTTCATTGCACCAATCTTTCATGTACTAAAAAAAATATAAGAGAATGTTTTATGGTTATTAATGGTTATGAAGGTTTTGGGGACAAGAGATTCTTACTTTGGCAGGACTATTGATGCCTCCAATGCAATAGCCAACTGGAACTGCAGATCCTAAGGTTGCCGCAAAGCCAACCAGAGCTAGCAATTTCCCCCATGGTTCCTTCTGCAAAGACAACAAAGCTGTTATGATTTCTTTTTAGAATTTAACTTCTTTTTAATCGGAAAAAGGGAACATTTGTGCGCTATAGATTAAGCGACAATTTCAAGATCAAGGTTTACGATTTTGGTTCAACTGATAACAGAATCTTAAATGTTGTGACTAATTTCCAATTGAGACAGCTTTAAAAATTACCTACCTTTATTTGTGGAATAGCACTAGGTCTAATATCAACTTTGGTCGAACTGTAGAGAATTTGAGAATCACTTCGTTCTTCCATTATTTTACTTTCAACTCACAACGCAGAGTGCAGCCAGTTCTTAAAACAAAATTATAATATATATTCTAGTGCCGTGTCGTCGCGTCGTAACACAATTATGGAAATAAAAGTTAATTAAATTTGAAGCCAAGGAAGGGGTTAGTCTATTTGTAAGGGTACAATATTCTTTCAAATAAATGAACGAGTTGTGGATTGTGGTATCTTGGCGGAAATGGAATATAGGTCGTATTAAAAACTGGAACTAGATTCACTGAATTCTAAACACCACAACCAAAAATGAGTCGGTTTCACTTTTATAAATTATGTTTAGCAAACAAATTAATTACTCATAAAGAAAACAAATAATACCGCACGAAAAATAAAAATAAAAATAAAGAAAAATATTAAAAACCGTCTACCTACTAGCGTAAACTAGACTAGACCTAGATTAAGATTGGAGTCGCGTCGAATATCGAACAAATTTACGTTTGATTAAACAGCTGTGTAAGCACTACCAGCTGTTTTTCTTCAGCAAGTGGAGACTTCATTTGTGGGGGAAATTTATAAAACGTCAAATTGTCGCGTGTGTGCATTCAGCAGATATTGTTGTAAAAGTTATGCCAAACTATCAACTTGAACTATAATTTTTAAACAACAGGGTGGTACTGATATTAAATGTTATGAAAATTAAAATTCCGTTTTAATTTTTCTACATAGTTCCGGTCTACATTGAACGATTTTTCCAGTGCCGATCTTTTGTTCGTAGGTGTAGGGAATGAAAAGGGTAGGGATCAAATCGTTTGTACCACAAAAATCGAACGATTTTTCCAGTCTGTTTATGTTCTCTTTCGCCCTCTTTCCAGTTTTTTGTGTGTGTTCGGTGTCAGTGTGCCATTGGGTTGATGGTGTGAGTGAACATCAATGCAAAATGAAGAGCACATAAATACAAAAATGAAGAAGACAAAGAAAAAATCTCATGGAAAAAATCGTTCTGTGTGTACATTTCAGACGATTTCTGGAAATATCGGGCAATGTAGATCGGGACATATAGGTATTTAAAATTTATATGAATATTAAGTATAAAATGTAAATTTCTAGGTTAGAGAGAGAGAAGACAATAATATGGGTATTCATGCAAACGCATAAAACCCATAGAAAGCTTTTAAACCATTTTGTATATAAACTTAATTCTATGGTTTCTAGGTTAGGTTAGGTTAGTGGGCTGATAGTTGGTCTTGTTACCGTCACACTTAGATCAGTGTAGATCCATTGTGGTACCCAAGGATTTTTAGTCCTCATTTGATAAACCTATGATAAATTCTTATATGACATAGCCCGTAAAGGGCGTCGATGAAATTCTAACAAGCTATAGCCTGAAAAGTCTCGTTTCCAATTAAATTGAAGGAGTGTCTGTCGCTATATAAACTCCGGGTTGAGGAGAGGTTGACGCACCATTGTCTTCTGGGGACGTGTTCCTTTCCTCTACCCCCACTGGATTGATCATCCCCGCACGAGATCCGTAGGAGCAGTGGCTCCATGCAACGTCTGGTGGGTGGGTTAGATAGATCAGTGGTTGGTGCAAGCGACTGTTCAGTTCTGTTAGATTAGCCTACATGTGATTGAAGAAGTGTCAGTCGGCCCAATCACCGGGTAGAGAAAAGGCCAGCCCACCGTAGTGTTTTTAGGGCGTGAGCATTTCCTTCACCCCCACCGGGTAGATCATTCCTCCACCAGGTCCGTAGGAGCAGTGGCTCCATTCAACGACTGGTGGGTAAGTTTGATAGATCCATTGGTTGGTGTATTAGGCTGCTTCGTTTAGTCGGTCCAGCTTTTAAAGTGTAGGAGAAGTATCTGTCAGTGCATAATCACCGGGTTGAGAAACGGTTAACGCACCATTGTCGTTTAAGGGCGTGATCCCTTTCCTTACCCCCACCGAGTAGATCATCCCTCCACCAGGCCCGTAGGAGCAGTGGCTCCATGCAACGTTTGGTGGGGGAGTTTGATAGACTAGTGGTTGCGCCTTCCATGCTCAGTCAGGTTTACCTACATGTTCTGTACGTCGGCACAATCACCGGGTTTGGGATGGGCAAACGCACCGCTGTCATTTTAAGGGCGTGGTCCCCCTTACCCCCATCGGTTAAATCATCCCTCCACCAGGCCCGTAGGAGCAGTGTCTCCATGCAACGTCTGGTGGGTGAGTTTGATTGATCGGTGGTTGGTGCATGTGACTGTGTTGTTTAGTAAGTCCTGTTTTCACGATGTTGTAGAAATTGTCTGACGGCACATTCTCGCCGGGTCAAGGAGAGGTTAGCGCACCATTGTTTGTTTAGTGCATGATCCCCACCTTTACCCCCACTAGTTAAATCATCCTTCCACCAGGACCGTAGGAGCAGTGGCTCCATTCAACGTCTGGCAGGTTAGCTTGATAGATCAGTGGGTGGTGCATGTGACTGCGCCTTTCAGTTTAGATTAGCATTCTAAGCTTTATCTGGGTTTAAGGCGTTTGCATGAATACCCCTAATGTAATTCATATACATAATTTGAAAACTTGTCTTTTAATTTTGCATAATAGGTACACTTGATTTTTGCCCTTTACTGTGGCACTGCAAATTTCCAAAGCGGCGCGGCCCTTCTTCGAAACCATTGTGCTCAAGCCAAGAAAATGAAATGTCAAATGAAAACTTGTAAATTTTCGGTGTGAACGCTTTTCAAGTTTTCGTAAACTTTTTGGCGAAAATGCCGTTTTGGATTTGGTGTGAAAAGGCTATAAGTTTGGAAAGAGGCCTTTATTTATTGGGGGTAGATACCTACCAATTATGAAGATGTCTTCAAAAATTGATTTTTATGACACTTCGCATAATCTACATATTATGTAGATTTGGTGTGATAATGCTACCCCCAATAATTACAGGCATCTTTCCAAACTAATAGCCTTTTCACACCAAACCCAAAACGGTGTTTTCGGCAAAAGTTTTACGAAAACTTTACATTTCTGTTTTCAAAATTCTGCATTTCAAAATACTGTTTTTTCAAAATTCTGGTTACACAAAATTCTGTACGAACAAAATCCTGTATTTTAAAATTCTGTATGATCAAAATTCTGTTTGACCAAAATTCTGTATTTCAAAATTCTGTTTTTCAAAATTCTGTATTTAAGAACAAATCGTTTTGATAATGTAAAAAAGTGCGCACTTTTTTACATTATCAAACCGATTTTTTCTTAAATACAGAATAATGAAAGATTTTTTATGATGAAAAGCTTGACTTTTGATGCTGCTATAAGATCAGTCAATACTACCATTCTTTGCGAGGTAAATTTGAAGATAAGAACATTTTGAAACTGGAAGCCTGGTTTAAAAAAATGATATGCCTACTGGGAAGACATCAAGCTGAGTTTTGTTCTGTCTTCGAATTTCGAAATTCAAAGAAAGTAACGGAAGTATTCAAAGGATGCAAAACAACATTAACCACAAAATGAAAACATTCCAATTTCAGCTGTGTTTGACAGATTAACTTTTCAACTCATATCAACGAGATGAGTTGAAAAAAGTTACCAAAAGTAACTTTTTGACACTTCAACTTTGAGTTTAGGAACAACTCTAACACGTCAAAAAGTTACTCAAAGTTAATAAAGGAACGACGAGAGTTAACTATCGTCAACTATAGTTCTCTTTAGAAAGAAAAAGAACGCACTTTGGGTGTGCCCTCAGGTTAAGTTAACTATCGTCAACTATAGTTCTCTTTAGAAAGAAAAAGAACGCACTTCGGGTGTGCCCTCAGGTTGAGTAAATAAAATAGAAGCAATAATAAAAAAGTTACCAACATGCATAACATTTGTTTTCATTTTGTATCGAAAATCTATACATCTCGTTAAAAAATTTCAAAAGACGAAAAAACATCACAAAAACGACATTAACTTCGAATAATACTAGATTCGGAATAAAATATGAACAGTCGTGAGCGATGCTGTGCGTTTCTCAATATAAGTAGAAGTGAAGTTCGATATAATGACTTTTGGAATACCAACATATGTCTGTAGTCGAATACGATTTTCAGAAAATGGTTAAGTGATTTTAAAGACGGGTCTGATTTCACAGACGCACAGGTGACAAGGGCAAGAAATGGAGATCACATTAAAAAAAAAGTGAATTCTTAATTAAAATACTGAAATTGGACATATACAGAATTTTGAAAAACAGAATTTTGCACATACAGCATTTTGGATATACAGAATTATGGACATACAGAATTTTTAAATATAGAATTATGAAATACAGAATCTTGGGCATTTTCAAAAAAAATTGGTCATACAGAATTTTGAAATACAGAATTTCGACCCGCTCCCCCATCATCATCGTAGCCATCCTTTAATGGAATTTGACAGTTCATACGTTGACAGATAGGTAAGAAACTAAATTACGTCGTACGAGGAATATTTCGTTCCAAACTGTCACCCAAAGGCGCTAAAATCACCTTTTCCCTTTTATCTCAAAAAATTCAGATATTTTTAATAGCCCTTCCACACAACCCCACTGTGTATTAATACATGTCAAATTGAAAGTGGGATAGAATTCCACGCGACTGCCAAATTTGTGTGAAAGAAATGACTTTTCATATGTTGCTTCCACACTTGCTTGTATTAATACATTACCTTAACCTAAACAAAAGTGTGATAGAATGTGGGATAGAATTAGAACCATTCCTAAAATTATTCATGTATTAACACATGTCAAATCGTGTGGGATAGAATGTCGGGTTGTGTAGGCTGGGCTTTCGTATTTTGTTTCCACACTATTTTACATGATTTGTTCCCACTTTTTGACATGTATTAATACACATTGGGCTAGTGTGGAAGGCCTTTAAGTTTTTCAATGTATCATCTCCACAGCAATCTTTCAATTTAATTTGACAGTCTATGGCTTGACAAATCGGTAACAGAATGTTCCGAATGTCACCGAAATCCCCAAAACTCTCATTTTTCCCAAGCAAAAAATATACTTTCAAAAAATTAGGATTTTTAAGAGATTTTGTATATTTCATCATAATCATAGCCATCCTTCAATCATATTTGGCAGTGGCCTATTTTGGAAATGTTAACATTTCTTGGTCCTTCCTCTCATTAAAAGTTGTGGTAGAAAGAATTTTTAATTTTTCAATGAAAAGCTATCTATATAGCTTTATATACAAGTCTGAACGAGGCCACTGTCTTCTCTACTGGCTTCCCAACTGGCTTCGAAAATGGCAAGCCAGTTGACGAGCAAGTTGCTCATGTTTGTACGTGTTAGTAAGAAAATTTAAATGTATTGTAACTTGTAAGCCAGTACTGGCTCGTGTGGCCTGAGGGTAAATTATTCAGAAAACAATTCCAAAGATCAAAATCGATAAAAAAAACAATACAATTGGAATTAAATAACTGAAAACAATTCCAAATTAAAAGACAAAAAACAAACACAAGCTAACCACAAAATGAAAACATTCCAATTTCAGCTGTGTTTGACAGATTAACTTTTCAACTCATATCAACGAGATGAGTTGAAAAAAGTTACCAAAAGTAACTTTTTGACACTTCAACTTTGAGTTTAGGAACAACTCTAACACGTCAAAAAGTTACTCAAAGTTAATAAAGGAACGACGAGAGTTAACTATCGTCAACTATAGTTCTCTTTAAAAAGAAAAAGAACGCACTTTGGGTGTGCCCTCAGGTTAAGTTAACTATCGTCAACTATAGTTCTCTTTAGAAAGAAAAAGAACGCACTTCGGGTGTGCCCTCAGGTTGAGTAAATAAAATAGAAGCAATAATAAAAAAGTTACCAACATGCATAACATTTGTTTTCATTTTGTATCGAAAATCTATACATCTCGTTAAAAAATTTCAAAAGACGAAAAAACATCACAAAAACGACATTAACTTCGAATAATACTAGATTCGGAATAAAATATGAACAGTCGTGAGCGATGCTGTGCGTTTCTCAATATAAGTAGAAGTGAAGTTCGATATAATGACTTTTGGAATACCAACATATGTCTGTAGTCGAATACGATTTTCAGAAAATGGTTAAGTGATTTTAAAGACGGGTCTGATTTCACAGACGCACAGGTGACAAGGGCAAGAAATGGAGATCACATTAAAAAAAAAAGTGAATTCTTAATTAAAATACTGAAATTGGACATATACAGAATTTTGAAAAACAGAATTTTGCACATACAGCATTTTGGATATACAGAATTATGGACATACAGAATTTTTAAATATAGAATTATGAAATACAGAATCTTGGGCATTTTCAAAAAAAATTGGTCATACAGAATTTTGAAATCCAGAATTTCGACCCGCTCCCCCATCATCATCGTAGCCATCCTTTAATGGAATTTGACAGTTCATACGTTGACAGATAGGTAAGAAACTAAATTACGTCGTACGAGGAATATTTCGTTCCAAACTGTCACCCAAAGGCGTTAAAATCACCTTTTCCCTTTTATCTCAAAAAATTCAGATATTTTTAATAGCCCTTCCACACAACCCCACTGTGTATTAATACATGTCAAATTGAAAGTGGGATAGAATTCCACGCGACTGCCAAATTTGTGTGAAAGAAATGACTTTTCATATGTTGCTTCCACACTTGCTTGTATTAATACATTACCTTAACCTAAACAAAAGTGTGATAGAATGTGGGATAGAATTAGAACCATTCCTAAAATTATTCATGTATTAACACATGTCAAATCGTGTTGGATAGAATGTCGGGTTGTGTAGGCTGGGCTTTCGTATTTTGTTTCCACACTATTTTACATGATTTGTTCCCACTTTTTGACATGTATTAATACACATTGGGCTAGTGTGGAAGGCCTTTAAGTTTTTCAATGTATCATCTCCACAGCAATCTTTCAATTTAATTTGACAGTCTATGGCTTGACAAATCGGTAACAGAATGTTCCGAATGTCACCGAAATCCCCAAAACTCTCATTTTTCCCAAGCAAAAAATATACTTTCAAAAAATTAGGATTTTTAAGAGATTTTGTATATTTCATCATAATCATAGCCATCCTTCAATCATATTTGGCAGTGGCCTATTTTGGAAATGTTAACATTTCTTGGTCCTTCCTCTCATTAAAAGTTGTGGTAGAAAGAATTTTTAATTTTTCAATGAAAAGCTATCTATATAGCTTTATATACAAGTCTGAACGAGGCCACTGTCTTCTCTACTGGCTTCCCAACTGGCTTCGAAAATGGCAAGACAGTTGACGAGCAAGTTGCTCATGTTTGTACGTGTTAGTAAGAAAATTTAAATGTATTGTAACTTGTAAGCCAGTACTGGCTCGTGTGGCCTGAGGGTAAATTATTCAGAAAACAATTCCAAAGATCAAAATCGATAAAAAAAAACAATACAATTGGAATTAAATAACTGAAAACAATTCCAAATTAAAAGACGAAAAACAAACACAAGCTAACCACAAAATGAAAACATTCCAATTTCAGCTGTGTTTGACAGATTAACTTTTCAACTCATATCAACGAGATGAGTTGAAAAAAGTTACCAAAAGTAACTTTTTGACACTTCAACTTTGAGTTTAGGAACAACTCTAACACGTCAAAAAGTTACTCAAAGTTAATAAAGGAACGACGAGAGTTTACTATCGTCAACTATAGTTCTCTTTAGAAAGAAAAAGAACGCACTTCGGGTGTGCCATAAAATTATTTATATTATTATCTAGAATTCTTTTCAACAACATGTAGGTATTACGACTTTGATTTATCTTCGTACATGCCTAATCTTCTGCACTCCCTTATAATTATACAAAAGTACCTATGTATGTTATGTACATAATATCTGCTTTATCTACCCTACATACCTTCATATACATAAGTAGGTACATAATTTACTATTTAATGTTTTGTATAAAAGTTTTTCAAAATTTAGAAATTTGCTTTTAATAATTTAAACGGAATCACCAAAGACAAAAAGAGCATAATTTATTTTACATTTAATAATATCTCTTTTTTTTGTTGATAAACTTATTTGTACATGGTATAGTTTAAAGGAATAATATAATACATGGATGAGAAAAATAAATTAGAAGACAATATTATTAAAACACAACTTACCTATCAACTTATCTAAAAATTATTAGGTATAATACAAAAAATAATACAAATACTGAACTTTAAAACTATACAACAAATCGTTTGTGATTTACTTAATTTTTGATTTGAAACCATTGGCCATCATTGGTGCAAGCTGTGAAGAATCACGACCTCTGGTTTCCGGAACAAAGAACAACGTTACGAAGAACACAACTGTACATGCAACGGCAAAGGGCAAGAAAACTAATGAACCAATCAATGCGTTTAATGGGGGAAATGCCATTCCTACGGTGAGATTGCATAGCCAGGATGTAAGACTGCCCAGGGACATGGCCACTGGTCGTGGAGATACTTCAACAAGTTCTAATAAAAATAAGTCTTTTAGCAAACAAGAACCAAATGGAAAGTAAACAAAAAAAAAATCAAATTACCTGCCCCAATGAAATATGGCATCGGGCCAAGTCCAAATTGGAAGAAGAATATAAAAACAAAGATGCACCCAACACATGCCAAAGCTATCCACGGTGCAGCATCCTATACAAACAAAAATTAGAAAACAAACAAAAACAGAAATAAGTTTCTCATCAAAAACTTACAGCAAAATAAAGAGATGTAGCAATGGCTACCAAAAAAAATGCACACATAGAACTCGAAAGTAGCATCATTGGTCTTCTGTTAAATTTAGCCATAAGTATCGGTCCCAATAGTGAAACTGCCAAATTCATACACCCAGCTGCGAAGTTGGCCAATTCAGCATCGCTGGCAGAGAATCCAGCTTTCATAAAAATCGGCACTGAATAGAAGAAAATCTGCGCAGGACAATTTTTTCAAACAACGTTTTTTTTAGTACAAAAGAACTCTCAAAACTTACCGAATTAATACCAGATAACTGCTGACCAGCTTGATAACAGCATATAACGAAGAGTGGTAATTTCATAGCTGGATTCGATATTACCGACCAAAAATTACTTTTTTCAACTTTGGTGTTAGCTTCAGCTTCTAGTTCGAGCATTTCAGCGTTAACCTGAGCTTCATCATGGCGCAACCGATTAAGGCTACTGCGAGCTCCTTTGGCATCATCTTTGATCAAATAAAGCCACTTTGGGCTTTCTGGAAAGTAATAGGATGGAAGATAGCAAATAACAACTAAAGCTCCGTATGCACTATGCGCATAGTGCCATTGGAGTTCATTTCCGAAAATGAAATTCAAGCTGAAGAATTGTCCCACCACAACACCCGCTGTTACACCAACAGCACAAAAGACACCCAAGGTTTCACGCAAATGTGGAGGAGCTATTTCTAGGAGATATATGGGCAACGCAGTGTATGTTATGCCTGAAGATATGCCAACCAAGAATCGACCGATCAATAACAACTCGACTGATTTAGCCTCTCGACAAAAGTTGAACATAAATGCGGAGATAAGTAGAAGAGCTCCAGCAATTAAAATTGCTCCTTTTCTGGAAAAGTTTAAAATTTAAGTTAAAAAAGTTAAAAGGTGTTTTTTTTTTTTTTGATAATAACAAACCTTCCAAATTTATCGGAGACCCATGCACCGCAGAGTGAACCAATCATTCCACCAAGCAAAAGGATTGAAACAATTGACGCCCACAAGACATCTATTCCACCATCTGATAAATGCCAATCATATTGTTCAATAAGCGTAACATTGCACCAATCTTTGATGAACTACGTTAAACAAAACAAAATCAATTAAGGTACTTTGGAGTTCGGTTTTTGTTCATTAAAAGTTTGCTCTTACCAATGCGGGACTGTTAAGACATCCAAGGCAGTATCCGATTGGAACTGAAGCTCCAATCGTCGTTGCATAAGAAACTAATATTAAAAGACCACCCCATTTTTGAGATTTCTGAAAAAAAGAAGAAAATACAGTTTTATTTTAAACTTACATTAGCACTATGTAGAATCAACAATAAGCCAAGGAAAATTGTAAATTCTTCTTATTTGATTTTTGTACAGTAATCAGTTGGATCTGTAAGTACTTATACCTACGTGTAGAAACGTATATTTTAATCTAATACTACGTTTCCACCAGACACTAATCGGAGATTTAGCAGGATTATCAGAAATCTCCCTGAAATCTCGAAGACTTATCATACAAATTTTAATCGCCTCAAATGAAGATCTCAATTAAAACTCATTCAAATCTACTTGGAAACATTAGTTTTTCGAATCAAACAAACTATCAATTTAACTGTTTTTTATGGTGTTTTCCATTGGTAAATTCATATTTCAATTTATAAAATGATTCTTGTCTACCTATATTTTTTGTTAATTTTGTTTCATTGCTTCACTTCTTTTCTTTATCACTTGATACCCTTTAAGAAGAAAGAAATGAGTTTAACGAGCTTACCTAATTTTAAACTACTTACATTTTAAAACAGAATTTATTTAATTCATATTTTGAACTTAATCATCACATTCGAAATAAATTCAAACAATAAAAAAATGCATATGCAAACTGACAGTTAAAACTTGTACTGGTATTAGTAAAGATGGGTAATTCTACCGATAAATGTATGGGGTTTTCCAGTAGCTGTGGGGGAGGGGGCTTGGGAGATCCAGTTTGAGACATTTATAAATTTAATTTGTTTGTCCTGAAATTGATTTTATAATTTAGAACAAACAATAAAGTTTTAGTAATGAATACCTAATGGTGATTGGAAGTGATTAAATAATAATCTTTCCGTCGGCCAAAAAAGTAGTTTTTTCATTGCTTAAACTACAGTGACCAAAAAAAGCCGAAAAATAAAGATTATTTTTTAATCACTTCCACACAGGGTTGTAAATAGTTAATTACATTTGAAATACAATTACATTTTAATAACCCAGTACTTTTGTAATATGTAATTAAATAAAATCTAATTATCCATTACATTTTCAATATTATGTAAATAGATAAAATCTAATTACCCATTAAATTTTTAGTAATTGAATTATATAAAATCTAATTACCAATTACATTTTCAATATGAAATTAGATAAAATCTAATTACCCATTACATTTTTAATAAGTAATTAGGTAAAATTTAATTACCCATGTATTGGGTGCATGGGTAATGCATTACAAATGTAATGGGTAATTAGATTTAAAAAAAAAATGTTTCCATTACATTTTTATAATGTAATGAAAAAAAAAATATTCCATTACATCATATTAATGTAATGGAAAAAAATGTTTCCCATTACATTTGAGTAATAGAAAATGTAATGGAAACATTTTTTTTCCATTAAATTTTCAAAATGTAATGGAAATGTTTTTTATTACCATTACATTTTCATAATGGAATTAAAATTTGGTTCCAATAAATAAATAATATAGGGAGGCACACAGATTTCACCATCTTCGTTATCAAAAATATTTTGTTAATTTTTAAAGGTAATGGGTACACATATGTTTCAAAATGTAATGGAAACAAACATTTTTATCCATTACATTTGAAAATGTAATGGACATTTTTTTGTATTACATTTTGAAAATGTATTGAACAAATAATATTATAAAATTATTTTTGTTCTTTACATTAATTAATGTAATGAAAAAAAAAATGTTGTATAAAAATGTAATGGAAAGAAATTATTTTTTTTCATTACATTTTCAAAATGTAATTAAAAATAATATTTTTTAATTCAATATTACAAATGTAATGGGTAATTAGATTTAACCTAGTTACATATTACAAATGTAATGGGTAATTAGATTTTATCTAATTACATATTAAAAATGTAATGGGTAATTAGATTCGATCTAATTACATATTGAAAATGTAATGGGTTATTAGATTTTATTTAATTACATATTACAAAGAGTAATGGGTAATTTGTAATCGGCTCATTAAATATTATACAACGCTGCTTCCACACCATTGTTTTTTTTGTTGTTTGAATTTGTTTCGATTAAATAAAAATTGTTTTCCAAAAATGAAGGAAATCATTTCTGCAATAAAATGCAAGCAGTTAAAAATTATTTGGGCAATTCATGAAGCTCAGTTATCTCTTTTGAAAGTGCATCAAGTGTAGGGTTGCTATGCGTCCTCTTTTTGGAGGACATGTCTTCTTTTTAACCCCGGCGCGGAACGTCCTCCAACTTTTAAAGTAATTGTCCTCTTTTTTCCGCTAACAAGTAATTACGAAATTTAAAAAAGTCATCGAACTCTGAATTTTAAAGAAAAACATAGCCAATACAAATCTGATGGAAAACATAAAATGAAACAGATCTTATTTTGACTCCCGTGTGTCAACCCTCTTAATTTAGTTGAACCCAACCATTTGTTCGGCTTCTGTTATTTGTTTTGTTTTTTCCCCCTTTCGAAAATTTCGAAATTTAAAAAAGTCATCGAACTCTGAATTTTAAAGAAAAACATAGCCAATACAAATCTGATGGAAAACATAAAATGAAACAGATCTTATTTTGACTCCCGTGTGTCAACCCTCTTAATTTAGTTGAACCCAACCATTTGTTCGGCTTCTGTTATTTGTTTTGTTTTTTCCCCCTTTCACCAAGAAAGTAGCTACATAGACCTACTTTTTGCAAAAAGTACAAAAGTGTGAAATAAACATGTTTTCGTAGTTAAGCCTTAAGTTGCAAATTTTCTTTTTTGTCCTCTTTTTTAAGGTAGATGATGTCCTCCAAAGTCCGGGATTTTAAAATTTTTTGTCCTAGGTTAGCTAAGATAGCCATGGCAACCCTTATCAAGTGATGACGAGTTTTTTTGAAGTAATGACACAGACATAAAATTACACGAATACTATGACAAAAATAAATCAATTTGAAATGGTGTTCCATATTCATCACGAAAATAATCAATTTACATTAAAATCAGAATTTACCAACCATGAGCTGCAAAATTAATTTTAAAGCAATAAATAAATCAATTTATTTGCCCAATGGAACGCAAAATTCTCAAAATCTATATTTTACAGATCAAAATAAAAAGTAAATTGATTAATTTTACAAATAGAAAAGACCATTATTAATATCTAAACAAAGCTACGTCCCCATATTCTCAGTGCCATCCCAGTATGTCAAAATGTAATAGTAACAGGTTTATATTACTGGAAAATTTAATTTAATTTGTACCTACCTAGCCATTATTACAAGAGAAACTTTCTAAATATATAGTTCCAGAGAAAAAAAAATTAAATGGGAAGAGTGTAAAATTCCCATACAATTTTGTATGGGAAAAGAATGACCTTAGAGGCACGGGTTAATGAACACGGAAACAAATTTGTTGGTCAATATTTTTTTCTTTCGGCATAAACTTTCGATTGACGGGGTGGGCTATCCAAAAAAATGAGTTTGGGAAATAACGGACACCCTAATGTACATTATAAGTAGGTATGTACATTTTACATTACATACACACCAATAATATACCTAACCATTTTAATTTTTACTGTCATTTTGGTCTAAGAACTTTACGCTTGCATTACGAATATATGATGTATATACCTACATAATGTAATGTTCCTGTAATATACATACATAAATTACCCACCTGCTTTTAATTGTGTAAAAAACTTTTTTAATTTCTACTCAATACGTTTTGTAAGCGAAATGAATTAACTCACTTTTGCCTCCAAATCAATTTCTCCAGTTTCATTATGCGATAAAAACTCTATTTCTTCGAATGAATTATCTTGACGTTGCATAGGATTATTACCAAATAAATACCGGTTCATTATTTTAAAATTATATGAAATCGTTAAGAAATAAAAACACTTAAAAACTATGACACAAATAACAAGCACAAGAAGAAATAATATAACATATAAACACTCGTCCTTTTTACTTTAAAATTGTGACTGATAAAAAAAACTGCTGATGGTCTTTAGGAAAATTAAAACTTAAACTTACTCCGTTAATTTCAAGCAATGGTGTTTGTTCCCGCTGGTCCTGCATTGTCATACTAAGCTTATTGCTTGAAATAAAATGTATATGACTGGGTTGTACGTAAATGCACTAATAATAAATTTTCTATTACTTAGGGCAAATTTTCAATTATATCAGTAGAGCTATCAAGGGAATAACAATAAATACATTTTTGCTTTATATTTGATGAATAAGTTATATCTACCTATATGAGATTTAACTGAAAATCTAAAAATTGGGTCTTACTTGAAGAAGAAATAAAAAAGGTAAATCTGATGGTGGAAAACGAAAGCCAAGAGGTGATACAAGTTAAAACGGTTTCTGTATAGGCGATGTTTAGTCGTCAGGAATTGAGAGTACCTATAACCTTTCTACAATAATTGTCTGCTATCTATTGAATTTCTTTCATCTATTTAATTTTAAAAAATGAAGCCTTATATACATAAATCCCCTTAAACACTTACATACATATACATATGTATACATATTTCACAGTTTAGATCTAAATAGGTATACGCTGCGTTTTATTTCCCCCCAGATGAATTTACATTCTAAAATTCGTGTACAGTCGACTCCGCTTAACTGGAACACCATAATTGCAGAACATTTGTTTCAGTTAAGTGGAGTTTTCAGTTAACCGAACTTCGGATAACTGAAACTTGTTTCAAATAAGCGTAGTTTTGTCCAAACAAATGAAAATTCATGCCTGAAAATAAAAAAATATTGGGTATGATTTTTCGTATTGTGTGAAAATAGTTATACATATTTCCATATGAAACAATTCAAAAAACAAAGGTAGCTATTTACATTTTTAATCACTAATATTGCGGCAGCTATACGTTTTCTGTCGAGAATTTTTGAGGATAAGCCAAAAATAAACAAATTTAAAAGAAACGACTGACACCAGGAGGGAATGACAAGCAATGAGATTTCGACATTTCAGATTTGACATTCCAAATTCATAGGGTGTGTTTAATTTAAAATTTGATGTCAGCGTTTAATGGTCGTTTCACTTATGCGGAGATGAATAAGTGAAAAATGTTCATTTGAGACACACAATTTTGTTGCAATTAAGCGGAGTTCATTAATGCGAATCAGTTTGTGTGAAAAATTCTCAAAAAGGCTCCGGAATAAATTTCTTGTATCAGATAACCGACGTTTTCAGTTAAGCGGAGTGCAGTTAAGCGGAGTTGACTGTATTACAAAAAAAAAAATAAGATCCATCTCGGGGATAATAAAATGCAGATATTATTATGTATTTATTTATTTTTTAAAATTCAATAATATGTCATCGCCAAACAAAGTATAAACCATTGTTAAACTAAAAAAATTGCATTTGTCAAAAATTTATGTAAGCATATCTTGCTATATAAATTAATGTATGTACGTTTGTACGTACAAGTATGTTGTACATACCTCTAAATATTTAGGAATTCTGGGTCTACGCTTAGTTTCTATAAAAAAGAATTTTTTGTTTGTTATCATCTTATTAATGAATCCAATACTTACACCATTAAATTTATCATAACTAAAAAATCACAGTTTCTTTTAATCTGCCTTAACTTGATATACGGCCACAGTTCAAGTCGTAAATATAGGACGCCTAGGCAAAATGTTGTTTAGTGTGTAAAAAAGGCTATATTAAAAACCTCGGTCTTAGACTTCGAAATATTTTAATATATAAATATATACACTGAGGACAGAGTGGTTAAGTATATAACATTATACAAGATACGATTGAGTCTTAACTTTCTAAAAA
Organism: Melangyna quadrimaculata; assembly: GCA_949320155.1. Lineage (NCBI taxonomy): Eukaryota > Metazoa > Arthropoda > Insecta > Diptera > Syrphidae > Melangyna > Melangyna quadrimaculata. Next base: position 52,073,518 of record OX439485.1, on the reverse strand, counting down.
TTAAATTAAAATGAACATAATGTAGGCTATAGCCTACAAAACAAGAAATTATTATAATTTATAAAAGGTCACAATCATTATTAAAGAATAATGTAGGTACTCTTATTCCAACTAAAAAAAATGTGTCTGTGGTCGACCCACACTAGTAACTTCCCATTGGTGCACTTGAAAACCATATACGTTTACATATGTACATATTTACCTATTTTGTACTTTAGCTTTTTATAATGGTAAAATTTTGATATTTTTTTTTTTGTAAATAGCTTATAAAATTTTAAGAATCTTACATATTTAACTTTTATTCCTATCTCCTTTCAGTATGGGGGTATTTAATTATATAAGCCAATTATTTCAAAACAGAATATTGGCTAACAAAAAATACCAAACATCAGGTGCGAATGTACTTAAAAAAAAAACAAATACATGGTTTCAAAGAATATAAAAAGGCAAATTAATGCCGTTTTCCTTTGGAAGTCCGGAAGCGTCGGGAAGTCTTCTGAAACCATTCCATTGGCACAAAAAGTACGCTTCTGAGAAATTTGATTCTTGATTTAAAATCAGAATCCACTCCAGAAGCACTAATACATTTAAAATCAAATGTCAAAAAAAACTCACTCATGCGTTTGACAGCAAATTGTGAGAGATGAACAAAAATTGTCAAGATGTTCATCGATGTTGGCAGAACATCGATGTTGGACGAAAAATTTATTTAAGCTTTAAATGCCTTTGAAGTATTAAAATCATTGATGTTCAGACAGCTTAGGCACCAATCACACATGATTTTTTGTATAAACGACTTGTTAGATGTTTATTCATGCTATACAATTTAATATCGATGTTCAAACATTAGAATCATCGATGTTAGACACAGTTTACAAAAGATTTTTCTTACCTACGACTTGTTAGATGTTCATTTATGCTTAATAATTTAAGATCGATTTTCAAGCATTAAAATCAGCTAAATAGAAGAAATCATGGCAACTTGTTCGTTTTATTTTTGTACACAAAATTTGGTTTGTACCCTAATATTTTGAACTCATCGATGTTATGGAAGAAAATAATGTTCAAGAACATGTTATAATTCTCAAAACAATAAAGGTATTTTGAATTTGTTATGTATTGCATTTTTATGTTGGAAACAATGTTATAAAAACATCGATGTTAAAAAAAAACGGTGTTCCGATTCATCCCTACCACTAAATCTTTTGACGATTCAATACAAATATAAAACGTCAGAATTGAGCAGAAGCATTACAAACTCTTCCATTGGATTTCAGAATGAGTGGAACATTGAGTGAAACCAATGGAAAACGGCATAAGTATCATATGCAAAATTTCGATTTTGAAGCTATTTTGAGTGTAAGAATTTTTCGAATTAAAACATTTTTGAAAAGTTTTTTGTTGCAACATTTTGATTTTTAGCTTTTTAAGGGGTGGTTTTAAAAATCTCAAAATTTCACAACATTTAGATGGTATGGGTGTTCTTGTTTTTATTTTTTTTTTTTTCAAAATATTTGAGTTGAAAATCATTTGTTAAGAATTTTTAATAGTTTTTTTTTCAGTTTTTTTTGCTCTAAAAAAAAAAAAAAAAAACAGTTTATAGCACAGGAAAATTACACTTTTTGGGGGACCGAAATATAGTACGGCTGAATTTTGTATACTTGAAAGAGAGCTTTTAGAAAAGCTTATGCCCGATTTTTCGTTTTCCAAAACGGCGGATTTCCCTAGGGGGATGGCGTCCCGACTCAACATAAGCTAAGGGATTTACATGTATCTTCGTCCGACTTCTGCAAAAAAAGGAATGCAAAATTAAAATGAACATTTGTTGGATAGAGAGAGAACACCAAAATGCGGAAGACCTTCGTGCAAGGAAGTCCCGTAATGCAGATATGAAGACGAACATGTTCCTCGTCTTATGGTTCTCTTTCACACGCTCGGAGTTTTGGCATACATCTGTACCGCTCTACTTTTCTTTATATTTGCAGACGAAGATACATGTAAATCCAGCATAATGCTAGACTTAGCATGAGCATACCATAAGCGGAGCGACGGGCTCGCGTGAGTGGGACGGAGGCTCCAAAAAGGTTCCTAAATTCTTTAATCCGTGAAGCGGTCCACGCAATATGTGCTTTTAAGGCTCTCCCAAATCGACAAACCTAGGTTTAATTGTATTTTATTATTATTTATCGTGTCAATATATTTGAAGCTATCTGTATATTTTTTTAACTAACTTTATTTAACGCTAGACCCGTGTACTGGGCACTGAGTTCCCATTGCAATTTTTAAATAAGAAAAAAGAGTCAACATTGCTCTGTTGGACCCCTTTCACATAAGGAAACTGAGTTGCCGGCGATTTTTAGTTTGTAGGCGAGAAGGGCGTAAAAGGAAGACAAAAAATCTCCCCTCACACCCTTCTCGCCTACAAACTAGCCAGTTTCTGGCAACTCAGTTTCCTTGTGTGAAAGCCGTCTAACATGCCTTAAAGCCTTAAACGCTCTTTACTTCCATACATATAGTGTCCAAGTACACGAAAATGATCTCTTTGAATAAATTCAGTTGATATTTAGGGTAGGAAATCGTTGCAAAGTAAATGAGCCGATTTCGTGTACGTGGGTACTCAGTGCCCATACTAAGTTTTAGTGCATATAATATGCGAATTATTATTTTCTTACAGTTTTTCATGTTTTTACGTAGGCTTTTTATAAATTTCATTAGATTTAGGCTGTAAATAAGTAGTCAGTCAATTGGTTTGTGTTAGGAAGTAACTTACAACAAAGTGCCTTTTCAATTTGTTTATAAAAGGAATTTCGTTTAGATAATATTTCTAAAGTAAAAAAATTGTTGTCAAGTTTGTTGCTTCTTAGTATAGTATGTATCAATTTTCTACAGAATATGGATAATATTATGAGTCGCATACTATTCCTGCTAAATGCATCATCAAACCGGGATTTAACTGATGAGGAGCAGGAATTTGTCGACGAACATTATATGGTCGAATGAGGAACGATGAAGAGGATGAGGGGCATACAACTCATGAAAATAGCTCCGAAGGCGACGACAGAGATGGATGGTGCAGATTTTTCGGATGATGATGATCCGAACTACGTGCCGAACGAAGCTTTGCTTGACATACGCAGGCTGGTCTTGATATGAAGCTGAAATGGAATTGCAACAGAAAAAAGGACGTCATCGTGAGGAAGAGGTTGAAACTGAACCTGCTGCACCCAATCGAGGAATGCGATATAAGGCCCGAAATATTAAATTCAATGACATTTGGTGGTCAATGCCTGATGAAACGGAAAGAAGAAGAGCTACTAGAGATTGCAATGAACGATTGAATCATGAAAGCAACCATTGTTGAGAATATAGCCCTCAAAACAAACAAAAAAGCTAAAAGAATGAACGAAGCAACTCGGTTATCAGACCAACCAAAGGTAATGCGTCGGTGGTATGACACTGCAGAGAATGAGATCTTTGTGTACATTGCCATATTACATTAGTGTCAAGTAAGCAAAACAACATTTACGAATCGAAAAATGGTCAAAAATAGCACAACAAAATTGAAAATATCACAACTAATTAACGACTAATTAACGGCAAATTATTAGCCTATAAATCATTCACTGTAAAGAGTTTTTAATAATTTTCTGAGGGGGTGCTTTGCTAACTTAATATCAAGTTAGCAAAGCAACACAAAAAACATAGAAAACATTGAACGACAAATTCGAAATTGTCACAACTAATTAACGACTAATTAACGGAAAATTATCCAATTAACTATTTTTCGATTTGCGAATGTTGTCTTGCTAACTTGACACCGAATTAGGAAATTTGCAAAAAAAACAGAGAAAACATAGCCCGAAACTTGATATCAAGTTAGCAAAGCAACACAAAAAACATAGAAAACATTGAACAACAAATTCGAAGTTGTCACAACTAATTAACAACAAATTAACGGCAAATTATCCAATTGGCCATTTTTCGATTCGTGAATGTTGTTTTGCTAACTTGACACTCATCCATATTAATGTACGCTGATGGCGCTGAAAAAGCATATGGTGTAGGACAAAAGATCTTTTCCATCAGAATAATATGGCTTTTACCGCGCAGTTATGTCTTTAGAGAGTTTTGAACAAATAAACAGGTTTATACGTTTCGATGATGAAAGAACCCGAGCTTTTCGCCTCCGAAATGATACGCTAGCTGCGTATGTGTGGAACTTGTTTCAAACCAATCTGATGAGGTGCTAATGCTATCGACTGCTCGTCATGACGATAAAATAGATGAAGTAACTAGAAAACCAAAAGCCATTTTAGATTACAACTGGACAAAAGGTGGGGTCGATTCTTTGGACCGATTAATGACCATATATACCTGTAAGCGAAAAAACTAACCTCTGGCCGCTAACGGTATTTTATAATCTATTGGACTGGGCTAGTGTTGCCGCTTACAGGATGTCTGACATGTCAATCTTCTTGGTACGTTAGCACGAAAAGGGCAGAAAAAAGAAAATTATTTTTAAAAGGACACGCCTTAGTATTCGGACAGGCACATTCAAAACCAAATCGCAAAACCAACGCTCCCAGGAAAAGTTAAAACTGTCATGAAACCAATAGGTTATGAGATTCAAACCGTAACAATGTTACCTACTGCCAGAGTTAATAATTTGAAACAATGTTGCGAAACTTGTAAATCTGAAAAAAAGAAAAGATAACAAGACTTCAGCGGTTTGCGATTTGTGCTATAAAGCTTCATGCACAAAGCACTATGAAAGAGTGTGCGAAAAATGCTATGTTGGAAAGGAAGCACATGGGGATGAAGATGAAGACGACACGTTTTTATCCTTGACCTCTGTGGGACACTCAGAAAAACCGGCGGAGAACGCACAGTCAAAACTAATTTAAGATTCCATTTCCTCAATTATTTTGCACACTCAATATTATTCTTCATGTATTATAAAATTAAATAAATTTTTCAATAAATTTCAACATACAAATTGTACTTTTTTAAATTAAAATTATCTTTTTCAGCACACCTGTCTTACAATATGTAGAAATTTTGTAGTACACGGGTCTAGGGTTAATTAACTTTTAAAAATATTAATACAACATTTTTTTAATAAAAAACGGGCTTTATTCATTTAATTTTGTCTTAAACTGTACTTTAGTAAAACCGTAATTTGGGGCCATTTTTCATAATGAAATTTCACCCCAAAAATTAAGAATGAAAAGAGGCACATAAAAACCGATTAAAAATGGCGCCAATTTCCAAATTAATTTTTTTTTTCTTTGTTTTTGTTATTTCCCATATAAATTTGAAGATCTATTTTTCGTTTTATGTTTGGGCCATGGGCCATATGTTTATAATTATTATTTGAATAGCTAAGAAAAATAAAATAAGATATAATGTCATCGGATTTTTGTATAAAAATGAATTTCTGAATAAAAAATATTCAAAAATAGTCAAAGTGGTTTTCTATATAAAATTTCTTAAATATTTTTCAAATTCAAATTTGTATTACTATTTTTAGTATTTAATAAATTACAATTTTGAATAACATTAGTCAAAAAATTCATTAACCCGTTTGTAAGACATTGAATTTTCAAAAAAATGTGTGTTTTACACTTTCAAACAAAAATTTTTTTTTTGAAACTTTAGTCCAGTCATTTGGTAGTTTTGCCTGGAAAGTTTTGGAGTAGTTTTGAAAACTTTTTATTTTTATAGATTTTGGGGTGCTCTTTCCGAATTTTTATTTTGCCACCTCGCACCTTTGCCACTAACGCCGCCATTCGAGGTTAAATGTCGAAAATATCAGGTTTTCGAATATAACTCCGAAACGGTAAATGCTATCGAAAAGTATTTAATGCAAAACTTGTAGATTTTGTGATCCCGAAGAAAAAAAGTTATGACAATTTTTTTCCTACGACTCACCGTTAAGAAGATATCGACATTTCAAATAACGTAAAATGTCGAAAATGTCACTTTTTCACGTATAACTCCTTAACGGTTCATATTTTTGAAAACATCTGAATGCATGTTTTGTACATTATGTAACCCCCTACAGGAAAAAACTATTATTTTTTTCTTAAAAGCAACCGTTTTAAAAATATAATTATTTTAAAAGTTTGACAAAAGTTCTATATTTCCAGTTTTTCGCTTTTTACTCTTAAATGACGAAGTTCTCGAAAAAAAACTTAGAATCAATTTGTAGACCATAATATTCTCTAGAAAATAGTGTTGACTTTTTTTTCCATGCAAGTGAAAGTGCAAGGTGGCAAAATGAAAATTCGGAAAGAGCACCCCAAAATCTATAAAAATGAAAAGTTTTCAAAACTACTCCAAAACTTTCCAGGCAAACCACTTTTTTTTGCCTAAATGACTGGGCTACTTTGCTTATGCAAATTTGTTTAAATTTTAAAGTAGCTCCTGCATCGCTGAAACCGTTAACTTGAAATTTGAAAATCAAAAATCTATGTTTCTATATGGCTGGTACCTACGACTGTTAGTCACCGTTATTGGTAGTTTTAACAAAATATTGACCATTTGTTAACTGCAGGTCGAGGAACAGATAGACAGACAGAATGCCAGACCCATTGTTTTCACGTAGCTACTCTATCATCATCGTGATGTTACGTGAACGCGTTTCGGAGCTTTACTCCATCCTCGGGCGATTCACTTTGGTTTGATGTTCATATTGTCAAGGCCAGGTCCATAGATCAGGATCTATCCTAATTTGGTCCACATTGAATCATAGCGGTTATTAAATAACGGCTCTATTTTTTTTTAAATTCGGCCTATCATCAGTTTCAGTCTGTACCATTGAGAATGAAACACCAAGTAAAAATACAGCAAAATGTTGAACAACCTATAATTCAATATTAAAGCAAATTTTGTATACCTAGGGGAAGGTGGCCTAAAACGGCCGCCAACATAAAATGGCCCCCTCGCTTGAAATCATAAAATCGAACAGAATTAGAAGGTTTTGTGAACACAATTCTTTAGTTTACCTGGTACCACCGACATATACGAAATATTAGCAACTTCAAGATATTATTGAAATTCATCAAGATCAAACTGTCTCTAGCCATCTCCAAAAGTAGAAAAAAATAACACTTTAAGAAAAATTTGTTCACAAAAAACTGTATACAAAACAGTCTGTTTTTGAGAATGCAGTTAATGCATGTAAGTATGAAGTATTTCTTTTTAAATTCCTGAAATTCGTTGGCCTAGAACTATTTCTGTCTGTTCGAAATTAAAATTTAAATAAAAAAATCCTAAACGGGCAAAATGGTTTACTTAACACTCGGCTAAAATGGCATAGTGTACCATTTTATAATTAACCTTACACTTTCATTTTATTTATAGTGAAAATGGTTGAAAAATATGAACGATCTATACATAGAGGCAGTTCTGGACTGAGGACGCATTATCAAAAGCCCTAAATGCATTCAAAAAGTTCAATATTCGGAGTTCTAGCTTTGTTTATGTTTATTTTACTTATATTATAAGTTGAAGTCGTTTTAAATGAATTGTTGATTTTATATTTTTTTGTTGAGTATTGTTTATAGAGAAAGAGCCCAGGGCCGCCAGACATACTTCCTTTTTTTAAAGCTGAGATTTTTTCTGCGAACAGATACTATGGTAACTAAGAACAAATGGATACTAAGAATATTCAATCCGGGTGCAATTAAGAGGTAGCGAGTGTTAAAGTTGCATACAAATGTTCCAACATTGCTTTATTTTATCAAAGCTGAATTTTTGATATGTCTTAGGGGATGGTGTCATTAACTTTATTGGACCTTGCCAGACATCTACAGTGGGCCTAACGTGAGCCAGACACTTAAAATATGTCAAACTAATCCTGCCATTTACGTTTTAGTTTTAAAGCTAATATTTATATGTTTTATGGGCAACTGTTTAGAAATAATTCCCATCAGCTATACATCTACAGTGGGGCGTATTCATCAGCCATACATTTTAAAATAAGCGAAAAAATCACGTTTTAGTAACAAAGAATTACTATTTTGACAGTTTTAATGTGGTGTAAGGCCCCGCTGTAGTTGTCTTGCTGATTAGAAAATATTGTAGAATATTTCCCACAGAAAACATAAAATCTTGATTTGATTTTGATATGTAAATGGCACGATTAGTTTGATAGATTTTAAGTGTCTGGCTCACGTTAGGTCCCACTGTAGATATCTGGAAAGTGTCAAATAAATTAAATGACAGCATCCCCTAACTAGTGTCCGACCGAAGCTTCGGCCGAATTCGGACAAAAAAAACATTCGACCAAACTTTCGGCTTCGGCCATTTTAGGCCGAAGTTTTGGCCGAAGCCGAAGAATCTGTTTATTATATCGAGCATCGTACTAGGCGCCGGAAAAAATTTAAATTTTTGAAATTTTTGAATACCGAAGAAAAGATTGCAATCTTTTCTTCGGTAGGTATTCAAAAATTTCAAAACACATGTGTGCCATCATAGTAGGCACTATGCCTGACACCTTTTGCGCATCGTTTGTGTTTTGTTTTGTTAAATAGTTGTTTCGGTTTGGTTTGGGTTGTTTATTAATTTAATTTGTTCAATTTTAAAAGGAAAAAACACTTAATAACTTTAAAAAAATCAAGTAAGTACATATAATGTACATATTCGTATTGCAAGAATATGAAACAATGCATTTACTTATAATTATTTATCCGCTCTTAAATCGAGTAAAAGTAAAATATTGAAATTTTTTGGGCGATTTGTGTATTTTTATTTTGTTTTGTTGTTTATATTTGTACATAGGTATATATTTACATGATGACATCTTTGGGAAAAAATCCTATCTGGGAATATTGTTCTAAAAACAGCGATAAAGCAATTTGCAAAATATGTAAAAAAGCTTTGTCTCTTGGAAGTGTTTTACCAAAAAATCAGACCACGACAAATATTAAGAACCATTTGGCAAGCCAACATTTAAATGAATGGGAAACTTATTCGAAAATTAATGAACAAACAAAACAAGAAAAACAAACTTTAAAAAAAAAAAAAAACTGAGAGCGAGAGGTCAAACTTAGACCCTTCACAAGACAAAAATGAACTAAAACAATCCACATTATATGAAATGATTGAAAAGAAAAAAGCTGCGCTGTACCCTGATGATCATCCGATATCCCTAAGAATCGATAATAATATAATGGATCTCATTATCGTCGACATGCTGCCGTATAACTTGGTTGAAGGAGACGCATTTCGAAGGCTCAACTTAGCTGACCCTGACACTCCATTTAGATACAGAAAAAAGTCTGAAAAATACTTCAGAACGACTTTAATGCCAGCGACGTATTTAAAGGTAAAAGAAAAAGTCATACTTCTCTTGGAAAAGGCTGAATGGGTCAGCCTTACTACAGACATATGGAGTAATCCTGCGAAGACTTGTTCTTTGCTCAGTTGCACAGCTCATTTCATTCAAGCAACGATAAGACAAAAAGTTATATTGGCAGCAAGTGCACTTGAAGACAATCATACTGGAAAGCATATTTCGAAACGCTAATCAATATAATTGCTGAATTCCGATTGACCAACAAAGTTCACATGGTTATACGCGACAATGCTTGTAATATGCAGTCTGCTATGCGTCTTGGAAATTTTGCATCCATTGGATGCGTAGCTCATACGCTTCAGTTGGTAATTCATGACATTATATTCAAAAGCGATCCCATGATAGATATAATAAAAAAAATGTCGCAAAATTGTTGGACATTTTAAAAGAAGTGAGCAAGCTTGTCGATATTTAAAGCAATTCCAAGAAACTTGCGACTTACCCAGGCACACGTATCGGCACAGGAATAGCACGTATCTAATGTTGGAAAGGCTCATGGAACAAAAATCCGCTGTAAATTTGTACATGGCAGAACGCGGTGGCATCAGGGCTGCCGTTATGAAATTTCGGAGGGGAGTATTCTAGAGGAATGGAGGGGAGTATTTTAGGCTTGTGGGGAGTACGCAAGAAAAATAACATAGGTTTTTAATATTATGGCCTTGGGCAAATTTGATTTAAATTACGAACAAATTTTCACCTCGTTAGTGCCAAAATTATCATTGGATAACATTTAACACGATTTTCAATTCACAAACGAGCTAGAAATATAACTTTATTAAACCATTTTTAATAGTTTATACTATATTCATACCAATCATTTAAGGGTGAAAAGAAGAATAGAACTGATAAATTGTTAAAAAACTTAACATAACTTTTACATAGTAGATTAAACCACAACGAAGGTATTGGCATTAGGGACTTTTTTTTAGTTCAGACTTTCGGAACTAACACATTTTTTCAAACATGAAGCGATTTTGCTTATAAATTGGAACTTCGTGTGGCGTGTTTTATTTTTCTCCATCTTGAAGACGACCATGAAGGAACTAAGGAAATATTTGTTTTTATCTATAAATATGCTAAAGGGAGATTTTATTTTTCGTCTTTTTTCAAAATTAACACTTCTGTAAAGTTAAAAAAACAATAAACCGAAAAAAGTTTTCAATGCGCTAGAATAAGCACAATTATAACGTCTTTTTGCAAACATTTTGGGAATTTTCAAGGGGAGTACAATCACAGTGAGGGGAGTACGGGAGTACGGGAGTACGGTCGGAGAGTACGAATACTCCCTTAGTACTCACTTCGGCAGCCCTGGGTGGCATAGAAGTACCAGCAGCAGAAGAATGGGTGCAAATAAGAGATTTGATATTCGCATGGAAGTGCTTTTATCAAGCTACTACACTTGATATTTCAAGCGACTCTTCATCAATATCATTAATTGTACCACTGGTTGTCATGGTGAATTCAAAACTAGCTCCAAAAGATGAAGATACTGATAACTTAAAATTGCTTAAAATCCCGTTGTGCGAGTCTGCTAATAAACGATTTTCGTACGCAAAAAGTACTCCAAATTTATAGATTGCTACCCTTATAGATCCTCGATTTAAAGGGAAGTATTTCACCGGTGATGAAATCGGAAATACCGATGCAAAAATATTGGAATTATTACAACAGAACTGGTCAAATCAAACGGTTCCGATGATTTTAGAAGCCGATGATCCCCAGCTATCTTCTTCAATATCAGCATCAGGATTGCAACATGATGATGATGATTTATGGGAATCACATGATAAATTTGTTTTGCCAGTCGAGAGCGGAACTTGCTTAAATGAACCTCCTCCATTTGAGGGACAGCTGTTGTCTTTTTTGAAAGAACCTTTACTCTTACGAAACGCTGATGTATATGCATATTGGGCGTACAGCCCATACAATTATCTAAGGACCGTAGCTATAAATTTTTTGTCTGCGCCACCCACTAGTGTTCCTAGTGAACAACTGTTCAGTGCTGCCGGACAGATATACATATGCGGACAGAAGATCAAATTTGAGTGGTGAAAATGTTGACAAACTTTTGTTCTTAGCATACAACATTAGACTCTTTGATTTTAATTATTAATGTATTGAATTAATATTACTAAAAATTATTACTAAAAATGAATGATTTATTTCTTTTTTCTTTATAATTACTAATTAGTTATTAGTTATTTTATTTTTCTCATGTTTTTTAAGCAATACATTTTAATAAAAGTAATATTTTTATCTAATTGGAAGGGAGAATTCTTGACTTTTTTCAACCTTAGGCTTCGGCCGAAGATTTTCTTTCAGCCTAATAATTCGGCTTCGGCTGAAAATCGACCTTCGGTCGGACACTACCCCTAACACATATCAAAAATTCAGCTTTGATAAAATAACGCAATGTTGCAACATTTGTATGCAACTTTAACACTCGCTACCTCTTAATTGCACGATTGCACCCGCATTAAAGATTCTTAGTATCCATTTGTTCTTAGCTACCATAGTATCTGTTCGCAGAAGTCTATTATGTTTATTTAACTTTGAATTTTCATTTGTTTTAAATAAAGTTTAAACTGAATTGAAAATGGTCTTTGGATTTGGTTTGTTTACTTTCATGGGTGAAATGGCATTTTAACCGGACAACTTTGATTGTTGGAATTTGAAGACGTTTTGAAAATTAAATAGGTACACACTTTAAATACTTTTTGGAGCTTTTTATACTCGTAAAACAAACAAATGTAAGTGTAATTGATTAAACTTTGAAAAGAACATAACATTTCAGTTTGAATGTAACCTATTTTCGAGATAGGGGACATTTTTCATAGTGGTCGCCGTTTTATGCCACCTTCCCGCTACATACCTATGATACTAGGCATCATCGTATGCAAAATGGCTTTAAGAATCATATTAATTGCCTTGTTACCAACTTATCTTTATCTCATATTCTTTAAAAATGTTGCCCTTTTGTTTTGGATTTGAAAACAAAATTCAAGAAGATTTTGGTTTTCAATAAGTGTTTTATGATAGCCTTCTTTTAACCAAGCATGGACTTTAGTTATTATCTTTTCGTATCCTTACAAAGTAATTACGTTCAAATTTTTATTTTGAATCATTATAGATGTATTGTAGTAGCCCGTAGCGTAATGGTTAGTGCGTTCGACTGTCACGCTGGAGGGGTGGGATCGCTTCCCAGCCTCGTCCACCTAAAAACTAAAAAGATTTTTTTTCAGGGCTACTGCCTCTTGCGAGGAATTGACAAATCCTCCAAGAGTATCACTTGTTCGGAATCGGCATAAAATGGTAGGTCCCTTCCATTCCTGTCGAAAGGCGCACACATGAATGGTTGCGAGTTGTTAGTCACTAGGCCCCGGTTCTTCATGAGCCGTTGTGCCACCCGATTTATTTTTAGATGTATTGTAATTGATTACCTACCTTTTTTTAAATATTATATTTAGAACCTATACTACCTGCCTTATACTAATAAAATTATATTAAAGTATTAAAAGTAAAACAAAACGTTAGTTGTTACAAATAGTTATTATTTATTCTTAACAATGTTTCTAATAATTTTTTTTTCTATAATAAAATATTATTTGCAATTTCTTCATAGTCATTCTAATTCGATGACTTAAAAAATTACACGCATATACAACATAATGGCTTTATAATAGGAACAATCAAAATATATAATAATATAATAGGAACAATCAAAATATACAATAAATAATCCAATCACCAAATTTTTATTAAGTAACTTTCAGCTTAGAAATAAATGTCAGTGCTAAAATCTTAGTAACACTGCTTCTCCGTCCTTTTTGCGTTCTATCGAACTTTTGAACTGAATCCTTTGGAAATAAGTGGAGCAACTTCAGATGGATCACGTCCTCTTGTCTCTGGTAGATAGAATCTCGTTAAAAGGAACAAAAGTATACATGTGATGGAGAACGGTATGAAAACAAATGCTCCCCAAGAATTTTGTAAGGTTGGAAATGCCATTCCGATGATGAAATTACATGACCAAGATGACATTGAACCCATTGCCATGCCAATTGGTCGAGGTGCAACTTCAAAGATTTCTAAAATAAAAAACAAAATATTAAAAAAAAATCATTATAATTTAAAGAGTATTTAAAGAGATATGCAGAAGCTAAGCAAATACAAGTAGGGCTGGCCACGAGACGAAAAAAGTCTCGGTCTCGATCTTGTTCTCGCATGATGAGACTGGCGCTTAAGCAACCAAGACGAGACCGAGACGAGACTGTATATTTGGACCGAAATTTACAGAGAGTCTAATAAATTAAAAAATCCGTTTTCAGTTAATTATTTATTTACTTCTGCGCTTATTCACACTATCGAAAATATTTCGTTCCAATAATCAATAGGTTGTCCGGTAATCGTATTTTTCGGAGACGAGACCGAGACTAGACGTCGTATACGTGATCGACAAGAGACCGAGACGAGACTGAAAATTTTCTAATTTTCTTAGGCTTGCCGCAGATTTCTGCAATACAAACTCGTCCTTTGTTCTTAAGAATTGGAATCTAGCAGTCTTTGAATACAAAAAAAAAAAAATCAATAAATGCTAATAGAAATTTAAGAGGACCACAATACATAAACAATTTAAATGTAAGCAGGATCCTTCTAACAGTACCTACCTTAAAAATATTTTTTTTATTTTCGATTTTCTTAATAATAAACTGATTGAGATTTGTATGCAAGTGATTATAAAATAATAAGTGTTTTTTGTCGATTAAAAAATAAAAAATTGTGTTGCTCAGGCTGGAAAGGAATGTTTTAGTTCAGAGAAAATATTTTTATGTTTAAGAATAACTTCTGTAATTTTAAAACTCGATGTTTTCATTTAAATGTCTAATTTGTTATAAAAAAGTATTGGATATTAAGGTTGCTAAAATTTCTTCCTCGAAATATAAAGCCTAGCCTACACAAACACAAATTGCTCGAATTCAGGTTATAAATTGAACCGTTAATTATAAAAAAAAACAACATTTGACAATCTATTAAACTACCATCAGACAGTTGAATAGCGCTTGCAGAGCTCTTTAATTTAAAGAGATATAGTTTACTCACCAGATCCGATAAAATATGGAATTGGACCAAGGCCAAGTTGCAAGAAGAAAATGTAACAAAAGATGCACACAATGCATAACACTGCAAACCAACTGACATAATCCTGCAATAAAATCACAATTAAAAGTTGATTAAGATTTGTTTTCTATAGTTTTTTTCTCACGATAAAGCGAAGAAGGAAAGCAAAAGCGAAGAGAAATATTGAACACATAAAACATGAAAACTGCATTATCGGACGGCGATCGACATTGGCCATTAGATATGGACCACATAACGATATCATAAGATTAAGACTACCAGCTCCCAGGTTTGCCCACTCGGCCTCAGACGTTGAAAGTCCAGCTCTTTCAAATATCGAAACAGAGTAGTAAAAAATCTAGAACACAAAAATAAGATTTAAATCAGCAGATACGACATGAAAAAAAAAGTAAAATATTATACCGCATTGATGCCAGTCAACTGTTGGCCACCATGATAGCAACAAACTATAATCAATGGCATAAGAAGTCTAGAATCTCTTAAAACTGAACGGAACGAAGCAGTTTCTGTTTTAGCATTCGCCTCAGCTTCCATATCTTCGATTTCTTTCTGAATTTGTCCCTTCTGATTGGCTCCTCTTAGTCGCTGTAGCTCTCTTTTGGCACTTTCACGATCCTCTTTTACAACATACAACCACTTGGGACTCTCGGGGAAGTAGTAAGATGGTAAGTAACAAACGATAATAAGAACGATGTAGAAACTCAAACCGTAGTGCCAGAGATCGGCTGTTCCTAAAATATCACGTAAATTGAAGACTTGACCAACTACAACACCAGCGGTAACTCCAATGGCACAGAAAACACCGAGAGTACCACGTAGTGCTAGAGGTGCACATTCAGTCAGGTACATTGGTAAGGAAGCTGTTGTCAGACCAGATGCCAGACCGACACATAATCTGCCAAGCAAGAGCATTTCTACGGAACTAGCCATACGGCAAGACATGAATAGTATCGCACCCACAACGAAGAGAAGTCCACTGATCAAGAAGCATCCTTTTCTGAAATATTATAACACAAATTAGACGAAAAGTATGAACAGTTAAATTCAAAAATTAAGTATATATGTACATTATAGTCCAGGCAAATTAGGATAAAATTGAAGCATATGTGGATGTAACATATAGCACCTTATATTTGTATGGGATTCGATCAGAAAATACATATGTAAGCAACGAGATTATGAGGTTACTCCCGCTAAAAAAGGTGTGCTATTTGCAGGAAAAATCAAAACGTGCAAGAAAATGCATTATTCACTCCCTGTTTTTTGTTATTTTCCTATATAACTTTCGAAACATGCATCTTAGGAAAAAAATTATTGAGTCATAATTTGTTTGTTATAAAATTCTCCATAAGATGACATTTATATAAAACTTTCTGGTGTTATATTTTTGTTGCTATACAGCGTTGAAGTCAGGAAAAAGCTGTAAAAAACAGAGTAGTTTTGAGGCGCCAAACTGACAGATAAAAAATGGTCCAGTTCTACTATAAATGTGGACTTAGATACTCTAGGGAATTACAAAATGAAATATTGAAACCCTATTCAAATCGGTCTGATAGGTTCGGCATGACTTCAACGCTGTATAGCAACAAAAATATAACACCAAAGAGTTTTATTTAAATGTCATCTTGTGGAGAAATTTATGACAAACAAATTTTATTTGAATGTTTTTTTCCTAAGATACATGTTTCCAAATTTATATAGGAAAAGAACAAAAATGGGAGTGAATAATGCACTTTCTTACACGTTTTGATTTTTCCTGCAAATAGCACACCTTTTTGAGCGGGAGCAACCTCATATTCTCTTTATTTATATTATTTCTGATCGAATACCACAAAAATCTAAGATACTTATGTTACATACATGGCAAAATCTTATTTGCCTGGACTGTAAGTGCACTATGAAATATTTTAAGTATAAAGAACCTGTTGAAAAAAACACATCTTAAAACTTTGGACATAAGGTTTTAAGGTGGTCCCCATAGGGAAAATTGAAAACTAACGACACCTGCCATACGTACAACCTTTATGAAAAACTTATTTATCTCGAAAACGACTCTCATGACTTTGATACAATAAAAAATACAATTCACTTTTAAGTTTCTTTTAAAATGACCAGAGGGAGTACCTAGACCTAGAGGAAGACTAGAAGATCTTGAAAATTTTGATGTCACAGAAGTTATGAGTGTATATTCATATATGTATACATATGAATGATATACATACAAATGTATCTTAATTTCAAACTTGTTACCAAATTTATTTATTAAAAAAAATGGGACATATTAATTCTGAATCGCTTTGCCCATCACCCATTATGAGGGTGAAATTCAGTTAAGGGCCCTATTATGACTCGCGAGTCGAACGTTCGACTCAAGTCGAACGTTTTTAAAATCACATATGTCGTGGTTTTAAGAATAGCAAACTGCGACGTTCGTATAGAACAACATCTCAATTCAACACATTTTTGACTTTTTAGCCGAATATAGTTAGGTGAGCCATAAACAGTAGTGCCAAAAGTCAGATTCGCCTAATATTTCTTGCGACTCGCGATTCATAATAGGTGCCTAAATTGAGCTTGTCATTTTAAAGGCTTAACTACATATACCTACTTTGTAAGAAAAACAACTTAAAATTGTGTTTGGTGGCTTAATTTATCTGTCAGAACAAAAATGTTCGTATGTTTTTTCGCAAGCAAAAAGTTGGTCTATGTACGTAAGCCTTAATAGATATGATTGTACACTTACTTGCAGTACTGCTTGAGGATTCAATCAAATCGAAGAAGAAAATAAGAGTTTGTTTTATTCACTCACCAGATCCAAAGAAATATGGAACTGGGCAAAGGCCAAATCTATATTAGAAAAAATAACAAATGATGCAAGCAATGCATAAAGTAATTCCACACCACCCCGTTTAATGACATTTAGTTTTTTATGTGTAAGAATTAGTTATATTTTTTAGTCTACCGATTGCAAAAACAAAAACTTCTGTACATCACTCCGCTTTTAAAATACCAAACACCAAGTTCAACCTTTAAATCAATATAACGGCAACCCTGCAAGGGATTTATGGCCGAAAACTCTGATTTAAGCATTCTATCAGGTAATCTTAAGATGCCAATAAAAAAAGTGCTTCCCCATATTCATATTAGATTCCCATAATAGAGCTAATACATTACAAAAAGTGTTTTCTGAAATAGTTCTTTGAAGATATTTATTCATTGAAATATAGAATAAAAGCAAATTTCAAGAGAAAATTCCGAAAACACTAAATTGGATGGCGATTGAAATTGACCATTAGATAAGGACACAAAAATGACGGTTTAAACAACCAAAATCTATAACACAATATTGGACCCAATACAGAGCCTTGAGGTACACCGGTAATTAGCTCAACCACATCGCTAAATACTTCATCAATTTTTACTTTTTAATGCATAAAGTAAGCTTAAAATTTTCGTATAGTTTTCTTTGTAACTCTTAAAATCTCGGGAAGGAACAAGACCCTCTTGTTTACTTGTTCAGCTAAGGTTTCGAGATATTTCCGTTTGAATAAAAAATAATTTTTTGATATTTTGAAGGTTATGTAACAACTAGATATATGTATTTCTTTTTTCAACATAATCTTCTTAGCAATGATTCCTGAAAGAACTAATCTACTTCTTCAAATTCAGTTAAGTGACTTGAGAGACATCATTGAGGTTGCCAGAATAAGGCTGTTTATCATCGCTTCTTGTCGTTATTGGTCGGGTTATCTGACCAATAAATAAAAAAATAAACGTTTACGATTCCACGTTTACCGACCACTTTTGTAAAAACAGCTATTTTGTATTCTTTGCAAAATGATCGGACTCGCCGCAACAACAACAGCTAACAAAAATCTGTCCGCCCACTGGTTTTGTAAGGTGGGCAGTCTAATGCTGCATTTACACGAATGGCAAAATGCCATTATATCTGTCAAATTATAGCCATTTTTCTTTTCATCGTGTAAACGCTCTAAATAATGGCAATATTTTTGCCAAAATAAAATGGCAGAAATAATTTGGCATAAAATGATGCCATTAATATGACTATGTGTAAACACTTTACTGACGCCATTTTCCGAAATAATGCCATTCTAGATAGGAATGAACTTGCTCATTCTTTTATGGCATGTTGCCAGTATTTTGAAATCTGCCATTATTTGAACTCGTGTAAATGCATGTCATAAAAAAATAATTTCTGCCATTATTTTACCATTTTTTTTTTGCAGAAATATTGGCATCATTGCCATTCGTGTAAATCCGGCATAAGCTTCCATTTGATACACCATTTATAAAAATCCATCATGGTTTAGGTCATTTTATTCCTAAGCCAAAAAGGCAACCGAAAAAGTGCGTTTTTTACCCATTGCCACCTGACAAAAACTTGTTTCACCAGCGGGTTTGTATGTTAACACTATAAAAGCTATGAGTTGGCATCATTTTGTTCCACAGCCGCGATGAGATTTTTAGGTAAACCTACGTTCGCCTTTCTTACTAAGTATTAGAGGCAAAGATTTTGAGAAAACGGGGATAAGATGTGTTTTTGTATTAATGTGATGTTTTCCATACCGTTGTCTTCTCGCACATTTATCTCAAAATTGCTCGAATGAAAAAAGCATTTTAATCCTTTTTGTGTAGAATTTTAAAATTTTTCCAGACCATTATTAAAACACACTCATGATTTAACAGAAATTTACAACAACAAAAATGGAATTCTAGCTATACGGTGTTTACTTAAAAATGCTTGAAACATCAGATAGAAGTTCTGCACCAAAACTCAGCTTTTCGTATTTATTTTTGAACTTGAAGCCTTATTTGATCGCAATATTTGAAAACAATTTGATTGGGTTCAAATGTTCATAACTTTCCAGCTGAGCATAGTTTTGGCAAGTTTTAAACGTTTGTAGGATGTCCAATAAAAAAAGCACGAAGTTCGAATTTTGTTCAAAAGATTAAGGCCAAAAATTAAGGGCCCTATTATGACTCGCGAGTCGAACGTTCGACTCAAGTCGAACGTTTTTAAAATCACTTATGTCGTGGTTTAAGAAAATCAAACTAAGGCGTTCGAATAGAGCAACATCTCAATTCAACACATTTTTGACATTTTAGCTGAATATAGTTATGTGAGCCACAAACAGTAATGCCAAAAGTCAGATTCGCCAAATATTTCTTGCGACTCGCGATTCATAATAGGTGCCTAAGTAAGATACAAATTTACGATTTTATATTAATTAGTACCAAAACGGTAATGCCAATAAAATATATTTTATTCAATATAATTAGAACTATTTACTAATTTTCTAGTGCCAAACATTTAAAAAAATATAAAAAAAACAAGTTCGAAGTAGTTTTTACTCGAAAACTGTAAACAAAAAAATAAAAGTATTGTTTTTTTTATATATTAATTTTGACATAAAAACTTAAATGACTGCATAGGTGTTGTCGCGTTTGGTATTGAATAGCGTTCGTGCAGCTAGAGCGAGATGGAGAAATATATGGAAAAGAATATAAAACAAAACAAATGAAAATTGCAGTGAATTTTGGTTTTTGTTATTACTTCTCGGAATTGCGAAGAATTAACAAGAGCTGCAAGCCGGGCATGAGTGCTGCCAGTATAAATTATTTTGTTTAAGGGAGGGTGCACACTGTTTCAGGTTGTTGTAGTGGACTTATGCCGCATTTACACGAGTGTTTTGTCATTAATAGGCGTGTTTTTTTGTGCCCTCTATGTTAGCAAATCACTAGTTCGAAGTAGTTTTTAAATAGCCGTTACTCGAAAACTGTTATGATTCGGTATGGACCATGTTATCAAATTCAGAGGTTATGCCCTGGCCTTTCACCAGTTTCAGTATGAACCATTGATAATGGGACACCCTGTGTAATAAAGCTGAGTTTTAAAGTAGCAGATTAGTACTTTTGTAAGATCGTTTCAAATTGTCTTGACAAAAATAGCTCTCGTTCTTACAAGGCTTGAAATCCGGAGGTGATGGCCAAAAATTGAAGATTTTGATTTTTGCGCCAAAAAGTAATGGTAAGTAACAGTTCTGTCTTCTAGTGTCAAAAAGTTAACCGGTAATTTTAAATCTGTGTTATTGTGCAGGCCTTTCCTATGTAGCTTTAACAGTCAATAAAAAATACTTGCTAGTAACACACTAGTCTAAATTAATTTATTTTTATCCCACCCTGCTGCATATTAAAAATTCAATTTACATGATGATTATGTGCATTTGCATTGTGCAGCACTATATTTAATATTATACAACAAACTTGGAAAATGCAGACCGATGTATATATTTGAATTCATTTCTTTAGCCTACGTCAATGCTTAGCTAAATTTGATAAACATTTTCAATGCCACCGAAGTACATGCAATATGAAAAACAAATAAAGTAAGATTAGTTTAAGTAAGTAAAATATATGTTCTTTATACATAAAGCTATATGGACTATTCGACTTATCAAGTTCATATTCCTCTGATTTCGCAATTTTTCCTGATTAAGATTGCAGATGTAGCCATGTTGTAAGTCGGAAGTTTATGATTGCGAATTTACTACATTTTATTATATTGTACGCGAGCAAGTGAGGTCAACGGTAGTGCAATGATTGCATTGATTATAGAACGTTTAACAAGCTCTTAGGAGGGTGCAAATCTTAAATAAACAACATACCTACGTATTTAAATTCAATTAATATATAAAGAGTGTATATTACTTAAAAAAGTGACTCGGCTAACATTTATTCTCTTATCTGCCGTTAACTGTTTTTCTCTAAGCACAAACATAAATTGTTATATGGTACATTTAACAGTCTTTCTTGTGTCATACCAAATTTTGATCTTTTTCGCAAACAGAAGGTAATATTTCAGATTAACTTTTCAAAAATGCCTGCTTCTAACCTTATGACGATCAGTAAATGCAGTGGCGGATCAGGGGGTGGCTATAGGGGGTAAAGCCCTCCCCCCATAGCCGGTTCCTTAAATAATTTAAAATATAGAAAGCAATAAATTACAACGTGTAGAGTTTTGTATTCGTCTAAAGTATTGTTAAGATGAGAAATGGTCAAAATAACGTGGTTGGGGCTTAACAATTCACATGTTATTTACCTTTTTTTCTAAGCCCTAATGTTGGGGCAAGCCTGAAGCGAATTGGACAAAAAACCAAGTGGGGCACTATGATTAATGGACATGTTTGATGCAACGAATATTTTCCTTAAAAACAAAACCCAGAAAATTCAAAAAAAAAAAAAAAAAAAAAACAACTTAGGAAAATAAGACACTGTTTAACGATTCCAAATATACCTCAAAATCGATTTTTGATTTTTGGCGCTTAGGCCCTTTTTACTCAGGACGGCAGAATAACTGTCAAAGTCCGAAGTTGGGGCTAAAGCTTGAAGATATAATTTAAAAAAAAAACCTGGTCGGAGCTTAACATTAACATGTCAAAAGCAACAACTATTTACTCTAAAAACTTACCTAATTTAACGAAAGAAACGCAATTGAGGCTAGAACAATTAGAGAACAACGGGGTGTAAAACTTAGTGTAAATCTTTAATAAATACAACAGGAATTGTTTCTTATGGCCTTGGCTGGGCTTAGAGAATTTTGGGGCTTAGTTTTCAAAATTTCAAAGGTCCAAGGCAATTGTACAGCCAAATTCAAAAAGCGTGAAAAACTCTGTGAACTCAGAAAAATCTTGCAGGTGGTCATTACAACCCTATATAAACTCTAGAGGGACGTGCAAATTTATCGACACATTTACCTATTACCTAATCAATTACTAAGCAATATAAATAAACGAATTTGTTTGTGTGGGTTGAGGCTGTAACGTGGCTAAAGTTATAAAATTAGTTATTACTACCATGTCTTGCTGAGCCTTTATATTGGCTTCTAAATTCGCTTAAAAATAATTCCCATGCTTAACACATCAATTCTTGTTATTGTACTTTATATTGAAAATATTTTAAAGCGCGATAGGAGCGGATATAAAGACACACAAAACACGGCTATTATTAAAGGAAAAGTGATGTCAAAATTAGTTTTCTGTTATTCATATATGTACAAACTGGATCTCCAAGAGGTACGTAGCATACGGTTTATAGGCTCGTTGCTACCGTAATTGGTTCGGTGAAACTTGATTTGGAACAGAGGTATGGATCGGAGATTATTGGAATTTGTTTGCAGGGAGATTTTTTGAAGAAGAGCTGGACAATCGATATTGCCAGCTAAGAGCTGATGGGTGAAGACAATATCAGCCACTCGGCGGCGAAATTCGAGGGAGTCCATATTAATTAACTTTAGACGATGTTGGTAGGGAGGCAGGTTATGTGCATCAGGAATCTACGTTGAACAGCTTCAATTCGCTTAGAGTGATTAAGGTAATAAGGTGACCAGACTTGACTTGCATATTCGAGGAGTGGCCTAACAAATGTGGTATAGAGAGATTTAGTGACATAAGGGTCGGAGAATTCCTTTGACCATCGTTTCAGAAAGCCCAGTGCGGAGTTACCTCTCTTGATGGATTTATCAACGTGAGAACGAAAATTCAATTCTCTATCGCAGATAATTCCTAGATCGCACAGTGAATTAACCGAGGGGACTGGCACATTGTCAATAAAATACGTCCTAGGAGGGAGTAGAAAGCGCTTATGGGAGAAGGTGATAGCTTGACATTTGTTAACATTGAGCTCAAGAAAATTTGTAAGGCACCAGGTTGAAAATCGGTTAAGGTCATTTTGTAGTAGAATAGAGTCGGCAGGGGATGTTATGCACCTAAAGATTTTCTTATCATCAGCGAAAACTGATATAAAAGAGTCTTTTATTATACAGTCGACGTCGTTGATAATCAATTTGAAAATCAGTGGGCCAAGGTGGCTTCCCTGCGGGACGCCAAAAGTTGCAAGGATGGGATCAGATTCAGAGGATCTAAAGATTACTTTATACTGCCGATCATTTAAGTATGACTGAACCCATGAAAGGAAGATGGGTTGAAATCCTAGGGCATTCAACTTGAAAAGGATCAAAGAATGGGAAATTTTGTCAAAGGCTTTGCTAAGATCAGTTGCAATAACATCGAACTCATTACCGTTTTTAAGAAAGCATAAGTTTCCTGAAACAAATTCTAACAAGTTAGTAGTAGTAGACCTGCCCTTGACGAAACCGTGTTGGTTTGGGGAGACTATATGCTTGCAGTGGAACAGCATTGTATCATAGACGATACTTTCAAAAAGCTTATGCATGATAACTTAGCAATAGGGCGGTAGTTGAAAATTTCTTTCTTGGGTCCTTTTTTATGGATAGGGATTATAAAAGAGTTTTTCCAAAGAGCAGGAAAAACTCCAAGCGAGAGTGAAGGTGAAAAAGAGCAGTCAGGGGTTTAACTAAGTGTAAGCAGCACTTTTTCAAGATTATGGCTGGGACCCCATCGGGACCAGCAGAATAATCGTCTTTTAGATTATTAATCTTGCTTTCAACAACTTCTGTTGAAATGGTAATGGAGTTTAAGGAAGTTTGGTTGCAAGATTTTAAGTAGGAGAAGTATTCTAAGTCAGGTTGAAGGTCGGTATCAGAGAAAGATTGTCGGAAGAATTGGGCAAATAAATTGGCGACTATTTTGGGATCATCGGAGCTAAAGTTCATATAAGTTAAGGTAGACGGGTAGCTATCAGATTTTCTTTTAGCATTGATAAAACGAAAGAATCTTTTGGGGTCTGTTATAATACAATATTGCATTCGATTCAGGTAAACCTGGTAAAGAGAATCACAAAGTTCAGAGAAAAGAGAGTTGGCGTTCTGACAATTTGAGAGACGGAGTGAGATGTTAGGTAAATCCGCCAGAGTTTATTTCTTAAAAACCACAAGTCACTATTGTACCAGGGAGGAGATGAATTTGCGTTTTTTTGTTGAACCACAGGGACAGAGGAAGTAAGGCAGTTAGCTTTCCGAAAATTGAATGTCAGTGGATGTTCAGACAGATTGGGTTTTTGGGAAAACTCGTAAGAAAAAGAAAGAAAAAGAGGAGGATGGTACGAGTCTAATTTAGAGAGTAGATGATCACAAGCGGATACCCCACAATTGTCAGCATCAGAGGAAAATATGAGATCGAGTTGGCGACCTAAATTATTTTTAACACCACTTAATTGGTAAAGACCTAAGTCTGAGAGGCAATCGGTAAATAAATGTATGTATGTATAGTATAATACGAAATATTTAACGAAGGCTAAATTGCTTAATTTTTTTTTTTTTCGTAAGTACTACCTCTTGCGAGGAAGTGAAAATCTTCCAAGAGTATCTATTTTCATGAGAATTCACTGTCACCTTACACGTTTGGAATCGGATGAAAATTGTAGGACCCCTCCATTCTTGCCAAACAACACGACCGACGAACCCTAGAAATGGTAGAGAACTGTAAGTATAAGTCACTCACAAGCTGACTCACAATCCGAGACGTGAAGCCGACAATAGTTTAAGATTAAAAACCAAATATAATGACAATTAAATGCAAATAAAAAAAAAAAAAAATACAATGTTAAAAGTTAGGCCCCCTTTTGTGCCAACATATTAAAATAATTAATGTATACTTTAAGATAACTAGCGTTAAGCAAATTGTAAATAACTTGGTTCAATAAAAATTGTTAAATCGTTAAAAACTCACGAGCTGGTCGCGCCACCAAATTTAGTTATTTTTTTAAATACATATTTATATAATATCTGAGATATCAACGATTTACCAAAAATTTGTTAACAGTGTTATTTATTCAAAAAACTTATATTGGTAGGCATTGACATTTAATTAGTGTCATAATTTACATAAATTTATCTTAATTAAGTCAAAATATAGAACCTAATTAAGTATTATTTGAAAACAAGAAGAAATAAAATAAACAGTTGTACGTAAGCACCATTTATTTGGTTGTTTTTTATTAAACAATCCAGGGTTTTTTATTTGTACCTAATTCTAAGCGTGTTCTTAGATTTTTTTTTGTCGACAAAAACTTTCCATTATAAAATTAAACATTACGAAGACAAACAGATGTGGCTTCTTCAAATATGCCAGATATACAATATAGGCAATTAAAAGTTATTTTATCATTCCAGTATTATAAAATTGCATACTAATAAAGAATATATACCTACATATGTATCTATACATACTTTGATTTATTATAAAACCTTACCAATTGTTTTTAATAACATTATTTGAGATTTTCTTCTTCATGTACACAGAGCTTTAACCTAAGCAGGTGGGAAACATCGATTCTTCTTAGCACAGTGCATTTATCGACTTTAACTTTATAACATAAGTAACATTGTAGCCTGAAAGGAAGGGAGCCCCAAATGCGGAAGTATTGATTTTTTAATTAATACAAATTATGACTTGGAGCATATAACTCTACAATTTACGTGCTTTTTCAAGTTGTTGTCGTTTTCAACCCTTGAAGACTAGTCTTATGCCGTTTTGCATCGGACGTCCGGAAGCGTCCAGAAGCGTCCGGAGGTCTTCTGAAACCATCCCATTGGCACACAAAATGCGCTTCTGACGATTCTAAGATGAGAAATTCGATTCTGGGTTTCAAATTAGAATCCACTTAAGAAGCACTCATACATTCAAACTCAAACGTCACAACAAACTGCAATGTACTTTATGTTTTTCTTTAACTTCCATGATAATTTAATTTGCATTCAAAATCAAAGAAACAAATTATGAAAAAATCAAACAAAAAATATTATTTGGAAGTTCTGAGTTGATACACTAGTGTCTTAAATTTCACTTTTTGTGTGGTAGAAAATAATATTTATTTTACGATTCACCTGTATCCGGGTATATGTATACCAAACCCCAGAATTGACAATTGAGTATAAGCATTTTGGACTGTTCCATTGAATTTCAGAATGAGTGCAATTTTGAGTGAAACCAATGGAAAACGACATTAGATTGCCACTAGTCTACGATTTCAAAGTAATTTTCTTAAATTTTGCAACCATCTCAGAAACACGTTAAAAATTTAGTCATAATATAAAAAAAAAATAAGTTTTTTTTACAAGATAAAATTAAAAAAAGAGGAAATTCAAGGAAATTTCAATATTATTCTACAAAAAATCGAATGTAAAATTAAATGCTATTGAAGGTGCCAAAAAATAATAAAAAATAGTAAATCCGTTAAAAATCGTGTCTATGCTTTTTTTTCTAATAGGTATTCATATTCTCTTAAATGTAGATACTTTTTTTTATTTTTTTTTATATAATTTAAATTCATTTTTTTGGTAAAAAAAAGTTTAACTATTTTGAAGAGAACAAATTGTACTTCAAAAAAAAAAATAAACTTATTAACGTGTTTTTAGGAAAAAAAAAATGATACCAAAGTAAAAAAAAAACCATAAAAAAATTCAACAAAACGATTATCATAATAAACTGCTACAATAAACTCAGAAACCCATCTGGGCAGGTGACTCTGGGACACCCCGTCAATTCTTTTTCATTGAATGACTAAAACAAAATTACAGTCAGACTAAAGAAAAACTAGTTACTACTTGTTATTTTCAGTTTAGTCACTACCATCCCTTGAAATCAAAAACTAGTCCTTGATAGTTGAAAAGGCAAAAAACTGAACAAATATTTTTAGTATGCTGACCATGTTGGGTTCGGTGCTCGAGGTCAGAAACTTGATTTTTTTTTCACTATGGCAGGCATCAATTACTAATGGTTAAAAATGTCTATCTTTTACTACTGATCAATGCAGAATTGTCATCCTCTTTCGTATAATTTCTTATTCAACATGGGCAGTTATGTATCTAATACAATTAAAAAGTACACTTTAAAATAGAAGTAATTTCAATATTTTAATATTTGAATTTCTTCATCTTCTTATTATGGCAGTTATCTAATTTAATTCAGTTTCAAATGTAAAATAAAGAATCTTCTATTACACGATTTCACAGTTTACACGTGTATGTGTATTTAGAATTTAACGTTGGTTTCTGTTTAAACAGATCTAATATTTTATTAATTAATATTCTCAAACATCTTTGTTCCTGATTCCTGTAGATTCTTGTTTACATAATATGTAAATATGACGTAGAAACCGTAGAATTATTTACATTTCCCAATAAACACTCATAACTCTCAATAAAAATACATAACATACCTAATATTTATACAGCAGCATCCAGATAGATTTTATTGACGTTATTAAGTGAAAAAGTCTTCTTATCAAACCTAAGATAAAAACATTTTCTATTCTCTTGCTTATGTACCAAACTTTGATAAGCCTTGTAAATTAGCATGTCTTTAACTTTTAAATCAACTACCTATTTAAATGTGTGATATAATAAAACACCTTACACCTTATGTGAATTATTTAAATTAATTTTTGCGCAAAAACTTACCTTCCAAATTTATCAGCAGCCCCTGCACCTCCCAAAGACCCAATCGCTCCACCAACTAGAAAAATAGAAACAATTGTCGACCAAAGAATATCCAACCCTCCAGATGTGATATGAAAATCATAACGTTCTATAAGTGTTTCATTGCACCAAGCTCGCATGTACTATAAAAAATAAATCAATGATTATAATTGGCAGATATTGATGGTTAAAAAGAGTTTCATACTGCAGCAGGACTATTAATGCCTCCAATGCAATAACCAACTGGAACTGCAGATCCCAATGTTGCCGCATAGCCAACTAGAGTTAGCAATTTTCCCCATGGTTCCTTCTAAAAAAAACGACAAAGAATTATTACGATTTTTATTTTGTTATTTTATTAAAGAACTGAAGATGAATCGAATGAAGTGTTTTTTGTTTTCTTTAATTATTTTGTTTGCTCTAATGAATCAAATCTATTAATGCACCACCAAAACTACCGCAAATACCTAAATTAAATATTCCTATTTTTAGATGCCATTCACTTTCGATTTACCTTATTCTTTAGAGTGCCACTAGAGACAATATCAACTTTGTTAGTTGAATTGTAGAGAACTTGGGATTCATTTCGTTCTTCCATGATTTCATATACGCACTACGCAGGTCAAATAAACCGTTGCTATTTAATTTAAATATCTGTAAGTACTGTTTAGTATTTTCCCTCAGCTACGGGAATTTATTTAAAATTTAATCTTAAAAATCTTATGAATTGAAGAGTTCATATCTTGACAAACTTAAATCTTTCAAGTCTATTTATGGCCTTTTAAACTGTGCACAGACAACAACAGGAACACCTTAACCGTTAGGAAAACTGCACAACCGTGTAGTGCAGCCCATTCAAATGGCAAATAGCGGTTGAGAACAACATTGAACTTGATAAGAAAGCTTGCGTCGCAGGGCGACTTGGCACGGTGATCATCATCTGGAGCTAGTGGAGACTTTATTTTAGGGGAAATTTATAGAAACGTCAAATATTGTGGTGTGCGTGCGAAGTTTTTTCTCAAATGTGTACAGTGATGCCAAGACGTCTATTAATTAGTTTTGGTGAACAAGGTGTTCTGTTTTAGAACTAAAAGCCTAGTACGCTGCTGATGCGAAACGAAATTTTTTTGCGGTCTCCAAAAAGACAACGAAATGCTTACGAAAACACAGCGGAAAAATATTCATGGAGAGTTTAAATAAATTGAAAATAAATAAATAGAAATTTAACGAAAAAATCGAACAAAATCAGTGCTGTAATGAAAGAAACAAAAAATAAAAACACAAACAAACCCAAATGTCATTTTCCGCACATAATTAATGTTCCGGGCAGTTAATTCATTGCGAAAAGAGAGTGGAGACTTTCAAACAATCTCGCAACAATTCGCTGGTCGAACAGCGTACCACAGAACGAAAAGGACAAGGAAATTTTCGTTTATGATTTCGTCATGTCATTTTTCTATGGGATTTTTCGTTTCGCATCAGCAGCGTACTAGGCTTAACAAAAAAAAAAAAAAGAATGAAAGCAGACATGAATGAAAAAATTGTAACGAAAATATTATGTCGATTTATTTATTCTCTGTTTTAATTCGAGCTGAAATGGGGTAATTTCGTAAATTATAGGAAAAGTGGTTTAATTTATAATAAGCTAATTTTGGATGACAGCTCCTATAATTTGAACTAACTGACTGATGGCCAATTGCACCAAAATGCTCTAAAACCAGTTTTTGCTAAAAGGCTATTTAAATCTATCGACATGATAAATTAATTTGGGTTGCATCAAACATCTTCACAGATTTTTTAGCTAAAATAGAATTCATTAACCATCCCTGCTGAAACATCTGCTTTCAAAACTGGACGAAAAAGTTTCAACTCATGCAACTGAGATAGCAATACGAGAAAATAAATAAACATTGGGATGCGCTACGTATCAATCCATACAAATTTAAATATTTAGGTTCCTGGTACATGCAACTCGAAAACAGAAAAAAACATTGTGAAAAATATGTATGTTTGTAACTCGACAGCTTATTATTATGAATTTGGCTGGGTTTCAGTTCATTAATATTATATTATTATGTTCGTTTTAATTAAGTATTGTATATGGGGTTGTTTTCCACTTCACTCAAAATATAAAAAAAAAATGTAGGTATTTAAATTCCAACTTACGCACCTTTGTTTTTCACCATTCCACTGTTTTTTTTTTTGTATTTATTTCTGGGTTCTGCGCAATAAAATTGGTTTTAAAACTTAACTGGAGGAAAATGGAACTTTTGTTTATTGGTTCGTTTATTGGGCTTTTAAAATTAAAAGTGGTCGGTGCAATTGATAAATGTCATTTAAAAATCTAACGAAGCAATACAAATTTAAGAGCTTAGTGCAACTGGCCATGAATCTATTATGTTGTTTTTTATTTCTCTCTTTAGCCTATTTGTATTTTCAGTTGTGATCCTGTGATGTGATATTAAAATATAAGTATAACACAACAACAACATCTGCTCTCATTCAGGTTCACGTTTTATGATACGTAAATACTGGTAGTTATGGAAAATTTTCAAATATCTTGTTTGTTTTGTCTTGTCATCTTGTCTGTCCTATTCAGAAGCCCTCTTTTTCAAACCGAAAAACAAATCCTCTTTTCCGTTCTACTTTAGCCCAACTAACAATTTTACTCCTATACTCATCCATAGAAGCTTTTTATAATCGTTTATTGCACTCATTTAATCTCTCTTTAGTACTCCATAGAGTTAAAAAGTAGAACTTTTTAACTCCTATAGCACCTTAATGAAGGAAATTCAGTTGCTATGAAGAACATTCTGAGAGAGTTCGAAAGAAGTGCTAAAGGAGTAAAATAAAGAGTGTGAAGAAAATAAAATAAAAAATCATTTGGGTAAGCCTAGGGATCGAACTCTGGATGCCTCGCACTACTTGTCGAGCTCGCTAACCGCTCGGCCAAACTCTTATATGAAATAATAAGCATTAAAACCGATTTACTTTCTCCTTCAAAGAATTTTTAAACTCATAATTTATCTAAAAAAAATCTATTGAAAGCGTTTTCGCCTGCCGCATGTGAATAAATATAAGAGCCTAATGTTTTCATTGCAAATAATAAAGATGCCCACATTTTTGCAAAACTAAAAAAGCGTGCGCTCATTCGCATTATTACAAATTAACTATTACAATCCCATAACACGTTTTACTTGAATTGCAAATGGTGGCAAAATGCAGTCATGGTGTTTGCAATATAAGACTTTCCATATTTGCTTATATAAACATTAGAGCGACCCGAGCCAGATACTAACTTTAAGGATTGCATTACTATTTCTTTGGATCACTATTGGATATGATTAAAGAAACATTAGTTCATCAAGTCTAATGGATCGGTGATATATCACCTTTGACTCCTATACCGATTTAGCTTCCCGTCAGAACGATTTCTGGGTCACAAAAGAAACGAAGTACACTTTAATGTCTGAAATCGGAAGCAATTTTGTTAGTTGGGAGGCCTACTTTTGTACAAAAGTACAAAAGTGACAAATAAATATCTTTTCTGGAGACACCTGCTTGCAAAAAAAACAATGAAAAATTGTGCATGGTGGTTTAATTTATGTGTCAGAACAATTTTCGTATGGTTTTTTGCAAGCATGTTTCTTTGGCGAGCATTTAAATTTCTCACTTTTGTACAAAAGTAGGTCTATAATATATAGTTAACGCTTAAATAATTTCATAAAGTAAACACTATGGGCATTCACGGTCTGGTGCAACAAAAAGTGTAAAATTGCGAATTTTTATCACAACTGCTCTCTCAACTACACAAGGCAAATTTTACACCATTATATTGTTTCGTTGCAATAAAGTTATGGTATAGGAAAATTGCAAAACTATTGCAAGATTTTATTCAGTGGGAATTGTTGTTATAGTACAAGAAAATTTTGCACTTTTACAATATGGCAATGATACTAGATCAATTGCATCGAATTGTGAATACCCCTAATATTATTAAAAACACAAAATATTAACAATGTTTGAATGTGATGGAAAATGTGTCTTTTAATGAGATTTTTGTCTATACTTACAATGGATATGCAACACATATGCTCTTCTGAAATAATGAAAACAACACTGGTTTTATTTTTTTAACAATAAAATATATGAAATAAGAGGCATGGTACTTACTCAACAAGACAACAATGATGGAACATAACAAAATGTGGTGATATATATATTTTTTTACAATTTATAAGAACTTTAAAAATAAATTCACGATCACAATTTTAATATGTTGATGGTGGACTTCACATTTCACATAAATTTGTGTTAACGAGTTAATTATTTGGTTAAAATTATGGGTAAAATTATAGTTTTATTAAAAAATAATAATACCCTGGATGACAGAGGGTACCAAAAAATGTATAGTTTGCAGCGTAGTAATTCTGCTGATGGTGTTATTATTCATTTCACTTCCTGTCAAACTACGCGTAGTGCATAACGGACCACGAAATGACATTCTTTGTTTATTGTATATCAAAATAATTGAAGGTAAGTTTGTTCAAAGTTGTGTCCTTACATAGAGCAAACACAATAATTTCTATTTTAGATTGTTGATAATTTTTAAAGTACGAGTAACGATTTGATTTCCCATATATGAACCCGATAACCGACAATACAAACGACCAATACAAATCAGGTTGTCGCGACGAATGTTTCGCGTGGGTTTGAGCTTTATGACAATTTTAACTATAGGTACACATTTTCGAAAGGTATTTTTTTAGTTCCACATTTCTAAAGGCTATTTTAAAATTTAACAGCAAAATAAGATTTCCCTCTACTGGGCTCTCGGTCAGGTTTTGCTTTTGTAATTTTAAAATGTCAAGTGACGTTTCGGTTGTGATTACATCCTTCTTCAGACCTATGGTTGTAAAATATTAAAAACAAACATTTCTTTAAATACCTCTAAATACTAATTGAGTATACTTACAGAGAGTTTTAAATAACCAAGCTGTAAGTTTTTAGTATTTATAGGAATTTATAGTATTTAGGTATAGGTATTTAAAGATTTTTGTTTAAAGAAGAAGGTTGTAATCACAACCGAAACGTCACTTGAAATTTTAAAATAACAAAACCAAAAACTGACCTAAAGCCCACTAGAAGAAAATTTTATTTAGCAATCAAAAAGGCACAGAAAAAAGGAATTAGTTTAACAGCAAAATTCACAAATCTTTCAAAAAAATTAGTTCTTCAGGCTTAACAACATAGGCCTTCTTTTGTACAAAAGTATAAAAGTGAGAAATAAATATCTATTCTGAAGACACCTGCTTGCAAAAAAAAACAATGGAAAATTGTGCATGGTGGTTTAATTTATGTGTCAGAACAATTTTCGTTTGGTTTTTTGCAAGCATGTTTCCTTATAGCTAGCATTTTAATTTCTCACTTTTTTAATTTTGTACAAAAGTAGGTCTATGTAGTTAAGTATTTAAGCCGGAATCACACCGCTGTCTCGTGTGTCGCTATCGGTAAAATGAATTTCATAACTGTAGAACCATATTTGTCTCATGTGTTGTGTTGCAGTGTGGCGCGTAAAATATATGGAATGACAGCAACACACGAGATATGGCTTTACTCTAGTGGGAGTTTTTTTTTTTTTAAAGAGTGAAGGCTTAACTACATAGGCCTACTTCTGCACAAAAGTACAAAAGTGAGAAATAAATATCTATTCTGAAGACACCTGCTCGCAAAAAAACAATGGAAAATTGTGCATGGTGGTTTAATTGATGAGTCAGATCAATTTTCTTATGTTTTTAAGCGAGAATATTTCTTTAGCGAGCATTTTAATTTCTCACTTTTGTACTTTTGTACAAAAGTAGGTCTGTGTAGTTACGGCTTGAGAAAATATAACAATAAACTAAAAAAAAAAACACTTTTGCCACTTTGATTCGTATTGTTTTTTTTCATAGGATGGTCAGTACTCTTTAAAGTTCATTAGCGATGGTAAAGTACAAAGTTTGACAAATTAAAAAAAAATGTATTTCATCTAAAATCAATTTTAATTTAAAGATTACAAATTTAAGACCACCCTGTCATGCTATTTTCATGCTTCTTAACACCCTAAGCGCCACCTACTTTCCAGTAATAACTCCGCACAACTGTCATCATTGTATTTTTGTTTACGTTGAATATTTTGTTGTTGTTTTGCCACCAATTGCCTGTCAAACAATTTTCCACTTTTGCAGTACAGAACAAGTTCATTCTCTGCTTCGCGGCAACAGAGTTTTAAATTTCTGATTTGCTTTTATACCTTCTCTAAAATCTTTAATTTTCTTCTCGAAAGAATACATGAAATCTCTCAAAATAAAACAATGTTTCCCTTTGTTGTATAAATCAAAACCTAATTCAAATTTCACAGCAAATCTTATTAAAAGACTATAAAAAAAAGACTATAAAAAAAGACTACGTAGGAAGAACGAAAAGCAAGGAACAAAACAAAAAAAAAATAATGGTTTCGTCATCAATGGATACGATTCTCGAGACAACGGCTGTGATAACAACTGTTCTGCAATATTTATCTGGAGCGTAGGTTTTCAATTCGTTTAAACAGATAATAGCAGCTTAATTACAATCAACGCCACCTTCGTTTATGTTATTTCTTTCAATTTAAAGTGCGAATTCTTTCTGTTCTAGGATTGTCTGCCGGAAATACATTAACAAGAAGAGCACTGGCGATTCCTCTGGATTTCCTTTCATATGTGGATTCTTATCGTAAGATCACTCAATCCCTAATTAATTTTTTTCATTCTAAGAGCCTCTCATATTCTAGATCCAGCCTCTGGCTGCGATATGGCTCGCTAACGGAAGAGAAAATAGTAGTCATGGTTAACATTATAGGCAGTGCCTTGATGTTCCTTTACACAGCCATTTACTACGTCTTCACAGTGAACAAAAGAAGCTACGTGCGACAATTTTCGTTGGCGCTTTTTACACTGATAACAATCGTGACGTACACTAAGTATGAGGTGAGCCACGAAGAGGCCATTCAGCTTATGGGTGAGTCGATTGTGCTTGCGTTGTTCAGTTGATAGTTTATATCTTTTTACAGGATACGCCTGCTGTGTGGTGACGGTGTTTTTCTTTGCGGCTCCCCTGATTATGCTGTTTCATGTAGTGCGAGTTAAGAACTCTGAGAGTTTACCTTTCCCACTGATAGCTATGTCGTTCTTTGTGACAGTTCAATGGCTAATCTATGGAGTGATCATCAAAGATCCTTTTATACAGGTGAAACAAATAAACAAAGCCAAATCTTACATAGACTGATTTCCCTTCGTATTTTCAAGATTCCAAATTTCATTGGTTGTGTGCTGTCGCTGATACAACTAAGTCTGTTTGTGTGCTATCCGCCGAAGAACTATTCGGGCCAAGGTTATAAGCTAGTCGACCAAGCAGTGATCTTTTAAATTTGCATTGGCTGGTATTGGCCAATAAAGGATTCCTATACAACGCAGTATGATAATAAAAAAGTATTTTTGTTTTGGTTTGAAGAGTGCAATAAGTCTAAATGAGAGAATTGAACAAATTAGGTATTTGTTTTGAAAATTCAACTTTACATTGTGTACGTCTTTTATAGCCTTAAGTGAAGAAAAAAACAAAAGTTAAATATACCTAATCATGTTCCACACGTTAAGTGTACTTTAAAGTATTGGTCATTTACCTGTTGGAAGTTTTAGTTCATAAATGTCTGTACACGCTACGATCCATTACATCCTAAAGTGACATCGTCATCCATGTGAGTATGCAAAATCTTGAAGCTAATTTAAATTTAAAGCCAATCCGCTTCCAAATACAACTATCTTGGAATGCCATAGGTCTTTTAAGACTTATTTACGACGTTATATTAGTTGAGTTCGATTATAAAATAAAACATCTCAATCTTTTATGTTTTGATGTTAATTCTGTTCTAACAAAAAAAAAGTAAACGTTAATTCCAAAATAAGTTCCACTGCCACCCCTTCCCATTTGTTCTTTTTGAATAAGTAACAAAAAATAAAAAAAAATCGGGCTCAACCGGGATTTGAACCCGGGACCTCTCGCACCCAAAGCGAGAATCATACCCCTAGACCATTGAGCCGCCTGATAGTGACATGGCAATCTGACAATAATTACAAAATAAAAGAAAAAAAAGTTATTCACCCCTATTGCGATTGTCGTTTCACTAAAACGACAAGGTTCTAGAGGCGACAGTTGGCGTTTGAATAAACCCAAATCTTTGACAATTCTCTCCAATCTCCACGAAACTCATCATTATGACGTATGTATGTGAAACGAAAACCGTAATAAGGGTGATTTATCTGAAGGAAAATCTAACAACTTATTAAAAATACCCATGCCTATCTAGTTGGGTAATTAAAAAGGCACTAGTCTAAAAAATAACCAACACCTTTTTTAAGGGGTACGCATTAAACAAATTTTAATATCATAATTATTTATAGGCAACTTGATTTAAATATGTAGGTATGTACATATGTATATTTATGTATGTTTGTATGTAGTTATAGTATATGTATACCAAACCCCTTTTATTTTAAGAACCATTAAAAATCCAATGTGGACAGGCACTAAAGGCAACATTTTTTAACTACCATCTTATTAGACATACAGACGCCATGTTAATAGGTATCCATTTTTAAATGAAAACCACACGAAATAATGGATTTACTTACGTCACATAAGTATTAATTTATGTTATGCACTTGAATTTTTTGCAATTACTTAATTACTAAACATTTCCGCTAGTAAAACAAAAAACATCAAACCAGTTTTCTTAAATTACTCTTAAATATAAGCACTTCAAGAGAAAAAGGTAAACAAAACAGTCTAATTATAAATGATTATGATTGTAATCAATGCAAGTTTGAACTTCCAAGCTCAACGAACTTCTTTAAGCCACCGTAGACAGCTTACCGCTTGTTATGAAGTAAATTCATAAATAAATCGAATTGAAAGTTGAGAAGACATATGTTTGTATGTAAACCAATAATCGATTTGTTCGATTATACAAGTTGAGTAATGAGTATGAATAGAGTACCTACATACAATACCTCGTTAAATTGCCTTCTTAAGATCGGCTTGAGAGAATAAATTAATAAACATAATTTGTAGTTAGGAATTATCGTAATAGAAATTTAATTATATATTTTTGTATGAGAAAATTATTATTCCAATAAATTAGTAGCTACATTGAGATCCTAAAAAAAATATTACATTTCATAAGATAAGCCTCCTAAATTATAAAAAATTGCAAGTAATTAGGTAAGTATATCTACAAAAAACAAAAAGAATTCACGTTGAGGCTAAATTCAAATTAATTGCTTAAAACATTTTAAAATGAATTACTGAAACAAAACATTTTGGACTTTTTGTAAGTTTTACCGGTAAAACATTTATATTTAGGTGTGAGTGGTGGTCGAGGAAATCGAACTTTTAATGACAAAATTAACAAAAAATAAAGCAAAACTGATAAAGATTTCACGTGGGCAAATACAAACAGATTTGTATTGCAATATTATCGATATGTTTAAGAGTGTGTAGGTGTAATATGAATGATGATATGTAGGTACGTAGATATAAATTATTTATCATAATGATGATAATTCAACCAAAATGTTCCAATACAAAGCGCCAACATTGTTTAAACAAATTGAAATGGAATCACCATTAAAACAGTTATTTTTTAATTGGATACAAACAGTTATATTAATTCACTTTCACGTTTGCGAGAAAATTATGTATTTATTTTTTATAAAATAATAATAAAAACGGGTTACAATAGTATAATTTCAAGAATGTATGCATTGCTATTACTAATCATTTGTATTTTGCGTCTCAAATAAATATTGTTAATTTAAACCGAAAAATAATCCACCAGCATTTGACTTGACATTTGAAAAAAAAAATTGTAAAAAAATCAAGGGCGTACGCAGGGGTAGGTAGGGGGGAAGGTAAAATCAATCGAAAGAATGACAAACAATTATTTTATTTTTTTTTTTTTTGCTTTCAATATTTCTTGTTTGGTTCTATTAAGTTGGCAGGTTACCTTGCTCGATAGCGCAAGTATTGGTTTCATACAAATTTGGGGTTTTAATCAAAGCATTAAAACCTAAAACAAAATAACAGTTTTAATTATACTGCATACCCGGTTTTTACCAGAAAATGCGAAGAACGCAAATCAAGTTTTGAGTTTTTTTTTAGAAAATTGCTTTTTTCGGCATATTCCTGAATAGCTACTCAATTGCTTGTGTCGCCGCCAATGGCATCTAAACGTCAGCAGGGTAAACAATAGGTCTGTTCCTTTACTTTGAGTTTC
Organism: Melangyna quadrimaculata; assembly: GCA_949320155.1. NCBI lineage: Eukaryota > Metazoa > Arthropoda > Insecta > Diptera > Syrphidae > Melangyna > Melangyna quadrimaculata. Next base: position 52,035,250 of record OX439485.1, on the reverse strand, counting down.
TGTGATTTTTAGACCGAAGTCCTGTCAAGTTCATATAAAAAAAATGGAATTGACAGAACTTGGGACCAAAATGCACAGAAAATCACAGAAATTCAGAGTAAAGGAACAGACATTATAATTGAACGAGACTAAAAGAGGCCCAGACACAAACGACAACTGCAGCGAGAATTTGAATTGGAAGGGCGGTTGAAAAAAATTGCAACAGCCACGAAGAGAACCAGACGAAGTTTTTAAGCTCTTGAGATCTTGATTAATATCTCTGTTTTTAGCACTCGTTTTCATTTTTTAAACGCTCTAATGACTCTTGATTAATTTTTTAGTTTGTTTAATTGTTTAATTGCTTAAATAAAACTGTACCGTAAATCTTAAATATTTTATTTTTTTTTTTTGCTGAAAGAAACGTTTGGAGTCACGTTTGTGACAGCTTGGTTGATTCTTTCATAAGTTTTTCATAGTCAAAAATATTTCATTTAAAATGTGTGGTTGTTTTTTGATAAATATATAATTAAAAATAATGTTTTTTTATAACTTCTTCCTTAAATACATACTGTCTATGTAGGTCTGTTCCTTTACTTTGAGTTTCTGTGATTTTTAGTCCGAAGTCCTGTAAAGTTCATATAAAAAAATGGAATTGACAGAACTTGGGACCAAAATGCGCAGAAAATCACAGAAATTCAGAGTAAAGGAACAGACATTGTATGTTTGTAAACTTCAAGAATTTTTATTTAGATCGATTTTTAGTAATATTTTGGGGAATTGCGGTTTTCAAATCAGAACGTTCAACCTGAAAAAGTCTTGAAATTTTCATTCGCTCTTTCTTAACTTCCTTCGCCCTACTTTTCTACACCTGCCGCCCAATCTGTTAAAAAGGTGAAACGAACGAAAAAAGTAATCGTGTATAATCAGGGTCTATGATTGGGTCTCGAGATCGTCGAGGGCGTTAAGAAAGTTAAAAGTCTTGCAAAAACTTTGTTTTAATTTCTAATCCTTAGAAAGATTCTCAAATCGATTTTAAATTGCGTCGCACAAAAAAATTTTAATTAATTTGCAACGTATCCGCTGTCACAAAATAAAAAAAAAACTTTATAAATGCGGGATTTCGTAACCAAGGCGCTTGCCTGGCGACTGAGGAAAAAAGGGAGTGGGTCGAAATTTTGGTTATGAATTTCTGCCGTACAAAAGTTCTGTTTTTCAAAATTCTGCATTTTTCGGCACGGTCATACCAAATTCAGCTATTTTTGGAACTTTTTTATATTATACGCAAAAATTTGTAAAACAGAATTTTAAAAAGCAGAATTTTGACAAACAGAATTTTTAAAGCAGAATTTTAAAATGCATATTTTCGAACATCATAATTTTGACCCCGCCAGAATATCGCACCCAACCTAGGAAAAAATACTAAATTAAAAAAAAAACATTATTAAATAAGTTTAAAACTATAATATTCCAATATACATATGTATGTACCTAAATCCTCTGAACATTAAATTCAAGAAATCGCTGTATCTTAGTTAAAATCTAATTTGCGGGTGTTTTAGGCAAGGGCAAACAACAGAAAAAAGAGGTCGGTTCTCTAGATAAATATTTTTTGATTTTTATAACTTTGTTTTTATTTATTTTAATTATCTAGATTTGTGTTCTTTATTTGAAGATCAAGAGTATACGAATTTTATCTTTATTATAATCCCAAACAAATAAATCAGCTGAACACATTTATTACAGGTAATATCATTTGCGTTTCATTTTTGTTCAGTTAAGCACATGTTGTCAAAATCAATAGCGAATAATATTATTTAATTTTAAAAAAATCGTCACACATTTGTTTTTTTGTTAACTTACATATATATAAATCACAAAGACAGTCATTTTTAAATTTCCGACAACATTATTGTGCAGTGTTATACCTTAGATGTGTATGTATTTTGTCACACCATTGCTTTATGTCAAAAGTAGGTGCAAAAGATATAACAGATCATAGATAGCCCAGGCAAATCGTACTTTTTCTGCCAAAAAATCCAAGTGACGATTTTCAAACGCAATTGTCTTTATTTTGGCATAAGAAACACTGTTACGAAAGTCTATTACCAAATCGTGTGCGCGTCAATAGTTATACAAGGTTAAAGGCTCTCCCAAACCAATGCGAAACATTCGGTGCGGCGAAGAAACATTCGCCGTTGGTGTGGGCACTCTCATATATCACCATATAAATTTATTTTGACTTGCAAATGTTTCTTCACCGCACCGAATGTTTCGCATTGTTTTTGGGAGAGCCTTAAATGTCTAAAATATCAGCCAATAGTTATCCAAGGTTAAATGTCGAAAACATCAGTTTTTCGCATAAAACTCGGAAACGGTAAATGCTATCTAAAAGTGTTTCCAACAAAACTTGTAGATTATGTCATTTAAAAAAAAAAAGTTATAACAAGTTTTTTCTTACAACCCACCGTTAAGAAGATATCGACATTTCAAAAATCGAAAAATGTCGAAAATGGTCGCTTTTTTACGTATAACTCCTAAACGGTTCAAATTTTTGAAAACATCTGAAAACAAAGTTTGTACATTATGTAAATCCCTACAAGAAAAAATTATTATTTTTTTCTTAAAAACAACCGTTTTAAAGATATAATTTTTTTAAAAATTTGACAAAAAGTTCAAATTTCTGTTTTTTTAGTTTTTTGCTCTTAAAAAAAACACTAGTTTTTGAAAAAAATCTTACGCTCAGTTTAAACATTATAATATTGCCTTCAAAAAAAATATAAAACTTTTTTCCATACGAGTTATAAGACGCAAGATATTGTGACTTCAATAGTGTCAACTGTCAAAAAACCGGTTTTTGGCATATATCTTTTAAACCCTAAGCTTAATCGAAAAATTATATTAGGAAAATTTGTACATTATATAATATAATATAAGCATGCATAAGCAGTTTTTTTCTATAAGCCATAATTTTTTGACATCATTATTTAAATAAAAACACCAAAAGTCTAAAATACCGGTTTTTGGCTCTTTACTCTTAAATGATGATTTTTTCGGAAATTATTGTATGCCTACTTTGCAGATGTGAATATTCCCTAGGGAAAATATTATCACTTTTTTTTTGCGTATAACGCATCAGTTGCAAGATATTGCGACTTCAAAAATGGTCAAACTTTAGAAATATAGTTGTACATACATTTTATTACAAAATTCTGTTTATTCAAAGTTGTCCATTTTTGAAATCGCAATATCTTGCAACAGATGCGTTATACGCAAAAAAGTGTGATAATGTTTTCTCTAGGGAATATTCACATCTGCAAAGAAGGCATAAAATAATTTCCGAAAAATTCGTCATTTAAGATCAAAGAGCCAAAAATCGGTATTTAAGACTTTTGGTGTTTTTATTTAAATAATGATGTCAAAAATTATGGCTTATAGAAAAAAAACTGCTAATGCATGCTTATATTATATTTTATAATGTACAAATTTTCCTAATATAATTTTTCGATTAAGCTTAGGGTTTAAAAGATATATGCCAAAAACCGGTTTTTTGACAGTTGACACTATTGAAGTCACAATATCTTGCGTCTTATAACTCGTATGGAAAAAAGTTTTATATTTTTTTGAAGGGAATATTATGATGTTTAAACTGAGCGAAAGATTTTTTTTTTCAACAACTTGTGTGTTTTAAGAGCAAAAAACTAAAAAAAAAAACAGAAATTTGAACTTTTTTTAAATGACATAATCTACAAGTTTTGTATGAAACACTTTTAGATAGCATTTACTGTTTCCGAGTTTTATGCGAAAAACTGATATTGTCGACATTTAACCTTGAATAACTACTGACGCGCACACGATTTGGTAATGGACTTTCGCGACAGTATTTCTTATGCCAAAATAAAAACAATTGCATTTAAAAACCTTCACTTGGATTTTTTTGGCAGATTGGTAATTTTTGTGTACATTTTGCCCGGGCTAAATAGTGCTCTTTGGATTATTTTCTTATATGGTAGGGGATACCCACAGGTATAACATACCCAAAGTCCCCAGCCCAGGGCCGCGAGCTAAACTCAGGAAGGGGGTTAAAGGTACCCCTTTTTAGATTGTCGTAAATATTTTCACAACCTAGCATGTTAGCGGAAAAGTCTATACTACAAAATTAGAGAAAAATAAATTGTTTATAAAAAAAGTTATGTTCATATTTTTGCTAAAGTCAATAATAAGAGAGATGCGGGGGGTTGAAAAGTCAACAAATCTGAAAAAAACTGTTATTGTCTTAGATATTGAATGTTTTCTGACCAATGTACTTGGAAAACACAAAAATGTTAAATACACATTTGGAAAAGTAAGCGTAATAGAGGCGAATTCAATGTGACAAAGTGAAAGAAAATTAAATTCCCTACAATCGAAAGTTATGCTCATAGTATTATAAAAGTAAACTAATTAACAAACATTAAATTTCTAAGGAAATAAAAAGTTTTTTTTATTATTTTTTGATATTTCTACTCTCGCATCTCTATTGCTTCCATCAGTAAAACTATAAGAACATCTTTTATTTGTAGGGAATTTAAGTTTCTTTGACTTTGCCTCTATTACGCTTAGTTTTCCAAATATTGCAGAAAAACTACAAAAGGGGAACTTAACCCCCCTCTCCTGCCTAAAGCTTGCGGCCCTGGGCTGGGGACTTTGAGTATGTTGTACCTAAGGGTCAGCTCTACCACTCACATAGTACCTTGGGTGGCTTGCTTCGCAGGTAAAAATAATTTATTCATTCTTTATAGTACGGTCAAGTTAGATTTCAATATATTGCGCGCTGGGACCTAAATCCGAGGTCAAGTTTGACTTCACTATTCGATAGGGTATTGGTTTACGAGTCTAAAACCATATTTTGCACAACTGTACCTAAAGTCATTTGGCCGCCATTTTGTTTTTATTGTTCATTTTGATTTTTGCTTATAACTCGCGCATTTTTGATCTTAGAAATAAAAGTTGTATAAGAAACTTGTAGAAAATTAAATTTTCTACAAAATATGTTAAAGAATTTTTTTCACTTATCATTCTTGTTTAAAAGTAAAAGCCCATAAAAAAAATTTTTTTTTGTAATCGCTTATAATTTTTTTTTTGTCACCCAAATCAAAAAAACACTGTAACAAAAGTTATAGAACTTTTAATTATCTATATTTTTTAATTTTACAGTTTCTTAATTGGAATAACGGTTCTCACTCTGGATCGAATATACGTTCGCGCAATCGGCACGAAATAAGTTCTTTTTTATTTATTTAATTTTTTTAAAATTTTAATGCAATTAGTACAGTAACTATATACATTCACGTATGCGTCAAATTTGGTATTTCTGATTTTTTGCTGAGTTTTGCACGATATTGGCCTTGTAAATAACCTAAGTTTTCGACCTCGAGCAGCGACCGCTTCATGGTCAAAAATAAAAAAAAAAACAATTTTTCGCGCTTTTTCAGTTACTGTCGATTAACTTTAAATAAAAACATTGCTCTACGCCTTCAAAGTAACCTACTTTGCTCCAATTTGAGCCCAAAACCATCTCTGTAGACCGAATGGTTTCCAAAATACAGCATTTCAAATATTACAAGTAGTAATATCAATCAGTATAATGGAAAATAAAGAATGGTTGACATAAATGCATCAAAGCAATGGAGCGTGTAGGTTGAGCCAAACTAATAGGACAGTCATACCGGAAGGGGGGTCTATATACCCCCGTTAAGATGGGAAGGGCAATTATCTAAAAAAATGACTTAATGTAGAAACAACACTAATGAAAAAACAAAGGTAACACCCACAATATTTTGTATGTATTATGTATGTTTATGTATACTCGTACCACAACATAACAAATATCTACAAAGTACAATAATTATTCAATACGAGGCAAAAGTGTCAACATATAACAAAATTGAATAAATAACTCTAACTATAATAACTTCTATAAACTGGAGTTATATGCAATACTCTTAAGCTAGCTTACAAGCCTCCTATGCGAGGACTCAACTCTGTTTTGTGTTCTGGGTAAGCTCTGTTTTATTTGGTCAGCACATGACCAGAAAACTTCCAAGACCGTCGGCAACACTAAATTTAGTCACCTACATGTATAGTTGGATGGGTGCATGTGCAATGTGCACTGTACTGTTAGGAGATTTTCCTTATTTAGAACTAATATTAATTGTTGAGACAATGAATGGTTGCAATTCGCCCGCGCGAATTGTAACCATTCATTGTCTCAACAAATAATATTTATTCTAGATTTTTGCATTTTAGATTTTTTTTTACTAGTTTTTGCAGTTCGAGATTATGCTTTCTAGATTTTTGTTTTCGAGATTTTTTCAATTCTAGATTTTTTTTGGAGATTTTTACTTTCGGGGTTTTTTGCTTTCTGGATTATTGGTTTCTAGATATCGTGGCAACTGGCAAACCCACCCTGAAACCCATTCTTAAATTTAGTTTTTAAATAAAGTTATTTTAATCGATAGTTCTTGAGAAATCAAAGATCCTGTTTCTACTTAGTACCTAAATAGTAGAATATTCTTTTTCAAAATGTTGAGTTTTGGAAATTAATTTCTCAAAAAGTATCGATTAAAATAACTTTATTTAAAAAGAAAATTCAAGAATGGGTTTCTGGATTCAAGATAAGTTATAGGAGAATATTGTGGGTGTTGCCATTGTTTTTCAATAGTTTTGTTTCTACCTTAAGTCATTTTTTTATATAATTGCCCCTCCCATCTTAACGGGGGTATATCGACCCCCCTTCCGGTATGATTGTCCTATTCTTTTTGCTCAACCTACACGCTCCAGTGCTTTGATGCATTTATGTCAACCATTCTTTATTTTTCATTATACTGTTTGATAAATACTACTTGTTATACATTTTTTTTATCGTTAAATTTTGATATTCTGTATTTTGGAAACCATTCGGTTTACAGAGATGGTTTTAGGCTCAAATTGAAGCAAAGTAGGTTAGTTTGAAGACGTAGAACAACATTTTTATTTAAAATTATTTCTTTAGGACTAAAATCGCCAATAACTGAAAAGAGCCCGAAAAAATTGCGTTTTTTTTATTTTTGACCATGAAGCGGTCCTGAACAGCTCAGCAAAAAATCAGAAATACTAAATTTGACGCATACGTGAATGTAGATAGTTACTGTACTAATTGCATTAAAATTAAATAAATAAAAAAGAACTTATTCCGTGCGGATTGCTCTAGCGTTTATTCGCTCCAGAGCGAGAACCATTATTCCAATTAAGAAACTGTAAAAATTAAAAATATAGATTATTTCAAAGTTCTATAACTTTTGTTATGGTATTTTTGATTTGGGTGACAAAAGAAAGAATATAAGCGATTACAAAAAAAAAATTATTTTTTTTTTTAATGGGATATAACTTTTAAACAAGGGTGATTGGCAAAAAAAGTTCTTTAACATATTTTGTAGACAATTTAATTCTCTACAAGTTTCTTATACAACTTTTATTTCTAAGATCAAAAATGCGTGAGTTATAAGCAAAAATCAAAATGAACATCAAAAACAAAATGGCGGCCAAATGCCTCTAGGTACAGTTGTGCAAAATGTGGTTTTAGACTCGTGAACCAATACCCTATCGAATAGTGAAGTCAAACCTGACCTCGGATTTAGGTCCCAGTGAAAGTCTAACTTGACTGTACTATTAACCTCAAGCTAAAAGAAACACTACTCTCACATATTACACACTATTATGAAAATAAAAATTATACAAATAAAAAATCATAAAAATTGTCGTCCAACTTTCAATTTTCTTAAAAACTAGGAGACATAGAACCATTTGGTATTCACTTTTCAATAAAGAGTTATTAGGGGTAGTGAACCATAAAAGCCAATTCAGCATCTTACTTCCCAGTTTAAAAAAAAAAATGAAAAACTAAATGTTCAATTTTTTGTTTTTTTTTAATTTTGAGTTTGAAAGTTATTTTTATAAAAACTATGGATATCAATAACTTGATTTAAAAATAAAATGAAAGAACGGAGTTCTGGCTTTCAAAAAGGGAAATTTTGTTGTTTTAAGTGTTGCCGTTGTTTTCTAATATTACTTTTTAAAAATTGCCCCTACTATCGAACGGGGGGAGAAAAAAACCCCTTTTATGGCAAACAAATTTTGTATTGTGTTCCTTTAAAAAAAACATCATCAGTTTTTGGCGTCATATGAAAATAACTCTTGCTAATTAAATTATGACTAATTTAGTATTCATCAACTTGCTCGTATAGTTTCGGATATATAGAAAACAAAGGAAATTATAACTCCACACTCAGCCTCAATACATGATGAAATAACAGTGAATAAATGTGTATTTACCATTTTTGTGTGTTTCAAAGTACATTGGTCAGCAAACATTCAATATCTAAGACAATAACAGTTTTTTTCCAGATTTGTTGACTTTTCAACCCCCCGCATCTCTCTTATTATTGACACTAGCAAAAATATGAACATAACTTTTTTTATAGACATTTTATTTTTCTCTAATTTTGTAGTATAGACTTTTCCGCTAACATGCTAGGTTGTGAAAATATTCACGAAAATCTAAAAAGGGGTACCTTTAACCCCCCTCCTGAGTTTAGCTCGCGGCCCTGGGCTGGGGACTTTGGGTATGTTATACCTGGAGGTATCCCCTACCATACAAAAAAATAATCCAGAGAGCACTATTTTTTGCATTTATTTTATCATTTTGAGTCTTCTTTGACTGGGCTATATACGCAAAAAAGTGTGAAAATGTTTCCTCTAGGGAATATTAAAATCTGCAAAATAGGTATAAAATATTTTCCGAAGAGTTCGTCTTTCCGAAGAGTTCGTTTTTTCTAGGGAACATAAAAATCTGCCAAATAGGTATAAAGTATTTTTCGAAGAGTTCGTCATTTAAGAGTAAAGAGCGGTATTTTAGACTTTTGGTTTTTTTATTTAAATAATAATGCCGCGGGTTTTCCAAATTATCGTAAAATCTATGGGTTTTTCCACACACTTGTCATTAACTTTTATTTTAAGTATTGTTACATACATTCAAAAAAATTATTAGAACATCATGTTGATTACGCATTTTTTTGAAAAAATTGACCCCAAATCAAAAATTTAGCATGGGCAGGAAAAATGGAACAGGCTAAAAACTGAATATCTTAAGACTGAAAAAAGATATCAAATTTATTTAAACGCAGTTAAAAGGGCTGGTATTTACTGGCTGGTATTACTAACAGCGCAATTACCGTTAACATGGGTCAAGGTACACCAAAGTAAGACTTTTCTTAAATCCCTGATAAGTGATATCAAAATTGGAGATAGGCACTTGCCTATCTTAGAATATACCACAAAATCAAGCCCTAGAATACTATTGACGAATAAGAAGACACCCTTTTGGTAATATAATTTTTCGATTAAGCTTAAGGTTTTTTAAACGATATATGCGAAACAAACCTTTTTTTTTACAGTTGACACTATTGAAGTCACACAATATCTTGCGACTTATGACTCGTATAGATAAAAATTTCATATTTTCTTAAAGAGAATATTCTGATCTTTAAACTGAGTGTACGATTTTTTTCGACAACTTGTGCCTTTATAGAGTAAAAAGCAAAAAACCAGAAATTTGAACTTTTTGTCAAACTTAAAAAAAAAATATATACTTAAAACGGTTGTTTTTAGGAAAAAAAGTAATAATTTTTCCTTGTAGGGACTTACATAATGTACAGATGTTTTCAAAAATTTGAACAATTTAGGAGTTATACGTGAAAAACGACCATTTTCGACATTTTACGTTTTTTGATATGTCGATATCTTTTTAGCGGTAGGTCGTAAAAAAAATATAGTTTCAACTTTTTTTTGGCAAATGGCATAAATTACAAGTTTTGTATGAAAAACTTTTCGATAGCATTTAACGTTTCCGAGTTTTATGCGAAAAACTGATGTTTTCGACATTTAACCTGGGATAACTATTGACGCGAACACGATTTGGCAATAGGCTTTCGCGACAGTATTTCTTATGCCAAAAAAGAAAATTGCGTTTAAAAACCTTGAATTTTTTTGTCAGATTGGCCATTTTTTTGTACATTCACAATCCTGGGTGGAATAAGGTGATATGTGATAATTGATAGTCATTATCAACAAATTTCGTCTGCATGACAAGTGACAATCATATCTTTGTGACTATTTTCTATGATAGCTAAATAGCTGTCACAGAAAATAGTCACAAAAATATGATTATCACTTGTGACAATCATCTTACGCAGACGGAATTTGTCGATAATGACTATCACTTATCAGTTATCACTTAACACATATTATTTTAGCCGATTCCACCCCTGAAGAACAGAAAACAGATTCATTAAATATAAACTTATAGTCTAAGAGCCGACAGCAAATTTTGGGAGTGGATTTGTATAACCGAAATCTGAGTATGAGGGTTTATAGGTGCATATTTTGTGATATCGAAATCAAAAGTCTGGCAGGTTCTTGGTTCAGTCTTTGGAGGGGGTAGTGGTTTGAAAATAGGGATTTTCCAATTTTTTTCAGAGATATTACCACTTCAATCAATTTTAAAAAATATATGCCGTGGATGCTCTTTCATTTTCTTTAAGTTCAATCGATTTGTTTTGATTTGTTGATTTTTTGCGTTTTATAAATCTCCAAGAAAAAACCGATAAGGTTCGCTTAAAAAGCTAAAATCTTGAGTTCTACTAGTCGGATCACCAAGATTCAGGTGTCTGGACTTAGAGAAAATAACAGAGCATCATAATTTGTTTTCAAAAAAACTTAGTAGAAGTGATAATACCCCTGATAAGAAATTTAGAAAATCTCTATATTCAACCCCCCACCCCGGCCAAAGGCTGAACAAAAAACCTGCCAGACATTCGATTTCGATATCACAAAATATGCAACTACATACATATAAATATATATATATAAATCCTCATACTCAGGGGCCTATTGCGAAAGTCTGTTCAAAATTCGTCTACTATCGATATTTAAAAATCTATTCTTTAATATTTTTCTGTCAGATTACTATGATATGAATTTTTCTATTTGATAGAAAATTAAATTCGATTAAAAATTTCTGACCGACTTAAGTCACCTAGATTTTTTCGGAGTAAACTCTCGCAATAAGGCTCTCAGATTTTCGTTATACATCCACTCCCAAAATGTGCTGTCGGCTCTTGTACTATTACATATACATATGTACATTTATGTCATGCTAATTTATGTTAGGCTATCAATATTTTTAATTTATTTACCTACTTCACCTTTGATAGATAAATTTGGTTAATTTCGGTTGCATTATTCAAATAAAGCTGTTCAAAATGAATTTCTTTGATTGTTACTCACTTTTTCGACTTGGGATTCACTTTTTTCCATTTTTGTGTAATATGCACTACTAAACCAGAAATAAAAGGAGTTATCCTTTTTTAACAATCCTTAACATTAAGTTTTGAATTGGCAATCGAAATATTTTTTTTTCTTGTTAGAATCAAGTATTTTTTTTTTATTATTATTTTTACACTCCACAAAGCACAAATCCGGTGTTATCCTTTGAACCTTTATAAGAATTATATGTGACCGTCACGTATCATTAATTGAACTAAACTGGATCAGTTATTTGAATCACAGATACCTTTATTATCACAGATACCTTTATTAACGCAAAAATGTATCTTTAGATCGCCGCCGCCCGTTGTGAGATTGAGATGTGATGATCAGAAGGAAAAATAAAAATGTTATTTGTATTATTAGAATTAAATTGGTTTAAGTCAGAGAGTTTAAGTTACAGCTCGGGTGTAGCGACGACGTTATGGCATGGCAGTGTGGATTATGATTTGCGATCGTCTCGCTTAAGCCGTCACAGCAACAAACCAACGCCAACGAGACGGTGATTTTTTTTTTCTTGTTCTCTATGCCAGCAGTTCTTCTGTATAGTAGGTAAGCTCGCAATTGAAGTGCAATGATACTCGGAAGTAACTAACGAATAATTAAAGTTATAGTAGCAGTAAGCTCTATTATAATTTTTTTTTTAGTTTTGCACGTCCTTCTCAATCCTCCAAACTTATTTTTGAATAACAAAAAAAAACTTAAATAAAGAAACAAATAAGTAAGGTCGCGAACGACCGGCAACTTTACGTGTAAAACTATGTCTATGCGAAAAATCTGCTTCCCACTGCCAATTGCGGTGCGGTGTGATGTTAGAACGTGCTGTATCAATGCTAATTGACTCTTTGCAAAGCTAAAAGACTACTCTAACTCTATACACTTGACTGATATCGCGATTCGTATAGCTAATTTAAATCGGATTTGATTGTAGTTTGTATCTATAACGATAAATAGATAGGGGAAATTTAATCGATCTGCGATGAGCTTGAATTTGATATTGATGGGTATTATAATTAGGTTTTGTTACAGGTAGCTGGAGTAACTACCTATATCTTTCTTTTTTTACGCTTATCAATTAATTTTTATTATAATGTTTGATTTGGTAGATTTGTGTGTGGGACTTATTAAAGTGAAGTCGATGTATGTATGTATATAATAATGTAATATGGACATCACTATGCTATATTATTTGTTTATTGTCATTAACACAATGCTGGTAGGAAATATGAAAAGTTTTTTTGTTTTAAAAAAATGGTATTATTGAGTTTTTGATCAAACACCTATGTATTGTTGATGTATTAGAGGTGCCAAATTCGTTTTGTTTGCACAATTCTTATGTTTTTTTCTTGCAACTTAGGTAAATAGTACATGACTTGGTCATGCAACTACAAGTTATGGGTTATAGACCCGGCTGGAAAAATGCCCAGTTTCTGTCTAGTTTCGACATGGCACTAGTCAGTTTTCTTTAGGGAAAATCTATACGAGGAAAACTTGTCAAATATACGTCAAGCCCTTCCAAGTTTTCAGTAAGTAAAATTTAGACTAGGAAAATGTTTCATACTGAGGTTCTCGCTAGTAAGAACTTCATGGACGTTTTCGACATCCTATCAGACTAAGCACTATCGTTATTGAAACATATGCAAATTTTAAACTAAACAAATTGAATCGATGAATCGAAAAATACTAATTTTAACTTTTATTATAATTGATCAGTGTTGGTTTCAAAAAAAAAGTTAAAAATTTCAAGCTCTTGCAAATCCTGCCAAGATAATCATATATGTATTTACTTTCGAAAATCTCTATTTTCAACCTCCCACCCCGCCAAAGGCTTTTTGAACTTTTCATTAAAATGAATCAAAAATTATAATTTACTGTCTTAAACAAATATAGTTTAAGACAGTAAATTCAATATCAGATGGTTCATCTCAAGTGGTTCATATCTGGTTGCTTTGTGGTGGGATTAAGCGCATTTTTTTTACTTTTCTTCAAAAGTAAAAGAAGACTCACTACAGAAATGATCCTGTAAAATATAGTCTTAATTGTAAAAAAATTAAGCCCATTTTTGTAGACGATACTAAATCAAATAATATGATAATAAGAGTATTTTACGAAAATGCCCAATATCATATTAAAATTGTTTTAATATCGTATTAAATCTATATATAAATAGCCTTAAAAAAATGTGTGGTACCATTTGCTCCAAAAGTATCCAACCGATTTCGATAAATTGTATATGGTTGGAATGCCATAGGTGCGGAGATTTGCAGAATATACCTGAGCAGCGCATTTACATACTGTGGGTCATTTTTGTTTTTGCACTGACGATCACTTTGCATACAAAAATTAAATTTAAAAACTAAACAAAAATTTGTGTGATTTAATTTTCCAACTAATTATTTGACACTAGAGTCTGTCAATATGAGTTTTTGCAGGTCGAATTTCGGCCAGCGGGCGATATACTAGTTCATAAAAATTTGCGCTATTATTTTTATTATTCAGGTTTTTATTTTTGATCTGAGTTATTTTACTATCGGATCACAACCGATACTAAAATACCCTTTTATAATGTTTCTAGCAAAAATATGAACAAATCTAGTTTGTGCTGGTCCGGGCCTGGATTTTTTTTTCTGACGAGGCAAAAGGGTTCATAATCGACAAGGCCCTAGTTTTGGCCATTATACTCAGCCATGCTAGGGCCTTGCCAGAATCTATTTAAAACTATTTAGTGCCATGTCGAAAACTAGAATGTTTTTCTGCGCGGGAAGGGTCATGGATTTGAATTTTCTTTTAACTATACAATAGGGTGAATCGTTTTCAGCATTTTTTTGCCAAATCACTGTGTGCAACTCATAGTATATGCTTAATGGTTTTCTACAGTTATTCCCATCAATTATTTTGAGTCACCTTTGGAAAAAACAAAATCGGGAAGCCAGCCATTGAAAATTTGTAGTTTTTTCACAAAAATTATATGTACATATATTATATTATATGTTTTATTTTGCGCCAACTATTCGTGTCCCTAATTCTTTATTGTGAAAAAAGACCAATTTTCGGTGGCTTCCCGATTTTGTTTTTCCCAAGGGCGACTCAAAATAAATGATGAGGATAAGTTTAGAAAACCATTAAGCATAAACTATGAGTTGCATACAGTCATTTGGCAAAAAATGTTGAGAACGATCCACCCTACTATACAGGTTAAGGTATGTGCTTTTCAGCTCATAATAAATTAGTATTTTTAAGAGCCAAACGCTTTAAGAATTGCCTACGTATTTCATTCAAATATACCTACATACATAGGTATAAATCTATTCAATGTCACTACAGTGCGAACAGTCAGTAGCTATGTATCAAACCGAACATTTTTCAAACCGAGTTAACTCGAGTTAAAATTGAACTAACTCGAGTTGCAACTCGAGTTGGCTAACTCGAGTTGAAGAAAAATTTTTCATACGTTTTTTTTTGCACCTAGAGTTGGTTAACTCGAGTTGAAAAGAAAATTCGCGAATACATTTCATGCACTGTTTTTCTAAATCGAGTTGGATAACTCGGTTTGAAGCGAAAATTGATGAATACTTCGTTGTTTTTTAATGATTCGGTTCGGTTTGTTTTGAGTTGATTCATAAGGGTTATTATGTGTATCAAAAATCAAATAAAAACTAAGCAATTCAAATGGTTACCAATTCAAGTTTAATCTTTAACGCCAAAAATGAGCTGAACTTTTATATTTATGAATATATATGTAAATGCATTTTGTATATAGGTATATAGGTACATAAATATAAAGAAATGTTCTTTTGTGCACTTTTCGTAGACATCCTTGACGGTGTAAACATTGGACCGAATATTCCGACTATTTTTGACTTCTCTAAAATTTACTTCATGGTTAGAACGAGAGAAAAGTAGTAATTTAAAAAAAAAATAAAAATTTGTGGATTTTTTGACGTTCTCTTTTATGAATTCGGAAGAGTCGGTCCAATATAAACACCGTCTTTCAATGAAATTTGACAGTTTACGGCTTGACAGATGGACAACAAACTATATTTTGACGTCCAATATATATTTCGTTTCAAATGTCACCCTAAAGCCTTCAAATCGCTTGTTTTAAAAAAATCGGATTTTCATAGGAAAGAATCTGATTTTTCAAGGTTTTTTAATCCATCGTCATCGTAGCCATCCTTCAATGGAATTTGATAGTTTGTAGTTTTACAGATGGTGGAAGAACTATATTTTTAGGCAAGTATTCCAATTGGCCTCAAATCACTTTTTTGTGAAGCAGTAAAAACCGTGAAAATTTCTGATTTGTATCGGCTTTTATAGTTTATTAGTCCATTATTCCATCAATCAACTTGCAACTCGGTTTAAAGTTTTATAAAACGATTTTTTTTTAGCCCAAATAACAAACAGTATACGTTAAGCCTGAGTCGATTCCGAAACAACAAACCGAGTTGATTAAACCGAATGCTATTAGTAGTTTCTTACCCCGTTTACAAACAGAATCGAGAGCTCGAGTTGGATTAGGGTCGGATTTTCGAGCCAGGTGTTTCGTCACGTGAGTTGAGAGCCCCATTTGAAGTTGAGTTGATATGGTGTTGAGATTACATTTAATTGAATGGCAAAAATTATTTTACACAAAAACAGTTCAAATTAAATGAATTTTAGTGCATACTTTCATAGCTATCAACACAAATAAATAATTTTACTCGCGCATGTGCAAAAATAGTGTGGTGAACACATCCTCAAGACCGACTATTCGACCCAGGTTTTTTATCAACAATTTCGACTCGATTCCGCTCCTGAAGTGGAATCGAGTCGGTTGAAGCTCATTTCAAGTCAACGCAGGTATACAAAGGGGCCAAGCGAGCTTGAAACTCGCTCGGATACCTCATGTAAACGGGGTATCTAATACTTCCCTTAACAAACCGAATCGAGTTGTCTTTCGGTTCAGGCAAAATCTAACTTGTGTTTGAAAAAAATTTAAACCAAATCAACTCGGTCAATTCAAACCGAGTTGTCTTTCGGTTCGGGTGAAATCTAACTCGAGTTAAAAAAAAATCAAACCGAGTCAACTCGAGTTGTACTTAACTCGAGTTGACTCGGGTTAGCAAACCGAGTTGACACATCACTAACAGTCAGCATGCAGCGACATCATATTTCCTTAACATATTCCTTCGAAAACTTGATAATGAAGTTGAAGAAATTTAGAAATAAAATTAATTTTTTTAAGTGGAGTTGAGGTCACTTGTAAGTTAAATTGATTTATTTTTTTATATGGCTCATGTGCAAAATTTAATTTGTCTTTTTATCCAGTAGGATAAGCAAAAAGTGAAATGTTTGGTAAACATTGCGACTGAGAGGAATATGGCAATGATAGAAAAATGTATTCTATTTTGCCCTAGGGAGGCGAGTACGATGCAGTTGAGATGAGCAGTTTTGATTGTTAATTAAACCGATAATAAACAATAGACTTTACTCAGTGTTTGTTAATTGAAGTTCTTCAAAATTTGAAAGCGTGGTATTCGTTCGACAGAAATGACAACGATATGTCTTTGAATAAGAAAGAAACATCTCTGTGGGGGGAGGGTCTTGAAGATCCAGGTTGAGATAAAAACGAAAATGATATGTTCATTCCTTTGCTTTAAATTTCTGTGAATTTCTGTGAATTTGTGTGATTTTCAGTCTAAAGCCATTCCCTTACTCAATAATTTAACAGCTTTTGACAAAAAAGAACACTCACGAGAGAGTAAATAATTTCCCCTACCTGTGATTTTCAGTCCGAGAAATTTCTTCGGATAGAAAATCACAGCACAGCAAAATGAAAAGAATGAAAGGCAAACATCTTGACGTACTTTGTCTGGCACATTAGGTAATACTAAATTTGGTTCAATTTGCATTCCCGTACTTTTGCACAGTTTTGATATTTTTGAGAATTTTCAACGTTGCTCTCCAAAATCTGACAAAG
Source organism: Melangyna quadrimaculata (assembly GCA_949320155.1). Classification (NCBI taxonomy): domain Eukaryota; kingdom Metazoa; phylum Arthropoda; class Insecta; order Diptera; family Syrphidae; genus Melangyna; species Melangyna quadrimaculata. Next base: position 52,017,912 of record OX439485.1, on the reverse strand, counting down.
TAAAGGATCGGACCTGATATCTAAGAGGGCTCACATGTGTTTTGACAGTATGAGATTTCTCGAGATTTCATTTTCGTGAACTAGCCAAATCAACCAGTAGAATAGGTAACTGTTTTTGTCTGAACTGTCACTTGAAAGCACAGAAAACTAATTTTGCAGATTGAAAAATAAAATGTCAAAACTTCAAGACTTTAAGTCCGACAAAAGACAAAGCTGCTATTAAAAATATTATGCGGCCTGCTTCTGCAAGGTGCGAATAAATTTTCGTTTATGGCTGTAGCTGCATATCAACAATTTATATTCCTGCTCAAAAAAATAAATTTTTTTCTGCATGATTTTCTGAGTGCTTGTGGAATTTGGGTTTGGCTTCTTGACTAGAGATCTATGATGGTATGTAATTACTTGGTTCAAAAATGTTTTGTATGTATAAAACTTCGACCGTGAAAATATACATACATAAGTCCCAAGACTGTATGTATAAACCTGGGGCCCTACTATACTGGCTGTAGGAAGCAATTCCTGTTTGATTAAACAATTACACTCAAATCGATTTCTCGTTTTTCTCCAATTCTAGTCGGGTTTTAGTCCCAACTGCTTTTTTTTTTTTTTTTTTTGTTAAATATGCTAAGTTTTAAGAGTAAATTGTTGTTGCGTTTGACATGTTAATAATTGTTCAGCCCCCACCCCGTTTTTTCAATTATCTCTTCAAGTTTTAGCCCCAACTTCGGACTTTGATAGTCGCTAGGGTTCAGTTCCAAAAACTCTCTGGAATAAGTTAAGTTTTTAGGGACCAAGTTTTTTGTCCATCAGTTCTTGTCAGGCCTTAATGCCGAGCTGTTTTTTTTTGTACCAACTTTGTGGGCTTTGTTTTTAGGGAATAATTGTCCTTGCATTAAACAAGTCCATTACTCGTAGCTTCGAACTTGCTTTTTCTCCAATTTTTTACTGGCGTTTAGAAAAAAATTCATTGCATGTTAATTGTTTAGCCGCTGATTCCCATCAAAATTAACAGCTTAACAATACTTTGAGACGAAAATAAAACTCTACACATTGTACTGTATTGCGTTCTATATTTTAATTTAGGAATCGGTTATGGGAAGGCCTAAGCTCCTCCCATATGCCACACCCCTGGATCTGCCACTCTCTCTAAGATATCATTGGACTAAAAATTTAACAATATAAAATTTTGAAAACATTTTTAGGATAAAATAAAATTAAAGCGCAAAAAAGTAATTATTTTGCAGATAGAACTTTAACTTCAAAGTGAAGTTTTTAAAAAATGGAATGTTCAAAAAAAAAAAAATAATTAGATTATAAAATATTATTTATACTTTTAAGGAGCTTCTATATAAAAAACTGTCATAATTGATGCATCCAATAATGTGATTCTAATTCTAAATAAATAAGAACGCGAAATAAAATAAGTCTTATTTAAAAGGAGCACCATTGTATATAAAAACATTGTATATAAAAGTTTTTACATACAATGATTGCAACAATTAAAGAAAACACAATATTTGTTATCAAAATCGCTTAGAACCATTTCGAGAAAAAAAAGACTTTCCTCAGTGATTTATTTCAAATTTTGTATAGCAGGTAGGTACTGTCGTTTTTGGCTCAAAGAACGTGAAAATGTTAAAAAATCAATTTATATTAAGTCTCAACAAAATTAACCAAGTCGTTTTTGAAATATTGCGATAAAAAAAATCGCAAATTAAAAAAGTTTTATTTTTTAATTATACTATACTATTTAAACTTTTTAAACGCTTCTTCATTAAAAAACGTAGAGAAAATCAATAATATACCAAAAATATCTATTTTTGGGAAAACAAAAAACTACAAAAAAGAAGCCCGTTCTTACATTAAGGCCGTGTGTCATTTGCGTTAAAAGTGCGTTAAATTTGATCCCATGGCTAAATTTTGACATTACTGGGGTGAATACAGTCGTCTAAATTTAACCTGCTCAGGAGCTCCCTTAAATTTTAACCAGTGGATAAATTTTGACGTTTGTATTAAGCTTCGTGCACAATAACATCATCGACCTATTATACCTGGACTGCTAAGAGCCAACACCACGATGGTTCCCTTTATTAAAAAAAAATCGATACACTAGCGGCAATTCGAATACGACTTAGGCCTAATTTAGGCCCGTTTGCTGATACGAAACACAAATCTACATCATAGCTAAGTTGAACATAGTTTGTATGTTCAATTTAATTTATTCTCTGTTGCTAGAAAATATTTATGATCTACTTAGCTATGCATAACTCTCATGAGAGAAATCGCTGTCAAAACGTCAATTTTGTGCGAAAAGTCAAATATAATTCTAGTTTAACTACACATTTGATTTTAAATATGGTTTTTCAATGAAATTTGATATTTCGCATTTGAATCGCTATTCATAGCAAATAATACAAAAAACAACAATAAAAGTCCAACATAAATCTCTTATGGAGCACTTTTTCTGCCACCTAAGTTAAGGATATTTATGTTTCAGTTTTCATTTGGTGCAAAGCAATATAAGTTACTTAAGCGCTTATGTTGAACTGCCTTAGTCACTAAATGTTAAACATAACTTTGGGATTTTTACAGTCAACTTGAGAAATAGTTTTTATTCACTCGAGTTTGACGTTTTCAAATTTACATTTTCAACTCTAGAGTTGATCAACGAAATAGTAGAAGTTAGTGAGTAAACTTGGGAGTTTTCATCATTTCTGTTTATTTATTCATGATATTTAGTTGTGTAAACTTTTCGCTTTTGACTTCGAAAGGAAAAAAATCTTAAAATAAATAAAAATCAAATAAAAATAGAGCTCTGTTTTAATTGAAATAATAAATTAAAAAAACGTTTTGTGCAAATTACCTACTTCTGAGAGAATTGGGCGTCATCTTTTTGGAGCATCGAAGATTATGCAGAGGAAGAAAATGTATCCCTTGAAAGGCGGCAATATAAAATGCTTCACCGTGTTGGTATCGGTAAATGGGACGACCATGATTTCATTTATCGTTCTCGCCTCTCAAAAGCAACGACAATCATGTTTTTTTTATTTAATAAAGGATTCATTGCCTTTTGATGAAAGGCATTACGGAAAATATCGGTCTAAAAAAACAAAAACAGGTTCTCGTTCGATCACCGAAATCAAGCTTCTTCGGGCGCGGTTAGTACTAAGATGGAAGACCGCATGAGTATTGAGTTTTTTGGCTTGGTATTCTTTTAACTCCGCGCTTCAGATGGAATATTTTCCAAATAAATAAAAATTCGACAATAATGGTTTATCCCGAGTATTTTATTTAATAAGGAAACACATAATTCTTATTCTAAATATTTTGAATATTTAAAATGAATAAAGAAACATATTCACAATCAAATGCAAAATTATTCTAACGCAAACCAAAAGTTGAATATGTCGTCTTGTGTGTCATGCTTAACAAATCAGAATGACGATCGACTAGCAGTCCAGGTATACCAGGTTCATGACTGCCACTATCAAAATGCAATTTCCGCGTTCAAGATCATATCCAAAGCGATTTGGATAGATTTGTGTTGTAATTCCTTCTGAAAAAAGCTATTGCAACAACAAATCAAGGTATCCAACGTCTCGGCTAGGTTCCTTAACGCAAGGAACGTCGATGGAAAATGTATGTTTTAAAAAATTCCATTTAACGCGATTGACAGAGCAAAACCCTTCAATTTTATTCACCCTTATAAAAACGGATCAAATTTAACTGGGATCAAATTTAACCAAATTTTAACGTAATTGATACACGGCCTAAGCTAAGAAAATTAAGATTTTTCCTTTTTGGCTAAGAAAATCTGTGGATGGTACCGGTATTTTGGGTTCTAACAAAAATTAAAAAAAAGTGTAGACATGCAACACAAAAAAACAAAAGATACCAAGTTTTAAGAAAGTCTATATGTGCCAACAATGTATCACTTTTTACTTCTTGCTCTGTTGCTCCTACAATTATAATCAAAAGATATCCTTTTTTTTAGAAAAAAATAATTACTTTCCTATGCCGAAAACACAAACAAACGAGGAAAACCAACTTCGAAAACGGGATCGCGCAGACTTATGGTTTGCTGTGAGAGGAAGTAAAAATGTGTTATTTTCTCTTTTCCAGATTAATTTTAAAACAAAAAGTGACAAGGTAAGAGCAAATACCTTGTAGTAAGTACTTTATAAAAGTTTTAAATTTCGAGCCTGATAACAACTGGCTCTCATCAGTTAGATCTGTTGTTACCTTTCCAAGGCGCAAGTTTTTAGTCGATGGCTAACGACATTAATATAATTTACAGCATTAATACTCGCAAATTATATTTTTCTGGGGGAACTTGGTTAAATTCAGTAAGTTCAAGTATGTAAATAAAATGCCGGTGGTCTGCCGTAGGTAATAAGATGAGAAATGTCAACAAAATAAAATGCGTATAGGTATATTATACTTACCTACTGGTTACTTACTTTACTTTAGATGGCGCTCACAGCCCAGGATGGGCTACGGCCTCAACTAACAAGCCCCTCCAGCCAGCTCTGTCCCTAGCTAGCCGCTTTCAGTTGTGCACACCGAGATGGTCGAGGTCGTTCTCCACTTGTGCGCGCCACCTGTTATGGGTTCTTCCTCTGCTGTGTACACCATCGGTGTATAGGTACACTTTCTAAAATAAATGTACTAAAGGGTTCTGATTAAAATCATAAGCAGCATCACTCCAGCTAATCAAATCATACAAACTTTCAGGATGCGTATTCATAAACACACATAGAATAAAATATGAAAAAAAAAATGGACACGACTGGATCGCACAAACTTGCTCTCGTAGCTAACAACTTGAATGTAGCTTAAAATTGACAATGTGCACATATAGTTGTTCTATAACATTATGATATCATTAAAAAAAAATTTAAAAATAATTTAAAATATAAAATATATTTTTGTTTAATAGCTAAAACGGACAGAGCTCAAAAAAAGTATGCTATCTGATTTGTTTGATAAATATGAATTTATGAAAAAAAAAATTCAAAAATCGTTAGTGGTTTTTTTTTAAATAATTTTTTATATATAAAAATTCTTGAAAATTTAAAAAAATTAAATTTGGTATGCCAACTTTTAGTATTTAATAAAATACAATTTTTCACAAAATTTGAAAAAAAAATCATCAACCAAAATTTTGAAGATATTGAATTTTCAAAAAAAAAATTTCAATATTTTTTTAAAAATCCAAAAATTATTTTTTTTCAAAAATTTTATATGCAAAGTTGTAAAAATTGTAAAGGACTACACAAACAAATTGGTTCAAATCGGTGTAGCCGTTAACGAGAAATTTGAAAACCAAAAAATCGGTTCTATGACAGGTACCGTTTAAACCATTATAAATGTTTTTGTCTACCAAAATAATAACTGTCGTAATTATAGTAGCTCGTATTTTTTTTTTTTCAAAATCGTTAGATCCGTTTTTGAAATATATCATTCAATTTTTGTATATTGGTTGTATGGCAGGTACAGTTATTTTTTGAGCTAAAAAAAACTTTCAATTTCCCCTCTAGGGAATCCCATAAGAACCTTAAGTCCAAAGTTTGAAGAAAATCGCTTCAGCCGTTCAGGCTGCAGGTCGAGGTACATACAGACAGCCGGACAGACGGACAGACAGACAGAATTGCGAGACCCATTTTTTTCGCGTTGTCTATCATCGTAATGTTAGGGAAAATTATTATCTCGAATTTTTTTTCACGAATCCTAAACATGCCGTATACTACGTATATCGCAAGTAAAAATGGGGAAGATAAATTTGCCCATAAATAGGTGAGCAAATTTTCTCTGATACACCTCGCTTTCGTTCTATCTAACAAATCTTCCCAGTTCCTCTACTCAGTAATCAATTTTTATTTAATTTAAACAAAAGCGTTCAACTCAATTTAATCCTCAAAGCTTTAAAAAAAGAATCATCAAATTAGTTTAAAGGTGAAGGTACATTTTGTAAGAAAATATGTCTTAGTACACGCATATTTAAATATTCCATACCATATACCATATCTATACCAGAAAGACCACCTGTTTGTTATGTTTTACGAGCATGAAAATATAAATATTTAATTTTCAGAACAAACGCATAAACATTATGAAACCGTTTACATATGTACATATGTATGTATAATTTAAAAAATTGATATTGTTTTTTGTTTTTACTAAATAACCGCTTTACTTCCTATTTGACATTTCATTTACACGTGATCATTCTCAAAATACCTACCTATACAAATAATGCCAGTTTGTATTTCTTTTAATTTATATTTCATGCATTTAATTTATGTAGAATCGTGAAATTATTGTAGTGCAACTCTATACCGCTTATATTCTACGTAGATATTTAAATAACAAGTTATGTGAAATTCTTAACATGCTTTCAAACAAGTCATATTTTTTAACCTGCGTTCACTTATGTACATTATTGTGTTTATTTTTCATAAGATTATAATTTTAATTTATTTCTTGTATTAGATAGATTTTATCTTTTAGATTCTTATGAGGAAATCAACACCTTTAATAATATAATAAAGTCTGCACAAAATGATATATATTATGCGATTACCTACAGTAGGAAGATCTAATTTACTACTGTCATAGTCATGACATTACACTTGAACAAGGTCGACAATGTAAACTGCAAGCAAATATTTGTCAGTTTGCTTGGTTATTTTTATAAATATTATAAAAACAAAAAAAAACCTTTTGCGTGTCAGAATTAAATGATTCTAAGCACGTACTTTTGTGGTATTATGGCAAATTGTGTAAACATAAAAGTACTTGTGTACTTTTTTTTGTTTATATAAAACGAAAGTTATTTCACGTAGCCACACAGAATGGTAGTTTTTTTTTATTTTATCTGATGTTTTAAATTAAAATTAAGCTCTTTTAATAAATTTGTGTATGCCAAAATGAAATATTAAATTCTGGTTTATAAAAATATGTTAGCGAAATCGAGTTATTTAAGTTTCTATAATAAATAGATAAATATCAACAAAATAGTTCAATATTAGATAACAATTTAATAAACTCATTTGTATTCACGATTTTCGCGAATACATACATGTCAGTTGTTTCAAAGTTTGTCATTTTTTTACAAAGGCAATATATTGAAAACGAACCTCAAGCTTCAAGCTTCAATTTTCCATTTTTGATGTTGTGGTCTCAATTCTTCCATGATGACGTTCACTATGCCTTGGACCACCAAATAGCACTGGCTCACAGTTTTTCACATAATTCCGTGCATTTATTACACACATCCGTATTTATCCAATAATTGTCGGGACAATACCACACATGCATATAGCAAAGGAAGAACATGGTATTTTAAGTCCTTGATATCCTTTATTTTTGCTTTTGCCAATCTTGGCGATTTTCTTCGAATTCTCGTTTTTTATTAAGAACTTCTATGCCACATTTGTCAAAACCCAAATAAGGAATTTCTACCAGTTCCGGATTATATGGTACGTTAGCTCTTATTAATGCGTTCATATTAGACATACTTGATACCTGTGAGTAGTTAAATATATTTTGCAATAAAAAAGTATAAATTTAAAGGGAAAATGGAAAATAAGCTTTGGAAACACCCGTTACAGAAGGCATTTGTAACTATTTCCGTTCATTGTTGTAGTTATAAATTCCAATTCAATTGTTCCATAAAAGGTGATAGCTCCCCAAACCATAACACGTGATGTATGACTCTGATGTCTTGACAAAATAAGTTCTTCTAACCATCGGGTCCGTCAATATTAAACTTTTTTTCATCTGAAAAGACAACCTTTCTCCATGCGCTGCTACAGGCAACATGCTCCCTGGCGAAATTCATCCGTAGTTTCTTGTGTTGTTGTCGTAGAACCGGTTTCTTTTTGATCATACTCTCGATGTTATCACTGCTTTTAATTATCCTAAAAACCGTCTAAATACTGGCTGATACCCCACTTTTTGACCTTATTTTAGGCGCTGATAGTGTGGAATTTGAAGCTAGCCGCTGAATGAGTCGCTTTTCTCGGATTGTTGTTGCTTGAGTTGTGCGTCCTTTGAGTTTTTTTTCCATAGTTTTCAGAGTCTGCTATAAAATAGTTGACAATAGTCTTATTTCCGTTCGCTCTCCTAGCTTTTTCTCGGCCTAGAGTCCCAGTTCCTTTAAAGCATCTATTAATCCTCTTTCTGCTACTGTCGACGTGTTTCCAGAGCCCATTTTAACTTGAAATTTAAAATAAAATATATAGTTTTCTATCCTCACTTAAATATTTTAAACTTTTGTTTGAAAAAAATCGGTGATGTAAACTTTTTCCAACCAATTTTTGGAATGTCCTCAATTAAGTGATGCAACTTTTTATATCAATTTTTTGCAGTACATTCACATAATTTGGGAAATTTCTATGGATTTTCCAAGTTAACTCTTTAACTTTATCCTTTTTTATTGCATAATAAATATACCTACTCACACGTTTTAAAAATTTCCAGAAAAAATATTGCTTACAGGTTTTTATCGAGAAAAAACTTTTATGAAAATAGTGGCCTCAAACAAGTGACAGGGTGTGTATATATGTAGTTGATTACTTGCAAAGCTCTTGCTCATTGAAAAACGCAGTCTACAGCACACTTCATAAAAATAAATTAGTGTTTTATATGTAATAATTATGTATACGGGATTTATAAAAGTGTAATCATCATACTATAACACCGATCCCTGTATTTATCTAGTCGAATTATAGGCATCTTGCAGCACAATTGTACATGCTTAGAGATTTATGAACAATAAAAAACATTAAAAATATTATTAAGCCACAGGAACATAGTTCCGATTTTTTGTCACTGAGAATTGAAAAAGTGGTATGATTTTTTAGTTTCATGTGAGTTAGTTCACATTTAAACGGATGTGTTTTTTGTTGTCAACTAAAAACAATCGTGCGACTGAAATCACAAATGTGTCTCTAGGCTTAGACCACAAAAATTGGCATTTTATTCGATTGATCTCACTTCGAATGAACCGTTTACTAGTAGGGACATTTTCAATTATGCAATTTTTGTAAAGGATCTACTTAAATACGAAATTCTTACCATCGTTGTAAATAATAATTTGTGACTGCAGTTATTGAATTGAAAATGTTGTCCAGATACCTGTGCTTAAATTGTCATTATGTACATTTATGAGTACATGTACCGCAATAAGTAATATCAAAGCTATACTAAATCTTTTGATGGCGATGCAATATTTGTATTAAAATTATTTAACTGAAGTAAGTTATTGAATTTTGTTTCCATTTTATACAATTACGATTCTTAATATAAAATGCGTCCATTAAGATTAAAAATTAAATAAATTAACTTGAGTTAAAATAAATAGTGTCGGAAGTAATGGACATTATTTACATGATGATGACCATCACTTCAATTTCAATATTTAACAAGTAAGGAGCGCAATAATAATAATAATTTTAGTATATGCATTATACCATAAACTTTAATATGTATATGTATACCTTGAAAAAGAAGTACGTATACGCCACAGAGACCAGACTAACCAATATTGTTAAATTAATGAATTTATTCATTTGTTTGTTTTAGATGTGGTCTTAAATGAGTTCTTCATTATTTTTAAATACGTAGGTACATAAATGTATGTACATATATTAGTTTATAAATACAATTAAAAAAAAAAAGATGCTGGGTGCGTAGTGCGTATCACACTGTCTAGTAACTTGCCATTGTTGCCCTTGAAAACCATATATATGTACTGTACATAAATATGTATTTGCCTTAAAAGTGTTTTAAGTAGTTATTTTTTACAGTTTTTTTGCTCTAAAAAAAGTATATTAAATTTTTTGATAAAATTACCAGTTGTTAACTACGTTATATTATGTGTAGGGAAAAAAAATAAACTGTGTTCGGAATCATTATTTTTGTTCTTGAAATATTTTAGACGAAAATTATTTTTTAAATGTTTTTCTTGGTTTAAAAAAAACTGTTGATTGATATTTTTTAAATTTTTATTAATTCTTTATTACGTAATTATGTATGTGTAGAATCAAAATAGTCCGAAGTCGATCAGCCCTATTGTGAGTTCTACGTGAAAGAAAATCGGCCCGGAAAAACTACATTTTTTCACTCATCCCCCTTCAGGGTTGTCAGAGTTGGGAAGGAATGCAATACTTTGGTATTTCATTCTTTGAAATCCCAGTCAATTGACATATCTCTGCGAATGCAGTTAAATACTTTTGCTTAGTATTTGTACTCCGAAGATTAATTCACAGTCAATTTTGAAGTCTTTTGTATTGCAATCGTTTTAAGCAGTTAAAAGATTTGAAGTTAAAAGAATGCAATACTAAAGACTTATTGAATTCTTTGAAGTCTTTTATAAGTCTTGCAGTGATTGCATTCTTGAAGTCTTTTGATTGCAATCTAAGTACTGCAGTCTTTTGACTACTTTGAAGTCTTTTCCTCTTGGAGTATTTTAATTTCTTGGAGTTTTTTTTACTGGTTAAAAGTTTAAAAATACATACAAAAAATACTTCAAAGTAGTTTAAAGCGTGCATTACTTTGATTGCAATCAAAAGACTTCAAGAATACAATCACTGCAAAAGACTTATAAAAGACTTCAAAGAATTCAATAAGTCTTTAGTATTGCATTCTTTTAACTTCAAGTCTTTTAACTGCTTAAAACGATTGCAATACAAAAGAATTCAAAATTGACTGTGAATTAATCTTAGGAGTAAAAATACTTAGCAAAAGCATTTAACTGCATTAACTGCATAAGGCTTTAGTATTGCATTCTTTTAACTTCAAGTCTTTTAACTGCTTGAAATTATTGCAATATAAAAGACTTCAAAATTGACTATAAATTACATTGTGAAGTTTAAATACTTGGGTGAAGTTAAAATACTAAAAAATAAGTCTTTTTATTCTATTGATTGCAATACTAAAATTATTGCATTCTTTCCCAACTCTGAGGGTTGTAAATAGTTAATTACAATTGTAATACAATTACATTTTAATTACCCTTTACATTTGTAATATGTAATACAATAAAATCTAATTATCCATTACATATGTAATATGCAGTGTTGCCAAGTTAAAATTCCAAATAAAGTCAGATCTGGCTTGTTGACTTTATTTTTCTCTTCCAAATCAAGTCAAAAAAAAGTCAAATATTTGAAAATTTTTTTTCTAGTCAAAAAAAAAAAGTCAAATATCAAAAAAAATGTGTCCGCCTAAGGGAGGTGTCCGTAAAGGGAGATTTCACTGTATATAAAAATATGTACATAGGTACTTAAGTTAAGGTACATAAAGTTATTTTTGTATATATGTAGCATATGTTCCAACTTTTTTTTTTACTTCTGCTGGAATTCCAAAGTTATTGCAACAGTGTTTATTGCGCAAATGATTTCTTATCGTCAAAAGAGAATTAGTTAACAACAGCTGCATTCTGATTCTTTGTTTCGTTTTGATCAAATTTAATTGTCTAAAAATTCTTTCTACTTCTGCATTGGAAATTGGCAAAACCAATATTGATATAGAAAACTTCGCCAACTCTTTAAATGGATTTTCTCCACTGGCATCCTTATACGAATAAACTTCGCACCAGAATGGCACTGTCTCTTTTATGTTTTTCCATTTTATGAAACAAAGATTGCTCCACTGGCTTAAAATCTTTTCTTTTGAATCAGGCTCAACCTGCATCTCTTCCAGAACTGGAAGCAATGAGCTTTTGTTTTGGGAAAGGTATGTGTCGACAGAAAGCATGCTGATCTCTTTGAGAATTTTTGGCACTCTCTGCTGTACTTTTTTTATTAGTTTAATAATAAAACTTTTGCAGTTTTTTTCTAAAAATATGAATTTCTTCGTCGCTCACTTCCGATTTGATTTCCAATTCGTTAAGTTTTTCCTCGCACTCTGCTCCCAGATAAGGATTAGTTTGAAAACCAAAACCAGTTGTTTTGTGCAGCTTGTAGCTACACCAGAATGACAGCATATGATTGGGATTTGATTGTCCATATTATATATATTCAAAGGTAACTTCATTGATTGCGGTTCATAGTGTAACACACTACACTCGGCCTACACTGAAGTTGAAAGTTATTTTAAAATATTTTAATAAAAAGTTAAGTTGCATTTTGAATTATTGAATAAAGTCAAAAAACAAGTAAAAACACTTTTGACAAGATTTGTATTTCATTTCATGTCAACAGCGATGAAATCTTGTCAAATTTGACATGAAACAGGTCAAAACGGCAACACTGGTAATATGTAATGGAAAAATATCTAATTAGCCATTACAATTTCAAAATGTAATGGAAAACAAAAAAAAATCCATTACATTTCCAAAATGTAATTGAAAAAAAGTAATTACCCATTACATTTTGAAAATGTAATGGAACAAATTTTTTTGATTCCATCACATTTTTAATATGTATTTAAATAAAATCTAATAACCTTTTACAATTCCAATATGTCATTAGTTAAAAACTAATTGCCTATTACATTTTTAATATGTAATTAGATAAAATCTAATTACCCATTACATTTGAAATATGTAACTAGATAAAATCTAATTACCTATTACATTTGTAATATTTAATAAAAAAATATTAATTTACCCATTACAAATGTATAGAGTAATTAGATTAAAAAAAAAAGTTTTCCATTACTTTTTTATAATGTTATCCATTACATTTTTTTTATGTTAATTTTTTTTACATTGATATAATGTAATGGAATACAAAAAAAAAATTCATTACATTTTTATATTGTAATGGACATTTTTTTTGTTGTTGTTATTACCCAATACATTTGTAATGGGTAATTTAATATTTTTTAATTAAATATTACAAATAAAATAGGTATAATTATATTTTATCTAGTGACATATTTCAAATATAATGGGTAATTAGATTTATCAAATTACATAATAAAAATGTAAAGGGTTATCAGATTTTATTTAATTATATAACAAATGTAATGGGTAATTAAAATGTAATTGTATTACAAACGTAAATAACTATTTTCAACTCTGCTTCTTCTCAAGTCAAACAAAAAGTCTGTGTGATCTCGTTTTCGATGTTGGTTTCCCTCGTATATTTATGTGTATTGTACCTAATTTCATTTGAGTTTAATATTTGTGCTTCTGGCTACATAGACTTAATAATAATGTTTGTTTTTCCAAATCAAATTTTTAAATTTCGTAATCAACATTGCTATATATAAAAAAGTTACTTAAATTAAAGATAAAAATTGAGGTAGTTGTGGAAAAAAAACACTATTGACACCTTTACCCTATAAGATATTTTTAATTTTTCTTAAACGTCCGCTGTCTATTTTCAGTCGTGTTCGTGTACCGTATTAACTCTAACTGTAGGTATACTTAAACGTGATTGAAGATTAAAATTGAAAACATTTGCCTTGCATGAAACAAACATCATGAACCTGACACTGAAAAATAATTTAAAGACCAATTATTTAATCTATTATAATTTATACGAGTATATAAGGTACTTGTACATAAAAATGTCCACATATTATTCATGTTCGAAAAGTATTTTATTGTTATTTAAGTGCAAAATTAACATCTTTATGAGTTTATTTTGATTAAATAAAACAGTAAAAATGTAAAAGACCTTAAGAAGACATAAACATTTCTACAGCTCTAGTTAAATTATTGGCATATAGCACAGGATAAATTAGCCTTTTTTGTGGAACGAAATACATGACGGCTGAAGTTTTTATACCTGAAAGAGGGCTATTAGAAAAGCTTATGTTGAGTTTTTCGGGACGCCATCCCCCTGGGGAAATCCGCCACTTTGGAAAACGCGAATTGATCTATATCTCCGAAACTATCGATTTGAAGTAAAAAAGTTGTTATAATCAAACTTGTTGGAAATAAAATAATCTTTTATTTTTCATCAAAAATTTTTTCCGCTTGGACAATATTTTTGAGGTTATGTCGTTTTATTTTCCACTTTTTTCGCATTTTTCTCATTTCGTAAGAAACTTACGTAAATTGTTCTTGTGATCCAAATTTTAGACCACAAAGTTTAACAAATGTTCATATATTTTTGAAGATGGTGCGATATCCCAGTCCTAAGTTAGAGCATTTGGAAAATTAGCTGCTAAATCAATTGAGCCGATAAAGTACAATAAAGATAGACTTTTCCGTGGAATGAAATATTGGTAAACCGATTTCTTAATAAATGAAAGGGGGCTATTAGAAAAGCTTATGTCCGGTTATTCGGCACGGCATGACTCTGGCGAAATCCACCATGCGAATGGACCTATATCTCCAAAACTATTGATCTAAGGCCCCTTTTACAAAAGGAAACTTAGTTGCCGGCGATTTTCAGTTTGTTGGAGAGAAGGGCGAAAAAGGAAGACAAAACATCTCCCCTCACACCCTTCTTGTCTACAAACTAGCCAGTTTCTGGCAACTCAGTTTCCTTGTGTGAAAGCCGTCTAAGAGGAAAAACTGTAAGGTCCAGGTTGTAGGCAATTAAACCATCTTTCGTTTATGTCTATATATTTTTCGGAGCAGGCAATATTTTCAAGGTTATGTCATTTTATTTTTAATTTTTTTGCAATTACAAATTTTTTACGTTCCCGAGGAAACTTACGTGACTTTCCAAATGAGAATTTTAGAACATTAAATTTCCATCATTTTGATATATTTTTGAAGATGATGGTATACCGCAGTCAAAAGTTACAGCCATTTTGGTGTTTGTTTTAATTTTAATAACCATTAAGTATTTTATTTACTCCGGATTTTTCATTTTAGCGCAAAAATGGCTATAACTTTTGACTGTAGTGTCGCATCATCTTTAAAAATAAATCAAAATGTTGGAAATTTAGTTTTCTAATATTCTCATTTAGAAAGAAATTCACGTTAGCTTATTCGAGAATTACAAAAATGTGTAAATGTGCAAGAACAAATAATAAGACGACATAACCTTGAAAATATCGCCCGCGCCGAAAAAAAAATGTAGGTACTAGTGAACGAAGGATATTTTAATTGCCTACAAGCTTGGCCTTACAGATCACTTGGCCTTATAGATCACTTCGCGTTTTCCAAAATTGTGGATTTCCCTTAGGGGGATGCCGTCCCGAAAAACTCAACATAACTTTTTTAATAGCCCTCTTTCTTTCTTTCGTTCCATAAATCGATTGTTTTTTTTTTGCTAATTTTCCTGTACTAATAACAATAGAAATTTAACATAATTTTAGTGACATACCTATAAAGAAGATTTGGGAAAGAATTAAAAAAATAGAATGGACCTACGGAAAACCGGGAACTTCAAGGGACGTTGTTTATTTTTTTTAGCGTTTTGTCAGGAGGTAAACATTGACAAATTATGTATCAAATCCTTATTATTAAAAATTGAATATTATTAAAAAAATGATAAATCATGATATTGTAAGTGCTGCCGTTGTTTGTTTTTAAACATTTATTTTTATTTCTTTTTTTTTTTGAATATTTAAAGAAAACATTTTTGAAATACTGACCAATTTTTCAATACTAATAGAATTTTCTTCCCATGAAAACGAGCGAAATAGTTACAATTTAAAAAAAAAAAAACCATATTTCTGAATGTTTTAAATTTATTTCTAATTTAAATAATAATAATAATAATAATAATAATAATAATAAATCATCTTTAATGGCCAAATCAAATAAAACTCTAATAAGCCGGCAATGGAACATGTGGTAAAGGATTACAATGTTTTACAAAATTCTTCACCAAATTACATTCATCTTCGTTTTTCCACATTTTTTCTGGACAATTAATAAACGTATCAGTATTTACACAGCCCCAAATCATACTCGAATAAGGACTGCAACCATCAGGTAGTTTGGCATACATTTTCACCTTAATAACATTCATTTGTTCTCTTACTGAAAATATTAATAAAAATTACCATTACCATATAATAAAACATTTTGAATAATAAAGAAAATCATACTATTTTTCATGCAACTATCAAATGAATTCCATATAACTGGAACGATATCCTGATCGACTCCATCACGAACACTATTGCGAAGAAATTTTTTAATGCTTTCCATTTCAATTTCACCATCTTGAAGAACTCCAGAGTGGCGGTAAATACACTCAGGATAACACTTAAAAAAATTAATTTTAAATTTTATAATTTCTGTTATAAGTAGGTAAATATAAAAAAAATAATCAAAGTGAAGTTATTTACCACATGAGCAAAAGCTGGGAAATCTGCAACGGTTTTTATGGAATCAATTTCTTTGATACATTTTTGCGGTGCAGATCCTAAATCGATGTGGGGAACTCGACAGCATGAACTTATGTCCTGAAAAATATTGAAGTCAATTTAAGGAAAAATTTCCTTTTTATATAGAAAGGTTTTTTTTACGTATTTTGGCAAAATTGGAGGGTCAGAGCAGTTGAACTCGGCTTGGGATACACTCTGAAAATATGTATCAAACAAATTAAATTAAAATATAATATTATACACAATATGAACTAATAACATTTTTTTTTAATAGAAATTCATTTTTAGAAATTATTGTTTTTTGAGGTAAATGATTTGAAGTTTTTGAACTTCTATGTAATCAATCGGGATTTATACATTCCGAATTTTAACGTACGACACTTCATTACAGTTTTGTTCGTTCTGATTCCATCAGTTCTTCACTCTTTTACGTACATTTCGACATATTTTGCCCTTACGTGTTCGAATAGTAAAACAAATACGACTAAAGGTAGGAATATTAATCTTGTCAAAGAAGGTGAGACAGTCGGTAATAGTGTGAAACAGGTGAAACGGAACTGAGTGATATAAATCCCGACTGAATTAAAATTTTTCTTAAATTATTGAAACTCACAAAATACCACAGGGATATGATAACAAATAAAGCCTTGTTTAACATTTTGCACAGAACTTAGTATAGAACAAATTTTGGATAATGTTAAAGCACACTTTTGAGTTTAATTTCAAATCCAAGAATGGTGATTCTTTTATATGCACCACTAGAATTATACCTTTTAGTGTCTAACCTAATTTTGGTTTCAAAAAAAAAAAAAAACAGAAGGTTGTCAAATTAAATGATGTCTGCTATTTTATAGTTAGGTACCTCTGCATTTACCTTCAACTAATTTGGTTTAAATCATTATGACCTACAGCAAACAGCCATCGACATTTAGAGGGTAAAAGTTATGAAATATAATATTAAAGGTTTAATTGTGTGGCACTATCAGATGACTATATTTCTTTTGTGAGTTCAAATCAATTTTAAGTATACGCATGGATAAGCAAGTGATTTCTAACTCCGTGTTTTTGTTTTTGTTAATCAGGGGATTTTATTTTACAATAATTTGCGTAGGTACATTGTTGTTTTTGTAGTTTAATTCTGTGTCCATGAATAAATCTGAAATCCAACAACAAAGTTACCACTCATGAACTGTGGCGGATAGAGTAGAGGTGCCACTTACATATTTTTATGTGTGCGTTTTTGTATAATGCTCCTCAGTCTAGAGGTGTCATTCAGCTTGTAGGCAAACCGTAAAGACAGCTGAGGATTCTCATCTTTTTATTGATTAATCTTTGATTTTTGTAAATTCTTTTAAAGAAGGAAGGTATTCAAATGTAAATATTATGATAGGAGAAGGGATACAGTTTCTGCGAAGCAACGAAAGTATGGGTCTACTAGTTAACAATATATCACTACGTTTTCATTGAAATCGAAATGAGGTAATTTTGATATTATCTCATTTGGAACGTCATTTCCTATACAAACTTGAAGTTCCAAATGAGCTAATTTCGAAATAACCTCATTTCGGATCCAATGAAAACGTAGTATTATCCCGATTTTAAACCCTTAATCCTGCATTTACGCGAATGACAAAATGCCATTATATCTGTCAAATTGTAGCCATTTTTCTTTTCATCGTATAAACGCTATAAATACTGGCAATATTTTTGCCAAAATCAAATGGCAGACATAATTTGACATAAAATGCTGCCATTAATATGACTATGTGTAAACACTTTACTGACACCATTTTCCGAAATTATGCCATTCTAGATAAGAATGAACTTGCTCATTCTTTTATGGCATGTTGCCAGTATTTTGAAATCTGCCATTTTTTGAACTCGTGTAAATGCATGTCATAAAAAAATTATTTCTGCCATAAATCCTGCATAAGGCTCTTCCAAACCAATGCGAAACATTCGTTGCGGCGAAGAAACATTCGTCAGTCAAAATTAATTTATATGTTTTTCCGCCGCGTTGGTGTGGGCACTCTCATATATCACCATGTAAATAAATTTTGACATGCGAATGTTTCGCCGCAACGAATGTTCCGCATTGGTTTGGGAGAGCCTTTATACTACGTTTTCATTGGAGCTCATTTGGAACATCATTTCCTATACAAACTTGAAGTTCAAATGAGCTAATTTTGAAAGAAAAGTGCGATGTATACGATGCACAAAGTTTTGTCTCATTTCGAATGTGCACAACATGACAAACAAAAACACTTATTTTATCGGCGAGCGCGAGTTATACCTGATTGTTTTTTGTTCTTTGTTTATATAAGAAACAAAGAAATTATATTTAATTATTGTCATTAAATTTAAATAGAAAATACAAATGTTTTTCGTGTTTTATACTTTGTTATTACTGCATTTCAGATTCATCAGGGTCAAGTAAACCATTTTCGACAATCGTCGTGTATTTTGAGATTGCAGCAAATTGTTCAATTATTGGAACGGCTCTAAAGTCTGAACAATTTTTTTATTTATTTTGATAAGACTAGCAATAAATTGGTGACGAAAACTATTCGTAAAATTCAATTTATCATATAAATTATTTCATATATAATTTCAAAAGGCTCCGTTTCAGAAGAAACAAACTACTTCTTTTACGTACAAGTTTCACCAGTTATATCCGTACTTCTAGGTTTGAGAACTCAGTATGTAGTAGTGCGGATATAACCGGTGAAATGTATACGAATAAAGGCTTAAGTACATAGGCCTACTTTTGTACAAAAGTGAGAAATAAATATCTATTCTGAAGACACCTGCTTGTAAATAAACAATAGAAAATTATGCATGGCGGTTTAATTTATGTGTCAGAACAATTTTCGTATGCTTTTTTGCGAGCATGTTTCGTAAACGAGCATTTTAATTTCTCACTTTTGTACTTTTGTACACAAGTAGGTCTATGTAGTTAAGGCTTAAGAAGTACTTTTAAAGGGCAAGTTTGAGTGCTTTCGCTATGGTTTAAGAAACTACTGGCGAATAAACATTAGAAGTACTTCCAGTAGTGCTTCGCTGATATACATTTGAAGTACCTTTGTCAGTACTTTAATGGTGGGCAAATTCACTACATTCCGCATGCTAGAAAGAGATAGCTGCTTCATGTATTCTCATGTATAGGAGGTATTTAGCCGAGCTTTTTCCCGAGCCCTTATCTTTTTTCAGTGGAAAAGAAGTACTTCTATTACGTACATATTTCACCGGTTATTTATGTAGTTCTACGTTTGCTGGGAACGGTGAGGGGAAATTTGTTGTCTTCCTTTTACGCCCTTCTCGCCTAGAAACTAAAAACCGCTGGCAACTCAATTTCATTGTGTGAAGGCAGTCTAAGCATTTTGTATTCTTCATTTTATTTATCGTCGCGAATGTTTCGCTCCACTTTCACGTTTGTTTAGAAGAGAGTCTTATAAAACAACTTATCGGTGTTTCCTTTGGATTATTTATTTTTTATTTTACCAGTATTAACAAAAGTTTGTTTTATTTTTGTATTGGCACACTGCATGATTAAAAGTCGTCCCCTTTCACACAGGGAAACCAGTTTCTGGGGATTTTTTTTTAACGATTTCCTTTAATTGCGTTAAAAATCACTTGTACCTTTCACAAGAAGAAACAAAATTGCCAGAGATGTTTTGTTCGTTTCCCTTTTAAAGTCTATCGGTTGAAAGCACATTAGTCCCGATCTACATTGCCCGATGTTTCCACGAAGATTTTTCCAGAATTCGTGTGAAATGTACACACAGAACGATTTTTTCCTTGCCTTCTTCATTTTGTTATTGCTATGCTCTTCATATTTCATTGATATTCACTCACACCATCAAACGACACTGACCATCACTGACACCGAACACACACAAAAAACTGGAAAGAAGGTGAAAGAGACTGGAGACGGAAATCGTTCGAGTTTTGTGGTACAAACGATTTGATCCCTACCCCTTCACTCCCTTCACCTACGAACAAAAGATCGGCACTGGAAAAATCGTTCAATGTAGACCGGGACTTACGGACAGTGTACATAGGAATACGATACAAATCTGTTAAAATCGTTGACCGAGAATATTTTTTTCCCTCCCCATACTTCCAACCCTTCTCACTATGAAAATCGCTAGAATCAGCGCTTAAAATCGCTCTCGTGTAAAACCAGACCTAGGAATTTTCTCAACAAAGATGGCGTGGCACGCGCATAGTGGAAATGGCAAATAACTCATGCTCATGCCAGATGCTAAACCACGCCATTTCGACGGACGACAGCCGGCACCAGTAGCTTGTGTTGTTTTTTTTTTGCTTTCAATTTATATTTACAAAATGCGAGACGATATCCAATCTAATATTGAATTCTGTGAAGAAGTCCAAAAATATGCAAATTTGTACGATTATAACCGTCCAGATTATTGCTTATTGAATAAAAACCTTCAGGACCAGTCATGGGAGGAAATCGGCAGGAAATTTGATACAAGTAGTAAGTTTTAACCTTTATTACAAACTACTTCTTTACTACCTACTTAAGAAATATTTGAAAATAGGTACCTATAAAATAAATGGTACAAATCAATTGCCAATATTATTTGCACTTCCTATGTATATTTATAATGCAAAGCCTTTGAAACCGCTTGTTCTTATATTTCTTGGTATTGTAATGATATTATAGTGGAATAGCTGCTGATAGTAATAGCGTTTTCATTTATTGTGTCTTCAAACTCGGCATTCCGCTTTTTTATGAGATTGTGCAAAACTAAAAGATTTGAAATGTCAGAATACAGTTCTTTCAACCGGCGAAATGGGATTTTGTACTTCGTTCAATGAATATCTACCTACTTATTTTTGGATTTCGTCAATAATTTAGTACCTACCTATACGAATAAAAAAATATAGTGTAGGTATGTAAACGATTTTTGTCTACAAAATAGATACCTACCTACTCTATTTTTAGTATACTCGTAATCAAAATTTCAAAATTAATCTCTTTAAACTAAACAGTTTATTTGGACGTTTAATTATGAAACTCAATTTTCTTCTCCGTGGTAGTGGTCGCCCGAAAACTAGGGCTAACAAATTTCAAATATACCTAACACCTGAGAGCCAGTAGAACTCCCCAGTATTGACATTAAAACTAACCACTTTATAATTTCAAATTTCACAATTGTGCGAATTTTGTTGGTTATGTTAACAACACAACAACTAATATTGGAATTAAATCTTCAGACTTCCGTCTGGCGAGACAGTCCAATTGAATGAAATTCTTGACGAGATGCTCATGAGAAACCTTAATGAGTCAGTGAAATGCTATGCAAAATATGTATACATACACTAATGCGTCTGTCGGGCATATCCCTGATTAAACTGAAATTATAAACAAAAAATTGTAAAGAACATATAGGTATCTCTCCTCTATTCTGCTATTCAGTTCAATCAAAATTTCAATTTAGATGATTTTTAATAAAAAAAAAAATGGATGCAAAAAAAAAACATAATAAAGCTTTAGCTACCGGCATGAGTTAGAAATAGGCATCCTTCTTGTTTTCTTGCACTCGAATGTATTTCCTAACAAGAATAGGACCTTACATTAAATGAAATGCTCACCGTTCCCAACCAACAAATGTTTCGAGGTAGTGTTGCATGTTTAGACTTATAGAGGTTCGTAGTTACTTATTTTTATTTTTTATTGGTGTTCTATCTCACATTGATTTTTACCAAGAGGATATCTGCACTTGGCAAACATTTTAAAACATTCACAAAATGCACATAGCTCAAAAAAATTACTTGTCTACTTTTAGCTGGCGAGTGCAAGGACCGTTGGAAGAATATACGAGGAAGCTATTCCAAATATATACAAAAAAGAAAAAGATATAGCCTCCAACAAGGAAAAAAAAGACTCAAACAATATTATCTTGCCCCATATCTCAGCTTCTTGGATCCTTTTTTGAAGTCCCGTAAACCCAAGGACGATAATGATAATACTTTCAGCGAATCGATAGTTAAAAACGAGGCAGAAACGACTCAGTTTGAATATAACAATTATGAAAATAGTGAGTCTGTGTTACCTGATGATTGTGTATCCCTCGGCTCCTCCGAATCATCTGCCCCATCTAACAGTAATGCTCTGAATGATGAGCCGACAAGTGAAATGAAGCCACTTGTTGTACCCCAACCGAACGATGGTGATTGCATTAAGAGAAAGCGCTCACCAACTACTTTTTACTATGATATCAAACATAGAAGCCCGGCAAGACCAATCGATCCCCCTGACCCTGATATGGCGTTTTTACATAGTATTCTACCCGACATGAAATCCATGAATAGCAGCCAAAAACGGCACTTCAAAATGGGGGTTTTAAGTTTGGCTGAGCAAATAATATCATCCATTCCTCAAGGTCATGCTTCCTCTACATAAAGTTAGAAGTTAAAAGCTCATAAAGGTTTTCTCTTCTTCTCTAGTTGATTGGTACTCATTTTATATTTATTTTTGATAGTTTCATTTTATTTGAACTGCAAATAATTTAAATTCTTAAAGAAATGGAATAATTTATAAACCAAATTACACAGATTTTAGTTATTTTTATTCTCTACATATTTTTTTGTTCTTGGAATATATGTTTTTTTATTTTTTTTTTTTGTAAATATGATTGTACAAAACGAAAGAGAGAATTATAAGAAATTATAACATTTATAAAAATAAACACGACAAATTGGTCTCCTTATTCAATGCAAGATTGTAGACGACTGTTTCCGATTATGCTACCGATGTTGACGCATCTTCCTCTCCTGAAATGTGGCGAATTTTGCTCCAGCTGACTGCAACAACTGATTCAAATGCAGGGTAAGTGATGCTCCCAATGGTGATAATTCTCGCATCGCTCGATTCTAGATTTCAAAACAGAAAAATTTTACATTAAAAAAAAAAAACTAGTTATAATAAAAGAAAACTAACCTCAAATGGAGACAGCTTAGCCATTTTGAAACGCTGCAGTGCTTCGTGCATTCTAACAGCTTTAGTCTCCAATTCTGGTGTTGTGGTTGGAAATGAACTCCAGAAATGTTTCAGCAATTCGCTGAGTGAAAGATACAAGTGTCTCAGTTCCTTTTCCACATCGGGTGGGACAAGTTCTGTTTAAGAGACACGCATGATACTATAAAAATCAGTCCTAATACACATCGATCTATTTTCAACTTACGTGCTAAAGATTGTTCTTGAAAGCCTCGCATTAATGCCCCTCCAGGACTTAGTTCGCCCAAAGCATTAACAGCCGCTGTAGCACTCACGGGGCATTTTTGTTGGCTCCTGTGGTTCCAGCTATCGGCGACACGTATTAATTGATATTGCGTCTCGTCTAGCTCTCTGGGATCGTCGTGGGTATCTTGGTGCGACATAGGAACGGGTCCGTGCATATAACGCTCGCCTTTGGCTAGATTTAGTTGTTGAGACTTTTTATTCGTACTCTGAACAACACAGTCGACTTCATCGGCCACAGGATCGCCAAGATCTTCGTAGGAAATTTTTTCCATGATCCGCATTTTTTTTGGTGGCTTTTCAGGACTACATACCCCGCTGATAGTGCTGGCATATTCGCCATTTGCTTGGGCTTTCTTTTGTTTTTTCTCGCTTAAACCGTTAAGGCCCAAATCGTTTTTGTTGGTGTCCGATTTGGATGGCGTCGTTTGATTGGGGATTATTGTTGCGCTATTTGGATTTATTACATCGGTACAGGTTTTGAGAACCTGAAATCACTCGATTAGTCACAAAGACTTAAATTTAAAATGTTTGTATCCTATGTTTACCATAATTGAGTGCTGATTAAATCGTTTGATCATATTTTGATGGACAATGTTACCACTATTTACAAGATGTTTGTCAGTACTGACACAGCCAAAGCCTTCCTCCAAAGGCACATCTTCGAATTGGCGCAAGTCTAGTAATGGATCACCAGATCCGTGTTGCACAGCAACTTTCAGAGCTTGATCATCTATTTTACCACATTCGCTAAAAATATCTTTGGTCCCTGCTGTGATGCGATCACGATGGAAATAATGTGACTGAAAGAATTTGGTCCAAAATTCAGATTCGGATAGTTTGCCAGGAACATTCTCCTGGTGCTTGCGTTTGACTGCTGGATAAGTTTTGAATATACAATGAATAATATCGGCGGTGAGATTGTATTTAAGACCATTACAGCCGTCTGTTTGTGGTTTGATATCGGCTAAAAACGCTCCGGAAACACCTGAAGAAATAAAAGATTTAAGAATTTTGTTTAAATAGTAATAGTTTCTATAATGGAACAAAAATCGATTTATAAAAGTGACCTAGAGGTATGGAGGAACACACACACACACACACACCACCATTCAAGCAAAGTGTAAAGGATATTAAAAATAAGCTACCTCAATTTCATATTTTCAAAACAGATCCAGATTTTATCTTCTCATTGGTCAAGAGAAAAGATAAAAGAAAAATTAACGTTGAAGCTTTAAGGCTACATTTTAGAACTTTTTCCCGGGTGGTGGTTAATTAACATTGAATATATTCTTTTTTCAATAAATACATATTGTATAATATAATAAAAACATATTGGGGCATATTCATAGTCATTTTAGACCTGGGTCTAAGTTAATCATAGCTTTGGTTGAATTTTCGGACGTTGATTCTATTTTTTTTTAAGGTTATCATTTCAAAATATTTGAAGCTATTTGTGTAGTATACCAAGATAATTATCTTATAAAAATGTAAAACCAACAATTCGTAATTAAAATCGGTCTGTATTCATTGAGCCAAAATTGTCTTAAACTGTAGTTTAGTTAAACCTGGGTCTATCTGCGACTATGAGTATGCCCCATTATATATGTTAATGTAGTTGTAACTTTGAGTATCTACGTTACGTAAAAACAACAAAAAGACGTGTGCGAAATTTATCTGAACCAATAGAACAACTAGATTAGTTTGCAGTTTTTTTTTTTTTTTGTTGCATACCTACTCCAAATTTTGCAGGTCATCTAATAATGGCGATAATCGAGTTGACTGCTTATTTCACACTGAGGTTTTGAAATAATGGCACATCTAACAATAACTCACTATGATCCAGCCTTGAAGTAGTTTTTTTTTCTACACTTCAAGAATATGATAGATTTTAATTTTGCAGCCCTTATTAGGCAGACGGTAAATTTTTTTCATGCTATACTATTCTTAAGTAAATCAAATTAAATGTAAATTTATCGAGAAAGAAGAATTAATAATAATAATAAATAATAAAATTTAAAAAAAAATCACTTTGCTTCCTAATTCTGCAAATACCTTGTTGAAATGTATTATGGTCCACGTTGTTGCTAAACGCTTAGTTTACT
Organism: Melangyna quadrimaculata; assembly: GCA_949320155.1. NCBI lineage: Eukaryota > Metazoa > Arthropoda > Insecta > Diptera > Syrphidae > Melangyna > Melangyna quadrimaculata. The sequence continues at coordinate 51,992,286 of OX439485.1, read as the reverse complement.
TGCTAACTCAACTGTGAGGTTACACTTGGTTCTCCTCATTATTTCATTTTCTGAGGAAATAATGCAAACAAAACTTCAAATTCATTTGACGGTCCCATTGGTCTAGGTGAATTAAAGTATAGCAACTGCACAGACGTCACGACGTTGGAAGGCAACAAAATTGTATGGCTGTTTAAATAAAAATACTAATACGCATTGTTGTAATGACAGAATCGTCATGACTATTTTTTCATTACCAATTGGCGAGTTGTCATAACGTGCAATTAGACAGCGACAACCCCGTAACATGGGAAAAATCGTTGGATACCCTATGGATTACTATCAAGGAAACGAAGTTTGAACTATTCAATGAACGCGCAAGGCAAAGTGAGTCCAGGCACATATATCGAACGCTGGATCACAACCTATCAAACAATTATTTTCACGACAACAACACTATAGATACTATTTCTACAATCTTCAAAGCTTTTGTACCTAAATTATATGCCCCATCGAAGTGACGAACCTCCGAATGTACATTGTGTAACCTACATGCAGCAGGGGATGTGGCACATTTTATCGGAAACTGTCACATTCTTAATGCCATTAGACTAGCCCAACGTGGCAAAATCGGTCTTACTACGGACGACTCGAAAATTATTTTAAACGGAGACAGCTGGCCAACTCTAGTGAGATACATTAAAATTGCCTGGCATTATCGTATTCAAATAATAAACGAAAGTTTCTGATTAACTCTTAGATTTATCTGCGAGCTATTATTATGTTATATGTATGACAATATTTTAACAACTTTTTATTTTCTATGTTTTAAATTAAACATTATATGTTTGTTCTCCTTTTTTTCGGCTGACGGCTAACGCCATGCTCTAATTGTGAACAATATAACAAAATGAAATGAAAAATATTGAATAAAGATCACATCCTAACTAAAATCACCAATTTTTCCATTAAATTAAATCTTTATCTATTTACCACGAGAAAATTGAAACAAATTGCTTAAGTTTATTCACAGGTTGGTTTTATTTGACTTCTCCGAAAAAGCCAAAATTCGAGGAAAAAATCTCTCCCAGAATTAGATATAAGGCTAAATGAGATTTAAAAAATTAAATTTGATTTGTTTTTAGAGTTCAAAAAATTGTTTTCCCAAACTTTTGGTAAACAAAAAATTTACTAAACTGTTTTCGAGAACATCAAAGCCAAAAATAATGGATCTACTAGAGGTACCAATATTAACTATTTTTCGAGAAAAATAAAAACTGATTTTTTTAAATCAAAATCTTGTTTTTGAAAAACAAGAAAAAAAAACACTAGATACCAAGTTTGAAGATAATCCAAATCGCTGTAGCTGCGAGACTACACTTCTTTCAACAACATCACTATGATCTTAATAGCTAGTTTGATAAAAATCTCGATTTCAATTTTTTCGAGAACTTGCCATTTATACATATTACCTATAGTCTAAGAGCTAACACCAAATATTGGGAGTGGATTGATAGCCAAAATATGAGTATGAGTGTTTGTAGGTGCATATATAGTGGTATCGAAAACAATCGTCTGGCAGGTTTCTTTTTCAGCCTTTGGCGGGGGTGGGGGTTTGAAAACAGCAATTTTCCAATATGTTTTGTCAGAGGTTTTTAACACTTCAATAAATTTATAAAATATATGCCATGATGCTCTGTCATGTTCTTTAAGTTAAAACTTAAAAATTTGAAGTTTTCACTTCTTCGGCTTTTTTGGTCATTATAGTTAATTAATGAAAGATGTTCATTAGATTTCCCAACGTTTCGACTGAGTTTTCAGTCTTCTTCAGGGGCACTTTATTAAAATGAAATTAAAAATAAGATAAAACATTTGTATGTATACATTTGGTTATTATGGTTTTACACTTACAGGTATTATCAACAAAAAATTATTTTTAATTTTTACATTTAAATAAAAAATTTAAAAAAAAATTTAAAAATTGAAAAAACAAAGTTGTTTAAGTAGGTACGATTACCACTTCTTAGTAAGAAGCTTAGTCAACAAAACTGCTTATTATTTAAAGATAAAAGAAAAGAAGAAAATTATTTTAGTATGTATGTGTAAATTTATAGTGGTTATGTAGAGACTAGAGAACAATAAACCGATGAAATACATTGTGTGTCTTGCTTCCTGTTCATATTATTTTTGTTATTTAAAATGTGTAATGTTTCTAAAGTGTATCGTTTTGATGTTTGTTTTTCAGTTTGAAGTATTTGTGTATTTTTAAAATCTGGAGCATGGTTTTTTTCTATACTATGACTGGCAAGAGCTGTTTTTTTGGGAATTTTTCGATTTTATATCTGATTTGTGATTTGAGATCCTCTGTTTTAAAAGTTGTTTTGTTGTGCCAATATAACAAAGCCCACAGTTTTCTGTTTCGTTGCCTAGACAATCGATCTTATAAACGACGTCTGTGCATTGATCCTTTTCACTTTTTTTGGTCAGTTTTGTGAACAGAGTGTTGAGTGTTTGGTTGGATTTAAAAGCAATGTTGACATCTTTAGCTTTATCACCGATGGTTTTCTTAAAACTTTCAGCAAGCTTCGGCACGTAAACCAAACTTTTAAAGAAGCCTGTTCTCTCTTTTTGTTAAACCATGAATAACTACTACCAACACATCAAGTATAAATACGGGGAACATGTATGCATACATTTAAAACAATACAGCAAACTTCAAAAGAAACTAGCAAAACAGAAACAAAATAGAATATTCTTACTAACATGTAGAGATTATGGACTGATTCCTAACCACATAAAACATTCTACCAACTCGACTAAACGTCTATTGAAAAATATTCATTCTCAAAAGTCTTACAATAAAATAGAACAAAAATTTCATCAAAAGGTTCTCAATATTGAAATCACTGAAATGTGCCACCTAATAAAAACAACGGAGAACACACTCAGATTGATTGACAAACGTATAAAAGATGAACTATCGAGAGCTGAATATAACCAATACACTTCAAAACAAAAACAAGTCTACAAGAATTTTTATGCAAAAAAACAACGATCGAATACACAGAAAATAGAAAATCTAAAATCATCGCTGTGGAGTTCCTTGAACATCATTATGCACGAAAAGTGGTTCGTAAATAAAAGTTCCATCGAATTTCCACTGGAGACTAGGTGGCTTCTATCACTGGGCAAAAAGTTTGCTCTACCGATAGAAAGAGACAACTTTTTCAACTCATAGCTGATGGCGAAGAGGTAATAAGGAATATTGAGGATGAAAGAGAACAGGAATTGATGAGATCAAAATATAGCAATATGATTCACTCGTTTCAAAGAAATAACAACAACGATCAATTTGCCAAATATGTATCAAAAGTTAGAAAAGAGACAGTTACTTTCTTAAAACGAAATAAAGACATTATCATCGTCACAGCTGATAAAGGCAATGTCACTGTAGCTATGAACAAAAGCGAGTACGAAGATAAAATGCTAGACCTGTTGTCAGACCGTTCTGTCTACAGAGGAATACGAAATAATCCAATTTCATCTCTTCAAAACAAAAACAACGAATTTGTAAAGTACCTCCACACAAACAAATTAATAACTGATAAAGAAAAGCAAAACATGACAACATACACCGCTCAGCTCCCTTCCATCTATGGACTGCCAAAAAACCACAAGCCAAATTTACCACTGAGACCCATTGTATCATCTATGAAAGTCCCGTGCTATGAACTATCAAAATACATAGGGAGAATCTTACATTGTGTTACTCACAACTCAGAGTACACTGTAAAAAATTCATTCGAGTTCATTGAAAAAACAAAAAAATTGAAATTAAGTGAACATGACGTCTTAGTTTCCTTCGACGCGGTGTCACTTTTTACCAATATTCCAGTGCATGTTGCCATCAACATTATTAAGAAAAAGTGGAATATTATCAGTGAAAATACCAGTCTTAGTTTAAAGAAGTTTTTAGAAATGTTTGACTTTTGTTTGAAAGATAACAACCTTTTTCAATACAACGGCAACATATACAAACAAATACATGGAGTACCAATGGGCAATCCACTTTCACCCACCATCGCCGACCTCGTTTTAGATTTTTTGTTAGAAGAATCGTTCAAATCAATAAATCCGCCAAAATTCATCACCAAATACGTTGATGACATATTTGCGATAATGGAAAAGGGAGAGATTAAAAAAGTGTTCGAATGTCTTAATGCATTCAACCCCAAAATCCAATTTACGGTGGAGAACGAAGAAAATAGGACGATTGCATTTTTGGACGTGAAAATACACCGTGAGAGAAATCATCTTTCCTTTGACTGGCATCAAAAAGAGACGGCATCCGGCAGAATTGTCAATTTCCGTTCAAATCAAGCTAAACACATTATAGTGAATACGGCTTCTAACCTTGTTAATAAAGTTTTCACAATCAGTGACAAAAAATTCCATCCCGCCAATAAAGATAAAGTCACCAAGATTCTGATGGATAATGGATATCCACCAAATATGATCCGAGAATTCTTTGGACAACACCATACTTATCACCAACAAAACAATAAAAATGAGAGAACAGGCTTCTTTAAAAGTTTGGTTTACGTGCCGAAGCTTGCTGAAAGTTTTAAGAAAACCATCGGTGATAAAGCTAAAAATGTCAACATTGCTTTTAAATCCAACCAAACACTCAACACTCTGTTCACAAAACTGACCAAAAAAAGTGAAAAGGATCAATGCACAGACGTCGTTTATAAGATCGATTGTCTAGGCAACGAAACAGAAAACTGTGGGCTTTGTTATATTGGCACAACAAAACAACTTTTAAAACAGAGGATCTCAAATCACAAATCAGATATAAAATCGAAAAATTCCCAAAAAACAGCTCTTGCCAGTCATAGTATAGAAAAAAACCATGCTCCAGATTTTAAAAATACACAAATACTTCAAACTGAAAAACAAACATCAAAACGATACACTTTAGAAACATTACACATTTTAAATAACAAAAATAATATGAACAGGAAGCAAGACACACAATGTATTTCATCGGTTTATTGTTCTCTAGTCTCTACATAACCACTATAAATTTACACATACATACTAAAATAATTTTCTTCTTTTCTTTTATCTTTAAATAATAAGCAGTTTTGTTGACTAAGCTTCTTACTAAGAAGTGGTAATCGTACCTACTTAAACAACTTTGTTTTTTCAATTTTTAAATTTTTTTTTAAATTTTTTATTTAAATGTAAAAATTAAAAATAATTTTTTGTTGATAATACCTGTAAGTGTAAAACCATAATAACCAAATGTATACATACAAATGTTTTATCTTATTTTTAATTTCATTGTTTAATAAAGTGCCCCTGAAGAAGACTGAAAACTCAGTCGAAACGTTGGGAAATCTAATGAACATCTTTCATTAATTAACTATAATGACCAAAAAAGCCGAAGAAGTGAAAACTTCAAATTTTTAAATTTTAAATATTGAATTGGTCAAAACACCTAAAATTAAGTTAAAACGCCATAATCTTGGCAATCCGACCAATAGAACTCAAGATATAAGCTTTTCCTTGCAATATTTCCTTGTGGGAAACTCCAGATCAATTGTTCTAAACCAGTAAATCGCACCCCACGCCATACACTGCCTTCTCGGCAAAAACCTTGGTTCCTTCCTCATAACATGAAAATCTAAATTGAATTTTTTTCGTCAGAAAATACCACTTTTGTCCACTCTTCCTTCCTCGTCATATTCTTCCTGCAACTATTATATTGTGTCTTCATTTTCGATTTAACGGTGTTTTTTCTTCAATTTTAGGCGTTTTAAATGTTGTTACCCAATTGTGGCCCTTATTGCCAGTGTCGTTCAATTTTCGATGCGACAATAGTCGAAAGTATCGATAAATTTTGTTTTTGGTATTGTGTATCTCAATTGAAAGAGATATCTCTTACAGTGAATAGCGAATATGCTTATTGTGAATACGTCCTATATTTTGACATCTGGTCGTGATCAGTGATGGTACATGTAGGGAAAATTTTATTAAAATTTTATGAAAAACGAAAATGAACGTTCAAAATAGAGATACGCAATACCAAAATAAATTTTCGACGATCGACTGTCGACAAAATTCGTTTATCGATAAGTAAACAACACTCGCAATAAGGGTCTGTGTTAAGACTCGCTATAATACCACTCTTCGCCTTGATTTTAGCAGCAGTCGCTTGAATTTGAAGCAAATCTAATTATCTTTCTTCGGTCTGATTCTTTTGTGGCTCTTGATTGCCTACCTTACACATTTTGTCCATCGTTTTCTTTGATTCTAGGGTTCAAACAATTTTTACACTTCTACTTATTTTGTTGGCAATTGTGCGTAGGGGAAGCTTGTTTTCCGCGTGTGCTACTATTTTGGCTTTTTCTGCAGGGTTTAATGGTTTTCCACGTTCCATCTTTTCTTTGATAAAACAATTATTATTTTTAATCTACACTTCTATTATTACAACAATATTTTTTCTTCTTACCGGAATCTATAGAGACAAAACGCACTCTTTCTATTCAAATGGCGTAACAAAAAAAAAAAACAGTGTATTTTATAAAGTAATTAGAAAAACGGTAAAAAATAACTAATAAATATTTTCCTGAATTATTCTGTCCCTGCAGTTTTATTTGCAATAGACCCCTCTTATAGAAACTAAAGCGAAAAGGTTAATTTATACATTTACCAAAGCGCTACACGCTCTGATAGAAAAAAAAAAGAAGTTTGCTTCTATTAAGTGGAGCGGAGTATATAATTATGACAAATCTATTTATAGGATTACCGGTACGTTTAGAAAAATGAGATCTGATATAAGTTTTGCACCATCAAAAAATTCAGCGTATGAAACCAAGCTTGTTTTCCTCATATGACATTTTAGGCGAATATATTAAGGTACCTAGGCAAGCCGGGAGCGGTAACGTCAGAACTCACATTCGCCAAATATTTCTTGCGAATCGTGATTCGTAGAAGTTAGCTAAAACTTTAAAAAATCACTAGACAAACTAATATTAAAAAAAAAGACATTACTTACCAATTTCTTGTTTTTTAGCATTTTTCTTTGCCGTATACTCTTTTGCGTGTGTAGCCCAAAATTCTTCGCTTGTTAACACTTGCGTTATAACCAAATCTTTGTACAGCTGCAGCAAATTTGGATTTTCCGACAGAATCTTATTTTTTTCTTCAAGGTCTTTGTCGACTTTTCGTTTGAAATTAGGCAAAAGCTGTTGCAGTAATTCCTTGACCTTGTCACGGTCGGCAAGCTGAGCTTGTAATCCATTGCGATTGACAAAATGAAATGTTGAGCTATTCCCATCGTGGAGCACAACTTGTAGTTGAACTTTTGGCTTACCCTCGGGTGAAATTTTTTGCACTAAAATTAAAAAAAAAAACATTACATGTTTGTTGATTTTACTTATCTCCATAGATTTTTTCTTAAATAAAATGAAGACGCAAATGAAATGCCATTCCTGGAAGTTTTTAAGGTCAAAATGTGGGTAGAAATCGCTGCTAGATACACACACACTCGTTTTTCTAGACTAAATTTGAAAATGAATTTTTTGGGAATTTGCATAGCCCACATTCAAAAAGAGAAGATAAGCAACAAAGAAACTTACTTTTTATATCGGCAAATCGATGTGACACAGCCACTGTATCTCGATGTTCAGCCATCCAGGCGAGGCGCTCGTTCATTACGTAAAGTGTGCCATCGCCCTTTTTGAAGCGCACTTCGCCCATCTGAAGCAACACATCCTCACTGCTAGTGGTCATGATTATTTATTAGCCCCTGAAAAATGTAGACAAGGATCACCAGAGCAAATTTAGATGCAGCAAATCAATTGCAGGTGTTCAAACTATTCGGTATTTCAAATTCTTAAAGATCAATGAATTCCCTAAAAGAACAAAAAAGAAGCACTTTAGTTAAAGATGTAGATTTATGAAGAACTTCTTTCCTATAGGTGGTAGAAGTATTGTAACCACGATTTTTCTTACACTTGGAAAATCACATTTATAACACATATATTTGATCAAATTTTATTATTCCACTAAACTACCTATGGCTAATTTATATTTTTGGCATAAATTTATAACAAAATATTAACAATAAAATAGAAAATTTAGTAAAAAACTGAAGAGCATTTTAAGAACGAACCTCTATTCGGAGGGCAGCCATTTGCAAATTGCATATTTTTTGATAGAAATGTCAGACGTGCTGTCAAACGGTAGTGGAGCAACGTTTCCATAGCGTCTCTTCTCAAGTAACTGAATTTGAAAAAGAAGAAGAGGCGCAATTGGAAATTTTTACTACGAGAAATGCATAAACAAATTTGTTTTTAGGAAAAGCGAGTGAGGGAAGGGAAAACGAAAACCGTTTGTTTGGTAGAGAAGAGAAAATATGCGCCAGCGCGCTCTCTTTTCTTTGAAAAGCTACAAAAAGTCAGCTGTTTACAAATGTCAAGGGAACTTGTGGAATTGAAAAAATGGTGATGTGACGACAAAGCTACAAAATGTCAGAAGGGATATGTTCGGTGAGTTTATATTTTATAAATTAAAATATTTAGGGAATGCTTGTACTGTTGAGACCCCTTTCACACAAGGAAACTGAGTTGACGGCGATTTTTAGTTTCTAGGCGAGAAGAGCGTAAAAGGAAGACAAAAAAATTTCACCTCACACCCTTCTCGCCTACAAACTAGCCAGTTTCTGGCAACTCAGTTTCCATGTGTGAAGGCGTCTGATAAAGAAGAAGGTAGGTGTTAATAATTTGGGTACTTAAGTTGCAGTTTTCACAGCTAATCATGGTCCCCTTTCACACAAGAAATATGAGTTTGTCAACGAGAAGGGTGTAGGGGGAGAGGCAAAAATCTCTAGAACTCAGTTTCATTGACTGAATTAGAACATGCTTAATTCCATGATTACTGTAACTGATAGATCATCGAGTGTGTTTTTCGACTATATTACTTCGCTCTGCCAAAACCAACGCAAAATATTCGTCGCGGAGGAGAGACATTCATTTAAAAACTTTATTTACATTGTGTTAAAAGGGAGAGTGCCCATCCCATTAACGATTAATGTTCGTAAAAGCTTGTTGTTGGTCGGGTAGAAAATATTAAAATGTAATTTTTTGTTATTTAAACACTATTTCCCTTATTTATAAAGAAAAAATAGTTAGTTCAGCTCCCGTGTTTAGGAAAACTACACCATGGAATAAGAATGTTCCGGACTCAAAGGGAGCAGTTAGCAATTGCCTTTAGTTTGAGTCCGGAAAATTCTTATTCCATGGTGTAGTTTTCCTAAACATGGTAGCTTAAATAGCGGGGGTATTAGTTTTTTTTTTTTATTTTAAATTTTTTAAATTAAATCATTTGTTCACTTCGCTAAGGAAATCTGCTTGCAAGAAACATATGCGAATAATTGTTCTGACAGATAAATTAAACCACTAAACACAATTTTAAATTAATCTTTTGCGACCAGGTGTCTTTAGCATAAGGTATTTATTTCTCACTTTTGTACTTTTTCGCTAAAGTAGTTCAATAAAATTCAATTAAATCATTCACTCCACTTAAAACAGAAGTAATTTCAATATTTTAATATTTAAATTTCTTCATCTTCTTATTGTAGTTCAATAAAGTTAAGTCTGAAATCTATAACAGCCATATTATTCAAATTTTATAAACTCGAAACAAAATTAGTTTTAGTCAAAACTAGTTTCGTTTCGGGTTTTTTTTAAAAATGTACTAAAACTAGTTTTGAAAAAAAATCGGTATAATTCATTATGAGATGCAAAACTAGTTTAGGTTTACAAACGGGTTTCGATGATAAAGCTAGTTTTGTAAATGAAGTTTGTTTTTATTTGACAAAAATTAATATTAAAAGTCAAATTAATTATTTTCTCTTTTTTTTCCAACATTTTGTATGACGAAATATCAGTGTTGTTAGTTTATGATGAGGGGAATGTGTTACGTCACACAGTGGTTTGGTTTGTATGGGAGAGCGGAAAAAAGTCTGTAAAATCTGAACTATGAAACGGAGAGCAATGAAATTTTGTACACATGTTTGGATTGGGCTTACACACATTTCGACCAAACTTTGTCAGGCCCGTAGCCAAGGGGGGATAAAAGGGGTCTGAACCCCCCTGAAACAATGTATTTTATGGTCCTACTTTCTTCTTAAAAAAAAATGTAGACCTTGTATATGTTGCAATTACTCGATACCGACTTATTTTTTTTTTTAATCATTTATATATACATAATATAGTTTTAAGTGAGAGTCTAAAAATACTAATGAGGCATAATCCTTAAATGTCATACAAAATTAAGCAATACAATACAAAAACAGAGCAATACAATTTTAAAGAACAATAAAATTATTTGCATTTTATTTATATGAAATTAACAGGTATAAGGAAAACCCCATATAAAAAAACACCTTTTTTTATTTTTACCTGTTCTACCTTTTGCGTGCAATCAAAAAAACTGTGGGATTATCCCTAACATTTTTGTTTATTCTTTATTAAGCTCTATCATATAATTTAAACTATCTCAAAATAATTGTATTTTTCATATATTTTTTTCAAGAAAATTGAGTTGAAAGTTGAAAAATGTTGCGTTTAGAAATAAAGAGTTTCGCAAAAAATCGAATTTCTCAGACTTGGGTAAATGTATCAATTTTATTTTATTTTTAAAATAAAGGTACGCTTTTTCTCTTAAAATAATGGGCTTAACTATTTCATTCTGACAATCAATACCGAAGAAATTAAAACTTTTTGATATATACCACCGTCAAGACAGAGGTTTTTGAAACCCGATTCAGTGAGACAAATTTGAACATAACTCCCAGATCTGCAGCGATCTGCAGCTGATTTTTTCTGTGCTATAACTTGAAGGTATGGAGCAAATGTTGGTATACTTCATCGCTTGGAGGCAAGTGGAGCTAAAATTGAAACTCAAAAAGTTAAACAAAAAAAAATATATCATAGTTTGATGCTACTTATAGAAGACTTCTTTAATAAATTATCTTTTTTATTTTCTTATTTTATATACTCAAAAATAGACTAATAAAATGATATAAGAAGTAACAGCATTTATTTTAAGGAACGTTGGAAAAAGAGATCTAATAGTTTATTGAAAATATGGCTCGCGACTTAAATAAAATTATTTTTTGACTTTGACGGCTTGTAAATAAGTACATAACATACATATATTAAAAAATACTTTGAAAACATACGCTCTGGTTATCTATAAGTACTTAGACATAAAGCTTAAATGACTTAAAATTACTTTTTCCAAAGACCTTTTTTCCGCTCTTGAACCACTGTGCGTCACCTGTACGGACTGCGAAGCTGTGCTGAAAAATTGGAAGTGGGGCACGAGAACAAAGAACACTTTTCAGCTTAGAGTTGTAGATTTGCTGGAAATATACATGGAATAACCGCAGTGACTGCGCGTCTTGCAGTTCCTTTTGGGCTTGTAATAGTGCAATTGTGCATCTTTTAAAATCTACTTTTCCCAAAGTCCAAATTATAGGCAAATATCTAATTTTACACTATGTATTCATTATATTTGCACATTTGGGCGTTATACATGTGCAAAGATACCTACAAAGTATATTTCTATAAACAAAATGTTATGCTCACACAAAGAATCAGCACATTTTGCCTTCAGTAGCTTGTGTGCCCAAAGAATCTTTATTAATTTTAATAGAATTCTTGTGTCAGCAATTTTATAAGACAAGGAAAAGCAAAAGATCTTCAGTCGAAGATAGATTTGCTGAGTCTACATATTGTGGTGAATATGCCCAGTTATGTAAACAACCACACAGTAGTACAACTTTTCGCGCCATCTTTGAGTGAAATAAATAATTAAATCCATCACGGTTGGTCCAGGTTCGTTCGTACTGGAATAATGGAACGAAATCTTTTTAGAAAGCACCATCTAGCAGACCCTAGAAAATACTAGAACCCTTTATTTCGGATATAAATACAGGGCCACCAGTCCGAAAGCGCCAGTTTGATTTTAAAAGTGAACGAATAAATGTCAGTGTGAATTAAGAGTTGCATACTTGTGCTTGGTTATAACAAAAGTAATAAAAGTAAAAGTATTTGAAATAAAAGCGTTTTATTTTGTGAAGTACATAATTGTTGTTTCAGTTTGAATAAAGGAAATAAATTTTATTTGCGAACCCTTAGTAAAATATTACAATGTTATAAGTATAAAAAGAGTTTGATCGATCATATAGTCTTTAGTCTTAGGTCTCATTCGACGTATAGCTGAAGATATCCCCCCACCAGTGGTAAGCAGTGTTGGTAAGTTACGCGAGTTTTACAAATTTTAATTAGTTACGCGTAAATAATGTAACTAATGTAACTTACTTATTGAATTAGTTTCGTAACTAATGTAAATAATGTAACTAATCTATGATTTTGACATTTCTCCAGAAAAAAAGGCACGTTTTATAAGTTATAAAGATCTGATTTGAAATGTCGAAGTCAAAAAATGAAGACGTAAAATTATCTTTGGAGGACTTTGAGTTTGACGAGTTCAATTAATCTAATACCTACATACGTATTTGAGTAACATATATAGATTCGATCTCTGAATTCTTTTATAATCTTTGTTTTTGTTTTTACTTATAAATTATCCCCAAATTCATAAATGTAAAAATACTGTAAAAAATACTATATAATTTTTTCAAAAATGGTACCATTTCTGTATATTTTTCAAAAAAGTTGATGTTATTGGTAAAAGGAAACAACAATAATTATAAAATAGTAGAAAAATCTTCTAACGGAAAATATTTGTCTTCATAAAAGATAAGTAAACTTTGCAGTGTTACCGAGCTTTTACATTTATGAATTCGACCGTTATTGTTTATTTTGTTTAATGTTCAGTCAGTCAAATTTTTTTAGCCATATTAATTACATTAGTTACATAACTTACATTAGTTACGCGGAAAATGAGGTGTAACTTATTATAATTAGTTACGCGTAACTATATGGGTAACTTACTCGGAGTAACTTACGTTGTCAACACTGGCTGGTAACCCAACTAACATTTCAGCTACGGTTCGGCTTAATAGAATAGGTATAAGAAGTTCCATAAGACATTTGTAAAGTTAACTTAAGCATAAAAAGGAGAATGTTATACAAGCTAATATAGCTTGTATAAGTGATTTCGGAAAATCTTTTTATAAACTTCTTAGCAGATCTTTTAAAAGTAGAAGGTTGTATAAAAGCTTAAAGAAGCCGATACGAAGTTTTAACGAGCGATATTGAAAATTTGAATGACACTTCAACTTGACAGATAGCTCCGGACATGGTTGAATAAAAGTGAAATACAAGTCTTATAGAAGGTGAAGAAGTATCAAGTTCAATTATTTATTAATTATAGTATTGGAAATTTACTTCACTAGGGATCGAACTCGAGAACTCCTACGTGACAGTCCATCACTCTAACCACTCAACCATCTTAGATATAATTTGGAAGATGCAAAAACTTAATCAGTCTTTTCCTTTTTTAAAACTTTAAATTTTCCTTTAATAAATCTGAGCTTCTATAAAAATTTTCACACATGAACAAGATTTCTTTAACTCTCTTAAACATTTCGCGTGAGGAAACAAATGTACTGAACGATTTGTTTAGCAGTCCCCTTGCTCCATTTTCATTTCAATAGTCTTAAATTAATATCAATAGTCTTAAAATAAACTAAGTAATATGCATATTTTTGATAATTTCAATCCGAAAAACACGGCCATTTAAGCACGATTAACAGAAACAAGATATGCTCATTAGGGGTGTGACGTTACAATCATCTGCTTATGTTCGGAGAAAAGAAAAATAATTAACTTTATTTGATTGTTATTATAATTTTTTCTATTTTTAAACTGCTCATTAAGAATTTAAAAACAATTTATTTAAATACTTAAATTAATTATGGTCGTCACATAAAAGCTGACCGTGACGTCACATAAATACCCAGATATACAAAAATGCCAAATGTTATGTCTATCTGATGAGCATAAGCCTTTTTTCTGTTTATGGTGCATTAAAGCTAATATGTCTTAAACCAACGAAAAGTAGCTTTTCGAATGCTTAAAAAGACAAATCAAGTAAAATGAATTATCTTTCCACGTGTTCAATTTATTCAATATACATATATAATTATAAATGTGAATAGAGTTTTTTTAAAAAGCTTCTTTAAAATGACTTATACAAATTCGAGTTTCTTTATTATAGGTTGACATATTGGCCGCTTTCGGGTACGTGGCCAATGGTATCTAGATTTGTTCGTGTTATTGTAATGCCTAAAGAAAAGACCAGCCGACGAACCAAACAGCTGATATCAAAAAGAAATCTAAGGCTGTCCCAAAAATGTTCAGATCTGTTTGGATTAAGGCTCTCTCAAACCAACGCGGAACATACGCTATACAGGGCGAATCATTCACAATCATGAAAATTAATGACAAATAAATAATGCTAAACAACAAAAAAAACTGCTGTCGGCGAATGTTCCGCGCCGCTTTCGCGTTGGTTTGGGAGAGACACTTCATACTAACAGCTGATATCTCATTCAATAAAGCTTATTGAAAATGGTTACAGAAAACTTTTAAAGGCAGCAACTTATATAAAAATTTTATGCAGCCTTTTTAAAGTGACATCTTCAATCATCTTCTGTAATATCAATTTTAGAAGCCTATTCTAGTGACAGCTCGCAAACTCGGTAAGTCTTCTTTTTCTTATTTCTATTCGGCTTTAAAGAAGCAGTTATTCAGCTCGTTACATGTATAAGAAATTAAATTCCGCCGAAGGCCGTACCGAAGCTTTATATAAAGTGAAACCTGCGGCACATCAATATTTGTAAGCTAAAAGAAGCTGAATTGTTAGTTGGGAAGGGATCTGAAGCTTATTTAATAAAAAATATTAACTTTATAATACATGTGTTTCATTTCATTATTTGTTGAGTGTGTTCTCTCATGAGATCACAAGAATATATTTTTTTTGTTTTCATAAAGAATCGGAAACGAAATGGGGCGTCCAAGACACTTTGGAAGTGTCATTCCGTCTGCAAGCCCAACTAACAATTTTGCTTGTAGTAGGTTCAATACAAGCTATTTCCTGGCTTGTATAGTTACCATAAAAGTTAGACCGCACACAACTGCAGCGGAACTACACTTCACGACGCGGCAAAACATTATTTGTGTGAATTTGTATGAGCTATATCGCACTAAACGGCAACTGAACTTCATACGATTTCATACAAATTATTTTGAATCGCAGTTCCGCTGCAGTGCAGTTCCGCCTAGTGCGGTCTAACCTTAACAGGTCTTATGCAAATAATTTTGGCGTAAGTTATACAAGCTAATTAACTCCACAAGAACTTCCATCACAAGTACTATGATAGATAGATAGATAAGAGATTTTTTCACAACCATAAGATACAATATTTTGTTTTAAAAAATCATTTTCGCATGGCTTTTGCCGTCTGCCTGATTGACTTTTGAATTTAACAATTATGATTTACATACAAGTTAAAAAAAACTACAAAGATAAATTTTTTTGTTTTTATTAACAAGTTTAATCTTTTTTAGTTAAAATACATATATACACATACACAGCTCGTCATGAGGTTAGAAGCAGGCATTTGTGAAAAGTTAATTTGAAATATCTCCTTTTGTATGCGAAAGAGATCAAAATTTGGTATGACACAAGAGAGACTGTTAAATGTACGACCGCTTTCACACAAGGATCTGAGTTGCAAGAAACTAGCTAGTTTGTAGGAGAGAAGAGCGAGAGGGGAGATTTTTTTCTTCCTCTTACGCCCTTCTCGCCAATGGCGGATCCAGACTTTCAGCCAGGGGGGGTCACGACGCCTATGTACATACAAACCCAATAAAGCCTAGCACTGACAAAATTTCTTTTATTTTTTTTTTTATTTTAGTGAAACCTATTGTTCAAAAAATGTAGGTACATACATACATAAGTATGTCTTTGGCTTCTAAGCGTTTAATCTATATGTTAATATGTCCTTAAAGTAAGCAATAAATTTGTTGATAAAGCTTATAAGGCTTTGTGGAAATATGCAGGAATAGTTGAAAACCACCTAGCCTAACTGTAAGGTGGTTTTCTACCATTGAAGACCGCAAGCAAATTATCAAAGAAAGAAGCGTAAAGAAGGATCTGCTAAGGCTACACTAAATTTACCTAGCCAGTAAACTTAAATTTTTGTATGAGGTTTGGAAACGTGAAGTACCTATATTGTAACTTTCTTAAAATATTGCATTCAAAATATCAACCTAATTCCCTGAAACAATTTGTTCATAAGTACAAATAATAGGTCAACATTTTCATAGTTTTTAGAGTTTTTTTTTTGATTCTTTCAACGTCAAAACGTGTCTTCAAAGCACTTTGTAAGTTTGTTGTTTTATCACACTTAGGAACTGGCTATTACATTGCGGTCAGAGAACAGATCATGCAGCTTAAATAAAATAGGCCTTGATGTTGAACTTTAGACTTAAGTTATTACCCAACCAAATATTTATGTTCTACCAATACTGAGAGCAGGTATGCATAAAACATGCGACTCAAGGGGGGGTCATGAGCACAACATATCTAGATTTTGCTGCTAATTTAAACAAACTCATATAGAAAAACAAAAGTTGAATCTCCCAGGGGAGGGTCATGACCCCCATGACCACCGCACCCCCCCCCCTCCCTTGGATCCGCACTTGCTTCCCGCCTACAAACTCCCAGTTGCCGGCAACTCAGTTTCCTTGTGTGAAAGGGCTCTACCATAATACAACTTATGTTTGAGCTTTGAGTCAAAAAGTTAACGGCAGATAAGAGAATAAATGTTAGCCGAGTCACTTTTTTTGAGTAATTTTATCGTTCATAAGGTTAGAAGCACGTACAAAAAATGAAATGACGACAAACGATGGTTTTAATGTTTTTTTTTTTTTATTTTCTTAGTCTAATTTGTATGCTTGTAATGTGGGCTGCTGGCAGCTTTCATAATAATTTCAAAAATTCGATCGTTAAGAGAGTTATACAGTGATTTCAAAAAGTCAAGTGAAATTTCACTCAAGGCCAACTTAATGGTGTGAAGCAGTCATCGATATGCTTCCCTTCTGCGTATACTTTTCGTGTGAGCCATCCCCTAACATTTTCTTGTATTTTGAAGTCCGATGAATAGGGCGTTAATGCAGCAATATACCACTTTTGCTCCAAATTGACGATTTAATCACTCGAGTTGTATGCATAGGGGCGTTGTTTGGTTAAAAATCCATGAAGTTCATCCGAAAAGATCATTGCGATGTGAAAAGAAAGATTCTAGCGACGCTTTTCGTACCTAGATGACTGGAAACCTACCGTATTGGTTCTTTAAACTATCAAGTTTATTGTTCCATAATAGGAGACTACTCGCCACGCTATTACGCTTCCTTCCCTGTTGTGATGACGGTTCTGAAATTTACTCCTTTCCTCAAAAATATGCAAACAAAATGGGACTTAACGAACATCCCTGTTTTACGCCGGAACAAGTTTGACACCACTTCCAAAGTTCTTCTCCATCCCACACTGCCGCCATTGTGTTATTATAAAGACTTTTGATCAACGCTCCAAATTTCGATGACAATCCCAGATTGTAAAGCTTGTATAATAAGGCACCCCTATCTATTGAATCGAAGGCTGCCTTAAAATCTATAAAGAAAGCATACGTCTTCCTGCCTTTAGAAATAAAAGTCTTTGCAATGCTGTTTAACACAAATATGTGGGCAATAGTGGAATATCCGGATTGAAAACCAGCTTAAGTAAAATGAATGGCTTTAATCCAATCATTAAGTCCTGTATAAGGCAAGAAGTCCATCAACAAGCTCGCTTGTGCCATATTTGTAAAACTCTGAAGGAATTCCATCTGAGCCAGCTGCTTTTCCATCCTTCAAGTTGTACAACGCCTCGCTTATCTCCTGATATGTAATTGGGACACCAAGAATATCACTTTCTAGCCCTGGTTGTGTATATTTGAAGAAGACATTTCTTTTTTCAGGATTAAGTAGTCTTTGGAAATATTCCTTAAGTATACAGAGACTAAGTTCTTTGTCCATAACGTATCTAACCCCATTCAAATTCACTATTTGTTTCCAAAATTCTGATGCATTCTTAAAGTGTACCACCGATTTTGCTTCCTCCTCGTAATACTGTTTGCTTTTTTGAATTCAAAAGGACTTGTAATTTTTTTTGGCTTCGATGTATGAATTATGAAAGGCTATTTTATTTCGCTTTCTAAACAATCAGGCGAACGAGCGCTGTGTGGCTGTCCCACACTCTTCGTCGAACTATGGCTCACGGTTGCAAAAGTCGATACAATTGTACTTTTTTCGGTACACTCGACATTGCTAAAGTACACAAATACACTATTATAAATTCAGTACACTTTTGCCTGCCTTCCCTTCAAGCAAAATCACGGACCCGAATTTCTCGGTTCACTTTGGAATCACTTGGGACTCCAAAAAAACTGAGTGTCTCGCACACATTAACAAATATTCTGTGTACGCATGTAAAAAGAAGAACAAGAATCGAGAGAACTTTACACGGAGAAAAATAGAGAGTACAGTCATTTTGTTTTAATTTCCACCACTTTTTTTTTTATTCAGTTTTATAGGTAGCCTTGCGAAGACCATTGCTTTTTTATCTTTTTTTCTTGTGAAAAGAATTCAAGTTTACTGTTTATTATATGTATATGTTTAGTTGTGAAAATATATATTGTACATTCTATAATTGATAAATAAAAATAAAGTCTTGAAATGAACAAAATTCTGTTCGTTTTTTTTTTTTTTTTTTTGTATGCAATGTAGAAACTCGACTAGACGGGGAAATTTCTTTTTAATACAATATATTTGGGTATGCCTCGATTCATTCATTTTTGTTGGTCCGTTTTGGATTCCATTTAGGCTCCGTTTTCTCGGAGTATGGTGAATTAGAATACTCTCTCTCTCTCGCAATACATTCACATAATGACTCCGTGGTGATTCTAATTTTAAAAATTTTATGCAGCCTTTTTAAAGTGACATCTTCAATCATCTTCTGTAATATCAATTTTAGAAGCCTATTCTAGTGACAGCTCGCAAACTCGGTAAGTCTTCTTTTTCTTATTTCTATTCGGCTTTAAAGAAGCAGTTATTCAGCTCGTTACATGTATAAGAAATTAAATTCCGCCGAAGGCCGTACCGAAGCTTTATATAAAGTGAAACCTGCGGCACATCAATATTTGTAAGCTAAAAGAAGCTGAATTGTTAGTTGGGAAGGGATCTGAAGCTTATTTAATAAAAAATATTAACTTTATAATACATGTGTTTCATTTCATTATTTGTTGAGTGTGTTCTCTCATGAGATCACAAGAATATATTTTTTTTGTTTTCATAAAGAATCGGAAACGAAATGGGGCGTCCAAGACACTTTGGAAGTGTCATTCCGTCTGCAAGCCCAACTAACAATTTTGCTTGTAGTAGGTTCAATACAAGCTATTTCCTGGCTTGTATAGTTACCATAAAAGTTAGACCGCACACAACTGCAGCGGAACTACACTTCACGACGCGGCAAAACATTATTTGTGTGAATTTGTATGAGCTATATCGCACTAAACGGCAACTGAACTTCATACGATTTCATACAAATTATTTTGAATCGCAGTTCCGCTGCAGTGCAGTTCCGCCTAGTGCGGTCTAACCTTAACAGGTCTTATGCAAATAATTTTGGCGTAAGTTATACAAGCTAATTAACTCCACAAGAACTTCCATCACAAGTACTATGATAGATAGATAGATAAGAGATTTTTTCACAACCATAAGATACAATATTTTGTTTTAAAAAATCATTTTCGCATGGCTTTTGCCGTCTGCCTGATTGACTTTTGAATTTAACAATTATGATTTACATACAAGTTAAAAAAAACTACAAAGATAAATTTTTTTGTTTTTATTAACAAGTTTAATCTTTTTTAGTTAAAATACATATATACACATACACTGCTCGTCATGAGGTTAGAAGCAGGCATTTGTGAAAAGTTAATTTGAAATATCTCCTTTTGTATGCGAAAGAGATCAAAATTTGGTATGACACAAGAGAGACTGTTAAATGTACGACCGCTTTCACACAAGGATCTGAGTTGCAAGAAACTAGCTAGTTTGTAGGAGAGAAGAGCGAGAGGGGAGATTTTTTTCTTCCTCTTACGCCCTTCTCGCCAATGGCGGATCCAGACTTTCAGCCAGGGGGGGTCACGACGCCTATGTACATACAAACCCAATAAAGCCTAGCACTGACAAAATTTCTTTTATTTTTTTTTTTATTTTAGTGAAACCTATTGTTCAAAAAATGTAGGTACATACATACATAAGTATGTCTTTGGCTTCTAAGCGTTTAATCTATATGTTAATATGTCCTTAAAGTAAGCAATAAATTTGTTGATAAAGCTTATAAGGCTTTGTGGAAATATGCAGGAATAGTTGAAAACCACCTAGCCTAACTGTAAGGTGGTTTTCTACCGTTGAAGACCGCAAGCAAATTATCAAAGAAAGAAGCGTAAAGAAGGATCTGCTAAGGCTACACTAAATTTACCTAGCCAGTAAACTTAAATTTTTGTATGAGGTTTGGAAACGTGAAGTACCTATATTGTAACTTTCTTAAAATATTGCATTCAAAATATCAACCTAATTCCCTGAAACAATTTGTTCATAAGTACAAATAATAGGTCAACATTTTCATAGTTTTTAGAGTTTTTTTTTTGATTCTTTCAACGTCAAAACGTGTCTTCAAAGCACTTTGTAAGTTTGTTGTTTTATCACACTTAGGAACTGGCTATTACATTGCGGTCAGAGAACAGATCATGCAGCTTAAATAAAATAGGCCTTGATGTTGAACTTTAGACTTAAGTTATTACCCAACCAAATATTTATGTTCTACCAATACTGAGAGCAGGTATGCATAAAACATGCGACTCAAGGGGGGGTCATGAGCACAACATATCTAGATTTTGCTGCTAATTTAAACAAACTCATATAGAAAAACAAAAGTTGAATCTCCCAGGGGAGGGTCATGACCCCCATGACCACCGCACCCCCCCCCCTCCCTTGGATCCGCACTTGCTTCCCGCCTACAAACTCCCAGTTGCCGGCAACTCAGTTTCCTTGTGTGAAAGGGCTCTACCATAATACAATTTATGTTTGAGCTTTGAGTCAAAAAGTTAACGGCAGATAAGAGAATAAATGTTAGCCGAGTCACTTTTTTTGAGTAATTTTATCGTTCATAAGGTTAGAAGCACGTACAAAAAATGAAATGACGACAAACGATGGTTTTAATGTTTTTTTTTTTTATTTTCTTAGTCTAATTTGTATGCTTGTAATGTGGGCTGCTGGCAGCTTTCATAATAATTTCAAAAATTCGATCGTTAAGAGAGTTATACAGTGATTTCAAAAAGTCAAGTGAAATTTCACTCAAGGCCAACTTAATGGTGTGAAGCAGTCATCGATATGCTTCCCTTCTGCGTATACTTTTCGTGTGAGCCATCCCCTAACATTTTCTTGTATTTTGAAGTCCGATGAATAGGGCGTTAATGCAGCAATATACCACTTTTGCTCCAAATTGACGATTTAATCACTCGAGTTGTATGCATAGGGGCGTTGTTTGGTTAAAAATCCATGAAGTTCATCCGAAAAGATCATTGCGATGTGAAAAGAAAGATTCTAGCGACGCTTTTCGTACCTAGATGACTGGAAACCTACCGTATTGGTTCTTTAAACTATCAAGTTTATTGTTCCATAATAGGAGACTACTCGCCACGCTATTACGCTTCCTTCCCTGTTGTGATGACGGTTCTGAAATTTACTCCTTTCCTCAAAAATATGCAAACAAAATGGGACTTAACGAACATCCCTGTTTTACGCCGGAACAAGTTTGACACCACTTCCAAAGTTCTTCTCCATCCCACACTGCCGCCATTGTGTTATTATAAAGACTTTTGATCAACGCTCCAAATTTCGATGACAATCCCAGATTGTAAAGCTTGTATAATAAGGCACCCCTATCTATTGAATCGAAGGCTGCCTTAAAATCTATAAAGAAAGCATACGTCTTCCTGCCTTTAGAAATAAAAGTCTTTGCAATGCTGTTTAACACAAATATGTGGGCAATAGTGGAATATCCGGATTGAAAACCAGCTTAAGTAAAATGAATGGCTTTAATCCAATCATTAAGTCCTGTATAAGGCAAGAAGTCCATCAACAAGCTCGCTTGTGCCATATTTGTAAAACTCTGAAGGAATTCCATCTGAGCCAGCTGCTTTTCCATCCTTCAAGTTGTACAACGCCTCGCTTATCTCCTGATATGTAATTGGGACACCAAGAATATCACTTTCTAGCCCTGGTTGTGTATATTTGAAGAAGACATTTCTTTTTTCAGGATTAAGTAGTCTTTGGAAATATTCCTTAAGTATACAGAGACTAAGTTCTTTGTCCATAACGTATCTAACCCCATTCAAATTCACTATTTGTTTCCAAAATTCTGATGCATTCTTAAAGTGTACCACCGATTTTGCTTCCTCCTCGTAATACTGTTTGCTTTTTTGAATTCAAAAGGACTTGTAATTTTTTTTGGCTTCGATGTATGAATTATGAAAGGCTATTTTATTTCGCTTTCTAAACAATCAGGCGAACGAGCGCTGTGTGGCTGTCCCACACTCTTCGTCGAACTATGGCTCACGGTTGCAAAAGTCGATACAATTGTACTTTTTTCGGTACACTCGACATTGCTAAAGTACACAAATACACTATTATAAATTCAGTACACTTTTGCCTGCCTTCCCTTCAAGCAAAATCACGGACCCGAATTTCTCGGTTCACTTTGGAATCACTTGGGACTCCAAAAAAACTGAGTGTCTCGCACACATTAACAAATATTCTGTGTACGCATGTAAAAAGAAGAACAAGAATCGAGAGAACTTTACACGGAGAAAAATAGAGAGTACAGTCATTTTGTTTTAATTTCCACCACTTTTTTTTTTATTCAGTTTTATAGGTAGCCTTGCGAAGACCATTGCTTTTTTATCTTTTTTTCTTGTGAAAAGAATTCAAGTTTACTGTTTATTATATGTATATGTTTAGTTGTGAAAATATATATTGTACATTCTATAATTGATAAATAAAAATAAAGTCTTGAAATGAACAAAATTCTGTTCGTTTTTTTTTTTTTTTTTTTGTATGCAATGTAGAAACTCGACTAGACGGGGAAATTTCTTTTTAATACAATATATTTGGGTATGCCTCGATTCATTCATTTTTGTTGGTCCGTTTTGGATTCCATTTAGGCTCCGTTTTCTCGGAGTATGGTGAATTAGAATACTCTCTCTCTCTCGCAATACATTCACATAATGACTCCGTGGTGATTCTAATTTCCATACTAATTTGATCCGATTTGGAATCGTTTTGGATCCGGTTTTGGGTCCGTTTATGAACTGGTTTCGGATCCAAAACGGACTCGCTTGCTTAAAGCGTTAACAGCTAATTACTTCAACAAAATAAGTTTTTTAGAAAACTAAAAATCAAACATAATCTGCTAGTAAAAAGTAAAAACTAATCAAATACATTCTATTTTATTCAATTTCAATGTTCAAAAGTACCCTTATTGTGCCAATTCAATACAATGCAGCTTAAATTAACAAAACATATTACTTTTTTACCTTACCTACTACTTAACAAAGAAAGCTATACTTTAACATTCCTTTATTCAAAATTTTGGCGTACTAAATGTACCTAGTAGGCTTGCGCGATTTTTATGAGCTAATCCGATATTAAAAAAAAAATATCGCAATAAACCGCAAATCGAATAAAAAGGAAATGGGAAAGAATCATAATCCTCATTAGTGGATCTAAGAATTTTACTTTAATCTTAGAACGGCTACAAAATTTAATTTTGTCCATTTTACTGCATTTTTAGAAAAAAATTTGAATTTGACCCTCATGTTACATAATAATTTATCTAAAATTCATTTATTATATCACATAAATATTTTTTTTTTGTTAATGTTACTTGACAACATAAGTGAGTTCCTTTTGATTACATTCATGTAGGAAAACGCTCTTTCAACAATGGCATTGCTTGCTGGTGATGAAAGAGCACTTAAAGCAAGTCCACTTTTCCAAAGTGAAATGGTTGTGTTCTAAATAAGATTATTTTGTTTCCTTAAGGTTGAAATTTCGTTTAATTGTACGGGGAAAAATACCGGAAACATCTCCAAAAATATGAGATATCGCAAAATGAAATTTTGGCTCGCGAACTTTTTAAAAATCGAGCGTTTCGCGATATATCGCGCAATCTGGCAAGCCTGGTACCTAGCTGTTTGCCACTCCAAACCCACCGGTATGTTTTATTTTTTTTTTATTTTTAGATATTGCTCTTGTTTGTTTATTACACTAACTTCATAAACATTGATTTGTTGAAAAAAAATTAAAAAGTACAATTCGATACACTTTTTTTTAACATTCGATAAAAAAATAAATCGGGTGGCACAACGGCTCATGGAGAAACAGGGCCTAGTGATTAACAACTCGCAACCATTCCTGTGTGCGCCTTTCGACAGGAATGGAAGGGACCTACAATTTTATGCCGAATCCGAACGGCTAGACGAGATGCACTTATTCGTGACAAGTGATAATCTTGGAGGATTTGTCAATTCCTCGCAAGAGGCAGTAGCCCTGAAAAAAAACTTTTTTGTTTTTAGGTGGACGAGGCTGGAAAGCGATCCCAGTGGTGCGTTCCTTTATTAACCATAGTTAACTATGGTTAACTATAGTTAACAATGGTCGTTCCTTTATTACAAAATAGTTACGATTTGTAACTATATGACGTCATCACATCGTTCCTAAATTCAGTTTATTAGTGTCAAATAGTTACAATTCGTAACTATTTCCAACTCATCTCCATGATATGAGTTGAAAGTGTTGATCTGTCAAGTCACCTAATGTCAGAAGGTTTGTTTACAAAAAAAAATTAAAGAATCAAAACAAACCTTTTTGTGAAGTGAAATAGACTGAAAAAAAATAAAATTAAAAAATTAAAATGGAATTTACTGCAATTGTGAACCAAAAAGGAGAGTATACTCTTAAAGACATTATGATTCTGTGTGTAACTGCTTCAAATGGTAATATTATCAACAAAATTGTGTATGTTTATTAGTGATTAATTTGTTTTTTTTTGTAAATACCTAATCGAACATTTATTTTAAAACTTACTTCAATTTCCTTTTCGAATTTGTGCAGTAAATTAAGAGCAACTACAATATTTGCTTGGTTATTCATTTTGATAATAAAATATAAAAAAAAATTTCCAGTGTTCGCTTGACAGATCAACAATATCTAACAACAAATCGTTCCTAAATGAAATGTAACAATTTCCAACTAAATCTAACAATGACACTTCAACAATTTTTTTTGACATAACAACCATAGTTAACTATGGTTAATAAAGGAACGCACCACAGACCTCCAGCGTGACAGTCGAACGCACTAACCATTACGCTACGGGCTACTAACGCTTTTCATCACTGCCAGTGCTTGAGGTATGGGTTCTTTTTTCTATTACTATTAGCACAAGGGTACGAATTTCTAATAATAGCTTCAATGTCAATAAGGGTCTTGATGAACTAAAATCCCTTCATTTAAATTACGCTTGTACACACTTCCCTTTGAGTCGCTCCCCACCAGTTTCGGAACTAATTTAATTTTTTTTGTCCTTTCGTCAGGTGTGAAATATTTCTTAAAACTCACAACAATAGACAAATGATCCGAATAGGGAACAGGTTTGACCTGCAGATCACATATGTAATCTTTCTATTCGTGTGCTATAAGGCAGTAGTCAATAACTGTCGCCCCTTGCTTGCCAACAAAGGTTAAGTTTCCGCTTTTATCACTACTAGTAGTACCATTCAGTATAAGTAACCCATAGGAACCACAAAGATCTAAAAGCTTCCGCCCTCTTGTATTACAGGTTATATCCATTGAGCAACGTGTAAAGCCTAATACATTGTTTTCGACTCCACTTTCATTCCCTATTCTTCCATTTAGATCTCCAATTTGCATTAATTTGTGTTGAATGATTGTATTAAAAATTGTTTTAATTTTTCAAAATCCCGTTCCCAAGCATTACAATTTAAATAAGATGGCAATATGCAATATTTGACATCCTCTAGAGTCACACTCAGAAACGACAGCTCTTTCAAAACTTTAATTTTGCAAAACACTACCTCCAAATTTGTCTTAAATCCTATAAAGCAACGGTCTTGAGATCTTGAACGGTCTTGAGATCTTAAACGGTGCTGCGATCCTGTACTGTCTTGAGATCCTAAACAGCATTAAGATCTTGAACGAAACTGAGGTTTTGAATGATCTTGGACGGTCCTGAGATCCTAAACGGCCCTGAGATCCTGAACAGTCTTGGGATCCTGAACGGTCTTGAGATCTTAAACGATCTTGAGGTCTTGTACGGTCCTGAGATACTGAACGGTCTTGGGATATTGAACGGTCCTGAGGTCTTGAACGGTCCTGAGATACTGAACGGTCTTGAGATCTTGAACGGTGCTGAGGTCTTGAACGCTTGAGATCCTGAACGGCCTGAATGCGTCACGCCTGCGTGACGTAACGCATGCGTAACGCACGCGTTACGCACGAGTTACGCACGCGTTACGCACGCGTTACGCACGCATTACGCATGCGTTACGCATGCGTTACGCGTGCGTAAAATCTCAAGACCGTTCAAGATCTCAGGTCCGTTCAAGACCTCAGGACCGTTCAAGATCTCAAGACCGTTCAGGATCTTATGACTGTTCAAGATCTCAAGAACGTTCAGGATCTCTAGACCGTACAAGATGTCAATACCGTTCAGGATCTCAGGACCGTCCAAGACCATTCAAAACTTCAGAACCGTTCAAAATCTCAAGATCTCAAGACCGTTCAGGATCTCAGGACCGTTCAAGACCTCAGGACCGTTCAAGATCTCAAAACTGTTCAGGATCTCAAGACCGTTCAAGATCCCAAGACCGTTGCTTTATAGGATTTAAGACAAATTTGGAGGTAGTGTTTTGCAAAATTAAAGTTTTGTAAGAGCTGTCGTTTCTGAGTGTGACTCTAGAGGATGTCAAATATTGCATATTGCCATCTTATTTAAATTGTAATGCTTGGGAACGGGATTTTGAAAAATTAAAACAATTTTTAATACAATCATTCAACACAAATTAATGCAAATTGGAGATCTAAATGGAAGAATAGGGAATGAAAGTGGAGTCGAAAACAATGTATTAGGCTTTACACGTTGCTCAATGGATATAACCTGTAATACAAGAGGGCGGAAGCTTTTAGATCTTTGTGGTTCCTATGGGTTACTTATACTGAATGGTACTACTAGTAGTGATAAAAGCGGAAACTTAACCTTTGTTGGCAAGCAAGGGGCGACAGTTATTGACTACTGCCTTATAGCACACGAATAGAAAGATTACATATGTGATCTGCAGGTCAAACCTGTTCCCTATTCGGATCATTTGTCTATTGTTGTGAGTTTTAAGAAATATTTCACACCTGACGAAAGGACAAAAAAAATTAAATTAGTTCCGAAACTGGTGGGGAGCGACTCAAAGGGAAGTGTGTACAAGCGTAATTTAAATGAAGGGATTTTAGTTCATCAAGACCCTTATTGACATTGAAGCTATTATTAGAAATTCGTACCCTTGTGCTAATAGTAATAGAAAAAAGAACCCATACCTCAAGCACTGGCAGTGATGAAAAGCGTTAGTAGCCCGTAGCGTAATGGTTAGTGCGTTCGACTGTCACGCTGGAGGTCTGGGATCGCTTTCCAGCCTCGTCCACCTAAAAACAAAAAAGTTTTTTTTCAGGGCTACTGCCTCTTGCGAGGAATTGACAAATCCTCCAAGATTATCACTTGTCACGAATAAGTGCATCTCGTCTAGCCGTTCGGATTCGGCATAAAATTGTAGGTCCCTTCCATTCCTGTCGAAAGGCGCACACAGGAATGGTTGCGAGTTGTTAATCACTAGGCCCTGTTTCTCCATGAGCCGTTGTGCCACCCGATTTATTTTTTTATCGAATGTTAAAAAAAAGTGTATCGAATTGTACTTTTTAATTTTTTTTCAACAAATCAATGTTTATGAAGTTAGTGTAATAAACAAACAAGAGCAATATCTAAAAATAAAAAAAAAATAAAACATACCGGTGGGTTTGGAGTGGCAAACAGCTAGGTACCAGGCTTGCCAGATTGCGCGATATATCGCGAAACGCTCGATTTTTAAAAAGTTCGCGAGCCAAAATTTCATTTTGCGATATCTCATATTTTTGGAGATGTTTCCGGTATTTTTCCCCGTACAATTAAACGAAATTTCAACCTTAAGGAAACAAAATAATCTTATTTAGAACACAACCATTTCACTTTGGAAAAGTGGACTTGCTTTAAGTGCTCTTTCATCACCAGCAAGCAATGCCATTGTTGAAAGAGCGTTTTCCTACATGAATGTAATCAAAAGGAACTCACTTATGTTGTCAAGTAACATTAACAAAAAAAAAATATTTATGTGATATAATAAATGAATTTTAGATAAATTATTATGTAACATGAGGGTCAAATTCAAATTTTTTTCTAAAAATGCAGTAAAATGGACAAAATTAAATTTTGTAGCCGTTCTAAGATTAAAGTAAAATTCTTAGATCCACTAATGAGGATTATGATTCTTTCCCATTTCCTTTTTATTCGATTTGCGGTTTATTGCGATATTTTTTTTTTTTTAATATCGCATTAGCTCATAAAAATCGCGCAAGCCTGCTAGGTACATTTAGTTCGCCAACATTTTGAATAAAGGAATGTTAAAGTATAGCTTTCTTTGTTAAGTAGTTGGTAAGGTAAAAAAGTAATATGTTTTGTTAATTTAAGCTGCATTGTATTGAATTGGCACAATAAGGGTACTTTTGAACATTGAAATTGAATAAAATAGAATGTATTTGATTAGTTTTTACTTTTTACTGGCAGATTATGTTTGATTTTTAGTTTTCTAAAAAACATATTTTGTTGAAGTAATTAGCTGTTAACGCTTTAAGCAAGCGAGTCCGTTTTAGATCCGAAACCAGTTCATAAACGGACCCAAAACCGGATCCAAAACGATTCCAAATCGGATCAAATTAGTATATCAATTAGAATCACCACGGAGCCATTATGTGAATGTATTGTGAGAGATAGAGAGTATTCCAATTCACCATACTCCAAGAAAACGGAGCCTAAATGGAATCCAAAACGAACCAACAAAATTTATGAATCGAGGCATACCTAAATATATTGTATTAAAAAGAAACTTCCCCATCTAGTCGAGTTTCTACATTGCATACAAGAAAAAAAAAAACAAACAGAATTTTCTTAATTTCAAGACTTTATTTTTATTTATCAATTATATAAGGTACATTATATATTTCCACAACGTAACATATACATATAATAAAGAGTAAACTTGTATTTTTCATTGAAAAATTCTTAAAGTTATCACAAAAATTAAATTGAAGATAAAAAACAATGGTCTTCGCCATGCTACCTACAAAACTAAACTAAAAAAACGTGCATAGAAAAATTCTCTCGATTCTTGTTCTTCTTTTTACATGCGTACACAGAAAATCTGTTAATGTGTTTGAGACACTAAGTTTTTTTGGATTCCCAAGTGATTCCAAAGTGAACCGTGAAATCGGGTCCGTGATTTTGCTGGAAGGGTGTGTCACACACCAAATCTTTCAAATAAACGAACAGCTGATTCAATGGGCTCATTCAATGCATCAAAATTTTCAGTACTTTATTTTCAGATGGAGCTTCCCCTTCAAGCAAAATCACGGACCCAAATTTCTCGGTTCACTTGGGACTCCAAAAAAAATGAGTTTCTCACACACAATAACAAATTTTCTGTGTACGCATGTAAAAAGAACGAGAATCGAGAGTATTTTTTTCAAGCATCGAGAAATAGAGAGAGTATAGGCGAAGTATACAATCATTTTGCCTTTATTTCCACCACTTTTTTTTTTAGTTCAGTTTTGTAGGTAGCGTGGCGAAGACGGTTGCTTTTTTAACTCTTTTTTCTTGTTAACACTTTTAAACATTTCCAATCAGAAATTGTGGAAATATGTCATGTTTATTAGTGCGAAATAGTCTTTAGAAAACCTTTTATGAATGATAAATAAAAAAACTCTTGAAATGAAAAAATTCAGTATGTTTTATTTTTGTAGGCAATGGAGAAACTGGGCTAGATGGGAAGTTTTTTTAATACTTTTGGGTTGGGTATGCCTCAATTCATTCATTTTTTTTGGAACCGTTTTATATTCCATTTGGTTTCGGTTCTCCGAGTATGGTGAATTGAAAAACTCTCTCTCTCACAATACATTCACGTAATGGCTCCGTGGTGATTCTAATTTCCATACTAATTTGAGCCACAAAACGCAGTTTTTCGATCCGTATTTGGATCCGAATGCGAAGTCGTCCATACGTTGTTTGATACGTTTGCGGACCGAAAACGAGCTCGCTTGCTTGAAGGGTCTGATTGGCCAGCTGTCATAAAAAGTTGGCTGACATTCAGTTACGTTTAGTGAAGTTTAGTTACGTTTCGTCTGAATTTTCAGCTAGAAATTCCCAACTGAAAATTCAGCTGACAGCTTTTATATACAAAAAAAGGCTCTCCATACAAAACTGACATTTCATATAATTTTGTGTTCAACGGCAAAAATTATGCAATTCATGCAAACTTTTGTGTAAACTTATCATTTTACAAAATTTGTAAACTTACGATGTTGCATGAATACCCTTAAATTTATTATATATTTATTTAGTACTTTATTTTTGATGAAAAATCAACCAACCAACCAACAAATACCCATACCTACCTCATTCAAGTAAAATGCATTCAACAAAAAAATGTGATATAAAAATTACAAAAATCAATTTCAAGTGACAAATCAGCAAACAAACTATGTATTAATTATTGTTTCTGGACCTGCAAAACGCACGGCTAATAATTCCATAGGTAGGTATGTACATTATGTAGGTGGTTTCTGTTTATTTATAAACATCAAGCAGAGTGCACCTTCAACCGCAACACCCCAACTATGTACCTACAATATATTGAATTTGAATATAGATACCTACTCACTTATTCCCTACAATCAACATCAACATTATTCTGTGCTTATTTTTGTATTCATTATCATTCGTAATGCCTAACCTTAATTGACATACTGATACCATACTCTACAATAATTAGTATAGTATGCTAACGATACAATATACTGTATAGGAAGAAGGTCAATGCCCAACCTACCACGAAAATCGATATACACCTTTTTGATTTCCTTATTCTAGAATGTTTGCAACAAAACTGCAGAATTAACAAGGGATGTAGCCGCGTTATCATAGTGAATAACTAGAGTATCTTTACAATTTCACTATATTTTACCACTTAAAGTAGGTTCTGATTTCTTGACCTTGGATATAAAACTGCAAAATGTATAAATCCGTTGAAATAGAAGAAACAGAAGAACACCGCCTTTTATACGGCGTTTGCACCTAATGCTAGATTTCCACTTGTCATTTACCAACCTATTTTTGCGTCTTTTAACAAAATGACAAGTGGAAATACCCTAAAATTGCTTGTCTTTGAACTGACAAACTCTGTTTGTCAATGAAAGACAACGAACTTCAAAGACAAGTGGAAATAACTGAATTGACCAACGAAATGTCACTTTTTCTTTGAAAGACAAAGAAAATTTTTGTCCAACTTGTTTTATCCTTTGTCAATGAAAGACACTGATTTGACAGCTATAAAGTTTAAATAGAAGTGGTAAGTGGATATTTTTTTTATTTTGGAGTTTTTTTTATAATTCAGTGGGTAAAAGAAAATTAATTCCGTAAAATGAGTGACCAGAATTAAGTTATTCCAATTCAGAGGATGATCAAATTTTGTAGATGCTAAACAAAAGAATTAGGGAGTCTAGTCGTGGAGTGGACAACGAAGATGACCGATCTTTAATCTAAAAAGTGCTGCAGTTCAATAAATCAGTATGGTGCGCCAGAAATCTTAATTGAAAATGGTTGGAAAACAGACGAATATACATTTCAGATGCCATATATGTACCTTAATTTTTGATTTTGCATATAGAAAATTATGTAGCCGAAATGTTTTTTACTTACTTTTTTTATGAAAGCGGTTAGCGGACATAAATGAAAATTCGAAGAGAAATTTGGATTTCCATTTCTGATAACAAAATATTTTTTTTTTTAATATACATAGGTGTAGTAGGAACTGATGAGACAGTAAGCTTTTGTAAACTGCAAATAACTTTTTTCTTTATGAAACTTTACCTATCTGTTTTATAAAAAAAACTTCTACACACATTCACACAAATTTTATCGAAGATCTCATTGACCATGAGTGTCAGTTCGGAAAAGACCAATCCAAGTGGAAATACTTGTCAATGAACTGACAAAGGCATCTGTCAAAAATTATTTGTCTTTGAAAAGACAAACTAATTTGTGTCAATTAAAGACACAAGTGGAAATGAACTGGCATTCGTGTCGTTCAAAGACCAAGTTGACAGCTGTCAAACTGTGTCAATTCAACGACAAGTGGAAACCTAGCATAAGTATATAAATAATAATACTCACTGTGCAACATACCTACAGTAACACATTGTAGTTCTAATGAAAACAAAACTAAAGTTTGCAGGGTAGGTAACAAATCAACTATACCTAAAATTTTAATTAATTTACATACACACATGTTTCCAAAGGAAACCCAGCATCTAAACGCGCCAAATGAAGTAAAAGACTAATTTAAATTTTTATAAAAAATAGGTATAATTTTATTAAAAATACAAAAAAACTTAAAAATAAAAAAAAAACAATAGTGGTTAAAAATTATTCAATTAGAACATAACAATTTCTTAAATTTATATGACATTATTATAATTTTTATTTTTAAAATAAATGCAAATGTTAATTTAATGAAATTTACAGAGAAAGTTTTGTTTGGTATGTTTGAAATTAGACATATTCTTATGACAATTTTCGTTTATTTACATCGTATTCTTATTCAAAATGATTTTGGTTGTTTCACATAAAAAAGTTTATTAATGCCTGCTGGCGTCTGAAGCCAGATAAAATGTTTAGTATTATTGATCGTGTTGTATAACACAAAAGACTACAAAGAGTCGTAAACAAAGCCAATTTCTGGCGAATGTTGGAAAATTTTAATAATTAAAATTTTTATTATTATTATTATTATTATTATTATTATTATTCTTATTCAGAATTGAGTTGATGTACATAAGTACAAATTTTGATTTGTTTGATACAAATTTATTTTATGCAAAGCATAAAAAATTTCATCACTTTCAGAATTTCCCGAATACATTTTGAGAACGTGAGAAATCTAAAGGACTCTTAGACAAACTCAACAAAAGTTATTCAGAAAGAAAAGTTTTCAAAGAAAAAGATTTAAATGAAGCAAGCTCCATTTAAACTTTTCTCTTTGAAATCCAATTTTCAGAAGCTTCTGTTTCGTCTGACTAAAAGTATCCCGAACATTTTTCAACCTCAACACAATAGGGAAATTCTTCAAGCAATGGGTTTTGGAGACTAGGTCCCCGGATCCCTTTTGTACACCCAAAGTGAAACTCCCACATCTAAGGCTTGGCTATCCGGGATGATCATTGAAAAATCGAAATTAATCAATTAAAATGTCAAATAGCCCTCCTTCAAGAGTTGATGAGTTTCAAGTCAAATGTGCAAAAGGGGGTGAGTACTTTGTAGATGTCTACATCCAGAGAGGTGTCAATGGTAAATAATTATATATATAATTACAGAAATATAATTACGTATATAATTATTTATTGCAATTCTATGAGCAAAGCTGAGAATAAATTTCATAAGGCAAAAAAAAATTAAGAAAAAGGTTAAAGGAAACCCGTACAAGTACTGATACCTGTCTGCCTTTAAACTTCCTTTTTGTTTCCACACGGCTTTGTATTCCCAGAAAAACTCATAACATGATTCCAATCTCTCAGTAGATTCCACTCCGCACTCGATTCAATGGGTTTTGCCTTTCGGCGAGATGTTTAAAA
The DNA here is from genome assembly GCA_949320155.1 of Melangyna quadrimaculata. NCBI lineage: Eukaryota > Metazoa > Arthropoda > Insecta > Diptera > Syrphidae > Melangyna > Melangyna quadrimaculata. The sequence goes on along the minus strand of OX439485.1, from coordinate 51,958,093 downwards.
ATACTTGGAGTTTCAAAAATGAAGCTTTATATTCTAGACTAAAAATCTAGGTGGCTATCCTTGATGAGGCGTAGCGCAACTGACGTTTAAATGTCAGATTTAAAATTAAATTTGTTGGCGAAATCAAACTAGTTCTCTCGAAAACACTCAGATCATAAGGCTTTTAAACAATTTTCAGTCACCACAATGGCAGCTGGAAAATATTTTAAAATCCAAACGAAATGGTTTTCAATATCGCCATTTTGAAAAGCCAAGTAGTGCAAATAGTCGTATAATAACATAACCTACAATATTTGTATACCAATAGTGTTGATGACCCTTAATCTTCTTCAGTTGACCTCTTCTTGCGGCAGTTTTCGACGGTGTGTCCCCTGTAGTTGCAGTGGGAACAGCGTTTGCCGCCGCCGCCACTACACCTTTCTGTGGATGGTTTTGGTCCTGGAGCCTCATAAGCTTCGGTGTTGTTGTGCTCAATAACTCGACCCTTCTCCAGCAGATCTCGGAATGTCTTGACATCATGACGGGCAATGTGCTTGCGATAGTTCACGTGTAACAATCCATAAATGAAGTCGATCTCAGTCTCTTCGTTGTGACGACCTTCAGGTAATTGTGCTAACAAAGCACGCTTCTGACACACGAACGTGTCTATAGCAGTACCTGCATCTTGGCTCGACTGAAAGATCTCCATGTAGATCTGGTATGCTGGTTTGGTTGGTGAGAAATGGCTGCGGATAAGCTCGATGGCATCGTTCCAGGTCTTTGCCTCCCTCTTAACACCTTGCCACCATGTAGATGCAAGGCCGTAGAACAGCAAGGAAATACCACGCAATGCGTCTTCATCATTTATATGCTCAATTTCTTTGTAGGTTTCCATTGAGGTGATGAATTGCTCGACAGCATCGTGGTCACGTTGTCCTCCGAAACGGGAACTGCAATTGGTAAAACTTCCCTTGGACGGTGCGACTGCTGGTGCAGCAGCAGCTGTAGGATTACCAGCTACAGCTGCAACTCGTACTGCTTCAATCAACTGTTGAAGTTGCTCTGTGGTCATTTGGACAACCGACATGTTTGCACTTTTGATTTTATTTTATAAGAAACAACTTAAAATTTATAATAATTCACTTTGATGAGTCAGAAGCAGAACAGAACAAAGCCAATGTAGCTGGCGAATGTCTGTTGTTAGAATACGATGCGAGTGAGTGCTCGATTGAGGAGAGACTGATTTGGAATTCCGTCGATGGGTCTTTTATATGGTTGGCATTTTAAGTGTATTGGCTGTAGTGGTGAAATCATTGAGTTTGTGTTTATGAGTACGAATGTATAGTTAATGGAATAAAAGCTTTGTTAAATTATAAATGAATCTCCTCTATTATGGTTGTGAGTTCATGGCTTTCGGTTTTCATAACATTTGAAGATTTTTAATATAAATAATATTTTTGGCTTTGTTCAAATTCAGTGTCCCTTTCTCTAAGTTTTAATAATAATTTTTCCATTTTGTAAATATATGTACATACAAAAAATGTTTGGAAGATTGGTAGGGACTTAATAATCATCTTATGATATACTTTAGGCAGATAGGTATTTTGTATAGGCTTTTTACAAAAAACATGTCTTTTAATAAATAAAATTAATTTGTTCAATTTTGTCACCTACAAGATAAGGTAGAGTTGCCAGTAGCCGGCCCCTTAACGAAAATTTCCGACAAAACTTATGATTAAGCCTTGAATTTTTAATTTTTTGATATTGTTTTATTTCCCAAATAGTTCATTAGAGATTTCTTAAGAGTTATACAAAAATAAAACAATAATATTTTAACGTAAAACAATATATTTTATTGTTTTTGTGAAAAAAACTCACATTTTCCTGTTTTCGGCCCCTTGGATCCTGATTCCGGCCTTTATATTTCCTATTCTCAACCCCCTCAGTAAAAAGGCTATACTTACGAATTCAACTATTTTATTTTTTTTTCCTTATAACAAAACAACACACCTACCTACTTTCGTTTTTAGTTATATTAAAAAAACAAGTGTTAAACATAAAAAATACATTTTATGAGTTTCTTGTCTCCAAGTTGTGTTCATTATAAATGTTTAATCTTAAAACAAATTTCAAATTAATAAATTAAATACAAAATTCAAATTATTTTTCTAATTTTAATTTAAATTTGTATTTTATAGGTACATAGGTATATTAAAACTTAATATCCCGATAGCCCAAGGATGGAGTAGCACTCCGAAACACGTCGCATAGTTATATTTAAAATCAAAAGTTGTGATATGAAGTTTTAATATATAAAATAAAAATAAAAATTTAAATACAAAATTAAAGTAAATTAGGAAATGATTTTTGGGTATATTCTAAGAACAAAATCGTTGCACAGTAATGGTCTATCTCTAATTGCTACATCTTTTATCGGGGATTTAAGGAAAGGCTTACTTTGGTGTACCCTTAGCCATGATAACAAAAATTTCTCTGTTAATACTAATACTTCGTTTAGGCTTTTATTTGTAGAGGAAATACCAGCCTTTGTAATTGCGTTTAAATAAATTTGATTTCGTTTTTGAGTCTTCAGATATCCTGTTTGTAGCCTGTACCATTTTTCTTTTTGACTTTTAGGTCAATTTTATTAGAAAATAGGCTTTTTCTTTTTTAGCTCAGAAAAGAGTTCTGAACAGAGTCCGAGCATATCGAGAATGCTCTGAACATCCTCTGAACTAAGCGTGTTCTGACTTCTGAGCGCTCAGAATGTCAGAATTATTTTCGAAACACACCTGAACACTTAGCTGTCACTATTTTATCTTACTAAAGAAATTAAAAGGACAGTCATGTTTCTCGTCCAGCTCAAGCCTCCTGAAATAAGACCAAGCCTTAACAAAATTTTGCTCTTTCTGAGGATTAAGTACCTACTAACTGACTGCTTAACTGACTATTGAAAAATTGGCCCTTAGGCCTAATTTATTCAATCGACATTAAATTTAAACACATCATTAAAAAAATGGATAGTTTAAAATGTTCATACAAATTTGATTAATTTCTCATTTTGTATAGCAAATTTAAATTTAATGTAGAGTGAATAAGTTAGAACCTAATTTATAATAAAATAATTAAATATAGTAAAATTGTGGTATTTTTCCTTATGTTTTTAAAGGGGCCGAAATAAGGAGACAGACAAAAAATAATGTTTCCTATCTTCGGCCGGGGTGGCCGAATATAAGCAACAGAGGTTTTTTGTGTGTCCTATTGCCGGCCCGCTTAAAAAAATCGTAAAAATTACTTTTGTTTCGCTTTTTAAAGTAGATTTGACTAAAATATAACATAATAAACAAATATAAATGCATAAAAGACATTTACTTCCAAATATTTCAAAACAAACGCTTATTTTGGAACAATGTCCAACTAACGTTTTTGACAACAAAACTTAATAAAATCGTCTGCCGGCGAGATCGCACAACTACAGATGTAAAAACTGAGCTAGTATAATTATATAATGAAACGAAAAAAGTTGCATTAAGTAGGAGAGAGATGACAGACCCTTTAAAAACTCTAACCACAGAAGTATCACTACTATTTCACTAATTACGAGCCATTTTTTGGTAGGCGGCCGGCTACTGGAGACGGCCGGAATAAGGCAACTCTACCCTACCTAGTTCATCTTTTTGTTAAGTTAGGGAGATACATACGCTTACAGTCCCTATTTATGTTTAAAGTTTTTGTAGTAGGTATACATTTCGGTTAGGTACCTAGTTACCTAAACATTCCAAGAATTGTTTGCATTAGTAAGAATTTTAGACTCGTGAGTGTACTCTTTAATAGGTAGGTACATCGTGTAGCTAACGTCGGAAGTATGTAAGATGTGGATTTAAGAAAATTTATTAAAAGGACTAAAAGTAAACACCTACCTATTTAGGTAAAATTAATTAAAAAATAGTAGGTAAACTGTTTTAAAATTAGAAAATTGATAACAATAGCTATCAGCTAATACCTCAAGATAAGGCATTTTTAGAGTTTCTACCATATATATATAATATTATTTAGATATGTACGTACCTACCTACAATGCTATTTTCTACCTATCAGCGTTATCGTTCTCCATATAATTCGCTAGGTAAACCTAGCTACATATACCTACTTACGTTATATATGTAGGTACCTATTTTTACAGAGTATCCACCCCATATATATCATTGAACATGTTTAGTCATTAAGATTCTGGTGCGTCATGTACAGTTGTGCATGGTTTTAATACATTTCATCAGGTTATTTAACAACAAAAATTGCCTTACTAATCTAAATAACCTAACTGTATTAAAAAACGTCACCATCTTCTAATATGGCATGATTGTATTAACTACCGCCACTACATGCATATTTAAATTTAATTTATACTTTACAATGAAAACAAGTTCTACAATAAAAACGCCGGCCGGCTAAAGTGTGAGTGACACATCATAACATACCGGTTTATCCAACATGATACATACATGCGTTCCTAACTATTTATTTGTAGGTATATGGTTACGTTTTATTAAGTTTCGCTTTCTGTTTTATATGTGAGTGCTTGTGCGATAGTATAAAAGCTTTGTTGGTACCCAGTTTATTTTGTGGGGATACCCTTTTGTTTGTTTATCAGAAAAAAGTAAAGTTTCATTCAGCCTTGACATTGATAAAAAATATTAAATTATCTGAGTCAACGGTTGGTAATTTTCTGATAGTTTATTTACCATAGAAATGTTATTGACGTTTTAAATTCAAAATATAGACTGTAGGTACAGTGTACCTACTCTGAGGCATTATTAGGGTGTCCGTTATTTCCAAAACTCAATTTTAAGAACTGAAATCGAAAGATTAGGTCACAAAAAAAGGGACTGTATCAAAAAAAAAAAAGTTGTCCGGGGTCATTAACCCATGCCTGTACTTTTTCCATACAAATGTTAATGGGAATTTTGCGTTTTCCTATAACTTTGCCTGTAATTTTTTGTCGATTTTGTTTCGTTTAGGAGCAGGAGCCTATTTTCCGATTTGTATTTATTATCATAGCAGCGTAACCCAGTCAGTTAGTCGGGGACTTTAAAAAAAGTTACTTCTAGAGACGTGAAAACCATAAAAATCCTACCCAATTTAGGTTTGGGGAATTGTTTGATAAATTGATATTGTTACGTCTGTGAAGTTGGCAGGGCAACTTTCACCTAGAGTAACGGGCTAGAGACTTGAAGTTAATCTCTAAATTTGCAGTTTATTTGAAATTTCAAGAAATTATGATTACGAATTTTGAAGTCCTCAATTAAAAAAAAAATCTTACTGACCTGCTAACTTCACAGTCAAGTTGGCAGGGCAGTATGACATTTTTTTAAATAATGGACTTCAAAATTTGGAACTAGAATTTCTTGAAATGCTAAATAAACTGCAAATTTAGAGCTTTACTTCAAGTATCTAGCATGCTCGGTTCTCAAAATACACAATTTGACTTGCTAATTTCATATTGAAGTAAATTTTTTTAAATTTCTTAAAAATAAGGACTTCAAAATTTAGACCCAAGATTTCTTGAAATGCAAATTCAACTGCAAATTTGGTGCCTTACTGCAAATTCCTAGCATGCTTAGTTCTCAAGATATACTATATGACCTGCTAACTTAACAGTGAAGTTAACAGGGCAGTATGATTTTTTTTTTCAAATTGAGGACTTCAAAATTTTTAATTATAATTTCTTAAAATTCAAAATAAACTGCAAATTCGGAGCCTTAGTTCAAGTCTCTAGCACGCTTGGTTCTCGAGATACACTATGTGACTTCACTGTGAAGTTAGCAGGTCACTCCATTACACCCACTATTTGGTGAACTGCAAAATCGTGAATAGAAATGCAAACAAAATGCAAAAAAAAACTGCAAATTACTGTGTTGGTCCCGTTACTCTAGGTGAAAGTTGACCTGCCAACTTCACAGACGTGATATTGTTGTTTATATAGGTTCAATATTTCGGAGCAAAATTGGTATGCGACTATTATGTGGGGGGGGGGGGTTACATGCCCCTCCCAATATTCAGACCTTAATTTTTCGGAAAAGTTTGAGGTATTGTTAAGAAGTCTTGATGCCGAATGTTCGAAAAATAAAGAAGATTTGTTGACTAAAAAAACAAAAATCTTGGTAAGTTACTTGGCACCACCTAGTAAGGCCAATCCTAAAAAAAGTATTGTATGGATAGATTAAAAAGGCTAACTCAAGAAAAAGTAAGATTCTGCTAAAAATTTAGCAAAAAAGTAATCAATTTCCTAATCTCTTTTAAGTGGTCCCATTATTTTGTCCCCTTGAATGAATGAATGAATCAATTCGGGGTTTCATGCACTGCGACCTTTGATCTATTGTGCCCCCATCTAGAGCTGAAAGAGATTGCCCACTTAAAGCTCATCCTCCAAATTTAGTTCTTTTATAAACTTAAGTATTTGGAGTATTTTCAGTGAGGGTAGGTCCCTCTCCTCTTTCTGGTGATTTCCCAGTTATCTGTTCCTTTGATGCACAAGTGCGTGCCATTAGCCTAATATGTGGTCAGGTGTCTCCTCCTGGATATTGCAGAATCTACAAGTTGCACTGCTCGCTAGGCCGAGAATGCTGAGATGTCTCTTTAGTTTGCAGTGTCCAGTGAGTAAACCCGTTATTATTCTTAGGCTGTTCCTGCTCAGATTAATGCAGGCTTTGTAGCGTTCTTGGTTGTAGTTCCCAAGTAGTAATTTGGCCTGCCTCAGTTTTGGGAGTTCTTTCCAAATTTTGGATCTTTTTGCCTCCTCTTTCTGATCTGATGTTTTTGATCACATTTTCACCTAATCCGCAATAGAGCTCAGGCCCTGTTAGGGGTGTTAATGCTCCTATTTTGGCTAGGGAGTCTGCCTCTTTATAACCATCGATACCCACGTGACCCGGGACCCAATAGAGTGAGACATTGTTGTTTTTGCCCAGTTCATTTAACCTCCGCAAGCATTCCCATACCAGTTTTGAGCTTATGGCATAGGATCTTAAAGCTTTAAACGCAGGTTGGCTATCTGACATGATGGCAATGTTCCGATTTCGGCAGTTTCTTTCAAGGTTTACCTTTGGCGTTTACTTCCGATATAGATAGTTTGGTTTTTGGCCCAAATATACCCGCCCCAGTCCCTTCAGACGTTCTTGATCCATCAGTATACCATTTGATGGCGTTTGCTTTAAGATTGTAGTTCGTTGTTTCGCCTAACCACTCTGCCTTGTAATTTAACTCTGTTTGAAAATTTTTCTCAAAGTTATATTTTTTTTATCATGGCATCTCTTGAAATGTCAAGAAGGTTTGTTACTGTCGACCTGGAGATGCATTGCATTTGTCCCTTTATTATACCTATTCATTTTCTAGTTTCCTAATTTTTAAATTGAATATTTAAATTTCTTGATTTTTTGTGTAAAAATGCAAACAAAAATTTAAAAATATGTTCTCTTACTTGAGTTTTCATATGAAATTCAAACCTATTGTGCATGGTCTTATTGTTTTGTCCATAACTGTTATGTTATTTGTATCAAAAAATATAAACCATAATTGAATAATTTCTCATTATGGTTCATAATTTCCCAATGTTCAAGCAAGTAAGAAAGAAAGTATTTTTTTCTTGCGATATATGTACGATTGTACGTAGTATAGGGCAGGTTTAGGATTCGTGCAGAAAAGAAATTCGAGATAATAATTTTCCCTATCATAACGATTATAGAGAACGCGAAAAAAGTCCGTCTGTCTGTCTGTACCTCGACCTGCAGCCTAAACGGCTGAAGCGATTATCTTCAACTGGGGTAATTCTCCCTAGAGGGGAAATTGAAATTTCTTTTTTAACTCAAAAAATAACGGTACCTGTCATACAACCAATATACAAAAATTGATTTATTTCAAAAACGACTCTAACGATTTTCAAAAAAAAATTACGAGCTACTATATTTTTTTGGTTTTCAAATTTCTCGTTAACTGCTACACCGATTTCAACCAAAATTTTTAAACAAAAGGTCCCTTACAAGTTTAACAATTTGCCCAGTAAAAATTTTCGAAAAAAATAATTTTTGGGTTTTTAAAATAATATTGAATTTTCCTTTGAAAATTCAATTTCTTGAAAACGGGGTAATACATTTTTTTTTTGTTTTGTGAAAAATCGTATTTACTAAATACTTAAAGCTGTCGTAATAAATTTTATTTTAAAAAGGTTTAAGAATTTTTATATAGAAAAAATTAATTTAAAAAAAACCGCTCGATTTTTGAATTTTTTTTTTTTCATAAATTCATATTTATTAAACAAATCAGATGGCATACTTTTTTTTAAGCTATATCTTTTGTAGCTAATAAAATAACTAATTTATAATAATTCATAGTAATCATTTATATTTTAAATTGTTTTTAAAACTTTTTTTTAATTATATCATAATGTTATGGAACCAATAATTATGTACATTGTCAATTTCAGGCTACGTTAAAGTTGTTAGCTACGAGAGCAAGTTTTGTGCGATCCAGTCGTGACCGTTTTTTTGTTTGCAAAAAAGTTATTTTTTTTGTAGACAAAATAGTTTTTACTAGTAAATAAGTTAATTTGTAAAAAAGTTAATTATTTGTTTTTATGTAAAATAGTTATTTTTTTTTGTGAAAAATTTATTTTTTTTGTAAAATTAATGTTTTTTTTTGTAAAAAAGTTTTTTTTTTGTAAAATCGCATTGCAGCGTTAAGCCTCTCCCAAACAAACGCGGAACATTCGCTATGCAAAGGCGACTCGACTCATTTACAATGATAACAAATATTTTCGACTTTCTTATTATTAAATAAATCTTTTAAAATATTTTTTTGTTTGATGAGGCTGTTAAAATTAGTTAGTAGTATTGCATTTAATTTTGTTTTATGAAAAAATCGATTTTTTTGCTTATAAATAATAATTAATTAAAATTCGCGTTTCAAAATGTGTTCTTTAAAATGTTTCAAACATTTAATATATATACATTATGTACATACATAGGTACATAAAAAATTAGTTCTTTTTAAAAACCGCTCCGATGATTTTAAAATTATTGTTTCCATAAACTCACGAAATCATTTGGCATCTATTTTGCTTAGTTCAAACTACTAATAGCTAAGGATTTTAACCAATAAAAAAAATAATTTCCTTTTTTTTCATGATTTTTTTAACATTTTTTTAATATCCATGGCGCAAAATTTTAAACAACCTATTGTTAAGGGCTTAAAAATTTACTAGTTAACAATTTCCTAAGTATTTAGAAATTTACTATCTATTCCAAAATTGTAAACCTTTTGCTAACTAGTAAATTGCATTTGTAGGGTTTGAATTTGATGAACACAATTATTGTTTTAATTCGTTGTAAATTAATTATATGTTGATGGAAACCTATCACTGCTTGAAATAAGTATTCGATATTTATATTTTTATCATTTTAACTTCATTATTTACCAAAAAAAAAAGAAAAAAGGACTCGAACCTGGAACATTCGGGTCCATCCTATACCTGGATTACATTTCTCATATGGATTTAGTACGATACTAAAAAGATAAAATAGCCAGTTGGTGATTTTAACTTTAGTGAAATGTTAGGGTATAGTACGATGCTAAGCTTGTTTAAAATTAGCAAACACACAATTTTTAACCTAGTATCATTCTAAAAATGATTTAACATCGTACTTAATCGTCTTAAATTTTGCGCCCATGTTTTTAAGTAAAACTTGTACATACAAATTAAATCTTAGCATTTTAAAATGTTTTTGGACGCCAGCCGCATCGACTTTTTGTGCGCCCCGTCCACTTTTTAGCCGCCCGCCAATCTTTGGCCGTTCCCATTCCTTTTTCGGTCGCCCGTCCACTTTTTGGCCGTCTCGTCCCGTCCCTTTTTTGGAGTTCCATTTTTTGGACACACAGTCCCATTTTTGGACGCCCGTCCCTTTTTGAATCATTTCCTTAACTATATTGAGGTTAAACTTAGAAGAATAATAAAAAGTACGTATATGCCACAGAAGCCAGCACGAAAAAAAAATATACACCACTGGATCGCATGAACTTGCTCTCTCTCAAAAATTCCAAAAAAAACCCTATTGTTCTTTATTTCCATTATTCGAATTTTTTGTTAAAAGCGTAGTATATACAGTTTTATGATAAATTGTTCTAGAAATTTCATGTACGAAGTTTTATCAAAATCGTTAGAGCCGTTATCGAGAAAACTTGATAAAACGGACTTCTTTCTATGGCAGCTAACTATTTTAAGATGAGCTAAAACAATAATTCGAATTTCTGCTCTAGGGAATCTTATAAAAATGCGTGTAACCGTTTAGGTTTAGGGCAAGATCGATGTACCTCAGGTCGCAACGTAGAACAGATCGACGGACTTCTCCATCGTCGTAAGGTTAGTTTTGATTAACACATCGAAGCAAGAAATATTTAAAATTATACTTGTTTTCTAAGAAACGGCGCACGCAGATCACATGCAATTCAACAAATATAACTCAATTCAAGTGTCCTTACTGGCTTGTTTGTCAGACATTTTTAGAGAAGAGTTAATAAAAGAACCGTGTTTCTTGCAGTTAGAAAAATTTTGCATCAATATTTGAATTTTCTCCACTAAAAATCTAATCGGTGAAGGCTTTGCACACCCTTTTAGTATGAAATCTGTTACCCCATTCCAATAAGTTAAGAAATGTAGCCTGACATTTTATCTTTTATATTTATTTAAAAATCTTAACCTTGAAGGTCTGACCATTACAATCGAAGTTATAATTATAAAAAAAACATCTGGTTAAAGATCGTCTAACGGTACTTCCTCACTGAAGCTCGTCCCTGGCGACAAATATCGACCACACAAACTGAGAAACTTGGGGTGATCGCTAAGTTTGTGTCAAAACGCTAACATAACCATCACAGCTCCGTTTAAGTTAAAAGACAAAATTACAATTTTTATAAAAATATAAAATTTTATTAAAAAAAAAAAAATACAAATAAAAAGGTTCAAATAAAAAAAAATTACAATTGAATTCAAAAATTATCTTATAAGAACTTAACAGTTTCTTAAATTTGTTATAACATCGTTTTAATTTTCTTTCGAATAAATGCAAATGTTAAATTAATGAAATTTACAAAGTTTTTGTTGTGTGTGTTTAAAATTAGACACATTATATTCTTATGATAATTTTTGTTTATTTACATCGTATTCGTATTCAAAGTGATTTTTGTTGTTTCATATAAAAAGTTTATTAATGCCTGCTGGCGTCTGAAGCCAGATAAAGTGTTTAGTATTATTGATCGTGTTGTATAACACAAAAGACTACAAAGAGTCGCGTTCACAAAGCCAATTTCTGGCGAATGTTTCAAAATGTTAATTTTGAATTGCAATAATTCAGAATTGAGTTGTTGATGTACATAAGTACAAAATTTGATTTGTTTGATACAAATTTATTTTATGCAAAGCATAAAAAGTTTCATCACTTTCAGAATTTCCCGAATACATTTTGAGAACGTGAGAAATCTAAAGGACTCTTAGACAAACTCAACAAAAGTTATTCAGAAAGAAAAGTTTTCAAAGAAAAAGATTTAAATGAAGCAAGCTCCATTTAAACTTTTCTCTTTGAAATCTAATTTTCAGAAGCTTCTGTTTCGTCTGACTAAAAGTATCCCGAACATTTTTCAACCTCAACACAATAGGGAAATTCTTCAAGCAATGGGTTTTGGAGACTAGGTCCCCGGATCCCTTTCGTACACCCAAAGTGAAACTCCCACATCTAAGGCTTGGCTATCCGGGATGATCATTGAAAAATCGAAATTAATCAATGAAAATGTCAAATAGCCTTCCTTCAAGAGTTGATGAGTTTCAAGTCAAATGTGCAAAAGGGGGTGAGTACTTTGTAGATGTCTACATCCAGAGAGGAGTCAATGGTAAATAATTATATATATAATTACATAAATATAATTACGTATATAATTATTTATTGCAATTCTATGAGCAAAGCTGAGAATAAATTTCATAAGGAAACAAAAAATTAAGAAAAAGGTCAAAGGAAACCAGTACAAGTACTGATTCCTGTCTGCCTTTAAACTTCCTTCTTGGTTCCACACGATTTTGTATTCCCAGAAAAACTCATAGTATGATTCCAATCTCTCAGTAAATTCCACTCCGCACTCGATTCAATTGGTTTTGCCTTTCGGCGAGTTGTTTTAAAGTTCTTGGAGTTTCAAAAATAGAAACCTTAGACTAAAATCTATGTTGGCATTCCTTGATGAGGCGTAGCGCTTAACTGACGTTTAAATATCAGAATTAAAATTAATTTTTTTTTTGGCGAAATCAAAATAGCTCTCTTGAAAACGCTCAGATCATAAGGCTTTTAAACAATTTTCAGTCACCACAATGGCAGCTGGAAAATATTTTAAAATCCAAACGAACTGGTTTTCAATATCACCATTTTGAAAAGCCAAATAGTGCAAATAGTCGTATAATAACATAACCTACAATATTTGTATACCAATAGTGTTGATGACCCTTAATCTTCTTCAGTTGACCTCTTCTTGCGGCAGTTTTCGACTGTGTGTCCTCTGTAGTTGCAGTGGGAACAGCGTTTGCCGCCACCGCCACTACCCCTTTCTGTGGATGGTTTTGGTCCTGGAGCCTCATAAGCTTCGGTGTTGTTGTGCTCAATAACTCGACCCTTCTCCAGCAGATCTCGGAATGTCTTGACATCATGACGGGCAATGTGCTTGCGATAGTTCACATGTAACAATCCATAAATGAAGTCGATCTCAGTCTCTTCGTTGTGACGACCTTCAGGTAATTGTGCTAACAAAGCACGCTTCTGACACACGAACGTGTCTATAGCAGTACCTGCATCTTGGCTCGACTGAAAGATCTCCATGTAGATCTGGTATGCTGGTTTGGTTGGTGAGAAATGGCTGCGGATAAGCTCGATGGCATCATTCCAGGTCTTTGCCTCCCTCTTAACACCTTGCCACCATGTAGATGCAAGGCCGTAGAACAGCAAGGAAATACCACGCAATGCGTCTTCGTCATTTATATGCTCAATTTCTTTGTAGGTTTCCATTGAGGTGATGAATTGCTCGACAGCATCGTGGTCACGTTGTCCTCCGAAACGGGAACTGCAATTGGTAAAACTTCCCTTGGACGGTGCGACTGCTGGTGCAGCAGTAGCTGTAGGATTACCAGCTACAGCTGCAACTCGTACTGCTTCAATCAACTGTTGAAGTTGCTCTGTGGTCATTTGGACAACCGACATGTTTGCACTTTTTATTTTATTTTATATGAAACAACTTAAAATTTATAATAATTCACTTTGATGAGTCAGAACAGAACAAAGCCAATGTAGCTAGCGAATGTCTGCTGTTAGAATACGTTGCGAGTGAGTGCTCGATTGAGGAGAGACTGATTTGAAATTCCGTCCATGGAGCTTTTATATGGTTGGTTTTTGTAGGTGGTATTTGCTGTAGTGGTGAAATAATTGAGTTTGTGTTTATGAGTAAGGGGGTAGTGTATTATAGACTATAGATCACAGATAAGCAATACCTAGATAGGAATCTTTCGTTCGTATCACCCCCCAAAACCCATTTGTTTACATTGTTGTTTTTGTAATTTCATTTCGTGTCGATGAATAGATGTGAACTGCAACAACAATTTAACGCGGTGAATTTGATTTGTTTGACAGTTCATTTTTTTTTTTCATTAATGTGCTGTGCGAAGATTTTTATTCCGGTGTTTGTGATTTTCATTAAAAAATAAATTAACAAAAAAATAATTGTTTCACCAAGCACAATGCCCGCATGGCAAGCGGAACTTGAACGAGTCCTTGAATTTCAATGAAAAATCTTTTGGTGCTTTCATGTTTCTTTCTTCCAATTCGCCAAAAAGCTACTTGGGCAGACGATGTGCGATGAGAACTTTTTGTAGAACTCTGTCGCCTCCGAAGGGGCCCTGTTTGAGCAGATTATAGCAAAGGGCAAAAGACCTAATTATGTTTATGAAATTTAAAAACATAATTTCAATTTTTTTCAGCTCTACAGCACAATAATTATAAAAAAAATCTCGCTAACCAATAATAAGGTTCGAGAAATCAACAAAAATTAAATTCACCATGGCAAATTTGACAGCTACTATATTCTTAGTTTTAGGGTACAGACACACTTAATATATGAAATTGTTTTAATTTATACGTAAGGGGTTGAATTGCATCATGGTCAAATTCCGACGTAAATTTTTAGAAATTAATTTAAGGTCCCCCAAACCGATGCGTGGACAACATTTTTGTCAGTCATCGGGTTCATATGGAAAATCGCACCGCTTTCATTGTGGGTACCTACTCTCAATTATTTTCATGTAACTTAATTTTAAAAAGTGAATGTTTTGTTGTCGTGAGTGTTTCGCTCCGATTTAAGGCTCACCCAAACCAATGCGAAACATTCGTTGCGGCGAAGAAACATTCGTCAGTCAAAATTAATTCATATGTTTCTCCGCCGCGTTGGTGTGGGCACTCTCATTTATCACCATGTAAATAAATTTTGACATGCGAATGTTTCTTCGCCGCAACGAATGTTTCACATTGGTTTGGAAGAGCCTTTAACGTTGATTTGAAAGATCCTTTACACAATTTAAATTGTGTTGCAACAAAAATGGTCTCCTAAGCCGATGCGAAACATTTGGAATACCAACAAAACCTTCATCTGCCAGAATTAATTTGTATGGGGATAAAAGAAAGCACCCACAATGGTGTGAATTTCATCTGTTCTTAATTGCAAAAACTGCAATAAAGTCAATTCTGATTGAGGAAAAAACACAATAGGCGTGTTTTATCACAAAAGCCATCCATAGTACAGTACGATTTTACAGGCATTACAAATACAACATCGCTAGTAGCTCTACAGCCAATAAGATACTACGTTTTCTGTCAAAACAATTTTTGTATGTTTTCTTGCAAGAAGGTTTCTTTAGCGAACATTTTAAATTCTCACTTTTGTACTTTTTTGCAAAAGTAGGTAGGTATATGTAGTTAAACCTTAATGTAACTTTCATTTCAACAAAAAAATCAAATCTGTGATAGAAAAATTTGATTTGTTTAGAAAAAAAGATCAAAAATCAAATCTTTCATATAGAAAATTTACACCGGCTACAGGATTTTTTTTGCGACTTCCTTACAACAAAAAAAATTAATCTGCAATCGTCGAAAGGAAATCGGCATACAAGAACCTAGCACATTTAAACAAACCCTTGGATTCTTAAATTATCCGCCATTTTGTTCACGAACCGAGGTGAAACTCGGATTTTTTTTCACGTACACTAGTGCAAAAATCCGATTTTCACCACGGTCGTCTGCACGTACACTTGTGCAAAAATCCGATGTTCACCACGGCCATTTGACGTTTGAGCTTGTAGGCAAACCGAATTGACAGCCGTAGATTCCCATCTAGGTATTGCTTATCTGTGCTATAGATATTGGACTTAAAGCTGTGTCATGTAATGACGTCATTTTCACGAAATTCTCCTTTAGGGTTGTGTGGTGCCTTGTTTTTTTTAGAATGTAGTAACAATTAATGTAGATTTTTTCTCAGAACTACATTAGCTGTTTTTTTAATGCAAGATTAAAAAAAATGTTTGACGTATGTATGTAAATAAAAAGAACTTTTAATTAATTGTGTTTGTTTAATTTATATATTAATTTATTTATTTGAAAGCAAAATAATGTAGGTATCTACATATATAAAGAAATAAAAATCTAAAATAACAAAAACAAAAATTGGATAGGTACTAGGTACATACATATTACAGTACGCATATCAAAGGTATTGGCACATGGAGTCACGGCACCTAGCAGCCAGCGCGTGAAACTAACAAACGAGATAGATTTCTTTTTCATTTGACGTTCAATGCATTTCCCATAAGAGAAAAACAAAAACAGCTCGTAGAAACATTATTTTAACAAATTAATTTTATATGAACGGTTGTTTCTATTATAATTGCAATAGAATAATTAAACATGCTAGTTTGCAAATCAAACGTAAAATATATCGAAACTTATTACTAATTTGCTTTATTTTGCAGATGAAATATGTAAACAAACGTGCTTTTTTGTTGTTGTTTTCCCAAATGGATGCAAGGCGCCAGTCAGAACGATATCATGTGCGTAGTCAGGTAGAAGTTTAGGGGGCTAGAGTTTCTTATGGATTTAAATAAAACATTAATTTTCCTGTTTATTATAAGTAAAGAAAGAAGTAGAAATGTCAAAGGTCCACTTAAGTGATCGTAAGAAAAAAAGATAATACCAGGAAATTATGTGTTGCACCAATAATTGCGGTTTGCAATTTTTCGTTTAGTTTCGTTCAAATTTGCTTTCGTAAAAATAGAATTATGACAGTCAAAAGCGCTCACTTAAGTAAATTTAATAAGCCAACAAAAATTAGTTTTCCAAATTATCAAAAGGAGTCACCTATAATACACTTAAGTGATATAAATCTTCATTTTATTTTTAATATAAATTATAGGGGCATCATTTGATTTCCCTGTGTTCGTTTGTTTTATCCTACCACGTAAGTTTCTTTCTAAGAATAATGTAATTTCTGGCAAAAAAAAATTGTATCCTCCATTTAAAAAAAGGTTAGCACTCTTTTAAAGTAAACTCTTCTTAAAAATAGAACTAATTAAGAGTGATCGAGCTTGACCATCATTCATACCTTACCTCTTTTGTAAACTAAAAAACAAATGTGTAAATAGCTAATTGAAAAATATTTTTTTTAACAATTGCTTCACAAGAAGATTTTTATTCAAATACCTTTATTTTACGAACAAACATATTTTTTTAATAATCGTGACTACGCCTCTGCCTTTCTCTTTTTCTAATCGAGTACTTTTGTTGTTGTTTCTGGTTATAAAGGTGGTTTGTTTACATTTTTCATTTACAAAGCAAAGCGTTTTAGCTATCTATTTTAATATATTTTCGGGATAATTTATAAGCTTACACATTTTTTGATTCTATTTCAATCATAATATGGATACCCGTTGATATAAAATAATTTGGTAAAACTAATTTTCATCTGGCGCTTTTTTCGTTTTCTCTTATGGGAAATACATTGAACGTCAAATCGAAAATAATTCAATCGCCTTTTGAAGCTTAAGCGCTTGATATGCAGGTGGCGTGGAAAGCAACTTACCAGGTGTCAATAGGCGCAGCTTGTCAAATTTCAAGATGACTGCCCTTTGTGTAAGTACACAGTAGACAAAAACAAATTTGTGGTGATTGTTTGAAATTCAATTTTTTAATATTGATTTTGACAACGTGCGCAGACCTGAACAAAAATGAACACGCTAGTGATATTACCTGTAAGATATCGCTCATTAAAAAGAACAACGTCATAACTCAAAAAACCTCAAACTTCAGAAATCGCAATTTAAAGTTTGCATGGCTGTATTTCATCACCATCTTCATTTGTATCTAATTTTGTTCTTTTTTCTTGGTAGAGCTATTTATTAAAATTTTATCCAAAATATGACACTTTTAAAATATTTATTGGACTGTTTTCACTTCAAAGGTCCCTGCGTAAATGAAAAAAATACAGTATTTCCACAAAAAAATATTGAAAAGTGACAGTGTATATAACGACAAATGATGCTCTATAGCCTTCAATTTTTCTAAAAAAAAAAAAGCCCACGCCTCTTTCCCCCCCAGATACCGCACGCGCTGGGGTCCATTTTCACCGAGTACGACAGCAATTACGATTGCAAGTCATATCGGCACTTATATTAATTATTTGATGTTAGATAATAATATAAAAAAAAATCGTTACTTAGTTATGTTTAACAATAACACAGCAACTTGTCTTACAGCGAAACGAGTAGGTATCAACGGAAGTTAAAAGAGATTAGGTCTGCTTAATGCAAGCAGTTGAAAAATTTAAAATTGAGAAAAAAAAATAAAACTATTTAAAAAACAAGGATTATGAAATCAAAAAATCAAAATTATGTTTAGTTTACGTTATATTTAGTTTATAAACAAAATGCAACATTAAGAATAAAACAAAAAATTAAACCGATCACGACAGTGGAGCACTGGTTCGAAATAACTTTTTAAGTCCTATTTTACACATGTTAAAATCAGTTATAGAAATAAGTTTGAACTGTATCATTAGGTCAAAATTGATGTTTTTTGAGTTATGACGTTGTACTTTTTAATGAGCGATATGTATCTTGCATACATATATATCAAATCAAAAACTACACACATCAAAATTGATGGTCCTTAAAATCAAATATACACCTAACTACTTACATTTCTTGTTAGGAGTTTCACAAGGTCATCAATGTCTTGTATACAGGATGTCCCTTAATTCGTCAATAATATTTTAGGACATAATTTTTGGTTATATTATAAGAACAAAATCATTTTACAGTAAGGGTCTATCTCCAATGTTGACACCTTTTATCGGGGATCTAAAAAAAGGCTTATCTTGGTGTACCCTAACCCATGTTAATGGAAATTTCCCTGTTAATAGGTACTAATGGTTGAAACTGCGTTTAGGCCATTAGTTTTTGAAGAAATACCAGCCTTTGTAACTGCCTTTGAATAAGTTGGATATTTTCGATATAAAACTTTTAAATACGCGATCGGTATTCATTGTATAAGATTATTTTCTTTTCGGACTTACCTTGTCGAAACGTCGGGAAATAATTCAATTATATTTTTGAATAAAATAAATTAATCGCGGTAAGTCCGAAAAGAAAATAATCTTGTACAATAAATTTGATATCTTATTTGAGTCTTCAGATATCCAGTTTGTAACCTGTACCATTTTTCTTGCCCATGTTATTTTTTTTTTACTTTGGGTCAGTTTTTCTCCATAGTAAAACGTTATGTTTATTGCACAGTTTTTATCATTAATATTAACAGAGCAATTTCAGTTAATATGTTTGAGGGTACACCAAAGTAAGCCAAACCCTCATAAAAGGTGTCAACGTTGGTTCTTGGAAAATACCCAAAAATGATGTCCTGAAATATTGAACCCTGTACACACTTGTTAATTCGTAGGTAGGTATACATTTGTGTTAATTACTGTACCTGCAAAATAGGTACAATGACATACCTACAAGTGTAAATACAAAAGCTACAATTTTTTTGAGCTATCTTTGTTTATTTGGCAACCTTGATAACTGAATCACTCTTCACCCGAAACCAATAAATTTTGTTCGCCAAATATCATGATATCATCAATTAACAATAAAAAAGTTTTTTTTTTTGTATTTAATAAGAAAAATATATGTACAGGGTGGTCCAAAAGTCACTTCCTAATTTAGAGTGTTGATAACTTTTATAAATTTAACTTTTATTAATAATTTATTTTAAATCACAAAGTATGGTTCATGGTGGCTAAGTATGGAATATAATGTCTTTCAAATGAGCACCAGCTTCATGCTCACAGAGGCGGGCTCTTTCTAGAGCTTTCATAACACTTCGTAGGACATCTGGGCTCGGCGCCTGTATTTCATCACGAATGTTCCCCTTTAGCTGCAGGATAGTGGTATGTTTATTTACGTACAGTTTACCCTTCAAATAACCTCACAGGAAAAAGTCTGATGCAGTCAAATCCGGAGAACGTGGAGATCAATAAAATCCTGAATTTTTTTAGAAAATTAAAATTTTACTTAGTAGCGCCTTTGTGGCGCGAGAAGTGTGCGCAGTAGCTCCATCCTGCTAAAAACCACATCTTAGGACTATCAGCAATCGCTGGTCTCAAAGAAATTTCGATCATAGCCCGATACCTTTCACCATTAATGGTAACAGTATTGGCGGAATCGTCTTCAAAGAAGAATTGGCCAATAATTTTTTCTGAAGTTACACCACACCAGACAGTACACTTAAGTGGATGCAATTCCCGCGGATGGATCAACCTTGGGTTCTCCGTACCCCATATACGGCAATTTTATTTATTAATGAATCCATTTAAGTTGAAATGAGCTTCATCACTCACTATGAGATGACGCCAATAAGCGATATAAGGGTTAAAATAATCGAGTGATTATATTATTTTCAAACTAAAATTCAATTAGCTTGGTCCTCTTCAAAGGGCTGTAATTCATTTTATTAAATCTCCCAAGTTTCCTTAAAAAAGAAAACAAAACAAAATTAAAAACAGCAGAGTTATGATTTTTTTCAAATTAGGAAGTGACTTTTGTACCACCCTGTACAAGTACATACATACATTCAATCACATGTTGGTACTTAGCCCACATATATAATATATACATATTTTTTCCAAGCATTTAGAATGTACACAATGTATAATTCAGTAGGTACCTAGATATTTCAATTTATTTTCCCAAGTAATAAGGTACGAAGACTGTATCATCAATAATTTCACTTTAACTTTAATCAATTGTTACCTAATTAATAATTAGAAAATTAAAATTGGTTGTAGGTAGACGAAACATAAAAACAGATTTTTGAAAGCTTTAGGTGTAGGTAGGTTACCTAATGCCTTTTATTATTTTGGGCAGTAGGTAAAAAAATTTGACCTGGATCCTGATGTTAGTTTTCGTCTGTACATTTAGATACATCTTACTTTTTTGTTTGTTTGTGGAGAAGCTTTTACAAAAGTAGGTACGCTTTTAAAAATTTCAACAAAAAAGCATAATGATTTGGTATTGTCAAATAACTTAAATTTTAAAGGTCATCATGCACTCTGTTCCTTAGGCAATCGTACAAATATAAGTATGTACACATATCTACGACATAATAGCTATAAAATTCTGTGGCGATTGGTATAAATATGATAACTCCATACAAAAATTCCCTTTTGACGCCCACTTTAAATCGAGCTAGGTACGTTGAGACTAAACGAGTTAACCGATTGATTGAAATTCACTGAAATATAATATACATTTTTGGCGATTTAAAAGTATGTCCTGTCCATCCAAAATGTACATACGTTAAACTAACCAAACAAATATCTTTGAATATAATCTAGCTATGCCCTATTTATTAATAAACATTCATTTCATCAGGTTGTTTACCAAAAAACATTCGTTCTATCTAAATGATTAATTGCAATTGTACTTGTACCTCTACGTCACATTTAAAGGTCTTTTCCTTTGGCAAAATATTTTTGTTTCTTCATTCTCAAAATAACAATAAAAAAAAAATAAACAACAAGTTACAAAGCCGGCCGGCTAATGTGAATGCGGCATATCATTAACCGGCTTTGCTATAGGTACCTATTTATTATAGCTTTATTTTGTTAAGCTGTATTTTGGTTTTCTAAGTGTTTGTGTTTTTGTTTGGATACATAAGTATTTGTTTTTAATAGAAGCTTTATTCTGCTCTAAGTTTATTTTTGTGTGTTACCTACTTATTGTTTTGTTTGTTTATCAACAAAAATAAAATTTAAATTACCTTGATATTGAAAAATTGACTGCACGACTTGATCGCTCTCGTAGCTTACAACTTTAACGTAGATATAAAAATGGACAATATATGTTATTAGTTCAATAATATAATGACGTCATAAAAAATAAATTGTTGAAAAACAGTTTAAATATAAATTATTATGCAATTTTATTATTTAAATAGCTAAAAATACAATTTTAAATAGGTAGATTTAAAAAAAATATGCTATTTGATTTGTTTGATAAATATGAATTTATGGAAAAAAAAATTAAAAATTATTTTTGTATACATAATTTTTTAAAAATAAAATCTGGTATGCCAACTTTTGTCTTTAAAAATAAAATTTTGCACAAAATGAAAAACAAAATCAAAAACTCGTTTCAAGGTATTGAAATTTCAAAAAAAAAAAAAATTTTTTTTTTTTTTAAATCGAAAGTATATCGTTTCCTCACAAGTAAAGTGGCTTATCTCAAAATTTTGCGATTTTGAGTTAAGTATACAGACAAAATCACAAAAAAAAAAAAAAAAAAAATAAACTGATGGCGCGAGGGCGATAGTGTCGTTTTGCTTTTAAGATAATATCTCTGAACTATTCATCAGTAAAATGACATTTTCAGTTTCATGTCAGTCTTTCTTGTGGGTTGTCGTGTTGCTTGACGCATAAAAAATTCTAATCCTAAAATGTCGGACTACACTGAAACGAAAAGGTAGGTTTTCTTTTTTTTATTTTCGACACTTTTATACTTGTGACACTTATCTCCAAAAAATATTATGGAAGTATGAAAATAAAGTTTTTGGAAAAGTGACGCCCTTTTCGTTTTATGTCGTTTCTCATCAATTTTGTTTACAATTATTTTAGTGCTCAAACGTTTTATTCACGTTAAAACATCCAAATAGAATTTTTTTTTGTGTGAAACGAGATAAGTCTTAAATTTTCTTGTTTTTTAAGTGATTTCTTAAAAATTAATTATACCATTTAATAGAGGACAAAAAAGTATTTTTTTTTGTTCTACGACTTTAGGCTCCTCGCATAAACTCAAGATGAAAAATCAATTTTTAAGAATCAAAATATTTCAAATCGCTTTTCTGAAAAATTCAAGATTTTGAGATGAGCCACTTTGCTTCTGAGGGGACGATATGTTTTTGAAAAATTTTGAATTCAAAATTGTTCAAACTAAAATAAGCCACCTGTATATACAAAATGTGGTTGAAATTGGTGAAGACATTAACCAGAAATTTGAAACTAAAAAAATCGGTTAAATGAAAGGTACCGTTAATAACCTTTAATGGAATTTTTTGTCAAAATCGTTGGAGCTGTTTTTGAAATAAATCAATTTTTCTATAAAGTCTTAGAGCTGGCTACAAAAAAGAAGTGTGTCATCGGTACATGCTTTATTTTTACTGGAGAGAATCATTCAGTGTATAGTTGAGCACAAATATGCACGTCTGGCAGCGTGATTCAGAGGCTTAAGGCGGGGGTGGGGCGTCAAAATTGCCAAATTTTAATCTTAAAAAGTTATAAGTTATAAAAAGCATAAAGTACAAACCTAAAATGTTGAAAATGCTCGTTTTTTACGTAAATAAATAACGTGAAAACGAGCATTTTCGACAATTTAGGTTTTTTGAATTGTCGATATCTTAACGGTAACTTTTTTTTTTTTTGGCGGACAGCATTATCTACAAGTTTTGTATGAAATGCTTTTCGATAGCATTTACCGTTTCGGAGTTTGCTATTTGGCAATGGACTTTTGCTTTAAAAATCTTCACTTGGATTTTTTTGGGCAGAAATAATACAATTTCTCTGGTTTAATAGTGCACTTTTCAAACACGTCTGCGCAGTGTTAGCCTCTACTTTTTTGTCTGCCATTTTGGATTTTGCTTTCTATATACATACATAAGTATTAAAATAAAAAAAATCGGTATCCATGCTTTTTGTTTTACCAAAATTTGACAACTTTAACGACGTCTGCCGCCGGCCACTTCCACTTGGCCTCTCGCAAACGGTCTGCCATTTTTTTTTTCACGTTTCTTGACGATGGACAGAACATATTTGCGTTACCAGAATCCATGTACCTTATAATTTTTTTTTCATTTAAATTTGACGCCCCGTCCGCATACATTTTTATATTTATATTTATAACTATAACTCAAAATATTATGTCCCATCTGATTTGTTTGATAAACATGAAAAAAAATTAAAAAGTCTTCTTAAAAGTTTTATTTTTATTTTAAAATTCTTGGATATTTTAAAAATTAAAAAAAAAAATCAAAACTCAAATTTTAGCTTGACATTTTCTCGTTTACGATATAAAAACATTATCGAACCATTAATATTCACTAACAATGTCTAGCTGCATTCTATTTGTAAACTACAAGAGCAAGAGCAATTCGTTAATCGAGCATTTTATTTATTTAGGTATAGATGATAAAAATATCACTATTATTTTAATCCGAGTAGATTTAATGGCAGTTTTTGATTGTGTGTCCACTATGATGGCATTTAGTACATGGATCAGCAAATTCATTGATTATGTGCTCAATAGCTCGACCCTTTTCCAGTAAATCTCGAAATGTCTTGACATCTTGACAAGCTATTTGCTTATAGTTCTCGTGTAGTAATCCATAAATTAAGTCGATTTCAATCTCTTCGGTGTGGCTACCTTGAGGCAATTGTGCTAGCAAAGCACGTTTTTGACATACAAATGTATCAATATCAGTACCTGCTTTCTGACTGGTCTTAAATATCTCCTTATAGATCTGGTAAGATGGTTTGATTGGTGTGAAATGGCTGCGAACAAGTTCAATTGCATCGTTCCACGTTTTAGCTACCTTTTTGATACCTTTGCCACCATGTTGAGGCAAGATTGGAGAAAAGTAAGGAAATACCACGTAATGCATTGTCATCACTGATTTGTTCAACTTTTTTATAAAGTTCTATTGATGTTATAAACTCTTCGATGTATCTGATGTCACACTTGCCATTGAATGTGAACCTACAATTAGCAAAACTCTTCTTTGGCTGATGCGTAGGATGAGAAGCAGGTGTAGCTTCTGGATTATCGCCTCCGCCTGATGTAGCTGCAACTCGTACTGCTTCAATCAAGAAGTGTTGAAATTGGTCGGTGTTCGTTTGATGTTCCGACATGTTAACACTTTTATACAAACAAAAATTTCTATTAATTGACATTTAAAGCTCAAACCATTGAAGTGAAAAGCATCATAGATTTTTGCTTTATACTTTTGTTGACAAATTTTGTAACGCTTCTTTTATTAACTTCTATCGAATTTTGTGTGCATGTAGGTACTTACGAGTAACTAGAAAATATCTGTTAGGTGGTCGTTGCTCGATAACAAAAATAAAAAGTTCTCGATCGACAAGACAAGTGAGACGCCTCTTAAGCTTTCATATACAATGTCTGCATAATAGTTGTACGTATAGCTGGGCGTATTTACTTAAGATATTTTCAAAGTATTAATTTAAGTTGTGAAATTATGTTGAGCTTTCAAAGAGACGTATTTTTTAGATAAGGGATTTTTTTTTGCAAGTAAGGTACGTTATCCCTCATTTAATATGCAATTTAAATGATGAAACCATTTGAGTTAAAAACCTAATCATAAGAAATGTTTAATAAATTCACGAGTTTTGTTCGTCTGTCTGTACCTCGACCTACACCCTAAGCCCCTAGATCAATTTGCTTCAGACTTTGGACTTAAGGTTTTAAGGTATAATTCCCAAACTTGCATTCGCGCGCGCAATTGTAACCATTCATTTTCTCAACAATTAATATTAATTCTAGATTAGGATAGTCTCCTGAAAAGAATCAGTACACTGCACATGCACCCATCCAACTATACCTACAAGTAGGTGACTAAATTTAGTGTTGCTATAGGGACGTTCTCTGATAACAACATAAGTTTTCTTATTAAAAAAAAAGTGCAATGAATGTTAATGAAATCGTATCAAATAAACACAAAACAGAGTTGAGTCCTAGCATATGAGGCTCAAGGTTTTAGTTGAAAGGCCACATGTTGGACTTTATAAATTAATTGAAGTTTTGGCTAGTGAGTCAATTCAAGTTAGTTGTGTGGTTCACAAAATTCAGGTTGGTCAGGAAACTAAGGTAAGAAGGGAGTTTTTAAAAAAAGAAAATCAAATCTTAAAAATACTGGACGAAAAAGAAGAAAACAGTTATGCAAGCTAACTTAAGAGTCTTGCATATAATTCCAGTCAATAGAAGTTATTTAGTTATTATAGTTAGAGTTATTTGATTTATTTTGTTATAAATATACTTTTCCTTTGTATATTGAATAATTATTGTACTTTTTTAATATTTGTTATGTTGTGGTACGAGTATATACATACATATTCATACATATCCTATAAAATATTTGATTTCTGTTCAAAACACTTTCATTTGTTGTTCTTTTTTGACCAGAAAAATAAATTGTTTCATAAATTGAACATATTATGCGTTTTATTTCCGTTTAAAGTATTGAAAAAGGTACAAACAAAAATCTCCAATGAATTTTTTTTGTCGAGATTTTTTTCTAGATAAGTCTTTCGTGACTTTTGTACGTTCTAGATTTTTTTACATTCGATATTTTTGCATAAGTGATTTTTTTGTTGTTTTTTTTCGAAATTTTTGCCATTCGAGATTTTGGTCATTCTAGAAAACGTCATGATCCCAAAAATAGCGTTACCTGCCATACAACGATTATGAAAAGAGTTATATTTATCTTAAAAACGGCTATAACGATTTTGATAAAAGAACTATGAATATTATTCAGGATATGGTTAAACAAAATAAATAAATAAATTGGGTGGCACAACGGCTCGTGAAGAACCAGGGCCTAGTGACTAACAACTCGCAACCATTCCTGTGTGCCCCTGTCGACAGGAATGGAAGGGACCTACAATTTTATGCCGAATCCGAACGGCTAGACGAGAAGCACTTATTCGTGACAAGTGATACTCTTGGAGGATTTGTCAATTCCTCGCAAGAGGCAGCAGCCCTGAAAAAAAACTTTTTAGTTATTAGGTGGACGAGGCTGGGAAGCGATCCCAGACCTCCAGCGTGACAGTCGAACGCACTGACCATTACGCTACGGGCTACTACGACAATGTTTTATTGTTAATGTTTTGGTAAATGTTAAGTGGGCGATAAAAGGAATTTTTTTTATCGAGTTATAATATTTATGTACCAAACACCACAGATATTTATACGGACTTGCTTCAAATTTGGTGTGAAGAATTTTTATATGATCCCCTATAGCAAAAATTCAAATTTGTATTTAAGTTCATCTATGGTAGCTGCCATCATATACATTGATTTCGGTTTTGTCAAGTTTTCTCGAAAACGGCTCCCACAATTTTAATTAAACATAACAGAATCTTCTTCCCCTTTTTACTGTCGTCCAATTGTACTTATCTACGTCTCTTTCTCTCCGAGGTCATATAGAAACACTCATTAATCATCAGCTTAGGAAATGTCCCGAAAAACAAAAGCTTCTTAAACAATGGCTTTCGTAATAATAGGTCTACTGGTGATCTGATAGTTAAAGTTGAAATTTGATTTATATGGTATACTAGGATATGGTTAAACAAAATAAATAAATAAATTGGGTGGCACAACGGCTCGTGAAGAACCAGGGCCTAGTGACTAACAACTCGCAACCATTCCTGTGTGCCCCTGTCGACAGGAATGGAAGGGACCTACAATTTTATGCCGAATCCGAACGGCTAGACGAGAAGCACTTATTCGTGACAAGTGATACTCTTGGAGGATTTGTCAATTCCTCGCAAGAGGCAGCAGCCCTGAAAAAAAACTTTTTAGTTATTAGGTGGACGAGGCTGGGAAGCGATCCCAGACCTCCAGCGTGACAGTCGAACGCACTGACCATTACGCTACGGGCTACTACGACAATGTTTTATTGTTAATGTTTTGGTAAATGTTAAGTGGGCGATAAAAGGAATTTTTTTTATCGAGTTATAATATTTATGTACCAAACACCACAGATATTTATACGGACTTGCTTCAAATTTGGTGTGAAGAATTTTTATATGATCCCCTATAGCAAAAATTCAAATTTGTATTTAAGTTCATCTATGGTAGCTGCCATCATATACATTGATTTCGGTTTTGTCAAGTTTTCTCGAAAACGGCTCCCACAATTTTAATTAAACATAACAGAATCTTCTTCCCCTTTTTACTGTCGTCCAATTGTACTTATCTACGTCTCTTTCTCTCCGAGGTCATATAGAAACACTCATTAATCATCAGCTTAGGAAATGTCCCGAAAAACAAAAGCTTCTTAAACAATGGCTTTCGTAATAATAGGTCTACTGGTGATCTGATAGTTAAAGTTGAAATTTGATTTATATGGTATACTAGGATATGGTTAAACAAAATAAATAAATAAATTGGGTGGCACAACGGCTCGTGAAGAACCAGGGCCTAGTGACTAACAACTCGCAACCATTCCTGTGTGCCCCTGTCGACAGGAATGGAAGGGACCTACAATTTTATGCCGAATCCGAACGGCTAGACGAGAAGCACTTATTCGTGACAAGTGATACTCTTGGAGGATTTGTCAATTCCTCGCAAGAGGCAGCAGCCCTGAAAAAAAACTTTTTAGTTATTAGGTGGACGAGGCTGGGAAGCGATCCCAGACCTCCAGCGTGACAGTCGAACGCACTGACCATTACGCTACGGGCTACTACGACAATGTTTTATTGTTAATGTTTTGGTAAATGTTAAGTGGGCGATAAAAGGAATTTTTTTTATCGAGTTATAATATTTATGTACCAAACACCACAGATATTTATACGGACTTGCTTCAAATTTGGTGTGAAGAATTTTTATATGATCCCCTATAGCAAAAATTCAAATTTGTATTTAAGTTCATCTATGGTAGCTGCCATCATATACATTGATTTCGGTTTTGTCAAGTTTTCTCGAAAACGGCTCCCACAATTTTAATTAAACATAACAGAATCTTCTTCCCCTTTTTACTGTCGTCCAATTGTACTTATCTACGTCTCTTTCTCTCCGAGGTCATATAGAAACACTCATTAATCATCAGCTTAGGAAATGTCCCGAAAAACAAAAGCTTCTTAAAAAATGGCTTTCGTAATAATAGGTCTCCTGGTGATCTGATAGTTAAAGTTGAAATTTGATTTTTCAATAAGTGCTGTCGAAATGATTAAAAGTTTTCTATCTGATAGCCAACAAGCTGTTTTTATTGGTTCTGTAATATAGGATACAGTAGCCTTGAGATGTGGTATCCCACAAGGGTCCCTATTGGGCCCTATTTTGTTCAGTATGTTCATAAATCACATTATTGATGTAATTAAGTACAGTTCATGTCATCTTTATGCTGATGACCTTAAAATTTATGTATCATTTCGTTTGGGTCTACTCATAGATGGAGTTTACAGTATTAATGATGATTTGAATAGTATATATAATTGGATTTTGAAGAAAATCTCAAAGTATTGTAATTTATAAAACAAACCTAGATGACTCTTATTTTCCAAATATTATTATTAATGGGCAAGTTATTCTTTTTAAAACTTCAGTAATGAATTTGGGATTTTTATTTAACAAAACTTTGACTTGGAGCAATCATGTTAATAAAATTATTGCCTTAGACGTTTGTGGAAAATCTCATATTTTATACCTCTAAAAAGTAGACTTCTGTTGGTCAAAACCTTACTTGCACCAATTATATCATATGGGGCACCTTTATATATGCTGGCATGGACTCAACTACGAAACTAATGCTTAATGTTGCTTTTAATGCATGTGTGCGTTTTGTCCACGCGTTAAAAATGTATGATCATGTATCTCACTTAACGAATTGTATCTTTGGTATTCCTCTTATGTCATACTTTGTAATTGAAATCTGCAAATTTATTTTTAACTTAATTCATCAAAAACAGCCTCTCTATCTCTACGATAAACTTCAATTTGCATCATCTTTGCGCACTAAAAATTTAAATATCCCTAAAGCTTTAGTATTACAAACTCGTAGGTCCTTTTTTGTCTTAGTTGCCAAAATTTGGAATGGTCTACCTGTTGAAATTTAAAGTATTTTAAATTTAAATGAATTCATCTCCTCGATTAAACACCATCTGCAGAAACCAGACGTAGCATTGCATCTCCACTCTATTTTCATCAATTAAAAACATAATTATTATTATTTTTGTTTTTTTTTTTCAATACATATATTTTTGAAAATGAACTAAATTGTTAATTTAATCAACTTTTGTTTGTATATCTACTATATGGTTAAGATTTGACATTTTTGTGGTTATATAATTATTAATTTTTTTAAGCCAACTAAAAAGATCTGATCTTAAGGCTTTATTGACATGAATAAAGAAAAATATGAAAAAAAAAATATCTCACCGAAAAGTGGAACACATTTTTGCACCGTTTTGTGAAAAAGTAAGAAGAAATTACCTTTCGGGTCATTTGATATTGGTTGTTTTGGACGGTCACAAGTTGAAACTCCGTTTTTTCTACGACTTTCTTCCTTATAAATGTCTTTTGTCTGACTGAAACTTCTAACCAATTAAACTCTTTCACTGACGACAATACCCTCAGCTTCTCACATTCGTTTTCAGATTTACAGCCATCATGTCCTTCCGATGTGGAACTTGAACGGCAGCGTATGTAAGTTCATTGAATTTTGATCACCACAGCATTGTCCAATAGGGAATCAAAAACCGCGTAGAATTTATTACTTCAAAACTCAATGCTGTCTCCTGTCGTTAGTTTTTAGTGTTAGTTTGAGTTTTTTTATTCATCACGATATGTATTATACAGACTCGAAATTAAAGCGAAACTCAATGCCCCATGAGCGGCAATTACATGGAGGAAACTGAACAGCTTCCAGTCCTAGGTATATTTGTCACAGACCACCATTTAGAAAGTGCCACCTTTCCATAGATACATACCTATATATCATACTCTACGAAAACTTTAAGTTAAAAAATCGACTTTGTCTTTATCTTCGATTATCTCGAGAACTAAGGATCGGAGAGGGTTACAAGTATCATTTTCGTAATAAGGAGGTACCACCTTTCCATAGATGTATCATACTTTACGAAAAATTTAAGTTGAAAAATCGAAAGGATACACACAACAGAGCTTTACAATTGATAGGCTAGAACTAACTATAACAGAAGCACTTGCATCAATTTTTCATAAACAGCGTTCTTGTGAAATAGCCAGTTGCATTACTCCCCCAAAAAAAATTCAACCGTAATACTCGTACTTCTGGGAATACCATCAGTTTACCCTTGCCCTTGAGGCCAACTTCGGATGTACTGTTAAGTAAAGAGAATCTTTCTTTAGTCACACTGCAAGAATTTGGAAAACGGCTCAGTTTTCCCTCCCATTGTGATATTCAAAAATTCAATTTTAAACTTCTCCAAATTTTCTGAACGCTCCTGGTGTGTTAAAATATTATTAGTAGTAGCATAACCCCTTTAGTATTTTTTTTTTTTTATTTTTTGGCTTATCGTCAAAAATATTTGACAGAAAACGTATGGCTGACGAAATATTTGTGACTAAAAATGTAAATATGTACCTTCGTTGTTGGAATTGTTTTATATGGGAATATAACTATTTTGACCCAATACAAAAAATCATGCATACATTTTTTTTTTTATTTTCAGGCTAAATGAAATTTAATTTGTTTTGACAAAACTCCGCTTATTTGAAACAAGTTTCAGTTATCCGAAGTTCGGTTAACTGAAAACTTCACTAAACTGAAACAAGTGTTCTGCAATTATGGTGTTCCAGTTAAGCGTAGTCGATTGTATACAGGGTGTCCAGTTGATAATGGATAACCTTGGAGAGCCTCATAGTAGACCTTATGACCATCCTGAAAACTAATACAAAAAAAGTCTATCCCAACCACAAAAAAAAATATGTGCATTTTTTTCTTCAGTGCATTAGTTTTTGCGTTACTTTAGGTTTTTGAATACCACGACTACAAGTGAATGAATTCTACTGTTTTTTTTTTCGTAGCAATATTTAAAATTGTTTGTGCCAAAATATAAGACGTCAAAAATTATAATAACTGTTGGAATTCTTAGAGAAAACAATTATTGAACTTCGATTTTCGATGCAAAATGGGAAAGAAAATAATTTTTGAAAAAGTTAAATCATCTTTGGTATGAAAAAATGCATGAATATCTATGTGGCCAACTATTTTAAAAATATGCGCGTTAAATGCGGATTTCAAAATGGTATAATTTATTATTGCATCATGAACCAAAAGGAAGTTATTGGTAAAAATCAGCAACAAGAGAGTCAATTCAGCAAAAACAAATGTTTTAAAAATTTGCAAATTAAACGTGAAAATAATATCATGCGTCCAACATCGTAAATTTTTGATTGATTGCCTGTTCTTATGATATTATCCTTATGATAAATCCAAGCTTTTAACTTATAGGGCCGATTGCAACATTACCAAAAATGTCAACAAAGTGCAAAAAATGGCTTATTCAAGCTTGTTTTAAATTATACCTGGTCTATTGTGCCCTAACAAACCCATAAAATATTTTCGCAGTTGCTTTTAGTTTATTTGTTATTTTCTTCAAACAAATAGTCTTTTGAGTTTTGAGCCAACTTTCAATCACTTGATCACTTAGTTAGAAAATAAAAACAAAAATAGATATTTTTTTTTTAATTTAAAGCAAATGCTCAAACTGTTTTCCACCCATTCTAATACAGGTTCTGCACCTCCGAATAAAGGAAAATCTTATACTAATTGTGTTAATTTTTGCTCAGAATCTTGTAATGCAGCTGCCTCCACAAGATTTCTCATCTCCTCTAAGGACCTGATGGGCTTGCTGTACACGATTTTCTTAATGCAGCCCCAATAAAAAAAATCAAGTTGATATAGGTCTGGTAAACGGGGTGGCCATAAAATTGGCCCCAGACCTCATGCCTATCTTCCTGTATATCTGGCATATTTGTAATGCAGCGGCTTGTATAAGATTGCATACCTCCTCTAAAAAGCTGATCAGCTTGCTGTATTCGATTTATTTAATGCACCTCTTATAAGAAAATTAATTTGGTAATAACCACTACCAGCATATTTGATTTTTTAAAAGGCCAATTGGAGAGGTATGTATAATTCAAAACAAGCTCGAAAATGTAGCCGCTTTTTTGCACTTTGTTAACATTTGTTGGTAATGTTGCATTCGACCCTAGAAGTTAAAAGCTTGGATTTATCATTAGGACAACATTATAAAGACAGACAATCAATCAAAAATCTACCATGTTCAACGCATAGTATTTGTTTCACGTTTACTGTGCTAATTTTGAAAACCTTTGTTTTTGCTAAATTGGCTCTAGTATTGCAGATTTTTACAAAAAACTTTCTATTGGTTCTAGATACAATAATAAACTTTACCATTTTGAAATCCGCATTCGACACGCATATTTTAAAAATAGTTGGCCACTTAAGTATTCATGCATTTTTTCATACAAGAAATGATTTAACTTTTTCAAAAATTATTTTCTTTCAAATTTTGCATCGAAAATCAAAGTTCAATAATTTTATTCTCTAAGAATTCCAACAGTTATTATAATTTTTGTCTTCTTATGTTTTGGCACAAACAATGTTAGATATTGCTACGAAAAAAAACGGTAGAATTCATTCACTTGTAGTCGTAGTATTCAAAAACGTAAAGTAACGCAAAAACTAATGCACTGAACAAAAAAATGCACATAAATTTTCTTGTGGTTTGGGATAGACTTTTTTTTATTAGTTTTCAGGACGGTCATAAAGTTTACTATGAGACATTCCAAGGTTATCCATTATTTACTGGACACCCTGTATACAATTGACTCTTAAGTCTAATTTAGATGGCATATTGTTGATTTGGTCATAGTTTTACAATTCGTTATTTCTAAGTTAGTCAAAAAATATAGTGTTTAAAATTTTGTCTTAATATTTTTTTTGCGAAATAAAATAAAAGAAAAAATCTACTACTTTTTATTTTTAACTTTTTTCCAATTTTGTTTTTTATTAAATCTTTTTTTCTTCTTATTTTTTTTCACCCAAACATAGCCGTCAATGTGTAGATAAATTCGAGATGTTAGCTACAAGAGTAAGTGTGATCCAGTCGTGCATATTTTTGTTTTATAATGATAATGATTTTATTATTAAAAAGAAAGGCTTTAGAAGGACGGGTTAGTGACACCAGACAATTTTTTTTTTTTGATGGAGAAACTTTTTTTTTGTCCAAATCTAAAAAATGAGTTTGTGAAATAAAGAACATCCTAAGGTAAATATATATAATATCAAGTTTTATTTTTTAATTGTTTAACAGACACGTGGCTAGGTTAGATTACAAAAGTAATAATAATAACAATTTATTATATTCTACTAGTTTTTGTTTTACCAACCTCAATGGTAAATTCGTGTCACAAATAGAAATTGACGTTTTTCCATAAAAAAAATAAAAAATCGGATGGCACAACGGCTCATGAAGAACCAGGACCTAGTGACTAACAACTCGCAACCATTCCTGTGTGCGCCTTTCGACAGGA
Organism: Melangyna quadrimaculata; assembly: GCA_949320155.1. Taxonomy (NCBI): domain Eukaryota; kingdom Metazoa; phylum Arthropoda; class Insecta; order Diptera; family Syrphidae; genus Melangyna; species Melangyna quadrimaculata. Next base: position 51,924,111 of record OX439485.1, on the reverse strand, counting down.
ATGGAAGGGACCTACAATTTTATGCCGAATCCGAACGGCTAGACGAGAAGCACTTATTCGTGACAAGTGATACTCTTGGAGGATTTGTCAATTCCTCGCAAGAGGCAGTAGCCCTGAAAAAAAACTTTTTAGTTTTTAGTTGTACGAGGCTGGGAAGCGATCCCAGACCTCCAGCGTGACAGTCGAACGCACTAACCATTACGCTACGGCCCATTCCATAAAGGCGTAGTAATAAAGCCACACTCCATGGAGTTTTTAATCTGATATTTCGAGATTAGAAGTATCTTTAGATATATTTATAATACTTTGACCCTATTTGGACAAGCTATAGCTCATTTAAAGGGCTACATAACAATAGTATGTATGTATGTGTGCATGAAAATCAGGTAGTTCAATATTTCCTTCCTGTATAGTTGGAAGTTCGGGCAAAATACTAACAATGGTCGGATCAAGTCGATATTTTTTTTACATGTAGTAATAGGTAAAATAAGCATACAGGTGAGAATTATTGAAGTACGTCTCAAGACGGTCTTGTCAGTTTGCGTGTAAACAAATACTTTTATACGCTTATTAATTCAAATTTTGTATTAAAAAAAAAAAACAAGAACACAAGCATAAAATTTTATTTTTGTAGTGGTAGTCAAAAAAAAAAAAAATGTTTGATAGATGTACAGTACATAATGAAGCTCACATTTGGAGCAATATACTTGTGTCTGACTTTTTACAGTGCTTACACCTTTTCTTTTCTGTTCTATTAACCCAAATCGGAAAATGATTTTCTCCATCAAAACGAACATCATCAACGGGGTGAACAGCTCTCTTCCCAACACTGGATGTAGTAGGAACATGGTGTTGTTGGTCGCTCCACACTTTGAGCCGATGAGGGTCGTCATACCGGTCGTTTTTCTTTGAAGGAAACATGTCCAGAAGTTACATATTTCCTCCTGAAATTGTAGAAGCCGAAAAAGCTGTTCTCTTTCGAACAAATCATTCAATTTTTCGGTATGAATTCTTTTATATATAATGTAGGCGTTCGTTGCGGCCATGTCAATAAAATGGTAAAAGAGCCTCGTCATTATGTTTCGGCCTTTAACTCGAATATGGTACCGACCCATAAGCCCATCCTAGAGGTCAAGTCCACCCATATGCGCATTATATTCCCGCAAGACTTGGGGGCAGTTTATTTCGACAAAATATTTATCGAAGCAGAGTATATGATTAGCAAACTCGGGAATTGTTTTCGATAACCGAAAAACAAAATTGGATGTAGCTCGTAGATCCGGGTAGCTTCAAATAATGGCAAAGGAGTTCTGTAGTATCAGCAATAAAAGTTGAGGAAGCTGCTAGATTAACGAGTTTAGGTGCATATGCCTTACAAATGCATCTGTTGATTCAGCTTCGTTCATTTGATGGATGCATTCTTCAATTATTTCTGCATCATTTACAGAAATCTCAGCAAAATTATCTGGCTCAATATTGTCAAAAAGCTTTTCACTGAATCGATAAATTCAGTCAATTGGTCAGCATTCTAAATTAATTTTTTGGGCATTGGCGTTTTCGAAGATCTATCTAACGCATAAGAATTCAATTTAATCATAAAATCTGCCCTAGCGAGGTATCCGTCGGAGCGGAACATTATCCGCAACGCACACTCCGTAGCAGGTTTAAATTACATGCAAGGTGTCCGATTCGGAAAGGAAAAGAACAAAATGTGACGACGCATTCATTTGACATGCGACATGATTTTAGACTGTAATAGAGGTTTACAAAAATATATAGAAAAATCGTTATTCTTCCGATATTTCTATACATAAAACAAGAGAGGTACCTTAAATTATGATATTTCGCAGAGAAGGAATTAATTTTAATGAACTTAACAAGTAAGTGTGCGAATATGATCGAAATTTGACCGCCGGCGTTATCCAGAAAAAAAAAATTTGGTGGTATATCGAATCGGTAAATTCACTGATTTCGGTAAATTTAGATAATTTTTTCGAAATAGTAATCTCTATGTTCTGCACTAGACCCAGTTGTCAAAAACAATTTAAAAATAAAAGATAAATAATTGAACTAACGTTAAGAAAACACGAAAGTGGATTGTCTAGTTTTAACAAATATAATACACAAATAAACATAACACTTTTATAATTTACTTTCGTCCGCCTGAACACCTTTTTTCCAAACACCAGCATCTCTTCGCTGTGATTCAAGTTTGTTCAGTTGGCCAGTTACTTCGACCCAAGATGCAGCAACAGCAACATCTTCCGTTGGACTCTTGATGTAGTTTCGTGCTATAACTTGCATGAAATTTATGAGAGCTTGTATTGTTTGGTGCTTGTTTTTCAATTTATTCTTGTCCTGGAAACGTAAATTCAAGCCATAAGTACAAACAATTTATATTTTTAATTACAGTGGTGGTCCAGTATAACGAACGATATAATGTCCAGAGTCAAATCGTTATATTGAAAATTCGTTATATCGAAACGTTTTTTCACACAAATCTGTATGTAAATAGAAAGTACAATAATTTTTTACAAATATTGTCTATTTCATTATTTTATTTCATACTTCATAAAAAAAAATAAAAACATACTTCACTTAATATAATACAAAAAAAACATATTTAACTTCATTTACATATAACAGAACATTTAAGGAATAGGAACGTGACTCTAACGTTGGGCAATAAACCGTTTGTACCATGAAGTTTCCAATTTTGGATATTCACCCTTGTTTAATGATCGTCGACGAAAAGATCCACTGTTTGTATTTCTCAGATTTTTAGAACCTTGCTCTCATTTTTCTTGATAGTGCATATGGTAGACTTTGGAATTCCAAACTTCTTCGAAATGTCCGAAAGCGACACTTTTATATTCGTCAATGATTTTAATTTTTGCTTCCTTTGGAAGACGTTTGCGCGACGACATCTTGCAGAAACTTTCTTATTCAGCATCAGACATGAAACTGAGACACCATGTAAAATATTCTAGACGCCAAAAACCGTAAAACAACAAAAAATGGGACTAAAAGTCCGTTACAGTATTGTGCATAGCGAACGGAGCAACTGTTTACACGAAGACGAATACGTAGGACATAACTAAGCAAGAGAAAAAAAAATTGTGTACGTATCTTCGAATATTATCATGAACATACATGTTAGTAGATATTAAAACACTTACAATCATTTTTTTTTTTTTTTTTTTTCATTTTCTGAAATTCGTTATTTGTTCGTTATATAGAATACCTAAGGGACTTGAAAAACATTTTCGTTATATCGATCATTCGTTATATCGGCATTCGATATACTGGACCACCACTGTATTTTGTTTTTATAAATTACTTCAAATCGGAAAAAATTCCGCGAACAATTTCTGTCGGAGGATTTCGGAACAACTTAAAATTTTCACTCAAAAACGCATTACATCGCATGTCAAAGCAGATCGCCAGGCTGCATCAAAGAATGTCGGAAAAATGTTCCGAGCAGCTGTTCGGAAGAATACCACGAAGCAAAAAGCCTCCGATTCGGAGGAAATCGGAGAATTTTCCGTTCCGACGGATACCTCGCTCGAGCCGAATAACTAAACAAAAACGGACATTTTTTTACACGTAAACCGACAAGACCATTGAGAGACGGTCTTGCATTTTTTGCTCCCACAGACAGACATATAACACTGTTTTATCACTTACATTTTATTATTAAACAAAAATAAATTAAATAATTAACTAACAGTAAAACTATGAGTTCAATTTTTTGATTCTAATTGATTTTTTCAAACAATTGAAAATTTACAAAATAAAAATGTAATTTCTGATGATAATTCAATGAATTTTTGCACTAAATTGATGACAGCACTCAAACGCGTAGACGAAACGAAATGACAAAGGTATCAAAATGTGCAGAAAAGTAAAGGAGGCGAAAAACTGAAGGCAGTCTTGACACGGTCTTACACGTGAATGACCATTCACATGAGAGAAATATGAGAATTTTGAGAAAATGAATTGGTCGTAACGAATTGCGGCAATTCGCGACGAACAAATTGTTATCTTAAAATTCTCTTTTTAGCAATTAAAATGAAAATTTTAGTATCTTTAAATAATCTTTCATTATATTTCTTTCATTTTGTTTGTATTTTGTAAGGAATTTAGTTTTATTAATTTTTTAAATTCCATTTGTTCATTCACTCGTCGGTCGTTGGTCGCTCTCATGTGGACAGTCTTTTAGAGGGTATCATATGTACACTAGGTCGGATCGTTTTCAGAATTTCTTGCCAAATCAAATCACTTGGTGCATTTCATAGTTTATGCTTATAAGCTTTAAAAAAACAAAATCGGAAAGCCATTGAAACTTGGTAGTTTTTCATACAAATTGATATATTATGAATTCGGAGTGCGAATAGTTGGTGACAAAAAAATAAGAGATTCTTGTAGAGGGATCAAATACTAGTGTTTTTGCCATCTGGGGAGAGGTCTATCTCCTTCATTATGGACAGGAGGTGCGATTTTATAAACAAATAATTTAACACAGTTAATAGTTTTCGTGATTTAAGGTTCTTAAAAGAATAGACGACATTAAGTCATCTGGATTTCAGTGCTTGAAGAAGAATTAATAGAAGCACTTATCTACAAAAGAATTTACGCCAATTTCACACCTAGCTCTACATTTTTGAACCAAAAATTCAGCTCATATTTTTTGTGTCTTTTCAAGTTTGAGTTTGAAAATATTTTCTTCGAAAACAATCGACAGAATTATTAGTACGGGAGGCGACCGTAGGTTTACCTATCTCATCGCGGCTTCGGAAAAGAATGATGCCAACTCATAGCTTTAGTCTTAACATAAACAAAACCGATGGTCGGACAAGGTTTTTCAGGTGGCAATTGGTAGAAAACGCACTTTTTCGGTTGCATTTTTGGCTTTGCATACCTTAACCATGATGGATTTTAATAAATGGGGTATCGAATGAAAGCTTACAGTGCCCTCTTTGCAAAACCAGTGGTTGGACAGACTTTTATTGGTTGTTGCGGCGAGTCCAACTACTTTTGTAGAAAAAGCTATTTTGGTATCCTTTGTGTTTAACATGTAGACAACTATGCAAAACTATTTCATATAGCCTAGAAAATAGGTTTTAACACTTAAATGCATTTTAAATGCAAAGGTTAAAAAATAGCTCTTTTCTCTTTGTAAGTTTTTATTTAAAATGTTCCTTTGGTGAGAAATATTTGCATTTACTTACTTACTTAGATCCTTGACCCCTCTAAGGTGCACAGGGCGTCAACTACCGCTACACGCCATCTCGTTCGGTTTCTGGAAATGTATTTTAGCTCTCCCCAACTTTTACCGAGCTTTTGTGATTCCTTGTCGACTGTTCTGCGCCAAGATTTTCTCTGGCCTCCAGGTCTTCTGCCTTTGGCCCGTTCTCCGAAGCAGTTCTTGGTTGGAGATGGTGTTCGGCCAAAAAATCCTTAGGATGTTTCGGAGACATCTATTTTCGAAAGTTTGTAGCTTCCTTGTGACAGAGGCGGTCACTTTCCATGTACTACACCCATATAGTAGTACTGACTCTACGTTCGACCGGAACAGTCGCAGCTTGGTCTTCGTACTGTAGACGTTGCTCCTCCAAACTTTAGACAGCATGCCGAAAGCAGCTTTAGCTTTGCCGATTCGGCAGTTAACATCTTCATCCGTACCACCGCCGTCTTTTGAGACAACACTACCGAGGTACAGGAAGTTGTCCACCGCTTCAACCTGCTGTCCCGCAACGACAACTTGAGAAGAAGATTAAAAAATGTTGAGGATTTTTGTTTTCCCGGTGTTGATCCTCAAACCGACTTTGTTTGCCTCGCATTCCAGATTAGTCACCATATGATGAAGATCCATAATGTTGTACGAGAGCAAACAAATATCTTCAGCGTAATCAAGATGTTGCAGGAACGAAAACATCGTCCATCGAATTCCACGCGCTTGCTCGGCTAGAGCTGCATGAAGGACATCCCCTATAACCACCAGGAAAAGTAGTGGAGATAGCAAACGTCCTTGACGAACTCCGCTATGGATATCGAAGTCCTCTGATACCTTTCCGTTGTGTAAGACTTGACACGATGCACACTCGTAGGTAGCCTTTATAATGGCGATAATCTTCTCGGGTACTCCTCTCCTACGTAAAGCTGACCAAATGAAATCTCGATTCAAACTATCGAAAGCTTTTTCGGAGTCGATGAAGAGCAAATGAAGAGGGGAACGGAACTCCACGCATTGTTCTATTATGATCCTCAAGGTGTTGATGTGATCAATGCAGGATGAGCCTGCACGAAATCCCATATTTGCATTTGGTCCCTTTACAAGAATCTGTTATCATTTTTTGCCAACTATTCGGGCCCCTAATTCATAACAGATAGCTGTTTTTGCTAAAAACGATGACTTCCCGTTTTTGTTTCTCTCGGGGGTGACTCAAAAAAAAAGTATGAGGATGGGTTTTGAAATTCTTTAAGCTTAAACTACGTATGAGTTCCATGCAATGATTGCCAAAAAATGCTGAAATCGATCCGTTCTTATGCACACTATATAAATCCTTTCCATTTCCATTATAAGTAAACGCATTTACACATGTTATGGAAAACAAAACATTTATTGTTAATCCTGTCTGTTGTGCATTCAAAATAAAACTTCCCTGCGACCCATGAAAAAATCTTATTTTTTTTTTTAAACTTTCTCTAACGAAAGTTCAAAATAAATACCATTTTTTCCTGCTTAAGGTCATAAACGAGCAAAAATAATAAAGCGAAAAAAAAGAACGAACGAAGAAAAAACTTAAAGTAGGTACCTATGTAAAGTTCAAGTATCAAGGATAGTTGTACCCATATTTACAAAATAAAATGAAAAGCTAAACAATTCTGTTCGTCGCGTCCCCATTTACATAATATTCAAATACCGAACGAACGATAATGATTATGCCGAGAACAATATAAAAGTAAAAGAAGCTTAAGACTAGGAAACGCTATAAGAACAGCACTATATGGTATACTATGATGTTTTCTAATGGAGCAGAAGTACAAGAAGGTGCAAACGCAGGGAGTCCTTGTGATTTCCTTGGGGTTAAATAAAAAAAAAATAAAGCCACTCCAAACTCTACAAATCATCCGTGAGTGGTCGGTTGTAGTGGAAAACTATTTTCATCCAAGGTAGCTACATGCTACTTTTCTCTGTTGGGTATATAGCAGCTCTATACAATACTTTCTACTTTTTCACGTGAAGATTATACCTAGCTCTCCCAAAAGGTTATAAGCCCTCCTACTTCTTCATTGAAATTCAAAATCCCTATCAAGCCTCTCCTTATTTTCTTCCCCCTTTCAATCTGAACAAGTATTTATAACATGAATAATATTCTCGAACCTGTGTTGTTTTTGTTGTCTATGGTTGGTTCTCCATCAAGCGATCCCCGGTTGAAGAGAAGTTCTTTCCCAGGATATGTTTGCAGTACTCGGTTAAAATTGATGTAAATCCTTCAGCTTCTGCCACTCCCACTACTTACTTGAACTATGCATGAAAAGTCTTGATATAAATTATTTACCTCCTTCAATATTGGAAAATTGAATGAAGGGCAAGGGGTAAGTAGGCGTTGGAAATCAATTGTTCTGGTACTCGTTCTGAGTTAGTTGTGGCCATCAGCTTATAGCTCCACTGCTATAACTTTTTTTTGTTGAAGATAGTCTTCGTCGTCCTCGTCGTCGTTGTTATCGATGTTACCCCAAACCAAAGACAAAAAAACTCTGGGAAGCAATTGAATCGATTTGATTTCTGGATGCACCTCACCTTCCTCCAGAGCCAACCAGCTTCTTACTCCTTCTTCGAATGACTCAATCAGGAACAGTCAGTCACAAGGATCCTTCATTTGAAATTGAATTATTGTGTTACGGTGAATAACAGTTGAGTCAAAGGATGACTATGTGTTCTTATTGTAGGTAGGAACTATAATAGTAGTGCCCTCTGTCCTTCATGATGATGTTTCCGAAAGGATTTCTCGAACCTATATTGTGGTGAGTGAAGTGAAGGGATCTCATATAGAATGAAACATCACCGACATACGTCTTTGTTTAAATGTATAGTTTATCATAGATGGCAGGTAATTTTAGACAGAAGAGGTGAACGTGGTAGAATGGAGAATGGACGGACAGGACAGTGGGCAAGGTATTTTCAAAGTTTGTTTTACCCAACGACCTTTAAGCTTCTTATGTTTTTTGACCATAATTCAAAGGTTTAATCACGTACATTCCAACACAGACAGTTGAGTCTAATTTGTTCGTTTTAAAGAAACTTCTTATCAGGAATGGAAATAAACCTCAAAAGCTACATAAAAATAACAATTAATGTGCAAATTTTAGAAGCTGAGAATGTTTTTAATGTAAAAATATTCAAACACAATAAGAATTTTTGATTTTTAACATCTTAGTACCTACTTAGTATGCAGATTTGGTGAAATGGACGGGAATACTTGATTCAATCTCCTTTGTATATACGATATATTTTTACATGATAACAGTCAAATAAGACAAAAAATAAGTGGAACATATTGAAAAATGGGCACGACTGGATCGCACAAACTTGCTCTCGTAGCTTACAAATTGAACGTAGCTTAAAATTGACGTTGTGCATATGTAGTGGTTCTATAACATTATGATATCATTAAAAAAAAGTTTTAAAAACAATTTAAAATATAAATTATTACAATAAGAAGATAAAGAAATTTAAATATTACTACAATTTATAGTAATAAATTTGTTTTTTTTATTTTAATAGCTAAAACAGATAAAGTTCAAAAAAAGTATGCCATCTGATTTATTTTATAAATATGAATTTATGAAAAAAAAAATTCAAAAATCTTTGAAGCAGTTTTTGTTAATAATTTTGTATATATAAAAATTCTTGAAAATTAAAAAAAAAAAAATTTGGTATGCCAACTTTTACTATTTAATAAAATACAATTTTTCACAAAATATTGAATTTTCAAAAAAAAATTCAATATTTTTTTAAAAATCCAAACATTTTTTGTTTGAAAAATTGTATATGCAAAATTGTTAGAATTGCAAAATTTGGTTTAAATCGGTGTAGCTGTTAACGAGAAATTTGAAAACCAACAAATCGGTTCTATGACCGTTATATTTTTTTTTCTATCAAAATATTTATTTTAGTAATTATAGTAGCTTGTAATTTTTATCAAAATCGTTAGAGCCGTTTTTGAAATAAATCATTTTTTGAATATTGGTTGTATGGCAGGTACCGTTATTTATTGAGCTAAAATAAAATTCAATTTCCCCTCTAGGGAATCCCTTAAGAAACTTAAGTCCAAAGTTTGAAGAAAATCAGCCGTTTAGGCTGCAGGTCGAGGTACAGACAGACAGACAGACAACAGACAGACGGACAGACAGACAGAATTGCGAGACCCACTTTTTTCGCGTTCTCTATCATCGTAATGTTAGGGAAAATTATTATCTCGATTTTTTTTTTGCACGAATCCAAAACTTGCCCTATACCACGTATGTATATCGCAAGTAAAAATTGTAACAAGATGAACTTTGGACTTTATTGTTCTTTGAAGACTTAAGCATTCACATATTTTGGTGATATGTTGTTCTTTAACAAAAAAAAAAAACACTACATGTAGGTACATATACTTCTTATAGAAACGATTTTTGCGCAAACACAATGTTTGGCGATTATGCCCTACGGCATTTTTTTTTTGCCCCGTGGCATTTTTTTGCCTCCCGGTGCATTTTTTTGGCCCGCGACTTTTTTTTTGCTTATACCCGGTATTTTTTTTTCCCACCCGGCATTTTTTTTTTGCCCCGTGGCTTTTTTTTGCCCGTTGGCTTTTTTTTACCCCGCGGGTGTTTTTTTTTGCCGCCCCCCCCCCCCCCCCAGCATTTTTTTTGCCACCCCCAATGCCCCACGCGGCATTTTTTTTTGCCCCGCAGCATTTTTTTTGGGGGACCGTTTTAAAAGGCGGTCGAACCATTGTGCTTTGAAATTGCCATTGAATCTGCAAGTGAATGGAGAACCTGCAACATTTCAATGAAGCCCGTGAAGGCAAAACTATTGCAAGAATGTAACACAACCACCTCACCTACGACGAGTGCACAATGGAAGTGCTGAATCGCTCGTTGAAATATATACGAAATGATGAAAAACGTTTCTGCGACGCATTAATTATGCTGTCTTTATACGCTGCCTGGTATTCCAAAATCAGCTTCGGCAGATGAATTGAACACTTACCTGAAAGCATACAAATTATGCTGTCTTTATACGCTGCCTGGTATTCCAAAATCAGCTTCGGCAGATGAATTGAACACTTACCTGAAAGCATACAAATCCATCGACAACCACCTTGATAAATGAAAACGAAACCACAAACTATCACATGGAATTTGTCATTTGGACGACGATTTAATAATAATAATTTTAACTATATGCCTGTAAGACCTCAGGTCTTTTAAATGCAATCCACGGCACTTGTCAGAAGGAATAGAAGGAAAGGAAAGATTTTTGTTGGCACAGTGCATTGAGAGTTAGATGTTGATTTTCTCATCAAATTCCACGGGTAGCATCCAGTTGAAACTGGGGAATATAGAAAAGAATGCTACCTAGACTGGGGACACGAAAATTCCGCTCATTCCGAGCGACTAACTATTCGTATTTAAGCGTCTTCAGTTTCTTCAGCGTCTCGCTTTCGCTATGAGAATTAATAAGTCGCAAGGATGCTGGATGTTTCTAACATAAGTCTTGAAAGAAAAATGAAAATAAAAATAAAAAAATCAAACTAAAAATTTTAAATTAACTAATAACTTTGTTTTATTATTTTTGATTTAATCTAATCACAACATTTATAATGTTTATTTAGCGACGCGTTTCGGACTCAATGTTCCATCTTCGGGCTTAATTCGATGCCTTGAAATGACAAGATGAAAAGTCATCGAATTAAGCCCGAAGATGGAACATTGAGTCCGAAACGCGTCGCTAAATAAATATTATAAATGTTGTCATTAGATTAAATCAAAAATAATAAAACAAAGTTATTAGTTAATTTAAACTTCTTAGTTTGATTTATTTTATTGTTATTTTCATTTTTCTTTCAAAAACCTCACACAACATGGATACTAAACCATGTTAGTAGCAAAGTTTCCCAGAGGACTTTCTTTGGTACTCGGGAAGTGGCTAAGGCACGCTGGTGGTTTCACGGCTTAGCTCGTCGTATGGGGTGGTTCTTGCCACTCCCAGAGTACCTCCTGTTCGACTAAACATTTTATTTTATTCGTGCCTAAGGTAGTTCGACATAAATCTAGGTATTACTGACGATATCTAAGAGTCAATTTAGATTGGTGCTTCGAATTAAGGTAAACAAAATTAAAAAACTAAACCTATTTAAAACTAACTAAACTAAAAAAATAAAAAAAAAAACCATCACCAAACCCTTCACCAAAAATTGAAGTAAAAAAAATTGATAAAAAAAAATATAAAAAAATATATATAATTGTAAATAAAAATATTATTGTAAAAAAAAATTGAAAAGAAAATTAAGAAAAAAAAAAAAATTAACCCTAACCTTAACCTTAACTACACCAATAAACCTATGTCTAAAGCACCTCACCGTTTATTTCTCTCAGATACCGTCATACCGAATTCCAAACGTTCGTCGGATGTTCTTGACGAAGGTCTGGCCTGCCCACCCCAGTATCGTGAAGATACTGCCTTCGCTATTTCCTTGGCTTCATTTTGAGGAAATAGCCCCTTAGTTGACCCAACCAGTCACTTCCTAGTCCGTAGTGTAAGTGTGTTATGTCACGTCCTCTTACCCATTAGAAACTTCTGGACGACTTCTCCTCCACACACCTTAAGCTTTGAAAAATTAGTACACCATTATTTTCATTCTCTTTCTTTCAAATACAAACAAAATTTATTCAAAGATTTTATTAAAACAATCACAAAAGAAAATCGCGTTCTCCCACTCGTTTCTTTTCTTCAAATTCAAAAAAATATTAAAAATAAAGCTAAATATAATAAAAATGGTAAGAAGAAATCAAAGTGACCGTAATGATCTATACGGATCTTTGTATCCACAAATGTTTTGTTTACTCACTGTTTTTTTTTCTTGTCCCTCGCAGTTAGTGTTCCTTAAATATTGATAGTCGGCACTTGCGATAGTAATCGATAGTTTTCGAAAAATACCTGATAGTATCGATCAGTGGCGGATCCAGGGGGGTGGCTATAGGGGCTAAAGCCCCCCCCCACAGGTGGTTCTTAAAATTGATTGAAATATAAAAATCAGAATCAGGAGTCAGACAAAATAACGAGGCTGGGGCTACGCAATTTAAATGCTACGTATTTTTTTTCTAAGCCCCAAATTAATTATGTTAGGGCTGAATTCTGAAGGGAATTGTACAAAAAACCAGAAAGTTTTTGGGCTTGACTCAAGGGACTGTCAAGTCCAAGTTGGGGCTAAAGCTTAAAGAGATAATTAAAAAAACGGGGTCGGGGCTTTACAATTAACATTCCAAATGAAAAAATAATTCACCCTAACAACTTCGCTACTTTGCAAAAAAACGAAATTGGGGCTAAAACCCGTGGAGAATTTGGGAACAACAAATCAAAATCTGAGTTTTCTCTGGGCACTCAGAAAATCATGCGTGTGAATATTTGCAACCCCTCTGGACTGACGAGCAAATTTATTGTCAGATTTTTTCTTCTGGTGGTTTAAAGATTGACGTGGCTGAAAACTGAAGGAATATACATTTTTTTTTTCTATCTCGATCTAAAAATATTTTGAATGTTAAATACTACAGATGTTATTGTACGTAATATCGAGGGAATGCCAAAATTCAATTACTTATATAACTGTAGATTTTCACAAAAAAACCTTTAACCTGAACTAAAACTTTTTTATATTAGTTATGTATAAATTATAAATATATAAATTATAAAATAAAATCAACATCGTCACAATAGTTAAAATAATTTGCGTTTTTCTCTTTTCACTCTCACAACGAATGTTACATTTCCTCGTCACTCGAAAACATTAAAAAAAAAGAAATAATTTCCAATAGAAAGAAATATAATAATTTATTATTATTATTAAATGGCAGTTGTCAATAAGATTTGAGAATGATTATTACGATCGTGTTCTAAACGTTGCACTGATAGACCAAGAGCCTACAGCAAATTTCGGGAGTGGATTGCTAACCAAAACATGAGAATGATGGTTTGTAGGTGCATATATCGCGGTATCAAAAACAACCGTCTGGCAGGTTTCTTTTTCAGCCTTTGGCGGGGGTGGGAGTTTGAAAATAGCGATTTTTCATAGCTATTACCACTTTAATAAATTTAAAAAAATATATTATGTGATGCTCTGTCATTTTCTTTAAGTCAAAACGTCAAAATCTTGGCAATCCGACCAATAGAACTCAAGATATTAGGTTTTTAAGCGAACCTTAATCGATTTTTTTTGAGACTTTGTTTTGTTGATTTTTTGTGTTTTATAATTCTCCAAGAAAAAGACGATAAGGTCCTCTTAAAAAGCTTATATTTTGAGTTCTATTGGTCGAATTGCAAAGAGGTAGTATCATACGGGCTTTAGGAGTTATGAAAAACTTTCAAATGGATTTGTTTGCACTATTTTCATTCGATTTTAAACACAAATGCTACACTAATCAATGACAAATAACTCATAGAATTTTTTGATCATATAAAATTTACAATTAAACAATTATCTTTTGTTAAAAATGTATTTTTTTTTATTTTGAAAGTTTTTAATTTGAAAGTTTTTCCTGATTCGTTTTCCTGATCGCTATAACCGGCTCCTAAGGTAAGTCCTCTTTCACACAAGGAAACTGAGTTGCCAGCAACTGAAAATTTATAGGTGGGAAGGGCAGGAAGTAAGGAAAAAAAGTGGAAAAAAATCTCCCCGGTCAACGATTTGTAAAGATTTTTATCACATTCCTTCTAACACTGTCCGTTATGTGCGTTCAACCAATAGATTTTATAAGGACACAAGCAAAAATCTCTGGAAATTTTGTTTCTTCGTATGAAAAGTACAAGGCAATTAAAGGAAAACGTCAAAAAAAAACTTCAGCAACTGGTTTCCCCGTGTGAAAGGGGATTAAGACAGAAAAGTTTATCAATATAGCAAGCCAGAAGCAAAGAATTCCCCCTTATTTTTGTTGTAGATTCACTTGTCCTATAACAGAAAGAGATAGAATAATCTTGAATGCACAATACAAATTGCAACGAAATTTCAGAATTTGTTGACAGCGTGAAAATTTTTTTTTTTTTTTGTGGGAAATTATGAGTTTATACGCTACAACTTTTTTCAGCTCTCATTTTTGGCACTTGCGATAGTTTTGAAAACATCGATGTTTTGCGATAGTTTAAACTATCGATTACTATCGATACTCTATCGATCTTTAAGGAACACTACTCGCAGTCCTGCCGGCAGCACGTTGGAGAAACAGGTGTAGAATCCTTTTATCACTTTAACCTTCAAAAATTTACTTATACCTTTAAGATCACTTTTTTTTTCAAACCACAATTCAAATCCAAATTTTTATATATAAAAAAAAACAATTTGGAGAACTTAATTTCACAAAACAAATTAAGTTAAATTAAAAAATTAAAGTTAAAAAAAAATTACCTTCACCGACTTTCTTCCTTGTCCTTCCTAGATCTTCAATCTATCCTTGATAGTGTTTTAAGTGAAGCGCCCGTTTTCCTTCACAATCCCTTCAAAACCAAAATTTCTTTAGTTTTTCCTTTGTCTCGGTTGCACCTTTTAGGTGAATATAAACTAATGCATTTATATATAGATATATATAATATGTATTATAATATGCACAAAACACTATTACCTTTAATTCATTTAAATATTTCACTTTTATCCAATTTTGTCGTTTGCAGTATTCAATTTCTTTAACTTTTCTTCACTTTTCTTACGAGAAATTTGAAATTGATACACTAAATTCGACTTTTAGTTACAAAAATGGCAGTTGAACGGCTACTTCTTACCTATTGGTTTTCAATCGAAATAATGACCATTAGATCCATAAGGCTAGCTCCTTGTCTTTATTCCTATTACATAAGTAAATAGGTACCACTACGTCTCAGTGAGATAACTATTTTCATCCCTAACATTAACTTGACACCCCCTCGTCTATCACCAAAACCCACCCACACACATCCATTGCTAATACCATAGATAAACAATATAAAGATACACATCTTTCGTACGTTTTACCCCCCAAAACCCATTTGTTTACATTGTTGTTTTTGTAATTTAATTCTGTGTCCATGAATAAATTTGAAATCCAACAACAAAGTTACGGTGGTGGAAATCAGTAAGTTGCACTAGTATGCGTGTTTTAAAGCACACTAGTAAAACTTACTGATTTCCACCACGGCTAAACCCACCTTTTAGCTTGTAGGCAAACCGGATTGACAGCCAAAGATTTGTATCTTTATTTGTTTATCTATGCTAATACTCTTCTTTATGTATATCTCATTCTTATACTTCTCATAATAATTCAATCTAAACTAATTCTTATCATAATAATTATCCTAATTAATTCATTACAATCTAATTCATTAATTAGGCCTATTCGGCGCAATCTATTATTCTGTTATTCTTCTATCAATTTTCACACAAATTTTCGAACTTTCAAAAAACCTTTTATTCTTTTATTAATTGGTATTCTGCAGTTCGAATTCTGTTATGAAATCTGTTATAAACCATAACAACAGAATAAAAGACGGATTTGTTTGACTTTTATCATAAAAGATTTGAATACATGAAGTAAAAACTTTTATTTCTTTAATGAATTGTTCTTCAAAATAGACAGATATAACAAAATAGTATTAAAATGTATAATTACAAACACAAATAAGTAATTTCAAACTTAATAATTTTTATACACGAAAGCACAGAACACAGTTGATGGATAAAACGTAAAAAGTAGTCGCTTTATCTTGGCGGTCGGCACGGTGCGCCGCAGCTGAAGAAGAACGAAGAAAACATCGCTATCGAGGAGGAGCTTTCTTGGGTGTTGTCGCCAGGATTGTCAGGTTTTAAAAAGCGAAACCGCCAAAATTAAAATTTAAAACGCAAAAAAATCGCCAAATTTTAAAATTTTCAGACCAAAAAATCACCAAATTTAAAAATTTACAGATTTCACTCATAGAGTAAGAATGGGAGCATTGAAAATGACTTGCATTTGCTAGATAAAACAAAAATATAACTAATTGTTTGCACTTAAACAAAATTCCATTAATTAAAATTAAGTTGAAGCAAGATATGTTATATAGAACTCCTTATTTAACATAAATACACAATAAAAATAAATAATTCCATATGCTTTTGAATTTTGAAATTCTTGTAAGGAGGTGAAATTGACAACCTATCGTTATGCAAAAAGGCACATTATAATTGTTTTAATTTGGTACGCTTTTCATTTGTGAAAGCTACAAAAATAGTTGTAGGTAACTGATGGCTGAACACAAGACTGTAACTTCAATCAAAACTGCTGAACTTTGTGTCATACCATACATTTCTTGCAACAACTAAAACGTTATATTATAGAGCTCTTCACTGTTTTCGTATCTTTTTATTATGGAAGTGATATACAAGCTTCATCCACAGCTAGCTACACCATTAAGCTTAACCATTTCCCAATGTGCTTGGAAGGTTGAAGTTCCAAGAGATTTAGGTACCTCTTCCTATCATTACTAATTTTTTGGCAAATTTCATCTTGCCTGAATCAGTTATTCTACTTTTACTGACTAATGACTTTTTCTAACTTAATTGACTGCCTAACCTACCTGTAGCAAAAAGTTGATATTTTCTCAATTTTAAACTGCACTTTATTCGCCAAATATCGAAACGACTAATAACTCAATCACAATGATCTTTTGTCTGAAACTTCTAATCCATTAAACTGTTTTGCTGACGATAGTACCCTCAGCTTCTCATATTCGTTTACAGATTCTCATCCATGTCCTTCGGATGTGGAACTTGAACGGCAGCGTATGATAAGCTCATTAAATTCTGATCTCGACAGCATTGTCCAATGGGGAATCAAAAACCGCGTAGAACTTAATGCTTCTAAAACTTAATGTTGTCTCCTGTCGTTAAAGCGAAACCCACCCCCAATGCCGCTATCCATGGGCGGCACTTGCATCGAGGAACCGCACAGCTCTCAGTTCTCGGTATGAGTGGAATTACCACATATTTTGCCGCGGGGCAAAAAAACTGCCGCGGGGCAAAAAAATTGCCGTGGGGCAAAAAAACTGCCGCGGGGCCAGAAAACTGCCGCGGGGCAAAAAAACTGCCGTGGGGCAAAAAAACTGCCACGGGGCAAACAAAAAATTGCCGCGGGGCAAAAAAAACTGCCGCGGGACAAAAAAATTGCCGTGGGGCAAAAAAAACTGCCGCGGGACAAAAAAATTTGCCGTGGGGCAAAAAAACTGCCGCGGGACAAAAAAATTGCCGTGGGGCAAAAAAACTGCCGCGGGACAAAAAATTGCCGTGGGGCAAAAATACTGCCGCGGGGCAAAAAAACTGCCGCGGGGCAAAAATACTGCCGCGGGGCAAAAAAACTGCCGCGGGGCAAAAAAACTGCCGCGGGACAAAAAAATTGCCGTGGGGCAAAAAAACTGCCGCGGGGCAAAAAAATTGCCGCGGGGCGAAAAAACTGCCGCGGGGCAAAAAAACTGCCACGGGGCAAAAAAAAACTGCCGCGGGGCAAAAATACTGCCGCGGGGCAAAAAAACTGCCGCCGGGCAAACATACTGCCGCGGGGCACAAATACTGCCGCGGGGCAAAAAAACTGCTGCGGGGCAAAAAAATTGCCGCGGGGCAAAAAAATTGCCGTGGGGCAAAAAAACTGCCGCGGGGCAAAAAAACTGCCGCGGGGCAAAAATACTGCCGCGGGGCAAAAATACTGCCGCGGGGCGAAAAAACTGCCGCGGGGCAAAAAAACTGCCGCGGGGCAAAAATACTGCCGCGGGGCAAAAAAATTGCCGCGGGGCAAAAAAACTGCCGCGGGGCAAAAATACTGCCGCGGGGCAAAAAAACTGCCGCGGGGCAAAAAAACTGCCGCGGGGCAAAAAAAAACTGCCGCGGGGCAAAAAAAACTGCCGCGGTGCAAAAAAAAATTGCCGCGGGGCAATAAAAAAATGCAAAAAAAATGCATAAATACCCAAGTGGCCAACTATTTTAAAAATATGGGCGTTAAATGCTGGTATAACTTATTATTGTATCTAGAGTCAATAGCAAGTTATTGGTTATATAATTTATTTTTGTGACTTCCATAGGAGATTCAGTCCAGTTGGGCATAAAAAAGCGTTATATTTGAATTTGAATTTAAATGTTTGTAATTTAGCACAGGAATGATAAATTTTTTTGCCGCGGGGCAAAAAAAACTGCGGCGGGGCAAAAAAAACTGCCGCGGTGCAAAAAAAAATTGCCGCGGGGCAATAAAAAAATGCAAAAAAAAATGCATAAATACCCAAGTGGCCAACTATTTTAAAAATATGGGCGTTAAATGCTGGTATAACTTATTATTGTATCTAGAGTCAATAGCAAGTTATTGGTTATATAAGTTATTTTTGTGACTTCCATAGGAGATTCAGTCCAGTTGGGCATAAAAAAGCGTTATATTTGAATTTGAATTTAAATGTTTGTAATTTAGCACAGGAATGATAAATTTTTTTGTGGAGCGAAATATAGGACGGCTGAATTTTTTATACCTGAAAGAGGAATATTACATAATATTAAGTCCTGTTTTTCGGGACGCCCGCCATACCCCTGGGGAAATTTGCTATTTAGGAAAACGCGAATTGATCTATGTCCTTGAAACTAGAGAAAAAATTGTAAAGCCAATCTTGTAGGCAATCAAACCATCTTTCGTTCATGAATACATTTTTTTCGGTGCTGGCAATATTTTCAAGGTTATGTCGTTTTATTTATTTATTTTTCCTTACATTTACACATTTTCGTCCTTCCCGAGGAAACTTACGTATGAAAATAATAATAATCTAAAATTATTATTTGGAAAGTTTGCTCGAGAATGACAAAAATGTGTAAATGTGAAAAAAAAACAAAAAAAATAAAACGACCCTAAAAATATTTCCCGCACTGAAAAAAAAGAATGTATGTACAAATAAAAAAGAGGCTTTAATTACCTACAACATTGACCTTACAGTTTTTTCTCTAAGATCAATAGTTTTGGAGATATAGGTCAATTTGCATTTTCCAAAATGGCAGATCAGCAGCGTCATGGCGTCATGGCGTCCAAAACCTGGAAAAAAGCTTTTCTAACAGCCCTCTTTCAGGTAAACAAAATTCAGTCGTCCTATATTTCGTTCCATACAACGCTTTTTGTTGACTAATTTACAAACACGGGCCCGCTTAAACCATCTTCTGCCTTTTCCTTATTGAAAAATTTAAATTAAACACAAAAATTATTAAAATAACAAAAATATATTTATTTATTATTCATTACTTCTTAAACTTTTTACAATAACTATAAACAATTTATTTTGACTATTTAATTTTCAAAAATCCTTACTCTCTGCGAATTTTTAAGGACAAAAAACAACGGACAACTGCAGTGTCTGTATAATTCCATCAGTTTCATGAAGTTTCCCCTTTATGTTCTTTGGATTCATCATAAAACATCATTTCATCTTTTTCGGCGTAACTTGAAGCTTCTTCGGACGATTTGATATCGAAGCTATTTTGCTTGATGCACTTAAGCTCAATTAAACAAAAGGACAAACGTAACGATAGAAATATACTTAAATCGATCATTCCTTGAACGTTTTTTAAAATAACTTTAAATATTACTTTCATTTTCGATTATACAAATTAACACAAATCCAATCGAGATAGGAAATTCCTTATAGTATTTGTCTAGAATGTCTTTTGTGACAATTAGCTATTGTGTGCCCTTGACAATTGCAAAAGGCACACTTTGTTGGTTCGACCTCCTTCTTAATTTTAGAGGTTCGGCCACTTTCATTGGATAATAATTGTATTGTGTGATCATCACGCCAGTAATATTCCAATGTAACTCCATTTTCTTCTGTGTTGCTTTGACGCCAGATAGGATCTGGAATTTGACAAGGAAGTCCAAAGTCATCTAGACCTTCGCTGTTTTGTGTCGGAATTTCTTCTGCAAAGGAACTTAAAAGGTTGTGAACAAAGTTCTTTGCAGCACTGACTTCTTTCTTGAGACTACCCCACCAAAGATATGGAATGCTTTGGAATAACACTGATATCCCTATAAGAGCGGCTTCATCTCCAATAGCTTGCATCTCCTTGTTAAAGTGATCAATTGAAACAGGATTTAATATCTTCTCGGCAACTTCTATATTTCGATTTCCTTTTAACCCACAATCAGCTTGAAAGCTTGAATCCATTGCAGATACAGTAACTGAAGTTAGACACAATACGATAAGACTTGAAATAACTACAATATCTGGGACCATCATGAATGAATTGAAAGCTTTTTAAGAATTATTCTCTTATAGTAAAATACAGAAATTAAACTTGTCTGTTGCTCTTGAACTTAGTAGTAGATAGTGTTCGAATAAATGGCACTGGGTTTGTTTTTATATGCTCAGCAGCACAAATTCAGAAATTTCTTGATAATTCATTTCCTGTCATGACGAAACACCGCTTGCATATTTATTCGTAATAAGCAGATAAGGTATTTTTTCCCATTTCAGCAGTTGGTGATATAATAAAGTTTGATAAATATCTTTTAATACTTAGATAAAGGTAAGAGTGTCGAGCGTGGCGTGGGTAGTTACTGTGTGTTTATCAATATCAACATTTTTCTATTTTTACTTTTTGTAATTTAATTTCAAATATGTAAATATATATAAATATATAAAAATATTATAATGTCCTGTGATTTTGTTACCCCTTATGTGCTTCGTATATTTTTTTTTTTTTTTCGAAAAAATATCTTCAATATCTAAATCTGTTTTCAGATTGCGAAAGTTCTGAGAAGAGAATGTGACGATTCGGATAATTGGCGAGTTCTTCAAAAGCAGCTAACTATTCTATCTTAAGCTTTAGTTAAATTTAGAACGGTTTTGAAGAAAATAAATATTATTAACTACCGGTTTTATTAAAGCGAAAATTTCGGCGCAGAGACATAAGTCCACAATAAAAAAAAAAAAAAAAAAAAAAAAGAATGATAAAGCAAAAAAAATTTAAAATTCAGTAATTTGCTTAACGTAGCAAAATGTACATAATGTTTTGTTTATGTACTTGCGTACTTTTTTTTATTTAAAAAAAAAACATAAAGACTGGGTGGGACCTACACTAGTCACTTCCCATTGGTACACTTGACAGCCAATTTAGCTATTTAAAAGGGTACAGTTTTGTTTTTTTTTTTTTTTTTTGGGGAGTAGCTTAAAACATTCCAAGAATCTTAACTTTTTTTCCCAACTCCTATCAGGATGGAGGCATTAGTTATTTAAGCCAATTATTTCAAAAAAGTATATATTAGCAACAAAAAAAAAACAACATAAATCAGGGGAGTGTAGGTACTTAAAAAAAAATTACATGGTTGCGAAAAAAATTTAAATGACAAATTAGGTGTCTGATGCCAAATTTGTCTATTGATTTTTTCTTTTGAAAAAATTACCAGTTGATGACTACGTCATTAAAGTCTAGGGAAAAAGTGGTCCTTTTGGGCCGAACGAAAATGTCGGTATATACAAAATCTTTTCATGGTATTCGCATGGAAAAAGAGTGCTGAATCTGAATATGTCGGCTTTATACGTCTGGCAACCTTGAGGATTTTTAATTATGACTTTTTCAAGGGGTTGTTGTGCATCAAATGGAAAAAATTACTTTGGTACAATCTATGCATATGACACAGGATTTCAAGGTACTTTTTAATGGAGAACCTAATGACATTAAAACTAAGGCGATATGACTAACCAAACAAAAGTTACAGTCCTTTTTATGTAAGTGTGACTTTATTTTCAGTATGATATGTGGCCGAAACCGTTTGGAAATATTGGTCCGTTGATGAAACTTGGTATAAATGTTGCATTTCTTATGCATACCGAGAATAAGAATATTCGATAAAAATATCTTTTCTAAAAGGGTGCTTTTTTGACAGGAAGAAAAAAGTATTGGACTATTTCAAAACACTTGTGACAAAAAATCCTATCCTCAAGAAACTTGGTGCAAATCTTAAAAGTATCATTAGAATCAAGAATCAAAAGAGTTTTTAAAAATATTTAGGAAGGAATGGTGTTTTTTAGGGTTAAATAAAATGTGTGATTTTTAACTAAAAGGCACCTTTTTACAATAGATATTTTTATCAAATATTCTTTTTCTTGGTATTCATGGCGAATGCAACAGTTATACCAAGTTTCATTAATGGGCCATTATTTCCGAAGGGTTTCCGCAATATTTACATATCGTACTGAAAAAATAGTCACACATACATAAAAAGGACTGTAAGTTTTGTTTGGGTAGTCCTATCGCCTTTGTTTTAATGTCATTAGGTTCTCCATTAAAAAGTACCTTGATATCATGTGCCATATACATAGATTATACCAAAGTAATTTTTTCCGTTTGATGCACAACAACCTCTTCCCCTTGAAAACATCATATTTAAAAATCCTCAAGGTTGCCAGAGGTATACCCGGCATATTTAGATTCAGCACTCTTTTTCCATGGGGATACCAACATTTTGTATATATCGAAATTTTTGGGTTCAGGTCAATTTTCCCTAGACTATTATGTTGTAAACAAAAATAGACTGTGTTCAGAATCATTATTTTATTCTTCAAATATTTGAGACGAAAATTATTTTTGAACTGTTTTTCTAAGGTAACAAAAAAGTATTCCTAGATTCTTTTTACCAATTCTTTATTACTTCAATATCTTGTTCCTTTCTCGAGATATTCGAGACGAATGACATTTTACAGTTCTTTTTTAAATTATAAATAAAATTAATTAATTCCTGTGTGCGCGTGTCGACAGGAATGGAAGAGACCTACAATTGTATGCCAAATCCGAACGGCTAGACGAGAAGCACTTATTCATGACAAGTGATACTCTTGGAGGATTTGTCAATTCCTACTCCTTCACTAAGGCCATCTACCGAGAAATAACATAAATAGACAACACAGCAAAGACACAAACCAAAAACTTAATAAAACTTTAAACAAAAAATAAGTGTTAAATTAAAATTCACATATATAGTTCACAGTATTCTATTCCAAAAAAAATTCGACGATATCAAAAAAATGTCACCGAGCAAAAATCAAAAAAACCCAGATGATGTGACCAACTCAGAATTAAAAGATATGATGGCACTTCTTTAAAGTGTTACAGATTCTAAAAAAGATCTTGAATCAGATATCAAAAATGTATCTACATCACTTCTAACAGTGGAATCAAATATCGACACTATCGGTTCTAAATTAAATATTTTGATATACACGATGAAAAAATCAATGCTTTAGAATGCCAGTTAAGAAGGAAAAATATAGTGTTTTTTGGTATTGAGGAAAAAGAAAATTGTTTATCGGAGCTTGAAACCACTGTTTTAGATGTCCTGAATGAAATTTTGAATTTAGACATCTCGTTACGAGATTTAGATTTTGTCTATCGTCTTGGAACTAAAAATGCAGGAAAAACTCGACCAATAAAAGTAGGATTCATTGCATACAGAGTGAAATACTTATTAATGACTAAAAGAAACTCTTTACTCCAGCACAACAACAGAAATAATACAAATTTTGCCATATATGATGATTTACCAAAGGAAAATGTCGAGAAAAGAAAACTACTAAAACAAAAAGCAGGAGCAATTACGAAAATAGATAAAAGCGCAACAATCAAAATAAAATATAACCAACTGATACTTAACGGCAAAAAACTTTCAGATCACGAATTAGCAGCTATAAACGTTGATCCTCAAGCAACCGAAACGAAAAACAAACGGAAACTATCTGATGAAGATGATGGAAAAACAGCCATGTCAACAATGAACCCACTAACAGGAACAATCAAAAAGACAATCATTAAGAATGCCACCAAAACGAAAAACCAAAACATCTTCTTCAACATCACCACTTAGAAAATTTGTACTTCAAAAATCGCTATCACGAGAGAATTAAAATCAACTTAAGAACTCCGAAGATGTTTTTTTAGCGAATGGAGAAAATACAACCCCAAACTAGTGAGCACGAATAAAAGCAATACAACAAATTTTAGATGCCAACCTTTGCACGAACATACAATTAAGAACTACATTACAACAAAATTATTTCATACAACTCCAACCCTGGCCACCGTGGAGGATTTTGGCCAAAACCCGCCTTTGATTGAAAATGCGGAATGCAATCTCAACAATATACAAATACCAAAGATTGATAATTAAAATAAAAACTGGAATACAACTTCCAAAAAACACTAAAACGTAGCTACATACAACGTTAGAACACTACTCTCAGAAGAAGAATTTATCGAACTGGAAAATGCCTTAACAAAAATTAATTGGGATATCATAGGTCTGGCTGAAGTAAGGAAACAAGGAGAAGCCATAACAGAACTGAGCAAGAGAAATATATTCACATATTTTGGTATCAAAAAAGGACACTTTTGTGTAGGATTTCTCATAAACAAAGCCCTTAAAAAGAACATTTTGGAAATAAAAGGATTTGGCGACAGAGTAATAGGAATCAAACTAAGGATAAATCGATGCATTATTTCTATAATCCAAGTTTATGCACCGACTAAAAACGCAACAGATGAAGAAATCGAAACTTTTTATAACACCCTTGATGAAGCAACAGACCACTTCAAAGCCGAAATCATTTTAACAACAGGATACTTTAATGCAAAAATTGGAAAAAGACAAAAAGGAGAAGAAAAAATAATGGGTCCATATGGATATGGGGCACGAAATGCGAGAGGAAGCCGTCTTATTCAACATGTTTGGCAACACAATTTTTTCTGTTGCAAACTCGCTGTTTAAAAAGTACGACTACATTCTTATAAACAAAAAATCAATCGTTGAGGATGTTAAAGTGCTAAACAAACTCGAGTTCGATTCAGATCATCGATAAGTGAGAGCAAAACTACTTATTAATCATAAAACCAGACAACTCAACAAAACGACAAAAAAGTGTATTTCAAAGATTCTCACTGATGAAGACATCAAGAACTACAATACCGATCTCCAACAACGATACCACATCCTAACATATAGAATTGAGCCGGTTCAAAATATCTACAATAACCTAGAAAGAACAATTAAAGAACCTGCAGAAAGATACAATTTAAAAGCAACAAAACAGAAACCACAAAAAATTTCGACCGAAACACTACAACTTATTGAAAAACGTGAAAAACTACGCAAAAAAGAAAATTTAAATGAATCTGAAAAACTTAATCTGAAAATTCTTCGAAACCAAATTAAGAAACAATCACAAGTTGATATACAAACACTTAACGACAACCTACTCAAAAAGCTATTGGAAACAACAAAATCAATAAAAAAGGCACAATGCAGCAATACAACATAATAAAAAATGGATCGTTGCTCTGTCCGATAATGCACAAAAGAAACATCAAAGAAAAGACATCAATGAGATAGCAACAACATTCTACAGCAGTTTGTATGCAACCCAAATACAGAATTCAGACAACAACACCATATTTGAATTTCAAGAAGAAGAAGAATTTCCCGATCTGCTAAAAACGAAATCGAAAATGCAATTCAAAACCTGAGCAACGATAAATGTAGCGGAAATGATGGAATCGCTGCTGAGTATTTAAAATACGCAAAATTTTCACTGGCCAACTGGTTTAAAGAACTGTTCAACCAGGTTTTGGTCACAATGGAAAACATCCGAAATAATCCTCATCCACAAAAACGGTAGCAAAGATGATACCGACAACTACTGGCCCATTAGTATAATTTCTTGTATTTATAAAGTCTTTGCAAAATGCCTGTTTAATAGAATGAAAACGAGATCTGGGTTTTCAACAATGGATCATCTTCAAACAATGAACCAAATAATAGAAAAAGCCAAAGAATACAACATCACTCTATATTTCGCATTAATTGACTTTGCTAAGGCTTTCGATACTATCGAACACAAATTCATTTGGAAAGCATTAATTAAGCAAGGAGTAGAGCCCAAAATTTTACGAATTTTAAAAAAGTTGTATGATGGAAGTATGGCATGCATAAAAACAGAAACCACGGGTCCTATGTTTCATTTAACTCGCGGAGTAAGACAGGGTGACCCACTTTCACCAGCTCTTTTTTCTGTAACCCTAGAAGACATTTTTCGGAAATTGGATTGGGAAAACAAAGGTATGAAGATTAACCGCAAATATCTATCAAATTTAAGATTTGCAGACGATATCGTTTTGATCTCCACCAGCAGCGAGGAACTACGAACTATGCTTTGAATGTAAGAAAGTAGGTCTATCAACAAATAGACAAAAAACAAAAATAATGTCAAATGGGTATCACGCAGAGATGAAAATAGATAACAACATTCTAGAGTATGTAGAAGATTATACGTACCTGGGTCAAATAATATCCTTTATTAACAAAGATACCAAAAATGTTACCCAAAGAATTACCAATGCTTGGCGACAGTTTTGGAACGTTAGAAATCTTCTAGACCTTAACATCTCCAGTCAAACAAGAAAATACATTTTTGGTTCTTGGATTCTTCCAGTCCTCACATATGGGTGCCAAACACGGCAACTTACAAGATATCTTGAAAACAAATTAAAGTCATGCCAATGATCGATGGAAAGATCAATATTAAAGATGCGGATCTCCCAAAGAATAAACCACAACACTATAAGAAGTCAAAACAGAAGACGTCCTGCAAAGAATGAGAAAATTAAAATGGGACTGGGTTGGGCACATAGTACGTACAAGGGATGAACGATGGACCAAGACAACAACAGAATGGATACCATTAGACAGGAAGCGAAATGTTGGAGGACAGTACAAAAGATGGAGAGATGACATTAATTCCTTTTGCTCTAACTACTGGCGAGAAGCAACAGATAGAAAAAGTTGAAAATTGAATGGGGAGGCTTATTATACTCATCAAACTTTTTAATTAAACTTTTTATTAAAAAAAAAAATATTTTGAATTATTAAGAAAATTGTAATTGTAAACATTAAGAGTAAATAGATAATATAATAATAATAATAATAACTCCTGAAAAATCTTCAGGTACATAATTGAACAAAAAATAATATTGTCTGCTTGGAGATCTCCACCTTCGGTGAGAGATTTCCGTTAACTTAAGATCTTTACTAAGGTCGAATTCATAAATGTGAAAGTTCGGTAACACTGCAAAGTTTATTTGTCATTTATGAAGACAAATATTGTCCCTTAGAAGATTTTTCTACTTTTTTATTATTATTGTTGTTTCCTTTTACCAAAAACATCAATTTTTTTGAAAAATATACAGAAGTAGTACCATTTTTCAAAAAGTTATACAGTATCTATACACGATTTCTACATTTATGAATTTGGGGTATATCTTCTATAAACCCCCTCCGAAGCTTATACATATGTAAAAGTATGTGCGAACACCCGGAAACGTGAACTGTGAACGCGACAGTTTTTTTTTTGCTTTTAGTAAGCCTCACGTTTAGATTTCATGTAATGCTGAAAAAATCTCATTGTTTTGATAATGTTTGATATGATAAGTGTTCAAAAAGTGTTATCTATTAAAATTGTCCACAATCGCAAACGTGAACGAACTTGAAAATAAGAACTGGCTTGGTTTTTGATTGTTTGCGATATGGCGAGTTGTACTTTATTTTATTTTATTTTATTTTTTTTTTCAAGATCTGTATAATTGATTTTAATAATCAGATCTTCAATGTTTTTGTTTAGGTATTTAAATTTGATGAAAAATAATAAACTAAATTTGTGTCTAAGGAAGTGGATGAAAAATAAAATTACACTTACTTTGCGTTGTGCTAGAACTATAGTTTTTCTAAAGTAAACCAAGTTGCTCCGTACAAAAAAATTATTAAAGATTTACACACATACATATGTAGGTAATAGATGTACGTTGTATGTAGGGACTAATTGTGAAAAACAAATGTCCGTTTGCTGAAACGAACATAAATATTAAAGTTCCACATAGCGCTTATGTTCTACTTTTTCTTTAAACTGTCACAAATGTTCTAATGTTGAACATAAATGCTTAGGTTTCGATTTCGCAAATAAGCCTACGAGACCTGTTTTCAAAAAATCGTAAAGGCTCTCCCAAACCAACGCGAAAGCGGCACATTCGCCGACGCGGAAGCAGTTTTTGTTGTTATTTAGCATAAGTTTATTTGCCATTTTTGTTGTCATTGTGAATGATTCGCTCTGCATAGCGAATGTTCCGTGTTGGTTTGGGAGAGCCTTATACTACGTTTCCACCAGACACTAAACCGAGATTTAGCAAGATTATCATAAATCTCCTTGAAATCTATAAGATTTACCATACAAATTTTAATCTCCTCAAATGGAGATTTCAAATAAAACTCATTCAAATCTACTTGGAAACATTAGTTTGTCAAATCAAACAATCTTTTTTTTCGAAGAATAATTGTGGAACCGACCCATTTTCGTTTATTGACAGATGGAAATGTAAACAAAATCTATCCATCTCACTTCCACTTCATATCAAAAAAATGAAACACTATTTGAATGTTTTGTAATAATCCTCTTTTTGTGCAGTGAAAACACCAAACAAATCTCATTACCTAAATCTCGGTTTAGTGGTTGGTGGAAACGTAGTATTAATACTTAAATGTATGTATGTCACCTTATTTCTGCAATAACAATATTTTAAAAATTGTTCTAGCTAAATCTTAGGAGCGGTTATCGAAAGATCTTATTACAACGATTTTGTTATTTAAGAGTCGATTTTTCAATCATCAGTTAAACTATCAGGGGAGTGAATAATGTAGCAACAGTAACAAATTTGTTTTATTCTAAAAATAAGTACTATCTGAGGTTTAACTGACTATTGGAACACTGGCCCTAAGATTCCATTCGTTATGTATGAGTAATTTTATTTTTCAAATATACTCGTATATTAGGAACATTCAGTCACAAAAAACAACTTTCCTATTCATTCATTTTTGTTCAAATCGTTTTTTGCTAACATCGAGGAGAATTGTAGTTGCCAAATCAGAAACGTCAAAGTTCGACCAGAAAAAATGTTGAAATTTTCATTCCTGCTTTCATTACTTTCTTCCCTCTAAAATTCTACTCTCCTTACCCAAGCTGTCAAAAAGACGAAAGACGAAACAACCGAAAAAACGAATCGTGCAATCGGGGGCTCATTATCGTGCTTAATCCTAATGACCCTTTGACGTTTATAAATGTCAAAAACAAGGATGTCTGTAAAATTTTTGCATGAGCTGTCACTTTTTTGGACGTGTTCAGCCAGGGGCGTATACAGCTTTAGTTCTTGGGGGGGGGGGGTTCATGCCAAAAAAAATTAACACAAACTAATATTTGTTAAAAGTCAAGTGCCTTATTTTTTTAACTATACTTAAGGACTTTCCAATAGGGACGGGTTGATTTTGACAGCTCGTGGCGGCCATATTGTTTCTTTTACTTTCGGTCAAAATATCGTCTTTTAATCAGTTACTATACAAACAAATCATCATGGTGAGTTACAGCGTCGAGCACCACGTGCAAATGGTGTTTTAGAGCAGTTAGAAGTCTATTCCAATTTTGGTCGAAGAATCATCTTTAGCTCATCGCTGATGAATCATCCATCTTTGGATGAATGGGTACGTGAATAAGCAAAATTGCCGGATTTGGGACGACACTAATCCACGCGAGATACACGAGGTGCCAATGTATCCAAATAAAGTTACTGTTTTGTGTGGAATTTGGGCTGGATGCCTGGGGGCGTCACCGGTCCGTACTTCTTCGAAAATGATTCTGGCCAGGCCATCACCGTCAACGGCGATCACTATAGGTCGATGCTCACCAACTTCTTGTGGCCTAAATTGGATGATATGGACACTGAAGATATATGGTTTCAACAGGATGGCGCTACGTGCCACACAGCTTAAGACACAATCGATATTCTGCACGAGCGGTTTCATGGCATGGTTATCTCGTGCCGAGGTGACGTGAATTGGCCACCAAGATCGTGTGATTTGACTACTTTGGACTTTTTCTTGCGGGGATTTCTTAAGTCGCAGGTCTATGCGAATAAGCTGCAAACCACCTCGACCCTCAAAGACAACATAATCGATGCCATCGGTCAAATTCAGCCTGATTTATGCGCCAAAGTCATCGAAAACTGGACCTTTCGAATCCGCGCCACCC
Organism: Melangyna quadrimaculata; assembly: GCA_949320155.1. NCBI lineage: Eukaryota > Metazoa > Arthropoda > Insecta > Diptera > Syrphidae > Melangyna > Melangyna quadrimaculata. Next base: position 51,893,708 of record OX439485.1, on the reverse strand, counting down.
AGTGAAGCCGGGGCGGCCATTAGAACGATGTTATATTACTATAATAGGGCTCTCAAATAAAGATAAAACCTTATTGATATCTTGTTTTATTAACTTTGTTAAAAATAAGTTAAAATAATTTAAAATCGTTCATATAATGGAAAAATATATCGTACCTCAACTCATTTAATTTCAAGACAGTTAAGAATCAAAAGTCGGCGTGAAATAGCAGACTACGAATGTAATACTAAATTTTCACTACGCCAAGTTAGGCAATTTCGTTGAAAATATATATTTCGAACTGCCAAAGCCAATTCAAAATGAAATGAGCTACCCATACAAAAAAATCAACATATTTAAGACGAAAACACTTTTTTGGTATTGGCAAAGTTACTTCCTTTTTGGTTCCAAAGAAAATTAAAATGAACAACTGAGTCGAACGAACCTTTATTAGCTGGACCAGTGACCGCGCTCTTAGTTTTTATTCCTGACTGTTACATTTTTTATTTCGGAGGGCCTCAGCAACAGCATACAGCAATCTCCAGTTGCCTGACCAAAAAAAATCAGTTTAGCTAGCTGTCAAAATACTGAGGAAAAAAATGTTTGGATTCGCTTGATCATTTGTTTTGAATTTTATTTAGAATTTATTTTAATCCTATCAAAGTTTTTATTTCAGCGAATTGAAGTTGCAGGACAAATTAGTAAAATATCATAGGTACTGTGCACTGTTTTCTGTTTCTAAATTTTAGTAAATAGATATAAATATTCACTACTGAAAATGAAAACAATAGATCTGATTTTCAAAAATGACCACTTGTGTAAATTGCTCTTTTTACAATAGTGGAAAAACTAAAATACATAACATATTCGTATTATAATTGAATACAAAGATTCGTTTTCGTTGCGTTTCAAGAAAAGTGTGAGCAAAGTTCACGAGTGATTTTGATATGCCTCTGATTTGAAAAAAATGTATGTCTTTAAGACTGCCACCGATGGAAAAGTGAAAGGCACCTTACAAAATAAATATGTACATCAAATATACCTAATCTTTTTATCTTTCTTACCAGTAAGCCTTTCTGATAAAAATAATAGACAAAGTTGTTAAATTCTACGAGCCTAGTCGCTTTTCGTGAACAATTCCATCCAACTGGTCAAACGGTTTACCGCAAGGAGTTCCAAAAAATCTCCTTTACCATAGCTATTGGCTTTTGCATTATGGGATTCATAGGTTACTTTGTAAAAGTAATCCACATCCAAATCAATAACAGTATTGTTCGATCGTAAATGTTGAATAAGTGCAAACAAAATCCTTTCATAATAGGTTTTCATCATAGTTTTATATTTTTATGACTTTTATCGTTAACATTAATATTTTTTGGTAAGAATAACTATAAATCGAAAGTTATCAATTTTGTTGCTTTTAAAAAAAATCTGTCATACAAACAAAACAATTTCTGTATGTGTGTTTAAAGATTTTATTTTCAGAAAAAAAAAAATGTTCTTTTTTGAAAATCCTATTAGTTTTTACTTTACTGAGTGAAAATTTGGTAACAACTCCGAACTTTGATTTCTATTTGGTTTAACAGGTTTTGGCTGTCATCTCAAAACGGAAACAAGCCTATGCATATATTTTAAGATTTGAATGTATTATCATTTTATGAGAAGTTTGTTGTTATGTTAAATCATCGATTGACTACAAAATAACGTAGGTATTCCATTGCCATGAAAATTAAATTTCTTATTGAATTGAAGTTACATTAAACTATTGAATTCTAAATCAACAATCGAAAATCCTACTAGCTTTCTAAGTAACCAACTTTCTTTTTTTTCTATGTGGTTACTAAATAATTCTCGGGGGGGGGGGGGACATGACCCCGTGACCCCCCCTGTATACGCCGTTGTGTTCAGCTAAGGTTTATGAAGGAAATCAGTTAAGTATGATACTAGTTAAAAAGTATTTTAAATTTTAGTATAAACTGTTATAAAATTAGTAAAATGTTAAGCAGTATCGTACTAAAACCTTAATATTAATCTGTTTTTGGTCAGCCATAGGAAATCTTTAATCAATGGTTAAAGTTTTTTAAGGTTGCGACTTGTGATAAAAGGTCAGCTAGTTTCAGTTATTGGTCAGTCATAGATTTTTTTTTTTAAAGTTTTTAAAGTTTGTTTAAAGGTCACAGTATACGACTTTTAGCAACTCATTTATAAAATTAAAAAGTATGCCATCTAAAAGGTCAGTAATTGGTCAAAAAAAGGTCAGCTACTTTCAGTACCTAATTGGTCAGCCATATATTTTTTTCAATACATTTTTTTTTAAGCTTTCAAAGTCTACTATTTTTAGCACCTCATTTATGGGATATTCGAAAAAAAAATATACACCATCTGAAAGGTTACCTAGACCTTATAAAAGGTCAACTTATATGGGATATTCGCAAATAAAGTATAGCAATTGAAAGGTCACTGAGTCGTGATAAAAGGTTAGCTTCAGTAATTGGTCAGCCATAGGTTTTTTTTTAATGAAGACTCTTATACTGTTACCTTGAAACAATCTTTAAAACTTCATTAAAAAAAAACCTATGGCTGACCAATTTCTGAAACATGTTGACCTTTTATGACCTTTCAAATGGTATCTTTTTTTTTGGAAAATTCGGTAAATGAAATGCTAAGAGTCTTATACGGTCTTGAAAAACAAAAAACTTCAAAAATTCATTAAAAACCTATGACCGACCAATTACTGAAATTAGCTGACCTTTTATCATAAATCGGTGGCCTTTCGAATGGCACACTTTTTTTTGCGAATATTCCATAAATGAGGTGCCAAAAATAATTGTTGATCTTGAAAAACTTTAACCATTGATTTAAAATTTCCTATGGCTGACCAATTTCTGAAACTAGTTGACTTTATTTGACCAATTACTGACCTTTTAGGTGGCATACTTTTTTTGCGAATATCCCACATATGAGGTGCTAAAGGTAAGGAGCCTTCGTGTCTAGTCTAAAAAATGCTATATAATTTTCTTTCACGGCATAGGTATTTACATAACCTACCTATGCCGTGAAAGAAATTCAATAATAACTTTCAAATCTTAAATCATTTATGTATGATGAATGCACATATAAATGGATATTTATTGTTTGTGTGTTCTTTTTTCATTCATAAAAAAGGTGATTATGTTAACTTATTTACTTACAATTCATTATTAACATTTTTACAGAGGTTTCATGATGTTGCAGTTATAAATCTTGACACATGTATGTTCAATAGAAAGACAGATTTACACAACTGGTTTAAATTACAATAAAAAGAAACACTTATAATGTCGCGTGGGTGGTTTTTTAAAATATGGACCTTGTCCGAGCTTTTATTTTCATTTGGAATTTCTTTAAAACACTGGCAAGGTGATATGAAAAACCATGGGGCATATTCATAGTCGCAGATAGACCCAGGTTTAACTAAACTACAGTTTAACACAATTTTGGCTCAATGAATACAGACCGATTTTAATTCAAATTGTTGGTTTTATATTTTTATTAGATAGATAACTTGGTATACTAAACAAATAGCTTCAAATATTTTGAAATAATAACCTTAAAAAAATAGAATCAACGTCTGAAAATTCAACCAAAGCTATGTTTAAGTTAGACCCAGGTCTAACTAAATTAACTATGAATGTGCCCCCATATGTATATAGTCGTGTTTTTTGGGAAAGTTTATAGCAACTCAGCAATTGTTTTACACGGAAAACACAAACAAAATTCTTTATAATTATTTGTTTTGTTACTTTTTTGGATATAAAATGCATGTGCTATACACTCTCTCAAAAATCTTTTGCAGAAATGATTCAGAGAGATTTGTTGTTAATATATTTTTTAAAACATGCTCTATATACTATACAGGGCGTTTTCTAAATATAAATGTCAATACTTCGTTGACAAGTTTTTAGAAAAAAAAAGGTGTATTTCCTGCGTCAAAGGAACGGAAAGAAGAGAAAATGTTTGTATTAGGAACATTATGTACCTATTCTTTAAAATTCTGTATATTCGTCTATTTTAGGTGTTATTTCACATTTTTACAATTAGCTTGGTATAAAATCACAAATAATGTGTGTATTAATTAGAACGCTGTTGCCTTAATTCATGCATAATGTAATGCAAGTCACAGTTAAAAAATAATATTAATTTAATAAAAGATATCTATGTACCTACATTATTTAGAAATAATTTAAAAACAAATTTACAGTTTATTACTAAAATGAAAATAAAAAAAACACACGATAACTCCCCGACGGGGAATTGAACCCCGGTCTCCCGCGTGACAGGCGGGGATACTGACCACTATACTATCGAGGATTGGTGAAAGACACATTACAAATGCTTCATTTAAAACTCACTGCGTGGGTTCTTAATTCATTTTTATTCGTTCTGGATTTATTTAATGTTTCGGATAAAAAATAGAATAGGGTAGCTAACACAGGCAACAATTTGTATTGAAATGAAATGAATAAGAAACCAAAACTAGAGCAAAAATAATAGCAATTAAATAAAGAAACCTTTGACTCTGTTTAGGTTTCGAGTTTTTCATACGTCATATTGTGATGGTTTTGTGGTGCAAATAGGTAAGGGGATGAGAGCTCTTCACTACGATCTCACACACACATATAAACCCATCATCTTCTTATAAGGCGTAGTGAAAACTTTGAATCTAAACAGGGCGGTCTTTATAAATGAGCATTATAGGGCTATATGTACGTAAATAACACAGGAGACTGAACGCACCCAATATTCTTTTTATTCCGAGCAATTATGCTTGTTCATTAGGGTGTCCGTTATTTCCCAAACTCATTTTTTTGGATAGCACACCCTGTCAATCGAAAGTTTATGCCGAAAGAAAAAAATATAAAAAAATTTTTTTTCCGAGATCATTAACCCGAATGGAATTTTATACTCTTCATATTTTTTTTTTTTTTTTTTCTCTGGAACTATAACAGTTATTCTAATTTTTTTTGTGAATTCTGATTGATTTATCGGTCCTGCATTTAAAAATCTATTAAAAAAATTTAAATTATAATTTATTTCGATTTTTTAATTTAATAAATACTTTAATATTGTATATTTTTCTCTTGTTTCTCTCTCTCGATCTTCAGCAGTTTTTATTAGTTTTTAAAAAAGCTGCATTAAAAAAAATAATGAAAACAAATTAGAAATAATTTATTTCGATTTTTCAAAATATTAACTATTTTCATTTTTTTAAGTATTTAATTTATTTTTCTTATCAAATAAAGTTTTATTTAATTAATTTTTGAAAGTGGTTTTTAACCAAGATATTGGTGAAAACAAATAATTTAAAAAAACTTTATTTGATAAAAAAAAAATTAAATACTTACAAAAATAAAAATAGTTAATATTTTGAAAAATCGAAATAAATTATTTCTAATTTGTTCTCATTATTTTTTTTTAATGCAGTAAATCAATCAGAATCCCCTTAAAAAAATTAACAATAACTGTTATAGTTCCAGATAAAAAAAATAAAATGTGAAGAGTGTAAAATTCCCATACAAATTTGTATGGGAAAAGTATGACCTTCGAGGCACGGGTTAATGACCTCGGAAAAAAATTTTGTTGGTCAATATTTTTTTTTTTTGGTCATAAACTTTCGATTGACGGGGTGTGCTATCCAGAGTTTGGGAAATAACGGACACTCTAATGTAGGGGAAAGGTTGGAACAGTGAGACAGTCCGAACAGTGAGACATTTCATTTTTTAGCTTCCCAGAAACTTGCACAGACATTTCGGTGAAGACAATAACGTTTCTTTTTAATTCCGCAACTTTTATTTCTGTTCCGTACAACACGCAGATGCACGTGTGCTCTTAGTGAGTAAAGAGCGAAAAAACAGGGCAAAAGTATTTTTTTTCGTGTTTTTAAAATTTGTGTAGCATCTTCAAATATTTAGGTAATTGAGGCACTTTTTTTTATTGGCTTATTATTATGTGGTTTTTCAATATACAAACAAAAATCTACAGTATTCTTTCCAGTTTTGTATGCACAAAAGTTTTTCTTGAAAATGATAAAAATTATACAGTGAGACAGATTCAAAGGTCGAACAGTGAGACATGTCTTACCTTATCTTTGCTTCGTTTATTCAACCTTAAAAATGTTTTTTATTTATTTGTATTTCTATTGAACCAAAATTTCTTAAAAAAAAAGTAACAAATGAAAAGTATGAAATTATTTTATTTAATAAAAACTTATTTGTAGAATAATGTGAACTGAAATGTGATTTTAGTTAGTCTTATACTTTGATATGTTTTTTGTTGTTTTTGTTCCTATAATTTAATTAATAATATTTTAAACGAATATAATTCATGTATTTTTTAGGTAAGAAATTGCTAAAGACGAGTTTTTATTAAAAATATTTTGCTGTCCCACTGTGCGCCTTACGCTGTCTCAGTCTTCGAACCCCCGCCGAACAGTGAGACACTTTGACCTTCTACAACAATTTTACTCATGGAAAAGTTGTTTTTAGTTTTTTCAATGAAATTTTTATGGCAAAATGTAGGGGAAATATGTCGTAAGATATCATCAAAAATTCATTTTCATAGCTCAAAAGAATTCGGAATTATAAAAAGTGTCTCGCTGTTCCAACCTCTCCCCTAAATACATTCATAACATACATTATATCCATGAAGATGTAATAAAGAATGTGAAACTTTATCTAATATTAAAACTTATATAGAAATATATTAGCTTCGTTCGTTGAACTTTATCCAGAGTTGACCCAGACTTTCATATGACAGCCCCAAGAGCTGTCAAAAAACAGTTATTTTCGGTTTTCAAAAATACCCAAGGGTTCTTGCGCCCACTTCTATGGTGTATGTGAGTTGGATGAATTCACCGATTGCACAAACTTCAACTTCAAAAGTTTCCATTTTATATTTCTATCCATTTATTAAATTAATTTTGTTTACTCTCTCATCCATTTCTATTTAAAAAAATTAACAATTTCCTACAGAATACGAGTCTACGACAAAATAATTGCTTCACATGTCAGTTTGACAGTTATTCGTTACTTCAAATTGCACCAGAAAAAACCCAGATCCACTTCATGGCGACTTCAGGGGGACCCTGCGTTTCAAAAAAAAAAAAAATCATTTCGCAAGGGTGAGTTCACGTATTTCAAAAAACGCGTTCCAGCAACTCCAGGGTGACTTCAGTGTTCAAAAAAATAACCTATTATGCTTCTGTATGCGTAAAGACATTTTTCGCAAAATAAAAGTAAAAGAAATGTTGTTGGTTTTTCAATAATTTTTTTTGTCTTGCAGTAAGTAAATTTTAAAGAAACTTTCACCTGTCAAAATTAATTTACATGGCGATAAACTGACAAGATGCGACTTGCGATATAAACACGAATACTAACGAAAGTTTTCAATGTCGTTGGATAAGGAGAACCTTGAAATTTCGTATGTGTATATATGTAAGTCCGTTTTTCAAAATTCAATTTTTTAAATTTCTGTATTTAAAAACAACATCGTTTTGGCAATGTTTAAAAAGTTTGCAATTTTTAGCATTATCAACACGATTTTGTTTGTAAATAGGTACAGAATTACAGAAAAATTAAATAAGAAACGATTTTGTATCTAGGCATAATCCTATAGATTAAAAAAACTTAATTTGGAATTGTTGCTACATGTTCTATTATGTCTAAATCAAAAAAAATACGTATACGCCCAAGTGTACCATTGTTTTAATATTTTATTTCTTAAAGTATATAGGTACTGGACCTCTTGAATCAGTGGAAGGGATTATGACCTCTCTATAAAAGTGAAGCAGCAAATAAGCAAATTAAATGCGGTACTAATTGTTTGAGTTCAATACCACTTAAGTTTAGTTTTTATAACAGAATTAGAACTATCATTATTATTAAGCGGTGATGGCGGTTTTTTGTGGCGCCAAAGTAAATGGGCGTCGGTTTTTATTGATCTTGTAGGTATGATATGTATATATGTATACAGGGTGTCCCGTAAAGGATGGTCCAAACTGAATATAGGTCAGGTCATGACCTTTCAGAATTTGGTAACTTGTTTATCCTGAACCATAACGGTTTTCGAGTAACGGCTGTTTTTTTGAAATTCACCCGAACCCCTACTTTGGACCACTGTTTTGCTCACCCCGTCCATAACTGATTTTTTATTTTTTTTTATTTTTAAACTTAAACATTGATCAATAATAAGACTTTTTTTGTGCATTCAAATAATTTTGATTTTATCCTCAATTTTTATAAAATTACTAGATAAAGTCATAGTTTGATCAAAATTATTTTTTTACTTCAATCTTTGAAAGAGCGTCCTGAAAAAAAAATCGTACGACTCAATACTAATTCTTACTTTTAAAAAATTGCCTTGCCCTTGGACTTTTTAAAAAGGTATACATCTTACCAATGCAGACTCTAAATCAAAAGTTACAACCATTTAAACTCTATCAGTCGTGGTGTTAATATAAATTAAAATAAAATCCTTTTTTTGTTTTTTTTTTATTGTTGTATTGTTTATTTCACGATTTTTATTTAGGCAAAATAGGGCAATTTTTTCAAAGTAAGAACCAGTATTGAGTCATACAATTTTTTTCAGGACGCTCTTTCAAAGATTGAAGTAAAAAAATAATTTTGATCAAACTATGACTTTATCTAGTAATTTTATAAAAATGGTGTATAAAATCAAAATTATTTGAATGCACAAAAATAGTCTTATTATTGATCAATGTTTTAGTTTAAAAATAAAAAATGTGTTGTGCTCATTTTCAATAATTAATAGCTCCATATGCTTTGGAATTTCAAGACAACAAAAACACATAAATCACTCCTCCGTAAAGCGGCATTAAAATCTATAATCCCTCTTTATAACTCTCATTTCAGTTAAACTCTCCTTTACATTAAAAAAGCCATATTCGCCTTGTCACTTTTCCTTGCAAAAAAAAAAAATGAGATCAAAAATAAAACCAAAATATCTTAATTAGTCGTGTTTGAGTGTCGTAAATCTTTTTCGGCTGTCATCATTGAGTTCAGTTCAGAACCAGTTTAACGTTGCTTAAAGATAAGATTATGAACACTTCACTTGTTCCGTTTTGTCTTAAGAATGTATTTTTGTTCCCAGTAACATCAACCTTCATTTAATTTTTGTTTTTATTTGCAAGAAACCAAAATATGCGTGGGGTGCAATTGGACAACTTGAAATGAACCATGCGTGTAAAGTGGGTACCAACTCAATTCATATTCAATTTGTCATCTTTGACATTGGGAAGGCATTTCGCACTTGTGTATTAATCTTCTGTGAATCTTTAAATAAATCTTGTAACGTACAAAATACAAAAAAAAAAAACAGTAAGAACAATAGTTCTGGTTTGTTTTATTTCTCAGTAGGTAAAACCTTCAAAAGCATTTTTCATCCTCAATGCAAACAAAATTGGTACTCTACTCAGTTTTGATTTTGTTTTTAATTTGCGTAACCAAGTGTAAAATATGTGATGAAAAAATACATTTAATTCTGAGTATGGGAAAATAACATTTAGGTTACATACAAAGAATTTTTGTTTGAATAAATATAATTTAAAAAAAAGTCCCCTCCGTGACAATGTACGAAACATTGCCGTGACCAGGATTCGAACCTGGGTTACTACGGCCACAACGTAGGGTCCTAACCACTAGACGATCACGGCTATCGGAGACATGTTTGCATTGATGTCAAAACACAGTTTTATCGATTAAATAATTACGAACAGTCTGACTTAAAGGTTTCTTACTCCATACATTTACATGAGACTATCAAATCACTTTCTAAATAAAATGGTAGCAAGCAATGTATTGTCGAATTTACAAATTGAGCAATTTTTCCGGTGCTGAATGGAAAAAGCATTCGAAATGAAAAATCTTTCAATGTTAGCCCGGACTTTGAAGCGGAGGCAGCTTCACATTGACATTGTCGTACCCATTTACTTTGACAGTAATGCGAGCCTGATTACATAGGTGATTCGTTATTTTTTCTTTCGTTTCGTCTTTTTGACAAATTGGGCAACATGTGTAGAAATGTAGGGGGAGAAAGTAACGAAATCACGAATGAATGTTTTAAAACTTTTTTGGTTGAATTTTGACGTTTAGGATTTGGCAACCGCAGTGCTACTCGATGCAAAGTCTATAGGAAGTATCTGAACTGAAATGAAAATTTTTCTTTGAGTCCAAATCGATGGCGAAAACGAATAAATACAATAATGGCTCTATCTGATGTAGCTGTCAAAAATTAAAAAAAAAAAATCAAAATCGAAAGACTATTTAAATTTTTCGTACAATATTCGAAATTAATGTCGTTTTCGATTGGGTTTTGGAACAGTACTACTGCTTCTTGATTCCAATCGAAATTATTTTCTATTGTTCCGAGACTAATTTGTGAAATATTTATGTGTGTGTGCGTAAATTGTATGATATTTATGTATATTTTGCACGTTGAGTCGAGTAAAATTAATTTGACAAATAATCCGATGAAAGGGTTTATATGTGTGTGTGTTCCGGGTCTACTCCTTTATTAATTCCGGAGCAGAAAACTACTCCGAAAACATTACTCGGAACAGCCAATCGAATTATTTTGAAGTAAGCGGAGTCAAAAAGGAGTAACTCCGAACCGCCAACCGAAAGCGACATAATTCTAATTTTCATCCATATTTTTTTCTTCAGCAGCAACAAAAAAAAAAAAAACTTCAAACGTCAAATTTTGAGAATGAAGTGATAAGAAAATATTTATTACTATTGCTCTTGATTATCTTCTCATCTACAAAAACCCATAAACGTCAAAATAACGAAAGGAATTACGTACATATTTTCAAAAATTGTCTTATCACGAATGAACGTGCCTGTCAAAAAGACGGAACATATAGCTACATATGTCGGTTTCGAGTGGACGGTTCGGAGTGACTCCTTCTATGTACTTTAGATTTTCCATATTCGATAGGAATTAGGAATGGAACAGAAACAGTTAAAAAGGAGTATCTCCAGACGACCAATCGAAAACAGCAATAAAACGAACGTAAAAACATTCAGTGTACCAAATCAATCATAGGCTCATACCAGTGATGATAATTGACTTTTGTCGATTGTACTGAAAACTAAAAAAAAATTGTACTGAAAAAGACCAAATAGTACTAAACTTTTTTAAATTATAAAACAACGCGAACAATTAAAATAAATATTTTATTAAAACAAAAATACATAAATTAAATATACCTATACATTTCATTGGTATAATTTTATTCTAAAATAAGTCTTATCGACGGATAGCAACTTTGTTTTGTTGTCCCCATCCGATTGCTTTTTTATTAGCCACCTATGTATTTTATAAATAAAGGTATTATTTTCATTAAAGTAATGATTAATATACTTGACTGTTTACTTACTTTTTCATTTTGAAAATCAAAGCCGGCAGAAAGTTTCCCAAAAGCGACACAAAATCAAATAAAATACGGGTTAGAGTCGAATGACAGCTCGAGATAGAGGGAAAGAAAAAACCACCAAAATAAATGCAACCAGTACCAGATGTCAAGTCAAATTTTCAACGAAGCACGTAAGCACGATCATGATGAGTAATGAATGCATCCAAAATTTAATGGGCCATTGGGACGCGTTCACAAATACTTTTCTTGTTGTGAAGATTTGGTGAAGTCTGACTGAACATATTTGTTTGATTTTAGAGATTTATGAAAGTTGACTTTTTCAAAAATTAAAAATAGTACAAATAGTACTGAAAATTGAAAAGTGGTACTTGCCTACTCGGGAAAGTCCAATAGTACCGAATTCAGTACAATAGTTAGGCTTTTTGCAACTGTGGCTCATACTAAAAAAAATCGTAGTTTTTAATAAAAGAGAGTGTTCGAGAGAAAATAAAAACTTTCCACTCTCTGTAGATAAGAATTCATATAGACCAGCCTGCATCCTTTATTCTTCAGCAGCAGTATATGAGAGTATAAAATTAATGAAAGAAATTGATGGGAAACCCCTCATGTACATAAGGTATGTTATGAACTTTAAATATATTTAGGTATTCGATGTTAATACTTTTAACATTTTAACTTCATTGTTTATAAAATAAAATAAGTACCAGCACCAGCACCTGCAGGATTTGCAGGTTGGTTGCTTCACCGACAATCCCAGTCGGTAAAGCAACGCAAGCAGAGGTTTCCTAGTATAGTCATTTTTTTACACTTTCATCATATAAGTTGTTGTCTTATCGTATCTCAATTTCTCAATTCTTTCGATAGAAAACTCATTTCCGATATTTTTTTTTCTTCAAAAATATTGCCTTACCATAAATCATTGAGTAGGTACTTCAGACTTTAAATCCTGATAAGGGACTGTTTCATTTTTTTTTAGCTTCAGACAGCATAAGTTGGAAGTTGCACTAACATCAAATTCTAAAAGCTCTCAATATATCGATAAAGTTTCTCATGTGGACATTTTTGTGACCGAGTAAAAGATAAAGTGCAACAAAGTTGGATAACATGTAATGCACACAATAGAATCGAAATACCCAGAATGCATTTCAATGAACCCAAAAAACTAGCCCTGAGAACACACAGAGTCCAATTGGGAACAGCAAAGTTATCTTTGGAACGTGGCCTGTCGCCCATCCATATCCATTAAATAAGTTTTTCTTTGTCCAAGAGAGAGAGAATACAAGGATATTGTTCCAGTTATTTCCTTTGCAATTTCACATCAGTCACTTTGCGTGTACAAAGAGGAAAAATACAAAGTGAGATCCTGTGTTTTCTTTGTGGGTGGTTATAGTATAGCGAACAAAATAAAGGTTTCATATAGATACCTGTCCATTCTACCATAGTTATAAGGACTTTCGCAAACGGTTTTATGTACATACCTACACTACCTACATACTTCTGTGTGACAGAAAACCTAAAGGTCTGTTTGAATTTCCAATTAATTCCAATTTCACAAGGTGAGTAGTTGAGTTGCTAAGGTAAAGTCTCGATTGTTAATTAAATATTTAACTGGCATAGCCCAATGATCCAATTTGCATATAGTTGGTCAGTTATTTTTGCAGTGGTTTATAATTCAGTTGTGTACGATATAGGTAGTCTGTGTGAAAATTTTTAAGGTAAAAGAAAGGATGAAGGGATTAAGATATAAAAGTGTAGGAGTGCGGGATAGGATTGTTTTACCGACAATTAGATGGAACTTGATTTTTTGGACAGACATAATCTTTCGGTGAGAATTTCTCAAAGGTAGCCAATTGCTGCAGGGAAATACCTTTAAATACAGCTTTTAATTGTATTAAGATAGGTTTGTGGTTTAATTGGCTAAACCACATTTGAGGTAGGTGTGTATTACGATGGTTAAGGGTATAAGTAAAGGTGATTATCGCTTATGAAAACTGGGCGTGGGTGACTACCAAAATGAAAATTGAAAAGCATTTAGCTACCCTAACTTTAATTTCACTATGTGGTTCAAAAGTCTGACAAATATTTTTTTTTTGTTTAAGAATTTTTACCTTTTCGTGCAAATAATGAACGTCTTCAATTTCACTTTATTATTTTGTAGATAGTTGAAATAGCGTTTAATCTTATGTCATTTCATACAGATACCTGGTTTACAACCAGTAACCTACTTATAGAAATATCAAGTTAGGTTTGGATTGTAAACCCAAGTTTTTTGTCAATTTAGCCATAAAGAACGTAGGTTTATTAATATTTCCTTAAAGAAGATTAAAGAATTTAATAACGGAGATGAATAAATTTACGCCCCTATTGAGAGTGTCGATTGCCAATCGAATAGACAATTCTCGATTACTTCGATTGGTTATCATGTTTGGTAACTACCCCGTTTACAAGCAGTATCGAAAGCTCGAATTGGATTAGGGTCGGATTTTAGACCCAAGGTTTTCGTCACGTGAGTTGAGAGCCCCATTTGAAGTTGAGTTGATATGGTGTTGAGATTACAGTTGAAGGAATGGCTTCAATATATTTATTTCACACAAAAAAAAGTTAAAATTTAATGAATTTTAGTACATACTTCGCACAGCTATCAACACAAATTAATAACTTTACTCGCAAATGTGCAAAAACACTGTCGTCAACACATCCATCAGACCGACTCTCCGACCCAGGTTCTTATCAACAATTTCGACTCGACTTCGCTCCTGAAATGGAATCGAGTCGGTCGAAGCTCATTTTAACTCAATGCAGGTATACAAAGTGACCAAGCGAGCTTGAAGCTCGGTCGAATACATCATGTAAACGGGATAATTGTGAAACATAATCGAATGAATTACCAAAAATTTGTAGCGTTTAAATTTGATGAACAGAATTATTTTTTTTTATGAAAATCCAACATGGGTTGCAAATATGTAGGTAAGTATTAGAAGTTCATAATTTTATCATTTAAACTTCATATTAAAAAAAAAAAAAACTTGGGCACCAACAAGATTCGAACCCGCAACCCTCGGGTCCATCCTGGCGCATCGATCAGAAAATTATAATCGAAAGTAAATTCGAAAAATTTCGATCAAAAATCTTAATCACAATTCTATGAAAACCAGAAATTGACGATTGTTAACAGAAAAAAAATCTTTCATCAATCAGCAAACCGACAATCGCAATCGGAACCCAAAATTTCCATCTGCTTTTTATTTGTAATTGCTTTTGACCTGCATAAAAAAATATTTGAATTTTATTTTCCGTAAAATAGTTAATTAATTGGTAAAAAAATTACATATTATTCACAAGAAAAAACTTCTGGACATCAGCTTTCTTTCGCGTTGATCAGAAATAAAAAAACGAAAAGAAACGACCGTGACATCGAAAAGTTTCGATCAAAATCGAAACTCACAGACAATCGATATTCGAAAAAAAACCGATCATCGATTAGAACATCGACCCTCGCAATAGGGGCCTTAGACAATAAAATTACTTTTGTTTTTTTTTTTTTATATTTAGCGCGCGAGTTAAGGTAGGAAGTGTAGCGCTTAATAAAAAAAATCAACCTTTGTTTTATGAACAGCTCAGTGCTGTGTTTATTATCAAACTCAAACTCTTATGCTATGCATTACAATTTTTATATCAATCAAATGATGAATCGGCTATTTTACAAACAGAAATACGTTTAAGGAAAATGTGAAATAGAATTGCAAATATGAAATAAAATGAAATAAGATCTTATGAAATGCTTTTATAAATTAATTGTGGGAAACTGCTGATGATGGTTGTTGGTGCCGTTGGTGCCGATGACCTGGGTTGAGGCATGTGTCGTCTGAGGTATGTAACTCCTCCCGCCCTGGAGAGAGCTACGGTCGAAGAGGTTGTATGCGTCTTTAGCCGGAGCTATCATTAGGTTTATTGCTGGGGTATGTTGACTATTGTTATCGAGTATTGAGTGTTGTTGTTGGGGTTGGTTGGCCCTTCTATGTAGGTGTGTGAGGTATATTATGATGACAAGTCCGATTAGCGTTGATATTGTCGAGATGATGGTGTAGTTAAGGATTATATGTTTGTTGGTGCGTCTTTCCAGATAACGTATTGCCTCTTTGTTTTCAAAGTGGAAGTTTTGTAGCGATTGGAGGTTGATTGTTTGGATCGAAGATATGTTAATTTTGTTGATCGAAGTGGGATAAATGTGGACGTCTTCATAATAAACTCTGCTCGTGCTTTCGTATGTCACTTGGTTGACGTTGACGCTGCAGTTTGAGAAGTGAATGATAAATGTACCCTTCAGATTTTGAACCTGGGGGCCACAAGTTGATGTTATTTCTGTCTCTGGACTGTTTATGAACAGAATGTAGTTAGGTTCTGGCTGGTATATTTGTTGTTCTTGGGTTACATCTGAAGTTTTACATTGTGCCGGTTTGTTGTTCATTAAATTGGCGATGCAGCTTGTTTCCATGTAAGAGTTTTGGCTCGTTTCTTCTTTGCAGTAGAATGTTTTTTCTATTTGTTCACATTTCTTGTCAAAACATTGAATTTCGTTTTGGTTAAGGATACAAAAGGGTTTAATGTGAAGTAATTTACTTTTGAGTGGGATGGGTAATAAATGGAAAAAGGAAAATGATTCATTTTTTAAGGAAGGAATTTGTATATTAAATATTATATCTGAATGGTTATAGTAAGCCTGAAGCTCCAATAATTCGTATATGTTTTCGTTTGAATTAATTTCTACAGACTGATTTTTTAAGGAACTGTAAATGAATGTTAATTCATCAGAGTTTAAAATGTGTTTTGAGATGATATTTAATTTGGCAAGAATAATAGATTCCGCGATATTGGTCAAATGGTTGTTTAAAAGTTCTATATTGAAGTTTATTTGGTTTAAATATTGAATATATCTGATTGAGTTTTCCTCTGATCTGATTCTGTTTCCTAATGTCTTTTCAGTATTAATTAAATATTTTTCAATAATCTTCTGCTGCGTGTTTATGTGGTTTGTTATATTGTCGAATCTTGCTATCATTTGTTTGTTAAGTCTAACCTGGTCGTCTTCCTGTGTCTCGATGTCATTTTGTCTTTCTGATAGCATTTCTATTTTTTTATTTATATCCAGAGCATCGTCAGCATCCAAATTTCCTGTTATGCTCTTTACAACTGTTCCTAAACCGTTGATAAGTCCTCTTTTTTGTCTGAAATTAGGTGTTAGCGTTTGGAGTTTGTCTTGCAGCTGTTCATATTTTATTTTAATGATTTTAAGGGAGTCATTAAAACCGTCTATTTTATTGAAAATTGCCAAAGAGTTGCCTATAGCGTTTACATTTTCTTGGTATTTTTCTAATCTTATGATGTGAATCAGGCTTTTGTATGCCTTAATCATCCTGCCCGTTCCCAGTTTCAATGTTAGGAGGCCATGATTATTCGTCAGATCGTGTACTTCGATCGTCTGTTCTGTGGTCATTGTTATTAGAAGGGTGAGAGTTGTGAACCTGAAATTTACGTCTTCTTTTTATTTTTGATTTATGAAGTTTTTGATTGTTAGTAGTAAGGACTGTTATATCCCTATTAATTTTAACTTTATGTTTACTGAATCTTGGTGTTAATTTATTTCTTCTATTTTCTTTTCTATAAATAAATGATCCTGTCTTTATACTACATGGTTTTTCCCTGTTCTGATTTAATTTGCTTAAATTTTTTTGTATCTGGTTTCCTGTTTTGTTTTTAATGGATGGGAATAATTCTGCCTGAAACTCATTTAGTCTATTGAGATAGTCATGCACGTTGCTATAGCTAATATTCTTAAATTTGTAGGTTCTACCGTAAAAAAGTTCGTAAGGTGTTAATTTCGTAGCAGAGTGTATAGAGTTATTATAGGTTATCATAGTTTCATTGAGTATGTCGTCATGATCTCGGTCGTTATGTTTTGTAAAAATGATTCTGTATGTTTCAGTTAGTGTGGAGTGGAGTCTTTCAACGGGAGAATTGCTACTTGATTGTTGAAGCGATGTTATGTGTTGGTTTATATTGTATTGTTTAACGAAGTCTTTGAACATAGAAGAAGTAAATTCTGCGCCTTGGTCTGATATAATTTTGGTTGGAATGCCGTGGAGGCTCATAAAATGCAGAAGGGATTTTATTATTGTTAGGCTATTTCTAACTGGAACTGTGTACGCTGCTGCGAATTTAGAGAATTTGTCTATAATCGTGAGGATTTTTTGATTATTAATACTATAGATGTCGATATGTACGATATCTAAAGGTTTTTCAGGATTTTCTGGGATTCGAAATTCAATTTTTTGGGGTTTCCTGTCGTATTTGAGTTTCTGGCACAGTTCGCAGTTATTTATAACTGTAGTGATTTTGTTTTTCATAAATGGGAAAAAGAATTCACGCTTAAGGTGAAGAAGTGTCTCGTTTATGCCTCTGTGGTTGTTTTTTAAATGGTAATCGTTTATCAGTTTATCTTGATCATCGTTCTCAAGTATATCTTTTAATATTTCTGTGCAACGAATTACTTTGAAGGCTTTGTTATTTGAAAAGTAATTTGAGTAGACACTTTGGATGGTCTTGAATGTATCGTCATCGGTATAAATAGCGCAATATTTATTTGGAGGAACATAACTTTTGAAAATGGTAATAATATCATTCTCTGAAAAACATTGTTTTTCTAAAGTTCGTCTTTGTTTGTTTTTAAATGGCATTTGTAATTGTACTGGTTTGTCTCTTTCAGTTTTCTTAAGTACGAGCTGTATGCTAAATTCATTTAAGGGACGTTCAGATATATATATGTGATCGTTCATATTTTCAAGAGCAGAGTGGATTGTAGATCCACTAGAACTGGGATTTGTGTGGTTAACCTCGTTTATATTTAATTCAATTTTCTCATTTTGACTTTCGGTTTTTATTCTGCTGAGTGCATCAGCATTCAGGTTTAACGTTCCTTTTTTGTAAACGATTTCATAGTCGAACTCTTCTAACTTGAGTCGCCATCTAACTAGTTTTGAATTCGGATCTTTAAGATTCATCATCCATTGCAATGGTCTGTGATCGGTCACGATTTTGAATTTGTGACCAAACAGGTAGGGGCGGAAATATTTCGTTGCCCAAACAATCGCTAAAAGCTCTTTTTCAATGGTAGAGTAACCACATTCCGAATCAGTTAGGGTTCTACTAGCATAGCAGATTGGTTTGTCGCTACCTATGGTGCCTTGAGATAGGACTGCACCTATTGCGTAGTTACTTGCATCCGTAGTTAGTACGAACGGTCGAGAGAAATCGGGGTATTGAAGAATTGGGTCGTTAATCAAGAGATCTTTACACATCTCGAAAGCTGTGACGTACTTTTTGTCGAGTGTTATTGATTTTCCTTTCTTCAAGCACTCTGTAAGTGGTTTTGTTAGCCTTGCAAAGTCCTTAATGAACTTGCGGTAGTATCCAAGGAGGCCTAGAAACGATTTTATTTCTTTTTGCGTCTTTGGGATAGGGAAATTTTTTACAGCTTTGATCTTGTCGGGATTGGGTTTTACTCCGTCCCTGGAAATTATATGTCCAAGAAATGCTGTTTCTTTGTGAAGGAATTCAGTTTTTTCTAGCTGCACTTTAAAATTGAATTCTTGTAATCTTAAAAAAACTTTCTTCAAGTTTTCAAGATGTTCTTGTAGAGAGGTTGAAAAGATGACTATGTCATCTAAATATACCAAACAGACTTTTCCCACGAGACCACTTAGTACATGGTCCATCACTCGTTGAAAAGTGGATGGAGCATTTTTAAGTCCGAACGGCATTCGTACGAACTCGAAGTGACCTCCTTCGACTGTAAATGCCGTTTTAGGTATATCTTTTGGGTCCATCTCTATTTGGTGAAACCCACTCGCTAAATCTAGAGTGGAGAAATACATGCATTTCCCTAATTTATCCAGGATCTCCGTTATGTTCGGGAGTGGATATTTGTCGCTAATTGTCTTTTCATTTAGACGACGAAAATCAATGACAAGGCGCCACTTTTTCGTGGGTATATCTTTTCCTTTCGGAACCACCCATACCGGGGAACTCCACGGCGAATGGCTTGGACGAATTATTCCTTGTCTGAGTAGTTCTTGTATCTGTTTTTGAACTTCCATTTTATGTACAAATGGGTATCTGTATGACCTGGTATATATAGGGACATCGTCGTTAGTTGGTATTTTATGTTTGACAGCGGTAGTGAAAGTAAGAGGTTGGGTTTTTTGAAAAAAAATATCTTCAAATTGTTTGCACAATTTGATTATGGATCTCTTTTCTTCAGAGTTCAGGTGGTTAAGTTTTAATGAATTTACTATTTCAGTATCGGGTATTTTCCTGTCATGCGATTGTGAGTATGTTTCTGTTATATTAATCTCGCAAAATTCAGTATTTGAATATGGACAGACTTTCATGGGTCGCTCCAGAAAAATAGTCTGTTCTTGGTTTGAAGTATTAATTACTTCAAGGATGCTATACCAATCTTTAGCGACATATATTCCCTCTGAAATGGAAACGCCTGGTTTGATTTCTGTTGGTCTTATGAAAATATCACCATTTCGTATGCTTACTGGGAGGCGACATATCATTTTTGAGTATGGGGGAATAATGTATTGCGATGATGTAGAATTTGGTTTAAAGAGTAGAGAAATACTGGAATTTTCTGTTATCAATTTTCGTTTTTCCAAGTCTATTTTTGCTTTAATTTGTGTCAAAATGTCTAAACCGATAAGGCCATCGAAGTATCCATGGAATTTGAATATTAAGAATCTAAATGTACCATGTGTTTGGAATTCTGAAAAAGAGTTAAATGTTATCGCTCTATTTATTGTGTGTTCTTTAAAAATTGTTTTTATAACTGTATTATTGATGGGGATTTGAAGTTGAGGGTCTGCAAACTCAGGATTAATGAAAGATGAAGACGCACCGGTATCTATTAGGAATCTGAGTGGTCTTCCAAAAGGTGAAGAAATATTTACATATGGTAAAATATTTCCATGTTTATTGATGTTTATATATCCGATTGGTTCCCAGAGGCTGGTTCGTGAAAATTTTCGGTATCTTCTGGGTGGTTAATTTCTTGGAACGTCTCGAGGTCTTGTTGAAACTGTTCGTTATAATACCTGTCCAGATTTTGGTATGGGTTTTCGATCTCCAGGTCCAGGTTGTCAAAGGGCTCGTACGGGTTCCCATATTCAGGATGTATTGAAGTACCTGGGTGTTCTATGTCGATGTTATGCAGTTCTCTAGAAGGACCTGCTTGTTTGAAAAAGTTGCTGGGTGTTCTGGTGTTTTGTAGACCTAAACTGTGTTGTGTTGGGGATTGGAGTTTGGAGTACGTGGTACTTGCCTCCATAGGTTCTTGTGGAGCTATATGTTGTCTATGTGAGAATTGGCCAGAGCCGGGGTTCGTTTTAAAAGGTCTGTTAAAATGGTGGTTACCTTGTCCTGGTATAGGATTTAAGTGATGTTGATTTTGTCTTGTTTGTGGGTTAAAAGGGTTAAGAGAATTATACATTTGTTGCCCTGGTCTATAACGTGAGTTGAAGTTAACGGTGTGGTTTGGTGTCTGTGGTTTTCTGAGAAAGACTTGAGGTTGTGGATTGAATTGGTAAACGGGGGGCACAAATTTCTTTTGTTGTTGGAAATATAATGGTTCGTGTTTCATATATGAAATGTTCTGTTCCTTTGTGCAATAAGCAAAGGCTTCTGATAGGGTTGAAGGTTTCATTGCCCTCACTGTGGAACCAAGAGGTTCTCTAAGTCCTGCAAGGAAGGTATTTAAACACATTTCTTGGTATAGTTTATTTTTTGCAATTATCACGTTGAGTTCTTTTTCATGTATCTGTATATGATTATTCATGGATGCTTGTATTTCCATAACTTCGCTGAAAAAATTTTCTAAGGTTTTGCTATTTTGTTTTAAATTGTGAAGGTCGCGTATGAGCGACGTTTCGTTCCGTTTGTCCGAATAGTGATTTATGAGGTTCGTTTTAATAGAGACCCAAGATAACGTTGTCCCGTACACGTTGAGGACTTCGTTGGCTGGGCCAACGATTTTATTCCTTATGGCTCGGAGTATGACCCTGCACAAATTTGTGCCATCGATACCCTCGAGAAGAGATAATATCTCTTCAACGTTTTTAATAAAATCGAAGAGAAGTCTTGGATTTCCATCGAAGGTTGGAATGTCCTTGACTATCTCTGGAACTCTAAGTGAGTTCATGAGTTCTATTGCTGCTGATGCAGCGACGGCTGCTGCTGCTGCAGCGGCTGCTGCTGCTGCTGGGTCTTCTTGTTGACCATTCAACATTATAGTTCTCTTTATGTTTAGATTAATTCTACTTTCTAAATAAGTTTCACTATCACTATCTAAATGCTTGCTAATGTTTTTAGTTAAATTATCTCTTTCAGATTTTTCAATATTTAAATTTATATTTTCAAAGTTAAATTCTTTATTTATTCCTATGCTTAAATTATTGGAGTTGACTAACTTTTTCCTTTGAGGTGGATAAGGATTATTTTTAATTTTTGGGATTTTAAATGGGAGCATGGGATGAAATTCGTTGTTTCGACTTACGTGATATAAAATTTCTTATTGTTCATACTGTTGAGCTGCTCCTCCAGGTTTTTGTTTGCACTTTTAGATGTCTCGATGAGTGTCTATGTATCGCACTGATATTATTTTCACAATATTCGGTTTGCTCCCGAAAAAAAATATTATCTTTTATCTCGTTGACGTTTTAGATTCACTCTCGGAGAAAAAAAAAATTTTCCTCGTATATTAGTGTTTATTATCTCGATTTGCTCTCAAAAAAGTTATCCCGTTACACTTATTTCGATTTGCCTTCGAATTTGCTCTCAAAAAAGTTATCCCGTCACACTTATTTCGATTTGCCTTCGACAGTGTTTTTATCACTTGCACTGAACTGTTGAAAGATTGACTATATTTTTTTTTTTTTAGCTATGGTATATTTTTCCGATGAACCTTCGAATTTTTCTTCCGTATACACTTGTATTATATTAGAGTTCTTTTACGAGTTGGATTTTCCGATTAACCGTCGATATAATCTTAACTCGTTCCGTTCGACTGCGCCAGTTAAGGTAGGAAGTGTAGCGCTTAATAAAAAAAATCAACCTTTGTTTTATGAACAGCTCAGTGCTGTGTTTATTATCAAACTCAAACTCTTATGCTATGCATTACAATTTTTATATCAATCAAATGATGAATCGGCTATTTTACAAACAGAAATACGTTTAAGGAAAATGTGAAATAGAATTGCAAATATGAAATAAAATGAAATAAGATCTTATGAAATGCTTTTATAAATTAATTGTGGGAAACTGCTGATGATGGTTGTTGGTGCCGTTGGTGCCGATGACCTGGGTTGAGGCATGTGTCGTCTGAGGTATGTAACTCGCGCTAAAGGGGGTATGAATACCCTTAAAGTGATAAACACAGCACGAGCGATTAGGTAGGTTGGAGGGGATTTGAAAGAAGAAACCGATGTACATTGGTTTTGAATGTCTGTAGATCATAATGGGAGGGGAAGATAGAGCTGGGTAGAGCATTCCACATTCGTGTAGTGCGACTAAAGAAAGAATAAAGAAAGAATTGTTTAAAGTGGAGTGATTGTTGCTAAGTATAATAAACTCATTTGAGTTGAAATTATCCTAGAGTCAAGTTTATTCCATACAATCAAATCGAATCTCAGTTAGATACGACTAGAAATTCATTTAAATCAACTAAAAATGGTCAAGTGATTTTCTTCAAACTTGGTACATAGTGTTTTTTTAACTAATATGCCCACACGTTTTAAATTTTTTTTTTAAGGACCGAAAATAATGGTAGGTACCTGACATTCAATTTTTTTTTGCCAAAAAGGAAAATAATATTTTTCCCAAAATCGCCTCCGGGGATTTTGTAAAAAAAAATTCAAATAATTAAAATAAGGAAATGCAACTTATTAATAATTTGTTTTATTTTCAAAAATTTGTTATTTTTGGTACCTCCAGAGTACAACCAGTTTTTTGATTTTCTCGAAAACAGTTGAGTTAAAATTTTTCATTTTTTTATAGTAAATCTTCCAAAAACTCTAAACATTATTGTGAACCAAAATTAAAAAAAAATCAATTTTTTTTTCAAAACTAAATATTTTGAAGATTATCTACTTGAAAAAAATCATATTTCTAAATTCAAAAATAACGGTACCTTCCATACAAATGTTGAAAAACTGTCAAAGAAATACTTATTTTTCTCGAAAACGGCTTGAAGAATTTTGATAATTAGATGTGATGCCTTTCTATTAAAGGTGTGGTCAATATTTTGAAAAAATAAATAACGGTTATTAACGGTACCTAACTGTAATAGAACCGATTTTTTCGGTTTTCAAATTTCTCGTTAACTGCTACACCGATTTTAACCACGACTTTTATACAAGACCTCCTTCACAATTCAAACAATTTTGAATATACAAATTTTCAAAAAAATAACTTTTGGATTTTTTTAAAAAAATATTGAAATTTTTTTTTGGTAAAAATTGCATTTATAAAAGACTTATTACTAAAATACCGCTCCAACGATGATTTTTGTTTTCATAAATTCATAATTATCGAACAAATCAGATGGCATACTTTATTTTGAGCTCTAATTTTTGAAGCCATTATAATGCCCATTTTTTTGTCAGAAATTTCGATTTGACTCCGCTCCTGAAGTAGAGTAGAGAAACTCATCTCAACTTAATACAGGCTAACAAAGGGTTGAAGCAAGCTTGAAGCTCTCTTCAATATCTGAAGTGAACGGGGTACCAGACCAGTCCCACTATGTATACATGTCAAATGTAATACATGTCAAATTGAAAGAAGGAAAGAACTCCACGCGACTGCCAAATTTGTAGAAAGTGGGATAGAATTAGAACCATTGCTAAAAATATTCATGTATTAAAACCATTGTATATAGGATGGGCTCACGATAAACAGAAATAAGGTATGCTCATTAGACCCAATTCGCCATTTTCCTTATGCTAGGTTTCCACTTGTCATTGAAAAGACGCAAATTGACAAACTTTCCAAGACAGGGTGAGTTATAGTTGCTCGCTACTACTACTTTCTTTGCTTTTTGTGTTGGTAAAAGCCACCCTGTCCTGGAAAGTTTGTCAATTTGCGTCTTTTCAATGACAAGTGGAAACCTAGCATTATGCTGTAACGTCATCGTTATTTGCTAGTTAGACAAGGGAGATTGTTTATTAGAAGTTTTCAATTTTAAATTTTAAAATTTATAGAGCTTTAAAGAAAGAATCAGTACCATGACCCTTATACATCCTGCAGCTTTAGTTGGTGCATACAAAGTTGGAAGGTGGACCTAGAAACCAAGTGATACATTCCTTGAAAATGTTACTTTAATAGCCATATTAATAAAAACAGCGCTTAACTCACCTTTCGAGCTCTCGTGTCAGCGTCTATTAAGAGACAAATGGTGAATTAAAACGTATATTTACTTATCTTATTAAAACCTTCGCTAAACCACCTTCCTTGTTGGTTTCGCTAGCTAATAAAGTGGCAGAAATCTAACTCCTAGTCCATCACGAGTTATTAATTATAACTTGCCGCTAGCTCCGTTTATTAATATGGGGATTAGAAAACATTTTTATTAAAAACCAACGGAAAACATTCAGTGCGGCGAAGAAACACATTCGCTTGTCATCGCGTGGGTGCGGGCACTATCAATAATTATCACCGTGTAGGTACACAAATTTTGACTGGCGAATGTTTCTGTGCGCATCCAATGTTTCGCGTTGGTTTGGGAAAGTCTTTAGGTTGTTGTCCCGATGTTGTCCTTGTCGATTGACCATTATAATCAGTTCGACAATTTCGATTACGTCGATTGGTTTTCATGTTTGGTACGCCTAAAGCCGGAACCACAGCTGTGTCGAGTGTTGTGACGCTATCGCTACAATGTATTTCATATTCGTAAAACCAAATATATGTATGTCTCCTGTGTTGTGTTGCTGTGTGGCGTAGGAAATATACCTATAGAATACCAGTGACACACGACTCCACAACACAACACACGAGACAGGTGTGGTTCCGACTTAAGTGTTTTTTATAAGCAAGTTCAGATAGAATTGTCGAAAAAACGACATCGGAACTTAGGAAGTCATCGATGCAAAAAAGACCCACTTCCCAAAAATGCACAAAACGCCATCACTACTCTTTCAACTTTGTGGCAAGATTGCAAAACAAAAACTATAAATACCCAATGTTTCATTAAAATAAAAAGAAGTCTCATAGAAAAATATTCCCGTTTAGTGAATGTAACAAAAAAATAGTCATTTTAGAGCTGGGTCTAAGTTAAACATAGGTTAAGTTGAATTTTCGGACGTTGGTTCTATTTTTTTAAGTTTATCATTTCAAAACATTTGAAGCTATTTGTGAAGAATACCAAGTTAATTTTCTTATAAAAATATAAAACCAACAATTTGTAATTAAAATCGGTCTGTATTCATTGAGCCAAAACTGTCTTAAAGTGTAGTTTAGTTAAACCTGGGTCTATCTGCGACTATGAATATGCCCCATTGTGTAAAGGCTCTTCCTAACCAACGTGAAACAATCGCTCTGCAGGGCGAATCATTCACAATTAGAACAGAAATGACAATTTAACAATGCTAAATAAGAACAAAAACTCAATTTCAAGTCACTAATCAGCAAACAAATTAAATTCTAAAACAATTGTCGTCCATTTTTTTTTTTAAATACAAAATTGTTTGGTTTTGACGTTTCTTTACTAACTATCGACACCAAAGTGGTTATTCGAACTTTTAGTACTGTTTCTATTGGAACTTAGATACCCAGGGGCTTATTTGGCAATATCTTGGGCTATAAATTGCCTCGCTCATTGCCACATTATTGTCTTGAATAATGCCAATGCAGACGCTTTGGCAATGGCAATCGCAATATTGCCCAATAGATGGAAGCCAATTATTGCTGTCCATTTCGGGGCAAAACATTTTTCAAAATGGTTTCTTCTCCATTAGCTTCTCGTCAATTTGAAAATAAGAGTAATACCGCACTTGACGGAACTGCACTGCAGGGAAACTACACTTGACTTCACACGAATTCGTATGAAGTTTAGTTGCCGCTTAGTGCGATATACATAGCTCATACAATTTCACACAAATAATATTTTGCCGCGTAGTGAAGTGTAGTTCCACTGAAGTTGAGTGCGGTCTTGCCTTAAAGATGAAAATATGAGAACCGGTACAAAAATTTTAGTGAATTAAAGTTGAATATTTATCAAAAACAGCGAATTTAATTTAAATTGCCTGGCAATATGCAATATGCACACTCATGGAATAAATTGCTATTGCCATTTAAATTGCCACTGCCTCAAATATTTCTAATGGAGCCGCAGCCTTACGAACCGAAAACAATATGGACTTAGCTAAGTTCATTATGGACTTTAGTTCTTACATTTATGTATATAGGCTCTCCCAAACCAACACGAAAGCGGCGAGAAACATTCGCCAAACGGCAGTGTTCAGGCTATCCCAAACCAAAGCGGAACATTCGATATGCAGGGAGAATCATTCACGATAATAAAAAAAATTGACAAATAAACAATGCTAAACAACAACAAAAACTGCCGTCGGCGAATGTTCCGCGCCGCTTTCGCATTAGTTTGGGGGAGACTTTAAAGGCTCTCCCAAACCAACACGAAACATTCGCTCTGCAGGGCGAATCATTCACAATGATAACAAAAATGACAAACACACATTAAGGGACTGTACACATGAGAGCGACCAACGACCGACGAATGAATGAACAAATGGGATTTAAAACATCAATAAACCATATGTAAAAAATTTACATAAACTAGGCAAAATGGAGGAAATATAATGTAGGATTATTTTAAGATACAACAATTTTCATTTTAATTGCTAAAACAAGAGAATTTTAAGAAAACAATTTGTTCGTCGTGAATAGCCGCAATTCGTTACGAACAATTTATTTTCTTAAATTTTTCATATTTAAGGTTAGACCGCACTAGGTGGAACTGCACTGCGGCGGAACTGCGATTCACAATAATTTGTATGAAATTTTATGAAGTTCTGTTGCCGCTTGGTGCGATATAGTTCATACATTTTCATACAAATATTGTTTTGCCGCGTCGTGAAGTGTAGTTCCGCTGCAGTTGTGTGCGGTCTAACCTTTAAGCAAATAATAATTCAGATTTTATAATTTTAAAATTAATCTTAAATCGAATTCTATTATTTTGACTAGATTTTGTGTAATATTAAGGTTTATTAATTTTTTAATTCCCATTTGTTTGTTCATTCGTCACATCGGTCGTTGGTCGCTCTCATGTGAATGATACTTAAGGCATATTCATAGTCGCAGATAGACCCAGGTTTAACTAAACTACAGTGTAAGACAATTTTGGCTCAATGAATACAGACCGATTTTAATTAAAAATTCTTGGTTTTATATTTTTATAAGATAATTAACTTGGTATACTACACAAATAGCTTCAAATATTTTGAAATGATAAACTTAAAAAAAAGAATCAAATTTCGAAAATTCAACTTAACCTATGTTTAACTTAGACCCAGCTATCAAATTACTATGAATACGCCCCATTGCTAAATAACAACAAAAACTGTCGTCGGCGTATGTTTCGCACCGCTTTGGTGTTGGTTTGGGAGAGCCTTTAATTGCTTTCATTCGTAAGATTAAGCTTACCATTTTATGCATTTTAATTTAAGTATTTTTATACTGGTACTATATGTCCCTTCCACACAGGACAACTGAGTTGTCGTAGTTCGTAGGTTTCCTGGCAACTCAGTTTCCTGAGTTAACCTACGTTCTGTAACACATCGATACAATAAATCGAGAAGCAATGAAATTATTTATCTTAATTATCAAATTTCAATTTGTATCTACTATCAATCAATGAATGACAATCACTGAAGGGCTGAATATCATAATAATTTATGGCTATGCATTTTAAATGTAACAGTAGAAAGTTTTGTTGTCGGTCCGAATTTTTCGCATTGGTTTGGGATATCCATAACAGTAGTACATATAGTGTTAGGCACTCCTTAAGAAAATTATTCAGCAGTGTTTTTGAACACATCCTATTAAATTTAAAAATAAATATGTATTTGTCTCTTTCTTACTACATCAGAGAGTACTACAAATGACAGCTGACAGATTACTCTTAAAACAACAAACAAACCGGTTTTCTCTTTTAATTTTCTCTTACATTTCTTGACACCTGAAACGATTTAAAAACGAAACGAATAAAAATTGTGTGTACAAAAAAAAGCGTTACTCGGAAAATATTACAGTACACAGCAAAAGTAAATAGCCAAGCCAGACGAGACGGCAGAAATTCCGATATGAACGCACTGAAATAAGAAACATACGAATGGTTGTAGAAATGAAAAGAATCGATAAAAATAAACAAAAGAGCCGCACTGAGAAAGAAGAGACAGTGAAAAGCAAGGCAAAAGCAACGGGGCAAACCACGCCAAATCAAAATAAAATTTCTTCAGTCTGCAAGTAGTTAAGATGGCGTTTGGTTAGTTCACCGGATTACCGTAAAAATCGTGTGTTTCGAACTTAAGAATTTTTTCCAAGAAATAAAAATAAGTTAGCTTCTGGATAAAGCAGTCATATTTTGCAATATTTCACCGAAATGTATATTTTCAAACTGTAATATTCTAATAAACTTGCAATGAAAAGCATTTCATTCATAACTATGCAATTTTTCCAATCGGGGTGTTTCGGTTCTTGATTTTTTTTCCTTCGATTTTACTATCAAATCAAAGTTAACGGCCTTGTCTGCTGCTGTTTAGTGTGAAAACGAAAAGAATTCACAATCACAAAAATAAATAAGAGAATAGCTAGAACAACTTTTTTGTTTAGTGTGGGTGTGTTTACCTTTTCAACTCTCCTTTCCGTTTGTTCGTCAAATCCCGTCAATTGTAATAAATTAAAGTGAGTGCAAATAAAATTGCCGATTGCAACAAAAAATGCATTCGGATAGAATTAAATATTATTAGAAGCATTTTAATGAAAGAAATTACGATAACAAGACCGGAACAAGTTTTAATGTTCTTTCTTGCAGTGCATATCCCGTTCTAAGAGAGTGAGTAAGAGGGAGAGAAAATTTATCAACAAGAAAAAAAGTGGTTTTATTGTTTTTTGTTCTACAACAACTGTGTTTGTGAAGAACAGTGAAAAAGTGTGAGAAAAATAAGGAAAAATACGCTGCACGCTGCCGTCTGCTGTGGTATTTGAAAAGAAAATTATTAAAAAAAAAAAATTGAATACAAAGCAACAAAAAAGAAGAAATAAATATTTACAAAAAAAATGTGCAGTTAATAATATTTGTTGTTTATTTTTTTTGTATTAATTGTCCTAGTGTCTGTCTATTTCTATTGTGAATAAAAATAATTTGATTGGATTAAGAAAGACAACAGAATAACATCTCATCAAAAAAATGGACCGATCAGGAAGAGGAGGAGGTCGAGGACAACCACTGACCGTTGTTGTTGGATTACATTATTTGGGGCTTTTGCTGATTCTGCTGGTGGCATCATTCCGGATCGCAAAGTGTCAAGGAAGTCAAGGTAAGGAGTTTGGTTGGGATCGGGATGGGCTGGCCCGTTGGCTGTTTTGTCTTCCAGAACATGGCAAAGTAAAAGAATACAAATTTACTGCTGACACAACACAGTTGTTGTAATTACGTATAATTTCCGGTAATTGTAATTAATTGGTGTGTACTGGTTGTCTGTAACAGCACCAGCAGCAGTAGCACAGAGGATAGGACAGACAAAAAATATATTCCTTCAGAGAACACACAATATTGTTGGTAGTATCGGTAACGTGCTATGTAATGTGTTCTTTGGAATTTTAATTTATAGATAGATAAACATGGTTTGAGGTAAAGGAGGGTTTTTAATTCTTTCTGAATCTTATTTTCATGTCTAGATAAACGATAGATTGTTATAGGTATACCCGATTGAAATTGCTGCGGCAATTAAAGTTTGATACCTACCTAGGTATATTGTCAGGAAGGAGGGGGAGTCTGTTCATATCTATTGTATTGGTTTGTTAAGACATCGCCTGTCATTAGTCCTACAAGTTATAATGATAGCTTTTCTTGACTTGATTGCTGTTTGATTTTGTTAGATTGGATTGAATTGTTGGAAGTGGGTGTTCATTTTTGTTAGTCCCCAATGTCAGGTCTTAATTAGATTTCAATTGTGTTGCAACAATATGACTGAGGACCGTGTCAGCGATATGTATTATGTAGGTCTTAATTTACCTTTAGAGTTTCTGAACCAGATACCTTCCTATCTACCTACACAGTCATGTTAAGCTTTAATCCCTTGGTGTAAGGCAGAAAGGGCATATGTACGTACAAATGATAGCTATAATCTGCTTTGTAGGTGACTATAGAAATCATAATTGGAAAACGTTAATGCTTAATAGATTTGTATAATTCTGTTTGTTGATTACATGAAAATCATTGTTCAATAAATCGATACCTATATAGGAGCTACTTGCTATAAAAAAGGCTACATTCTGAAGAAGAGTGTGAGTGGATGAATCGTATGTAAGTAAGATACCTACCTACAAATTAAATCTTGAGATGAGGCACAATCTAATTTGTTCTACTGTATTTTTCCTTAAGTTTGCAAAAAGGTTCTAGCGATAAATTTTTTGTCCACTTCTTGTTGAATGTTCTCCTCAAAGGTTTTCCAAGTCTGATTTGTTCGTACCTGTGACTTCAACCACCTCAAGAAATGACTGCTCTGTAGGATGACCTTGTAGGGCATTGAGAAAATATAGGAAAATTGTAAATAAACCATTGCATAATTTCGAGTGAAGCTAAAACCATATTTGTCATTTTTCAGCGGCAAGAACTCTTTCATAAATATTCTGTAACATTTACCAGTTTACTCCGTAAATGTTGCTCCAAGTCAACTGACCAGTTAGTTACTACAAAAGTATTTACAACTTACCTAAGGTAGGTACATATGTACATTGTACATGTACCAAATTATTTGACAAGACAGAGTGGCAAGTACCTCGGTGCATATACAGGGTGGGCCAAGTGTCTTTTTGAAAATGCAATAAAATTAAATATTTTCCAAGCTTTATTAGTAAGAACAAACATTCCCATTAATTATAGAACACAACGTAATTCAAGTAGCTGGGAAACCACAAGTGGAACCTTAGGTGAAACATTTGATTGGGAGAGTTGTGGTCCCGTCGAGATCATGACAAACGCCGGTAAAGTGAAGAAGAAGAACGTCGTTCAATTAGCTGCCTCGCCTCGCTGTAGCGCATTCTGTCACTCCAATTTTCCAAGACCTAGTTGATGGTTTCGGGCTGTAGCTAACGGATTGCTTACATGATATTGGCCTAAAGTCGTTTCCGGATTTTTGGCATAACATCGGTCTTTCACGGTTCCCCACAAAAAATAGTCCAAAGGGTTCACATCGGAGCTCCAAGGCGGCCAATTGACATCGCCAAGACGGCTGATAACACGATTTGGGAATTTGGTGCGCAAAAGTTCGATTGTGCCAAGGGCTGTGTTGCATAGCGCGCCATCCTGCATGAACCAGAGGTCGTCCAAATCCATATCTTCTATTTCAGTACAAACAAAAAGTCAGATCACATGGCTCTGTACCGCCCACTGTTTACCGAAACGTTGTTGCAAGCTTCATTTTCGGATAAAAATGGTCCATTGATGCCACCACTCTATAATCCGCACCAAACTGTCACTCTCTGTGGATGCATTCGCTTGCGGGTTTTTATGGCCCCAGATGCGGCAATTTGGTTTTTTAAAGGCGCCGAGATGAAAATGCACCTCGTCAGAAAAGATGATTTCTCGCCTCACTCACTTTTGAAATAAGTTTTCAATATTTCCCAACGTTGTTTAAGTGTAAAGCGATTCATTTTGTTTCGCGGAGATATGATATTGTGTTTCCGTCAGGATTTCAAGAGTGTCAAAATAACCTATGATTTAAAAAGAAACCACTAGTTGACCTACCCTTTACCAACTTACTTAAAAAAGAATAGAGTTGGGGTAAGTACTTAGCTAGAAGTAAAAAGCGTCGTCCCTGCTTCTTTCAAAGGTTATTGAAAACCTAGCATATAATAAGGTATTGAGTATGGTCATAGGTGGGGATCAACCTCTTTTCTCATTAGGTGGGTATGGTTTTGGGTGGCGATTGCGTTATTAGTTGTAATTAACGCACTATTGGTGAACTGTAGGCAATTGTGTAGGTATCTATGTATTTGATCTTTGAATTGTAACCTAGATTTTAAAATCCTACAAAAAAAGTCTCTCGGCATAGACTGTATGTTGATAATTACAATATAGCATAAAACTCGTCCGCGACTGTCTATTAAAATTGGCTTGAGTTACAACCAAGCTGCCTACCTACAAGCGGTAATTAATTGTAACACATGTCTATGACGAAGTGCTTTGTGTGCAAAAGACCTCTTTATACATATTTCGGTTAAAATCCAAATACTGCCTACTGAGGTCCAATGTCATGAGTCTTGACCCGCTAAGAGAAGTTTAAAGTATAGTTTGGGGGTAATTATAGCTCTTCTGAGCCAAGTAAGTTTGATGCAATTCCATGTTGAGCGAGTCTTCTTCGTGCTTGCGGATAAACATAAATGTGTTTGCTTAATTTATTGACGCTAATTAGTTCTATAAACCTAGTTAGTTCCTGTATGAACAAAATAACTTTTAGTTTTGTAAAATTTCATGTACCCACATATTCATCAAATGTCACCGATGTGCTTTTATGTGTTCACAACATGTGCTTTTGCCAAAAAATGTTCTTATCTCCATTTTAAACTAACCGATTTAGTTTTTGTGTATTTAGTTTATTTGAAAAAACATTTTTGGCCTGGGTGCTTGATGTCCTCCATTTTGCTCGAATAACAATTCGCAGGTGATATACCTAGATATTTATGTAGCTTAAGAGTTGTGAGTCACATCATTTTTCATACCTACTTATTTCTTCCACAAACAAAAATTGAATCTTCAAATAAGAAGAAATCTGCCAAATCTTGTAGTTATCTTACCTATCTACCTAATGAAAATTAATTTTCTTAGAAAAATGTTTGTTATCGAACCCATAAATGTTCTCTGTTGGCGATACAGTGATGAATATGGAGAAAATAATGACAAATTAGAATAATTAGGCTTATTTTGTAACATCAGTGTCCTGTTGGAGGTCTGGGATCGCTTCCCAGCCTCGTCCACCTAAAAACTAAAAAGTTTTTTTTTCAGGGCTACTGCCTCTTGCGAGGAATTGACAAATCCTCCAAGAGTATCACTTGTCACGAATAAGTGCTTCTCGTACAGCCGTTCGGATTCGGCATAAAATTGTAGGTCCCTTCCATTCCTGTCGAAAGGCGCACACAGGAACGGTTGCGGGTTGTTAGTCACTAGACCCTGGTTCTTCATGAGCCGTTGTGCCACCCGATTTATTTATTTTATTCAGTGTCCTGTTGTGAGTTGGAAAATGAAATAAATATATAAATATTTACCTATACATAATAGTGTAAAAAGTAAACTACCCTGATTTTGTTAGTTAGTAGAGAAAAACTGCGTTTGGGAATGCATCTGCAGGCTTGTTGCATCGTGTTAAGTCGATCAACAACAGCCCGTTTAATTATTATTATTGCAGAATTTGTTAATTTTATCATCCTCACATTATGTTATCGCATTTACAAGACTGACAGTTGCCAATTACAATTACTTCTTCCATTTTCTTGCCATAAATTACCAAATCGTCTAAATGGTTCAAAATCGGTCATTATTTTTTGTCAGGCTTGGAGAAGAGCTCGAGCAATCGGTGTAAGCTCTGAGCAGAGAATTATCAGTGGTGCGTTCTTTTATTAAACATAGTTAACTATGGTTAACTATAGTTAACAATGGTCGTTCCTTTATTACAAAATAGTTACGATTTCTAACTATATGACGTCATCACATCGTTCCTAAATTCAGTTTATTAGTGTATTAGTGAAAAAGAGTCCGTTACGGTCATAGAACTATAGCGAACTTCACTGACATAAACATTCAAACGGACTATTTCACACCGCACATAGATTTCAACAGATATCCCAACAAGGGAACTCTGGAGAGAAAACCGGTTTCTAAATAAAAATCATGTTTCGGTCTTTACGAACGGTTCCAAAACAAACGAGGGTGTTGGGTCAGGCATATTCAGATAATCCCCTTTTTAATAGATCAATAAAACTTCCAAAAGTTCTGCAGTGTCCTACAAGCAGAAGTACTTGTAGTTTGCAAAGCAGCAAAACATCTTGCCACTTGTGAATTAGCCAATAGGAATATTGACATCTTTATGCAGAGCCAGGCGGCGATAAAAGGTATTTCCTCAATCATCACAAAGTCTAAACTGGTGGATCGTTGCCGTAACGACCTTAGAATACTCAGCGCAACAAATACAGTTACCCTTCGATGGATCCCAGGACACAGTGATATTTATGGCAACGAAATAGCAGATGAACTGGCCAAAATCGGGCCATCTCCAGACCCGAAACAAACCGGCAAATCGGTTTTTATGCTACTAGAGCATGAAAATAGTAGAATCCACCAGGGGCCGCAGAAGTCAAATGGTCAACAATCGACACTTGTCGGGTTTCAAGAAATCTATGGCGAAATATTTCGCGTAAAAAAACAGAACATACTTAAGACAGGCAGGCCTCATTTGTCTTGTTGGAATCCTAACGGGCCACAACTCGATGGGTACAGACATGAGCAGAATGGGCATTAGCACATCTGACTTATGTAGAGGGTGTCAGGATGAAGAGGCTCTTATCACTTTCTTTTTGAATGCCCCAGCTTAGCCAGAACCAGAGAAGAAGCCCTCGGAGAATTTTTTTTGATGAACTGGGCGACATCTCAATCTTTTCACTGAAAGACATCTTAAAATTCACACTGAATGCAGGATGGTTCAGGGAGGCCTCTCATACACAAAATTCCCTCAGTCTTTTCCCCACCCCTCCTCATACCCTGCTTTCCTTGTTTTGGGGACCGCAATGGATTCATTGAGATCCGAGTGAGATGGTGTGGCTTGCCGCATCATCACCCCATCTTACCTACCTAACCTAGTTCGTCACATTTGTATAAGTATATGGACATTTTGCATCATAAAAGTTCCTACTATACTTTGAGGATTTCTGTATCTTCTTCATAACTTGAACTTTTCATATTTGCAACAGACACTTCTTCAACAATAGACAATGGCGAGACGCTGCGTATGCAGAAAGCTAGGCGTACGGTAACCGTTTCTGCATGACGAATCATGTACGCGTATCTGACGAGAAGCATCGCGTGCTAAAAGCATAACTTGACACACGTTTTTTAAGCTGAATATCTACGACTTAACGTGTATATTTCTCCAAAAGGACCTTTAAAACAATCTTCCCACTAAGCAATCTCCTTTTCATTCACACATAAATATTCATACAAAAAAACTCTTATACAGCAAAAATACCGCTACATTTTGTCTTGTGAAGCGTGCAGTCCATCCTGATCTAATAGCTAATTATTTGTAGGTTCTCACACAATAACTCAGCCGTAGCAATCCGTAGAGTGTTTATAAATTTATTTATATAGATATAGATGTATCTCATGAATAAAGAGTAATACTGCGAATAATTACTAAATAATGCTTATTGACTGTTATGCCCTTATCCTATAAAATGAAGTTAAATTGCACCACACCTATCTAGGGAATATAAATCAAATAGATGTACAGAGAGACGAAGAATAAAATAGGGTACATAATTCCTTCTTTACGATCGATAAGTATTCTTTTTTCTACTAAAGAGAATTCTTTTAGCTCTCCTGTCCGGATGCGCTATGGACGAACTTAAGTTATTTCGCTTTGCTTGAGTAATTTAAGCTCCTGCTTGGTCTGG
Organism: Melangyna quadrimaculata; assembly: GCA_949320155.1. Taxonomy (NCBI): domain Eukaryota; kingdom Metazoa; phylum Arthropoda; class Insecta; order Diptera; family Syrphidae; genus Melangyna; species Melangyna quadrimaculata. The sequence goes on along the minus strand of OX439485.1, from coordinate 51,857,284 downwards.
TTGTGTTTGGGTTTTTCGAATTAAATCATAAAGTTATGCATCATTGGTGGCAATAATTCGTTACAAGACGGTTAGTGTTGATTTATTCTTAAGAAACAAAAATACAAACCAAAAAAAGTAGGGAATGTGTATAAAAGACAAATGAGGGTAGGGTCACTGGAGACACATTATTAGTACTTTGTGTGAATTTCTATAATAACATCCGCTTTTTAGTCGTGTGATAAAAATTTACTTTGGGTATATTAATAACTTTTTTTTTTTTTTCTTGGGGAGGAAGAAACATTTTGAGACAATTTAATTTTAAAGTACATTTTTGTTTTGTTTGGGGTGTGGTTTTCACAGAATGTTTTCAGTTGTATCATGTTTCAGCAATTTTGTTTGGTTTCAGAATGAATAGAGGCAGTAACGTTCTTAAAAAAAAAAAAAAAAAAAAAAAAAAATGGATTGCATGAACTTGCTCTTGCACGAATTTTAATCGGAATCATTAAAGCCGTTTTCGAAAAAACTGCAAACAAAAAAAAACAACCTTTTATGGGAGCTACCCTTTCTAGATGAGTTAAACCTTAAAGTTTTTCTCTATAGAGATTCATATGAAAATGTTCTGTACCAATATTGAAGCTAAGCGGTCCATCTCAAGCACCATCATCTCTGTGTACCATGGTCGGATGTGTTTGTTGGTTAGCCTCAACGGAAAATAGTCACTTATTACATTGCTATATTGTAGTAGTCCGTAGCGGAATGGTAAGTGCGTTCGACTGTCACGCTGGAGGTCTGGGATCGCTTCCCAGCCTCGTCCACCTAAAAACTAAAAAGTTTTTTTTCAGGGCTACTGCCTCTTGCGAGGAATTGACAAATCCTCCAAGAGTATCACTTGTCACGAATAAGTGCTTCTCGTCTAGCCGTTCGGATTCGGCATAAAATTGTAGGTCCCTTCCATTCCTGTCGAAAGGCGCACACAGGAATGTTTGCGAGTTGTTAGTCACTAGGCCCTGGTTCTTCATGAGCCGTTGTGCCACCCGATTTATTTTTTATTACATTGCAATGGACGTAGAGACACACAGACTGATAGACGGTAAGACAAACAGCATTTTTTGGGCTTCGCCCTCATCATAAAGTTAATTTCGATTAATATATCAACCTTTTTTCGTACATAAAACCACTACTAGCCCTATGGAGCCAGTTACAAATTATTGACAATTCATTAAAATAGATAAATAGAAAATGTTAATGGGGCATCGATTGTAGTAAAAAAAAGCAAGTAAGTAAAAAATTGAGCTTCACTAAATCACATGTACCGAATTGTTATCTAGCAAAATCGATATATTTTGTTGCTGTTTGTTATAATTTTGGGGGAGTTTTAAAACGATTGCCAATCCCCCCAAAAATAAATCACAAATGAACCAACCACATTTACAACAGCGTCAAAAAGTCGCAAAAGGACTCTTTTTGACTTTGTACCAAATAAAAAAAAAATATAAATAAATTTTCCATGTGCTGGCGACTTGTTAAGGGTTGATTTCACTTTTTTCTTCTATTCATTCTTTTTTATATAAAAAAAAACCACTGTCGTCTACAAGTTGTACTTTCTTTACACCCTAAATATATATTCAATCATTACAATTTTGGTGGTGCAAAAGACTGAGAAACTGTAACACAATAATAATCTCCTGCGCCTTGCTGCAAGACAACCATCAACGGAAATAAAAGTGATTTTGGTTTCATTCATCAATATCGATATATACATTACATACCTAGCTATACCAAGCCTATAGGTACTTATCCCCTTTTCTATTTTGGTAACTTTCTTACAAATAATGTCAACCTTTCAATTTATTTCTGATGATAATTTCGATCACATCACCCTAAATAATGTACAAATGTCTTAAACGTCTTGTCAACGCTGCTTATTTAACTTTTATTGTGAGAAGCGATAAGATTTCTGTGATGATGAATAAATAATGCATGGCTACTGATTTTCTTTTTTTATAGGTAGGTATCATATATCTGGGTGGGAGAATTTTTCATTTAACTTTAAATGGGAGCATAAATAGTTTAACTCTTTAAAGAGAAAACCACATCAGTGAGGTTTTACAAGATATAGATACCAATAAAACCCTTCTAATTGGGATCTCATTAGGGTGTCTGACAACCGCCATTATAGCGAGTAACCGCATGCGTTTTATCAAGGTTACACCACAAATAGGTATAATAGATATTCCTTGAGATACTTATTTGACATATAAAAAATCAAGAATAGAAAATACGATGAGTCAACAAATTCCTTGGGATCTCTCAAAGTCTACAGTTCCAGATTCATCAGATACCTACATTATGTACATTATCCGCATAGCACATCATATGAGAAACTTGCGAAAAATCACAAGCAAACAAAAATTTTATCTGTAGACATTTCATAGAAATATGTACCTACACTACTCCTCATCTTCAGTTATTTATTTTTTATTTTATTTGTTTTTTGTCTATCTTTTATTCTCAAGAAGAACAAATATCAATTACTTATGGGAGAAATATGCAAGCTATTTTGTCGTCTTTGGTGATTTTGGTTTTTATATTTTTTTTTTGTATTACCTATTAGGTAGGTACCTAATTGTTTATTTTTTTTTTTACATAGAAATATCACGTTTGTGCGATTTTTTTTTGCTCGTACATAAACCGTTTTGTAAGTTTTATGACATCATGAACATTTAGATAGCTAGAAGCTAAGAATTTGTGTTGTTTATGTATGTTTAGTAATTTTTTGATATAAAACAATAAAATATTTAAAAATTAAGGAATTTATAAAGGGTTTTCCAATAAGAGGCAAAGAAAAATGGCATTTTTTGAGATAAATGATCGGATGATGTAGTCGCCAAGGCTACGCTTACACAACAATATCCTTTTCATGAAATTTTCCATCATCAAATCGCAAATTGGCTGCTGTATGCCCTCATAGCTTCACGAATTCCATCTTTGAGGTTTTTTGAATCGACGCTGGGCTGTTGGCGTAGACCTTATCTTTCACGTTGCCCCAAAGGAAGAAGTCGCAAGGTGTTAAATCACAAGATCTCGGTGGCCAATTTTGATCACCTCTTCGAGAGATAACACGGTCCGGAAACTTTTCCCGTAAAAGATTGACGGTTTCGTTGCTTGTGAAGCACGAAGCTCAGTCTTGTTGAAGGTAAACGTTGTCCAGATCAATACCAACCAATTCCGTCCATAAAAAATATTTATTATCTCTCGATAGCGCAATCTATTCACCGTAGCTGTTGCTCCAGCCTCATTTTTGAAAAAGTAAGGTCCAATGACCCCGCCGGACCATAATCCGCACCAAACAGTTACTCGTTGAGAATGGAGAGGCTTTTCAACAATAAATCTTGGGTTTTCCGAGTCCCAGATGCGACAATTTTGCTTGTTAACGTATTTTCACGGGGTGGAAATGGGCCTCATCAGATCAGGATCATTTTCATGCATTTTTTATATTGAATTTTTATAATTTCAATGCGTTGTTGAAGCGTGTTTTCTTCCATTTTTATTAATGGCGTAGATTCTATGTACATGCCAAATGTCAACAAATTACAGCTTCAAAAGGGACAACTACCGAAATAGCGGGCTATTCAAAATAACACCTCTTGTTGGTTATATTAAGTAAATCGCGTTTTATAGATAAGCTTGAAATTCTGAACTTGGTTCTATTTTAAGACCAAATCAATGAACAAAACAAGGATTTAGTAAAATAGGTAGGTAACAATGTAGAAGTCTTTTTTCATGATGCTAGGTTCCCACTGAGCCTGAAATTGCACAATTTCAAGAACTTCATTTCAAAATTACCAAAGGTTCCCACAATACAAGTGAGACAATTTTTGTTGTGACGGCCCCTGTGATGTTGTTTGTGTTTCCTTCAAGTAGCTTGCAGATAGGACATATTTGTTGGTTCTATTCTAACCTTCTTACTCAAACTTTGGCTTTGATATTGTGTGAAAAAGGTTCAAATAGATTTACAAATATAAGTAAACATTAATTTGATTTGATTTGATTCTTTATTTAGCTTCTGCTATTAATTACACATTTAGTTTTTATAAATTAATAAAAAGAAAAAAACTTATCGATTAACTAACTATAATTTGATTTTACATATACGATTAACACGGTTCGGACCAAAACTAAGAATAAATTAAAAAAAAAAAAAAAAATAATTTGAAACGTAAACAAAACGAGAGCAAATATTTACTCGTAGTTTTGTTAGCGCTCTGGTATAAAAAGCATAATTACATTGAAATTGAGATGATTTGAGATGATTTTGCAATTGCGTCATTGTATATGGGAAACTGCAATTTTGCTTTTGATTTCGGTAAAATGTTACTAAATTGCGCAATTTCATTCAGTGGAAACATAGTAACATGTTAAGTTTACGATTTGGTTAAATTTATCATTTGGTAAATGAACTGTCAAATTTAGTTTGGGAAATGGTTTACACAATTTGGTTAAAATTATCCAAGGGTTTTGATGGAAAAAATTATCCAAATTTATTTGGTTAAACTTATCCAAACGTCATTAGGATTGTTCAGTGAGGTTTTTTTCAGAATAGAACAGAACAGAACAGAGTATAACAGAAACGTCAGACAAGATAGAACAGGCAGCTGTCTGACAGATGTAATTGTCAAAACAAAAATTCGAGTTTGGTGAATAAGCAAGAAATACTTTTTATTAAAAACAATTAGAAATAGTATTTATTTAACTACACAATTTAATTTAATTTAATTTATGTTGTTTTTTAAATATTTATTTGTTTGTTTCCAAAGTAAAAGCACAAAGAGCCACGAAATTTGTTAAAAAATATCAACTTGCAAGTGACAAGTTGACAGTTGTCACTGAACGTCACTGAACAAAGCTATTGTGACTTTTAGAATTAGGCGCGTTCATAAATATTATTTACATAATATGATATCTCACTCAGAGAACTAAAAAAAAACTCTGACCGTGTTCTTCAACTATCGAATCGCGATTAGTTGGTGATACAAGTAACTTAAAACGTTGTTTAGGTCTTCATTTAATCAATGATTAAGAAAGCTTCTTTTCGTAAACTATTAAAGTAGAATTATAAAGGTTCTCCCCAACCAACGTGAACTATTCGTTGACGACGACGAAACTACATCAACAACGAGTTTTTATTGTTGTTTTTTTGTGCGTCAACGAATGATTCGCATTGGTTTGGATGATCGTTAATAGTCAGAAGCTGTCAGAAGCTGATGTCATAAACTAATGAAAAGTAGCTTTCTGAAAAATCAAAATTAGAATTGAGCCATAATTCAATGTATCTCTTTTTTCGTTCCTGCCTCAACAAATGTCAGTTTCACTTCCATGGGGTGCACTCGGGGCGCTCTTCACTAGCGAAAGCAATAGTTAACGCAAGTCAAGAAACCGACATTATGGGCGCACTTAGGGCCAGTTTCACAGTGAACACTTACCGAAAAAAGTAGCACTTAAGTTTAGCATATTGGTACTTTGTAGTAATTTTGGCAGCCTGGGTTAGTGACACTTCAGTGCCCAACACGGGAGACTTAAGTGCAACTTATTCAGGTAAGTTAAAACTGCGAAAATTGAACTTTTTTATCCGATATTGCGCACTTAAGTGCAACTTCTATGACTGTGAAACTGGCCCTTAGTATATTTTTGTATTCGCTCATTTTTGTCCGACCACTTCCGTGAGCCTACGACTATTGTAATTCCAGCGTGTATCGCACATTTTTATCCGAGACATTCGGCTTGGATTTCGCGTTGGTTCGGGAGACGTTCTTCATTTAAAAATAATTTTGAAACACGTCTAATCTGTCACACAACAAATCTCTCAAATAAACGAAAACCTGATTCAATTACACAGCATTTAACCAAATGAATAAAAAGGTCGTTCATGCAACTTTTGTGTAAACTTATCATTTTACACAATTTGTAAACTTAAGATGCTGCATGAATACCCTTAACCCTTTCGGTACGGATGTGGTACAAGACAAAGAACATTTATATGGACTTGTACCAAATCCGTACCGAAAGGGTTAATATAAATTAAAATGACCGATTACACGATTCGTTTTTTCGGTTGTTTCGTCTTTTTGACAGCTCGGGTGAGGGGAGTAGAAATGTAGGGGGAATGAAGTAACGAAAGCAGGCATGAAAATTTCAGGACTTTTCTGGTTGAACCTTGAAGTTTTTGATTTGGCAACCACAATGCTTCTCGATGTTAGCAAAAAATGATTTGAACAAAAATGAATAAATGGGAAAATTGTTTTCCGTGATTGAAAATTATCTACCTAGCTAATATATGAGTATTTTTTGAGAAAGAAGTGATTATTTTCTTACAAAACAACCCCAAATTCCATGAACTTCAAAATAACGAAAGGAAAAACGTACGTGTTTTGGCGAACCATGAAATCTGTAAAACCTGTCAAAAACACGAAAGACGAAACGAACGAAAAACGAACCGTCAAGCTCTTAGTTGCTCTTGTAGCGTGTCGCATGAGTGACGTTATGATATATTTGATCAATAAAATTTGTCTTTATGATTTTATAGGCGTGTTTTATTGGAAGATCAATCCATTGTACAGTACTATTTTACATGCATTACAAATACAACATCGAAAGTAGCTCCACGACTGATAAGAAGCTAAAGTAGAATCCTACTAAGGATGAATTTTTGATATTTATCCGAGTCTCGAATTGGATATTGTTAGAATTGAGTCTCGGAGGATGTGTTCAAGGAGTAGTGGGTGGCCAACGCAGAAAAACAATCTAGTTTTCGGCAAGGCACTAGAGAATTGTACATAGATTATGGAAAGGGACTAACAAGGGTTAGCAAAGGCTAGAACAAGGGACTTGGCGATTATGAACACTTTTGCCTTGTCAGTCAAAAAAAAGTTGTTTATGTGGGACTTGATTCCGCGATCTTCTGCTTGTCCAGTCCAATTCGCTACCCACTGGGCTTACTATATAAACATTCAATGTCAAAAGTAAATATGTTTCATGTACCTACCATATTACATCACAAATACATACAGAATAGAACAGGATTTTATGTACTTGTTTTTTTTTTTAGCGAGAAGAACTTAGAACAGGTTTTCTGACGTTTCTCAGAAATCTGTGCTGTTCTGATCCGACTTTCCTCACTTAATAATCCTATAACATACAGTTCAGAAGCGCGATATGAAAAAGAAGTCAAATGAAAGAGAAAAAAAGTGTCTTATGATACTGAAATCGCATGGTGCTTATAAAATGTTTGTTTTTGGTGAAGAGACATTCCTGGTGGGGTACCAACATTTGTTCAACAAGTTTTTACTAGGGAAGGCCTCACGAGTGTTTGAAAAGTTTCCTTCGTCTAAATTTTTGGTACTGAAATCCAGGAAGGGCTTGTCAAGTATCTAAAAAATTTCTCCTCGTCTAGATTTTCACTACCGAAAACTTACAAGGGCCTTGTCAATTTTGTCATTTTCCAGCCGAGCAGTGCGTGCGTTACTTCGCTATAAGAAATAGGTATATTTTGTATAATCCCGCGTCTTAATATACCCAATATAGTTTTGGAGTGATGCTTGTAGGTACTATGCGTCGCAATTTACGATTTCATACATGAAGATTATTTAATTTATATAACATGAGATGAGATCATAAACACGTTATTACAAATATATTTTTCCATACCAAAAACTGGTTCATATTCTTCTATTTCAACCAGTTCCGTCAAATTCAGGTAAAAATTATTATAATTTGTCGTTTGAAAATCTTTTTTGATGTCAAAAAAAATTCTAGGCATTCCTCTTGTGGAAGTTGTCATATAAAATATGATAAATGTGTTACTTATTGGTAGTTAACGGTCGTCAATATCTTAATATGCACATTTGAAAAAAACTTAACAAAACACATTTATTATTATCGTTGAATAGCAATGAGAACTTTTTAAAAGAACAATAAAAAAGCTACATTCAAAACTCTAATGAAATACATAATACAAAAATCTTAGCCCATTCCCACTCGCCTTCCTCATAAAAGCCCTTTTTTGTATTGCAAAATTTGTAACTACACTCACGTCCTCACACTTTCAAGCCAATTTTACATTTGACGTACATACCTACATATATTTAGGTATTTTTAAATGTTCAATTTAACACACGTTTTTCTGTCACTTAACAAAAAAGAATACACGACCTACAAGTGTACATATTAAAGTATTCTCACAATCAACCACGGTCTTAGCAGTGGGACATTTTCTTATGAAAATTCGGAATAAAATCAAAAACTTTAAACTTCAAAATTCTTTCAATATGAACAAACGAGTACAGTCCGATATGTCTATATTAGAGTTTTTAACAAAAGGGGGATAGTTCCATAAAATGTAAGCTATCGAGGCATATCGTTTTTTTAACGATTTCTGTCATTATATCTCTCCACAGATATGTTAGAGACATGTATTGGCGGAAAGTTATTTTTCAATAGTTTTTGTTTTACAGAAGAACTTCCAAACTTTTGTTTGCATAAATAAAGTTACTCCTAATGAACTAATAAGGAAAATGGGCGTAATTGTGGGCGTGGTAAAAGATGGATAGTTTGCGTTTTGACGTAACAGTTATGCAGAAATGTCTTGTAATTGATTTAAAGGCTGTTAAGGATTAAACAGTACAAACAATCCTTAGTTCGTTGATTTACAGCCCTAATCTGCCGTTGTCAGGCTCACAGGTCACAATTTTATGTGAGTTTGTTTTCTTATAAGCCGGTCACAATTTCGTTTTCTATGGAAGCCCTCATAATAAACCTCACAAGAACAACGTGATTTGTGATCTGCCAAGGAGCAGATCATAATTTTGAAGTTTTTATGAGGGGATTTTACCACGAGTTGTGAGGTTATTGTGACTTGTGAGGCATCAGTGAGGTTGCCAGAATAAGGCTATTAATTTAAGTTGCATTTTTTGAAACAGTTTTGTCCCACTGTATATCGTTGTTGTCGGCAGCGCTGCTGTAGTGACAACAGCGAGCGGCCCGATGATGTTACGTTTAATTGCAATTTTCAACGCGTCCTTGGCATTGCGCGTTATCGCCCTAGCCACACCGCGCTATCGTTGTAGATTCTGTCCACAATTCAATTTCCTTATAATTCTTGGATAAATGATAAAAAGGAGGGTTGATCGATGTTTATTTTTTTTTCTCTAAATTCATTTAGCAGGTAGTTGACATTTTCTATAAATGCAAATATACGAGGTACTTTTCGAATGACAAACCACCATGATAGTGTTTAACTATACGTCCATGTTTATGATGATTTTATATTTTTGCGACATTGACACTCAACCTCATCGTTGTAGACTAAACGTCGCCATTTAATCGATTACCAGTAATAATATTATAGGTTGATTTCTTTTGTTTTTTGTTTTTGTTTTTTAGTGATTTGAAATTCTAAAAAAACCTCGTATCTTATCGATTGAATGGGTTTGAATTGTGCTGATAAATGAAAAATTGTCGATTGGATTTTGTTTTTTGGTATTTTTTTTTTTTCTGAGTCAGAAAGTCACTCTCAATTATTAAAGAAACGGAGTGATAAATCGAAGCTGAAATAAAAAAAAATTAATGCGTTTTGGAAATCAAATTTTAATTACTTTTTCTTTCCCCATAGGATATGCCAAACAAACAAAAAATGTCAATGTGACCTATTCAAGGGTTAAGGGTTTAAAATACGAGATTAAAATGTACCTAAATTATCAACAATATTAAGTGTGACTGTACATAAATGTGTGTACGCCGTATGTATATCAGTTTGGCTTATTGACATTTTGACATTTAAAATGCATTTTGATTAAATAATCTTAATCCTCAAGTGCCATTTGACTAATGTCTGGAAAATCGATTTATTTTAAGTGCGACTGAATCAACTTGGCTTTGATTTTGGAAAACAATGAAATGAAAATTAAAATACAGGAACTATTAAATTATAAATTTGAAATAATTTACTGATTTTATCAACATACGAAAATATAACCAACTTTTTAAATGGATTACATTTAGCTTAAAAATAATCAAGTAAAGACACAAAAATTAGCTTATGCTTTTTCTTGGATGTTTGTAAACTAAATATTTTAAAAGAGAATGGGCAAATTTACACGGAATGTGGGTGTGAGCCGTCAAGAATGGGTTTATTATTTTTGGATGTGGTTTGTTCCTACAAGTACAGTATAAAAGGATGACACTTTAACACTTTAATAGAGTATTCCTTAGTGTTGTGGCTAGTGTGAATGGAAAAATAGAAAAGGAAAATGGAATAACAATTATAGACATCAATATAAGATATTTATTTGAATATATAGGGTGTCCCAATACCCGCGAAGAAAAACTAGAGAGTTTTAAATAGATTCTGGCAAGGCCCTAGCATGGCTGAGTAATGGCCAACACTTGGGCCTTGTCGAACCCTTTTGCCTCGTCAGAAAAACCACTCCAGACCTCGGACCAGCACAAACTAGATTTGTTCATATTTTTGCTAGAAACATTATAAAAGGGTATTTTAGTATCGGTTGTGATCCGATAGTAAAATAACTCAGATCAAAAATAAAAACCTGAATAATAAAAATAATAGCGCAAATTTTTATGAACTAGTATATCGCCCGCTGCCCGAAATTCGACCCGCAAAAACTCATATTGACAGACTCTAGTGTCAAATAATTAGTTGGAAAATTAAATCACACAAATTTTTGTTTAGTTTTTAAAGGAGAATGGGCAAATTTATATGGAAATTGGGTGCGAGCGGCCAAGAATGATTTTATTATTTTCGGATGTGGTTTGGTCCTACAAGTACGGTGTAGAAGTTTTTTCGTTGCGGTAAACTTCAAACTGGTATAAAATGCATTTTTGTGTTTAACACTTTAATAGAGTTTTAGCTAGAATTGTGGCTAATGTTAATGGAAAAATAGAAAATGAAAGTGAAATAACAGCTAAAGACATGAGTTTAGGAGATATGTGTTAGACAAAGCACATACATCATTAAATATTAGTACAATTACCACACTTTGTATACCTAATAATCTAGGTATATTAAAAACATGTTTTTTTAAGTAAAGTGCCTACTCATACTCTATAATCGGACTTAATTCCGCTGCTGGTAATCAAATATCATATGTTTGGTTTCTTGAGCAGCCTAAATACCAAACCACGCACATAATATGCGCGCATCATCCGAATTTGCGCCTTTCACTCAGACAGTAACAGTAATAGTGTGCAATAGCTGCTCTCACATTCCTTTTGTCGGCCAATCCAAATGACGAATAATAATTCCTAGAAAATAGAGCTTAACATGTCTAGGCTGCATTCGGATGCGCAGCAACCAAATGTCTTGCTCTTGGATATACTGCGTAAGACGTCTTACTCGTTGTTCTAACATGTGACTTAAAGCTCTATTCAAAAAGTCTTTCAGAACTTTCTTAGGTTCCGAAGCCTTTGAGAACCGTTCTGACCTGCGCCATCAACCAAAAAAGCATGTTTTAGCCTTACATTCGTGTAAAGATGGCAATCTTAGATATGTCATTTGATAATCCATTCTTAGAAATCCCTAGTGAACTAGGTATATTTAGACCAAAATGCAATAGGAAAAGTGCATTTTCTCACCGAAACAGCCTAAATAAGCTTGTCCTACCTCCGCCACCGGTTTCCATAACGATTTGATTAAAAGTATAGGTTGGTTTCCTCTTTTTAAAAACCTGCGATGAAATAAGTTATCTCTTATTGTTGCTTGCTAAACTTGTATAATGGGCCTAGTAAAATAACCGCGCGCTATCTTGACCTGGTTCGTATTGTGTCACTCGACATTTTGAAATAAGGATAACGCATAAGATAGTTTTTGAAAATGCCATCACCCCAAAATATGCATTTGAAAAATATTTTCAAATGTCTTCATATCTCTTTTCATTAATGCACTGCAACGAAATGCCTATACTGAAAGTTACTGCCTTGTAGCAGACCTTTCATTTGACACTAATTTCATTCGTGGCCGCTCGCACCCAAAATGCCCATTCTCCTTAAATTTTTGTATGCAAAGTGATCGTCAATGCAAAAACAAAAATGACCCACAGTATGTAAGTGCGCTTCTCAGGTATATTCTGCACATCTCCGCATCTAGGGCCTTCCAACCATATAAAATTTATCGAAATCGGTTGGATACTTTTGGAGCAAATGGTACCACAAATTTTTTTTAAGGCCGATTACGTCAAATGAATACGGCCCAACCGCCATCCCAAAATGCACACACAGGTACTCGCGGTGAATGCTTTGGTTGTTTGAGTATCACACAAGGATTTTCTGCAACCAAAATGGGACAATTTTGTTTATTTACGTATCCGTCGGTCGGTTTGAAAATGTGCCTCATCGGAAAATATGAATTTTTCTTCGAAAAATCCGCATTAATTTGATGATGTTCAAACACCCAATTAGCAAATTCACGGCGCTGCGCATTTCTTTCAGCAATTGAACCTTGTACGAGTGCAAATGCAGAACTTTTACCAAAATTCGTTGCAATGTTCTTCTGGAAATGTTTAATTCTTGACCATGATGCCAAATGGAAGTTTCTGAATTCTCGGCCACAGATTCCCTTATTTTCGAGTGACCGAAAAGAACGACGATGAACAATAATCGTCATTTGCATCAGCGTAAATTTGGTCTCGAATTTTGTAATTAAACGCCTCACTTTCGATTAATTTGGCGTATTATTGTGACCGAAAACTTGACGTAATTGACGAACTGTTTTCGCAAAACTTTCACCATTTTTGTAAATATTAAGTAAACGTTGTTGGTTTGAATACTTCTCCATATTCTTAAATAAAGTGGTCTGTACATGACAACTGTCAAAGAAAAAAATCACCTTACAACTCGTATTAACTAAATGGCGGCAAATTTAAATCCGGCGCTCTGGTTGGGACACCCTATAAGTTACTGCATCGCAGTCGCCCACACCCAAAAACACCCCTTCTCCTTTTTGAAGAACCAGAAAACGTAAAAGCATCTAGTCTAAGAACCCACAGCAAATTTTGAGAGTGGATTGATAGCCAAAATATGAGTATGAGGGTTTGTAGGTGCATATATCGTGGTATCGAAAACAATCGTCTGGCAGGTTTCTTTTTCAGCCTTTGGCAGGGGTGGGGGTTTGAAAACAGCGATTTACCAATTTTATTTTGTCAGGGGAATTGTCACTTCAATAAATTCAAAAAAATATATGCCGTGATGCTCTGTCATTTCCTCTAAGTTAAAACGTCATAATCTTGGCAATTCAACCAAAAGAACTCAAGATATAAGCTTTTCAAGAGGACATTTCTTGGAGAATTATAAACACACACAAAATCGACAAAACAAAGTCTCAAAAAAAAAAAAAAAAACGATTAAGGTTCGCTTAAGAAGCTTATATCTTGAGTTCTACTGGTCGGATTGCCAAGATTATGACATTTTGACTTAAAGAAAATTACAGAGCATCACTTTATATATATTTTCTTAAATTTATTGAAGTGGTAATACCTCTGACAAAATAAATTGGAAACCCATTATTTTCAAACCCCCACTTCCGCCAAAGGCTGAAAAAGAAACCTGCCAGACGATTGTTTTCGATACCACGATACATGCACCTACAAACCCTCATAGTCGTATTTTGGTTATCAATGTCCGAAAAGATCATTGGTTCGCGGAACAAATGCTTCTGGCAATGTTGTGCAGTACCAATATGACTGGAAATCAGGCATCTTAGTACTTTCAACTGCCAAGTTAATTGTTCCCTACTAGGATATTACGGCCCAGATCATTACGCCTCCATCCCTGTTGTGATGACGGTTCAGAAATCGTTCCTCTTTTCTCATATCGTGGAAAAATTGCTAAAGCCATCCTGTTGAGGAAAAATTAGTTATTTCTGAACCTTCATCACAACAGGGAAGGAGGCGTAATGCTCTGGGCCGCAATATCCTATTAGGGAAAAATTAACTTGGCAGTTGAAAGTACTAAGATGTCTGATTTCCAGTCATCTTGGTACTACAAAACATAGCCAGAAGCATTTGTTCCGCAAACCAATGATCTTTTCGGAAAAACCGCATTGGTTTTCAACAAAATAATGCTCCTTTTCATGCAGCTCGAGTGTTTAAATCATTATTTTAAGGAGAAATGTCCCATTGCTGCCTTGGTTTCCTATTCACGGGACTTTAAAATAAAAGAAAATTTATTGGGATGGCTCACATGAAAAGTGTACGAAAAACCGAAGCTTTGCGATGACTGCTTCACACCTTTAATTTGGCCTTGCGTAAAATTTCACTTGACTATCTGAAATCACTGTATAACTCTCTTAAACATCGAAGTTTGGAATTTTTGTTTTAAGCTGGTCGAAGAAAAAAAATTAAAAAAAATTTAAACCTACGTTTTTCTTCTATTTTGTATGTGCTTCTAACCTTATGACCCAATAAAATTACTTAAAAAAGTGACTCAGCTAACACTTATTCTCTTGGCTGCCGTTAATTTTTGTTCTTGAAGTGCAAGCATAAGTTTTGCTATGGCACATTAAACAGTCTCTCTTGCGTCATACAAAATTTCGATCTCTTAAGCATAGACACGAGATATTGCAAATTCAATTCTCAAAAATTACTGCTTCTAACCTTATGACCGGCAGTGTACATTACTAAGCAATTAAATAAATGCTGCAATGAATTTTGTTCACTTTCTACGTTTGACACTCCGACTGGCATCGTTCAAATCGGCAAAAACTGACCTCGGCCGAGAACGGCAGAAGTGTGTGCAGACCAATGCGCGAGACATTCGTGCGAATAGCTCTGAACCGAAATCGGCCGACTATTCGTTTTCAGTGTAAGCGAACCGTTATTGTATTCTGAACGGAAGCTTTTATAAACTAACAGCCTTATTCTGGCAACCTCACTGATGCCTTACATGTCGCAATAACCTCATAACTCGTGGTGAGCTCGCCTCATAAAAACTTAAAAATTATGATCTGCTCCTTGGCAGATCACAACTCACGTTGTTCTTGTGAGGTTTATTATGAGGGCTTCCACAGAATCCGAAATTGTGACCACCTTATACAAAAACAAACTCACACAAAATTGTGACCTGTGAGCCTCACAACGGCAGAATAGGGCTGTAAAAGGTTAAGATCTTTTTTGTAGAAAATTAAAATTCGTATTGAAATATGTTAACCAATTTTGTCCAAATTCAACGTTTTTCAAAGTGTTTCCCACTTTGTTTCCCATACAATTTGTATACAATTATTGTATAAAAAAAAAAAACAGAATAGTGAAGAGGGTCTAGGGACCTCCAAACGTTAAAAACATTTTCTTAACAAAAAATTCTTTAGCTGCTACCAACGAATTTTTCATGGTATCATCAAAATCAAAGCAACTTCCACCATCTTGACCCACCCTGCTGTACATATTTATCATTGTGCTCAAATTGGTTTTGTAAAGTTGAAAATTATGTTTCGGCGTTTTTCATTGAATTTTAATTCATCCCATTTTAATGCTACTGTTAAACTTAACATAAAAGTCAGATTTTTGTTTTAATATATTGTGACTTGATTTTATGGTTTTTTTTTTTACCAACCTACAAATAACGTGACTTAATTCATTTTAATTTGCCGGTATGTCCCTTATTAATAATTTATCAAGCCGATTTTCTCGGTCATATTCCCCAAAAACTGTATTGTTCGTGGGAGGTATTGATTACATTTTCTTGTTTCTTTCAAAAGGAGCTTTATGTAGGTATTTTTTCTTTTGTTGGGGGAGACTTAGGTCACATTGAAATTCTGCCTGTCACATTTTGTCAAATAATGTCCCTTGGAACATTTTTTCTTATCAAAGCCTTCTTATATACCCACGCAACTTATAATAGGCCTATGTGTCTACTTTGTAAGGTTTATTATGTACTTTTACCTACGTTTCCAAAGTCTATATCACTGCAGATTATTTTATCTGATTTATTTATTTACATAAGAGTCTTATGAGTTGGGTGAGTTTTTTTTTATTTGATAACTGATATATATATAGGTGTTCGTAATATGTCAACTCATATAGATAAAAGATATAATGCAAACAACAAATAATATAATAGTTCTGAAGAAATTGATAAGATATAAAAGTTGAGAAAAATATAGTGTGACTAGTTTGTTGTAATTGATTGAAAAGAACTTAAAAAAAAAACAACAATATTTTCTTAAGCCCATTTAAAATTAAAATAATATGTAGGCACCTTTGTGAATTGCTTTGGTTTCAGATTCCATAAGTCTAGTTTCAAAGCTAAAGGGCTTATTCTGGGAGTCTATATTCAAAATAGAATTAAAGACGAACAGACTCGGTAGAAATATTTTTCTGTCTGAATTTTTCCGATTTGATAGAAAATTGAATTGTATCAAGAATACATTTCTGATCGACGTTTGTCGACTCGACTTTTTCGGAATACACTCTCGCAATAAGGCCTTTCATCGCATTTTATTTTATTCAGCGTGTTTAACTTAATTTCTTATTTACCAAGGTTTTAACTAAAACTGATCCCTAATTTGTGTTTAAACATGAACATATAAAATGTTCTCATATATAAAATCGAATTCCTCTTATGTGACGCATATAAATATAGTGGTTTAGGTTCTATGGTGAGGCATAGTCTAAGTTCGATAAAATCAGAACAACTCAACCGATTTTGTTAAATAAATGATAGTTCTAAGTGGACGTTGTATAAGAAGGAGTGATAACAGAACTCCATATACTAATATGTTAACGTTTCTAAGAAAAAGTTAATCAAAACGTAAACTAAAAAAAAATCGATTTTCTCGGAAAACCTCAATTTTTGTTTTCAATTCAATAGTTTGGTTAGGTTTCAGAAGTATCAAACTAAATAAGTCTAAAATATTGTGTTTCTTAATTAGACCGAGAATTTATCGGATTTGTTTATGAGTGTAGTTCCAGTCAGCAGTGGATATTTTGTGCAGAAATTTATGATTAGAATCGGTAGCTGGGATGTGAGTGATGTGCTTCAACCGCCATTTAAAAAAACCAACATCTTCCCGCGTAGGTAAACAATCTAGTTTTCGATTCAAAATAGCTTTTAAAAATCCTTAAAAATTGGCGTTTCAAACCGGCGTTCTCAGATGGACTCTTCAGTTGACTTCTCAAGACGCAATTTTTATTAAGTTCGTCTTGACAAGGCCCTCACTGTCAACTGAAGAGTCCAAGTGAGAACGCTGGGACGAAACGCCAATTTTTTAAGGACTAAGGGCCGTTAAAAGCTATTTTGAATCAATAATTCAACAAGTCCAATTAAATAATGCTAATTCTTCTACTTGGCTGATGTATTTCAGTAGTAAGTAATATAGAATTTGTATTATACAAAAAAAAAAAAACATTCATATACAATCTAGTTTTCGACAAGGCACTAGAGAGTTTTACATAGATTCTTGCAAGGCACTAGCAAGATTTAGCAAAGGCTTGAACACGGGCCTTGGCGATTATGAACTTTTTTGCCTCATCAGGCAAATAAAAAAAAGCTGGCTTATGTGGGACTTTATCCCGCGATCTTCTTTTTGTCAGTCCAATGCGCTACCCACTGGGCTAACTCATGTCTGTAAAGTTAGCATTACCACTTTACAATTTCAGGAATCTAATAGTTGGATTAATTGTCGTGAATTTGTCGTAAATTTGTCGTGAAAGAAAAAATTGTGTCCGACCTTTATTTTTAAAAGTAACCCTGGGTGATGCTAACTCAAGTTAGCATTACTCACGCTCAAAAAAAGATGCAAATAATTGTCGTGAAAAAAAAAAATTTTGTACCATTTTTATTTTCTCAGAAAAAATAAAAAAACCCTGACCCTCTAAAATCGCATTTTTTTTTTTCAATAAATCTAGCACTACCATACCAAAACTTCTTTCCTAGAAGATTTAAAAAAAAACGTATTCAAACAATTGTCGTAAGACGTCTTAAGATAAGTTACGTACTCAAATAATTTGTCGTGCTTTTTTTTCCAAAAAAAAATCACCTTTTTATGACAAAACCCCATAAATCACATTTTTTCACAAAATCTAGCACTCTCTTTTTTGTTTAAAAAGGGCACGACAAATTATTTGAGTACGTAACCTAAGGACGTCTTACGACAATTGTTTGGATAACTTTTTTAAAGAAAAATCTTCTAGGAAAAAAGTTTTGGTATGGTAGTGCTAGATTTATTGAAAAAAAAAGGTTTTTTTTATTTTTTCTCAGAAAATAAAAATGGTACAAAATTTTTTAATTCTCGAAAAATTTACGACAAATTCACGACAATTATTGGCATCTTTATTTTTTTTGGAATTTTGTTTGAGGGTGGGTAATGCTAACTTGACTGTCAAGTTAGCCTTACCCAGGGTTAATTTTAAAAAAATTAAATTTACGACAAATTCACGACAATAAATCCAATTATTAGATTCTTGCAATTTTGGAGTCGTAATGCTAACTTGACAGAGTTAGCATTACGACTCCAAAATTTCAAAAACTCGCTGTCGCTATAACAAAAAAGTGTCGTATGATGCTGAAATTGCATGGTGCTTCTAAAATTTGTGTTTTTGGTGTACAAGAGACATTCCTGATGAGATGCCGATACCCGGCTGGCAAAATGCCCAGTTTCTGTCTAGTTTCAACATGGCACTAGTCAGTTTTCTTTAGGGAAAATCTAGACGAGGAAAACTTGTCAAATATACGTCAAGCCCTTGCAAGTTTTCAGTAAGTAAAATTTAGACGAGGAAAATGTTTCATACTCTCGTGAGGTTCTCGCTAGTAAGAACTTGTTGGACGTTTTTGGCATCCTATCAGACTAAGCACTATCGTTATTGATACATATGCAAAATTTAAACTAAACAAATTGAATCGATGAATTGAAAAATACAAATTTTAACTTTTATTAAAATTGATCAGTTCTGGTTTCAAAAAAAAAGTTAAAAATTTCACGCTCTTGCAAATCCTATATGTATTTACTTTCGAAAATCTCTATTGCCAACCACCCATACCGCTCCCCGCCAAAGGCTTTTTGAACTTTTCATTAAAATTAATCCAAAAATTATAATTCACTGTCTTAAACTATATTTACTTAATACCAGATGGTTCATCTCAAGTGGTTCATATTGGTTGTTTTTGTGGTGGGATGTAGTTTAGATTAAGCGCATTTTTGTACACGATACTAAATCAAATAATATGATAAGGGTATTTTACAAAAATGCCCAGTAGCATACTAAAATTGCTTTAACATCGTATTAAATTCATACAAATCTGCGCTATTATTTTTATTATTCAGGTTTTTATTTTTGATCTGACAACCGATACTAAAATACCCTTTTTTTATGTTTCTAGCAAAAATATGAACATATCTAGATTTTGCTGGTCCGGGGCCTGGAGTGGTTTTTCTGACGAGGCAAAAGGGTTCATAATCGACAAGGCCCTAGTTTTGGCCATTACTCAGCCATGCTAGGGCCTTGCCAGAATCTATTTAAAACTCTCTAGTGCCATGTCGAAAACTAGAATGTTTTTCTGCGTGGGTACATGTCCAACAAGTTTTTACTTGGGAGGGCCTCACGAGTGTTTGCAAAGTTTGCCTCGTTTAAATTTTTGGTACTGAAATCCAGCAAGGGCTTGCCAAGTCAATCTGAAAGGTTTTCCTTGTCTAGATTTTCGCTACTGAAAACTTACTAGGGCCTTGCCCAAACTAGACAGAAGCTTGACATTTTTCCAGCGGGGTTGGGAAGGGCTGATTGTACAGAAAATGTTTAAGTTCTTTTTTAATAGGAAATTTCTTAACCTTTTTTATCACATACACATAATTTTGTATAAGATTTATGGTTGAAAAGTTATAGTTTTTCTTTTTCAGTTTTTGATACTTACCACCTTACCTCCTTTCCTGCTTCTATATTTAAGTAGTCAAAACTGTAAAAATGAAACTTTTCCGCTGTTTTACTCTGAAAGTTTAAGTCGTACAAACAAAATTGTATACAAAACAGAAAGATAATAATATTTTCCTCCGATAAAAAATTATAAATTAATTTTGTACAACGATTTGTTCTTGAGATATAAGTTCACAAATTTTTTCCATGGGGGCCAGAAGCACCCAACTTAGAGCCGCGCTATTTCGTCTGTGTACTAAGAAACAACCTTCCTGCCGATTCCAATCATGAAATTTGATCAGTATATTTTTGCATTATATGACAAATGCTTTCTTTGTATCTGCCGGCTGCATACCACGAATTTGCTGATTTTGTTCGTGATTGCGGATTTGACGGCCGGCGATTTGACCATATTCATCAGTGATTTTACCGAATTCTTCTTTGATTTTACCAGATCCTTCCTTTAATTGGTAGTTTCTTTGTTGTTTTACCGCAAAAACGAACGTAATTTTCCGTATTATTCCGTGATTTTCCGTATTCTTCCGTGATTTACCGTATTCTTCCGTGATTTACAGTATTCTTCAATGATTTTCGCGAATTTTTTCGTGTATAAGTCGGATGCGTCAGTAGTTTTGATACATTTATCTGTGATTTTACCCCGATACCTCCGACAATTTTGTTCTGTAGTCATGATTCGCCTGTGATATTCCGTCTTTCCAATTTCGTGAGTATTTAACAGGATTCGTCCATAATTTTCTGGGTTCGTGAGCCCAAGCCGATTAGTGTGATTTAACCGTATTCGTCCCTCATTAACTAGATTTGTCCGTGATTTAACAGAATTTGACAAAATTCATCTGTGATAGCGGATTTTCGATTAAATCGGATGCATCCTTGATTTTACCAGATTGTTCCAGAATTTTACCATCTTCTTTCGTGTATTATCGTCCGTGATTTTCCGTATTCTTCCTTGGTTTCACCAAATTAGGCTTTGTTTTTACAGTATTCATCCGTAGTTTCAGTAGATTCATCTGTTTATTCATACTTTCGAGAAGTTATAAGTCTCATCCGTGATTTACCTAGCCGGATTCATGCGTGGTTTTCTGTTTTTGCAGAGTTCGACCGGATTCGTTTGGTACCTTAATGGGTTCGTACGTCTTTTAATAGCGTTCCGCAATTTTTGCAGACTCCAACCGGATTGGTGATTTTTCGACTTCAGTGATTGGACCAGATTTGTCACTGATTTTACCGGATACTTTCTGATTCAACCGAACACATTCGGTATTTTACTGCATTCGTCAGTGATTCAACCAGATCATCCCGTAGTTATTCAAATTGTCTTTGATTTCCCCGGAATATTCCTTGATTTCACCGGATTCGTCTGTGATTTAATAAGAATCTTCTGTGATTTTACCGGATTTGTCATAGCTTGATCCGTATTCATCCGTGAATTTCGCGGATTCGTCGGTTTCTACGATTTTCGGATTTGTCTGTGATTCTAAAAAGTCGTTCGTGGCTTAACCGGATTAATCAATAATTTAACCGGATTTTCCGGAAATTTACAAGGTAGTTACGTTATTTTACCAGCTTCTTCCGTGATTTTGCTGGAATCATCTTTGGTTTTCACGCATGCATCCCATAAAACCATAGATGAATCCTTTTCTTTGCTTTGCTGTTTCAGTTTAGTCTTTAATTTAACCATATTCGTCCGTAATTTTACCGGATGCATCCGTGATTGCACAGGGTTCATGTATGATTTACTTAAATTCGTTGGGCATTTAAACAAATTTGAGCGGACTTTTACCTGATCAGTCCGTGACGGATATGTCCATGATTTAACCGAATTCGTCCGTGAAAACCAGAATTTGCCCGCGATTTTAACGAATTTAAGGAAATTCATTGGCGATTTGAACAGATTACTCAGTAATTTATTCGCATTCGACAGTGCTTTTACCGGATTCGGCCGGGAAACTACTGAATTTTTCCGTGAGTTAACCTTGCGTCGCTAATTAACATGTCTCATTTTACCCGTAAATTAATATTTAATTTAATTTAGCCCGAAGAAATAGCTTTTTCCAAGAATTATTCATTCTATTAAAAATATGTAGCCCCAAATATCACAAACTTAGAATACCAAACCGAAGAAAATTTATTTTTTTTTTTAATTTACATCATAAATTCTGTTTTATGAATAAACAGTATTCATTCTAAGAAGCTTGTGAACTGTGCTAAAATATCCTTTTTGAAGGACTTTTATAACCCTTTGTCGGTTACACTGACAATTATAATAAACAAACAAAAATCTAATAAAATTTTCCTCATAAACGACCTCGACTCACCGGACTTGGGTCTTTTCATTAACTATACATTTTTGTATACAAAACAAAACTCAAGTACCCGCATGGCCGGCGCCAATTGCAAACTATTCCTTAAAAAAAATTAAAAACTAATTTCTATAAAGCAAAGCAGGTTCCATAAAGTCTTTCTATTTTCAAACCAAAAGTCTCCATTCTCTAAGCCCAGCCCCATCAGCAACCAACAAAGCTTTTTTTCTATCAGCTACAGCTAGTGGTAGTGGTTTTTCTTTAAATAAATTAAATCTGCCGTTATTGTATGCCCCCAAACGCAATGTCTAGACTTTTAGTTTCTCTTCTTGAAATATAAGAAACTTTTTAATTTTAAGGACACACTTTCTACTTAGGTACCTAAGTTCTTAGTTCCTGCTATAAGAGTTTAAAATGAGAGAAACATCCTCGTCATTTCGTCCTGTTGCCCCGATGATGATGTCCTTTATGACATAGTTTTACTCTTGAGAAAATAAAAAAAAAACTTGAAGAAATAAATTATCCTTGAAGAAGAAGAGTGTGAGTCAACTTAAAGATAAAAGTTCCAATATATCTGTACGAGCACATTAGTGTTCTGTTCCACTCTTAGGAACATGGAACTATTTTACAACTTAAACACACTTTCATTAAATTATTTGACATACACTACAAAACTTCATTCATTCTTGTGTCAGAAAAAAAAAAAAACAGAAAATTCCTCAACTTTTTGTAATTGAGGGAGAATGTACAGTGGAGAGGGGGGCTTTTGATGTAAGCAAGATATGAGGGCAAGTTTTTTTTTTTTTGTTGTTGTTGATGAAATGCCTATGCAAGCATATAACACTCTCCAGTCTTTTCTACTTGTGACCCAGTTTTTCCAAAGGAAAAACTTCAACTCACCCCTATATCTGATGGGTGTTCAAATGCCACCCACAGGCCTTTTAGGGGTGGTTAGGGTACACGACGACATTATCAATGTTAAACAAAGACCAACAAACAACATAGCCAACAACAACGACCGTACAACAACAGGAGAACTAACTGTATAATGTGGCGACTTGAAGAGAGTATATTGTCCTATTTCATTTTTAGTTAGGTATATTTTGTTGTTGTTGTTATTTCTGAATGAAGAAACAAAAACCCTTGTCAGTTCAAAGCACAGAAATTAAAACATAGTCATAATAATAATAATGATAATTCTACCCTCAGTTATTGTTGTTGTTGCTGTTTGTTATATAGTGAAATGTCTGTCCTCTTTTGTATCTGCAAGTTGGTGCGGTATGTAGGCCCATTACTTTCAATCAGAAACAATATCTCGGAACAAATTTCCTTTTTTTTTTGTTGTGTTTTCTTATGTCTGCCACCAACTTAAGGGTTTGTTTAAAGGGGAGATGAAATTTATTCACCTACATACCTTATATCTACCTATCAAAAACATCAGTATACTAAGTAAAAATAGTATAGTCGAGGGGTTGTTATGGTTTTTCGGTTCTTTTGCTATGTGAAATCTGAGCAACGACTATACGTACCGGAGTTATCATAGAAGATACAAATCTGCTGTTTCAGAAAATAATGGTCCTTGCAGCCATTTTTATTCTTATCAATGAACTGATGGTACACCTGGAACTCTACACCGTCTACTAGGTATCTTTGTATAATAGAACTGAAACCCAACCGGGGAAAACCAAAAGTGTGCGTGTTATTTTCGTAAAATTTTGGAAATTATTTTAACGAATTTATTATGTTCTGTGGCATATCTTTGCATCTTATAGTGAGGGTTGCCTTGAGGTAATTTTGGATCGGATGTTAAGACCTGCTGTTAATTTGAGGCACAACAGATAAACTAGACAAAATTATTTATTTCAAGGTGTATCGCATGGCTTACTCATGTTTGATCACACAAATGGTGTTCCAAGACTTTTTTTGTACAGTGCTGGTGTCTGAGCTTTTGACGTCAACCAACAAAAATCATGTTATAATTTAAAAATATTTCACGCTTTAGGCAGGAGGCCCAATTTTATTAAAAAATTCTTAAATGAGAAAAAAAAAAAAAAAAACATGGACTCCCAATATCATGCAATTTTAAAATTTTTGTAAAGCCACAACGGGCACAATATATCTTAAGGTCGCAGTGCACTTACACCCCCTTATATTATTCAAAGCCAACAACGCTTTTGAAATCGAGTTCGCGCAACAAATTTTTTCCTTTCACGACAAATTCACGAAAGTTAATACAATTATTAGATTCTTAAAATTTTGAAGTGGTAATGCTTACTAGATAGTCGTAAAATATACGCTTACCCGCGCAGAAAAACAATCTAGTTTTGGACAAGGCACTAGAGAGTTTTACATAGATTCTGGCAAGGGACAAGCATGGGTTAGCACAGGCTAGAGCAGGGGCCTCGTCAGGCAAAAAAAAGTAAGCTTATCAGAGACTTGATCCCACGATCTTCTGCTTGTAAGTCAAATGCGCTACGCATTGGGCTAAGTGGCTATACAAAAATTCAATGTCGAAAGTGAATAAGTTTTATACCATATTGCATAACAAATACATACAAATACATACAATACATACAAATACATACAATACATACATACATAATAGAACAGAATTTTATGTACATGCTTTTTAAGTAGAACGACGTAGAACAGGTTTTTCCTGACTAAACAATCCTATAGTATACAGATGTCTCTAGTAAAAAGTGCGATATGAAAAAGAAGACAAGAAAAAAAGTGTTGTATGATACCGAAATTGTGTGGTGCTTATAAAATGTTAGTTTTTGCTGTACAAGAGACATTCATGATGGGGTACCGAAACTTGTTCAAAAAGTTTTTACTAGGGAAGGCCTCACGAGCGTTTGAAAAGTTTTACTCGTCTAAATTTTTGTTACTGAAATCCAACAAGGGCTTGCCAATAGATTTTCCCTACTGAAAACTTACAAGGGCCTAGCCAAAACTAGGCAGAAACTTTTTTTCAGCCGGGTAAAATATGCACTTACAAGTTTAAAATTTGCTCTTGAATAGGCTCTAAAAACCATATATTTTATAAAATTACCCAACGACACGAGTCAAACCAAAAAAAGAGCGTTTTCGAGTTCACAAATGCTCACAATAATAGGAAATACAATAATTACTGTCCAAGTTCGAGAATCAATCAGAAATACTAACCAAATCCAAAAAAAAAAAATCAAAAATTCAGCTTTCTGTGAGTTGTGTTGCATCAGCTGTGTTTTTACAAAGGATTACAATAGAATGCATTTTGCATAAATATCCGGATAGCTTCAGATATAAGTTTTTAAATGCTTCCATTGTAAAAAAAATGTCAGGTTTTTGGTAGCATTGTTTTTAAATTTTAAATTTCCTATATTAGGAAATACTAAATATTTAATTATTGCAAATTAACAAATTTAAAGGTGTGTGAAGTTCACTGAAACTGACGATTTATTTTTCAATTTTTGGTTTATTTTTTGAAAATATGCAATATTATAGAGTAATGCTAAATATGCCATTATAGTATAAAAATATGCAAATAAAAAACTGCACTAACGAATGAATGACATTTCTAAGAACATTTTAGAAAACATACCCGTCTAGAAAAATGCCAAGTTTTTGTCCAGTTTGGTCAAGGCACTATTTAGGTTTCAGTAGGGAAAATCTAGACAAGGAAAACTTTTCAGATACTTGGCAAGCCCTTGCTGGATTTTATTACCAAAAATTTAGACGAGGCAAATTTTCAATGCTCGTGTTCTAGCCTTTGCTTAAGCACGCTAGTGCCTTGCAAGAATCTATGTTAAACTCTCTAGTGCCTTGTCGAAAACAAGATTGTTTTTCTGCGCGGGTACCTAATTGTTTCCTTGCCTCCAGTATTAAAAAAAAATTGCACATGCATCTAAATCCTAATTAATTAGCATTTAGTAAGCGCCTAATTATGATATCACAAAAATTAGGTTTTACTGACCTTGCTCTGCTCATTCGAAAAAGTCAACATTTTTTGAACTCAACAACAACTTGTTTTTATGTTCTCTTTCCATGAACATTTGTTTTTCTTTTAAAAAATGTTTCGGTTTCCGATTTTAAAGACAGTTTATTGTCTATTTCTTGATATTCTTATATAAAATATAGAGTTATCTGGATATGGAGCAGGACTTACTTATAAATTACCTTCCTACACTTGTTTATATCTAATATTTCTGTAATTAGTCACAATTATAATTCTTGATTTCATTGATTTTGTTTCCTCATGTAATATGACATTTCACCTAGGCGCTGGTTTCACTTCGTATTAATTAGTAAACAAATTTTAAGTTTAGGAATGTAGGTATCTCATCTGTAACAAAATTCGTGTGATGAAATAAATGTCGAAATTCATAAAATGTTTATATAAAGGTAACACACCTATCTATTTTTGTTTGCGTCATTCCATTCTATTAGAAACGAATGGCAACCCTATCTCTCGTCAGTCACTTACTACCTGTAAAAAAAGGTGAGCATAAAGCAAATACCACACACACCGTTGCGTTGCGTCGGTTGGTCCTCCTGTCCCTATTTACATTTCTATCTATCTATGTGTAAAATTGATAAAATATCGTTGGTCTTATGGGGAATCCTTTTCAAACAAAAATCTTTGCTCTCTTATTTGTTTGAAAAAGGAGCAAAATTTACAATGCACAAAAATTCAATCCCCTATGGAGTTGATATAGAGCTCTTCCCTTCGGGTCGAAAATTCCAAAAAATAAAAAGAAGAAAAAAGTGCGCATTGAACTGAACTGCGCTGCTGCTAAATATTTTTCCTCACCTTTATCTTGGATTTTTATTTTTTTTTTTTTGTTTGGGTCCTGAAATGGTTGTCAAGCATTTAGAATTGGGATTTGAAAAAGAATTCTTGGATTTTTTTGTTGTTTATTTGTTTGTATAGTATTTCAAATGTGTTCTCGTTCTATATTTACCTTTTGCATTTTGTAAGTTATGTGGAAAATGGGATAATGTGCTGATTTGCAGCCTTCTTGAGCTGCTGAGGGTGTCGTAAATATTTAATTTATTGCAGTGCGCTATCCGTTGGTGGCAATGGTAGAAAATAACACATTGGAATTTGGTTATTTCGGATGCGGAAATGAGGTGTTTTTTAGTTGTTGTTGTTGCTGTCTGATGATGATTAAGCCGTATCTATATCGGCATATTGCGTTGTTGACAAAATACACGACAACATAGATTTTAGATTAAATGAGTTTTATTTGATTGGGTAGGTATATTATGGTTTCGATTAAATTTACTGTTGTGTTTTACTGGCTAAACAGTTACAGAAGAAGATTTGTACCACTGCATAATTTATACATATCAGGATGGAAATGGTAATTTATTAAATTACTAAGGTTAAGGTTACTAAACTCTATTTTCTACATCAATTTTTAACTTACTTAACTCTGTTTGATGAGATGAGAGTGGGAATATGGTAGTAGACACACAGTCAGTGCTGAGGATCTGGAAAGAACACTTTTCTAGACTGCTTAATGGCGAAGACAGCCAAGATGCCGCTAATAGGCAGAACGCTCCATTCAACTTGGACGATGATGGCCAAGAGTTCCGTCCACCCGACCTAACCGAAGTGCGGCTGGCGATATCCAAACTTAAGTCGTACAAGGCTGCTGGTGCGGATGGCTTACAAGCCGAACTATTTAAATCAGCGGGAGATGAATTGGCTAGGAGCATACACCAGCTCATCTGCAAAAATTTGGTCGGAGGAAAGTATGCCCGATGAATGGAACCTCGGTATAGTGTGCCCCATCCATAAAAAGGGAGATGTTCTGAATTGTACCAACTACAGAGGAATTAGTCTCCTAAACGTCGCTTATAAAATCTTGTCGGCCATCCTGTGTGACCGCTTAAAACCTTTTGTCAACGATCTGATCGGCCCCTATCAGTGCGGTTTTAGGCCAGGCAAGTCAACCGTCGATCAAATGTTCACACTCCGACAGATTTTAAAAAAATCCCGGGAATTCCAGATCGATACACACCACCTTTTTATCGATTTAAAAGTCGCGTATGATAGCGTGAAAAGGGACGAATTATACAGAGCCATGTCGAGTCTCGGCATCCCTGCCAAACTCGTCCGCCTGTGCAGGATGACGATGGAGAAATCTCGCTGCTCCGTCAAAACTGGTAAGAACACCACCGATTCCTTTGATGTTGAGAAAGGATTGAGGCAAGGCGACGCGTTATCATGCAACCTATTCAACATCGTTCTTGAAGCCATTGTACGCAACGCACATGTCAACACCAGCGGTACAATCTATCAAAAGTCCGTTCAATTGCTTGCATATGCGGATGACATAGACATTGTCGGCAGAACGAAGCGAGCTGTGGCAGGGGCATTTGCGAGCATTGAATCGGAGGCGGCTAGAATGGGATTGGCGGTTAATGAGGACAAGACGAAGTCATCGAGAGAGGAATCTCAACATCGTCGACTCGGGCAAAATATCACGATGGTCAGATATAACTTCGAAGTTGTCAAGGACTTTGTCTTCCTGGGCTCCACTATTACATTGCAGAATGACATCAGTGCAGAGATCAAGCGAAAAATTACTCTTGCCAACCGCTGTTTCTTCGGTCTAAGAAGGCATTTAAGTAGTAAGGCCCTCTCTCAGAGAACCAAGGAGACTTTATACAAGACCCTAATCATTCCGGTCCTGCTTTATGGGTCAGAAGCATGGACACTGAAAGATTCGGATAAAAATCTGCTAGGGTGCTTTGAGAGGAAGATTCTTCGTGTGATTTTCGGTCCGGTGTGTATCGAAGGAGTATGGAGGAGAAGATTCAACGACGAGCTATACGGGCTATACAGCGACGTTGACCTGGTCAAAAAGCTGAAAATACAGCGGCTGAGATGGCTGGGGCACGTGGAGCGTATGGACAGCAACGCACCTGCCCGACGAGTCTTCGAATCCAACCCCGATGGGGTACGCAGCAGAGGAAGAACCCGTAAAAGGTGGCGCAATCAAGTGAATGACGACATCACAGCACTCGGTGTGCGCAACTGGAAGCGGCTAGCTAGGGATAGAGCTGGCTGGAGGGGCTTGTTAGTTGAGGCCGAAGCCCATACTGGGCTGTGAGCGCCATCAAAAGTAAAGTAAAGTAAAGTAAACTAAAGTAAAGTAAAGTAAAGTAAAGTAAAGTAAAGTAAAGTAAAGTAAAGTAAAGTAAAGTAAAGTAAAGTAAAGTAAAGTAAAGTAAAGTAAAGTAAAGTAAAGTAAAGTAAAGTAAAGTAAAGTAAAGTAAAGTAAAGTAAAGTAAAGTAAAGTAAAGTAAAGTAAAGTAAAGTAAAGTAAAGTAAAGTAAAGTAAAGTAAAGTAAAGTAAAGTAAAGTAAAGTAAAGTAAAGTAAAGTAAAGTAAAGTAAAGTAAAGTAAAGTAAAGTAAAGTAAAGTAAAGTAAAGTAAAGTAAAGTAAAGTAAAGTAAAGTAAAGTAAAGTAAAGTAAAGTAAAGTAAAGTAAAGTAAAGTAAAGTAAAGTAAAGTAAAGTAAAGTAAAGTAAAGTAAAGTAAAGTAAAGTAAAGTAAAGTAAAGTAAAGTAAAGTAAAGTAAAGTAAAGTAAAGTAAAGTAAAGTAAAGTAAAGTAAAGTAAAGTAAAGTAAAGTAAAGTAAAGTAAAGTAAAGTAAAGTAAAGTAAAGTAAAGTAAAGTAAAGTAAAGTAAAGTAAAGTAAAGTAAAGTAAAGTAAAGTAAAGTAAAGTAAAGTAAAGTAAAGTAAAGTAAAGTAAAGTAAAGTAAAGTAAAGTAAAGTAAAGTAAAGTAAAGTAAAGTAAAGTAAAGTAAAGTAAAGTAAAGTAAAGTAAAGTAAAGTAAAGTAAAGTAAAGTAAAGTAAAGTAAAGTAAAGTAAAGTTAAGTAAAGTAAAGTAAGTAACTCTGTTTTCTACATCAATTTCTAATTGCGGGTGGCAATGGCACCGTGGAGTGTTTGACACTAACATGGATGTGTGGGTTCGATACCCAGTCTAGGTAGAATTCTTTTCTATATTCCCTAGTTTCAACTGGATGCCACCCGTGAATAAAAAAAGAGATAATTAACATCTTATTTTCAATCCACTGAGCCAACAAAAATCTTTCCTTTCCTTCTATTCCTTCTAAGTAGTGTGGTGCATTGCATTTAAAAGACCTGAGGTCTTACAGGCATATAGTTGAAATAATTATATATAACTTACTCAACATCTTATGACTTAATATATTCTGCAGAGAACATACGAGTATGTTAAATTACTTACACAAAAAATTAAAAACTCAAGGATTAGTTTCAAATGAACTGTTGAGCGTAGTTCAATGCCAACTTACGAATGACATATCTTCCAAATTTGCAGTGCAGCGTAGCGGGGTAAAACGCTTTGAGAAAAACAAAACGTTCAACAGCTCTCGAACTATTGTATTACACTTATTTTTTGTTTTACTAAGTACATAACGAGTAAAATACAATGTCTGTAAATTTAGCATTGGCATTACTTCATCAAAATTTTAAAAATCCAGTAATTGGATTTATTGTATTGAATTTGTCTTAAATTTTTCATAAATTTGTCGTAAATTTGTTTAAAATTTTTTGATAAAGAAAACATTTTGTCGCGTCTTTTTTGAGAAAATAATAACCTCCCAAAATAAACTCAAAAAAAAAAAAAAAAAGAAAAATTAAAACAAAAGTGACAATAATTGTCGTAAATTTTTCGTCGTAAATTTTCGAAAGAAAAAAATTTGTTTTGTATTTCTTTTTTTAATAAAAAAAAAACCTTATCAGTAATTACTATGCTATAATAATATTTGTAAGTGTTTTATGGTATGTAATTTGTTTAAATAATTGTCTTGTGACGTCTTTAAATACTTGTATGTTATTACACAACAAAGGAAACGTACCCTTTTTCTCAAAAAAAAAAAAAAAAACACTTAATATGAAAAAAGACGCGAAATTGGATATATAATAAATAAAAATCGTTATACATCTACTAAAAATTTTTAAAAATTTATTTCTTCCATTTTGTTTGGTATAGATTTTTTGTTTACAACATTGTCGCTTGGCGTGTTTGCGTCACAAAAAAAGATTATAGATAAAAAAAAGTTTCCAACTAACTTTTTTTCAAAATTGGACGTATACCGTCGAAATGTTTCATGTCTTTCGTTATTTTACCGTTGTTTCCATAAACAATGCTCTAGTGAAATAGCCAGTTGCATTCCTCCCCTTAAACAATTCAACCGTAATACTCGCGCTTCTAGGAATGCCCATCAGTTTACCCTTGAGCCCAATTCCGGACGTACTGTTAAGTACAAAGATTCTTTCTTTAGTCGCACTACTCGAATGTGGAATGCTCTACCCAGCTCAATTTTCCCCTCCCATTGTGATCTACAGACGTTCAAAACCAATGTGCATCGGTATCTCCTTTTAAATCCCCTCCAATCTACCTAATCGCTCGTGCTGTGTATATCATCTTAAGGGTAGTCACAACCCCTTTTGCACGCGCTAAATATAAGAAAAAAAAAAAATAAAAAAAATACCTTAAATATTTAACAACAAAATTAAAAGTTTATTTTTTTTTTTTTTTTTTAATTTTGACTCCGAAAATTAATTTTTGAAAAACTTCCACTAAATCAAAAAGATATAACGTGGCATTGTAAGTAGGTAATGCCGTTGTCATTTTTGTTTAAAATACAGCTCCGTCCTGAACGGGGGGAAAGATCCCCTTTTTTTGCGATTTTTGTATTGTATCAACCTATATTAGTATCTAATCTGTCGATTGCAAAAGCAATTGTTTTTCTACCTCCACCTGTTTTGGAAAAATCGAAAATCATGTTCACTTTTTAAATGTTAATATAAATTTTTAATCCGGTTATCTAACGATTACAATCAGGCCTATCGGGAATTCCTTGGGAAAAATTTTTCCCACGGAATTTATAGTTCCCGGGAACGCATTCCTCCTATCGGGAATTCCCCACGGAATGCTTTTCCCTGGGAACAACTTTTACCAACATTAAAATGAAAAAAAAAATATTCGAATATTGTTTTCGAAGAGTTTGACATTTGATTTTGCACTAAACAAAAGTTTATTTATTTTGTGCAGTGTTTAAATTATAAACAAAATGGTAGATAATGCAGAGAATATAGTTTTTATTATTAATTGACGAGATAGAGCACAGAGGACGAAATGAGCAGAGAATAATAAGGCGAGTTTAAGGGATCATTTAAATCGCTTAGATCTACCAGTACCACTTTAAGTTGAAACATTTTATTGACTCATTCAATTTTGATACAGTTTTGATCTACATATTCCATCATTGTTATAGAGTTAACAAGTCATTGTTTAAACATTTGACAGATACCCTATCTGATTTCTTGCCTCAATCAAAGATACCTATCGCTATTCCTCCTTCCATTAAAAAAGTGTGCGCTTGCGTTTCTTTGCAGTAGGTGGGTATCAGACAGGAGTAGGAAAGGATCATGTGGTCGGGTTGGCTCAATCTTCCTTTTCAAAAGTCCTTTCAAATGTATTATATTTCTTTGAGAACAAAATTTGCCTGTTATGGATCAAGAGGCAAATGATCAAATGAACCAAAAGTAGAAGCATTTAGAAATCTTTGCACTAAATCGCCCATTGCACAAATCCTAATGATGGTTTCTTCCAATGAGCTGAACTTATACTCTTTGCAAGGAACTCCGCCAGTCGCTTTTTTGTTTCTTAAATTTTCTGACATTTTATTTACTCATATTTTTTTTAATCAATTCAAACCTTAAATTATTTTTTTTTTTTATGAAAACACCATTATAGTAATTAACCACTTACTTTTTTCCACTCGGCAACTGATTTTACTGGAGGGCCAATGCAGTTGAGATCTCTTTAAACTTTTTTCCAAAACTTTTTGACATCTTACTTCGGTTTTTTTCCATTATGTTAATTAAAACTTCTATTTGCTTCGAATTTTACCTTTTTTTTAGTTTTATTATTTTTTTTTTCAAGAGAATAGCTTACATTGTTGTTTATTGTTTTGAATTCCCACGTAAAATGACAGGGGAATATTCCGAGGGAAAAAGCAACAAATTTCCCATACAAAAATTGTTCGCGGTAGGTATTCTATTCTCTCGGAATTTTTCCCTAATTTCGAAACAGGTTCACGATACCTATTTTTCGAATATGGGAAAAATTTCATGGGAAACACAATTCCCGATAGCCGAAAATGGCTTATAATTCATTTCAAAATGCTATTTACCCTGATCCAAGTTCAAGTTTTAAAAAATATTGTATACTTTTTAAAACCGTTGCTAACAAAGCCCTCCTTTGCCTTCACATTTGTTCCCATAAGTATACTCGTATTTCAAAATGTTCCTTTCTTTCAACCATACAAAAGCCATTTCTTAGATTGATATTAAATCCCATTCTATTGAATTTCTTATGGTAACGCTTTATAAGTCTTTTGAAATCCTACTTACCCCTCATTCTTGAATTTAAATTATATACGTAGGTGTCTGTATACTTAGTTGCAAAAAACAATTAATTAATTTCCATCATTTCCTCAAAAGATCATCTTCCCCTAACCATCATCGCAGCAAATTAATATACCTATTTGTTTTTTCAAACAAAAAATACTTTGAATAGAACACACACAGAAACAGAAGAAGAAAAAGTTCATGAACTTGCCTTTACGGAAACCACTTAATGAAGAGTTCATTAAAAGTAGAAATATGTATGTATTTTACTTAAAAATATTTTAAACAGATATTTTTATAACTTGTTTGCCAGCTACAAATTGATATAGGTAGATAAGATGTGTACCTACTTATAGTTACATCGTTTCATCTCAAACTTGTTAAACGCAACTTTTCCACCTTTTTCTGTAAATTTTAAATTATATAAAAAAAAAATACAAAAAGAGAAAAAAACAAAAAAAAATCCGTTCTTATATTTAACAAACCCTTAAAAATATGCTTTTACCCCGATCATTTATTCATCCTCTTCCTCATCACAGAGCACATAATTATATATCAGCAGAAGACCAAACCATTAACTTTTCTGCTGCTTTTGTAAAAAAAAAAAACAAAAAACAAGAAAACCTCTTGACTACTGAAAAACGGAAGCAAGAAGGATTCGAGGTCGGAAAAAAAACAAAAAATAAAAATTAATTTTCACAACTCTCTCTCTCTCTTTCCCTTCAGTTCAGTGCATAGTGCCAAGTGTATTTTCTACGTCAACTTCCACGGCAATTTACCTACCTTTTTCGGTTTTTACCGACTTTAGCTCACCTACCATGTATACCCCATCTGCAACTCCTCACTAACGTAAACCTCCTTAGCTAAGGCCGCCAATCTTCAACTATAATTTCATTAGCTTTTCATATTCTTGTTGAAATAATTTTCACGGGGCGCTATGAATTAATTGCAGCACTTGACACAACAAAACTTTTGATATTTTCTCCATGCCAGTCAGCCAGCAGCAGCCAGCGCCAGCATGAGTAAAATGTATGCGTGTAGTAGTTTTGCGAATAACTCTAGTGTATGTGTGCCTGTGTGTGTATTCTTCTGGTAAAAATAATTTTCCAAAAAGAAGTTGTAGGTTGGTAGTATAATAATTCCTCTAATTGTTCGAATGAAGAGTAGGTACCTACCAACTATACACTTCCAATGCTTTTTATGCAAGAAATATAATTGGATTAATTTATAAGTCACGGAATTAGAACTGCAGAAAAATGTGTATATAGTAAAATATAGCAGGATATGCGCGTTGGGCACCAATCATCCACCCACGCAAACATAACTTTTTAAGTACCCTCTACACCAGCTCGCCATCAATTTAACTAATGCATACGTTTTTTGCGAAAAATCTGGAACGTATGTAGATATCATTTTGAGGGGTTCACGGCTCCCCTAAAATGTGAAATATTATTCCCATTTTGGAATGAAACCTGTAACGGGAACATTGAAGACGTTAAAATAAATGAAATTAGAAGTTTAAAATAAAGAAAATGAACCTACTGTACATAAAATGTGGGGCCCTACTGTGAAAAAGGGATGGGGGCAAAAATTTAAGGTGCTCTAATATTAATTTATGCTATTTTTGTCAAGTTAATATAAGACAAACCAGACAAAAAATACTGATTTCTCTTTCTTTAAAGTCTATATCATAAATACAAAATCCGGCGTATCACCCCCTTAGTACCAACTCCCCCCACTTCACCCCTTGTATTTTTTTAAGTCTACTGGTCGGATCAAAAAGGTGGACAAACAATATTAAGCTTCTTCGTGTCGATTTTGTGTAGTTTGTTCCTAAAAATATAGAGGGGGGGGGGGTGGTCTGGTGAAATAAAGTTTTCAAAAATCATTTTTTGTCATGTCTTGATTTCCAAATTTAGTACTATCGTATTGATTTCAAAAAAAAATAATTGTTTACCCCCTAATGCACCCCTTTTAAAATTCGTATTGTTCTGACAGAAAAGTCGTGTAAACAAAAAATGTTCCACTTGAACTTAAAAACATTTAATGTCTTATACCGACTCTTTGTAGTTAATATCAACAAATATTAGGGTGGTCCTTATAAAAGTCATTGTCTTATTTTGTATGACGCACCCCCCTAATTTGTTCTAAATAGTTAAAACAAAATTCCTGTAAAATTTTAGATTATTATATTGACGTTAACCTGGCCCCTGGTAAGTGCATTCGACTGTTACGCTGGAGGTCTGGGATCGCTTCCCAGCCTCGTCCACCTAAAAACTAAAAAGTTTTTTTCAGGGCTACTGCCTCTTGCGAGGAATTGACAAATCCTCCAAGAGTATCACTTGTCACGAATAAGTGCTACTCGTCTAGCCGTTCGGATTCGGCATAAAATTGTAGGTCCCTTCCATTCCTGTCGAAAGGCGCACACAGGAATGGTTGCGAGTTGTTAGTCACTAGGCCCTGGTTCTTCATGAGCCGTTGTGCCACCCGATTTATTTATTTTTTAACCTGGCCCCCAATACGACTGAAGTTTTATATGGAAAATCCCTTGTATTTTTTAAATCCAAATTTGAAAAATCTTAACTTTGGTAATGATTGATAAAACAAAATTGAATTTTGGAACACATGTAGTCACTTTTGTTATATTTATAAAAATACATCTGTAAAAAATTTAGAACAGTTATTTCCCTACTTATAGCCATTTAAACAAAAAAAAAATATTTTTTATTTAATTTTAGTTTTAATAAATTTAATAATTTTTTTTAATACATTTTTTTTTAAACATGACAGAAGTTACTACATGTGTGCAAAAATTCAATTTTCTTTATCAATCATTACTAAGGTTACGAATTTTTAAAGTTGGATGTACAAAAATACCATGGGATTTCCCATATAAAACTTCAGACATCTTGGGGGCCAGGTTAACGTTAATAAAATGAGATAAAATTTTACAGCTATTTTTTTTTAAATTATTTAGAATAAATTAGGGGGGGGGGGGTGCGTCATTCAAAATACCCTGTATAAGGACCACCCTAATAAAAAGAGAGAGAGTAAAAATCGGACTTTTTTTAAAAGGCATATTAAAGTAGGTTATTAAAAACCATTTAAATATAAATTAAAATAATAACAAATTAAATTAAAATAATTAAAAACATAAATTAAAAAAAATTGAAATAAATTGATATAATTGAAATTTTAAAATAAAATAATTTTATATACATAAATATTTAAAAATAAATTATAAAAAATACAATAAATTAATTACAAAATTAATTAAAAAAGTTACAAAATAAATTCAAATGCATATTTAAAAAATATATTCAAAGAATTTTAAATAAATTAAAATTATAAATAAATTAGAACAATTAAAAATAATTTTAATAATAAAATACAAAATTGAATATGTATTCTCGAAAACGTTTACCTACTTATGATAGAAAAACATTATTTACGAGATTGAAAAGTCCTTTTGTTTCATTATTTACATTTAAAAAAAAACGTACGTAATTTTTTACGTGTCTACAAATTAAAAAGAATTAAAATACTAATTTCAAAATAATAAAAATAAATTAAAATTATTAAATATAAATTAAAATAAACTAAATTTTCCCATCTTTTGTATCAAATAATTAGTTTTGTTTTTACAATAGGTAGGTAGGTATTACATTTTCGTTTTCTAAGTAAATCACAAAAATTGTCAAGATATTTTTTTTTTTTAGTTTTATTTAAATTTAATAAGAAAAATATATTCTTACTACGGCCCTGGAATAAATAATGCCAACGATAGCGCCTTTAATTTTTAGTGTCGAATCACATTAGTGGCTAATAGGATCCAACGGACTGTGATTACAGACGGATACCCCATCGAGAAAACCAACCAACAAACAAACTCCACAAAACAATAGCAAAGTTGGTTGTTTCAACTAAGTACAGGCACATATAAAAATGTTCAAGACATCCCGCATCGGATTTACCCGTAAATTGACTTTGAGGCGTTGACATGGATTAACTGGAATTCGATGGGCCTAATCCTTCAGCGAAACATTCAATATATGTATGTACTGTACATGTAACATGGACGTTTTAGTGGTCATGCGGATAAAAGGAGAAATGTAGGTTAATCGATTGGCTGAAATGGGAGATTAAGTTAAAGACAAATGGTGGTACATAACGTTGCTACATATAGAAGTTAGTTTCATCTTGTATATGTTATCTTGAGAGTCGTATATATGAATTTTAGGGACTAAAGGCACTAAAATTGTACCATTAAGCTTCCCCGCAATGTTTATATTCCGTAAAGGTTTAATAATATTAAACAAAAGTGTAAAGATTACACACAGAGAGCCAATGAACAAAATTTAGGTTGGTATTTAAGATTTAGACGCATTATTTTAAGTACTGGACTGTGAGTTCTTGTGGAAAATTTGGGCTGCTATAATAGAATTTCATCACTTGTCGAGAGAGTTTAAATTAAACATTAAGAAGGTCAGGCTGTTAGTTCTGAAGAAAATTGAAATTGTGGATGGTTCGGAAGTGATTTGACCTGTAAAATAACCATTCGGTGGTACGTTGGTAAAATCAATATTTATTGGCTTTGATATTCCAAATATCCAATAGGTTTTTATAAGGGGTTCGAAAACTAAATCAAGACTAAAATATAAAAATTACAAAACTATACAGGGTGATTCACCTAAGGTGTGACAAAAAGCTTGAGCGTGTAGGTTTAGTCGAGATAAGAAAAAAATCGTATGGGAGCCATTAGCGTACGCAGGATTTTGTTTGGGGGGGGGGGGGCTCAGTCTTAATTTTGGTGAAATTTTTTTTGAAGGTATCACAAAATAGCAAACAAAATTAGAGCCTTTCGTATAATCAACCACCAGAAGTTAGATTTCAATAAAAAAAAAAAAAACAAAAGGAAAGGAAAAGGAAAAATACACAAAATATTCCTTAGTTATGAAATGAATTTTACCTTCCTTTGTTAAAAAGATTTTTTGTAAAAATCCACTTTGACAAAAATCCACTTTATCGACTCGATTTAAACAACTTCAACGGTAATAGGGGTAGATGAAAAGTGTATTCACAATTTAATAAATAAAATTTCCGTTTTTTCTTTAAATAAGCTCATAGCTATTGTTAATAATCCGTGATTTTTGAGAGAGTGAATATCAGCTCAGCTAAACAATAACAAAACAAATTATTATAGAGAATTTTGTTTGTGTTTTCTGTGTAGAACTTTTACTGAGTTGCTAGTCACTCTTTCAAAAAACACATATATTATGTCTGTTCCTTTACTTTCTGTAAATGTTTGTGATTTTTAGTCCAAAGTCCTGTCAAATTCATATAAAAGAAATGAAAATGACAGAACTTGGGAACAAAATGCACAGAAATTCAGAATAAAGGATCAATAGCTATACAATAAAAAAAATTGTAACATTTTTCAAGGGAATTCTCATAAAACAAATTATTATTGGGGCATTTTCATATTGGTTTCACTTAACTCATGTTTTACTTAAGTACAGTTTAAATAAGATAAATTATAACAATTTATTCCAATTCGATTTCTGTAGTTGTCAAAATAGAAGTTTATTAAATTATTGAACGTCAAAAATAGTGCATTGATAAAACCTTTTTGAGAAGATTGTCTACATCTGATACAAGTTAAAGGCCAGTTTTTTGAAATGTCATCAATTGACTCTACAGCTTTCTTAATACCATTAGAAATAACATTCGGCAAAAAAAGTATGCAGTTTACAGATATTTAAAAATATTTTTTGAATATTAGAAACTACGTTTACTGAGCGCGAAGATACTGGTTAAGGCATAACCAAAGCATTTGAAAAGGAGAAGGTAGTAAGAGAATGTATTATTTTAATAAGTGCATTGCATTCGTTATTTTATTCCGGCTTTTTTTTCATGGGAAAAGAAGGACAAAATCAAATGTGTGAAATCATATTTTGCGAATTTTGACTGATTGCAAACGAATTTTGTTTGGGTTTCTATAAATAATACTGAGATACGTTTGAAATGTCAAACAAAATCTAGATTACGTGTGGTATGAACTAATGATTTCAATACGACATCCATGTCTATACACAGAGAAAAAAACAACGTAAAATCAAAGCAAAACACTTTGATTCTAATATTTTTCGGAACGATTTGGCGCCAACGCCGAAAATTCTTAAATCAAAGTGGAGCGACTTTATTTTAAAGTGGTTCCATACTTAAAAACGAAATCAAATCAAATTCATCCATCTTTTAAAACAACATTTATCTACTTCGAATCAACGTAGATTGAACTTCGCTTGGTTAGGTATTGATCAAAATGGCTACCCACGCCACGCTTCTTTGTTTAAATTTATGTAAGACAAAGACAAATGTATATTGGTGCTCGACGCATTTCATTTGTGTGGTGAATCATTTGTTTGTGACGACTTTTAATACTATAAGTATTTCATAGTAATTAATATAGGAAAAGTAATTAAATATTGTTTTTCGATTATATGAAAGTGAATTTTGAGTGCGCGTTTAATTTGTTCAGACATGTAAGGGAGCTACTTCGAAAAACAACAACGCGCTCTCGAAATTCTTTATATTAAGCTTACAAATACAAACAAATTGAGGTTTACTTGACTGTGCAACACTTTGAAACTACGATTATGACACTTTAAATGCCATAAAAGTGGATCGCAATGAAAAATGTGGATTTCAATGTAAAAATGAACACGTTTCACTTTGAAACAAGCTTGAGCGCACTTTAAATGTGGATCTGAATAAAATGATAACGTTTCACTTTAAAACAACGTTTAATGGAATGTAAATGTACAAAACTTGATTTTAATGTATAAATAAACACATATTACTTTGAAACTAGGTTGAATCTCTTAAAATTACATAGCATATTCAAATTAACATTGTTTCAACGTTAAAATGAAAATGCTCCACTTCATTTAAAATACTTTAGATCAAATACGGTCGTATTTAATTTTTGATCTCATTTTTTCCCTCAGTGTAGTTTTCTTTTTAATTAAAATTGAAAATACTGCTAAAGTTTAAAATTAACAAAAATAAAATTTGAACAAAAAAATAATACAAAACTTTCTTCGATGATATATGAAATCTAAGCACAGTATACTATATTGCTTGAGGGGGGGGCTCAAGTCCCCCCTGCGTACACCACTGATGGGAGCGGGGGTCTATTTCCCTCGTTAAGGTGGGAGGACAATTTTCTAAACAAATCGACTCACAACAGAAAACAAATTATTAAAAAACAATGGCTTGATATACTTTTTTGCAAAGCCACAAATCTCTTCTTTTATTATC
Organism: Melangyna quadrimaculata; assembly: GCA_949320155.1. Classification (NCBI taxonomy): domain Eukaryota; kingdom Metazoa; phylum Arthropoda; class Insecta; order Diptera; family Syrphidae; genus Melangyna; species Melangyna quadrimaculata. Next base: position 51,816,306 of record OX439485.1, on the reverse strand, counting down.
TTTTCAAATAAATTTATTTAATGAACAGTTTTTAGAAAATTAATTTTTAAACTCAACTCAACATTTTGAAAAATATGATTACAACAAAATGTTCGAGCTATTTTTTTCAAAATTTTACGTTATTAAGTACTATTTTCGTTTTCAAAACTTAATGCTCTTATCAATGTTTAGTCAAACACTAAGAACCGGATGGATCTAGGACCTATATTTTTCAAGATATTAAAAAAACAAAGAAATCAACATCTTAGTCAAAACAAGAAAAAACGATTTTGTTGATAATCAACTGGTTGCTGAAATGATCATTTAGCCGGATTTTTCTTAGTTTCATGAGAAAATTGTTTCATTTATTTTCTAATCACCCCTACTGCAATTGTCAATTGCTGATTGAAAATTGATAAATACTGATATTTTGGATTTTTAAACTCAATCTTCTGAAAATCTGATCAACTATTCATTGATAGTTGTCAATTTTTTTATAATTCACAAAGTGCTGCATCATTCCCAATGACCAAAACTTTTTTCAGTTGGGTGGTTTAATATCGAATTCCAATAATTATCAACTATCAATCCACTATTGACAATCGCAAAAGGGGTGAATATCTGAAGAAGTAAAAGCCCTAGAACCATACGGTTTTCAGTGTTTGACTAAAAATTGATAAGATCAATAAATTTTGAAAACAAAAATAGTACTTAATAACGTAAAATTTTGAAAAAAAATGTTTGAATATTTTGTTTTCAAATTGTTTCAAAATGTTGAGTTTAAAAATTAATTTTCTAAAAACTGTTCACCAAAATAAATTTATTTGAAAAGATAATAAAAGAAGAGATTTGTGGCTTTGCAAAAGAGTATATCAAGTCGTTTTAAGTGTTGCCATTGTTTTTTAATAATTTGTTTTTTGTTGTAAGTCGATTTTGTAAGTCGAGTTTGAAAACAAATTTTTCAAATACTATTTATTAAAACAAATTAATTCAAAAATATAATAAAAGGATAGATTTCAGGATTTGCAAAAAGGTATATCAGGGCATTTTAAGTGTTGCCGTTGTTTTCCAATAATTTGTTTTCTGTTTTAAGTCAGTTTTTTAGAATATTGCCCCTTCCACCTGAACGAGGGGGAATAGAGCCCCCCCTCCCATATGATTTTTTTCTTGTCTCTACTAAACCTGCACGCTCAAGCTTTTTGTCATACCTTAGGGGATTTACCCTGTAGAAATGTAAAATAAGGAATATGAACACATGTAATTTTCTATTAATCTTGATTTCGTCTTACATTGTTTATAACGAAATTTTCAAGAGATTTAATAAAACTCCCTTAAAAGATGTTGTTTCAAAAATGTGTTCTTAAGTCTAAGTAGATTGTGTATAGTGAGTATGTAAACTGTATGTAGGGGAGAGCGGGGCTAGAATTAACAGGGGTAAGAAGTAACAGCTAAAAATGAAAGGTTTCCTATTCAAATTAAGAATCATGTGAAGGTGAAAAATGTTCGTCTTTGCCAGAGCTACTTAAGTTGTGAATTGGACATTCGAAAAAAGTTATGTTGGTGGTCAAAAAATTACAAGGGCTTGTAACTTTTTTTTTCTTTGAATTTTTGGTGACTATGTTTTCATGTTTTGGTCAAACCTAAGCAGCGTCCACATTATGTTACTTTGTGTATATCAATAGTGCTGATTAACAATGTTTAGTTGATGTGGACGTGTAGATCAACAGAGCCGATCAACTTTTCTTGACTCGAACGTAACCCGACTCAAATGGATAGACATTAACAAAGTTTATCAACACAGTTGGCATTTGAATTGCGCATGCGCTGTCTGCGCCCAATGATGGTATTTTATTTTGTAGTTTGATTTGTACTGTTTTGTTTTCATTTGCGATCTTATTTTTATTGTTATTTAAAATTAAATGGACGTAGAAATTGAGTACGTAAATAAGTGTTTCCATTGACACATGACAGTATACACTTCATCACGTACTCACTAGCATGTTGATCGACAATATAAATTGACAATGTAGATCGGCATAATGTGGACGCTGCTTTATGTATACATGCGAGTATTATACAATCCACGGTTTTTGTTTTAAATTGTGTAATTTTTGTCAAATTTGATGGTGGGGTTAATGGTAACATTTTGTCGGGGTAAGTTGTAACACGTAAAAACTAACACCATTCATATTTTGCACATATATTTTCAGGAACCACAACAATTAAGAATGGTTCTTTTGTGTTTCTTTCTTATTTCGCTTGTTTTTCCTTCATTTGGATATAAAAATTAAAAAAATCCATATACGCTGGTTCGTATGAACACAACTGTGGTTGATGATCGCTCTTGTGAATTCCTGTTTTTGTTTAATTTATTATTTAACATTGTGTTAGTTTATTATTTTTTAACTTTATGTTGTTTTTTCCATAATAAGAATATTAATTTTGGTCTTTTTTAATGATTTTTTTTGCATGAATTAGTTAATGGAATCAATGAATTTATATTAATTTTTAAGATAAAATATTTATTTTATATGTGTTATTGAATTATGTGATATGTTTTGTTTTCATTTTCTTTTCATAATTGTATAATTTTCTTTTAAAAATAAATGTATATTTATCATATAGTTTTTGTTACAACTTACCCCAGCCTGTGTTACAACTTGCTCCATATACGGCGAAAGTTGTAATAACATGGTTTTTACCCTAATTGCGATACATATTTTCTGATTACGTCTGAATAAACTCCATTAAGATTATAGTGGATTTTGTACCTTAAATATTGCTCTGTTGTTTAAAAAAAACTTTTGGTTAACTTAATTGAAAAACCAAAATAGAAGCATCAAGTTCAATAAAAAGTGTTACTTTTAGACCCGCTCTCCCCTGCTATATGAAATTAAAAGTGGAAGTAGAGGCGTTAAATACAATCCCAAAATCTAATATGTATCATATGAAAACTCGAAATTCGAAAAACCCACAATTCAGAAAAATGAAATGTCGAAAACCCAAATAAAAAAAAAAAAATAATTCTTGAAAATCACATGTCTTGAAACGCACAGAACTCCAAGAAACACAAAATTACAAAAAAAAAAAAAAAATACAGACAAATTTTAACCTTCGACTAAATTTTTGGTACTGAAATCCATCAAGAGTCTGCCAAGTATCTGACAAGTTTTCTTGTCTAGATTTCCCCTACTGAAATCTTACTAGGGCCTAACTAGACAGAAACTTGGAAATAGGCCCCCACCCAAATATTTATAGAAACTTAGCTACATACCAGAGGCGTTGCGTCCATATAACACGATTCCTACCGTCTTCCCTTTTAAAATGTCCGTCAAACACCATAAAACTGCTTCAATTTTAACTGAAATGTAGCCTACTATTTTATCGTCATTTTAAGATCTCAATCTTGAAGATCCGACACGTAGAAGTCAAGCTTTATGCTTTTTACCCGACCCATATCACTTTTTTCACAGTACTTTGAACAAACTAAGGTGCCAGTCATAGCTATCATTGAAAACCATCATTGAAAAAGTTAACTGTTGATTTTGAGACCTTTCGAAAGTTTAATCATTGAATATTTTAATACAGAAATATAGCTTACGACTTTTAAATTATTTCACCTTAAAAAAAATTCATTTTGACCATATCTTCCCCATAACGTAACTTTCAATTTTTTCAATGATCATTGGTAAGGTAGTTCATCATTGAAAAATTAAAAGTTACGTTATGGGGAAGATATGGGTCAAAATGAATTTTTTTTGAAGGAGAAATAATTTTGAAGTCGTAGGCTGTAGTTCTGCATTAAAATATTCAATGATTAAACTTTCAAATGGTCTCAAAATCAACAACTAACTTTTTCAATGATGGTTACCAATGGTAGCTATAACTAGCCCCTAACTAAAAATAACACCGCCGTGTTATTCCGTCTTATTGTTGTTCCCGATAGTTAAACAAAGAGTGGAACAATACAACATTAATGAAAAAAGCGATGCAAAACTATTAAGTTCCAATCCAGTATAAGACGGTCGAAATCGTGTTATTCATGTATGTCGTTCGAAAAGAAAATTTGTATGGGTGACGAAGTCAAAGACGAACAGCGACAACCGCTTTCGCTGCCTGCCGCGCTGGAGCACTGGTCGATGACAAGAATTACACACACACAATGTATGGCAAGGTCATTTTGCAAGAAGCATGTGGATTTGTATGTATCATAACTTTTTTAATAATTATGAAAGGAACAAGACGCTTTTTCTCGGCTTATTTATCTTAACTTTGTTCAAAATGTTAGAAAAGAGTGATATGGCTCGAGTAAAAAGAGTATAACTTGAGTTCTAATGGTCGGATCTTCCAAATTAGGATCTTAAAATCTCAGGAAAATAAAAATCTACAAATATATGTCAACATAATTCAAAGAAAAAAATTTTTAATTCGAACTTTATACCTTAAACAAATTTATTGAAAAATTGTTTACGATACAAATTTTATACTGACAAATCTAACAGATTAGATGTTTGAAATTAAATTAAACGCATATCAAACCATTGGTATTCCCATTATATTCAATAAAATTTCGGATGATGCACAAATATATTTACTTAATGTTTTAATGATTGGAACTTTACAAAATTAGTGTTGAAAATAAACGTTTAAAAACATGGCCTTGTTTTAGGTACAGAAAATTACTTAAATTTGGGACAAATTTGATTGATTTTACTTCGACTTCCCTATTCAAATAATTCACGTCACGTCACGTCAAGAGTGGAAAAAAGGTCTCTGGAAAAAGTAATTTTGAGCCTTTTTAGCCTTATGTCTAAGTACTTATAGATAACGTAGTAGGAGCGTATGATTTCAAAGTATTTTTTTAATATATGTATGTTATGTACTTATTTACCAGTCGTCAAAGTCAAAAAATAATTTTATTCAAGTCGCGAGCCATATTTTCAATAAACTTTTAGATCTCTTTTTCCGACGTTCCTTAAAATAAATGCTGTAACTTCTTATATCATTTTATTAGTCTATTCTTGAGAAGCCTTCTATAAGTAGCATCAAACATTAGTACTATGATACATATATATTTTTTTTGTTTGTACTTTTTTAGTTTCAATTTTAGCTCCACTTGCCTCCAAGCGATGACGTATACCAACGTGTGCTCCATACTTTCAAGTTACAGCACAGAAAAAATCAGCTGCAGACCTGGGAGTTATGTTCAAATTTGTCTCACTGAATCGGGTTTCAAAAACCTCGGTCTTGACGGTGGTATATATCAAAAAGTTATAATTTCTTCGGTATTGATTGTCAGAATGAAATAGTTAAGCCCATTATTTTCTAGAGAAAAAGCGTACCTTTATTTTAAAAATAAAATGAAATTGATACATTTACCCAAGTCTAAGAAATGTGATTTTTTGCGAAACTCTTTATTTCTGAACGCAACATTTTTCAACTTTCAACTCAATTTTCTTGGAAAAAATATATGAAAAATACAATTATTTTATGATAGTTTAAATTATATGATAGAACTTAATAAATAATAAACAAAAATGTTAGGGATAATCCCACAGTTTTTTTGATTGCACGCAAAAGGTAGAACAGGTAAAAATAAAAAAAGGTGTTTTTTATATGTGGTTTTCCTTATAAAGGGTGATTTTTAAAGAGCTTGAGAACTTTTTAAAAAAAAAAAACGCATAAAATTTGCAAAATCTCATCGATTCTTTATTTGAAACGTTAGATTGGTTCATGACATTTACTTTTTGAAGATAATTTCATTTAAATGTTGACCGCGGCTGCGTCTTAGGTGGTCCATTCGGAAAGTCCAATTTTGGGTAACTTTTTCGAGCATTTCGGCCGGAATAGCCCGAATTTCTTCGGAAATGCTGTCTTCCAAAGCTGGAATAGTTGCTGGCTTATTTGTGTAGACTTTAGACTTGACGTAGCCCCACAAAAAAAAATCTAAAGGCGTCAAATCGCATGATCTTGGTGGCCAACTTACCGGTCCATTCCTTGAGATGAATTGTTCTCCGAAGTTTTCCCTCAAAATGGCCATAGAATCGCGAGCTGTGTGGCATGTAGCGCCATCTTGTTGAAACCACATGTCAACCAAGTTCAGTTCTTCCATTTTTGGCAACAAAAAGTTTGTTAGCATTGAACGATAGCGATCGCCATTCACCGTAACGTTGCGTCCAACAGCATCTTTGAAAAAATACGGTCCAATGATTCCACCAGCGTACAAACCACACCAAACAGTGCATTTTTCGGGATGCATGGGCAGTTCTTGAACGGCTTCTGGTTGCTCTTCACTCCAAATGCGGCAATTTTGTTTATTTACGTAGCCATTCAACCAGAAATGAGCCTCATCGCTGAACAAAATTTGTCGATAAAAAAGCGGATTTTCTGCCAACTTTTCTAGGGCCCATTCACTGAAAATTCGACGTTGTGGCAGATCGTTCGGCTTCAGTTCTTGCACGAGCTGTATTTTATACGGTTTTACACCAAGATCTTTGCGTAAAATCTTCCATGTGGTCGAATAACACAAACCCAATTGCTGCGAACGGCGACGAATCGACATTTCACGGTCTTCAGCAACACTCTCAGAAACAGACGCAATATTCTCTTCTGTACGCACTGTACGCATTCGTGTGGTTGGCTTAATGTCCAATAAAGTAAACTGAGTGCGAAACTTGGTCACAATCGCATTAATTGTTTGCTCACTTGGTCGATTATGTAGACCATAAATCGGACGTAAAGCGCGAAACACATTTCGAACCGAACACTGATTTTGGTAATAAAATTCAATGATTTGCAAGCGTTGCTCGTTAGTAAGTCTATTCATGATGAAATGTCAAAGCATACTGAGCATCTTTCTCTTTGACACCATGTCTGAAATCCCGCGTGATCTGTCAAATACTAATGCATGAAAATCCTAACCTCAAAAAAATCACCCGTTACCTGTTGGTTTCATATAAATAAAATGCAAATAATTTAATTGTTCTTTAAAATTGTATTGCTTTGTTTTTGTATTGTATTGCTTAATTTTGTATGACGTTTAAGGATTAGTAATGCCTCATTACTATTTTTAGTTTCTCACTTAAAACTTTATTATATAGATATATATAAAATGATTAAACACAAAATAAGTAAGTATCGAGTAATTGCGCATTTGTGCAACTTGATGACAATCAATAATATATATATACAAGGTCTTTACTTTTTTAAGAAGAAAGTAGGGCCATAAAATAAATTGTGTCAGGGGGATCAGACCCCTTTAACCCCCCCCCCCTGGGACGGGCCTGACAAAATTTGATCGAAATGTGTGTAAGCCCACTGCAAACATGTGTACAAAATCTCATTGCTCTCCGTTTCATAGTTCAGATTTTACAGACTTTTTTCCGCTCTCCAATACAAACCAAACCACTGTGCGCCACTGCTACATACCTATGTATATACGAAAAATATACCAGATCACTTCTTGAAAGCTATACAATTCTAACTTGAGTATCAGCTCTATTTCAAGCAAATCTATAAATTCCCCACATCGCATTTCATTGATGACATTATAATCTCCTCATCCCTTGGAATTAGGTCATTCCTATGGATCAAAAGATTAAGAATCCAAATTGTCACATATGTGACCAAAGGTGTGACAATTTCTCTCTTCACCACACATACAATATGTCAAAGGAAAGAAAAAAAAAAATTTAAAAACTAAAATATGACTCAAATCACTGTTTCAACTTTTTAAAATAAAAAAATCTTCCTTTTTTTTTGTTTCAAATTTTGTTTCCCCCAAAGACTATACATTTATACATCCATCTATACCATAATCCATAGCCCAAAGCATCCTTCTTGAAAATTGTATTAGCTACATAAGACATACATGTGACATAAATTGGTCGTAAAGCTGTCCACTTTACCAATTTGTACAAAAAAAAAAAAAAAAAAAAAAACAGCCAAGCGTATACACTACACAATTTCCCCAGAGGCAAATTTAGTATAAAACACAAGCCAATTTGCACTTTCCTCTCTCTCTACTCGTATACACCACACCCGAGGCAAGAAAATACAAAAAAAAAATAGAAAAACCAATTTCCACGAAGCAGTGCGTCAATCTGTCAACAGTAATTCAACGTTTTGTCTCAAAGGAATGTCATATTGTACATACATATACAAGACATATGTATAGGTATTGGTAAATAGGTAGCTATAAAGATGCATTGCCTGAACTATAGACGGACGCATTGCCATCAGCTATAGGTATGTAAAGAAAAACACTATCTCGACTAAATTAACAAAAGAAAACTTCTTTTCTTTGTTTTTCTTTAATGAAAAAATGTTAATTAAAAAAAATAATAATAATTCACATAAAACGAAAATACGCATTTCCTTCCACCCACTTTGTTTAAATTTTACGACTCTCTATTAAAAGAAACATTAATTTTTTTTTTGCCCTCCCATTTCCATCGATAATTGTTGGGGTCATTTTTTATTTTAATCTTTCGGAAAACAGTTTAAGAATTCAATGAGCCCATGCTGTTTTGTGACAAAGACAAAAAGCTGCTCGTAAAATTCTTCTGCCCTTGCAATCCAAATCAAATCTACCTACCTAATATCAATTTCCATATCTCTTAAATGCACCTTTTAGAAATATTTTAATGACCACGCTCGTAAAAGCTAACAATGACTTGAATTTGTTCCGTGAGCTCGTAAAAATAGTAGCACGCTAAGAAATGAACAAAAATCCAATAAATAAAAAAAAAAAAAAAGTCAATCAATATTATAACACCTGTATTCTCTTAAGTTACATATTATACCTCTATACAGATGAATGTTGAAACTATTTATGATGATGAACAAAAAAACTTGAAAAAGCCGCATGAATAAAAAAAATAAATTACAAAAAAAAAAAAAAAAATTAACAACTCACGACACACATGTTAGGTAGCATGGCACACGAGGCATGCACCAACCATCGCATCGTCATTATAAATATGCACTTTACCACACCATCTAATATTAAAACGTTTGTTGGCTTGACTGCAGTAAGACTCTGTCCGGCCCTAATAACAAAAAAAAAAAAAAAAAAAAAAACTAAACAAAAGCATTAAAAAAAGTGGGCCTAAACCAAAACCACCTGTCAGCAGTTGTAGTCGCCTGCCTGCCACGCTGCCACCTTCTGTGTTTGGACTTAATTAGCTGAAAGCCGAAGACCACTTAAAATTACCTCATTCCTTTGTCCCTTGGAAACTTGGAAAATTATGTCATCAACTCTCGAAAACACTTGGTTTTACTAATTAACTGCCCTAAGTCCTTCTTTCGCAAGAAACATACACACACAAAAAAAGTGTAAGAAAATGAATGTTGACAGTTAGACGTCTTAAAAGTTAATGGACAGACATTTTTTTTCTCTCTCTCTCTTAAGTAAGTCTAGTACTGTTTTTTTGTTTTAAGCTTTGAAGAAAATGGTAGTTACTGCTAAACCGAAAAAGGGTTGTCATGGTGGTTTATTATTTTTTTTTTTTTCTAAAATGAAACTTTTCTTATTAGGTTACTAGTTTATTATACGGATTTGTGTTTTTTTTTGCTTTCTTTGCTCCGAGACATGATTTTGTAATTTTATATTTTTTAATATTTACTTTTAAGTCGAGTAGCTCGTTAAACTAAATAAAAATGGATGGTAGTAATAGGCTGGAGAGTTGGTTAGGTAGTTACATAATTTGTTAAGGATCAGGATCAGCAACTTTTTATGTTTTTACTAAGGGCAAATTTTGTTTTATTTTTTGTTTTTGTTTGTATTTCTTATTTTTGTATGTCAAGGAAACAGGAATATAATTGGTGTGTCAAATTTCTTTTATTCCCTTTCTTCTCGTTTATACTCGTTATATTAAATATGTAGGTATCTATCTTCTTAAAGAAAAAGTTTATTGTTAAAACTTAATATGAATGCAATATAAATTGTAGGTATTTTTTTTTACTAGTTTAAAAGTTTTTTTAGTTGGATCATTAAAAAAGATGCGGAAGGAAGTTTGTATGACATTTATGTTCTGACTCTTGTTAACTTTGCAAAGAAAATTGTTTAAAACTTAAAGGGTATATCGGATGTGAATAAAAAGGAGATACTAACGTAAGGCTTGAATTTCTGATTATTAAAGGATAACAGTGTGAGGAAGATAAAATATTTAATACCATATATGCTAGTTGAACTTCTAATCGAAAAATAATCTATATCAACGTACTGCGCAGTCAGAAGCTACTCCTCGCAGTGACGACCATTATGCGATTATAACGGTGGAGGGAGTTGCAAGCGCCTTTTTTTGCTAGAGCAATGTGTATAGAAGAGAAAATTAGAAGATACACACACTTTTAAAACAGTGCTCGTAAGTCACAAATTTATTCGTTCGAATTCTATCGTCTTTAATTTTTAATTCTAACCAAGAAAATAAGAGCCATTTCGTTCACAGCTAATTACACTTAGGGTCAGTTATTTCACAGCTGATTATCTTTAATCCATGATTAGTGGAGCTGTGAAATCTTCAAATGTGTTTGTTGATTAAATTTTGTTTAAAGAATTCAAAGTATGAGTTGGTAATCATGGATTTCAATAATCAGCCAATTTTGGTTGATTAGCGTTAGTTAATTAAAGCCTATGAAAGTCACATACTAAATTTAACCCATTGTGAACAATCCATTTCAACTGCTAAAACATCGAATGTGTTTGTATCAAGCAGTCTTATAGTCTGAGAGCTGGAGAACATTTACTCAGTGTTTTATAAGAAAAAAATTTAAAAAAAACACTAAAATGCACTTTCAAAATGCAACAACAAAACAAATCCCTCCACAAGAGCTTTATACGGCTCCATCACAACACAGCTATAGTATAATGTGCATTTTAATAATATTATTATTAATAATATTAGCAATTTGTTTATTGAAGTCTAATTAAGAATCCATTAAAACGCCAATATCACAAAAATGATCAACTCTTTCGATTGGTTGACCACACATCATTTATAGTAAACCCCGCTTAATTGCACCTCGCTTACCCGGCTGGAAAAATGTATAGTTTGGACAAGTAAGTTTGCAGTAGTAGGGAAAATCTTGACAAGGAAAACTTGTCAAATACTTGGCAAGCCCTTGCTGGATTTCAGTACCAAAAATTTAGAAGAGGCTAACTTTTCAAACACTCGTGAGGGCCTCCCTAGTAAAAACTTTTTGGACATGTATCGTCGGTACCCCATCAGGAATGTCTCTTGTACACCAAAATCCCAAATTTTATAAGCCCCATGCAGTTTCGGCATCATACGGCAGTTTTTTCTCTCTTTTCTTTGTCTTCTTTTTTGTATCACACTTTTTACTATGGCTGTGAGGCATCTGTATAGGATTGTTCGATGAGGAAGAACTGTTCTAAGTTCTTCTACCTGAAAATCAAGTACTAGATTGTTTTTCTGCACGGGGTAATTGAACATCCCGCTTAATTGTCCGACAAAATTGCGTTTGAAAATTTCCCATTATAAGTAGAATAGCTTTTCAAATAGTTAATTGAACCCCGCCTAATTGAATTTCTCGCTTAATTGATATTAAGAAAATGCAGCTGAATACTAAAAAGGTGTTTATTTTTGGGTTTGGGGTTTCGCTTAATTGAACAGGTAAGTCAAAAAAGCGGGGTTCCGTTAATTAAACCACCCGGATATTTGACCAAAAAACTGACAAAATGGTCAGTACAATTAAGTGGGGAATACTGAAGACATTAAAGAAAGGTGCACGTTTGCTAGTAAAAGACATACACTTGCACTTTGATATATTGAGTTCCATATCATTCACTTTACACCATAGGGAAACACTATTTAGATCTTTTTTCAGTAATTCATAGTCACTATTATTTTTGTAGAAAAATCGAAGCTTAGCGTCATCGGCGAACGAAAGAACTTCTGAAAAGTGGATTGCAGCATGTAAATTATTAATAAATAATAAAAATAAAAAGAGACCTAAATAGCTTCCTTGAGGAACTCCGGAATGTACAATTATTCTTTTTCATGTTTTATTTTTAGAGTAAACAAACTAGGATCTGCAACACAAATATGCCTCCAGCCAATCTAAAAATCAATTCGGCAACCCGATTTTAATTAGGTTTCTCAAGAGTAACGTATGATTCACACGGTCAAATGCTTTTGAAAAATCCAAGTATGGGACGTTAGTTTGGATTCCATTTCATTTTTTTATCAACAACATCCGAAAAAAATTTCTGGCTTTATAAAAATGTATTTTAGATTATACCGCCGTTATTTTTAAAAACATTTGTTCAATTTAGATTAGAATCAGTTTTTAAGAAAATTACCCCTCCTACCTAAAACGGGAAAAATAGACCCCCGACCCCCCGAAAATCAATTCAGTTTTATTCATTACGCTGTTAGCCGTTAATTCTGTCATAGCAGATAAAGAATAAGCGGGTTTTTCGCTTAAATGACAAGACATAAATGAGTTTTTGATTTATACAGTTGCACTATATGCAGTTTATTATTATTACTTATTTAACTGAATCTTGTAGTTCAAAATTTTTGTTTGACCTTTTACTTTTCAATTAAGTACTTCAGTGAAATTAGGCTTTACTTCAAAAATTCCAACAAAACTTGATTTCTTATTTCTAAAAGACATTTATTTTGATGTCGTCATAATAACATTAACTTGGTATTTTAAGTCATCAAATAATTTGTTCACTACATATATTAAAACTAAGTCGGTGGAAATGTTTTAGTGTACGTATGTATATTCCTTGCAATATTAATTATTATTATAATATAATTTTTTGTTTTGTTTTAACTTTTCTAATCTAATCCTTTATTGTTTCTTTATTTTTAGGTAAGTGTCTAATCCATCATTTTTGCAAGTACTCAGGTAAGTTTTGTTGCCGAATAAAAAACAATTAAATGAAACATGTTTGTATGGTCCATTAGGTTGATTCCGAGAAAAACTTGTATAACCGGCGTATAAAGTTCACTTACTAAAAAATCGCTTTATGCATTAATAAGAAACAACGAAAACAAAGTCGTCTAAAAATCAACTTAATTAATTCTTAATGTTATATGTACAAGTTAGGCCGCCAGTTTCTTTATAAAAATGCAATAAAATGAACAAAATTAAATATTGTCCATGTATTATGGCTTTATAAGTAAGAGCAAACATTCACATTAATTATGGAACACAACGTCGCGTCGGTCGTTCAAGTGGCTGCCTCGGCTGGCTTTGCGGTAGTGCATTCTGTAACTCCAATTTTCCAAGACCTTGTTAATGGTTTCGGGCTGGCAGCTGACGGATCGTTGCTTGAACCGTTTCCGGATTGCTGGCATAACATCGGTACTTCACGGTTCCCCATAAACAAAAAGTCCAAAGGGGTCAAATCGCAGATCCGATGTGGTCAATTGACATCGCCAAGACGGCTGATAACACGATTTTGGAATTTGGTGCGCAAAAGCTTTACGACAGTAACCTGTGGGTCTTCCGAGTCTCAGATGCGGCAATTTTATTTGTTAACATAGTCGCCGAGATAAAAATGAGCCTCGTAAAAAAAGATGATTTTTCGCCCAAAATCGTTGTCCAGTTCTTTTGAAATAAGTTTTCAATATTTCTCAACGTTTTTCAAGCGTAAAACGACTCATTTCGCTCTGCGGAGGTATAATACTGACTTTATGTCAAGATTTCGAGCGGGAAATAGTTGTCAGTGTTAAAATAAACCTATGATTCAAAAAAAGAAACCAATAGATAGCCCACCCTTTAAATTGATTTTGAACTATGTATCGAGATCTTACCAATTTATGACAGTTTGCCATGATAAAAATAACGCGTATAACAATGCGCTTCACGTGGCTTGGACAAAAATCCTGGTGCCCGTAGGATATAACAGGTGCTCATTTAGGCAAAAGTGGTTTCGTGTGGCAATTGCATAGTGGATATAATAGTGGTTGACTTCTAACTTGGAGTTGTGTGTTTGAGATCTGGATGTCACCCGTGGAATTTCATGAGGTAGTTTACACCTAATTTCTTAATACACTGTACACTTAATACACTTCTTCCTTCTAACTACAGCCGTGGAATTCAGTTTGCAATTAAAAAAGAAATTTTTTTCCATTAGAAATTCTCAGTTTTTGACATTCGGGATTATAGAAATTATGTCCCGATATCAGTTTAATTTTATTTAAAATTCTATGCTTAAGAATCTGTGTCAAACAATTTAGAAAAAAAAAAAAACGTCCCCGGGTATACCATACCTATTTATTTCCTTTACAAAAATCTACCTTATTACATGTTTGAAATTAATTGACAAAAAAATGTCTAGGATCCCTTAAAACCAAAGGAAAATTAGTGACAAGATTATTTTCAAATCTAAGTCCCACCGTTTCGTCATCGTAATTGGGTCACTGATAAGCTATGCTCCCTTGTGCCGCCATTTCTGCATCATGCCTACCTGTTGTCACCTTAACTTATAATTCAAACTTTCTATAACTTCAATATTTGTTCCTAAGTATTTTACACCGTCTAAAACTTTACACCGCAAATCAATTTCAAATTCCCTTAGTTAAGGGAAATTCCCCGACAGGTGTGATACATACAACATACCGCCACAATTTAACAGAATCGCGTCTTTTAACAGCTAGAAAAGCAAGCCCACAGACGCGAATATAACCATCGCAGATATAAAACTAACAACTCTATAACCTGAATATTTAATAAACAAATGCACACAGATTTCATGTTCTATCCAAAACCACAGACAAAATTCACATTTAATAAACTGCAAACACGAAAACTCGCAGTCGGGAATTTGTATTCTTATAGGTTTTTTTTTTGCAAATTCCAGGAATCAGTATTCCTCCGGCATCGCGGTGTTGAGTATACGATGGAATCATAAATACACCTTAGCGAAAAGCAAAACAAAAAAAAAAAAAAAAACATAAACAAAAACAACAAAGACTAAGTCTAAGCTAAAATTCTAAAGCTGTCTCCAAATAGTGCACTTGTCAACATCACTATTCGCTTGTATTGTTCCCCAGCGCTCTCAGTCAGCCATCCAGCCAGTCGACTGGGTTTGGTGTTTTATTCACACACAAAGGAACCATATCCCCACGATGCACCCCAAATCCCGATCCTAATATAAACTTCCTTATACCTGCTATGCTATACCATGCTGATGCGCCGAGCCATAGCATGGAACAAACAAACACAACAGTTTCTTGGGAGTTTATCCCTTCGAATGTTTTGCGTGCAAAACCTCACTCTTGCGCTTTCATTGATGTGTGGTTATGGTTAACGCTGACGACTTTTCTATTCCCAAACGCTAACGATAACGATTCTCTGTGTGTCAGTTGGGATCGGGATAGAATTTTCCTTTTTGATTCCTCGACATACTTCGTTCTATCCATCTATCCACCTTACTCCCCCTCCTCACTGCGCTGTCTCACTTTTTACGGTGTTATGACAATTATTATTGTTTTTTTCCCCCCACTGACGACTGACGACAGTGCGGCATCAGGGTGTACACATATGGAACAATGTATATATATGAGATATCAGGAGGACACGACGATGGTTCTACGACGACGACTCTTTGAATTCCGACGTCCTATAGATGTTGTTTCGGGATGCATGCCTGCACCCGGCTGTGCTATTCCATGCCCCCATAGATCAGCACAACACGGAATGCCATCGAATCATAGAATGACGTGTAAACATCGCGAGTCATATTAAAAAAATATAAAAATAAATTGTTATTTTATTTTTTTTTCTTTGAGTTTTTTTTTCAATTTTTTTTTTGAAAATGTTTTTTTAAACACGCTACCAAAGATAGAGCAACAACAAAAAACGTACCTATCTATCTTATACTTTGGCTTTGGTCGACAAAGACGGGATATCATCACAAAAGAAATTACTGTTTTTTATGAGTTTTTTTTTTGTACTTGTATCTCAAAGCTAAAAGTCAGAATAAAATACGAGTTTTTTTTCTGCAGAATTTTTTGTGTGTTTTGTTTTATGAACGGATATTGTTTGCAAAAGTGCTCTTTTAGTTGAACAATTATGGTTCTTTGGAGTTGTATCAACTATAAATTGTTTTTATTATATTAATTTAAAACTAATAAAAGAAGGAAGAGTTGAGAAAAATACGATAATTTGTTTGTTTTGACTCATCATACTTAATTGATAGAAAAAAAAAAAAACTAAAATTGTTGTAAATATATTTTTAATTTGAATGAAAGGTTATACACAAGTGTGTTTGAACTTTGTGAACTTTGGTAGGTATATGCGAAGAGATATACGAATTAATTAAGCTTTGATTGATGTCAATTAATTAAACGATTTCAATGAGTTTAAACTTTTATTAGAATGCAAAAGAAACATACATACATTTCCTAGCAAATAGGGCTGGCCACAAGACGAGAAAAGTCTGGATCTCGATCTCGGTCTCGCATGACGAGGCCGAGACGAGAAGAGACTGGCTTTTAAGCAACCGAGATGAGACTGTATATTAGGAGCGAAATTTACAGAGAGTCTAATAAATTTAAAAAAATCCAATTTCAGTTAAATATTTATTTTCTTCTGCACGTATTCAAACTAATAATCGAAAATATTTCGATCCAATAATCAACAAGTTGGCCGGAAATCGTATTTTTCGGAGACGAGACCGTGACGAGACTTAATTATACGAGACCGACTCGAGACCGAGACGAGACTGAAAATTTTCGATTTTAACGAGACCGAGACGAGACTTACAAAAGTCTCGCAGAGTCTCGTCTCGTGGCCAGCCCTACTAGCAAATATTGTCTCGGCCATGAGAAAGGAATGCAGTAGTCATGTACCTACTTTCTTTATAATTTTAGGGTACCTAGGTACGCGAAACAAAATAATTTATGTTTGTATTTGGACTTAATTAGAACAAATTGCCATTTTTATTAGGGGCCCTTCGCACAGTGGTGCTGAGGCGGAAAAAATATCAAGAAAGCAATTTTCTATATGGAGTTGTTTCATTGATTTTTTTTTATAGATATAAAACTGTTCTCAAAATTTGAGAAATGTATGTCAAGGAATATGCGAGATACAGTGCTCTAAAGTTAACCTTGCTTTTAGTTTTGAAATTCATGTATTTTCATGAAATAACTTTTAGGCATCAAAAGTAACATTTTTATTAATGTTTGTTAAAACTTGATTTCTTTTATAAACTAATAATGTGTTATTATTCTTATTATTGTACTATTCGTACTAGAATGTCAGCTTATTAGGCTTGACCATTCTTTATTCCGTCAATTTTATTGAATTTTTGAACAACAACAACTCAAAGGCGCTACCACCAATTGTTTGGCTAGTGATATAGCTATTTCGTGCTTTGCCACTTTTGCACTCATCAGTCTCCTTTTTGTGGTGCTGAGCTTTAATCCAATTTTATTTGAAAAACTTTTTATGCACACCATAGGATTCGAACCCACGCATATCAGATTTGCTCAGTCTTAGCAGTCGTGTGCACTACGCACTCCACCGCTTTAGACCACTGACGTCACAGGTCGAGATGTGTCATTTGTTTATCAAATGCATTTGGAGCATCAGCATTTTTATAAGTGCCTTTAATATATGTTGTCTTGTTCCGCCTCCATTTTTCTCCATACCTTATGTGTTAATTAAGCTTCTAAACTATAAAAAAAAAATCGTCTTTTAGCTGGGTTTTCTTTCCCTCGAGGTGAAGTTTTAGCTCCATTAAGCTTCGTCTTGTGGTTAGGATTTTTAGAAAATTATAACTATGTATTTTTAAAATTATTGTATCCGCCATGCTCCAATCTTGAACGCAGTGTACAAATTTGTTTCGCTTTTCAAAACAAAAAAAATAAAGATCCTAGCTAAATTATTAATCTCAATTTTTGAATTTAACTCGCTATCAGCAAGTTTCTCTTGTTTGCTCTGCAAGAGCAATGACCCGTTAATTACACTGGCTTGTATGGTGATTCTGATTATTTATCGGAAGTATTTGATGCGCTGATTTCAGATCAGACCCCTGTGATACCCTCCCCCCACATGCTACGGCTTTGACCAGATTTTGTCGAAATGTGAATGCAAAATTTCATTGCTCTCCGTTTATAAGTTCAGATTTTATAGATTTGTTTCCGCTTTCCAATACAAAGGGCACCACTGTGTTCCGTAAATTGGCTCATTTTGACTTTTTTGATTGCGAAAATCATAACTCTTTTAAACGAATACAGATATCCTTAAAATGTTGTTTCTAATTGAATGAAATACAATTTACTCAATTTGTTTGAATTATCAATTTTTCTGATCACAGGGAATCGGCGTGATATTTTAATTACAAAGTTGTCAAAAACATGTCTTTGAAGTTAGCATTACCACTTCAACATTTAATAAAAATCGAGTTATTGGATTAACTTTCGTGTATTTGTCGTGAGAAAAAATTGCCCCAACGTTATTCTATTCATGCAGTTGAGCAATAATAATGCCATTTTTTTTTAATTTGTGTAGCCAAACATTATTAAATAAATAAATAAATTAGGTGGCGCAACGGCTCCTGAAAAACCAGGGCCTAGTGACTAATAACTCGCAACCATTCCTGTGTGCGCGTAATGAAAGGGACCTATAATTTGATGTCGAATCCGAACGGCTAGACGAGAAGCACTTATTTATGACAAGTGATACTCTTGGAAGATTTGTCAATTCCTTGCAAGAGGCATTAGCCCTGAAAAAAACTTTTTAGTTTTAAGGTGGACGAGGCTGGGAAGTTAACCCAGACCTCCAGCGTGACAGTCCAACGCACTAACCATTACGCTACGTGCTACTACAGCTGTACATTAAGGTGGGTTAAATTGAACGAATTTGCTTTGAATTGGATGATACCGTGAAAAATTGCTTGCTTTTGGCTCAAGCTAAATTCTGTAAAACAATGGGGTGAAAATTTTAACGTTAAGAGGTCCTTAATATTTATTTTGTTATTTTTTTTTTTTTTTTCATAAAAATTGTATTGGGAAAAAGTGGGAACAACTTTGGAAATGCATACATTCCTAGCTATTAAACCTAGAAAAAATTGATTGACATATTTAACAAGCAAATCTAGTGTTATAAAAATATGTTTTGAGCTTTAAATTGATAAAAGCTACCGCTTAGAAGATAATCAGTACTTAAGTATAAATTACAATGATCTCAACTTTGCAGACAATGTGTCCGCGTAAGTTTGAACAACCATCAAAGTCGTTATACTTATATCATTTCAAACAAAATTTACTTTTAAAATGAAATGCTTTTTTGTGGTTATTGGTCTGTGGTATTGCTGCCAGACCACTGGATTGTGGTTAGTATAGGCACAAGGCTTAAGTGATGAAAATTTGGAGCCGTATAAAGCTCTTTTAGAGGGATTATTTTTGTTGTTGCACTTTGAAAGTGCATTTTAGTGGTGTTGGGGCCGCGATATCGCTGCCAGACCGATGACATGTAGCTTGCACTGATACAAACGACATGGCCACAAGCGGTATAAAACAATTTGAGTAAATGTTGACCATCTCTCGGACTATTAGCCCAGTCAACGAAGACTCAAAATTATAAAATAAATGCTTCCAATTCAATTCTTCAATATTTGGAAAACTAAGCGTAATAGAGGCAAAGTCAATATGACAAAGTGAAAGAAAATCAAATTCCCTACAGATAAAAGACATGCTCATAGTATTATAAAAGTTAACTAATTAACAAACATTAAATTTCTAAGGAAATAAAATGTTTTTTTTTTATTTTTGTTCGATATTTCTACTCTCGCATCTCTATTGCTTCCAGCAAAGCTATGAGTATATCTTTTATTTGTAGGGAATTTAATTTTCTTTCACTTCGTCATATTGACTTTGCCTCTTTTACACTTAGTTTTCCAAATATTGAAGAAAAACTACAAAAGGGGACATTTCGCCCCCCCCTCCTGTGGCCCTGGGCTGGGAACTTTGAGTATGTTGTACCTTAGAGTCAGCTCTACCACTCACACAGTACCTTGGGTGGCTTGCTTTGCAGGTTAAAAGAATTTATTCATTCTTTAACTTCAACCTCAAAGAAACACTACTATTACATACTACTATAATAATAAAAAAAATTATACAAAAAAAAAAAAAAAACATCAACAAAATTGTCGTCGCAACTTTCAATTTTCTCAAAAACTAGGAGACATAGAACCATTTAGTTTTCGGTTTTCAATTAAGAGTTATTACGGGTAGTGAATAATAAAAGCCAATTCAGCATCTTATTTCCCAATTTAAGAAGAAAAATCAAAAACAAAATTTTCAATTTTTTTTTAATAATTTTGAGTTTGAAAGTTATTTTTACAAAAACTATGGAAACTATGGACACCAATACCTTGATTTGAAAATAAAACAAAAGAACGGGGTTCTGGCTTTCAAAAAAGGTACAGTTTTTTGTTGTAAGTGTTTCCGTTGTTTTTTAATATTATTTTATCATTTTTTGGCGCCATATGAACTCTTTCTAATTAAATTTTGCCTAATTTAACATACATCAACTTTTTCGTATAGTTTCGGATATATAAAAAAAAAGAAAATTGAAACTCCTTTCTTAGCCCTACGACATGATGAAATAACGGTGAATGAATGTGTATTTCCTTTTTTGTTTTTTCCAGGTAAATTGGTCAGAAAACATTCAATAACTAAGACAATAACAGGTTTTTCAGATTTGTTGACTTTTCTACCCCCCGCATCTGCTTTATTATTGACCTTAGAAAAAATGTGAAGATATCATTTTATAGACAATTTAATTGTCTCTAATTAAGAAGTATAGACTTTTCCGCTAATATGCTTGGTTGTGCCAATATTCACAAAAATCTAAAGATGGGTACCTTTTACCCCCCTCCTCAGTTTAGCTCGCGGCCCTGGGATGGGGACTTTGGGTATGTTATACCTGTGGGTTACCCCTACCATATACAAAAATAATCCAGAGGGCCTTATTTTTTGCAAACAAAATTCCTTCGTTGACTGTTCTATAAGGGAAACAAACAAACTTAATACAGAAAAATAAACTTTAAAAAATTAAAAAGGGAGCACTTTATTTTAAAGATATTTAATCTTTTGACCATGACTTTTTTGTTAAGACTAATAAAAAAAACTAAAACATACTGGCACTAGATTTTGCGGAGACTAAGCGATTGCCGTAGCTTTCTACGAAAATGCCTCCAAAATTACAGTGGTGACAGAAGTCCAAAGTTTTTTTTAGTTAATTTTTTGGTGGTTTTTGAATATTTTGGCCAAAACTTTTTTTGTTAGGACAAATAAAAAAAAAACTAATAAATATCGGCACTAAATTTTGCCGAAACGAAGCGAAACGATTGCCGTTTGGTTTTTCAATATCTAACAAGTATTACGACTTAAGTGGTTGTTCAAACTTCAGTGGACACATTGGGGCATATTCATAATCGCAGATAGACCCAGGTTTAACTAAACTACAGTTTAAGACAATTTTGGCTCAATGAATACAGACCGATTTGAATTTCAAATTGTTGGTTTTATATTTTTATATGATAATTAACTTAGTAAACTACACAAATAGCTTCAAATATTTTGAAATTATAAACTTAAAAAAATAGAATCAACGTCCGAAAATTCAACCAAAGCTTTGTTTAACTTAGACCCAGGTCTAAAATGACTATGAATACGCCACATTGTCTGCAAAGTTCAGTATCACAAATTATAAAGTAAATTTCGGTCAAAAAAATGTCAATGCGTTGTTGGTTTTATATATTTAAAAAAATAAGACGTGAAGACTGGATTTAGACGAAAAAAAATCGTAAAAGAGAGGGGTATATCGCCCCCCCGCCAAAAGGTCAAATCTTCAAAAAACAAAAAATACTTTTAATCTTAAACACATCATTTAAAACAACGGCAACACCGTTGTTGATTTTAATAATTTATTTTCCATCTAAGGTATTCATATTTTAGAAAATTGCCCCCAATGGCTTATCGGGGGGAAATATAACGCTCATTCTTTACGACAGTTTTTCTTTCTTGAACCAATTTCCACACCCTATCTTTTTTATATTAAAAACATCACCCAGCAAAAGATTGAGGTTTTTTTTTTAGCGAAATCTATATAATTTATATTTAAGCTAGTACCTAATTTAAATCTAAACAGTATACCTATGTAGCTTTTATCAATTAAAAGCTCCATTTTTATAAAAAATTAAATTTACTATTTAAAAATGTATTCGAACATACAATTTGTATGGAAAAGAATAAGATAGCGATGCGTGACCTTTAAAGTCTAAACGTTAAAATATTGTGTTGAGTTCATTTGTTTACGTAATTTTTGTTAAGCTACGAGCAACCAACGTTTCATGATATCATTAAAACCTAAGCAAGTTTCATTAAGTTAGGCCACCCTAGCGAATACATACATTAAGAATTGATACTTTTTTTTTTTGTACCATAAATAATTTTGAATTATCCTCGCCAAAATATATATCTTAGAATAATTAAACGAAATAACACAATCATGTGTCTTCTGGTATTCAGTAGGTTTAGGACTTCTTTCCAAGAACTTGTCAGTTTTCTTTCATTAATTTCATAATATAAAAACTGGCTGTCAACATAGTGCTAAATTAGCTAAGCCTATCCATACAGAGACTTTTTCCATTTCAAGGATAATAAATGGAAATAATAATCAAGATAAGGCTTTCTGGGTCGCCAACAATAAGACCCCAACGAAGAAAACTATACACTCATCCCTAAATCCCGGGTTCATTTACAAAGCACATCAGAATTAAATGTCTTCCCTCTTCCCCACTTCAAACCTCGCTCTAAGAACTTTTGTTCCACATTCTTTTTTCCTTCACAAAATAGAAAATACTTCCCTGTTATTGTTTAAAATATGTATTAAAAACGAAAACATTAAAAATTCTTTAGGCACAAATTTAAAATTCCAAGACTTCTCTCATTCAGAAGAGCCATGTGCATAATAAGGTGAATTACAAAAAAAGTAAACAAACCCTGATGCATATAGTGGAAATCTAGAGCAAAATAATTTCAACTTTCAAGTATAAAAATTAAAACAGTGAAATATGAAACCGATCATTCAACCCAAAGTCATCTTAAAGTAAAAAAGAAAAAATCAAACTTAAACAGAAAAAACTTTCGAAAACCATCATAAGACTTGTTTATTGCATTATATTTTCATAAAGAAAAACCATGTTCGTCTTCCCACTCAACCCACAGAACTCCTTGTTTTCTGGCCCACTGAGTGCTTTTTTTTAGTTGTTGTTGTTTTTTCTTCCAACCTCCTCTTCTTTTTTTCAATTTCGATTACAAAATTCTCGACAGCCGAGATCTCCTCTTGACTTTTAATTTTTTGATCAACTTCAAAATCCATAATCCACGACCCATAATCCAAGTAAAGATTTTAAATCCCGATGAATAAAAAAAAAAATAATACAAAAAAAGTATCAAAAACTACAAGTGGTTGCAACAACAACAAAACCAGAAAAATGCATTATGAATGAGGGAAGGGGCAACAAAGTTTTGTGTTATCCGATACCCACCGCATCACTAGACTTTTCCGAAGGAGAGTACCTAACCTACCTACCTATATATCTGAACTGTACCTATCTATTCACAACAGATAATGGAATAAAAGTTCCTGGGTATAGCTGATGTTCGTTCCTCAAGTTCTGCTCTGTTCTGTGAATAAATATGCTAAATCCCTGCACTACACCATAATCCACACCACCATACCACAAGCCAGACCCATCATCAGCATGGATCCAACAGTAGTTCTTGGGTTATGGAATTGGGTATTGGATGTGACGCAGTTTTGAATACCAGCAGCTCGACGAGAAAACCTAGATTACATTACAAAACACCTTCTCTGGGTCTCTATCTCTCTATAGAATATATACGGGGGTCTTTGCCTAGACGTATGTATGTATATCTATATGTGTGTCGAACGTTCTCTGCTTTTAGCAAGGCTCACTTTTGTGTCTTTGCGGTTGAATTTCATTCCTTACACTGTGAGAAAAAAAAAATGAGTTAACTTTTAGAAATGTTAACTGTTACATAGATAGTAAAATAATGAAGTATTTAACGTTAGTAGGTACGTACTAAAACTCTTAAAAGCAACATAAATCGATGAACTGTGCGGTTCAAAAATTATACAGTCCCAAAATTTGTCGTGTAAATTTGGTGTTGTTTGTTGAAGATAATATTATTTCTTTTGGATAAACCAAAATACAAGAATCGAGGACTTAATCATCGTCATTATATTAATCCGTAAAGGTGATTTCCACCCGCACCTTTTTGAATGCCTTAATGGCAACATATTTAATTTTTGTTTGCTTTTTTTCAAATATATGGACAATCGCTCTACGCAAAACTAAATAGTTTGTTTATATTTTGCCGTTAAGGCAGTTAAATTATAGTTTAAAAAGTTTTTCACTGTTACACCCCTTGACCGCACTTGCAAACTAACCCAATCACTTTTCGTTTTTGGAGCGAATTCAATATTCGGTAGTTCCAACGTTCCTAACAGACTTCAGTAACGAGGGTTGATTGCAGAAGAAGGCACAAGGCACAAAAACTAAAGCAGCAGCAGAGCAGCAGTGTGCACTTGGATGTAGGTTATGGTGGGATATACGCGGGTTTTAAAAAGATTACAAAAATAATTTGTATGGAGCTCAGTGGTTATTTTCAGTGGGAATTTCAGCAACAAATTGACAAATAAATAACGAGAAATGGGGTATATCCTATCTCAACAAATTCAATGTGTATTTAAAGAAAGATAAAGATACATAATAT
Organism: Melangyna quadrimaculata; assembly: GCA_949320155.1. Taxonomy (NCBI): domain Eukaryota; kingdom Metazoa; phylum Arthropoda; class Insecta; order Diptera; family Syrphidae; genus Melangyna; species Melangyna quadrimaculata. Next base: position 51,791,530 of record OX439485.1, on the reverse strand, counting down.
ATCTTCTAAAATTAAGATATTAAATTTTAAAGGGTGAATTAGAGTAAACAGAAAATAAAGTTTCCAATTAAAAAAATAAAAAAAACGATGTTATAGATAAATATTTGCATACATAATATACTTAAGTTAAAAGTTATGAAAAATACTCTTTACGAAACTGTGCTTCACCCCTTACTCTCCTTAGGTGTGTTGGGAGAGAGTTCCACAGTCGGATGGCATTGACGAAAAATTGTCTCTGAGAAGTCAGACAGGAATAACGCGGATGAATTAATTTGAGGGACCTGTTGGGGGAACCAAACTGTATCCTGGTTGCTCGGGCTGGATAATGTTAAATAGTATTCTATGAGGACCACTTAGTAGTAATAGTAAATAGTATTACTTTGAGGACCACTTTAAGCACATATTTATATTTTTTTTAATTTAAAAGGTTTTGTGTGCATGTACGAAGTTGGAAGCCGGGCTGGCCAGCTAGTTAAATCTTAAAATTCAAAAATGCAATATTCTTCAAATTTGGAACCACTGATTTTTTTGATTAAACTCTCACAGTTTTATTTTTTTTTAGTGCGAAAAACGCTACCTGAAATACAATTTTTTGTTTAGCAGTTACGGATTTTTTTTTTTTTTGTAAAGATTTATTTCTTTTTTAAACATCTCAGAATTAAAAAAAAATCATAAAGGTTAATAACTTAAATAAAAGTTTCTTTTGTATTTGATTTCAAGGAATAGTTTTTAATGGTTGGTACCTAACTCTGGTAGAAACATTTTTTTTATTTTTCGTTTTATCAAAAACGGTTCAGATGTTTTTTTTTGTCAATTTTTGTTTTGTTTCTTAAAAGTTTCAATACTAGGTATGACTTACAAAAATCTTCTCAAATAAAATATTTTTTAGATTAAAAAATCCATTTTTTTTTTCAACTTCAAAGCTTGCTGTCAAGTGGGTTTTAAGCACTTAAAAATTTTTTTCAACCAAACTGGCCTCTGCCCATTAGCTTCGCTTAGGCAAACAAAATTTTCCAAATTTCAAAAAATATTTATCCTGCGGTCTTACGCGAAAACAATTTTAAAATATTTTGTTGGCATAGATAATTTCATATTTCTTGAAGAAATTCAATAGTATCTTTCTTCAAGCTTAAAATATTAGAGCTAAGCAATCTAATGCTACTAAAATTTTTCTTTTATATCCATGTTTTAAAATAATAGATAATTTTTAAAAATTCTATTCCACTCTAGCATAAAAGCAACTATACGTGCAATCCAGTCGTGTATTTTATTTTATTCCTTTTTTCCAAATTTTCTCCCAAAACAATAATTTTCTCCACCCTTGTGTATTTCAAATTTGAATCCATTTCTTTCAATAAAAAAAACAATCACTCAAAATTTCGTCTTTATTGATATTGGGAAATATATGTCATATATGTTGATTTGTCTCAGATCTGCACAAAATCTTTCTCAAATTATATTACCCTAATTATTGGTAGCCCGTAGCGTAATGGTTAGTGCGTTCGACTGTCACGCTGGAGGTCTGGGATCGCTTCCCAGCCTCGTCCACCTAAAAACTAAAAAGTTTTTTTTCAGGGCTACTGCCTCTTGCGAGGAATTGACAAATCCTCCAAGAGTATCACTTGTCACGAATAAGTGCTTCTCGTCTAGCCGTTCGGATTCGGCATAAAATTGTAGGTCCCTTCCATTCCTGTCGAAAGGCGCACACAGGAATGGTTGCGAGTTGTTAGTCACTAGGCCCTGGTTCTTCATGAGCCGTTGTGCCACCCGATTTATTTATATAATTATTGGAACAAACCCAGCTGGAAAAATGCCCAGTTTCTGTCTAGTTTTGGCATGGCACTAGTCAGTTCTCTTTAGGAAAAATCTAGATGAGGAAAACTTGTCAAATATACGTCAAGCCCTTGCAAGTTTTCAGTAAGTGACATTTAGACGAAGAAAATGTTTCATACTCTCGTGAGGTTATCGCTAGTAAGAACTTGTTTGGACGTTTTCGGCATCCTATCAGACTAAGCACTGTCGTTATTGATACATTATGCAAAATTTAAACTAAACAAATTGAATCGATGAATGGAAAAATACAAATTTTAGATTTTATCAAAAGAAGTTAAAATTTCACGCTCTTGCAAATCCTGTCAAGATAACCATATATGTATTTACTTTCGAAAATCTCTATTTTCAACCACCCACCCCGCTCCCCGACAAAGGCTTTTTGAACTTTTCATTAAAATTAATCAAAAATTATAATTCACTGTCTTAAACTATATTTACTTAATGCCAGATGGTTCATCTCAAGTGGTTCATATCCGGTTGTTTTTGTGGTGGGATGTAGTTTAGATTAAGCGCATTTTTGTACACGATACTAAATCAAATAATATGATAAGAGTATTTTACAAAAATGCCCAATATCATACTAAAATTGCTTTAATATCGTTTTAAATTTATATATAAATAGCCTTAATTTGTGGTACCATTTGCTCCAAAAGTATCCAACCGATTTCGATAAATTTTATATGGATGGAAAGCCATAGGTGCGGAGATGTGCAGAATATACCTGAGCAGCGCATTTACATTTTTGTTTTTGCACTGACGATCACTTTGCATACAAAAATTAAATTTACAAACTAAAAAAAAATTTGTGTGATTTAATTTTCCAACTAATTATTTGACACTAGAGTCTGTCAATATGAGTTTTCGCGGGTTGAATTTCGGCCAGCGGGTGATATACTAGTTCACAAACATTTGCGCTATTATTTTTATTATTCAGGTTTTTATTTTTGATCTGAGTTATTTTACTATCGAATCACAACACAACCGATACAAAAATCCCCTTTTTTAAAGTTTCTAGCAAGAATATGAACAAATCTAGTTTTTGCTGGTCCGGGGCCTAGAGTGGTTTTTCTGACGAGGCAAAAGGGTTCATAATCGACAAGGCCCTAGTTTTGGCCATTACTCAGCCATGCTAGGGCCTTGCCAGAATCTTTTTAAAACTCTCTAGTGCCATGTCGAAAACTAGAATGTTTTTCTGCGCGGGAAGTAAAGCTCATTAATTTAGATCTACTAAAATTGATTTATGCAAACAATATTTTTTTTTTGTTAACATTTTTTTTATGTAAAAATCTATTTGTTTGGTGAGAAACTATATTTTTGTAACCTTTTTTTTTTTTTTTAAATATGTTTTCTAAAAAAAAAAAACAATTTTTTTTGGAAAACTATTTTTTAAAAACTGTTTTTTTTTTTTGGAAAAAAAATCTATTTATTTTGATATTGATCCTTCGATCATTTAAGTAGCTAGTACAAATTATATCAATGTCAATTTTTGTGTTTAACATTATAAACTAACAAAAAAAAACTAACTAATCTAATAAAAATTGTCGTGCTAACTTTCATTGCTACTGCAGCATTTAATTTTTGTAGTTGGGCACTTAATTAGCATTAAGGTGTTAATTGTCTTTAATTGAATGTGAACATTGTTTATCAAGATTATCACTTACAAATTCTCCATTAAATTCTTATACAATTGATACGAAACGAAATTTGTCTATCAACAACGGAACAAAAATTTGCTAACGAAAACACACTAGCGAAAAATTATTCATGGAGAGTTTCACCAAAAATTACAAAAAATCATTCTGAAAATGAAAGAAACAACAAAAGTAAAAAAAAAGAGTTCCATTCATAATTTATTGATCGGGGAAATTTATTTTATTTACAAAAAAGAAAACAAAAGTGGAGACTTCTCCAAAAAATCTGCTACACATTATAAATTAATTCGTCCGTCCAACTGCTAACAGACTAGTACGCTGCAAATACAAAACCAAATGTTTCGCTGCTCTGGTGGAGACAAGAGAACAAAATGCTTATGAAAACAAAACGAACAAATTTTCATGGAGAGTTTCACCAATTGCAAATAATTAAAAAATAAAACTTATATAATAAAAAAAAAAACACAACAACTAAAAACACGTACAATCGCAAATGTCATTTGTCCGCAAATTATTATTGGTCCAGGTAAATAATTCTGTGGGAAAAGAGAGTGGAGACTTCTCAAAACAATCTGGTATACCTACTCATAAATTTCGCGGGTCGAATATGAACGAAAAGCACAAAAAACAAGACAGTGTTGATTTGATTTTGTCATGTCATTTTTGTATCTTTTGTTTTCTATCAGCGCGTACTACGAACGAAAATCCGGAGACTAACGAATAAATTGGGGAACTTTGAACAAATAGTATAACATTTTTCACCGTGTAGAAAAACGGATTAATTTTTGTTGGTGCGTATATTAACCATATAAAGAGGAGGCGTTACTTGAAGGTTTAGTTCATGAGTTCGGGCTCTGCTTGCGAACCGTTCACACTATACACTATACGACCATGTACCACTTAATAGTCGAACCGTATAACATGCAAGATGCACACCTACTCTCAATACTGCCTTCTGCCTCCATCATGGATTGGATTTGTTGTTGAGTACCTCTACCATCTACTTATATATCTTTTGCGGCGAGGTGCATGTTTATGTCATGAGATTTTTACGTATCTTATCCAGGGCTGCATTGACCTCCTACATATAAAGTGCATTGAAGTTTGTATATTTATGCGCTTAGTGGCAAAGATAAGATGCAAAAGATACTTTCTCAAAGATGCTGGTTTAAGGTTGATTTTGTTGTTGCTACTGACGCTGTTCTACTTTTTACTTTTTTATTACATACACATACTCGTAGTAAAAGAAACCTCCCAGTAAGTGTATCTACGATAATGATCGACATTGATGATACTAATTTTATTTTTGTTTCTCACCTTGTGGTATCAATTACCTGAGAAAATAAAACGAGTATAAATATCTTTCAGATGTAAACCATCATCAACAAAATGAGAGATAATCTGTATTCTGAATTGTATTTAATTCTCTTGTTTTTTTACTTCTTTTATTTCTTTTCTTTATTTTGTCTATTTTGCTATTTTTCTTTCTTGTATATTTGTAACTCAAAGGAAGAATATTCGTGTTAAACTACTTGACCAAGTTAAACGTTGTTTATTGTTGTTGTTATTGTGCTGTTCGGGTGGAATCCATAATAATGATTCTATGCTTTTCTCCATAGTTTTTTTTTCATTCTTTCTTCTATCTCTACAAAAGCTGATATAGTAATGAGACGTAAGACAACATTTGGGTAAAAGAAAACAACAAAAAAGAAGCGTTTTGTAGAACGATTTGCAACTTGTAGCTGGGAGTTGATGATGGATGTGTGATGGTTATCTTTTCTTTTGAGCGAAATGTACAAGAAACATATTGAAATAGCCAGGGCTGTAGCTTTTTTTTCTTTCTGTGTTCTTTTTTTATATAGCCAATTATTATCAGCTAATGGGTATCTTGGTATCGTGATTTAGTGTTATTCAATGTTGATGCATTTGTAAGTGCTTTATGGAGAGCTTGTTCGGAGTTTTGTTCGAAGATAAAGTGTGAATGGAAATTTTGTTTTTTGGTGAAGTAGGTATCTTATGATCATCATCGCCTTTCGATAGTTAAACAAATTTTTTGTGTCTTCTATTTTTGATTTATATGTTTTGTAGGGAAAGTAGTCGATAATTTTCAAGTATTTTCTTTAGGCTTTTTGAGTTTTTCTTTTTTTAAACTGGAGAATGTCAAACAAATCACTTTTGAAGGGCTTGATATTATTTTGCGATTTTATCCATAGTACCTTTACTTTAATTGCTCTTTTTGTTAATGTGTTCTTTTATCTATAAAGGGCAGTCGAAAGCTAAAGAATAAAATTTATATTGCCTTTAAGAAAAACATTAAACGTGCACGATAAACCTTTAACTTACAGCAAAATTTTTGTGGTTCGAAAGTTTTCTGAAGTGAAAATAGATTTTTTTTTAGAGATTTCCTTCGTCTTAATTACCTACTTGGGGCATTTCTATCTCAAATTATTTAGAGAATTATAATTATTCGTTTTTTTTTTTTTATTGGGTAGTTTTTTTAAATCTTCTTTTTCTTTAATCTGTTATAGAATAACAGGTTCATCTATTGTTTGTTATTTAGAAGAGGTTGTAGTTTGAAAAAAAGCTTGCTATTAAATGAATTCGCATAGCTATGAAATCAAAAATAATTTTAGGCTCATTTTTAAATGAATGGGCTCTACCAATAATCCAAAGGAGAATGGGCAATTTTGTATGGAAAGTGGGTGCGAGCGGCCAAGAACGGTTTTATTATTTTTGGATGTAGTTTGGTCCTACAAGGACATGTAGAAGTTTTTTCGTTGTGGTGTACTTCAAACTAGGATAAAATGCATTTTTGTGTTTAACACTTTAATAGAGTTTTAGTTAGTACTTTGGCTTGTGTGAATGGACAAATAGAAAAGGAAAGTGATATAACAATTATATACAACAATTTCAAAGATATTTATTATTAAAAATGCACATACATCATTTAATATTAGTGCACTTACCATATATTGTATAATAATTTATATTAAAAACATGTTTTTTTAAGTATAGTGTCTACTCATGCTCTATAATCGCACTTAATTCCGCTGCTGGTAATCGAATATCATTGGTTTGATTTTTTGCCCAGCCTAAATACCAAACTACGCACATTATATGCGCACAGCATCCGACTGTTCACCTTCCACTCAGACAGGAACAATTCTTTGAAATCCTTAGTGAACTAGGTATCTTTCGACTAAAATGCAATAGGAAAAATGCATTTTCTCACCGAAACATCCTGAATAAGCTTGTCCAATCACCGCCGCTGGTTTTGCTAATGATTAGACTAAAAGTATCGGTTGGTATCCTCTTTTTAAATAGGTAATCTTTGATAAAATAACCGCGGGCTATCTTGACCTGGTACGTATTGTGTCACTATAGGCATTTTGAAATAAGGATAACGCATCAGATAGTTTTCGAAAACGCCAACTGCCCCAAAAATGCATTTAAAATGTGCATTTGCAAATGTCTTTATATCTCTTTTCCTAAATGCACTGCAACGGAACGTCTATATAGTTAGAAAGTTACTCTCTTGTATTAGACCTTTCATTTGACACTAATTTCATTCGTGGCCGCTCACACCCAAAAATGCCCATTCTCCTTTAGTAACGACTTAAATATTTAAGTAAAATGAACCATAATTGTATGGGCTCTTAATAATAAACAAACCTAAATAATGAATATTACATGGTATGGGATCTAAAATATGAAACATAACATGTATGCTTCATTTTTTATAGTCCATATAGTACAGTCAACGAAGGAATTTTGCTTGCAAAATATAAGACCCTCTGGATTATTTTTTTATATGGTAGGGGTAACCCACAGGTATAACATACCCAAAGTCCCCAGCCCAGGGCCGCGAGCTTAACTGAGGAGGGGGGGGGTTAAGGTAACCCTCTTTAGATTTTCGTGAATATTGGCACAACCTAACATGTGAGATGAAAAGTCTATACTACTTAATTAGAGACAATTAAATTGTCTATAAAATGATATATTCACATTTTTACTAGGGTCAATAATAAAGGAGATGCGGGGGGTAGAAAAGTCAACAAATCTGAAAAACCTGTTATTGTCTTAGATATTGAATGGTTTCTGACCAATTTACATGGACAAAACAAAAAAGGTAAATACACATTCATTCACTGTTAATTCATAATGTCGCGGGGCTAAGAAAGGGTTTTTATTTCCTTTTTTTCTATATATCCAAAACTTTCGGAAAATGTAGATGTATACTAAATTAAGCAAAATTTAATTAGTAAGAGTTGTTTTCATAAAGCGCTAAAAAATGATAACGTTTTTTTTTAAGGAACACAATAAACAATTTGTAGGCCATAGAGGGGGTTCTTTATCCCCCCCTTTAGAGAGGAGGGGCATTTTTTTTTTTTAAATAATATTAAAGAACAACGGCAACACTTACAACAAAAAGATTTACCTTTTTTAAAAGCCAGAACTCCGTTCTTCTATTTTACTAAATGGGTCTATGTCTCATAGTTTTTGAGAAAATTGAAAGTTGCGACGACAATTTTTTTTTTTTTTTTTTTTTTTTGTATAATTTTTATTATTATTATAGTAGTATGTGATAGTTGTGTTTCTTTGAGCTTGAGGTTAAAGTATGAATAAATACTTTGAACATGCAAAGCAAGCCGCCCTAGGTACTGTGTGAGTGGTAGAGCTGACCCTTAGGTACAACATACTCAAAGTCCCCAGGACAGGGTCACAATCTTTAGACAGGAGAGGGGGGTAAATGTCCCCTTTTTTAGTTTTTCTTCAATATTTGGAAAACTTGGCGTAATAGAGACAAAGTCAATATGATAAAGTGAAAGAAAATTAAATTGCCTGCAAATAAAAGATATAATTATAGCTTTGCTGGAAGAGATGCGAGAGTAGAAATATCGAACAAAAATAAAAAAAAAAAAACATTTTATTTCCTTAGAAATTTTATGTTTGTTAATTAGTTTACTTCTATAATACTATAAACATATCTTTTGTTTGTAGGGAATTTAATTTTCTTTCACTTTGTCACATTGACCTCTATTACGCTAAGTTTTCCAAATATTGATGAAAAACTACAAAAGGGGACATCTACCCCCTCTAAAGATTGTGACCTGGGCTGGGGACTTTGGGTATGTTATACCTGTGGGTTACCCCTACCATATAAAAAAATAATCCAGAGGGCCTTGAGTCTTCGTTGAATGACTAATACCATTCTGGTCTATTTTATTTGAATATTTAAGTCGTTACTAAATTTGATGATTATTGGTAGAGCCCTATATTTTTGTAAATTTACGTTTTTATGACAAACAAAGTGAAATAATAAGCTATTTGTCATAAATTTCTAAATTTCAACTTTTTTTCAATTCAGGTACCTACTGTTAGCTTCCAGATATGTGAGTCAGGAACATAAAACGTTTATAATGAACGTGTCGTATAGGGATTAACCAATTAAGATTGTTTTTTTTTTTTAAATTAAATTATTGATTGATTTTTTGAAACACCGGCCTTTCAATCTAAAAAAAAAAATTATAATTTGTATATTTTTAGCATAAAAGGATGTTCTCTTCTCTACAAAGGGCTTGTGGCTCATTTAAAAACGCAATTATTTTTTCAAAAGCACCTATAATTTTCTTCTTACACCTTCAATTTTTTTTTCAAAAGTACCTACAATTTTTTTTCAAGTGTACAATTTTTTTCAAGAGCACAATTGATTTCAAAAGTAAATTTTTTTCAAAAGTTCCACAAAAAGCACACAATTTTTCAAACATAAATTTTTTTTCAAAGTTAAAATTTTTTCAATTCAATTTTGTCTAACCTTAAATCATTTTTATCTATACATTAAAAAAAAAAATAATTTTTTTTAACTAATATTTGTCATCTTAATTTTGGTACCAGTTTAATTGATCTACTTATGCTCTTTTGGATAGTATGAAAATAGTACTGCGTACTGAATTTCGAGAAAATGAATTTCATTGTTTCGTTGAAAATTGATTTTTAGAAATGATAATTCTTTTTGAAATATCAAATCACAAAAAAATAATGTTATTTATGAGAATTCAATATCTTGAAAACGTGGAATGAATATTTTTTTATTACTCTAATTGGAATTTAAATTTTTTAATTTCTTAAATGTTCAAGAAGCATACAAAATTAATTTTTAAGAAAACTGGTGTAACTATTTTTGATTTTTTTTTTTTTTTCATAAATTCATACTTAACGAAGAAATCAGTTGGCATATCTATTTTATTTTTATATTTACTAGCTTTTTAAGCTATTTAAATGAGAAAATTCTAGTAATTTATAGCAATAAATTTAACTTGTTTTGAAATTTTTTTTTTTCAACAATAGGGGGACAACATTTTACCAAATGTCTGCGGCAGGAACAAGATTATATTTTTCCGAATGCTTCGAATGTCCTGAATTCGAATCCGATCTCAGAATTTTTGTATTGAGCCAAGTTTTCGAAAGATTCTAGTGTAAAAGTGCAAAAAAATACAGTTTTTAAGGCTATTTAGCACCACTAATCAATTTTTATGTAGAAATGTTGTTACTCGATTGAATTCGAATATAACCTCAGAATTGCTGAATTGTCTCAGGTTTTCGAGATATCCTAGCTAAAAGTGCGAAAAACTGAGTGTTTCGTTATCAATTTTTTGAATATGACAAACCCAAATCGAAAGCTTATGTCGCAAAAAAAGATTCTGCGGTCATTTACCCGTGCCTCTAATCTAAATGCCTTACTTTTTTCATACAAATTTGCATAGGAATTTAGCACTTTTTACCTTTTATTTATTTTCTCTCGAACTCTGCTGCAGTTATTCCCATTTTTTTTTGTTGATAATCAAAAATATATGTTAAAAAATAATCGTTTTCGATTTTTGACATTTATAAATATTTTTCTTAAACAATAGTATACTATTAGAAACCGGCATTCAAAAATGTATGTTTAATCAGAATTTATATTTTTGTTTTAGATTTTTAAAATTATTAAATATTTATACTTCTTACCCTCTTTAAGTTGATATATAAAAACATTAAAAAATTATATCCACTGTTGACGACATGTATTTTGATGCTTCATTTTTATATCTCTCGATAGTAATATCACTTAAAAATTTATAACAATTCACTAAAGTTTACTTTGTAATAGCTTGTGTATACCTTTGTTTTTGAAGTACCTTAATACTTTTGAACATAAAATCACCGTTGATAAAACTATATACTCAACGACTTACTTCCTCGAAGAGTATTTAAGCACTTTTCAGAAGAGCATTCAACCTGTCCGTGATAAAAAGTGTCAAGACAGTGCATTTCCATTATCCTAAAAAACTCCACGAAATATTACCTTGGTTATAAGCTTCTTACTCCTCATCTTATACCTTCTATATTAAACTCCTTAATACTTTTTTTTTTCGTTTTGTTTACTCTGGTGCACATTTATTTTATTTAACGACTTGTGAGCTTATATGGGTATAGGACTTCTTCTATGATGCATCACACATGTAACATACATAAAACCTCTTAAAAATTAAATTCTTTGATAATCTGCTTCTAAGGGCTTAAAGTATTACTAAACATTTTTTTTTCGGATCTTAGCCCGATTAAATATTATTTATTATTTGTACCTAATTTCGTGACTTTTTAAAATTAATAAAATTTGATTCATAAGTGGGCTATAGGTCTTTATGTATATTTTTGTTTATAGGAATCAAATTTTATATTATTTATTATAACACATTTAAATTGTGTAAATTGTGTGTGCGTGAAATATTTCCTTTTACGTATCACAGAGTAAAAAAAAATAAATGTTGTTCGTAACAGAACATAAGTTTATAATTAACTCAAATCCAAGCTCAGAATTCATCTATAAAGACAGGTTTATCCCATATAACAACTTAAAAATGAAAATGTTTTGTGATTATTTTGAGGTTAAATACGCGAAATAATTTGTTTTAACAGACTTTGTAACGCGCCACCTAAGGGTATATAACCTTATTTATGCAACTATGTAAAACACTGGGTAAGTTTTCTTAAAAAAAATCCCAGAAGAATTTGCTGCGGAAATGCTTTGGTTAACTTAACCAAATCCAAAGAAGGTACCTGTAACCCAGGCAAATTGTTCCTTTTCCGCCAAAAAATCAAAGCGAAGATTTTAAAACGCAATCTTTATAATAATAATGAAGATGAAGAGATTTGAATTTTAAAATTATAAAACACCTGACCACGCGTAATTATATTCTAGGTGCTCGAATTTAAACAAATTACCCTAAAATAATAAAATTCACAGTATCTTCATGCTGTGATTTTTATAAGACTCGGTAAACATTGACCAAAATTGGTGTCTTAGAAATATTTTACAGACTAACTAAAGAGCCAACTGTCATATCTGGGCAAAACACATTAATTCACTAGTACTTTAAAATTAAATTTTTTTTTTATATTCCACGCGCGCAAAAGGGGTTATGGCTACCCTTAAAATGTTTTTGACACAGCACGAGCGATTAGGTAAGTAGGAGAGGATTTAGAAGGAGATACCGATGCACATTGGTTTTGAACGTTTGCACATCGAAATGGGAGGGGAAAGTCGAGTCAGGTAAAGCATTCCACATTCGTGTGGTGCAACTGAAGAAAGAATCTCTGTACATTACAGTACGTCCGAAGTTGGGCTCGAGGGTGAACTGATAGGCATTCCTAGAAGCGCGAGTATTACGGTTGAATTGTTTAAGGGGAGGAATGCAACTGGCTATTTCACTAGAACACTGATTATAATAATAGCGAGAAAATAGAGAAAGACACGAAACATTACGGCGGTGTTCGAGAAATGTAATTGCTTCTGTTATAGATCTTTCGCCTATCATTTTTAAAGCTCTCTTTTGAATTCTGTCCAACAAACTCAAGTAAGTTTTTGGAGCTCCTGCCCAAACATGAGAATTGTACTCAAGTTTTGGACGAATAAAGGCTTTGTAGATCACAGCCAGTTCAGAAGGGGAAAAAAACTTCTTGCATCTACGGAGAAAACCTAAACACTTAGCAGCGTTTCTGGCGACATCAAATATGTGGTCATTCCACAAAAGGTGGTATGTGACACACATACCGACAACTGAGAGATGTTCGGTTTCCTCGATGCAAGTGCCGCCCATGGATAGCGGCATTGGGGGTGGGTTTCGCCTTAACGACAGGAGACAACATTGAGTTTTAGAAGCATTAAATTCTACGCGGTTTTTGATTCCCCATTGGACAATGCTGTGGAGATCAGAATTTAATGAGCTTATCATACGCTGCCGTTCAAGTTCCACATCCGAAGGACATGGATGAGAATCTGTAAACGAATATGAGAAGCTGAGGGTACTATCGTCAGCAAAACAGTTAAATGGATTAGAAGTTTCAGTCAAAAGATCATTTATAAAAATAAGGAAGAGAGTCGGGGAAAAAACGGAGCCCTAGGGCACACCAGCATTTATTTTGTGGATTTCAGACTTGAAACCGTCCAATACGACTTGTATTGAACGGTCCGAAAGGTAATTTCTTATTCAACGAAGAAGAGGTTCATCGAAACCATTTGCGCGCATTTTCGATAAGAGAGCTTGGTGCCAAACTCTATCAAACGCTTTTGAAATATCAAGTGCTATAATCTTACTTTCTCCAAAACGATGTAAAGATTTGTGCCACTGTTCGGTGAGATATACCATCAGATCACCAGTGGTCCTATTGCTACGAAAGCCGTACTGCCGGTCATTAAGAAGCTTTCGTTCCTCGAGATATTTCTTGAGCTGATAATTAATCAGCGTTTCCATGACCTTGGAAAGAAGGGACGTAAGTGCAATTGGTCGATAGTTAGAGGGTGAAGAAGATACGCCTTTTTTAGGGACAGGCTGGACAAATGCTGTTTTCCATCCACTCGGAAAGAGACCAGTAGAGGAGGACAGATGGAAAAGCTTACGCAGTGGTTTTGCCAGCGTTGAAGAACACCTCTTCAGAACAATGGGAGGGATACTATCCGGGCCAGCGGATTTGTGTACATCGAGATCCTTTAGAACTCTAGCAACTGCACGAGTGCGAAAGAAGATTTGTCCCATAAAATCATTTACGCTCTCAAGTACAGGAGGAGTCATAACACTTTCTGGCAGCATCGAATTAACAGCAAACTGTGCTGCAAGCAAATTGGCTTTATCTTGCGAGCTGACAAAAGGAGTATCATTGAAGGCGAGCGTAGGAACCGAGGACGAGGTGGTGTTTCGTATGTTTTTTACAAATGACCAAAAATTTTTACTACCTTTGGGACATTGTAGTATTTTTTGCCGTAACTTTTGATCATGTAAAAATTTGGTTCGTCGAATATGAACGTTACAGGTCTTTCTAGCTTGTTGAAACTTTTTCCGGTTTTCCTCTGTAGGGTTGGCTTTATAACATCGGAAGCTTACTTTATTTTGGTATTAACAATTTTGTCGCAAAATTCCAGTTTGCCTTAACTTACCATTTTACGCGTGCTGCACACGAATTATTACCAAAAAATGTCTACTGGTCAAAACGTCGACTATTTCGAAATATAAAATGTTGTCGATTTTTTGTTCGACCTAAAAAAAAATGTCGAAATTATGAAATCTCGACTTGACAAAACGTCGTCGACTGCTTTGAAAATAAGTTGAGCAAAATATCGATTTTTCCAAATTTATTCGTAAGAAACTTGAGAATTGGGTAGAAATGTCGATTTTTAAAATATCGTCGTTATATTGTAAGTCGAATTAAATAATCTCGACAGAAAAAATTTATGTCGTCGATTTTTTGTTCGACCTAAAAAATGTCGAAATTATGAAATCTCGACTTGACAAAACGTCGTCGACTGCTTTGAAAATAAGTCGAGCAAGATATCAATTTTTCGAAATGTTTTCGTAAGAAAATTGAGAATTAGGTAGAAATGTCGACTTTTAAAATATCGACGTTATAATGTAAGTCGACAGAAAAAATTTCGACAGGTTAAAAAATCGCATAAGAATGCTTGATTGGTGATTAAAGAGGATGCGAAATCAGCCAGTTAGAGATTTAAATCGACATAACCGACATTTTGATAGTCCACATTTATAGAATCGACGTTTTGATTGGATTATGGTATTTTGATTAGATTATGACTACCAAAATCTCGACTGTTAAAATCCTGACTATTAAAATGTCAAGTATACTGTCGACATTTTGAAAATTTCCATTTTAAAAAATCGATCCATGTTTGTTCGATATTTGGATCAGTCTCTTTCAACCAGTCGACATTTTATTTTGCCGGAGTATGAAAGTCGATCTTATAAATTCGATAATTTAGAAGTTTAGATAATTCCTACCCTTACTAATTTTCTTTTCAATCACTACGTTTTATTTTTCAACCAGGTCCTCGCTCCCCTTACTGAGCATTGATATTGATCCTTTTGTATTTCTTCACAATAAAAACTGAAAAGTTTGCGTAATTGAAATTTTATGTTGTATCAAACGAATTCAAATGTTTTGTGAAACCGCAATCTTTAAGCACCTTACACATTCTCGAAAGTAAGTACGTGCGACCTAGTCGTGCACATCCATAATCCAATACCTACCTACATCTTTTTTCATTCTCTCGCATCTCCAGTGCAGAGTTACACACATCATTGTTCCTTTTTTAATACTCAAACATTTGTATGGGTTTTACTGTTAGTTGAAAATAATGTATCTTTTCAAAATGAAAGTACTTAGTAGCTTCTAGCTTGTGTATAGCTAAAGTGAGGGTGAAAAAATAGTACTTTTAAGACATTGACGGTGAAAAATAGGCGTGTAAGTGATTTATATGTCCGTGGGGTGCTGTGTTCTTTTCTTCTATATTTTTGTTACATTTTTCTTCATATCCTAAAACTTTATTTTTTATTAACAGGGTAAGAGGGTAGGAATCTTCCCCTCTCAATCTCGACCCTGCTCCTACCCCCAGAACCAAACAAAAAAATACCCAATGATGATGATAAAGTTCTCTTACACAAGGAACGAAGTGCTATATCACAAGGTCGAGTACAAATGAGTAATATTCTTTTGTTTTTGGTGTCTTCAATCGTGTGTGGGAATGGTATTTCGGGGTGCGACTATTTTTTTTGGGGGTTTTTCTGGGTCGAAATAGTGTTCTAATAAGATAATTGTATATTCCTAAGCTAGGGATTATTACTTTTTATGTGTTTTTCATGTCAGAAGAGATGTACTATAGTATTGTGTATCTGTGTATGACATGTGAGAGATGATATGGTATTTCGTTTCAATAGAAAAAATTACTTTTCCCGACTATGGTGGCTGGTGAGGGTAAAAGCTTTGAATTACTTAAATAATGGGCAAGACAACTGGGAATGTCAAAATTTAGGAGTAAAATATAATTTATTAGTCGTTCATTACCTATACATAGGGATTCTCCTTAATATAATTGATTGTAATTATACACAATTAGTAATTTATACGGATACGGAAAAATAACATAGATACATAAATCGAAATGTGGATATATTATCTTCATGTTGTGTCAGCATAAGATTGAAGGTTATATGTTAAGAAGACCATTGGAACATGTTAACCATTAACATGTTAAATGTGAGTTCTGGTTTATGTTCCAAGATATTATTTTTTTTTTTGTAGCAAAAATTAATAGCTAAAGAAAAGGCAATACTAAAAATTAATGTTTATATGAACATTTTGTACTTTTTCTTAGATCATAGTAAGGTGAGTCTTAATCTTTGATTAAAAAGATGTTAATTAGCTCAGTGGTCATAGTTATCGCTGTAAAATAAATCTTGCGTTTAATGGCTTTGCGGCACACAATGTTATTAGTCAAGTGTACAATAAAAATAGAAGTAAGAAGCAATACGAAAAAATTAATACAAGTTACATGTTATAAGTCGCATATTACAAGCTACAAGTTAAATCTTATTAGTTGCATACATCAAATTACAAGATACGAGTAACAACTTCGAGGTAAGAGGTGAGAAAATAAAAGTTAAAAGAGAGATAAATTACAAGATACGAGTAACAAACAACTTAGTGGTAAGAGGTAAGAAAATAAAAGTTTAAAGAGAGATAAAATATAAGATAGATGAAGATGATTAAATTAAAAGTCAAAGTGACCACAAATCTAGGAAGAAATGCGTTTCGCCCAGATATAACAGTGGGCTCTTTAGATAGACTGTCACCTTCTAACTCAAGAGCCCATCAATGTCATATCTGGGCGAAACGCATTTCTTCCTAGAGCTGAGGTCACTTGTACTTTTAATTTGCATTTATATTCAGTTAATCAACCTAAAACTGAATGAATACCAATCTAAATTTCTTCATCTTCGTTTTAAAAAGAATAGAAGATAAGATAGGAGAAGATAAGATAGAAGGAGTTAATATAGAAGAAGTTAAGATAGAAGAAAATATAAGACAATAAGATGTAAGAAAAAAGAAAAAGATAAAAGATATAAGAAAATAGAAGAAGACACAAGAAGATAAAAGAAGCTAGAAAAAAACACAGAAAAACCTAGAAGAAGATGAAAAAGATAAAAGAATACAGAAGATTATAGAAGATTATAGAACAATATAGAAAATGACAGAAGAAGATAGAAGAGGATAGAGAGACGAAAAAAGGAGAAAGACAAAATAAATAAATTTAAAAGAATGTAGAAGAATACAGAAGAATATACAAGAATATAGAATAATATAGAAGAATATACAAGAATATAGAAGAATATGGAAGAAGATAGAGGCATATAGAAGAAAATAGAAGTCGATAGAAGTCAATACAAGAAGATATAAGATAGATGAGGATAAAAAAGATAAAATAAAATAAAAAAGATAAAACAAGATAGAACAACAACAAATTTAAGAACAAAAAGAAGATACAAACAGATTGAAGAAGATGAAAACAAATAAAAGAAGATAAAAACAGATACAAGAAGATAAAAGAAGAAAGAAAAATATAAGAAGATAGAAGAATAAAGAAGTAAAATCAAGAAGATAGAAGAAGGAGCAGAAGGTACAAAAAGACAGAAGAATATAGAACAAGATAGAAGAAGAAAGAAGAAGAAAGAAGAAGCTAGAAGATGATAGAAGTTAGCAATAAAAAACAAGAAGTTAGAAATAAAAAGAAAGAAAAGAAGTAAAAAGAAGAAGTAAGAAGTGTACTACTTTGACCAAGCTCATCTGTTCAGCATTAACCGTTGATTTTATAAACAGTGTTTTAGTGAAATAGCCAGTTGCATTCATTCTCTAAAACAATTCAACCGTAATACTCGTAATTCTAGGAATGTACATCTGTTTACCTTCGAGCCTAATTTCGGACGTACTGTCAAGTAAAGAGATTTTTTTTAGCTGCATTACTCGAATGTGGAATACTGTACCTGGCTCTATTTTTCCCATCCATTTTGATGTTTAAAGGCTAAAAACCAATGTGCATCGGTATCTGCTCTTTAATCCTTCCCTATTTTCCTAAGGCTTGCACTGTGTTTAGATTTACATTTTAAGGGTATCGACACCCCATTGAGTGCGCGTACACATACAAAAAAAAATAACAGTTACGGCAATTAATAAAGAATAAGAAAACCGTTAGGAACGGTTAAAACAAAAACTTTTTTCGTACAAAAATAACGAACCGAAAAGAAATCTTTGTTAATAAATTATCCTTAAAAATAATTTTAATAATTATTTGCCTTGTCCTGTCAACGTTTTAAACCCATTAAGATTTTTTAAAAGAGTTGTAGTAGCTTTTTTTTTTTTCGATTTACAGTAACACTGGCTTAATTATCGAAAGTTAACTAAGTGTTGCAGTCAACAAAACCTGTAACTAAAGGGTTTTGCAATAAAAGGTATTATTTTTATATTCAAAAAATTGCATTTTTTTGAGATAAATTATCGGATGTTTATTTCAATGTAAAGAGGAAAGTATACCATTCATACTGGAAATCAATGTCAGCCAAATGGCCGTCACGGCAACGCTTACACAACAATATCCTTTTCATGAAATTTTCCATCACCCAATCACAAAGTGGCAGTATGCCCTCACTTGCTTCACTAATTCCATCTTTTAGGTCTTGAATTATCTTTCACGTGGCCCCAAAGAAAGAAGTCGCAAGTTGTTAAACCACAAGATCTCGGTTAGGGCTGACCATGAGACCAGACTCTGCGAGACTTTTGTAAGTCTCGTCTCGGTCTCGTTGAAATCGAAAATTTTCAGTTTCGTCTCGGTCTCGTATAATTAAGTCTCGTCTCGGTCTCGTCATACGAGACCGGGATCGAGACCGAGACTTTTCTCGTCTCGTGGCCAGCCCTAATCTCGGTGGCCAATTGTGATCACCTCTTCGAGAGATAACACGGTCCGGAAACTTTTCCCGTAAAAGATCGATGGTTTCGTTGCTTGTGTGGCACGAAGCGCGCGCCGTCTTATTGAAAGTAAACGTTGCCCAGATCAATACCATCGAATTCCGGCCATAAAAAAAAATTATTCATCTCTCGATAGCGCAATCCATTCACCGTAGCTATTGTTCCAACCTCAGTTTCGAAAAAGTAAGGTCCAATGACCCCGCCGGACAATAAACCACACCAAACAGTTACTCGTTGAGGATGGAGAGGCTTTTCAACAATAAATCTTGGGTTTGGGTTTTCCCAAGCGACAATACAGATGCGACAATTTTGCCTTTTCCGAGGTGGAAATGGACCTCATCAGCAAATATGATTTTTTGATGAAATTCTGGATCATTTTCAAGTGACAACTACCGAAATAGCGCGCTATTCAAAATAACACCTCTTATTGGAAAACCCTTTATGTATTACCAAGTGATACATACATATGTATGTTCGATTGAGGTTTCTAAGTCATTTAAATTATCTTCTTATGACTTTCAGAATTTTTATAAAGGTGCATTAGTTATTAAAAATAAAAAAAACTGACTTTTCTATCAAAAATTACCATCAGTTCCATTAACACCTCAATTATGAAAACATTTTAATGTGCCAAAAATAATATGTCGTTAAAATAAAATTGTCGTTACAAAAATAAATACATAATTTAATACCAATTAATAACAAAACCTATAAAATTAATGATATTTGAATCCAGCTTTCGTACCTACCTACAGAAAAAAAACATGCCACAAATTGCTTCCATTAAAAATTAAAATAATGTTTGAATATTAAAAAAAAAAAAAAAAAATACCTTACCTATCACATTTGTTTTAAATTTCACACATTCCGGAATTTGTAAATATTTACCTACTTAATTGAATAAAGTCATTTAAATTTAATTCATTCATAACAACAACCATGAAGTTATTAAGAAATAATGATGCACTCTCATGTTACCCACTTTAATGCCAACAGGTGTTCTTCCAGAATCTCAGAGACTCAATCATTCAAAAAATTATCTCATTAGAAATCTAAATAAAACACCTTTCTTGTAATTATTTTTATTTTTGATGTTGTTATATTTTTTATTGTTGTTTTGTCAACATCATCATCAAAGATTTAATTATGATTATAGCTACTTGTCTTTTCAACACTCCGCACCCAATCGGGACTTTCCACTTCTGAAGAAAATATATGAAAAGTGCTTAATGTGACACACCAGTAATGAGGGTATGCCCACCTAGGTAAGGTACTTATAATGGAACAATGCATGTAGTACCTATGTGTACTTACTTGTCATCATCATAGTCAGCTGGAATGCAAGCGTTGCATGTTGAATAACGTTGAGAGTTGTTAATTACCCAACCATAACCTAAATGACACATAAATCCACTAACACAAAGTAACCATGGTCATAATTCTTTTCACTCATCTCGCCTTTATACCTAAAATATCAGGGGTGTACACTGCACGTGAATGTGCAGGATACACACAGACAAAAAATAAAAAGAACTATAAAACAAACTTTTGAAAACTCATGTGTGTTGGAAAATATTCTTCCTTCACCTTAAACTAAGTTTTTTTTTTTCAAAGCGGGGAATCCCTTTTCTTTTTATACAAAAGGTGTGTCATTAAATTCCGATAAGCTTGTTGGCTGATTTGGGCCAAATAAACTTCATTTATCTAGATTACAACCCTTGTAACACACACACATTATTACTCAAATGATAGGAACATGTTTTAAATTTGACTTGAGCCTCTAGCAGGCTTTTGTAAACTTTGAACCCAAAAAGTGTCCTTTTAACCAAAAATGAGACACAAACACCAAATAAGATAAAATGGTTTTATTCAAACTTGCGATCGAACTACTTTAAAGGCATTTATTGTATTCGTACAAACATGGATCTATACAAAATTTGAATTCACTCAAGTAAATAATTCTGCTAGCAAAATTTTAGATGATGATAGACATTTTCTGTAATCAGTTCTTTTGCCCTCAAACTGTAAGCCTTGATTTATTATACAACTTAGCAAGCCAACAAGCAACATGTGATTCTCTGTTAAAAGCTCCTTTTTAGCACCCAAAATGTCCCCTACCTAAATTTAAGAAAAAATTATGTAGATTCAAGTGTTGTTATAAATTATGGTATACATAATGATTTAAAGTGCCGGCACTTGATTTTAGGCGTTTTTGAGAATTTCGGCTTGATACGGAAATGACGCCTTCGATACGGAAATGATAATGTATCAGTACAAAACTTTTCCTTTTAAAATATTCCTTGTATCAGGGCCGTGTGATTCGGGATGCATTTAAAAGACTTATGGTATTACAGAAATTTATTTAAAATTATTAAAATCTATAGATTATAGACGAAGATTATAGACGAAGATTATAGAACAATATAGAAAATGACAGAAGAAGATAGAAGAGGATAGAGAGACGAAAAAAGGAGAAAGAAAAAATAAATAAATTTAAAAGAATGTAGAAGAATATAGAATAATATAGAAGAATATGCAGAATATAGAAGAATATGGAAGAAGATAGAAGCATATAGAAGAAAATAGAAGTCGATAGAAGTCAATACAAGAAGATATAAGATAGATGAAGATAAAATAAAATAAAAAAGATAAAACAAGATAGAACAACAAAAAATTTAAGAACAAAAAGAAGATACCAACAGATTGAAGAAGATGAAAACAAATAGAAGAAGATAAAAACAGATACAAGAAGATAAAAGAAGATAAAAGAAGAAAGAAAAATATAAGAATATAGAAGAATAAAGAAGAAAAAACAAGAAGATAGAAGAAGGAGCAGAAGGTACAAAAAGACAGAAGAATATAGAACAAGATAGAAGAAGAAAGAAGAAGTTAGAAGATGATAGAAGTAAGCAATAAAAATCAAGAAGTTAGAAATAAAAAGAAAGAAAAGAAATAAAAAGAAGAAGTAAGAAATGTACTACTTTGACCAAGCTCATCTGTTCAGCATTAACCGTTGATTTTATAAACAGTGTTTTAGTGAAATAGCCAGTTGCATTCATTCTCTAAAACAATTCAACCGTAATACTCGTAATTCTAGGAATGTACATCTGCTTACCCTCGAGCCTAATTTCGGACGTGCTGTCAAGTAAAGAGATTTTTTTTCATCATTTACGGAAATGATTGTGTGGTACGGAAATGACATTTAACTAGTAAAGATAAATAATTTGTTACGTTTTCGCTTCCCCACAAATATCAGATTTACGGTCTGCAATTGCCTTTTAGGGGTTTTAAATGCATGCACAAAAGTTTTAATGATTTGCAATAAATTCATGATTTTTTTTAAGAAAAAACACATCTAAAGGCGACGGAAATGACGAAAATCGATGTTTTTTTAGCTTTTTAGACAAGAAAAATAGAAAGTAACTATATTTTTTTTTTAATTTTGTATAACTAACTGCAACATAACCTCACAAGACTGTTACAAAATATTTTTTATTTACTGTCACCTACTAAAATTATATGCACCTACGGAAATGACGAAATTGATGAAACACGTGACGAATTCAACCACTTACTTTAAAATAACACATGAAACTGATGTCTCACCCATTTAATTGAATATATTTCAAAGAAAGCATGACTAAGTTTCTTCATTTAGTCTAAATCCTATAAACTGACGGCCGTTAATTTGAATTTATAAGCATTTAACATTTTTTTTACGCAAATGATGCAAATACATGGAGACACATGTTTCAAAGATTGTAAGTTAATTGTTTCAAATAAATAAATTTAATTTTTAGGGAAGTTGTATTTAACTACATATTCTTAATCCTGGAACTCAGTCAAATTAATGCATTTAAAAAGAAATAAAAAATCCATTTTCCGCGCTGAAACAAGGAGGAGACACGCGACGGAAATGACATTTGGACCATAAAAACAATTATTTTTTATTACATATCTGTAAATATTTAAAATTTAGAAGTGGCCCAATTAGAAACGTTGCTTGCGCTGTTATTGACTTCAAAATAAATAAGTTTTTTTTATTTTGTTGAACCAGTTTTGGTTGGGGCCACGAAAAGGAGCTTTTAGTGGAGAATCACCCATATCTCTTTTTTTTCCCCCGAAGAAGCAATTTCGTGCGACCTAGTTGTACATTTTATTCAAATAGTGTCTCTTTTTTGGCCAGGGCCTTTTATGGCCTTCACCAAAAGGGTAAAAGGTGAAAATTCCTCAATGTTATCAAAATCAATACTTCCTATACTTAACCTATGTACCTCGACATGGAATTTTTTGACTCTTGTTTTATATTCATTTTAATATATCCTCAAGGCTTCCTTCGTTATTATTCATCGCATCAAATTCCTTGCACGAAACTAGAAGTTTAGAAAATAAAGGTAGATACAGTACTTCAGTACCTACCTTCATATCGTATAAACCATTCGTAGGTAGGTATGTGCTTTGGTTTTTATTAAAATAACCTTGGAATCTATAATATATTCCAGTGAATGTGTAATTTTGTTTTGGAATGTTGAAAAAAATTAATATGTATAAAATTCCTTAAAAAGAATTTCTATAATATTCACCATTTATGCATATTACCTACACGTACCTTCCTACAAACACACATTTTGAAGAAACATTATAAAGGATATACCATTAGATACTTTTTGAAAACCAAAAATATATTTTTTTTCTTTATGCCCCAAAGGAGGGTTGTACCTACACATATATTTTTTTTTTTTGTGAAATTGATATGGGTAGTGGGATAGTAGGTATACTTTGGGGTAGAAATTTGGTTAAAGGATATTTATTTTAATGCTAATATTTTTTTTTTTTTTAGTAGGTCAGCTACGTGTTGGTTTCTTGTCTTTTTTAATGTAGCTATAATAGACTGGTAGGTAGGTAATAAATTATGAAAATTTAAGCCTACATGACTTTTTCGTTCGTTAGGATTTTGTCCTAATGCTTCTTTTTTTTTTTCCTTTGCTTAAAATATTAAATTTGTTAAATTTTAATGTAATATAATATGTTTTCTTTTTATTTCAGGTAATTTGGTATTTTTTATGCAAAGTAAATATGTAACAAAGGTAAGCGTTTTTAATAAAAAAAAAGGTTGCCATAATAAAAGACATTCATTTATGAAATTAATATTAGAGGGAGTGGAAAACGAATACGTGTAAACCCCTGATTAACCTGTGACAAGGTAATTTTGGTGACGTGAAATAAGGCCCAATGAAATAAAGCTAAATATCAACGGTGACGTGAAATAAGGCCCAACGAAATAAGACCAAATCTCGAATTTGGCCTAATTTCGCTTTGAAAATGGAAATAAGGCCAAATTAGCTTTATTTCTATTTCCAAAACGAAATAAGGCCAATTATCATATGGAAATAAGATATAAGACCAAATTTTTTTTTACGAAAACATTTAGTGAAGCTTTGAAAGCAGATCAACTGAAAACAAAGGAGCCTGTCAGGCGACTGAGCATACCCTAAGCGGAGCGACGGAGTCGCGTGAGCGGGACAGAGGACCCGAAAACGGAGTTAAAATCCTTGAACCCGCGAAGCGGGTTACCCAAAGTACTTTTTAGTTCAGAAACTTTGAAGCATAGGCGCCTGCCAGTTGGGGGATTAGGTCAAAAAAAAAAAAGAATCAAACCCCATCTGGCCGGCACCTATATGTTATCAGTCAGTCTGCTTTAAAGGGTTTTGTACTAAATAGTAGTTTGAGTGGCCCGCTTCGCGGGATCAAGGATTTTAACTCCCTTTTCGGGTCATCTGTCCCGCTCACGCGACTCCGTCGCTCCGCTTAGGGTATGCTCAGTCGTCTGGCAGGCGCCTAAGTTAACAGTCGATCTGTTATCAAAGTTTTTTTGTACTAAGCAGTACTTTGGGTGGCCCGCTTCGCCAATTCTCAACTGCGGGTTAGTTCTTTTTTGTGGTGGAATTAACCCACGAGGGTTCTTTTTTGGGAAATAACAACCGCGGGGGCTATATTGGTAGGCGTTTATGCACTGCACCATATGAAAACAACATAACGGCGATTTGTTTTGCAGTTTTCTGAAAAAAATCATGAAAACGAATAAAGCCAAATTGGCCTTATTTCGTTTTCTAAAGCGAAATAAAACCAAAACTAAAATTTGGCGTTATTTCCATTTTAAAAGCGAAATAAGGCCTAATTTTTGATTTTTGGCTTTATTTCGTTGGGCCTTATTTCACGTTACCAATATCAACAATTTGTCCTTATTTCGCTTTTATTATGGAAATAACGCCAAATTTTAGTTTTGGCTTTATTTCGCTTTAGAAAATGAAATAGGGCCTATTTGGCTTTATTTCGTTTTCATGTTTTTTTTTTTCTTTCAGAAAACTGCAAAACAAATCGCCGTTATGTTATGAACTAGCCCCCGCGGTTGTAATTTCCCAAAAAAGAACCTGCGTGGGTAAATTCCACCACACAAAAGAACTAAGACCAGCAGTTGTATTTGCTTTTCAGAATTGGCATTAAAACCAACACTTCCTGTATGATTCATAAAGACTTAACTAAATCACTGTTTAGTACAAAAACTTTGAAAACAGACCGACTGATAACATTGGTGCCTGCCAGATGGGGTTAGATTCCTTTTTTTTGGGAACTAATCCTCCAACTGGCAGGCGCCTATCAAAGTTTTTGAACAAAACAGTACTTTGGGTGGCCCGCTTCGAGGGTTTCATGGATTTTAACTCCCTACTTGGGTCCTCTGTCCCGCTCACGCCACTCCGATGCTCCGCTTACGGTATGCGCACTCGGCTGGCAAGCGCCTATGTTGTCAGTTGGTCTGCTTTCAAAGCGTATGTGATCACTGAATGTTTTGGTCTTATTTCCAAATGAAATTTGGCCTTATTTCGTTTTGGAAATATAAATAAAGCCAATTTGGCCTTATTTCTGTTTTCAAAGCGAAATTAGGCCAAGTTTGAGATTTGGTCTTATTTCGTTGGGCCTTATTTCACTTCACCGATAATTTTATCTCCCCAGAAATGAATTGTCAAAATGTGTTTGGGGAAAATATTCTGCAGAATAGATAATTTTATCTCACGAATTTGATAAAAAAGCTCAGAAATAAACCTGATTGATAAACATGGATAAGTAATTTGTGACGTTAAATTTGACTATTTCTCACGTTTACGCAAGTATTTTTAAGGAGGTGTTCGTGCCAACGTTTTGCGGAAAGTTATATCCTTCTGCAAAGCGGAAAATTATTTCGTTGCATGAATACGCTTGCTATAAAAACACGATTGTTTTGAACCACAAACAACCATTTTGTGATAAGATCATAAAAACCAAAGCAACTTCGTTCAATTGGACCCACCCTAAAGTACGTACGTACCCACAGTTTTTGAAGTCTTAGAACTGTCCGGTTGTCAGCGTTTTACTAAAAATTGATAGGATCTTAGAATTAAAAAAAAAAAAAAAAATAGTTTGAACATTTTTTTTTTATTCAAAATTTTGAATTTGAAAATTAATTTTTTCAAAAACTGAAAAGATTTGCCAAAAGGTATGTATATCAGGCCATTGTATGTATGTAAGTGTTGCCGTTGTTTTTTTAATAACTTGTTTTCTATTTTAAGTGAATTTAAAAAAAAAGACCCTCCCGTCTAAATGAGGAGGAATAATCAAATAGAAAATAAACACAAAAACTGAACCTGGCAAGCCTGTTTCTGGATCTTATTCCAGCAAGTTATTTAAGACATCAATTCCTAAGATCCCGCGAAACTTTAAATCCAGAAATCTCCAAAATTCCGAAAGCTCGCACTTAATCAACGATTATTTCATGAAAAATATTATTTTCAAACTGAGAATCTTTAACAACAAACTTTTGTATCGCTTTTTCAATGTTATAATTAGCAACTTTTAACAAATAAGCAAACGAAAAAAATCCCATAAAACTCCAAAAAGGTAGGTTTTGAATACCAGAATACTAAGGCCTAATTTATTCAGTCAAAGTTGAACATAACTCTGGGATTTTAACAGTCAACTTAAGAAATAGTTTTTATTCACTCAAAGTTGACGTTTTCAACTATTTATTTTAAAATCTAGAGTTGATCAACTTTGGATTTTCTCAACTCCCCGAAATAGTAGAAGTTAGCGACCAAACTTGGGATTTTTCTTCATTTCTGTCCATTCATTCATGCTATTCAGTTATCGACCGATCACCGAAATCAAGCATCGGCGGGTGAGTTGGTACTAAGATGGAGGACCGCATGATTTTTTTTTTGGTTTCATATTTTTTTTTTTATATTTTTATAATTGAAATTTGTTTATAAAAATGGTGCCTTTTCCCCACCAAAAAATAGTACAAGTGTACAATTTCAATACACTTCAGTATTGTGTTTGTGTTCCATGTTGTATATGGAATGATTTGCTGGTCTTGTGATGTTTAAGTTTAGTGGGCGACAATTTGGCCGGACAAGTGTAAAAGCATACTCATGATGATTCCATTTCACAACAACAGTTTTTACGTTTCATGGAGTTGTTGATCTTTGTTTGGCTTTTCCTGTTTGACCCTTTATTATTCTTCTCTGTGAAAATTTCTGTTTCTTCCTTTATAATTTCATTTTAGGAAAACAAAATAGTTATAAGAACAAATTATAGTGTGTGGAAAGTCACATCTTATCGCTAGATATGTGTTAATTATTTGCTTTAAAAATAAAATTTGTACCTAATCCGTTTTGTATAGCTTTCAATTAAGCTTGCTATTTTTTTGATTCCAAGCTTCACATGGAATGAAAAATTATTCAAAATGAAAAATTAATTCTAATGCAAAACAAAAGTTGAAAATGACGTCTTGTGTCACAAATATCCCAAGGATATTTAAGAAACTGCAGGTTGGTCAACTTTTGAATTTCAACTCTGGAGTTCAGATTCGAAGAAGTGAATAAAAGCATTTTTCAACTTTCAGTTCAACTACAGTCAACTTGTAAGTTGGCCAACTTTGGAGTTTTCATCAAGTTAAGCAATAGTGAATAAATTGGCTCTAAATGGCTTAGCAGTTTTGTTGGCCTTTAAAAAACGCTTAGTAGGTGGAGCTATCCTCGAATTATTAGTACTTTTTTTAGTTGCGGAGGGAACACGGATTTAAACCGGATTAAATGCGGAGTGAAAGCGACCTCAATTAGAAGCGAATCTGCGGGTCTGAGTTGATTCCAAAATAAATTCGTATTTTAATTGTTATTTTTGATTTCCTTTGAATTTATTACTACTTAGATTTTTCTAAAGTGTAACAAGGCAAGCAGGGTGCCATAAATTATTTCCGTGATCTTCCTTAAGCAGTGGTCAAAAGATATTCATTAAATAAAAATGTATAACAACTACTCAAAACTTTATCCACAAAATGTCGCCACCTGCATACATACAACTAAAATGCAAAACATCAAAACTCTAACTTGGTTATACAATGTCTCTCATAGTTTTATCTACATGAACGCTTCTTCAGTTTATAAAATTTTATTTAAACTTATTTTCTCAGAACATCTAGTTACTGATATACATACATATTTTATTTACACTTTTCAAACTTGCAGTTTAAAAGTTTTCCACATAGGTAGGTAGATATCTGTAGTGTGGTAACAATGCCCATCTACATCCCACTTCGAACGCTAGTCCCGTATCAATCTATTTTATCTATCTATCTATATCTATCCATCTATACCAATTAAAATTAAATTTTGTATTTTTATTTAAAAAAAAAAGAAGACGAAACTATCCCATCATCGAAAACTGGTGTAACAAGCAAACATTTTTCATTATCATCACATTTCATCTAATCAACGTTATAGCTTATAGGATAATAATTTTTTGTGTCCTGAAGTCTCAAGTTAACTCACCCAACTAGAACTACAACTTGACAGGTAAGGAAGTTGGTGATGATAGTACCTCTACGTCTCCATCTATTTTGTGTGAAACACACAACACTCTGATGATGATGATGATTATAAACTTGTACCTACCTCTGTATCCACAAAATATAATATTTTCGTGCTGTGGTAACATCACTCTTCTGTCTTTATGGATATACGAGTACGAGTGTGTCCCCGGTTGATGCGAAATTTTATACATCTCTGACTCTGATGGTCTTTGGTGATTTGAAAAGTTCTGGTGCAGAAACTAAAAGACTTTTCTGTCCGTCATCGTTGTCGTCGTCGCAGCACAGTCGAAAACACACCAAACACACGAAAGAATTTAAGTATGTATCACATTTCTCACAAAAGGTGCTTAGAACATAGGCGGATAAAAGGGAAGGGGTAGAGAGGGAAATTATCCTCATTAGCTTTAGAAGATTGGCGAAATCTTTTCTTTCAAAACTTTGTCGTCAGTATAAAAACGGATTTGAACCAATATTTCGAGAACGACTTATAATAATAGCAATTTTAACTATGGGTGTGTCGAGTGTTACGCGTGTGACACTGATACTGATGATTTTCTAGATTATTTAAAAAAAATTCTAAATTTGAATAATCTATAAAATCATGATGTCCTTTACTGAATTTAAACACAAGTTGATCAGCTACAGGAGCACTTTTATTTATTTTACGAAAAAATAAATCGGGTGGCACAACGGCTCATGAAGAACCAGGGCCTATAATGACTAACAACTCGCAACCATTCCTGTGTACGCCTTTCGACAGCAATGGAAGGGACCTACAATTTTATGCCGAATCCGAACGGCTAGACGAGAAATACTTATTCGTGACAAGTGATACTCTTGGAGGATTTGTCAATTTCTCGCAAGAGGCAGTAGCCCTGAAAAAAAACTTTTTAGTTTTTAGGTGGACGAGGCTGGGAAGCGATCCCAGACCTCCAGCGTGACAGTCGAACGCACTAACCATTACGAATGTGATCTTTGAAATCCTCTGACTTAGGTACGAATCTATGGAATCTATTGAGCATGTGTTCTACAAAATTGTAATACAAAATATCTCATTAATTTTCAAATGTTAACTAAAATTTAATATTCGGTATCAGTTTAAAAGAAATAAAACTATTAACAACTTTGCAAAATCTATGTGTTTTTTTATTGTGATGTTAGTGACAAGTACATAAATTTACGTATGTGACTAATATTAACTGAAGTTCGATCTTCATTTTCTGTTTAAAAGACAAAACT
The DNA here is from genome assembly GCA_949320155.1 of Melangyna quadrimaculata. Classification (NCBI taxonomy): domain Eukaryota; kingdom Metazoa; phylum Arthropoda; class Insecta; order Diptera; family Syrphidae; genus Melangyna; species Melangyna quadrimaculata. The sequence continues at coordinate 51,761,557 of OX439485.1, read as the reverse complement.
ACACCTACTATTCTCGTACTAAATTTTTTACCGCTGTTTTAATTCCAGAAAATGAAAAGTCACATCCAGAACGTTTCATCATTGCTCTGGGCAGCTTAAATCAAATTTTAATTTGAAATTGTGACGATAGTGCCAAGTACATTTATGTAATGGATGTGACCAGTATTAACTGAAATTCAATCTTCAGTGCCGTTTTTCTTTTTAGCATGAGAAACAAACTACCAAATAGAAAAGATTCTCATAGAACTCTGTACGGCAAATTCAAAAAATAAATTGCCAACCTTATGTTACCGGTACGACACAAACCTTCAACTTTATAATAGAGCTTGGCTTTTTAGTGTAACGGTTGATCGCACTATTCTTCTTCCTTTTCAAGTTATCATTTTGATCGTGTGTGACTGTATGTGTGTGACTTATTGTTACGTGTGTGACTCTTTTGACTTAGAATAATTGAACTAACCCAAAACAGTTAATAAAGTTCAAAACAAAATGTATGGACTTCTAAATAGACAAGCAATAAGCGTAGCAACTTCAGTCACAAAACAGTTTGTAATATGTAATTAAGATGAAGAAATTAAAATATTAGGCAGGTAGGTAGAGATGGCGATCCCAAGCATCCTCGTTCGATGACCCGTTTAACGTTGTAATGCGCCGTTTTGATAACATAACTCGTTTGACCTGTGGGTTAAAAGTCCAAAGTTCGCAACTAAAAACCCTCTTCACTGTGCCAACAAGGCAACTTGTTGACTGGTATTGAAACGAAGATTGGCACAACCGTGTGATTGTCCGGTCCTCGTGCACCATGAGCCACCTTCAAAAACCAGTAGTCTGCTAGCTAGTATTCATTGGAGTTTGAGGAAGAAGATGGTGCAAGAGGAAACCGAATTAAATCCTAGATCCATTTCGTCGCGTTGAGGAAAGAAGTCAAATCTTTGATCTTCATTTCGGAGAGTTCGTTAGCGTCGTCAAAAAAGAACATCCCAAAAGATTGTTGCCTCATTCTGGCCAAATCGGGGCATTTACAGAAGAAATGAAAGACTGTTTCCTTTTCCTGCTGGTCCCCACAACTACGACAGTGAGTTTTGTAGGGGATGCCAAGCTTCGGCGCATGTTCTCGTTTTGGCCAGTGTCCAGTGCATGTGTCAACGATCCTGGCTATGCCTCGCCTGGGTCTGCACGTTAGGTTAATAGTTCGGGATTTATCATAAGTAGACCAAAACTTTCTAGAAATGATGCAGTTGGTTAAACTATTCCACCTACGATTAGATTCTGTGAGAAAAATTGAGAATATATTGCCCTTCATAACTCCGAGAGGATTACTGACTCTTTTCGCAAGTGAGTGAATTAATGGCTTTAACAGTCGCTTGACTGTCTGAAAAAAAGCCGTATTTCGGTTCTGGTTTGGATCTTGTTTAAGTAGCTTGCATGCTTCCCTGATTGCCAGTACTTCAGCTTGAAAAACACTAAAAAATTCAGGTAGCCGAAAAGACATGGATATATTAAGGGACTCAGAAAAAATTCTCGCACTGTCACCGCACTCCATCTTTGACCCATCAGTAAAGATAGTTGTGCCAAAGTCATTCGTCACGACGCACGTCATCATTCCTTTCCTTTCTGGATGGGTACATAACTTCAAAATCTTTACCGAGGCTCATTGTAGGTGTAAAATATTAAAATTACTTCCTTTTTTAACAAAACATAGCCCTGGCAAAATGTACAAAAAAATTGCCAATCTGCCAAAAAAATCCAAGTGAAGGTTTTTAAATGCAATTGTCTTTATTTTGGCATAAGTAATACTGTCGCGAAAGTCCATTACCAAATCGTATGCGCGTCAATAGTTATTTAACGTTAAATGTCGAAAATATCAGTTTTTCACATAAAACTCGGAAACTGTAAATGCTATCGAAAAGTTTTTCATAAAAAACTTGTAGATTATGTCATTAAAAAAAAATTAATAATAATTTTTTCTTGTAGGATTTTACATAATGTACAAACTTTGTATGCAGATGTTTTCAAAACTTTGAACCGTTTAGGAGTTATACCTGAAAAACTACCATTTTCGAAATTTTTCGTTTTTTGAAATGTCGATATCTTCTTAACGGTGGGTCGTTAGAAAAAAATTGTTGTAACTTTTTTTTTTTTTAGAATGACATAATCTACATGTTTTGTATGAAACACTTTTCGATAGCATTTACCGTTGCCGAGTTTTATACGAAAAACTGATGTTTTCGACATTTAACCTTGAGTAACTATTGACGCGCATACGATTTGGTAATAGACTTTCGCGACAGTATTTTTTATGGCAAAATAAAGACAACTGCGTTTAAAAACCTTCACTTGGATTTTTTTGGCAGAGAAAGTACAATTTGCCTGGGCTAAACAGTTTGGTTTGCTTAAACTAATTACATGGATTTATATGAGAGTGTGCGTTCTCACTTGCACAAACTGTTCAGTAGTCGATTTAAGCAACTTATAGGTTTGTGTTTTGAGCAGAAGCTCAACAAATTTTGAAACAAATCTTCAACAAAAAATCAATTAAAAATAAATTGATTGAAGCTTCTAATAAGCCGATTTGGCTGCCTTTTGAGACTTATAACTTCAGTTATAACTGTCGGATCTTTAAGAATGAATTAATTCATCAAAAATGTCAGACTACATTTTTGGGTACAAAAAATTTCCAAAGTTATGCAAAAAATCATACCAAAAAGCGGTTGATGAATAATCAATTCGATCCTTGGCATTGTAACAAAAGTGTGCATATTTCCCTTAAACAATTCCACCGTCGTACTAATCTTTCAAGGAATGTTCAATTTCGTCTTGAACACAGTACTTAGATGTGCTGAGATTATTTCTTTAGCCGCACTACACGAATGTTAAATGCTTTACTCAGCTCTATTTTCGTCTAGGATTATAATGTTCAGAAATTCAACACCATGTGTGTCCTATTTTCCAATGTCATATGCCAACAATTGAATAAAGAAACCCTCCTGAGTGAATTCCACGATCCGCGCCTGACTGCGCAAGGGGGAGTGTTGATTTGATGGCGCCTGTTGTGGTGCTCAAAAGATACGCGATACAAAAAATAGCACGCTACACGCATCTTTTAAACTCCATACATCTTTTCCCTGCAGGCGAATTTTTGAAAGAAGACAAAAAAAAAAAACTAAAAGGAATTCCCGGCATCACAGTTGGTTTTTACTGCTTTTAGTTATACAAGGAAATAGAGATGGATAGACGGATGAAAAGTTAAAAATTTAAAAGATACTTTCATTCAGGTGACGTAGACATTATGTCCCTTAGCTTGCTGTGCGCTATTTGCATTTCACTTTTGAATTTAACACAACACAAAGGACATCAACGTTGAATTATAACACTGAGGGTATTTTGTTTTGTTTGTTTGTTTGTATGCGAGCGCGTGTGTCACCACTTTACAACAACTGTTAGTCCTGCATAGTTGGCTTGTGAAGTGGAAAGTAGGCAAAAGAACAAAGTAAAAGTACCTTAACATAAAGCTACACAGATATATTCCAAGTAAGCACTTATCTTGTGGATTGCATCTCATTCATTTTATATTCAAAGTAAAATAAGCTAGAAAATGCAAGGTTTGAAAATATTAAGCTAAGACTGAGTTGAAAAAAAAAGAAAAAAAAAAAATTAGAAAAAAATAAATCACTAAAAAGCCTCAGGGGGTGTATGGTATGAAGTAGCTATAAGCGGGTGGGTTTGAGTCACAAGTACACAAGTACCTCATTGAACAAGGCAAAAAGGAAAGTTTTAGCAATTTTTTTTTCTCGTCTAAGTTTCTTTCCTGGTTTATGGGAATCCTCATCCTTTATTTCCATATTGGCAGGATTCCAAAAAATACCACCGTGTCGTTTTAATGTGATTGTATGAAATGGGCTTATTCTGTATGCGCGCGTGGTTATAAGAATAAGCGAAAAACCAACACAAAAAAATAGAAAAGTTTTCTCTTCTAAGGTATTTTTTTTTCTTGTTCTTATTTTTTAAAATTTGAAAAATGAAGAAAACGGAAGAAGAATAAACTATTTACCATAAGAACGAAGTTTTAATTTATAACAAGTACGTGTCCCAAAGAATGCTCGCACAGATTGGTTAATTTTTTTGGAAGTCACGTTTCGAAACTGCGATAGCAGCGGGTGGCGACTGGCGGTAGTGGCATTGACGCGCGCGTTTCATGGTCTGAATGTGCTAAAGCCGACTCCTTATGTACATAATATGGATGTACTAATATAGAAAGCCTGTTATAGGTATGTGGAAATACTGATTTATTAGGCAGCACATGCACCATCGCTGCTGAACACATGCCTGGAATGCACCAGCCTGAATGCATCGTGCAGGTAGGTAGTTTATTTCAGGTATGTCTATAATGCGTTTCACATAAGGCACACGAATCCCGATTTATTGATCATCTCGTCATTGTGCATCACAGTGAGACACAAACAAAAAATTAGTGATGGATATTTAGAGTTGATTTGTGGAGGGAGCGTGGAATGATTTTGATTTAACTGAAGGAACTACATCAAATCAAAGACTGATTGTAGGTACCAATAAAGGAGAATGCAAATTATTTTATCATTTTGATTTCTTGCCTCTTGCCTGGAATACCAGGGATGGTAGCACTTTAGTTAACAGACAAACAATAGTTAGTTACATTTTTACATTATTAATATTGACGGTCTGCGCAAATATGTTAAGGGCTGCATTGATACTCAAGGTGACCCGTATTTTAGGGTCAATGCGTTGAATATTTTCGGTTACCGCCCATAAACACCCTGTGAACGCAGTTAGAACATGTTAACAGCCTGATGCTCGTCAGAACGTTTTTGAGTGTGTTCCACAACTTTGGCATTTTGTAAGTAGGATTGAGAAAGTATAGACATATACTGGATCAATTTCGAACTGGACTAAATTGGGGAAATGAAAGTTTGTAGGCAAGGGAGGTGAAGTGTGATGAATGAAACGAGGGAAATGTTTTTCCTTGTTTCGAGCGGAATAACCAAGTTTATTTACCAATATATGTGTCGGATGGGTTGCCACACTGTTTTCACACTTTTATACATGATTTCTTTCCTACTTTTTTGACAGGTGTTAATACACAGTGGGATAGTGTGGAAGGGCTTTATTCAACGATAAGGAAAGCTCCTTTTTGTGAACTATTAAGGTAGAATTATAAAGGTTCTCCCCAATCAATGCAAAACCATTCGTTGACGACGACGTTGAAACTACATCAACAACGTGTTCTTATTGAGTTTTTCTTTTTCGTCAACGAATGATTTGCATTGGTTTGGTTGATCCTTAATAGTCAGAAGATGTCAGACGCGAATGTCATAAACCAATGAAAACCAAAATCAGGATCGAATCATAATTCGTTGTATCGTTCCTGCCTCAAGAAATGTCAGTTTCACCTTCATAAAGTGCACTCGGTGGTACTCTTCACTACTGAAAGCAATTTCATATAGAATTTTTTTGTATTCGCTCATTTTCGTCCGACCATTACCGTGAGCCTACGACTATTGTAGTTACATCGTGTATCTTGCATTTTGTATCCTTCCCAGACATTCGGCTCCGATTTCGCGTTGGTTCGGGAGATGTTGTTCATTTAAAAATAACTTCGAAATCTAAACACGTCTAATCTGTCAAATAAACTAACAGTTGATTCAGTTACATAGCATTTAACCAAATGAATAAAAAGGTTGTTCATGCAAACTCTTGTGTAAACTTATCAGCAATATAAACCATCTGAAAGAACAAATGTACAGCATCATAGCGAAAAATGAGGACACAATGAGGCTTTTACTGATAGAAGAAGCACAAGAGGCATCCAGTAGAATGATCTACAGTCAGCTCAACTATAATCTTGGTACAAGAAACTATTTCCAGGATTCACTGAGCTATGCAGAGATATCCCTGATCTTTAAAGCAAGATGTGAAGTTCTCAACTTAAATGGAAACCCTTACAATAATAGTTTTAACCAATTCTGTACACTTTGCAACTTAAAGTCAAAAGAAGATTGTCTACACTTCATAAGTATATGTCCAATATTCAAAACTCAAAGACGCCTCTTTTTCGGGAAAAATACTCTTATTTTGCAAGAGACTATAAATATCCTAAACGAGCATGATTGGAAAACGTTTGAAAATATTATATTATGTACACATTTTTTTTTTCAGATGCACTACCACTTCAATAAATTTAAAAAAATATATGTCGTGATGCTCTTTCATATTCCTTAAGTCAAATCGTCACAAGTTTGGCAATCCGACCAATAGAACTCAAGATATAAGCTTTTTAAGAGGACTAATTCTACTAATAGTTCTGGATAGGACACTGAAAACTTGATGGTTTTACGACTTCTGGTTTTTAAGATAATTGAAAATTACTAAAACTTGAGCCTTATTTATAAAAATTAAAACAAATTTAAAAATTCTGTTATATTTTGTTTGTTTACAGAATTAAATCACAATACCTTTTGCAACCCAATCTGATATAGAAAATTAATAAAATGGCTTAAATCTTTACAAAAAGTATTTCCATGACTAAATGTTGGGTTATTTCTACCAAATTCTTTGATAATGGCTTTTAAATACCATCTAAATGACAGAAATCCTTACCTCTACTAGTATGTGTCTGAGACACATAAATCTCCATCACCAGCATATGGTATATAAATATAAATCAAATTCAAAAACACTCTGAATGCAAACAAAATAACTTAAAAATACTTTCTTCTTTCAACTGAGTTCATCTTTGAATTCCTTTGAACTTTATCATCAGGATGCAAATAACTTAACTCCAAATAATATCTCTTTGATTGTTTTTGCAATTAAAACAATTTTAGGTTTTTATTGGTTGTTGTTTATGAGAATTTACTACCCAAAAACATTCTTCTCCTGTAAAATTGTATAAAGACAGTCATATACATAAATCCTTTAATAAATTTCCAGTTATTCTTTTTTTTATATCTTAAATTTGAACTTTATCCCCGTGTAATAATCGCTGCGTTAATTTAATTTTGATTCATTTGTTGTCTAAGTGTGCTGTGCAGACATGGCCCGGTAATGCTTTCGTTAAAAACAGTTTAATAGATTTATTAATTTTTCTCTCCCTACAGGATTATTTTTGATACAGGGTTTCCTAAATAAAGAAACGTAGTTAAATATTATACGAAACTTTGGGACGTCTTACTTAACGCGCTTATGCTTAAATCCCTATCGCATAATTCAAAGTTATTTTTATTTATTGTTTGTTGTTGAGAGTCGAAGCAAAGCGAGTCGAGTCCTTCCTCCTGCCACGCTATAATCCCTCTGTATACAGATGGTCGGGATATCCCGCAAGGCGAATAAAATAAATTGCCTGTTTTCTTTTGGAGGATTGTGAGTTGAGTGGAGGCGAGTAGGGAAGAAATTTATAAATATTAATTCTTCATTTAAGGTTCCATTGAGAACATTCAAAAGGGCGGCCAAACATTATCTGACGCGGTGTCCGCCCCGCAACATGACAGCAGAGATTTTTTTTTTTATTTTTTTGTTTGTCTAAAACACGCGTAAGCAGATCAACAGCTGGACTTCTGTCAGAGAAAGGTGCTTCAGCAGCTTCGGAAGACTTAAAAAAAGAGAAACAAATATAAACTGGGCTTGCCCTTCAAATTTAAATACAGCACTAATCAAATTCATACATTTTCGTTATTATTATGCCAACCCACCCGTTCACACCCTAATTCTTGTGGTCATATCCTCTTCCTGTCAAATGAATTCCCAAATGCAACCGCAGCATCCAAATAAACCAAACGAAATAAAAATGAAAATAAAACATGGCTGTTCTTAGTCATTTGAAAGATGACTTTTCGTTGTGAATACTGATACCGTCATCATAACATCGGCGGCAACCGTCGGCGTCGGAGTCTGAGCTCTTGGATAAAACAGTTGAATGGCCATAGCCGGAGTTCATAATTCAAATCGACTGTGATGCATGCAAAATTTCGTTTCTTTTTTGTAGATTTTACCTCCTAAACTCCTCCGCAAAACTCTTCCTCTTTGGTGCTGGAAAATTGGAGAGCCAAAAATTGTCCAGTTCATTTAGTGTGTACATATGTAATATTATGACGAGGGAGACGGACACACAGTAAAGTAATTTAATAGATAAATTGGTCAAAATTAGATTTTATTGCCTTTGACCCTTCTTTTTATTTTTTGAAATATAAACTTTTGGAAACTGGGATGTTTTTGGAGTTGTGGAGTCAAAAGTTATTATACACAGTTTGAGACCTTAATTTCGAATTTTTGGAAAAATAAAAAATCAAATAACTAAAATAGAGCTGTTGCATTGCGTTGGGGGTTATTATGTATCTCGTGAATGCCGAGATCAATTTTGTGTTAATTCCGCAAACATGTCGGTACTTCGAAAGAGAAAAATTAATTGGGTCTTGTTGAATTAACACATTTTAGTTGTAAAATATAAATGACATCTTGTGAGCTTTTCAATTTTTCAACTAAGAAATTATGCTCCCATTAAAACAACACGTGCATCTTAATAAGTTTATACTTGGCATCCTTGGAACTTGTCAATGTGATATAAATAAAAGTTCAAAGTTCAAACCAGTAACAGTAAGTTTTAACCAGTATTAAATTTAGATAATGAGCTATAATATAAACAATGCTCGCCTGTGTAGTTTGGGAGCGCTACGATATCTCGCAAACTAAAATCTCGAATAATGAAATCTCGCAAACTCATCAACCCGCTTTTCATAAACTCGCAATAACAAAATCTCGCTTTTAACAATCTCGCATTTACATTTCACAGCCAAAAATCTCGCAAATTTCAACTAAAATCTCGCAAACTAAAATCTCGCATTAACGCGTGAAGTTGGAAAATTCCGAACTGAAAAATAAAATCCTGCGAATAGAAAATGAAAAATCAGAGGCCTAAAAAGGGATATAAAATCCTTGAACCCGATACGCCAAAGTACTTTTTATTACAAATAAACTGAAAACACACCAACTGACAAAATAGGCGCCTGCCTGGCGACTGAGCATACCCAAAGCGGAGCGACGGAGTCGCGTGAGCGGGACAGAGGACCCGAAAAGGGAGTTAAAATCCTTGAACCCGCGAAGCGGGCCACCCAATGTACTGTTTATTGCACATAAACAGAAAGCACACCAACTGACAACATACACAAACGAAAACCCTAGTATAACGTAATTTATACAAGTCCTTTCTGTTTTTTAATGCGAGATTTTAGTTTTCGAGATTTTAGTTTGCGGGTTTTTGTAATTGCGAGATTATGAAGAGCGGGTTTCTGTAATTGCGAGATTTCGAGTTGCGAGATTTCGGGTGCGAGATTTTAGTTTGCGAGATTTCGTAGCCAACCCGTGTAGTTTACCTGTCCCCTTGCCACTTTAATACCACTGGCCTTGTTACACTTGCATGAGAATCAGAACGTACCAACGTTTTACACTGTAATTTTACTCACCTCACGCTAAGTTACCACAAGACCAGGTTCAGTTCATCAGTTAAACAATTGTTACAATAGATTTAACAAGCTTTAAGTCAACATGCTGTGTTTATTCACGGAAGACCTTGTCCTGACAAAAAACCAACCTGGCAAAAACTTACACAGCGGTCATGTGAAAATCTTGCAAATTTTTTTATTTACAAGAATTTCATGTTGAAATAACATGTCATCTTCTTAAATCAACCACAATTTTATCAAAAGTGTGCCTTGATAATTTAACTATGAATATAATATTATTAAAGTCCTGTAAAATTATGAATTTTCTTCATATTAAAATGAGAAAGTTCATCCCTTGTAAATTTTAGAACACACACTTGTTGAAGTGTTTTCTCTCTCAGTGTATTGATTTAATAAAATTACGCAAATATGTACATTAAATATTCCTGGGAAAAAAACATTGAAAATTTAATAAGCTTTATAAATAAAATGCGAAAATATGCACTTTGAAATGAAATATGCAAACAAATGCATTTTACATACTTTGGTCGAAAATCAAACTTGATGTTTTTTGACAAAATATTCTTTTAATGAGGGCTTTAATGTTTTGAAAGTATAAATAACTAGCCGACCCATGCTCGCGTTGCTTCGCAATCTTTATAAAATAATATTTTGTTTGCTTTGTATTAAAGGAGTTTGTTTATATTTGCATACCTTCCTACGTACATATGTATGTATTTTTTTTTAAAGATTCCGGACACACAAAGTTTTCGCATCGTACCCATTTTGTAAATATGTGAAGTGTTTTTAAGACTGAATTCATTTGAATTTATTCATAACATTTTCCGATTTAAAATATTCGCCAAACACCATTCAATTGCTTTAATATTAATTGTACTTTGTACCTCTTTCTTTAAATACACACGAGTGTAAACTGTTTTTTCCGTCATTTTAAGATCTCATCCTTGAAGATCCGACCAATCATTTTTTTTTTCACCCGGAAAACAACTTTTTTTTTATATAAAAGCGATGCATGGCGATTCCCGATGATAAGAGATAAACAATACACAAACACTGTTGCCACGTTGGTCATTTGTGACCAAATTTGGTCATTTTTTTAAACATTTGGTCACTTGGTCATTTTGTTCTCCATCTGGTCATTCTTTTTGAAGAAGAATTATGAAAAAAAAACTCGACTTTTAATTTTCATTTTCTCAAAATGAAGTGGAATTTTTTTTCATCTCCTATGTAAACGTTGCATGTATTTAATTGAACGCACTGCATAACCCATCCACGACCACTTCATTTGACAATTTATTGACAGATGGAAACTTTGAAATATTTTTGGGTTTAAACGTCTATTTCGCTTGTTGGTTTTGTTGGTTCTTGTTAAAAACAAAACACACAAAACGGATAGGCAAGTAATAAGAAATATTAATAAATCTTTCTTGTAAAATGAAAACAACATTGCTAAAGGTTTGTTATTGTCGTTACCACACAGTTCAGCTGCTGCTGAATGAAAGTTTTATGATTTAAGTTTAATTAAACCTAAGTTAAGAAACAGACTTAACTTTGACACCATAAATAATATTATGTTGTCCAAAGAGCTTCGCGATGGAAAACATGTGACATAGCGTTTGGCCGGCAGAAACCTTTTTTTTTTAAATACGTAGATATTATGGGGCATATTTATAGTCGCAGATAGACCCAAGTTTAACTAAACTACAGTTTAAGACAATTTTGGCTCAATGAATACAGACCGAATTTAATTACAAATTGTTGGTTTTATATTTGTATAAGATAATTAACTTGGTGTTCCTACTACACAAATAGCTTCAAATATTTTGAAATGATGAACTTAAAAAAATAAAATAAACGTCCGAAAATTCAACAAAACCTATTTTTAACTTAGAACCACAGCTCTAAAATAACTATGAATACGCCCCTATGTGTGTACATTTTAGTAGATTCAATTTAACTATACGCAATTTTGTATTGATTGATTTAAAAAAATATTGTGAGTTTAATATTAAATGCTGTGCAAAAATGTGATTTAGTAAATAAACTTTTATGTTTATTTATTTATGTTTTTAAGGTTAGACCACACACAACTGCAGCGGAACTACACTTCATGACGCGACGCGGCAAAACATTATTTGCAAGAAATTGTATGAACTATATCGCACTAAGCGGCAACTGAACTTCATAAAATTTCATACATATTATTGTGAATCGCAGTTCCGCTGCAGTGCAGTTCCACATTGTGCGGTCTCAACTTTATTTAATTTAAAGTAATTTTTTTAATTATGTTGTACCTTTTTGTTTATTTATTTTTCTTAGTTTCTAATTAATTATTTATGATAATACATAAATGAGAAAAATATGGCTAACTTTACTTTTTTGTGTGCTATAAAGTTTTCAGATTTTAATTATTTTGGTCACTGTTTATTCGTTTTGGTCCCTTTTATTTTCAATTTTGGTCACAAGATTTATTTCCAAGTGGCAACCGTGTACACAAATAATTTTTGACGCTTTTCTTCCTACATAACATACCTACCTAATTCACACACACACGCTTTCTTGCGACAATGGTAGCTTTACATTGTGGCGCTACATATACAATTGTTTTACCTTTCTACAACAACACCATTGGAAGAAAAGAACAAAACAAAAATAACAAAAAAAAAAAAACAAAGCAGCTACCCGTTGATTGCTCTTGAATAGCATTCCTTGATAGAAATAATTTTAAAAAATTGATAACTTTAAAAAGTTTATATTTATTGCTCAGCGTCTGTATGTATAATTAAGAAGAAATATAGGTCTTTAAATTTTCGTAAGAATGTCAAGATTATCAAAAAATCCGTAATATTTTAAAATGTCAAACTGTTTACACTCAGTATGAGTGAATATTTGGGACAAACTCTTAAAAAAAAAAGTTGACATAAAGTTAAAAAACGATATTATTCTGAAATTTAAACAAATTAAGAAATAAAAAATACCCTAAAACCGTCTCATAGACATAAAGAATATTATAAAATTTATTTCACGTAAATCAGTTAGTTATTTTATGAGTTATGCGCGAAGGAACAAAATAATTCTTTCGCCCTTTAGTTCAGATTAAGGTCAGTATTTTTAAAAAGATTTTGAAATCAAATTCATTACTACCCTTAAAACCACACTCTGATGATTTTTTTTTTTTTGTCTTATAACAAAGAAATTTCAATTGATTTGTTCTTAAAATAGATCAGAAAAAAAAATATGTAAAAAGACGAAAAATCAGTAAAACACCTACTCAACGATTTAACTTATTAACTTTTTTGACCGATTTTTTGAAAAAAAAAAAAAAAAAAAAAAAAAAAATATTTGCTCACTATGAAAGGCATGGTGTCTGCTAAACTGGAAAATCAGGGACAAACTTTTGGGAACTTCAGGGAACAAAATTTGGTCAGGGAAAGTCAGGGATTTCGGGAGGCGGTCAGGGAAAATTTTTTCCATATCAGTTTTTAAAAATTCATTGAACTCCTTTTTCACTTTCTCTCATAAGAAACTTTTTTCTGATCGAACATTTCGTTTTGATTACATCTCTGTTTAAAATTATTCATTTCGTATCTTTTGTCATACCTGTGAATATGTCAAAAAAAAAATGAGTGAAACGCAAATAACTGCATTTTGTGTTATTTCGTACAGTAATGGCCGCGATCGGAAACCTATGTAGAGCTATCCAGATAGGTTCGTGCTGTTGGTATCCCGTGTGAAAAACAGCTGATGCCAAAACAGCTTTTGCTGTTGGATAGCTATCCATGCTATCTGAAATATTTTGGTAGATATATGTACGCTTCTATCCCAAGCGAAATGTCAAAAAGAACCAATCAGTTCGAAAACGTATATGGATACGAAACTATCTTAAGATCGATTTACAATGCGATAAAAAAAATAATTATTTCAACTCCCGTGTTAAGGAAAACTATACCATGGAATAAGAACTTTGTGGACTCAAATTAAAGGCAATTGCAACTGCTGCATTTGAGTCCGGAACATTCTAATTCCATTATCGTAGTTTTCCTAAACACTGAAGCTTAAATAACTATTTTTTCTTTATAAATAAGGGGAACAGTTTATAATATTTAAATTATAATAACATAATATATAAATAATAAAAGTAATTTCAGTTTGATTTTTTTTATTATTTTGAACGCGCACTGCTCAGCAAGAAGAAAAAGAATAAATAATTTAACGCTACCAAAAAACTCGTCGTCAAGAAACTCGTCGCATTGTGAATTGGGAAACGATTTTATAATTAGACAAAAGAGACAGCGAATCAAGCCACGCTCTCGTCGCGTGTACTCGTTCCATTGTGAATCGACCTTTAGATAGCATAGCATAGGTTTCCGATCGCGGCCAATTAGAGGCATTCATTATCCGTTAACCCTTTGTCCAACTTCGCTGTGTGTTATTTAATTTTTAATAAAATGATTTTCAGGGTCTTAGGTATGTTTACGGCAATCATCAATTTTATGCAAAAATCATTTTTTGGAGTATTTAATTTGTAAAAAATACAAATAGTGGCTTTTAAATAATAGTTCTTATGTCAAAATCATCTCTGGAAAACAAACAGCAATTTGTATGTCATTTAACTTAACAAAAATGGGTATAATTTTCAAGGTTTTAAATTGCAATTCGTAAAAATTGGACAAAACAACCCACAAAACCACCCACAAACTACCCTTTATATACTATTAGGGGTTCAATTTTTTTTTTAACTTATTCCTTATTTAGTAAAGAAGAAAATGGTTGTACATTTTTTACGAAATGATTACTAAATCGATCAAATAAAAAAATATTAACAAAAAATAGAATTTTTTTTTTCCTTTTTATGGTACTAAAATATTTTAATCTCAGTCAGTTTTTTTTACCAATTTTAAGTGTCTTTGTGGTATAGAAGAATAAAATTTCAGAAAAAGAACATTTTTTGCTCAAGCTAAAAAAATTAAGTACAAGTTTAACAGTTTATCTAAAATAACGATAATGAAAACGAAGATTTAGTGCAAACATGGTTTTTTGTCTACTCATTCAAAAACGACGACCTGGCTTTGATTTTGGACTATTAAGTGATTTTTGTGTAAAACAAGGACCTGGATTTGTAACTTTATAGTAACTTAAAATAAAGAAAGAAAAAACCTAAACAATAGAAGTTATATTGTTTTTGTTTTTATTTTAGTGGACCGTATTGAATGAAATTCAATAAAAAGTATTTAAGCGACCTTTAGTCCAATGCGTTTTGGTCCTGATAACAATTACAGTGGACCTCATCAGTTAGAGCTGTTATTGTTACTTTTCTAAGACGCAACATTTTAGTCAATGGCTACCGACGTTTATAAAATTTACAGCATAAACACACTGCAAATTATATTTTTCTAGGAGAACATGGTTACATTCAGACACCTAGATATAGATATAGATATTATGCCCGTGGTCTGGCGAAGGTAATAAAGAAAGGTAATAAAATAGGTATGAAACTGACTGAGTTAAAAATCTTTAAGTAGGTACACGAACAAAATATAAAATTTTTTTTTTATAATTTTTTTTTTTAATATTTTGTGCCCAACAGCCCGTTATAAATGTAATACCAATTTTTTCGTTATTAAATAAGGGATAAGCTAAAAATATTTCAACCCCTTATAACAATATATAATGGTACTACTACTACTATTTTTATTCTGATAAATGCGGTAAAAATTGATATTTTTTGATTTTTTCCAGAGATGGTTTTGACACCAAAAATATTATATAAAAACTAATATTTGTTTTTTTTTTACAAATTAAATGCTCCAAAAACTGCTTTTTGCATAAAATTGTTGCTTGGGACCCCTAAACATAACTTTATAAATTCAGGTAGGTATTCTATCATGGGTTTGTTCAAAGAACTTAATTCCAAAAATGGCTTAAATCGAGCGAAATACAGACAAAATATTAAAGAAAAACAAAGGAAACAAGGATTTGTTACCCTAAAACTCATTTTAATCAAAATTAAATAACTTTTGTCACACAGCGAATTTGGACTAATGGTAAACGGATAAGGAATGCATAATCAAATAACTATTTATGATATGAAGGCCGTTCTTATTGGTGCTGGGCACAATTTGCCCATTGCCCTTTGACTGTGAGGTTCAACCAACGCGTTCAAGTTTATAATTCAAGTACGATTATTTCTTTTTACTTATTTCTTCATACTGTTTCTGCATATACCTGAATTAATACATCTTGATTTATTTAAAAAAAAAAATAAACTATTAAATTTTAACATCGCAAAGATATATACATATGATTTAAAAGCATTTTATTCAAATGGTCATTCATTACTATGAACTACATTGCATAGGTATAGTCGTCCCTTTTGTTAAGCAAAACAATTTTTTTTAAATTCATGCAGTTATTATATTTCACTTTAAATGCAATCCGTTATGTAACCTTCAGATAGATCTTTAAAATACAAGGTGAGTTCTTTTTGCCTTAGGTTTAATTAACTCCATTCAAATACGTATGTACATTTTCTACCACTTTGTGCAATATTTGTGCAATATTTGTGCAATATTAATACGTACATACTCATGAAAAAATTTTGTTTGAATTTTTGGTCAGGGAAAATTCTGAAATTGGTCAGGGAAAGTCAGGGAAATTTATTTTGAAAAATAGTGGACACCATGAAAGGAAAGATAGATTTTTATGTGGAACGAAATATAGGACGGCTGAATTTCTTGTACCTGAAAGAAGACTATTAGAAAAGATTAAGTCCTGTTTTCAAAAGTCAATTTGTGTGAAAAGTCAAATCTATTTAGTATTTTGCATTTAACTAAATGTTGATGATGATTTTACATATAGATCTTCAATGAAATGTGACGGTTAAAAAACTGTCCGGAGTTCTTTTTTTTGGGTTTCTATATACAAATTAGTATTGTGAAGTTTTGTTGTTGTGAATATGCTGCCTTACAACAAAAATGTGTGTAATTACCTTGAATATTGGAGATGCAACCTTTTGCAGATATTTCTTGTTATATAAGTATAATTAAGCATCTAGAATATATTTGGACAGTCCAATAAGTATATATTTTAAAAATTTATGTCACTTTCGCTTCGCTTTTCTTAGCAAATAATACAAAAAACACCTTAAAAGTAAGCTTATGTACTACCTAAATCTCTCGAGGTCACCTGGTCATGCCCATCCAATGTAAGGTTTTGTCTTTATAAATTGCATATTGAGACAACTAGCATTTTTACTAGCCGCACACAAGTTGGTTGTTGATCATTCGGGTTCTTTCTCTTTTCTCCGTGCACGATTTACAATTCGTTGGACAGTTGTAAGGTGGGAGATTGTATGAAAGAATTGACACTGGTCAAGAATTGATTCAATTAATTGGGTTTTTTGCGTGATAACACACTTGCAGTAAGGCTGCATAGCTTTCGCTCCGTCATTTATATTATTTATGAATGTTTGAATTTTCAACAACCACTTGAGTTTCGTATCAGCAAACGGCCTATGATTATACTGCCATCGATTCTGAAAGCAAAAAATCAATAAATAAATACAAAACTATTGGTTGCTATGCAAGCAACCTTGCCCCTTCTCCTCGATCGCCTATGATCCTATGCACATATTCGCTCAAGCCAGATCCTGAATTGACAACAAAGCCAGCTAATCGCCATCTAAAGTAAAAGGAGAATTTTGAATTTTAATTATTGAATAAATAAAAAACTACTACTACTACTAATTAAAAAACAAAGACCCTAATTGACTTCCCTGAGGTTCCCCAATTTTAGTCAATGAAACGGATTGAGAAAGAATTTAATCTCATTGAGCCCTTTTTCTCATTATCAAAAAAAGAATGTTGATAAACATTTCGATGAGCATTAAATTTTGAAATACAAAATTTTGGCTAACCGAATTTTGTAATCCAAATCTTGTAACTTACATAAACGTCATGTCGATGAAAACTCTTAATGTTAACTTAAGTTATATGTAGCAATGTAAATGAGTAAGTAAGTTTAAAATGTTTTTCTTGCATCCGAGCTAGTTTGAAAGATGTCAAATTTTGCACCACTTTATCAAACAGCTGTGCAATTCATTTCTGCGAATGTTCAACCAAATTTGGTATGTTTCGATTAACTGGTGACAAAGTTGCTGATCCAAAAATTTGCACGACTGAATCGTACGATCTTGCTCTCGTAGGCAACAAATTTAATGTAGCTGGAAATTGGCGATGTGTTATTGGTTCAAGAATTTCAGTCAATTTTAAAAACGTAATTTTTCGGTGCTTTAACTCTGAAAGTATACCACAAACTGTTTTCGAGAAAACTTGATACAACTGAAATCGTTTTATGACAGCTACCCGTTTTAGGGAATCACATAAAATTACTTCACACCAAATTTGAACCGAATCCGCGCATCCGTTTATGCTCTAACTCGATGTACATCAGGACGCACTGCCATGACGGGCCGGCCGCACAGATAAACAGACTTGGACTTCTCCATTATCATATTGTTAGTTTGAATTCTATTCCAATACTTGCCCCATACGATATAGAACACAACCTGTTAATTCAGGCAGATAACAAAATTCTCTATTAAATGGCCCTAAACATACTGCTTGCAAAACGAAACGGTTTTCGTATCAATTAGATTTAATTTAAAATGTGTATGGCGTATGAGTGTTATTTTTCCATCAAAAAGTTCTTAAATTCTAATAAATTGTTTGTACACAATATTGGAAGAGTATTTCGTGTCAACGATCTTAAAACAGTCAAAACATACGAAGCATATACTATAATCCATTCTTAAATCAACACTTTGAGAACAAAAATACAACCAAAACTAACTGAAGTTGAACTTTCCGTTTAAGGAAACTGATTCCTACTACAACAACTACAATGTGTTTAATTATTTCTTACTACGAATAAAATACAATAACTGCGTACGAGTTTTAAATTTCGATTGATCTTATCAAAAACCACGATTTCTGAATAAATAAAAGAAGAAAACAAAAACAAATCGAGCAGTTTACGGTCCCTTAGTCTAATCTATGATTTGTTTTTGTATTCCTTTTGAACATTTTGCCTTGGACTGATTGTTTGATACACAAACTCCACTGTGATGGCGTCGCGTCCGTCGTCGTACGATAGATATGCAACGATTCAAATTCAGTGAGTATGGCAATGCTCAAAGTAAATAAACAAAAATCGATTTCCGTTTCAGGTTGAAATACATCAAGGAACGTACCCCACGAGGGGTCGAATCAAACAAAAAAATTATAATAATTCGAGAGGAAACACAGCAGAGAAAAGAAAATAATCTGCGAATGTGGGGGGGGGGGCGATACCTTCATTTAAATGAAGAGGGGACAACCAATGCAGTACAGGAACAACACCAGAATATAAACGAAATGGAAGCAAAGCCAACCGCTGCGCTGGCTGGTTCCTGATTCTGATTCTGATTCTGAGCTGGTCTGGTCTGGTCTATTATATGGGGCGAACGAGCAAGCAAGCGACTTCAAACTTCATTCGGCCTTTGATGGTCGGAGGTTTATTTTAATTTTATTTTCCACACTGCATCATCCAGCAGCAGCAATAACAGCAGAAGCAGCGCCATTGCCTGTGTCTGTTTATCACATAGACAGACAGACAGACCGACAGACAGACAAACTGTCTATTGATCTAAACTGTTGCCTTGGTATAGCTTACGATGCGAAAGCAAAGCTATACCAGCTCCCGGTACCTTATATGAAAAAGTCTCTCTGCTGGTGCCTGTGGGTGATCTCTTGTATTTTACTGATTTTTTTGTTGCTGTTGTTTCTTCCATATTTTTATTTCGTCTGCAGGATATTTGGTTTGCGCGATAAAGGACGCATCCTCCTGTGCCATTCTCTCCTTTAGCATTCAACGTGAACAAAGTAAAAACGCTTCGGAAATGCAATTAGCAAACATGGGTGTTATGTGCCACTATATACACTAACAGGAGCATAAAGGCGAATATTGGTATACGAAACGGTTTGTCAGTTAGAAAATATAGGTAGGGTATGGAAATAAATTGCGTTCTGCTGCTCGTTGTCCTTGTCCGGTGGGATAAATGAGAGGGATACTTTTGGTTTAACCACACCGTCCGTCGTCGGTCGTCCACCCGTGCAAAAAGTGACTTTTGGCTTTTAATTTGGTTTTTCGTTGATATGGTGGAGCATATGGGGTTAGAAAATGTGAGGTTTATATTTGTGAATGATTTTATACGTTACGTACATATTATACACTAATGTGTTCATCATGGGTGAAAGCATACCTGCTCATCATCAAGTCCAATGATTTTTTTTTTTCAGCAAATAAATCAAAATTTAATTCCAATAAAAAAGAAGAAAATTTTTGAAGAGTTTTATTTGTTGAAAGCTTATGAAAAGAGAATTTGAACTTAAATGGTTTTTCTAACTTTAAATGCATAAAGTATCCATCAGTTAACAATTTAGGTTTTACTAATTCAAATGTTTAACAACTTATAGTATATTTTGAAAAAAAAGTTTTGCGCGGTACCTCCACTTCTCATGCAATAACGTTTGGCTTGTGTATAAGTCCAAGTTTTTTAAAGATAGATTTTTTTATAAACACATTTTCAATAAAACTATCATAAAATGTTTAACATGGACATTAGGGTGGACGGATACAAGGCTAGAATGGCAGCCTGCCGAGATGAGAGTGGGAATATGTTAGTAGACACACAGTCAGTGCTGAGGATCTGGAAAGAACACTTCTCTAGACTGCTTAATGGCGAAGACAGCCAAGATGCCGCTAATAGGCAGGCGGGGGCACTTTCAAATCTTTATTTATATATGAAACATTTATTATATTAGAACACATGCAAAATTATGAAAAATTTTTCAAAGGATTTAAATTACACTGGATTCCTGCAACAAAAACTCAAAACTTTGGTAGAGCCAGTGGAGGATGTTTGTTTGGGTACAGTAAGAGTATTGAGTCCTTGCATCAACTACATTTTTTAAATTTCTACGGAACAACAATTCTGCGTGAAACCTTTCTTGGAACTACCGTCAACTTCGTGCCTTGCTACCTCAACTGCTATCATTGGATGAGAGATTTTAACAGGATAACATAATTTTTCGACGAGCTTGGGTCAGAAAATTTCATATTATTAGGTGATCTTAAGGTGATAACAATGGAGAGTTCACTTTTGTATCAAGTAGAGTAATTGCCTATTGCTGTCCATCTTATAACTCAGTCGGTATCATAGAAGATTTTGCGGTTGGATGTAAAACATACTCGGATCATAAGCCATTATTCCTGACTCTCAAGTCATCTGAAGACATCAATAGAAATTCTCCAATGCAGTTTCTTCCTAGGCTGAAGTGGGTTGACAACAAACGCTCTGATTATGTACAAACGCTTAATAATGCTGTGACAATGAACATTGCCCGTGAAGAAAACATCGAAACAAGATTGGAAACAAAAAAAAATGTATATATGAAGCAAACAGGATGCCCAACACTCGTAGTATACCATTTGATAAGAAGAAACCCTGGTACGACATATATTGCCACATTGCTAGAAAAGATTCATTTAAAGCTCTGAAAATGCTCAAAAGAGATAATCTAGAAGTAAGTCGAAAAAAATATGCAGCTGCAAATAAAAAATACAAAGCCCTCTTAAAATCAAAACAGTATGAATACTACCAAAATATCTCACGCCAATTTGCATATGTTACCTCAGCAAAAGACTGGTGGAGAACTGCAAGAGAAATTCGTGGAGATTCAAACCAAAATAGCATACAAATCACTGCTAATGAGCTTATAACCCACTTCTTTGGCACATTGAATTCAGCCTCGTCACAACTTATGCTGCCCACATCCTCTTCAGAAGTCATTCTTCATCAAAAGCTTGATAACCAAATAGAACTCGATGAAGTAATCATAGCAATTGAATCATCTCAGGAAAACAAAGCACCGGGGATTGATGGTATTCCAAACGAGTTCTACAAAAACGCCAGTACCTCATTTATCAAAGCAATACATGTTTTGCTCAGCGATATATTTGTTACAGAAACCATACCGTCATCCTTCAATAAATCGATAATCTTCCCTCTTTTCAAAAAGGGTGACTCAAGTCTCGCTTCAAATTATCGCGGGCTTTCGTTTCTTGACACACTTTACAAAATGTTCACTACAATTTTGCTAAATAGACTTACTAGTTGGATCGAAGAGAACCATATACTTAATGAATACCAGGCAGCATACATATGTCAGTATGTACAGTTGACCAAGTTTACAACCTATCCTGTATAATCCAACTTCAACTGAGTCAGAAAAAAAAGCTTTATGCCTTCTTCGTCGATTTGTCTGCAGCTTTCGACAACATTAATCGGGATGCATTGTTTTACAAAATGCTAAGGCTAGGTGTCTCATCAAAAATGGTTTCCGTTATAAAATCTCTGTACAAAGATACTTCTGCGACAGTTTGGGATGAAAAAAGTATAACAAGCTTCTTTCAGACTACCAAAGGAGTCAAGCAGGGTTGTGTGCTGAGTGCCTTACTTTTTGTACTTTTGCTAGACGATCTTCACAATGAACTCCCAACTGGTCTCATCTTGAATAATTTAGAAATAAACGTCCTTTTGTATGCGGATGATATAGTTCTCCTTTCTGATAGAACTAATGTACTGCAAATGATTATCGACAGCTTCAGTAGGTACTGTAGTAAATGGAATCTAGATGTTAACCTAGAAAAATCTGAAATTGTAATTTTTAGAAACGGCGCGCCGCGGCGGTAGAAGTTCAGCAGAAGGGAAAGAAGGGAAAAATGGCACTACAATGATAGTGAGATAAAAATATCAAACCAGTATAAATATCTTGGTGTTATCTTCACTTACAATATGTCTTGATCTGAACACTTATCAAAACGCCTCGCTACATCAAAAACTCCATCTCGACATGGTCGAAATTTTTGCGAAATAAATATTTCACACACTCTGGTAAATATAAAGTGCACGACGCAGCCACAAAATCAATAATGCACTATTGCGCGCAGGTGTGGGGATACAAAGAGTACGTTCAAATTGAAAAACTTCAACGCTTCTTCGTGAAGAGATGCTTCGGGTATTGAAACCGGTCTTCCCAAGGCATTCCTTACAACATTAAAAGTTCACCGAACGTACATACGGAAAGTAATGTCAATGCCACGTAATCGTCTTCCACGTATTCTCTCTGAAGCCATTATGCAGACAAATATTTATTGGGTCCAGGAATGGTCAGGCCTGTTCCAAGACACTGAAATAGATTTCAGTTTCGAAGCTCCACGCTCAGAATGGAATTGTATCCATAATATACTACTTAAAAAGCTATCCGAAAAATATTGGGTTGAGTTCGCAGGAAAGGCACTCCTATCACAATACCATGGCGAATATTGCAACCTCCTGTATTCTGAAGTCCCGAACTATTTTGAAGATAGTAACCCACGAGACATGATAAATCTAGTCTTCAAAGCAAGATGCAGTCTTCTAAATATAAATGCGAGAGCTTTTCGCAATGATACTGTAGGTTTATGCAGTTTATGTAACTTAGATGTTACAGAAAACACAAACCACTTTGTTGGTGTGTGCCCCATCTTTAAAGGATACCGCACAAATATCTAGGAAGCGAAATACTATATCGATCAACATTCCTCAATTTCTTGAATGGCTTAAATTATCAAAACCTCTTCAATTTCTTTAAAAACGCTCTTAAATATCGAAGTCTTATAATAAACCAATTTGGTTAAAACTCGCTTAGCTTTGCTGTTATAAAGTAAATACATTTTTTGAACCTGACAGACAACTTAAAACAAGTTATTGTCAAATTTAATTTTAAAAATCAGCATAATCATGTTTTTGTAAAAAATTTCATTGAAAATAAAATTATTTTATCTATCTATCTATTTATCTATCCTTGAAAATCTACATCAATTCCCTGATATCTGAAATTGATTTTCTCCTAATCTTCTAACATTCTGCCAAAGTTATTGTCAGCTCGTTCTCTAAGCTATTTTCTGTGTGTGCCAACACAAATCCAGTAACTCTGTGTAATCTTGACCTCGCTCCATATCCACTTCCTCACTTGCATTCAATTGTATTAAATTCCCCAATCACCTTTCTTCGTTCGTTCCTTGAACATTTTACTCGCATTATTTTTTTTTTTTCAACACCACCAACAAGCAACCACCATTTGATTGACATCAATTCGATCGTAAAATTGCGCTCCTTTGGTTCTCAAAGCGTCTCCCGTGGCGAGGCATTCGTCGGTCGTGGTATGGAGTGTGAACTTCAACCAGACTCTATCACATACCTAGAAATTCCACGTCAAACAGCACCTTGATTGGAGCGCACGACCGACAGCGACAATCAACTTCCCCGGCAACGACATAATTGCGATAAGCATCGTGTCAGTGTTTAGACATTGGCGACATTGAATCAATCAATCGTCAGATAGTCTTTCGTATCCGCTTTGAGGTGAAACCAGTTTCAAAGTCAACTTTATCTTATATACTCTCCCCATATTCACGACCAACCCCTTCTGCGTGTAAAAACGTTTAAGACTTCAACCATCATACGATGCGGGTCCTGAGAGGGGTTTGGCGAGAGGTGCATGTTGTTAATTCCGCCGAACAATGCAAAAGATAAAGCCTCCAATCGGGTCAGTGTCGAAGTACACTTAGTACCTATTTAAGTTACATAGTCGATAAGATCGACTTTAAGTTGATTGCACGCTCAGAGGAGCGACGAGCGTGAGTGCGCGCGCGCTCACATTCAAGGCGGATTATCCCCAAGTCTGACATGTAAAATTACAAATTACTTGACGGTTCGGTTCCAATGGAGGAGCCACATGCTTCTTGCAGACCACGACACAGACTTCCCAGCCCAGACCATCATGGCTACGAAGACGAAAGAATCTCACGATGACTAGGAAAAAATATAAAAAAAAAAACAAAGCCCCGGAAGCCTACAAATAAGCTCGCGGTTATAATCGCGTCTGCGCCACCATATCACTGATGCCGCTGCTGCTGCTCTGCTGCTGTATATCTGGTTGGTATCCCAAAGGTGCTGCCTTTATGTTTTGTTGCCTCAATAGGTTGTGCACAAAATGTCGACGATGATGATTATAAAATGAGAAACATGGATAAGATACTCGTAGCATGCATGACCGTGTCGCCGAGTGTATACATACGTTATGTGTTTTGTAAACTATAAGCAAGTTAACAGTGGACCAAAACTATTAAAATCTTAGGACGAAAAATGGCTTTTGAGCCTAATTATTGAGATAAGAAAATATAAGTTGATATTTGTTTTAGTAAATTACCCATCCTGGGGATAGACCCCCACCTGACGATTCTTTGAACTAATCTTAAATATAGTAAAACGAAAGCTGATGGAGATTTTAGGACTATTCCAACACTCTTTATACAGATAATATTATCAAACTTGAAGATGAGTTAAAACAAACTCCAATTAACTTCTGGAACTATGTGAATAGTAAGATAATTGTTGATGGCTACCCTTACTCTATAGCATATAACAACAGAACCAGTCAAGGCTCCGATGAAATTTCAAACATGTTCGCAAATTTCTTCAAAAACGCTTTTGAAGTCCCTATTTCATCTCTAACTACCGATCCATTCTTTCCGTTTCAAAATTATTGTCACCTTAACTCACTTAATCTTACCATTATTGAAGAATCAAATGTTGGAGTCGTTTCAAAACTTGACGATTGTTTTAGCCTTGGTCCTGATGGTGTACCATCTTGTGTATTAAATAAATGTGTGTACAATTTATCTTACCCCCCTTATTTTCTATTAAATAAATCTCTTATAGACCAAGAGCCCACAGCAGATTTGGGGTGCGAAAATGAACCAAAAAAAAATTATACGAGTCGAAAGGTGTATTAAGGCTGATAAATGAAATGCCACTCTTGCAGTCCCTGGTGGCGGCTGTTAGGTGGGAGGGTCAAAACAACAACAACAACATGTACAATGCCCTGTTATATTTTCATGAAAGGCCAGAAGTCCCTTCTTTCATTTCCTTTTTAAATAAAGTTCTTTCAATGAATAGTTTTTGAAATATTAATGTTTAAACTCAAAATTTTGAAAAAAAAAATTTAAAAATTGTAAAAAAATATTTTTTTCGCAAAATTTCACGTAATTGAGGACTATTTTTGTGTCCAAAATTCAATGTCCTTATCAATTTGTAGTCAAAACCTGAAAACCGGATGGTTCTAGGACTTTTACTTTTTAAGATATTAAAAAGTTAATGAACCAGCTTTCTCATAAAAATAAGACAAATCCGTCTAAATTATCATTTCAGCAACCAGTTAAAATAGGAAAAACATGCGGAAAAAAATTCTTACATTTTTGAAACTTGGTGGGAATGTCGGATTAACCCTAAGAATTAAGAATCAAAAAGTCCATACAAATATCTGTATCCCACGGGTGTTTTTTGGTGGGGGAAAGGGGGAGGTATGACTTATCGAAATTAAAAAATTATATTGATACAATTTGGACACATGATACATGATTTTAGGGTATTTTTCAATTCTGAATCTAATGAGATCAAAATAAAGGCGATGCAATCATCTTTAAAAAAGTTGTGGTCCATTTTATTCAGAGATGACTGTTTTTCAGTAAAACTGGTAAACTATTAAAAAAATACCTTGAAAATAAACATTGATGAAAATAAGTACAAATATTCAATTTGGCTATTGACAAATGAAACAGATTTAGATTTTAGATTTTAGATTTTTTTTAAGATTTATTGACTTCAAATATTAATACAATTTAAATTTCCTTAGTTATAAGTATGACTTAAGTATTTGAATGGTTTGGCCGAAGGCCGTCTACCAGACTGACATTTAAATTATAATTTGTACATAACAAAGAAAAACTAATATACATACGTTAAATTAATCTTAACAATTTCTATAGCGAAACTTTTAAAAACTTTCTTGGATAATACGGGTTCTGTAACGGATTGCGCTCAAACAATACTAATAAAGAAGGGCCCAACCTCGGTCTCCGTTCAATATGTTGATAGTTTCTTCTAGATTAAGAAGAGTTTACTGAATTCCTTAAGTACTGGACAAATTCCCAGGAAATGAAACACATCTTCTCGTTCTTTAAGATTACATAAATCACACAAAATTGGTAGCTCTTGACGATGTGGAATGTAGTTCAAACTAATGAGTTCACCTCTTACTCTGAATAGCAGGCTGATTTCTTCAGTGGAGCTATCAGCTAAAAAGTAGGTCATGTGGTTTAAGTAATGGTTCAGTTTACTGTAGTAAGCTCTATAAAAAGATGATGCAGCTTCCCTCATAAACTTATCATACATCATATTGCCCGCTTTCTTCAGCAAATTATGAAATTTCACCTTAAGAGTATCAGGGTTTTCGTCGGCTGATATTGACAAAGTGGTTGAACATTCGATTGCCAGTTTGCTCCACGCTTGTACGCACGTTCCTTCTGAAATTATAATTTTTGATAATACAAGTCGTGGAATCCTTTCTTCACCCATCGCCATTAACCTTGCCACGTGCTATTCCAGTTTCAAGGTATATCATATAATTTGGTGACGTACTTGGCAGCCTGAAGGTATTTTTAATAAAATAGCGAAGGAACTTTTCCACAGTTTCAAATGAAAGATATCCCCATACTTGTGCTCCGTAGAACAGAATTGCGATTGCACTTGTTCGAAAGACTTTATATTTTGCTATGTGAGAAACGTTTTTCTTAAGGATACAACTCCTCCATACTGAACACATAGCACGCTTAGCTTCCGTTAATTTCATTTGAAGATGCTTAGTTAAGTTCAAGTTAGAAGTAATCAAGACTCCTAAGTACTTGTACTCCTTGACTATTTCTATCAGCTCTTCTTCAAACGTCCACTTTTCGGCCCTGGAGTATCTGCCACCACCGTTTCTCAGTATCATCATTTTTGACTTAGAAAGATTTACCGTTAGGTTCCAGGTTCCGCAATAAAGTTGAAGTCGATTTATCATCAGTTGCATACCTTGTATAGTTTCCGCTAAGAAGACTATATCATCTGCGAACATCAGTCCTGGAATAGTTTTTCCTCACACAGCGATACCTCCTTTCACTACATCAGTTATATCATTTATGTATAAAATGAAGAGTAGAGTACTGAGAACGCATCCTTGCTTTACGCCCATCGAAGTCTCAAACTCGTCTGAAAGAAATTTCCATCCCAAACTCGTGCAACATTTTCATTGTACATTGCTATTAAGACAGATATAACTTTAGTCGATATTCCATATTTGTAAAGCTTGTAGAAAGGCGCTTGTCGGGGAATTGAATCAAATGCTGCCCGAAAATCCACGAAGAAAGCATACAGCTTTTTTCCTTTCTTTTTATAAATATCAGCAATATTCATTAATGAAAAAATTTGATCGACAGTTGAGTGGTTTTTCCTGAACCCTGCTTGAAATTCATTTAAGATCTGTCTGCTTTCCACCCACTTACTGAGCCTATTGTACAAAATTACAAATGAAACATTTTTAATAAATTACTTCCCAATCTTGGGATAGGTGTTATGATCAAAATTTCATACCTTCTCTTTCCCTTAAGAAAAACACACATTCGACATAGATATTTTTATGGACCCTTTTGATCTTTTATTCTCATGTCAAATTAAATATTTATACAAATTTTCATCAATGTACCATTCTTTTCAAGGTATTTTTTTAATAGTTTACCAGTTTTACTGAAAAAACAGTCATCTCTGAATAAAATGGACCATAACTTTTTTAAGGATGATTGCATCACCTTAATTTTGATGTCAATATAATTTTTTAATTTCGATAAGTCATACCTTCATTAAAAGAACTTAATTTAAAAAGGAAATGAAAGAAGAGACTTCTGGCCTTTCATGAAAATATAACAGGGCATTGTACATGTAACCTTTGTTTTTTTTTCTGTTTTAAGTCAATTTTTTAGAAAATTGCCCCTCCCACCTAACAGCCGCCACCAGTGACTACAAAACTTGCATTTCTTTTATCAGCCTTAATACACTTTTCGACTCATATAATTTGTTTTTCGGTCACTTTTGCACCCCAAAATTTACTGTGGGCTCTTAGACTATTGTGTGCTCAATTTTTCCTAAATTATGGAAAAACGCTTTTATAACACCTATTCATAAAAAAGGTTCCAAAAACGACATAATGATATACCGACCTATCGCCAATTTTTCTGTTATTTCTAAACTGTTTGAGTCCATTATCTGTTATGTCTTATCTTTTAATTGCAAATCAATTATTTGCGACAGTCAGCATGGCTTCGTCCAAAATAAGTCAACTGTTACAAACCTTTTTCATTTCACTTCCTTTTTGTCTTGAAGCCTTTGAAGATAGGAAACAAGTAGACTGTGTGTTTACGGATTTTAGTAAGGCCTTCGATATGTTATGTCAAAAAACTTCAACCCATGAACTAAAGGCCTTAGGATTTAATGAACGTTTTTAATGTAGATTTCTTATTTAAGCAATATAGAAGCTGTAGTGTTACATTTAGAAATGAGCATTCTGCTCAATTTTGTGTTAATTCTGGTGTCCCGCAAGGAAGCCATTTAGGTCCCTTATTGTTTATTTTCTATGTAAAGGACTTAACCTCCATTATAAAATACTCCTCGGTTCTAATTTATGGCGATGATATTAAAATCTTTAAAGTTCAATAAACGAATTTTCACTGCTTCAAGAAGAGCTCTATAGGTTTAAGGAATGGTGTGTATTAAAAGAAGTTTACTTCAGAGAGCTAGAAGCGTCTTCTAGCAACTGTTTAAGTTTGATTTATTTTTTGTTAGCTAAGTCTATTAAGGGGCTCCCATATTATATTCACCTGAAATTTAGATTTAGCTACGACTAGATTACTTCAAAATCTAAGTCTTAAATTGTTTGTTATACACAAGATTTGATGTTTGCTGTTCGAAATGTACCTAAGCAGTTAGTATGCTGGAAGGCTGCTTCCTCTTATCTTCAATCTTCTGAGATTATGGGTAAATAGTGCTTGTTGAAACAACAGAGTTGTTTAAATCCTTCGATATATTTATCTGTCATTTCTACGTTCTCCTTAAAACGTCAGCTTGAGTTGGTAGTTGCGAAGGTCTTTGTTGGTTTCTTATGGTCTTAAACGATTCTTGTTATAAAATAACTTTTATCCATTTAAATGCGATGGAATCACCACTGTGATGGTAGACTATCGACCATCATATGGTGGACCATAGACATATCCTCTACCACGACGACAATGACGACACCCGTGTGCTTGGGGCCAGAAAAAAAAAGGACGATCTGACGGTAGTCGGTAGTAGTAAACTCGTTAAGCTGGAACAAGCAAGAACATTTTGCTTCTTCGATTTAACATTTGCCCGGATAGTATCTATCTGGTTCGGTCAGGCGTGCATGAATGAGGCGACATTCTCAATTAATGATGATGCGTTTGGGAAGATAAGCCCAGCAGTCACCATACTGCCACCGTGCCGCCCGCCACCGCGCCGCCACTGATTTTGCTGCCTCCGACGATGACAACAACGACGAGCGACGAGTACACGATGCGATGCGATGTGATGGTCTCGCGGTCTAATGGGTCTACTAGACTGATCCAAGTACTATAATACTTGCACCGAATATGTCGCCTAAGAGCGTGATCCAACAACAACAACAACTTCAGGGTCTTTAGGGAAAGATTATTCCATTAGTAGAGAATAGTGTTGTTTGCAAAGATACATAGATACTTGAGGCGTGGAGTAACAGCATCAAGCAGTAGCATCAGCACAGAGGTCTGCATCTGCATCCATTGTATGTCCATTTGGATTCAACAACAGCACACCAGTTGTGGATGGATATATTTGTGTTTGGGTAACGATTAGGTTCACAGTTATTAGATTGCAGCTGTAATAATTTAGTTTGGGTAATTGAGTTCTAAAATTCGTTTCGTATCCATATATGAACAGAGTCCCAACATACATGACTGTGGACCATTACCAACGCACGGGCGGACGCATGGACGGAGAAGGGGCCAGCGTCCAGCATGTGGTGTGGATAGTAGTTACTGTGATGGGAAAGCCTTCCGTTTTGTTTGGAGCCATCGTGGATCTATTTGATCGCCACCATCAGTATATCGGTCGGGTGAAATGTGTGTGTGTTTATTTATTTAGGAAATGAGTGCTATTGAATGTAGGGCACGTCCACGTAGTTTTCCAGGTGATTTGGTCGAGAGAATTGTGTGTTGTGTATAACCGAAGTAATGCACTTACGACAGCACCCACCGAGGAGGAGTTTTGACCGACGATGTGGAATTACGTTTGTTGAGGTCATGGCTGAAAGCAGGAACCTGATTAATGGCTCTATTGAAGAATTAATATTAAATTCAGCACCATAGAAACGCCGGCAATGAACTGCCCTTCAACTTAAAGCTCGAGTACTAAATGAAATGGGAGTTCTGAAGAGAGAAAAATTCAATTGGTTTTTGGAAACCAATATAATATCGGGAAATGGAACAATTAATTAAGTATTCTGAAAGTGTACAATGCATGGTTTTTGCTGGATTAAAAGTTTTTAATTTTTTTTTTTTTTCAAATGCATAAGTGTTCCAAAACATAGAATTATTCTTAATTAAATTGTTTTAGTACTTGGTTTGTATTTTTTTATGTGGAAGAATACTAACAGTAAGCTAATTTCAGGGTCACACTCCAAACAAACTCAATTAAATGTTAATGGAAAATTGTTTTTATTTAAAAATCCAATTTATTTGAATGTATTTCTTTATTTAATTTTTTTTTTCTTATAAAAATATAAAAATTAAAATCGTCTGAAGTCACATAAGATTTGTTTTGGTAATTTTTGTCCTTTAATCAATTGATTAAAAAGGCAGTTGATTTATGAAAAAGAGAAGTTAATTTAGCTTATGTAACTTCTGAGCAAAAGTGACTTCGAGCACAACTTAAAACTTTGATCAATTTGGCAACTACTCT
This sequence comes from Melangyna quadrimaculata, assembly GCA_949320155.1. NCBI lineage: Eukaryota > Metazoa > Arthropoda > Insecta > Diptera > Syrphidae > Melangyna > Melangyna quadrimaculata. The sequence continues at coordinate 51,730,039 of OX439485.1, read as the reverse complement.
AGCTGGGATCCTGGAAAAGAGAAAAATTTAGTACAAATGTTGAACAATGGAAGAAAAATTCAGATCTTAGCACCTTATATGTATGTATGTAGCAGGGAATGTTTTAAGAAAAATTCAGAACTACCAACAAATCATTATTGAACAAAATTAAACAAAAAAATTTTCGTTTGGATTTAAATTGTAGTTTCTTATACGTAGCCCGTTTATCGGTTGGCTGTTTTATCGACGGTTTCTTGATTTTGTTGTTCTTACCAAGGGTAATTTAACCGCACTTGTTGAAACACTTTCCAATAACATATTTAATTTTTGAAAAAGCGATTCAAAACGAGTTCGTTCCGCAGAAAGTGACGCCAAACCTAAACTTTTTGTAATTAAAATTTGATAATTTTTTAAAAATTCCTCACTTTTGCTATATTTATCTAGATGAAACAACGCCTAAAATTTTATGTTTAAATAGAAAAATTGGAAAAAAATACCCAAATAATGAAAAATATTGTCAAAAACAATTAAAACAATGAAGTTACGCCCAAATACAAGGAAATATCGCCCAAAAAAACTCTTAATAACTCTGAGGGTATGGTTAGTCGTCAGTTGGTGTGCTTTTAGTTTATTTGTAATAATCAGTTACTTGGGTTGCCCGCTTTGCGGGTTCAAGGATTTTAACTCCCTTTTCGGGTCCTCTGTCCCGCTCACGAGACTCCGTCGCTCTGCTTAGGGTATACTCAGTCGCCAGGCAGGCGCCTATGTTGTCACACACTACCTGACAATTAAGGCTCCAGCCTGGCGACTAAGCATACCCTAAGCGGAGCGACGGAGTCGCGTGATCAGGACAGAGGACCCGAAAGGGAGTTAAAATCCCTGAACCAGCGAAGAAACTCTTGTTATATATAAAACTATTGACAATAAAATCCGTTGAAATTTTGTTTGGAAAAATCGCCCAAAATTGAAAAAAGAACCCCCAAACTCTACAAAAACAATTATGTAAATTGTTCAATTGTTCAATTTTCGGGCGATATTTCCATTTTATGATTGGGGTAAAAAAAATTTATTAGGGCAATATTCCCATTTTTTAATTTATTTTTGGGCGACAAAATATTTTTTGGGCAATAATTCCAAATCGATTTGGGCGCTTTTGCCTTGGGTGTTATTGCCTAACGCCTCCTAAAAAATCTGAATAGTAATAAATCATTCGAAATCAAAATAGGCAGCAAATATTCGAACCCACACTATGATTGAAAATTGACATTCTTAGAAGTACTTTGTGTTGAACTGGTCGAAGAAAGGGCTGAGTATTAAATAACAACTACTAGAAACGTGATTAAGAACTACCAATTTCAAATCTCAACTACCAGAAAACATAACAACTACCACTTAAAACAGTGCCTGGAATGCAGCATATTCGTTAACAAATATAACATCTGAAAGGTCAACAAATCTATGTAAACGGCCAACTATAGTATCAATAGGTTATTGGTCAGAAATATATTGTTTTGTTTGAATTTTTAATATTCTTTTGTTTTGATGTTCATAGCGATTTTAAGCACCTCATTCACTGCTGATTTATAGCTAACAAATTTCTGATACTATTTTTGACCTTTTATGAAGAGTTAACGACCTTCCCAACGCTATAATTTTGTTCAGAAATCGAGATGCTTAAATTCTCTATGACCTTGAAAAACAAAAATCATAAAAAAATCTATAGGGCTGACCAATAACTGAAAATAGGCGACCTTCCTTTGTCCTGAATATCCCACACACGGGGTGCTAAGATCCTTAAGCTGATGGGTTGATGTCAAAATTTTGACTGCAGAATTTTTGGTATACGAAGGTAGTAAAAGTCAATACTAGAAGATTCTTAAATAAGAAAGATAAAAATATGAAAAAGGTCACAAATTCGTGCGTAAATTTTCGATTTTTAAGGACTTTATAAAATGAGTGCCGGATTAAAAGCTCAAAAAAAAAGTTGTGCTGCCAAGTGCCCAAGACACTTAAAATCTCTTTTTGGCGAGAATAACTTGCTAACATTGCTGTATAAATGTAATCAACTTGTACTGCCTAGCCTAGTGGCGAAAAGATAACAAAAATCACATATTTGCTTTAAACTTTTCTTTTTCGTGAAAATTTGAAAATGTGCTATTTTTTTTTTTAAATATTTACTGCACAAGACTGTACAAGTTGACCACATTACAGCCCAACAAATTTTTAATTTTTTTTTCAAAATTCGAAATTATTTTCGGCTGTATAAATTGCAAATATGAGAATTTTGTTTTTATCTCCTCTGGAATTAGCAGCACAAATTATACACATTTGTGTATACAGCATATATTTATTTTAAAATCGAAAAGGGTACACATTTTTCGGTTTTTTTCGGTCGTTCATGTCAAATTTTGATGAACTTTTTTGCATTTTACTACAATTCGACTTGACAATTATCTTACAAGATTAAAAAGTTTTTTTTTGTACTTTTTTGAAACTAATGGCTTTACTCAGGATCTTTAAAAAATATTTGCTGCAATATCAAAAAAAAAGAAATGTCACTGAAGCTTAAGAATGTCAGAGATACAGATCACCTAAAACGACTCAAAAAAATGTTGTTCCCTAATGTTTTGACTAGAGCGTGGTCGTTTAGTCAGTTAACTTTAGATTAACTCAACAAATGCTTTTTATATTTTATCTTCCGTGTCTGTTTAGGACTGACTACATTCATCGTCCACTTAAAAACTGATTCTTGACATAATTGTAGACAAATCAGTGTTAACTAAATATGGGTCAACTCACCACCGAAAAAAGTTGGCCTTAATATTTTTAACGTTTTCGCTCATTTAATTTGAACGAAATATAAAAGAAAAATTGTTTTTGAAACTTAGTATAGGAACCTAAATGTTATATATGTCTGACCACTATGTTTGTAATGTTTGCAAGGCAAGGGGGAGGGGGGTTCTAGGTTCTCTTAGGCTCAATAGTCGGTTCGCTACTGGTGATGGGTACTGGTAAGATGATATTCTTCCAAAATAACAGTCTATTGCATTATAAACGATAAAAATAACATCTGAGATGGAGTTGATTGAGTTTATGTGTAATTGTAATATTTTAACATTTAAACAACTTTATATTCATCGCGGAAGAAATTCAAGCGTGAAAACTCCTGGATGGAACAAATGCAACGACACCTGCATTAAGTTGGCCTCGCAGACATGGAACAATCCAAAACCGGGATGCCTGCAGACGTTTTCTGAGGTTAATCTGACGAACCCCATAAGTGGAACCTTAGGTGAAGCAGTTGAGTTGGAGAATTGTGGTCCCCTCGAGATCATGACAATCGCAGGTAAAATGAAGAAGAAGAAATAACTTCATATTCATTATTATTCTAAAGGGAAGGTGAAATGCCCCCCGAAACAGTTTTTTCACAGATATTCTACTAACGGTCACTTTAACAAATAAAAATCTTAAGAACTATTTTGAAGCTTAGAAAATTTCCTACAAAAAATATCTTCGTACTTTTTTTTTACCTAAATGTAACCGTTATCTATCTATCAGTTGAGTTAAGGGATAGATTCTTAATAAAACCATTACAAGGCTTTGTATACCAAAATTCAGCTTCCCAAAATCTGGATAATCTTATGTCCAATATGAATTTTGTATGTCTCACTCCATCAGCATGAAATTTTCCGTTATACTCTATTTGTATCAAAAGTACTATTCCCAATTATAGGCTAATATTTGGTTGTTTAACATAAAATGTTCCATTTGATCAGGCTCACGTGACGTTTCGGGCGTACCTACAGCGTTCCTACGACAACTTAGATATTGGCCCTAGGTAATAAACGAATTTTGAGTTGAGTTTATCCTAAAGTCGAATTCATTCCAAACCAAAAAATCGAATCTAGGCCAAATTTGACTAGATATTCGTTTATTACTTAGGCCCATTATTATGTGCCGGACGCCTTTCCTTTCAGTCTATTAATTGATTTTAAGACAAATCGAAATGCGCCTACATACAGGTCTATCAACAATTTTAGTTTATCTATTCTGTGTTGGTTGCGAGCAAAGCTTCTTCAAATGATGATACCCAAGACTTGTAAGATATTGCTATTGATGTTCATATAGGTGTCTACTTAATATGGAATTGCGAAGAATTTCCGTGTTTAAATTTATTAACATCATATGTATCTTGGAAAGCCATTTATTGTTTTTTCTTTTTTTTTTCGGAATTGATCTCTTGGTTTGCCTTTAAAGGACTAAAATCCGGATAGGTTCGCGACACACGGCAGCCTGCTGTCGTCTGCGGCCCCGAGCACATATAGCTCCATAATTCATCTAGACCAATAATTATTGCTCTGGAATCCGCGGTGCCTTAGTCTTTGAACCAGATGTTCGTTCTTCCTTGCCGCCTTGAAATTTTGGTGTTAACTGTCTAATCGATAAATCGCTTAAAACAACTCTTGACATAACAAGCAGGTACTTGATCTTACTTACAAACTCCCCAAGAAGTCAACTTGGAGCATGTTCCTAGCTCTTTAAATTAGCACTTCTTGACAAATGTGTACTCATATACACATACCTTCCGTTCGCGTTCCCGGACAAAAAAAAAAAAAACATTAACACTTAAAAAAGCAAAAACTCAAGGCATTATTTACGACACGCTTCACTTGTCAACTAGTCCCCAGCCAAATGTATAAATTCTATTTATATATCTAAGTATAGCACCAAGTCATCAACAAACGCACCCATAACTCAATAAATAGCTGCACCTAATAATTCTAAACGTATTTTTGCAATAAGCCAAGAATAGAATTTATATACAACACGGATACGCAAAACTTAACAACCCCGCATCATAAAGGCATACAAGAATATTGTTTGCCGTTAATCATTAACTGTTATTTTTTGTTTGCTCCAAGTAATTTTCATTCCAATTTTGCCTACAAAAAAGAGTATACCCAAACCTGTCAAGAGTTCATTTTGAGCTCTATATAATAGCAAAACACACTTAGTTCTTATTTTAACGACGAAGACCGACGCGACGCAACGTCTCATGCCATTTGTATACCTACCATCAAGAGCTGTAAAATATCAGAGTATTCCTATCAAAGCTGCTGCTGCTGCTGCCTATAGAAATTTAAAATTCCATAAGGCACAGAGTTCTAGAATTTTGTTTAGAAAAACGAACAGAACCACCCTCTCTTGTTGTTCTTCTTCAACTTCTTCTACTTGGCGAAATGTCTTCATTTTTCAATGTTAACAAAGCAATTAATCACCTTGTCAGCCTCGAAGTCACAAATGCACTTGCCACTTCTTATTTTCCGCCCACCACCACCGACTGACTGTAGTTACCCACCCCGCAACCCAACACCTTATCGCCCCCGATTCTAGGCGTATTTTAATCATTGAACAACTTCCTTTTGTATGGAATTTCTTTGGGCTGCTTTCCAGGGAATATAACACTACTGCTGCATTAGAATTTTTACACGCGCCTGTCAACGGCATGTTACTTCGTTATACGTAATTTTTTACTCGGCGAGCGGCGGGCGTAGATATGAATTTTCTGCACTTTTGTGAAGTACATTTCCTTCCTTCCTCCAAAAAGGCCTCTCGTAGACTTATTCCCCACGTACAACCACCGCATGAACTTCTAACTTGCAAGTCCGTGTGTCGTTGGTAGCATTTCAGCATTGCCAATCCGGAACTTTCGGTATCGAACGTTCGTTAGCTGCAGAGTGGAAACGTCAATCAGTGGCTTCCTTTCAAGCTCCGTTGGGACTGACTTTATGGATTTTTTCTTGTTGGGTTCTCGTTATCGCAGGAGCCCTTTTGGAAGAAATAATAACCTGCAATTGCTCAACAGCAGCGAAATTCATAATTCCGAGATGTTGATGATGATGATTTTGAGGGCACCCAATCAGTTTCCATGCATCGCGGGGATTAAAAGTGAAAGGTTTTTGACGAAAAAAAAGGCTGCCATCATCATGGAAGCCCCATTGTATTATTCCTATGCCAATTAAGATAGTCCGCGGGTAAAAACAAAACAAAAATAAGTGCGGCTTAGCACGATCGAGAGGTATTGTTTGAAATAGCAATTTTTTTTCATCGTACATACCTAATGGTTATAGGTTACAAAATACGGCGTGACAGTTTCATAATTGGACCAATATTTTGCACCTTTTGTTTAACGGTGATGCCACGGGATAGTTTTTTTTTTTTAACTATTTTTTTTGTATTCCTGTAAACCATCTCCATTTATTTTTTCTTTGTTCTGTTAAACTATTCGCGAACCTCGGTGTGTGATGAAATGTTTTATTTATTTGGTTTTTATTAAATTCGAGATAAATCAATATAATATGTATATTTTGTGTGGATATAAAATGTTGCCTTTATGTAATAAAAATGAAAAAAAAAAAAAAAATAAACAACATGAGTACCTACAGCTTTATGTTCAGATTGTGTTCAAAAAGTTGTGATAAAAAACAGTTTGAGAATTTAATTGGAGTAGCGAAGCTCAATGGAAACGTTTTTTTTTTTTTTTTATTAAATTCTGTGATGTGTACTTCGATATATTTTTATGTGTATACAGTGAAATCTCTCTTACGTGGTGAGATGATGTAGCAATTCAATTCATACACACAAAATATAAATCTTTTACAAACCAACCACGCTGATGTTAACCTATATTGCTGTTGCCTCATGTGTTGGTTTTTCTAAAATTTATAATTTGTAAGACCTAACCGAGGCTTAAGTCAAATATTGACGCCCGGGCGTCTAAATAAAATGTACGCCCGGTCGTCAAAAATAAGTTGACGCTCGGGTGTCAAAAATAAATTGACGCCCGGGCGTCAAAAAAAAATTGATGTCCGGTCGTCAAAAATATGTTGACACCTGGGCGTCAAAAGATATTGACGTCGTCGGGCGTCAAAAATAACCTGACACCCGGCCGTCAAAAATAAATTGACGTCCGGGCATCAAAAAATTTTGACGCCCGGTGGTCAAAACAAAATCGACATCCGGGCGTCAAAAATAAACTGATGCCCGGGCGTCAAAAAAAAAAAAAATTGACGCCCGCTCGTCAAAAATAAACTGACGCCCGGTCGTCAAAAATAAGTTGACACCCAGGCGTCAAAAAAATATTGACGACCGGGCGTCATAAAAAAGTGTTGGTTTTGTTTCATTATGTTGGAAACAAATTGATATGCTTCGAGTAAAAAGCGTTTAACTTGACTTCGAATGGTCGGATCTTCAAGATTGAGATCTTTAAATGACGGGAAAAATAGGCTACAGACATGTGTATTAAAAGAAGAAGGTACAATTAAAATTAAAGCAATTGAAAGGTGTTAGGAATAAATTCAAATAAATTCATTCTTAAAACACGCTTCAGAACATTATAAAATGGCCACACTGCCAAAATATTGTGTACCCGAAAACTTTAAAATAAAAACACAAAAAAATACATAGATAAAAAAGTATTCAAATATCAACAAAATCTGTTCCTCTATTATTATGTACTTATAGCAACCAAAATAATATATATATAATATTAAGTGAGCACTGGTCAGCTAGTGATTCTTTATTTTTTTAACAGCAAGCGTTGGGCGCCATCTTGAATTTAGACCGAATTTGTTTTTTTTTTATATCAAATTTAAAACTTTTTGGGAAGTACCTTAGTGGTATCTCTTAAATTTTTTGTCAAGTATTTCTACGTCCCGAAAAATTAAAAAAATGGTACTTCCAAAACCAAGCGGCGGTTTTCTTTATGAAAACACACATTTTTTTTTTCAAAGTCAAAAGATGATCAAGAAATTCGCGTATCAACTCGGATTCACCGACTTGTAAAGATTTCTTTTGGCTCTCTAGAGATGCTAATAATTAAATATGATTGGTTTTTTGTACAATACAAATTCTATATACTACATCAGCCAAGTAGAAGACTAGGCCGTTAAAAGCTTTTTTGAATTATTAATAAAATAGCAGAAGTTGCTGCCCCTTAAAATTTAAAAATATGCCGCTGCAAGAATAACTCTTCTTTAAACAATATTTTGAAAAAAAACAATTTTTTTGTATATTTAAAATGTACTATTATTATTATCATTTATTAGCATGTAATTAAAATTACAGGGAAACATAAAAAATAATGGAGCCTAGCAGCGGAGACTTGGCTCCTTTTTTATAATACAAATTTTATATATTTACATTAAGAATTGAAAGGAATTTATTTATGTTTTCGATATTTGTGAAATTGGGAGTTTTAAGAACTTCATAAATTGATATATCTTGAAAAATAGATTTTATAATAGGTTTTGATATTTGACAATTTTCTATTCGATGTGTGATATTCAAAGTTGAATTACAGGTGGTGCATATCGGTGGGTTATTTTTGGTAAGGTGAGTTATTGATGTGTGGCCAAGTCTTAAGCAAACGAGGTTTGAAATTTTAAGTTTTGATAGGTTTGGATATCGTGGTCGAGTTTTGTCAACATTTACTTTTTTGTAGTGGTGGTGATAAAGACTCCATTCGTTTTCTTGTCTGATATTAAGGCTCTTATGTATATATGCTTTAAGATCGTTTTTGGTAAATACACTGAATTTGTGTACTGGAGCGTCTTTTGCATAAGATGCGGCTTTGTCGGCTTCCTCATTCCCACGAATATTGACATGACCAGGAGTCCACATAAGCTTCATTTTGCTTGGCATCATAATGATCTTATTTCTTATTGCTGAAACTAGTTCAGTGTTGTTGTTTGGGTTGCTAATTGCCTTGAGAACTGATATACTGTCGGTGCATATAACAAACTTGCCACTGCAGTTTGTAGCTGTTTTGGAAGCTTGAAGGATAGCAAATGCTTCTGCCGTGAAAATTGACGTGAATTCCGGGCGGGTACCAATGCTTAAAATATAACCAGCTTCTAATGTGACGGCAAATGAGCTGTTGTCTTGTGATTTGAACCCGTCTGTGAACATGAATTTCCAGCTTTTATTTTTAAGCTCTGCTGAGATGTTCCAAAATAATGAGCAGTATAGTGAATTGTTGGTATTAGTTTTCTTATAATCAGCTAAACTCAACATATTAGATTCGGGTGTAATATGCCATGGAGGGTAAGATAAGATATAGTTTTGTGTTTTTTTGATTGGGATTTCCATTTGATCTGCTTTATCGAGGATTATGATACGGGATACGTTTTTTGCATTTGTGTCCGATTGTTTGGTGGATATCTTTATCAATAACTGAGTTTTTTGAGAAGACTAACTTCGCAATCAGACTTGATGTTATTTCTTCAAAACGTTGCTCGACAGTTGGAAGTCCTGTTTCTGCTAAAATATTTTTGATTGGAGTTGTAGGGAAAGCGTTGATGCTCCTTCTCGCTGCTTGATGGTAAGTTGGCTGGATTAATTTAAGAGTGGATTTTGAGGAATTACCATAAATATAAATTACATAATCAATTTTACTTAAGACTAACATTTTGGTTACATATGAAAGTGTATTAATATGTACTTGACTTTTCTTACTTGCTAGGTACTTAATAATATTGACTCTCGCCGCTAGTGATTTTTTTAAATTTAAACAATGGTCCTTCCAATTATATTTATTATTAAACAATACTCCCAGGATCTTTAGTTTTTTTACATTTTCAATTTGTACATTATTTATACTTAAAGTAATTTGAGGACAATTAATTTTTCTGCAAACATGAAGAATTTTACATTTTTTTTAAAGATAGTTTTGCTCCTAAAGTTAGAGACCATTCTAAAATATCATTCACAACATTATTGAATAAAGTCTTGCATTTATTTAGATCATTCATTTTACTTATTATATAAATATCATCTGCATAAAAACAGTTATCTAAAAGTTTGTAGTTATTTAATATGGTTGAAATATCATTGAAGGCGATTATAAATAAAACAACCGATAATGGAGATCCTTGAGGGATACCATTATGTAAAGGATAAGCGTTAGGAAAAAGATAGTAAGTCTTCGTAAAAAAATTTCTATTGGTTAAAAATTGTCTGACATAGTCAACGATTTTCCTTCCAACCGTCCAGGTTTTGAGTTTTTCAAGCACTATATGCAATCCGATCCGGTTAAATGCTTTTTCAAAGTCAAGTGAGAGTATAGATACATGGTTTTTGGAGGATAGAGGTTTTGAAATATAGTAGTCTAAGTGAAGATGTGCATCAATGAAACCTCTGTTAGATTTGAAGGCTACTTGGTTGGAGGATATTAATTTTTTGGTTTCAACAAACCATATCAGACGTTTTGCAACAATTTTTTCTAAAATTTTAGAAGAGCAGGATATAAGGGATGTCGGTATCCATCGATTAAATTTTTGTCTTTGTTTGGTTTAGGAATCGGAAGTAACGTTGCAGTTTTCCAACTTTGTGGAATAAATGCGGTATAGAGAACGTTGTTGTATAGTCCTCCAAGTCTCTGTTTTATTTCAAATGGCAAATTTTTAATCATTGGATAACTAATTCGGTCTCTGCCAGGTGCTTTTCCTTTCATTTTATTTAAGCATGCTTCGAATTCAACCATCGAAACGGGTTCTTCGATCCGTTTAGCAAATTCATTATTTTCCTGAATTTTTATGTTGGCTTACGAATAACCTTTAATGAGAGATTTAACTGTACCTACTTACCTGTAGTTTTTTGTTGAAACAATTTATTTATTATATTAAAAACCGACGATGGTCAAAAATTATATTTAAAAAGGATTTTTTTTTTGATAAATAATATACAAAAAATAATATATGTATGTAGATGTAGGTATCCACCTATTATATGTCGGTACTATAAAGTGCAAAATTATTTGCCTACAAATATTACATACATTTTTTTTTTGTATTAATATTGATGGATCAATCTCCATTTATTTATATGATCAATGAATGAGTTGTGTGGTTACAGGAAATGGAATTTTTGTTACGGTCATTCACTTCATTGGAGAATCAAAATAGAGAAATATACAATATACATATAAATTCGAGGATTTCCAATTAACCACTTTTTTTTATAGCACCGAAAGATAACTTCTGGGTAACTAACTACCAACCATAACAACTATGAATCACTGATTTTGAATATGAATATTTTTTAAATGAAAAAAAAAAAAAAAAACAAATCAGTCAATCAATCAAATTTATTAAAATGTGTACTATTTTTATTTGTGGTGGAGGGAATATGATTTAAAAGAACTTTTATTTAACAAAAAAAAAAAAAAAAAAAAAAAAAACAATATAATGGAATAAAATGGAAGTTTCATTTTAGAATGGATACGCATAAATAAAAAGTAATGGATTCGAATGGGAATACAATTAAAACAAAAGAAAAACACAATAATTTTGTTGCAATTGATGATACATAAGAAATTTAAACCCCGCAATAAGAATTTTGTGTTTTTAACATTCATTGATAATTTAAAGATTTCTGGTATGACAGCTTACTTTAGAAACCTTATTCAAAGTTTACCTATATAATTTAAAATAAATCAAAATGGCACTATAATTTCTTACTTATTTTTCATTTTTATTTTCAGGTAAGTGACCAATAATAGTGGCCTATTCATTACTTATAAAAGAAACATCTAAACGTGAGTCTATTTTTTTTCTACCATAAATAATAGTACAGTAACTATATACTTTAACGTATGCGTCAAATCTGGTATTTCTGATTTTTTGCTGAGTTGTTCAGGATATTGGCCTAGTAAATAACCTAAGTTTTCGACCTCAAGCGGCGACCGCTTCATGGTCAAAAATTAGAAAAACCGCGATTCTTGTCGCGCTTTTTTTAGTTATTGGTAATTTTAGTCCCAAATAATTAATTTTAAATAAAAGCATTGTTCTGCGAATTAAAAGTAACTTAATTTGCTTCAACTTCAGACCAAATCCAACTCTGTGGACCCAATGGTTTCCAAAATACAGGAATTCAAAATTTAGCGATACAAAAAAATAATATAAAAAGTAGTGTTATCAAACCGTATAATGGAAAATAAAGAATGGTTGACATAAATGCATCAAAGCACTGAAGCGTGTAGGTTAAGCCAAAAGAATAGGATAATCATACCGGAAGTTGGGTCTATATACCCCGTTAAGATGGGAGGGGCAGTTATCTTAAAACATGACTTAAGGTAGAAACAACACTATTGAAAAACAAGGGTAACACCCAAAATATTCTCCTATAGCTTATCTAATGGTCAACCATTCTTTATTTTCCATTATACTGTTTGATAACATTACTTTTTATATTAATTTTTTATCGCAAAATTTTGAATTGCTGTATTTTGGAAACCATTGGGTCTACAGAGTTGGCTTTAGTCTTAAGTAGAAGCAAATTAAGTTACTTTGAATTCGTAGAACAATGCTTTTGCGAAAAAATCGTATTTTTTCTGATTTTTCACCATGAAACGGTCGCCGCTCGAGGTCGAAAACTTAGGTTATTTACTGGGCAAATATCCTGAACAACTCAGCAAAAAATCAGAAATACCATTTGACGCTAACGCGTGCCTTCAATACTAATGACAAGGTTACTGGACTATAAAGGAATTGAATATATGTATTTAATGTAATGATATAACAATCATATGGGGCATTTCAAGTGAAGCGGACAACGAAAAAAGTGGTGGGTCTTGAAATTGGTTCATCTTTGTGTTATTTATACTTCTTTTGGTTCTTAACCTGAATGCGGAAGGAATTTGAATTTTGAGGTCTGGTGCGGGTGTTATGGGCTTTTAAAAATTAGGCTTGCTATGTGCAAGGGTTCTTTACAAAAATGTTGATAAATTAAATGAAGCAATAGAAAAATAATTTGAATAGTGGAATATATTGTAAATTAGATGTTTCTTTTATTTATGAAATTTAAACCGGAAATTAATTTTTTTTCTTATAGAAAACCGGAAGTTAACACTTCAAATGAGATTTTAGCCAACTTAGCCACTTTTCATATTTTGTCTGTGAGTCTTTTTTAAGCTTATACAGTAGGAATACTATATGCAAAGTTTGAGAGTGGGATCTTCATTCGTTTAGAAGATACATAATTTTTTGTGCGTGGCTCTAGTCCAAACAACAGATTTTTTTATAGAAAACCGGATGTTAGCAATTTAATTAAAACTTTAAGTAGTCTAGGGCATTTTTATATTTTTTTTATTTTTCGTAATGCTCCTTATATAATAGAGATACCAAATACCAAGTTTTTTTAGATGGGATCTTAATTAGTTTAGAAGTAACATATTTTTTTAGTGTTGAGGTGGGAACTTCGTGTCGTGCGAAAAGTCCCACTTGGTCTAGCCTTCTCGCTTTCTAGACGCTATCTTTTATTTTTCACGTAAAATGCCCCATATGTATAATATTAATAACGTTATTTTAAACAAAATAATTTTTTAATTTTTTTTTTAATTTTTGTGTTGTTATTCAAAAATTTTCGAAATTTGACCATTTTTGAAGTAGATATATCTTGAAACTGATGCGTTATACGCTAAAAAGTGTAATATTGTTTCCCCTAGGGAATATTAAAATCTGCAAAATAAGTATAAAATATTTTCTAAAAAATTCGTCATTTAAGAGGAAAGAGACAAAACCGGTATTTTCTATTTTTGTGTTTTTTTTTTTTTTTTAATAATGATATCATACAAATTATGGCCTCTAGAAAAAAAAAACTGTTAATGCGTACTTATATAATATTATATAGCGTATACATTTTGTTAATTATTCCTTTTTCGTGACCTTTTTAAATAATATTTAACTCCTAAAGCCCACTTAGGATTTAAATACATTTTGTTAATATAATATTTCAATTGAGCTTACGGTTTGAAAGATATATGCGAAAAAACGTTTTTTTTGACAGTTGACTGAAGTAGCAAAATCTTGCGACTTATTACTCGTATGGAAAAAAGTGTTATATATTTTTTTTGAAGATAATATTATGATATTTAAACTGGGCGTAATATTTTTTCGTCGTCAACTTGTGCTTTTAAGAGTAAAAAGTAAAAGAACAGAAACTTTAAAAGAAATATATCTTTAAAACGGTTGTTTTTAAGAAGAAACAATAATGTTTTTTTTTGTAGGGATTCACATGATGTACAAACTTTGTATTCAGATGTTTTCAAAAATGTTAACTGTTTAAGAGTTATACGTGAAAAACGACTATTTTCGACATTTTACGTGTTTTAAAATTTCTATGCCTTCTTAACGGCGGGTCGTAACAAAAAATAACTTTTGTTTGGACGGATGACATAGTCTACAAGTTTTGCATGAAACACTTTTCGATAGCATAAACCGTTTCCGAGTTTTATGCGAAAAACTGATATTTTCGACATTCAATCTTGGAAAACTATTGACGCGCACACGATTTGGTAATGGACTTTCGCGACAGTATTTCGTATGCCAAAATAAAGACAATGGATAAACCGGCAGTATTTACTAGAAGTAAAAGTTTAAAGTAAATACTTTTATTTCTAGTAAAAGGTTAAATTTACAGTATTTACTTCCTTTCGTATGCATAAAAAAAAGTAACTACTTGACGGCATAAACTTTCAGTATATACTGAATTCATCCAAGTAATTTCTAGAATTCATCCGAAATTGATAGTAACTACTTGTTTTATCACTTTTCTTCTCAAAGAAATTATTGATTTGGTAGTTTTACGTCTTGATCATTTAGTAATTTAGGGTTTTGTCAATTCTTGTTAAGTTAACTGAGTAGAAATTGTGATAAACACAGGTTTTGCAAATACCCAAATGCACCTAACTTTCGTGCGTATTTTAAAGATATAAAGTGTACTTATGAATAAGTCACAACAATCTTCAATTCAAAAATATAAATCAGAATCTATGAAAACATTGATTGCCGAATATAAACTTTAAAATGGCGGTGAACTTACCGAAGAATAATGGAGGAAGAGGCTTAACAATTTCAAGACTGATGTAAAAAGAAGACGGGCCTTTAAAAACTGGTGAAATACCCTTTAATCTTAAATGAAGGTTATATTTAAAGAAATTTTAGGTGCAAATTGTGTATTGACAATCATTATATCTAAAGGGACGGCCAAATAACTTTTTTTTTTTTTGAAAATGCATCATCAACATCGAGTGTAGCTTCGGCTGTGTGGCAATAAGCGCCGTCCTGTTGAAACCAAATGTTGCCAATATCCTCCTCTTCAATTTTTGTGAACAAAAATTCGTTCAACATGGCCCGATAACGATCGCCATTGACTGTAACGGCCACTCCTTGCTCAGTTGAAGAAAAATGGCCCAATTATGCCTCTGGACCAAAATCCGCACCAAACAGTGATTCGTTTTGGGTGTATCGGCTTTTCAATGTATGCGTGCGGGTTTTCTGTGCCCCAAATGCGACAATTTTGCTTGTTCACATACCCGCCAAGATCAAAATGAGCTTCATCTGAAAAGATGATTTTTTTTTTGCAAAACCGGCAAAGTAATGTCGCAATATTTCACAGCGTTGTTCAAGCGTATACACAACCATATTCGTTCAGCGGAAGGTTAAAACTAATTATCTGTCAAATCAGACATGAGCTAAGTGTTACCATTCACGAAATAAGCACTAATTGAAAACAAAACATTAGATGGCGGACCCTTTATTAGAAATTTTATATAAGGCACCAAAAGGGTTCCTAGGCACTAACTGTACCTTTTAAGTTTTAAACCTGTAATAATCGTTTTAATTAATATTTTCAACGGTCAAATTATGATCGCTTTCCAATGTGAATTCACCTAACTTATCTACGTTTTCCTTTTGAAAATGATGTAATTGTTTAAAATTAGATCCAGAATCCGATCTTAAATCTTAATATTAACACTTTAAAATTCCACCATTTCTGTAAATATTAACTGGAAGACAATTTCAACGTTGTTGCAACCTAATTACTTCGAAATATGACTCAAAACTGATATTTTTTGGCCTCATGCCTAATAAATTTCTGGTTGAAAGCTAAAAAGTATGTACTATAAAATTTTCAATTTGCTATTTTATAGCTTTGAAAAAACTAAGTATTTCCTTTAGAAAATTAGTACTTACTTGTTTTTATGCATACGGAATGAAGTATTTACTAAAAACGTTCATCCGAAAAAAGTAAAAACTTTGGTCAAAAGTAAATACTTAATTTTCAGTATACACTGACTTTTTATGCATACCAAAAATAGTTTATACTTAGATTTTCTCCAGTAAAAGCATTTACTTTGTTTTATTCATACCACCCAATGGCGTTTAAAAGCCTTCACTTGGATTTTTTTGGCAGAAAAAAAAAATACAATTTGCCTGGGCTATGAATGAGCAATAAACGAATTTAGAGTGGAGTTTAGCATGAATTAATGTTAATCCCATACAACAAAAAAAAATTCAAATTTAAGTCAAATTTTCTTCAAAGCCTTAAATATATATTCACCTTACGCTTAGGTACAGCTCACTTGCGGAAAGAGTCAGTATTCCTCTTGGAGTTATGAAGGGCAATATATTCTCAATTTTTCTCTCAGAATCTAATCGTAGGTGGAATAGTTTAACCAACTGCATTAATGCTAGAAAAATCTGGCCTACCTATAATAAATCCCGAACTATTAACCTAATTTGCAGACCCAGGCGAGACATAGCAAGGATTGTTGCAACATGCACTGGACACTGGCCAATAGGAGAACATGCGGCGAAGCTTGGCATCCCCTACAATACTCACTGTCGTAGTTGTGGGGACCAGCAGGAAAAGGAAACAGTCTTTCATTTCCTCTGTAAATGTCCCGCTTTGGCCAGAATGAGGCAAGAATCTTTTGGGAAGCCCTTTTTTGACGGCCTTAACGAACTCTCCGGAACGAAAATCAAAGATTTGACTTCTTTCCTCAACGCGACGAAATGGATCTAGGATTTACTTCGGTTCCTCTTGCACCGTCTTCTTCCCCAAACTCCTATGACTGCGAGCTAGCAGACTAACGGTTTTTGAAGGTGGCTCATGGTGCACGAGGACCGGAGGATCACACGGTTGTGCCAACCTTCGCTTCAATACCAGTCAACAAGTTTCCTAGTTGGCACAGTGAAGATGGTTTTTAGTTGCGAACTTTGGTCCTATCGGGTGTTTTTCCTATGTCCAAATCATTAATAAGTTTCATCTCATGTCTAAATCCAATAAAAGCGTCTGGTCACACAGGCGGGTGGTACTTTCTCTGGTAACCACAAGTCATGTTGAGCAAACAGACGGAGGTGTACAGAGATAACCATATCCGAGTGTGCGACTAGACGATCACCCTAAGGGATCAGATCGTATGCGTCCCGGGCAAAACAGCAAATTGCTTAGCGTAGCATACTGCAGCTGAACTCGGGCGTAGGCGATGATCCGTTGGGAGATCTATCACCAAATACAATCTTATTCTTAAAAATTTTCTTTTAACCCACAGGTCAAACGAGTGATGGTATCAAAACGGCGCATTACAGCGTTAATTGGGTCATCGAGCAAGGATGCTTGTGACCGCCATCTCTACCTAGGTACCTAGGTACAGCTTATAATAGGTTATCGGAGAACTTTAACCCCTTATATTATTTTAGTGAACATGAATTTCATCACGGCATCTTTTTGCACTTTCCAACTGCTTGAGGCTCTTATTGGAGAAATTCAAAAGAAAAACTTCAGTCGCCCTAATTTTGCTAAAGATATTACCCTCTAGTATCCGGTCTATAAAGCTTTTGCACTTCTAACAAATTATCCAAACCAAATTCTCAAACAATTTGACTACCTATGTGTATTTAGATCATTAAAACACCCTTTGTTTATGCCAAGAGCCACTACAAAACTATATTGACCCAAAAAATGTACTCCTAAGTTTATTTGTTCAAAACCAAACAAAAAAAAAAAAAATAGGTAATTCCCGAAGGCACAAATCTTCTAAGAACACAGCTTCCAGTTTTTGTTTTCCCCCTAATAGATGTTTACATAGTTCTATCCTAATTCGTATAATCTTATAGGTTGGAGTATGTAGCTAGGTACTTGAAGAACCTCTTAAACGTGTATGTTTGTAATTATCGACACTCGAATGGTGCTCCATTCATCCAATTTTATTTGGTTGGGAAAATATTTCCATTTTTTTTTGTTGTATTCTTTTTCTGGCTAAAGACGCCAATCAAAACAAAATACCCGAAAAAAAAAACAATAAATAGCACACCGAATCGAGGTGTTCGTGGTGTGGGTATGTATGTACAAGAAAAACAATCATCATCTCCTACTAATTGAGCCTGACATACTTTGAGTTGAGAACGCACAAGAATATAATACCGCACTTCCAATTTTCCATAAACTTGGTTGGACGATATGGCAGCAACAAAAGCGTGAAATATGGAACACTTCCACTTCACCTCAGATGCGAAAGAAAACCCAAGACGATATCGTCTATACGAAGGCTGGTGGCGGCTGGGAAGAGATGAAAACGATGACGGCGGCGACAGCGACGGTAGGGACAAAAACGCGACATGACGACAAAGACTCCCCCCCCCTGCGCTCCTGTCCGAAGCCATTTTCTTGAGCTGTGTGTTCTCAATTCTTTTCCTTTGGATTCGAAGTGAAGTGGGTGAGTTTTTTTTTATTTCATTATTATTTTTTCTTCATCTGAAGAATGCACATCTTGAGAACAACACGACACAAAACAAACGACTTTTTTTGTTGTTTTTGTATCACGTTCGTTGTTGATTTGTTTTCGTTTTTTTTATTTTTTGTTGGTTTGTCTCAAATTCAATTCATTTGTTCCAGAAAAATGTCAAACGATAAATGATAAATTATGAAAAATGATGAAATGTATGTTGAGAACGAAAAGAAAGAATTTTCAAATGAGGTTTATGAAATATAACTTGCCCTTTAACTACCTTTATTTATCGCAAGTATAAAAGAGACCGAGAATAAAACGTATTTGTTGTGAATTTTTGTTCGCAATTTATTTCTGCTCAATTTGAGTTCTCAAAACCATAGTTGATCATCATCATTCATAAATTGTAAAGCCTACAACTCAGAACTACAACAAAGACAAACAAAAAACAACTCAAAACAAAATCTCTTTTGATTTCAAAGAGATTTGTCATAACGAGTATTGCGTCGGAACAGTTCTACTTTCCAACTGTCCAAAACTTAAAAGTAATGGGATTTTGAGACAGATTGGAGTCACTAATTTGTAGTTCGTTTCTATAGTGATGTATTTTAGTAGAATGTGCTAGAAGCTTATAACTATAACTAGTTATACTATACGGCAACAAGTTGAATGATAAATGTTCTAAATATGACAAAGAAGAATGGCATTACAGAAATTTGACATTTTTTAAGGAATTAATGTCCAATATAGCGATGGAGAAGACATTAATAAAACGAAAACAACTTTGTTCAAAGAAAACTTGGAAACAATAAAAATAAATAGTTTTGTTTTATTTTGAAGTTTGTTTGCGCAATGTCACGTTGCTAGATTTTTCAAAGCTTAAGAATTTATTTTGTAGTTTATGCGCCTACTTTTAGCTTAATAATATTAAGTATGACATGATAAAAACATATACATTAAGGTGGTTTAAATTGACAGAAGATGTGCTCAAAATTTTAACTTTTAGTGGTCGTCCCTCATCGCTGATTTTTTTTTATATAAATTGAAAGTGCGAACAACTTCTGAAATGCATAACTGCCTAACAGTGTTGCCATAATCCCAAATCTCATAATGCTAGATTTCATATTTTATAATGCTAGATCGTATCGGAGCTCAAAAAACAAAATGCTAGATTTCAAACTCCATATAAAAATGACCATACCGATGATAATAAAAATAAGGAAAATTTAAGCTTTATATGTAAATAGGTATTAGTTACTTTAACAGCAAACTATTTTTAAGTATGAACATGTTTAAGTAGTTAGTTATTTAATTTTAAATCAGTCAGAATTATCACATTATTAATTTTAGAAATAGAAATATTATCTATTTTAAGATTTTAATTAAATAATGATTTAGCCCAAAGTTCTTCATACAAATAATCCTCTTCACCCTTAGGTTTTTCATACTTCGCAGAGGCTCCAACTTCCTCTATAACACTTCTTGAAACCTTATAAGAAAAGTAGCATTTATCTTCTATGTTCTATCCTTAGACCCTTGCGTATTTGGACAATGCTGTTCCATAATTTTTTTCCTATTTTATGACGAATTTTCGTTTTAATTATGTTTATTCTTTTGACTGAACAGGCGCTCAACCTCAGCGTTGGAAATGGGAGGTAAAGGCAGTCCAATTTCCAATCACAAATCGACCCAATTCCTTAAACATATTTTGCCAGCTGCATCTTTAAAAGTTAGTACCTGGATCCAAAACGCATTTGTGTTTTGTGAAATTCGGATTTTTGATATCTCAGAGCATATTTCTTAACAGTTTTAGCAGCCGCAGCCGAATACCATATTATAATTCATTAAAAGATTTTTTGACAGCTCAAACTTTTGTATTGAAATTGATAACAGAAAAGCAGAATAACAGAACAAAAGACCTCGCTGAATAGGGCCGAATAATTAACTTTCCAGATTCCACAGAAACAGATGCTTAAATTAATTCATTTCTATTAGAAAAAGTCATGATTTTTGTGAACGCATGTGTGTATCTTCGTGATTTGACGTTATTAAGGTTAAATCACAATGCTTTTTAATTTTTTAAATTTGTTTTCCAAATATGATATCATCAAATCAATGATTCAAAATCATTTTTGGCATTCAATAATGCAAAAAAATAAAAACAATTTTCAAAAATTTCATAATGCTTTTCTCTTCTCAATAATGCTAGATCTAGCATTAATTATGCCTTAATGGGAACAGTGCCTAACCTTAACAAAAGGTCTTAAGCTTTTAATTGACTAAGGCTACCGTTTAGAAGATAAAGGAACTCTATTATAAAAGGTTTTCCAATAAGAGATGTTATTTTGAATATCCCGCCATTATGGTAGTTGTAACTTTTGAAGCTGTAATTTTTTGACGTTTTGACAAGTTGAAACTACGCCATTAATTAAAATGGAACGATACACGCTTCAACAATGCATTGAAATTATTAAAATTCACTATAAAAAATGCAAATGAAAATAATCCGGAATTTCATCGAAAAATCATCTTGACTGATGAGGCCGCCCATTTCCACCTCGGTGGCTACGTCAACAAGCTAAATTGTCGCATCTGGGGCTCGGAAAACCCAAGATTTATTGTGGAAAAGCCTCTCCATCCTCAACGAGTAACTGTTTGGTGCGGTTTATGATGGTCCGGCGGGGTCATTGGAACTTACTTTTTCGAAAATGAGGCTGGAGCAACAGCTACGGTGAATGGATTGCGCTATCGAGAGATGATTAATAATTTCGTTTGGCTGGAATTGGATGGTATTGATCTGGACAACCAACGTTTACTTTCAACAAGACTGCGCTGTGCCAAACAAGCAACAAAACCGTCGATCTTTTACGGGAAAAGTTTCCGGACCGTGTTAACTCCCGAAGAGGTGATCACAATTGGCCACCGAGATCTTGTGATTTAACCACTTGCGAATTCTACCTGTGGGGCCATGTGAAAGATAAGGTCTACGCCAACAGCCCAGCGTCGATTCAATACCTCAAAGATGGAATTCGTGAAGCTATTGAGGGCATACAGCAGCCACTTTGTGATTTGATGATGGAAAATTTCATGAAAAGGATAGTGTTGGAGGCTATTTGACTGATATTGTTTTTCTTTCATTATTAATGGCATACTTTCCTCCTTACATTGAAATAAACATCCGTTTATTTATCTCAAAAAATGTCATTTTTCTTTGAATATTAAAATAACACCTTATTGTAGTTGATATATGGTTCGCTGAAACAACATTTACGTTTTTTTTTTGTCAAAAATGCAGGCTTATGTAATGAACTACAACGAGCTAGTATCGTTAAAGGGGTATCAATAAATAGAGTGTAATTCAAGGCTTCAAAAACTCAAAGCTGTTTACAGCCGTTGAAGCGGAATATACCTCCTTTGATATTATACATGAATGATTCTTGCATTGAGGAAACTGAAAAGCTTTCGATTCTAGGTAATGAATGTGGCTTACTCACCACCTTTTTTGGAACGATCACGTATAAAATATTCCGAAAAATGCAGCAAAATGATTGGACTTCCTTAGACGAAGCAAGAACTTTTTTTCATTTTCTGATCTGGCAACAATTTATGAGGCGTACATACGCCCTTAGCTGGAATATAACTCCAAATCTGGTCGGGTGCATTTGATATATCATTGCACCTACTGGATAGAATAGAGAATTGGGCTTTAAGGCTGATATGTGACCGAACAGTTTAGGAAACATTTGTTTCGCTGGAATATCGTGGATATGTATCTTGCTAATAACTGTTTTAACGCTACTTTTTCAAACAGTGCTCTTGTGAAATTCCCAGCTACATACTTCCCCTAAAACATTTTAACTATTATACCCGTTCCGCTAGGAATGCTCATCAGCTTAACCTTGAGCCAAACTTCGGTCGCACCATCCATTACATAGATTCTGTTTTTGCCGTACTACACGAATGTGTAATTCCTTTCCCAAGTCTTTTTTTTTCTTCCCATTTCAATATTCAAACGTTCAAGACAAATGTACATCGTTATCACCTTTTCCCTTCCTCTGCTCCCTAAATGCTCGCACTGTGTTAAATTACAACATTTAAAGGGTAGTCATGCGTGCGCGTCAATTATATAAAAAAAAAAATGTACAAAAGGTAGGGTGTGGAAAGAGTATTTTAAATATAATTATAATTATATTAAATTAAATATAAAAAAAAATTCTATCATGTCTTGAATATAAGAGGGTCTAACTGTAGGAACTTAATTATGAACTTTATTATTAAATAAAAATAAAAAATAAAATAAATTGGGTGGCTCAACGGCTTATGAAGAACCAGGGCCGAGTGACTAATAACTCGCAACCATTCCTGTGTGCGCGCGTCAACAGAAATGGAAGGGACCTTCAATTTTATGGTGAATCCGAACGGCTAGACAAGAAGCACTCATTCATGAAAAGTGATACTCTTGGAGGATTTGCCAATTCCTCGCAAGAGGCAGTAGGCCTGAAAAAAATGTTTAGTTTTTAGGTGGACGAGGCTGGGAAATGAACCCGGAGCGTGACAGTCCATCGCAATAACCATTACGCTACGGGCTACTACATTATTAAATACAATTGTCAAAAACAAATCATAAAAATTTAAATGTGTGTTTTACTCGATAAATGCATTTTTCCAAAAAAATTTACAAAATATATATTTTTTTCAATTATGGTTTTTTGAAATTAAAAAAAAAATCTTTTAATACTGTATATGCACCGATTCTATAGACAAAATGTTTAATGGATATGAACAAAAATTGAACTTTGGACCGCCATAACTTAGAACGGATTTCCGTACAGAGGTCGTTGATGTCTTTTTTGTAGATAATTGTATTGATAATTATTATTCCTTCTTCGTGTATTGTCTGTGTCATTTTGTAGATAATTGTATTGTCTACAGTTATTCTTAGATGATTTTGTGCAAAAATAAATTTGTCAGGAGTTATTAAACAAAATAAGAAAATATTTTCAAGATGACGGCATTTCCCTTCCGGTAGTTACCACACTTATAACTTCAATCTAAATTTCCACATCCAAAAGTATAATAAATATCCCCCCATATGTCATTTTTTTGACTAACTGTATTGCACCCAAATGTTTTCGACCGTTTTGCTCCAAATCTATAAATTGTTTGAAAAAAAGTGTAGAATTTTCTGACCTACAATATGGACCTCTACAGCTTTTTTCAAAAGAACCTATAGTTTTCGAGTAATTTAGAAAAAAAGTGCATTTAAACGTCTTTAACCCCCCAAACATTTTTGCTCCATCCCAAATTAAGGGTACTTTTCATGAAATTCAGCTCTGTCGAAATTTTTTTCGAAGTGAATACATATCTAATTTCTCTGGACTATAAGTCAGTTTTTGTAAAAAATAATGTTTGATCCATAATATTAAAAAAGCTTGAGCAGCTTTTATTTTTTTGCATGTTTTGTTAACTTTTCAATCTCAGTTTTTTCTGTTAAATTTCTAAACCATCTTTTTGGATACAAAATTTCATACAAAAAGGTCTTAAAGTTAATTTCTCTTACACGGCTTAGTTTGCAAGTCTTACCAACATTTTATATTTAGTTTGAAAGTGCACTTGTTACTGATTCGAAAAATCTATCTTTTATCAAAATCGATAATAAATTGTGGAATTTATGAAATTTTGATTATCAAAATCAAGGTAAGCTTAGTAGTTAGCCAAGTTTCCGTTGAAATGTATGCGTTTTCTTAAACTATGTTTCTTGTTTTTGTTCTTATAATAAAATATAACTTGCAAACATCAAACAATTTACGGTTTTATTACATTTCCCAATAAAGTTCCCAAAAAGTTTCAACAAGCTAGAAAGACCTGTAACGTTCATATTCGACGAACCAAATTTTTACATGATCAAAAGTTACGGCAAAAAATACTACAATGTCCCAAAGGTAGTAATATTTGTTGGTCATTTGTAAAAAACATACCAAACACCACCTCGTCCTCGGTTCCAACGCTCGTCTTCAATGATACTCCTTTTGTCAGCTCGCAAGATAAAGCCAATTTGCTTGCAGCACAGTTTGCTGTTAATTCGACGCTGCCAGAAAGTGTTATGACTCCTCAAGTACTTGAGAGCGTAAATGATTTTATGGGACAAATCTTCTTTCGCACTCGTGGAGTTGCTAGAGTTCTAAAAGATCTCGACGTATACAAATCCGCTGGCCCGGATAGTATCCCTCCCATTGTTCTGAAGAGGTGTTCTTCAACGCTGGCAAAACCACTGCGTAAGCTTTTCCATCTGTCCTATTCTACTGGTCTTTTTCCGAGTGGATGGAAAACAGCATTTGTCCAGCCTGTCCCTAAAAAAGGCGTATCTTCTTCACCCTCTAACTATCGACCAATTGCACTTACGTCCCTTCTTTCCAAGGTCATGGAAACGCTGATTAATTTCCAGCTCAGGAAACATCTCGAGGAACGAAAGCTTCTAAATGACCGGCTTTCGTAGCAATCGGTCCACTGGTGATCTGATGGTATATCTCACCGAACAGTGGCACAAATCTTTACATCGTTTTGGAGAAAGTAAGATTATTGCGCTTGATATTTCAAAAGCATTTGATAGAGTTTGGCATCAAGCTCTCTTATCGAAAATGCGTGCATTTGGTATCGATGAATCTCTTCTTCGTTGGATTAGAAATTACCTTTCGGAGCGCTCAATACAAGTTGTATTGGACGGTTTCAAGTCTGAAATCCACAAAATAAATGCTGGTGTGCCCCAGGGCTCCGTTTTGTCTCCGACCCTCTTCCTAATATTCATAAACGATCTCTTATCTGAAACTTCTAATCCATTAAACTGTTTTGCTGACGACAGTACCCGCAGCTTTTCATATTCGTTTCTTGATTCACATCCATGTCCTTCGGATGTGGAACTAGAACGGCCGCGTATGATAAGCTCATTAAATTCTGATCTTGACAGTATTGTCCAGTGGGGAATAAAAAACCGTGTAGAATTTAATGCTTCTAAAACTCAATGCTGTCTCCTATCGTTAAAGTGGAACCCGGCCCCAATGCTGCTATCCACGAGCGGCACTTGCATAGAGGAAACTGAACAGCTTTCAGTCCTCGGTATGTGCGTCACAGACCACCTTTTGTGGAACGACCACATATTTGACATCGCCAAAAATGCTGCTAAGTGTTTAGGTTTTTCTTCGTCGATGCAAGAAATTTTTCTCCTCCTCTGATCTGGCTGTGATCTACAAAGCCTTTATTCGTCCAAAACTTGAGTACAACTCCCATATTTGGGCAGGTGCTCCAATAACCCAATCGAGTCTATTGGATAGAATTCAAAAGAGAGCTCTTAAAATGATAGGTGAAAGAACTATAACGGAAACGTTTACATCTCTGGAGCACCGTCGAAATGTTTCATGCCTTTCGTTATTTTACCGTTATTTTAACAAACATTGCTCTAGTGAAATAGCCAGTTGCATTCCTCCCCTTAAACAATTCAACCGTAATACTCGCGCTGCTTCTAGGAATGCCCATCAGTTTACCCTTGAGCCCAACTTCGGACGTACTGTTAAGTACAGAGATTCTTTCTTTAGTCGCACTAAACGAATGTGGAATGCTCTACCCAGCTTTATCTTCCCCTCCCATTGTGATCTACAGACATTCAAAACCAATGTACATCGGTTTCTCCTTTCAAATCCCCTCCAACCTACCTAATCGCTCGTGATGTGTTTTTCACTTTAAGGGTATTCACAACCCCTTTAGCGCGCGCTAAATATATACAAAAAAAAAAAATATTTATTAAATTAATTAAAAAGTTTATATAATTCAGTTAGAATATTTATGTATATCCATGGATTAATGTCAACAAAACTTAAATATTAACCAGATTTTTCCAAAGTTTCCCCAACTAAAACTTTAAATTCCTTAAAAAAAAAGACCTCTGGTACATTTTGCATAAATTATAAATGACAATCCCTTTTCAAAAAGACATAAACTTAACAAACCAACAAGGACGAAAACAAAAAAACTCCTAAAACCACCTGAAAATGATGTAAACTATTTTTAAAGCACTTTTCGGTTTGTGTAAAATTTTAACAAGTTTCCCAAAACGTAAATACTTTTATTGTCTTCAATTTCGTATTCCACAAGGTATTTTTGCTCTCACAGCAGTTCCTACCTACCCTACCTACCTAAACGCTTTATTTATTTCGATATGTGAATAACCTTATTTATAGGTATGGTATGCTAGGTGGGTACTTTTCTTACAAAATGTGTGTGTAGATAAACCTTTCATGTCCTTCTAAAATGATGATTTGCAAGAAAAACAATAGAAAGGATATGCCAGAAATATACATATGTATACATTTGTATACACACCTATTATATGAGTACACTCCATATACACCACAATTTTCAACATCACCCGAGATAGAGATACACATAATGGTATACCTACCTGTGTGCATATGGAAATTCGATTTGGCCAAAAAGCTATAATTCGTTATAGTCGCACACAGCCACAATATGTACTCCTTTTTTTGAAAATCACCTGACATTCCTGGATGCTTCTGTCGAAAATAAAAGGAATTCACACAACAAAATTGAAGACTAACGAGATGTATCTATTTGCCCAGCACCTACCTAACCTATGCAAAACATTTTACGACTATTGCTTTTCTGTTTCCGGGAGGAAAATAGAAAAAAAAAAAAACAACACAAAACCTGCTGAATGAATGTGAGTAGTGTGCTAAATTCATGTGCAATTCCCTTCCTTCAAGAATTCTTTCTATATACCCCCACATCTCCACCTTCCCCAAACACCGCCCCTTACACAACACACTAAATCCTTCAACCTCTAAAACACGAGATTATGAGGAATGAGTTTGGATAGGGTGATGCAGAAGGCGGAAGGTGCTTTTTCGGACAGGATGCTACTGTTATCCTTATTTCCCCAGACACACACTTTTTACTCCATTGTCATCAGACTGATGATAGGTAGGTACTCCACTTAGAGAAAAATAAAAGGTATTGGATGGTTTTAAGCGGAAATTAAACTCGATATTTTAATCAGACATGATATTATACAGCTCGTAATGATAGGGCGAGGATAACAAAATTAGTCCTTCATTATATTGTGTAAGACACGGTATGTAATTAATGAGAGGCTTCGGCACAAATGGTTTTAGTTTGGTACAGGACTTGGACGGACAGGTATGTTTGGTTTCAATATTGGACGGACGCAATTTGTCTCCAGTTTCTGGATTTAATTGAGCACTCAGCAACTTGAATGTGCATAAAGTATCAAAGTTTAATGTTCAGTGAAAGCAAATTTATATGAAATTTGTCCCAAGAGCGAATGTACATCAATAAAACTGGTATCAACATAAAGCTGAGTGTACATTCAAATTTGAGAAGTTTAATGAAAATAGCCTTGGAGATTTTCAGCCCCTTGACTTGATTATGGTTCTTCGAATATTAAAAAAAAATCTGACTTAAATATGCAACAATTGAATTCAATGTAGAAATTAATATTTTTGCCTTTGAAACTAAATTCACTTGTATTTTAAATTACGTTGCGTATTTAAATCAACAAATTTTCAATGTTTAATTATGGCCCATCTTTTAAGTGTTGAGTTAAGCCCGAGTTAGTAAAGTCTGGCAGAAAACTGTTTTTTAATTGATGATGATTGCAGAATGCCTTACAAAAAAACAGGAGATAAGATATCATAAACATTTTTTGATTTAATCCAAAGTTAACTCAGCAAATTTGGTGATTTGGTTTAACTCTAACCCCACACTGAAAAACTGGCCCTAAATAAATTGAGAAAAAAAAAAAAAATCCAACTTTAAATCAAAAACAATCTATATCAATATTAAATTTCAATTTTTCTCTCATTGTAGGCTTTCGAAAATTGCTTTGAAAAAAGAGCCTGAACATTTTCTGATTTGAAATTAGATTTTTAAAAATATATAAATTTAACCGGCATAATCCTCATTCAAAATATAGAAACGTATGAAATTTTGTCATTAATTTCCGATCTTATCCTTGAAAAAAATACAGTCGATTTTGTATGGAGATTTGTTAGTCTTTCTTACAACGAAAACCACGGTAATTTATGATATTGCAAAGTAATTTAAGAAAGTTGCAATGATATCTCGTTGTTTGCATTCGAATATTTTAAAATTGTACGAATTTCTGTCCAAAAGAGTTCATACCCCTTTTTTTAATTTTATTTTGCGCGCACTGGAGTTGCGGAAGAATGCAATACATTTTATTCTTTAAAATTCAACTCATTTGAGTAATCATTGCGAATGCAGTTAAATACTTTATAAAAATATTTGTACTCCAAATATTTATTCGCAGTACACATTAAAATATTCCTTCAATCATTTAAGGGACTAATAGTCAATAGAATGAAATACTAAAAACCTATTGAAGTTTTTTAAAAGTCTTCTTTGGGGTCTTTTGATTGCAAACAAAATATTGCATTCTTTTGATTGGTTTTTAGTCGTTTTTAATTCAAGCAGTATTTTAACTCCAAGTCTTTTAGGTCCCTATTATGACTCGCGAGTTCGACTCAAGTCACACGTTTTTAAAATCACATATGTCGTGGTTTAAAGAATAGCAAACTGCAACGTTCGTATAGAGCAACATCTCATTTCAACACATTTTTGACTTTTTAGCCGAATACAGTTAGATGAGCCATAAACGGTAGTGCCAAAAGTCAGATTCGCCTAATATTTCTTGCGACTCGCGATTCATAAAAGGTGCCTTAATTGCTAATAGACCCTTTTTTCTGATTCTTAGTTTTAACTTAAAAAATGGGACATTGGAAAATTTTGAAAGTGAAAACGAGATTGTTTGTAATTTAAATTTTAATATGGTACACAGGGTAAAGCTAAAAAGGAGTTAAAAGTCTATTTTCTAAACAGTAAGAAATAGATACATGTTTGTACTTTAAATAGATTTATTTGAAATAATACTGCCGTCCTAATTAAAAAGAGCCTAAGCGCCAAAAATCAAAAATCGAGTTTGAGGTATACTCGTATTTGAAATCCTTAAACAGTGTCTTATTTTTGTGTGAACAAAAAAATTCATATTTTCAACAGCAAATGGCTCAAAATCACGATTGAAAATGGGCATAAATCTATTTTCGTATGGTTTTCAAAGAAACCAAAAAACATTAAAACGCATTTATCTTAAAACTACAAAAATGGAGATGTGCCCTTTTAACTTAGGACGGCAGAATAGTACTATTGGGTTTAAAGTAAAAACTGTTTTCCAGATAGGATGGTTCAAAGAGTTTCAATTCAAAAATTGATTTTTCATAAATAAATCGTCTTACATCAGGGAAGCATTCGATGTAACAATTTCCTTCCCGGGAGGAATTTGTTTTTCATAAATGGGTGCTACAGATGTTTAAAAAGAATAATTTTTGAAAGTTTTTGATTTTTATCTTTTAAAGGGGTGGCACAAAAATTTGAAATTTAAAGACTTATGTTCACACTCCGACAGATTTTAGAAAAATCCCGGGAATTCCAGATCGATACACACCACCTTTTTATCGATTTTAAAGTCGCGTATGATAGCGTGAATAGGGACGAATTATACAGAGTCATGTCGAGTCTCGGCATCCCTGCCAAACTCGTCCGCCTGTGCAGGATGACGATGGAGAAATCACGCTGCTCCGTCAAAATTGGTAAGAACACCACCGATTTCTTTGATGTTGAGAAAGGATTGAGGAAAGGCGACGCGTTATCATGCAACCTATTCAACATCTTTCTTGAAGCCATTGTACGCAACGCACATGTCAACACCAGCGGTACAATCTATCAAAAGTCCGTTCAATTGCTTACATATGCGGATGACATAGACATTGTCGGCAGAACGAAGCGAGCTGTGGCAGGGGCATTTGCGAGCATTGAATCAGAGGCGGCTAGAATGGGATTGGCGGTTAATGAGGACAAGACGAAGTATACGCTGTCATCGAGAGAGGAATCTCAACATCGTCGACTCGGGCAAAATATCACGATGGACAGATATAACTTCGAAGTTGTCATCTGGGCTCCACTATTACATCGCAGAATGACATCAGTGCAGAGATCAAGCGAAGAATTACTCTTGCCAACCACTGTTTCTTCGGTCTAAGAAGGCATTTAAGTAGTAAGGCCCTCTCTCAGAGAACCAAGGAGACTTTATACAAGACCCTAATCATCCCGGTCCTGCTTTATGGATCAGAAGCATGGACACTGAAAGATTCGGATACAAATATGCTAGGGTGCTTTGAGAGGAAGATTCTTCGTGTGATTTTCGGTCCGGTGTGTATCGAAGGAGTATGGAGGAGAAGATTCAACGACGAGCTATACGGGCTATACAGCGACGTTGACCTGGTCAAAAAGCTGAAAATACAGCGGCTGAGATGGCTGAGGCACGTGGAGCGTATGGACAGCAACGCACCTGCCCGACGAGTCTTCGAATCCAACCCCGATGGGGTACGCAGCAGAGGAAGAACCCGTAGTAACAGGTGGCGCAATCAAGTGAATGACGACATCAAAGCACTCGGTGTGCGCAACTGGAAGCGGCTAGCTAGGGACAGAGCTGGCTGGAGTAGCTTGTTAGTTGAGGCCGAAGCCCATCCTGGGCTGCGAGCGCCATCAAAAGTAACTAAGTAAGTAAAACTTTCAAGAACCTTCTTTGAATTTCGTTGCTAAACTTTTTTTTTAAATAAATTTTATAAATATTCCAAAACGTAATATAAATTTTTCAAAATTTTTGTTGACATTTTAAAACTATAAATTTTTCCAAATTATTTTTTGAACATTTAAAAAAAAATTTCGTTCTCAATCTTGCTTTTTAAATTTATAAATGTTTGATAATATTTTTAGAAAAATTCATAGAATAGGTGATTTTAAAAAAATGTTTATAAAACAGGTATATTAGACTGATTCAAAAATAAAAAGAGTCTCCGATTTCCACTGCTAGGTTATTACTTAGAGTTGAGCAAAATAATAAGCCTGTTAAAAATTCAGATTTTTAAATTAATTTAAGAGGTTGCTCATCGCTATTTTCTATTTTCCATACGATTTGTATGGGAAATTAACCATTAGTTCCGCATTGACCTTTAATAACTTTGGAAGGAGCACCTTTATTAGATAAAAAATTAAGACCTTTTTTGTAGAGCGTTCAATTTTCTAAAAAAAAAAGTTATGCTACTCATTTAAATACTTGCTTTTATAAAGTTATAAATTTGCAAGTACAAAAATGTGTTCCGTCCCATACAAATCGTATGGAAAACAGAAAATAGCGATGAGCTACCACGACTTCTAAAAATTAATTTAAAAATCTGAATTTTTAACAGGCTTATTATTTTGTTCCACTTTAAGTAATAGGCTAGTGGAATTGGAAATCGGAGACTGTTTTTTATTTTTGAATCAATCTAAGGTATATACAACAAGGTCAATACAACTTTCGCATCTTTAGAAAAAAAACAGCTTTTGGTTAAAAAAAAACTACAAAAGGTTGATGTGTGGAAAACTGGAGCTAAGGGCGGAAAACGGTTATAGGATTTGAGTTCAGCCCAGCAAAAAATTAACTGATACCCCTATAATGATAATTTATAAAGATGTATCCCTGTAATGCGTTAAGCTGACCACAAACGATACTATACCTAATACCTTAGGTTCTCCCAGGTATGGATAGTGAACGCAAATTACGTCCAAATATCTTGAGGAACGAAAGCTCCTTAATGACCGGCAGTACGGCTTTCGTAGCAATAGGTCCACTGGTGATCTGATGGTATATCTCACCGAACAGTGGAACAAATCTTTACATCGTTTTGGAGAAAGTAAGATTATTGCACTTGATATTTCAAAAGCGTTTGATAGAGTTTGGCACCAAGCTCTCTTATCGAAAATGCGTGCATTTGGTTTCGATGAACCTCTTCTTCGTTGGATTAGAAATTACCTTTCGGACCGTTCAATACAAGTCGTATTGGACGGTTTCAAGTCTGAAATCCACAAAATAAATGCTGGTGTGCCCCAGGGCTCCGTTTTGTCTCCGACTCTCTTCCTTATTTTTATAAATGATCTTTTGTCTGAAACTTCTAATCCATTAAACTGTTTTGCTGACGATAGTACCCTCAGCTTCTCATATTCGCTTACAGATTCTCATCCATGTCCTTCGGATGTGGAACTTGAACGGCAGCGTATGATAAGCTCATTAAATTTTGATCTCGACAGCATTGTCCAATGGGGAATAAAAAACCGCGTAGAATTTAATGCTTCTAAAACTCAATGTTGGCTCCTGTCGTTAAAGCGAAACCCACCCCCAATTCCGCTATCCATGGGCGGCACTTGCATCGAGGAAACCGAACAGCTCTCAGTTCTCGGTATGTGTGTCACGGACTTCCTTATGTGGAATGACCACATATTTGATGTCGCCAAAAACGCTGCTAAGTGTTTAGGTTTTCTCCGTTGATGCAAGAAGTTTTTTTCCCCTTCTGATCTGGCTGTGATCTACAAAGCCTTAATTCGTCCAAAACTTGAGTACAATCCTCATGTTTGGGCAGGAGCTCCAAAAACTCACTTGAGTTTGCTGGACAGAATTCAAAAGATAGCTTTAAAAATGATAGGCGAAAGATCTATAACAGAAACAATTACATCTCTCGAACACCGCCGTAATGTTTCGTGTCTTTCTCTATTTTATCGCTATTATTATAATCAGTGTTCTAGAGAAATAGCCAGTTGCATTCCTCCCCTTAAAAAATTCAACCGTAATACCATTAGTTCACCTTCGAGCCCAACTTCGGACGTACTGTAATGTACAGAGATTCTTTCTTCAGTCGCACCACACGAATGTGGAATGCTTTACCTGACTCGACTTTCCCATCCCATTTCGATGTGCAAACGTTCAAAACCAATGTGCATCGGTATCTCCTTTTAAATGCTGTGTTAAAAACATTTTAAGGGTAGCCATAACCCCTTTTGCGCGCGTGGAATATATAAAAAAAAAAAAAAAAAAAACTACAATGTTGACAATTTCCTTCTAGGAAAAGCTAGAAAAGAAGAAGATTAGGGATATATTTAATTATTTTATAGGTAGTAAATGCATTTGAAAGGGATACATTTCTCTGAGTGTATTTTATATATACCTACATAATATCCTCCGCATAAATGTAGGAAGGAGCAAGTTTTACGAGAGTCTGAAAACAGGATATGACACCCATCATATCCGATTCTGTGGTTTAATCCGGCTACTGAGTCCTTCAAATTGTGCCCCTCTGATGCCTTGCCTCACACAGCCAGATATTTGTTTTTATTTGAAATCTCACACCTGTCTTTGGCTGTACAGAGGAGTACTCGTATGTCCGTACCCTGCCATCAGACCTTCCCTCCCCCAAAGAAAAAGAAAAAAGGATAAACAACAAAGAGCTTTCGTGCGGATGATGTCCTGTTGGTTATTTTGGTACGTTCGTATTTTTTTAAATCCCTCATGTGCTTTGTGTTTTTGTTGTTAGTGCGGTTTTTGTGTCTTTATCTGAGTTTGGTGGTCGATTCTCGATTCACTTCTGACTCTGACTCAATGGGCTTCGTTCATACATACTTACATATAGGTAGATATCTACATATTTGTGAATGTGACATTGAAATGCTTCAAGCTCCCTACTCCTGAAAAAAAAAAAATCTTCAGACAATGTGAGTTAAAATAAAACAAAAAAAGGAAGGAAGAACATGCTGTGCTTGCTTATGGGGTTGGAGGGTTGGGAGTTTGGAGTTGGGTTTGATATAGTGTTATTATGGTTTGAGTGTGTTTTATCCTGTTTTGCCGTTAATGTTTGGGCTATTAATCTCAGTGTCAGGGGTTTGGGCAAATGCACAGGCACAGGCAGACAAACAACAAAAAAATATATATATTTTCGGCTGGAAAAAGATAAAAATGTGTCCTTTATTTTTTTGTTTTACGTTCATTATCTTGTGTTTCATATCGCGCGATGCCGTATGTGCTTTTCAGTAAAAAAAAGGTCCTGCTGAAAGGACCCACACGACACCGACACCAACCGACTGTATTAGAGGATGAGTGAAATATTTTCACTAGCGTTATCATCATTTGTTAGCAACATGCTATTGTTTTGGGCTTAAGCTTTTAATTTACTTTTTTTTATGTTTTAATATATTTTTGGCATGTGTGTTACTCTCGTCGTCGGTCGACACTAGGGGTTAAGGTTTGAGGTTTTGTATTTTAGAGGTTGGAAAATGAAAATATTTTTTGTTTTGGATGGAGTTTTTTTTGACACCCTCGTTCGTGCTCCATGAGGTGACATTTTTGACACCAAGTGAGAAATTGCGATTTTAAGCGCAAGCAATTTGGCTCTGTCAATCCAGGTCTGTTTAAAATTGCTTTGTTGTAGATAGACATGCCTAGTGATCAACGTTGGATAGCAAAAAAAAAAACGTGCAGCCATTAAGCGAACTAGCAGAAATTGCTATGATAAAAATCATTCACTGCGTGTTGTGATGGTGAATAATTATACTTAGAGTGTGTGGTTTAACTACGGAATTGCTAATGAGGTGGTGCAGAATTGAGTGAATAGGAGGTTCTTCGACAGTAGAACATTATCAGGAAATATTACTTTTTAGACAAGAAAAAAAAACTACACATTTATAAAGAAAGGGTTGATTACCTATTGCAAGCAAATATCCAGACAAGTCTTGGTGAAATGGTGTAATTAAGCATTTTACACAAACGGTTTTTCTTTCCTAAGTTTTAATGTTCAGCATAAATTAACTATTATAACTTGGCAGAAACAAGGGTGTTACAATTTTAATGGGAGATTATTATTATGGACTCACACAATATAGTATTTAGCCCTTTCTCTATATGAATGCGGCTTAACTCATCGACTTTTTGTTATTTAAGGTGATTAATGACCTTTTTTATGAGTAGTCAAAAAAAAATTACTTTGTTTTATTGTGATAAAGTTACCAGGTAAATTGCGTACAAAATAGAAGTGAAGATATTAATCAAACCTGAATATTACGATGTTAGATTTATTTTATTAAAATATGCTCTTTCTGTCTTCCCTAACGCAAATTTGCTTTAAACTTAGCTCCTAGACTTTTTATGGAAAATATCGGGAGCAATGCAATATATTGCACATGATGAGGTTGAGGGATCCAGATATTGTCGTCTACCTACTAGGTGCTTCCGACGGTATTTTCAACGTTGTTTTATTATTAGATTTGCGGGAATGCAGTCTTACAAACCCATCGGGGATGGTCTCAATCGGTAGCAGCCTTGAGATTGAGACTTATTTTAATGTGTTTTTTCCCAGAGTTAGGGAAAAAATTGCGGGAATCACACGGCTACTTTAACAATACTGCACTGACTGTACGTGTTCATAATTGTAAAAACTCATTCTATCATTGCGTTTTAAAGATATGCAGTCGGAGCTACCTATAACAACGTGGCTTATAACGATGAGTCGCTTTTAACGACCACTTTTCCTTCATATACATAATTGGTTTTCATATAATACAATTTGTATTAATTTATCGTCGCGTCGGTTATAACGTCGTGCAAAAACTTTGGTTTCACTGCTACCAACGACAGAATGAAGAAAAATGCAAACAAAAAGTTATCAACTGCGAATTCAAACCTGAACGTGTTCGAATATACATAAATTCCTATCTTCGCGAATGAATTTGATTATATTCGCTATTATTCTGTTCCTAAAATTTAAAAGCGCGTACTTCTGTTTTTCTTCTTTTTATTTTTTTTTTTTTTTAATTTTTGTGGAAAGTCGGATATAACGACCTCCGCCTCCGCGCCTGCTATTGCGACCTCATTTGGCTGATACCTTATCGGTCACTATAAGTGGCGTCGACTGTACCTACCGGAGCTATCAAGGACCATACCGATATCTTAGGAGTAAAAGAACCTTAAACAATGCTGACGAATTTTTCCAAAATATCAGTTTTTGTCCGTTTAATTTGTTCTCTACTGTTAAAACTGAACTGAATCACTCTCCAGAATTCTGATATGCTTCAAAGTTAAAAAAAAAACTAGGTTTTGCTCGTTAAAATTTAAAATAATGAACCGTTTAATTCACCACTGTTTTGCTTGGACTAGAAACATTATTGTAACTTTCAACAGGGCCTATTGATAACTGTGTATTAAAAATAAAATCTCCATTCCGTGTGCGTTAATAAAGTTTAATTTATGTGTAATATTCTGAAATACCATGAAAAATATTTTTCATAAAATAAATTGCATTCGAATTTGAATTCAATTTACCGCTGTTTTGCTCCGATTTACTTTGAAGTACATTTTAATTGCGTTCATAATAAGGAACTTTCTGTAAAATATTTTATCGTTTCACGTCTTAAAGCCTTCAAAATTTAACAAAAGATTACTCTTCCAAATATAATGTTTACAAAAAAAAGCACTCATACGCCCTAGTGACCCCTTCTATTTTATTTAAATCGACTCTTAGTTTTTACATATTATGTACATTGTACATATTGAACATATATAGCAAATTATGAATTCGTAAACTAAATTGAACTCAAGATGTTGGTAAACTTGCTCTACGATGATTTGGGAAGTTGAACAAACTAAGTCCGGCAAATCTATTCATTATAGAATTTCTTCAAATTTGATAGCTAATGTTTCCACACGTTCTTTATTTGCGTTATAGATACTAAAGGTCAAGTTTTGAATTCGTAAAGACAACTTAATACTACGTTTTCATTAGAGCTGAAATGAGGTAATTTCGAAATTTGGCAAAAAAGTGTTTTCATTATCAAATTTGCTAATTTCATTTGACATCTCATTTCGTTTTGAATTTGGAATGGCAGTTAGCCGTTTATTTTTGTTGCTTTCCCTTTCTGTTTTTATGTTGTTGAGTATACTGTATTGATATTTTAAAGAGCTTTTGAAACTGATTCCCGCTGGATGCATTCACCTAATTTCCAACATAATTTCGTGCAAATGAGGTTGAAATTACCTCATTTCGCAATGTGATGTTGTATGGGAAATTAGGTAATTTCGGATCTCATTTAGAAATTTGTAACAAAATTACCTCATTTGGCCCAGTGAAAACGGCATATAAGATGATAGAGAACGCAAACAAAAGTCTGCACCTTGACATGTAGCATAAACCAATGAATCGATTTTCTTCAAACTTTGAACTTATAATTTCTAGAAGGAAAATTCATATTCTTAGCTTAAGAAATAATGGCACTAGTCATGGAAGTAATATATACAAATTTATTTATCTCAGTTACGACTCTAACGATTTTTATGAGAAAAATGATGAGTTTCTACAGGGTATGGGCAGTATTTTTGTAAAGAACAATTTTGCCAATAGCGGTTATTAATGGCAGGTACTTGTCATAGAACCGATTTTTCATTTTCAAATTTCATGTTCTGGCTCACCGATTTCGAAAAGGGATTTTAAAAGGGTTCATCTGATCTTAGTTTGGACAATTTTGCATATCCAAATTTGTTTGGATTTTTTAAAAAAATATTATTGTTTTTTCTTTGAAAATGCAATATCTTGTAAACGGGCTATCGCATATTTTTTAAATTTGATATAAAATTGTATTTTAATAAATACTAAATGTAAGCATATCAATTTTTGTTCAACAAAGTACAGACAAAATAAATAAATACATTTTTTGGAAACCGCTCTGACGATTTTAGATTTGTTTTCTCGCGATTTATAGGTTCTATATGGCAAGTTATGGATTCGTACAAAAATTAGGACCACATATAACGGTACCTGTCATACAATTTTGTTTCGCAAAAAAAAGGAAAGGATATTTTGCTCAAAAACGGCACCATGGATTTTGTTAAAAAACATTCAAATAATTAAAATAAGGAAATGCTACCTTTTAATGATTTTTTTATTTTCAAAAATTGATTATTTTTTGTACCTACAGTACAACAATTTTTTTTTTACAATTGTTGTTGTATTTTTGTTTCCCGTCTTGTGTTTTTTTTTTTTTGTTTTTTGCTGTAGGTATTTATCTAGATGAATCAACGCCTAAAATTTTTAATTGAAATAGGCAAACTGGAAATAAGGCCCAGAAAAGTAAATATTGTCAAAAACAATTACACAATAATGAAGTTAAACCCAAATGCAGGGAAATGTCTCCTAAATCTTATGAGTGGGTATTTTGCTAAAAGTATTTTGATGAAACTACACGATTATTCGTAATTTTCTTAAGAAATACTGATGTTCAAGAAAACTGTTTACATATGCGCCTGCCTGGCAACTGCGAGCATACCCTAAGCGGTGCGACGGAGTCACGTGAGCGGGACAGATCACCCCAAAAATGGAGGTAAATTCCGTGAACCCGCGGGCCATATTTCCATTTTTTTTTTTTTTTTTGGGCGATAAAAATATTTGGGCGATAATTCCTATTCGATTTGGGTGCTTTTTCCTTGGGCGTTATTGCCTTTCGGCATTTGAACTTAAAATTTTGGGTTTTGTTTCGTCTTGATACAAATTGCAAACAAATGGAAAGAAGTTCAGAGTTTTTTCGGGCGATATTTCCAGTCTATTTGGGCGTTTTTACCTTGGGCGTTATTGCCTAACGCCTTATATTTGGCTCAAACTACTAAAGCTAAGGAATTTAAGCAATTAAAAAAAATTAATTTCATTTATTTTGAATATTTTTTTAACATCCATTTTTTTAAATAATAAGTACTAATATTACAATTTGTGTATTTTACTGTTTTTACTCGTCTTTTCGTTTCGAACAATGACACCGTTAATCCATTAAAAACAACCCTGTATATTTCTTTGAATCTACTACAATTTTAAAAAGACAAATTGACAGTTTCCTATCTTTTTGAAACGTTTATACGAAATCGGTAATTGGAGTTTTTAAAATGCATTTATTTTGATTCTTTCTCTATTTCCCTAACTCAAAAAACTCACTTAAATCCTTGAAATTGAAGTTGATCCATGATTCACTGCCCAAAATACCTTTCTGCATTATTTATTTGCTTCTATCTCCCATCTGATCTATACATCACTCGGTTAAAAAAATAGTTTTCAGTACAACGACTCATATTACTTGTCAATTCCGCAAAGTGCTTTGCCTTCGCGTGTATTGCAAACCATAAGCACATAACCAACCATCTCTAGATTTGTGTATGCAAAACAATCAAATCTCATGAAATAGAGATTAGTTGTGGTTGTTGTTGCTTCATTTATATTTATTTCACTCACTGTGTAGAGCTATAAAGTTCCATTCCATTTATCTTAGTCTAGATGGTGAGTGAGACTATTAGCATTCAATGTCCATTAATAGTTGCACCATTAGAATACAAATGGTCAGTTTCTTTTATCTTTGTGTGTTGTGTTGTTGTTGTTGTGCCCTGTTGCCTGATGTTATAATGTTCTGTTGTGACTCAGTTTAAAAGATGAAAGCTGCAGATTTCCTGTATATTGGAACATGGGTATAATAAATTTGAGTTGGAAGACCTTTTTATCATCATTAGAGTCTCCACAAATGTGGGGCTTGAATCTTCATTGTCATTAAAATTACTTTATAACGCAAAGAATCATTAGGCTATCAATACTCTGATAACCTGCGACGCTCCAAAAATATGTTTAAACCTCCTCCCGAAAAGTAGATCATTCCAGCATGTTTGGTATGCACTTTACTATATAACGAGAAGAAAAGATTACCATCATCATCATTTATAATAGGGCCTGGTACTGGATTGCGTGTTGCTGGCTACAGTTTTGCTGGCTGGATGGTTGGCTGGCTCATGAACAAATCGTTTTCAATCCGATTTGTTAATTGCTTAATGTTTAAGCATTCAAAACTAGAAGACCAAAGGTATCCGATTACGCATTACCCACTTATAGGGTTGGCAGGACTTGCAACAATTTACCTATATAAACTACATACTCGTAGTATATATAGTTGGAATGCGATATCATTTTCCAGTCATCATTTTAAAGAGACTGTTCAGTGCTGTCGCTTTTTAATTTAAATTGGAGTTTATTTTTAAAAATTTTACAAAACAAAATGTTTTATATTTTTTTAATACGTAAGTACCGAAAACAGTTAAATAAACATCGACCAAAGTTTGTGTCTTAGTAGGGTATAACAGACTGACTGAAGAGCCCACTGTTATACCTTGGGCGAAACACAATAATTTCTGGAGTTGAGGTCACTTGTACTTTTTATTTGAATTATATTCATTCACTTCACTTAAAACCAAAGTAATTTTAATATTTTTATATTTAAATTTCTTTTTCTTCACTTCATCTTTTAGATTCTTAAAAAAACAAAAAAAAAAAAAACTACTAGAAACTTAAACATTGATTTATATATTTTTTAAAGTAAGGTTACTTGAACAAAAAACACCCATTTGTATTAGGACAACATTGAACTGAATTTACAATCTCGACTGACTGAGACTAGATTCACGCTTGTTTGGTTCTTTCGATACGACCGGCCATACCATAGAAGCCCACGCATAAATGCTAAATTTAGCTTTCTGAATGCTTTTGTGTCAAACTCTTATTGAATTCTGTTTAAATTTATTTTACACAGGTGTGAGGCTAAAACGCACTGAAAATTGTCCAATAAAAAAAAAAAAAATATGGAGGTTGGGACTTAAAATTTAAAACAATTTTTGAAAAAATGGGGATACGGGAACCCTGGATAGAGTTCAAAGATTAATTTTTTCACAGCTGAAACACACAAAACCTTAAAACAACACAAATAAAAAGAGAGTTGGTGTCAGAATCCCGAAAACTTAGACTCCAGAAAACCAAAAACTCCTGAAAACCCAAAATCCCAAGAACCCAGAATATCGAAAACTCAAAATGCCAAGAAACTATATAAAATGAGATTTTCGAGGTGTTGGGTTTTAAGGCTTATGAGTTTTCTGAATTTAATGATTTTGGGGATTTTGGATTTTCTGTTTTTTGGAATTCTGTCTGACCTCTGTCTGAAAAACAACAGAATTCGGAACACCCAAGATCCTCACAGCACTAATTCCCGAAAAACTAAAATTCCGAGAATCTTAATCCTGACGCCTTAAGTCGAGAGATCAGGAACCTTGTTACAATTAGAAGATTATTTTGTTCACAGCTGAAAACTTCAAAACAACAAGAAATAAAAGAGCTTTCGAGTTGGATTTTCTGGACCTCGAGATTCTGTCCGAAATCCAAAACCTCGAACACCAAACCTCTTCACCAGAATCCCAAGAACCCAAAATCCCGGAAACTCAGAATCATGAAAACCAAAAATCCCGAAATGGAAATCCCAAAATATTATACAAAATAAAAAAAACTTTTTGGGATTTTTTTTTTTTTTTGGGGGGGGGGGGGGATTTGGGGTTTTGATATTATGAGGTTTTCGAGGTTTTGGGTTTGCGTAGTTTTGGGTTTTATAGATTTTTGGATTCTGAACGACTCTCAGAATCCTTAAATAAAACGTGAATTCCCACTCCAAAAACCCAAAAAACTCTGGGGTTCAATCAAATCGTGAAAACCCAAATTCCTGAAAAAACCAAGATCAAGAAAAAGCAACGGCTAAAATCCCATAACTAAAATTGAAAAAAAATATTTATAATAATTTTTCTCCGTTCCTTGTGCAACGCAAATTATATTTTCGATTCAAATTTTTCACATCGATTCTTTTCCCCTTAAAGAACCCAATCAGAAACTTACATTCAAAATACATATTTAAATAATTTCTTGTAAAAGGGGATTTTGCACAGTTTTTATTTGGGTATTGTCTTTTTGGTATTTTGGGGTTTTCTCGATTTACTAGATTTTAGGTTCCGGCTCTATCTCAAAACTTGCGAAAATCATTTCATATTTCTGGTAATTGAGTACTAAACCTACATACAATGTTTAATCGCTGAGAAAAAAAAAAACGGAGTTACATAATTTAACATTTTAATTTTTTTTTTTTTGAAATTTGGGCATTATGATTTTTGCTGAATTCCTTTCAATCGCAATCTATTTTTTTTTTTTTTAATGTTTGAAGCAATCTCTGGCTTTATCGCAGACAACCACAAACATTTTGTGCCTTGATCTGAGTTTGGTCATTTTTAGAAGCCTTCCTACGCACAGCTTTCCAGCGAGTTTTCCAAAGATTGAAGTCTAAATCCGGCACAGTTTATGCAATCTTTCACTTCACTTGTATATAACTACTCTTAAACATATCAATTTGGACTTAAGCTCAATTAAAAAAAAAGCCAAATTCTTTTTTAGCTGCACTACACGAATGTGGATTAAATAAATGTAGATTCTTACGCAAAGCTTTCCAGCGAGTTTTCAAAAGATTGAAGTCTAAATCCGACACAGTTTAGGCAATCTTTCACTTCACTTGTACTACTCTTAAACATATCAATTTGGACTTGGGTTCAATTAAAAAAAAGCCAAATTCTTTTTTAGCTGCACTACACGAATGTGGATTAAATGTCGATTTCTTCTCCAGTTTTGCTATTGAAAAGTTCTTAACCAAATCGGTATTGCCTTATGCTCGCTTGTAATTTTGCTAAGGATTAGCTTGTAAATGGAAATCGTCAACGATAGCGAAAGTGTCCTTTCGAAAGCCTAAGGCTACAGAAAATAGATTTGCTATGAGGAAAAGTTGTTTTTTCAGGGCTACTGAATGACAAAACCTCCAAGGGTATCACTTATGACGAATAAGTGCTTCTCGTCTAGGCGTTCGGATTTCAGCATAAAATTGTAGGTCCCTTCAATTCCTGTCGACACGCGCACACAGGAATGGTTGAGAGTTGTTAGTCGCTAGGCCCTGGTTCTTCAGGAGCCGTTGCGCACCCAATTTATTTATTTATTTTATTTTTTTAATGAGGAATAGCAGAAATTATGACAATTTCCCATAAAACTTGAAACATCGGACAAACTAGGTACAAGGTATTGTTTTATAATTTGTATCTTATAGCACTCAATTAAGTACTTTCGACAGCCTTGGAAATGTTAACTTGTGCTTTTTCTAAATGCATCTGACCCGCACCAGGCCATCACACTACACCACAACACAAACCGACCACATTTTACAACATTTAAACACACAAGACACAACAGATACCAGAAAAAGAGAACATTAAATTGATATACGATCTGCATGTTTGTATTAAACCAGCGGCAATTAACATTGTTACCCGATCCGCTACCGTAGTACTCGTAGTCCTACTATCATCGTCTCTTACTCATAGTACATACCTACCTACTAGCGGTCGGTATGTTACTTGGTAACTACCGAATATACGGATAAACTTAAATAAACAAAAAAAGAAAAACTACACACTGCATAATATTGGTTTGCTGCACTGCATCTTGCACGTTGTTGGTTGGTTGGTTCGAAATTCAATTTACAACTCGTCCGTGTTCATTATGCGCTACATTACTCACTTCCATACAGATGCAGAGATAGATATTCTCAATGTAACTATTCGAACTTCAAGCCCGTCCCGATGCGATCCCGACCCAACTAACTATCCTGTGGTCCGTTTGTTAATGCCTGCGCGCATTATTATCATGCTTTGGATTTGGATACGAATGTAGGTAATTTCAATTCGAATTCGCGGAATCTATTTTACACTATGATATGTTTGGTTTATATGCAGTGCCTATATGCCTACCTATAGTTGCACATCTGAATTCGAATTATTTTGTGAATTAAATTTGTGTGTTTTTGTGGTGATATTAAATTATTTGTGTTGTATACCTAACTGATGGTGGTTTTTAATGGAACCAGATTCTGATGAATGTCGCGGATATTTCATTTTCAATATACGTGTGAATGCCGAATGAATTAAATTTTTAGATATTATCACAGGGTGTTTTGTATATTTGAACAATGTATGTTTTGTTACATGTTGTAATACCGAAAACAAAATGCGCTGTTTCGAAGTAATTTTCACCATTTTCTTGCGAAATATAAAGCTGGTACCATCAATGGCGATTTGTAATAGCTCCTTAAACTGTCAACTGAGGAAAGTAGTATGATCAATGTACTGTATGGAATGCGATCACACATCGGGACCAATGTCCTTCTAATACTACTAACTCTTAAGATTTTTACCAATTCGGGGTGTTACTAAAAATAAATAAATTGGGTGGCGCAACGGCTCGTGAACAACTCGCAACCACTCCTGTGTGCGCGTGTCGACAGGAATGGAAGGGCTAACCGAGAAACACTTATTCATGACAAGTGATACTCTGTGAGGATTTGTCAATTCCTCGCAAGAGTCAGTAGCGCTGAAAAAAAATACTTTTTAGTTTCTTAGGTGGACGAGGCTGGGAAGTAGGGCTGCCAGGCGTCCCGATTTTGGCGGGACAGTCCCGATATTTGAACCCTGTCCCGAT
Source organism: Melangyna quadrimaculata (assembly GCA_949320155.1). Lineage (NCBI taxonomy): Eukaryota > Metazoa > Arthropoda > Insecta > Diptera > Syrphidae > Melangyna > Melangyna quadrimaculata. The sequence continues at coordinate 51,685,117 of OX439485.1, read as the reverse complement.
ATCTGTCCCGATTTACAAAATGTCCCGATTTTGTCCCAACTTTCCATTCTTACAAAATACAAAGATTTAATCAAAACTAACAATATTATAATGTAAAAGTCCAAAAACTGATTTTCGACAAACGACGTCCGTCGATTAGTTTGTCTGTGCGTCCTGATTAATAACGAGCTAGATCCTAAGCGAAGCGGTGGTTTGCTTGAAATTTGGTGTGAAACATTCTACATTATTCCCAAGGAGTGAATAACATAGACTTTTTTTTAATATTAGATAGAACGGTCATACAAAAATCTCGGTTTTATCAAGTTGTCTCGAAAACGGCTGTAATGGTTTTTATAAAATTTCGTACATGTAATCCCTAGAACAGTTTTATAACACTAGCATACACTGCATACGTTTTTGCCACAAAAAAAAATCGAAGCACTGAATATCTCGTTATTGGCTTTTTTGATTTTGTCAAAATTTGGAATTCGGTAGGTACCTACTTGTAAGTAAGTCAAACAAAATTAGTCAACATTTTAAACAGCCTAATACTAAGGGTTAAGTATTATACTACTTAACATTTTTCTAATTTTAAAACAGATAAGTAAAATTTTTCTAAATTTTGAATATTTTTGAAATTGTAGAACACGTCCAAAAAATTACGGCTCGTTCAAAAAATTCGCAAACATACCTCATTTAGAAACGTTAATACACAGAGAAAAAAAAACAATGTAAAATCAAAGCAAAAAACTTTGATTCTAATATTTTTCGGAACGATCTGGCGCCAACGCCGAAAATTCTTAAATCAAAGTGGAGCGATTTTATTTCAAAGTGATTCCATACTTAAAAACGAACTAGATTTTACTGCGTTAACATGTTGATTTAAAGTGGAATCATAGGTAAATCAAATTCATCCATCTTTTAAAACAACATTTATCTACTTCGAATCAACGTAGATTGCACTTCGCTTGGTTAGGTTTTGATTCAAAATGGCTACCCACGCCACGCTTCTTTGTTTACATTTATGTAAGACAAAGACAAATGTATATTCATGATCGACGTATTTCATTTTTGTGGTGAATCATTTATTTGTGACGACTTAAGCGAATCGTTTGATGCTATGAGTATTTCATAGTAATAAGTATAGGAAAAGTAATTAAATATTGTTTTTCAATAATATGAAAGTAAATTTTGAGTGCGCGTTTAATTTGTTCACAAATCTAAGGGCGCTACTTCGAAAAACGCACTCTCGCTTACAAATACAAACAAATTAAGGTTTACTTAACTATGCGACACTTTGAAACTACGTTGATGGCACTTTAAATGCCATAAAAGTGGATCACAAAGTAAAATATGGATTTCAATGTTAAAATGAATACATTTCACTTTGAAACAAGGTTGAGCGCACTTTAAATGTGGATATCAATTTAAAAATGATAACGTTTCACTTTACAACAACGTTGAACGAAATGTATATGCACAAAAGTTGATTTCGATGTATAAATAAGCACGTTTTACTTTGAAACTAGGTTGAATCTCTTATAATTACGTCGAATATTCAAATTAAGATTGCTTCAACGTAAAAATGAAAATGCTCCACTTCATTTAAAAAACTTTAGATCAAATACGCTCGTATTTAACTTTATAAAGCATTTTTTCCCTCAGTATAGGTGTTTATTTCGAATAGATTTTAATTTAAGTAAAGTGTTATAAGATAGTACGGTGCTAAACTCGTCTTAAATTAAGCTGGCCATAAACGACGAATAAGCTCGTGCTCGCCATATTTTCGTCGTCTATGGGGTGGTTGGCGAACCGCTCGCCGTTGGCGAAAAATTTCGATTTTCTCGTGTTCGTTTCCTTCGATGTTGGTCGTGTATGGGCATGTTCGCGAGCAATTCTCATTTCTTCTGCGAATATCCCGGGTTCACATCGCGGAAGAGAAGAATTTATAGAATTATTGCGGTGTGAAAGTGCAATTTGGGATTCAAGAAATGAATGTTCGCCAAATATGTTCGTCGTCTATGGGGTAAAACAAAGGAGCATGTTCGGCGAGCATGTTCGTCGTTTTTGGCCAACTTTAGCAAAATACAATTTTTAAACTCAAATTTTGCACTATTACATTTACGATTTGTATAAAAATAAATTTTTTAATGTCCCGATTTGTCCTGATTTTTGGGCCCTGGCGTTTCGATATTAACCAAATTTTATCTGGCAGCCCTACTGGGAAGTGAATCCAGACCTCCAGGGTGACAGTTCATCGCACTAACCATTACGCTCGGGGTGTTACTGGAACATCGATATTCCGTAAATAGCATGGCATAATTATGTCATTAGTTGTTTTTTAAACTTCGGTTAAGCTGGCCATAAACGACGAACATGCTCGTGCTCGCCATATTTTCGTCGTCCATGGGGTGGTTCGCGAACCGCTCGCCGTTGGCGAAAAATTTCGATTTGGAATTTCGAAATGAATAATCATGAGCGCAACCACTTGTTTTTCTTTTTCGCACATGTTTACGCTTTGAAGGTAGTAGCCCGTAGCGTAATGGTTAGTGCGTTCGACTGGCACGCTGGAGGTCTGGGATCGCTTCCCAGCCTCGTCCACCTAAAAACTAAAAAAGTTTCTTTTCAGGGCTACTGCCTCTTGCGAGGAATTGACAAATCCTCCAAGAGTATCACTTGTCACGAATAAGTGCTTCTCGTCAAGCCGTTCGGATTCGGCATAAAATTGTAGGTCCCTTCCATTCCTGTCGAAAGGCGCACACAGGAACGGTTGCGAGTTGTTAGTCACTAGGCCCTGGTTCTTCATGAGCCGTTGTGCCACCCGATTTATTTTATTTTTATTTATTTTTACGCTTTGAAGAATCAACAAGAAATTAATGTTCGCCAAATGTGTTCGTCGTCTATGGGGTAAAGCAAACGAGCATGTTCGTCGTTTATGGCCAGCTTTAGCTACTCCATCTTGATAAAGGTTTATGAAATGTTTTGAGACAGATTTAAGGCGAAACGAGTCAAAAGATAAAGTGTACCTTAGACTAATGTTTCGTTCTTTAATTTAAAACTACACATTAAATGTATTTTTGTGCGAAAAAAACGATCAGAACTCGAATGAATGAACCGATTTGTCAGAAAGTTCTATATAACAAATGCTTAAATATTTACATGTGAAAGGTCAAGGGAAAAAACGACTTAGTCCACTTAAGAGGATTTCAAGAAAAACAATAATATAAGTTTTTTTTAACTTGCGATATAGGTAAGATATGGATTCGTAAAAAAAATCGAACTTGAGATAATAATTTTCCCTAACTAACAATGATAGAGAACGCGAAAAATGTGGGCAATTCTGTCTGTCTGTCTGTCCTCGCCTCTATAGCCTAAACGGCTGGAAACTTGGTTTATAGTGTTTTTTGACTAATATGCCAAGACATTTTCTTAATTTTTTTAGGACCAAAATTAACGGTACCTGCCATAAAATTTTTGTCGACAAAAAGGAAAACGACTTTTTTCCTCAAAAACGGGTCCGATGATTTTGTTAAAAAAAAAAAATTCAATTAAATTAAATACTACTTTTTAATAATTTTTTAATTTTCATAAATTAAATATTTTGGGTACCTTCAGTACAGCCATTTTGTTGGTTTTTGATTTTCTCTAAAACAGATAAGTTCATTTTGTTTATGTTAAAACTTCTAAAAAGTATAAACATTATTGTGAACGGTACTTTCCATACAAATGTTAAAAAACAGTTATGAAAAAAATTATTTTTCTCGATAACGGCTCCAAGAGTTTTGATAAAAAGAGTATGGCCAATATTTTACCAATAACGGTTAATAACAACACCTATCATAGAACTGATTTTCTTGTTTTCAAATTTATTGTTGACGGCGCTCCGATTTCAACCATTTTTTAATACAAGACCTCCTTCAGAATTCAAATAATTTTGCATATAGATACAAATTTTCAATAAAATAATTTTTGGATTTTTAAAAACATATTGAATTTTTTGTTTGAAAATTCAGTATAATGAAAACGGGCTAGTAAAATTTTTTATTTTGTGTAATTTGTATTTTATTAAATACTAACAGCCTTATGCATTAACGAATTATAGCGAGTGCATAGTGCTGTGCACTCTTTATAATGCCTCTGAACGCAAAAACCTTATTCATAAACTTATGCAACGTTGAATAGAGGCAACATAAGCTAAACGAGTTTGGAGGTTGTATAGAGCCAACATAAGGGTTGTTTAGTATCGGAATGTCACTTTGACTCACACACAACAATAATGTAGATAGATATTAGGGGGGCGCTTATTTTTGTAATCTTTGAGTTGTTTAAATCTGACTATCAAAATATTTTATAAAATTAAATACAACAATAAATAATGTTGGTTTTGTCAATTTATTGTACATTTTTGTTGTGATATTGTTTAAATAAAATTAAGAATATTTTTTTGTACATTTTATTTTATAGAATTTACTTAATACATGTAAAAGATTTTAAGATTTTCCATCAAATCTTACAACTTTTGCAAATGCTCGACGGCATGCGTGATTTAAATTAAATTATACAAAGATTCACCTTCATCACTTTCACGGTTAAATACAAATACATTTTAAACATTACAAAATAAGCACCACCCTTTTATTTTTCTCCTCAACAAAAACATCACGATGTGAGTGAATGGACCAATTCATGGAATAAATCAAAAACGACGTTTTTTTGTTTCAAATATTTTTAATTTTATTTGCAAACACAAAACACCAACAAAGTAACTGGCTAATTATAATAATATTAAAAGAAATTAATAAAAAAAAACAAAAAGAATCCAATCGCCAGCAGAATTACTTCTATTGATTTTTCACACAGCACACACACAGCTGGATCTTCTTTGTCAGTATTGAAAGTAAAACGTAATAGATTTCTCTTTTATGGTACTAGTTTTGACACAAGCTCTTTATAACTATAATGGGATGAAAAATATTTTATGCATAACAATTTATGCAACGTTGTATAGTGGCTACATAAATCCTTATGCAGTGCATAACTTTTCATCTGTTCAGCGGATTCTAATGAATACGGCTGTAAATGTTGGCATGCTAGATTTTGTTTTTGAAAATGAGCGAAAAATTTTATATATAAAAAAATAATTTTAAAGAAAACCGCTCCAAGGATTTTTTATTTTTTTTTGTTCATAAATTCATATTTATCAAACAAATCCGATGGCATACTTGATTTTGAGCTTGATTTTTGAGCCATTAAAATAATAAATTTATAGTAATAATTTATTTAATTTTTTTTTTAATGCTATCATAATATTTTGGAACCAATAGTTATGTACTTGTACATCATCAGTTTCTAGCTAGGTTATAGTTGTTAGCTACGAGAGCAAGTTTCTGCGATTCAGTCGTGTCTATTTTATTTGGAAAATCTTGTGTTTATTCAAACTTAATACGTGTATAGAAAATAGTTTTTTTTTAAATAGATTTGCTTGCTTTATTTTACACCGCATTTTTAAAATTTTCATATCTTTTTATTTCGAGTATAAACATTTTCGAGTTTTAATTAACATTTTCCAATGCAAACTAATTTTTGCTTGCATTCATTTCGTTTAATGCAACCAATTTTCCAGTTTTTGATTGCATTTCTTTTATATGCATTTTTCCAATTCAAGACATTTTCAAATTTGCATTATTTTTTTTTTTTTTTTAATTCAAATTATATTTAGTTTGCGTTAAAATTTAATATTTATGGACACATTTTTAGAATATACCTACATTAATTTTTTTGTATGCAAAATGCATTTATTTTTGCATTTAACACCCTGTATTTTATAGACAATTAAAAAGTTAGCAAAAAACACTTCCCCATTTATCAAAATAAAAGATTTTTGTTGATTTATATGAAACACCCTCTAAATTAAATGGGTTGCACTCTAGGGCGCGTGGAAATATTACTAAACGAGTGAAATTAGATTCAATAGCATATGTTATCAGTAGGGGCAAGCTGCAAAACCAAATGATTGCAATATTAAATATGCAAATAAGTTTTTAATAGAAACAGAAACAAAAAAACTATACAAAATATTTTATCAAAATGAAAATTAATTTCCTATACTAAACACAGCAGACTTACCAAACCATAGACCATTATTTTTGCCGTACGTGTTTCTATAGTATAAACTGCTGACACATACGACTTTTCAAAGATTTATTATGCCAATGTGGTTTTGCACTAAGTAAGGCAATAAATAATAGATTAATGAAATCATATTTCCGATAAATAAAATTTACGCTATTTAAAATAATCACCACCATCATTAGACAGACAAAAGTCATCGTCATCAACGTCGTCGTATAGTCGTCGGGATAATTATTTATTAATAAAATAAAGTTAATATAAAAATACACAAAAAAAAAAAACAGAAATCAATTGATTTGACTGCAATATAACAATCTGAATGCGAATTACATTCAAATATTAACTCATAATTGACACTGAATAGTGGCAATCAACATGCAAATGCAATTAAATTGTACAGAGATTCTTGTTGAAGATAAACCAAATAAGTATCTGAGAGATATATGTACAATGTACATACCTATACTCTTGTATGTACATTTATGCACAAATTAATGTTGTTTGTTTGGTTGAATAAAGCGATATCTACTCGAGAGATGCAAATGTGGGTTATGTGAATTACATGGCTGCTGCTGGGTATTATGGGGCTGCAATGGGTTGGGGGATTAAGATTGTTGCATTTTGTTTTTAATTCTAATTAAAATCCTTATTTATGTGGTATATTCAGTCAGCTGCATGAAAGATACGGAATTATCGCACTAAGTGTAAGAAGACGGATTACACATTTTCTATATTCATTTAAATAAACACAACAACCATCTGTTGAATACTGTTTTCGGTAAAAGAAGTTGATGTTGATGTTTAATTGTGACATTACAAGGTATCTCACTTTAGATGATAACTTAAAGTATTGCTTTGAAGCACATAAAGTGAAAGCTGTCTTAAGTTTAGTCTTTAAAGCTTATTAGCCCAGTCAAATTAGACAAAAAAGGGCCTAACCCGGACAAAATTTTGTACAGGTATATTTTTTAGTGGAAATGTTCAGAACAGTGTCCTTAATCAACTGGTTAAAGTCCTAAGCAATCCGGCTTGGCGTACGACCACAATCTTGAAAAAAATGCAGCCATCTTGCACTCTTTGTTTGTGGCTATATCTATGGAACTTGTAACCCTAGAAAGACCATTCAAGTGACAAATTGACGGGCTTTAATAGCCAAAATCAGGAAAGTAAATACAAATTAGTTAAAGGTATTACATGGCTACTGTTTTAAATTAAATGAATTTAACAGACTAAATTGCAGTGCAAATTAGAAAAAAGTACCCATGTCCCATAAATATTTATTATAAAGCTGAAATTTAGTGGACATTTTCAGAACAGTACCAATAATCATATGTGTTAAGTTTCTAAATAAAGACCCAAATATGAAAATGCCAGGAGCAGGTTTTTTAACTGTATTAATTTTAACAATAAAGTAAAGGAACTTTAAGAAATATCGTGATACGAATTTTAAAACTTGTTCAGCAGCTTCGGTTGCTCTGCTCGTTATCTGGAAATAATAACGGAACAATGGAACACCTCAAACATGTTTTACAATCATTACCTTCATATCAAGCAATATCTTCACCGTCGTCTTCATCGATGAATTCTGGTCGATTAGCACACCCATGACCGGCGCAATAACCACACATTGCCATGCAGCTAAGGCCACTTTGTCGGCAAGAACAATAACGCTCGCATCCGCATTTGCAGTTGCATGATGTTATTTTAAGAATATCCGCTGGAGCTGGATCAGCCGTAGAAGGGACTAGTATTAAGCGTCCATTTTTATTTATATCGTTCAATGTCTAATGAGCTACTTATATACAGCATCCATATAGTGAAAGCAGAAAAGCCTATCCTGCCACTGCGATTTCTGCATGTGTGGCATCTGGCTTGTTGAAAATGGCAACTTTATCGCGCATTTCTGCATATGCTTGGAGCTTTTTAAAAGATCTCACTTTTCCTTTCCGATAGGGAGCAGATGTGGTGTCACAACCTGTCCTTGCGACCGGAATTCAATTTTGCACAGTTAAAGATCTTACTGACCCCATTCTTTTTTCCTGACATAACTATGCAGATGTCACCATGATCATCGGGAATAGAAGCCATAAGAACGAGCAGATCAGTATCTTCCCCCACAATGACAGAGCTTACCACTGTTTTCTTTGAATTTTCGTAAGATGTTGATACAATCAGAACATCCGCGTTATCTTAAGCTTGAACAACCCTTATTCCTGCTGTTGTGAGGTACCTTGATAAAAGAGCGATAAAGCGCTTCTTGTTGTTCTCATTCGCTGGTTGGTGTGGAATCTTCGATCACCACGTCAACTGCCTCCCTACCAGTCCTCCTAGCATGTTCAGCATCTTTAGTTGTCGCGTTTCCATAGCCATCGAACACCACAGTGGCGGTATTCTTCTCAAAGTGGGTTTTAATATACTTGACGTATTGCAGAAGTAACACTACAACTTTTTGTTTAATTTTTCCTTCGTAAGTAAACAGCACCCGCCGTAGCTCACTTGAATGAAGATTATAATTTCGTGTTGATCGCATTAATAAAAAGCGTGAAAGATGATGTATTTATGACATAAGTTTCACCGTCCTGATCTTTTTTATATAGTTGTAGAGCATTTCACTCGGTTAAAGTACCTAGTTTCATTCAAAACAGTTTAGCCATAAAACACCTGTTACTAATTTTGTGTGTGCATCGCTGATTTTGAAGTCGAAGCCTGGCCATTTTACGTTTGAATGGTCTTTCTAGGACAATTAGACACCCAGATATAGCCAAAAACCGAAAAATACAGATTATGGTACTTTTTTTTTAAATGGTGGTCTTACCCCAACAGGGATTTTTTGCTAGCTTACACAAAATGATTGTTGGTACTGATCTGAACATGTCCACAAAATTTCAGCTTTATAATAAATATTTATGGGACATGGGTACTTTTTTCTTATTTGCACTGCAATTTAGTCTGTTAAATTCATTTAATTTAAAACAGTAGCCATGTAATACCTTTAACTAATTTGTTTTTACTTTCCTGATTTTGGCTATTAAAGCCCGTCAATTTGTCACTTGAATGGTCTTTCCAGGACAACAAGTTCCATAGATATAGCCACAAACAAAGATGCAAGATGGCTGCATTTTTTCAAGATTGTGGTCGTACGCCAAGCCGGATTGCTTGGGACTTTTAACAGTTGATTAAGGACACTGTGTTGAACATTTCCACTAAAAAATATACATGTAAAAATTTTGTCCGGGTCAATGTCTAATTTGACTGGGCTATATGATTTGTTTATTTATTTTAATGATATAGCGAGAATGAGAATTTTACTTACTTAAGAACATGGGTACGTGTTTTTGCGTACGTAACTCTGACCGAGTCGAAAAAAGCAGTGGTCTTTATAGGTATAATTAGGTATCCAAGAATTCTGTATTGCAAACATTTTATTAATTCTACAGCATATAAGTACACATATTTATATCCCGCCTCGCATCGGGCCTAAGTCATAAAACAAAAGAAAAATAGACAAATTTGAACGAAAAATTCAAAAATTATCACAAGGATGATTAATTAACGGCAGATTGTCGACCTACCTGCTTTTCGATCCATGCCCTGCTAACCTTAAATGCATTTCTTTAACAAATTTTAAATAAATATAAATAAAATTCAATTTTCCAATAAATTTTTATTTTCTTTTTATTTCAGGTAAAAACACAAAATCTAATTTTTAACTTTGAAGACCGGTAAGTCTTGACAAGTAAATTTAAAGTTTGAATACGCAATTTTTTAACAAAAACACATTAGAATACGATTTTTTTTTCAACAAAAGCAAATTAGGAGTTACTTAATTAAAATAGTCCAAAATTGGCTTATTTCACATTATTTTTACCGTGTTCATATTCCTTAAGAACATGTGAGTAAGAGACAGAGCTGTGCTAGGTATATTTCGACTTGAATGCAGCCGAATCGTTTTATCCGTTTGGGCACTCAACGTTCTTTGGCATTCCCCACCTACGAGCCTGAATGATACCTACTAGAGAAAATTAAAACAAAAACATACGTAATGACTTGGGCTAAGATTTTCATCCAAATATGTGCATATTTTTTCGAAACTCGTTAGAAGCAAGGGAACTAATTATATGTTGACGAATCATGAAATTTCCTTTTAAAAGACATTTAATCGTTAGCGCATATTCTTGCATATTTGGCTATAAATGCACATTTTTGCACTTTTCTGTAATAAATGCATATTTTCGAAAACATTCCAAGAAAAAAAAAATAATAATAGAAAATTTAAAAACATTGGTTTAAAGAAATTCAAGCTCAGCTTTAAATTTTTGTCCATTAGAAATTCAGTTAACTTGAGAAAATTTGAATGGTGAGCATGTTAACAAAAATGCTCTTTTAAATGGGAGAAAATCTACTCATATCTCGTGTTGTTTTACAATCGAAATGTCTGCCTGCCCATACCCTTGACAAAGGGGTGGGGTTGGGTGGTTGAAAATGGAGATTTTCTTAATTTCTTTTCCGGGTTATTTTCACTTCAATTAATTTTTTGAAAAAATATCAGGGTGCTCTGTCATTTTCCTTACTTCTAAACACCTTGATTTTGATGATCCGACTAGTAGAACTCAAGTTATAAGCTTTTTAAACGAACTAATATCTACTTTTTTTGGAGACTTTGTTTTGTTGATTTTTTGCGTTTTAAAAATCTCCAAGAAAACAAATATAAGGTTAGCTTAAAAAGCTTATATCTTGAGTTCTACTAGTCGGATCATCAAAATCAAGGTGTTTGGAAGTATGGAAAATGACAGAGCATCATGATATTTTTTTTTTTTAATTCATTGAAGTTATAATACCCCTGATCAAATTTTTAGAAAATCTACATTTTCAACCCACCACTTCGTCAAGGGTATGGGCAGGCAGACAAGGTAATCCTGGTTCTACCCTTCCAGAGCTATGTATTGGTATGGATTTCAACATTACGGAAATGACTTGACTTTTTGTGTTGTTGGCTCTTAGACTAACAGTGCGAGTGAGCGCAGTAGTTTTATTTAAGCAATTCATCTGTTTCCAATTATTTATGTTAAACCAAAGTTTTTTAAATTTAGTTGTAAGTTTTGAAAAAAAAAAGTTATTCAAAGAGAAATTTTTTTTTTAACATTTATTATCCAATTTTCATCTAGCGGCTTTTAGCGAAATTTCAGTTTCTGTTTTGCTGCTGTTAAAATGAAACAAAAAAAAATTGTACAAAAAGTTTGTACTCCTGAATGAAAAAAAAGACCTAAACTTTTCCAAAATTATTTAAAAAACATACCAAACGGCCTCCTTTTTTTTATTTTTTAAAGACTCTTAACTGGTAAATTTTTCGTATTCACTTGAAAAAAAAATCCTTTAAGCGGTTTTTATTATTGATAATGATTTGTTACCATTAAATTAAAAACCAAACTGCAGGCCCTTATAACTTCGGCTTAGATGAAGTAAATACATAGATGCAAACATCAGATTTTCCAAACTCTCAGGGTGATGTTTTTTAGTATTTTTGAATTTCATGTTTTTAACTCATTCTTTTCCGCTTAAAGAAACATTATTATATTTTATTTCAACAGCTGCTAAAAAAGTACAGACGCATTTCCTCTCAAAAAATATGAGCCTAACGTTTTGGTGTTTGAAATTTTTGAATATCACTTATACTAAACGAGTAGTAGCCCGTAGCGTAATGGTAAGTGCGATGAACTGTCACGCTGGAGGTCTGACTTCACTTCCCAGCCTCGTCCAGCTTAAAACTAAAAACTTTTTTTCAGGGCTACTGCCTCTTGCGAGGAATTGGCAAATCCTCTAAGGCCTAATTTATTCAGTCAAAGTTTAACATAACTCTGGGATTTTAACAGTCAACTTAAGAAATAGTTTTTATTCACTCAAAGTTGACGTTTTCAACTATTTATTTTAAAATCTAGAGTTGATCAACTTTGGATTTTCTCAACTCCCCGAAGTAGTAGAAGTTAGCGACCAAACTTGGGATTTTTCTTCATTTCTGTCCATTCATTGATGCTATTCAGTTATCGACCGATCACCGAAATCAAGCATCGCCGGGTGAGTTGGTACTAAGATGGAGGACCGCATGATTTTTTTTTTGGTTTCATAATTTTTTTTTTATATTTTTATAATTGAAATTTGTTTATAAAAATGGTGCCTTTTCCCCACCAAAAAATAGAACAAGTGTACAATTTCAATACACTTCAGTATTGTGTTTGTGTTCCATGTTGTATATGGAATGATTTGCTGGTCTTGTGATGTTTAAGTTTAGTGGGCGACGATTTCGCCGGACAAGTGTAAAAACATACTCATGAACATCGATCGATTCATGATTCCATTTCACAACAACAGTTTTTACGTTTCATGGAGTTGTTGATCTTTGTTTGGCTTTTCCTGTTTGACCCTACATTATTCTTCTCTGTGAAAATTTGTGTTTCTTCCTTTATAATTTAATTTTAGGAAAACAAAATAGTTATAAGAACAAATCATAGTGTGTGGAAAGTCACATCTTATCGCTAGATATATGTTAATTATTTTCTTTAAAAATAAAATTTGTACCTAATCCGTTTTGTATAGCTTTCAATTAAGCTTGCTATTTTTTTTTATTCCGCGCTTCACATGGAATGAAAAATTATTCAAAATGCAAAATTAATTCTAATGCAAAACAAAAGTTGAAAATGACGTCTTGTGTCACAAATATTCCAATGATATTTAAGAAACTGCAGGTTGTTCAACTTTTGAATTTTAACTCTGGAGTTCAGATTCGAAGTAGTGAATAAAAGCATTTTTCAACTTTCAGTTCAACTACAGTCAACTTGTAAGTTGGCCAACTTTGGAGTTTTCATCAAGTTGAGCAATAGTGAATAAATTGGCCCTAAGAGTATCACTTTTCATGAACGTGTGTTTCTCGTCTAGCCGTTCGAATTCGGCATAAAATTGTAGGTCCCTTCCATTCCTGTCGATAGGCGCACACAGGAATGGTTGCGGAGTTTGTTAGTCACTAGGTCCTGGTTCTTCATGAGCCGTTGCGCCACCCAATTTATTTAATTTATTTATTTATGAATATTCGTCCCCTGGGGTATTCCAGAAAAAATTCAAGAAAACCCACATACATATATAGTTTTACATTACAGATTGCCTTGTATATTACAAATGAATGAAACTAAGCAGCTGAATCGAAAATATTGTTCTATGCATCCTATTGTGTTCTTAAGAAAACCATGGTATCAATTAAACGAGTACTCCCAATCTTCTTTATACTTATACTTAACTGGTGTTTAATTTGTTTATAAAGAAGATATAATCTCTGCGTTTTCTGGCATACGTATGTATTAGGGTGGATCTTATTTGGAAAAGTTTAAATTTCTTTCCTTACCCCCCCCGCCCTTCATAATCATAATTATAAAAAAAACTTCGAAATTTCATTGAAATCGTATCTCACAGCAGTTGAAAATTCCATAAAATATACACGAAATTTTCACAGTCGTTTTCTAAAAAAATCCGTGTAAAGTGTAAAGCAAGTATCAAATCAAGGACTTTTTATCTCTCAAATGGGATTTACTTTTATTGTATCGAGAAACCTAGGATTAGTGCCACTCTAGTGTCATACTATGAAACTGGGCCTTTACATTCTAATTTTGAATAAATCTCAAAATACATACTCATAAATATAATTTCATACTTAAACTATTTAAAAAAATAAATAAATCGCGTGGCACAAAGGCTCATGAAGAACCAGGGCCTAGTGACTAACAACTCGCAACCATTCCTGTGTGCGCCTATCGACAGGAATGGAAGGGACCTATAATTTTATGCCGAATCCGAACGGCTAGACGAGAAGCACTTATTCGTGACAAGTGATACTTTCGGAGGATTTGTCAATTCCTCGCAAGAGGCAGTAGCCCTGAAAAAAAAAACTTTTTTAGTTTTTAGATGGACGAGGCTGGGAAGCGATCCCAGAAACTATTGATGTAACCAATAATAAGTCACAAACTATCTTCTTTTTTCCTATTTAATTGGCTTCTGCTTTCCTCCACTGATTCCCACTTTCCAAAAGTTTTCATGTAATTAGCATTATTTTCCAAGCGTATTTTATATACGAGTACCTATGTACATTCCTTCCTACCTATTCTGTGCTAAAGAAAATGTCAAAACTTTTTCGATAGCAAAATTAGTTTTGTTTATTTCTTTGACAGCAACAACAACAAACATTCGTTCCTATACTTCTGAACTTTTGTTTTGTCACTTTTGTGTTCATAGCATCAGTACCTTCCAAAGTTACGATACGACGCACTCAAAGAATAAAACCAACAATTCTATACTCCTGCTTAATCGATAAACAGAAATAGAAAAAAAAAAATCCTTTCGAATTCTTCTACTTGAGTGGGTTTTTGTTTGTTGCAAGCAATTTTTGTATAGAAAGAAAAAGCTTTATAATTGATTTCGAATTCAATGACTTTTTGTATGAAAATTCTTGTTTGAAAAAAAAAAAAAAAACGAAGATCAACAACAAAAACAATTCATTAACAATTCGTCGGTCGTCGGTCGTCCAAGATATTAGAAAATTTACAAGAAACCTTTCACCACCATTCCAATCAGTCATATTATACCTAGAAGTCCCAGGCGAAAGGCAAACAAAAAAAAAATCAATTATCTGCACTTAGTTGACAGTTGTAGTTGTTTCTGGGTTCTGGGTTCTGGTTTCTGACTTTCGACTTCCGATTCCTTTGGAAACATCTTGGCTTGGGCGCCAGCAGGTATTAATTGTCCAGCCCATCATCGTAGCACTGAGAGAACCTTAGAGAAAAAACCCATGTACAATTCATTCGATGGTCCTTCTTACAAGCAAAATATAGTATTTGTCGTGCCTCAAGACTATTTAAAATAGGAATCTCTGGCTTGTGTTGGTTAACATAACGCAGATATAAAATACATATATTTCCATTTGTACAACTTGAAAATGTAATTAGTTTTTGAATCAAAGAACCATCTTAAATAGAATAAAGCTCTTCTGGTAAAATTGAATAAATATGCTTGAAAATCGAGCAGAGCATGAAAATTCTCCCTCCAGGCAAGAGAATACATTAATTCTCAGCTTTTAAGTGTATGTTGGTTTATTTAAAGCTGGTGATGGTGATGCTGCTGTTGGTTGCTTACTTATAGATAGATAGGTATCTTGGTCCATTTAAACAACCCCAAGCCCAAGGCAAACTGCTTTTAATATAATTCTTAATTTTTGTTGGTTGAGTTGACCAAGACTATTTTATATATGACCATTTTTTACACACAAAACGGTTTCATTTATTATTGCAATATCCGGAGGATGTTTTTTTTTTTTTTTTTGAAAATAAAATTGCCTCAAAGCAATTTCCGTCACAAAATGTACAATTCCGGTACAAATTTGACAACATATGAATGAAGCAGTATGTTAGTATTTGCATGTTCAAAAGAAGTCCTTTCCTTTTAAGAGAATTCATGTTCTATTTTTTTTTTATTAAAATTAAATTTGATAAATATTCTTAAATCGATTTAACTAAATAAAGGAAAAGTGCGGTAGCGGTATTGTGGCAAGGAATATAGGAAATTGGTAAATTATGGCAAATTAAACATCGGGCTGTCACAAAAAAAAAGCAAGGGAAACCCAAATTATTTCGGAGCTAAACAGTCTTCTAGGTTCAGGAAAAAATCCAAAGCTTTTTTGAAAAGGCAACACATGATAATCTAGGATACATTAAGGTGGGTCAAATCATACGAAGTTTCTCCGATTTTCTTGAAAGCATATGAGAAATGTATTGCTTGGCTCAAAACAAAATCTTTTAATAATTGGGGTCAGGATTTTAACGTTTAGAGGTCCTTCAGCGCCATTTTGTTCTTCCATACAAAGGAGAATGGGCAAATTTGTATGAAAAGTGGGTGCGAGCGGCCAACAATGGTTTTATTATTTTTGGACGTGGTTTGGTCGTTAAAGTACAGTGTAGAAGTTTTTTCGTTGTGGTGTACTTCAAACTAGGATAAAATGCATTTTTGTGTTTACCACTTTAATAGATTTTTAGTCAGTATTGTGGCTAATGTGAATGGAAAACTAGAAAAGGAAAGTGGAATAACAATTTTAGACATAAGTCTCAAAGATTTTTTATTATAAACAAAGCACATAAAACATTAAATATTAGTACAATACTACAATTACCATACTATGTATAATATTCTATACTAATAAAATGTTTTTTAAAAATGAGTAGGCACTACTCATCCTCTATAATCGTAATTAATTCCGCTGCTGCAAAGCGAATATCATTGGTTTGGTTTCTTGCCCAGCCGTAATACCAAACTACGCACATAATATGCGCTCAGCATCCCACTGTAGTTGCGCGCTGTAATCAAATTTCTTGCTCTTCGGTATATTGCGGAAGATGTCTTACTTGTTGTCCTCGGTGTACTTCAATATTATACAAGCCCTGTACTAGGTACTAAACAAAATAACTGCGGGCTATCTTCACTTGGTACGTACCCAGAGCAAATAGAACAAAATCATCTTCTGATAGATTTGGAAAATCGTCAAAGTTGGGATGGACATCAGTGATGCTTCCTAAAGTTGGTCTTTGCCTAATCACATTAGTACGAGAAACATGTGTTCTTAGATAATTCAAAAAAGGCCCAATATTCTTAGACCGGAGCCTGTTTGAGCCTTACATTCGTATAAAGAGGGCAATCTAGCTTTGTCATCTGATACTCCATTCTTGGAAATACTTTGTTAACCTTACTAACCTAACTTAGACCAAAATGCAAAAGGAAAAGTGCATTTTCCCACGAAACAGCCTGAATAAGCTTATCTAACCACCGCCACCGGTTTTGTTAATGATTGTACTAAAAGAATCGGTTGGTACCCTCTTTTTAAAAAGCTGTGATGAACTAGATAATCTTATACTGTTGCCTTCTAAACTCGTATAAGGAGCTTAGTAAAATTACTTACTTACTTTACTTTTTATGGCGCTCACAGCCCAGGATGGGCTTCGGCCTCAACTAACAAGCCCCTCCAGCCAGCTCTGTCCCTAGCTAGCCGCTTCCAGTTGCGCACACCGAGTGCTTTGATGTCGTCATTCACTTGATTGCGCCACCTGTTACGGGTTCTTCCTCTGCTGCGTACCCCATCGGGGTTGGATTCGAAGACTCGTCGGGCAGGTGCGTTGCTGTCCATACGCTCCACGTGCCCCAGCCATCTAAGCCGCTGTATTTTCAGCTTTTTGACCAGGTCAACGTCGCTGTATAGCCCGTATAGCTCGTCGTTGAATCTTCTCCTCCATACTCCTTCGATACACACCGGACCGAAAATCACACGAAGAATCTTCCTCTCAAAGCACCCTAGCAGATTTTTATCCGAATCTTTCAGTGTCCATGCTTCTGACCCATAAAGCAGGACCGGGATGATTAGGGTTTTGTATAAAGTCTCCTTGGTTCTCTGAGAGAGGGCCTTACTACTTAAATGCCTTCTTAGACCGAAGAAACAGCGGTTGGCAAGAGTAATTCTTCGCTTGATCTCTGCACTGATGTCATTCTGCGATGTAATAGTGGAGCCCAGGTAGACAAAGTCCTTGACAACTTCGAAGTTATATCTGTCCATCGTGATATTTTGCCCGAGTCGACGATGTTGAGATTCCTCTCTCGATGACAGCATATACTTCGTCTTGTCCTCATTAACCGCCAATCCCATTCTAGCCGCCTCCGATTCAATGCTCGCAAATGCCCCTGCCACAGCTCGCTTCGTTCTGCCGACAATGTCTATGTCATCCGCATATGCAAGCAATTGAACGGACTTTTGATAGATTGTACCGCTGGTGTTGACATGTGCGTTGCGTACAATGGCTTCAAGAACGATGTTGAATAGGTTGCATGATAACGCGTCGCCTTGCCTCAATCCTTTCTCAACATCAAAGGAATCGGTGGTGTTCTTACCAATTTTGACGGAGCAGCGAGATTTCTCCATCGTCATCCTGCACAAGCGGACGAGTTTGGCAGGGATGCCGAGACTCGACATGGCTCTGTATAATTCGTCCCTTTTCACGCTATCATACGCGACTTTAAAATCGATAAAAAGGTGGTGTGTATCGATCTGGAATTCCCGGGATTTTTCTAAAATCTGTCGGAGTGTGAACATTTGATCGACGGTTGACTTGCCTGGCCTAAAACCGCACTGATAAGGGCCGATCAGATCGTTGACAAAAGGTTTTAAGCGGTCACACAGGATGGCCGACAAGATTTTATAAGCGACGTTTAGGAGACTAATTCCTCTGTAGTTGGTACATTTCAGAACATCCCCCTTTTTATGGATGGGGCACACTATACCGAGGTTCCATTCATCGGGCATACTTTCCTCCGACCAAATTTTGCAGATGAGCTGGTGTATGCTCCTAGCCAATTCATCTCCCGCTGATTTAAATAGTTCGGCTTGTAAGCCATCCGCACCTGCAGCCTTGTACGACTTAAGTTTGGATATCGCCAGCCGAACTTCGGTTAGGTCGGGTGGACGGAACTCTTGGCCATCATCGTCCAAGTTGAATGGAGCGTTCTGCCTATTAGCGGCATCTTGGCTGTCTTCGCCATTAAGCAGTCTAGAGAAGTGTTCTTTCCAGATCCTCAGCACTGACTGTGTGTCTACTACCATATTCCCACTCTCATCTCGGCAGGCTTCCGTTCTAGCCTTGAATCCTTGGGTGGATCGCTTCACCCTCTGATAAAATTTTCGAACATCTCCCCTACCGCTACAACCCTCAATAGACCCTACCGCCCGCTTCTCGTGCTCTCTCTTTTTCCTCCTGAGAAGTCGGCGTTCCTCTTTTCGTTTCAGCCCGTAGAGCTCCCGGGCCACTCTCTCAGCAGCTCTTGTTCGAGTCTGCAGCATTGCCTGGTAGGCCTCGTCCTTAGCTGCATGCGCTAGCCGGCACTCCTCATCGAACCAGGGGTTTCGTTGTATTCGCCTAGTGAAACCCAGCACATCAGAGGCGGCACTTCTAATGGCTTGTTGACAGTGTTCCCACTGGTCCTCTGCACTTGATGCTGGTAGCGGACCTCCTGAGAGATTAAGAGTTACGTGGTCTGCAAAAGTTCTGGCAGTCTCTTGCGATTTAAGCTTCTCGACATCGAATCTTTTCACAGCATCTGCTCTGCGTTGTCGCGTCATGGATATCCGCATACGTAGTCTAGCTACCACCAGGTAGTGATCCGAGTCAATGTTGGCCCCTCGGGACGTTCGGACGTCCAAGATACTGGAAGCATGTCTCGCGTCTATCGCAACGTGGTCGATTTGGTTGACGGTTACTTGATCACGCGACCGCCAAGTCCCCTTGTGTATATTGAGGTGTGGGAAGTAGGTGCTTGAGATGATGACATTTCGCCCCGCCGCAAAGTCTGCCAGCCTGTGTCCGTTGCCGGAAGTTTCGTCGTGTAGGCTGTGTCCTCCGACTATCGAACCAAAGATGCCCTCCTTTCCGAATCTTGCGTTGAAGTCACCAAGAATGATCTTCACGTCGTACTTCGGGCACATATCATACGTTGTCTCCAAGAGATCGTAGAATGCTTCTTTGGTTGAGTCTTCTCTCCTTTCATGGGGGGCGTGAACACAAATCAGCGAAATGTTCTTAAATTTGCCTTTGATGCGGATTGTGACCAGGCGCTCGCTTACACTTCGGAAGCCCAAGACTTCTTGCCTAAGTCTTCCCCTTATCACAAAACCACAACCCAAGAGCCGCTGACCCTGTTCCTTCAAGCACCCGCCGTAGTAGATGTCACACGTTTTCAGTCTCCGTACGCCCTCTCCATCCCATCGCACTTCCTGGATGGCTGTTACGTCAGCCTTTAGCCTGTCCAGGTTCTCCACTAATTGTTCGGCTGCACGTGTTCTGTATAAGGACAGGACGTTCCACGTGCAGATCCGAAATTCATTGTCCTTGTTTCGTTTGCTGGGGTCGTCAACTTTAAAATCATCCATATCCGAGGCTTGTTGTTGTTTCGGGACAACTTTTTTTTACGTGGTAGGGAAGTTACCCCGACGCACAACCCCCGACCCGGAGGACCAGACCCTTCGTATAACTCCAAGGGTAGGGAGCCGGATAAACCGCTCCTTATAGGCCTGAGCTACAAATATGTCGTAGTAGCCCATATAAGGTGTTCACTAACCTAACTGGAACTGTAGACGCCACCGTTGATTCCATCTAGAGAATTCGTCCGCTGCCGCCTCGATGAAAGGAGAAGTGCCTTAGTGGGAACACTCCTCCCCCCCCTCTCTTTGGCTGTCCCCAACAGCTTTCCACGGGGATTTAAACCCCGTCTCCAGCTGAGGTACTAGACACCCGATGTTCACCACGTGGAGGTGAGAGTAGGAGTTGGTAGACAGAGGTGGATTTTGAGAAAAACCTGTGGACGCTTGTGTCCTCTTGAATGCACATAACTACCCTTTTGAACATCAAAAGGTAGTAAAATTACCGCGGGCTATATCTTGACCTGGTACTTATTGTGTCACTAGACGTTTTCAAATCAGGATAAGTATCAGATAGTAATTGAAAACGCCACCTGCCCCAAAAATGCATTTGAAAATATCTTCATATCTCCTTTCCTAAATGCACTGCAACGAAACAGCCATATTTAAAGTTACTCCCTTGTAGCAGACCTTTCATTTGAGACTAATTTCATTCGTGGCCGCTCACACCCAAAAATGCCCATTCTCCTTTAACGGGAATAAAGTTGAACAAACTTTTAAAATGCACGAATTCCTAACCGTTAAACGTAACAAATTGGTTGACATTTTTAAATAGAAAATTGAAATTTCTTAAAAAAAAAGATCTCAAACTTTTCTTGATAAAAATTATCTTTTATATGATAAATAGTACTTAAGTATACCTACAGATTTCTCCGAAGAAAAGATAAATATTTTGTTAAAAATTTATTAAAACAATTCTATCACTGGCCAAATTTCTGAAACAATCTGATTTTGACGAAGATTTAATAGCATCTCAGATGATATAATTTTTGTTTGAAAATTCCGTAAATGAGGCGGTAAAAGTCTTAAACGACCTTGCAAAACTTAAAAAAAAAAAAATTATAAAAATAAATCAAGAATGACCAATTTATGAAACTATTTGATCTTTTTTAGAACAATTACTGACTTAGGACTAATAAAAGAAATGCAAGTCTTATAACGGGTGGTTAAACTGTAAGGGCCGATGTTGAATGTGAACCACACCTAAACGTCAAGTTTTTTTCTGCATTTCATTTGACATTTCTCAATTTCAGACTAACTCAATTTGAACCATGGAAAGATACACAATCGAGCAACGCGTTAAAGTTATTCAGGCTAATTATTCAAATGGGCGTTCAAATCAAAATGCATATCGTGCACTTCGTGATTTTGTCGGTCAATTTAATCGTCCAAATGTGCGTACAATCGGAAAAATCGTGCAACAATTAGAGCAAACCGGGTCTGTAGGAGATGTGAAAACACAGTGCATGCTCGTACAGCTCGTAGTGCAGAAAATATTGTTGCTGTGCGCGATAGTGTATTTTTACCAAAATGAGGCCGGTCAGGCAGTTACTGTGAATGATGTTCGCTATCGTGAGATGATAACGAACTTTTTATGGCCCGAATTGGAAGATATGGATGTGGACGATATGTGGTTTCAACAGGACGGTGCTTGATGCCACACAGCTAACGAAACAATGGCTCTTTTGCGCGACAAATTCAATGGTCGTGTTATCTCTCGTGGTGGCGATGTCAATTGGCCGCCAAGATCATGTGATTTGACCCCGTTGGATCTCTTTCTTTGGGGTTATTTGAAAGAAAAGGTGTACGTCGATAAGCCAGCAACAATTCAAGAGCTAAGGGATGAGATAATTCGGCACATTAACGGCATGGAACCGCAATTATGCCTCAGCGTCATCGAAAATTTGGACCATCGGATGGAGTTGTGCCGCCGAGGTCGCGGTGGCCATTTGGCCGATATTTTGTTCCATACATAATTGAACCATACCAATATTATCATAATAAAAAGAAATGACAATAATTTCCTTTATATTTTGTGTTTTATTCAAAATCAAAATCGGCCCTTAAAATTTAACCACCCTTTATCATATACAATATTTTGTTTGCAAAATTTCACGTAATTAAGTACTAATTTTGTTTCCAAAATTCCATGGCCTTATCAATTTGTAGTCATATACTGAAACTTTTTTACTTTTCAAGATATTAAAAAGTAAATGAACCAGCTTTCGCATAAAACTAAGACAAAAACCAGCTGCTAGTAGGTATAGGTAAGGTGCCAGTTATAGCTATCATTGAAAACCATAATTGAAAAAGTTAACTGT
This sequence comes from Melangyna quadrimaculata, assembly GCA_949320155.1. NCBI lineage: Eukaryota > Metazoa > Arthropoda > Insecta > Diptera > Syrphidae > Melangyna > Melangyna quadrimaculata. Next base: position 51,662,641 of record OX439485.1, on the reverse strand, counting down.
TGATTTTGAGACCTTTCGAAAGTTTAATCATTGAATATTTTAATGCAGAAATATAGCTTACGACTTCAAAATTATTTCTCCTTCAAAAAAAATTCATTTTGATCCCCATAGCATAACTTTTAATTTTTCAATGATGAACTACCTTACCAATGATCATTGAAAAAATTAAAAGTTACGTTATGGGGAAGATATGGGTCAAAATGAATTTTTTTTGGAGGAGAAATAATTTGAAGTCGTAAGCTATATTTCTGCATTCAAATATTCAATGATTAAACTTTCGAAGGGTCTCAAAATCAACAGACAACTTTTTCAATGATGGTTTGCAATGATAGCTATAACTGGCACCTAAAGTAAAATAGGACATACATACATGCGGAAAAAATTCTTACATTTTTGAAACATAGTGGGAACGTCGGATTAACCATAAGGATAAAGAATCAAAAGAGGCCATTAAATATCTGTGTCGCACGGGTGTTTTTTGGAGGTGGAAAGGGGGAGGTACGAACTTATCGAAATTAAAAAAAATTATATTGATACAATTTGGACATACATATATGCTACATGATTTTAGAGTATTTTTAAATTTTGAATATAATGACATACAAATTAAGGCGATACAATTTAGTCCTAACAAAATTTATTATCCATTTAATCCAGAGATGACTGTATTTTCAGTAAAACAGGTAAAACTATTAAAAAAAAATACCATCAGTATTTAATTCATGCCGTGAAATGTAAATTTAATACGTCAAATAGTTTACAGTTCATATTTTTAGTCCCTGAGTGCAACATTAGATACCTACCATTACAACGTCAAAACGATTTCAAGACCAGGATAAGTGCCTATATTTATTTCAGCTTTTTAAAACAAAAAAAAATTAAAAAACAAAAATCTCTAAGCCTTGGTTGCCTTATTGTAGTTACAGATTTCATGAAGGGTTAGGTACGAATGATCGATTAAAAAAGGTCCACTGGTAAAAATGTCGACTGTTTTGAAATTTAAAATGCCGTCAATTTTTGGTCGGCTAATCAAAATGTCGACTGCGTTGAAAAAAGTCGAGCAAAATATCGGCTTGTCTATATTTTTTTCTCAACAAAATTGTACGAAATGCCTACTTTATCGACTTTTGATCGACTTTCATAATCTCAACAAAAAAAAAAAAAAAAAAAAATGTCGACACATTTTCAGCCTAAAACATTAGCATAACGGGTGATTGATGCGAAACCAGCCAGTGAGAGATTTGTCGACATTTTGATATGATCAAAAAATCTTTCATGAAATAACTGAATCACTGTTTTTTTTTTTTTTTTTTTTTTTTTTTTCAAAACGCAAGTTTATAGTATATGTAATTGCGCCAACAAAAATTGAAAGAAATTCATTTTCTAAGTGCACAAATTCTAGAATAATAAAATTTACAGTAGCTTTTTGTTGTGATTTTTATAAGAGTCGGTAAACAATGACGAAAATTTGTGTCTTAGAAGGATATGACTGTCTTAACTGAAGAGCCCTATATCATATCTGGGCGAAACACGTTTATTTCTAGAGTTGAAGCCACTTGTCCTATTAACTGAACTAGTATCAACTATCGACCGAAATTCGACCATTAACCATTTTTACCCTTAACGATTTTCAAAGGCACATAATTATTGGTTTGTGCACATCTCATTCATTACGTAAAAAAAAAACTACAGGGACAGTTTTACCTACCAATTAATCATAATAGAATTCGATAAGACAGAAAATGTTCAATTCATTAAAAAAAAAAAAATCAAAGTTTTAGAGCAGCTATTCAGCAACGAGTTTCTTTTTGCAAATCATTATACTAAAGCTCAAGTGATGCCAAATCCATATCTTTGGCAATCAAAATGTGTTTTTTTTCTACAAGAATTAATAGATTCATTTAAAATTAAATACGTTTAGAGCCAGTTAAAAGTTCCGGCTACATGAAATTTGTCCACAATGAAAAATGGACCCAAACGAAAAATCAAAAATGGTCCCAAATTTGCGGCTTTTTTCATAATGAAAAATGGCTCCATTTCCAAAATTGAAAAATGGCCCCAAACACAAAATGAAAAATTGCCGCAAAATTAATATAAGAAGCAACAACAAGAAATAAAATTACAATCGTACAAAAAATGTTTTACGTCCGTTTGGGAGACCCTTAAAAGTACCTTGCCCGGCCAGCTTCGCGGGTTCAAGGATTTTAACTCCCTTTTTGGGTCCTCTGTCCCGCTTACGCGACTCCGTCGCTCCGCTTAGGGTATGCTTAGTCGCCTGGCAGGCTCCTATGTTGTCATTCGGTCTGCTATCAAAGTTTTTGTTGTAAAAGTATTTTGGCTTAAGAACAAAAGTTTGGGCAATTTTTATAATGAAATTTTACCCCAAAATTAAAAATGATAAAAAGTACCAAAACAATGAAAAACGGCCCCAATTTACAAATTTCAAACTTTTTTGTTTTTGTTGTTTCCCATATACATTTTTGGGGCCATTTTTCATTTTATGTTTGGGCTATATTTCATTGGGGCTAAATTTCGTGTAGCCAAAAGTTCATTGTTTTCCTACTTACGTTTAAAGTTAGCGTTTTTGAGATCCGAGAATTTAAGAAATCTAAACGCAATTATTCAGAGAAATTCTTTACTTTCTTCTTTCAAAAATAAAATGACCTAGATATTAATTGAAATTCGTAAAAATACTTTGTGTTGAACTGGTTAAAGAAAAGGTCTTTTTCCCAAATTACAACTACCATAGACGTGATTTAGAATAACCAATTTCAAACATCGCATACTAGAAAACATAACAATTACCACTTTAAACAGTTCTTAGTGTACTCATTACGTATATAACGTATACTTAACTTATCTTATTTCATACATAAACTGTGCTTATTTCATAAACATTATGTACTCATTACATAAATATGTAGTAAGTACAATAAGACTGTACTCATCAAAATGGGCTCTTAATAGTTTTATGAGTAAATAAAGCTACATAAGTATTAAATGAATAAATGTTTGTTAAACTTGCCTACAATGTATACATTATGTACGTACATTTTGAATCAGTCAGACCACGCTGGCGGTTTTCATTTGACACAAAATAAAACGGAAATGTACCCAGCACAGCACAGCACAGCACAGCACACGTTACTGTTACTCAGTAAATACAGCTTTAAGGGCAATCCCATGCTATTTTCTGTGCCTAGATTTTACCTACATACAAATTTTGTAAGTACTCCAGTGCATAAATTATTCCCTCAGTGAAACAAAGCTAATTTATATACATACATAGGTATGTGTCTAACTTACTGTTCCGTGTGTTACAAAGCTAAATCCATGATGATCAAAATATTAATCAAATTATGTATTTCCATTTTGGTTTAGCTTTTAACCCAAACAAAAATATTAAATTAAATGAAAGTTTTTCTCTAATATATTTTTACTTTAAGTTAATTAAACTATAAGTACCTCTCAGCCACATGCACTAAATATTAACCTAATTTCAATTACATTCCACACATACCTAATTCCCTGCACGTTTGTAAATACCTATCGAATTTTGAAATTTTATATTTAGTTGCAATTCTCACTTAATTAAACAAGTTCGAAATGTCCATATTTAATAATAACCTCATAGAGACGCACACACCCAATCATTAAATTATTATTAGTATTATGATAAATTCCTCGATATAAATTTATAGCACAAATAACTAACTACCTGTCTGGTGCTTGGCATCGATGCAGACACCACAAAGAGCTATAGATAATCACATTGTAAGTGGAAATGATTAAACAAAAATCAATTATTGCAAAGAGTATCAATTTTACGTACACAGCAACACCATCGTCATCATCAACAACGTTATAATATAGAACAATATAATACAACAACTCAAGCTTTCATGGCATATATATTTAAATACACAGGGTGTTACCCTCGCAGAAAAACAACCTAACAAGGCACTACAGAGGTTTACATAGATTCTGGCAAGGGTTTAGCAAGGGTTAGCAAAGGCTAGAACAAGGGCCTTGGCCATTATGAACCCTTTTGCCTCGACAAAGGCAAAACAAAACCATATTGCATAACAAAGACATGCAGAATAGAACAGGATTTTATGTACTTGCTTTTTAGGTAGAACAACTTAGAACAGGTTTTTGCTCACTGAACAATCCTATAATTTACAGATGTCTCACACCCATAGTAAAAAGTATGATATGAAAAAGAGACAAAGGAAAGAGTGACAAAAGTGTCGTATGATACAGAAATTGCACGGAGGTAATAAAATTTTTGTTTGTGGAGTACAAGAGACATTCCGGTACCGAAACATGTTCAACCAGTTTTTACTAGGAAGGGCTTCACGAGTGTTTACAAAAATTCCCTCGTCTAAAGTTTTGGTACTGAAATCCAGAAAGGACTTGCCAAGTATCTGAAAAGTTTTCCTCGTCTAGATATTCCCTACCAAAAACTTACTAGGGCCTTGCCCAAACCAGACAGAAACTTGGAATTTGTCCAGCATGGTAAGGGTATATAGAAAATATTTGGTTTGTTTTTATTCTCAAGCATGATGGCCTGAACAAAATCATCTCGAGGAACGGCTGGGTGGTTTTTGAGAAATCTTTTGATCAAATCCGTTGAAAAAAAATGCGACCAAATGGAAAACATAATTTTTGGCTATTATCGTGTTCTTTCCGGAAGAAAAGATTTCCCCTCGAATTACTAGACTTTCATCTTAAATTATAAGGATTTAAAAAATAAAGGAGTCACTAACGAATTATACAAACATGTAGTCAGAATTTTGCCTTTTGGCAGTCCGTAGTTTAAGAAGAAAATATTCGCCTCTAAAGCTTATAAAATCCTACGAGAAAATTCTCAAGAAGGTTTTCCCATATCCCTACGTACTTGTTAATGTTTAAGTATACAAAATAATTTATAATCTTACTCCTTCTTTGAGAATAGACTTTTTTCCTGCCTTAAGATGTTATATAAAAATCTACTCCTCCTACTAAAAGCTTTTAGGTTAAGCCCTTAACACCCTATTCTATAAGTTTATAAATATATCCAAAAGCTGATAACGCATCCCATCCATAAATGCATCACTTAATTACAAGTCCATTGAAAATAGCTACATATTAAATGATTTTGTAATTTCTGCAGTTAAAGGTTTGGATGGTTTTGATGGCTTTGTGTGAGATGATGGGGTTGATATGGTTGTGTCTATGAGGGATAAATCAACACAAATATTCAACATTTACCATCGACTGTTCAAGAGCAGTTAATTAAATCTATCCCTGATTGCGAATAAATAAAAATATCAACAACAACAACTCCAAACCCACATCACGGAAACATTCCACAATTATTATTGCGTATATCTGTTTATCTAGACAGTATTATATTTATATGTTGGAGCTGCTGGCTGCTCCACTTGATGATGATGATGTATATATATGGTGGTTGATATTATGGATGAGTGTTGACTTTTTCATAGTTTTATCAGAGAATTTAACTCGACGACTGGCAATCAAACAACAAACAGAGAGTAGTAATTTGTTCGGCCGCTACGCTGTGTCCGCGGGGAAAACAGAGTAAGCAGTCCAGATTCATTCTGTCCAAGTGTATGTACATGTCTCGCATCAAGACAACATGAACTGTATAAAATTTAATTCACTTGCACGATCATGTGTAAATATTAAATATCAACTATTGCATTATTTACAAAACAAAAAAATGACTTCACAAGTATTTAGGTACTTGCAGTTCTGGATTTAAATTAAATGGCGCCCGGGAAGTATTTGTATGGTTAGCTAGAAATCGACTTAAATCATGTTTAGAAGTAGCAGGAGACATTCAACAATTTAACCTCATATTCTTAGAACGATCATTGAGCTACAGGCATTTATAAAAAAATATGTGACCTCGTTCTCGAGCACCTACAAAAACTCAAGCATCAACTAGTAAATGCTCAACGACATACAAATTTCTCATTCAGAACTCAAAACAAAAATATATGATATCAACTATGTGCCCGCTAGTCCTTATACCTTTTAACAACCTAAATTGCAAGCCAGTTATTTAAGGACTAGAAGAACAGTTCTTATGTATACTCATTCTGTGTTTATAAACGTCTTGTTTGAAGACCTTTTTTGTACTTTTAATGAACTTAATACAAAAATATTTGTCCATCATCTGTGAAAAATAATTACTATGTAGTGAATACAGCTTTTATGCATTTTTCTAGGTATTCATTACATGAAATCAAATATTGCATTGATATATTAAATAAATAAGTTCCGAGTAGGTTTCTGTAATGAGTACATTTAGTGGGTAAAGCTGATAATATGTATTATCTGTAATTCTCGGATTTTTATTTAGTGGGTACAGTTTCTATGTACAATTATATGTAATCATTACATAAATATAATTAATATTGCATGATTTCATTAAATAAAGAAATGCATGTCGATTATTTGCGACTACTCATTGCATACAGCGAGTTCATTATATACAATGCACTCATAACTTAATTATGAAGTAAAAATGTATGATTTCACAAGATAAATATGTACTCATTACATGAATATGTACTTTTGTCCTCAGGTAGAAATCTTTAAAGCACACTTGGTAATATTCGCAACGAAGTAGTGTGCTACACATGCCGCACGAAATCCACTGGGAAATCAGGACCAATCTTTAAAATATTTACTAATTACATACAAAATGTACTCATCACAATGAATACAGCTTTCTGTAATCACTACATATGTGAGAGTCGTCTCTTTAATCACTTTTCTCTATATCACGCAGCTGATTTCCTATTTTTTTTTTTTACTGTTGGTCGTTCTTTCTACCTGAATTCCCTTGCTTGTCGCTTGCCGGTTTGTCCTTTTTTCTAAAAGTAAATTTATTGTATTCAAAAAATAAAATAAATTTAGTTTTACTTACCTGTTTTTCATGAATGAAAGAATACAAGATTACGACACTTCGGATTTTTCGCTTTGTTATTGTAATTTTCAACACGCTTCGTGACTCAAGTGGAGACAAAAAAGACTAAACTTTTTTATAATTTGTATGAGATATAGGGACGCGAAAACTTTAAGTTACTTGAACTTGTTGTTAAAGTGATTTTTTTACCATTATTTTTTTTATGTTAGATCTATATTTCGAGCAAGCACGTAACTACTGGGCAATTTCGTTGTGTAAAGTTTTGTTGCAAACATTTAATGATTTGATACTTGAATTCACTTCTAAGAGACGTGTTCTTAGATCAATACACCTGATCCTTGTATTCATTACATAACTTGCTGTGATGAGTACATATTTAAATTGAGTTTTCAGCGCACGTCAGTGCGTCGTTTGATATTATCACATACAATTCCGATCGATTTTAAATATTTAAGTTACCATTACAATATTGCGACTGAAGTTGATCAAATAGATATGTTTTGAGTATATACAGGTTAGCAGTCAGTAAATAGTCTTCTTCTGTTTATATTTTAAGCATTGACAAAATTAATAACGTACTTGTCGAAGTGGTCGACCAAATATCAAACATCATTGTTGGTAACTATCATCTTCTTTACGGCAGCAGGGCTTTTCCTCCGAAATACTGCACGCTCTCCTTAAATTTAAGTTTTGTTGTTGCTTAGCTGTACTAATTTTGTATTGTTAAGGTTTATAACGCCAGCGCCCCTCAAATTCTAAGACCTTGCTGTCTCTCAAACTTCCACCCGCCTCTGAGTTCCTATACCTACTTGATTGGTAAAGTATCTTCGCTATCATCAGCCGATAACGAGCAAATAGTATAGAAAATGTGTTCGCATTTATATAGATGCAAACAAAAATATCAACAAAAAAACTCATCCAGACACACACACAGCAATAGGCACATCATCAAATATTAAAGACGATGTTCTGGGCTGTGGAACTGTCAAAAGAGGAACGAAAAGTCAAGGCACGATTGGAAGTTACTGCAAATCATTATATAGGAGCTGAAATGTGTGTATAAAAATTCGAATTAAATATAGAAGAAGAAGCTAGCGCACACAGAAGACACAGATGGTGCCAATTTAAGCAAGACTTACATATATCACTTAAATGTAATAGGTGTATTGGAAATATTATATTCTTGCGCATTTTTATATCACATTGAGTTTTTTGTTTATGTTAAATCGAGGAAAAGTCCAACCATCTTCTAGCTAGTGGAAGCTACTAAATATTTAAACAACCACAATCGCTTATAGAATAACGATGTTTTTTGTAGGAATACCTAATCGAAATCGACTTCAATCGAATTAAATTGCTTTTGTATAATATCGATTGCATAAATTCATGGGTATCTATTGAACGGGTTCACCCTCATATAGACAATGATAAAGTGGGGAAGAAATGAGTGATTTAAGAGACAAATTCACGGTTGTGCAAGACGACTAGATGAAGAATTCAAAGTTGATTCAAAATTACTTATACGAAAGGACTCCAATTTGCTATGCGCAGAAAAAAATGAATTGCCAATTTTAAAGTGTTTTGTTCTAGCCTACATTGAAAATTCCAAACATAACACAACAGTATCCAGAAGCTAAATCCACAATTCTTCACAGAAGATCTTAAGAATAAATAATCTAATTTATTTGATGCTATGCCGATGCCGCCATTCTTGAGAACACACTTTAACCACCCTCATATATAGACATGTGGTTGTGGTCGTCGTCGTCGGGCATGGCCAAGAGTGACTATAATCTCCCATCACAATATTAATCTCTAAATTATTACTTAAAATAAGCTCCTTCATCTCGAGACCATCATATTGTGGTCTTCTCTTCTCACCGCATCGCGGCGCGCTTGTCGTCTTTTACGCTTAAACTTAAGGCTATTTCAATATATGAATTTGTTCCCCGTTATGGGGGGATTTGCTTAATTAATAAATAACCACATATTGATTGGATTTATCCTATAAATCATCCGATTGAGGTTTTCCACTTAAGAACTTGTTAGATAGATATACGAATTAATGTGTCTAACATTCCTATATTTTCCGAACTAATGGGTAGGAAAAAGGTGCTTGCAAAAGTTTTTTTATTTTATTTTTTTCATGTAAAAACTTCTTAAGTCTAATGATGATGATCCCAGAGTGAAATATATTTATCATTATTATTTATCCATCAAGTAAATCAATAAGAATCGAGAATTGACAATTGACAATTGTGGCTTATCGATTTTTTCTTAAACTGATAAGAAGAACAAAAAAAAAAAAAACTAAGATAAGAAAAGTGTCAACTATAAAACTTAAATACCGAAAAGGTTAGTGACTGCTTGAGACAAGTAGAGCGACCGATAAGGGTTTTGTTAAAGAGTTGATTTGCCTCAAAAACCATAAGAAGAGTGAATGAAAATTAAATAAGTATTGCCATCATAGATTGATTTTTTTGAGAAAGTAATGTGCTCATATGAAATTAATAGGGGTAGCCATTTACATATATCAAAATTCAAATGAAAAATCCCAAGCAGGAAAACAATCTAGTTTTAGACAAGGCACTAGAGAGTTTTATATAGATTCTGGCAAAGGGCTATCACAGGTTAGAACAAGGACCTTGGCGATTATGAACCGTTTTGGCTCGTCAGGCAAAAAAAAAAAGTGTCGGCTTATGTGTGACTTGATTCCGCGATCTTCTGCTTTTCAGTCCAATGCGCTACCCACTGGGCTAATCGCTTAACAGAAATTCAGTGTCAAAAGTGAATAATTTTCATAGTATAATGTTTCATACCATAAATGTCCAACAAGTATTAACAAGGTAGGGCCTCACGAGTGTTCGAAATGTTTTCCTCGTCTAAATTCTTGGTTCTGAAATCCAGCAAGAACTTTGCCAAGTATTTGACAAGTTTTCCACGTCTAGATTTTTCCTATTTACAACTTACTAGGGCCTTGACCAAACTTGTCATAAACTTGGAATTTTTCCAGCTGGTATTAGGTTGAAGACGTTCACTGACATTTAACCTTTAAAACCAAATGGCACAAAATTTTATTCGATTTAGTACGATGTTAAATCATTTTTAGCCTAATACTAGGTTAAACAATTATTTTGCTAAATTTAAACGAGTTTAGCATCATGCTATCTCCTAACATTTAACTAAAGTTAAAATCACCAAAGGGCTATTTTATCTTTTTAGTATGGTACTAAATCCATATGACACTTTGACGTTTAAAATTGTCAAAATCAGGGGTGTTTGTGAATTTTTTGCACGAGATGTCACTTTTTTGGACGTGTTCAGCTGAATTTTATGAAGGAAATTAGTCTAGTTAAAAAGTATTTAAAATTTAGAAACTTTTACAGCCATATTATTGAGTTTTTCAAAACTAGTTTAAAAGCAAAACTAGTTTTATGGAGATTTCAAGTTGCAAGTTTTATACATATTGGTATTATTTATGAAAATGTTGGTATCCCAGTTTCAATATTTTGAGTTTAAAATACCAAAACTTTAGTTAATAATACCGATTTGTCCAAATATTGGAACTTAAAACTTCTATTGAACTAGTTTTGCCGTAAAACTAGTTTTGAATCAAGTCAATAATATGGCTGTTAGTAAACTGTTTGAGAATAAGTAAAATGTTAAATAGTATCATACTAAATCCTTAATAATATGCTGTTTAAAATTCTGCGCCAGTGCCTTTAAACAAAATTCTAATAAAATTTGAGTTAGTAGATCTGAACTTGCCTAAAATGTACACACAAAATTACATAAATATTTTCCACATCCCTCCATTATGGCAACGCTAGGTTAAAATTTTTGTTTTTGAGTTTCTGAGCAGAAGAGGAATCTGAATTCAAGTAACATTTTTCATTCTCACCGATATTTTTTTTTTTTACTTTTTTTTGTATTTTTGTTCATCTGTTTGTCCGTCCTTCTTTCGTCGATTTTATTTATTTAAACGATTGACAATTTAATTCCTCTTGTACACTTCGGGCCAGCTTCGCCCTCAATCAATCATTTGAAGCCTTTTTCACCCGCAAATACTACACACACACATGCATACACACAATTTATATGGATCACACTATGGTGTCATGCGGGTTCGGGTAGGTGGTAGTGGTAGGTAGGAAGGTAAGGTAGGTAGAAGGACTGTTTAACCGACCGACAAACTATGTCGTCCGTGTCCGTTTGCTATCTATATAGAATGTGAAAGTCAATTGAGTTGTTTATTGAGTGATAGGGAAAAAGGAAGGGCTGATTTTTCACAAGTAAAAAAATAAAGTCAGATCGGAATAAAAAAAAAGTGACGAAAGATGCAAAGGGGGATAGCGCATCAGGAAAGTCAAAGGTGGATAGGAATTAAAGTGGTTTTTTTTATATACCTTCCACAATGTTGAGCAATTTGGCGCGACTGCCAAATTGACCCATATAAAACTCAACGAGCGACTTTTAAGATATCTATCGGTTCGATAAGACAACGGACACAAAATTGAAAAAGATTAAGTTTAATTTGTCGATAAGCTAAATAGAACAAGAATAAGGGACTTCTCGATAAGAATTAGTTTTTATCGGGACAGAGGCAATAAAATTGAATGTTGTGCAACAGGACGGACAGTGTGAACTAAATTTTACTGTAGTGGGAATTGAGTTAACAAGAATCTGATTTCATAGTTGCTTCGAAATGGGGATGGAAACAAATCATAGAAGAACACTTGAAAACTTCGAAGAGAACAAACCTCAAAAATTAAGGAGATAATTTTCAATAACTTCTGTTCGAGATCTCTTGAACTCAATTTTGTATTCCAATTTTTAGGTTAGGCAATATTGTACTTATAGATAGATTACAGGTGATTATGAGTTCCAACAAAAAACCTACAGAATGCAGGTTAGGTCGAAACTAGAGAAAAATCCTATAGAAGGGGGTGTGTTGTGTGTATTTCTATTTATTTTATACTAAAAATAGAAAAGAAATATTATTTAAACTATAATAACAATAATTGGCCCTATCGAGGTAACCGTCGGAGCGGAAGTTTCTCCGCAACGCATTTAGTCAGAAATTGAATTTCGGTTCGAAGTAGCTGTCATCGAAAGAAATTTTACAGAAATGAGACGACCGACGCATTGCGATGGATATACATTTCAGTAATTTATTGTTTATAAAAACTAAATTTTTCAATTATAATGTGCTAGCGGTTTTAAGAAATGTAATTAGATGCAGCGATTTTTAAATTAAAACTATCGAATAAAGTCCCCTCCCTATTATTTATTTATTTGACTTAATATAAGCAATAATAAATAATAAAATATATGAAATATGCATACTTTAATCACAATGCAAATGGATGAATGCACAAAACAAAAGATCACGAACATACTTTTTTCCATCCACCAACATCCCTGTGTCTTGGTCCCAATGAATTCAGCTGATTGGCCAGATCTTCAAAACACAGCCAGTATTTCTGGTCACCATTTTATGTAATTTTGAGTAATGTCAGAATATTCTGTCAGCAGATTCACCATCCATCCATTATAAATAACACAAGTTAACGTACATAACTAAAGTTTATTTATTTATTACTAAGATTTTAATCAACTATTTTTTTTTTCCAAAAAAGAAACCACTTTCCGCAACAAGAACTTGTCGGAGGACTTATGTTAATTTTTATTTGAAAAGCTTTGCCCGTCATAGGGATTGAACTTAAGACATCAACTGTGACTGGAATTCGGAAGCCGAATGCAATGCAAGCTTGTGTGCTCTAATAAAAATGCAAGTCGTTCAAATGCATATGATAAGCAACAAAACCTGCACTAAGATGGAGCTTAGCATGTGGCTTCGGTAGCGCAGTGGGTAGGTCGTCGGCTTCCGAATTCCAGTCACAGTTGATGTCTTAAGTTCAATCCCTATGACGGGCAAAGCTTTTCAAATAAAAATGAACATCATTAAGACTCAGCACCACACAAAGAAGTCTGATGATCGGGTTGGCACTCGTGAAATAGCTATAACTTCAGCCAAACAAATAACTTAGTGGTAGAACACATGAGTTGTTGTTGTTTCATTCAAAAATGTTCAATGTTAATTGTTGTCTTCGCAGCGGGACTGCATTGTATGAACTTTAGTTCACACAAAAATCCTACTAAAACCATTAGAAGTTCTTTCTCGCAAAGCATCGCATGCAAATGGCATGCGTCGAATTTCGTCGGAGAGAATTTCCGATCAGCTGATCGGAGAGCTACCTTGAAGCAAAATGTCTACGATTCGTAGAAAATCGGAGAGAATTCCGCTCCGACGGTTACCTCGATAGGCCCGATTAACAATATTATATTATATCCTTTTTTTAAGCCAGAAATCCATTATTTTATTTTTAAATCACTTTATTTTAATGAATAGTTTTTGAAAAAATTAGTTGTTAAACTCAAAAATATGACAACAAAAATTAGTCCAGGAAAAATAATTAATCAAAATAAGTTACACGCTCCGGAATAAATCCCAGAAAGCTGAATTTTGGTATACATGTTCTGTGAACCTTTCTTAATAAGCCCAGAAAGTTCCGCCATGATATGTTGGGTGAAAGCTTTTTATAACGGCTAAAAGTAAAAAAAAAGTTGTTTTTTGTTCGAAAAATCAATATATCTCCATTTCTAAAAGTTTTTGTCCTAAACACTTAAGTTGAAAATGAAAGAACATAGAATTTGCGATAAAAAAGTTGATACATCTTCACTTATAAATATAACCGCTTCTGAGTTATTAAGCGTTAAAAATTTAATATTTTTTTCTTTTTCCCATTTTTTCTTGTTCAGTCTTGTTGTAGTGCATAAAGGTCAAATTTTTGAAAACATCTGAATACAAATTTTATACATTACTTAACACCATATAAGAAACATTATAATTTTTTTCTTAAAAACAACCGTTTTAAAGATTTAATTTTTTTTAAAGTTTGACAAAAAGTTAAAATTTCTGGTTTTTGCTTTTTATTCTTAAAAGCACAAGTTGTCAATAAAAAATCTTAAGCTCAGTTTGAAGATCATAATATGCTCTTCAAAAAAACATGACACTTTTTTCCATACGAGTCATAAGTCGCAAGATATTGTGACTTCGATACTGTCAACTGCCAAAGAAAAGAAAAGAAAAGAAAAGAAAAGAAAAGAAAAGAAAAGAAAAGAAAAGAAAAGAAAAGAAAAGAAAAGAAAAGAAAAGAAAAAAAAAAAAAAAAACTGTTTTTCGCACATATCTTTAAAACTGTAAGCTTAATCGAAAAATTATATTAATGAAATGTGTACATTATGAACCTTTATATAAGCATGCATTAACATCTTTTTTAGAAGCCATAATTTTTATGATCTCATTATTTAAAAAAAAATCAGCAATAGTCGAAAATACTGATTTTTTGCTTTTTACTCTTTGTCGTCGAACAATGACCTTAAGATTTAAAGTATCAAAAGTATCAACAATTAAAATAACAGCCTGGCAACGCTGTGAAAAGTTTCGAAGAATCGAAATGTCAAAATTCGAAAACTTTGAATTAGCTGCCATTTTAAAATCAAGATTGAAATTTCGAGAAAAAGAAAGAAGAAAGAAAAGGTTCTCCACGAGCTTGGTCGCGAAAGATTTTGCTTAAATTTAAGTATTCTAATTTAATTGTAATTCCTTTTAGAAAATAAAATCATTGAAAGCTTGATAAGGGAAATATCAAGGATTTTTATTTGGGAATCCAAAATTTCAGCTATACAGCGGGCCAACACTCTTAAATGACCAATTTTTCGGAAAATATTTTATACTTATCTTGTAGATTTTAATATTCCCTAAATAAAATATCATCACACTTTTTTACGTATAACACATCAGTTGTTGCAAGATATTGAAACTTAAAAAATGGTCAAATTTCGGACAATTTTGAATAAAAAAAGGATATTGTTTAAAATGACGCTAAAAATATTATATGATTAAAAATACATATGTACATCAAACAAACATAAATATGACAAAGGTAAGGTGAATGTATGTATTTTTAATCATTTAATATTTACAACGTCATTTTGAACAATATTATTTTTTTTATTGTTTTTTTTTTTTTATTCAAAAATGTCCGAAATTTGAACATTTCTGAAGTCGCAATATCTTGCAATTGATGTGTTATACGTAAAAACATTAATACGTAATTAAAATTCATTAAATTTGACACCTAAGTTTCTTAACCTCCTTCACTTTAATAGTTGTGGGGTGGCTAATGTGATAAAATAAACTCAAAAATATCAAAAGTAAGTACCACCCTAACTTATATCAATTTAAAAAAAAATTAAATGATAGTTAATTCCATGGTTCTTCGTTCAGTTATTTTATAATTAGTAAAATGATATACCTACCCGGCTGGAAAAATGACAAGTTTCTGTCTAGTTTGGTCAAGGCCCTACTAAGTTTTCAGCAGGGTAAATATAGACAGGAAAAATTTGTCAGATACTTAACAAGCCCTTGCTGGATTTCAGTACCAAAAATTAAGACGAGGAACACTTTTCAAACACTCGTGAGGCAATCTCAAGTAAAAAGTTGTTTGGCACGTTTCAGGACCCCATCAGGAATGTCTCTTGTACACCAAAAACACAAATTCTATAAGCATCATGCAATTTCAGCATCATACGACACTTTTTTTTCTCTTTCCTTTGTCTTCTTTTTCGTAACACACATTTCATGTGGGTGTGAGACATCGGTATAGGATTGTTCAATGAGGAAAACCTGTTCTAAGTTGTTCTACCTACAAAGCAAGTACAAAAAATCCGGTTTTATTCTGTATGTATTTGTAATGCAATATCGAATGAAACTTATTCAGTTTCGACATTGAATTTTTGTGTAGCGTGTTAGCTAAGTGGGCAAAGCAATGGCCTGCCTGGTTGGTAGCCCACATACTCCAACCTTTTTTTTTTTTGTTTAACCTGACGAGGCAAAAGGGTTCATAATCGCCAAGGCCCGTGTTCTAGCCTTAGCTAAACTTGCTAGTGCCTTGCAAGATTCTAGGTAATACTCTCTAGTGCCTTATCGGAAAATAGATTGTTTTTCTGCGCGGGTATACCTACGTAAGATATAAAAAACGGCAGGGGGAAACTAATTCTATAACTTTTAATGCTAACTCCCAAATATCGCTTTATTAACTGAAAAATACAGTATAGAAGCACCGAAACCAAATTCCCTTGCGCTAAATCTTCAACACAGAAATTGACATCACATACAGGAAATTAAACATTTTTAGTGTCAGTTAGGCACATACAACCGACAAAAATCTTGAATTGTTATGTATATCTGGCGCCGCCGATACCAATAATTTTCCAATCCAAAAAATAAACATTATTTATTGAATAAAATTTCAAAAAATATACAAAACAAATCAAAAATCATTTTACAAATCAATCGAGAACACGCAGTCCACAAATCATTTCCATCATACGCTTTCATAACAAAATACAAAAATTATATTTCAAAACAAATCGCTTTTTGGTTGTAAAACAATAATTTTGTTTAGTCTGCCGTATCACCGCACCATGTACAAAATATATATAATCGGTATAGGCGTTGTAACTGTAAATAAGAAAAGTTTCAGACTTCCTCCCATATCTCAGACTTTTCCAGTTCCAGACGTCACAAACTCACAAATGCAAATAGTAAATCGAATTAAACCGATTAGAGTCATCATCATCAGTCGGATAGAGTGAGAGAACAAAACCAATGAACTTGTGTGTGTTGGTTCGATATTTTGATTCGATAAACAAAATTCAGTGAATCGAATCATGGAAACATCACACAGTAGCAGCATCAGCATCAAAAGTAGGTAGGCCAAAGCATCATCATCAGAGGGATTGAAAGCCAAACAAACGCATCTGCAACTTTGTGTAAATAATTCATTCAGTCAATCGATTTTATTTGTGGTCGCGCCAGTTTAATGTTTTAGGATTATTTGCCATCGTTTGTGGTGTGTTTTCAAAGCATCTTTGAACTTTGTTGCACGCTCGTCTGCTCCTGATCCGGAGATATACATATACATATGTATATTTCGACTCTTATAGTTTAGTGTTTTACACTTTTCGGGTTTTCTTTTAAACAATTTGCTTTTATTTTCCGCCTTATGAAGCAGATCACAGACTTTTGGTTGGCCACCCAAAAGCGACAACGACATGACGACAACGAAGATGAAATCACCCTTATTTCATCTTCTTTTTCTATTTTTCTGACCAAAGACAAATAAATATAAAAATAGATATAAAAAAAAACTAAAAACAACATTGCTATTTAGGATATAAAACAAATTCCAAAGGCAAAAGGCGATGACAAATACTTCGTGAGCTGAGTATACACAGAGAGAAAAGATGTTTGGCAAGGATATTACCACAAATCTCATTCCTCCCAAAAGGGCTCCTTAAGGAATTTAGCCCTAAACAAACCCACAGCCACATCACTATAAGGCGAAGAGTGTGAGTGTATGTTTGTGTACTGTGCAAAGGCATTTCTCATTTAAGGTATTCGAGGGCAGAGAGGGTTTGGGGGGATGAATTGCTTTCGATTTCTTCCGCCTCAAATCATCGCTCTTGAAAATATAAAAATTCCAGCCTTCTTTGGTGTCTCTGACCCTCTTTACATATTTAATCACCTAAACCGTAAATGATGTGTATTGGTTTCATACAAAAAAAAAATAATATTTTTCTATGTTACCTACCTTTTACCTAATCTTTTCCTTTTGATTGAGCGAAATACTTGATTTTACTGGTAAACTCAGAAATCACACGGTCAATTTTAAAAATTAATTTCGTAGGTATTTGAAAAATTAAACTTAGTTACAGGGTGCATTAAGTAGCATTTAGGGGTAAACACAAACAAATATATCCAGCTTCAAAAATTGTCTTTGTCCTTGCATTTGCATTTGTTTATTTTTTATATTCAATGTACCTATTTAAATGGTGAACAAATGGGGTAAAAAAGAACTCTTTGGTTCTTAGAGGCAATGTTAAAAGATAGACTTTGAAACTAACTTAAAACATATATTTTTTTAATACAGCTTATCGGGCAAATACAAACAAAAATTTTATTCTTTTTTTTCATTGACATTTAATGGTCATCGATAATCACTTCAAGGATAAATATTTTTCAAAAGTATCTATTTATAGAGTGACATGAGTTAAAAATAAAAATAAAAATAAAAAATCAGTATTTTTAATAACCACGTTAGGAGGATGAACTAGAACTTCGAGTCCCTTAATTCGTCAAGAGTATTTTAGGGTATGATTCTGGGGTATATTCTAAGAAAAAATTTTTGTTCTATAGTAAGGGCCTATCTACAATTTTGATATCATTTATCGGGAATTTAAGAAAAGTCTTACTTTGGGGTACCCTGATCCATGTTACCGGTAATTGCGCCGTAAGTACTTATGAAAGAAACCAAGAGCGAAACTTAAGAACATTTCAAAAAATATATAGCAAACAACCGTTGAACCTGAACAAAATTGGGGACGACTAGATCGCACAAACTTGCTCTCGTAGCTAACAACTTGAACGTGGCTTAAAATTGACAATGTACATATGTAGTGGTTCTCTACTATAACGTTATAATTACATTAAAAAAGGTTTTAAAACAATTTTAAATATAAATTATTACTAAAAATTACTATAAATTTGTTTTTTAATATTTGTTTGATAAATATGAATTTATGAAAAAAAAATTCAAAAATCGCTAGAGCGTTTTTTTTAATATTTGTTTATATATAAAAATTCATGAAAATTAAAAAAAAAAAATTTGGTATGCCAACTTTTAGTTTTTAATTAAATACAATTTTTCACAAAGCTAAAAAAAAAATCATTAACCCGTTTTCAAGATATTGAATTTTCAAAAAAAAAAAATTAATATTTTTTTAAAAATCCAAACATTTTTTTTTTTTAAATTGTATATGCAAAATTTTTAAAACTTCAGAGGACCTCTTACATACAAAAATTGGTTGAAATCGGTGCAGCCGTTACCGAAAAATTTGAAAACCAAAAAATCGGTTCTATGACAGGTACCATTATTAACTGTAGTAATTTTTTTTATCAAAATCGTTAGAGCCTATTGTGAAATAAATCAATTTTTGTATATTGGTTGTATGGCAGGTACCGTTATTTTTTGAGCTAAAAAACAATTTCAATTTCCTCTGTAGGGAATCCCATAAGAACCTTAAGTCCAAAATTTAAAGAAAATCGCTCCAAACGTTTAGGCTGCAGGTTGAGGTACAGACAGACGGACAGACGGACAGACGGACAGACAGACAGACAGAATTGCGAGACCCACGTTTTTCGCGTTCTCTATCTTCGTAATGTTAGAGAAAATTATTATCTCGAATTTTTTGTTTGCACGAATCCTAAACTTTTCCTTAACTACGTATATCGCAAGTTAAAAATTGGTTTAAATTTAAAAATAGAAAATTTAGTTTTCTGAAAAAATACCTTAACCATTTTGTTGATTAAATATACCGTTTAGAAGGTAATCAGTACTTTAGTAGAAATTATACAAATTTCGCATACAAAAACGTTATTGTTTTATTAAAAATTCACAGTGATGTTTATAATATTGGTTTAAGACAAGAATAAAATCGTGTACGGGGGAAGGGGGGTGTATTTGCCCTTGCTAAGGCAGTTAAAAATAAAACGGCTAGACGAGAACCACTTGTTCATGACAAATAATACTCTTGGAGGATTTGTTAATTAATCGCAAGAGGCAGTAGCCCTGACAAAAAACTTTTTAGTTTTTAGGTGGACGAGGCTGGGAAGTGAACCCAGACCTCCAGAGTGACAGTCCATCGCACTGACCATTACGCTACCGGCTAAAACAAATACATTTTATTTTAGAAAAGTGTCGACCGTTAAGTTGTTTGTCTTGTTTCGATTCAACCAACACGCTTTAGTTTTTCGATGCATCTTTCGCAAAACACCCTGTATATAGACAAGAAGGCGCTCTAGAGTGTTGTTCCAAAGCAGCGTCCACATTATATTAATTTGTGTATATCAACAGTGCTGATCAACAATGTTGAGTAAATGCGTACGTGTAATTCAACAGAGTCGATCAACTTTTGTCGACCGGAACGTAAACCTATTCAAATGGATAGAAATCAACAATGTTGAGTCGAATGAACAATAATTATTTTTAAGTCTGGACGTGTTGATCAACACAGATGTCATTTTTAATGCGGTTGGGGCTTCTGCATGCAATATATTTCGTTTTGTATTTTTATTTGTGTAATTAGATACTTTTTTATTTTCGTTTGTAGTCTTGAATTACGTTTTTATTAGAGCCGAAATGAGGTAATTTCGAAAATTACCAAGAAAGTGTTTTCAGTATCAAAATTTGCTAATTTTGTTTGAAATCTCATTTCATTTTGAATTTGAAATGGCAGTTAAATGTTTATTTTTGTTGTTTTCTCTTTCTGTTTTATGTTGTTGAGTATAGTGAATTGATATTTTCATACAAAAGCTTTTGAGAGCTTTTGAAACTGATCCCCGCTGAATGCATTCACCTCATTTCTAATCTAGTTTTGTGCAAATTTGGTTGTCGAAATTTGCTCATTTGGAAGCGAGAATTTGTATGGGAATGAGGTAATTTCGGATCTCAATTGGAAATTTGCAGCGAAAAAAACGCAGCTATTTTTAAATATGGACATACAAAATTGAGGAGTTGGTAAAAAATGTGTGTTTCCACAGATGTACGTACCTACTAGGTTTGGAGATGCTCAACATCAAAGCCACAAAACAATCAACAAACTGATTTATGCAGACACTGCATGGGGTTTTGTGCCTCTATTGGTAGGCACATGACAAATATGTCATATAACCGATGACACTATACGCTTCAACACGTACACAATAACAAACAATGTGTGGACAGGTTAAAATGGTGAGTGTGTTGATCGTAAATGTAAATAAAAAGTGTTGATTGGCATAATGTGGACGCTGCTTAACTTGATTGTTGTTCAATCACTACCTTCTTGTGTTATTTGCAATTACCACCCGCAATTCTAGTTGGATTTCACATCTTAGTGCCAAATAAAACCAAAATGATGAGCAATTAAGTGCGACCTAAATGGTTCTATGTGAATCTTTCGTTTCAACTTAAAATTCCATTTTTCGCATATTTACTGCATGATGCTGCATGTTGATGACGATGATAAATATTTTCCTTTGCTCCCCCTGTGTTATGTACAATATACTATGCCCAAGACTTTAACATTGAAAATCTAGTAAGGGGGAGCTTTCCAACCCCCTGCTCCTGTCCATATTTGTCGGGTGGTGTGTTTGTACACAGTTTGTTGTATATTGTTTTGTTTTGTTTTTATTTAACTTTTTTAAAATCTGCCTCAGATGTTATTTGGTTTTAATTTTAATGGTGAACGACGCTCTCCAGCCATGGAGTCATAAATTTCTAGAGACACAGGCACAGGCATTTGCTGTGCTGCGCTCGCCTCTTGTGTGTCTACCGAGCGATTATTTATGCTTATGTATCTTCAATGACTTGGTTCTACGGATTCTCGGATTCTCTATACTTTGTAGGTCTGTTTTTCTTTCTATATTTGTATCATGTCGGTCTTGGTTGTTATGTGAAAATGTTTTCCCAGATATACCTTCCATACCGATGGCAAATTGCATCGTGTCGCTGCATCTATATATGGATGTAAGGGAGAGACGGTAAAACAACTTGAGAAGATGCACAACCCAGCCAGCCAGCCAGGATATGGGGTTGAGTTGGGGTTGCAGCACAGCACAACATAGCATCAGCAGCAGGTTGCATCCGAGAGAATACGTAATTAAGTCAATAATTCTTCGTCTGATTATTAGTTTGAGAACGTGTCTTTGGCGACATTTTATTTGAATGTTTGATATTCCTTCGGCCCAATCCCCTTTCTCACCCTTTATAGAAAAGCTGTAGTTTATTTAAAGTTTTAATTTTTGTTTGTCCGTCTGTTTAAGAAAACATAGTGAGTCTCAAGTGGTCTTACAAAAAATGTTGGTTAAAAATGAAATTTCTTGTTGTATCGTAAAATTAATGAGATTCGAAAAAATAGATATCTGCGACAGCAAAACCAAAGAGGGGATCGACCGTTTAGCAAAAAAGTCCATTAAACAAATTACGCTTGAATTATTTCCTACCTAACGTGAATTATTTGCTAAATTAAAAAATAAATCCAACGGAAAAGTGCTTTCAATTTTCTCTCATTTTCTATCTATGCAAGTTTTTCAAATAGGTAGGTACAAGCAGAAGCGGATCAAGGATTTGGCTGTGGGGGGGGGGGGGCGGCTTGGAGTTTGGAGAAAACGAATTTTGACATTATCACTTTTCCTTTAATAATAGCCGTGTTTTGTTTGCCTTATATCCGCTCCTATCGCGCTTTAAAATGTTTTTAATAAAGTTCAATAACAAGAATTTGGAATTGATATTGTGTTAAATATGGGAATTATTTTTAAGCGGAACTAGAAGCCAATATAATTGCACAGCAAAACATAGTAGTATAACTAGTTTTATCACTTAAATTTTCAGCCACGTTACAGCCTCAATTGTTTAGTTACCAGGTACCTACCTACATTATGTACATAACTATTTGTTTAAATTAGATGAAAGTATGCTTTCAACTTCGCCTTTTTCAAAAAAAAATTAAAAACTGTTTGTAGTTGGCTAGCTCAGAAAAATGATATTTAAGTGGTCTTGCTGGCAAAAGCACATTTGTGCTTTGATAGTATCAGTCCTCTGAGATCTCATTTTCTTGAATTAGAAAGCAACAGCTGCTCTAAAAAATAACCAGGGCGGCCCATTTCTGCAAGTGTGAATGCATTTCACTTTCTATTCCTGTTCAAAAAATGTCTAATAGGGATTGTAAATATTCAAACCTACAAGATTTTTCTGAGTTCACAGAGTTTCTCGAGCTTAAGGAATTTGGCTCCTTGACTAGAGAATTTGTATTTAATTGCTTAGCCCAAAAATGTTTTGTATGTACAATTGCCTTTGACCTTTGCAAGTTTGACAAACTAAGCCCCAAAATTCTCTAAGCCCAGACAAGGCCGTAAGAAACAATTCTTGTTGTATTAAACATTTACACTAAGCTTAACACCCCGTTGTTTTCCAATTGTTTTAGCCCCAATTGCGTTTATTTCCTCAAATTAGCTAATTTTTTAGTCTGATCAGTTGTTGCTTTTGACATGTTAATGTTAAGCCCCGATTAATTATATCTTCAAGCTTTATCCCCAAATTTAGACTTTGACAGTCCTTAGACTTAAGCCCCAAAAGCTCTCTGGAATAAAGGTTAGTTTTTAAGGAGTATGTTGTTTAACCTTGATTACGTTTTTGTCAAATTTCTCAGACATTTTTCCAATTTTCTGGATTGTTCTTACGGAAAATTGTCGTAGGATGAAACATGTCAATTATTCATAGCCCCCACTCGGTTTTTTGTCCAATTCGTTACATGCTTTAGTTCCAACCTTAGGGCTTAGAAAAAAAGGTACATAGCATGTAAATTGTTCAGCCCCAACCACGTTTTTTGTCCAACAAATTTCACACCTTAACAATATTTTAGACGAATATAAAACTCTACACTTTGTAATGTATTGCTTTCTATATCTCAAATTATTTTAGGAATCGGCTGTGGGGGGGGGGGGGCTTTAGCCCCTTAAGCCAACCCCCTGGATCCGCCACTGGGTACAAGGAAAAAGTATAAAATAGAAAAATATATTATCAGTAAAATGTTTTTTTTTGTTTTTGTTAAAAATTAGCTTCGCTTCTTTTTCTACGAATAAAATTATCGAAGTGGAAAATGTTAAGAGTATTTAAATGAGGGTTGAATATATGTGTAATTTTTAATGGTTTTCTTCATGCCGTAAAGGAGGGGTGTATGTTGTGAATATATGAGGATGGATGAGGAAGAGAGTAGAAGATCAAAATAATAATAAAAATTAATGTGGTTGATATATTATGCTTTAAAATAATAAAAATATAAAGAAGTTAAAGGAAGATAAAAGATTCTTTGAAAGAATTTTTTTTTTTTCGGGATGGGTGTTTATGAAATTTCTCACTTTTGTTTACCTTTATGGCTTGTTTGATACATTTTTTTTTTCTAAACCGTTTTGGCGAAGCTTATTTCACTAGAAAGCCGCTGAAAAAAGGGCGTACTAGGTTTTGTAAAGTTTCTATTTGAAGGATTTAACACTAAAAATAATACAATCCCAAAACATAAATGTCACCTAAAGTTCACTAATGCATTTTTGAGAGAATAGTCAAACATGTCACTTTTCTTTATTTTTGTATAACTCAAAAACTAAGCCGTATTTTTGAACTTAACTTAACAATTTTTTTTGTTAGAAATCGGATTTTCTGACACAATGAACTATCTCGAAGTCAGCCGGCGCACTTTCGATTTTCAGAAAAATAAAAATGCCAGTCGATGTATCTATAATAGTACATTTCATTTATCTATTATATATTTCTGGCTTTACAAAAAGGCATTGCATTGCAAGTATTACCGTTGTTTTTCAATATTTTTTTCAGTTTTAAGTAAATCTTATAGAAAATAGACCCTCACGCCTAAACGGGGGGAATTACAACTCCCTCTCCGATACGATTTTTTTTACCTGTCTCAAACCAACATAAACGCTCTATCTTTTTGTCAAACTTTAGGTGAATCACCCTGTATATTTATGCATACAAGTATATTTTGCTCCTCGCCTAGCTTTTATTATCGATTTATTAATTTGAACGAGGTATTAAAAAAAAATGTTGGGTGTACAATAAAGATATCAAAGCGATGAATTTTTTGAACCCTGGTACAATTTGAAATTTGGTTTTAGTAAAGGAGAATTGGGCGTTTGAAAGTTCAATTTTTTGTATTAAAAAAAAACGAGTGGGTTGTTTTGATAAATGAAACGTACAATTAGAGATACATCGACTGGCATTTTTATTGGTCCGAAAATTGAAAGTGAGCCTGCTAACTTCGCGTTGGTAGAAAATGAATCAATTAAAACAATTTTTAAATAAATTTAAAAAGGAAAATTAAACAAAAACTTACCTTAACAATCTAAAAATCATCCATTTAAATTTTCCTACAATTTTTTTTTCAGGTCTTTTTTGTCAACTTCTTATGCTCAGAATTTTTAATGCCATTTTTAAACCATCCACTTCCAAAAATATTGAAAAGTGACTAGTGTGGCCATTCTCTTAGAAATGGATGACTGAATTTGTGCGAATTTTGTTTAATAAGAAATTTTGAACTGAATTGTTCCTCACTGTTCTTACTTACATTCACTTTCGAAAAGCCTTTTAACAGACTTTAAAAGCATCTAATTAGAACTTTAGTCCGGTCAAAATATACATTCACCCTTGCATAAATTCTCAAAAATCTGAAATTTTGCATGAACGCTTATAATCAAATTGTTAAAAATTCTAATCGCACACATTTGCACACATGGGTGAAAAAAGTGTATTGTTGAATGTCGAAAATATTTGTTTTTCCTACGGCTCACCGTTAAGAACTTCGACAATTCAAAAAAACATAAAATGTCGACAATGCTTGGTTTTCACTTATAACTCCTAAATGGTTCATATTTTTGAAAAAAATTAATAGAAAGTTTGTACTCCTTATACAATATACAGGGTCTCCCATTAACAATGGTCCAAACTGAAACTGGTGAAAGGCCAGGCCATGACCTAGGGTCTCCCATTAACAATGGTCCAAACTGAAACTGGTGAAAGGCCAGGCCATGACCTATCATAATTTGGTAACTTTGCCATTCCGAATCATAGCGGTTCTCGAGTAATGGCTATTTTTTGAAATTTGAAAAACACCTCACTTTGAACCAGTTTTTCGATCACCCTGTCCATAATTGATTTTAGTTTTTTACAATTTTTGTATTTAAACATTCGTTAACAGTTTTTCTAATTTTACTTAGTAAAATATTTTTTATTGGCATAACCATTTGCCTACAATTCATTAGTTGACTTGAACTTTGCTAAATTTAATTTTTGACCACAATCTTCTGAAGAGCCTTTCAAAAATTGTCTATTTTCCTTCTATTTGCTATGCCCCACAGAAAAATCCTCATGTCCCCCTTACATTATATGAAGATACCAAAATAATTTTGAACATCAACAATCAGAAATGTCCAGTGCAAAAATTGAATAGCTGACATAAATAAAAGAAATTCATAGAAATTAATAGTCTAGGAAAGATGGGAAATTTAATATGGGCAACCGGGGACAAATTAATTCATGAAATATTATTGCTGGTATCGACGCAGAATTTTATCCTCAACAACATATCCAAAGTCCTCCAAAATCCCTGAATTGACTTTTTGTGTTGACGCATTTTAAGTCCTGGAGAGGTGAGGGAGGCGTAAGTTTGTCAAGCTGAAAAATTTGTTATTATGCAATATAATGACACATGTTTTTAGGGTGCTTTTCAACGCTGATTATAAAGAGACCAAAACTGAAAAGATACATGTATTCTGTGGAAAGTTAATGTCATTTTTTTTTTGGAATGATCGCTTTTTTTTAAAGTACAACAAGTTATTTTATTATAAATTTATGTTAAATGTTTCATTTGGCATGCTTACCAAGAATCAAAAGAGTCCCCAAAAATATCTTTGGTTAAATGGTGTTTGGAGTGATTATTACCATAACATCCATGAACAAATTCTGACACTTATGAACTTTGCTAAATATATTAAATTTATGTATATTGGCACTCAATTACAAGAGTCCGTACAAATATCTAAGGTCCAAGTGTGTTTATTGGGGGGTTTGACCCGATTAACGGAAAAAACAGTAATTTCTGTTTCAAAATTAATCTAACTTTTTTTTAGGGTGCTTGTATCATATTGGTTTTTCTTTTATTAGATTCGGCGTTAGAAAATACCTTTAAATCATATATTTTATGTTATATGTACTATCTCGATTACACGAAAATACAATTTTTCGTAAGAGCTACCATTTTGCTCCGTATAGGGCAGGTCAAACATACACTTTCTAAAAAACTCTTTGGATCAAGTTATTTTAATGGACTCTTTTGATACTTGGAAACCATGAAATAATATTTTCAGCAAATTTCATCAGTGACAAAACTTATTCATAGATGTTATGGTAATAATGACGCACTAACATCTTGCCCTCAAAAAACACCCTTTGACCACAGATATTTTTGGGGACTCTTTTGATTCTTAGTAAACATGCCAAATGAAACATTTAACCTAAATTTCATTTATATCCCATTATTGTAAAGTGGTTTTGGGTAAAATATAACTTGTTGTACTTTAAAAAAAGTCACCATTCCATAAAAATGACATTAACTTTCCATAGAATACATGTATCTTTTCAGTTTTGGTCTCTTTAGAATGAGCGTTGAAAAGCACCCTAAAAACATGTGTCATATGATAAGGTTGTATTACAACAAATTTTTCAGCTTGACAAACTTCCGCCTCCCTCCCCTCTCCACCTCTTAAAATGCACCTATACAAAAATCCAATGCGGGGATTTTTGGGGACTTTGGATATATTGTTGAGGATAAAATTCTGCGTCGATACCAGAAATAAAATTTCATGAATTAATTTGTCTCTGGTCCGATCCTATCTTTCTCAGACTATAAGTAAACCATAAGTTTATTTTCAAAACATACGAGTATAATGTAGAACTGAAATTGAAATAAGAAATAATTTAATAATTATGTTAATGTAACTTATTACGTTATGTAATTGTTATTATTTAAATCCCTTGCGCTTAATGCGTCATTCAATTCAGCTTGAGTCTTAAGTGTCCCCGTTTTTTAATATCTAGGCAATTTCCTTTTTGTTATCAGCAAATTAATTATGGCACTAAATTTACATTCAGTTAAATAGCAAGATGGAGAAGGTTGTAAAACTGTTCCCTTGCATATTTGGTTGCATTGGCGTGTTTGATACAATTGATTAATACAGAGGCATATCCTGGTTACGTTCCGAAATATATCTTTAAGGGTGGAAACACAAGAAGCATAGATTTTTCGGAGAGAAATTGCCCCCCCTAATAATATCAAATTGCCCCCCTGTGGGGCGTAGGCCCCACTTTGGGAAACACTGGCTTATATAGAAAGTTATTACCGTTTGAACCCAATGAAACATGTTCAAAATCAAACAAAAATAAAACATTTTTGTTCAAATATATCGATAAAATTAGAATTTCAATTCAAATATAACTCCGAGAGTTGCAAGTACAGCTTAACTCCAGAAATTGTTGTGTTTCGCCCAAGGTATAACAGTGGGCTCTTCAGTCAGTCTGTTATACCCCACTAAGACACAAATTTTGGTCGATGTTTACCGACTCTTATAAAAATCACAGCAAAAAGATACTGTGAATTTTATTATTCTAGAGGAATTTGTTTAAATTCGTGCACCTAGAAAATAAATACCCGTGGTCAGGTTTTTTATAATAAGAAGATGAAGAAATTTAAATATTAAAATATTGAAATTACTTGTTTTAAATGGAGTGAATGAATAAAATTCAATTAAAAAGTACAAGTGACCTCAACTCCAGAAATTATCTAGGTGCACGAATTTAAACAAATTCCCCTAGAATAACAAAATTCACAGTATCTTTTTGCTGTGATTTTTATAAGAGTCGGTAAACATCGACCAAAAGGTGTGTCTTAGTAGGGTATGACAGACTGACTGAAGAGCCCACTGTTATATCTTGGGCGAAACACAATTATTTCTGGAGTTGAGGTCACTTGTACTTTTTAATTGAATTTTATTCATTCACTCCACTTAAAACAAGTAATTGCAATATTTTAATATATAAATTTCTTCATCTTCTTATAGTACAGCATAACCTTATATACAGTGTGATATACCCAAAAAGTGACAAAAAAAATTGAGCATGTAGGTTGAGTCGAGATAGGAAAAAAATCGTATATGAGGGGGTCTATTCCCCCTGAGGGTGGCAATTTTCTAAAAAAAATTGACTTAAAACAGAAACCAAATTATTATAAAATAACGACAACACCCATAATTCGCTAGTTTACCTTTTTGTAAAGCCAGAAATCCAAATCTCTTTTAATTTCTTTTTAATTAAATTTTTTCAATTAACACTTTTTTCAAAATTAAAGTTTCAAACTCAAAATTTTGAAAAAACTTTAAAAATGTTCAAACTATAGTTTTTTTTTTTAATTTTTATTGATTAAGTACTATTTTTGTTTTCAAAATTCAATGCTCTTATCAGTTCATAGTCAAACACTGAAATCCGGATGGTTCCAGGACTTTTACTTCAAGATATTTACAAAAATGAAGAAACTAATTTCTTCGCAAAAACTAGGTTGATGACAATAAACTGGTTGCCAAAATGATCATTAAGCCGGATTCTTCTTATAGGGCCCATAAACCACACATGCCTGCATGCGCAAATACAAGAATGCACAATCACGCTTCAACCATACACTACTTAAGAAACAGTATTTAGTCGTGTGTTCAAGGCTGAGGGGACAACTTGTTCTCATATGTCAAGCTCATTTTTTTTTAATATCTTTATAAAGGGTCCGCCATCTAACGTTTTTTTTTTTTTTTCAACTAGTGCTTATTTCGTGAATGGTAACACTTAGCTCATGTCTGATTTGACAGATAATTAGTTTTATCCTTCCGCTGAACGAATATGGTTGTGTATACGCTTGAACAACGCTGGGAAATATTGCGACATTACTTTGCCGATTTGGCCAAAAAAATCATATTTTCAGATGAAGCTCATTTTGATCTTGGCGGGTATGTAAACAAGCATTTGGGCACAGAAAACCAGCACGCATACATTAAAAAGCCGATACACCCAAAACGAGTCACTGTTTGGTGCGGATTTTGGTCCAGAGGCATAATTGGGCCATTTGTCTACAACTGAGCAAGGAGTGGCCGTTACAGTCAATGGCGATCGTTATCGGGCCATGTAGAACTAATTTTTGTTCACAAAAATTGAAGAGGAGGATATTGGCAACAATTGGTTTCAACAGGACGGCGCTACGTGCCACACAGCCGAAGCTACACTCGATGTTGATGATGCGTTTTCAAACAAAAAAAAAGTTATTTGGCGGACCCTTTATATAAGTTAAAGTCCTTGAACCATCCGGTTTTCAGTGTTTGTCTATGAATTGATAAGAGCTTTTTATTGTTATTATTGTACTATTCGTACTAGAATGACCATTCTTTATTCCGTCAATTTCATTGAATTTTTGAACAACAACAACAACAACTTAAAGGCGCTACCACCAATTGTTTGGCTGGAGATATAGCTATTTCGTGCTTTGCCACTTTTGCACTCACCAGTCTCCTTTTTGTGGTGCTGAGCTTTAATCCAATGTTATTTGAAAAACTTTTTTATGCACACCATAGGATTCGAACCCACGCATATCAGATTTGCTCAGTCTTAGCAGTCGTGTGCACTACGCACTCCACCGCTTTAGACCACTGACGTCACAGGTCGAGATGTGTTATTTGTTTATCAAATGCATTTGGAGCATCAGCTTTTTATTTTCAAAACAAAAATTGGAGGTACTTAATATTTTGAAAAAAAAAAAAAAAAAAAAAAAATTGAGTTTGAAAATTTATTTTTCAAAAACTGTTCATTGAAAGAACTTTTTAAAAAGTAAATAAAAGAATGGATTTCTGCCCTCACAAAAAGGTAAAGGTAAAAGGTTTTACTGTTGTAGGTGTTATCACTGTTGTTTTTTAATATTTTTTTTTTGTTTTAAGTAATTTTTTTATAAAAATCTACCCTAAACGAGGGGGATAAGACAATTAAGATTATTTTCTTGTGTATTTTCTACACGCTCAAGCTATTTGGCACACCTTAGGTGAATCAACCTATTTAAATTTGTGCCAGTTACGGAGTACATACAGTTTTTCTTGTATATTCTCTGCAATCATTGCAATCAATTTAAATATTCCATGATCTAATAATATTCATATTAATTGGTTATCTATAATGCATGTGTGAATATGGAGTGAGTAACGTTTTTAAGAGGTATTATATGTAGTGGTACCACTTTACTTCAATTGAAGTAAATCTACTTCTTTTTTTCAAATTATTTTTAAAACTACTTCCTACTTCGCAACATCGCCAATATATTGAAATCTACTTCTTTTTTAAAATCAATGCTTCATCCTACTTCAGTCATACCAAAATAGGCCAAATCTACTTCTTTTTCTCTTATTTCAGTCTAACCAGTCCCCAGACTTTACATTAAAAAAATGGACTTCTACCACAATAGTAACACAAGAGTAATTTAACAAAGCATAGGTCAAGTTTTCTTTTTGTACATGATTTGTATATGGATTTATGTAAAGTGAAACTTCTTTTTGAAATCTTCTACGATTTTTCTCATCTACTTCATTTTTTCTTCAAATCTACTTCGACTTTTTTTCCGAAAGTGGTAACGCTGATTATATGTACTCAGTACATGGTCATGTAATTATTACATAAATAGATTCTCATTAAATAAATACGATTTACTCATTACATACAGTTAATTAAATAAATTAATGCACACAGCATACTCATTTCATTACATTAATAAAATGTACGTACTCATTGACATTAAAAATTTGTACTCATTGCATAAATACGTAGTGAGTACAAATAGACTGTTTTTATCAAAATGAAATGCCTATAGTCTTATGTAACGGGTACAAGGTATTCATAACTTATTTGTCTTAACTATCGCTCGTGCTGTATACATCATCTTAAGGGTAGTCAAAACCCCTTTAGGGCGCACAAAATATATAAAAAAAAAACTGTCTTTGTTGAAAAATGTTGATCGGTTGATACTTGCTACAGTTTTGTATTTAAATGTCGAGTATTCAGTTTGGCTAGTGAGATTTAAGTATTTGTAACACGTTGCTTTGCGATAGACTTTAAATAAAAATCTCTGTACTTAATACATAATTTTTTCCCCACAGAGCACAAAGACGCTTTGTTTCCTCTTAGTGCGAATTAAAACCATTTTTGTAAAGTCTGCTTAGTTCCGACGCAATGAGGGGCAAATACGCACCTTTTTCGTAAAAATTTAGTACACATTTCCAAAGAAATCAAAGCTTCTGAGAATTAAAAAAAAAACTGCTACCTTAATGTAATTCTTCGTAAAATGACATATTCTAAGAATTGGATTCAATATTATTTTTTTCTGGAAAATGAACCTTAAGGAAGGTTAAAAAAATAATCAAAAGGATTTTATTATAAGTTATGAATACCTTATTTCTTATCTTCAGCTTCTGAATTCACTATCGAGATTGAATTCCCTGACTATATCAACATAATTTTAACTCACCTTTGATTGCTATTATTTTATTTTAATTCTCCATTTTTTATTCTTCTCTTTTTAGGTGAGTGACTCGTTTATTTTGTTCCCACACATATATACCTAGTCATCGTCCCGCAATTTGCCACTTCAGTAAGTAAGTTTTAAAATTAAGTTGTCCTCGGTCGGTGGGTCGGTCGTGGTTGGTTCTAAATATATTATTCAGCCACTGTTTAGACAATCAAGATATTCCCGGCATTCGCAAAACGTCAAAGTAATATTTTCTCTGGAATTGCATTCGTCTGCATCATCATAAAACTTCCTTATATAGTAGTAGTAGTAGAAGTAGTAGTAGAGCCCTGTCCTGGTCTCTGATGGGCTATATGGTTTCTTTAGCTTCTTGCGGGCCCCGGCCATCAGCCAAGCACTCACCATAACCATTAAATATCCAATAAGCTTGTCAAATATTTGTCTTTGAAGAAATTTTTGTTTGCGCTTCGCCGGCGCCGCTCTCGTCTGTTGCGAGGCCTTATGGGTCATTGTATAGGTTGGCATATAGCCTCGTTGGACAATTAAAACAGTAAAAGCCTGGTGGAAGTTGCGAGGATGCGGGTGGATGGCGATGGCGTCTTCTTATCTTTCATCCACACGTATTTCTTTCTGGTTCTAAAATATATAATTGCGAGCGGTGATGCGCGACATTATTGGTGCTTCGAGAAAAGGAAGATTTTTATGACTTTTCTTAATAAAAGTAAAACACCAACCGACGAAAAAGCCGAATAAAGCTAAAACGATGACATAAAGCACCAGAACATCATCATCACAAGTTCAAGACCATCTTCCACAGGCTTCTCTGTGTAAGTATAGGTTAGGTAGTTATGTACGTACGCGTGAGGTTTTGATATCCATTTTTGTTTTGAATTCTTCTCCAAAATGGCTTAGGAACGTTCATCTTTTTTTATTTGTATAGATATGTATCTTTGTAGATGAACACGGTTTTGTTGTCCTAGAAATGCCATATTCCAGAGAATCGGTTGAATAAAATGGGCAAAAAAAAAAATAGGTATAACGAAGAGTTGGGGAGTTGCGAGTTGAGTTGGTTGTTATTATCATTTGAGGGTGGGTTATATTAGAGCACAAACACACCATTAAGGCCGTTTCAGAAGAAGCATTTCACATCGGTTCTTCCCCATTAAACTCATGATACACACACTAAAAAGGAAGTTTAGCTTGGCCTTCTGCTATACTTTAAGAATATATAGATATGTTTTAATGCCAAGAGCATTTCAGTGCCTATACCTATATCAACCAGAATGCTAGATGCCTTTTCTACACATAAGGAAAGCTTTTTCAAAACGAGGATATGGATTTTTTTGTTTGTCAAATTTAATAGCTATTCGAAAAGGCGGATGTTCTTGAATTGGCAGCAAAAAAAAAATATATCTTAAAGAAAATTCTATCTATAAAATTGAGGAAGAAGAGGCATGGATTTTTCTTTTATTTTTTAATATCAAATAGAAGAGATATATGTATGTACATTAAAATATACCCTAAATTAGCATGTTAGGGTGATTATCATAAAAATTTAACTACAAACTGCCGTGTTTATCATCGTTTTTTTGTGGAGATTTTTTTTTTGTTTGTTGTTAAAAGTAAAGGATTACATGACAATAAATTATAATGGAACATTATGCAAATAATAAAGTAGATACTCGGGAGTGATTTACAAAAAATCAATTGATGTCATGTTGTTTGCTTGAATAAATAATACAAGTCAAATTTTAGACCTAAGATATCCACCGTATAATGAATCTTCTTTTATTTAAGATACAACGATAAACAAAATTCGTAAAAAAAATAATTGAGCTGAAGTGAGGTTCGTCCGAGTATGTTCAATTACAACGAGTTCCTAAGTTGAGGCAGCATAATCCTAGCAATTCATTTGTCGAATTAAAAACAACACGCTGGTGATGTAAAATTTCAAAAATTATATATACAGGGTGATTCACCTAAATATAAAAATCGGGTGGCACAACGGCTCATGGAGAACCGCCTATCGACAGGAATGGAAGGGACCTACAATTTTATGCCGAATCCGAACGGCTAGACGAGAAGCACTTAATCGTGACAAGTGATACTCTTGGAGGATTTGTCAATTCCTCGCAAGAGGCAGTAGCCCTGAAAAAAAAAACTTTTTAGTTTTTAGGTAGACGAGGCTGGCGGAAAGAGGCAAAAGCGTGGTATAATACAGTTTATTACTACTTTTCTAGAAATTACATGTACGAAGTTTATTCAAAATCGTTAGAGCCGTTTTCTAGAAGTTTTGATGAACACGAAATTGTATGGCAGCTACCAGTTCTGGGTTAGCTAAGTCAAAATTTGAATTTCTCTTCTTGGTAATCACAACAATTCTTCAAACTAAATTTTAAGCAAATCCGTGCATTCGTTTACGGTCTAGCTCGAGGTACATAAGCACTCCCAGGCGCACAGACAAACAGACCGAGGGATTTAAACCCTAAAATATTAGTTTGACACGAAACCAATACTTGCCCTTTAGAGCAAGTAAAAAAAACTTCACTATTGAAATGTACTCACACTCATCTTCATTTTGGCACCAGTTTCATTTTCCAAAAATGCCCGTTTCCTGCGAAAGAGTTTCATTCAAATATTTAACACCCTTATAATTAAAAGTCCTTTTCACAAAAGCACCTAAACTCACCCACTTAGTTACAGTAAATATGTTATTCTAACGAATTTCAAAGAACATTTTTGTTCATTTATGTACATAGTTAAGTATCTCTGCGACTGCGAAATAATAGGATTAGTTGTCAAAGATTGTGGTTTGTCAAAAGTATTTATTTTATACCTTTTTGTTCCTTTCATTGACTAAGTTAACCATCAAACTCCATTTCATATGGCAACAATTTGATTTGATTGCGATTGTATCGAAAGTACATTTTCAATTTTTTTTTTCCTTTTTTCATCTCTAGAACGAGTTGTAACTTCATTTATCATTCTATCAAATTTGGATCGCCCTCTCTCAGTTTGGAGCTTTTTCATCCAGCTCCCGATGTCGCCGTGCCATCCCACCCCACTGCCATCAATTTCAATTACTCTTCTTTCTATCTATAGTTAAGAGTGACGACAAGCTCCAATTCAGAAGAGGGTGCCCCTAAGCAAAAAATAAAAAAAAAAGTCACCCCAGTCATGTGTATCCAATTTAAAAGCATCATCCCAGTTTGTTACATAACTATTAAACGACTCCCATGCAAAAGATACATGTTAGATGGTTTCGTATATCTTTCGATCAATATTAATTGCTTTCCAATGGTTTTTCGATTTGACAGTTTCCAATATTAAAATGAACGAGAAAGAGAGCAAAAAAGAAAGAGTCAGAAATAGACAGACTGTAGATACTTTTAATTGAATTGCCCCAGAGGAATGGAGCACAAAGGCAAAATAAGGTGGACGGCTGGGCTTGACTGACCGGTGCGGTGCCGATGCCGGTGGTGGCCATATGAGCTGCACTCCAGGCAATGGGTAACCCTATTTTCTAATGAAAGACTTTTAGTGATACATAAATGAAGAACGTCCTCTAAAAGAATCTCAAATGACACAAGAAACGCACATCACATCAGAAAAGGCACATGAGACAAATATGACATGGCCGACCGCCCCACCCCCTCCTCCGCTCCCATCGCTCCCAAATACCCCTTAAAATAAATATCATGTCTATCGAAATATGTGTGAGCCTCGTAGCGTTTGTATCTTTTATTGATTTTCCAGGAATCCGCTTAGAGAAAGGGTTCAGTCAACGACCATGTACCAGATCTTGTTGTCGCATCGTTATATATATTATGAAGCTATGTTTGTTGGTATATATTTCTTGTGTGATTATATTGAGCAGAAAAGATACAAACTTATGTCAAGTGTGTGTACTGAACAGAACAACACACAAAATGAAATAAGCAGATAATTCACCATATAAAGTTATGTACGTTAGACGTTAAAGTGATGTAGGTATATGGAAGAGTGTCGGCAATTTTATGATTTTCTATATAACGAAAGTAGTTTTCGCACTTGGGGCTATTTTAACGAGTGCGGAGAAAGTTGTTATAGGTATTTCATTGCACTTATACTTTTTGTTCATTTTTTCGACACATAACATAATTAAGTATACCCTTAAGAGGGTCATACTCATATCTCATGTAATTAAATCTTGTTGAAAAGTGAAGAGTATGTACCTATGTTTTTTTTTTTTCAAATATTGTCTGATACATGAACTACAATAAATTTTAATTTTATTGGTTTGACACCAGTAGGTACCTACTTAATAGTGTGAATAAAATGTTTATGCATACAAATATGTTTTTTTTTTTCTTTTTCATTAAAAATTTAGTTTTTTGTCATAAAAACAAAGCAATATAAATTTTAAGAATTATTTTTTCATATTATTTATGTGTCATAAAAATTTATATTTAAAAATAATGGTTTCGAAAAAGCCACTTATCATATGTTGCTTGTAGTATGTATTATTATTATTAAGCTTAATACAAGCCACTTAAAAAACTATGTCTTAAATCTAGACTTTATATAAAACAAATTATGTACATTTAAATATCTTAATTCTAAACAGAGTATAATACAACTAAAAGAAAAACAGTCTTGAATCTATATTATAAGGATGGGTATAAGGAAGTTAGGAGGGCATGCTTTAAAGAGGTTTAGGTCAAATACGTTGGAATTATTAACTATACCCAACATTCTAGTTAAGGGTTCATTTTGGCCGTATTCGGTGCGATGGTATTGGAGACGAAAAAGGGTAACAGATCTAAAACGGCGGGGATTAGTATGAATATAGATCTTTTGGAGAAGACAAGGACAGTCGATAGAACCATTTAAAAGTTGATGAATAAACAAAATGTCAGCATTATTACGGCGGGTAAATAAAGTTTGCAAGCCTAAAAGTTTAAGACGTTCTGAATATGGAGGAAGGTTAAAAGGATCATCCCAACCCAGACCACGTAAGGCAAAAAGTATGAACCTTCGCTGGACGGCTTCAATTCGTTTGATGTGGACTTGATAATAAGGAGACCAGACCTGAGACGAATATTCGAGGAGTGGCCTAACAAAAGTTATATAAAGGGATTTGGTCACATAAGGATCGGCAAAGTCTTTAGACCAGCGCTTGATAAATCCAAGAGTTGAGTTAGCTTTGTTAATGATACTATCAATGTGGGCACGGAAATTAAGTTGGGAGTCACATAAGACCTAAATCACGGATTGAAGTGACTATAGTAATGGGTTCATTATTCAAAAAATATATTCTCTGGACGGAGGATGTGCGCTTACGGGAATAAGTTATGGCTTGGCATTTCTTTATGTTGAATTCCAGAAGGTTTTTTTGGCACCAAAAAAAGAATTTGTCCAAGTCGATTTGCAGTGATTGGGCATCTGCGGATTTGGAGATTTGTTTATAAATTCTCATGTCGTCTGCATATATAAGAAGATCAGAATTAGAAAAAAATTTGTCAACATCATTTGTAGTTAGAACAAAAATAAGAGGTCCAAGGTGACTTCCTTGAGGAACACCAGACGTTGCACAAATTGAGTTCGATACACAAGATCTGAATATAACCCTATACTGTCGATTGGATAAATAAGAATTAATCCATGAAACTATCACAGGTGGGAAGCCGAGCTTTTTAAGCTTGAATAATATTATGGGATATTTTGTCGTAAGCTTTGCTAAAATCGATAGCGATAGCATCGACTTCTTTACCTTCTTCTAAAGTACAAAGTGTACTAGACACAAAAACAGTTAGGTTAGTGGTTGTGGACCTACCCTTCAAAAATCCATGTTGCTTAGGCGAGAAAATTGGTTTACAAAAAAAGAAAATGGTATCGTAGATAATACTTTCAAAAAGTTTTGGGATGCATGACAGTTTTGCTATAGGTCTATAGTTAGTAATATCATTTTTAGTTCCCTTTTTATGAATCGGTATAATAAAAGAATCTTTCCAAAGCGTGGGGAAAACTCCATTATTTTGATCTACACTGACAGAAGTTACATTGACAGAAGTTTTTTTACCGTGGCCAACACGAATTTTTCACTTTATCTTAAGACATATTTGAAATATTTTTGTAGACGATGCGAAACCGCAGTCCAAAGTTACAGCCCTATAGAAAGTTGGCATTGTTATTGGGTTAAAACGTTATACGCATTCGACACTTAGCCAAAGTTGTCCATATACCATATGAGTATTTTTGTGAAAATTGTTGATATTTTCACATTTTCAAGACCCAAAGTTATAAACGTATTTAGAGCCGAAGATAGTTTATCCCATACGAAAAAATCGAATCTAGGCTCGTTCTTCGTAAAAATATTTTTTGGATGCTATATTATATTTTTTTCTTCAAAGTGACTTTTTTTAAAATTTTTTTCAAATATTAATTACTACTAAAAATTATTATAAATGTGTTATTTTAAAAGAAAACCAAAAAAACAATTAAGATAGCTAGAGCTATAAATAATTTGTTTGATAAAAATAAATTTATGAAAAAAATTTAAAATTTTAACTATTTTGAGTTTATTTTTCTTAAAAAGTTTTCGTAAAAATTAATATTTGTATAGTATGTGCAGTGCATATGTATATAATAAAATTTCTTTTAAATAAAAAATAAAATTTGGTATTCCAACTTTTAATATTTGTCTTAAAATACAATTCTAAACAAATAAAAAAAATCATGTAATCTTTTTAGGATATTGAATTTTCAAAAAAAAAATCCACTATTTGTTTGAAAATTTATAGGTATGTACATCCAAAAATTTTTGGAACTATTAAGGTCCTCCTGCATACAAATTTTGGTCAAAATCGGTGAATTGAGAAAGGAGATGACCCATTATTGGGCCACGTGCGTACATAGATGAGATGGGTACCAAATGAAAATTGGTATTGAGTTCTTTATGAATGCTTAATATTTTTAAAATCGGTGTTGGAGATTTTAAGCTTGAAGTTGGCGATTCAAAAGTCATAGAATTAATTTTTTTTTCGAAAGAATTGTTCATAGCTTCTGAAGTATAGCAGCTAGAAAAATGATTTAAGTACCAAATAAGAGACCAGAAAAATACCTTTCAAACTATACCAATATCTCTTTCCTACGTTCAGCGTATTTTGATATACACAGTTCATATTTTTTTTGAAATAATTTCGTTGCAGGCGCTTTCTACGGCTGATAACTTGAAAAAATCAGTGATGACATGTATTTTTTTTTTTGAACTTCTACAATCTTAAATTGATTACCGATTGTTTAATGTACATTTATTAATTAAACAAAAGAACGTTTTTTATTAAACAAAAAACGTATATACAGTAAAATGCTTTTTTTTAACGCCTTACTAAGGTTTATTTAATATTTAAAAGTAAAGATTTATGATTTTTCTTAAAGCAAATAACTAAGATGTTATGTACATAAAGTAAA
The DNA here is from genome assembly GCA_949320155.1 of Melangyna quadrimaculata. Lineage (NCBI taxonomy): Eukaryota > Metazoa > Arthropoda > Insecta > Diptera > Syrphidae > Melangyna > Melangyna quadrimaculata. Next base: position 51,622,908 of record OX439485.1, on the reverse strand, counting down.
AAAAAACTAGAAAAAAATATGTCTATTTCACGATTCTTCATTGAAATTATCTATAAGGATGTTATCTAAATATTATAATGCTGGTATGTTTATATATTCAAATCCCAAAATAATCATATCTTGAGCGCAACATCCAACAGTCCTCATACCAACAAGACAATTACAACAATATGATTCAATTGCACTGCAAGTATTTGCTACATTTTCTTCATTACTTATTGATATAAGGGTTAAATATATTTTTTTTAATACTTTGATATTAAATTGTTTTATAATCAGCTTGCTAGGTAAGCGTCATATGTCGATTTCTAACGATCCAAAAATTGATGTTATCAGAAATAGCTTATATGTTGCACTGTAGAATCTTTAAGCCTACCAAAGTATTTACCGTTGAAAAGAACACCTGGTCAGACTAGTTAAGTGGTATTATAATATCTAGTTTAAAAAAAAGTTGGTTCTCATAGTTGTTTTTTTCATTTGGTGCGGATTTTGTTATTGAATGCATTATAATCATTTGCAATAAGAAAAAACATTAATCTTTATGCTAAGTTTCCACTTGTCATTGAAAGACGCAAAATGACACACTTTCACAAGTCAGGGTGGGTATTATCAACACTAAAAGCAAAGAAAGAAGTAATAGAGGGAAAGTATAACCCATCCTGTCTTGTCAAACTGTGTCTTTCAATGACAAGTGGAAACCTAGCATATTAAATAAGTCTTAGTTAAGCATTAAAAAAGCATTTTATTGTATAATTGCTTTTTTTTAATACAAATAGGTCCTTTGGTTTATAAGATGACATTCATTTGTAGTAAGATAATTTTAATGTACCTTAAACAAAAGGCAATCAATTAAAGATTGTAGTGGTACAAAAAAAAAATACATGTCATCACTGATTTTTTCAAGATATCAGCCGTAGAAAGCACCAGCAACGAAATTATTTCAAAAAAAGTCTGAACTGTCTGTATCAAAATATGCTGAACGTAGGAAAGCGATATTAGTATCGTTTGGAAGGTATTTTTGTGGTCTCTAATTTGGTACTTAAATCATTTTTCTAGCTACATTACTTCAGAAGCTATACAAAATTCTTTCCAAAAAAAATTAATTCTATGACTTTTGAATCGCCAACTGCAAGCTCAAATATCTTGAAATCTCCAACACCGATTTTAAAAATATTAAGCATTTATTAAGCATGTAGTAGCCCGTAGCGTAATGGTTAGTGCGTTCGACTGTCACGCTGGAGGTCTGGGATCGCTTCCCAGCCTCGTCCACCTAAAAACTAAAAAGTTTTCTTTTCAGGGCTACTGCCTCTTGCGAGGAACTGACAAATCCTCCAAGAGTATCACTTGTCACGAATAAGTGCTTCTCGTCTAGCCGTTCGGATTCGGCATAAAATCGTAGGTCCCTTCCATTCCTGTCGAAAGGCGCACACAGGAATGGTTGCGAGTTGTTAGTCACTAGGCCCTAGTTCTTCATGAGCCGTTGTGCCACCCGATTTTTTATTTCAAACATTTTTATAGAAGCCAATTCCAGCTTTCATTTCATCTTTGTACGCACGTGGCCGGTGCATCAGAGAAAAATGGGTCATCTCCTTTAAAAATCAATGGCGCAAAATTTTAAACAATAAAAACCGGCTCTAAATTCTTTTTTTAAATGAGATCGGCTCTAAAAACTCTTTTTAAAGCGAGAGTCGACTCTTTTGTAATTTCAAACGACAAAAAGTATAATTTAACGTAGAACCACTCTTCTAGCTTTAAAAGCAGCAAATCGCTTGTTTAATTTCTTAAAGTATACTTTTACCACTTGAAAATTATTTTATATCAACAAAAAAGCGTAGGTGGGTACAATCATTTTTACTTTTGAATATTGAGAGCTTTGTTAAATATGAAAAGTATCTATTAAGGTTAGACCGCACTAGGCGGAACTGCACTGCAGCGGAACTGCGATTCAAAATAATTTGTATGAAATTGTATGAAGTTCAGTTGCCGCTTAGTGCGATATAACTCATACAATTTCATACAAATAATATTTTGCCGCGTCGTGAAGTGTAGTTCCGCTGCAGTTGTGTGCGGTCTAACCTTTAATGTTTAAAGGGCTCGGCGGCATTTATTTTTTCACTCACTTTTTATTCCAAAACATGTACACAAAAATCAATCACACAGACACATCAACCAACATACACGTAAGTAGGTACCTACAAAGGTGTCCAGATGAGCAAATTTTGAGTTTGAAAATTAGTTTAAAAAAAAAAACTTTTCCCTAAAAAAAAAACTTAATTAAAAGAATTGATGTATGGTTTTAAAAAAGATATAAAATTACACTAAAAGTATTGCCGTTGTTTTTAAATGTGTTTTTTTTTTTATTTTTTTAATTCTAAATAAATTTTCAGTTTTTTGAAAATTGAAACTATTTTCAAAAAATATTTCTTATATTTTAAAATAATCAAAATAATTCGATGCTTTGAATATAAGACTTGATCCATTTTTGTTTGTTGTACCTATATAGGCTTTTAAAATTATAGACGATGTAGTTTTAAAAACTAAATTATTTTTAGGACCAAAAATGAAGGTGCCTAAGTTAAATATGATAAGAAATTGTTAAGGTAAAACTTATTTATCTCGAGAACGGCTGAAAGAATTTATATAAAATACTTGCATTTGTTAGAAAAATATTTAAACAAGAACCGTTATTAGACAGAACTTTTTTTTTGATCTATAATTTTTTCACTATCGACTAAAATTAACAACTGTATGCACAAGCTTCTAAAAAGATCAAAAATGGAAACGTTGTTTTGAAAAAGTCATTATTTTGAGAACCAGGTTATCATTTTTTTTATTAAATGTTGTACATTTAAAAAGAAAAATTTCGCGGAACTATTTTTGTATTTTGAAAAAATGTTTAAACATTTTTTGTTTTCTTTCTTTTTACCTGAAACTATGAAAATAACGCAGTAAACAATTTAAAGGGCAAAATTCCTATATGCTTTTGAATAATTTCCTAAAATATTTATGTTTGTATGTAATAGTCTAGGATCGCCTGTTCAAAATTCGTCCAACACACACACACTTTTGAGTAGCAGATTTATTGCTTCCTTAAACGTTCAAGCTTTTAAATCTTCCCCTTAAAAACATAAAAATAAGACTACAGAAAATAAAAATAACCTTTGCGTAAAATAAAAGCAGACATTTTGAAAAAAAAAAAAAAAAAAAAAAAAATGCTCTGACTTAGCAAAAACTTCAATTGGAAATATTTTACGGTGTTTACATTCGACTTAATCCTACGAACAAAATTAAAATGTCCATAGATTTTTTTTTTGACGTTTTTTTTGTGAAGTCAGAAAAAGTCGAAGAAGTGATCTGCTAAAAAATTCTCAAAACCAAAAATCAAATTCGTTTCATATTCAAGAACACTAAAAATTATGTGTTCCCATTTTTTTTTTGTTGACAACCGCATTATTCATTAAAAACTCCTGAAGTGTGTTTTTAAAAATATTCAATCTTATTTCTGAATTTAAATCAATGGTAAGCTGTTAAAATTAATGTATCCTGCAATATTAAAATGTTAAAAATTTTACTGCCTTAGTTTCACATCAATCTGAGATTTTTAGTCTTCTATAAATTGATATACATTTTATAGAGTTTAATTTTCTAAAAAATGGTGTTAAAATTTTTTGTGTGGCCTTAACGGTTCCTAAGATTTGGCAGAAACCTTTTAACGCTCTCTTTTCCAAAATGGCTGCCAAATGCCAAAAGCGTCTCAATCCGAAAACTGGATTTTTATACTGCCCACCACTTAACCACTCTATATGCATTCAAAAAAATTTGTTCTACTTAAAATACAATGATAAATACAACATTTCCATGTACTTAATAGAATCTAACGTGCGATTTTTATTTGATTATTTTCGAAAACTCGAAAGCTGAATCAAAAAGTATCAGGTTGTTTCGAAATTCAGTTTTCGAGTTTACTAAAACAATCAAAAAAAAAATCGTGCGATTTTTGGGTTGGGGTCAGAATCCCGAAAACCGAAATCCCGAAAACCCAAAATCCCGAAAATCCAAAATCCTGAAAATCCAAAATCCCGAAAACCCAGAATCCCGAAAATCCAGAATCCCAAAAAACCCAGAATCCCGAAAACCCAAAAAATAATAAAAAATAATCCTAAGTGGAAAGTTAAGAAGTAAAGGTTAAAGTTAAGAAATCAGTTCCGTTAATATCTCTTTTAACATTATCTAAAGTTGTTATTGTGGTTTCAGTAGTGGTGTGTTGTAATTGTAATTGCAGTAATGTGCAAAAAAAATCATTGAACTAAATTCAATAAAGTTGTGAGTTTTAATATTTTTTAATTTATAATTATATGTTTCAATTATTATTTAAATGGTGTTTTATTTTATGTTTCATAGCTATAATGAATGTGTCCATGGTAAAAACGAATAAAGGACGGGAGAAAATCTGTATTGATGGCGGATAAATAACCCCTCTTTATGGCAACAAAATTTTGTATTGTGTTCTTTTAAAAATAACGTTCTCAGTTTTTGGCGCCGAATGAAAACAACTCTTGCTAATTAAATTTTGCCTAATTTAGTGTACATCAACTTTTTCGTATAGTTTCGGATTTATAGAAAAAAGAGGAAATTATAACTTCACTCTCAGCCTCATGACATGATGAAATAACAGTGAATAAATATGTATTTACCTTTTTTGTTTTTTACAAGTAAATTGTTCGGAAAACATTCAATATCTAAGACAATGACAGGTTTTTTCAGATTTGTTGACTTTTCTACCCTCCGCATCTCCCTTATTATTTACCCTAGCGAAAATATGAACATAACCTTTTTTATAGACAATTTATTTGTCTCTAATTTTGTAGTACAGACTTTTCCGCTAACATGCTAGGTTGTGCCAATATTCACGAAAATTTAAAAAGGGGTACCTTTAACCCCCCCTCCTTAGTTTAGCTAGCGGCCCTCGGCTGGGGACTTTGGGTATATTATACCTGGGGGTATCCCCTACCATATAAAAAAATAATCCAGAGAGCACTATTTTTTGCATGTATTTTATCAATTTGAGTCTTCGTTGACTGTGCTATTTGTTCAATAAAAGTTTCACTGAGCAGACAATTTTGAAGTTTTTTTTATTTTTCCTATTTTATTTTCGTGAATTTGTCCTTTCTGGATTTTGGGTTTTCGGGATTCTGGGTTTTCGGGATTTTGGCTTTTCGGGATTCTAGGTTTTCGGGATTCTGGATTTTCGGGATTCTGGGTTCTCGGGATTCTGGATTTTCGGGATTTTGGGTTTTCGGGATTCAAAATTTCGGGATTGTGTCCATCTCCCGCGATTTTTATTTGATTATTTTTGAAAACTCGAAAGCTGAATCAAAAAGTATCAGGCTGTTTCGAAACTCAGTTTTCTAAAATAATCAAATAATAAAAATCAAATAATCCCCCTTTTTAATTTTTGTTGTTGAAAATTGCTTCCCACTTTATACATTTGAGTGTGTACTAATTTCCCATAAAAAAGTGGAGCTGGTTCCAACCTTGCATGGTAACAAGGACCACTTTAGTGAAGTGGATTTCGTTCCCATTAAATGAGAACTTAGTCCCTCAGTGGATTTAGTTCCCGGGGTCTTAGTTCCATGTACCTTGTTTGGTTCGGCCGAACAATTTGGATATTCAGCCAGTCCAAAATCCACGAACACGAACCTCCGAACCAATGTTCGGCGCTATCGTGTATGGGTAATCAGCAAGCCAAGCAGTTCTGTTTGCTTCCAATTTTCCAATCGCTCCATCGCACCGTCACTAAATAATAAAATCCCACTTTCTCCACTCTAACTCATCAAATTGTAGAATACAATTTTCATCAAAACTAACTGTCCCATTCTCTTTCTGTCAAGTTTTGTCATGTTCCATACAAAACACAAAATTCAGATTTTTAGAATTTCCTTGGTTTCTGATTGGGCAACTGTCATAAGAAGTTCAGTTCAGTCGACTTGTGCTTTCTGCATTTGACGAACCGCTGACATTTTTTGTTTGGACAAGAACCAAACTGCCAAAATCGTTTCAGATCGGTCGTGTATGGCACCTGAATTTGGACCGGTGCCAAATGGACCGGAGCCAAATTGCTCCGAGCTGTTCGGCTCGGTCGTGTATGGCCAGCTTTACAAATATGATGTTTCTTATCTCTTTGCCCATTTAACTCTATCAGTTAGCTGTTTTCATATAAAGTTGTGGTCTTAATGCCTATCAGTAAGTTATGAACACTCTTTATAACCTTCACTCATATAAAATTTGAACTGACAAAATAGTGAATGGAATTAAGTAATATATATCTATAGTCCAAAATCAGACGCTTTGGAACTTTTTCTCATGCAATTTGCATTCAATTTCGCTAGCCAGTCCAAAATAAATATGTTTCTAACAAGAGATTCCGATCAATCATCATGGTATACGTATACCAGCAGTCACGCTTATTTGAACTTAAATGGAAATCCTGTCTTTATCTAAAGCAAGCAGTTTCAACTTCAGCTTCAGTTCTTTTTTTTTGTGCATGGATATAGCCTTGTTTTTGCCATATTCGTCTCGGCCTCTAGAAATCCAGTTCAACAATTCAAATTTGTTCACTGTGCGCGCTTGCGCATTTTCCAATGAACACTAACTTCATTCAAACTTCAAATTGATGATGATACGATAATCGTAAATGTCTACTAGAACCAATTAACGTCAATTATTTGCGACTGGTTTGGTGTTTTCACGCCGCCACTGCTCTGGTGCTGCGGAGGAATCAGAATTATCATTTGACAACTCAAGAACTCTGTACGGTAATCGTAAATTTATATCACACAACAACAACAAATAAAAAATGAAGAAATATTATAAACTTGTGTTATTGAGTAACAAAATGATTATTTACAGCCAATCGTCGATGGTATTCTAATAAGGCCTAACAATCAGAGTTCATTATACATAAATATATTTTGGCTCCCACATGCACTGCACAGCACAGCGATGGGTAATCGCATCACATGTAAACCCAACCTAAAACTTTGTATCTTTCGAAGATACTTACAAGCTCAAAACAGCATCTCTATATTTTGCCAAACCCCAGCGATAAAGAAACCATTTTATTCGACAAGACTAAATAACGATTTTGATCGTCGGTGCGGTGGCGTGGTTGTGCACGTCTTCCTGCACCCACACAGTCAGCGCGGTGGATCTATTCAAATGTGATGTTCCCACGAAACAGCACAAATGAAAGGACTCACAGTGGATCGTGTTGACAAAAAATTAAGTCAATTTTTTTTTTAATGAACGGTTTTACTGAATAAAGTCACTTGGGTGCTCAAAACCCCTTGATATAATTTTTTTTATTCGATTTAATGATGGAATTTGAAGTTTCTCAAAGGAAAGCTGGTTTTTAATCAACTTCAAATAATTACTTCAAAGTGCCAAGTTGCTGTGATTTTCCTATGAAAACAGGGGGAGGGGCATATAGGTAAACCACAGCATATAAAATACAAAAAATTGACAACTGGCCATCTTTTGAGGAGTGACCCTCCAACCTCCTAAGTCCTCCTTTACTCAACTCAATGACTAGTTGTCCCTGACTTTTTTCAAAATTTCGAAGAGCGTCAGATGGTCCCAAGAGTCGTTAGAGATTCAATTTTTGCAATTTAAAAATCCAAAATGAGCCACTGTTGATCGTAACACACAACTGAGTATGTATGAATATGAACCAAAACAAGATGCATTCATAATCCTCGACAAAAGGCAATCTACTGAATACAAAAACAATTTCGTGTGCCTGCCTCCATCGCCATCAAATCGGTTATACATTTTCAAACCAACAAACCACCATATGCCATCGCCAACGCATCTTTCACATATCCAGCGTCAGCGTGCGCCCGTAATTGATTTGAATACCACACGTTCATTTATGTGTTTCTACAAGCGTAAAAGTTCCGACATGGGGGTTAGATAGGTATAGGTATCCTTCAAATGAGCACCCATACGGTGAGAGCATGAAAAATCGGACAATTTTACGCAAAACAGAAGATTATGACACGCGTGGGTTGAGTTCCTCCAGAAATCTTGAGAGAGTTTGATGCTCGACGATGGCTCCATCTGATCAACGCTATACCTACCTACCTTTAGAAAAAGTATGTAGGTATACAATCTGACACTCTGTTGGCTTCTTTTGAATCTTATATAGCATTTACATGGAAATTTATTGCGAATTTTTTTTGAATACAATAAAATTTTGTTTATGGCGCAGAAGAAGAATCATTGTACCTATATGAAGCCGGTATATACGCGTGATTGGACTTAAGCACCATGTTGATTGGGCTCTCTTCAGTCTGTTGTTGGTTTTAGGTGTGTAAAGAGATAGATGCGGTATAAAAGCTAACCGCCTCACAACTGTGTGATGGCTTGAGATGATTATTTATAATTTTGTTAGCAGGTTGAGAGGGTTCCAATGGAGAACAATAATCGTCGGCGGCGGTGGCCAAATTTTATATCTTTATGCAACCTGACAGAAGACGGACACTTAGCGCGTGCCTCTGATTTATTGCTAAAAAAAACAGTTAGATTATGAATGTGTAAGCCTGCGGAGGTGAATTTCACCAGTTTAAACCTGTAATAGCGCGTAACGTAATGCTTAATGCGTTGGACTATCACGCTGGAGGTCTGGGTTCATTTCCAGCCTCGTCCACATAAAAAAAAATAAAAAGTTTTTTTTTTCAGGTCTAGTGCCTCTTGCGAGAAATTGACAAATCCTCCAAGAGTATCATCTTGTCATGGAAAAGTGCTTCTCGTCTAGCCCTTCGGATTCGGCATAAAATCCACACGCGCACACAGGAATGGTTGCGAGTTGTTAGTCACTAGGCCCTGGTTCTTCACGGCCTCCTGCGCCACCCAATTTATTTATTTTATTTTTAATGTTGAAATGATAAATTTAACTTCGAAGGTTTGTTAACTCTAGAAGAAATAGAAGTAAGTTTGGTAGAGAGTAAGTTTTGTAGGTCAACAAAATTCGCGCATTAAAGTGACGACAATTTTTTTCGGATTTCTTTAATAGGTCACATAGATGTTGTAAACGTTTGGTCATCTAAAAATTAGCCTAGAAAACTCTAGTACATTTTCTGAATATGAATTGCGTTTCCCCCGGAATATTTTACTGCTACTCTGAATCTGCCCTGGAATAAATTATCCTCGAAAAAAAATCTTTTCTGAATAGTTCCCCAGAAAATGTATTCCCAATACAAAAGGAAACTTTAAAATATCGTTCCCGTTTCCAACTCTTCAAGGAGGGAAATATTAGTTTTGTTGTTTCGTAAACAAAAGTAACTCGAGATTTTGATCAAACTTGTTATAAATATCAGGTTTTTCCATAAGAGCGCTACAAAAGTTTTTTTTTTTAAATAAAACAAAAACGGTTTTAGATATCAATGAAATTCTTTATTTTTGTAAAAGAACATTTTGTTCCATTATGTATGGAACTCGATTTCTTTTGCATGGCCACCACGGGCACGCTTGCAGAAGTCCAGACGCTGAACACAATTTTCGACGGTTTTCAAGCATAAATCGGCCGATACTGCTGCAATTTGACGTTCGATATTCGTACGAAGCTTAGCTTAGCTTGGCATAGACCATAGACTTGACGTAGCCCCACAGGAAATAGTCAAATCGCACGACCGAGGCGGCTAAGCGACTGGACCATTTCGTGAGATAACACGTTCTCCAAACTTGGTTTCCAATAAATGGATTGTGACATTCGCTGTTTGGCTTGTGGCGCCGTCCTGTTGGAACCACATGTCCTCCAAGTCCATATCATCCAATTGGGGCCAAAAATATTCGAATATTATTGAACGGTGGCGATCCCCATTCACAGTAACGTGCCGGTCTTGATCATGACCACACCAAACCGTAATTTTTTCGGGATGCAATGATGACTCCTGGAGTACGTGTGGATTGCTGCCTGACCAATACTGCATATTTTGTTTATTGACGAAGCCATTCAGCCAGAAATGAGCCTCATCGCTAAAGATGATTTTACGATGAAAATCCGAATCATTTTCAAGTTGTTGGTCTGCCCAATTCACGAACATACGGAGCTTCTGGTGGTCAAGTGGCTGCAGTTCTTGCGTCAATTTAATCTTGTTAGGATGTAGGCCAAGATCTTTTCGCAAAATTCGCCACAACGACGTCACAGGCATGCCCAACGCTTGAGAACGACGTGTGAGAGACACATTTGGGCTTTCTGCAACTGAAGCCTCAGCGGCAGCAATATTCTCGACACTACGGGCACTTCTTTGTCTCACTGGCACGGGAACATTTTGTACTGTGCCTGTGGATTCAAATTTTTCCACTAGACCTCATTTGTTGATCTGCTAGGACGATTATGACGACCATAAATTGGACGTAGCGCTCTTAACGTTGAGGCAACTTACTCCGAATTTCGGTAGTAAATTTTAATAATTTTGACTCGTTGTTGGCTCGTATATGAAATGGCAAACCTTACTGAAGAGAAATGTCAAAAGAGCGGCAAGAAATATGGCGTCGTTTGCTGTCCCTGTTGCTCTACTTTTGTAGCGTCCCTGTTGAAAACCCCTTTATATGGTAGGAAAGACGAAAAAAGTGACTCACGCAATTTTATATGTGTCTGTCCCAGCAGCTAAATCCGAATCGAGTCGATGGATTTTCTTCAAAATTGGGAAAGGTTATATGCCCACAGGTTTGTTTTTCCTGATTTTTTTAGGATCATATGGTACATGCCATAAAATTAGCTTATACTCTAAGGCAGCGGCTCCCAAACTTTTTGAACTTTGGAACCCTTAACTAGATCCAAAAATATATTTTGGAACCCCAACTCTTGACGATAGCAAAATTAAAAAAACAACGCAATTACATTTCAAACCCATTTTTTTTCTTTGGTAATTGAGTGTTGTTATATCATTTCTGTTTGCTTTATTTTAATTATGAGAAGCACACACTTCGATAAAAAAAAGTTAAACGTCAAACATGTTTGTATGTTGTATCGTGTAGTGGTGGGTGGGGTCACATTTTGACATTTATTTTGTTTTAATTATAAAGGACTTTTCTTGCTTTTCAACTTTTAGAAAAAAAAGTTATTTATTATTAAAAAACCTTAAAAAAAAACACCAAAAAATGTTTTAAGGTTTCAATATGTTGTGGAAATACTACAGCAAAATTATTTTAACTCAGTTATGTGGAATATAAAAATGCCTGCAGTTTGAGTGACTTTGGCTACGACAAATTATGAAAAAACGCATCATCATCCGGTTTCACGGTACCTAAAAAAATATTTTTGTATTTTTATTGTTTGTTCTTCGATTAAGTCGCGGAACCCTGAAAACTCCTCCACGGAACCCCAGGTTTCCGCGGAACACCAGTTTGGGAACCGAGGCGTCTAAGGACAATTTGTCCCAAAACCGGCTTCAACGATTTTAATAAAAAAAAATCAGTTTTTTTTCTGATTAGAAAAATGCCAAGTTTCTGTCTAGTTTGGGCAAGGCCCTTGTAAGTTTTCAGTAGGGAAAATTTAGACAAGGAAAACTTATCAGATACTTGGCAAGGCCTTGCTGGATTTCAATACCAAAAATTTAGACGAGGCAAACTTTTAAAATACTCGTTAGGCCCTCCTTAGTAAAAACTTGTTGGACATGTATCGGTACCCCATCAAGAATGTCTCTTGTACACCAAAAACACAAACGACAATTTTGTCTCTCTTTCCTTTGTCTTCTTTTTCGCATCACACTTTTTACTATGGGTGTGAGACATCTGTATAAGATTGTTCAATGAGGAAAAACCTGGGCCGGAAACGCGTCCTCCGTGAACGAGTAGCTCGTTCTTCTGCTAAATACATGCACATGGTAAAGCCACTGCCATTAAAATGTGGGAGAGCTTAAGTAGGAAGTTTTGCAGCTGGGCTACCAACAAAGGAACCTAAGCTTTGGTAAAAGGTTAAAGAGTGGAATTTGTGTTAATTTGATTGATATAAAATCTTATTTTAAAGTTTTGGCTGATCAAAAATTTCTGGCAAATCAGAAACTTTCTTTTAACAAAGCTTCGAAAGCCAAGACTGGAGGTGGTCCTTACGAGGAAAAGCAACTTGCAGTAGTAGAGCTGCTTATGGACTGGAAGCAGCGGTTTAAGGTCTCGCAGGTGTGGAAACGTTTGGAAATTTCCAAATTAACGATTTTCCTAATAAAACGTCAACCCCAGATCACCCGCAAATCAAATTAACGTCAACGCCGGAGAACCTAACTGCAAAATCTTCTGTTGAAGATTCACTTCGTTGTTTGAAGCTAATTGTGTAATCAGCGATTGTGATCAAAACAAAGGAAATTAACAATCGACATCAGTGAAGGTTTCAAAAAGTTTGTTAACGAACGATTTTTTTCATTTTATTCATTCATACTTTCATCCGAATTTAAAAAAATCAAATCAAAAAAATTAAAGTGACATAATTTGGATGCACTCAGAACTTGATTTCTTACAATTTTGAGCATTGATCTACTACACTCATTTTTTTCATTTTATAAATTACGTTCCGTCAGCTAGCGTAGGTCGCGATCCCAATACGTTCACTCGATTGACGAGTGACGTAATTTTCATTAACTCGATCGCTCATCCGTTCACGGACGACGCGATTCGGCCCCTGTTCTGTTCTAAGTTGTTCTACCTAAAAAGCAAGTACATAAAATCCGGTTCTATTCTGTATGTATTTGTTTATGCAATATGGAATGAAACTTATTCACTTTCGACATGGAATTTTGTAGAGCGAGGTAGCCCATAAGCTAACTTTTTTTTGACTGACGAAAGGGTTCATAATTGCCAAGGCCCGTGTTCTAGCCTTTCCTAAATCTTGCTAGTGCCTTGCGAGAATCTATGTTAAACTTTTTAGTGCCTTGTCGAAAACTAGATTGTTTTTCTGCGCGGGTAATGATTCAACTTCATTGTTCTGCTTACATAGACATCATAACAATGTTTCTTGAATATTTTCCGGTATAATCTTTATTTTCAATCTTAATTCTTAACGTCTCGTCGTCCAACAAATTCTCTATACAACATAAAACACCAAAACATCATAAGAATTTTCAGGACCGCAATGTTGCAAATTTCCAATGTCATAACATTTTTACAATACCTTAGGTGCTGGTACCTCACCTACATATTCTATAAGTTATATCTTATCTTTTATGCTTGATTTTTATGTGTTTATATAAATTTTTCTTTTAATAGCGCATAAATGTACAAATTGAACAATGAAGTGTGGTAATATTTTGTTCATAAATCTACCTCCTTCAATTTGAACGTTTTCGTATAATAATAAATTTATTTATTTCCAAATTAAGTGTAGAGGTACTCGTTCGTACTCGTATACCTGAGTTTTATTTGATGACCATGTTGGGATTTGTTTTTTGATCTGATGATATTTTTTCAAAGAGTTGAGGGGGGAAGAAAAGAAGAAAATATTTAAAAACGCATACGATTTTAAATTGGTTGTAAATTTATAGGTAATATTCAAGTATCGTAAAGATACGTTCATACATATAATTTGAATGACTATGACGTTTACCAAGTAAGGTATTTCTATTCAGATTGGTATAACGAAGGGTGCGTTTAATGAGATGATTCAATCGATTCAATTTTTTTTATGACCACACACACTGATGTTATTGGAGTTTATTTGTATTGTGCATATAACGAACGATATGTGCTATAACTTGAGTGTCATTTACTTCAAGTAGTCATAAACCGCACCTTCATAAAAGAACTTAATGAAAATTTATACGAATGCTAAATAAATCGAAGATAAAAGAACGCATTTGATCCTTTAAACTCGTATAGGCTACTAGCAATCAAAGGGGTTTTAGATTTTGGACTGAGAAAGCTCCTGGAGTTCTGTTTCATGGTGGCGTAAAATACTGCCCTTACAAATTATTGTAGGTAGGTAGGTAGGTAGGTAGAAATGGCGGCCACGGGCAGTTTAGCCCATAGCCCAATTAGCTCTGAAGTGCGCCGTTTTGATACCATAACTCGGTTGAACCTGTGGATGGAATTGAAGAGAGAAAATATGGGCATATCCTCAGGATATCGTCCCTTTTTATTTAGTTAAGAATAGGATTTTGTTGTAGCTTTTAGCACAATCATCAGAAAGTGGATCACTCACTTAACCAGATCAGCACCCGCACCATCCACAGTTAGCCCACTAGGCAGTTCGTTGGCTGGCACTGGAACGTCCACTGATCTGATTGGATGATCATCCGGCCGCTGTGCACCACAAACCCCCACCAGAACCCTAGTCCACTATCTTGTGATCATAGGGAATCGACGGACGGTATAATGCAGAAGTAGCCGAAATTTGTCCTAGAGCCATTTCGTCGCGTTGAGAAAAGAAATCAAGTCTTTGATCTTCATTTCAGAAAGTTCGTTAATGTCGTCAAAAAATGCTCTTCCGAGTGACTGTTTTCTAGCTTTGGCCAGAGCAGGGCATTTGCAGAGGAAATGAACTACTGTTTCCTTTTCCTGCTGGTCCTCACAGCTCCGACAGTGAGTATTGTGAGGTATGCCCAGCTTCGCTGCATGCTCTTCTATTGGCCAGTGTCCGCTACAGGTTGCAACTACCCTGGCTATGTCTTGCCTGGGTCTGCGTATAAGATCAATTGTTCGGTTCTTGTCATAGGTGGGCCAAATCTTCCTAGATATAATACAGTTTGATAAACTGCTCCACCTACGGTTGGCTTTAGTAAGATAAATTGAGAGAATGTTGCCCTTCATAACTCCAAGCGGAATGTTGACTCTTTCCGCCAGTGAGCCATGAAGGGCTGAACCTTGCCTGGCCAGCTCGTCAGCCCGTTCATTGTACTCAATGCCACTGTGACCCGGGACCCAGATAAGAGTGACATTGAGGTCAGTGTTCAGACCCGCAAGCTCATTCCGGCATTGCTGGACTAGTTTGGAGGATGCTGTAGCTGAAATAATGGCTTTAACAGCCGCTTGACTGTCTGTAATAATAGCTGCATTACGGTTTTGGTTTGGATCTGCTTTTAGTAACTTGCAAGCTTCCCTGATTGCCAGCAATTCAGCTTGAAAGACGCTGGCAGGGTCAGGTAAAGGACCTAGATACATTTAGAGACTCAGAGAAGATTTCTGCACCAACGCCACACTCCATCTTTGAGCCATAAGTAAAGATAGTTGTGTCGAAATCTTTCGTCACGACGTTATCATTCCAATCCTTCCTGGATGGAAATTTAACTTTGAAATCCTTATTGATACTCATTATAGGGGTGCAGTAGTCAGTGGGAATCGAAAACATTTCCATTGGAATCAAGTCTGTGATATTGCAGTGACCATAGGGCTTGGCAAACCAAGAGTTTGATTCTTTAAGTCTTTGGATTTGCCTTTAAGGTATGCGTGTTGAGAGTTTTCAAGTGGACATCTATCCAGGATGTCTCTAATATGGATGTCGAGGATGCGCTCTAAGGTTTTAAGCACAAAAGAGGTTAGACTAATTGGACGGAAATCCTTCGCAGATTCATGCCCCCGCCTACCGACTTTTGGGATAAAAACCACTCTTACATGTCTCCAGGACTCGGGAACATAGTTAAGAGATAAACATCCTTTAGAAATTGTTTCCAGCCAGGGAACTGCTATCTCTTGCAGTTTCTGGAGCATAATTGGCAGTATGCCGTCCAGGCCTGGAGACTTATACGGTGAGAATGTATTAATTGCCCAGGCAATTTCTTCTTTTGTTATAACGGTATTGATATGCTTTACTCGAGATGAAGACATGTCCCAAGGTTCCAGCGTCGCTAACCTACTGTTTTCGCAGACCGGGAAGTACGTTGTCATTAATAGCTCCAAGGACTCAGCTGGAGCTTTACAAATTATTATAAATGAAATGAAATCTTTAATTTGTTATTTAAGTGAAAATGTATCCATTAAACAAAATTGTTGCAATGATGTTTTTTTACTTGCGATATACAGGGTGTCCCAACGTCACCGGCCCAAAAGGTTCCTGAGTTCATTTTAAGTCGAAAACTTAAGTGGTAGTTTTCTCGTTTTCGCTTCCTGTTCGACTTATAACGGTGTTTATGATTTTTGATCTAGCTATAACTTTGTCAAACCCCATCCGATTCTTGATTTTTTTTGGTTTATTTACACCAATTTATACTTGTCATACAATTTTTTTCTATGAGGATAACGGTTTTCCCACAATTAAATATCAAACCCATTTGTAGGTCGTTTTTTTGACATTGGTGTCATTTTTTCCACAAAAACACCTTATTAAGGTGCATCTTTTCTATTTTATTATGAAAGACCATTTTAATTTCTTAAAAATACTTTAAACTTTTTAACAAAATACAAGATTTCGATGTTATTTTTAAATGGAGAACTTCTCCCCAACCAACGCCAAATCGGAGCCGAATATCTTGGAACGATGCAAAATGACAATAGTCGTGTTTTAAGCGTAAGTCGCGTTTTAAGGTAGAACTAGTTGCAAGCTCACGGCAGTGTTCGAACGAAAATGAGCGAATGCTAAAAATCAGTTTCTCGGTTTGGTTTCTTGATTTTTCGTTAACTTTTGCTTGCGAAAGCGTAGCTTAAGGAAGTGAAACTGAAATTTGTTGAGGAAGTTACGAAAAGAGGAGAAAGAGTGAATTATGGCGCAGTTCTGATTTTGATTTCTCAGAAAGCTACTTTTCATTGGTTTATGAATTCTGCTTCCGACTATAAAGGACCTCACAAACCAATGCAAATCACTCGTTGACGAAGAAGAAAACAACAATAACAACGCGTTGTTGATGCAGTCTCGTCGTCGACAACGAATAATTCGCATTGGTTTGAGAGAGCCCTATAGCTAAACCTTAATAACTTACGAAAAGTGGCTTCCCTAATCGCCTAGTAAATCTGGACATCCGAATTATTCTTTCTTGAATAAACTACGTTTTTATTCAAAACTTTGATCCTCAATTAAATGCATTTCGATAGAAACAGATCACGGTAAGTCTTTTGTAGTTCTCTGAGATATCATATTGTGTCATATTTCTGAACATGCCTAATTCTAAAAGTCACAATGACGTTTGGTTAATTTTACCAAATCATTTTCCCAGTCTAATTCGTTGGGGAATGTTATCCAATTTGTGTAAATCATTTCCCATACAAATTTGACAGATCATTAACCAAATGGTAAACTAACGCAAATGGTAAACTTATCTAGTGTTTTACATCGTTGATCGTTGCATGAATAGGTACCCCTAATATCTTGAGAACGGGCTAATGAATATTTTTTTTATTTTGTTTAAAGTTGTTTTTTATTAAATACTTAATGTTGGCATACCAGATTTTATTTTTGAAAATGTGCAAAAAACTTTATATATAAAAAATAAATTTGTAAGAAAATGGCTCCAACAATTTTTAATTTTGTTTTTATAAATTCAGATTTATCAAACAAATCAGATGGCAAACTTTATATGGAGCTCTAAGCTTTTAAGCCATTAAAACAACAAATGTATAGGAACTCAGAGTAATAATTTATTTAATTTTTTTTATGATATCATAATATTTTAGGTCCGTCAAGCTGCGTCGTCCACAACTGAAATTCAAAATTCTAATGATGTTGGAATTAAGCGCTTTTTAGGCGCTAATTTAGTACCCCAATCCGGGTGGAGCTCTTAAATGCCTTTCCACTGAAACGCGTGGACGACGCAGCTTGACGTCAAGCTGCGTCGTCCACACCTATAAATACAAACAATTTCAAAGATTTTTGCATTTCTCTATTAATGATCGTTTATTTTCTTGCACTGCAAATATCAATGAAAATTTGGGAAAATCAAAATGGCCAACAATTGCAAATGAAGTGTTGAAGAAGTTCACTACTGTTTTTAATGTAAATCGTGGACTTAAAACTGTTGAGCAAATGCTGTAATAAATGGCGACGTCAACTCCACACTTTCCGAAAACGTTGAAGTGAATGATGTAGAGACTAGAGAGTTTTAAATGTGCTCCACTCGTTTCTGCTCAAGAAGAAAGGTCCTTTAGCTCATTTAAGACGCTTCTAAGTAAGAGACAATCGTATAGAAGGATGTTACCTGAGAACTTCAAAAAGCTCTTGGTAGTTCAATGCTATTATAATTAGACGTTAGGTTATGTATTTAATAAAAGCCTTTTTTTGCCTTTTTAAGAATTTTTGTTTGCCTTTTTTGATTTTTTAGGTCAGCAAAATCCTTTCCTTGCTTATAAGATATCAGTTGCAACAAATTGCTACTTCAAAAATGGCCACACTTCGAAAATATAGTTCAACAGCCCACAGACGTCACTTTGGATCAGGCCCAGAATAGAGCCACAGCGATTTGCCTGATCGGTAGGAAAAGCTTGTCTCGTTATTTTACCTTTCAAACATGTCACGCACTTGAAGTTTTCAGGAATCTTACTCAGATCAAAACCGTGAACCATATTCTTTCTACATATCAATGCCATATCTTTTGCATTAAGATGACCATATTTGATATGCCATTGCATTAAGCATCCGTCTGAGGATTTCGCTACACCCAACATTGTTTTCGATTTTGGTTTACTGTACAAAATGTACAAATCACTTATTTTCTTTGCATGCAAAACTGTTTTGTCACCTTTGTCTCTAACTATAGCTAATTCATTATTAAACTCAACCCTGTGTCAATTTTCAACTGCCTTACTTATAGAAACAAAGTTCGCTTTCAAAATAGGTACAAAAAGCACTTCACAGAGATTAACCTTAGAGTATTCCGTTTAAATTAAAACCTCTCCCTTGCCAGACGACTCAATATATTTATTCGAAGCCAACTCGATTTTTTCGACATGGTCTTGTAGGTTAATGAAATAACTTTCTTCGCAGCACATGTGTGACGTTAAGCCACTGTCGATCAAGAATCGCGAATGAACTCGTCACCTTAGAAGCACTAGATTTCTGACGATCTCTGCATTGAGATTCAAAAGGACCCTTTCAATGACACTTGTAGCATCGACCCCTGAATCCATTGCTACCAGCTTGTGGATTTTCCTCTGAAGTGCTCCTATGGAATTTATTAGGTTTCACCACTAGCTTTTGCCAAAAAAGCAGTTTCCCCTTCCTCTTCCCTTTTTTCGATCGGCCTTCTCTGACCTTCTTCCATCAACTTAGTTTTAAATGCAATGATTGATGGTAGAGAGTCTCTCGATTCTTTCAGTAACTGTTTAAACAAAGTCACTTTACGTGCTGGACCAGTGGGCTGATGTAATTGCTCAAGCTTATTCCACGCTTCCAATGAAATTTTGCAATTTTGTATGTGATTTAATTGTGACAATTGAACACATAACAACATTGTAGCAAGAGCCTTCCTATCTTTATTCTGCCATTCCGTTTTAACGGCCTCAGCAGCACCAGGTGCAATTGTGTTCTCTCTACTAACATACTGCCATAACTCACTATGGGCCAGAACACTTCTCATCTGGACCTTCCAACCATCATAATTTTTATTATCAAGTTTTTCGATTTGATACAAAGAACTCATTTTTAATTTAAATATATATTAGATAGACTAGGCAAACTGACTGAGAAATAGTTCTTATTATTTTAGCTAGCCTGGGCCCATAACCTTTGTTAGGGAAAATAAAACAAACCGGTTAATTCTTAAACTGTTTAATTTGAAGGCTATCGAGAGACTAAAACTAGAGTACATCGTATGATTTCATGTTATGTAAAAGTATATAATAATTCAGTTAAGTTTATTTACATACATTACAGTGATGAGTAAAAGTATGAAGCTTACAAATAAGTTAGGACTGTGCTTAGGACTAAAAATAAAGAGCAAAAACTAAATTGTTTTTGAAACAAGTTTTCTCAATTTTTTTTTTTACTCCAACGAATTTACATTTTGTTGTCAAAATCTCATTGTCAGTTTCTTATGCCATATCGCAAGTTAAAATATGTCTGTTTTGTAAATATAATTGACCCATCACATATAACTGTTAATTCTTAGCTTTTTACTTAAACTTTAATTGCAATAATTTTGACATTAATTTCGGTAATTACCTACATACCATGTAATAAAAATGTAGCTGGAATTACAGATGGATTCAGGGGACGCTGTGACCACGTTTCCTAATTCCTCCATCGCCATCGTAGATACAATATTAGGTTTATTTAAAATGCCAAACATTATTTTTTACACGAAAATCACATTTGCCTCCCCCTAAAGAAAGTTAATAAGTCAATAAGTCGCTTAAAAAGTTAATAAGTCCCTAAAAAAATTCACATTATCAAGAACCTAGGTAATTTTATTGTTTTCGTAGGCAGTTCTGTAATTTAAAATTGTCTATACGTCAGACTGACCCTAAAAAATATATTAACCTAGAAGCATTTTCGACAACCTTTGGCCTACATACGAAACGAGAAATTACACATCATGCTTTCAAGACATTAATCATGCAATGTCTTAATAGGTAGCTATTCCTACCCACATATATTAAAAAAAAGCCCTTATTTCGCATGAACGAAATTACTTCCTATAAACAAAGTCTTAAAAATAAAACATATTTACAATAAATCTTAGTTGTAATTAACTATTATATTTCACCTTAACCTCATATGAATATGCGACTCCTTTCGTTAGTTAAATTTTATGGAAACACATGCTCTTAAAAGGTTTCTAAAGCTAAAAACATTCTTTGTTAAAAACAACACCACACGAGGGCAAATAATTTATAGCTTTTTTTGTTTAAGGACTCATAACAATTTTACAATCAGCTTCTGTGCATTAACTTTTATTGACAGCTAACGCTTTATACAACACAACACCCATCATATTCTCATTTAATTCTTGAACTTTAGAAGACTTGGCGCTAAACCGTACGACTTATGTAGGTAATAAAGATAAGACAGCGACAAAAAAAAAAAAAACAGATTTTTTAATGATTAAAAAAAACATCAACTTTTTAAATATTTCAGACAATTTAAGTGCCCGACCCGCTTCAGCTTCCTAATTAACTGCATTTTAAAATAAACGCTCGCTCCCATCAGAGAAAACGTTTTAAATTAAATAATCTAATGAATTCAATTCGAATCCCAATCCCACTTTAAAGTATCAAAAATAATCTTATAGACAGTTGTTGTTGTTGGTGTTGCTTCCTTTCGGTGCGATAAATAGCCCAAGGGCGAGGCGAGGCATTGCCCTCCAGCACGCACCGATCGCCTTAGGAATCACAACCATTAATTCAATTAAACAATTTACATTGATAAATTAACTTCTTGTTCTCGTCAGCTAAATAAATCGGCCACTTAGACTCACTCCAAATAAAGATAGACAAAGCATCATCATCATCAACCCAGAGCCAGAGGAGGAAGCGATCCCTCTAACGATATCTATTGCTCAGCAGCCAGCACCAGCATCAATCAATGTACCTATATCTGCTGCATCTCTCTCCCAACTTAGTTCTAAACTTGAGGAAGTTTTTGAGAAATTAAATTGAAATTTTTCTATTTAAACCCAAAAACAACAAGGCCAGTGACAGCGAGAGAGTACGAGGGTGGTGTGGTGGAGGTGTAACCTTCGCGCCACCCTGTATACAAAAGAATCACTCTAAACCGTAGGAGTATGTACTCTACTCCACCGCACCGCTTCTCTTTGGTGACATTGAAAAATGTTGTCGTTAAATGTCACTGACAGATTGCAAACACATTTGTGGTCGTGGTAGACCAACAGTCAGACATAAAAATAGTACACAAAATCACAACACGAAAATACTATTTCAACTAAATCAAAAAAAAAATAACAAAACTATTTTCGCGCCAAACAAAACAAAATTCACTGACACATTCATCTGACAGCTGACAACTGACAACTGCTGGTTAAACATTAATAAATCTAAATAAAAAAGACCAAAATGATGAATTAGAACAAAAGGGCAGCAGCTGGAAAGATAATTCTTATTCTCATGATAAAAAGCTACGGAGACTGAGGTACCACAGATTGAGAAGCAGGCATCAGGCATTTATCTGAATTCAAAACTCTAATTAAGAAAACTTATTGTATACGTTCGTTAGTTCGTCTATGTCTACCCGGTTTTCGCGATACATAAACAGTGGACAATTTAATGTCACGATAGATTTGAAATGAATTGAGAAAAATTAGATTATGAATTAGGTCTTGTATTTCATACAGCAAAAGTCATCTTCAGGTTAAGGTTTTGTTTTAAGCCAAGTTACTGATTCCTGAAAATTGTCCTTTAAGTTTCGGATTATCATCCATATGATAATCGTTACCATCATCCACCACAACTGTGACAATTGTCCGTAAGTTATCATTGATTTAATATGTTCTGATAGCAAGAATGGTTGAATTAAATTATGAAACGTCTATGTAAATGGCCACCAACTTGTGGTAAAAGGTCAGCTAGTTTTCAGTAATTGGTCAGCCATATGTTTTGTTTTTGAATGAAGCCTCTTAGATACTGTAACCTTGAAACAATCTTTAAAAATTCATTAAAAAAACCTATGGCTGACCAATTTCTGAAACATGTTGACCTTTTACTCGTATTAGGTTTTAATAACCTTTTGGAAAATTCGGTAAATGAGATGCTTAAAGTCTTATACGGCCTTGAAATCTTTAAGATCTTTACTTTATAAAAACTATCAATGAGAACGTTCACGAGTGCTGCAACCTCAAACTAGTATTATAGTCATTTAGCGATATTTTCGAAGGAAAATGGTATTGAACTCGGTAAAGCTTCCTGTTTTCATCTTCAAACTTTTTTATGGAAGTAGCTTTCGAAGCGAGGGTTTGCAAATAACTCATAAAAAAGCATTACTGAAAATTCATTTTCTAAATGCTTAATTTTCAACTTCCTTCTTCTTGAGTCATACGAATTCTCTAAATAGCTTCGCTAGTTAGGTTCAATTAGTCATTACTTAAAAGAGACTTTGCTACAAAAATAAAAAATAAAATAAATTGGGTGGCGGCAACGGCTCTTGAAGAACCAGGGCCTTGTGACTAACAACTCGCAACCATTCATGTGCCTAGTGACTAACAACTCGCAACCATTTCTGTGTGCGCGTGTCGACAGGATTGGAGGGGATCTACAATTTTATGCCGAATCCGAACGGCTAGACGGAAGCACTTTTCATGACAAGTGATACTCTTGGTGGATTTGTCAATTCCTCGCAAGAGGCAGTAGCCCTGAAAAATGTTTTTAGTTTTTAGATGGTCGAGGCTGGGAAGTGAACCCAGACCTCCAGCGTGACAGTCCAACGCACTAACCATTAAGCTATGGGCTACTATTGCTACAAAAATAGAATTCTATAAATTCTTTAAAAAAAACTTTTGCTGTTTTGTTTAATTTTGTTTGTTGTTAATTTAAGTTCGAAGTTTCTAAAAGGTATATTCAAACAAATTTGACCGAAGTCAGAATTTTTCATAAGGAGAAATTTACTGAATAAGGTAGCCTACGAAGAACTCAGTTAAGAACGAACTTTCTATATTATCTTATTTCTACATATTAACGACATATTTTCATAAAAACGTCAATTTTTTTTAGAGAAAACTTAACCTGGGTACAAATTCGAAACAAAACATAGAAAACAGCAAACAATATGGCCATTACCAAGAATATTTTTTAGGGATAGGTTAAATATTTAATTTATCTAAATAATGAACTATGGCAATAATCAATTTAATAGTCAGCCTAACACTATTTACGTCAATTTAAATTTTAGAGTTTTAAAGTGTAAACGCCACGCTTGTGCTGTCATTCTGACAGTTGGTAGCAAAAGAGAAACACAATTTTCCTTATCTTCTATTTTTTGTCGCTTGCAAATGAAAAAAAAAAAAACGCGAATTTTTGGGGCTGGCCACGAGACGAGAAAAGTCTGGGTCTCGGTCTCGCACGACGTCACATTCGACTGACTCATCCGACTATTTTTGACTTTACAAAAGAAAACAAAGAGTTGATTTTTTTAAGTTTTCTTTTGTAAAATCAAAAAAAAAAAGTCGGAGGAGTCAGTCGAATGTGAACACCGCCATTTGGGGGACAAACTATATTTTGAAGTATCGAGATTAATTCGTTCCAAAAGTCAGCTGCCCGAGATGAGACCGAGACGAGACTGAAAATTTTCGATTTTAACGAGACCGAGATTTTTTTTTACGATTTTTATTGAACAAAATTATTATTTGCAATTTGCTCAACGGTAGTTATCTCGCAGTATACATTGATTAATTTAATATGTTGGCTGGCACAATAGAGGGCCTAACTTTTAACATTGTGTATTTTTTGTTTAATTTACATCTAATTGTCATTATATTTGGTTTTTGATCTTTAACTATCGTCGGTTTCACGTCCGGTTGTCATTGGGGTGGTAAAGTGATGGGTAGGTGAGGCTATTAGCTACGGTAGTAAGCTAACCCTGGGTCAGCGTAGAAGGAGATGTTCTCTTCGTCGTTAGTTTTTATTTGATCCTCGTCTAGTAGTTCCATTGCTTCAAGGTACCGCTGGTCATCAGGATGTTTACAACCCAACTAACAATTTTTCCTCTATAAGGTCCATTTTTTGAATTTCTAGAAGTTATTATTTCTACAAGGCTTGTATTTAGTTTGGAAATCGAAGTTGCAAATTTTCGAAGCTATATTTTTGAAAACAGCTTGCTACGAACCTATTACAGGCAGAATCTATAATTTTTTTGAAGTTTGAACATTTACAATTTGGTTATAATTTTAATTAGGCTTCCCAGAAATTTGATTCTAGAGGCATGCGAAATAAAAGCAAAGAAAAAGCTTTAAGAAGCACATTGCCAAGAGCTCATGAAGGGCCACCTTGCAACCACCTTAAACAAGCTATAATGTTTACGAAAGTCTTATGGAAGCATAATTGTCAGTGGATTTATGTCAATTTATTTTGTTTTGTGTACTGTTCGGCGCATGTATGTTTCTACTGCCAAGAGAGGGTTACCACATCAGGTCAAATTGTTTATGAAAATAAAAATAGGAAAAATTGTATCATTTTGAAAATTTAAATTAAACCAATTCATTGAGTAGGTATGGCCTAATATTAAAGCTTTTATATTTTGCAAAACAAAAACGGAACAAACATTTATTTTCTGCATTGGATAAATATGGTAAAAGAAAACAATTTATATCCACTTGATAAAAAAAAATATATTTATTTCTTTACATGGATCATAATTATGTATTTATATTCAAAAGTGTGCACTACAAATACAAATTCATATTCGTTGTTTCTTTTTTTTAAATTTCTATAAAAAAAATAATATGACAGATCCCACCAATAAAAATAATTCCCTTAGAAATAATTTGATCGCAGTGGTAACTCTGATTAAGCATGACATCCAATTTTGGTTCTATAACCCAGTAAACACAAGCCCGACACAAGCATAATAAATGCGTGAACTCTGTCAGACGCATGTGCAAGAAGCATTTATTTTGATGAATTTACCTCAGCGAAGTGATGTCAGCTTAATTTGTTTCTATAAGACATGTGAAGAGGTGGTTATGCAATTATAATTTTAATCATCCTCTCAGGCGCATGCGCTGGAAGTAATAATTCCGATTATTTGGTCCTAGCGAAGTGTTGCACACTCAACATGAAAGAATTAAAAGCTGGTACTTCGCATGGAAAGTAGTATTTATGTGAAAATAAGCTACTGCTGGCTGAATTATGAACATACGAGGTAACCATAGTATCGTTTCTGTTTCATCGTTAAAAAATATTGTATTGAATGTTTTTAAAAAAATTTTATTACAATTTAAACGTTTTTTTTAATATTTATTCTACGTAGCTATTTTCAGTTGAAAAAAATTAATGATCGTCGTTATTGTTTGCTTTTTATGTTGGCAAATTAGTGTTTTTTAAAAAGATACAAAATAAAATTATCAGTAAATAAGTAGTTTGTGTCCAGAATGAAAAGAACATATTTTATGGAGCATAAAAGAGTTCTTATTTTTTTCTCAAATCAAAGCATTTCGTTTTTAAAAAACTATCGATTTTAACGAAAAACAAACTTATCTTTCAATTTGTGTCTCACAAAATGTATTTTTGTGTGACCACTTCCATGTTTTCTCTAATGAGTAATCATGAATCATTAATAATTAAAAAAAAATAACAACAAATAAAATACTCCCTTGAAAGCAACAGACGAATGGTCACCTGTAATTTTTAAATTAGGTTAATTCATCAGCAAGCCCCAAGGAACTTTTTAGGAAGCTAATTTCGGTTTTAAGTGGTTCCAATTTGGCACTCAATTTGTATATGCCAGGCTAGCTCAATACCTAAGGTGCCCGACTCTCAACCCAACCATCCTAGGT
The DNA here is from genome assembly GCA_949320155.1 of Melangyna quadrimaculata. Taxonomy (NCBI): domain Eukaryota; kingdom Metazoa; phylum Arthropoda; class Insecta; order Diptera; family Syrphidae; genus Melangyna; species Melangyna quadrimaculata. The sequence continues at coordinate 51,596,554 of OX439485.1, read as the reverse complement.
TCAATTCCCACAAAATTCATCAAGTAAGTTATGTGTTTTCACAGATATAAATAACTATTGTGAATTAATTTCCAGAAGAAAATCATTACTAGCATGAAAATAAAGGAGAAAATATAGAAATGAAAATAAAAAATTAATTTTTATTTTGTTTTGCATTGTGCTTCGAAAAGGCTTCTACTAGGCCTCGACAAGCCTATCATAAGGTTTTTTCGATGTGTCTATCGAAACACTTGAACAAAACTACACTACTCAATTTGCAATGTTTGAGTAAACTTTTTTTTTCTATAAGGCCTTAGTGAAATAAATTGAGTACATCCAATAAACCTGTAAATGATTGCTTAAAAGCCATTCGAGCTTCTCAATGTGGGCCAAATGTGTCTCTCTAAGGCCTTATAGAGTCAAATTTTCTGATTAGGAAATAACTTCGATAGACTCTTACAGTAGTTAAATTGTTAGTTGGGAACTCCTCTTATCAGAAGGTTCGGGTGGTTGGGAAGACACCGTCGTCGTCGGCTGGATTTGATGAGGTACTCGTCAACAGTACTACAGGACAGAGACGAAACTTAAAAAAACTCTTGCCGGATCTGTTCTCGTGGTCAGCCCTAAGTGAATTTTCGAAATTTTATTTGTTGACTTTTCATAATAACATAAAATGTCATTTCTGCAGCAGCCTTCTGTTTGACAACAAATGTAGTAGATAAAGTAATAGAGCACTAATAATTAAGAGGCGAGTTTAATTTGGATACTGGTAGGTAAACAAACAAATAAACTTGTCTTTAGCATTTAATGTGACGTTTATTTTAACGCGTATTTAGTGATTGTTAAGGCCCTATGTGTTATCAAGTGTCACAAACACCTTACACTTAAATAATTTAGATGTCATTTTTAGAAGCCAACATCAAATTTTGTATCAGAAACTTCTGCTTTTATACAATTTTAAAGTTAATTTGCCCGACTGTAAGACGCGTCGGCAGAAATAATTTGTTTTTGATTTTATATGGTAGCAATAAACATCTAACAAACTGGCGAATCTATAAAGAATTGAAATTAATTTGCCATTATGTCCAACCGAATCACCATCATTGGACTAATGATGAGCGATAGCAATAATGGAGCTTGTCACGATAGCCTGTCATCTTCTCTCCAGTATGGGAGAATATACACTTCAATTGAATGCTGGACACGAACACGGACCATCAACGATGACGGACTTCATCATGGTGCACTATGTCGTTCGTGTTGCCACAAAGATTGCATGAGGTATTTGAATTTATCTTAATTTCTTGAAGAACAAACAAAATACCTACGAAACCAAACAAAAATATTAAAAAAAAAAACAATTCTGTTGCCCTTTTTGGAATATTAATTATGTACCTTTTATGATCACATTCTTGCTCTGCCTGCATCTTCAAAATGATGAATATACCTTTCTACGTGTTGGTTCATATTAATTGAGATTCTATCTTGTTGTTTTGGGTTAAATTTTCGACAGGCTGATGTGATTAGCACGCTAAAATGTTAATTGATGTGGGTTACCTTCTTCCATCTGTCACCTATTTATAAGAACAAAAACGAAAATCACATCTGCTCTTGTTTGCATAAGAAGGTTGTTCCATGTGTATTTTGGGGCTTTTACTTGTCTTTATTGTTTGCATTAATATCTTTTTCTTTGAAATTGAAGAATGCGGGCATGAGATAAGGTAATTTGATACTGGCATGCAGGAGTCTGATTGAATTTGACATTGGAATTTATATTTAAACCAATTATTATAGAATTGAGACACGTTCACAGCACCAGGTATCAATGAAGAAGGCCTTGTGCATTCCATAACAACATAAACCCAAACCGTATACAAGCATAATCAAAAAGAGTCTTAATCCACCTTTTTTTTGATTGTTCTTTCTCTTAAAACTTTGATTGACCTATTTTTTTTTATAAATTCCAAGAAATTTAATTAAAATGAAGATTACTATCAGTTGCAATTATGATTTCTTCACTTTACCATAGTCGTAACATTTCTTAATCTTGTCTAAACCACCCCCTCCCCCTATCCCTCCATCTTAGAAAATAAATTCCTTTCAACAACTTAACCTTGTCTTGTCGTCGTGTCGTAGAGAAACTCTTCCTCCTTCGTTTTTAACTCAATTGAAGTTGCAATTAATGTTGAAAGCTTAAATAGAAAATCACTGCACTTATACCAGTCACTTGCATCCTTTTGGTGCAAAGCAAAAGAGGATTATCGCTTATGGCTGACAAAATAAAACCATAACCACCACTCACCCCTAACCCACACAGCTCTCTCTCCCTCTCTCTCATCTTTGTCTCTTTATAGCACACAAATGCATCACTGTGTTAATAACTCGTAAGTCGATCATTATGATTTTTCATTTTGCGGAGCAACACCTAACACCACAACCGCATTCTGCCTTTAATTACTTAGCTAGATACTAAAAGTATCTATGCGATAGGGTACTTTATGTCATAGATACACTTCCATGTGACAAGTCTCGAGCTCTAGCTACTGCTGTTGCTGCTGCTGCTGGTCTATGATCCTACCACCATGATAATCGTCAGAGGCAGCGAGCGCGTTGTCAACTTCGTCGTAGTCGTTGCTTGTTGCCATTGTCGGGGTTGGTTCTGGTTGTCAAAGGTCCCGAGGGAGGATTATTATTATAGTCTTCATCTTGCTGCCTTTATACCTACTTTCAGTTTTAAATTCACTGTACTGCGCTGCATAAGTTCTTCATTGTACATTAACAATTTATGTGGCTTGGAGTACCTACATAAATACGTATATACCTAGACCTACCCCCTCACAAAGATTTAAGAGGGTATATAATTCCCCTTGGATGAAAGAAAAAAAAAATGGAGATAGAGAGAGGGTCTTCATTAATCTTAGATGTGACTGTGATTTAAGCATCCATTAGGGGAAAGTCAGTCGTCGTTGTTGTGTCGTTGTCGGGTCGAAGTTGAAGTTTAACCCCTGAACTTTATAATAAAAAAAAAACAAAATTGGAAGACTTACTTTTTTTTAATGAATTAAAAAAATTTAATCGTGACTTTGCGTATAGAGGGAAGATTTTCCAACAAACAAAAAGGAAAATTCCTTTCCACTGTGTGGCTTATATTATATCCGACGACAGTTCCTATATAAGTGTGAGATCTTGATTTATGGATTCTATTTATATGGGAGGGAAGGTCGAGGGACATGGGTTTATATTTTTTATTATTTTTTGTTGTTGTTGTTAAAGAGCCAGTCTGTAACTATTTCTTGATGTGCATAAAAAGTCATTTATTAGGTCGTTAATTTTTTTTTTATTATTTGATATGCGGGAACGGTGTTTCATTTTTTCCTGAACTTCCCAACCAGTTTCATACAGTGGGGCAGAACATATATTATTAAAGGCGGAATGGAGTCAAAGAAAAGAAACCGGTATAAAATATCATACCTTTCTATGATAATTTTATGGTGTCAAGTTAGCGAAACAACATTCGTCCATCGAAAAAAATGCATAGTTTGTAGTTAATTAGTTAACATTGTCAACTTAGTTATTCAATGTTTTCTATATTTGGTTTGCTGTTTTGCTAACTCGATGTGAACTTAGCGAAAGCAACACATCAAAAAGGACAAACACTTTTTATAATAAATAGTTTATTGCTAAATTATTATTTGTTAATTAATCGTTAATTAAGTGTGACAATTTCGATTTTGTTAATCAATTCTTCCTATGGCTTTTTGGTTACTGTGTTGTTAGGTTGATAGCGAATCACTCAAAAAGAGATAAAAACTCATTATATTAAATGGTTAATTACTTATCAATTTGCCGTTAATAAGTCGTTAATTAGTTGCAAAAATTTCTATTTTTAGTGCACGACCCGATTGCCATTGTCGACTGCCAATCGAATCAAAATCGACAATTATTGATTGTTTTGCTTGGTTGTAATAATCGAATGAATTTGACGAACACAATTTATTGTTTTCGTGCGTTGTAAACTTATTATTTTTTTTTTATGGCAACCCAACATGTGTTGTAAGTATTCGGAGTTTGTTATGTGTCGTTTTAACTTAATAATAATAATAATTTTAACTTTATGCCTCTAAGACCTCAGGTCTTTTAAATGCAATGCCCGGCACTAGTTAGAAGGAATAGAAGTAAAGGAAAGATTTTTGTTGGTACAGTGGATTGAGAATTAGATGTTTATTAACTCCTGAAATTCCACGGGTGGCATCCAGTTGAAACTGGGGAATACAGAAAAGAATGCTACCTAGACAGGGGCTCAAACCCACACATCCAGCAGTTAAACACTATATCCACTGTGCCATTGCCACCCGCTTATTTAACTTATTGTGCGTTAGGCCAAAATATTTGCATTAAGGGCGAAAGAGATTTACTTCACCCAAAACCTGAATCAGCTTAAAGCGGGATGCAGTTATATTCAAAGCTTAACAAGGATGAATATGTAGTTATAGAGTTCGATCTAATCTCTGTCCACACCACTAATTTCCACATGGGTAGCTTACTATAATAGGCAGCTATGAACCTATTGTCTTGGTATTCATGACCTTATCACAAACAAGTCATTCATGTATACGTGGAATGAGGGAATGGCTTCACGTGGCCTCCATGAAATAGGGTCTTCTTGTATGCATTGTGTGAAAGCCAATGTCAAGTGCAAGAATTTTTTAATGCATATAGTGACCAATGCGGTGGCAAAAACCGGGACATAAGAAGAAGCACCATTAGCCCATACTCGGCTACTTTCTAAGAAGAACAGATAGACCACACATTTTTAGTATCTGACCACTCATTCCTGCCAGGACCAACATTTTGGTCTCATTGAAAAGGAAAAGAAATATTATAAAGACATTTTTACCCCTGATGATTGGGATCATGTAATCATCGCAGCGAAAAGACATGAGGTCTTATAGGCATACAATTAAAATTATTATTAACATCAGATGACATTAGCAGCATATCCTTAATCGATAAATTAGTTACAAACTGAACAATTTCTTCGGATAAGACCTAGGTTCCAAAATGTTAAGTCATTTATTAGTTAATGTAAATATTCAAATAATAAAAATGTATTATTTCAAGAAGTTGATATTTCAAAGAAAAACTTCCATCCAATTCGTGGATGTGGAATTGGAGTCACTTTTTCCTGGAAGCAAATTCATTGAAACAGCCAAGTTTAAGAACTTACAGGAACTCAAAGAATTCAAACCTTCTATATAAGCCATCCATTATACGACAATTGAAAAACGAAATTCAGAACTGAAGACGTTCAGGAAGACGAATAAAAATTTCTAATCAATTTATATAATTTGAAAAGCTGATGTTAATATTATTTATCTGAAGAAATTTCTATCAACTACGTTTTAATCAATAGAGCCAAAATGGTCTAACCCTCAGTTTCTATCGATACAATTTTTTGTAATGGATTACAAAATGGCCTAAGCCACTTTTTCGATTTTCCTAGTCGATTTTATCGACTAACGATTTTTTTTTTTTGAAAATCGATATCTGCATTTCTTATTGTGATCGTGAATTTTTATCGAAATTAGTCGATTTTAATTTTCTGATTGATTTATCAGAAGGTATCCGGGTTCGAATCTTTTTTTTTTGTAAACAATGAATTTAAAACGATATTTAAATTAACCTCAATACTTGATTACAATCCTTGATATGCTGTTTAATAAAGGAAGATAAATTTGTATTATTACAAAAAATACTGGTCTCAAACATTTTTGGAATTCTGTAAATGAGTGTTTAAATAATAAATATGCCTTCAGTTTACATTAGCCGTGTTTTTTCAGAGAGTGTTGAGAAACTCAGAAAAATGTATAAACGCAAAACAATATTAAAAAAAATTTATTATACAGAATTTTGTGTTTGTATTCCGTGAAAAAACACAGCTATTATAAATGAAAACAGATAACAAAAATAGGTTGCAGATATTAAAATTATCCTGCTAGACGAGTTAAAACTTTTCAAATTAAAAAAAAATCTACCCCACTGTGTTTGTCGGCTGAAATAAATTATTTTTTTTTTTTTTTGTTCAATGTCATAGTTGGAAAATTTGTTTTTCATATTAAATTTTGGAAATCATTCTTCTTTTATGTATATAAATTTTTTTTTGTTAGTATAAATTGTGATATTGGAGATTTGTAGAGAATATTTGAAATATTCCATGGATAGGGTATATCGTCTCGTAAATGTAGGAATATGAAAAGAGATGACGAGAATTTATGAGCCTTTATAAAATATGCGGCGCATATGTGAGTTTTTTGAATAGTTAAGCGTCATCGTCATCAGGATTTATCGGAGAATTGAACTGGAGTCTTGTTTTTTTTTGCCTCTTCTTTTGTATGCATCATTTAGGGGACTAGGTGTAGGTAGTGATTTTTATCTGTCACTATATAATTTGATTAATTTTGATAAGTTTGTTTGTTCTTATCGGAACACAGATTAACTTGTGTCAGCTATTGATTGAGGCCCATGAGTCAAATTAGCAAAAGATTTTTCATTGTTTAGGGATCTAGCTTAATTGATGGTTAAATAAAAGAAATAATGATGATGGGTTTTATTAAATTAGTTTCATGCAAAAATGCTTTAGAACATTTTTCAGAATATAAAGTTTTTCTTGCTCGATACTATGAGGGAAGTAGCTATTGGTTTCGTGCTATGGAATTAGTCTAATCGAACATTACGATGATGCTCTGTGAGAACACGTGAAGATCAAACTAGACAGTAGAGTTTTATTGGATGGACGGATTTGTGTCCATGTTTTTAGATAATCAGCCCTGTTATGAGTTTCATCCGGAAAACTTTTCGCCCGAAAATGTTTTATTCGCCCGGATTTTTAAAAGCTATTGCTAGTTTCACCCTCCATTTTACAACAAATGTGGCCTCGTTCGCCACCAAAAATTAAATGAAAATCTTGCTGTAAATGACATGACATATTTCAAATGAAAAAAATGCTGTCAATAGTGGCATTAAGCGATTTTTTACGAACACGCAACATTTTTCACCCGAAACGCACAATAAGGGAAGAGTGAAATGTAATTTTTCCGGGTGGATTTTCTTTCACGCGGAACTCACAATATGGCTGAATATATATTCGTATATATAAATAATTTTTAAAACTTTACAATAAAAAAAAAAAAACTTACAAAAAAAAGCAAGTACGTGTTTATACTAATTTTTATTATTATGACCACTTTAGAAAGAAAGCACCCAATTTTGTCTTAAATAAGCTGCACCCTTATGTCCAGCTACCTAAAAAGTTTTAAGATTTTAGCTAAAAAAGTAATTTCGTGCGGTCCTGTCGTGGATTTTTATTCGTTTTCAAATGATTCCTTATAGTTCAGTCAGAGGCATAGAACATTTTTAAAAAAATAAAACACACGAAATTTAATGGAATGGCCAAGATGTTAGCTTTATTAGCTAAGCATGTCAAATATAATATACAATATGGCATATGGTCTCTGCGACTGCGCGTCTTATGAACGCCATCCTATTGGTTCAATTTTGCACCACTTTTTTGAGCATACCCTTGCTTATTTTGTCAATAGTTAGTCGATAGTTGGCTTTTAAATGATCAACCTTTTCAGGTTTATCACCATAGACCAGACAATTAACGTACCCCGCGAAAAGTAATCCAAACGTGTCAAATCACACCTCCAATAGTGGCCAATATACAGGTCCATTTCTTGAGATAATTCGGTCACCAAACGTTTGGCTCACAAAAGTGATGGTTGCATGCGGTGTACGACATATTGCGCCGTCTTGTTAGAACCATTTCTCCTCCAAATGATTTCCAATGACATGAGGAATACAAAAATCACGAATCATTTGCCTGTAACGTTCGCCATTCACGGTAATGTTGACACCGGTTTCTGACTTAAAGTCAAATGAGCCAATGATGCTTTCGGCATATGTAAACCGCACCAAACAGTGATTTCTTTGGGATGTAATGGAGTCTCAAGAGTCTCATTAGAACTGTGCTCACTCCGAAAATGAAAATTCTACTTGTTCACATACCCGCTAAGCCACTGAAGATGATTTGACGATCTGCTTCAAATTCCAGTCGATTCTCAGTTCATTCACCAAACACACTACGCCATTGATGGCCCGCTGGCTTTAATTCTTGCACCATCATCTTAGAAATTATATGGATATAGACCCAGATATTTCCTCAAAATTTTCTAAGTAATGGACGGGCAGAGACCGAGTTGTTGACAACGGCCGGAGCGGCGGTGGCGTCTGATCGATAAATTCGGGTCCTCTATCACACTCACTTCTACAACGGCGATAGCTTCTTCTGTACGCCCGGTACATGTTTGATTTGGATGAATTTATATCCAAAAGGGTAAATGTGGTCACGAATCGATCCATAGTATTGCGTATAGCTGTTCAGATGGACGATTATACGCACCGTAATAAGTTTGGTGAACAGATATCGAAATTTGGAAATAAATTTCCACGATTTGTAAGCGTTGTTCTGGTCTAAGTCCTTGCGTGGTGATTTGTCAAAGTATACTGAAAAAAAAAAGGCAAACACACTTCATTAGTATGACAGTTATCCCTAGGAAGTTATATACCTCTAAAAAAATTTCCGATTTATAACTATTCACTATTCGATATAGCCCTTCAATAGAAGCAACAAATTTAGATATTTCTTTATATGTTAAAATACCATAAGTTTTCAGTGTAATTTCGTCCTTTGAAAAATACCAGCTTCAGATTGTCAAAAGCAACAGAAAAAAGACCACAATTTCCATCTGTTTGTAAAACTCCAGGAAAGATTTTCCCATGTGAGCCGAAAATTAAATAGAATTATCCCAAAATCGCATAATAGGCATTAAAGTGTGTGAACATAGCTATGTATGTATGTGCGTCAAAGGATATTTAATAGCTTACGTATTCTAAATCTCTGCTGTAATCCTTTTAACCGAAATTCTCTCGCACTATAGACGATGATAGTAAACCATCATTTCCAATCGAATTCATTTTCCTTCTTTGAAAGCTTTATATACCTATAGGTACTCGTAGGTATATGTATAGTTTTAAATGAAATTTGAGGTCTCCTCTTTAAAACTCTGCCCGTTTCTATGAAAGAAAAAGCACGACCTATAGAAGACCCATATGTGTTGTCTGCACAAAGCTTGTTCCCAATTTAAATATTATTTGCGTGCAGTAAACACAATCAAACCAAATTGCAATCCTCATTTAAATTCATTTTGCAAACATTGCATATACATATGTATGTACGTATGTATATCCTTTTTGGGGAAAACAGCACATACAATTTAGTCGGCTTCGTACTTGAGAACAACCGCCTAAAAAACTTTCATTGTAAAAGAGTATGTATATCCTCTTATCACCCCCTCTCTCTCTCTTTCTTGCAGTCTTTATGAGAATCAAATTTTACTCCAAAATTCAATTTCAATATTCGACAAATGAAATAAGTAAAGGACGACAAGACGAAGCCGGATGATAATCATCCTCAATTGACGTACATACAATTTCCATTGAAAAAAAAATATATGTGAATGTGCATATACTTGCTATTGCTCCTTTGGGATAATTCTCCATTTTGATAGGAAATTATTTTTGTAAAACGGAACAACTTCGGTTTTCATCAGCCAAATAACACTCACTGTCTCTCTCTCTCTCCGCACTTCAAGACCAAATTGCTTTCAAAAGTTATTCCGATTCACTTAAACGGGGCACACGATCATCATAAGGATGATGATTTTTATTTATAAAGGTGGTACCTACGACCGAAGAAGTAGGCACATGTCTGCTTTTCTATGTCGTCAGTCACAGGGTGTCCCTAATTGATTATCGGAAATTATCTTTGTTCAGTAAAGTTTAAGTGAAACGAAAAATATTATTAAGAACATTCTTGTGGGAATTTCAATGTTCTTTAATTCAGTGGTATAATTTTGGCAATAAGACTGACTAGTTTTAAGAATAAGGCAGACATCGAAATTATGAGACTTCTGTTTTTGCCTTTTTACGATTTTAAATATTTTTACCACCTTTATTATCCATAAAAAGTCTTTCGAGTCAATTTTTGTCGTGTTTTTCGAATGGACTTCGAGATAGAAAATGATTTCCAGAATGAATGAAAAACCACTCGACTTTAAAAAGATTCACCCTGTGTATAGGCAGAACTACGAGAAGCAAGCTGTATCTGGTATACCTACAACAACAACACGCACCGAATAGAGTAGGTAGGTATACCTATGTATACACCAAGTGAATGAATGATTTAAAAGCAATTTGCAAAATATTAGCATAAATCAATTTATTATCAACCACCGAATATCAAACAACTACTGTAAGGCATCTCTCTTCACTGCGCTATACGAATATTGCTACTGTCCTACCATGCCATGGCCCTGCCATGCCGTGGCCTTCCATCTCACGGTCTATATCTCTAAGCTCTATGACAAGCGGGGCGCCTTTTATGCTATTTTCATTTGAAATTTTATGATTAATGTGCTATTGAATTTTGAATAGAATGAGATTAAGCTAATTAGGTTGCGCTAGAGCAGAGCTATAGATGTACATAGACGAATGTAGATATTATGGAGTTGGGTCGTAGATACTTTCCTATAATATTGCCATTCGTCGTTGTCACTATTATATTCTGTCGCGCCATTGTAGACCGAACTCAATAAACCTGCCCCTGAATAAACTTCAAAATTGATTTAGCTCCATGTTGCTATTTATACATATATTTAGGTGTTGAAAGGCTTTTATTAATTTTTATATATTAGTATACTTTTTTTTATTTGCTTATCTACTTACATTTGATTAAGTGATAAATCGGATTGAAATTTTATGCGAAATTAATTGGAAGGTATGCAATGGAACAGTATGTGTAACAAGTAAAGGCAATTAGAATGGCTTTTATATTCACATTACAAGCACAACTGCCTCCAACTTCGTGAAAATAAAAAGGCTACAATAAGAAGTGATTTATAATTTGGTCTTCTACAAAAAAGAAATATATATCATGCTGCAAATTAGGGCATTTTCACAACGCCAATTGTTCAAGAAACTGCGGAAGGATTTAAAGGAATTTGTGCTCCCGCCTTCTCTCCTTTTAGGAGGTCACCCTTTTGGCGCCATTAAACGAAAGTTCAAAAAATCCAATTCAAGATTTTCTTTATGTTGGTATTTGCAGTATTGTCGCGGAAGTCCATTATCAGATTGTGTCGGCGCTTCAATAGCTATCAAGGTTGAATGACAAAAATATAAGTTTTTCGCATATAACTCCGAAACTGTAAATACTTTCGAAAAGTAAATTGCGCAAAACTTGTACATCTTGCCATTCGCAAGTAAAAAACTTATGTCATTTTTTTTCCTACGAATCACCGTTAAGAAGTTATCGTCATTTCAAAAAAAATTAAATTTCGAAAATGCTTGTTTTTCACGTATTATACTCCCGAACAGTAAATATTTTCAAAAACATCTTAGTGAAAAAGTTGTACATTATTGGACCCTTTACAGACAAAAATATTATTTAGTGACTAAGTTGTGGAAAAAAACTTATACGCTCAATTTGTAGACCATAATATTCTCTACAAAAAAGTTATGACGATTTTTTTTTTCAAACATGTGCTAAGTCACAAGATATTGCTCCTTCAATGGTTTCAAATGTCGAAAATACAATTTAATTGCAAACGTCTTTTGAACGACTACAAGTTGTATCGAGAAGTTACGCTTGCATTAAAAGTTTTTTTCTACCAGTCATAATTTTATATTATTTTTTTTTTTTTTTTTCAAAAAAAAATCACTCAATGCTGAAAATACCGTTTTTACTCTTAAATGCCGAATTTGACAGAAAATATTTTGAACTTATTTTGTAGATTTTAATATTTTCTAGAAAAAATATTTTGACACTTTTTTACGTATAAGAGATCAGTTGCAAGATATTAGGACTTCAAAAATTGTCAACTTCGAATACATATTTAGAATTTTGTAATAAAACTTATAATTTCAATTCAATTCAAAATGCATTTTATTTGCATGATGTTCTTAACAAATTTAAAAGTTTACAATATGAAATTTAACAATGGCGAAAGGCCGTCTGCCAGGTTAACATTTTTCATTTAGTTTTGACATTTTTGAGATCATTTTTTTTAACAGAATAAACATATTTTAAAAAGTTTCTTGCATAATTTGTTGCCGATAGTTAAGACTTACTTTGCAGAACATGTGAAGCTTTTTTCATTCTATCTCATTCAAGATTTCGTGCATTTGCAAATCGTTTAGCGAATCTGTTCCCCAAATCGAACGTTTTACTTCTTTTAGTACTGGACATATGCATTAAAAATGCCTTATATCCTCCCTCGCTCCCAAATTACAAAGCGAGCATATCACCGGCAGATCTTCTCTATGTGATATGAAGTTCAAACTAAGAAGTTCTACTCTTGCTTTCAATTTTATGGTTACTATGAAAGTAATTATTTTCCTCTAGGTCGAATTCCAGCTTTTGGGGTGCATTGACTTGGCATAGTATGGTCAATAAATTAGAAAAAAATGCTCGAATCGACCAGAAAGTTTATAAAGACATTGAGGAAGATGTTATGGAGTCTTATTCATTTGAAATCATGCCCATAAAATTTGTTTTTTTAAGGACGATAATGATCCAAAGAGTCCTCAATGGATTGCTAAGAAGGTATTTGCGTATTCAAGAAGTCATTTTTCAGATTAGACCGTCCAAGGCTCGGGCCTTAATTCTGTGAAGAACTTGTGGGGAGATGGTTAAGGGATGGTTAAAGTAAAAGAAAACGTTTTGATCATAATGTTCTTAATATTGAGGAAATCTGATAGTGTACACCACTATCAAGATTCCATGCCTTACGCGAAAATATGCATGGAAGTTTCTCTGAAATAATAAAGAATTAAGGTTTTCCTACAATATATTCACATTAACATATTGAAATTTCAAAGATTTTTTAATGTTATGACAACCTTTTGTTTGTGTTATTAATTATATTGCCAGACGAAATAAGAGTTAATTTAATGTTTATTTTTTTCCTACCAATATTCTTATGCTTATATTTTTTAAACATTACTCAAAATTTACCGTAGTTCATGGGCTATTAATAAAACCACTTCTCAGCCTCAACAGATTTCCCAGACAAAAGTTTTGCATTTTAAAATTTTATAAAAATATCGTTCTTAATTAGGCCGCCACCACTCGGGGTAGAAAGCAAAATCCAAAATGGCAGACAAAAGAGTAGAGGCTAACACCACGGCATAGACGTTTATTAAAAGCGCCCTGTTAAACCAAACAAATTGCACTTTTTCTGCTCAAAAAAGTCCTTGTGAAGATTTTTAAACGCAATTATCTTTATTTTGGCATGAGCAATACTGTAGAATCTCGTATTATGAAACTGGGAACGAAAGGGGTTCAGTAAATGTAGCTTTTTTAAAAGCTGACAAAGTAGGTATTTATGAATGTAGGGGCCGCCATAATGTTTATAGTAACAAAGGGTCGCGTACTCAAAAAGTTTGAAAAACATATTTCCAATATCATTCTGATTAAACCTTTAAAATTGTTCAATTAAAAAGTACATACAAGTGATCTCAACTCTAGAAATAAAAGTGTTTCGACCAGGTATAACAATGATATCTTCAGTCAGTCTGTTATATCCTACTAAAACACAAATTTTGGGCGATCTTTACCGACTCTTGTAAAAATCACAACAACAAGATATTGACTGAAGAGCCCCTGAGCGAAACACAATTATTGCTGGAGTTGAGGTTACTTGTACTTTTTAATTAAATTATATTCATTCACTCCACTTAAAACCGAAGTAATTTTAATATTTAAATTTCTACATATTAATTACCTTTAAAATTGTACCTTTTAAATTTATACCCAAAATCAATACTTACCCTCTATAGAGGAATTAAACATTATTCGTGGCAATTACCAAAAATTCTTCTTACCATATTAATACAAAAAATCTACTCATCCATTTCGACTGTTTCGGACAAACAAACAGACAGACAGAATTGCGAAGTTTTTTTTGGCTTCCCTACCATCGTTTTACAGCAAGCTTGTGCAAAACCCCGTGCTCTTTTTTTGTCTACGAATCCATTATTTATCTGAAACAGGATCAAGCTATGTCATTTTTCTCAATAGATCAATTTTCAATTGGCTTAACTCATATTTCACAGATTTTCTATTTTTATAGCAGATATGTGTGTACCTACCTCGGTAATCCATTATCAAAATGTCTAAATGACAAGAATCCAATCTGTAACCACACTCTTTCAATAAGATCCTTAGTCACCACCAAGAACCTCATTCAAGTACCCGAAATTAGGCACTTAAAAAAACATCAAATCCTCTTTACCCTATATCTATACCTACCCTGACTTAATGTGTGTGATAAAATTTGACAAGCTCCAATTACAATTTCGATTAGCGGCTTCCACTTATCGTCACACACCGATTGCTTCCAGAGTAAGTATGTACCTACCTACCGGGTTATAAATTTCAAGGACTTAAAATTAATCATCGATTGAAAAATGAAACCCTATCTTTATCCATTTTTATGGTAGGATGTTTCCTTCTTCAAAAAAAAAATAAACATATTTATGAAAATCTTAAAATAGAGTAAACAACAATTATTATCGAACTCCCAAGAGGAACATTGTTCCTCTTCTTAAATTATGTGTTCAACGAAGAACCTTCGACAACAACAAAAACGCACTTAAGAAACAAACAACAGCTGGGGTTATCTCCCACGACTAAACCACACAAAAACAACAACCAAAAAAGGACTATTAAATATGGAAACAACCACCAAATGAATAATGGAACTAAGACGCTACATCTTTCAAAGAAGAACACACAAAAAAATTAAACACGATACATATTCATAATTTCTAAGAAAGCAGGACATGGAAAAGAAGATAGGAAATAACCCAAAAAGAAGGAACTAATTTACCAGGAATTTTATTTAAATGGTTGTTTTAAGGAAGAAGGTATCCGATTCGCATAAAAGATTCTTCCAAACACAAAGTTTCTTTTGTCTAGAAAGAGAAACTGCTTTTGAATCTAGAATGCAAAACCAGCAGCAGAATATAACACAGAAACAGAAGGACACCATATTATTTAACAAACGACGAACTATACCAAACGAAGCAAGGAAACAATAGGAAAGCCAAGTCGGAAGAAGTTGTCCTTAAAATTTGTTTGTTTTAAAGTTTTCACACTAGAGATCCTTGTCTCCTCACTGGTTTGGTTGATATGCCAAATCCAATTGTGCGGGACATGGATACAGATAGAAAACAAAGGGGAAGAGCGAGAGAAAGCTGTATAAATCTTATTCACAACCTCATAAAGTCAAAATAATCGGTTATCCTTTAAGCAACAAATAAAAGGCAGACTTAAGTATAGAAAAGCCGAGTAGAACCGCACTGCACTAGCAAAAGCAGCACCAGCAGCAGCAGCTGATAAGGAAGGATACAAAGGGAAAGTATTATTTTTCCCTAACCCCATCATGGTCCTAAAGGACAATCTGAATGCTGTGCCGCAGCAATAACAACAACAACTCGAAGAAGCAGAAATAACAACTTCCTGGAAAGTTCTGACAAACTAGCAGTAGCAGGACACTCTTGTCGTAGGATATTATCATTCGTATCAACAAAATCTTTACTAACTTTTCTGACTCCCATCTCATATACATACATACCTACATTCTGAGTGAGGACAATTCACAAGCACACAAACACAGCTATACGTACCAATATAACATCTAACCAGGACTCAAAGATGTTGAAAATAGTCCTTGAATCTGCTGTTGACTCCGGCTATGAATTCCGTTACATTACTTTGTCTAGAGATGAACGAGTGTGTGTTCTTCTTTTTCTAGCTTTTACTGGTGCTAGGTATACTTGCTCCTTCTTCCTGATCCTTTTTTCTTTGTTCGATGAATCTCGTTTGCAAAATTTTAAACTTTATTTTCCACCATTCACACATATAATGGATATGATGAGTGGGGCTGATGGAGAAGGGATTTTCTGTTCCTGTCTTCGTCGTCCTTTTGAATATGAGACATAATGCGGAAGCATAGAGGAGGGTGAATGTGGGAGGCAGCTGTGTTTGGCAGAATTTCTGTTGCTTTCATATCCATGTCTTTTTACAGTTTTAAATTTTTTTTTTATTTTTTCACACACTCAAAAAACATATATTAGTCGTGCATATGGAAAAGGTTGAGGACAGTTCTGGTTTTGTCGTCATCGTCGTCGTCTGGTTTAGAGTGAATATCCTGGAACTAGATATAACTAACCGAGAACTCGTGTTAGTGTCGTCGGCCTCATGCTCGTCATCCTAGATCCTACTTTGCAACTAGTTCACTGTTAGTGACGTGGTTGCCGCTGTGACATTCCTTTTTTGTTATAATTTTTTTTGCACAAGGAAAACTTCCTGGTCAAGAAAAGGATGAAATAAAGTTCTTCGTGAAGTTTGGTTATTTTCATCAAAACCAAAAAAAAAAAAACTTGGAAAAAATTGTAAAGTTTGGCAAAATCGTAATTTTGTATTAATTTTCATACATACGAGTATTTTAATTGACCGAGCAGAGTGATTCATAGAAGTAGTATTCAGCGTTACCCACAAATATGGAAATTTTTTCCATTATCATTTTCCCTGCAGTAAACAACCTCAGAATAAATTAAAGTGAATTTTTCCAGGAAAATATGTTCAGACGGTGTTCGCATAAGACTGACTCTCTCGACTATTTTCGACTTCTCTGAAATTTATCTCACTCCCACTTAATGGTTAGAAAGAGAGAAAAGTTGTAAATTAAAAAAAAAAAAAAAATTAAAATTTGTAGATTTTTTTTTTACGTTTTCTTTCGTAAATTCGGAGGAGTCAGTACAATGTAAACACCGTCCAATGTTTCCAGGAAATATTTGACATTTTATTTTTTTCATAATATAAGCCTAGTTTTTTCATAGGTACTCATTAATAACTCACTTTTTAATTTTATTAGCAAAACAAAAGAAACACTGAGTCTTTTGATTTGTTTTTGTTAATGATTTGGAAAAAAATCCAAGCGAAATTTTGTACCCGATAAGGCTAAGAATGCGAAGAATGGCTAAAACCTACCGTAGTTGGGTGGAAACAATCAGGTCCAGTTCACACGAGATTATACCGCACGTTTTTTAGCTGTATACACTCGGGCAAATGCGCAGTGGCCCATACATTTACATAGAACTGTTTACACGATGATTTTTGTGCAAAAAAACGTTTTCACTTGCACACGTCGATCGAAAACCCGACGTCCTTGTCAACAAAACCGTACGTTTTGCGACGTATTCACCTCTCGTGGCTCATAGATTTATATCATGTCATTCACACGGTAGAAAACCACACGTTTTTACCAAATATGAAAATCAACCGAATAAAGGGTTTATTAAATTTTATCTTTTGATGGGGTTGGCTAAGAAGTCTGAAATTTGTATGTGTGATTGAGACTATTGATTCAAATATTTGGTAAAAAAAATGGGATGCGTGCTGTACCGTGGAGGGGGAAAATGAATGTATTACAAAGTTTTCACATATTGGATAATAACTATTGATTGCGATCGTCGATGGATTTAGTTTTCTCTTATACCACAAGTCAATAATACAGCGATTATTTTGATACCTCATTTGATAATGTACGTGCTACACAAGCTTCACAATCTTAAATTTAAAATAATCGAAAAACCGAAAAAACACAACCGAATTGATTTATTTGTCCATTGCCAACCATCACTAGTGGGAAAGCACAGTTATCTGAATAAAAAAAAATATTTCTAATCGGCTTTTTTCCTTTTCAAAAATCCTAACTTCATTTGTACTGGTCAGATCTTTAAGGTTAAGGTCTCTAAAAAAAGCCTACAAATATGGCTTTATTCGTGTATGAAAATTCAATTCATACTAAAAGGGTGTGTAAATGTCCCGTGAACTTTATATTTGCTCTTCTAAATTCAAAACTTGATGAAAATTTTCAAAATTTCCAAAAACAAATTATACACGATTGTAGGTCTATAGCTTCTCTATAAATATGTCAGTGGTTTCATATTTTTAAATCTAACGGGGAAAACAGTAGGTGCACTTCATTAAAAAAAACTCAATAAAATTGATTTTTATTTAAAAAAAAAATAACGGGGAAAACAGTAGGTGCACTTCAATAAAAAAAAAAACTCAATAAAATTGATTTTTATTTAAAAAAAAAATAATTAAATTATGAAATAAGCCCGATTAAGCCACCTTTTGAGGCTTGAAACTTGATTAATACTTAATAGATCTTTATGAATGAGATAAATAATTAATCGGGAAATGGTGATCTAAATTTGTGTTTAAAAATTATTGTAAACTTTTGAAAAACTTCATACTAAAAATGTGATTAAGTGGAAAATCAATTTGATTTTCGAAACTTTAAATTTAAAAGTTGATGAGATTTTGTTAAATATTGAGACAAAACTTACCAGGTATATTAGTCTATGTCTCTCCTAAAATAATGTCAACAAATGTTTTATGATTATTTCAACAGGTGCGGCGCTTATATTGGTTATATCAATTTTTTACAAAAAAAAAATGGATTTTGATTAAAATAAAGGGTAAAATCTCAAAAAAAAAAATGCACAAAAAATGTATATGTGTAAATTCAAAATTTGATGAAAAATTTAACAATTTTAAAAAAAAAAATTATACATGATTATGCTCCTCTACAAATGTTGTGGTTTTATAACTGTTGGGGAATTTAAATCATATAAATTTCAATCGATTCAAATATATTTTGAGTTAGACAAAAGATCAAAAATGAGTTGTATCAATTAGCACTGTTCCACTCGATTTCAGAATGAGTGAATGAACCCAATGGAAAACAACAAAAGGAAATTTTTGTGATGTTTATTAAATCAAATACTCTACCTTACCATATTATTTTATGTTATGTCAAATAAAACATTGAGCCAGTGGTTAAACACTGGCTCAAGATTTTAACCCACCGATTTTTGCGGATTATCTTTAGTTCGACTATAGTTCAGTTTATTAAATGCTTGAATTCTTTATTGAACCTCAGTTAATCCGCCAAAATCAGTGAGATTGACCCACGTTTTTACTCTCTATTTGAATTTATGTACCTAGAAAAATATTGTCAGAAGTGTGTTATGCATGGCCCGCTTTAAGTTAACATATTCATAGCCCCATAATGGTATCGAGGTCTTAACTTCTATTTGTATGATTCAGTAATCAATATATTTTATTCACTCTTTCTCCATTAAAATTCAAGTCGCCATTTAAACTGGGAAATTTTAAAAATTCATAGGAATTTTGTGTGGTCAGTGTTGTAACATCTTTTGTAAAGAAAGGAGTGATCTAACGATTTTATATAAATATGGCGGCCGACTCTTTAGCGAATATAGACGTTATTGGACCTTTTTATTTGTTTCTTTGGTGCAAGAAAAACCCATTTTGTGGGACAAATCACAAATTTTTTATAAAAATCGCGTCAGTGACAATGACCTAGTAGCTTTCTGCTTTTAAACAGGATTTTTATAGATTTTTCTTTACGATTCCAAAACAAGTTTTTTTATATATTTATCTTGAAATATAACACAAGAACTTATAGTCGAATCAATATTACCAGCCTTTACTTCAAAATGAAAAAAGTATTATAATAACGACAATAAATTAATCAACATTAATACACTACAATAATTAATGTATTTAAAATTAATTGTTTCGGTTGATCAAATTTTGTTTAAAAAATTCAAAGTATGAATTGCTAATCATGGATTTCACTAGTCAGCCAATTTTGGTTGATTAGCGTTAGTCAATTAAAGCCTATGAAAGTCACATACTAAATTTAACCCACTGTGATTTGGTGTGATTTTTATAAGAGTCGGTAAACATCGACCAAAATTTGTGTCTTAGTAGGGTATAACAGACTGAAAGCTTAACTACATAGGCATACTTTTGTACAAAAGTGAGAAATAAATATCTTTTCTGAAGACACTTGCTTGCAAAATACCAATGGAAACTTGAGCAAGCATGTTTCTTTAGCGAGCATTTTAGTTTCTCACTTTTGTACTTTTGTACACAAGTAGGTCTATGTAGTTGAGGCTTGACTGAAGAGCCCACTGTTATACCTTGGGCGAAACACAATAATTTCTGGAGTTGAGGTCGCTTGTACTTTTTATTTGAATTATATTTATTGACTCCACTTAAAACCAAAGTAATTTTAATAATTTAATATTTAAATTTCTTTTTTAAAAAAAACCTGAACACGCCTAATTATTTTCTGGATGCACGAATTTATACAAATTCCCCTAGAATAATAAAATTCACAGTATCTTCTTGCTGTCATTTTTATAAGAGTCGGTAAAGATCGACCAAAATTTATGTCTTAGTAGGGTATAACATACTGACTGAAGATCCCACTGTTTTACCTTGGGCGAAACACAATTATTTCTGGAGTTGAGGTCACTTGTACTTTACTTTTCATTTGAATTGTTTGCTTACGTTAAAAAAAAAAAAACTATATAAAAATATACAATTCCCGCGAAAAACACGTTGTAAAATTAATTTTCCTTGTCCCCTAGTGAAATATCCATAGTAGATCTTCGACATGTGCCTGGATGGATTTTGGATTGTAATTTTCTTACTTGAGCTCACAATTGTTTCTGTTTTGTTTTTTTAACAATTATTAGACGAAATGTATTTCGTTTTAAATTATCAAAACTACGCGAAAAACGTAATACACTTTAATATTTGTTGAACACGCACTACTTCTCTGACTATGGGGGCATCAAAATTCCTGTCACTCATGTCATACAAATTTTGTAAGCCAATAAGGAAAGTAATTTTTTTTTTTCCAAAAAGAATTTGTACAGTTAAAAAAAAAAACTAAATATAGATAAAGGCTACTTTTTGTAATATTTTTTTTTCGAAAAATGGGTAGCACCTAAGGGTCTATCTATATGGTAGAACGAGGTTTGTTTTTTTGGGTTCCTGATCTTGTCAGTTGTTTTTTTCTTCTAAAAAGGATCAAATCTGTTTTTGGTAAAATCATTTTTTTTTTTAGAAAGTCAATGGGGCATATTTATAGTCATTTTAGACCTGGGTCTAAGTTAAACATAGCTTTGGTTGAATTTTCGTACGTTGATTCTATTTGTTTAAGGTTATCATTTCAAAATATTTGAAGCTATTTTTGTAGTATACCAAAATAATTATCTTATCAAAATATAAAACTAACAATTTGTAATTAAAATCGGTCTATATTCATTGAGCCAAAATTGTCTTAAACTGTAGTTTAGTTAAACCTGGGTCTATCTGCGACTGTGAATATGCCCCAATATGTAACTATTTCGAGAACAATTTTTTTTTGTTTGAATCTGGCTACAAAGTGATTTTTCAACACTGGAATATTTGAAAAATTCTTGTTAATAGAACCAAATATACCTTACAAATGTTGAAAAACCTTTTATAAATATTTTTTCATCGAAAATGTGTGCCTAATGTTTTTTTTTTTTAATTTATTGTTATTTTAAATTCAATAATTTATAACTATCTGGCCCTAAGCGGACACCTTCATTCAGTATTGGTTTTATTTAATTGGGCAAATAAAACTTGGTGTATGTATCTATCATAATGTGTGTGTGTTTTTAAATGTCTGTAATCAAAAATTTTAGTTTCTATTGCTAACAGTACTTATCATAGAACCATTTTTCATATTTTTGACTCTCTCGTTATTCATAAAAACCGATGAAAATTCCTTTTTTCATACGAAAACTTGCCAAAAGTTATTTTTTTTTTTTGAGAATTCGATTTTTCAAATAATGGGCTGATAAAATTAATTTTCTGTCTGCATAATAATAATTCACTATAATTCACTATAATGATGTTTTCAAAATGTTTACATAAAAATTATAAAAAAAAACAATAAATTTTAAAATGTTTGTTCATTAATTCGTATTTGTTAAAGTCATCAAATAGCATATTTTTTGTTTAGCTCAAACGTATATATTAAACAAAATTTACGCCCAATTTATTCACTTTTACTTTAATTTTAAATTCGCTTTTAAAAATAAGAAATTGATCGATTTTATTTATTCACTCCCCTTTAATGATTTAAAATTAGGTTTATTTAAATTAATATCTAATTTTTGAATTCATATAAAATCGGTTTTAGCTTAAACGACAAAATCAACCTTTAAAAAAGGGAATGTTGAGCCTAAATAGGGGATTAACAAACTCTAAACACTCTAATTTAAAAGTAAAAAAAAACACAGTTTTGCAATCATTTTTGATTGGAATATTTCGAAAACGTACAGAAAGTATTGTCGGGCTGGATATGGATTTAGTGCACCAACAATTTCCCGACAAGTTTATTTGATTTGTTTGTTTTTCCACCAGAAGGTATTTTCTACTTTGGCTTTTTTTTTTTATTTATATCTCACTATCATATTAAAAAAAGCAAACACAAAACTGACTTTCAATTTTAATTGCGAGTGAATAAACAGACGCTTTTTAAAACCTTATTTAGTGGTAAGTTGATAGTTCATCAGTCACAATAAAGAGACAAAACCGAAGGATATTTTTGAAAAGCATTTAAATTTAAAGCGAGTCTCTGTTAACTATGAAGGATTCTGAATGACACTAGTATGTACATATATTAAAACCGATATTATAGCTAAACCGCTACGAAAATCCATTTTTTGTATGGACTTGGAATAAATTGGCCCTTACTCAACAGTGAAATTGAAATTTACTATAGAGAGCCAACTAAAGTAGAACAGAAAGTTCATGTCAAAATTTGTGTTAACATGTTTTAATGTAGAAATAACATTGTATCTTCTTAATTCAACTCACAAATAATATTGCCATGTTAATTCTCTTGCATCTTCTGCAAATTTATATGGAAACGTATGCGTTGTCAATTTTGGTGCATTCTGATAGTCCTGTCAAGTGTCAATGTTGCTCGTACATCTCTTTAGTTCCATTGACTTTTCTTCGATTTGTCATCTCCAGGGTTTTACTGGCTTGAGTTATTCTTCAAATTCCATTGGTAAACTAGCAAATGAAATTGAAATTCTTTATGCATAAAGTGCGCTTTAAACCGTTGGATTGCCGTAAGGACACATGAAGAATGAAACTGAACTTAGGGTCAGTTTGTTCCCAAGTTATCAGCTTTTATCTATGATTATTGTGATTGGCAAATCATATTGCTTTTATTAACCAATTTTTATTAAAATTTGTAACGTCAATTATGGAAATTGCTAATCTGCCAAGTTATGTTTGATAACCATTACTTAAAAATGACCTTTGAAAGTCGCATCACATATTAACCCATCTGTGAACAAATGGCCTTAAAATATGTTCGTGTTCCTATTTCGATAATTTTCGTTAACAAAATGTTTGTGTGCTTAAATCAAAAGATGCTCCATTTCTATTATTGGAAATACCTAAAAGAAGAGGTCGAAAAGAATTACTCCCAAGAAAAAAAGTCTTACGGCCAGTTAGTTCACAGCTTATCATTTTATGTCCATGAATATTGCAATAATTGGTAAATAATCGAATACTTTTTTAACCAAAATTTTAATATAAAAATCCAAAACATGATATTTCATCAAAATTGCTTATCAATTGATTTTGGTTACCAAATGTTTGTCAAAAAATTAACCCACTGACTGTGGACAAATTTAAGTATTCGGCCTAGTTTTTCGGTGTCGAGATAAAAGTTAAACTCGAGTTAACTCGCCAAATTCAAGGAGTTAACTCGAGTTTAACTTTGAAACTGGGTCTTATAATTTTTGTTGTTAAAAATGTCATGTCAACAAATTTAAACGTGGATTTCTGTTTTAAGAAGTATTTACTAAGGCTGGTATTCACGGAGAGATCATAACTTAAGAGCCTCATAAACCAAGCAATATTAATGGACATTTACGAGCGCTCGCAAAAGTTATGAGTGGTCTCGAGCACTCCTAAGTTACGAGCGTTCTCTTCGAAAGGTTGTCCGAAAACGTTTGCAATAAAACGTCCCTTTTCCCCAAGATAAACAGAAAAAACTAAGCTCTTTTGATCGCCTTCATGGCATTTCTGGGTATATCTATGACGTCACAGCTCACAATCATCTTTTGTTATTATTTTTTGTTTAAAGAAGTCAAAATTAAAGCATTCAATAGAGTTATTTTTAGATGATAATAGAATAACATAATATTATAATGTTAAATTCTTAAAAAAAAAAACTACTACCTATTATTTTTGTTCAGAGATTATACCTATTTACACACAAAAGTAAAAAATGTTTTTAAGTTTATTAATATTCTCTTGGCGTCTGCCTAGCCAGCTGTCTGTCGTTTCCAATTGGGAATGTTTGGTTGGTTTTTCGAACATTTGCTCTCATATTCTCATATGAGTGGTTGGTGAATAGCAGAAATAATTTCCAAGTTAAGAAGTTCATAAAGTTAAGAGCAGTTTATGAGCGATCGGTGAATACCAGCCTTAGTATTTTTAACAAAACTAGGCATGGCGGCCTTGGACTTTTCGTATAACTATTATTTATAAAAAGAGTTTACTAAATTCTTAGTTCCTTTTAGTTTTGAATAAAAGCAACGACAACCCTGATTGGCATAGTTGGGTTGCAAAGCAGTGCAGACTAACAGACTGCAGATGTTGCCCTTGCTCATTGGAAGGCGTCGCGTTCGCGTCACTATCGTCCCTTTCAAAAATGCTGCGGAACTATCCTCTCTTCGTCGTGTCGGGGGATGGAATTCCTGTTTTATTTTTTTCCTCCAGTGCAGTGCATGGTGATTTCTTTAGCACTATGGCCATTAAAAAAAAAGACCTATTCTCACTCGGGGCAGATGTGTGTAGAATTTGTAGCATATTCATTCCATCCACCGATAGAAAGAATAGAGCTCGGGTTTGCGATATTAAATTGCAGTTTTATATTTTTTGTTTTTGCTTAAAAACTGCAGGAAGGGGACTTGGTCCTGTGATGGTAGGTCGGAGTGAGTTCCACGTATATAGTCGCGGAGGCGAAGAGTTGATTAGTAGTATACCATATGGATGCAATTTTGTTAGTTTTTGAGCATGAGGGTATGAGTAAGAGTTATTGTGTTTTTTTTTTTTTTTTCTATAGAAGATGATGATGTATTATATGCGAATATGTTGAGGGCTCGATGACAGACATATGAGCATTTTTTTTTCGTTTAGTGCTCGTTGGATCTTTATACACATACAAACATACATAGATAGAATATTATGATTGCAAAACAGTGCGTAATTGGATTAATTAAGTTTAAAAAGACAGTTAGGTATGGCTCTTTGGCATTCTTTTGAATTGTATGCATCCCCATCAAACACACACATAGACACACACATAAAATATTATACAGTTTACCCTTGTCTTTTGAATTATTATTAATATAATATAAATTAATTATAAACTTTTGAATAGGCACAATTAAATTTCCTCAAAAGGAAGTCATTTAAAGCCCATTAGTCAAAATGATGATTTTACAACAAAAGCTATATAAGTTGAGTATGAAGTTTAAATTCTAATGGTTTTACCTACAAGAATGTTTTATGATGTAGTATCAATAGGTAGTAGGGGAAAGAGGGCTTAATCAAATTATAGAAACATTGAATTATAAAGGAAGAACACAGGAAGACATGACATCATCTTTAATATCTTGTCTTCATGTTTGTATAATTTATGTATGCCTATAGGATAATAGAATATAATTGAAGACATGAAATTACTTTCATTTTTCATCACTATTTGTGTCATATTTTGGAAGTATGTATGCCTACGAGACATTTTTCGATGATGATGGTTTCGATTTTCACATTTTAAAGGATCCCCTATATAAGAAGAATTATATGTATTCCATATTGAAATTCTTGGAATAATACAAGAATATAATAGGTAATAATGGGAAGATGAGATACCTGATGCTTTATCAATTTGAAATTGAAAATATATTGTTCATAGTGGCTTTATACAATTTCTGTTGTACATTTTGAACTGGTAAAGGGTTTTTCAACAGGACAAAAGTAGAGCAACAGAGACATCAAACGACACCATATTTCTTGCCGCTCTTTTGACATTTCTCTTCAGTAAGGTTTGCCATTTCATGATGGAAAGATAAACGAGCCAACAAGGAGTCAAAATTATTAAAAATTATTACCGAATTTCGGAGTCAGTGGCCTCAACGTTAAGAGCGCTACGTCCAATTTATGGTCGTCATAATCGTCCTAGCAGATCAACAATTGAGCGTCTAGTGGAAAAATTTGAATCCACATGCACAGTACAAAATGTTCCCGTGCCAGGGAGATAAAGAAGTGCCCGTAGTGTCGAGAATATTGCTGCCGCTGAGGCTTCAGTTGCAGAAAGCCCAAATGTGTCTCTTACACGTCGTTCTCAAGCGTTGGGAATCTCTGTGACGTCGTTGTGGCGGATTTTGCGAAAAGATCTTGGCCTACATCTTTACAAGATTAAATTGACGCAAGAACTGAAGCCGCTTGACCACCAGAAGCGTCGTATGTTCGTGAATTGGACTGACCAACAACCGGAAAATGATTCGGATTTTCATCAAAAAATCATCTTCAGCGATGAGGCTCATTTCTGGCTGAATGGCTTCGTCAATAAACAAAATATGCGGTATTGCTCAGGCAGCGATCCACACGTACTCCATGAGTCATCATTGCATCCCGAAAAAATTACGGTTTGGTGTGGTTTATGGGCCGGCGGCGTCATTGGGCCGTACTGTTTCCGTGATGATCAAGACCAGCACGTTACTGTGAATGGGGATCGCTACCGTTCAAATAACACCCACATTGGATGATATGGACTTGGAGGACATGTGGTTCCAACAGGACGGCGCCACAAGCCACACAGCGAATGTCACAATCAATTTATTGGAAACCAAGTTTGGAGAACGTGTTATCTCACGAAATGGTCCAGTCGCTTGGCCGCCTCGGACGTGCGATTTGACGCCGTTAGACTATTTCCTGTGGGGCTACGTCAAGTCTATGCCAACAAGCCAGCGACGATTGATGAACTTCGTACGAATATCGAACGTGAAATTGTAGCAGTATCGGCCGATTTATGCTTGAAAACTGTCGAAAATTGGGTTCAGCGTCTGGACTTCTGCAAGCGTGCCCGTGGTGGCCATGCAAAAGAAATCGAGTTCCATACATAATTGCATCAAACGTACTATCACAGGAATAAAGAATTTTATTGATATCCAAAACCGTTTTTTTTTTTTTTTTTTGTAGCGCTCTTATTGAAAAACCCGATATATGTAATTTTCTTTATTGGATGTAATTTCTATAGCAAAAGCTGTAATCTTTTATATTTTTCTTTTTAAGTTTTTCACATCTTTAAATTGTAGTGTAGGGAAGTTCATAAAGACTTTCAATTTTTGAAATTTGAATATGTGTACAAGTACATAGGTATTCAATACAATTTCGCCTTAATTTAATATAAGAAGTCATAAAGCAGAGGGAAAACTTCGACTGGGGCATAATTTGAATACAGACAAGTTCCGGCTTAAAGTAATTTCCTACTTTGAGAACAATATTGCATGCCTTTCATAATGAAAGAGTGTAAAATAATTAACCAGAGGATATAATATTAGCACTTGTCCGAAGCAATTCCAAGCATATTATATTTGGTTGCTAAAAAGAAGCAAATACACATATTTTTTAAAGTGATCGAACGTTAAATTCTAACCTCAAATACCAAGGTACTATTGTGACCCGTTTTCTTCCGTAGTTCCCATGTTATGCAGACTTTTAATTCGTGTTAAAGAAAGTTAATGACATAACATCATCTAAAACATATCAAAATTCAATTGATAAAAGAACGCAATATTACAACATTTACATGCAATTTTAACAACCGCTATCCCCTAACTGTCCACGGATTCAGGATTCTTAGTAATGATTTGCATTTAGCTACCGTCCGGCGGCCATAGGTTCTTACTCAAAACGTAAGTTAGATCGGTTACCGACGACGACAATTCTTCCAACAAGTTCAAGGTATGATATAGTTTGATGCTAAATATCTACATCACTTGAGAGAAATTCTGGTGTTCTACAAGGAAGTTTTTTTTGGCACTTGTTCGTTCTTTAGGAACGTTCTCGATATTAAATAAATTAAGAACCTTGACTCCGGGTAAAGTTGTGGCTGATCGATGGATGAGTAAAGTAAAGAAGACGTACTAAGTTTTTTTTTATAAAGCTGGTTTACATACAAATACAAAACGTATATGTAGGCTACTGATTGAGGAAAGTATGATACTGTTGTATGTTTTTATTTTTTGTTTCTCTTGAAGCTATTTTTAAATTTCCTACCGATTTTCTATTGAAATTTTAAAAGATCACATTCAAACATTAAATTAAAAAATTATATTTACGTATTGTTTTGAGAATTTTGATTGAGGTCTTACAAGGCAATGTTTTTTAAACAAAAGTAAAAAAAAAAAGAATAGACCGCGAGAAAAAATTATTCCGGAGTCGTGGTCGATTTCGCTTGAAAAATTCTCATTCTGTTTGCCTCCAAACGCTGCCTACGCTCTTCTTCAGTCTCGTTTGTCTGGAAGATAGTGAACTCGACTTGCGTTAAGCGTACGCCGACCGATATTTTGACGCCTCATTGGTGGCTGAATCTGTCAATGTTTTGTCAATATATTGAAGATCTATCACAGTTTTCTCTCCCATTCACTCACTTACTTTAGGTTCTATGGAGTGTACCAACGTACGAGTATTTTTTTTGTCCTAAACAATGAGAGCTAAAATAAGCAACCAAAAAAATAAAAAAAAAAACACTTTTCAAATTGGAATAAACGTAGACGAATTGAATTGACCTACCCCCATGACTTTTAGTTCTGTGCCCATGTTCAAAAATGATGCTCTTGAACTAAGCTTTCCAACGTTAGCTTTGTAATAACACAATTGTGGACACTAGACGCACAATTATTCCAATTCATTGTATTCGCTAAATCAAATAAACAAAGTAGAATTTTCATACTGTTAAGCGAATTTTTCGCCAACAATAAGAGTGAAAATTTATATTATCGAAACTTGATTAACACGGTACTTATAATCCTTTCTATTGTAAAAATATATAAAATATGTACAAGTTATCATTGCCTTTTCTATGAAATATTTCTAGTGCCACCAATCTAGTACAGTAACTATTTACAGCCACGTTTGCTTCAAATTTGGTAGTTCTGATTTTTTGCTGAGTTGTTCAGGATGTTTGCCTAACAAATAACCTAAGATTTCGTCTTTTACTCGCAAACGTGCGCCTTTCTTTAATGTCTATATGTTGTGTGGTCAACCACACGAAAGAGTTGACCATTTTTGTGATCTTGGCGTAATAATGGACTCTAAATTAGACTTCAATAAACATATTGATCATATCATTAACAAAGCAAAATGCAGATTGGGTTTCGTTTGTCGATTTTCAAAGGAATTTCGAGACCAATACATTTTAAAAACTTTATACTGCTCTCTTGTGCGATCGAATATCGAATACTGTAGCTGTGTTTGGAGTCCGAGCTACCAAAACAATATTAATAGACTGGAATCAGTACAAAAACGATTTCTTCGTTATGCCCTTCGACATCTACCATGGAATATGAACACACATCTACCACCATACAATCAACGCCTTTCTTTAATTAATTTACCATCACTAACGAATAGAAGAACAGTTTTTACACTCACTCACTTAGGTCCTCGGACCTATTACGTCCGTGATGTTTCCCTT
Source organism: Melangyna quadrimaculata (assembly GCA_949320155.1). NCBI lineage: Eukaryota > Metazoa > Arthropoda > Insecta > Diptera > Syrphidae > Melangyna > Melangyna quadrimaculata. The sequence continues at coordinate 51,566,735 of OX439485.1, read as the reverse complement.
ACGGGACATAGGGCCTCCACTACACCTACGCGCCATCGTGTACGATTTCTTGAAATGTATTTCAGCTCTCTCCAACTTTTCCCCAGTCGTGCCGATTCCTGTTCGACCGTTCTTCGCCATGTACTTCTAGGCCTGCCCACTTGTCTTCCCTCCTGTGTGAGCGGGTTCCACTGCATTGCTTGAGATGCAATGCACCGATCGCCTTTTCGAAGCGTATGGCCAATCCACTGCCACTTTCTTCTTCGTATAATGGAGTCTATGGGCCGGTTGGGCCAGAAAATCCTCAAGATGTTTCGTAGACATCTATTAACGAAGGTTTGCAGCTTTCTAGTGACAGTTTCAGTGACTTTCCAAGTGCTGCAGCCGTAAAGCAGAACGGATTCAACATTGGAGCGGAACAGTCGTAGCTTGGTCTTTAAGCTAAAAGAGTTGTTTCTCCATATTTTGGACAGCATTCCGAACGCAGCCTTTGCTTTTCTGATTCGGCTGTTTACGTCCAGTTCAGTTCCGCCACCCGTAGAGACAATACTCCCAAGATATTGGAAATCCTCTACCATCTCTACCGGTTGTCCAGAAATATTTACTTGGATTGATGAGGAAGTTCCAAGGCTGATCCTTTTAGTTTTTGCCGAGTTGATCTTAAGCCCTACGATTTCTGCTTCTCTCTCCACCCTTGTTGTCATTTGATGGAGATCCATGATCCTATGAGAGAGTAAGCATACGTCGTCCGCGTAGTCCAGATGTTTGAGGTGAGATTGCAGAGTCCACTGAATTCCTCCATTTCCATTTGACAAAGCTGCGTGCAGTACGTCACTTATCACCAACAGGAACAGTATTGGTGACAGTATACAGCCTTGCCTAACTCCACTTTGGATTTCAAACTCCTCTGACAGCCTACCTTTGTGCAAATTGATAATAGCAATCAATTTATCTGGGATGCCCCTCCTGCGCAAAGCAAGCCAAATAAATTCTGACACTGTCGAACGCCTTTTCAAAATCGATGAACAGCAGGTGAAGTGGTGATCGATATTCAACACACTGTTCGATGATGATCCGCAAGGTGTTGATGTGATCCACACAGGAAGATCCAGTGCGGAAACCTGCTTGTTCACCGTCGAGTGTGTCTTCGAGGTGGTCTTTAGTTCGATCCAATACTATCCTTGCTATTATCTTGGCTACTGCAGGCAGAACGCATATTTCTCTCCAGTTTTCGCACTGTGTGAGATCTCCTTTCTTTGGGAGCTTGACAATCATTCCTTTTTTCCACTCTTCAGGAAAGCTCTCTGTTTCCCAAGCTCTCTTAATAAGTGGGTGCAGTAGCTCGCTCGATGTCGTTGGGGCTGCTCCTAAGAGCTCTGCAGGAATACCATCAAGTCCAACCGCTTTGTTGTTCTTCAGTGCTTTGATGGCGGTGATAATTTCTTCTTTACTGGGGGGTTCGGTGCGTATTCGGGAAATTGTTACTTCGGGTAGCTCAGTGGGAATAGGGTTCACTTCACTTGCGAAAACGCGGTTTAAAACCGCAGAAAAGTGTTCCCTCCACCTTATGAGCTGGTCCTCATCCGAAATTAGCAGGGATCCGTTTGTGTCTTTAACCAGGTGTTGTTTAGAGCTCTGGACACCAGTGAGCTCTTTGGTAATTCTGTAGACGGTCCTACTGTCACACCTACTAGCGGCTTCTTCTGCTTCTGTAGCCAGTTTTTAGAATATTATTTATTAATGATGTTTTGATTGGAGAAATTGATTCAGAATATATTTTATCACAACTCAACCTAAATATATACCCACGATCCTTTAGATCTGGGGACTTTTTAAGCCAAAGATTCAACAGAACAAATTATGGAATTCATGAACCTTTGTTTGCTGCATGTGCAGATTTTAGTAAGTATTTTAATGTTTTTGATTTGAATGTATCAAAATATTGTTTAAAAAAATATTGTTTAACAATCTCAGAGCTAATAATTTGTTAAATTTGTAGCTAAATAAGTAAATAAATAAGGGTCTTTATACTGCCGTCAAGATGAGAGGCGCAATTTGGTAAACAAATGACTTAAAGTAAAAACAACACTATTGGAAATCAATGCTAACACCTACAATATTCTTCTATAGCTTATCTTAAACCCAGAAACCCATTCTTGAGTTCTTGACAGTTGTTTCAATCGATAGTTTTTGAAAAATGAATTTCCAAACTTAAAATTTGAAAAAGAATATTCTACTATTTACTTAGCAGAAATGGGATAGTTGGACCAATTTTTTTTTTCAAATTTTGAGTTTGGAAAATAATTTTTCAAAAACTATCGATTGAAATAACTTTATTTAAAAAGGAAATTCAAAAACGGGTTTCTGGGTAATAAACTTAGGTTAATTATTAGGCCAACATCCTGAACAACTTAGCAAAAAATCAGAACTATCGGATTTTCCGCAAATGCTTCCTTTCATACAAACGAGAAGGTTACTGAACATCAATTTCCATGATCACTTTTCTAAAGTTTACCGTTAATTTCAGGAAGCTCGGATTAACTGTTTATAAAATCATAAGGGTGCGGTTAAAATCTTAATCATTTCGGGTTTATTTCATTTAATCCTGCAAAATCTTTGATCATAAATTAGTTGCGGGAAATCCGTTGGATTATGTTTGAAAAATGTGTCGCGAGAAGCATTGCTTCAAGGAAGAAGTACATTTAATCCCTTAACTAAGAGGTCAATGCAAAACATAGCATTTTTTTGAATATGCTCGTTATAGTTCAGTATGCCTAGGGGAGTGAAATATTAAAAAAAAATGTATATATTGAAAGAAGAGAATTCTCAAAAGCACCAATTTAGATGCATAAAAGAATTTTTACAGATTGGCTAAATCATCCATTTAAAACTTCTTCTATTTAAACATTTAAGTCATTAGCTATAAGTTCTAGATTAATTCGGCAGACGTTCAAAGGAAAGTAGCCTACATGAGAAAATTACAAAACGTGTTTTATTGATAAGCCCCAAGAACATAAGGCATCATATACAGTTTACCAGTTTAAACCAAGCATCGTATAACAAAAGCAATTTGCCAAAATATTATACGCGCAACACACTCCTACAAACACTACAAACACTGATTTAGGGGCATTCCATTGTCACGTACCCGACATTCGTGCGTAGTTTTTACTATTTAAAATAAATTTAAAACAACTTAATACCAGAATCTAGATTATTTTCGTGCAATTTTAGATCGTTTGAAATCCTTGCTTTGATGTGGCAAAGGATTTGTAGTTAAAAATAAAAAAAAAAAAAACTGGTAATTATACTAAGGGCCAGTTTGTTCACAGCTGATTATCTTAAATCCATGATTAGTGGAGCTGGAAAATCCTCAAATGTTTTTGTTGTTCAAATTTTGTTTAAAAAATTCAAAGTATGAGTAGCTAATCATGGATTTCACTTATCAGCCAATTTTGGTTGATTAGCGTTAGTTAATTAAAGCCTATGAAAGTCACATACTAAATTTAACCCACTGTGAACAAACTGGCCCTAAGAGTAGTTTGCGTCACGTGTCCGACATTAAATCTACCAAAGTTCAGAACTTCATTAATCATTGGTTTATTTTAGCTAAACTTTGAGTATTTATAGCAAAATAGCATTTTCTACAAAATAATTAACAAATAAGGATTTTTTTAACAAAAAGAAATTGGTTGAAAACAATGTATTTAATCTGAATTTTAGCACTATAATTGCCGTAACGTGCCCGACAATTATGTAACGTGCCCGACAATTATGTAACGTGCCCGACATGTACGAAATTGGAAGTGACAATGCATAGATATTTGTTGAAAACGTGGTCCAAATTGTGGTCTTGTTGGTCCAAATCGTGTTTCTTCGTGTGTATGAAAAAAATTTGTTTTCCTAAATAAAAGTTGTGTGGAGATATTGATAATACAATATTTTTAACACATATTACTTAATAACTTTTGAATGTGTGTATCGATTGATTTAGTTGTTTGTTATTTGACATCTCAATGAAACAACGATTAATTTGATACCTCATTTGTTGATCTAAGTAGTAGCCCGTAGCGTAATGGTTAGTGCGTTCGACTGTCACGCTGGAGGTCTGGGTTCGCTTCCCAGCCTCGTCCACCTAAAAGCTAAAAAGTTTTTTTTACAGGGCTTCTGCCTCTTGCGAGGAATTGACAAATCCTCCAAGAGTATCACTTGTCACGAATAAGTGCTTCTCGTCTAGCCGTTCGGATTCGGCATAAAATTGTAGGTCCCTTCCATTCCTATCGACAGGTGCACACAGGAATGGTTGCGAACCTGGTTCTCAATGAACCGTTGTGCCACCCGATTTATTTTTTTTTTTTTTTTGGTCTACGTGCTATTATATAAGTGTCACAATCGAATTTATTAAATTTATCAAAAATCGGTCGAAATTTTCTGCTTTGTTCATTGTCAACCTTTGTTATTTGAATACAAATAATAATTTCTAATCGGCTTTTTTTGCTTTTAAAAAATCATAACTTCATTTTTACTGGTCACATCTTCAAAATTAAGGTCTTTAAAAAAGCTTACAAATGTGGCTAAATTACTGAATACAAATTATTGTGGAGGGGCGAAAAATTTCATACTAAAAGAGTGTGTAAATGTCCCGTCAATTTAATATTGGTTCTTTTAAATTCAAAACTTGATGAAAAATTTTGAAATTTCAAAAAAACAAAGTATACACGATTATAATACGTCTATCGCTCCTCTAAAAATTTTATGTTACTAGACCAAATATACACTTTTTCTTGGTTTTCAAAGACTTTTAATAAAACGCGTCACGTGCCCGACAATATTTTAATCCCCTTTTTTTTACATGTTATTAGCACAATAAAACTAAACAAAATTATGGGTTAGATAGCTCACTTCCTGCGCTGTTGAAGTCGTAAATTATAAAAAAGCTACTAGCCTCAGTTTTGTTATACATATAATTTAACTGTTGAATTGTCACATGCCCGACATTTTGACAGTATGATTTAAAAACGGTCAATTTATGCCTCTACTTGGCTTAAAAGCAAAAAATAGGTGTTGACATTTCAAAAGGAAAGATAGAAGAAGAAAATATTAATAAATAGTATTAATAATAAGATGAAACAAACCAAATTATTTTCAAATTAAGATCATGCTAATATGTAAGGACGCTGGACTGTTTGCAAGTTAAATTTTTGTTTAATTTGACATGTTACCATTTAAGTGTTTTTTGAGATGTGAATACTCATAGAAGTAAGGTTAGGGATAGTACTTTATATAAAAAATATTTTCATTTGTTTCCCAAATAAAATATTTAAACATACAAAGTTACCACTTTTCATGGAATGCCCCTTTACATGCTTGCAGTAGTAAAATGCTCTAAGAATTACTTTTAAATTTATCGATTGATAAAAGGTAACTCCCAATTATTCATCGATTTTAATAATAGATGACTTTAAATTCGTTCTTAAATCATTTTCTAATGCAGATGTACCATTTTCTTGAACACAATCAGACAATGGCTTTCAGTTATCTATTTTATTACTTTTTACTAAGGTAAACATTAGATTCGTAATAAATTACTGAAACCACTTTTGTAATAAAATTCATCCATTATTTACACCTGAAAGAAAATGCCCACCTTATACTAACTACTAAATCTTAGAATAATCGCCAAATGAATTATATCTCTTTTTATCTTAAACCATAAATTGTGTATATAGTAGAATAATATCTCCAATTACCACATTGAATTGGAGCTTTTAACTATTATATACCAAAACCAACCTATCTCTAAATCATATCCACATTGCCTTTTAAAACCAAAATTAAGATAAATATGTGAACGTATTCAGAAATTCTCGTATATCATAGCTGAATATAACAACGCTTGAAAAGTAAGTACAAAATGGAAGCCCTTTTTGCCAAAAACAGCGTGTTTCCTTTCAAACGAAGATTTATAATATTTGTATTATCATTCTAATGTGTTCACCTAACTTTTCAAGACCCAAAAAAGATAGATATGTTTGTAGGGAGGACCGAAGTTAACACATGTAGGTAGGTGTAGTGTAATAAATAGAAGAACCAACAAACAAAATTGTAAAGAAAATTTCTTAAAGTTTCCTCATGAATAGGAGAACACACAAAATATATTCAAGCCCTCCCATGTCTCTTCGGTAGGCAACAAAAAATATATAGAACTCACATTTTATGGGCCTGTACACATACCTACGCTTTTTTTTTTATTCATTCACACCCCATAAATCTGTTCTACTTCGAACTGTGCAATTCACTTCCCATTTATGGGCAATAAAGTTGTAAAAAAATCGAAAAAAAAAGAAATGCCATCCCTGTTCCGACTTCCGACGAACGAACGGTAGGAAGTTGGTTGGTATAATTATTTCTCTCCTTGCCGTGTGCATCAGCACGTTGTGAGTCTTTTTACGGAACAATTCATCAAATCAACATGCATATTCATTCAGCTAAATGCATTCATTCCCAGTTGGGAAATTTCGACAACCCAAATGTGCTTTCACTTAACAACCCTATTCATCAGTGTCGTTCTCACCATCCGCAGCCTTAAACCCTCTGCATCTGTGGCTAGAGGGCTTAGCAGGATGATAGTGCACTATTCGCTGCAGCCAGCAATTTGATCAGCGAAATGATGCATATGTTACCACCGACAAAAACACTATTCTAAACCCAAAGATAAAATGGAGGATTCCAAAACAAAAATGGCGAACTGCTGTGTGTTATGTCACTGAATGCATCCGAAACTATCAACAACTACTGTCTGCTTTTGTTAACATTCGAGTTGGAATGGGTGCGGGGTGTTTTTTTTTTTGTTATTTCCTCGTCGATAGTTGTGTTGGGCTCAAGTCTAGGTAAGGTAGTTTAGGTGCTGGGTACAACTGCTGCATGTGAAGTCTACTGCATCGTGTAAATGATATCACTTTCGAAGAGTTTTGTTCACAGACGAGACTGCGAATAACGGTGATTGTGATGATGGGAAAATGCGATGCGAACCCCCCGGGGGGGGGGGAAACTCTGTGTGTGGCTGTTTGTTGTAGGTGACACACTTGTGACTCGTGTCATTGTTCGGAAGATTATTCTTAGATTTGTGCTGTGTTTGACGATTCGCCCCTCAAATCCGGGAAGTATGAGCGCGGATTTATAAATCGTCTTCAAATGTGTCATAGGGAGAATATGACACTCTGTCCTATCATTTTGTAAGCGAATCAACAAAAAAAAAAAAAAACAATACTGACCTGGGATATTCCAGCTAATGGTGCTGTGATTTTTTCCCTTTTTTCAAAGGATATCCTAGTGAAGTTCTTTGTTTGATGCAGCACAATATCACTCCTGGGAGGGTTGTTACACTTTTCCTTTTGTTGTTCTCAGCACATGCAATAGCTAGTTGATCGATTTTTTTTTTGTATGATGTAGTTTGATTGCATGTGATGTGCTGCCATAAGGGTGTAATCGATTCAACATTAATAAATATATGGGACGAGAAAATCATCACCTGCTTCGAATTTTGGTAGATTTTAATGGCTTCATGTGGAAAAAAGGGGTGTTATTGTTTTTTTCCCTATACACCCTCGTTTTCATTGCTTAGGTCACGGCAAATAAATTAGGTCAGTTGTACAATTTCACATCAGTGGAAAACCCATATAAAATACTATGTACTTTTGGTTTGTAAGAACAACCTTTATAAATTTAATTGGCGATTTGTCTTTGAGTTTAGGTGCTCTGATGCTCGTATACCTTCTTCTTCCAAATTAGGGAAGTTTAATATTGTGAGTAGGGTAATTTATTTTTTTTGTTTGTGAATTACTTACAGAAGTAACATTAGAACTGTTCAAACAGAAGATTAATGGAAGAATAAGGATTGTTGTTTAAATGGCAATACTTTGTTTCTTAATGGCGTGAAGCTTACAACGAGTGGTGTTGTTTTTACTTTGATATGTTAAGTCTAGTCTAGACAGACGGTTCAAGATATATTTCGGAGAAATTCAGTAGAATTCCTTCGGTGGTGTCTTTGATTAAGGTTGTCGTTTGGAAATGTAAGATTTATGTATTATAGGCACATGTGTCAAGTTCCTAGCCAAAATATTTGAATAAGAGTCTTCATTAGAAAATAATGACTATCAGATAGGTGGGTACATACATAAAGAGCGATGGATTAATTGGGTAATTAAGACTGAAGATGCATTATTTGTCTTGTTTTTAATTGCTAACTTAAGGATTAAAAAAAAATAAATCGGGTGGCACAACAGCTCATGAAGAACCAGAGCCTAGTGACTAAAAACTCGCAACCATTCCTGTGTGCGCCTGCCGACAGGAATGGAAGGGACCTACAATTGTATGCCGAATCCGAACGGCTAGACGAGAAGCACTTATTCGAGACAAATGATACTCTTGGATGATTTGTCAATTCCTCGCAAGAGGCAGTAGCCCTGAAAAAAAAAAATTTTGTTTTTAGGTGGACGAGGCTGGGACCCAGACCTCCAGCGTGACAGTCGAACGCACGGGCTACTAACTTAATGATTAGGTATCTTATTTTTTATATTTTTGTTACTTGATCTTGTATAGTGAAATGTATCTGATTCATACGCGCATGGTAGGTACTTTAACCCATCAGCCATTGTGTATTGTGTAACTTAAAAAAAAAGATTTATCTTTCAAATTGTGTGAGTTTAATTTGAAAACTATTGTGCAAAATTTGTAAATGTAAATTTTGTTTAAGATGTTTTAAATCTCTTCCCGAAAGTCTACCAAAAATTACCAAAACATATATGTTTGGGTCAACCTTCCTGTCACTAGCTATTCAGCCGAGACTGACTAAATAATATTTGGTCAGATTTTACAATTGTTACTGCAGCAACATGGGCTACCTCTTTGCAGGATCTGGTCCCATCAAGATACATAATACATTCTATCCAAAAACACCGAACTTTGCATTTTTCAAATAAAAAGTCTAAAATTAGGATTTTTCTAAGAACATGTTGAGAATTAAAATAGAGCTCTTCTGAAAAATTGAGTGCTTATAAGCCGACAAGTTTCAGTGCATAAAAAACTTTTTAATTAAGATTAGGAAAAATTTAAGGTAGATGTTCTTTAATTTTTTGCGAACGGGTTGTTAACGCAAAGTTAATAATTTTTGAGTTAAAAGCAACAAACCGCAAGCAAAATTAAGATTTGTTTCTTTGCACGATTTGGCGGAGCTTTGTAAACAAACCTCACAAACGGATTGGGCATCCCAAACATACATGAAAAGTGAAAGAAATCAAAACTACATCACAACCTACATTTCAAATAAAGGAGCAATAAAGGCAACTGCGTGATGAAACTTTTTAAAAAAGATTATTCGAAAATATGTGACATAATAATACTGTGCCCAAAAATTAGCCAAAATTAGTGTTGCGGAACATATTCAAATCGTATTTCAAAGGTTCCTGCGAAAAACTAGAAAAAAAATGCTACCGGGCGGAATTTTTGTGGAAAGGTAGGTTAAAATCGCGAGAAAGAGAGTTTATCCTCTAAGTTTTTAGATTTTTAAAAAATTATCAATTTTACGAAAAAAATGTCATACCAAAAATGAAAGCTAATTCAATCTCGCACATGATGATCATAACACATTTATCCGTAGAACCAATCGTTTCGGAGATTCAGGCTTAATCATGTCGTTATGAATATAATATTATGAGTAAAAGTAAAAATATCGTAAGGACCTAAAACAAATTAATACATAAAATCTTAAGATTGGTTTATTGACACAGAATTTATCTGTGTATACCTAAAGCATATCCGAATTGGCTTTTTGTGAAGCAGCTCTTAAAGACGAAGAAAAGGAAAGAGGAGTTACCAACAAAGTAAAAACACAAACAATTGAGTTTCCATTTTTTTTTTTTTTGCTAACCTTCCATAGTTATATGTTTATATTTGTTTGAAAATGCGATTTAAATAATAAGGCTACCTAGAAGCTTCACCATCAAACAAATTAATAAGAAAAACTAGCGAAAAGTCGAAAATAAAGTGAAATATTTTATTTAGAAATACTCCTACCATTGAAAGGTTTAACAAACAAAAAAAAAAAAAAACAATTTTTTAACAAGGGGTACAAGATATCTTAAGCGAAAAATCAAAAAGTATAGTATACCTAATCTAAAAAATGCAGTTGTCTGCTGGATCGTATACTAAAAATATCCCAAAAATGGATTGGGTTCGAAATTCTGCATGGTCAAAATTCTGTTTTCAAAATTCTGCATTTCAAAATATTTTTTTTCAAAATTCTGTTTACACAAAATTCTGTATGATGAAAATTTTGTACTTTAAAATTCTGCATGATCAAAATTCTGTATTTAAAAAAAAAATCTTTTTGATAATGTAAAAAAGTGCGGACTTTTTAAATAATTAAAGGTTTCTTATAATAAAAAGCTTAGCTTTTGTTGCTGCCGTGAGATTAGCCAATACTTCTCTTCTTTGCGTTATGTCTTTTAAGATTAGACAATTTTGAAACTGGCAGCCTGGTTTTAAAAAATTATATGCCTACTGGAAATACATCAAGCTGAGTTTTAGTCTGTCTTTGAAAATTCAAATAACAGAAGTATTCAAAGGATGCAAAACAACGTTGAGAGCAGGCATCGCATCGGCGGCGGTTAACAGTATTAATGGTTGAAAGATGGAATGGCGGTCTTGCCGTCAGGTTGATTAAAAAAATAAAAGTAATATTAAAAAAGTAAACATAGGTAATATTAGGTTTATTTCCATTTTTATCGAAAAAGTACCTATAAATCTCGTTTAAAAAAATTCACACGACGATTAAACATCACAAATACAACTTTACTTCGGAAAATACTAGTGAAGTTGGAGCTCTACGGGCTGAAACGAAAAGAGGAACGCCGACTTCTCAGGAGGAAAAAGAGAGAGCACGAGAAGCGGGCGGTAGAGTCTATTGAGGGTTGTAGCGTTAGGGGAGATGTTCGAAAATTTTATCAGAGGGTGAAGCGATCCACCCAAGGATTCAAGGCTAAAACGGAAGCCTGCCGAGATGAGAGTGGGAATATGGTAGTAGTCAGTGCTGAGGATCTGGAAAGAACACTTCTCTAGACTACTTAATGGCGAAGACAGCCAAGATGCCGCTAATAGGCAGAACACTCCATTCAACTTGGACGATGATGGCCAAGAGTTCCGTCCACCCCGACCTAACCGAAGTGCGGCTGGCGATATCCAAACTTAAGTCGTACAAGGCTGCTGGTGCGGATGGCTTACAAGCCGAACTATTTAAATCAGCGGGAGATGAATTGGCTAGGAGCATACACCAGCTCATCTGCAAAATTTGGTCGGAGGAAAGTATGCCCGATGAATGGAACCTCGGTATAGTGTGCCCCATCCATAAAAAGGGAGATGTTCTGAAATGTACCAACTACAGAGGAATAAGTCTCCTAAACGTCGCTTATAAAATCTTGTCGGCCATCCTGTGTGACCGCTTAAAACCTTTTGTCAACGATCTGATCGGCCCCTATCAGTGTGGTTTTAGGCCAGGCAAGTCAACCGTCGATCAAATGTTCACAATCCGACAGATTTTAGAAAAATCCCGGGAATTCCAGATCGATACACCACCTTTTTATCGATTTTAAAGTCGCGTATGATAGCGTGAAAAGGGACGAATTATACAGAGCCATGTCGAGTCTCGGCATCCCTGCTAAACTCGTCATCGCAGAAGACATCAGTGCAAAGATCAAGCAAAGAATTACTCTTGCCAACCGCTGTTTCTTCGGTCTAAGAAGGCATTTAAGTAGTAAGGCCCTCTCTCAGAGAACCAAGGAGACTTTATACAAGACCATAATCATCCCGGTCCTGCTTTATGGGTCAGAAGCATGGACACTGAAAGATTCGGATAAAAATCTGCTAGGGTGCTTTGAGAGGAAGATTCTTCGTGTGATTTTCGGTCCGGTGTGTATAGAAGGAGTATGGAGGAGAAGATTCAACGACGAGCTATACGGGCTATACAGCGACGTTGACCTGGTCAAAAAGCTGAAAATACAGCGGCTGAGATGGCTGGGGCACGTGGAGCGTATGGACAGCAACGCACCTGCCCGGCGAGTCTTCGAATCCAACCCCGATAGGGTACGCAGCAGAGGAAGAACCCGTAACAGGTGGCGCAATCAAGTGAATGACGACATCAAAGCACTCGGTGTTCGCAACTGGAAGCGGCTAGCTAGGGACAGAGCTGGCTGGAGGGGCTTGTTAGTTGAGACCGAAGCCCATCCTGGGCTGTGAGCGCCATCAAAAGTAAGTAAGAAGTTGGATATATGACTTTTGGAATACCAACATTCGTCGGTTGTCGAAAACGAGTTATAGAATTATGGTCAAATTATTTAAAAATCACGTCTGATTTCGCAAATGCACAGGTGACAAGGGCAAAATATGGGAATCACATTAAAAAAAAAAGAAAATTCTTCTTTAAAATACGTAATTTGGTTATACAAAAAATTTAAAAAAACAGAATTTTGCACATACACCATTTTGGATATACAGAATTATAGACATACAGAATTTTGAAATACGGAATAACAAAATACAGAATTTTGGTAAAACAGCATTTTCAAAAAAAATTCAAACAGAATTTCGGCCATACAGAATTTTGACCCGCTCCCCTCAAAAATTTGTTTTTAAATTTTACCAATTTTTGTAATCATTTAAAATGTCTTAAATACTGCTTTCGATCGATTTGAAACACAAATGCTACACTAATCGATGACTTATAACTCAAAGAATTTTTTGAGCGAAAAAATTTTTATTAAAAATGCATTTATTTATTTTCCTGATTCAAACTCATGTTTTGTGTCAGCTGTTCATAGTTTCTTTCAAAATGGAACACAATATTTCAATGATTGGAGTTCCAATTTCAGTGACATAATCACATACATTTTCGAGTTCGCTATAAACGACCATCAGGAATAAAATATTCAATTTAATATTGTTTCAATTTCCAAATTTTCCTGATCGCTATAACTGGCCCCTAAAAAAATTCCTCTTTGCGAGGAATTTCCAAATCTTCCAAAAGTTACACTTGTCATGAAAAAGTTCTTCTCGTCTAGCCGTTGGGATTGAGCATACAAATTGCAGGTCCCCTCAATTCCTGTCGACATGCGCACACGGAATGTTTGATAGTTTTAAGTCACAAGGCCATGGTTCTTCAATATTATTATTCTTTCTAGCAAGTTAAGTTTTTTTTTAACATTATTTTCTAACTTTGTTTTCTTCTTTTCTTTATAGGTGAGTTACTTAGATGTTTGAAAACATGATATAAATAAATAAATGTAGGTGAGTCAAAGAAAAAAGCTTGCATTGTAGACATAAAGATATATTTGTTGTTGATTTATAAACATCATAAATGTAAAGTAAATGCTTTTTTTAAAAGATATTGTACAAATTTAAAAAGTAAAAGTATGTCTGATATTTTTGTAACAAAAAAAAATTGAAATCAAAAAACACAGGAAACTCATCACTTGTCAAAAGAGTTAAGGTTAAAAAGAAGAGTTTACTGTGAGGGGAAATATTAACCACTCCTATTGGAGTGATCAATAATTATTTTTAATTTTTAGTTGAAAATACTTCATTTTTAAAGGGTGATTTTTAAAGAGCTTGAGAACTTTTTTTAAAAAAAAAACGCATAAAATTTGCAAAATCTCATCGATTCTTTATTTGAAACGTTAGATTGGTTCATGACATTTACTTTTTGAAGATAATTTCATTTAAATGTTGACCGCGGCTGCGTCTTAGGTGGTCCATTCGGAAAGTCCAATTTTGGGTAACTTTTTCGAGCATTTCGGCCGGAATAGCCCGAATTTCTTCGGAAATGTTGTCTTCCAAAGCTGGAATAGTTGCTGGCTTATTTGTGTAGACTTTAGACTTGACGTAGCCCCACAAAAAATAGTCTAAAGGCGTCAAATCGCATGATCTTGGTGGCCAACTTACCGGTCCATTCCTTGAGATGAATTGTTCTCCGAAGTTTTCCCTCAAAATGGCCATAGAATCGCGAGCTGTGTGGCATGTAGCGCCATCTTGTTGAAACCACATGTCAACCAAGTTCAGTTCTTCCATTTTTGGCAACAAAAAGTTTGTTAGCATTGAACGATAGCGATCGCCATTCACCGTAACGTTGCGTCCAACAGCATCTTTGAAAAAATACGGTCCAATGATTCCACCAGCGTACAAACCACACCAAACAGTGCATTTTTCGGGATGCATGGGCAGTTCTTGAACGGCTTCTGGTTGCTCTTCACTCCAAATGCGGCAATTTTGTTTATTTACGTAGCCATTCAACCAGAAATGAGCCTCATCGCTGAACAAAATTTGTCGATAAAAAAGCGGATTTTCTGCCAACTTTTCTAGGGCCCATTCACTGAAAATTCGACGTTGTGGCAGATCGTTCGGCTTCAGTTCTTGCACGAGCTGTATTTTATACGGTTTTACACCAAGATCTTTGCGTAAAATCTTCCATGTGGTCGAATAACACAAACCCAATTGCTGCGAACGGCGACGAATCGACATTTCACGGTCTTCAGCAACACTCTCAGAAACAGACGCAATATTCTCTTCTGTACGCACTGTACGCATTCGTGTGGTTGGTTTAATGTCCAATAAAGTAAACTGAGTGCGAAACTTGGTCACAATCGCATTAATTGTTTGCTCACTTGGTCGATTATGTAGACCATAAATCGGACGTAAAGCGCGAAACACATTTCGAACCGAACACTGATTTTGGTAATAAAATTCAATGATTTGCAAGCGTTGCTCGTTAGTAAGTCTATTCATGATGAAATGTCAAAGCATACTGAGCATCTTTCTCTTTGACACCATGTCTGAAATCCCGCGTGATCTGTCAAATACTAATGCATGAAAATCCTAACCTCAAAAAAATCACCCGTTACTTCATCGAATGTTAACAATTTCCTATTTAACCCTTAAAAAAAATCTGTAACAAATTAAGGGCCCTATTATGACTCGCGAGCAAGTCGAACGTTTTTAAAATCACTTATGTCGTGGTTTAAAAAAAAATCAAATAGCGTCGTTCAAATAGACTAACATCTCAATTCAACACATTTTTGACATTTTAGCTGAATATAGCTATGTAAGCCATAAACGGTAATGCCAAAAGTCAGATTCGCCAAATATTTCTTGCGACTCGCAATTCACAATAGGTGCCTAAAAAAAATGGAAAATTATTTGTTTTGTATTCATTTACCATAATTGTTGTGTTATCAATTTATAAAGTCTAAGTATCAGTTTCTCACAAATAACAATTTGAAGCCGCAAAGCGTATAATCCATAAAACTTCTCCTATTAGCCATGAATCAGTATAATTTCGAAGTAGTTGCAAAACCGATTTTTTATAAACTTGTTTTTGCCCTCAAAGTTTACTAATTCTCTTCTTCAACAACTTCAATAATGCATTTATCATGTTACGTCTCAATTCTTCATTTCTTTATAAACTACTAAAAAACTACTTTTAAACTTATTTTTATTGTGGATTTATTTTAAGGCATACCCAATTTTCATACAGAGGTTTTATGAAAATAAGCGATTTTTCTTCTCGCATTTGCTATTTGGACTTGAACTAATTTATTATTATATGCGCTTAAAATTCAAATCTCAGCCATAAACCTTGGTGCGCCGCGCCGTGGCATTACCATCGCCATGAGCAAAACTATGGGCTTTAGCTTGAGCATCCCTCTCTTTTAGTTTAAGAACAATTCATTTTATTATGCCGTCAACGAAATTCCTCTCAATTTCTCATTTAAAATCCCTTTTGTTTGGTTGATGGTGGTGGGAATTTATCACCCGGCCACAACGGGCTAACCGCACAAAATATTCCCAGGACGCGCGTCCCCTAATGTTTATATGGATGGCTATCTTGTGCTGCTATATAGCCTGGTCATATCTTTTCACCATCACCGCCACCACCAACCGCATCGCCTGACCTCGGCCTCGGATTCGTCCGGGCGTCTTTGGTGTCGTCCTTGGTTCGTCTTTACCCCGGTTCAGGCGATCGCATTAAAATCCCATTTCCGGTGTCTAAAATAAATTACATTCCTTTCCAATTTTCTTGAGTGTTGCTCGTCGCAGGGCTTGCCGTATATCCTTTATGTTAGGGGTATATGAAAACGATGCCATCGCTTTTGCGCCTCCACTCCGCCACCCGCAGGCCATCGTCGTCAACATCACTATAGGCGATAGGTTCAGATTCTATAAAATTTACTTCCTATCTGGCGCACATTGCCACCGCATCGTTTTGATCCTGAAAGTATAATATTTTCTCTTCCTGTCCAAAGGATTTATAATTTTTTTTGTTTGCTTTTGTTCTTGTGCCTGTTCTTCCATCTAATGTTCTCCTAATTTGTGCACGCGCCTTATCTGAATGAAAACAGCAGGTTGTGGCTTGTGCGAGCACCCAGCAGGACGGCAATAAAGAAGCCTGACATTCTATACATACCGCACACAAAGAGTCCCGTTGGTGTATCTACATACTAAAGGGAAAGAAAAAATTCGCGACTCTGGCAGCTCCACTCCACCAAATTGAACCGAACCGAAGTAAGCCGACCCGAAGGACAACGACCAACCGACAGATATGAAGTCATGTAGAAACCTACTATGGTATTTTAGTGTGATGCGATGATGACAATATTTTGCGAAAATGGATACCATCGCACCATCATATCCGCCAAAATGACAAGAAGAGAATCCTTCCGCCCAGCTAGCCAGTGCAGTGCCAGCAGCAATATACAATACGCCGAAGTCAGAGTGAAGGAAGGTGTACTGTATATTCTTGTTCCATCATCATCATATCTCACTTCTGATGTTTTACACTGTTTTGGTCACGTAGTAGTTTTGAATGGTGTCATCCATTTCGACAACAATTGGTAGGGTGACAGTGTAACTGTGTTTTGTGTGTGGTGAGCCGAAGCGTGTGCAAAACAAGTGATAAAAGTAACTGAACACCAAACATACGACAAAGTCAAAGCAAAAGCCACCCAGCCAGCCAACCATCCCAACCAACCACCAAACCAACAACTATGAAGCCAGGTTAACCGCAGGGTCATAAACTTTTAACGCTGTGGTGTATTGCGGCCGAAAATAATTGTGATTTCGTGGCGAAAATGTTTTTACTATTTTACTGTTATTTTGGTCGGCCAGGGTGTAGGTAGGTAGGAACTTTTTGAATAGTGTTATTTAATAAAGCTAGTACGAGTGTAGTAGGTCTTTAATGTGGTCGGTCTCTCCTAGGGGAGTGTTTGTTTGATTGAATCGGAAGTTTACTATTATAAATGCTTTTTTGGGGGAAAACTTTTTTTGATAGCTAGAGCTAGGAATATGAGCCAAATGTGTTCTCCTGGCACCACAATTTTTGAAAGTTTTTTTTTTGAAGATACATAATGGGGTTTGCTCTTCTACTCGTAGCACTTAAGGGAATAAGTTGATGAGTTCCGAAAAGTGTATAGGGAGTCGTTAAGTTATTCTATTTCAGCGAGTGTCATTTTATTCTATAGTAAAAGCGGAAAAAACGTTTCGGTTATGTATAAGGTACGGTTTAGTTGAAAAATCATACATTTTAGTTGTCAGACGTTTAAAATTTGGTCGTTTTTTTTTTATTTTATAAAATTAGTTAAACTTAATTATAACAAATAAATAAGTAGTGCAACAGCTCATAGAAGAACCAGTAAGAGATCGCTCTTAAGCATTCTGGTGTGAGTATTGTTAGTTGACGGGGGGAGTAACAACAATTTCAGCCGAATCCTAGGTCTGGCCACGAGACGAGAAAAGTCACGGTCTCGATCTCGGTGCCGCTTGACGAGACCGAGAACGAGAAGAGACGAGACGAGACTGGCTTTTGAGCAACTGATACGAGACCGAGATTGTTTTGCGAATCCGAACGGCTATAAGCAAATGGAATCTCTGTCATGTGAACAAATTTGCATGAAGTTATGTTTCACTTGCTAGCATCAAATGGTACCGCAACACCTCCGCCACTGAAATAAAAAAAAAATATTTAAGGTGGAATAGACTGGATTTGGAATCAGAGTTAACTCCTTTGTCATACGATTATTTTTTAGAAAATGTCCAAGAAATTATTTACGATAAAAAAATATTTCCTGTAATCATCCTCTTTTATTTATGAGTAGGTATGTATACCTACACCACCTCGAAGACACACTCGACGCCGAACAAGCAGGTTTCCGCACTAGATCTTCCTGTGTGGATCACATCAACACCTTGCGGATCATCATCGAACAGTGCGTTGAATATCGATCACCACTTCACCTGCTGTTCATCGATTTTGAAAAGGCGTCCGACAGTGTCAATAGAGAATTTATTTGGCTTGCTTTGCACAGGAGGGGCATCCCAGATAAATTGATTGCTATTATCAAGGCTACATATGATGGATCCAGGTGTCACGTTTTGCACAAAGGTAGGCTGTCAAAGGAGTTTGAAATCAAAAGTGGAGTTAGGCAAGGCTGTATACTGTCACCAATACTGTTCCTGTTGGTGATAAGTGACGTACTGCACGTAGCTTTGTCAAGTGGAAATGGAGGAATTCAGTGGACTCTGCAATCTCACCTCAAACATCTGGACTACGCGGACGACGTATGCTTACTCTTTCATAGGATCAAGGATCTCCATCAAATGACAACATGGGTGGAGAGAGAAGCAGAAATCGTAGGGCTTAAGATCAACTCGGCAAAAACTAAAAGGATCAGCCTTGAAACTTCCTCATCAATCCAAGTAAATATTTCTGGACAACTGGTAGAGATAGTAGAGGATTTCCAATATCTTGGGAGTATTGTCTCTACGGGTGGCGGAACTGAACTGGACGTAAACAGCCGAATCAGAAAAGCAAAGGCTGCGTTCGGAATGCTGTCCAAAATATGGAGAAACAACTCTTTTAGCTTTAAAACCAAGCTATGTACGACTGTTCCGCTCCAATGTTGAATCCGTTCTGCTTTACGGCTGCAGCACTTGGAAAGTCACTGACACTGTCACTAGAAAGCTGCAAACCTTCGTTAATAGATGTCTACGAAACATCTTGAGGATTTTCTGGCCCAACCGTATCTCCAATGCCGAACTTCATGTGAGAACGGGTCAGGAGCCCATAGACTCCATTATACGAAAAAGAAAGTGGCAGTGGATTGGCCATACGCTTCTAAAAGGCGATCGGTGCATTGCATCTCCAGCAATGCAGTGGAACCCGCTCACACAGGAGGGAAGACAAGTGGGCCGGCATAGAAGTACATGGCGAAGAACGGTCGAACTGGAATCGGCACGACTGGGGAAAAGTTGGAGAGAGCTGAAATATATTTCAAGAAATCGTACACGATGGCGCGTAGGTAGTGGAGGCCCTATGTCCCGTAAGGAAAACATCACGGACGTAATAGGTCCGAGGACCTAAGTAAGAAGTAAGTAAATAGGAAATAGTTTTTCTGATAATAAACTAGAATAAATTCGTCGCATAATAAGTTCAACAAGTTTAGAAACAAATTCCAAAATATTCAATTTTTAAATAAAAGGGGTCACTAGGGCGTATACGTAATTTTTTCGTACTTACTTACTTACTTAGGTCCTCGGACCTATTACGTCCGTGATGTTTCCCTTACGGGACATAGGGCCTCCACTACACCACCACGAGGAGGTAAAACAAGCACTTCATCGTGACTGATTGTTGCGCTACTGGCCCAGACCAAGTTCTGAGCAATCAATAGTTTCCCGATCAGGCACGATGCAGGTCGCCAAAATAAACAAATAATGTTTGAAAGAGTAAACAAGTGTGTACTGTAAACAATGTATTAACCTCCCCTTATTTAAATAAAATGAAGATGTAGTGACCCAGTAGGTCGCATCAACTTGCTCTTCTATTCAAGTAGGTTTAGTTGAGGCAAGAAAAAAAATCGTATGGGAGGGGGTCTATTACACCTCGCATTAGCGAAAGAGACAATTTTCTAAAAAAAATTACTTAAAACAGAAAACACGTTATTAGAAAACAACGGCAACACTTACAATGCTTTGCTATACCTTAGGCAGAAAGCCCTTCTTTTATTTTATCTCTAAATAAATTTGTTTTAATAATTAATTAATTATTTGAAACATCAGTTTTAAAAATCAAAATTTTGAAAAAATATTCAAACTATTTTTTATCATAATTTTACGTTGTTTTTAAAATTTAATGTTCTTAGAAATTTTCAGCCAAGCACTGAACACCGGATGGTTCTAGGAATTATGCTTTTCAAGATATAAAAAAAATAAATGAACTAACTTTCTTATAAAACTAAGAAGAATCCAGGTAAATGATCATTTCAGCAAACGGTTGATTATCCTGGACTTCTTGACTTGGTTTTTTATTGTTTTGACTGAGACGTTGGTTTCTTTATTTGTATTTCAAGGAGATTTCCTCATCATGAGGGTCCACAAAATTAACATAAAGAGCCATTTAATGTTAATTTGCTAGACTCGATGATGAGGAAATATTTCGACAAACTACATATTTACACAATTTTGAATCTAAAATGCTGCTCTGTGCGTTTTCTTTTTTGTTAAGCTTGTATAAATTTCTTCTTCAATACGATTAAGCATGTCTTTTTCAATTGAAATAGTTACAAGACCGGTTAATCGGTGTTGGGTGATTGTTGTGCGAAGATAGGTTTTTATAAGTTTCTAGAAGTTAGCTTCTCCTGATGCTACAAGAAACGCCAATTCAAGTTAGAAGTGTAAAGCTTTATTGTTTAAAATTGATAAAGGTTTAATATAACAACAGAAGAAGTTTGGTTAAAAATATATTAATTTCATGCAAGAGATCCTAAGCTATAATATCCTTCTGAACTTCGTTGTCAATTGCTGCTGTCAATATTGCTGTTCACAGTCTTTTGACTCCACATGCTTTCATGTATCGCAAAGAAATCCTACATTTTGGCTGAGAAATTGACTGAAAAAATACAGGGAAATTGGTATTGAAGTAGACGGATGTGTAGCGTAACCCTTTTTTAGCTTTGAACTTAGTACTGATTTTACTGCCCTGTTCAAGTGCCTCCCTATTAACAATTAACCCTGTAGCTATGCATACAATTTTTTCAACATTTTTAAAAATAAAATTTGGAATGCCAATTTTAAGAACTAAGAAAAGAGAGTAGGTTACCCGGTTTAAGGACATTGAATTTACAACAAAAAAAAATATTTTTTAAAAGTCTAAAAAATATTTTTTTTTTAAATTTCGATACCTACTACTTACATATTATGTATATGGTAGGTATGTTATGGATTGTAAAAAAATCGAACTGAGATAATAATTTTCCCTAGCATTCAGCCCTATCATAGTATCCGATCGGAACGGAATTTTCTCCGAATTTCAAGAAATATTAGAAATATAAGAAATATTACTTTAATTTTTCCCTTTTCAACCGCACGTTGATATAATTTTCCGGAGTTGTAACCGATTTATGAGAAATCTTTATCATAAAAATTAAAAATAAAAAATCATTTTGAATGAGTCGGAGAAATGTACGTTCCGATCGGATACTATGATAGGGCAGATTACGATGATAGAGAACGCGGTGGGTCCCGCAATTCTGTCTGTCTGTACAGCGGGATTTTCAGGAGGGATTTTCTTCAAACTTGGTATATAGTGTTTTTTAACTAATACACCCAGACTTTTTTTAAATTATTTTAGGACAAAAAATGACGGTACCTGCCATACAATTTTTTTTCGCCAAGAAAATAATATGTTTTTTCAAAAACAGGTCCGAGGATTTTGTTAAAAAAAATTCAAATAAATTATGTAAGCAAATGCTAATAATTTTTTATTTTCATAAATTGAATATTTTGGGTACCTTTGATTTTCTCGAAAACAGTTCAGTTGAAAATTTTCATTTTTTTGTATGCAAAATCTTCTAAAAAATATAAACATTATTGTCAATTCAATTTTTTTGTTTGAAAACTAAATATGTTTTCAAAATGAAAACGACTTTGTCAAAATTTTCAAAACTAGGTGTGTAAGATACTTTTTTTTAAATTTTGTAGAATACTTGAAATTATCGAATGAAAAGCAAGAGAATCTGAGGAAGCCTACACGTCAAAAATACTGTCTTAGACAAAATACAGTATGACCAACTAAGCTGGTACTGTCATGTACAAAGAAGATGCCATGAGAACCCAGTTCAAAAGGCAATAGCACAAGACGTTCCAACACTATCGCGGAAGAAAGGCAGGCACGAAAACTCCTAGAATAAACAAATGCAACAACACCTGCATTTAGTTGGTTTCAGACATGGAACATGGTGGGGTTCCGGCGAACCCCACAAGTGAAGCAGTTGAGTGGGAGAGTTGTGGTCCCCTTCGAGATCATGATAATTGCAGGTTAAATGAAGAAGAAGAAGAAGTAGAATACTTTCTAAATTAAAAAATAATGGAACCTTCCATACAAATGTTGAAAAACCGTTAAGAAAAAAAAATCCTTTTCTGGAAAACGGCTCCAAGAATTTTGATAAAAAGAGGTATGGACAAGGTATAGACAAAACGGTCAATCACGGTACCTGTCATGAACCGATTTTTTTGTTTTCAATTTTCTCGTTAACGGCTACTCGGATTTCAACCAAAATATATATACAAGAGCTCCTTCACAATTCAAATAATTTTGCAAATACAAGTTATCAAAAAAATTATTTCAGTATCTTGAAAACGGGCTTATAAATTTTTTTTGGTGTAAAATTGTATTTTATTAAATACTAAATGTTGGCATACTAGATTTTATTTTTGAAAATGAGCAACCATTTTATTATACATATATATATAAATGACCTCATGTATAATGCTGCCTTTTTTAGAAATAATCTTTAATAGCTGCTTGAACTTGGCTCATATTCCTAGTTCATGGAGAGAAGTAAAAGTTGTTTTTATACCCAAAGCAGGTAAATGCTCCCATGTTAATCCGAAAGATCTCAGTCCTATTAGTCTATCATCATTCCTTCTCAAAACTTTTGAACGACTGATTGATATTCACTTCGTACCAGTATTGATACGAGACTCTTGTCTCAGTCTCAACACGCGTACTGCAAAGTGAAATCGGTGGAAACGGCACTACATACTTTGGTACGCACCATCGAATATTCCCTCTACCATAAAGAATATACAATGGTTGCTTTCCTAGATATAGATGGCCCTTTTAACAATGTCGACACATCTGCAATCGCATCTGCACTGTCATGTCTGAAGGTAGACAGTTCGCTTGGTGAACTAATCAATCAAATGCTGACAAGCAGTATTATCAATTCAAAACTGGGCGATTTCTCTGCAACAGTCAGTAGAGGTACGCCACAAGGCGGTGTTCTATCTCCCCTTCTCTGGAACCTTGTAGTAAACGAACTGCTTACAAGCCTGGAAGCGGAGGCTAACAGAGTGATTGCGTATGCGGACGATGTTGCTATCGCCGTATCGGGTAAGTATCCTATTGTCTTAAAGGATCTCTTACAAAATGCCTTAAACAAGCCTTAAACCCCTACAAAACTGATCTTGTCCTCTTCTCCAGGAAATATAAAATTCCACACATAGATCCTCCCACCATTAAAGGAATTCCACTAACATTCTCCGACAAAGCTAAATATCTGGGACTTATTTTAGATAAGAAGTTAAGTTGGAAACCTAATATAGAAAAAAGAGTCCAGAAGGCCACAGTAGGACTCTTCTCTTGTAAGAAAGCCATTGGAAGTAAATGGGGACTCCAACACCTTATTACTCACTGGCTATACATCTCGGTAATTAGACCGATTCTAACATATGGGGTGGCAGTATAGTGGACAGCTCTAGATATAGCGGTTAACCGCGATAAACTTAGTAAAGTCCAAAGATCAGCTTGCATGTGTATAAGTGGAGCACTTCGTTCTACTCCCTCCGCGGCACTGGACACTCTTCTTCATCTGACACCCCTCGATATATTTAGTAAACAAACGGCAGCGAGTTCGGCAAACAGTGGACCAATAATGAAATAGGCCACTCAGCTATTCTGAACTCATACAGATCACTTCCAAGTATAATTGCAAACGATTTTTGTAGGAGCTGTATGGATGAAGAGGAGGAAGAATCTGTTTCTCATCTTCTCTGCACATGCTCTGTCCTATCTCAAAGACGTAGGCTGCATCTCGGAGACTTCCTCATCAATGATCCTAGTGATCTGACAAACATAGACATAAGAAGTCTCGCACGCTTCATTAGAAGCTCCAACTGGTTTTAACGAGTGGGGAGAAAATCTCTCTAGATTCACGTGGTATCACAACGGACCAACTTATGGTCTAAGTTTGTCAGTCCCTTGCTGGCAGCCACTTCAACCTAACCTAACCTAACCTATATAAAAAAAATAATTTTTAAGAAAACCGCTCCAACGATTTTTTTTTTTTTTTTTTTCATAAATTCATATTTATTAAAGAAATCAGATGGCACACTTGATTTTGAGCTCTTACTCTTAAAGCCATTCAAATACTACATTTATAGTAATTTATAATAATAATTTATTTAATTTTTTATTGAATGCTATTTTAATATTTTGGAACCAATAGCTACGTACATCATTAATTTCTAGCTACGTTAAAGTTTTTAGCTACGAGAGCAAAGTTTGTGAGATCAAATCGTGCCCATGTTTTTATTTTGTACATGCAAAACTGTTGAGATTTTAAAGGATCTCTTGCATACAAAGTTTGATTGAAATAGGTCAAGCCGTTATTAAAACGTTAACCAAAAACATTTTATTATGACTTTTAATAACCTTTAACCATAATTTTTACTTTTTATAAATAACGTTTTTTAAAATGGATTTTGGAGTCTTTTTTTCTCCTTCTCTGTCATCGCAATGTTAGATTTGAGTTCCTAATATCTCGAGTTTGATTTTTATTTCCGAAACCAAAACTTGCAAGTAAAACATATAAAAACTTGAACAGTTGAAATAAATGATTAAAACAAAACTGAGTAGTCAAATGAAAACAACACAAATACCATAATTTTAAGAAATCGTACTCCACAAAATTTGTCTTTTAACATTAAGCGCCATTTTTTGCAACAACAATCATTTTTTCTACCAAAAACTAGCCTTTCCTATATTATAAGAATTAAATGTGTTAAAGGAATTAAATATGTTTTTGTATTTTGTTAATTAATTCGTAGGGGGCGTTGTTACCGTTATTTTTCTTAAAAAAAAAAATAAAAAAAAAAACATTTGGACATATTACCCACAAATTACAATTTACCAAGTTTGAAGAAAATTCATCAAGTCGTTTAAGCTGTAGGCACAGACAGACAGAAAGGCACAATTATTGCAAGGTCACTTTTTTCGTCTTCTCGAGTCATTTCGTTATCTGAATAATAACTTGCAATAAGGTTTGCACATTGCATACCTACTTAAATCAAAGCTTAAAAATGTATGTTCAATTAAAATAAAACAGAAGAGGTCACTAGGGCGTATGAGTATTTTTTTTTGGAGAAAAAAAAAGTTTATTCTGAAAAAAAAAAATAAACCTACACTTATTCAAAAAAAAAGGCTTGACTAAGACATTCACATAACAGCTAGACTTTTCGCATACCCTATAGATCCAGCATCAGCGAAATCAAACGCCTTCGGACATTGTTTCTAAAAATAAACATACAGTTAGTTCATAAGTCAATACTTTCCTTCGATAGTCTCCTAGTGTTCACTAATTAAATCTTAAATCTAAAAAAAACCTACCACAACTAACCCAATTTACGATTTCACTTTTAATCAAAATAAACAAACATCAATCTTGCGATCGATTTTTTTCTTCCATCCTCGAGCTAAAAACGTAGCCACGTTAGTGCGTTTAGATATCAATCTCCATTCAATCATCAGTGTTTCGGGCGCTGCACAACAACAAGAAAAATCTCCCATTAAAACAGTGCGCCAGTAATCTACTGCACTAGCTTCTGGCACCAGCGCACTGGAAATAGAAAAAAAAACTATAAAATAGTATTTACCTTCCCAATTGAGGCCACAAAATCCCGCTAAACGTGCGTAAGCACAAAATCATGACAAGAGCACTCGCAGATAAGGCGGTACACAGCGCCATAGCCGCTCCTCACGTTGCCGCGGAGCTTCAGAAGGAGCAAAATTTTATCTAAAACGACACCAAAGTCGACTGAATTCCCTATCTCGAGTGGCAGCAACTGACTAAGGTAAAGGCAGTCGCAGAGAACCTCACCAACTTCTCTGATTATAAAAATAAAATAAAAAAATATTTGTGTATCCAACATCCAATTCCCAGATGTAAACTGTGAATCGGTTTTTCGTATGAAGTGGTGCGGAAAAATTCAAATAAATGTCCGCGGGCACGTGATCTGCCCGCGCCATGCATCTGTTCATCTACTTATCTGCATCCAATTTTTTGTTGAGCGTTTTTTTTTTTTTTTTTTGCATAAATTACCCTAGGCTCTATGTCCCGCTTGCTGGAGGTATGAATACCGCGAACACCATGCCCCAACAATCGAACTGTGAATATAGTTCCATTGGATGCAATCATCATTGGTGTTGGGCACATTGTGCACAATTGCATCCACACGTCTGCGTCCATTCACCAAAGTCGTGGCTGGCAGACAAAAAAACAGACATAGTTTCGCAGATACGGATACGATATCGGGCTTTGCGAATTTTTTCCTGGTTCGCGCATTCAAATTCGGAGTCTCGACATGGAGTAGATACCACTGACTGGAAACGGCCGTCATTGCAGCATCGGCAGCAAGCAAGCGAGATAGCAGCACGTAGCTAGCGGCGGTAATTATTGCGGAGAGAACATTGCGAACGTGCTGCTACTCGGAAGCTGATTGAAAAATTAATTGGGTTCTATTCCAGACGGCGAACTGGAAAAATTGTAGGTACTCTCGCAGAGGTACTCGTATATTTGACAAATGGAATGGCGAACGTGCACGTGATTTCGATGTTTTATAGACCCTAAAACGTTTGATTTGAATATAAATACCCCACGAACATTTAAATAGATAAAATACTACTACTACACGTGTGAAAGGGATGACAGATTTAAACGAGTCAGAACTGAACCTGAGCAATGGACGGAATTTGATTGAGCAATTTTAACTTTGACGGTGTTTATGGAAGTGTGATACACTTTAAGTGCTCCGCTACTATGTATGCTTCTGTCTTGAACGTGGGTTTTTTTTTCTCTATTTTTGTTTTTGAATTGCTATAAAGGGAATGTCGGTTCTTTGAACTTCTAACATTGGGAATATGTATATGTCAGTCGAAGTAATTAAAAGTGACATTCTATATGCAGAAGTTAGTCAATCAGTGATGACAATTAAGCCGTTCTCTTTGATTTTGTCTTTATAAAGTGAAATAAACTTTAGACTTAATTAACAATACTGATACTGATTCTATTGGGGGTTGATTGCTTGGAAAATAGTTTTGATTAGAATTTAAATTGGACACGTCATACCATATGGTTTTAATTAAATTTAGAAAATAACAAGAAAAATTATGAACCTGTTTTAAAAACCAGATATTGTGTAATTATTGTAATATAAAGTTTAATGCAAGTCTGGGTAATACGAACTTGCTGTTGTAGTTAACAACAAGAATATATTATAATGTTGAAATGTTGAATAACTTTTGAACTAAGGGTGGACAAACAAACACACTTGGTTTCATTCGCGTATAAGTTTTCATTTGGGGTGTTGGACAAGCTTATTTGAATTTGGGTATTTTTTAAAAAAACGAAATGTTGGATAACTTTTTAGACTTAGATACGTCCCTACCGACTGGAGAAAGTTAAAAGTGGTCTTTATTCCAAAAGCTGGAAAACCGACACACTCGACTGCAAAAGATTACAGGCCGATCAGTCTATCTTCATTCCTCCTCAAGACGTTGGAGAGAATCATTGATCTGCATGTTAGAGACCTTCTCAACCCAAACAAACAAAGGGTAAGTCAGTGGAGACTGCGTTGCACGAGGTCGTCTCGCAAATTGAGAAAAGTCTCGAGTACAAAGAACACGCCTTGGCAGTATTTTGGGACATCGAAGGAGCGTTGAACAACGTAAAAACGGAGTCCATTAAATCTGCCCTGGAAGAAGTCGGAGTTGAATCTGATATTATACCATGCTCAATGGCAGAATCATTAACTCGCAACTTGGAGATATTATTGTCGAGAAAACAGTTACAAGAGGCACACCACAGGGAGGGGTAATCTCACCTCTCCTCTGGGTCCTCGTTGTAAACAAAATTCTAACAAGACTTAGGAATCAGGGCATTAAAATTGTAGCCTATGCAGACGATATAGTAATTTTGATATCGGGTAAGTACCTTATCACCATCAAAGATATTATGGAATCTGCACTTCAAGAACTATATTCTTAATCAGCACAAAACGGTCTGGGGATTAACCCTACAAAAACTGAACTAGTTCTGTTCACCAAGAAAAGGAAATTAGAGGATTTTACCCCTCCCAAGCTTAATGGTATTCCACTGAAACTTTCCAAAGAAGCTAAATATCTGGGAGTAATCCTTGATTCCAAGCTAACATGGAAACGTAACACAGAGGAAAGAAAGAAAAGAGCACTCTGTGCTTTCTACACATACCAGAAAACCTTTGGTACGCGTTGGGGTATGCAACCACAAGTCATACAGTGGATGTACACAGCAATTGTTCGTCCCATACTTACCTATGGTTCGATCGTGTGGTGGAAGGCTGTAGAAAAAGTTAGCTATCACAAAAACCTGAACAAGGTACAGAGACTAGCTTGTATAAGAATAACGGGGGTACAGAGTTCTACGCCACAAGCAGGGCTGGAAATTATACTAAATCTTCCAGCACTGGACGAGTACATAAGATGCACAGCAGCCAAAAGTGCACTTCGACTTAAAGAAATGAGCTCTTGGAAGCACAGCACCTATGGACATGGGTCTATCTTGGAAAGGTATGACACAGTGGCCGAACTTGATATGACGTACCACACATAATAGATTTTAAAATACACTCCATTTTAATTCCCGAAAGGCATGGATGGGAACCTAAGTCACTAATCAGTGAACAAGGTATCCCCTTCTACACCGATGGGTCAAAAATGGAAGAAGGAACAGGGGCAGGGGTGTTCTGTGAACCTCTCAATATTAGAAAATCATTTAAACTCCCAGATGAGTGAAGTGTCTTTCAAGCTGAGATCTACGCTATTGAAAAAGCGGCAGAAATGGTACACAAGAAAAAACTGAACTCGTCAGAGATCAGATTTTTCGTGGACAGCCAAACTGCTTTCATAGCATTAGCCAGTGAGACTATAAGATCCAAGACAGTAGCAAAATGCCGAGGGGTACTGGAAAATATTTGTAACTCCAACCAAGTCAAACTCTGCTGGGTTCCTGAACATAGCAATCTATGTAGAAGGGAATGGTATTGCAGATGAACTGGCAAGGAAAGGGTCATTATCAAACAGGAATAGTAGTAGCCAATTATTTACGGGACCCGATATCCAGATCGGCGTTATTAAAAGGAAAATTGACCTAGTAACGAAAGAGCAAGCCAATAACTCCTGGACTTCCAGGAACGACTGCGTTATCTTTAGAAGTTTATGGCCTAGAATTAATGAAAAGGAAACTCAGTATATTTTATCGCTGAGTAAAAAGAAAATTAGAATATTGATAGGTGTACTAACGGGTCATTGCGCCATTGGCACAATGGCCACCAGAATAGGCGCTTTCGCACCCGACTTCTGTAGGAGCTGTCAGGATGTTGAGGAATTCGAAACTATTAAGCACCTGCTGTGTGATTGTCCAAACCTCCAAACAAATCGCCTCCGGTACTTCGGAAACATGTTTGTTGGAGAACTGGACGATCTAGCGCAGGTCTCGATGGCAAATATGAGAAAATTCATAGAAAAAACAGGCTGGTTCACAAACGAACCAGTCTATGTGAACACAAGTAAGGAACATCTCTGTATTTCATTTATAAGGGGATCACAACGGACCAATAGGCCCCCGTGTTACGCAACAGCTTAGGCTGTGCACACCCCTCCTAACCTAACCTAACCTAACCTAACTTTTGAATGAAGAGTGCAATTTTTTTTTTTACTGGACTTATCTGAACTAACGGTAAACAAAAGATTAGGATAGAGCCCATTTTCCTAAATATTATCTTAATTTTTTATGTTGGGCGCTATAAAAAAGAAATGTTGAATAACTTTCGAACTAAAGGCTGACAAACAATAATCATAACCAAGTGGTGGAGAAACGAACTCACTAAGTTCCATTTTCTTAAGTTCTCATTTGGGGTGGCAGGCAAGCTTTTTGGTTTTAGACCTGTTGCTATAACAAAGAAATGTTGAATAGCTAGCTTTTGACCGAAGAGTGGAAAATTTTGTTTATTTGCCGGACTTTCATGGACAAACGGTGGACAAACGATTACATTTAGGACATTTTTTCTAAGTGAGTTTTTAAGTTTTTGCATTTTGAGCTATAAAAATTATAAGTCTTATATTTTTGTTCCTGATTGTGGAAAAACGTTAGTTATTTTTTCTGGACAGGCATACAAAAGAGGTGGAGAAACGAATACAACTACAGTCGACGCCGCTTATAGCGACCACCAAGGGCGGTGGTCTGGTGCGGCGGTCGTTATATCAGACTTACCACAAAAACGATCGAAAACTAAAACAGAAGTGCATTTAGTATGTGCTTTTAAATTTTAGGAACCGAATAATAAAGAACTTAGTTAAATTCATTCGCACGCTTAGGCTCGAATTCTCCCTTAATAACATTTTGTTTGTATTTTTCTGCATTTTGTCGTTGTAAGCGGCAAAAACGAAGTATTTTTAGTCCGAAATTTGTCGTTTTATGCAACTAGTCGTTATAGGCGACGTTATAAGTTATAAGCAATGATAAGATAATACAAATTATATGAAAACAAACCAAATGAAGAAAAAGCGGTCGTTAAAAGCAACTTCGTTATAAGCCACGTCGTTATAGGTGACGTCGACTGTAGTTCCATATCTCTAAGTTGTAAATTAAGGGCGTCATCTATTGGGAGCTGTAGAGGCGTTTTTTTGATTTTGGGGAGTTGCTAAAAAAAAAGAAAAGCTTAATAACTTTTTTCCTTAGACTTAGAGTGGACAAATGATTTTTTTAGTTGGATGTTGAGTTCGGGGTTCCCACTTGACACAGCTTGTAGACTCTATAACGACGACGACTAATAGAACTCCACTATCAGGCAGCTGGTAGATACAATCTATACGAAATAGACCAACTTTGCACATCTAACCTAAATATAGACCTATCTTATGCTTAACTCTAATAAAGTTTCTTAGAACATATTTCGAAATTAAAAAATATTTGAAAAAAAAAAAACAATTTGTTTTTGAGTTTTATCAAAAGTCAAGTTTCTAAATACAAAATATCAAAACCAAAAAGAAAAATTGTGTACATTTAATTAAATAATTAAAATGGAAGTTCTGTGGGATTAGCTGTTTTATTGCTTTTGACTTGAAAAAGAAAAACACTTACAGCCATATTATTGACTTGATTCAAAACTAGTTTTAAGGCAAAACTAGTTCAATAGAAGTTTCAAGTCCCAATATTTGGACAAATCGGTATTATTAACTAAAGTTTTTGGTATTTTAAAATCAAAATATTAAAACTGGGATACCAAAACTTTCATAAATAATACCAATATGTATAAAACTTGCAATTTGAAATCTCCATAAAACTAGTTTTGCTCGTAAACTAGTTTTGAAAAACTCAATAATATGGCTGTTAATATTACGAAGAAAGTAAAACACATTACAGATATCTTAGCTTAAGCTTGGTAAATATTGGTAGTTTGTTATTCCAAATTTCTTAACTGTTTTCTTTATGTAAGCTAAACACTCGCCGAACTATACAAAACCAACGATCAATTCAATGAAATCAGCAGTCAGTGGATTTTCTTGAAATTGAAGCAATAACTTTGCAGGATGCGTGCAGTTATAGTTGCCTTCTGCTTTAGGCAGTCGCTATTTCAGCCGATCTTCAGTCTGACATTGAAGATGTCTTTTCTCATTTGTCAATGAAAGAAATCGAATCAGTTGGCAAACAATATGTTGCAGCTTATCCACTCTATGTGGACGGACATTGTTATGTGGGAAAGGTCACTTACAACTTGTGAAGAACTTTTTGCAAGGAAAGACAAGAATTTAGTGCATATTTCCATCGTTGCGGTATTAATGTTGAAAGTATTTTGATTTTCATGACCCAAATGACAATGGACATCATTTGGATGGGCCAAATACAAGTTTCTTTTTAAAAATGCAATAGAATGAATCAAATTTAATTTTGTTCTTGTATTATGAATTTACTACTAACATTCCCATTAATTGTGGAATACAACGTGTCGTTCAAGTGGCCGCCTCGGCTGGCTTCGCAGTAGCGCATTCGGTCTGTAGCTCACAGATTGCTTGGATGATATTGGCCTTAAGTGCATGAATCGTTTCCGGATTGTTGGCATAACATCGGTCCTTTACGGTTCCCAACTAAAAAAAAAAGTTCAAAGTGGTCAAATTGTAGCTCCGAGGCGCCCAATTGACAAAGCAAAGACGGCCGATAACACGACTTTGGAATTTGGTGCGCAAAAGATTGATTGTGGTATGGGCTCTGTGGCAGGGTGCACCATCCTGCATAAACTAGAGGTCGTCCAAAATCATGTCTTTAATTTCAGTAAAAAAAAGTCGGTTAACTTGGCTCTGTAACAACGTTGACCGAAACTTTGTTACCAGCCTCGTTTTCAAAGAAAAATGGTCCAATGATGCAACCACTCCACAATCTGTCACTCTCTGTGGATGCATTTGGATTCTTGACAGTAACGTGCGGGTTTTCCTAGCCCCAGATGCGGCAATTTCATTGGTTATTGAAGCTGCTGCCGAGATGAAAATGCGCCTCGTCAGAAAAGATAATTTTCACACGGCACTCACTTTGGAAATAAGTTTTCAATATTTCCCATTGTTCTTCAAGCGTGAAGCGATACATTTCGTTCCGAGGAGGTATAATACTGACTTTCTGTCACGATTTCGATTGGAAAACAGCTGTCAGTGTCAATTCTTATAATTCAAAAAGAAACCACTAGAGGGCCTACATGTTTTCCTGTTGTACTTTTAATTTTTTTGACAACATGCGCAAAACTGAACAAATATGAACACGCTAGTAATATTGGGTTGGCTACGAAATCTTGCAAACTAAAATCTCGCACCCGAAATCTCGCAATACGAAATCTCGCAATTACAGAAACCCGCTCTTCATAATCTCGCAATTACAAAAACCCGCTTTTTATAATCTCGCAATTACAAAAAACCGCAAACTAAAATCTCACAAACTAAAATCTCGCATTAAAAAACAGAAAGGACTTGTATAAATTACGTTATACAAGGGTTTTCGTTTGTGTATGTTGTCAGTTGGTGTGCTTTCTGTTTATGAGCAATAAACAGTACATTGGCTGGCCCGCTTCGCGGGTTCAAGGATTTTAACTCCCTTTTCGGGTCCTCTGTCCCGCTCACGCAATTCCGTCGCTCCGCTTAGGGTATGCTCAGTCGCCAGGCATGCGCCTATGTTGTCAGTTGGTGTGTTTTCAGTTTATTTGTAATAAAAAGTACTTTGGGTGGCCGGCGTATCGGGTTAAAGGATTTTATATCCCTTTTTAGGCCTCTGATTTTTCATTTTCTATTCGCAGGATTTTATATTTCAGTTCGGAATTTTCCAACTTCACGTGTTAATGCGAGATTTTAGTTTGCGAGATTTTAGTTGAAATTTGCGAGATTTTTGGCTGTGAAATGTAAATGCGAGATTGTTAAAAGCGAGATTTTGTTATTGCGAGTTTAGGAAAAGCGGGTTTATGAGTTTGCGAGATTTCATATTTCGAGATTTATAAAAAAATGCGAGATTTCGATATTCGAGATCTTAGTTTGCGAGATATCGTAGCGCTCCGGTGATTACATTGTTCATCATTTTGAATCCTTCTGAGAAGAGTCTTACGCGCGATACATGTTGCATATAATAATGAAGAATATTAAAATTACTTCTGTTTTAAGTTGAGTGAATTTCTTCATCTTCATTATTATAAAAAACCTTACCATGGGTAATTATGTGACTTTTAACTAGTACGAAACCGTCGGTTGAAATCTATCAACTATTCGACTTTCTCTTGTTGTTTCCAGTTACAGAAACTATGAAATCTTAAAATTTCCCACTTGTTAAAAGAAGCCAAAAAAATTGTTATAGTTTTCAAAGACTTAGTGTTCCGTGTTACACAAATTTTAAAAAGTTGTTGAATTTTACTTGTTCAACAAGCATTTTATGTATTGTGTTATAGGCCCCTGTCGCCCTGGCATCATTTTAATCAAAAGCCGCGAGAAGATAGGTAAACCTGCGGTCGCCTCCCGTTCTTTATGAGTGAAATATAAAAAATATAAAATCAATTCCCAGCTAAGTTGAAAATTGCTGCCAACCCATCCAAAATGAAATTAATAGGTCAGGTTTGTGATTCTTTAGTTCACTACATTAATTCCATTCAACTAAGCTTTATAAATTGAACAATTTTTCCCCTACCTTAAATATATATATAAAACACATTAAAATTCTACAACAGGACACTCGGAACGCAATCAAAATTAAGTCAATAAAATTCAATTGCATAACATTTAAGAAAAATCCTTGAAAACAAAAAAAAAAAAAAATAACAAAACGCTGTTAGTTGTTAATCCGGCGAATGTCCTCGTTTAACATGGAATAGAGCTTGAAATTGTACATCCCCCTACCACCTATCATATAAAAGCATTTGGGTCAAAAACGTGCGCCCATCCGCTTAGCTTTTCGCAAATGAAAAAAATATATAAAAATGAATTTGCATACCTTTCAAACAATACACACAAAAAAAAAACAGAACCTACCAGCAAAGCTATCAAAAAAAATAAGGGAAATAAAAAATAATTTAATCCAGATTACCTCATCTGCATTGTAAAACACTGCCTGCCGCATTATGATGAGTCCAGTTGTAGGTATGTTCGTTTGTTCGTATGACAACCCGTATAAACTATATAGTCGTGCAACAATTTCATATGCGGACACCTCCTACATGCAACACTATTACATAGATTTTTCTTTTTTTGTATGTATTTTTTTTTATTCTCTGCGTTTTACAATCGGAAGAATATAAAAAAAACACACACAATTTAAATCTTGTTTTATGATGAATTTAGTCCAAGTGATAAAATTTGTGTCACTATTAAGCCTCAGCTGGCGGTAATCCGCTTTTAAAGTAAATCATTGTCGCTTCATAAATGAACTTTATCCGGTGGATCGTTTCTTGTTTTTTTTTTTTTTTTTTTTGATGAAAAATAATAAATCTTAACGAGAAACGCTATAAGACTTTAATTAAAATTAAGTTTCACGACCCACCGACGTTATTCACCGTGTTGTGTCTCACGTCGTCGTCGACATTCATCCCTTGGAATTGTTCTCTGAAAACTAATCGAAGTAAATTTCAACAACAAAAAAAAAAGTAAAAATAATAAAATTAGGAAAAAAACCGCAGACATAATTACATTTGATGGCCAATCTGGCGGTGAGGAATGTAGGGATGGACATAGGGTTGAGATGTACCCTGTACAATCGAAGAGAGTTGCCGCTCTACAATTTAAAAACTAGAAGAGAGTGAAATCGACATTGCAAAAACACTGTTCTCAAAAATCTGTCACTGACAAGTACTGCGGATGGCTTACAAGCCGAACTATTTAAATCAGCGGGAGATGAATTGGCTAGCAGCATACACCAGCTCATCTGCAAAATTTGGTCGGAGAAAAGTATGCCCGATGAATGGAACCTCGGTAAAGTGTGCCCCATCCATAAAAAGGGAGATGTTCTGAAATGTACCAACTACAGAGGAATTAGTCTCCTAAACGTCGCTTATAAAATCTTGTCGGCCATCCTGTGTGACCGCTTAAAACCTTTTGTCAACGATCTGATCGGCCCCTGTCAGTGTGGGTTTAGGCCAGGCAAGTCAACCGTCGATCAAATGTACACACTCCGACACATTTTAGAAAAATCCCGGGAATTTCAGATCGATACACACCACCTTTTTATCGATTTTAAAGTCGCGTATGATAGCGTGAAAAGGGACGAATTATACTGAGCCATGTCGAGTCTCGGCATCCCTGCCAAACTCGTCCGCCTGTGCAGGATGACGATGGAGAAATCTCGCTGCACCGTCAAAATTGGTAAGAACACCACCGATTCCTTTGATGTTGAGAAAGGATTGAGGCAAGGCGACGCGATATCATGCAACATATTCAACATCGTTCTTGAAGCCATTGTACGCAACGCACATGTCAACACCAGCGGTACAATCTATCAAAAGTCCGTTCAATTGCTTGCGTATGCGGATGACATAGACATTGTCGGCAGAACGAAGCGAGCTGTGGCAGGGGCATTTGCGAGCATTGAATCGGAGGCGGCTAGAATGGGATTGGCGGTTAATGAGGACAGGACGAAGTATATGCTGTCATCGAGGGAGGAATCTCAACATCGTCGACTCGGGCAAAATATCACGATGGACAGATATAACTTCGAAGTTGTCAAGGACTTTGTCTACCTGGGCTCCACTATTACATCGCAGAATGACATCAGTGCAGAGATCAAGCGAAGAATTACTCTTGCCAACCACTGTTTCTTCGGTCTAAGAAGGCATTCAGGTAGTAAGGCCCTCTCTCAAAGAACCAAGGAGACTTTATACAAGACCCTGATCATCCCGGTCCTGCTTTATGGGTCAGAAGCATGGACACTGAAAGATTCGGATAAAAATCTGCTATGGTGCTTTGAGAGGAAGATTCTTCGTGTGATTTTCGGTCCGGTGTGTATCGAAGGAGTATGGAGGAGAAGATTCAACGACGAGCTATACGGGCTATACAGCGACGTTGACCTGGTCAAAAAGCTGAAAATACAGCGGCTAAGATGGCTGGGGCACGTGGAGCGTATGGACAGCAACGCACCTGCCCGACGAGTCTTCGAATCCAACCCCGATGGGGTACGCAGCAGAGGAAGAACCCGTAACAGGTGGCGCAATCAAGTGAATGACGACATCAAAGCACTCGGTGTGCGCAACTGGAAGCGGCTAGCTAGGGACAGAGCTGGCTGGAGGGGCTTGTTAGTTTAGGCCGAAGCCCATCCTGGGCTGTGAGCGCCATCAAAAGTAAAGTAAAGTAAGTAAGATAAGTATTGCAATAGATTTCGAAAATATGTCGAAAACGATTCGATTAAATAGCGAAAGGCCCTTTTTTGGCAGTCAAAAAAACCTCTAAATTCTTATATTTAAATAAAAAATAAAATTGTAGAACAATTCGAAATGGCAACCGAAGCATCAGAGTTTGCCCAAAAGACGAGAATTATAAGTCAATTTTTGAATTCAAAAGCACACAGCGGCAACCCTTCAAATCACATTGAAAATGTGAAGACACAACACGACTGTTGCAGGCAATGGTGGATCTCTGGTGGCTCGAACAGCGCGGAATACATCACCAGTCCTGTACTGTTTGTAGTTCTCCTGTTATGTTTGTGTCTTTAGCGCGGGATATGTAAATGAAAACAGACGGACATTTGCTTAGTGTTGCTCCAGGGGGGATGTGTTAATTAAGTGAAGTAATCCCACGCGAAGATTAATACAAATTTGCATAAAATTCTCCTGTGTGCTCTTTCTTTCTTTCCGGTTCTGGTTATATTCATGCTGACGGTGGTGGTGCTCGATGGCTGGCTGGCTAGCTGATGATGGTGATGGGTCTCGATGGCCCCGTTATGTTTCTTTTTTGGGGAAAATACACTCTCGTAGATACTTACTTGCTTACTTCTGAAAATGGATGTCTCTCCATGAGGATATTTTTTCTTGTTGTTGTTAATTTTTGTATTTTATTCTTGTGAATAATTCATGGATTTTATCAGTTTCGGTCAGCGCTTTTGCGTGATGTTTCCATTTTGTTTGTGGAATAATCTGTTAGGTATATAGGGACGCATCGGTATATATGTAACTTACTAGATATACATAATATTAATTAAGTATTTTCTTTTTATTAAAGGTAGTTCATTGGATTTTAGGGCATTAAAATGCATCAGTTCCAGTATATGCGGATGATTAAAAATCACGAAATGGTGTTTGTTGAATTAATCAATGGAAGCCGACATAATTACTTAATTAAACACATATTTAACCACATCATGTACCGGTCGACCGACGACGGATGTTGGAGAATACACAATCGAATTGTCCTTCTTACAATAATTAATTAATTCAGATGTTTGTAAATAGTTCTTTAATTTAAGCTCTAAAAAATGACTATGTAAATATCTTCATGGAATTGAATTCATTAGGACAAAAAATAACTTCTACAATTCTGAATTACGATATAAAGTTTCGATTTTACTCCCCTTTTAAAGACTTATTGAGTGTTATTGTTAAATACTGTTGAGTTGTTGTTGAGTGCATTTAGAAACGGTTTTTGGAAAATTTGTAATGTGTCTCGGTGTAGGAATTTACTTCTATGATACAGAAGCCTTTTTCACCAAAAGTAGAGTTTGTTTTGCACTATTGCACTATTATACTGTGATATTATAATGAACATTATGTGCGGGTATTATTTGAGAATTAGCAAACGTTAAAAATTACTTGATGCAGCTAATAATAATGGTCAATATTAACCGGCGCCCGGTGTACCGTGGCTCACATTGACATTTTTGGTTGCAAAAATTATAACTCTTAAAGTTGAAAAAATGATATCTTAATCACAACAAAAACATAAATGTTAAAAAAGTAGCCAAGTTCTTCTAATACAAAAACCTTTGCGTAACAAGTCAGCCGTAAAAAGTAATGAGATCTAAAAGTACGTCAAGTTCTAAGTTTATTAATGTAAAAAATCAAATATTTTAAGTAGAGTAATATCGAAGAACCCCAACATTATTAGAGACATCTATTATTTAATGATAACTGACTTAAATTGAGTTGGTTTACTAGTCAAGCTTTCATTTCAAAATTGAGTAATTAGGTAAAAAAAGAAAACTTGCCAAGTAAATCAACTCAATTTAAGTCAGTAATCAATTATTAATAGATGTCTCTAATAATTTTGAGGTTCCTCGATATTAATCTACTTAAAATATTTGATATTTTAGATTAATAAACTTAGAACTTGGCGTACTTTTAGATATCATTCCTTTTTACGGCTGACTTGTTACGCAAAGGTTTATGTATTACAAGAACTTGGCTCCTTTTTCAACATTTATGTTTCTGTTGTGATTTCACTACTTTTTGCAAAGGTTCTTTTTATCAGGAAAAATAGGTGGAATAAACGCCCAATGAGAGCCTCATAAGTAAAGTAAGTTTTGAATTTATGCCTTATATACAACAAGTCCTACCCATCTGCCAATTTTAATAAGTTAGAAGTGCTCTATTGAAATGATAATAATAATTGATAAGATGTGGGTGTATAAAACGCCCATGTATGAAAAATTTTAAGATTTCAACTTTTTCTTTGTATACGCCTGAAAACGAACCGCTGTATACCAAATTTCATAATCCCGTATCAAACAGAAGTACTCTCAATATATTATTTTTTGTGAAAATGGGTGGTTGCCACGCCCACTGAATGTTAAATCTCAAATTTTTAATTTTCCCTTTGCTTACATGTCAAGTCCTATCGCTCTTCTGCGAAAATGGGCGGATGCCACGCCCTCTGAATTTAAAATCTCAAATTTTTAAATTTTGCGTTTGCTTGCACTTCTAGCCCTACCGTTTTACAAAATTTCATCCTTCTACCACAATCAGAAGTGCTCCTCATAATTCATATCAATTCTATTCATATGGGCGGGTGCCACGCCCCTGAATATAAAATATCAAATTTTATAACTGTTCCTTTCTCTGCACTTTAAGCCCTACCGCTGTACTTAATTTCATCATTCCACGACAATCAGAAGTGCTCCAAATAATTTATATCAATTCTATGGAAATGGTCGGGTACTACGCCCCCTGAATGGAAAATCTTAAATTTTCGATTTTTTCCTTTGTATAAACCACAGGGCCTCCCGTTTTGCGAAATTACAAGATTCTACGATGTCGGGAAGTGCTCCATAATTTTGATGATCTGTCCTTAAGTCAGTCAGTTCCGGTTTTTCCGATTTTTGCAGTCATATCTCAGGAACCCCTAGTGCTAAAGAATTGAAATTTGGTGAGTTGCCTAAACCTGATGAGCTTAGCAAATGCTGCGAGTTTCTGACTTTATTGGTACTGAAGTTAGAGGGGGGTCGAAAATCGCCTGAGTTTGATCCTGTAAAAAGTGTGTAGTGCCTGAACTTGGCTGGGCACTACCGTGCCCTTTGATAATTTATATTGGCTTAAGGAAAATTCCCAAGGCTTTAAAATTTGTAAGTGTTTTTAGTAAAAATATTTACAGGGTGTTTCAGAAACTTTGCTGAAATATTACCAATTTTTTTTTTTTTAGAAAAGGAAATACATAATATTTTATTTAAACAAATTATCAAAAGACCACTATTGAAGTAATACAAATGGTTCTCAAATCTAATTCCACCAAAACAGTTATGAATTAAAGCAAATGGGCCATTTTTATATACATAAGTACACACAGGGTGCCTCTTAATTAAATATTTTGGGGAATGATTCTTGGTTATATTCTAAGAAATAAATCTGTGAAGGGTGCTTCTTAAAATCCAATGTTTGAAATTTAAATAAACCAACCTTTTATTTTGTGCTCCATGCCTTGAATATAAGATGGGTACAATTTGGTCATGTCTTAACAAGTTTTAGGGGTCGCTACCACAATTCAAAATTTTGTTAGAACAGAAAATTTTTACTTTGGGTGAAACAAATTAAAACTGGTAATAAGATTGTCATGAGATGTTTTCAAATCTTGAAACAAAGGAAATCAATAAAATAATTAAAAAAAGGGTACATTAAACGATACATCTTTTTGTCCAGTCCCTACAAATCAATAAGCCCACCAACAAAAAGAGAAGGAAATGACCGATGATTCGGCAGTTTCTCTGGATGTTGCCAAAATAAGTGAAAAGTGACTGTAGTTCTAACGACAACTCTTAAGACACTTGGATGTGTCCCTACGAAATACAACGTTAATTCAATACGTCGTCAATGTATTTTAACTCCACAGAAGCTTGCTGTGAATCTCGAAAATGGTTAAGCATCAAATCATCTACTTACGATTCACTGGGGTGGAAAACAGATTGAAGACATTGTTTGCCATGAACCTGTTGATCGTCTGCCAAGAATATTGACCAGCTGCTTGCAGTCCCAAAACTTGTTTCTGGAACAGTGGTAGCCCAAGTAACAGCACTTTATGAATGAATAAATTCGCAGGGGCTTTACGACCAAATTAAATACATGAGCATCGATACAACAGCTGTTTATACTGGTCCACAAAATGGATCTTGCATTCTACTCGAGCAAAAAATGGACAAGGAAATGCTTTGTCTGTACT
Organism: Melangyna quadrimaculata; assembly: GCA_949320155.1. NCBI lineage: Eukaryota > Metazoa > Arthropoda > Insecta > Diptera > Syrphidae > Melangyna > Melangyna quadrimaculata. The sequence goes on along the minus strand of OX439485.1, from coordinate 51,525,193 downwards.
GTCGCCATCACGTGGTGGATATAAGGCTGGTAGCTTTAGTCATTCAGTCAATTGGTTGCTCAACTAGACCACATAGTTTACTATTTAAATCATTTTAAAATGCCTGGATTGCTCTTTCGCTCCGACTCAAATCAACCAAACCCAATCCAACCATCATCTTCCTAGCAGGTGTTACTGAGAAACAAATATCTTTCCGTGTCCTTGCTGGACTTCACCGAGCTCGATGGATGGCAAAATCCATTTATTTCTTAAAACTGTATTTATTCGGTGGACAGTGTAAACAGTATAAGAAAAAAGAAGAGAGAGGAATTTTAGGCATTTTTCTGTTCACAGTTGCCGTTTACGTGGAATACTGGTACGAATCACGTTCAGCATCTAACGTCCTCCGAAACGATCTTCAACTTCTTAAAGATTTAAAAAGACATGAAATTTTGAACCTTCCATTATCCAAAACTGCTATGAAGAAGTTTCTTGGTCACTTATGTTAACTTTCGGGGGAACTTGTCGCCTTTTCTTTTTCGATGAAAATGTAAGCACCGAAACTAAACAAAAATTGTAAATGCGCTAAGGAATGAAGGAATTGAATTTCCACTAACAAAAATCACTGTTGATCCCGAAGTTATTTCTTCAAAGAGTTTAGAAGATTTTGTGTCGAGCAATACTTTAAAATTCTTTCACATGATTTTCTTAAGAAAGACGTTGAAACATTGGAAGTAGATGATTCCTTTAAATCCTGCAGGGACAGAGTTAGTCCATGAGATTTGTCAATGACACTGCTGAGCGTGGCGTTGCTTTAGTGGAATAGTATAACAAATTACATACCAGAAATGATGAACAAAAACTGTAACAATAAACTTGTTAAAAATTACAGGCAAAAATACCCTGATACAAAGAAATATACACTTTTGAAATAAAAATTTGTATTTTTTATTTTGGAAAATCTATTCCTAAAAAACTGGGTGGCCTATTTAAATATCAAACAAAATTTTTTTTTGATCATATAAGAAGCACCCTGTCTACAGTACAGTACTATATCAAATGTTGTTATCATTTATCGGGGATTTACGATAAGGCTTACTTAGTTGTACCCAAACCCATGTTAATATAAATTTCCCTGTTAATACTAATGATAGAAACTCTTTTTAGGGCTTTATTTTTAGTAGAAATTCTTACCTTTCTTTCTGGGTTTAAATAAAGTTGATACCTTGTTTTAGTCTGCAATTGTCTGATTTCTAGCCTGTTACATTTTCTCTTGCCCATGATAATTTTTGGATTTGATGTCAATTTTGTCCACAAAATGCGTAATAACGTTTAACTGTTTTCTTTCTAGTGAGTCCATATTTATATTCATACCGAGGAATAAGGACTAATTTTCATAGGACTTATTACTAAACAAGGAAGTGGAGTGAAAAAATTTGAATTCTCTCGAGAGGGGGGGGGGCATGGGGAATGTATAAATATAGGTTGATACCTAAGACCATGAATCAAGCTCCTTCACCACATTTTTTTGGTTCGAAAAATTGCATGCGGATGTACAACATGTTGTCACGGAAGCTGTGGTTGTAGAAAATTAGGACTAACGTGTTCTATGTTTTGTAAGAATTGCATGGGTGCAAACTGCGACAGTTTGCAAGAAACTAACATTCAAGAAGTTGATATTCTTGAAGACATGATGGATGAAGATATTCAATAGATTTAATCAAATCTAGAAATAAAAAATTGTATTTTATTTTGTATGAATTAATTTTCTTGTATGACTTTCACATTAGAGTTTTTTAAATCTGAAAAAATTATCATTTATTATTAATAATTCTCATTTCATTTAATAAATTTAAGTTTTGTTGTACAAATAAGAATTAAATAATGTCGAGGTAAACGTAATAAAAATCGTAAAAATGGATTAGGTACTTTGAGTGACTTTATCTTGGTTGATTTTTTGTTTAAAAAAAAACTTTTTAAAATAGGTCATTTTATAGAAAATTTTATTATCCGGAGGATGTTAAATGGCTTTTGTCATTAGGACCGAAATTTGCTCTGCCAGTGCAAAAAATAATTTTCCAATGTTTAAAATTATTGCAGATGGTGAGGAGCTTATTAAAACAAAAGAAAGGAGTGAACATGAACCTTCACGGTCTTGTTTCACACAAATATTACAAAATTATTTGAGATTTGCACCCATTCCTCAGTTTGATAAATATTTATACGAATAAGTTTTTAAAAAGACACCCTGAAATTTATATAGTTTCTGCTGATAAAGGCAACGTGACTGTAGCGTTATTAAAAATAGATTACCAAAATAAAATGCAAGAAATGATGGCAGATAGGAATACTTATACTGTCATGAGAACTGACCCAACAAATAAACTTCAAATACGGAATAACAATTTTGTTAAATACTTGCTACAAAATGGAAACATAAACGAGAATGAGAAAAAGTGCATGACAACATATACTGCTAGTAGTCCAAAGATTTATGGATTGCCTAAGATTCATAAACAGAATGTTCCACTTAGACCAATATGCTCGTCTTTGAATGTTCCATGTTATGAACTCTCAAAATATGTTGTAAAAATTCTAAATAATATAACAGAAAACTCAAAATATAACGTAAAAAATGCATCAACATTCATTTCAACCGTTTCCCGGATTATCTTAGATGAAGACGATATTCTGGTGTCTTTTGATGTTACATCATTATTCACAAACGTTCCCATTCCATTGGCATTGGAGTTGGTTGAAAAGAGTTGGGACTCAATTAAAGAGTACACTTCAATTCCGAAGTCTAAATTCTTAGAAATTTTGCGATTCTGCGTTATTGATAATAATTATTTAGAATTTGATAAAATAATTTATCAACAGACTAATGGAGTTCCAATGGGCAGTCCCGCTTCTCCTATTTTAGCAGACTTAGTTATGGAAGCATTGCTAGATGAAGTGTTTGATAAACTTCCTAATAAACCAAAAATTATTACTAAATATGTTGATAACATATTTGTTATTCTTAGATCTAGCGAAGTTAGTAATACTCTCACTGCACTTAACTTATTTCATCCAAGGATTCAATTTACAGTAGAAATTGAAAAAAATGGAACACTTCCCTACCTAGATGTATTAGTAGTTAATTTTTGATTGGTATAGAAAACCAACATCATCAGGCCGTCTTATTAACTTTAATTCAAAACAACCAAAACAGGTTATTATTAATACTGCAAAACAATTTATCAGCAGAGCATTAGATAACAGTGACATTACCTTTCGTCATAAAAACATTAAAATAGTTATGGATACATTAACTTCGAATTCATTCCCTTTAAATATAATCAAAACACTAATAAATAGATATTTTAATCCTTTAGTACAGATAAATGTACAACCAAATGTTCAACAGTATTCATATAAAAGTGTTTTGTATATTCCCAATCTTTCTAACCGTATATTAGATGCTCCAATATGGAATAAAGAAAATGTTCGTATAGCTTTTAAATCAGCTAATACTTCAAGAACATCTTTATTTTCAAAACTTAAAAGTAAACTACCAAAAGAAGATAAGTCAGACATTATATATAAAATAAAATGTTTGGGTGATGGAATATTGAGTTGTCCTTCTGTTTATGTTGGAACATCAATGCAAAAACTTAAAAACCGTATATCAGGTCATAAATCTGATATAAATAATGGGCATTCACAAAAAACGGCTTTAGCTTTACATTGTATAAATGAAGGGCATAGACCTTATTTCATTAATGTAGACATTTTACAAACCGAAAAACATTATAACAAAAGGATGTTAAAAGAAATGCTACACATTTTAAACACAGATAATACAGTTAATAGACAATCAGACTGTGAAGGACTTAGCAGTATATATGGTCAACTCATTGAAAGGCAATAGACTAAAATTAAGATTTTATTTTTAACTTGTTTTGTAGGTTAGAATTATATAAAATATTTTGAATAAGTATTCAAAATATAATAAAATTAGATTTGAAATATGCAAACGAATTTGATTTATGCAAACGTCTTTTTCAAGACATTTAATACAATTGAAAGAATAATAATTGATAAACCAAAACAAAAACCTAAAGATAAATAATAGAAGATAAACCTTTGATTAAGAATTTTTATAAGAATGAAAGTCGTAAGTATTGTATGATTTCCAAATATGTAGATATAAATTATTAACAAACTTTTTTAGAGACCTGAAGAAAAACGTAACCACGTTTGAAACGTCGTCTGATTATAATTTTTAAAGCAAAAAAGACCTTAAGCCTACTTAGAATATAAACATTTAAAATGTATTTGAAATTTTTTGAATAGGCCAATTCTATAGAAAATTTGATTCTCTACAAAAAATATTTTCGGAATTTTTTCGAAATGTAGCTTGGTTTTCAAGTTATATGCAAAAAACCAAATGGGTTGCAATTACTCTCCCTCCTCAAAATTGCACCGTCTCGTTTAAAAACGCTCCATGCTTTTCTCATCTTCAATGAGCCATTTACCGATTTTTACAATAAAAACCCTTGATCGTCTTAGTTCCATTCTATATGACATAGTCAATAGGCAATAGCCTATTAGTGGCTTCCTCTAATATGACATATAATTTCATCACGCTCTAGCCAGTGCATTTTTTCGCCAATTTAAGTGATGAAAGTTACAAACTTGTAGAGAATTTAATGTTGTTTAAGCAGAAGCTATGATTTTCTAAGATTGCAGGAACGGCATTTGAGTTACAAGCAAAAATCTAACAAGAGAACTGTGTTTCCCAATAAGTACGAAAATGTGGTCTTTTTTCAGCGTACTGTAGTGGCCAAGCCATTAATTCTACAAAAAAATGTAAGACAATTTTTATAGGAAATTTTATGTTCTTTAAAGTGTAGAAAGTAATTTTATCCAAAAAGTGTATAATTTGTTTACTTTTTGGCAAAAACCTGAAAAAGGTCGAACATTTTGAGTTTTTTTTTTAGCAATTTTCGCTGTGAAGCTATATCCTTAGGAAGTAGCAAAGTTGAAATTCGGATTCAGCGACCCATAAAATAAAAAAAAAATCCAAATTTTTTTCCTGGCCAAAACACCTGGACTGGACTAACACGGTGCTAGAGCTTAATGGGTACAAATATTCCCCAGACGAGTTATTCGAATTTTTGTTCTAGCTCATTCAGAAAGGGCCGGGTACCCGTATTCTAGTAAGTAAGGAAAAAATCCATTTCACGAAAATGGATCCCACGATTTTGATTAAACTCTTCGTGTTTAACGTAATTGTAATATGTTGTTTTATCACGTTTTTGTCAAAAAAATCCACTTAACGGAAATAGGCCTTTCACGTTCTTGCAGAATATGGCTTTTTTTTGGTATATCCATATCGCAAAAATATTTTTTTTTACCCTTTGGTATGTTCAATTTGTATCAATAAAATAAAACGTCTCTATTTCTACAATACTTAGGGCCAGTTTGTTCACAGCTAATCATCTTTAATCCATGATTAGTGGAGCTGGGAAATCCTCAAATGTGTTCGTTGATCAAATTTTGTTGTTTTAAATTCAAAGTATGAGTTGCTAATCATGGATTTCACTAATCAGCCAATTTTGGTTGATTAGCGTTTTTTAATTAAAGCCTATGAAAGTCGCATACTAAATTTAACCCACTGTGAACAAACTGGCCCTTAGTCACTTTAAAGCCTTTAACTACAAGAGCATGTTCGTGCGATCTATCAATCGTCCATTTTATGTAGGTATATTTTTTTTTTGTTTTTCAAAAAAAAAATACAATAATTCCGATCTTCTCCAGATCACTTAAAAGTTTATGACTGAATCTATTTCCCTAATTAAATAAGTTTGAGGTGTACAGAATTAACAACATCTCCAAAAATTTAACGCACATCCTTCTCATTTATCCAATTAATAAAGAATACACTTGAAAAGTTCCTTAAGTTGTTAGAATACTTCCACTTGGTGTGGTGCGGTCTCTTGGAAACTTTTTTAACCCAACTAACGCATTAGTTTCTTCCAATATTCTTCATGCCTTCAACTTTGTCTTATAAATTGGCACGCACCATCCAACAGGAAAACTTTCTATACAAAAAAAAAAACCCAATCTGAATCTGAACGACACTTCAAAAAAGCCTAATAGTTTTCTCATTCCATTGAAAAAGTATATCAAAAACCAAAGAATCTATCCAAGTATATATAAATGTTATGTATCTTCGAGTACGTGATGCTCTTGTTTTCATTTCGCTGTGCTGGGTGATTTTATATGAAAATGGATTTCCATTAGAAAATCTTGGCACCGAACTTCAACGCACTTCCCTCCATTTGTCTCCTCGTACTCCTTCTCCGCCTACCCTATACTCAGATTGTGTCTGTCAATGGTCTTTATGGAGTATTATAATATCTGGCCAAGACTGATCGTGTATCTGATAGTTATTTACTCCTTAAATAAGTGAAATTTATGTCACTTAATTAATTTGCCTTTCATCGTTCAAAAACAGGCCCACCCGGCTGACTGGATGGCAGGCTGGGACTGGTTGGTTGATGATGCTGATGGTTATGGACGGTTGATAGCTGGCGTTGTGGGTATTTGCTTTTCAGTCGCTGGCACAAAGTCAAACAATATTGTCGTCTGTGTTATTTCAAAGCATGCGAAAAGCCTGACAAAAAAAAGATATATGTATGTTGTATATTGTACGTATCTACAAGGCGAAAATAATGACTTTTTGACAATTTTTTGTTTCCTTTTTTTGTTTTGCATATAGCCCACCCAGCAAGAATGTAGATCCAGAAAACAACCCTTGTGTGGAGTGTTTGGCTATGGTTGCCAACTATTCTAATTTCCGATTTAACATAGTTTTTAAGTCTTCTAAACGTTTTTTTCAGGTTAAGCCTAGTATACAGTCGTTTTGAACGAAAAAAAAAATTTGGTGGTGAAAAATATTTTATTTTAAAATCTGAGGTAAAACGAAAAATTTCTTTTTTTTTTTCCACAAAACAATGTCACTGACATTGTTTTGGACGAAAAATATTCGTGGTGAGCAGTGGTGAGTAAAAAATTTGTTGTCAGGGTTGGTTCACAGTTCGATAAAAAAAAAATTAAACGTCAAACTTTTTTTTTTCCGCAAAAATCTTTCCCATAAGAAATGCATGTAGTTTTTTTTTTATTGAGGAACTGTATACTAGACTTTATCCAAAAAAAAAAAAACTCAACTTGTTGTATTGTTTCCCACGTAGCTGCTCTCATGTTCAAATGCCGTATAGAAAATTTTAAAAATTGTAATTTATACGAGTATAATATAAAAACATGGTTGTTGAAAAAAAAAAATTAAAAATCTTGAAATTAATTTTGTGAATTGGTTGAATTCCTAAGTTTTTTTTTAAGTCCTCAGGTTTTTAAAAAACAATATATTTGTATTTTAACATTCTAAGCAAAGACATTTAATTTCAAACAACATATCTACCTGTTTTTTAAACATTGATATTTGAAAAAAAAACAATTTTGTATATATGGTGATTATACCAATCACCAATTGAAAAGCCAGAAATCTCTTCTTTAATTTGCATTTTAAATTAAATTGCGTTTCTGAACAGTTTTTAAAAATTGATTTTGGGGTCGACCCACACTATTAACTTCCCATTGGTGCACTTGAAAACCATATACAATATACACTAGACTGATTTAAAAATAAAAAAAAGTCTCCGATTTCCAATGCCACTAGCTTATAACTTAGATATGAGCAAAATAACAAGCCTGTTAAAATTTCAGATTTTTAAATTAATATTTAGAGGTCGCTCATCGCAGTTTTTCATTTTCCATACGATTTGTATGGGACAAAACCAAGTTTTGTACTTGAAAATTTATAACTTTATAATAGCAAGTATTTAAATGAGTAGCATTAAATGTTGTTTTAGAAAATTGAACGCTCTACAAAAAGGTTCACACTTTGTATCTAATAAATGTACTCCTTCCAAAGTTATTAAAGGTCAAAGCGGAACTAATGGTTAATTTTACTGTTTTTTGTATTCCCTATTGAGAATTCCTTCTATTATACAGAGTGATTCACCTAAGGTGTGACGAAAAGCTTGATCTACATGGTCTATCCGAGAAAAGAAAAAAATCGTGTGGAAGGGGGATCTACCCACCCTCGTTTAGGTGGGAGGGGCAGTTTTTCTAAAATTGACTTAAAACAGAATAAAAATTATTAAAAAACAACGGCAGCACTTACAACGCCCTGTTATACCTTTTTGCAAACCTAGAAACCCCTTCTTTTATTTCGCTTTCAAAAAAACATAATTTAGTGAACAGTTTTTGAAAAAATAATTTCCAAACTCAAAAATTTCTAGTCAAACACTCAAAACCGGAAGTTTCTAGAATTTTTATTTTTCAAGATATTAAGAAGTGAACCAACTTTCTCATAAAACTAAAAAGAATCCGACTAAATTATATCATTTCAGCAGATTTATCATTTATCACCAACTTCTTGCTTTTACTAAGAAGTTGGTTTCTTAATTCTTAAATATCTTGAAAAATAAAAGGTCGAGAAACATCCGGTTTTGAGTGTTTGACTAGAAATTAATAAGAGCATTGAATTTTGAAAACAAAATTAATACTTAATTACGTAAAATTTTGAGAAACTATCGTTTGAATTTGTTTTTTAATTTATTTTTTTCAGAGCTTTGAGTTTGGAAATTATTTTTTCAAAAACTGTGTTCACTAAATTAACTTTATTTGAATGGGAAATAAGAGAAGGGATTTCTGGGTTTGCAAAAAGGTATAACAGGGCGGTGTAACTGTTGCCGTTGTTTTTTAATAATTTTTTTTCTGTTTTAGACGAACAAATCTATATTCAACATCTAAATCGTGAGTCGGCATCGTCAACAAGAGTTATATACAGAGATTTTAATCATCGCCTTCAATCTGCTAACTACTTCAAAATCAATCTCTCTGTGAAAGTTATTAGCACTATTTTTAGAGCAAGAGTAGAAATTCTTAATTTAAATTATGTTCCTCATCGTACAGACCTGTCGTTATTGTGTAAATTGTAACAGATATGAACGAGATGATGTTTACCATTTTATAGCCATTTGCCCAATTTTGCAAGAGATTAGAAGACTTTACTTCCAACAAAGTGTCCTTTCTAGATTACAACTGATACAAATTTTAAACGAATCAATGGGGTGGACAACGCTCTACAAATATTGTGATAATGCTCTAACCTATCGCAATAATTTTTGAAATGTTGAAGTGTCGGTAGTTTTTTCAGTTTAACCTTTTACTTTAGATAAAAAAAAAACAACTTGTTTTCTTCCTTTTTTTATAAATTTTTTAAATTATTTATTATTTTAAATTAAAAACTAAACTAAAACTATACAATAGTTTAAATTAAAATTCTATCAATTTTGTATTAATAATTAAAATTAAATGTCTTTATCTGGCAGACGGCAACATGCCATGTCCATACATTTTTTTTAAATATTTATTTTATAACGTTTTTTTGAAAATAAAGAATATTAATAATAATAATAATAGTAGCATTTGTATCATAGGGTTAGTTTTATGGATGTATGTGTGACAAGTAGCTCTCTGCGCGTTTTGTCAACTAGTATGATTTTTTTTTAAATATTTCATACAGAAAAATATACAAATTATGGAAACTATGGAAACAAAACAAATAAATGAAAACAATACACTACACTAGCAGGATAACTGGCAGGCTACTCGCAGGCAAAAATATTATACTATTTGCCCTGCTAGTCGACTCTCTTGTGTTCAGATACACTAACACACATATACGCTACAAGTTCTACTCGCTTGTCTAAACCCCGACTGAACCGTTTTCGAGAAAATACAAAACTTAGGCAAACGGTTCCACTAGAGATACCAATTTATCAAGGTAACCATTTTCGAAAAAAAAAAATAAAAGTAGGTTTACCCTATAATAAATAACTGAACTGTATAGTAATAAGGACCCGTTTCTGAGAAAGCTTGCTAAAAAATATTTTATGGCAGGTTCCGCTCTTTTCGATGCTAACAAATATTAAAAGAACGTTTGGGAATACTAATTATCCAAAAATCCCTGAGTACTAAGTTTGAAAAAAATCTATCCAGCCGTTATGCATGGAGAAAATGTTCAGAACATAAAAAATGATGCCCTTTCGAAATTTAGCTTAAAAGAAACGTAAATTTAGCACTTACTTAAGTAATGGCTTGTACATATTTATGAACTTCATTTAAGATGCCAAACTATTTGAAAATGTTCTACATAATTTGGTCTTGACATTGGGATAACTAAAATTTAAAAACTTATAATTTTTTTTTTCTTTAAAAATAAGCGATTCGTCGTAACATAAACAACTTAACTCAAAATAATATATCTTTTTGTGAAAATGGTGCACCACTATTATAGATTTGTTCCCCAACAAAAAAATGGTATTTTTCTCATCGGAACTTAAAATATTGGCCTATGTGAGAAACCACTGTGGTACGGTTTAGTACAAATTTACAAAAAAAAAAAACATTATCTGATACTTTCAACTTTTTAACTTCGATTTTTTTTTCTTTAAAAAAGAAACACTTGTTTTTTTTGTCAGTAATTTTGTTTCCATGAAGTTAATCCTAATTGGAATCAAGGTTTGTTGACAAAATTTTTAAAAAGTTACCATCGTTGCCTTAAGCATCCATATTTCTTTTCCTAGCCATCGCCAGTCCCTGTTTGTTGATATCTTCATCTTGACATTGAAATTCTTTCCCTAATCAAAGTAAATTTTGCGCTGGTCCCTTGAGGGTCATTTTTTTCCAGCACTCTAAATCTCATTTTAAGCGATTTTTCATAGCTAGGTGTACGTTCTATACAGGTACAGAATTAAATAACATTTAAATTATTTGTGTTTCCCTTTTTAGCGTTAAATTGGAAATGGAAAATAAACTTATTTAAATTTTTGTAAATGGTATAAGGAAACTTCTAGCGACTTTAAGAACTGTGGAATTGAATTATGGCATATTTTAATTTAAGAATACATTTTTTTTTAAATAAACTTTCTGTGACACAACAGCTGGCAATAGGGTCTCATTCCATATACAAACATCCTGTGTGTTTTCTCTCATGGGTCGTATATGCAAAAGAGGAAACAATTTGCACAGTTACTGTAGTCGTTTACCTTTTTTTTTTTTTTTTCAGAAATATGTATGTAAAAAAAAATACGTATCGACCAACAAAAGGCATTGTACAGGAATTGTACCTGTTATGCCGTTGTTATTTCAACTCGAACTCCGAATAAAAATTTCTGCTTATTAATTGTTTGTTTGTTGATAAAATTTCGCATTTTTCTGGCTGAATTCTTTTATAGCTCAAATTCATGACTCCTCACAGGTCCTTTTGCTCCTGGATAATGTTTGTTGGTTATGATTTAATTTGGATTGCGGGTTGGGGTAAACATTGTTTCGACCCACGTGCCTTGATGTCGTCGAGTACCCAATTAGTACCCAGTTGCAGTCGTATCCATGTTATTCTTCCCAAAAGTCAACTTCAAAAGTTGCACTGCCAAAATTCAAAATTTTGAGATTTAAGTCCTATGAAATTTGCTAAACTAATTTTTTCGTTGGTCTTTGTCATTTTGTTAAATTTCAAAACAATGCAATCGACGACGGTCCTTGAATTGACATCCACTTCGACTTGGTATAATATAGAGGGAAATGTTTTGGTAGGGGGTAGTCAAAAAGCCTTCGGGGTCTTTAAACATTTGGCCCATTTGCAGTTCCAGCCGCTTTGCTACCCCGAATGTGTCTATATGAGGGTTGGGGGCTTATCTTAGAGATTGCAGTCACAAATGCTAAGCGCCCAACGACGACGACTATATATGTACTCGTAGCTCGTGTTGCCTTGCGGCGATAATTTCACTTCGTACTAGTACTCCGGTACCGTTGTTGCTGATGCCCTTTGGGCTTGTTTGCACAGATGCCTTTGTTTCCATTATGAACACAATGGCAGGAGTAGTAGCATACAGGTAGGAGGTAGGAGGCAAAACGGGAGTGGGGCTGCATGGGATGGAAAGTGTGAGTGCGCTTTAGAGTGGCAAAATTGTGTATGAATGGATATTGGATGGATGTTTATCTCTGGGAGAACCAGCTGCTCTCTCATAGTATTGATTGTGGTAAAGTTTTTTTTTTTCCATTTTAAATTTTTTTTATTTGAGCATGCCAGTCAGTTTGATTCGTTTGGAGATTGGCAAAAAACCAGGTGTGGAAATCGAAAACAGTTTGGCCGAAATGACGTTGCAACGAAATAAATCCATGGGTACCTACATATATTTTGGAAGCGATTGTGAGGTTGAAAAAGGTTCAATCTTCTGAAATCAGTGGTGTGTTTTTTTTTTTCTTTAATTTTTATTACAGACTGTCAGCTGCGAAACGGAATTTATTGTCGAATAAAATTGCTCTGAATGATGCTTCCTTCAATGGGTACTTTTTTTGTTGATGTCATTTAAAGAAGAACTTTTTTTTTTCATCAGTGACATTACAGACTATATATGTAATGTGGAAAATATTTAAATTGTGAATTTTGAATGGAATTTTTTAAATGTTTGCATTGAAAATTTGATTTTTTATGACAATAATTTTTTGTAATAATTCATTAAGCTTTTTTCGTCGATTGTATGATTAACCCTGAGGCCACACGAGCCAGTACTGGCAAGCCAGTTGGCTACATAGATTGACTGTCAAGTTCGTATACGTGGCACGCAACTTGTAATCAAGTTGCTTTCAAGTATCGGCGGTCACGTTCAGCTTTTACTATCTAGGACTCTAAATACACATTTTTATTGGCTTTGCTTTGGCATCGGACTTCGATTTTTTCTTACTTAACAAAAGATGACGTCGAATTCTGCATCAAGTCTTGCGATGGCAAAGCATAATACTGCCAATGCGTTGACGGATGCATTAACAGACTTCTGTCGCGTCATCATCTAATTCAAACAATTTTTTTTTTTTGAGGTTTTTTAATCCATCATCATCGTAGCCATCCTTTGATGGAATTTGACAGTTCATACGTCGACATATAGATAAGAAACTTAATTACGTCGTACGAAGAATATTTCGTTCGAAAATGTCACTCAAATGCCCTAAAATCCCGCGAAAAAATTTAATCTCAAAATAGTCAGATATCTTTAAGTTTTTCAATAAATCATCTCCGTAGCAATATTTCAATTTAATTTGACAGTCTATGGCTTCACAAATCGGAAACAGAATATTCCAAATGTCACCCGAAATTCCCCAAACTCTCATTTTTCCCAAGCAAAAAATATACTCTCAAAAAATTAGTATTTTTAATAGATTTTGCATACTTCATCATAATCATAGCCATCCTTCAATCATATTTGACAGTTGCGCATTTTGGAAATGTTAAAATTTCTTGGTCCATCCTCTCATTAAAAGTTGTAGTAGAAAGAATATTTAATTTTTCATTAAATTTTCAACGGAAAGCTCGCTATACAAGTCTGAACGAGGCCACTGTCTTCTCTACTGGCTTCCCAACTGGCTTCGAAAATGGCAAGCCAGTTGACGAGCAAGTTGCTCAGGTTTGTATGTGTTATTAAGAAAATTTAAATGTATTGTAAAGGGCTGGCCACGAGACGAGACTCTGCGAGACTTTTGTCTCGTCGCGGTCTCGTTAAAATTGTAAATTTTCACTCTTGTCTCGGTCTCTAGTCCGTCTCGTATAATTAAGTCTCGCCTCGGTCTCGTCTCCGAAAAATACGATTTCCGGACAACTTGTTGATTAATAGAACGAAATATTTTCGATTATAGTTTGAATGCATGCAGAAGAAAATAAATATTTAACTGAAATTGGATTTTTTTTAATTTATTACTCATTGTAAATTTCGGTCCTAATATAGTCTCGTCTCGGTCTCGTCTCGGTTGCTTAAAAGCCAGTCTCGTCTCGTCTCGTTTCGTCTCGTCTGGTCTCGTCTCGTCTCGTCTCGTCTCGTCTCGTCTCGTCTCGTCTCGTCTCGTCTCGTCTCGTCTCGTCTCGTCTCGTCTCGTCTCGTCTCGTCTCGTCTCGTCTCGTCTCGTCTCGTCTCGTCTCGTCTCGTCTCGTCTCGTCTCGTCTCGTCTCGTCTCGTCTCGTCTCGTCTCGTCTCGTCTCGTCACGTCTCGTCTCGTCTCGTCTCGTCTCGTCTTCGCTCGTCCCGTCTCGTCTCGTCTAGTCTCGTCTCGTCTCAGGAATCGTTTGTTTTATTTGCTTTTGAAGGCTAGGCGCGTATTGAGACGCGTCCTGACCTGACGAGCGTCGCATAACACGATAATAGAAACCTGTCATGCCGTTCTCCGCACATTGATTCGCGTGCCTTGTGTCAAAATACATATTAATTGAAGCAAAAATCACCTGATATATTGATAATTGAAAAAAAAAACAAGAAATTTCTGAAAAAGCTAACGATTTTTTATTTTCAAAACCAACGACGGTTTATTTTTTTATTTTTGACGGAAAAACTACAAACAAGCGCCGGTCTCGAAAGAAAAACTGTGTTTCGATCACTGTGTCACGCGATTTTCGGAAAACGCGCGTTAGGTCATGTCGTTCCGCTCTATCAATATGCGTTGTTCTATTAATTTACATGTTTACAAATCCTTCCATTCCTGTCGACACGCGCACACAGGAATGTCTGTGAGTTTTTAGTCACTAGGCTCTGGTTCTTCAAGAGGCGTTGTGCCACCCAATTTGTTTTTTTTTTTTTTTTTTTTTTTTTTTTTTTTTTTTTTTTTTTTTTGTGTACAAAAACTCGTGCTGTGCTGTGTCGCGTTAATAGCACCGGACGTGTTTCAATATGCGCCTGGCCTAAATACAGTTCTTTTAATGAACATTTTTTGAAAACAAAAATTTTCAAACTCAAAATCTTGTCCCTAATCAAGTGAGACGGATTGTACCTATAAACGATTTAGTAGAAAATTTTGTTGGCTTTATTTTTGCAAAAGACTATTTTTTGATACGAGAAACTGTTTTCAAGATAAATTATGAAAAACCCAAGAAACTCCATGTTTCTCTTAACTACCGCTAGAGTTATTTTCCAAATTATAACAGATACGAACAAAATGCCTTAAGTCTTTGTTTTAGGAAATTTAAAAAGCTTTATTTTTGAAGAAGATTATTTCTCGATTTCAGTAAAAATTTTCAAGATAATCGTGACAAACAAAAAAAAAAAAAAAAAATACATGTGTCTCTGCACTGCCGCAAGCGCTCCGGTTGGATTCTTGGGGACTTTTCTTGACGTCATCACTACACATTTCTTCGTGAGAGTGATCCAAGTTCCAAAACTGTTAAATTTTTGTTGAAGTGAAGGTATTTTTTCCTAGGTTAACTTGACTCGACTATTTTGTTGTAAGTAAAAAATCGGGTGCTGTACAAAATTTAGCTATAAAATGACTTTTAATTGAGAAATCACACAATATGCATACTGATAGCACAAGGCTCAATTTTTGCAAAATTTAAAAGTTTATTGGTACAAAAACGAAGTCCATACAATAATAGCAAAATCTAGAATATTTTTTTTTATTTAGAAACTCCAATTTATTTAACCTAAAACTCATACAAAGTATAAATATTATTGGTTCACTCCAAATTGCTATGTATGTTTTGTTATTATTTATTTATGTGGGCAATTTATTGCTCACTGTAAGTTTATTAAAAAAAGTACTATATGAACAAACAGTTTGCAATAAATAAAGCGAGATTTTTTTCAATTATTTTGAATATGTGTATCAATATTTTCTTGAACAAGAGAAATGTTAAAATAAAATGCACAACGTAAACACATACCGCATTTCATGCAATTTTTTTGCATTTTTTTTTATTTTCGTATAGCAAAATTGGAAAAAAAATTAAAACATATTTCACATTTTCCGGATATGTGACGTGGACTAACAAAAATACGATTTAATTTTATTTTTGTTTTATTTAAAAAATCAGGAATTAAAAAAAAAACAAGTAAGTAAATTGCAGATATATTAATTTAAAATGATTTTAATATTTATTTATGAATTTGTATGTCTTTTTATTTTTGTTAATAAAAGTTAAAAAAAAAAATACAAAATTATAAAAAAAAAATAACACACAATTTTCTCTATGTTCGCCTGTTTGGGGTTTTCGCAACATAAGTTGAAAACATGTGTTTTTTTTCCTGTGTGCAATTTAGTTCGAACCATAGGTCAGATCAAATGGGAAAGGAAGGACATGCAATGCATGTTCAATTTGCGGCATGCATTGACTGTCAAACAGGAAATTGGTAACTTCTTGCTGCAGGATGGAGGATCAGCATCATAAAAGGCTGTATGTAGATGTGTACTGTTTTAAATAGATACGATACCTCCATGAACATGAACTTGCTATACCATCGACATCGAGTATTGGGCAGGACTTATGTATGATATCAGATTGGATATTAACATTGCTGGGGGGTATTTTTTGAATCGGTATAATGAGGATTTCGGATTAATAATGTTGGAAATATGCTTTGAAGAAGGATATTGAAAACATCATAATAATAACTGATACCAATTCATTACAATATGATGATGACATTTTAGGAATGTTTGTTAATGAAGATAGGCATTCATTAAAAGAATATTCAATGATAACTTACACGCAATAGATAAGTAGTATGTCTATGTACTGTACATATAGGAAGGTATAAGTAAAGGTGAGCTTCGAAGAATTTTTGAGTAATTTATTGACTAATGAAATAATTATTTTGTTGTTAAAAGTATCGTGATGGGCTTAGAGTGAAAAACGCTAAATTTGATTATGTGATTTCTCTACCGCCTTTGTATCGGGTTTTTCAATAAGAGCGCTACAAAAGTTTTTTTTTTTTAATAAAACAAAAACGGTTTTGGATATCAATGAAATTCTTTATTCCTGTGAAAGTACGTTCGATGCCATTATGTATGGAACTCGATTGCTTTTGCATGGTCACCACGGGCACGCTTGCAGAAGTCCAGACGCTGAACCCAATTTTCGACGGTTTTCAAGCATAAATCGGCCGATACTGCTGCAATTTCACGTTTGATATTCGTACGAAGTTCTTCAATCGTCGCTGGCTTGTTGGCATAGACCGATGCGGCCAAGCGACTGGACCATTTCGTGAGATAACACGTTCTCCAAACTTGGTTTCCAATTAATTGATTGTGACATTCGCTGTGTGGCTTGTGGATCCGTCCTGTTGGAACCACATGTCCTCCAAGTCCATATCATCCAATATTCGGTTATCATTGAACGGTAGCGATCCCCATTCACAGTAACCTGCCGGTCTTAATCATCACGGAAGAAGTACGGCCCAATGACGCCGCCGGACCATAAACCACACCAAACCGTAATTTTTTCGGGATGAAATGATGACTCTTGGAGTACGTGTGGATTGCTGCCTGACCAATACCGCATATTTTGTTTATTGACGAAGCCATTCAGCCAGAAATGAGCCTCATTGCTGAAGATGATTTTTCGATGAAAATCCGAATCATTTTCAAGTTGTTGCTCAGCCCAATTCACGAACATACGACGCTTCTGGTGGTCAAGCAGCTTCAGTTCTTGCGTCAATTTAATCTTGTAAGGATGTAGGCTAAGATCTTTTCGCAAAATTCGCCACAACGACCTCACAGAGATGCCCAACGCTTGAGAACGACGTATGAGAGACACATTTGGGCTTTCTGCAACTGAAGCCTCAGCGGCAGCAATATTCTCGACACTACGGGCACTTCTTTGTCTCACTGGCACGGGAACATTTTGTACTGTGCCTGTGGATTCAATTTTTCTACTAGACGCTCAATTGTTGATCTGCTAGGGCGATTATGACGACCATAAATTGGACGTAGCGCTCTTAACGGTGAGGCCACTGACTCCGAATTTCGGTAGTAAATTTTAATAATTTCGACTCGTTGTTGGCTCGTATATCTTTCCATCATGAAATGACAAACCTTACTGAAGAGAAATGTCAAAAGAGCGGCAAGAAATATGGCGTCGTTTGCTGTATCTGTTGCTCTACTTTCGTAGCGTCCCTGTTGAAAAACCCTATATATAATTTTAAATAAACTCAAAAGAATTTATTAGATTTGATAAGTTTTTTATATCTTTTTTTGCAATTTTTGAAATAGTCAATGCGGAAACAAAATTGAGGTACCCGGTTTTTACTCTGAGCCGGCAGCGTATGATATTAATTTAGCCTTAATGGCGTGCTTGTTTAAGTTCCCCTATCTTCATGGAAACTGACGTTTTTTTAAACGTTCCTCAGATTTTAATATTTTTGAAGTCTTTTAGTTCACAGAATCGTAAAAAAATTTAATTTTTAAATTATAGAATTTTCAAAAATAATCATTTAATATCTTTTAAAAATTAAAAAAAATACATCGTAACAGCCATTTAAAAATTAATAACTTATTTCATAATCGTTGCATGGCAGTTACCGTGATTTTTGGAGGTAAAAACAAATTTCATTCCCCCCTCTAGGGAATCACCTAATAATGTTAAGTCCAAAATTTGATCTGAAGCCAGACAGACATACAGAGAGACAGCCTAAATGGCTGGATGGGTTTTCTTCAAACTATGTACCTTATGGCGCAAAATTTTAAACAGCCTATTGTTAATGGTCTTATCAATTTACTAGTTAGCAATTTGATTTTAAGCAATTTTCTAGCTATTCCAAAATTTTAAACCTATTGCTAACTAGTAAATAGCTAAATAAGTAGATAGCAGAACATTTTTAGGGTTTAAATTTTATGAAAACAATTATTATTGTTTTTATGCGTTGTAAATTAATTATATGTTGATGGAAACTCAACATTTGCTTTAAATAAGTATTCGATGTTTTATATTTTTATCATTTTAATTTTATTATTTACAAAAAAAAAAAAAAAAAGTTGGGACCATGGAACCCTCGGGTCCATCCTTTACCTGGAGTAAAATTGTCCATTCTCAAGTCATATGGACTTAAGACGATACTTAAAAGATAAAATAACCGGTTGGTGATTTTAACTTTGGTAAAATGTTAGGCGATAGTACGATGCTTAACTCGTTTAAAATTAGCGAAACACAATTTTTAACCTTGTATCATACTATAAATATTATTTAACATCGTACAAAATATTTAGTTTAAAATTTTGCGCCAATGTTTTTTGATTTATTCGCCCGCACGCTTTTTTATTTGTTTTTTGTTTTTAAGGACCAACAAAATACGGAACATCCCATACAGTTTTTGTGCCAAAGAGTAAAGTATTATCTTATCTCAAAAACGGCTTCAACGATTTAAAAAAAAAATTCAAATAATCAAAATAGTGTCAAGCTACTTTTTGGTAAAATCATTATTATTATTATTTTTTTTTTTTTTTTTCAAAAAGTGATTATTTTGGTACATCTATTAGGTACAAACGATTCATTTAATATTTTTCATTTTTTTTTTAGGGTGAAGCTTCTAAAAAGTTTTAAAATTATTGTTGACCAACATTTTTTAAATCTTTTTTTCTTCAAATGTTTACAAAAAAATTCAAGAAAGGGCAATATTTTAAATACGATTTGGTTAATCTTTTTTAACTTATAGAATATTTGGAAAAAAGGTCATGTTTTTGTTTAACTCAAAAACAACGGTACCTACCGTCCATACAAATGTATAGAAAGCCAAAAATTTTGATAAAACGTTACGTGTGATGTCAAATTACTACTACTACTCTACTTTCAAATACAATTTTTTATTTTGCGTTCTTAGGCCGTGTGTCAATTGCGTTAAAATTTTGGTCAAATTTGATCCTATTTTATAGGGGTGAATAAAATTGAAAGGTTTTGCTGTGTCAATTGCATTAAATGGAATTTTTTAAAACATACATTTCCCATTGACGTTCCTTGCGTTAAGGAACCTATCCGAGACGGTGGATACCTTGATTTGTTGTTGCAATAACTTTTTGCAGAAGGAATTACAACACAAATCTATCCAAATCGCTTTGGATACGATCTTGAACGCGGAAATTGCATTTTGATAGTGGCAGTCATGAACCTAGTATACCTGGACTGCTAGTCGATCGTCATTCTCATTTGTTAAGCGAGACACACAAGATGTCATTTTCAACTTTTGGTTTGCATTAGAATAATTTTGCATTTGAGTGTGAATATGTTTCTTTATTCATTTTAGATATTCATAATATTTGGAATAAGAATTTTGTGTTTCCTTATTCAATAAAATACTCGGGATAAATTATTATTGTCGATTTTTTGTTTATTCCCAATAATTGGAATGGGTTTTTATTCCATCTGAAGCGCGGATTCAAAAGAACACCAAGTACTGACCGCGCTCGAAGATGCTTGATTTCGGAGATCGAACGAGAACATGTTTTTGTTTTTTTTTTTTAAACTGATATTTTCCGTGATGTCTTTCGTCCAAAGGCAATGAATCCTTTATTAAATAAAAAAAAACATAATTTTCGTTGCTTTTGAGAGGCGAGAACGATAAATAAAAATCATGGTCGTCCTACTTATCGATACCAACACGGGGAAGCATTTTATATTGCCGCCTTTCAAGGGATAAATTTTCTTCCTCTGCATCATCTTTGCTGCTCCAAAAAGATGACGTCCAATTCTCCCAGAAGTAACAGAAATGATGAAAACTCTCAAGTTTACTCACTAACTTCTACTATTTAGTTGATCAACTGTAGAGTTGAAAATCTAAAGTTGAAAACGTCAACTTCGAGTGAATAAAAATATTTCTCAAGTTGACTCCAAACATCCCAAAGTTATGTTTAACTTTGAGTGAATAAATTAGGCCTAAGTTGTTTTCAAATTGACGCTAATAGTATATCGTGATGTTGGCTCCTAGCAGTCCAGGTATGATAAGTCGATGGTGTAAGTAATGTGCAAGAAGCTTAATACAAACGTCAAAATTTATCCACTAGTTAAAATTTAAACAAGCTCCTGAGCAGGTTTAATTTAGACGACTGTATTCACCTCAGTAATGTCAAAATTTAGCCATGGGATCAAATTTAACGCACTTTTAACGCAATTTACACACGGCCTTATTAACAGTAACCATTTTTCTTATTTTAGGTGTTCTCATTATTGAATAAACTGATTTAAATTATTATTTTAAACAGATCCTCCTAAAAATATACTTATATTGCATATCGAAACTTTCAAAAAATGATTTTTTTTTTTTTGAAAATTCGATTTTTCTAAAATCTTCTTTTTGTTAATATCCATGTTTTTAGATAGAACTTTGACAAACAATTTTGTATTAAATCCTAAAATTTAAGATTAATTAAGTTTAGTTTATTTCGGGTAAATACTAACACTCGTTTTTAGCATAACATTATTGAACCATTAACATCGTCAATGAGCAATGTCAAGCTACATTCTTGCTGTTTAATACATGAGCAAGTTCGTGATCAAGTTACGCATTTTATTTTTAAATCAGTTAATTAAAAGTACACTACAATTTTAACCACTTTCCAATTACAAAAATCCAAAAAAATGTCATTAAGTGGAATCTACCTCTGGCAAAAAATACTTTTTGAAAACCAATTTATCAATTTTTTTTTGCGAAAAGAGCTTCTACGATTGAAATGAGTATGTATCTGCTATCTGCTTATGTATTATTAGGCTAGTACGATACAATTTTCAGTGCACAAGTGCGCTTTTAACAGTGTTGCTTATTCGACATTCTACCAATTGGTGAATGAATTGAGACTAACTCTATCCCCCCGGGGGCCTATTCTGGAAAGCGCGGCGGATCGCTTTTAATGGCGGATTTGCATTTTCTTATTCCCAAAAGCGCTTTCGCTTTCCATTCTTTGTATGAAAGCGATAGGTATCTAGGTGACGGATTGGTGACGAATTGAAAACAAAATGCAAAAAAAAATTAATTTGCAAATATATCTTCTTATCTTCCTTTTTAACATTATCATTTTAAACACACTTATTTGGTTCATTTAAATGTTTATTTTATGACTAATAGCAACAAAATCAAATAAATATACAAAAAAATATTCTTTTGGCACAAAATATTAATAAAGAAGTTTCACATCAAATAATTCTTCGACGGTCGAGAACAACTGTCATTTTTGTTTGGAAAAATTGAGAAATGGAAGTAAAAATGGAATTTATTTTGGAAAAATTGAGAGAGTGGAAGTAAAAATGGAAGTGGGCTGGAAATATTTGACATTAAAATAAAAAAAAAACTGGAAGGTTCTTTTTTTTCCACTTTCACTTTTGAGGCCCCCCGTTTAGGCGGAAAGTGAAATTTAAAAAAGAAAAGATTTAAAACAGAAAAAAAATTATTAATTTTTACTTAATTATTGTTTTATTTTTTAATAGAGTTGTTTTGATAAACGATTTTTGAAAAATTAATTTTCAAACTCAAAATTAAAATTCATTTTTTTTGTTGTACCTAATGAAGCATTATGTATTTTTATTTTCAAAATTGAATGCTCTTATTAACTCTTAGTTAAACACTGAAAACCATATGGTTCTAGGACTTAGAAATAACAAGAAAAAATGAAGTTAATGGTAAATCAACCAGTTGTTGAAATGATCATAAAGCCATGTTCGTTCGTTTTAGTTTTATGATAAAATCGGTCCCTCATTTTAAATATCTTGTATAGTAGAAGTCCTAGAACCATTTATTTTTCAGTTTTTAATTAAAAATTGACGAGAGCATCGAATTTTAAGACAAAAATACTTTACTTAGTACTTAGACTTAACAAAAAAGTGTAAGAGTGTATTGTAAGTGCTACTGTTAATTTTAATAATATTTTTTTCTGTTTTAAGTGATTTTTTTTTAGGAAATTGACCCTCCAGCCTAATAGGGCGAGACGGGCGATAACATCCGCCTCCTACACGAGTTGTTTACTGTCTCAACCCAACCTACACGCTAACTAACTAACCTTTTAACAACGAGTATATCAAAAATTAAAGCTTCTGTAAACAAAACAAATCATTATCCCTGTGGTATTTATTATTATTATATGCATATATGTATATATTTTTTGTTTGCAAACTTTTTTTTGTTCAAACTAGAAAGTTCAACAAAATTTTAAATTAATTGATAGTAGACATCTTCAACGTGATGCTTTTAAGATAAATTTCTTAACTTTAATATATTTTTAAACTTCTCTAGATCATTTTTCTAGTAATGCTATAAAAATTCTATACATTTCGATTTATAGCTACTCCTACAATTAATTCAAATCGGTAAACTTTTTTCAACCTTTTGCTTACTATTCGAACATTACAAACAAAAAAATCATTTTATTGATGCTGTTTTCAATTCTCTCCTATTATCCAATTACTTATAGCGCCTGAGTCTTAATTTGTTATTCAAAACAATGCCTTTTCGAATCCAAAACTTTTGACTGGAGAAAAGCAGACAAACAAAAAATAAGAAAAAAAGAAAGACTTTCACCCATCACCCTTAAATGGAATTTTCAAAGTATTTTCTTTGGCACTAACATTCAAAGAAAACACCTTTTAATGTTTCTGGACGCGCTTGGTCTTTTCTACAGCTTATAACACTCGTAGTATATACCTATACCTCTATAAGTATATATGGAATAATTAAGGAAAGCCATTTGAAGTCCTGTCGAGAATCGGAGTCCTTTTTCTTTTTTTCTTTGCTTCTCTCATTTCAAACCAACGAACGTCTTATTTATGCATCATCGCAAATGAAATTTGCTCCACCTTAACTAAACTAAGGAAAAGAGCATTTCTATTTTTTTTTCTTGTGTACCCACTCGTATGCTCCTTCGTCCTTCGTCTTATAGGAAGAACTTAGGTTACAAACAACATCGTTCGCGTTATCGTAACGTAGTCCTGGTTCTTCATTGCTTCGAGACTGAAATTGTAATTTAACAAATGCCGATAAGTGTAAGTAAGTAAGCCCTAAGGATATACTAGCTTGCTTCTTGTGATTTCTATGGTTTCCTTTGGGGGCTAAAGTACATATATATTTTTATATTATTACATAGTTCCTTGCTTTTCACCATTTTATTATACAATTTCTTGACAGACAGTCTCGACACCCAATGGTTTGTGTCTGTAATAAAAATGTCCCCCCCAAATACCCATTCTGAACAAAAAAAAAAAAAATAAAAACACACACAAAACGACATACAAAAGGACATTATATTTGTGTGAAAGGAAGACGAAAAAAAAATTGTTACATATATTTGTTTGTATAAAAGAAAAGAAAGAAGAAAAAACTCTTCAAAGTGGAGATAAAGATTTTTTTTAGTAAAATGTAATTCGTTCTTTCAAATTGCATTCAGGATTATTGATATTAGATACTTTTTTGTACCTAAATTAATTCCAATAATTCACTATAAATTATATTTGGTGAATGAATTGAAATAAGAGAGTTGAAGAAGTTCAGATTTATTTACAAAATATTGTTTACTTATTCTTTATTGTCTATCGGAGTCTTTTATATTAATGGCGATGAGGATATTTATTATTTATCAGAATTTATTTTATATTTTTTGTCAGTTAAGGAAGTTTTCTTAAGGAACTTGAACTTTTGACAATCAATTATAAGTTGACATTTATTTTTTTTTTTCTTGCTTTTTCTTTTCTACAAGGAAACAAATTTAATTTATTTATATTTTCTTTCATTTCAGGTATGTACAAAAGGACAAAGTTTATCCAAAAAAAATCTTCATCTGTAAGTACCTAAGGAAATTGTTGAAAAAAAAATTAAGAAGTGGGATATCATTACCCGAATCTTCCTGTCTTGGCCCAATTTTTCAGTGCGAGATCTTACGAGCTTCGGAGTTTAACTTGAGTTTACTCTTTGAATTTAACTCGAGCTTAACTTTAAAGCCGTGAGTGAAAAACTATAGGCCTTAGTATCATGTTGTTCAGAGAATACATCAATATATGTGTTGATTTAATTTTGTTGGTAAGTGTATTTTGTTTCAAACAAATATAGGTACTCAGCTATTTTTTTGTTTTTGTTAATATAATAGCTTACCCGACAAGCGTTTCCTTCTCAAAATCTCAATAAATTCGTCTGTAATCGTTTTGTGAACTTGCAAAAAAGCTATTGAAAAAGTGAACCAATTTAAAATAAGAAGAAAATGTATTTACTTTGTTATAACTAAGTGTGTATAACTATTTGGCATTTCGTAGGTTAATTGAAACTGTAAAATCCCTGGTATTATTTGGCTAATATAACTCGCCAAACAAATACATTAGACTTGAGTACTGAATGAGCCGTTCGATCGCAATTCCTGATAGAAGTGAAATTTAATTCTGCAACTTTTTCAATTTGTCTTTCCGTAAAAACAGTAAAACGCATTATTGTGAACACTTTAAAAAAATATCTGTGTTGACAGGTCACAATAGAAAAACCACGCAGACAAAAAAAAACTCCGCAAACCCATAGTTTGAATCGTGAGATCTGGTCAGAAGTTCATGCAAAAATCGAATTAATAAAAAGTATTTTCAGCTTTTACCGAATTCTACAATTTAATTTGTAAACTTTTCAAATTTTTCTTTTTATAAAAAAATTTCGAGCTATTAAGACCATCTGGTGAAAATTAGCCAAATCCAAATACGCCCATTCTTAAGTGATGGGCTTAGCAAACAAATCGGTTCGGTCGCTTAGGTATTTATTTCTTGTTTAAGGTTCTTCTTTTTTTCAAAACTAAAAATGATGGTATAAATTATAACGGTTCTTTTTCATAGTCGTTTGCTAGGTTCCTAACCTTTATCACCTCAAATATGGGATATTCACATCTAAAAGGTCAGTAATTGGTCAAAAAAGGTCAACTAGTTTCAGAAATTTGTCAGCCATAGGAAATTTTGAACCAATGGTTAAAGTTTTTCAAGGTAACCAACTATTTTTGGCACCTCATTTATGGGATATTCGCAAAAAAAAGTGTACCATTCGAAAAGCCACCGACTTGTGATAAAAGGTCAGCTAGTTTCAGTAATTGGTTAGCCATAGGTTTTTTTTTTAATTAATTTTTAAAGTTTGTTTCAAGGTCACAGTATAAGGCTCTTAGCAGCTCATTTATAGAATTTAAAAAAATGAGTATGCTATCTAAAAGGTCAGTAATTGGTCAAGAAAGGTCAGCTACTTTCAGATATTCGAAAAAAATATACACCATCTGAAGACCTAGACTTCATAAAAGGTCAACTAATTTCAGTAATTGGTCAGCCATAGTTTTTGTTTAATTGAATTTTTAAAATTTATTTTTTCAAGGTCGTATAAGACTTTTAGCACCTCATTTGTGGGATATTCGCAAAAGAAGTATACCATTTGAAAGGCCAATGACTCGGGATAAAAGGTCAGCATTTGTTAAATTTTCGATTTTATCATTATTAGATAAAAAAAGCCAGTGTTATTATTTCTCAGGAATACTGATTTAACTCGCTCACTTCTTAGAATCAAAGGTAGTTTATTAAAAATACGAGGTGCAGTAACATTATAAAAGTGTGAAAAATGTGGTTTCCTGATTGTAGGTACAAGGACAAGACTACTGGTGTTTACGCGTAAATTACGGTCTTTATAAAGTCAATAAAGGGAATCTTTTGCAGAAAGGATTGGTATTTTAAGGTATTTTGTTACAGATTTTCCCCCTTATGTTGAAAATCATGAATTTAGTTTTTTCACTTATGACTAGCTTATGTTGTTTGAACCAACTACGCAGTAGTGTTAAATCATGGTTTACATCTAGATACAGGTTTAAATAACTTTGACTGCTATAGGTCAAAGCAGTGTCATCTGCAAACGCTGTAATTTTGCCCTTAAGAGGTTGCAGAAAAAGCGAATTTACAAAAATCAAAAATAAAATTGGACCTAGAACGGAGCCTTGTGGAACACCTACGTTAATGAACTTTTTATCACTAAGGATATTTTTAATTTTTACTCTTTGACTACGATTAGACAAATAAGATGCAAACCACGAATGAATACACCCTCTGAAACTTGCATTATATAATTTTCTTAGCAAAACATCATGATCCACCATGTCAAATGCTTTGGTTATGTCAATGAATAGAGTAGCTGGGATGTCAGATTCATTAAGACTCGTATAAATTACACTGCACAACATTAACAAAGCATCCTCAGTGGATCTGCCACTTCTAAAACCAAACTGTGAGCTACTGAGATAATTTGTTTTGTCTAAGAAAGACAGCATTCAAGATTTAACCCCTTTTTCAAAAACTTTTGAAAAAAACTGAAACTAAAGATATAGGGCGATAATTATTTAAGTTTGAAGCATCACCTTTCTTGTGTAACGGTATAACGACAGCAGCTTTAAGTGATTCGGGGAAGATACCTTTCTGAATACTTGAATTGAAAATATAGGTTAAAACATCAGAAACAAGAAAAGATATTTTTTTTAAGTTATAACTAGAAATATTATCACACGACATAGAGTTAGAATTTTTGAGCGACCGAATAATTTTAATTATTTCTAGGGGAGAAAACAATTCAATTAAAAAACTTTGTCTTACGTTCGATTCATCGAAATTGTTACAATGACAAGCCGAGATATTATTGATTGTGGTGTTCCGAATATGAGTTGTAATATTTGCGAAAAAGTTATTAAAATCAGTGGCAACTTCAAAAGGTTCAGACGTGGACTTATTGCTTATGCTGACTGTGAAATCCATATCAGATTTGGTATTGTTTAAAACTTCATTAACAATCTGCCACTCCTTTTTAGAATTGCCCATATTTTGAAAAAGCCTATTACTAAAATAAGAATCTCTTTGAGAAGATATTTCAGCTTTTAGTTCTTCAGATAACTTAAGATAACATGTTTTCAGCCTAGAGTTGTAGGGATGTTTTTTAAAGCACTTAAAAAGATAATTTTTCTTCTGAATTTTTTTTAATAAAGCAGGAGACATCCATTGTTTAAGATGTTTTGTTTTCTGCCGTTTTTTAATCTTCTTACTGGATGACAGTATGTGAGATTGTAGTTTATCAAGAAACAACTCAAATGCAGTAGAAGGATCCTGGGCCCTATATATACACCTTCCCAAAACTCAAAAATTAAAGCTGATCTTAGAGCAGAGAAGTCAATTTTAGATATTTCATCAATAATATACAGCTTTTCTCTGTTCACACTATGATCAAGTTGATAAGTTGTTAAATGGTGATCATTTATGTTTAGGTCAAAGGTGTTCGTTTTATAACCCGTAGAATTATTTCTATGTAGTCTAATAAATATATGATCTAGACAGGAAAATGAGTCTTGAAATACACGCTTATTCAGTAAAATAAGAAGATGAAGAAATTTAAATATTAAAATATTGAAATTACTTCTGTTTTAAGTGGAGTGAATGAATAAAATTCAATTAAAAAGTACAAGTGACCTCAACTCCAGAAATTATTGTGTTTCGCCCAAGGTTATTTCTTATTCAGTAAACTTACATATACACAGACTTACATATACAAATACTATACTTTTCAATCATTTATTTTTCATAACCAACTCAATCAGCTAATCTATGTCTGCTGTTGAAAAGTTGTTAATTCTCTTTTTTTGCACAATTATTGATTTATTTTCCATCTTTTTTTAAATTAAGTTCGTGTCACTTAAATAAAAGAATGTCGACATATTATCCACAACTCAAATAAATGTTGTGCTGTTTCGCGTATTCTTTGCTTCAGAAAGAGAAAGAATAGACAAGGAAAGCTGCGTACTGTTTGCAATACGTCACTTGGCGAAGCAAAAATATACAATGCTGTCAACTTTTTTTCATAAAATCTAGTTAAATGAAGTTCAACTGATCTGAAGATCAGATTTCACTGTGAAACTGGAAGAGTTAAGCCAAAAATTTAAACTTAGGTTAAGGTTCATCTGATCTTAAGTGAAACTGTCGGTTAGTCCTTAACAGCAATATTATCTGCTGCAAAGCGTTTATCGATTCTACCAGTAGATACCTTCATATAGTTTCAATAACTTCAAATAAAAAATGAAATAAATATTTGCCGCATTAATAACATACACAAGCTTTGAAATTTTGTTCCACAAAAATTTACTTATTTAAACTTTTAGTTAAAACCAAGTCAGAAAATTTATCTCATTTAACTATTTCCCTTCTACGAAAGCCTTTTTGTTATGCCCCTGAGAGTGTTAATATGAATTAGAGAATTATATAGAAACTTTTATTAGTCTATTATAACAAAGGCTAAAGTAATGTTTGTGAGGGAAATTTGACTTCAAAACAAATGTTCTATATCAACTCTCTCTAGACCCACACAATGTCAAAAACTTCAATTAAAATTCTTTAGATTCTTTTTATGCAATCAAAAAATTTCAACCATACAACAAAAAAAAAAATCTCATCTAAATGCAGATGACATATTCTTAGATTACCATTTTTGCTTGTACAAAAAAAAAAAAAAAAAAAAAAAAAAAAACAACACAACTCCAACACAATATATCTGTCCATGTTTACCCTTGTGCGTAGATATTATAAATTAACAGGGTATTAACATAAGGGTGTTATACCAGTTGACCACTTGAAACTTAAACAATGCAATTGCAACTTTTGATCTTGATACTCGTACCCATGCTCTCTGTGTTAAACACAAATTGTGAATATTTTCGTGCTCGGGTATCGTGTGTGTGCTGAAAACTTGTTGAAAGTTGAACCCTCATATGTTGCAAGCATCCTAAGGGACACATTGTAACCATATGCTTCCTATACAACTTGGCGAATATTTATGTTTGGGCGAAACTTAACCCCTCGAAATAATTCATTTTTATTGCATTCCTCCGAAGCCCACTCTAAGACTTGGAGTGAGTGTGCGGTTGAAATGTTTTAGTGCTTTTGTTCAAATTGTTAAAAGAAAGATAATCTTAATTTTAGAAAATCTGGAATTTGCTGCACAGTACAGAGTTTGGCATTACCGGATGCTTAAGAAATGGCGCCCATTAGAAAACTTTGCAACAGGCGGTTTTAACCTGTTTTCTTAACGAAACTCCACAATTAAGTAAGATGCAACAATTCAAGGCAGTAGAATCCACAGAAAAAAAGTTACTCCGGAAATTAAGTCTTTCTAACTCCACATCCACTTCCCAGCCTCGTCCACCTAAAAACTACACTACAAAGTTTTTTTTTTAAGCTACTGCCTCTTGTGAGGAAATGACAAATCCTGATGAATAAGTGTTTCTCGTCTAGCTGTTCGGATTCGGCATAAAATTGTAGGTACCTTTCATTCACACGCTCACAGTAATGGTTACGAGTTGTTAGTCACTTGGCCCTGGTTCTTCACGAGCCGTTTCGCCACCCATTTTTTTTTTTTTTTTTTTAACTCCACATATATTCACATGAGAAGAATAAAATTTGTTTCGAAATCTTTCTCTGAATAAAACAGTCTTTTTATTTTTAGATAATTTTTCTACTCAAATAAAGTTTAAAATTTTAAGAAAAAAATAAAAAAAAATGATAGAACTGGCAGCACTTCCCTAAGAAGAGCAAATAATACTCCCAATTAATAAAGAATGACATATGCCATATAATCAAAAAAGAAGACAACAAATTCGTCACTTTTATTTTGTGTGCGCAACCCTGAAAAAATGAGCTAAAAGGCATATTGCACATTTCCTTGAATTTAACTAAATTCCACAAATACCTCCCTGACAGGGGTCATAAGTTATATTTTAATGTATCGTGCACTCCACATAAATATAAATTTGGCACTCCTTGAAAATACATTAATAAAAAAAACAGTGTCAAATGCACGCGTCCGTTGCTATATTGTCGGCAATCTACACTTTGATCCCAGCCGTACACACAAAAATGTCATACCCTTTTTTTTTGTTCAGGTGAAATACGAACGAATTCTGCGTGACAATTTTTTTTTACAAAAAATCAAAAAAAATCAACAACAAAATGTAACTCAATCCTCAAGAATTCCCATTCACAGGAGTTAAGTACATATAGATGAATTGACATGCAACACACTTAACACGTTGCACGCTCTTATGCAAGTCACACCGTCACCGCCCTCCACACCACCGCACCGCACCACGCCTCACCGCGAAGAAGACACAAAATCATTATGCAAATTCACACTACTTCACACAATTACCTTCCAAGTTATTTTCTGCGAAAATACAACAACAACAAACAACTGAACTATCAACCGATAACAATTTAACAAGTAAATTCCAACAAAAACTTAAAGTATTGTGTCAAAAAATTCATTCCAAATGAATTGACCCAAGAAGGCAAAAAAAATAAATAAATAAAAGAACAATCTCCAACTTAAGATGAGCAAAAAAAAAAAAAAACCAACAAGAATACAAAAGAATCCGTCTACTTAACGAACTTTTTTGGGGAATTTCTGTTCTGAAGAAGTGTTACGTGCCATTGCACTTGAGCTGCGAATTGGTATCTCTGTAGTTTCAGTCCCAAAAAAATCGACAAAAAAGAAGGAAACAACCCATGGAGGAGCTGCTTGTTTCCTTCCTGTATTGTAGGCTGTCAGTTGCGATAATATAAGAAAGTTTTGTGTGCACACCAAAATGAACGACACGTTAAAACAAAGACAATACATATTTTGCGGCCTTTTTTTCAACTTGAGTAACTTCTTGTGGTTCGGACTTAAGTTTTTTTTTTATTTGTTTAATTGTGATGTAGGGCAAGTAAGGGATTCTTGAAAAAGTTGAACATTCCATAAGATGATATCGAAGGTTTGACAAACGTGCAAAAATCTTAGAATCGAGATCGAGATAATAGATGATAGACTCGGGCGTATACGTAATATTTTCATTAAATAGATTTTTAAAATTGTAAAATTGCAATTTTTCCTCCAGAGAATCACATAAAATACCTATTTAGCAAATGTTAAACAAAGGTTCTATAACAATAAATCAACAGTCGCATGTACGTTATGACGAAAACAACTTTTTCGGAGTTCTCTATCATTGTAATGTTGTAATTTTGTTCGACACAAAATCAGAACTTGCTCTAAAAAGCAGAGCAAGTTAAAATTTAAAAATGTATGTACTATACCAATTTTTCAAAAAAATGCATTTTTTAACGTTTTACTTGTGGTAGGTGCCCGTAGCGTAATGGTTAGTGCGTTCGACTGTCACGCTGGAGGGGTTGGTTCACTTCCCAGCATCGTCCACCTAAAAACTCAAAATATTTTTTAGGGCTACTGCCTCTTGCGAGGAATCGACAAATCCTCCAAGAGTATCACTTGTCACGAAAAAGTGCTTCTCGTCTAGCCGTTCGGATTCGGCATAAAATTGTAGGTCCATTCCATTCCTGTCGATAGGCGCACACAGGAATGGTTGCGAGTTGTTAGTCACTAGGCCCTGGTTCTTCACGAGCTGTTGTGCCACCCAATTTATTTATTTATTTTTTGGTAGGTGCAATTGTTTTGTCTATTAAAATGACAATTTTCGACTCATCATCATGGAAAGAGATATGCTTAACCCTGGTATAACCAAAATAAAATATAAGATCACAAACATTTGTAAGGAGCTTGTTTCTATTAGTGCATTTTCTTTGAAGAACTCATTCGATCGCGCATTGCAGTCAATAGCTGACGACTCTTTAGAAACATTAACAAAAATGAACAATTGATTTAACAAGAACTAGGTCTAAACATAGCATTATATCGTCAGAGTTGACTACAATCGATTATTTATCCATACATTAAAATCAGTACAAAAAAAACTACTGTTTCCTCACGCTGTAGTTGGAGATACAACCAAAATAGCTTAAGTATTTTTTTTAAACTTAGCTCGAAGCCTTAAGGTGCTGCCACACACTGAAAGAAAAAAGCAAAAAGCTTTCTGAAAGCATAGTGTGACGACCCGAAAAGTACTTTCCTGAAAGTGTTTCTGAAAATGATTTGCTTTCTTGAAGACACGCTTCAAGAAAAAAAAAACTTTCACAGTGTGACTAGCTCCTGAAAACATTTTCAAGAATGCAAATCACTTTTAGAAAACGCTTTCTGCTTTCAGAAACTGCTTGTGAAAGTTTTTTTGCTTTCTTGAAAGCGAATATATGTTTTACACAGAATTACTTTTCTTTTGGCTAATTAAATCAATTGTGAACATTAAACCCACTCTGGTGGAACGAAAATCTACAATGATCTTAATATATGATAAAGGAAGTAGGTCATAAGTCCACAGTTTTTTTTTTTTGTGGTAGGGATTAAATTGTGGTAGTATATTCGCTAGGCAGACAACAATTTCAACAGTTTTCTTGGACAATAGTATCTTGGATAGCCCGCTCCGCTTAGCGGGTTCAATCGATTTTAACTCTCTCCAGGGTCCTCTGTCTTGCTAAAACAACCACAAGGTAACAAATCACTTGCAACAAGCATTTGCAGCAAGCGCTTGTAGATTCTAAAAAGAATGTCATAAATAAAAGTATCCATCATTTGTTCTTCTTGCCGACATTGGCCCAGTGATATTTCACCTTCTCTGTCCCTGTCAGCTTTTTGTGTTGGATATTCCTTTCTTTGGGATACACAATAATTATGAAGGTCGCAGATACGAATTTGTTAATTGCAGGCGCGAACGTAGGAAAAAATGTCGGGGGGGGGGGGGTTAAACTGAAAACATTTCGGGGGGGGTGAACCCCCAAGCCCCCCTGCGTTCGCGCATGTTAATCGTATCTGGATTGTGTTCCATTGACTTTCGGAGACACCGTCAGCGAGCAGATGAGATACCAAAAGCGTTTTCAACGATGCGGGGGCGCGGGACAATCGATAATTGTACACACGCTGAAGAACGCTCAAATTTCGTTTTCCAATCGGCTTCATAATGCGGTTCGATGCAGCAAATGCTTCGTCCTCAACAATGCAAAATGGCAAGGGCATAGTGCGACCGGGCAACGGTCGATCTGGCGGAAAATTCAATTCGTTGTAATTATCGCCATGTGTAAGGTGTTTCAGTGTCACACTCTTTCCTCTACGCTGATGGCCATGGTGTATTTTGTTTTTTAACAAGCGGGCGTACTTTAAACTTCTCCTCCGAAACGTGAACAAAATTAATGCGTGCAAATCTCTAATGAGCGTTGCGTGATACTGGATTTTCAGCACCAAGTTCCCAAAACGGTCGCACCCAACTTGACTTACGATTACCCGCTTTTTTCTCAGTAACACGCTGCGAAGTCCGTATAATAATTTCCATTATAGTTAATTGCCTATATTCCATAACTTCTTCAGCGAACTGCATTTTGTTGCTTCTCTGAATAAAACAATTAACGAAACTAAGCTCAAATATCACAATCGTTAACACACTAATCACTTTCAGAAAGCACTTTCACTTTCATAGTGTAACGACCCGAAAAATGTTTTCAGAAAACTTGCTTTCTTGAAACTTAAAAGTGTTCAGAAAGCACTTTCCTTTCAAAGTGTGACTGCTGTCTGAAAGCACTTTCATAAATAAAACGGCTCATGAAGAACCAGGGCCTAGTGACTAACAACTCCCAACCATTCCTGTGTGCGCCTTTCGACAGTAATGGAAGGGACCTACAATTGTATGCCGAATCCGAACGGCTAGACGAGAAGCCTTATTCGTGACAAGTGATACTCTTAGAGGATTTGTCAATTCCTCGCAAGAGGCAGTAGCCCTGAAAAAAAACTTTTTAGTTTTTAGGTGGACGAGGCTGGGAAGCGATCCCCGACCTCCAGCGTAATTTAAAAATCGGAACTTTCGAAACGCTTTCTGAAAAAATTTTCCTTTCAGTGTCTCCAACCTTTAGAAAAGCTTGAAAATAAAAACAGCAGGTACCTCTCATGAAAAGTATCTAGTAAATTTATCTGGATAACGATGTTTTTAATTTTTTTTTCAAAATAATTTTTTTTTGACATTGTTAACAAAATACGACTTAACATTGCTTATTGTTAATATGGTCTGTCACTATTTTTTTCAATAAAAAAGCAACTGACGCTCAATTTGGCCGGATTTCACTAGACTCATTTTGACGTCTCAATATTTTACTCGAATATCATTTCTTCAGCTTCATAGTAAGAATGAGATAATCAAGTAAGACAAGAAATTTTCAAAAAAAAAATTAAAAATAAAAAAAAGCTGCCTCACATGACTATTTCGTTCTCACTTTTAGGTTGAGGTGGATGAAATATAGAGACGTTAAAATGTGTCGCGTAAAGTGAGGCCAATATACAAAAATCGTCTTATGATGACAGTGTTGCTAATTATGACAAAACACTAGAAATAATGAAACAAAAACTCTGAATGTTATTTTTGAAATTAACTGATTTAGAAAAAAGCCTTTTTATATACCATTTTCCTTGGAAATTGTGTTTTTTTTTTTTTTGCTGATAAATTCCTCAAAAAAAATTGGAAAACCAATTCTATAGCAATCTCAATACAACATCAAGTACCTACGACCCACTCATGCACATTTTATTTATTCTGTCCTTTTTTTTGTCTGCAGCATCAAATACATATTTTGAAGGACTTTTTTTTCTTGTAAAAGTTGTAGAAATGAATGAATGATTTTCTTATTATTCAAATCTGTCAGAGGCCAGAGAATAATATGAAATACACAAAACAAATATTTGAAATTTATGTTTACCGATAGAGAGAGACTCTAGTCAGAAAAGTTTGAAGTTTTGTCAGAGGCATCGAGATGGTAGTAGATGGCCATATCTTTACTTCAGTTATGCGGGTGAAGTTTTGTCAACGAAAAGTGAATGGAAAAAAAAAATATAACAACCCAAGTTCAATTCGATGAACAATTCATAACTTATTTGCACTTGGAATTTTCTATGACTGAATGGGAAAATGTCATGATTTATCATCAATAATTGAGAATCGCGATGGAGACGTTCGTAGTCACCTACAATTTCTGTCACTGTCGTTCTATAGTGCGAAATTGGATTCGAAGTAACTTATAACTTATTCTCTATGAAAAGGGGTTTACCTACGACCGTCGCGACGGTAGGTAGGTAAGGTACATATAATAATGTTGACTTTTCTGAGTGACAGATTTAGTACCAGAGTTAACAATTGAGATGAAATAACGATAAGATGTTGAACAAAGACCAAGAAATGAAGTACTATATTAAAGAAATTGGGGTTTTGGTTGGGTAAGTACCATCTATAGAAGAGAAGAATAAACAAAAATGAAAACTGCAGAAATTCATCACAAAAGCTATGTACATTAAATGTGAATCGTTTAAGTAGGCTACTGAAAATCAAAGTTATTTAGCGAGATTTTTCTCTAGCATTTTGGAGGGATGGAGACATTAAATTGCGATTTTGCGAGTTGTATGTCGGGAAATAAATTTTGTATTATGAACAAAAAATATTATAACACTTTTTTTCGTACAATTGATAGATTTGGAGAAAAGCTGTCGGAAATTTTGGGTGCAGTGCATTAAGCCAAAAAAATGTTATATGGAATGATATTTATTATTTTTTTTTTGTTGAGGGGTTATGTTTGGAAAAATATTTTCTGTTAAAGAACCAAGCTTTAAGAGTGGTTTACTGAAATGGAAATGCCGCTATGTTGAAAAATTTGAATTTTTCTTATTTTGTTTTATAGCTCCCGAGAAAACTATTTGATCACAAAATTATCTACAAAATGAAATATTTACGGCCTCTGTACGTCAATTTGGTCTTAAGTTATGGCTCCCCTTCAAATGACCTGGCTGGAAAAATGCCAAGTTTCTGTCTAGTTATGGCAAGGCCCTAATAAGTTTTTAGTAGGCAAAATCTAGACGAGGAAAACTCGTCAGATACTTGGCAAGCCCCTGCTGGATTTCAGTACCAAACATTTAGATGAAAGAAACTTTTCAAAAACTCGCGAGGCCAACCCTTGTTAGAACTTGTTGGAAATGTTTCGGTACCCCATCAGGAATGTCCCTTGTACACCAGAAACAATTTTTTTTAAGTATCATGCAATATCAGTATCATACGATAATTTTGTCGTTCTTTTATTTGTCTTCTTTTTCATATCACACATTTTTCTTTTTTGTTATGCAATATGGTATGAAACATTAGAGTATGACATTGATTTTTTGTACAGCGCGCGTTAGCCATGTGGGTAGCGCATTTGACTGACAAGCAGAAGATCGCGGGATCAAGTCCCACATAAGCCAACTTTTTTTCTGCCTGACGACGAGGCTAAAGGGTTCATAATCGCCAAGGCCTTTGTTCTACCCTTTGCTAACCCTTGTTAGCTGTGTTCATTTTTTTTTTTGTTTTAACCAAACATTACGGTACCTGGCATACAAATTATTATCTCTCTCAAAAACACCTATGATTTTGAGAAAAAAAGATGTGAAAATGACACTTTTTGATATTTTTTTTTTCTAAAATTTTAAGATATTAATGTTACCTATGGTGGAATCATTTTTTTTTTTTTTTTAATTTTCTCGAAAACGGTTCAGTTGTATTTAATTTTTGTAAGGGAATTTTTAAACAAGTGTTAATAGAATTGTGTACCATTATTTTCCAATTTGTTTTTTTTTTTAATTATTAAAATTTATTTTAATATTATTTATTAATTATTTTTTAATTATTAAAAAAAAGTTCAAAATTTCATTCAAGTCAATTTCTTCAAACTTGGTATAATTTGATTTTTTAACACATTTATAGAATACTTGACGTAATCTTATTTCTATTGTTATTAAAAAAAACCGCTCCAAATAGTCCAGGTGCAAGCAAATTAGCTTTTTATAAGGAGAAAATTAGTTCGAATCTGGAATTTGGTATGAACATTGGTAATGGGACTCTTTATATACTGAGAAAGTTCCTCATCGATCCGAAACCTCTATGTAAGTCAGTTACAAGGGGTCAAATGTCATGAAAATGATTTTTTTGAAAATAACTCGAAAACGGTTTGGTTTAGAAATAAAGTTTGTACTTCAAAATTTTAGCTTAGGCAATTTCCCAAAAAAAATGTGTTGATTCATTTTCCGTAGCATTTACCGATAAGAAGTTATATAAGTTCAAACAATCGCAAGTATTTCGAAATTAGCCCTTTTATGCAATTTCTTCCACACCACCATAGAGGTCAAATGACCAGGCCCTGGCCCATGTGCGTTTTTTTTTTGTGTGGTATCCCCAGTAGACCTATTCCACTGTGTTTAGCAAACAAAATGTAGTCAAAATTACTAAGCAATGTTTGAAAGTGATTGTTTTTTTTTTTGTGTTACGGCGGCGTGGTAAGAAATGGCTCATCATTAATGTCCTCTTCATACGGATCAATTTGAATTGAGTTTGTACATGTCTGTCCATGACATTGACCACAAACTATAGAACATTTTAACCCCACTTTTCGACAACCACAATTAAAACCGAAACCTTTACTACAATTACAAAATTTTGTTGTAAGAAGTTCATCAGGTGCTGGTTGGAGCAGAGTGGTAATAGGCTCCAAATTATTATTGCTCAATACCCATCCCCAGCTTTCGGCCAAGTATGAACTTGATAGTAAACTCTATTAAGGTGTGTTTGAGCAGCAGCAAATGTTGGATTAAGGGAAAATTATTGTACAGCCTTGTTGAGCCTGGTCAATCGGACAAGTGTGGAATATCTTAGTGCATTGATATACTATCTTCTTTCACAGGTGCTTTGTAAAATGATATAGAAGTCGTCACTCTTTTCGAAAAGCAGGAGTTGCGAGTTGTTAGTCACTAGGCCCTGGTTCTCCACGAGCCGTTGCCGTTGCGCCAACCAATTCTTTTCCTTATCCAATTTATAAGCTTTTAAAATTAACAATGATGCATTTTATGACTGAGGGAGTATGATTCAACTTCCGAAAAAATGTCCCCACCTCAATGAACTACATCGACCTATGTCATTTTGAAATTCTTGAATTATCTTATCCATGTGTGGTCCAGTGGGATGACTAACATTCTTAACCCAATAATTTGCCTTCCTCCAAATTGTTTGGTCATCATGATCCTCCCGAAATTATTGACTCCATTAAATTTTATTATTTCCAAATATACTTTCTCATAAATTCAAATTAATTCGAGCTTTGACACTTTTTGGAAAACTTATACCTTTTTAAACACCTTCCTTGTCTATTATATCTGATTGTTGATTTTACTAATTGATTGGTGTGTTATTTTTTTCAAATACCTACCTCTACCTACTCAAGTCTTTAGTTTAAAATAAATCCTTGATTTAATCATAAGTCATATTGGAATGTATGTAGTAGGTATAACATATCATTTCACAAAACTTTGATCCAAATACAGTTCACTGACTTTGTATAAATAAAGAGCTCGCTCAACTCTTTTCAATTAAACAAACTTGAATATAAAATATATATAAGTACTCACATTCGCTAACTACCTACACCATCGTTGTCGTCGTTGCTGTGTCGGTCGTCAAGTCAATTTCCAAAGTCTCGCAAACTCAAAAAAACCGAACCTAACCATGATGGTTGTTTTGTTTTTTCTATTTTATGCGAAAGATATTCTAATTTTAGTTGCTCCCGTGGGTAGGCTTTAAGTGGCTTGAAAAGCCAGGAAAAACAACTGTTATCGCAATATTTGCCTCAATATATTAATTTTGTTGTTT
The DNA here is from genome assembly GCA_949320155.1 of Melangyna quadrimaculata. Taxonomy (NCBI): domain Eukaryota; kingdom Metazoa; phylum Arthropoda; class Insecta; order Diptera; family Syrphidae; genus Melangyna; species Melangyna quadrimaculata. The sequence continues at coordinate 51,485,695 of OX439485.1, read as the reverse complement.
TAGTTTTTCCTTTTTTAGATTTGCTCTCTGTGTAAGCAAATAATTTGCAGTTATAATAGTCCCTCCTTATATTGACGTTTATCGATGTCATTCCAAGAAATCAGTGTAATATTTCATGCCGATGCCGATGGTTGTTAACTTGGATAAAAAGTAGCGACTATATCAGGGAGAATACAAGAGGAAACAAAAAACATGTTGATGCTATAAGCTAGAGATTGCCAACTTTGTATTTTTGTTTAAAGAAGGATAATTCATTGCTTAGGAAATTCTTAAAGACTTACGAAAAGATAAGGTAAACATATTTCGACAGGTGTATTTTATTTTTTTTTAATTTGACAATTTGTGAGGGCTTGAATATCACGACCAATTTTTTTTAATTGAATTCTCATTACGTGAAAAAATTGTGTAAAATGTTTTTCATATTTTGGATGTTTTGTATTTTGGTTTAACACCTGGAAATATACTAATAATCCTACAAAATCATTCGTGAAATGAACAAAAATCATACGTTCCACAAGTTTTTTCACGTTGCATTTACTTTTCACTTACGGTCTAAATAAAAATGTTATAGAATTGAAAAATGTTTGTATTATCTTTCGTTTTTGTTTGGGCTTAAAAAAATCCTTCAAGGTGAATTGTTCCAAACCAAAAACATGCGTTCCACCTTTTTATTGGGAAGTTTATCCTTTGCCATCATTTTCCCTTTAATATGTATTAAGTTATTAAACAAGACAAGATATGAAATCTGATTTAAGCCTATGTAGTACACAGTTGTAGTGAAAATGGAATATTCACTCAAAATCGTCAGTGTGACATTTTAAACTTTACTTATTAAAGTTTTTATATTTTATACACCTTAATGTTTTCACTATTTAAGCTTTAGTTGTTTTTTTTTTCTCAAAACGATATTACATAAATAAACGCGATACACACGAAAACATAAAACGAAAATGCGCGTTTTAATTGTTTTTATTTTCATTTTATGTTTTCGTGTGTATCGCGTTTATTTATGTAATATCGTTTTGAAAAATACAATTAAAGCTTAAATAGTGAAAACATTAAGGTGTATAAAATATAAAAACTTTAATAAGGTTTCGGTTTTCACGTGTTCAATTTCAATCAATTTAATTTAAACTTTACGTTTCATAGCTTCTATTTGATATGAAAGCTCATTTGTGATTGGAGGTGAATTTTATATTTACTACACAAGCATTAAAAATTGCCATTTAAAGATTGTGGAATCAGTTTTTTTCCCCAGTAGGAATGACACGACTTCAGTAAAATGGAAAAAATAATACGTTCCACATTTTTTTTTCACTCAGTGTTTCCTTTTCGTTTGAATTACCTGTAATTTGGAAAAGTTATTTTCTCCGTGCAAAAAATCAAACAGAAATAAGCTGGATTAGAGTGAAATAGTGTGACATTTTCAATAACCCTTTAGAAGCTGTGGATTTTAAGTCTTATATTCCACGACTTAAATCTTTTTTCCTCTTTGCAAATTCGAAAGATATAAAAAAAAACGAGAAGTGTTGTTCAAATTTATTTTTTTTTATTTTGACTCTTGCACCTTTTCGCTTGTTTTAAAATTATAAGTGAATGCGTTCCAAAGACAAATATTTTCTCATTTTTTTTTTTGCACGTCATAAATAAAAAAAAAAATCATGAATATGTACGCCAAGTTTTTAATTTTTCAATAGACTAATTTTGTTTAAAAAAAAAACCTGTGGAATGCAAAGTTAAAAACTTCAGTATTATGATTTTTACATCAAATAACCTTAAGTTTTGAATATTGTGCATTACAGACACCAAATTTCCACAAATTGTACTAATTTTGAAGTTTTTTGGCCGTGAAATGAGAAATGAATATTTTCCACAATCTTCTAATGACAACATTTTTAATTTGTAAATGTAAGACATAATGGCTTAAAGTCTACATAGTGTTAAAAAGTCTTACTTTTCACGATTAATTTTCTTTTGGTTTGAATCAGACGCTTGGGAAAGTATTCAACTACAAATTTCAGGCTGATAATTTTGTGTATACCTTAACATTTCGAAGTGTGAACAAAAATTAACATTTGAAACTCACGTCAAATAATGAAAAATGCTCATGTTCCACAAATGTTTTCACTTGGCATAGAGACAAACGAATATGTTCCATATTTTTTCACGCGAATTATTTCCCTTGCCGTTGTTACGGTAAACCTAGAACAGCGAAACCCCAACAGAAAAAAGCTGATTGAAACAGTATCAAACACCTTCAATAGAATGAAAAAAAAAAATATACGTTCCACATTTTTTTCACGTGGTAAAAATGAAAAATAAATACATCCGTAATATGAAAAATGAGCACATTCCGCAATCTTCTAATGAAAAATGTTTGAGTGTGTGACACAAAGGTGGCAAAAAGTTAACAAAGTCTTAAAAAGCTTTCACTATTAATTAAATGTTGGTTTGAAATAGAAACTTTTGCTCGAAAATATGTTCAAGAATGAACCTTATAAGCTCACCAGACAAAATGAGAAATAAATACGTTACACAATCTTTTTCACTTGATATAATGAAAAATGAATACATTGCACACACTTTTTCATGTTAAATTTTCATTTTCCCAGCATGAACCCGTTGAATGTGAAAAGAGCGAGTAGCTTTTGGAAGTATCGTCATTTGTCAATCAATGTAATTTGTTTTGATTTAAGCTGTGGAATGTTGGTTTCAGGCTGACGACGGTGTTTTTGTGCTACACTGATTTAACTTAAACTGTGTCTTTCGAAAATTTGGTGAAAATGTAAAAACTAGCCCGAGTTGGCAACCGCTAGCAAATACTTTTTTAAATCTAACGCCTAAATGGCATATTGATGGAAAGTGACACAAAGAGAGCATAAGGATGATTCTCGTTTGAATTTCACTCACAAGATTCGTATAAACAAACAAAATGATTGCTGATCGAAATCAAAAAAAGTATAATAATGTTTAAGCCCTACACAAGCTTAGGTACTTCGAAGCATTCAATAATCCTTCGTTATCATCTGACGCCAGGTGGGGTACCGACCGGTACGTACGTATGGTCTGGTATCTGTGACGCCTCGTGTGACACCTGAGTAGGAAGCACACACAGTCGTCCGTGTCGGTGGCGGCGTCGTCGTCGTCGGTCGTTTGTCGTTTTGCTATCGGGACTGGCTTGAAATATTTGAGTGTAATTATCATTATTGTTTTTGCGATTGGGCGAACGAGTGGACCGCACTCTCGACCTGCTCGCTCGTAAAACCTAGGTGTGACTTGCTTGAAACTTGTGAGTTGTGTGATGCAGCCCAGCACACAAATTGCACCTTGTATACGACTCAGTATATCTCGGAATGTATCTCAAAATAATTTATGAGTATTAATTCGATCGAATTGTACTTATATCTCTGGGTGTAAGATTTGACAACTCATTTGCATTGCCTGTGCTCGGTATAAGTTATTATGGCTGAAAGATACCAATGATCTTGTTGTTGTGTATATCACCTCTATTATACTTTGCCATAGCCATGGGAATGGTCATCATTCAATATATAGGAATTGAATGGAAGCTCCGTCCGTATCAGGCATACAAGTGCCTCAGTGTGTGGCTACAGAATTGGAGATGGTGATAAAATAGGGGATCGGCTTGTAGCACATACAATGCGGTTAAACAACAGGTAATTTGAGGTGACTGTACATTTTGTTGTCCTGCGGTAAGTAATCAAGAATAAACACCTCAAATTTACTTATACTCCTCCTGCCTTCGTCGTCGTCGTCATCGACCGAGGCTTATAGTGTATCACATAGCAAAGGTCGGTCGGGTTGAAAGGATTTGCTACTGCCTCATTTTTACACATCAATAATGCAACATGAGATGTTGGTAAGGTATTGAGTTTAAGTTACAACATCAAAACAGTAGTTAGCTATATACCTCTATAACCTTACCTTATACATTTCAGCTGCATAATGGAGACACTTGAATTCTAAAAGGGGTTTCCTGCAAGTGAGGTTATATTGACATCCTATAGTGTGCTGTGCACTCAGTACAATCTCCAATAATAGAATAAATTATTTTGGTCAAAGAGAAATTTGTCTTGTTTACCACTATAGAAGAAGACTCTGTTGTCAAAATCAACAGAAAGACCATTACAATATAACAATGATGCACTTATGCATGTGGTAAATTGCAGTAAGATGCTTGAGGTAAAATATTAAATTCACTTAAGAGCATACAATTAAAATTATATTCGACAAGGACTTAACAAATAATCTATAGATAGTTTTGTCATAAGAAAGTTCATAATAGTTTGACATTTTCATATTAATAAGTTGTGTAGAGGATTCAAAACAAGAAGCTCTTCAAACTTTAATGTTTTATGTGGCTTTTGAGGAAAACTTAGCTTTCTTGGCTATTTGCATGGTGGTTAAGGTTTCCTTGGGAGTTTGGAAAGCTCTTATAACTGTAAGTGCCCCCAAAGCCAAAAACTATTAGTTTTTGTAAGGTAGAAGAGTTTTATTGTCTTCTATTCGAAGACCACTGCTGGACCATGAAACTGCAAATGAAATGTTTATTTTTCATACAAATTTCTAAAGGTTTTTTAAAGGTCACACTAGTCAGAATCACTAAATAATAAAATCCATTAAAAGATGAATTTTCCCCTATATTGGACAGCCATGGTTGTTTTGTGAAGACAGGCATCTACGGGCGAATATTGAATAATATACTTTAATTTTATGTGGTTAAATTTCACCGTCAATAAGCACATCATCCATACATGTTTCATTTATTGAATTCAATGCGCTGTCCGACTCAATCCAGAGAATTGTTTCCCACTATCGCGCACAGTGAAATCATTGTTTGGGCGATTTTAATGAACACAACTCTTCGTGGCTACGCTACTCTGGGTCAGACAACACCCGAAGCAAGGTATGTCGAGATTTTTGCTAAGTTAAACCACCTGACTCAGCTTCTTGACGAGCCTACTCGGATTTCTGACGTTCAAACCGCCAACACTCTAGACTTGTTCCTTAGCTCTGACCCTGATAAAAATACACTATAAGTGTATTATTACCTCTAGGCCCATCAGACCATTGTGTCATATCTGCGAATTTCCGTGCAACCAAATCATAGTTAAAGAAAATATTCCGCACAGAACCGTTTGACAACGCGATAATGTCAACTGGGACGGTCTCAATAGGGTAAATCTATCAAACCTAAAGAAAACTCATGGTTTGTTTCGAGCTATAAAGAGGTTATTAGGGTCAAAGAAGTAAGTTTCCGTAGTTACAGAGCCAGCCCTTTTGAGGAAAATCGGAAGATTTAGCAACAAGCCCGAAATACCTGTAACGCTCATATTCGTCGAACCAAATTTTAACATGACCAAAAATGAAGGCAAAAAAAAAATACTACAATGTCCCAATAGTAGTAAAATTTGTTGGTATTTGGAAAAAATATTCGAAACACTACTTCGTCTTCGGTTCCAACGCTGGTCTTCAGCCTCGCAAGATAAAGCCAATTCACTTGCAGCACACTTTGCTGTTAATTTGACACTGCCAGTTGGTGTTCGAACTCTACCTGCACTTGAGAGCATAAATGATTTTATGGAACAAATCTTCTTTCGCACTCCTGCAATTTCTAGAGTTCTAAAAGATCTCGAGGTACACAAATCCGCTAGCCCGGATAGTATCCCTTCCATTGTTCTGAAGAGGTGAAGAGATTTTCCATTTGTCCTTTTCTACCGGTCTCTTTCCGAGTGGATGGAAAACAGCATTTGTCCAGCCAGTCCCTAAAAAAGGCGTTCCTTCTTCACTCTCAAACTATCGTCAAATTGCGCTTACGTCCCTTGTTTCTTCAAGCTCATGGAAATGCTGATCAATGTTCAGCTCAAGAAATATCTCGAAAAGAACGAAAGCTTCTTAATGACCGGCAGAACGGCTTTCGTAGCAATAGGTCCACTGATGATCGGATGGTTTATCTCACCTTACAGTGGAACAAATCAAAAATCAAAAGCGTTTAATAGAGTTTGACATCAAGCTCTTTAATCGAAAATGCGTGCATTTGGTTTCGATGAATCTCTTCTTCGATGGATTCAAAATTACCTTTCGGACCGCCCAATACAAGTTGTATTGGACGGTTTGAAGTCTAAAATCAACAAAATAAATACTGGTGTGCCTTAGGGCTCTGTTTTGTCTCCGACTCTCTTCCTTATATTCATAAATGATCTTTTGACCACAGTACCCTCAGCTTTTCATATTCGATTTTCACATCCATGTCCTTCAGATGTGGATTTTCAATGGCATTGTATGATAAGCTCATTAAATTCTGATCTCCACAGGCAACAGCACTGTCCAGCCAGCGGGGAATCAAAAACAGCCTAGAATTTAATGCTACAAAGCTACAAAGACTCAATGCTGTGTACTGTCTTTAGTACGAAACCCACCCCTTTGCCGCTATCCATGGGCGGCACTTGCATTGAGAAACCAAAAAGCTTTCAGTCCTCAGTATCTGTATCATAGACCACCTTCTGTGGAACGAGCACATATTTGATGTAGCCAAAAATGCTGCTAAGTGTTAAAGTTTTTTTTTGGCGATGCAAGAAATTTGTCTGATCTGGCTGTTATCTATAAAGCCTTTATTCGTCCAAAACTGCTGTGTTAAAAACATTTTAAGGGTAGGTAGCCACAACCCCTTTTGTGCGCACGAAACTTTTTGTTACTTCCTGGATTTTTGTTGAAGACAAATTAAAATCTTGCTTGCAAAATTAAGCTAGATATATTGGCAAAGTCCAATTATTATTTTCAACCCACAACGGCACACTCTCCTTTTGTTCTGCACTCTCAATTTCGACATTCCGATGCCCGCATAAATCAATTATTTTCTACAAAGTATGTATGTAAAGCCTTTAGCTTTGGCTAATGAGATTGTAAGTCAAAACACAGTACAGACCCAGAAGAGAATTTAACCGCTTTAGCTTGCTTGACTAAAAGCCACTTAACAAAACCACCTTCCCCATTTTGGTAAGATCCTCTATAACCACACAATATCGCCCGTTTGTCATGGTCATCTGGCTGTTTCGCATGTAACTTCACAACAAGACAACAAAAATGATGATGATGTGGTTTCTGAGACATCTGCACCCCATTGCAGCTTCTTTGTGATGGTTTTTAGCTCAAAATGAAAAAAAAAAAAAAAAAATTATGTTCTGTTATGCGTTCATTGTCCTGTTGCGGCGAACGAACGTTGCGATTTTGTAGCATTACTCGTCTTCGATGTCATTGTTGGTTGTGGTGGTCAGTATAGCATAGTAGTAAGGTATGTGTTATTCTTGTTGTCGATGATGGCAGAAGACTTCATTTCGATATATACAGGGAAGCCTTCCAGGAATTATTATTATTTCTGGCTCTAACAACCGGTTCATGCTTCAGAATAAAGAATTGCGTAAGTTCCCTGATCCTTATTAGGCATTTCACTTTTAACCATCAACCATATATAAACCAGAAGTAGTTGCTGTTCGATGTACCATTCTTCTCTGGAAGGAGTTTGCACTGATTGGATTGTATTTTGCGGCCTCAACACAACTGGTCAGCGGACTGGGCTAGATGGGGACTGATGACGATGATGGTGATGTCGAAGAGGAATATTGTTTCCCTTAGCGTTGTTGTTACCATAAATTAATTTACGAATATGAAATCGAAATCACGTACGGTCCTCGGCAAATCTCAATAATTTTTACCTTCGGGATTTGATTGCTGGCTGGCTGCTGGTTCGTTTTGGTTGTAGAAGACATAAACCTACCATTCAGTATTCAACAAGCTGTGGCAGGTTACCACTGAGTTGCACCATCCATCGATCGATTGAACGAACTGACAGTAGAAACAGTAGGATACGGTAAATGATTAACTTGGAATAAATTCAAAATTTGTAAACTTATATCCGTTAGACCAGTTTATACCAATTAGTGAATGAATCATTTAAATAGGTGTACAATGTTTCAACTACTAGATAGACTTGACATCCACAGAAGTCGAATCATAGGTTTTTGTGTATAGGAATCAGGCACACATAGCGAACACCAGATAACTCGCTATGTACTTCTGACTGGTATAAAGAAAAATTTTACTGCCTTCGGAAATAGTTACGAAAACAAATAAATAATTCTCATTTTATTTTAATTAATCAAAAGCAGATGCTAAAGTTAAACCTAAGACTTCTTTAGTTATTAGCTTATTGGTATAAACTGGTCGAATGTAATAAAATATACATAAAATAGATCATTTTTCTTCTGTTTTAATAAAAATCTAGGAATCTTTGAATTATCAAATGAATGGTTGCACATGCACATTGCACATGTGCTCTTCTGCTTTTGAAATAATTACTCGAAAAAAAAAACATTTTACTAACTACAAATACAAAACACCCTGTATTAGATATTTTCTTCTTTTATTTGATTGAAAGAAAGGTAATAATATTTCATGTTGAAAAATATTTTCAGTGCTTGAAAATATTGTATGCAGACAAGATCAAGAAAGTGGGAGTGGTTGGAGGCGTGGCAGAGGATGCCCTCTATATTTGTTTTATTCAAAAATATCGTCGTCTTGATAAACAGAGAAGATATACAAGCTAAAGTCATGTTTTCCTCACTCTATCGTTCGATTACATTCCAATTTTTGAACACCTTTGTCCCACTGTTTGCAAAAAAAAAAAAAACGGACATAGATTTATCAATGTCGATGACAGGCGGCTCGGCTGTGCATGTGCAATGCTCTGTTTTTGTTTTCTGCTGCCACAAAAATGTCCTCCGGCTGCGAATGCAGTGCAACCAGAACAACGACGATGACGACTACTATACAACGTCCGCTTGAGCGGAGCCCGCAACTGAATACCAAAACTCCTCTGTCCAGTTGAGTGTCCAGTCCATTGGACCAAACACACTATTGTCCAACTGGGGGCGCTATACTGTCAATCGAAATCGTTTCGAATCGATTCGATTACACGGTGCATTGCACCGCTCAGTAGAGGTACTATATTGCAGTTGCCGGTGCCGCTGTCGTTCGTGGGAGATGATCGTTAAACTTGTTGCGAAAATTTCCTTCAGATGTGGCGGACGTATTTTATATTTTTTTTCCTTAATTAACAAAACAAAAAAAAAAACACAAACAAAAGCAACGAGCGGGAGGTCGGGCGCCTGCCTGAACAGACAGGCGAATGAGGAAAAATTAAATTGCTGACATTCTTTTCGTGTTTGCCAGCTAATTGATTGGGCAGACCTTATTATTTATGAGTTGCACTTATTTTTTTTTTTTCTGTTCGTTTGTAACTTTCCAACTCTCCATCTATGTACGTATCAAGGTGCTTACCTATAATAAGTTGCATGGGTTTGGTCAACTACGAGTTCCTATATAAAAATATAAAGGAACAAGCCATGCAAGGAAAAGAAGTCTGAGGCAATTAAAGTCAATTTCTGATTAAAATTGGAATTTTCTATCATCATGTTCTTGTGGAAACGACGAGAATGATATCGATGGCGAGTTTTTCTAGGGGCAACTTATTTATAGCTATTTGTAGGCTTTGACTTGATTTTTACTTGGTTATGTGTATCTATCTACTTCTTGCAACCATCTGGGGACTGGTTGTATGTTCTTCTGGGAAATGTTACATTAAATTGACTTGACAAAAAATCAGTGAATCAGTTTATAAATTGAGTAAGACAAGTATCAGAAGCTGGACCAGGGACTATTTAAACAATTTTTAAGGTGCGTGCTTGAATTTAGAAGAAGTAAGAAGATTTTTTTTAGATTTGTTGAAAGATTCGTTTTGAGTTCGAATCAGTTTGAATAGAAACGTATGTGGCGAGGGACATTTTATACTTGTTAGGACGACGACGCAATTTATCTACGTTTTGTGTTCGTTCCATACATCAGCAATTAGGATGCTCATGTTTGATAATACTAAAGTTTGATTATCAGTAAGGGTTTATGTTGAGCGTTAGGCAATAACGTCCAATGAAAAAGCGCCAAAATCTTTAAGGAAATATCGCCCAAAAAAACTCGGAACAAATTTTTGTTGTAATTTTTTCCAGTTTTGGTCGTTCTTTTAATTTTTTTTTAATTTTTATCAAAATGGAACAACACCCTAAATTTAAAAGGATATCATGAAACGGTTGGATTCACCTATTTCTGAAAAAAAAGGCTGTCCAAGAAAATGTTGACATAGGCGCCTGCCTGGCGACTAAGCCTAATCGGTGCGATAGAGTCGCGTGAGCGGGACAGAGGCCCCAATAAAGGAGTTCAAATCCTTTGACCCCGCGAAGCAGACCACCCAAGGTACTCTTGTTAAATAAAACTATTGAAATTGACGACTGGGCGATATATAGGCGAAAATCGAGTAAAAAACACTTCGCAAAATCTGTTTTTGACAATGAAATCTGCAAATATACAGATTCGGCGCATAGCAGCACGAGTTGAGCACCAATGTTTTTTACACTGTATTTAAGGTACATTACATAAGCACAGCTCGATTACTTTTTGGTCGAATTTCGATTAAACTTAGTAAGTTTAAGATTTTATATCTTAATATTCAGTTAGTAAGTCAATGTAAATAAAATAACGACGTTTCGCTCAATTTTAGTTATCTTTTCGGTTAATGGAAGCACAAACTAGGCCTTTCGTAAAAATAATTTTACTTAGTTTTTTTTAGAAAATCTAAAAAACCTTAATTTTATGTTTCGCTGCAAATATGCGTTTTTTGGAATGTCTTCGGCGCATAGCAGCACACGTCCAAAATTAAAAAAAAAAAAATGGGCACGACTGGATCGCACAAACCTGCCCTCGTAGCTTACAACTTTAAGGTTGCTAGAAATTGATGATGTACAAGTTGGATCAAAAATATTATGATAACATTAAAAAAAAAAAAATTAAATAAATTATTACTTTAATATTATTATTTTAATGGCTTTGAAAGTAAGAGCTCAAAATCAAGTATGCCATCTGATTTGTTAAATATAATAATTAATTTAAGAAAAAAAAATTAAAATCGTTCGAGCGGTTTTCTTAAAAATTCATTTTTCTTTATATATACAATTTTTCGCTCATTTTCAAAAATAAAGTCTGGCATGCCAACACTTAGTAATTAATAAGAAATAAGAAACAATTTTACACAAAATAAAAAAAATATTCATTAGCCCGGTTCCAAGATACTGAATTTTCAAAAAAAAATTCAATATATTTTAAAAATCCAAAAATTATTTTTTTTTTAATTTGTAAGTGCAAAATTATTTTAGTTGAAATAGGTGCAGCCGTCTACGAGAAATTTGAAAACAAAAAAATCGGTTCTATGACAGGTACCGTTATTAACCGTTTTTAGTAAAATTTGTTTTTCATCAAAATTTTGACCATACACATTTTTTCATCAAAATTCTTGGAGCCGTTTTCGAGAAAAATAAGTGTTTTCTTTACGTTTGTTCAATATTTGTATGGAAATTACTGTTATTTTTAAATTTAATAACATGATTTTTTCAAGTATTATACAAAATAAGAAAAAATTATCTTACACCAAGTTTTGAAAATATTGACCAAGTATTTAAAAATATTTAGTTTTCAAAAAAAAAAAATTGATTTTGTTTTAATTTTCAAATTTTGTTTCTATTTTTGGTTCACAATGATGTTTATACTTTTAAGAAGTTTTACCATAACAAAATGAAAAATTTCAACTTGACTGTTTTCGAAAAAATCAAAAACCAAAAAAATGGCTGTACTGGAGGTACAAAAAAATAACCAAATTTTGAAAATAAAAAAATTATTAAAAAGTAGCATTTTGTTATTTTAATTATTTCAATTTTTTCCAACAAAATCCTCGGACCCGTTTTTGAGATAAACATCATTTTCATTTTTGGCAAAAAAAAAATTGTATGGCAGGTACCGTTATTTTTGATCCTTAACAAAAAGTTAAAAAATGTGTGGGCATATAAGTCAAAAAAGACTATGTACCAAGTTTGAAGAAAATCCTTCCAGCCGTTTAGGCTGTAGGGGCGATAACAGACAGAATTGCGAGACCCACTTCTTTCGCGTTCTCTATAATCGTAATGTTAAAAAAAAAAAAATCGGGTGGCACAACGGCTCATGAAGAACCAGGGCCTAGTGACTAACAACTCGCAACCATTCCTGTGTGCGCCTGCCGACAGGAATGGAAGGGACCTACAATTGTATGCCGAATCCGAACGGCTAGACGAGAAGCACTTATTCGTGACAAGTGATACTCTTGGAGGATGTCAATTCCTCGCAAGAGGCAATAGGCCTGAAAAAAAACTTTTAGTTTTTAGGTGGACGAGGCTGGGAAGCGATCCCAGACCTCCAGCGTGACAGTCGAACGCACTAACCATTACGCTACGGGCTACTACTAATCGTAATGTTAAGTAAAGTTAATATCTTGAGTTCGATTTTTTTTACGAATCCATAACTTATCATATAGTATCTACCTATAATCGCAAGTAAAAATCATCCCTAAAATTGAACATTTGCGATTTTTACTTGCGATATACAAAAAGGTACTTAATAGCAAGTTGTGGATTCTTAAAACGAATTGAACTCGAGATTTTGGTCAAACTTGCTATTACGATGATAGAGAACACAATTAAAAAAAGGTCTTGCAATTCTGTCTGTCCACGTGCCTACAGCCTAAATGGCTGTTGGATTTTCTCCAAACTTGGTACCTATACCTACATATAAAGTGTTATTTCTTTTTTTTTTGTTATAGGCTCACATATTTTTTGATTTTAGTATCAAAAATAAAGGTACAATTTCTTCTAGCAAAAAAGGAAAATGTAATTTTCCTTAATTACGATTTCGATTTAAAAAAATAAACAGTTAAATATAGAAAAACCCTTCTTTCTTTTCTTTTTTTTTTGTTGACAAATGGTTATCTTGGAAAGATTTCGAAAACATCAAAATCACAATAATGATTCTGCTAGGTTCCACAGGTTAGCGGAATTGTTTAGTTGGTTTTTAATTTTCTCCAAAACGGTTCGGTTCAATTTTTGTATGGATAAGATTTAAAAAATTTCAAATAGTATTGTATACCAATATTTTTAAAAATCTATGTTTTGAAATTATAAAAAAAAATAGATTTTTTTGTTCGACTTAATGTTTCGAAAACGATTTGGTCAATTTCTTTTAATTTTGGTTCAAAGTGATTTTTAAAAATTTTCTGTTCTTTACACCAAGCTCGCAAGATAAAGCCAATTTGCTTGCAGCACAGTTTGCTGTTAATTCGACGCTGCCAGAAAGTGTTCTGACTCCTCCTGTACTTGAGAGCGTAATTGATTTTATGGGACAAATCTTCTTTCGCACTCGTGCAGTTGCTAGAGTTCTAAAAAATCTCGACGTTCACAAATTCGCTGGCCCGGATAGTATCCCTCCCATTGTACTGAAGAGGTGTTCTTCAACGATGGCAAAACCACTGCGTAAGCTTTTCCATCTGTCCTACTCTGTTGGTCTCTTTCCGAGTGGATGGAAAACAGCATTTGTCCAGCGTTGTCGTATTCGTTTCTTGATTCACATCCATGTCCTTCGGATGTGGGACTTGAACGGCAGCGTGTGATAAGCTCATTAAATTCTGATCTCGACAGTATTGTCCAGTGGGGAATAAAAAACCGTGTAGAATTTAATGCTTCTAAAACTCAATCTGTCGTTAAAGCGGAACCCACCCCCAATGCTGCTATCCATGAGCGGCACTTGCATAGAGGAAACTGAACAGCTTTCAGTCCTCGGTATGTGCGTCACAGACCACCTTTTGTGGAATGACCACATATTTGACATCGCCAAAAACGCTGCTAGGTGTTTAGGTTTTCTCCGTCGATGCAAGAATTTTTCTCCCCCTCCGATCTGGCTGTGATCTACAAAGCCTTTATTCGTCCAAAACTTGAGTACAACTCCCATATTTGGGCAGGTGCTCCAATAACCCAATTGAGTATATTGGATAGAATTCAAAAGAGAGCTAATAAATGATAGGTGAAAGAACTATAACGGAAACGTTTACATCTCTGGAGCACCGTCGAAATGTTTCATACCTTTCGTTGTTTTACCGTTATTTTAACAAACATTGCTCTAGTGAAATAGCCAGTTGCATTCCTCCCCTTAAACAATTCAACCGTAATACTTGCGCTTTTAGGAATGCCCATCAGTTTACCCTTGAGTCCAACTTCGGACGTACTGTTAAGTACAGAGATTCTTTCTTTAATCGCACTACACGAATGTGGAATGCTCTACCCAGCTCTATCTTCCCCTCCCAATGTGATCTACGGTTTCTCCTTTCAAATTCCCTCCAACCTACCTAATCGCTCGTGCTGTGTTTTTCACTGTAAGGGTATTCACAACCCCTTTAGCGCGCGCTAAATATATAAAAAAAAAAAAACAAAACTAACTGTCTTATTTTGTCTTTTCTTTCTCGAAAACGCCAAAAACGATTTTGATTAAAAACGTGTGCTTTCTTTAATTAGTGAAAACTACTTTATAATCAGAAATGATTTTATTTTGTGTTCTTTAAAAAAAAAAACTGTTTTTGAGTTTAAAAAAAAAATTGAAAAGTTTGGTTAGTGAAATTAATTTAAATTCATTTTTTGTCTGCATAGTAATAATTAATTTAAAATGTTTTTTTTTTTATTTCACGTATTCTATAATAATTGAAAAAACGAATTTTTAAGTATCATGTCCCAAAATATTATTGACGAATTTAGGGACACCCTGTATTGTATGTATTTTTAAGCTTCAATGATTTTAAAATTATCTTTTTTCATAAATTCATATTTGTCCTTTTTTTTTGCTTAACTCATTACAGCTAAGCTATTTAGGCAATTAAAAAACAATTCTGAGAAATATTAAACTCCAGGTTAGTCTGGACGTCTAAGACGTTTTTGTTATCGTCCCACCAGCTTCAACACAGTAGCAAAAATTTCGTTAAGAGTATTTTTCATATACATAATGACGGAGTATTACCTATAAACAAAAATGTTACAGTTTGATGAACCCTATTTTCGCCCCTCATTCTTCTATTAAATAAACACCCTTTGAATAAAACCTATCCCAGAATATGCAATCTTGATAAGAAAGCATATATATTTTTCAAGAGTGATTAATTATAGCTGGTGGAGATGTCAAAAGCTTTTATTGTTTTTGATTTAAATAAAACAACTTTACAGAATGCAGTTACCGTTCATCTATTAGTTTTCGATGTGCAAGAATTTCTAAAAGCTGTCAGATATTCTTCCCACACTTCCAAAAATGACATTTTCCCCATAATCGATCATCTCCCTAAAAGACAACTTAAGCGTACTTATTATACTTTCCTTTATTCATTATTTAAAGTGAAAACCTTCACAAAATCGAATTCTTTAACAAGAAGACACCTTGACCGAGCCATTGTAACTCATCGCAGTCAATATTGTACTCTTCGTCTTTACTTGATGGAAAAGTATTGCACTTTAACCATAATTTTCCACGACAAATCACAAGAAACACACTCTTTGGAATTATGGTTTATTGTTTATTCCGCGTGTGAAGCACTTACCGCGCTGTCACTCATTTTCTGCGAATCTCAAAAACCGCCGCCGCACTGTTCGAGAGTCGCACGAATCAGGCGCATAACACCATCATATATGCCTATAACTAGTCCTACCTTCATAAAAGCGCATTGTCCTTAACTCTGATTGTAATGGAGAAGACGGCGAACCATATTGTCAACCACAATAGAGGAGCATATGGCGGTGTATATTTTTGTCTACATACATAATGTATAGTCTTCTGATGAATAAAGGTTTGCTGTTTTATTTCTTTTTTAAGTTGTTCTCATATTTCCCAGTACCTACCTATTTTGCTTATATCTTTTTTTTACTTTTAAACAATACGCGACACCTATTGAGATGTTTTGTTCTGCTCCCCGGTTTAAGTGTGGATTTATTTGTTCGGTAAAATAAAAATAAAAAGGTGTGACACCGACATGAACTTCAACGATGACGACAACGATAGGAGGTGGTTTTTTACAATATTGTTTTTTTTTTTGTTTGTATTTAACAAATGAATGGTTCTCTTTTCTGTCGATTATCTCCGATTGAGAATCCATTGTTTGAAGTTGAGTTGAGAAAAATGGGAAGTAGGTTTATACGGATAGGAAAGTACTTTAAATTGGAAAAGGTTTTCGATTAAATCTTAAGTGAGTACTTGGGTTAAGTTGATATTATATTCTTAACAGGTCTGTTTTGGATTAAACGAAAATAAAGTAAAAACAGGAGTTATAAACGGAAATGGTTTTAATGGTTATCAGTCAGGTTATCCCTTAAATTGTATTAATTGTTAGGCAGTGTTAAAAGGGCGCTGAACAGCTTTAAAGTATATTAATCAAAAAATATCAGTGAGTGGAACACGGCAAAATTGGTTTAAAATGGTTGTTTATAAAGACAATTGATTTAAGGATAAATTACATATTTGCGTTTTAGCTTCATTCAATTTTCTGTGTAAACCCCTGATGACTGGTGTAAACCATCATGTGTTTGGACCAAAATTATTCTGTCTTTAATTTTTTGAAAATACTGTTACACCCATGTTATTGACTTGTTTCAAAACTATTTTAACGGCAAAACTAGTTGAATAGAAGTTTCAAGTCCCAAGTTTTGGACAAATCGGTATTATTAACTAAAGTTCTTGAAACTGGGATATCAAAACTTTCATAAATAATACCAATATGTATAAAACTTGCAACTTGAAATTTCCATAAAACTAGTTTTGCTTTTTAACTAGTTTTGAAAAATTCAAAAATAAGGCTGTTAGTATTTCCAAAATTCTATATTTCAGAATTCTGTTTTTGAAAATACTGTCTATGAATATACAAAATTGAAAGTGAGTTTAATTCTGTATTTTGAAGAAAAAAAAAGCTAAAATGAAGCACATTCAAGTAATATGGGATTAGTTGCAATTATATTTTAATTTAATTTTTGCCTACTTCATTCAAATGTTGAAGTTAATTATTATTGATATGACCTTTTCTAGTTTTGATAATTTTTTGAACTCTCGATCTTTTGAGGTTTTCACAACCATAGCTTCATAAAACCATTATCTATAGAACAACTCTTTATTTTATTTATTAAGCAAATACAAGCAATAATAACATAGCTGAAATCTAAACCAAAAAATTTAACTTACGTCTAGTGTTTTTTTTTTTAATTTTATTTTCTTTATTTTATTAATCTTATTTAATGGTATGGTTCAATACAAGTCGTATTGGACGGTTTCAAGTCTGAAATTCACAAAATAAATGCTGGTGTGCCCCACGGCTCCGTTTTGTCTCCGACTCTCTTCCTTATTTTTATAAATGACCTTTTGTCTGAAACTTTTAATCCATTAAACTGTTTTGCTGACGATAGTACCCTCAGCTTCTCATATTCGTTTACAGATTCTCATCCATGTCATTCGGATGTAGAACTTGAATGGCAGCGTATGATAAGCTCATTAAATTTTGATCTCGACAGCATTGTCCAATGGGGAATAAAAAACCGCGTAGAATTTAATGCTTCTAAAACTCAATGTTGGCTCCTGTCGTTAAAGCGAAACCCACCCCCAATTCCGCTATCCATGGGCGGCACTTACATCAAGGAAACCGAACAGCTCTCAGTTCTCGGTATGTGTGTCACAGACCACCATTTGTGGAATGGCCACATATTTGATGTCGCCAAAAACGATGCTAAGTGCTTAGGTTTTCTCCGCAAGAAGTTTTTTTACCCTTCTGATCTGGCTGTGATCTACAAAGCCTTTATTCGTCCAAAACTTGAGTACAATTCTCATGTTTGGACAGGAGCTCCAAAAACTCACTTGAGTTTGTTGGACAGAATTCAAAAGAGAGCTTTAAAAATGATAGGCGAAAGATCTATAACAGAAACAATTGCATCTCTCGAACACCGCCGTAATGTTTCGTGTCTTTCTCTATTTTATCGCTATTATTATAATCAGTGTTCTAGTGAAATAGCCAGTTGCATTCCTCCCCTTAAAAAATTCAACCGTAATACTCGCGCTTCTAGGAATGCCCATCAGTTCACCCTCGAGCCAAACTTCGGACGTACTGTAATGTACAGAGATTCTTTCTTCAGTCGCACCACACGAATGTGGAATGCTTTACCTGACTCGACTTTCCCCTCCCATTTCGATGTGCAAAAAAAATGGGCCCGAAGACCAACCCATCTTTTTTATAGAAAAAAAAACTTAAAACTAAATCGTAACTTGAAGAAGAATTGGGGTCTTAGGATGAGTTGTAGAGCGAGCTCCTAAGTGAAGAAGTACTAATATGGAAGTCAAAGGTATCTTGTGCGTTACAAGCCAACTACAGTATTCTAGAAATAGGTTCAAAGAGACCGTAATTTGTGCGGTGAAGAGGAAGGCGAAAGAGAGGAGCAGATCTTACGTGTCGTGGGTTAGTATAGATGGGAATCGTTTCCACAAGAAATGAAGGATCTATAGTCCCTGCTTAAATCTGATTCAAAAAGAGAATATCAGCGACTGCGGCTTTTTTATAGGGTTTGCCAATTGATCAATTTTAAACGATCTTCGTAGGGGGAACGATGAAGTTATCAGACCAAGGGAGACCGCGGAGTGCAAATCTAAGAAACCTACGCTGTACAGCTTCGATTATTTGATAATGAGAGTTCTGATGGGGCGACCAGACTTGAGCAGCTTATTCAAGGAGGGGTCTAACGAAGGCAATATAAAGAGATTTAGTGAAACCTAGAGAAGAGTTGGCCTTGTTGATAATATGATCGAAATGGGCTCGGAAATTTAACTGACTGTCGCAAATTACTCGGTCACGAATAGAGTAGACAATTTGATAACTCTTATCAATTGTCATCTAAGATCAAGTGCTTTAATCCATCTTTTAAACATTGTTTTGGAAATTGTACAAACGTTTTTGATGGGGTCCAACGTCCAAATCAAGCGAGCTTCCATCAAGCGAACAAAACTAACTCTTTGAATGTACTGCTCTAATTTTATAAGGAATCCATAAACCCTTCAACCGACACAAATCGTTTCAGTACGGTAAGGTATAAAATTGTACACTTGGGCGTATGCGTACTTTTTCTATTTCATTGAATTTTTAATACTTTTTATAAATAAGTAGCACCAACTCCAAATAGTGTTATAATAACTCAAGTTATATAATATACAAGGTCATTCTTTTTCCTAAGCGTGATCGAATAAGAAGCAAGAGAATCCGAGGAAGACTTCACGTCAAAAATACCATCTTGGACAAAATACAGCATGACCAACTTAGCTGGTACTGTCATGTACAAAGAAGATGCCATGAGAACTCAGTTCAAACGGCAATATCACAAGACGTTCCAACACTATCGCGGATGAAAGGCAGGCAGAAACTCCTGGATGAAACGACACCTGCATTAAGTTGGCCTCAGACATGGAACAATCTAAAACCGGGAGGCCTATCGACGTTTTCTGAGGTCAACCCGGCGAACCCAACAAGTGGAACCTTAGGTGAAGCAGTTTAGTGGGAGAGATGTGGTCCTCCTCGGGATCATGACAATCGCCGGTTAAATGAGAAGAAGAAGAAGGTCATTCACCTACGATGTACAGTGGACCGGTAAAAAAACCGTTGACGTGGATTACA
Source organism: Melangyna quadrimaculata (assembly GCA_949320155.1). Taxonomy (NCBI): domain Eukaryota; kingdom Metazoa; phylum Arthropoda; class Insecta; order Diptera; family Syrphidae; genus Melangyna; species Melangyna quadrimaculata. Next base: position 51,466,041 of record OX439485.1, on the reverse strand, counting down.
TGTTTTGTTTTTTCTTATCAATAACGGATTGTTGTTGACCCCCATAAAATGCTTTTATTCCTTGTCTGATCCAATTTATTGAAAAGCAAACGAATTTTAGAATTTTAAGTTTTTGAGTAGTTCAGAGTATTTAGTAATAAAAAGTTTTAATTGTTGATCAATTTTGATTACAAAATGGTAGTGATTTGTGAAGGTATTATAATTTGTATGTTTTAAGTTTTAAACCTATGTCTGTGTTAGTTTGCTAGATAAAAAATGTTGGAAAATTGTGAAATTCATTTTTTAAAAAATCCAAGTTCTGAAGATATTTTGAACAATATAAATTAGTGCTTGATTTCAAATTGTGGTTTTTGAGTAGCTGTGACTGTCTTCTTTTTGGATAAGTATATGGTATACCTTGCAAAGCATTGCAAAGTATTTCTTCCTTTTTCTAGATACACATTTTTTCGTTCCTCTTCCTCTTATGGAATTTTTTGAAGTTTGAAATATACCTTAACAAAGCTAAGGACCTTTATTTACGAGTTGTATCATATGCATTAGTATTCATAAAATGTTATTCCATTATGTAACACCAAACTTTATTAGTTAACTTCTCATTTGAAGTTATTGTAATTGGTGATTTGTTGAATTGAAAATATCCTCATGTTTTGACGACTCTAGAATCAGAATCCGTCGTTTTTAGCAATATGTCTGTATGTGTGTATGTACGCAGGTTCGGGATAATTGTTTGTTCACCATATATCTGGAGATCGAATATTTTTCTCTGAATTTGAACTATTTTATATTTTGAATATTGATTTTATTGAAAAACACAAACGCAATGAATTTTGCTCTTTTTTTATTATTTTTTTTTTTTTTCAAAACAGTCAATATTTAAGTAAGTAATTGAATATTTAAGTTATTTATTATTGCATTAATATTATTGTTATACAAAAAAGAAGTTTTATATTTTGTTTTTCATAGAAAAAAGTGTTTGTATAAATTTATTTAGATTCAAATAAAGTTTTTCCGAGCAAAGTTGGGCGGGTTAGCTAGTCCTATGAATATTTCACTTCTATAAGTGTGTGAGTCGGTCCATTGTGCGATGTGACAAAAATCAATAGCGTGTTGGTCTGGTAAAAGCTCTAGAACCATCCGGTTTTCAGTATTCGGCTAAAAATTGTAAAGAGCATTGCACTTTGAAAACAACAACTGTAAATCCTTGAACTATTCGGTCTTGCGTGATTGACTACGAATTGACATTTTCAACAATTTTTTGTTTAATTTCATTAAAAGAACTTTATTAAAAGAGCAAAAAAAAGAATCGATTTTTGGCTTTACAAAAAGATATAGCAAGGTATTGTTAGTGTTACCGTTGTTCTTTAAAAATTTGTTTTCTTGTTTAAGTAATTTTTTTAGAAAATTGGTCCTCCTGTCTTAAGGAGACGTTCACTTCAGCAATCTTACAAAACTGAATTTTGGTACAGAGCTATATTTTAACGTCTTAAGCATTTACTACAGAATAAAGCTTTTTAATTTTTGGGATCATTGGGCGAAATTCCAGTTTTTTTTTTTTGCGGGATTTATAGAAAAAAAAATCAAAGTAAAAACTAAATTCCCCCAAAAATAGTTTTTTTTAGCTTAGATTATCAGAAGTGAATGCCAACCCTTTTCATGCATTTTTCTCTTACTTAAGAAAATAACTTAATTTAATGTTGTTAGCACGCTCTTACTTACAACTTTTTGAGCATGATGTGTCTCCCATCTTTTGACTTATACCTTACTCTATATAACCTGAGGACAAAAGGCAAATACTTTTGCTAAAATATTTAATGTTTATACATACCTAACTATGTATACATATATACAAAAACAATTTCAAACCCCTTCGATCTTAATTATGTTGGTATGTATATAAGTATATGTATAAGTTAGGTCATTTCTAGGGCTGGCCACGAGCTGAGAAAATTCTCGGTATCGAAACGAGACGAGACTGCCTTTTAAGCATCCGAGACAGAAACGAGAGTTAAATATTTAATTTCTTCTGCATAACATTCAAAAGATATATGGGGGACAAATTATATTTTGATGTATAGAAAATATTTCCTTAAAATAATCAAAAGGTTGTCCGGAAAACGTGACGTTCGGAGACAGGACTGCAAATTCAAACTTTCTCAATTATACGTGCCCGAGACGAGACTGTAAATTTTCTATTTTAACGAGACCGAGACGAGACTTACAAGAGTTTCGCCGAGTCTCGTCACGTTGCCAGCCCTAGCCATGCCAACGCCACAATATTATTATGTAAATAGTCCTAACAAAATATTGCTCAATTTACACCTGACCATATTCCTCGGGTTATTTAGGCTTCACACACAGTTCTTGTAATCCCAACCCCAATCAAAAGTAATACACAAATGCTTTATAAATTAATCCCTTTCCTTTAACCTACACTCTACACACTCCTCTCCACCCCCCCCCCCTCCGCCTTACTCAACTCTACCACCATCAAATGACAAAAAATAAAACAAACACAAAAATATTAAAACCCAAAAACTCTATAACAACTTTGAATGCTTTCTCATTTTCCTAGCCCCATAAACGTAGGTATAAGAAAATGTAATTTAAAATAACCCAAACCGTCTTCTTCTGTTTCCTGCCACATATCCTGTCAGCCTTAATCCGCTTTATACAAACATTAATTCATGTTACGAAAACCCTGTGGGGGTTTTTCGCTCAAAAACACAACAGAATCAAAAAAAAAAAAAAATAGAAGTAAAAATGAACAAAACAAAATTAAAGGAAAGGAAAAATCCCAAATCCAATTTTGGAAATTCGCTTGGTAAGCCACACACTAGAGTGCGACTACGGCGGCGTTTCTACGAAAATTCAGAAAACCCACACACACCACCGCATCAGCCAAACGACTATTTACGTAAACCTAGAAAAACCAACACACACGCTCGCTATACCTACCAACATCATGGGGGGTCAACTGAGAAACAGGATATTTATGAACCCCAAAGGGTTGTTAATTTAATTTAACGGCAAAATGAACTTTTCCTCCCTCTCATTGCTGCCGCCCACCGCGCGCCACGCCGTCACTCTTATTTTCGTTCAGTTGCTACTGCTACTCTCTGATGTGCTCTGGTTTCATTGTATGAATAAATAAATTTGCGTCCTGATGGCCGCCATTTAATACACCCCACCCACTTCTTTCGTTTTCAAATATTTTGTATAGCAAACCAATATACATACCTTTCGTTCCAAAAAGGTAGATTCGCGCCTTATAATCATCAAAAATAGCAACAAAACTGGAGTGGGTCACACAATAAAAATTGAAATAAAAAAATAATTGTGCACTTGTACGAATGGGCACTAAGCCCAGGAGATGAATACAGATATCCAGAAGAACCATTAAAATAAAAATAAAAAATGAGGGCTTTTGTGTGCGAGTGTCGTCTCCTTTATGGGAAAAAATTGAAATTCCCTCCCGACAATTGCAGAATTTTAATGCGACTGTGGCGCCAAAAGTAACAATGAGCACACCGAGATTGCACAGCAAAAGAGAAACACACCGTTTCAGAGCCACCATGCCAACAAAAATCACCCGCAGATTTCTGCAAAGAATCAATCTTCCTCCAGAAGTCCATCATCATCATCACAGCAGAGCCAATCCAAGCTACAGTATAGAGCTTCCTCCACCAGTCCCAGTCTCTCGTGGCAACTCTCCAGTCGCACCCATCCAGTGTCATCAGACACTTTTCTAGCAATAAATTTTCACTTAAAAAAAAAAAGCAAATAAAGAAAAAACAACGGCGAGCACAAGAAAATAATACAAATTAAATGAAATTCATTCTCAATTGGATTTTATTTCATTTGGCTCCTGTGGGAGCGCGTTGATAAGCTGACACGGCCAGGCGTAAGATAGATGGACTTGCAGATTGGAGTGATGGCAATCAATATTGATGGAGAGATTGCATGGCTTGGCTATGGCTCTATGCGGAGTGTTGATTGGTGATGGGGGAGTTCTGCAGTTAATATTAATAAATAAAATGGTCAAATGGAATGGGAAGAGAGCGCTTGGATTTGGAAAAGATAATTATTGTTTTGGTCGCTTGTTCGTAATAAACTGTTGGAGGGACCACCAAATTTTGTTTGTTTATGCCAACACTTAGATTCGCAAAAGAAAATTAATAAGATTTTAGATTAATTTTAATTGGAAATTAAATCTTTTTAGAAAATCCTCGATGTGAAATATTTAGCTTTCCACTTCACAACTTCTATTTTGAAGAATATAGGGTTTTCCAGTAAAGAGGTTTCATTTTAAATAGCCCGCTATTTGGAAAGCTGTTACTTATGAAGCTGTCATCTTTTGACATTTTCGTCAAGTAAAAACTACGCAATTACTAAAAATGGAATAATACACGCTTCAACAACGCATTGAAATTGTTAAAATTTACTACAAAAATGTTATACATTTTGGAGTGAAATTTTGCAAAACTAGAGACAGATAGATAGATAGAGATTTATTGAACAAAATAATATTTACAATTTGACTTATAATAACTAGTTAGATACGGTGATATTATACATTTATTGGCACATAGGGGGCCTAATCTTATACATTGTCATAAGTTTAAAGGATTATAAAATACATGAAAAAAATTAAATCTTAAAGTCGGCTGACTTTATTGCCCTCGGGGTGTTCCGTCCCGGTTGTCAAGTTGTGGTTTTGGTGGGGGGCTGGGTTGGCCTTTAGCCGCGGTGATATGCTGACCCTGTGTCAGCGTAGAACGAAACTGCTAGCTCGTTGTCCATGATGATGTTGTCAACCAGGATTTCCATCGTACTGAGGTATCTCGGCTCGGGTTGTCGCTGCTGAGTGGCCATTCTTCTCATCAGTTGATTTGGGTGCCTGTTAGTGAGTTTTACAAGCTTCTTTGCTTGAAGCAGTAGGTACCTGTCCAGGGGGATGATGTTAGCTTCTGTGTAAGACGCTCGTTGCTGTGATGTCTCATTCGCTGCCGATCAAAATGTAGTCCAGTACAAATCCTTAGTAACTTTCTTTCGAACATTTGAAATTCCTTCATGGCCGTCTTTGAGATGGAGAACCAGACAGGGAAGGAATAGCTAATTACAGGCCGCAGGAGCTGCTTGTACATAAGTATCTTCGTCTTCTGGCTTAGTCCGTTTCTGCGTCTTATCAATGGGTGGAGTCGGTGAAAGGCCCAGTTGGCTTTTTTGAGGACGTTTCGTGAGTGCGGGTTGAACCTTAACAACTCGTTGAAGTGGATGCCTAGGTACTATACGTTCTTTTTGGCTGCTGCTATTGTAGATCCGTCCGGAAGTTTCAGAACCAGGCTTCTGCACTTGGCTGCGCTGCAACTACCTCTACTGGGTCTCCTGAATCACACAAGCTCCGATTTGGAGGTGTTTATCCGGATGCCCCATTTCTTGTAGAAGGCGTAGAGTCTATTGACGTGCTGCTCAACTTTTCGTAAAGCTACCAGAGGAGACATCGAGGCGGCATACGTAAGGGATGGCAATGGTTGGTCAAATGTCATCAGGCTGTAGAGGAAGGGGTCTACCTTCGAACCTTGGGCAACTCCGGCTTTGAAGTTCTTCACTTGTGATTTGCAGTTGTCCATTTGTACGTAGAATTTTCTGGAAGAAAGAAAAGAAAAAAGAATTTTTATTAAAGACGGAGGTAAATGTAATACGCGTAGCTTATGGCTAAGGGCTTCAATCCATACGCTGTCGAATGCTTTCTCGACATCCAGAAAGCGTTCAACGGTGATACGATGGTTGTTAAGCGCTATGGTGATGTCGTGCTGTAACTTCAGGAGCGGATGCAAAGTGGAGGGCTTTTCCCTAAAGCCAAACTGCATGTCCGGGATGATGGCGTTTTCGCTGTAAAATCTCTTTAGTCTCCGAAGTAATACATACTTCTTCCAGTATTTTACTTATGTTGTTCAGAAGCGAGATTGGCCTATAATTGGACACACGATTATTAATGCCTTTCTTCGGGATGGTCACGATCTTAGCTGTTTTCCACGTTTGGGGGAAGTAGCAGTTATTGATGCAGTTATTCATGATGATAGTTAAAAGGATTATCACTGCATGTGGCAGCATCTTCAGGATTCGCAAAACAAGAGCACCTTCGTCATGAAGCACCTTTTCGGCCGGCAATAGTAAAACTGGTGGAAAAATTTGAGCTGTTGGGACAAGTTAGTGAAAAACCATTGAGAATATTGCTACTGTAGCCCGTAGTGTTGACGAAAACCCAGGTTTGTCGATTCCTTGTCGGTCTTTGGATTAAGGCACTCCAGAAACGAGGCCGTATTTTGCATAGACTTAAGTTTTTAGGTTTTTCAAATTCAATTTACCCAAGATCTCAAGCCGGTCAATCACCAGCAACTTTGAATCTCCGCTGATTGGGTCCATGAAATGCATGCAAATGATCCGGATTTTCATCAAAAAATCATCTTCAGTGATTAGGCCCATTTTCACCTCGGCGGCTACGTTATTAGGCAGAATTGTCGCATTTGGGGCTCGGAAAATACAAGAATGAATGTTGAAATGCCTCTCCATCCTCAACGTGTCACTGTTTGGTACGGTTTTTGTGTGATTCGACCTTACTCATCCGAAAATGAGGCTGGTGTAACTGTTACGGTGAATGGATTGCGTTACGGAGCTATGATTAATGATTTTTTATGCCCGGAACTGGAAAATATTGATGTGGATGACGTTAATTTTCAACATAACGGCACTTCGGCCACACAAGCAAAGAAACAATCGCAGACGCCCAAACAAACAGACCGATGAACACGAACAGCTTGACGAAAATCACTTTTTTTGGACTTCTACATCATCATAATGTTATTTTTGATTAAAACCTCGATTTTATTGACACGAAAACAACAAAAAACTCCAAATTTGTTTTTATACTTACTGTTTCGAAAATATATCTTATTTCTTTGTAGAATACTTGAAAAACTCTTGTTTCTTGAATCAAAAAAAAAAAAAAAAAACGTTAGCTGCCATACAAATCTTCAGCAAACTTTAAAGAAAACTTATTTTTCTCTAAAACGACTTAAGTAGCGATCTGATGGTTTATCTCACCGAACAGTGGCACAAATCTTTATATCGTTTTGGAGAAAGTAAGATTATTGCACTTGATATTTCAAAAGCGTTTGATAGAGTTTGGCATCAAGCTCTCTTATCGAAAATGTGCGCATCTGGTATAGACGAATTTTTTCTTCGTCGGATTTGAAATAACCTTTCGGACTGTTCAATACAAGTTGAATTGAACGGTTTCAAGTCTGAAATTCACAAAATAAATGCTGGTGTGTCCCAGGGCTCCGTTTTGTCTCTGACTCTATTCCTTATATTCATAAATGATCTTTTATCTGAAACTTCTAATCCATTAAACTGTTTCGCTGACGACAGTACCCTCAGCTTCTCATATTCGTTTTCAGATTCACATCCATGTTAGTAAGTTAGTTAGTTTTAAAACTTTATTTAAACAAAATAGCTTTAATTTACAATTTTAACCTTAAGTTTAATATGGATTCACATTCATGTTCTTCGGAAGTAGAACTTGAACGGCAGCGTGTGATAAGCTCATTCTCATCTCGACATCATTGTCCATTGGGGAATAAAAAACCGCGTAGAAATTCCAAAACTCAATACTGTCTCCTGTCGTTAAAGCATAACACACACACTCCCCATGCCACTATCCATGAGCGGCACTTGCATTAATGAAACAAAAAAGCTTTCAGTCCTCGATATGTGTATCCGACGTCGTCGCTAAAAACGCTGCTTAGTGTTTAGGTTTTCTCCGAAGATGCAAGAAATTTTGTTCCTCTTCTGATCTGGCTGTGATCTGCAAAGCCTTTATTCGTCCAAAATTCGAGTACCATTCCCATATCTGGGCAGGTGCACCAACAACCCACTTGAGTGTTTTGGACTTGGACGGAATTTGAAAGAGAGCTTTAAAAATGATAGGTGAAAGATCTATATTGGAAACAATTACATCTCTCGAACACCGCCGCACCGTAATGCTTCATGTCTTTCTCTTTGTTACCGTTATTTTTATAAACGGTGTTCTATTGAAATAGCCAGTTGCACTCCTCCCCTTAAACAATTCAACGGTTATACTCGCGCTTCTAGGAAGTACAGAGATTCTTTCTTCAGTCGCACCACACGAATGTGGTATGGTTTACTCGGCGCAACTTCCCCCTCTCATTTCGATATACAGACATTTTAAACCAATGTACATCGGTATCTCCTTCATTTTTAGGGTAGTCATAACCCGTTTTGTGCGCGCGAAATTAAAAAAAAAAAACGATTTTGATAACAAAATTGTGTTTGCTATTAAATGAGCGTCCTGATGTATGTATACATCGAGCTAGAGCCTAAACCAGTGTTTCCCAACGTGGGCCTCTCGCCCCACAGGGGGGCAATTTGTTGTTATAGGAGGGGGGGGGGGATTTAAAATTATGATTTATTACATTTCTCTCTGAAAAATCTACGCTTCTATGTTTCCACCCATAAAGATATTTATCTCTGAACATACCCAGGATGTGCATGCATCAATCGTATCAACTGTTTGTTACAAACTTCACTCAATGACAAATATGAATTAGTTTTTTGCTTTAACGTTGATCTCTCAGCCCGGTTGTAAGCAATTAACACAGGTGCGTACACAACAATGTTCGGAGGAAAACTTTAAATTTGGTGCTGTCCAGCGAAACAGAAAGCGAAACATAAATCTCATTCCCATATACCAATTTAGATTTGAACTATGATCTTCTAAAGTTTATTAAAGACAAATTTTGGAAAAAAGAAATCCATATTTACTGTTCAACATAAAATTATTTCTTGTTGTGTTTCATTAACTACATTATACGTTTTGAAAATTAACTTACTGTTCACTTATTTTCAAGGGATTTCATATATTTGATGCTAAAAAGTGTTTAGGTATCTACATAAAATGTTATGGCCAATCTAAATATGACGGTAACAAGACAGATATTCAGCTCATTAAACTATCCTAAAACTTAACCCAGTGGATTTTGGAACGGTTCTGGTGGGACATAGACGAGGAAATGTTGGGAAACACTGGCCTAAACGATTAGACGAATTTGGTCCAAATTTGGTGTGAAGTGTTTTTATGTGATTCCTTAGAGGAGAAATATGAATTTTTGTTTTAGCTCGTCTAGAACAGGTGGCTGCCATACACGGATTTCGGTATTATCAAGTTTTCTCGAAAACGGCTCTTACGATTTTGATTAAACTTTTTTTTAATTGATCTTTTTTTCATACTTATTTAGGTATATTCCCTCAAATCGCGTCATTGGCTTGGTTGATTTTATCATTATTTTGCAATTCAGTACTTCTAAGTTATTCAACAAATATTGCATTTAAAGTTTGTATAAATAATTCTGTATTAAAAAAAAAAAATAAAATCAAAGAAAAAATTATTTTTTATTATTAACTTTTTTTTCCAAATTTGTTTATATTTGATCAAAAAAATAAAAATTGTTATTTTAAAATGTTTTTATTATATTTTATAAGTGAACCATCACAATATCTATACACCGTCAATGTCTAAAAAATCCAGTTGTTAGCTACTAGAGCAAATTTGTACGATGCAGTCGTGCATATTTTTGTTTTTTTAAACGCTCCAACTAATAGCTTCTCTAAGTTTTCTATTCATGCAAATCGTAAAGATTCTTTTATTTATAAAACATTATTTCCATCTTATATGCATGCCTTGTTATGTAATATCTTAAAGCCAATTATTGAGTCTTCAAATTTGATATTAAAACATTGATTGCCTTGTTATTCTGCACTCAAACACAGGAAAAACCCTCTCTTTGCTAAATATGTACATCAACTATCAAATTCAATTTCAATTGCAACATGTCCCAACTGTCAAATAAACAATAATGGCAATATGCTCTCTGACAATGACACATCACCCTTAAGTAAAATTGTTCCCTAAACACTCTAAACTACATACATAATAAAGGACATGCTTTAAGGCAACTACCCACAGTACATACATTCATAAATGTAATTTGATTTCGATTTTCAAAATGACATCTAAACAAATGTTTGCCTTTTCCTTTGAATTCAAAATATTAGCCTTCTAAGCGGGTGGTACTTGAACTTCTTCAAATTGCCAAAAGGGATGTTTAACAAAAAACAAAAAAACAATTGTCGACAAAATAGAGTCAAATCTCGGTTTTGTCGTCGCTTAAGCAAATAGGAAAAAAGACTTTGAAAAAAAAAAATAAATATTTTTCAAATACCGAACTAATTAGATTTTGAGAAGAAAAAAACAAACAAATAAGGGATACAAATTCCTTTCAAATATTCTAATAAGAACGCAGCAAAATTTAGGGTAACAAGCCCTTTTTCATTATACCATCAACTTGAGCTATATCAAAGGTTGTTTTTTTTTTTTAAACTTATTTTTGAGTGTGAATACCTAGATATTTTTACTTACCTTAGGTTCATGTTTAAAGCATGTATAATACGTCCAATTATACCCCAAAATATGGAGCTTAATTGCAATCCACAATTGAATACAAAAATAATAAGCCTAACATCCTCTCGACTTGATGCTCTGAACACCATCCGGACCATCCAGAAATCATATTTTACAAGGCTCAAAATTAAATTCTAGAAATAGAACGATAGAAAGAGGGAGAGAGAGAGAGAGAGAGAGAGGGAGATTTGATTCAAAGTAAAAAAAAAAAAGTTACACTCGATCCACTTATCGGCTCAGTTTTAATGGAAGTCAAATAGAATTTGCTTTCAATTTAATAAACATGAACACTTAAAAAACAACCAGCGTACTCAACATTATACGCTCGCTGATGATGTTTCTCTCTTTTCCATCATCACCATCATCTACTTTCAAACAAAAGCCAATGATGTAATGCAAACACAAAACTGATTCCTTTATCCATCGTCAAGTAGAAAACAAATAGTGGGAAATAGCAACAACAGAAGGACAAAAAAAAGAATAATTATAGCGAAAGCTTTTCCCCAAATACATATACCTACCGCTCTTATAGGAGCTCTTGCAACTCTTCAGTCCGAAAATACCATGAACCAAACGTTTTACACATTTGAATATTTGTGAACAAATTCCTTGGCCTGCCTTTTTTGGTTTGGTCATTGCAATCATCCACTCTATATCGACACGGCAACATCCACATCCTGGGTGAATGGGCGCGCAGACCACGACACCATATCCTTATGGTTACACAGCGGCATAAAGACCGGAAATCGCCAACTCTAAGCGCACGGATTTTCAGATCATCCTCCATTCCTGCACTTCTTCCATCGATAGATGCTTTCGTCGAACAACTATGGTCAAGCAAAGCTCTATATACCTATCTACCATCCATTCCTTCCCATTTCCCTAGCCATACCCCCCTCTTTTGTAAAACTTTTAGTCCTTGATATTCCGTCGACAAACACAATTATTCTTGTCTGGGTATCGCTCTTTTATTATTTCCTCTTACCCGTCTATACTGACTTGTCAATGGTGTCGATTTAACAGGGTTGTTATATTTTTTTTTTATTTTTGAGGCGCTTTTTTAAGACTTTTTAAAAGGAAACTTTTTTTTAAGAATTTTTAGGGGCCAAATGCCTACAAAAATAAGTATGTTCTTAAAAATGCTTAAAACTCAAGTATTAACTGAAAAAGCAGTATTGGTACCTACCTACAATTGTTTATTATCAAAAAAGTTAAAAGTGCGAGTCATAACCACAAGTTTTTGCTTTTGAAAAAATTATCATCTTTTCATTTTATTTTCGGAAGAAAACTACGCACACACGCACACACTTTCTCAATGATGCAAGCTAGTGCTTAAATTATAAAGTGTTTGTGTTTGTTCAACTATTTTATTTTCAGTTAAACATTGTTAAAATATATTTGGGAACGTTCGAGTATATAAAAATAATTACGTTCCCAATTGAGACTCTGAGTGTAAAAGTAGCGTAACCCTTTTTTGTTATGTGTCTTAAATTGACTAAAACAAGCCAATGTGCTTTTAAAATAGTAATGTTATATTCATTTTTGGAAATATAAGATTTTCAAGAATAAAAAACTATGTTTAAAATAACGTTCCTCCCTAAGAAGAAAAAATGAGAGACAAAATAAGCTATTTTTTTCAAAATAATAGTCGTGTTTTTTAGTGCCTTCTATGTTAGCTTAAAAAAATAAATAAAAGCAAGACCTGGTCCAGGGAGGAGACGTTTCTTTTAATTTATCAAAATTTTAACGAAGATAAGTTTAATTTTTTTTTTGTTGACAAACATTTGACAGCCAAAATGTCAGAAAATATCATTGTTATATCAGTGCTGCCAAATTACTTTCTGAAGCAATAATAAGCGTTTTTTTGTGTCATTTTTTTCTTAAGCTAACATAGAGGGCACAAAAAAACACGCCAAATGTTACGCCACTTTTGCACTCACAGCCTTAATTATGCTAAGTATTGAAGCCATATCGAATTTAAACACGATAAACAAGAAACATTTTCGTGTACTGATATTTTTTTGATTGAGTGCCTAGGCAGCCGAAATGTTTATACCTAAACATTAAGTACCAACTATTTTTACTGTGAAGTACTGAATAAAACATATTTTTTGCAAAGGCAAGAACTAAGCCCGTTTGATTAAAAAAGGAGTACTTGCTTGATAATTTCAGCTGATACTTAAATTACAACAGTTGGGATTGTATATAATCTATATATGTGTTTTTAAATAATTGCACATTTTTGAGTTTATAAGATTATTGTTTAAAGTTTGTGACCTTCTATTCTATAACGAGCTGAATATGACAGGAGTTATCATAAAGGTAGAAGATAAATTCACGAATAACCTTGGATACTTTTTATTTCGAAAATTATAAGTGCTTTTTGAAATAAGTAATTGAAAAAAAAACGAAAGTTATGAGAAAATTAAATTAAAAAAAAATATGTTAAAAATGATTTTCAACAAGTAGAAATGATCAATTTGTATGAACTTCAAGTCAGTTTGTAATGGCAATTATTTTGTGTTAATACATTTCCAAAATTGCATTGTTTTGGAGAATCCATCCGGGAGCGGGTCAAAATTCTGCATTTCATAATTCTGCCTATTGGTACAAAAATTCTGCTTTTCAAAATTCTGCTTTTTTACGATTCTGTTTTACAAAATTCTGCTTTTCAAAATTCTGTTTTTCAAAATACTGACAAGTAATAATACAGAAAAATTAAATTCTGCTTACTCTGATTTTTTTTTTAAGGATTTATTAACGATGTAACGAAAAAAATAACAACAAAAGGTAAATATACATAGTCTTTTAAATTAACGCAAAAACAATATCTAAGCAAAACCACGGAGAAATATATTATTTGTTTAATATTATTTGCTTAAGTCTATTCTCTTTTTTAAAATTCTTGTTTTTTTTTTTGTCCTTTATAATAATGTTATTGATTATTTCTGTTTTATTCTCTTTCCATTTTTGACCCTTTTAGGTTCAGCTTTGGCAGTGATAAGTTCCTTTTTGAGATCATCTATGATTGTGTATAGGCCTGCAGGACTGCGACCGACTATCACCTTAAGTCGAACGATGCCATGCTTCAATATTGTTCTGTGTTCTTGGAAATGTATCTTTCGTTGCTTTTGAACTGCCATAAATAATTTAAGGCACACTTTCACTTCCACTTTTCAAAAGACAATGACAATTACTTTTAGTTTGTAGTTTAGAAAAAAAGAAAGCATTCACATACTTTTACATTTTTGAAACTTTTATTTATTATTCGCAGAGTTTTCTAAACAGAATTTTGAAAAGCAGAATTTTGAAAATCAGAATTTTGAAAGCAGAATTTTGAAAAGCAGAATTTTGAAAAGCAGAATTTTGAAAGCAGAATTTTGAAAAAATAATTTTGACCTCGGCAGAATTTCGACCCCAACCCAATCCATCCATATCTTTTTTATTAATTCATTTGGAGCTAGGTTAGTTTAGGTTAGATGGGGTGATGATGCGGCATGCCACATCATCTCACTCGGATCTCAATGAATCCATTGCGTTCCCCCAAGTACGAAAGGAGGGGTATGAGGAGGGGTGGGGGAGAGGAATTTTAGATATTGGAGGCCTCCCTGAACCATCCTGAATTCTGAGTGAATTTCAAGATGTTTTTCAGTGGCAAGATTGAGATGTCGCCCAGTTCATCGAAAAAGTATTCACCGAGGGCTTCTTTTCTGGTTCTGGCTAGGCTGGGACATTCACAAAGAAAGTGGTATGATCCCTCTTCCGCCTCTTCATCCTGACACCCTCTACATAAGTCGGATGCGCTGATGCCCATTCTGCTCATGTGGGTACCCATCGAGTTGTGGCCCGTTAGAATTCCAACTAGCAGGGATAAATGACGTCTGTCTATCTTAAGTATGTACTCTGTTTTCTTGCGCGAAATATTTGACCATAGATTTCTTGAAACCCGACAAGTGTCGATTGATGACCATCTGACCTCTGCGGCCTCAAGACAGCTCTGATGAATTCTACTCTTTTCCTGTTCCAGTGGCATAAACACCGAGTTATTGGTTTGGCTCGGGTCTAGAGCTGACCCGATTCTGGCCAGTTCATCTGCTATTTCGTTTCCATAAATATCACTATGTCCTGGGACCCATCTGAGGGTTACTTTGTTTGTTGCACTGAGTACTTTAAGCTCGTTACGGCAACGATCCACCAGTTTAGACTTTGTGATCATTAAGGAAATAGCTTTAATCGCCGCCTGACTGTCTATGAAGATGTCAATAGTTTTATTGGCTAATTCATAAGTGACAAAATGTTTTGCTGCTTCGCAAACTGCAAGTACTTCTGCTTGGAAGACACTGCAGAACTTTGGAAGTTTTATTGATCTGTTAACGGGTGGGTTATCTGAATAGATGCCCGACCCGACACCCTCGTTTGTTTTGGAACCGTCCGTGAAGACCGAAACATGATTTTTATTCAGGGCCCGGTTTTCTTTCCAGAGTTCCCTTGTTGGGATATCTGTTAGAGCCACTGGGTTGAAATCTATGTGCGGCATAGAATAGTCTGTTTGAATGTCTATGTCAGTGAAGTTCGTTATAGTTCTATGTCCGTAGTGGCCCCTTTTCCACTTATTGCACTGTTTAAGTCTTATAGCACTTTTTGCCGCCAACTCTTTTGTAAACAAATCGAGTGGTTTGGAGCTACATTAACTTCTAATTAACTGTTTTTAAGAGGAACAGGAGAAATGTGGAAACCATTGTTGGTTGGAACCGGAATATTGACTGCCAAAATCTCGCATTCCCTAAATATCAACATTTCGAACCTCAAAATCTAGAATACCAAAATCTTGAATACCAGAAAAAGTGCTAAGCTAATGCCGGAATTTTTGTTATTCTAATTTACAATTAAAAGTATGATACCGCTTAAAATAGTTCTAATTTAAAATCAGGTTACTGAAATTTTAAACATTTTTTAAGTATTATTGTCATACTAAAACAATTTCATAACAAACTCCAGCTGAACGCGTCCATAACAATGACAGTTCGTGAATTCACAAAAAATACGCCTTTTTGACATTTAAAAACCTCAAAAAGTGGCATTTGGATTCACAAAAAAAAAGATAAAATAGCCATTTGGTGATTTTAACTTTAGTAAAATGTTAGGAGATAGTGGGATGCTAAACTCGTTTCAAATTAGCAAAATAAAATTGTTAACCTTGAATGATACTCAAAATGAATGAACATCGGACTAATATCCTATTTTTCAATCATCAGTTAAACTATCAGAGGAATAATTACTATAGCAACAGGAACGATTTTTTGTTTTATTCCAAGAACAAGCACTATCTGAGGTTTAACTGAGTACTGAACAATTGGCCCTAAGTCTGCTAAAATTTTGGGCTAACAATTTCATTAAAAAATCTTTGTTTTAGTACGAGCAATTCCGCAATTCAGCAATGTCTGAAGAATGTTACATTTAACAAAAATTGGAAATGTGCTGAAGAAAACTTATTGAGAATCCGGATAAATATTAAGTGTTTCGAGATTTCGGCATTTGAGGTTTTGGCATTTGGGCGTTTGAGACTATGTCTTGATTCGACAATTGCAGCGTGTTCCAAGTGAATCTTTTATCATTTCATGCGGAAATAGTATAAGGACAATTCAGGTTAAGCTGACAAATCTGTTGACAACTAATCCATGAAATTGTTTAACGGAATGCACCAGACTTTATGAATTTAACAAGAATTGATTACCTACGGCGAAACATATTGATTGTTCCAAAAATTACAAAAAATTGCTAAATTCATTTACAAAAAAAAAAAAAAAAACAGAAAAACTGTTTTTTTTTGCTAAATTTTACACTGAAAAAGTCGCTAGTAATGCCTATATACATACAAAATAAAAATGTATTTGAATTCATGCTCTTTATCCCTTAAATTTTAACTTTAACCCAATTTATTCAATCCTTTATATTTAAAATCCCAATGAAATATTTAGGTTTTATAAAATTTTTATGAGAAAAAGCCCACTTTTAATGGCATATTTAATGAGAATTTAATTAATTGGGGCTAAGTGCGATATCACCAAGTTCTAAAGTAAATATACATTTTTTGGTACCTACAACCCAATTATAAGACTCCTTTTTGAAGTGTTAAGTCTTTTGTTTAAAATAGAAAATTTCCTCAACTGGTTTCGAAAGCCGTTGCTCTTCACTCGAAAGTCAAGATCAGTATACTTGATAATATACGAGCATTTTTTAACATGCATACAATTCTAAGGGCCAGTTTTAAGAACGAGATCTTCAGAGTTTCGCAGTTAAACTCGACTCAGGCCCAATTTATTCAGTTTCAATTAAATTTAAATTCGCTTTTAAAAATTAGAAATTGTGCGATTTTGAATATTTTTGTATTTATTCACCCTCCTTTAAGCTTTAACAATTTCAAATGACGTTTCCTCTATTAACAAATTTTTTAATTAATTTAAAATTAGCGTTGGCTTAATTGACAAAATCCACCATTTAATGGGGATGTTTGGCCTTAATAGAGGATTAACGAACTGAATTTCTTGTTAGCTGATTTTTTTGTAATCATGCGATGTGGAAAACAAAAGCCCACAAAATTGAATTCATCTTGTGGTGCAAAAACATTAAAATTAAAATTATTTTTGTGGCACTGGACACGAATAAGACCTCAAAATTGTTCTATAACGTTTGTTTTTAAAATACTCCAATTCAAAAGTGGCAAAAAATGTTTCGCAATGAGTTTTATTTGGAATACCATAAATTCAATGCACCAAAAGAAAAATAAATCGGGTGGCACAAACGGCTCATGAAGAACCAGGGCCTAGTAACTTACAACTCGCAACCATTCCTGTGTGCGCCTTTCGACAGGTATGGAAGGGACCTACAATTTTATGCCGAATCCGAACGGCTAGACGAGAAGCACTTATTCGTGACAAGTGATAGTCTTGGAGGATTTGTCAATTCCCCGCAAGAGGTAGTAGCCCTGAAAAAAAACTTTTTAGTTTTTAGGTGGACGAGGCTGGGAAGCGATCCCAGACCTCCAGCGTGACAGTCGAACGCACTAACCATTACGCTACGGGCTACTACAATGCACCAAAAAATATTCTGCAAATTATAGTTTGTTTTTCCACCAGGAGGTATTTTCAACTTTGTGTACTTTTGTTTTTCCTTATTCATATCGCACTTTCGTTTCGTTATTCATTATTCAAGTAAAGTAATTTATTTCCTTGATAATGAAAAAATATATTTTAATGGGACCCGCCACTGGTCCCAAGTCAAACACGAACAATTAATTACTTTATAATAATTCTTTTATTAGGTGCGTCCGCACTACTTGGAGTTACAAATTTAAATGCCTTTACTTAAATTCTAAGTATAATATTGTTGGCTTTGGATTCTATGTTAATGCTGACATGCAGTTCCCATGCATATCCTCGCCTCATGTTACCCGGTGGGAACGATCGCCGGTTTCCGTCGCTCGTGTTCAGCGTCTTCACTTTTTATTGTCAGGTCAATGCCTGACTATGATAACTTTCATATCTCACTTTCAGATTACAAACAAAATAAGCAATCAAAAACTGACTGTCAACGCTAATTGGGGTGGGATATATAGACGCTCTATTAAGCTTTGTTTAGTTATAAATTGACAGTTAATCAGTCGCAATAAAAAAGATCTCAAGGATATTTTTTAAAAGCATTTAAATTTAAAGGAGCCATTTAAAGTGAGCCATATAACTAAAGTCAAGAGAAAGATTCGAAAAAAATGAAGTATTCTGAATAACACCATTATCTTAAAATCCAGTTCTTAATGTACACTGAATAAATTGGCCCTTAAATCTTTAAATTAAAAAACGTGTGTCTTAGACTTATTTCAAATCGTTGATCAGTGTTTCAAAGTCTTGTATAAATAATTCTAATAACCTTTAATAAAGTAATTTACACCTTGTTTATAAAGACTGTAGAATTTGTATATAACAACTCTGTTTTGGCTTAAAATCAGCATTGTTGGTCTGTTAGTCGTTCGTTCATTCTTAGCCTCCACATAGCTCTACAGTCATCATCATCATCGTGGTAGTCGTCCAGTCAATGTGCCTTGTGTATAGCAGTTCACCTTTGCTGAGCATTGAAGTGCACATTGATCCTTAGATACACATAGCAACTCCACCCATAAGCTGAATAGATTTAGGGGGCCAAACACTAATACTCATGGTGGTTTTAACCTTCGTCCTCTTGACGAATGAACACACAAAAACGGGGAGTAAAGAATAAAAATATAAAAAAACATCACACAAATCCCCATCATGAATGACTGAACACAAGAGTAAACTTTAGGGCCTAATTTATGACTTTAACGCGGAAGTTTGAGTTTTTTTTTTTTTTAATTCTTTTTATCCTGTATTTATTTTTTTTTCCTGAACTTTTGCGTATTTAGTTGGAAATGGCATTCAGGACTTCATTTTGAGGTTGTACATATATTTTTTGCCATTGCTGTGTGATGTTATATCCACTCAATCCATGTTCCCATGGCAAAGTCGATTGTGAATGCAACCAGGATTTATTTAAGTTTTTTTTTTTTTTTATTTTATTTTGATGTTGAGAGGGAACAAAACAAAAAGGACGAAAGGGAAATACCTACAATTCCATTCCACGTGACTTTGATAAAAAGTCCTCTCGTTAGTTAACTATTTTTGTTGTTGTTGTTTTTTTCAAAAGCCGGCCAGTCAACGAGTTTACTGTGTACCGTGCCGGACGAATAGTTGTAAAAGGATATTGCATGAGTTACAATCAGTTATGGTTGTTTTTAATAATAACTGTGTGATTGGAAGTGTGTGTGTTCGTCTGTGTACCTGTGCACTTGGTATCGAAGAATGTTGTTTTTCTTTTTTTTTATTCAGTTAGTTTTTATCAAAGAACCGCAATTTATTGTGGAAAATTGTCATGGTTCATAAAAACGAATTCATAGTGTACCTTCTATTTCCAACGTAATTTTCCTTTTGGTGAGATTTAGATTTTATTGGCTGTTGAGGTTTTCAGAGTTTAGGGAAAAGTTTTGCAATATACGCTGTGAAAGGTCTTTCTCTGTTTGTGTTTGCTATGATAAAGTTTTATGGGTTATTGACTTTGCTAACCGGAAACTTGCCAAAACTCGGGTGCAAATTCTGCGGTTTCTGATGGGAAAGTTTTTTTTTTTTATAGATATACATAATGTAAGTAGCTAAAGGTTTTTATCTGTTGAAAAGGAGAAGGATTAATTGCATATGTAAATTTAGCCTGTCAACATGAAAGTTTGTTTGATTCTTTTTGTTCTGTGTTCGAAGACAAACTAGTTAAAATTTATCTGCAAGAAAATGAATATGCATATTTGAATTATTAATTGATTAAAATTGAATGAAATTAAATTGTATACACATATACATGCATACATACATATATAGAAAAAGTGAACAGAGTTTGATTGATTATTTTTTTGTTCTTTATATTTTGCATTGGAAGTTAAAATTCTACCATTGGAAAATTAAGTTTTTAAAGAGAGTTTGGTAAGAAGTGTTTGTTCTATAAAGTTGTTAAAATGTGTACAAAGTTACCAATACTTGATTTATAGACTATGTAAAGTTAGCATAACAATATTCAAAAATCATTGGAACATTTCAATATCCCTGCAATTTTCGTAAATATTGCATGGAATCAAAAAAATTGCCTCTGTACTGTTGTTCCTAAAAATGGTAACCCTGCTAATTTTATATAAAACCAGAAGACCCGTGTGAAAATTTCGCACATTCAATAAGGCTTTAAATTTTCAAATAGAATGTTTGAACAAAATTATAGATATGCATTTAAGTGATCATAATATTTTTTCTAATAAAATTTGATGCAATACAAAAATTTCTTTGATTATTTTCATTCTAAATGTGTTTCGATTTTTTTTTTTCAACCCTTTTCGATTGACATGCCAACAATATTTTTAATATTCATCGTTCCTAAACGAAATGTTACACAGTGTTACACAACAATATTTAACATTTTATAGAAAAAGAACGCACCACTATCATTTTGCCGAGCTAGAGGAAAGTGTTTAGAGATTTCAAAACGTTAAAATAGTGAACACACTAAAAAAAAGGGAAATAAAAGTTAACATGGTGAGTATTTGCAATACTTTATTTAAAAATATATGCGTTAAATCGTGTAAAAACACCTTTAATATGGAGTTAACAATTTTTGCATCTCAAGGACTGATTGTGTCTCATATTCCACATGATGTTTTTACAGGATTTAACGCAGCACCGCATATGTTATATATATTTTTTTTTTTCAATGAAGTATTGCATGTATTCACTATATTTACATTTATTTCACTTATTTATTTTGTTTAATAAGCTTTTTTACAATTTAACTTAAATCTCAAAAACACAGCTAAAAATTCTTTTGGGGGCCCCAGCATTTAGCTATCTCACTGCATTGCGACCCTGTGTGAATGCATTTGTGTTTGTGTAACTCACACTATTTTGAAAAAAAGCCTCACTTTTTCCTCGATATGCCCGTTCCTCTATTTCTTCTTCTAAGATTTTAAATTAAATAATTAATAAATATGTTTCTTTCATTCATGCAATTTAGTGATACCTAATAAATGCATTCGGCTTTTTATAATGAGAATAAAGATTACAAACAGAGGTAGGTAACAAATATGTTTCTCCACCACTCACTAAATGTGCAAGCGAAAAAAAAAAGGATTATACATTACAAAAGTAATAAATATGTTTCTTTCATTCATGCATGGTGTAACTAAGGAATGTTTCTCCCCCACTCACTCAAGGTGCAGCGAAAAAAAAGAGAATTTTAAATTACAGAATACATATTTTTCTCTTTCGCTCATTCAATGGGTTAAAAGTGAGATATTCTTTATATCAAATTTTTCATTTATTGAATTATTTTAAATTTCCGAAATTTATAGAAAATATTGTGGTATAACATAAAGTTTTTGTGCAATGTCATGAGTATTTGTAAATTCCTATTCAGTGATATCTATTTTAGTGGATTTAATTTTTTTATAAATGACAAAAAAGGAGTTTGACAACAGAAATAATATATATAATGATTAGCAGGTGACCATATCTTAAT
The DNA here is from genome assembly GCA_949320155.1 of Melangyna quadrimaculata. Taxonomy (NCBI): domain Eukaryota; kingdom Metazoa; phylum Arthropoda; class Insecta; order Diptera; family Syrphidae; genus Melangyna; species Melangyna quadrimaculata. The sequence continues at coordinate 51,444,383 of OX439485.1, read as the reverse complement.
AAGGAAACTTTGTTCGATGCAAAATTTTTGGATGATGCCAGTAATTACCAAATAATTTCCATAATAAGCCGTGCACAGCCGTAGCGCTACAGCCCGTAGCGTATTGGTTAGTGCGTTCGACTGTCACGCTGGAGGTCTGGGATCGCTTCCCAGCCTCGTCCACCTAAAAATCTAAAAAGTTTTTTTTCAGGGCTACTGCCTCTTGCGAGGAATTGACAAATCCTCCAAGAGTATCACTTGTCACGAATAAGTGCTTCTCGTCTAGCCGTTCCGATTCGGCATTAAATTGTAGGTCCCTTCCATTCCTGTCGAAAGGCGCACACAGGAATGGTTGCGAGTTATTAGTCACTAGGCCCTGGTTCTTCATGAGCCGTTGTGCCACCCGATTTTTTTTTACAGAAAAAAATATGCACGACTGGGTCGCAAGAATTGACTTTTTCTTTGATTTAATTTTTTTTCTAAAAAAATATTTTTAGGTATAATTTTAAATCAACAAATGTTGACTAACTTATAAGTACCGAATTGAAAAATAATGATAAAATCAAACGGATTGTACGAATGATCGACAAAAAAAAAAGGTCGACTGATCACTTATATCGGCTTATATCGACTTTTTTGAAATCGCAAATGCCGTCAATTTTTTGATCGACTTACAAAATGGCGACATTATGAAATATCGACTTGACCAAATGTCGACTGCGTTGAAAAAAGTCGAGCAAAATATCGCCTTGTCGATATTTTCTCTCAACAAAATTGTACGAAATTCCGACTTTTAAAATATTGACTTTTATATGATCGACTTTCATAATCTCGACAGAAAAATGTCGACACATGTTCAGTGTTCAGTCTAAAACAATAGCATAACGGGTGATTGAAGACTATGCGAAACAAGCCAGTGAGAGATTTTAATTATCGACATTTTGAAAGTCGACCATAATGTGATCAAAATGTCGACTATAAAAATGTCGATTAACAAAATGTCGACTATTAAAATCTCGATTATTAAAATGTCGATTACAGTCGATATTTTGAAAGTCGACATTTTGAAAATCGCATTTTAAAAAATCGGTCTAGTTTTTTCGATACTTTGTTCAGTGGGTCTTTTAACCTGTAGACAATATTTCTATCGAGATTTTGAAAGTCGATCTTAGGGCTGGCCACGAGACGAGAGCCTGCGAGACTTTTGTAAGTTTCGTCTGGGTCTCGTTAAAATCGAAAATGTTCAGTCTTGTCCCGGTCTCGTATAATTTAGTCTCGTCCCGGTCTCGTCTCCGAAAAATATGATTTCCGGACAACCTGTTGACTATTGGAACAAAATATTTTCAATTATAGTTTGAATATGTGCAGAAAAAAATAAATATTCAACTGAAATTGGATTTTTTAATTTATTAGATTCTCTGTAAACATTCGGTCCAAATATACAGTCTCGTCTCGGTCTCGTCTCGGTTGCTCAAAAGGCAGTCTCGTCTCGTGTCGTCTCGGTCTCGTCATGCGAGACCGAGATCGAGACCGAGACTTTTGTACCCGTTCAAGATGAGTTAGAACAAAAATTCAAATTTCTCCTTTCGCAAATCACATAAAACGCTTTGCATCAAATTTAGAGAAAATCGGTCCAACCGTATAGGCTCTCTAGCACAGGATGTACAGACCAACTTGGCGAAAATCACATTTTTGGACTTCTCCACCATCGTAATGTATTTATTTAAACCTCGAAATTTTGTTTTGACACGAAATCAATACTTGTCCAAGAGAGCAGCTGAAATTACCGTGCCAGCTTTATAAATGTAAAATTAACGAGACACTTCTTACCTCCAGAACTCATTTCAAAACAAAATGTTTCACATACGCCACCATGAATTTTTTACTTGTGATAATATTGGTCCTATTCGTACAAAAACTGGAACTCAAGATTTTGATCAGAGTTACAATTACGATGATGAGAAGACGACAAATTTGGGTCCTGCAATTCTAGATCTTTCCGCGCGGCTACATCATACACGGCGAGATGGATTTTCTTCAAACAGTAACTGCCATACAATTGTTTGTATGCGATAAGGGACATATGTATAATATATCTCAGAAATTGTGTGTTCTTTTATTATTGCGATCAACTTTTAAGAAGTAAACAATTTTACTTTGATTTTCTACTAACAGTTCTTCCCATACAACCATTTTTCATCATTTCGACTTTCTCATTATAAGTCCAGTGCATTTATAATTTGACCAAGCAGTTTGTACCACCCCCAATTTTTTTTTTTTTTTGTATTTTTTAGAGAGTTGATCGAAGAGGATAAATCTAAGTTTTCGCATTCGCAAAATTTACGGGTTTGCCATCTTGGATTTTACTTTTTACTAAATATCCCGGTTCATATTAGTCCTACAAATAAATTTTAAGACATGAAAAATGTGTATAATAATATTTTCTATTTTTTATGTAAAATTCTTATTCGAATCCGAAAATTTGTCTTGTAATGTGAAAACGTTTCCTGAAGAAAATGACAAACATATTTCATGAAGTTAATGATGCTAAAAAGTTAAAATAGCTTCTTGCAGGCTTGGCAATAAAAATCTCGTTTAAAATTAACAAATTTCTATTACTAACCATACTCAAACTGATTTAACAGCGTACTAAGAAGTGATTTTTTTCACGTGGATTATTAATTATGGTTTCACAATGCTTGTTCACGTGAATTTCAAACTAGGCTATAGCAACAGAAACAAATTTGTATTTTATTCGAACAATAATTATTACTATCTGAGGTTTAAATGGTCTTAAATCTGAGCCCTTAATCGTCTTAAAGATTTCCTCTATGTATTCAAAATTTAGTTTTACTAAACTGTTTTAAAATTAGAAAAATGATTAAGTAGTTTATACTAAAACGTTAACATGAGGCTGTTTAAATTTTGTTGTCAATGTATCAAAAAGGCATAAGAGTTAAATTCTCACCTGATCCAGGGTTGGGTCAAAGACGATAGGGGTCCAACTACGCTTAAAATGCTTTTTTTGAAAAAAAACTAGACCACTTAAAAAAAGAAAATAAAGTGTTTTTCGGAATACTACTGTGCAGTAGGCCATCAAAACAACCAAGGAAATAATATTTGCCACTTTTAAATCCGCTCCCCCTTCAGTGGATCCGCCACTGAACACTTCTGACGCCTATGGAATTTTACTTCCCAATCGAAAGATTTATCTTCACAAGGAAACGAGTAACACCTAAACACATTTCAAGGCTATTTAATTTTAAAACACTTCTTAATAGCTCGTAGGTGCAAAAAAAAGAATTTATGTAAATTTGTACACTTAAGCAACGGTTATTAAACGTCACTTAAAATAAACACCAGGTTGGAGTGGGGTTGACATAACCCAGACGTAACTTTTTGGAAGGTTTTCATTTAAGCTGAACTCAAATCTTAGCTCAGAATTTCTCTAAAACGCTAGTTTCCAGATATTCTCGTTTCAAAATAAAAGAAACAAATTTCGCCTGGTATTTTTGAGGTTATGTAACAAAGCAATACTAAAGCATTCTGATTTAGTAAAATTTAAGCAAAAAATCAGTTATTAATACAAATTTAAATAACGCTGTTTAAAGAAAAAATTAAATATAAAAGCAAACTTATTCAAATAATCACTCAGACTCAGACGGCTGTAAAAGATTATGATGAAAATGTAATGATTTCTCTGGCAACAAAAAAACTCCTCGATGATTTCTCATGTAACGTTTGATTTTTTTTTCCAATTTCCATTGGTTGCTAGGAGTATTGTCTTATTAGATTATTTTCAAATGAGCTATGAAGTAAGAGAAATGGGTTTTAAAAGCTTGCTTCTATTCCATCAGCAGTTGAAGGTTTTATTTCGATGACAAAAATAATACTTAGATATAAAAAAAAACATACATATAGCTGAAGAGTACATTAGCCTCCTCTCAATTCCTTCCAAAATGATTCGAATGATGATGGTAGTACTCTTGTGATGGAACATTAAAGACGAAGGCGAATCCCCCTATAAATCATCGTATAACCATAAAAATGCGAACCATCATCTCAGGCGTGATTATCGAAATCTAAATAAGCATCATCTATCCCTGGGGCTGTGGATGATGGTTGACTCTGGTTTGGCTTGCCGCTGCTGCACATGCGCAATTACAACGACGCCCGTCCTACGTGCAATTGTTGGAGGTAATTTGCTGACACTGTTTCCAGATTGTTGTGCCTCTCTCCCTCACTCCACCATCATCATCATCATCAGAGCATCATCGTTCCTAAGAGAAAAGACAACGATTTAAGTTTAATGTTATTTTTTTTTTTTACTTTTTGTATCTTTTGGTTTTTTGATTTATTTCCGATTTCACCCCGCAGGGTAGAATTCAAATTTCGGTTTCAGATTTCTCCTGTTGGTGTATTCGGTCGTCACATCTTTTCCGGCCGGTGGCAGTGGCGGCAGCAGCAGCGGCTTTAAACGCCCTCCCGATTGGCATAGCACCACCTTACCATATCACCATCACGGCAGAAATGAGACTCCTGATGGTGCACACATCAAGAACATCGACCGAAACATTTTGTCGGCGAGGAGACGTTTCCATTTTTTGTTGTTGTTGTCTTTTTTCATGGGTTTCCCGATAAATTGGCAATTTTTTGTTGTTGTGATTGTTCTTTAATGCCTGGATTCATTCTTCGATTGAACTCTGTCACGTCAAATGAAATAAATTGATTTTGCATGATTTAAGAACTTTAATGATGGTTCGTTGTTCTTTCGTGATGTGCCCGGTCCCGACCATGATGGTGATGATGATGACGATTATATGAAGGACTCATCAGGATGACCCTATATAGTACGTGGTATTAATTCCGAACAACCGATATAAATAGAGGTTGACCGCGCTATCAATCTGTTGTGAATTGTCCGTGATGGTGCGGTTGATTGAATGTATCTGATCTGATCTGATGATGGTAGCGCAATTAACCGAAATGAAATCACGATGCATGTGGAACAATGTAATTGCTTTATTAAAATGCCATGCCGCCGCCGTTATATGGTTTTTAACACTATCTCTCCCTTGACGACACCGACCGAACACACCGACAACGACCGACGAGACGCGACACCCCGACGAGCATTTAATGGTGGAGCTACATACTCGTACCTACACTATTATGGAGGCTTGATGAAATCAATTTGAATTTATCTATATAAAATCAAATTGGTGTCGTGATATGGCCAAAATTTGTTGTCCATTAAAACGAAAAAAAGCTTTTATGTCATGGAAATTGTGGTTGATAAGAGTGCGAATATCGGAGTAGGTATATTGTGAAATATATTGAAAATGGTATCCAATGTTTAGGAACGAAAAAGAGAAACTAGTATTTATTGACATAGGTATGGTCGGACTGAAAATTGGCGATTTAATTTGAGCAAATAACAATTAATTGTATAGATATGAGCTGATTTTGAGGTTTTGCCAATTATGATGGACCTGATTAAATAGACTTTTGGTTCAGTATATAATTTGGGAAAAAGTTGAAATGAACTGAAATAGAGTAAGTGGAATGTTTTAAATTTTGAGGGAGGACTTTAAAATATGATTTGATCAATGATTTTATTAGTTTAGGGTTACTAGGATGACACAGCCCTCCCTACAGGTCTAATAGAACCGTTTGATTTGAAAATTTTTAGCTTTTCTCGAGGCACTTTATATATTTTTTATTACGCGGCTAATCCGGAAAAACAATTATTATCTAAAATATGCTGAATGTATTGGTTTCTATTTCATTTGGTAGGGGCTACCCCCGCTCCAAGTATAGCCATATTATTAGACGCACTGTGGATTTTTACAAATTCATGGATTGCAGTAGGTTAAACGCAATATTTTTGAATTTTAACTTTATGCATAGTTACTGTTATTTAAAAAAACATAGTATGTTGGCCTATTTTGAATTTATTTTTGACATATTGTTTTGCAATGCTATTGTATTGTTGTTAGAACATACAAAAGTTAAAATTTGTTTTTATCGTATTCTCGTGTGTTGCATTTCCGGGCTTGATTTTGTCATCGTACAAGCTTCAATCGTCTTTTTAACGGTTTTGAACAAGACAACTGTTTATTTTTTTTGTTGGTGACACTTTAATTATGGGCAAAAGAGGAGACATTACCCCACGAAAAAGAGCTGAAGTTAAGGCCCTCATCAGTGCTTTAATTTTTTCCAACCGGGAAATATCGCGAAGATTGGATGTGTCTGAGGCTACTGTGAGAAGAATTAAGGCAAAAGTGGAATCAGGGAATGGATTAAGTCCGAAGAGAATGAACAGATGCGGAAGAAAGCCCATTTTGACTCCACGGTCAGAAAGATGTCTTGCTAGAATTTGTCTACAAAACAGATTTGCCACCACAAAAAATATAAAATTGCAACTGGACGATGCCAATATCAGTGCTTCTGAGCGTACTGTAAGAAGAAAACTGAAAAGTCTAAATTTCAAGGCCTGTCGACCGCCAAGAAGCCCAAGTTAACAGCTGCAATGCAAAAAAAAAAACGTCTCAACTGGGCCAGACAGTGGCGTGAAAAAGATGTGGGCTTCTGGAGATCGGTAATTGGATATTTAATTTATCTTTAACGTTAAAATAATACAAATTTAGCATTATTTACTTGATTGTCCAATTTTGTTTTGGTTTTTAACAGGTCTGCTTCAGCGATGAAAGCACATTTGATATATTAGCCAACAAAGCTCAGTTTGTACGTCGTCGCTATGGCGAAAAATTTCATCCCGACTGTGTTCTCCAGACTGTTAAACATCCTACAAAGATTATGATCTGGTCAGTCATCAGTGGGAAGGGCACAGGACGTTTGTACGTCGTAAATGGGATAATGAAACAGGACCAGTACATATAAAGAAGTATTAAGGAATCGCTTGCTGCCCCAGGTCAGGGAATGGTTTCCGAATTGTGAACCGTTTATTTTTATGCAAGATGGAGCTCCCTGCCATACAGACCGATCTGTAAAAACTTATTTAGAGGAAGTAAACATCCCTCTGTTGGCTTGGCCAGGTAACAGTCCGGACATGAACCCTATAGAAAATGTGTGGGAGCTCATGAAAAGAGAAGTGGCTAAAGAAATTATCACAACCAAAACACAGCTCTTGGAAAAAATCATTCATGTGTGGAATCACCATCCACAAATGCTGCAGACAGTTCAGTCTTGCATTGACAGCATGCCGCGCAGAATTGAAGCTCTCATAGCGGCAAGAGGAGGCTCAACTAAATATTAGAATTTTGAAGAATAATGTTCATGTTTGTCCAAATATTAATAAATACATATTTTTTTCAGTTAATATGATGTTTTTTAATTGATAACAATAAGGAAAGAAAGTATTTTATACAAACATATCCAATTAACAGCACCAAATGTTCAAAGCAGCAGTTAATTTTGATTTTGTATAAAACCTACAGTGCGTCTAACAATATGGCCAGGGACGAATACCTGTGGTCCCTAGTTCAGAGTAGTGAGGTTAGGTCAGTATCGACAGTTGAAGGTACCATTTTATTGTTTTTCGTTAATATTTAGAAAAAGAGAGGGGTTAAAGGGCCCCTTTTCTAGGTTTTTGTGAACAAATTGAGTAAGCGGAAAATTCTGCATCACATAATGAAATAGTAAACTACTTTACATATATTTATTAAATTTAAGTTATTAAATTGTATCGTGCAAAGCCCTTAACAAAAGGCTGTTTTAAATGTTGCGGCATATACTTTTTAACTATATATTTAGGTAGTATTATACTAAACCGACACAACACGTCGAAAACACTGACAGCTCGTGGAAAAAAATTACTAACATACCCATTCTGAGATTTCAATACATTTAACATTAGTGAATAAATTTTTTTATTAATTTAATTTTAGTATTGAAATGTTTCAAAATATTGACCGAACCTTGCAATTTTGGTATTAGAAAGTTTTTTTTTTCTCAGAGTAGGAGGTGTGATTCTGATTAAAATACTCGTTCATATTGGTTATGACGTCTCCAGTTGTGTATTAATATGTGTATTTATATGTTAAATTCTATCATCGTGCTGTTTGCAATTCAATTTTCAATTGCAAACAGCCCGATGATGGAATATAACTTCCGAAACGCGTAGCCAAAATTGAAAATCTAAATTAGTTGTGTTAAAATTTTAAAAACAAGTTTTTTAAATAATAAAAAGATAATTTTATAGTTTAAAATATTTAATTTATTTTATTTGTTTTAACCAATTTTTATTCTGAATTTACCTTTTTTAAATAATTCCCGGTTTTCGGGTTGAAAGAACCCATTTTAATATTGTCTCCACGATATGTTGAGAATCCTTAGTTTCACACAAGAAACTTGGACACCATCATTTAATTGAAAATTTAAGTTATTTATAATTTTGACATACAGTCAGACTTCTTTATAACGAACCTTCAAGGGAACAAAAAATTGCTTTGTTATAAAGAAGTTTAATAAAAAAAAGTGTGCTTTTATATTTTCAAAGAAAAATAGTATACAAAAAAGAACTCATTTTAAAGAAATGTATATCTTTTCATTTTTTAATTAAATACATATCAATTTTCAATTGCACATGAACAGTTTTGGTTTTTGTTTTATTATAAAAATCTTCAAATTTAGAAAGGTGAAAATATGCATCATCTGAGGTTTCATCTCTTGTTTCAATCAAACTTCGAAAATTATCAAACGGTGTTCTCATTATCGTCGAGTTTTTTTTTCTGCACCCATTTTAACATTTCCTTATCCACATCAACTTATTTTGTGTTTCTTAGTTTTTTGTTTTGGCTTCTGTTTGAACTTTTTTCGGCAAACTTTAAAATTTAAAAATTTTTGTCGGACAATGTACTAAACGATTAACCAAATTTGTCTGCAATATCCTTTTTCTTTTCTCCCCTTTCAACTTTTTCAATAATCGATAATTTCTCTGATAGTGAAATAGCTTTGCGCTTCCATATTTTGGAACTTTTTTTTTAATTTAAAATGCGAACTCAAACGATTGACCTGTTGATATGCGTAACATTCATACTACACATGTACACTTTTTCATGCATCCATGCATTATATATGTACATACATACACTCACTCTAAGAAAATTCTTCCCAAAACGGAGAGCTCCCTTTTAAAATTGGAAATAAAAATCGTAGTAAACTTTGATTAAAAATTTTAAAATTGACATTTCGTTATAAAGAAACAACTTTGCTTTCGGGCCAAAAAATTAGTTCCTTATAAAGAGAATTTCGCTATAGAGAATTTCGTTATAAAGAACCTAATTCGTATGAGATATTTCTTAAGGGGAAGGGGAACAAAATGAAATTCGCTATAGAGAGAATTACGTTATAAGGAAGTTCGTTATAAAGAAGTTTGACTGTATATATTTTATTACCATAAAATTAAAAACTTGTAATTTAAAAGTTAGGATAGGGGGTAATGTCTCTTTTTTTAAGAGTTTCGGTAATATTTTGAAAACTAAGTGTATTAGCCGTAAAGTGTATAAAATAAAATTAAAGTAGGTAATTTAAATTATTGTCCACAACGGTCATCTTTCAAAATTTGAAGAAAAAGAGACCAAAGAGAACTACTGGAATTGAATACACAATGATTTCGTGTTACACCGAATATCAAAATAATAGTTAAAGGTATACTTAACCAACTAATAAAAATTTTTCAGGGCTACTGCCTTTTGCGAAGTAATGACAAATCCTCCAAGAGTATCACTGGTCATGAATAAGTGCTTCTCGTCAACCGTTCGGATTCGGCATAAAATTGTAGGTCCCTTCCATTCCTGCAACAAGCGCACACAGGGATGGTTGCGAGTTGTTAGTCACTAGGAGTTGAAGTCACTTGTACATTTTAATTGAATTATTTTCATTCACTCCACTTAAAACAGAAGTTATTTTATTATTTTAATATTTACATTTCTTCATCTTCAATGGCGAAAAATTGTTCATTCAAAACCTTCAATGTTAATATGACGGAGCGAAAGCTATGCAGCCTAACTGCAAGTCTTATCACGAGAAAACACCTTTGAATGAAGTTTAATTTTGACCAGTGTCAAATCTTCCATACAATCTCCCTCCTTACATTATATGCAACGAATTGTTGCGGTGATAACGGAGAGGAGAAAAAGAAAAAGCCCGAATGAATAACATCTAACTTGTGTGTGGCTTTTAAAAATGCTAGTTGTCCAAATGCAATTGTAAATGAAAAAAAAGCCTTCATTTGGATGGACATGATCAGGTGACCTCGGTGGTGCAATGCGTTGTGCAACGGCCACTGAGGTAGCTTGGTCTATAGGTTCAAATCCAGTTGACGGCGAAATAATTTATAAATTAAAATTGGAACCATAGACTAAGCACCACTAAATGAATCTGATGAATGGTGTGGTAGCTATGAAATTGCAATAATTCCAGCCTATGTAATACTTGGTGGTAGCCAACACAAGTGGTTGTTGTTCATTCAAATCCTTCATTTTACTAATGTTAAAATCAAAAAATGGTTACTTTAACTTTTAGTAATTTGCTAAATCCATATGACATCTGTCATTTTCCTTGAACAAAATATCTTGCCAATTTTGTTTGGAAAAGTTAATTGTGTTTTTTTTTTGTAGGATTGGTGACCAAATTACAAACCGTGGGCTTCCGATTTCACCAGAATTTCAAGTACTATTTACATTGCACTTTTTTGGGCGAAGTATCCATCAGGCTGATGTTGGTAATGTAGGGAAGAGTGGGGCAAGAATGACCTAGGGGCAAAAAGAACCAAACCAATTTTTGGCGTGGTTCTTAGCTCCATCTTATATTCAATAATGAGAACTTTTGAAAAGCAAACTTTGCCAACACATCCATTAGTTTCATTGAAAAACTGATGTTAGTTGTGGTTTAAATGAAGAAAGTTTGAAAACGGCCCATCTGTTAAGAAAACAACCACTTTGCAAAACCGATCCAAGACGACAGGTTGAACCTTTCCAAAACTTAGTGCACTTTTAATTGTTTGTGATCGTTTATGTTCTCTAAAAATGCTGTAAATAAAGTTAAATAAATAATATTAAAAAAAATAAAAATATTTCTTTTAAAAAACTCCTTGTGGGGTAAATGGAACCGGACTACCAGTCCGTTTTGCCCCACTAATGTACTGGTTCCAATTTTAAAGCAAAACAACAACTACCTAAGATACGTCTGTTTTGCTCCATGACCTTCACGACGATGAAGAAGATCTACTTAGTTCGTATTTAACATATTGACGACTTTTTCTATTTGCGAAAATTATCAGCAGTGAGATAATAGAAGACTGACTGTTATTTCAATGAATTTATTTTATGGTTTTTGTTTTTTTTTTTTTTTTTTTTTTTTTGTTATTTTTGTTTCTGTAGTTCTGAAGCTTCAATATTTTAGTGCGCTTTGCAGACATTTGCACCCACAAAAAAGGTCTTGAACCCCATATTTATATCTAGGGCGCTCAACTCTTTAATTAAATACAATATTGAAGTTCCTACCCTTGGTACCGGGGCTTTAAGAAAGAAATGCATTTTCAATGCAGCATTACGTACAAAGGCCCCAAACCCGACATGTCAGACTTTCATATTTGCATATGAATAAATAGAAGGGACCTATCTTAAAACAAAAGGAATTTTTGCTATCGTTCACACCCAAAAATTGCTGTGGGCTCTCGGTCTACATACATTAGATATATTGTTTCGTTTTAAAGTTCCTTTTTATTTATTTATTTTTCTACGCTTCCTTTGTTTATTTATTCTTTGTGCACTTCCAAGAAGGAATTTAAGATTTTAATAATTTGAATAAAATATAAGTTTTTTTAATACCGATTGTTTTTAATATATGTAATTGTTAAATGAAATAAGTGGTTCATTTTGCCCCTTGCAAAACGGACTTTTTAGGTAAGGTTGTTTATTTGTGCATATCTCTATATCTACTTGTTTGACTATTCTGACTGTTAACTATGATCGAGTTCAAAGGTTAAAGTATTATTTAAAAAAAATATTTGATTCTCTAATATGAATAGAAAAAAAAATAGGAGCGTCTAAAGCTCCTAAAGAGTGGGGCTTCTCGCCCCACAATAGGGTGGTCCTTATAAAAGTCATTTTCTTATTTTAAATGACGCACCCCTCCTTATTTGTTCTAAATGAATAAAAAAAAGCCTGTCAAATTTTAGCTCATTAATTAACGATAACCCGGCCGGATAACGACGTCTGAAGTTTTATATGGGAAATCACAAAGTTGCATACAAATGTTGCAACATTGCGTTATTTTAACAAAGCTGAAGTTTTAATATGTCTTAGGGGATGGTTGCATTAACTTTATTTGACACTTGCCAGACATCTACAGTGGGGCCTAACGTGAGCCACACACTTAAAATGTGTCAAACTAATCGTGCCATTTACGTTGTAGTTTTAAAGCTAATATTTATATGTTTTATGGGCAAATGTTTAAAAATAATTCACTCAGCTATACATCTACAGTGGGCGTATTCATCAGCCAGATATTGAAAAACAGCTAAAATATGCGCAAAAATCACGTTTTAGTAACAAAGAATTATTATTTTGACAGTTTTAAGGTGATGTGAGGCCCCGCTGTAGGTGTCTTGCTGATAAGAAAATATTGTAGAATATTTGCTCGAAGAAAACATAAAATCTTGATTTGAATCTGTTATGTAAATGGCGCGATTAGTTTGACAGATTTTAAGTGTCTGGCTCACGTTAGGTCCCACTGTAGATGTCTGAAAAGTGTCAAATAAATTAAATGACACCATCCGCTAAGACATATTCAGCTTTAATAAAATAACGCAATGTTGCAACATTTATATGCAACTTTAACACTCGCTACCTCTTAATTGCACCCGGATTGAAGATTCTTAGTATGCATTTGCTCTTAGCTACCATAGTACCTGTTCGCAGAGAAAAAACTTAGCTTTGATAAAATAACGTATGTCTGGCAGCCCTGGGCTCTTATTCTATAATGATTCAAATTTTGGAACACATCTAGTCACTTTTGTCATATTTATAAAAACGCATCAGAAAACAAATTAACAACACTTATTTGCCTACTTATAGCCATTTAACCAAAAGTATTTTTTTTATTTAACTTGAATTTTAATAGATGTTGTAAAATTTTTTTTAAACATTTTTTTAAATATGACAAATGTAACTACATGTGTGCAAAATTTCAATTTTCTTTATTAATCATTACTGAAGTTACGAATTTTTAAAGTTGGATCATTGGATGTAAAAAAATACATGGGATTTCCCATGTAAAACTTCAGGCATCTTGGGGGCGGCGTTAACGTTAATAAAATGAGCTAAAACTGTACAGGATTTTTTTTTTAATTTATTTAGAACAAATTAGGGTGGATGTGTCATTGAAAATAAGACAATGACCTTTATAAGGACCACCCTAATGTACAACAACAAATCTTATAGGAGCATTACATGGAATGGTCCAGTCCACAGTGGGGACAATTATGAAAAACATTTCGAAACAAACTGCTTCTTTGCTCCCACACTTTATTAAATTAAAGGTTGTCACTTTGACTTCTAAGTTTCTGACATTTCCGCAAATTAGGTTTTGTTTACTTCGTTTTATTTTTACGATCTGTCACTGCTGTTCGAGTGTTCAAATGCACCGTTTTAATAAAAGGGAATTAGTAATTTACTAGTTAGCAAAACGAAAAAAAAAGGACTACAGTTTTGGAATAGCTAGTAAATTCCTAAATATTTAGAAAATTGCTAACCAGGAAATTGATAAGCCAAGCCCTAAACAGTAAGTTGTTTAAAATTTTGCGTAAACAATTCTTTAAACCGTTACTTTATATTTAGATTCCTCCTTCACTCAGTAGTAGCCCGTAGCGTAATGGTTAGTGCGTTCGACTGTCACGCTGGAGGTCTGGGATCGCTTCCCAGCCTCGTCCACCTAAAAACTAAAAAAGTTTTTTTTTTTTCGGGGCTACTGCCTCTTGCGAGGAATTGACAAATCCTCCAAGAGTATCACTTGTCACGAATAAGTGCTTCTCGTCTAGCCGTTCGGAATCGGCATAAAATTGCAGCACCCTTTCATTCCTGTCGAAAGGCGCACACAGGAATGGTTGCGAGTTGTTAGTCACTAGGCCCTGGTTCTTCATGAGCCGTTGTGCCACCCGATTTATTTATTTATTTTTTACTTCACTCATTAGGTTCAATAATCTTTGAGTACACGGCGATCTTGTTGTTGTGAATGTTCAGTCTCTAACTGCCGCTGAACTGCTATTCGCGTTAATGATGCAAAATATACAAAACTTGAACAAAACAACTGCAAATCTATCTTGAACAAAATTTCATTTATCTTGGCGAATGAAATTATCCACAAGTTAAAAATAGCCGCATCCTTATCTACTTCTCATAAGCCTTGGAAACTGTTGTCTCGTATCATCCGCTTTAAATAGATAAATAATTCTTCCAGTTCCCAATACATCATATGAAACAAACAACAACGGTATAATACCCATAAGTACCCATAAACAATATTGCTCCTCATTTGCTTCGTTAAAATACTTAAATCCTCTTAAAAAGTTTACGTTCAACATTGAAATGCTGAAATTTTATTAATTTATTTCGTTACACTCCCAAAAGCCAAACAAATATTTTCAACTCTTAGAATTGGTTTAGAATAACTTCGTTAAAAGATGAAATAAAAAATATCAAATTTTACTGTGATTTGAAAATTATGCCTATCTACATTTTTCGCTCTCATTTCCTGTCAAAATTTCGTATTAGATGTCTCCTCTACTCCAAAAGAAATACCCATTCCCTTGACAGATTATTTCTGTACTTGGCTTAGATCTCTTAAAGGTACGTAGTGGTACATTTCCTTTAAAACAAAAATCCGAAAAGTCACCCACATCAAGTATGTAAAACAATTTCCTCCTGGTACTTCGTTAAATGTATAATACACTTAATTCTGTACAATATTATGTATTCATATTATTAATACCTATTCTCGTTCTTCTTGTTCTCTTTGCAGGTGCGTTTAAAAATTTCATCAAGTTCCTATTCTCATTTAAAATTCCTTACGGCAATCTGTGATGGAAGAGGTAGGTATGGGTATGGTGGCATAGTAGGTTTATGTCCCTCCTGAAGGTTCGTCGCAAGCACAAGAACAAGGTATGCACGACAAGGCATCACATACTCGACGACGACGACATCCAGCAGGCAACAAAAACCTTGTCCCGTAACAATTGTTGTTGTATTGTAGGGGGTTGTATAGCAAGATTTCGTCGCGTGTACTGAATTATCCACGGAATTGATAAAATCTCATATAGGACACGTGACAAGCAATTCTTATGGATGCCTAGCACATCCTTGTTTGTGTACAAAAAGATACCTTTGGCCTTCTAAAACCAACCTACATCCTATACAACATCACACATTGTCAAAACATATGCTAATCTGAAAGTCCTTTAAACCCATCTAGCATCTCGAACAATTTTCGCATTGCGCATACTAAATGGAAATAGAGTTCACACACGATATAGAAAGGTTTACACGTGAAACACGAGACAAAGGCCAAAATAGTATTAATTACCCGGTTTCCACCTCAAAAAGTTCACAAATCATTTTAGAAACTCTCATCGCATTCATCCTTGAAGCGTAGTAAATCAACACCGGAGCTATAACATATCATCCAATCCTCGGGTCCTCTGGAAACAACAACCAACTCCTTCCTTGATGGGTATGTGCTCTAGAAGCAATTTCAATAAAAAAAAAAATGAAAACTACTAAAGCGGAACACACGGGTATGTTGCCCCATAGCTGTAAGGTCCGCATTAGACACGCTGCATTGGTTCCCGTTCCCATTGCCGTTCCAGTTTTTGTTCTCGCGCGCCCTACAGACATCATCAGAGTCAGAGTCAGACACAGACGACACCCCGGTATAAAAAGATACACCACGGATACATGAAGTATAGAAGTAGGATCCGATACACCACATTGGATCCATAGAGTGCAGTAAAAAGTTTTTCATGCATACGAAATGTTTCTCCGTCGTTTGACTCTTCGTTGGATTTTATGTGTTTTCAAGATCCACGACTTCGACGACGACGTCGACTACGAATACCAGCGACGACGACCGACCGACCGACCTGATGATGGTTTGAGGGTTTTTTTTTATAGGAACTGCCGTTTCAAGCTGAGTTCTTTTAGATATATATTTATCTTTTTTTTTATTTTTCTCTTCTCAGAGACAGTTTTTTGTTCTATCTTTTTTTTTAAAGAGTTTTTGTTCCACATTGATGGTGGAATCGATTGAGAGCGAGTTGGCGCTAGGGTATACGATAGATAGATAGATAGATAGATAGGTACACCTACTAAGTCGGTATATCAATTCATAGCCCCAGTTATCACGTACCTACCTCATGCAGAAAATAAAAACGAAAAAATAATCGAAGACAACAAAAATTGAAGCTGTGATGTCTAGATGAGATAGATTATGGAGCACCCTATTACTTTTAAATAGAAAAATAGATATATTAGGGGTATCCCACACATTTTGTGTGTCAAATGTTCAAAATGGGTGTCGTGGACTTGTAGAGGATACCCACACAAGTATTTCTACGTCTCAGAAATTTTTTAAAATGGTACTTCCATTTTGTATGTAAAAAAATACTTTTTTTGTGTTTGCAAAAGTCAAAAAATGATCAAGAAATAAGCGTACCAAACGTGGTTTCAAAGACTTAAAAATATTTGTTTTGGCTCTCTACGGATGCTAATAATAAAAAAGCACAAGTTACGGCGACTTTTAATTTACAAATATTCTTTTTTACTCGATAAATGGCTGAAAACCCCCAAAAATCGGTTGATTTTTAAAATTTTCTCGATTTAAAAGGCCTACACGGGTTCGGGAACGAGCAAGTAAGACTCGTCTTAGTGGGAATTTTGTGTGCTGAACTCAAATCCTTGATCCATTTTCCGCCATCAGCTCTAGTTTTTCAGATATTCCAGTCTGAAAATGGAATAAGACCAAAATCACCGATTCATCCTTGAAAGTGAGTCAGTGCAATGCTTTGATGAATCAGTGCTTTTTTTTTTTTTTTTGTAAAAAAGCATTTCGAAATCTTACAAAATCTCAAAAATAGGAAAAAAAATGGTTATATTCCATTTTCAGATTGGAATATCTGAAAAACTAGAGCTGATGGCGGAAAATTTGATGAAGGATTTGAGTTCAGTGATGGTACATGAAAACAAAATAAATCCCTACGGTATCCACAAAAATCCCTACTTCAAGAACTTTATCCCTACACTTAAAAAATCCGAAAAATAAGACATTTAAGGCTCTCCCAAACCAATGAGAAACATTCGTTGCGGCGAAGAAACATTCGCATGTCAAAATTTATTTACATGGTGATATATGAGATTGTCCACACCAACGCGACGGAGAAAAATTTCAAAAATTTAAATACATAAATGCAAAATAAAACACACTTTTACACTTGTATGATCAATTAAAAATAATATTTTTTTCAAACAGCAGCGTAGATTCTGCTTCTTTCTGGAAAATGTAAATACGTGATAATTTTGAAACATTTTTCCGCTGCTTGCTTTGTTTTTTTTTTTTTTCTCACAGTTTGTTTTACAAGCTCACGATAGAAAGAGACATTTAAATTAGAAACAAAAAGGTGGAAGCACATTAGGTATATATCATTAATGATGCGTGGTAAGATGTTAAGAAAGAAAAATATTTTGGGATATAAGTATAATAATTGCAGAGTGTGAGGTAAGATTAAAAAAGAAATACAAATTATTTATAATAAAATTTTAAAAAATTCCTACGCTTTCATAGAAAACTCTGTCTTTTTCAAGACAAAAATCCCTACGTGTAGGGATTTTTACCTACGTGTACCATCACTGTTTGAGTTCAGCCATTTAAAATCGAGAAAAGCTTAATGTTTATTTTTACCTATGCAATTGAGGGCAAGTATTGAAGTATTGGTCTCGTGTCAAAAAGTTCGACATCAATCAAAATCTAACATAACGTTGATGGAGAAGTCAAAAAACGTCGTGTCCAACGTACATCGAGCTAAACTAAGAGCCTAAGCGGCTGGAACGTCCTTAGAGGAGACCTAATGAAAAGTAACACTAAACAAAATATGGAAAACAACAAAAAAACAAGTTAAAACTTTGTATATTGGGAAATTTTTCATTGTTTTCGGCCCTTTTTGATTTTCAAAACAAAAAATCGTTATGGAATATGATCCAAGCAAATATACTTTTACAAAAATGAAAAATTTACACAAAAATTGGCAGCTAAATGGCAAAAATCAAGTCATTATATTTCGCACAATCACTTTTAAATTTGTATAAATAATCAAATAATAATAATTGTATGCACACAAAACCCAAGTTTGGAGGCCATTTTTTATAATTAAAATTTAACCCCAAATTAATGAAATGCCTCAAAATATAAAAATCACCTCAAATTGTAAAAATAAATTTATTTCTGTTGTTGTTGCTTTTTACATATGTACACTTTTAGCCAGTTTTTCAGTTTTTGTTTGGAGTTATTTTTCATAAATGTGGGACAATTTTTTCATTTTAATTTGCAGAAGTTTTTAGCTTGGTTTGATTTTTCATTTTGGGGCCAAATTTCTTGTAGCACAAATAAGGTCCAAAATTGGGGTAATTTCATAGTGAAAAGTGCCCAATAAAATAATGAAATAAGGCCTCCAACTTCTTTTGTCCTCTTTTCGCAAATGATACAAGCCGAGCATAATATCCCAATTAGTTTTTACTTTAACACTAAACCATCAAACAAATATTTCTCTACAACAAGCTGACACTTGAAGTTCCGCTGCCCTTCGGCAATCGATTCCGCTTGAATTTTCATGATACATTACGATTGATACAATTGCGTACAACGTAATAGACCGAGAGCTGACAGCGGATTTTTGGAGTGAAAGGAAACTAGTTATATTAATACCACAAATAATAGTCCTGGTGAAGTTGAAAACGAATAAGTCAGCACGTAGGGGACCACTACCTAGAAATAGTACATACAAAGTGCAAATTTTCTAAAAAATAGGGATTGGGTGAGAAACAATTTCAAACGTATCACAACTTGACACCCTTAATTCCCTGATTAATTAAATAGTCTTGACATACGTCTAGGTGGGGCCCAAAACCACCTAAAATTGGTCACATAAGAAAGCTCTCGACTCCCTGAGTGCGAATATGAAACAGCTGGAAAACGCGATGTTAATCGCACCTCATATATGGGATATTTGCAAAAAAAATATGCCATCTAAAAGGTCAGTAAGTGGTCAAAAAAGGTCAACTAGTTTCAGAAATTGGTCAGCCATAGAAAACTTTTAATCAAGGGTTACATTTTTTCAAGGTCACCAACTATTTTTGGGACCTCATTTATGGGATATTCGCAAAACAAGTATACCGTTCGAAAGGCCACCGGCTCGTGATAAAAGGTCAGCTAGTTTCAGTAATTGGTCAGCCATAGGTTATTTTATATAAATTTTTGATTTTTTTTGTTTTTCAAGGTCGTATAAGGCTTTTAGCACCTCATTTGTGGGATATTCGCAAATAAAGTATACTAATTGAAAGGCCACTGACTCGTGATAAAAGGTCAGCTAGTTTCAGTAATTGGTCAGCCATAGGTTATTTTAGTAGCCCGTAGCGTAATGGTTAGTGCGTTCGACTGTCACGCTGGAGGTCTGGGTTCACTTCCCAGCCTCGTCCACCTAAAAACTAAAAAGTTTTTTTCAGGGCCACTGCCTCTGGCGAGGAATTGACAAAGCCTCCAAGAGTATCACTTGTCACGAATAAGTGCTTCTCGTCTAGCCGTTCGGCATAAAATTGTAGGTCGCTTCCATTCCTGTCGACAGGCGCACACAGGAATGGTTGCGAGTTGTTAGTCACTAGGCCCTGGTTCTTCATGAGCCGTTGTGCCACCCAATTTATTTTTTATTTAGGTTATTTTATATGAATTTTTGAAATTTTTTGTTTTTCAATGCCGTATAAGACTTTAAGCACCTCATTTATGGGATATTCGCAAATAAAGTATACCAATTGAAAGGCCAACGACTCGTGATAAAAGGTCAGCTAGTTTCAGTAATTGGTCAGGCATAGGTTTTTTTTAATGAAGACTCTTATACTGTAACCTTGTAACAATCTTTAAAAATAAATTTAAAAAACCCTATGGCTGACCAATTTCTGAAACATGTTGACCTTTTATGAGGATTTAATAACCTTTCAAATGGTATCTTTTTTCGGTAAATGAGGTGCTAAAAGTCTTATTTAATTGAATTTTAAAAATTCAATTAAACAAAAACTATGGCTGACCAATTACTGAATTTAGTTGACCTTTTATGAGGTCTAGATAACCTTTCAGATGGTGTATATTTTTTCGAATATCCCATAATCTATGGCTGACCAATTACTGAAACAAGCTGACGTTTTTTTGACCAATTACTGACCTTTTAGATGGCATACTCATTTTTTATAAATTCTATAAATGAGGTGCTAAAAGTCTTATACTGTGACCTTGAAATCGCGGATGTTTTATTTTAATTTTTTAGTAATGATAATTTGGAGGAAGCCACTTGAAATGTATCTCAATTGAAAGGTCTTGACTCCAAAAAGACTTTTGATTGGCCTCAAACTGATAACAACCGCGATATAATTCGCAGATGTTACTATATTTTTTAAATTGTATTCTAGTGGTAGCTTCTTCAAATGTTTAACAATTAAAAGGTTTTGTTTCAAGAAAGTGAAAATATAAATTTCAAACGACGTTTTTTAGTTACGCCAAACAGTTGCAATAAATGTTGCAATAAAATTCGAGAATGTTATTAAGTTTGTCAATTAGATATTAGATAAAGAGCTTTTAAAATGAATCTCAATTCAAAAGATTTCACTCCGTGAGTTGGAAAATGTTACTGAATGCGTTTTGAGTTACGCCAAACTATTGTAATCCACGATATAATTTAGGCTGTGAGTGCAAAAGTAGCGTAAGCGTAACCCACTTTTTGTAATTGGGTTTAAATCGACTTAAACAAGCACATAAATAATGAAAATAGTAATGTTATATTTTTTTTTGGAAAAACTAGACATTAAAAAATCTAAAACTATGTTTAAAATAATTTATCCCCCGAAGACAAAAATATGAGAGACAAAATTAGCCAATTTTTCTAAATAGGCCTCAATTAGCGTTCGAATATTATCATTGTGTTTTCTTTCACTTTTAAAGGTACCTACCTAATTAAAAGGTTTTGACTAGTTCAAGAAGAAATTTTAAAAGAAAGATGTTATAAATAAGTTAAAAATCTCGCATATTTTCTAAATATTTTTAAAGACTCTTTTTTGATTCTTAATTCTCGTGCCACTCCCAACATTTATATAACGTTCCATGAGGGTTGCATTTTTTGTTTACAATTGTTATGATCAGGGAAAGGATTTTGCTGACCTAAAAAAATCCAAAAAGGCAAACAAAAATTCTTAAAAAGGCAATAAATAGGCATTTATTAAATAAGGAGAATATAAACATAACTTAACGTCTTATTATAATAGCATTGAACTACTTCTACGATTCTCTCTTAGAAGCATCTTAAATGAGCTAAAGGACATTTCTGCTTGAGCAGAAACGAGTGGAGCCCATTTTAGACTCTCTACTATTTTAGACTACATCATTCACTTCAAAGTTTTCAAAAAGTGTGGAGTTGACGTCGACATTTATTCCAGCATTTGCTTAACAGTTTTAAGTCCACGATTTACATTAAAAACAGGAGTGAACTTTTTCAACACTTTCTTTGCAATTGTTGGCCCTTTCGATTTTTACAAATTTTCATTGAAATTTGCAGTGCAAGAAATGCACGATCATTTATAGAGAAATGCAAAGATCTAGTTTTTATGAGTAAAAAAACAAGAAATTTTATTGAGAAAAGATCATAGTAACTCTATCTACAGTCTATACTACCTGCTTTCTTTTTCTTGTATGTTGAGGGCAAGCAATTTTGTTTTCTGTAGGCTTTAGATTGTGTTAGGATCATGTTTTTAAGTGAAATAATCTAAACTCGAAATGGAAAAACTACATGCAGTTTGTATTTGTAGAATTTTGTTTGAAGATTTTTTCGTTTAAAGCCTGATCCACATCTGTGTCGTGTGTTGTGTTGTGGAGTCGTGTGTCGCTGTCATTCCATATATTTAATGCGCCACACTGCAACACAACACACGAGAGAAATATGTTTCTACGCATATGAAATACATTGGAGCGATAGCGACACACGACTCCACAACACAACACAAGACACAGATGTGGATCAGGCTTAACTTTGATAAAAAAAAAGCTAGCAAGTCAAAAGTGACAAAAAAGACACTTACGGGTAAAAAAGGCAAAAAAAAGCACTAACGGGTAAAAAAGGCAAAATAAAATACATATATTTTGAATAAGGAGGACATGAATCTTGTTTGTATAAAGTCGATACTTTCTTACGATCACGTAAAAAAAAATAGGCAAAGTTAGCTAAATCCTTTCCCTGGTTATGATATAGTGCCACATTTTTCAGTTCTTCTCGAAAAACACACTTTAACTCTTCTAATTTTTGGTTTTGATGAGAAATGGAACATTTATACCAAGTTTTATCAAAGGACCATTATTTGAAAAGGTTTTCGGCAATATCTTCCTACCGTACTGAAAATATAGTAATGCTTATATTAAATTGACTATAACTGTTTTTTTTTTGTTAGTCTTATTGTCTTAATTGAAATTCCATTACATTCAACATTTAAAAGCACATTTTTGGAGATGCTTTGACAGATCCCTACTTCACACTAGGTACTAGTAAAAATCTACCTCCGTTCTTTATTAATCATTTTATGTTGATCAGAAGCTGAAATATATTAATCTAACTTCTGGTCTTCATTGGCCAGGCTTTAGAAAGTACAAAGTTGATAACTTACAATGTAAGTAGCTTCCATTATTCTCTGTTCCAGAAAATATGTAACAGACCCTCAATACCCTACTATAAATGACCGATACGAAATAAAAAATATTCTAAGCATAGCAAAAGCAATTCAAATTCAAGACTGCATGCAAAAACTAACTATCCAAAGCAACCAGTCAGCCAGACAGACAGATGGACGACCGACCTTTCTGACAATGAACGGAGCAGAGACTTATACCCTTGGGATATTTGTAATCAGATTTTTTCCGGTTGCATTTTAATAAATGTAAGTCTTGTGTTTTTTGGTCTTCTTCCCGTGTGATATATTTGTAGCGAGTTGAGAGTGTTTGATGGGTTTTTTCACTCCGATAAGGTCTTCGTTCTAGATATATACCTAGGCTATAATAATGCATTGCATAAATACACAAAAGTTCAATTGGTCAGAAAGAACTATGGCAAATCATTCACGAAGATGGAATAATGCGAAGCATTATTGCTAAAAGATTAGACATATGAGTTTATTTGGCGTAAAAAACTATGTGGCACTGATGGGGTTTTCCTTGATGGCTATTTTTTTTTTTATACAGTTTGCCATATCAAGAGCGTTGAATTTGCAGTTATGCGCGAGTACAATTGCGTTATGCGCTGTCGATTTGATAAACGGTAATGGGATTAGCCACTAATATGGCAGATGTGGTGTATGCGGAATGGTTTCGTTCCATTTGTGGCTGGCATCACACTATAGGTATGGCTTTGGATTGCTTCTAATGTTCGTATTTCGTACATCTGTAAGTTGTAGTTATGTATGTGTGGTTAAAAGCAAAGTTGAAGCATTGGAAATTCCTTGACTTTTTAACGGTTGCCATGTACCTTGTACAATTGGAATGCCTTGTCGTCACAGATAGAAATAATTCCTTCTTCCAGTAGTGCTATCACATCCAGGTATCGTTCTTCGGGTTATCTCTATTCGAAGGTGATAGCGGGTTCGGATAGTTGGTAAGGTTGCTCGTCAGTCTTTTGTCCAGGGGTGTTATTCCGGATGGTTCATAGAGTCGCTTGTTGCTGTAATGCTTTCGTCGTCTTTGGGCGAAGTGTAGCCCCGTGCAGATCGGCAGGATTTTCCTCTCAAATATTCCAAGCTTTCTCATGCTGATTTTGGACTGCACACATGGATTTGGCGTACGTTAACGAATCATCCGCATAGAGTAAATTCATAGAGTTACTTGATTGGGGTTTATCCGATGTTAAGACATTATAAAGATACGGTCCTAGATTTGATCCTTTGACAAATCCTGCTCTGATGTTTTTAGTTGTTGTTCTTGTTGTTCTCAATCTGGACGAAAAACGATCTGGAGTTTAGAAAACTGAAAATAATTTCTTAAGTGTACCAGGAAAATTAAAAATGGTAAGCTTGTGTATCAGCCCCGTATCCAGATGCTGTCGAATGCTTTCTTTATATCCAAGAAGCATTTAACAGCAGCCAGTTATTGAAGAACCTAACAACGTCGTTCTGATACCTCAGGAGTGGGTGCAGAGTCGAATGTTTCTCCCTAAATCCAAACTGCATATCCGGGAAGATGTTGTAAGTGACGCTTGCAGAACGCCTCAACTTCCGAAGTATTAGTCCTTCAAAAACTTTGCTAGTGTTGTACAGAAGTGATATGGGACGATATCCAGAAATGGCACTCCTGTCGACTTTCTTTGATATCGGTAGTATTTACCCTGTATTCCATCTCTTTGGAAGATAACAATCGTTGATGCAGTTTTTGAACAAAATTGTGAGCATCATGACCTGATGAAATTCCATTGTGATGAAGTTGGAATGCATGTCTGGTCCGGATGATTTTTTAAGTCGTCCACTGTTTCACACATTTTCTCTGGCGGTGACTTATGAAAACAATTCTTAACTTTAACCTTAAACACTAAAGCTTAAATTTAGTTGATGTTGGGCCCCAGGCACCAATTGGTCCTTAGGTCTATTTAACTAAAATAAAAAAAGTGATTATCCCACTTCTGAATGTCTAGAATTCAGTAAAATACACCACCTGGCTTCTTCAGTATCATCGCACGTTCTTAAAATATCTATTAGGTATATCTTATCGTCTCTTGTGTTGTGTTCTTAACCCCAATAAAGTCAAAATGTCTACAAAACCTCATCGCTGCATTTTGAACTGTCTCTTTTTTTTACACATTTTTTGGCTGTCTTTAAAAAACAATTTTTAATTTAAACCTCTACTATTGAAGTTGAAAATTAGTAAATTCTTAGCCCCGACCGGTCGTTAAATTCTATTTAATTAAAAAAATTCTAAAAGTGATTATCCCACTTCTGAATGTGTAGAAATCAGTTTAACACCACACCTGGCAACAATGTTCACATACTCCTTCAGCTTTCAGCATCATCGCACCTCCTATAAATATCTATATATCTAATCGAGCTTTTCAACAATCCCATACAAAATGTTAAATGCGTTTCTCCGGTCATCACCTCTTCGACTCCAAACCAAAACGGAAAAGTCGATTTCACTCTAAAAATGGGATAAAATATCTCAGATTATAGGATGGATGGATGCGACCAGCTATATAATGTGTTATAGGTGATGGGATGTGAATTGGCAAAGTTGTTCATCGCACCACAGCAGGAGCAATTGAAGCTTTATATGTACTAGCACCTCATCCATATGCAATATGCGGGAGAAAAGTATCTACGCGAAACCTAATAAACAACTTCAGCGACGACGACACCGACGAACTTTACCGCCACGCCATCACCGTCCGTCGTCGTTCGCGTCGTGTTGTACCTAGCACTTCTCATATCCCACCGACCGACCGCAACAGCAGCAAAAACAACAACCAACAGACATACAAAATCTAGCGAATGAATCTATCACAATCACAAGGCACCTTTTAGTGAACAAGCTCTATGGTCTGGTCTGGACAAACCCAATCCCCATCCCCCCTCACTGTATAAATAGTTGCGATTGGGATACTTCTGGAGTCATATCTATTCCAAGTGGTATGGTGTGGAGTGGAGTTTATAAATATTTATGAAATTCGCATCACTTCCACGATAAGTGGCCGCCACAGAGAGAGCTCACAGTGATGTTGGCCCTCCTCCCTTTGGTCTCTCGGATGCCAAAGACGACGACGATGGACGGGACATGAACGTGAAATCGGGAACTCCAAAGTTGATTAATAGAATTCAATTATTTCTCGAGTTTTGTTAATTAGATTTTTTTTGTTTGCCTCGAAATGTTGCCCTCAAATGGAGAGCGAGCGGGACCAAGGATCTCTGCGAATGATGCGCGCTTCATAGACAAAGCCCGCTTGGGCATAATATTTGCAAGATGCAGTAGATGCGATTTTGGAATTCTTTGCTCACCTTTTAAGGAGGCAATTAAAAGATCCACCAGAGCGGCCGGCCGGCGCGGCGGTTTACTGCTGGACCTGATGATGCTACTAAATACGGTTTGCTATAGCGATATCACTTTTCAATCACATTCAACAAAAATAATGAAATTCCTTCCTTTTTTGGTGCCACTAGTTATATGTAGGAATACGAACGGCATCATCCGGGGAGAATCTTCATTGCCATATTCCGATTGCTTCTGTTTCTCGAAATTCTGCTGCGATGACAGAACGGAAGCAAGCCTTTTTTATCAGCCATGGAAGCAGAAGCAGCAGCAGCAAAAACAGAGCACCCTCTCGACGCGTGGTGGTTTCGGTTGTCATAGCATCGCATCGTATAGTTACAGTAAAAAAGCTTCCTCCGCACTGTGTATGGCGGTTATACGAGATATGGCAGTAGCTATGGCAAATTTTTTAATTGGATTACAATGTTTATCAGTTCGTTACCGGGAGGAGCTCTATGGTCTGACAATCCAAACGAATGACTATAAATATACTGAATGATGGAATGATGAGATGTTCCTAATTAGCATAGTAATCCGGTTCTTTATTGGAATTGCATCATTTCTGGGATGCCGGGCAGGGGAAAAGAGGCGGTGGGAAGGGATGAGGGGGTGAGGTTGGTTGAATTCAAATGGGATCGTCTTCATCCGGAATAACTATAAATATATTCTTGACTGGCAAATGACTACGAATCCAACTGCGAACGTACGTCTCGCTGGTTGATACGATCTTACTATTCGTAAAGTTCTATCTGCTGAAGTGAAGATAAGAACAACAACAATAACAAATTAAATAAGTAATATGAATTACTTTGAACTAATTACTGTCAGTTTTGAATTATTATTGAGGGTGGGACAAGAGCTGAGTTGGACTGAGTTAGTTGATGGTTCTTTAAGAATGGGGAAATGACCTGAAAAAGTACTGCATTGGATAATACCATCATCTTAAGGTCACAAAAATCATAATTTACTTGATTATTCAGTTGAATTGAGAAAAAAATATTAATTTTAAAAAGATCAAAGAGAAGGCACTAGACTTTTTTTGCGTAGTAAAATATTTGGAAAAATACAAAATATTATGAATCGAAAGGTGTGATACTCAATCCAGTTCCATAACTTTGGCAATTTTATAGCATAAAACTCCCATTGGCACTGGCCCTGAGTAATAAAAGAATTATGTGTCGATTTTAGCCTTAAGTCGAGTTTAACCCATACAAAAAGTTGAGGCTTAATTTGACTCTAGATTCTTTTTATACACAGGCATATTGAGTATTAGGTCCACTTCAGTTTTTTTTTTTCTAATGTCCAATTTTTTAGTGCGAAATCATCCTTGTTTCGGAGTTAAAGTCGAGTTAACCTTTCGAATTTGATTAATCAAGATTAAGATTTGATCAAGATTAACTTTAATCTCATCATTTTTGAAACTTGACTTAAAATGGAATTTACAAAATCAAGAAACGGATCCAAAAAATGTTCTGCACAAGTGCAGCAAGTGAACGTATTTTCATTGGAAATATTGTAGATGTCAAGTCAAGGGCTTCCGGCAGAGATGATGAGCATGTTTGGAACAACCACGGTTTCAGAATAAAGAGTATGAACCGTGTGCTCGCGTGATCTTATTTACTTACACTTCTTTTCTTTCCAGGACGGATAAGGGACGCAGACATAAAATTTCTTCCAGCCACTTCATGGTGTCCACTATTTTTCAAAATAAATTTCCCTGACTTTCCCTGACCAATTTCAAAATGTTCCCTGACCAAAAAATTAAAAAAAAATATTTTGTCATGAGTAGGTACGTATTAAATAAATACTGCACAAAGTGGTAGAAAATGTACATATTTGAATGCAGTAAATTAAACCTTAGGCAAAAAGAACTCAACTTGTATTTTTCAAAGATCTATCTTAAGGTTAATACTTTTATTAAATTTAATAAAAGTACCTAAGATCAACTGTGATATAAGTGTCATTGTTAATTTTGTATTTGATTATTTTTTGCTAGATTGTTCTTAATTTATTATTTATTATTTATTTGCTTTTATGTTCAATTTTGTGTCAGTGCCGAGTGAATGATGTTTTTTAACAATCAAAATGAAAAAATATATAACCCCTAAAGAAGTGAGGAATACTCACGAAAGGTTGGGATAATATTGTTTTTATTCGTATTTTTTACAAATAGACCAAAAGAGCCTAAAAAATCACAGTGGAAAAGTTACACAAAAAAATTGCTCAAATTCATAAAATAATAAAATCTTTTTAAATCATACATCTTTGAGATATTAAAATGTAATAGTTTATTTTGTTTAAATAAATCAAAATATATTAATTCAGGTATGCAGAACCAGTATGAAGAAATAATCGTACTTGAAATATATAAACTTCGACGCGTCGTTGGTTGAATCTCACAGTCAAATTTAACAGTTTTTATTTTGTGTCTCTTATTGGCCGCGATCGGAAACCTATATGCAATAGCCTATCTAAGGCTAGGCGCATATTGAGGTGCGTCCGAGGCGTGTGACGTGACCTGGCGAGTGTCACACGACACGATTTTAGAAAATTGTCATGCCGTTCTCCGCATATTAATTCGCGTGTCTCGTGTCAAAATACAAATTAATTGATGCGAAAATCGTCTGATATATTGATAATTGAAATAAACTTAAAAAAAAAAACAAGTAATTTCTAAAAAAGCAAACAATATTTTATTTTCAAAACGAACGACAGTTTATTATTTTATTTTTTGACGGACACGTGCCGGTCTCGCAAGGAAAACTGTGTTTCGATCACTGTGTCACGCGGTTTTCGGAAAACGCGCGTCAGATCATGTCGTGCCGTTCTATCAATATGCGTCACCCTATTGATTTATTTTGTTTACAAAAACTCGGGCTGTGCTGTGTAGCGTCACTCGTGTCGCACGCTTCTCAATATGCGCCTAGCCTAAAGGTCGATGCAACGAGTAATCGCGACGAGAGCGTGACGTGATTCGCTGTCATTTTTTGTAAGTCATAAAGTCGTTGCCCAATTTACAATGCGACGAGTTTTTTGACAGCGTTAAATTATTTATTGTTTTTGTTCTTGCTGTGCACTGTGCGTTCAAAATAATGAAAAAAATCAAACTGAAATTACTTTTATTATTTTATGTCGGTTTCGAGTGGACGGGCGCCGGCGCGGAGTTACTCCTTCTATTAAAAATCCAAATCAAAAATTCTCGATTTGTGCAGCAAGAACACCGTGAAGTCTTTTTGTCATTAATCTTTTACACAAAGCTAACGCCTTAATGTCTTCACCGATTTACCAATGTACTTTAATTCATTAATATAAAATAAAAAACATTGATTTAATTTGCCTTCTTCAGCTTATTATTTTATTTTTGTTGACTTTAAACTATTTACTTCAATTGCACTTGCACTTGTGATTACATTTGTTTTGACTATTTAGACAGAGTGAGACAGATATGTATGTTTTTACGTTTCTCGCCGTCACGTCACGCCAATGTTGGGAAAATTGAAAAGAAAAAAGACGCTCTCGTCGGCGTGTTTTATATTTGACTGATGGTGAATTTTGTGAAATTGTAGAAAATAATAAAGAAAACAACAGATAAGTGGAAATTAACAAAAAACAATGACAATGAAATTATATTTATAGATCTATTTGTGTTGACAATATATATTGTTGTATTGTTTTAATTTCTTAGCATTTTTAGCCGAAATCGTTTCCACAGCCCAACTATGGACAAACACAGTTATAATGTATATGCCGTTTTCGATTGGTCGTCCGGAGTTATGGAAAATCTGGAGTAGAAGGATAGCTCTACATAGATTTCCGATCGCGGCCATTACTGTACGAAATAACACAATACAATCAAGTGAGGTTAGTTGTGTTTAGGGGGGCTCACACTCATCGACAAGTTCATCAACTCGTGTCGAAACGTCACATAATTTGTAATGTGAGCACAAGTTAAACGACTGTCGCAAGTTTTTCAAATTTTTTGATATTTTGCTCGGTCTAACGACCGCTGTAGCTAACAACACTAGTTGAACAACTGATATGTCTGAAAATTTGTATTTTAGTGTTTCGTTTTAATTTTTATGTGAGATTCATAGAGAATGGGTTGAGATAGAATTAAAACCACAAAATTAAGGGAGAAAATATAAATTTCCCTTTGCTGAAACTGGTGCAAAAAGTTAAATCTTCGCCGTGTTTGCTTTTTGAAAATTTATTTACAAATGAAGTTGATGAGGCGGTCATCGAATGTGAACGCTAGCAACACGACTCATGTCGATCGACTAGTCGATGAGTGTGAACCCCCCACTCATTTTTTTGACACATGCACAGGCATGGGAAAAGATACGAAATGAATAATGAGATGTAATCAAAACGAAATGTTTGATGAGAAAAAAGTTTCTTATGAAAGAAAGTGAAAAAGAAGTTCCGTGAATTTTCTAAAAATTGATATAGAAAAAATTCCCTGACCGCTTCCCGAATTCCCTGACTTTCCCTGACCAAATTTTGTTCCCTTACTTTCCCTGACATTCCAGTTTAGAGGACACCATGCACCTCGAACGCTAGCCGTCTCCAATTATGTAAGCCAATTTGGGGTATAACGCTGTTCCTTGGGTTTAAACTCAAGTTCTAGATCATCCGCACTACATCACCCATACTTGTTTTGCTAAGGGCGTGTACCAGTACCTTCAGTTCGTTGTTGTATAGCTAAGCTTCCCTTCCGCTCGATGTCTATCCAAATACGACCAGAAATCACACGAAGATTACTCATCATGCTCTCGTACAACATGTCTTTGGTGTTCTTTTTTTTCTGTGAATGCGTATGGTCCTTATTTTGGGGAAATTAAGCCTTGTTAGAACTGCGGTGAGGAGTTCGTGTAACATTATTCAAGCTGAAGACAATCGTTTATGTGCTTTTTCATTTGCTCGGGATATCCCATCGTATTTTCTATAGATGGTTATATTATATATGAGAGCTCCGCTATTTGTTGGTCAAAGCAAGAAGATAAGACCTGACCAGGAGCAAATTAATTCATTAAATTTTATTCCTGTTATCGACGCAGAATGTCATCCTTACAACATTTCCAAAGTGACCCAAAATGCCCTCATTGGAGGTGGAGAGGAGGGGAAGGCTGGAGTTTATCAAGCTGAAAAATTTGGTATAATACAATCTAATCATATGACACATGATTTTTGGGTGCTTTTCAGCGCTTATTCTAAAGAGACCAAAATTGAAAAGATACAAGTATCATGTTGGAAGTTTAAGTCCTTTTTATGGAATGATGACTTTTTTTAAGTACCTACAACAAGTAAAATATTACCAGAAACCATTTTAAAACAATGGGATATTTATGAAATTTGGCATAAATGTTTCATTGGCATGTTAACCAAGAAAGAGTCCCTAAGAATATCTTTTATTTATTTATTTATTTATTAATCCGTTAATGGCTTAACGTTAAAAAAAACTTATAGCTATTAACACACAATTTAATTTACAAAATAATTTACTTAAAAAAAAATAAATAAATATACATAACCACAATATATTAAAAAAGTTATCTCTAAATCTTTTGCTTTTGACGTTGTCGTTTACAGAGGAAATTAAAAAATAATAATTATTGAAAACTGAAATCAATTGATTTAGCGGGCTATTCGCACCATAGTTTGTTCTGCTGAAAATCGGACGTAAAGGCAACTGACTTCTTAAGCTCGTTTGACTATAGCTAAAATTAAGACGATACAGAGCTCATGGAGATATTATTGAACCATTGATTAATTTTACAATAAAACAAAACTGGAGATACTTTCTATGTTGTAATAGTGAAGGGAGGTGTATAAGCAAGAGTCTGTGAAAATATGGGGGTAGTGTGGATCTTTGGGACCACGGAAGAAAACGAAGACAAAGACGCAAAAACCTTCTCTGGATACCTTCAAGCTGTTTATATGAACTGAATAGTAAGGTGCCCATATAACGCAGCCGTATTCAAGTATTGGTCTAACAAAAGACATATACAGAAGCTTGAGGACGTAGGAATCACGGAAATCACAAGAGAAACGTTCAATAAAACCGAGAATTTTATTTGCTTTTTTAACTATAAAGTTATAATGGTCAGTGAACGTCAATTTAGTGTCAAGAATAACACCTTAATCGGAGAAAACGGAAAGCTTACAAAGAGAAGAAGAATCTAATATATATAGTTATAATCTATAATTGTTTTTATGCGTGTAAAACACATTGTTTTACATTTGTCAATATTCAACAAAGGTCGGTTTGTATTGCACCATTCTCTAAATCTATGAAGATCTTCTTGAAGCTGTGAGCAGTCATTAATTGAACATATAGTTTTGAAAATCTTAATGTCATCAGCATATATTAAAACAGAGGAGTTTTTTATTATGGAAGTTATGTCATTTATATATAAAATAAATAATAGGCGGCATAAGTGGCTACCTTGTGGGACACCAGAGTTAACATAAAATTGATCAGAGAGCTCATTTCTAAAATTAACACTATAACTTCTATTCTTTAAATATGACGAGATCCATATCAAGAATTTGTCATTAAATCCTAAGGCCTTAAGTTTATGGACCAAAGTCTGGTGACACAATTTATCGAAAGCCTTACTAAAATCTGTGAACACACAATCTACTTGTTTCTGATTTTCAAAGGAATCAAGGCAAATGGAAGTAAAATGAAGTAGGTTTGTAATAGTTGACTTATTTTGGACGAAACCATGTTGATTGTCACAAATAATTGACTTACAGTTAAAGGATAACATATTACAGATAATGGACTCAAACACTTTGGGAATAACAGAAAGTTTGGCGATGGGTCGGTAATTCGTGATTTCATTCTTAGACCATTTTTTATGAATTGGAGTTATAAATGAACTTTTCCATAATAATGGAAAGATGGAGCACCTAAGAGATTCATTGAATAAAACAAAAAGAGGATAGGATAAATACGACACACATATTTTTAGCACACAAGATGGTACACCATCAGGGCCCGGGTCGTCAAGTTCTGAGATACTACGAACAATTGAATCTTCACATACAGTAAAATTAAGTGAGTTAAGGTGTGGGACATTTTGGTCAGGAAAGAACGAATCAGAAGTTTGAATACAAGGAGGCACATCGAAAGCATCTTTGAAGAAATTAGCAAACATATTTGAAATTATTTGGGCGTCATGACTTGTTGTGTTATTATATGACATATAGTTATGGTAGCCATCAACATTTGTTTTAATTTTTTTCGAAGTTCCAAAAGTTTTTTGGGGTCTGTTTTAACTCATCTTCGATTTTTAAAATATAATCTGAATAAAGAGTGTTGAGATACTCAGTGAAAATATATTTAGTTCGGAGTAAGTCCTGAAATCTTCATCGGCTCTGGTTTTACTATATTTAAGCCATGCTTTATTTCTTTTATTTTTTAAGTTTTTTAGGTGAGTGTCAAACCATGGTGAAGTTTTAGAATTATAGCAAGATTTTCTTAATGGTGTAGTTTCATAAAAGCAGTTAAATAGAATACTATAAAATTTAAGACACATATCATCAATATTAAGGTTTAAGACCGTTTGATTCCAGTCAACATTACATAACAAATTAATTAGTTCATTAAAATTACATTTTTGAAATTGAATTCAAGTTTTTCATTTGAAATGATAGGGATATTGCATACGTTTATATTGAGTGATATATTAAAAGCTGGATGGTGACGGTCTACTTCTAATAGTATAACATCGGCTGGAGTTACAGCTACATCAGCATTTATTGTGTCGGAGAAAAATATTAAGTCCAAATATTTATTAAAACGGTTAGCAACCCCATTAAGTTGACTAAGTCCACAAGAAGCTAGACCATCAATGACTAAGAACTCATTAGTACTCGTTGGGCTTACAGGAGAAAAATAGTTGAGATCTTTTGATTTTGTCCAGTTTAAATTCGGAAGATTGAAATCACCTAAGATTAGGAGCTCATCATTTGGTTCCATTTGGTCAAGAATGTTCTCAATTAAATTTATGCAGTTTTCGTAGATACAGCTTGTAGATCTTGGAGGTATATACACAGAGATGGTATAAAGATAACCTCTTTCCAATTTGATTTTAATACAAAGTATTTCGACGTCAGAATGATCAAAAGAATCAACCAAAGTGCATATTAAGCAGTTTTTGACTGCAAATAAAATTCCTTCACCAACTGTCTCTGTGTCGTTCGAGTGGTGCCTGTCTCACCTGAAGACTCGGTAACTTGAGTAGAAGAGTTCAGTATCTAAGAAAGAATTATTTAGCCAAGTTTCTGTTAGTATAATTATGTCATGTTGGAGATTGTTTATGTTTTTGTAGACAGCATTGATCTTTGTCCTTAGTCCATTGACGTTTTGGTAATAAATCAAAACATAAAATATAAAAATAATATCTGTGGGGAAGGGGTGTTTTTTTGAGGGAGAGATTCAAGTGAGTGATTTTTTCCAATAACATCCATGAACGAATTCTAACACTTATGAAAAAATATTAAATTTATGTTTGCAACCAAGGATCAAAAGAGTCCATAGAAATATCTAAGGTCCAAGTGTGTTTTTTGGGGGTGTAATGTTTGACCTGCGTTGATTTCATCCAGCTGCCGCACAGTGGATCGAAACTATGAAAAAGTGGTCATGGATCTATAACTTTGGATCTAATGAACGGATTTCAAAACTGTTTTCGTTTTATTGTTCATGTCAAGTCATGGAATTCAATTTAGTTGAAAAAATTCCCAACATTTTTCAACGACAAACTAATCAATATTAAGCTTTCTTTCGGAAAAATAAATAAAATATAATTTTTGTATGCGTATTCAGCATTTTCATCCTTGCTTTAAACTACCTCATGCCACTTTTAACAAAGCAAACGACCCCCATGAAACTCCTCCTCTTTGCAGAATGGCAAAAATACTTCTTAAAGTGTTTAAATTACAAAGATGGTTCTGTAGGGAATGCAGCCGGATGGGTCAGATCCAAAATATTACTCACAATGAACACAGCATTCATTTTAGACCACTTAGAAAGCTTGCATAATATGTAAACATTTTTTCTAAAAACATTTTCAAAGTTGAAGATTAATTTTAAAAATTTTTTAAAAACATTATTTTGAGCTCTTTTTTTGATTTAGCTTTAAGACATCAATACCTTACCAACAAAATTTATTTCAAGAAAATAACGTACAAAAATAACCAGATATATACCTAAGTACACTATTTTGTGAAAAAGTGCCTACTTGAGACATGTTTATAAAAATAACTTGTGGATTATGAAAGAAGGGACACGAATTTGGCAATCCAAAAAAAAAAAACGTTCCATACGCTAAACAATTTTTTTTTTAAAATACCTCATGACCGGAATTTTATACCAGTCGATCTACTGTGTGTCGCCTATCTACTACTAGCCCCTTAATACTACTACTAGCCAGCTTATTAACAGGGGGAAGTAAAAGTTGATAGCCCGAGTTGCGATTCTCTGGACACTAATGTTCTCTTGCATCAACGTGACAACAGTTTTACCCTGAGGCCACACGAGCCAGTACTGGCTTACAAGTTACAATACATTTAAATTTTCTGACTAACACATACATAACTGAGCAACTTGCTCGTCAACTGGTTTACCATTTTCGAAGCCAGTAGAGAAGACAGTGGCCTCGTTCAGACCTGTATATAAAGCTATATAGATAGCTTTTCGTTGAAAATTTAATTAAAAATTAACCACAACTTTTAATGAGAGTAAGGACCAAGAAATTTTAATATTTCCAAAATAGGCAACTGTCAAATATGATTGAAGGATGGCTATGATTATGATGAATTATACAAAATCTCTTAAAAATACCAAGTTTTTGGGATTATATGTTTTGATTGGGAAAAATGAGAGTTTTGGGGATTTGGGGTGACATTTCGGAACATTCTGTTACCGATTTCAAGCCAAGCCATTGACTGTCAAAATAAATTGAAAGATTGCTACGGAAATGATGCATTGAAAAACTTAAAGATATCTGAATTTTTGAGATTAAATGCGCGGGAAAAGGCGATTTTAGCGCCTTTGGGTAACATTTTGGAACGAAATATTGCTCGTACGACGTAATTTAGTTTCTTACCTAAATGCCAACGTATGAACTGTCAAATTCCATTAAAGGATGGCTACGATGATGATGGATTAAAAAAACTCCAAAATATCGATTTTTTTTTTAAAATTGTTTTTAAAAAAATCGAAATTTTTGAAATAGATGAATGTCAATCCATGTTACTTTTACGCGACATAAAAGTCTGTCAATGCATCCGCCAACTCATTGGCAGTATTATGCGTTGACCATCGGAAGACTTGATGCAGAATTCGACGAAAAAATCGTAGTCCGATGCCAAAGCAAATTCAATAAAAATGTGTATTTAGAATCCTAGATAGGCTATCCTAGTAAAAGCTGAACGTGACCGCAGATACTTGAAAGCAACTTGCTTACAAGTTGCGTGCCGCCTACGTCACAGCAAGTTCAAGTATACGAACTTGACAGTCAATTCATGTAGCCAACTTCTCTCAAGTCTCAAATCTCAAGCATGACAAAGAAATTGAACTGTGAAGTTTATCATACGATTTGTTCGTTCCTTTTTTGAAAACTTCAAGATAGAAAAACATATTTCGTTCAGTAAATAAATACCAAGTAAACTACAAGCATTCTTTTTTGCATATTCGTGTCTCAAAAAAATACTGATAATATTTTTTATTTGTAAATAATAAAACGAACCTAAACTGCAATTTCGGGAACGTTTGTCTGCTGTGTTTTCTTTGGAATATATTTTAATCCCTAACTTGCCAGTGTCCCTACCTTCGTTCGGATAAACCAAATTTTCTTAATTGGAACAATGAACAATCAAATTTTCTTAATTTCCAAAAACTATCTGTCCTTAAACCCGTCTTCAAAGTAATATTCAGAATACTCCCTTCGAAACACAAAAAGAATTTTTTGTTTTTAGCAGATTCCATTTTTAGGTACTTAGCTATAATTCTGAAAATATGTAACTGTATTCCTAAAGTGATCCAGAAAGTACATTCTCTGAATATAACCTTTTAAAACCAAAGAGGGTTTTTTAAGTGGTAAAAGATTCTTTACCCCAATCCACCCTATCAATAGCTTCATTTAGAAAGGCATCTAAAATTAAAGTGATCCTCTATATCCATTTTTAAATTTCTTTAAATAGTTTTTGTTTTTATTTGAAAACTGCTAAATTTTCAAAATATCGACCCATATAGTGGTTCTCAAAGCTCAACCTCTTAATATTACCATTACAAAAATCGGATATCAGTTATTCCCCCTTTTCACACTATAAACAGCTAAAATTGGAAAAATATCTAGAACCCTAGAAGTTCATCTTATACATTTTACCATTCAAACACAGCTATTTGTAGTGTTTACCCTATTTCACCCCTTACAAAAATTTCAAAAATATCTATACCTTAAGTCAGTGTTTCCCAACGTAGGGCCCTCGTCCCACAGGGGCAATTTGATAATATAGGGGGGGGGGGTCAATTTAAAATAATGCTTCATACTTCTTTCTGAAACATCTACGCTTCTATGTTTCCAGCCATAAAGATATATTTCTGAACATTCCCAGGATCTGATGAAGGCATTTCTGGCCTTACAACAAGGTAAACCATGGCAATGTAGGTGTTACCATTGTTTTTTAATAATTTGTTTTCTGGTTTAAGTTTATATTAAATAAAATTGCTTACACGGCATGGACTGATTTAAGAAAAAATCAGAGCTACCAACAATTTTGTTCTTAGGCGTATTTAAACATTTCCTTATCTTACAGCTCGCTCAGTAAGATTTCCATTAGTAAAAAAACCAGAAGTTTGCCTTTTGAATTGCTGGCTTATTTATCGACACTTTCTTAGTTTTGTTGTTTTTACCAAGAGTAATTTTACTGCGCTAGCTTTCCAATAAAACACGCCAAAAAAAATATTTTTTGGACAGCGATCTAACACGAGTTTTTTCGCAGAAATCATTACACTCTAAGCCAAAACTATATCTTTTGATATACAAATTTGAATTTTGTCTATAAATTCCTCACTTTTGCTGCCAAAAGGCTGAGATTTCTTTTTTGATTCACTCGTTTAATTACTGCCGTAGTTGGAAAATTTGAAAAAAAAAAATTGTTTTAATATCAAAAATAGGTTGCCGAAATTTAATGTTTCTGTTTGACTTTCAATTAAAACTTTATGTGAAATCGTACAGGGAAAAAAAAACTGAGCGGGAAAATTCTGTTCAGTTAAGTTCAGGTTTAAAGTATCCGTTTAAAATCTTAGATCAGATAAAAGTTGAATAGCTTTTCAGTACTTAATCGGAACAAGTATGAATAAATTATTCGCAATTAAAATACACAGCAAATATTCCAACTTACATATTGTTTAAAAGGGCGTAGTGTAAAAAAACAAATACCAGCAACGTGATTTAGAGCTACCAATTCCAAATATCCACAACCAAAAAACATAACAACTACCACTTAAAACAGTCCCTGCTATACGGTCTATCTTTTTGCCAAACTTTAGCTGAATCACCCTGTATATCTATCAAGTGGTCTTCTAAGTTCATTTTCTTAATAATACCATAAAGACATCTCATTTTGATTAAGCATATTCTTACATCATGGAATTCATTGAAAAGACTTCGTTTTATTTATTAAAGCCAACTTATTAAAATCTTGCGCCCTCTGGGTAAGCTATATATTTAATCAATTATCTTGCTGCAAGCCAACACTTTCAAAAAAAAAATTAAATCCCTTAGAATCGAAGGAAGACTTCGATT
Organism: Melangyna quadrimaculata; assembly: GCA_949320155.1. Taxonomy (NCBI): domain Eukaryota; kingdom Metazoa; phylum Arthropoda; class Insecta; order Diptera; family Syrphidae; genus Melangyna; species Melangyna quadrimaculata. Next base: position 51,405,207 of record OX439485.1, on the reverse strand, counting down.
TACCAATATCTACATAATTTTTACATAAGAGCTCCAACGACTTAAATTTTATAAAATATAAATCAATCACTTCAAAGCTATTATAATAAATTGCTTAAACTTCCTTCCTTCCGTTTTTATTTTTTTTTTGTATGAAAAAAAACTTGCACATACATTACATTTTTCGTCATATTGAATCTCTTTTAAATCCAAAATGCCATACCGTTATTTAACGCCTTCAAGCCTATTTCCGATTTGATTCCTTTAACTTTGATAGAAAATCCAAAAAAAATAATATATATATACTCGACACACTGACATATTTAGATACACCACGTAAATCAATAAAAATTTGTCTTCTTATTTTCTTCATAAAGCTTCTAACACTTCCTTACTTGATTCTTCAATATACGAGTACGTATGAAAGCAGTTTTCTGGAAATCTTCCTTTTTTTTTCGTATTTAGCTCTTAATCCTTTAACACCATCCCCAAAATAAAAAGAAGAAGAAGAAAATGTTACTAAGTACGTCAAAGACAATTTTTTTTACAAAGGACATTTACTATCACAAACACATGCATGCATAAATATAACATTTCCTTATTCACTTCTTTGTGTTTCTTTTTGTCTGGATATAATTTCTGATGATGATGATGATGCCTTTCAAAGACGACGCAAAGAAACAAGCAATTTTTTGCTTGAGCTACAAAAGGATTCATGACATTAATGCAAACAAATTTCCCAATTCCATGGCGCTTACACCATGATATAATAGTCATTCTTTTCTCGAAAAAGCTTATCAAAACCCATCCATAAGCCATGCATTCATTTATGGTCCTTAATCCTTGCACGCATATACAACTGCTACTAAAGTACACTGCGAGAAAAAATCGTATTTATTTTTCCATGTTGTCGGTTCCCACTACTGACACTAACAAGATACTTAAATGATTGCAATTATCTTTTTGTCTCCCAGATAATTGGACCATCTTTTTTTGATTTATCATTTACCCTCTATAAACGAGCTCTTGTGATTTCTAGCACAAGTCCAGTTTCGTTCCGGAATTCTGGTCCTAAAATTGATAACTTTCCCTTCATTGATATCTCAAAGGGGGATTTCTAACGTCAGCACACCGTCTTTTTAAGGTCCCGGAATTAGTTGCTCCTTTGGGGAGCTCTTTCAGAGGGATACAATTTACTTCCCGAAATCCTTGTCCCAAGATAATCTGCCATTCTATCGTGCTCTTTAGGGGCGATGCCTAATGCAATACAATTTTATCCCCAGAATCCTGGTCATAAGATAAACTGTTCATCAGTCCAGCTATTTTAGATCGATTCCTAACGCAAGACAACCTTAACCTTCTTCCCAAAATCCTGGTCCCAAACTGAACGTTCCCTATATCTAGCGGTTTCGAACGCAATACCGTGTTCTTGCCGAAATCTTGGACTTTAGATTAATTACTCCCTCTCGAGCTCCTGGTGCAAAGAAAAACTGTGCCTCTATTGAGCTCTTTAAGATCTTTCCCAAACGCAAGACTCTTTTCTTTCCGAAACCCTTATCCCAGGATAAACTATTTCTTTATCGAGCTATTAAAAGGCAATTCCTAACGCAAGACCATTTTCTTTGAAGAGATAAACTGTTTCTATATTCTGTATCCAGCTCTTTAAGCGTGATTCCTATTGCACCACAATATTCGCAGGAATTGTGGAGATTCGGATTTCTAAAGCTAGACAATTTTCTTCCCGGACCCTTATCCCAACGAGCTCGGAGATAAACAGTCCCCACATCGAGCTATTTAAGTGCCATTCCTAACGCAAGACAATTTTCTTCGGAATCCTAGAGATTCCTATCGCAAGACTATTTTCTTCCCAGAATCCTGGTTCCAAGATAAATTGTCCTACTAGTGAGCTCTTTAAGAGCGATTGCTTAAGCAAGACAGTTTTTTCTCGGAATACTGATCCCAAGATGAACTCCCAATATCTAGCTATTTAAGGCGATTCCCAACGTAAGACCATTTCCTTTCCGGAGTCTTCATCGCAGGTAAAACTGTTTCTCTATCAAGCTCTTAAAGATCGATTCCTAACTCAAGACAGTTTTCTTATCGGAGGTCTTGTCTCAGGATCGATTGTCCATCTATAGAGTTCCAAAGACATTTTCTAATCTTTTCTTCTTAGCCTTACGGCACCATGGTCCCAAGTTTAACAATCCATCTGTCGAGGTTTTTAACATTTATGCTTAAAACAAGACCATTTTCTTTCCGAAATATCAATACCCAAAACATAAGTAAACCTCCAGCCAGTTCGGAAGCTAGCTTGCTGGTGTCTCATATAAATTTGTTTGCAGTCGCTTTCTTCCCAGCCATCTCACACGCCTTTTTTTAAGTGATTAACCAGTTTGACGTTACAGACGCTGTATAGTTTTTAGAGCTCCTCCACATTTGGTTTCCTTTTTTTTTTTTGATACCGAACAACAACTGTCATTTGATAATTTTCTCTGAGTGTAAAATGGGCATACCGAGCAAAAAAGAAATAAAAATATAAAGGAAATGTATCTCAAGTAAAAATGTCCCTTTGCCCAACACATTTCTTCCACACAAACACGTAGCGTAGGTATATAATAATTTTCTCACCATCTCATTTAAACCACATCACGATGGCCAACCGGGTAATGGGGGGAGGCTAAGATGACTCTCGTCCTCGACCACGTTAATAATAATCTATTTATATTCTCTCAAAAAAAGGAAGATTTCAATCTGGAGAGCAAACAAACCGTTATTCTTCAATCCTTTTGTATTTTCTAGCCATAATCGGATGCTTTAAATTGCACTTTTTGTGTGACGATATCTACGGCGATGACTAAGACGACAACGAGGACGATGACAGTAGATGACAACGATATACGGTAGCTCTTCCCATAGAACTAGTAGTAGTTGTAAGTGTAGACAAAAATCTCATTACCCTTCAATCGTCACTCCTCAAGTCGAGTCGAGTCGGAGTCCAGAGTTGTCTTTTACTCTATTGCACATCCATAGAGCATCAACGGATTCGGTGCATGCTTATGAATCCATTTACTTCGGTGGCGTGTGAATGCTAGTGGAACTAATTCCATTTCAATGGCCGCCATAAACGGAACTTGATGCGATCAATTATATTTTATGTTGTCTCCTGGCGAGAAAGTATAGGTAACTGGCACTGGTAGCCCCCCCATCATCAGAGATTCGAAATCGACAGAAGTCTCACATTTTTCGTTTTCGTCGTCGACGTCGTGGACATAATAACGCGATGCAATTTGCCAAATGCACCATCATGTGTAGACGATGCACAACAATGACACGATGACGACATTAGAAGAGGCTCCCTGCGAGCATAGATAGATACCCATTTGGACTCGAATGGGAAAATGCATATTGACGTATATCTAGTGCCCCAGGTTGGTACCAAAGGTGGACGGATGTTGTAGACGCAAAGCACTTCATGTGGACAGCGAGCGTCCATGGGGGCAAGCAAGTACGCCTCCTGTGATACCAACGAGGAGTTAAGAGATGACATCGTATAACGTAAGTATATGGGCCGTATAGTGCCAAAACATGTGCCACTGTCGTCGCCATTATTATTGCAGTTTTTTTTTTTTTTTATTATTGTGAAATAATCCACTGTGTGGCTGGCACATCTCTAAACACTTAAAAGTTTTATAATATTTTTAGATTTTACGAGGACACACTCACAGGAGTGTGCGTCTAAGTGTCAAGAGCTGACTGTGGTGGGAGCGGTAGGTTGGCGAGGAGGGAGGGAGCTAAAATAGTAAATTGACGTTTTAAAAATGCATGCAACCCAGGGGTACTCTTTTTTAAGAGATGGGATGATGTTGTCGGTGGTGGTGGCAGGGGTATAATTTGGTGTGATGATGATGATGGAACAAGTGAAGTGGTTGGTACTCAAGTCACATGAGTTATGCGGTGCAAACGAGCCGAGAACAAAATTGCCACTATATTCTCCGAGGGGGTTGTTCCGAAGTGTTTATGAGATGTCGATTTGCAAAAAAAAAAATAAAAAATAAGTAAAAATATCCACATTTATATATCTTCTGTGATTGCTGAATGCTGATCGGAAAAAAAAAACACTCACAAAAAAAAAGTCATTTTGTTGGACGACTTATGGAAATATTGAGGCACTTGGCAAATCTCGTTAGGCTTTCCCACGCATCATTAGAGATGAGGTTTCTTCTTTTTTATTTTCATGTTGGGTTTGCTTCAGGGTTGTGATTGGGGGGGGGTATAAATTATCGTAAAGTGCTTTTTGGAAGAGCTCGGTTGAATAATATTTGGAAAAATGAGTTGCAGTAGGTATACGGTTGAAGGTTGATGTTAGTTTATTAAAAGTCAAGAAGGTATTTTATACTTGACCGAAGTAGGCTCAAGGGTTTTTTTTGTATAATTTAAGTTTTGGAAGCAATTTGGCTAGAAAAATTCTAATTCGATAGCGGAATGATTGAGAATTTGTTGAAGGCCATCAATTTTAATTGGTCTAACTTAAGGACCTAACTAAAGTAAAAATTCTTGTAAAAAAATGACAGTGTTCTTATAATTCTGTCTTATCACTTATTCAGGTTTTATCCATATATAGCCCAGGCAAAATGTACAAAAAAATGGCCAATCTGACAAAAAAATGCAAGTGCAGGTTTTTAAATGCAAGTCTTTATTTTGGCATAAGAAATACTGTCGCGAAAGTCCATTACCAAATCGTGTGCGCGTCAATAGTTATCCAAGGCTAAAAATATCAAAAATATCAGTTTTTCGCATAAAACTCGGAAACAGGAAATGCTATCGAAAAGTATTTCATGCAAAACTTGTAGATTTTGTCATCCGCCAAAAAAAAAGTTATGACAATTTTTTTCTTACGACGCACCGACAAGAAGATATCGACACTTCAAAAAACGTTAAATGTCGAAAATGGTTGTTTTTCACATAAAGCTCCTAAACGGTTCAAATTTTTGAAAACATCTGAACACAAAATTTGTACATTATGTGAAACCCTATAAGAAAATATGATTATTTTTTTCTTAAAAACAACCGTTTTAAAGATATATTTTTTTAAAAAGTTTGGCAACAAGTTTAAATTTCTGTTTTTTTTTTTTAATTTTTACTCTGAAAAGCACAAGTTGTTAAAAAAAATCTTACGCTCAGTTTGAATATCATAATATTCTCTTCAAAAAATGGTCACACTTTTTTCGCAAGTCGCAAGATATGGCTACTTCAATAGTGTCAACTGTCAAAAAAAAGCATGCATGCATTAACAGTTTTTTTGCAAGAAGCCATAATTTTTATGATATCATTATTTAAAAAAAAAACACCAAAAGTTGAAAATGCCTCTTTACTCTTCAATGACGATTTTTTCGGAAAATATCTTATACCTATTTTGCAGATTTTAATATTCCTTAAGGGAAACATTTTTTTTTTAGGGGAAACATAACCACACTTTTTTGCGTAGGTCAGTTGCAAGATATTACGACTTCAAAAATGGTCAAATTTAAAAAATTATTTTGTTTAAAATGATATAATAATCATATAATATTTATAATATTAATATAATATTTATATATAAATTTTAAACAAAATAATTTTGTTTGTATTAAAAAAATGTTCGAAATTTGTCATGTCTTAAAAAATGTTTGATTAAAGCTAAATTTATGTTATTTTGTTTGAAGTATAGGTTCAAGTTCGAACTTTAAAGCCAGTTCAAAATTTGATCATTACGAGTATACCTACCCAAAATTAATAAACGACGAACAATGCCAAAACATCTCTTACTCTTTTTTATTGCAGTTCTTATTCATAATTCATAAATGTGTGTATTGGCCTTGGTTATGTTAAACTGTGTTTAACTTTTAACTCACCAAATATGGCGTTTAAAATTGATGAATAATATCAGTTGGTTGAATGAAGCCCCATACATGTTTAAGTGCATTTTGTTAAGTGTTGCCGTGCTTTTAGCGAAAAAAACAGTAAGGTATCACAGATCAAAAAACAGGTTAGATACTCAATGCAAAAAGTTACCAAAACGCATATAAGTTTCCTATTGGAATATCAGAAAAACAAGGGTTAAAGAGCGGATAACGATTTAAAATCTGTTTGAGCACAAATTAATATTTGAATATTTTAAGCTACTTCAAGTAACCCTTCAAGCAAAATCACGAACAGTGTTGTCACTTTACCACAATTGTGGTAGATCTACTACTTTTTATTAGCAATTTTCAAATCTACCACTTCTACCACGGTAATTAAAAATTCTAGCACTTTTTATCAGCCATATAAAAATCAAGGAATTCCTTTAAATGCAAAAAAAAAAGAATACAATATTTCTAAGGAAATTAAAAAAAAAAAAACATTTTTTTTCGAAAAATTTTAAAACACCTTTTCCTTAATTTTAGCTAGCACTATTCTCCCCAAACATTGGCTAAAATCCTAGCTTAATTTTTGTTTAGAATGTCACAGAAATCAGCTGAATTGAAACAACAAAAAAACAACTATACCAAAGAAATTGTTTATAAAATGCAAATCTTATTTTTTATTGTCGAAATAATTTATAGATGATTATTTATTGAGTTTTTGTGTCACTATTGTACCTTATACTACGATTCCATTATAGCCGAAATGAGGTAATTTCGAAATTAGCTCATTTGGAACGTCATTTCCTATACAAATTTGACGTTCCAAATGAGCTTATTTCGAAATTACCTTATTTCGGCTCTAATGAAAACGCAGTATTAATGTCCTCTTAAACTATGTATATCTGTTTTGTGGTTTGCATAAATTCATAGTTTGTTCTACTTGCACTTCTATCCTCCACCCGTCGCAGCATTCCACTTGTAGATTTTTAATTCTACAATGGTTCAGAAAAACACATCGATCCACAACATGGCGTTCTGGATTTGCACAAAATTATGACAATTCGTTTCAAGCTAGTTATGGTACACGTAGGGAAAACTCCCTACACGTAGGGATTTTTGTCTTGAAAAAGATACCGTAGGGGAAAAAGGACAGATTTTTGAAATATCAGAATTTTCAATGAAAGCGTAGGAATTTTCAGAATTGTATTTTTTATATATATTTATATATTTTTTTTTTAATCACATACCCTGGAATTTTATTAACTACTTGATAAATAAAAAAATTCTGTTTGTTTTATTTTTGTAGGCAATGGAGAAACTAGACTAGATGGGAAGTTTTTTTTTTAAACATTTGGGTTGGGTATGCCTCAATTCATTCATTTTTATTGGAACCGTTTTAGATTCCATTTGGTTTCGGTTCTCCGAGTATGGTGAATTGAAAAACTCTCTCTCTCACAATACATTCATATAATGGCTCCGTGGTGATTCTAATTTCCATACTAATTTGAGCCACAAAACGCAGTTTTTCGATCCGTATTTGGATCCGAATGCGAAGTCGTCCATACGTTGTTTGATACGTTTGCGGACCGAAAACGATCTCGCTTGCTTGAAGGGAACTCCCTGTATTAAATAGATACCAGTTTACATATCTCTTATTTTTTTTTTATTAAACCGTAGGCGTGTGTCAATTGCGTTTAAAGTGCGTTAAATTTGATCCCATGGCTAAATTTTGACATTATTAGGGTGAATACAGTCAAAATGTAACCTGCTCAGGAGCTCGTTTAAATTTTAACTAGTGGTTAAATGTTGACGTTTGTATTAAACTTCTTGCATATTTCTGACACCATCGACCTATTATACCTGGACTGATAGGAGCCACCATTACGATGGTTAAAAAAAAAAATACACTAGCGGCAATTTGAAAACAATTTAGGGCCAGTTTGATCACAGTGGGTTAAATTTAGTATGAGACTTTCACACGCTCTAATTAACTAACGCCTATCAACCAAAATTGGCTTATTAGCAATATCCCTGATTATAAACTCATACTTTGGATTTTCGAAAACAATTGGATAAACAAAAAACACATTTGACGATTTCCCAGTTTCAATAATCATGGATGATAGTGTGGTTCACATTATCAAACCTGTTTGACAAACCCGTTTGATGTCAAACACTCAACAGTATCGACAAAATTTGTGACCAAAGAACGTGTTTGTCAAACAGAGAAGTACACACTATCGAACGTGAACAAATTTTTCAAACAGGTTTGATAATATGTACCCCGCTTAAGCATTTTCCAAACCAACGCGAATCATTCGGCGCGGTGGAGAAACATTCACCGTTGACTTGGGCACTCTCATTTATCAAAGGGCACGGAAGTGCCCAGCCAAGTTTTGGCACTACACCCTTTTTACATGATCAAACTCAGGCGATTTTCGACCCCCCTCTAACTTCAGTGCCAATAAAGCCAGAAACTTCAAACTCACAGCATTTGCTAACCTCACCAGGTTTAGTCAACCCACCAAATTTCAATTCTTTAGTATCAGTGGTTCCCAATATATAAGACTGCAAAATTTGCAAAAACCGTAACTGGCTGACTCACTGAATTCACTTCCCGACATCATAGAATCTTGCAATTCGCACCACGGTAGGCCTTGTGGTGTATACAAAGGAAAAAATCGAAAATTTAAGATTTTCCATTCAGGGGGCGTGGTACCCGCCCATTTTTATAGAATTGATATAAATTACTTAGAGCACTTCTTTTTGTCGTAGATTAATAAAATTCGGTAAAGCGGTAGGGCTTAAAATTGAGGCAAAGGAAAAATTTTAAAATTTGAGATTTTTCATTCAGGGGGCTTGGTATCCGCCCATTTTCATAGAATTGATATAAATTATTTGGAGCATTTCCGACTGCCGTGGAATAATAAAATTTGGTACAACGGTAGGGCTTAAAGTGCTGGCAAATGGAAAATTTTAAAATTAAAGATTTTACATTCTGGGGGCGTGGCATCCGCCCATTTGAATAAGAATTTATATCAATTAAATTGAGCACTTCTGTTTGTCGCAGAATGATGAAATTTGGTAGAGCGGTAGAACTAGAACTGCAAACATACATTGGCTAAACTTTTAAATTTGATATTTAACATTCATGGGGCGTGGTATCCGCCCATTTTCTCAGAATTGTTATTAACTATATCGATCACTTTTGAATGTTGCAGAATAATAAAATTTGGTAAACTGGTAGATCATGTGGTCAGTAAAAATGAAATATTGGAAAATTTTAAATTATCCATTCAGGGGCGTGGCACCCACCCCTATTTTCGGAATTGATATCAAATATGTAGAGAACTTCTGATTGTCGTAGAGTGATGAAATTTGGTAAAGCAATAGGACTTGACATGAAGGCAAAGGGGAAATTAAAACTTTGAGATTTTATATTACCACCCATTTTCACAGAATTAATATTAAATATATTGAGAGCACTTCCGATTTGTGCAGGATTATGAAATTTGGTAAAGTGGTTAGTTTTCAGTCGTGGGTATGCAAAGAAAAAGTTGAAATCATGAACTTTTTTATGCAGGGGCGTTTTGTCCACACACTTTTCCTGATAAAGTTTTCTTTTCAAAATTGAGTAATTAGGTAATAACAAAACTTGCCAAGTAAACCAACTCAATTTAAGTCAGTAATCATTAAATAACAGATTTCTCTGATATATTTTAAGGTTCTTCCATATAACTCTACTTTAAATATTTGATATTTAACATTAATAAACTTAGAACTTGGCGTACTTTTAGATCTCACTTCTTTTTACGGCTGACTTGTTACGCAAAGGTTTTTGTATATAGAAGAACTTGGCTCCTTTTTTAACATTTATGTTTTTGTTGTGATCTCCATTTAAATAAATTTTGAATAGCGAATGTTTCGTAGTAGCCCGTAGCGTAATGGTTAGTGCGTTGGACTGTCACGCTGAGGGTCTGAATTCACTTCCCAGGCTCGTCCACCTAAAAACTAAAAAGTTGTTTTCAGGGCTACTGCTTTTTGCGAGGAATTGACAAATCCTCTAAGAGTATCAGTTGCCATGAATAAGTGCCTCTCGTCTAGCCATTCGGATTCGGCATACAATTGTAGGTCCCTTCCATTCCTGTCGACACGCACACAGAAATGGTTGCGAGCTGTTAGTCACTAGGCCCTGGTTCTTCACGAGCCGTTGCGCCACACAATTTATTTATTTATTTATAGCAAATGTTTCAGCTTAAAGGCTCCCAAACCATTGCAATACATTCGACGCGGGCACAATAGGCACTGTTTTCGTTTTGAATCGGTGAAACCATCTTCAATGCAACTTTTGTATGGGAATGACCATCGACTAGCAGTCCAGGTATACTAGGTCCATGACTGCCACTGTCGATTTAGATAGATTTGTGTTGTAATTCCTTCTGAAAAAAGCTACAGCAACAACAAATCAAGGTATCTGAACATTTTTGGATAGGTTGACACCGTCTCGGATTGGTTCCTTAATGCAGGGAATGTCAATGGGAAATGAATGTTTCAAAAAATCCCATTTAATGTAATTGACACAGCAAAACCCTTCAATTTTATTCACCCATATAAAATCGGATCAAATTTAACCAAAATTTAAACCCAATTGACACACGGCCTTAAATCGAAGTCTTAATTTGCTTTTGAAATATATTACAGCTAACCATTACTACCCGGAAGTATTAAATGGAATTTTACTTCGGAACTGTCAAATCATTTATTAAGACTTCCTCTCGATCATTCAGAAAAATTATTAATCTTATTTCGTGTACCTATATCCTTCTGCTAAATCCTGCCACCTTAATATTTTCCCAACAAAATAAAAACAAAAAAATAACCTTCTTCTGAAGTCATTTCTGTAAACTTAGAGACGTAAACTAAAAACCGTATAAGAGGGAAAGCAAAAAAAACATTAAAATTTATTTAGCGAAGTTAAATGTTTTTCGTGTTAACTTTTCCATCTCGACAACAACGACGACCATGACTATACGAGCCGGCATCGTTGGAGCCAAGAAACGACCGTCGTCATCTTTTCAATGGCGTCCGTTTTTATATGCTTCCTTCTTAACTTTACTCACAGGAGTAGTATTTGTCGCCTGTTTGCCATGGCGACAAACGTCTGTGCATTACTGCAAAAAAAAGCTTCCAAGCCACCATTCACTACTTAGGTTAACAGTAACTATACATACTTTTTAGAAGGCAACAACTAACTGCTTCCTGATGAGACTGCTTTTCCCTAAGCTTAACCACCCCATTGCTCCTTGTGCCTGATGCCACTCAACAAGATTCAATTTGTCCTGGATGGCATACCGCTCATAGTTTCTGTTTTCCTTCCCTAAAAATATTTGTGTCCCTCTCGAGGTTTTGCACATCCTCAAATAAGTATCGTCCTTTGGAGAATTCATCTTAAGGAATTTGCACAAAATTAGATTGGGCTGAACGGAGCCCCGCAGCCCCGGACCACCATCACCGGATCCTTTACTTTATAACCCAAAACAAGGATTAAAAGTAAATTCCTTAGTGCGTTTTGATATCCTGGAAGTTAGCTATAGATGGCTGGCATCATGGCTTGGCTTGCCGCTCCTGTGACGAATTATTAATGTCTTCTCAACATAGCGCTGTCGCTTGGAAAGTCCTTAAGGCAAATAAATTAATTTTACTCCTTAGAATGTATCTTTCTTGGTGTTGTTTTTTTTTTTTTGTTTGTTGGTGAAAGTCTAGATATGCTTGTGTCTGCGCTGTGACTAGATGATAAATATTTTTGCTGTCACGTTTGTGTGCTGTGTGTCATCATATGAATTCGCTTCGCTGAACTTTCATAGCAGGACCTAACTAATATTCATCATGGGGAGTAGGCGAGCGTGTTAGAATTGACGCCAGGTCCTTTTAACACTCCGTGCGATGCGACATCCTCACACCTTAGGATTCTTTAATTAAGCGAATATTCTCTAATGACTTGATGGAATCGAGGCACAACGCAACGAGGAAGAGAACCAAAGAAAGGAAAAATCATAAACTCCCCGAGGAAGGTAAATAAATTATTGGGCATCTCCGGGTGAAAAGTGAGGGGAAGGGGGGAAGTTATATTATATTCTATCAACTTCTTTTCCTTGTTTTTTTTTTTTTTTGTTCCGGACAGGACACTTTCCGGTAAGAGAATTTGTAATATCGGAAGGAATCCAACAAGACCCAAAACGATTGGGGATGATAACACGCTGAAAACCGAAACCGGGCAAGCGAGGAGTAATATCCTTTAGATTGATAATTTGTGTTTGTTTTTTTGTTTCTTTTTACAATTTTTGTTTTATGCTCTCTCTCTTCAGTCGGCTTATTATCGAAAAGGAAGCGCAGGAGGGACGTTGATTTGGGTTTAAGGTGGATTTTACAGGATTGCTTGATTGATTAGGTTTTTATTTTAGGGACATTTTTTTTTGTTGTGTTGCTTTTTCCTTTTTGGGTAATATTAAACAAAATTGAGATTGGAGAGGGCTTTTGAGAAGTTTTTGAAAGGATTTGTTTTATTAATAATAAAAAAATATTATTTTGATATTATCAGATGGCTGAAAAGGCAGAGGAGATTGTCTTTAAATAAGCTGATGGACTGGTCATGGTAACGTGTTTAAAGCTTGATTGTTTTCCCTTAGGGGAGTTGATTATAAATTAGGAGTTTTTTAAGAAACAATTAAAGGGATGTTGAAGAAAAGGGGATAAGGACTTCTCTGCACAGCTCCATTGATGCCTCGCGGGGAAAACAAACAAAACGTCATGATTTTACTAATATTTCAATATTGTTGATTAGCAAAATAAATAAAAAAGTTTAATTTTTTAAATGGTAGTTTGGATGATTTCTTTAGATAAGAGGAATGATGAGGGGAAATGTATACATATACATTATTATTCTGAAATGCAATTGACAAAAGAGAATATACAAAAAATATTGGGATGAACTTAGAAACTGAAAAGCAATTTAATGTTTAATTTTAAGTTATGACGGGTTACTTTTTGGTTAATTTAATTTTAAGTTATCCAGTGTACTTTGCTGCACAGAATCTAAGTGGTTAGGAGAATATGTGTGTATTGTCTGTGGTAGCCTAGGGGTGTCTCTTAAATTTTTGTTGTCAGATATTCAAAATGGGTACCGTGGATCTAATAAAGAATACCTCCACAAGTATTTCTACTTCCCGGATTTTTTTTTAAAAATGGTACTTCCAGAGCCCGCGGCCTCTTTTTATGTAAAAAAAACACGTTTTTCAAAGTCAAAAAATGATCAAGAAATTCGCGTATCAAACGTGCTTTCACCCTTAAAAAAATTGTTTTTGGCTCTCTAGGGATGCTAGTAATAAAATAACACTAGTTACTGCTCCTTAAAATTTAAAAACTTCCCTTTTTTACTCGTTAAATGGCTAAAAACCCCCAAACAAAAAATTATTATGTTTGGGGCTAAACAGGGTGTCACTTAATTCGGCAAGATTATTTTAGGGTATGATTCTGGGGTATATTCTAAGAAAAAAATTGTTTCACAGTAAGGGCCTATCTGCAATTTTGATATCATTTATCGGGAATTTAAGAAAAGTCTTTCTTTGGGGTACCCTGATCCATGTTATCGGTAATTGCACCGTTAGTACTTACGACAAAAACTTGGATTAGGCTTTTATTTTTGGAAGAAATACCAGTCTTTGTAATTGCTTTAAAATAAATTTGACATCTTTTCTAAGTCTTAAGATATTCAGTTTTAAGCTTGTTCTATTTTTTGACTTTGGGGTCAATTTTCTCTAAAAAATGCGTCATCAACATGATGTATTAATAATTTTTTTGAATGTATGTAACAATAATAAAAATTAAATTCAGCAACAAGTTTGGCAAAACCCCATAGATTTTATGATAATTTGGAAAAACATCGACAGGTAAAATTAAAAAAAATGTTTTTTTTAGCTTTAAGCTCGAAAAGCTATGAATAAAAATTTATTGTGTGGTTTTAGATAATGTTTTAAGTATGTTTTTTACTACAACAGTTATAACGGGTGCACTTTGACATTCCTTGGCTAGAAAAAATGCTAATTTTAGTAGCCACTTAAGTTGAATTCTACAAACTATCTGCATTTGTTGCAAAATGATTTATCAGAACTATTGAAGGATATTCCATAGGTTCAACTAGCTTTATCTTATTCATAACTTGATGGTGCTTCCGCCCACTTTCCTCGGGAGGTTAAAAATTGACACGATGAAGAGTAAGCGGTAATCGTTGGATAGGAATAAGTTAGAGCAGTTCAATGGCCTGCAAAATCACCTGACCCTACAATATTGGATGTTCTTGAATAGGGAAGAATGAAATAAATCATTTATTCAACAAAAACAGCAACTTATAGTGAATTAGAGGAGCGCATGATCAAAGCGTCCTCAGAAGTGAGGCAGTACCAAGGATCATTAATATCAATATCATTGAATTACGAAAACGGGCTCTAGCATGCATTCAAAATCAAAGAGGACTCATTTGAATACCTGTTATAACTGTTTTAGTTCACACATAAAATACAAATTATCGATAACCACACATGTCATTTTTTATTTATAGCTTTTCGAGCTTAAAGCTAAAAAAAACATTTTTTTTAAATTTTACCTGCCGCAGTTTTTCCAAATTATCATAAAATCTATGGGTTTTTCGGCAAACTTGTCATTGACTTTTATTTTTAGTATTGTTACATAGATTCAAAAAAAAATTATTAAAACATCATGTTGATTACGCATTTTTTGAAGAAAACTGACCACAAAGTCAAAAAATTAGCATGGGCAAGAAAAATGAAACAGGCTCAAAACTGGATATCTTAAGACTGAGACAAGGTATCGAATGTATTAAAACGCAATTATAAAAGCTGGTATTCCTTCTAAAAATAAAGGCCCATTTCTATCATAACCACTTACGGCGCAATTTCGAGTAACATGGATCAGGGTACCTAAAAGTAAGACTTTTCTTAAATCCCCGATAAATGATATCAAAACTGGAGATAGGCCCTAACTGTAAAACAATTTTATTTTATTTTTTAAGGGACACCCTGTATATTAAGTGGCAGTAACTTCTGCTATTATATTACTAGCATCCCTAGAGAGCCAAAGGCAATCTTTTTAAGTCGGTGAAACCACGTTTGATACGCGAATTTCTTGATCATTTTTTGACTCTGAAAAAAATCGTGTTTGTGATTGGGATTTTTGTTTGTATTTAAAATGAGTTTTTATTAGGTAATTTTGGTATGTTCGTGATCACCGCTTATCTATCGAATAACTTGAACACTTTCGATAAAGTTGCACTTATTAATTCATAACTAATAGCTTGTGTCATCTTTATCACAATCAGATGGTCATTTTTTCAGCACCATCTATCAGACTTTTTACTTGTTCTATAAGGCTAGCAATGGTTTTGTTTTTATAAATACTAACGTGGCGTGCGTCGGTTTGCTGTGGGCTCTGTTGTACATCGATAACGAATGAAAATGTACGTGATGTCGGTTTTATCAAGTATTTTTGCAAACGGCTATAACGATTTTGATTAAACTTCATACATGTAGTCCTAAAAAAATTATAGCAGGTTTTTGAAAAAAAAAATAGAATAATGGAAAATTTGTAAGTTTTGGGGTTTTCGACAAATTGCCTTGTTTTTGCAATATTTCAGAATACCTCGTCATTTGCTTGGAAGATTTTGCCATTATTTTGGAATTCTTTACTTCGAAGTCAATTTAAAATTATTGCATTTAAAATTTGTATGAATATTTTTTTGACGGAAAAGTACAATCAAAGAAAAAATCATTTATTTTTTTTATTTTTAACTTTTATCCACTTTTGTTTGTATTAAATCAAAAAATTTCAAAATTGCTATTTTAGGCTCCAACAATTACTATACACTGACAATGTCTAGCTACAAGAGCAAGATGGTACGATGAAGTCGTACATTTTATTTCTCACTCACATGATATCCCGTCTTCCCACTTTATTACTTAAGTGTATGTTAGATTTAGCCGTACCTGTTGGTAAGTTTTAAAGTTTCTGGAGCATGATGGAATAGTTGATTCTTGTAAAGGGTTTTTTTAACAGGGACGCACAAAAGTAGAGTAACAGGGACAGAAAACGACGCCATATTTCTTGCCACTCTTTTGACATTTCTCTTCAGTAAGGTTTGCCATTTCATGATGGAAAGAAATACGAGCCAACAACGAGTCAAAATTATTAAAATTTACTACCGAAATTCGGAGTCAGTGGCCTCAACGTTAAGAGCGCTACGTCCAATTTATGGTCGTCATAATCGCCCTAGCAGGTCAACAATTGAGCGTCTAGTAGAAAAATTGAATCCACAGGCACAGTACAAAATGTTCCCGTGCCAGTGAGACAAAGAAGTGCCCGTAGTGTCGAGAATATTGCTGCCGCTGAGTCTTCAGTTGCAGAAAGCCGAAATGTGTCTCTCACACGTCGTTCTCAAGCGTTAGGCATCTCTGTGACGTTGTTGTGGCGAATTTCGCGAAAAGATCTTGGCCTACTGCCTTACAAGATTAAATTGACGCAAGAAATGAAGCCGCTTGACCACCAGAATCGTCGTATGTTCGTGAATTGGGCTGAGCAACAACTTGAAAATGATTCAGACTTTCATCGAAAAATCATCTTCAGCGATGAGGCTCATTTCTGGCTGAATGGCTTCGTCAATAAACAAAATATGCGGTATTGGTCAGGCAGCAATCCACACGTACTCAATGAGTCATCATTGCATCGAAAAAATTACAGTTTGGTGTGGTTTATGGGCCGGCGGTGTCATTGGGCCGTACTTCTTCCGTGATGATCAAGACCGGCACGTTACTGTGAATGGGGATCGCTACCGTTCAATGATAACCGAATATTTTTGGCCCCCAATTGGATGATATGGACTTGGAGGACATGTGGTTCCAACAGGACGACGCCACAAGCCACACAGCGAATGTCACAATCAATTTATTGGAAACCAAGTTTAACGTGTTATCTCACGAAATGGTCCAGTCGCTTGGCCGCCTCGGTCGTGCGATTTGACGCCGTTAGACTATTTCCTGTGGGGCTACGTCAAGTCTATGCCAACAAGCCAGCGACGATTGATGAACTTCGTACGAATATCGAACGTGAAATTGCACCAGTATCGGCCGATTTATGCTTGAAAACCGTCGAAAATTGGGTTCAGCGTCTGGCAAAAGAAATCGAGTTCCATACATAATGGCATCGAAAGTACTTTTACAGGAATAAAGAATTTAATTGATATCCTAAACCTCTTTTGTTTTATTTAAAAAAAACTTTTGTAGCGCTCTTATTGAAAAACCCGATATATGAGATAAAAATCTTTATGCGTGTTCATAATTATATTTAAACTAGTATTTCTAAGTGAACAGTTAAGTCGATGCTCTAAGAATTTGGCCTGTTATTTGTGTATGAAAGTAAATGTTTCAATTTCTTTTCAATTGAAAATCCGGTTATTTGTCTTTTTTTTTGTTTAACTCCTCTTAAACAAATTCTACCCATTATCGTCACTGAGCCCAATTACAAGCATACCTTCAAGTAGAGACATTCTTTCAAAAGCAGCACTTCACGAATGTGAAAAGCTGTGAATTATTTCTGATTTAAGAAAAGGTTTTCATTCGTTGATTTTATATGACAAGTTTTGGACTTGCAAACAAAAAATCGAATGCGAAAATTGGGTCAAACTTGAAATTTTGATGATATGAAATACGTAGAAAGCGCATCACGCAACTCTGTCTGTCAGTACTAATGGTTTTTGATTGATTTTGATTGAAGTAATTACCTCTTAGACTAAATTCCCGAAAACTTATTTCCACCAAAAGACGCGGTTTCATACCCACACAATTAAAACTCAAATATAAGTTTTCGGCACACCATTTAATGAGGCAGACATTATGTAAGTACGTGTGAAAAAAATGGTGACTTTTCTGCAAATAATCTGATACAGTAACTATAATAAATTTTGCTTTTCAGCCCAACGATATTTTTTTCTAAACCGAGTCATCTGGTGCTTCATTGCATATTCATACCTCTGCTGGGTGACTAGCTGGAAGCTATATCAAGTCCGTTTGAATGGATTCTACTAAAAGCCGTTGTTTGGCTGCGGAGGCTCGTCGTTTATGATCTAAAGCTACAGTTCAAAGTTCCTGAAACTGAATCGCGATACCGTTGATCCTACCTAAGAAATTAGGTACTATACTGCCCGCTTAATCCAATAAATGCGTAACTGTCGTCTATTCTTTCCTTCCACGGCCATTTTATTTCCCGTATGACAATTCAATACCCTCTCTAAAGAGTTTACCATCATTGGAAACACCCTTAATTCGAATAAAAGTCGTAAACATCAATTTTCGATTTAGTATCATTCTAATTTCTTTACATTATCATTATCTTTTTTTATCGCCAGTACATTTATGTTTCACAATTTAAAATTGTTCAAGTTTATTTTTATCTTTACGAGAAAAAAAAATAAAAGAAAAAAGCAGTTAATTGTTTGATGCAATCTACAAGACTGGCCACCTTATGTTCAATATCTGTGCAAAAATTTTACAGGTAACAAAAAAAAACTACTGAACACCATTCGGACGACTGAGGATATATAAAATCGAACAGGTCAACGTCCTTAAAGCGGAACGACATTAACACATGCCATACATACCCATGCATTATATGAGTGGAGTAGGTATGTTCCGTGTCATCCACTTTTGAAGAGAAAAGGCGTTTATCTGATAAACTCAACTCAAAAATATATCTAATTTCAAATCGAATGCAATGGGGCGTGAGCGTTATACTTCAAAGTGAATAATTTCTAATCCCACACATAGGTATTGGTATGAATAATATGATGATGAAGTGGTGCACCATTATAGAGAGAGAGCCTTTTATTTATATACATAAATATAGAGAAACTATAGAGAGGCTTTCCGCGTGTTAAACTGCGAAATAAGGCGTTCTACCGGAACTAACTCATATAGCACGACGTTTAGCGAACACAAGTGACTTTCCTCTTCCGTTATTTCGCGTGACCAACTGATTAAGAACTAAAAACCCATTTTCGAACCACGAACATGAAATTTAACACGCACTCGGTATCTTTCTAGCTTAATTATAATAAGTCTGTATTTGTATAGCTAGTCCCGGCATAGCTGTTTATGTGTGAGCAATTATTCAAATAAATTACATTTTTTCACAGAAGCCAAAAAGGATGTAAATTAATTTTTGAAATAAATGACACCATGTTTTTTGGTATGTACTAACACTTAGCTATATTTTAATGTTGAAGATCTTAGATTTGGGGTTGTATGGAAAAAGGTGTCAACAAAAAGATTCTAATCTATCTTGGTGTCCAAGAATAAAATAATTGATAACCTCAGTTAGGGAGTGGAAGTAGTAATTAATGTCTATTTCTTCTTTATTTGTTTTTTTTTTTTTGTTTAATTCTTGAAACAGAAATGAAGGACATTTAAATAACATAATTGCACACATTAAAATGAGGTGAAAAATATATGTCAAAAGAAAAGTCGTCGTCCTTGAAGTACAATAATCAAGGAATGGTTTTTGTATGGTAGCTACTAGTCCAGTCAAATCGTCTCCTGGAGTACCAGTTTCAGGAAAAAAAATATAGACGATTTTTTTCTCACTTGCCTTTTATGTTTTAGGGGTCGCTAAATCCGAATTTCAACTTTGCTACTTCCTACGGATATTGCTTCAGAGTGAAAATCGCAAAACACCTCAATTGGTTCGACATTTCCTACAAAAATGGTCTAAAAATTTTGTTTGGAAAATTAAATTAGAGTGCGGTGAAAAAAGACCAAATTTTTGTACTTTTTATAAAATACAGTTCTCTCGTTAGAGTTTAGCTTGTAACTCAAAAACCATGCCTGTAATTGTAGAAAACCTAAGCTTCTGCTTAAACAACATTCTATACAAGTTTGTCATATTTATCACTCAAATTGGCTAAGAAATGCACCGGCTAGAGCGTGATGAAATTAGATGTCATATTACAGGAAGCCACTAATAGGCTTCTAGGTTGTTTTAGGAACAACATTTTTTACAAGAATTTTAGAAAATTAAAAAAAAAATCACTTTAGACAAAGTTTCATAAAAATTTATCAAGTTCACGGAATCATTGAATATTAATAAAAAAATTTACTTTTAAATTCAAAACAAACATAGTTTTTCAAGCATTTTGGCTTTCAACAATTATTTATACTTCTTAAGAAACTTATCCGTAATCAAATTGAATAAAATCAATTGAACAATTTTCGACGTGAAAATTGATTAATAATTAGAATTTTTCGAAAAAAAACTGCCAAAAAGCAACCCTCCCTCAAAGTTTGAATTGTTGAAACCGTTTTTTGAGAAAAATAACAGCGGAACATTTTTTTACCAAATATTAGGCAAAAAAATGATTATAAAGGGTGGGCCATCTAGTGGTTTCTTTTTTAGCATAGGTTATTTTGACACTGACGGCTGTTTCCCGCTCGAAATCTTGACAGAAAGTCAGTATCATACCTCCGCGGAACGAAATGAGTCGCTTTAAAGGCAGTGCTTCTGTCACTGAGTAACAGTTTGGTGCGGATTGTGGAAGTGGTGGCATCACTGGATCATTTTTCTTTGAAAATGAGGCTGGGCAACGTTTCGGTCAACTGTGTTACAAAGCCATGTTAACCGACTTTTTTTACTGAAATTGAAGCCATGGATTTGGAAGACCTCTGGTTCATGCAGGATGATGGCGCGCCATGCCGCCATGCCACACAGACCATGCCACAATCGATCTTGCACAAAATCCCAAATCGTGTTATCAGCCCTATTGGCGATGTCAATTGGCCGAATCGGAGCTGCGATTTGACCCCTTTGGACTTTTTTTGTGGGGAGCCGTGAAGGACCCACGTTATGGCAACAATCTGGAAACGATTCAACCATTTAAAGCCAATATGAGCTACAGCCCGAAACCATCAACAAGTTCTTGGAAAATGTGAGTGACAAAATGCGCTTCTGCGAAGCCAGCCGAGGCAGCCACTTGAACGACGTTGTGTTCCATAATTAATGGGAATGTTTGTTCTTACTAATAAAGCCATAGTACATATGTACGCGTACAAAATTTAATTTTGTTCATTTTATTACATTTTAAAAAGAAACTTGTATTTGGCCCACCTGAACTTTTCCGAATGCTTTGATTGTCCAGAATTCGAATCTGATCTCCGAACTGTTGTATTGGCTCTGGTTTTCGAAATATCCTAGTCTTAAAGTGCAAAAACCTATTATTCGGTATTTTTAAGCTCATGTTCTAGAATCAGAAGGTTGTTTGTGTCTTGGACTTGAATATGACCTCAGAATTGCTGAATTGGCTCTGGTTATCAAGGTTCGTCTAAAGGTGATAAGACCCGAGTTGTTCGTTATGTTTAAGGTTAACTAACACCACCAATTTCATTTTGCCAACAAAATTCATTATAATATGTGATCTGAAACTTCTATAATCTTCTCTTCAAAAACTCAATTTTAATTTCTCCTCTTCCAGAAATCGTAAGTTAAAATGTATGAGTTTTTCATTATATATGCGGCTTATTCGGGAGGTAACTATCGGGAGCGAAGAGTTAAACAAAATAATTATTTTTCAAAGGATAGAGAAAGTATGGGAAGGATCCAAGATTAGTTCTTCATATGCCGAAATGATTTGTATGGACAAAATGTTATTGGTGATTTTAATTAACCTCAAAAACCTCTGGGTATATTAACCAAAATCACTAGCTACTAAGTTTTGAGGAAAATCCATACAGACATTTAGGCTGTAACTGCGAGAATAGACAGACAGATATGCGAAACCCAGAGTTTAAATTTTAGAAGAATTTTATTTTATTTATTTGGAAGAATCTTGGGTCTGAGTCAATCAAAATAAAACAATAGACATACTTTAAAGCTTTAAAGCCACCTAAAAACTGAAAAGTTTTTTTTTGTCGGGGCTACTGTCTCTTGCGAGGAATTGACTAATCTTCCAAGAGTATCACTTGTCATGAATAAGTGCTTCTGGGCTAGGCGTTTGGATTCAGCATAAATTTGTAGGTCCCTTCCATTCCTGTCGACACGCGCACACAGGAATGGTTGCGAGTTACTAGTCACCAGGCCGTGATTCTTCACGAGCCGTTGCGCCACCCAATTTATTTATTTTATTACTTTAAAGCTTAAGCTTTTGACTTGACACTTCTTTGAGAAACCATAGTTTTTCAGAAAATTTACAAAAAAAAATGATTGGGTACCTTTAAGTCCACAAAATCAAATGCATAGGTTTAAAATAACGATATATTTTTAAATAAAATTTATATATAGGTACATTTTTTTCAAAGTCTAAGTCTAATTTTAGTACCCCTTCTCCAACTTTACAATCCCTCTTAAAACTTCTTGGTCTTAAGTTATCAGCATAAAACAAAATTTCAAGATTCAAACATTATTTGTCATTTTTATTGTTTCTGTAGATGCATATAAGTTTACTTAAACCCTTTTACGAGCTAAAACTACAAAATCGACATGTCATGTTTTTTAACAGCTGCTTAGACAACAAAAAACAATAATAACAACAACAACAAAAAAGCACTTCCATTAACACATTTATTCTCAAACAAATCGATTGAAAACCCATTTCTGCGTGTTATATCCAATTTAGATGAACACAGTTTTTATGATGAAGATATTCGAATCACGTTAATCGTTTTCACATAAAAAATATAAAATAATAAAAAAAAATCCCATTCTTTAGATAGTTTTACGTTCCAGGCACGCCTCAAACCGCATCCAGTCACGCAATAAATTTCACCATTCAATGTCATGATTAAGGCAAAGAAGCTCTTAGTAATTTATTCGTTTTTTTTAAGTGGTGGTTGTTGTTGTTTTAATTTATTTACCTACCTACATAAATACACTCTGCATCTGAACCACTTGAACCTTTCTTTTCGAACTATATTTTTAGGTATAACTTATCATAATTTTGTTCCTCAGACGAATTTTTGACTTTGCATTTCGATTTTGGCATCAAAAATTCAATAAATTATTTTTTTTTACATCGAAATTAGAGAATTGAAATAAACCACAGTTTTGTGTTGCTTTTTTCTAAGCATTCAATAGTAAAATGTCTTTTTATAAAAATTCCGTTTTTACAAAAAAAAGATACAAAAAATAATTCTTATACTAAATAAATATGAAAAATCACTTTTTTTTAAATAACTATTTTATATAGCAAAAAATATAAAAAAAAATCACTCTACAGAATCATAATACAATAAATAAAAAATATACAAAAAAAAATACTTTATATAATAATCATACAATTTACTAAAACACTTTTTGTAAAAAAAAAAAACATAAAAAATCACTTTGTATACTAAAAATCACTTTGATAAAAAAAAACTTTCAATAGAATTAATCAGCCTTATTGCCTATTCAAAGGAAGATTTAGGCATATACATAGATTTGCCTTAACTTTTGTACATACTTTTCCCCAGGAGTAAGGAAACGCGTCACTAAAAAAAAAAATCTATTTTAATAAAAAAAATCACTTTTATAATAAAAATCACTTTTATAACAAAAAAATCACTTTTTATCAATTTTTATAAAAAAAAATCACTTTTATAAAAAAAATCTCTTTCTATAAAAGATGAAATTTTCTTCTAAATTATAAAAAGTAAATACAAATTCACGGAAAAAAATGTTAAACAAGTAACTTGCAAAAAAAAATAATGTTTTTTTTTTAACAAAATCACTTCTTATAAATAGAAATACTCATTTAAGGAAAAATTTCAAGACAGATTTACCTTTCAGTTTTCATCGTTTATGATTGGTAGATATCTCATCTGGGAAAAATTCCGGTGCAAAACATCCGGGAGAAATTTTGCTCCCGATAAGGCAGCATAAACATTCACTTTTTATAAAAAAAAATACTTTTTCATAAATTAATGACTTTTTTTTTTAAAATCACTACTTATAAAAAAATAATAATAGTAATAATAATAATTGGGTGGCGCAACGGCTCGTGAAGAATCAGGGCCTAGTGACTAACAACTCGCAACCATTCCTGTGTGCGCGTGTCGACAGGAATGGAAGGGATCTACTATTTTATGCCGAATCCGAACGGCTAGACGAGAAGCACTTATTCATGACAAGTGATACTCTTTGAGGATTTGTCAATTCGTCGCAAGAGTCAGTAGCCCTGAAAAAAAACTTTTTAGTTTTAAGGTGGACGAGGCTGGGAAGTGAACCCCGACCTCCAGCGTGAAAGTTCATCGCACTAACCATTACGCTACGGGCTACTTTATTAAAAACAAAAATTTAGAAAAAAAAAAAAACAAATTATCCGAGCCTTTCGACTTCAATCTATTTAACCGGAGTGTTAAACCTACATAAGGTTAAATTATTACAACTTGCTCTCGCCACCACCATTTAGTTTACTCAGTCACTCTTTTTCAACAATCAACAAACTAAAAATGCCAACTTTGCACGCAAATGTTGATCGTCGTTGTCGTCTTTCCTTGTTTGGTCTTCAAGTGCTGCCCTCTATATCCGTCGATGATGATGAAAAAAAGAAGAAATAAAAAAAACAAATATTTACCCCACAATCGAACTTCATCTGTTGCAAGTTCTTAAATATATACAACATGCTACAACAACAAAACAAGGAAAACCTCATGCCACATGCAACCCAAAGAAAAATCATCATCATCATTCCGCAAAGTTCAGCCAAACACTTGTGTACCATCGAGTACCTTTTTCAGGAGCCCTCCAATCACACAACACCTACTTCACCCCGGAAGAAGGTGGATTCGTGCCACTTTTTTTATATGTTTATATTTTACTTAAGTTCGTCATCGTCCCTCTGGTGTCGTCTCGTCTCTTCGTTCTTCTGTCAAGTCAAGAAGCTTGAAATGCTTCAAGAGTTTAAACTAAAAATATAGTAAAGAAAAAAATGCATAAAGGTGAATATCTGAGATAAGAAGATTGACTAACGGGACTTGGAGACTCCACCAGCTTGGGATGCTGACTGAGATGGCTGACGTGAGCCGACTCAACTCGATTCGACTACCTACTACCATAATATAGGTACCTACTTGAAAAGCGGTTGGCATGATGATGATGAGGATGTCTATGATGATGGTAATGGACCTCCTTTCAGTCCGCCTTATATCACTTGGATCGATCAAAAATCATGCAGCAATAAAAATTTGCATAAAATTCTGATTAGCTGGATTGGAGTTGGTCTCGTTCTTGTAAAATTATTATTTGTAGGTATTTCTAGTTTTTATTTTTAGTCCATGTGCTGCTTTTATTCATTGGAAAATGGCTAAGTTATATATCCTTTATACATTTTCTAAAGGAGGCAATTTGAATGCAAAATGCAACTACAGCTACTTTAAAGGCTTTCGAGATCTTCATACATAAGTTGGTATAGTAGATCCCCACCTTTATGTGCAATTAATTGCAATTACTTTGTTAGGGTGTATCTGTTATACAACTTAGGTAGAGAGAAGTCAATGGGGGTAGATGAAGTTTAATGAGGAATGCAATGCAATGAATGTAGGAAGACATCAAATAATGTCCCGTATGTTAATGTGGTCATTATGTATACAAATAGGGGGGTTTGACTTTGCCCTAAGTTAAACGAGGGCATTATCAGGCAAATCGGCAATTACTGATGCAAATCAGAAGAAAATCGTAGAGATACATTTGCTGTATGTATATAGAAATTGGATTAAAGGATGAAGTCGATTTCACAACACAGTGGTGGGGAGGGGTTACAAGAGATTTTGTATAGATCTCCCTTAAAAGGTGCTGTTGTTTGTAAACTGGAGAATCAAATTGTTAAATTGTTGGAATTACTTGAGGTCTAGAATCATAAGGGACAATAGAAAACTGAATGTGCATTTTGTATTGGTTAGTTCATCAGCCTTTGTGTCTTGCAAAGGGCTGCATTTTTCTGTTTGGTCGTTATCTTGATTTTTTTTTTAATAGGTACCTACTTCCTACTCTATCTATTTGTTTCACAACAAAGAGCTTTTTTAAGGACATGAATAATTCTTTTAAAATGTTATTCGGCTTTATTTTATATAAATGTTGTTACCAGGACCGGTTCAACGCAAAATTTCTTCATTTTTACTAGTGGCATACCGAAGGGGGTCTGCAATTGATTTTTTTTGATATTTCTTCTATTGTTTTTGGATGAGATTTTTGAGACTTTGAACGAAAAACTATACTTTTAAGCACCTAGCACCCTTATTTATAGGATATTCGCAAAAAAAAAAGTAAACCATTTGAATAAAGGCCACCAAATTGTCATAAAAGGTCAGCTAGTTTCAGGAATTTGTCAGCCAAAGGTTTTTTTTGATAATTTTTTTAAGTTTGTTTCAAGGCCCACAGTATAAGACCTTAAGCCGCTCATTTATGATATGAAATTAAAAAAAAAAGGATTCCACTGAAAAGATAAGAAATTAGTCAAAAAAGTTCAGCTAGTTTCTATAACATTAGTCAAAACCATAGATTTTTTTTATAAATTCCTATAAAGAATTTTCAATGTCTAAGAGGTTTCAAGCGCCACATCTTCGGGGTATTCGAACAGAGAACACACCATCAGAATGGTTACCGAATCAACATAAAAGGTCAACAAATTTTATTTATGATCGGTCAGCAAAAAAATGAAAAACTCATAAAGGAAAATCTATGACTAACCAATTACTGAAACCAACTTTTGTGAGAATTTTGTAACCTTTTAGATGGTATCTTTATTTTTTTCAAACCCCGTAAACGAGCTAACTGCTAGGACTTATACGACCTTGATTCTTTATAAATTCAACAAAAAAAATCTATGACTCACCAATTACTGAAACTAGCTGATAACACTTGCCTTGCATGTGATACAGACTTATTATGTCCAGGACATGCATGACAAAATAACACTTATTGAACCATCCATATGGAAAAAGGTCAAAGAGTGTTAACACTGGTGACCCAATCAGTATATTGGGAAAGTGTTAAAGTGCACTTCAATATTATTTGGGATGTGCCACATTGCGTGTACGAGATACAAGCTTATTTCCTCCCAGTATAAAATAGAACGCATTGAAACCTTTAACGAAGTTAAAGACGAAGGTCAAAACGTATTACAACACCTGGCACGGAACTCGTATACTATGGATGTGTTATATTGCAGGTCAACAGTTGCCAAAAAAGGCAATTTGCTCTGAAAACCTTAAAACTTTATTACTTACGTTATTCGATTTTTTTTTTTTTGACAACATCCTGGTTTGCAGTGTTATTAAAACAATTCTAGACATATCGTCTAGAAATCGGTCCAGCCGTTTTCGAGAAAACTTTATACCACCGAAATCGTTACCCGTTCTAGATGAGTTAGATCAAAAACATGAATTTCTACTCTAGGGAAAAGAAAAGACAAAAAAATGCTTCACACCAAAATTGATGGAAGTAGGTACAACCGCTAAGGCTCTAGCTCGATGGGTGCAGGGAAATAAATTCCGGGAACTAAGTTCACTGAGGGACTAAGTTCTCACTTAATGTTCTCGAAATCCACTTTACCAAAGTAGTCTCTGTTCCCATGCAAGGTGGGAAATTCGTTACAAAAAAAACTGTGGGATTAGAGTTCGCTTTGAATGTGAAACAAATTCCCATGTTTAAACAGGAAAAAGAATAATTCTTCAAGTATTTTGAAGTTTTATTAGTTTAAAAAATACATTTCTCTACAAAAAAACTTTCTATCAAGATACCAAATTTAAATAACAAAGTTTTTAAAATTTAGAATTAAACTGATGCTTTTTGATTCAGTTCATGAAAGTAATCAAATACAAATCGCGCGTTTTTTTTTCTCCATTTTTTTTTTTTTTTTCAAAAACTCGAAAACTGAACCCAAAAGCATCAGTTTAATTCGAAATTCAGTTTTCGAGTTTTCTAAAATAATTAAAAAAATCGCGCGATTTTTATTTGGTTGTTTTCGAAAACTCGAAAACTGAATCAAAAAGTATCAGTTTATCTCGAAATTCAGTTTTCGAAATTTCATAATCTCTCTTTTTAATTTTTGTTGTTGTTGAGTGTGTACACATTTCCCAATAGAAAGTGGAGCTTGTTCCCACCTTACATGGGAACTAAGACCACTTTAATAAAGAACTTTAGTAGAGAACTTCCCGGGTACTTAGTTCCCCGCACCAGCTCAATGTATGTTAGGACGCACAGAAAAACAGACCGACGCATGAAGGAAGTCATGGCAAAAAATACTTTTTTGGACTTCTCCATAATCGTATTGTTTCGATAAACACTTTTTTTCACAAGCCTCCTCTGACTTTTCGGCCTTGTATCAATCTCTCTACCAGACATACCTTAATAAAATGCAAACTTGTCTCATCTCCGATCCAAAACGATTCTACCAGTTCATAAATGTGAAAAGAAAATCCGACGGCCTTCCCTCAACTTTCAATTTCCTCGACATGTCTTCCTCTGAATCCAATGTAATAGTCAATCTCTTTGCAACTTTTTTCAGTCAATCCTATAGCAATGCTCCAAATGTACCTGACCTTGAATACCACAAGTTCCCGAATAAATACCCACACACGTCTGTCGTTTCGTTGACCATTAATTCCTGTACAGTTTCTGATAAGTTAAGATCATTGAAAGATGATCATTCACCTGGCCCCGATGGCATTCCCTCAATTTTTCTTAAAAAATGCGCTATTTCTCTTTGTGAACCCCTCACTAATCTCTTTCAACTCTCTCTGTCACAAGCTGTTTTTCCTTCGCTTTGGAAAGAATCTTTTATTTTTCCCATTTTCAAAATGGGTTGTAAGAACCAAGTTTCAAACTATCGACCGATAGCTAAACTCTCCGTTATCCCCAAGCTCTTCGAAAGCATAGTATACGATTCTCTTTACTTCCATTGCAAATCAATTGTCTCTCCACTACAACATGGTTTCTTAAAGGATAGATCCACCACGACTAATCTTCGCCAGTTTGTCTCCATGACACTCTCGGCACTGGAAAAAGGTCACGAAGTCGATGTAATAACTACTGATTTCAGCAAAGCATTCGATAAGATCAATCACCAAATTTCTATTTTAAACTCAAGGCCTATGGTTTTCCAACATTGTTTATTGAATGGATAAAAGCATACCTTCAGAACCGGGTATACAGGGTTGTTTTCCGAAGCGCGGTGTCTGAGCCAATATTCTCCTCTTCTGGTGTCCCACAAGGCAGCCATCTGGGCCCACTCCTATTTGTGCTTGCGATCAATGACGTAGATAAAATCATTTCCTTCTCGGATCTCTCAATTTATGCAGACGATATTAAAATTATAAAAGTCATCTCTTCTCCTCATGATTCATCCCTCCTTCAATTCGACCTAAATACTTTTCTTACTTGGTGTAATAAAAATTTCTTCGAACTCAATGTACATAAATGTCAATCTATAACCTTATCCCGTAAACGCTTACCTTCAAATCCTCGAACCTATCACTTTTCCAATGAACCTGTCCCAAAAGTTTCCTCTATTCGTGATCTTGGAATAATCTGTGATAAAGAGCTAAATTTCCGCTCTCATATTGATCAGGTTATTTCGAAAGCAAATTCTTCCCTTGGGTTCATTAAACGGTGGTCTAAGGAGTTTTCCAATCCCTATGTTACCAAATCCTTATACACCACATATGTAAGACCTATCCTCGCATATGCTTGTCAGGTCTGGTCTCCCTTCCAAATCACTCAATCTTTAAGAATTGAAGCAGTGCAGCGAAGATTTCTCCGATTCGCTCTGCGTAATATGCCTTGGTCCGACCCCTTTTGTTTGCCCCCTTATGAAGACCGTTTGCTGCTAATCAGTTTGCATACCCTTTCTCAACGTCGTCGAATCGCAGACATAATATTCGTCCGCCAACTTATCACTGGCATAATTGACTGTCCAGCGCTGCTTGCAGTAGTAAACATTGATACAAATCCCCGTAATTTAAGACTTGTCCCTTTCTTTCGCCTCCCCGCTCACCGTACCAACTATGGCCACTTCAACACTATGTGTAGAATGCTTCGTTCAGCTAAAACTGTCCAAGATGTATTTGAGTTCTCAATTAGTACCCCGTCCCTCAGAAGAATCTTTCTTCTTTCTTTTTCTATATTTTTCTTTAATTTTTATTGTATTATATTTTATATATTATATATGTTCTATAGGTTTATTGTATTTAATTTTGTATTAGTATATAAGTCTACGCTTGCAATAAGCTAAATAAATAAATTAAAATAAGATCTCTTCCAAAAAAATGTTCAAGTGGCTTGTGGAAGAATAAAATATGCACAGTGTTTAATAAATATGTATTAGTATTTTTCAAATATGCTGAAAATGTTTCCATTTAATTATGTAAACTTTAATCTAAAGTGAAATTTGGATCTCTTAAAAATATTTAGGTGTTGAAATTTCTTCAAATTTTTTTTAAAAGTTCTTTGTTTTGGATTAACCGCCTTTTTATTTTATTTTCTAACTCTTTAATATACCTAAACATTGATTTAATTATCAATTTTGTTTTCTATATTTTCAGGTAAGACGAAGCTAATTATTATAATTGTTCGTTAATTAATTCTTCTATTTGATGGTAAGTTTTTCTTGTATACCTTAATTTTTTTTTAACCACCCATTTCAATAGAAAATATTATTTTTGAAAAAAAAAAATTATTAAGTAAAATTCTCAAATTCGGCTTAGTTTTCGAGTTACACTAAAAAATATTGCAAAATGTCCAGAAATGCATGGGTGAATTTGGGCGAATTTTGTGTTTTAACTTTGAAGCAACCTTGAGATTTAGACAAACATTTTCATTAATAAAAAAGTTCCTTTCTTCCTTTCATATTCAGGTACATTCCATAGAATATTAGTGATTTGTTTTAAATTTAGTTTAAATGTTTCCAACATGGTAGGTACGAATTTTTTTTATTTAAATTTTTTTTGAAGAATTTTACATATATAAAAAAGAAACAATATAAAGACACATGTGAGTGCAAACACATTACTTCGGTTACTCCTGTTCGAGTTTGAATAAAGTAATTAAAAATTAAATAAGTGGTTAAATAGAATATCTAAAATGACTGAACCTCTACCGTAGTAAGTTCTGAAAGCTAGAAATTAAAATGGACTTTTAACTTTTATTTGCTTCGAATTTTTAAAATTCTCGAAACTTCTTCAAACTATTTACACAGTTTTAAAATTACATTTTCTTGTGTTAAATTTTTTTTAAAGCTTTACATCTTATACAAAACAAAAAAAAAAAAAATTCTTCTTCTTCTTCATTTAACCGGCGATTGCCATGATCTCGAGGGGGACCACAACTCTCCCACTCAACTGCTTCACCTAAGGTTCCTCTTGTGGGGTTAGGCCGAACACAAAAAAAAAAACATTACCATCTGTACTTCCCAGAGTAGCTACCGATTTCATTTTCTTAAAAAAATTAGATACATGAAATCTGGCCCAATGAAAAATGGCCTCAAAATGAAAAATAACCCCAATTTTGGGGCTTTTTCATAATGAAAAATGGCCCCATTTTCAAAATTGAAGAACAGACCCAAACTTGTGAAATATGGCCCCAAACAAAAAATTTAAAACTGCCCCAACAAATTACATAATGTAAAGCAACAACAAAAAAATGAGAGTCGTACCAATAAAAAGCACGATTTTTGTATACGATTCTTTAATCAGATTTACAAAATTTTAAAAGGATAGTTCTGGGAAAGTGGGACATTTTTTCATTTGTCTGGGCCATTATATTTTACCCCGAAATTGAAAGTGAGTAAAGGCCCCAAAATCATTAAAAATGGTTCCAATTTACAAATTTTAAACTATTTTCTTGTTTTGTTTTTTTTTTCCATATTGAATTTATGTGAATGTTTGCATTTTTCATTCTGTGTTTGTGGCCATATTTCACTGCGGCCAAATTTCATGTTGCATTCAAAAATAGGTAGGGATTATCTGTCGGGTTTGTATTGAATTTAGTTCATTTAATTTTTTTCCTTGCGATTTCATAATGTTACAAGGTGAAGCAAATGGGTTTTTTTTGTTGGCAAGTTTTTTTTTGTCTATGTTATTGTTTCGCAAAATCTTTTTGATTTCATATTTTACATCGGAATTTGAATCTCGTTTCTCCCTTCGTCAAGGTTCGGAAACCTTCCATTCGTTCTCTCCCAAATTATTCAAAACTGTTTTGTATTCAATCGCGAATTTAATTTGTCGTTTCTTTTAAAACTAAATTTTGTTTTCGCTGTTGAAGCAAATCTGCTTATTAATTTATCTCGCTTGAACCATCATTATCGAACTGCTCGCGAATCGTTCAATTATTAAATTGCAAAACATTTTTCACCCCTTCTGATCTGGCTGTTATAACGGGTGTTTTTTAAAGAGCTTGAGAACTTTTTTTTAAAAAAAAAACGCATAAAATTAGCAAAATCTCATCGATTCTTTATTTGAAACGTTAGATTGGTTCATGACATTTACTTTTTGAAGATAATTTCATTTAAATGTTGACCGCAGCTGCGTCTTAGGTGGTCCATTCGGAAAGTCCAATTTTGGGTAACTTTTTCGAGCATTTCGGCCGGAATAGCCCGAATTTCTTCGGAAATGTTGTCTTCCAAAGCTGGAATAGTTGCTGGCTTATTTGTGTAGACTTTAGACTTGACGTAGCCCCACAAAAAAAAATCTAAAGGCGTCAAATCGCATGATCTTGGTGGCCAACTTACCGGTCCATTCCTTGAGATGAATTGTTCTCCGAAGTTTTCCCTCAAAATGGCCATAGAATCGCGAGCTGTGTGGCATGTAGCGCCATCTTGTTGAAACCACATGTCAACCAAGTTCAGTTCTTCCATTTTTGGCAACAAAAAGTTTGTTAGCATTGAACGATAGCGATCGCCATTCACCGTAACGTTGCGTCCAACAGCATCTTTGAAAAAATACGGTCCAATGATTCCACCAGCGTACAAACCACACCAAACAGTGCATTTTTCGGGATGCATGGGCAGTTCTTGAACGGCTTCTGGTTGCTCTTCACTCCAAATGCGGCAATTTTGTTTATTTACGTAGCCATTCAACCAGAAATGAGCCTCATCGCTGAACAAAATTTGTCGATAAAAAAGCGGATTTTCTGCCAACTTTTCTAGGGCCCATTCACTGAAAATTCGACGTTGTGGCAGATCGTTCGGCTTCAGTTCTTGCACGAGCTGTATTTTATACGGTTTTACACCAAGATCTTTGCGTAAAATCTTCCATGTGGTCGAATAACACAAACCCAATTGCTGCGAACGGCGACGAATCGACATTTCACGGTCTTCAGCAACACTCTCAGAAACAGACGCAATATTCTCTTCTGTACGCACTGTACGCATTCGTGTGGTTGGTTTAATGTCCAATAAAGTAAACTGAGTGCGAAACTTGGTCACAATCGCATTAATTGTTTGCTCACTTGGTCGATTATGTAGACCATAAATCGGACGTAAAGCGCGAAACACATTTCGAACCGAACACTGATTTTGGTAATAAAATTCAATGATTTGCAAGCGTTGCTCGTTAGTAAGTCTATTCATGATGAAATGTCAAAGCATACTGAGCATCTTTCTCTTTGACACCATGTCTGAAATCCCGCGTGATCTGTCAAATACTAATGCATGAAAATCCTAACCTCAAAAAAATCACCCGTTATATAGTCATTTAAGACCTGGGTCTAAGTTAAACACAGCTTTGGTTGAATTTTCGGACATTGATTCTATTTTTTTAAGGTTATTATTTCAAAATATTTGAACCGATTTGTGTAGTATACCAAGTTAATTATCTTATAAAAATGTAAAACAAACAATTGGTAATTAAAATCGGTCTATATTCATTGAGCCAAAATTGTCTTAAACTGTAGTTTAGTTAATCCTGGGTCTATCTGCGACTATGAATATGCCCCAGTGACTTTATCCGTCCAAAACTCGATTAATGGCAGGTACTCCATTAATCCGCTTGAGTCTTTTGGATATGATACAGAAAAGAGCTATGAAAATGATAGGTGACAGAAATATAACGGAAGCATTTGCAACTCTCGAGCACCGCCGCAATGTTCCATGTCTTTCGTTGTTTTACCGTTCATAAGCAATGCTCTACTGAAATAGCCAGCCTCTCCTAAAAGAATTTAACCGTAACATTTGTACTTCTAGGAATGCACATCAGTTTACCCTTGAACCCAACTTCGGACGTACTCTCAAGTATAGAGATTCTTATTTTAGCTGAACTTCCCGAATGTGAAATGCTTTACCCGGCTCGATTGTTCCCTTCCATTTCTACATTAATAGGTTCAAAACCAATGTGCATCGGCATCTCTTCTTTAATCCTGCCCTGTTTTCCTAACGCTTGCACTGTGTTTAATTTTACGTTTATCAAAAACCTCTTGAGTGCGCTTACTATATAAAAAAATACGAATTTCTTTAATAAGTAATTTATTTAAGTAAAAATATTGAATCAAATAAACTTATTTTTACTTGATTTTATTTTCCAAATAAAATTGTATGGCCTTACCAAGTTCTTTAAATTTTTTTACATCATTTTTTGAATCACTTTACAAAAATTATTTATTGTTTCCTCCTCTTTAAAGATTAAAATATCACTTGCCTTCACATAAATCGAAACATTTTTCCTTTTTTCTTACACCTTACACACTTCTACTTCCAGATTAAAGTCGCATTCAATTTATCACTATCACTATTTTAGATTCAATTAAAAACGCAAAAAATCATCAAAACAAAGTGTCAACAAAAAATCGAAAATGGGTCGGGTAAAAAGCTTATACATCTTCAGTTCTATTTCTTGGGTCATAAAGATTAAGGTGTTTGGACTTAGGGAAAATTACAGAGCATCATAATGTTTTTAACTAAAGTATTATAATACCCCTGATAAAAAATGTTGAATTTCGTAATTTTCAACCTCCCACCCCCGCCAAAGGCTGAGAAAAAACCTGCCAGACTTTGATTTCTATATCACAAAATATGCACCTATAAACCCTCATACTCAGATTTTGGTTGCACTACCAAAATTTGCTGCTGGCTCTTAGACTTACATATATATCCGTAAAAGGATTTTTTTTTTTAATTTGCATAAAAAAGGAATTATCAGAAAATTATTAAACCTCAAAGTAATTGCATAACTAATTTGCAATTAATTAGCAACTTATAATTATTTTTTAAGTTCAAATTTTCAAAAATTCCCTGCTAGCTTTATATAAACAAGTTTTTTTTACATAAACTATTATTTAAATTTTTTTTAATCAAGAGTAATTTTCTCACAAAATATTTGTATTCTCACGACCTTTTTTTATAGTCTAGTGAATAATCTATCTGTATCTATTATCTTGTATGTCATGAATATTCATGAGCCCCGTATATTGGTCTGACCTATCTCTCTAGGACGCAATTGGAACTACCCTGTATATAAATTCCTTCGAAGTAGCTTACTTTAATATTCTGCCAAAGCTATAATATTAATTCATTCAAAATTGCTTTAATATGTCAAGCAATTATTGTCATCTCTAACATTACTTCAAATTTAAACGTCCATAAAAAAAACTTTTACTTAAGTTTTTTTTTTTTTAAACAATTTAAAAAAATTGTCTCCGAAAATGCTATTATCGCTTAAAATTACTTTTTGTCTGTGCTCAAACACACACAAAAAAATATAATCTCTCTTAGACATTTTGACACTTCCTTTTCCTTTTATATTTTTTATAGATATATTTAGAAGTAGAAAAAAAAATACACATCCAGGAAATCCAGACAAACTTACTTAGAGGGAAAAAAGTAATAAATGCATTTAGAAGCAGAAGAAGAAAAAACTTTCTAAATTTTTATTTTTTTTTTGTACTTTTATTGCTCATCGGTATGTTTCCTGCAATAAAAACCAATGTGACCGCATTATTAGCTTTTTTCTACACAAAATATCATCTCATTTTTAAGAAAAATAACAAACATCAAAGTCTGTCCAAAAGACTTGATGCGTAATGTGTAGAAACAGCTTATGAAAGATTCACAAGACAATTCCCATTTTTTTTTTTTTTATTTTTGAATTTAATAAGTAATTTTATATATCTGTGTTGTTTTTTTTTTTTTTTATTTTTGCTGGGTTCAGTTTTTTCCCTCATGACAATTCATGGTTAGGATAAAAACGTTTTAAGGGATAAATGCCACCATTAAAAAAGAAAACATTTATATTTATACAAACAGAGATAGATAGAATTTAAGAAGGGCTTTTTTTGTTGTTGATGCCGATGCTCGTTGTTATTATGACAATAAGGGTGGATGAATCTTTGATCCTTTTTAAGTCAAAATTTTGTCTGCGCATATACATACCTACAACAGTTGTGTGCAAACATATTGGGATGAGTTTCGCAAACAAAAATCGGAGAATTAGATAACTTACCATTCCAGTATAGACTTTTTTCACATGTGTATACTCGAAAACAGCTGAATCAATTTTGATTGAACTTTGTAATTTATGCAAATAGAAAGTATTGTTTGGATTTATTTAGGCATCTTCTTGCATAAAATAATTTGTTTACTTAAAAGTTGAAAATTAGTTTAAATTTTAATACCTAAATACAAAACTAAATAAAATAAATACACACATAAATATAGATGCATAAGTGAATAAATAAATGAATGAATATATGGATGAATGAATAAACAAATGAATGAATGAATAAATTATTGGACGAATAAATAAATGAGTGAATGTAAGAATGAATGAATGATTGGATGAATGAATGAATGGACGAATGAATGAATTAATGAATGAACGAATGAATAATTGAATGTATAAAGAAATTAATTAATAAAATTGAAGCACAATTTTTAAGTCTTCTAACTTGTATACATAAAAGAGAGGATTGACGTGCGTGTGTGCACGCATAACTCGAGACCGTATCGTTCGATTTTAACAATTTTGGACTTGATGGATTTGTATTAACACACAGAAGGACAGTACGGAGGAATGTCCCAGAAAATTTTCAGTTAAATTGGAAACTCCCGAAGATGGATGAATGAATAAACAAATGAATGAATGAAAAAAATTATTGAACGAATAAATAAATGAGTGAATGTAAGAATGAATGAATGAATGGATGAATGGATGAATGAATGAATGAATGAATGGACGAATGAATGAATTAATGAATGAACGAATGAATGTATAAAGAAATAAAATAATAAGATTGAAGCACAATTTTTAAGTCTTCTAACTTGTATACCCGAGACCGTATCGTTCGATTTTAACAATTTTGAACTTGATGGATTTGTATTAACACTCAGAAGGACAGTACGGAGGAATGTCCCAGAAAATTTCCAGTTAAATTGGAAATCCCCGAAGATCCAGTTTTTAGTACATCGAGAATTAGAGCAAGAAATGGATTTCGATCGATTCGCATTGAGTCAAGCTGTTTGAAAACAAATGTGCCAAAGTTAAATACAGAATAATAATAAATAAGCAAGTGTACGATAAATTGATGCAAGAAATCTATAGCGAAAATGGCGGCATTTTCTTCCTTCAGGCGCCCTCTGGCGCATTAATTTGGCAATGATTCTTACGAGATGTGAGATGCTTTGGTACTCGCCTCTTATGGGATTGCATCAACGTTGTCAGACGGCAGGGCGCGGCGGCGCGGAGGCCCGCGAGCGCGTCGGCGGTCGAAGCATTCTGAATTGAAATTGACACTGAATCTGCAAGTGGATAATGAAAATGCATGCAAAATTACATATAAGTCTGCGATGGCAAAAGTATTGCAACGATGTTAGACTATCATCTAGGACGAAACGAGGCTCACAAGCAAGCATTGAAAGCCCTGAATTGTACGTTGCAAGATATACGACGAATGACGTTTCGGTAGCGCAATAATTTTGCTGTAATAATAATAATAATTTTAACTATATGCCTGTAAGACCTCAGGTCTTTTAAATGCAATGCACAGCACTAGTTAGAAAGAATAGAAGGAAAGGAAAGATTTTTGTTGGCACAGTGGATTGAGAATTAGATGTTTATTATCTCATGAAATACCACGGGTGGCATCCAGTTAAAACTGGGGAATAAAGAAAAAAATGCTACCTGGACTGGGGCTCGAACCCACACGTCCAGGTTAGCAGTCAAACGCTGATTTCCGTCATACGCTGTCTATCATTCCAAGTTCAATTCAGTGTCAGAGGATTTGAACACTTGCGAACTTGCCTGAAGGTGTCGGCTTTATAGAGATATGTAAGGTGCCTTACGAACTAAGTTGTTCGCTGCAGAGTTCTCCATATGGGCAATTATTGGCGATGGGCAATGGCGTAATTTTAGTCGATCTATAATCATTGAATTTCCACCGATGCGATCATCACAAATCACAAATATTTTCCCGAATATAGATCAAAATTAATATGTTGATTGTTGACCATGATTGACTAAATGTAACAGTTATTTCGGCTGCGAAATACATGGATGTCGGTCAGGTAATTTTATTCATTTAAAATCAAATCGACGATGAGTTACATTCTTACAAATCCGTCCACTTCTTGATAGATGAAAATGAAAATGAAGCCACTAACTGTTCCACAGAATTTTTTAATTCTTTGGATGTTCCGGGCTTACCGCTTAAACAACATCGTTGGACAAAAAATGCAACCAGTTTCTTTACATTGCCCTTTAGTCGTTAAATTTTTTGTCCAATTTATGAAAATTATCAAATTCGTAGATATTTTGATGCTATTAAAGCAAAGTCTAAGATTTTTTACAATAATTGTAAACACAGTTTTGGGGTAACAAGCAAAAAAAATACTAACGAGAAAAATGTGTTTTTTAAAAAGGACGAAGTGTTGGCCTTTTTAAGAGTACTTTAGCGGACAAATTTTCATCCTACAAAAAAAATTTTCAACGCTTTTTGAAGGCAATTTAATTTTCTATAAACTGTGGAAGGTAATTTTATACAAAAACTGAATATTTGTATGACTGAAAAAGGTCGATCATTTTGAGGTTTTTTGCAATTTCCGCTGTAAAGTCGTAGGAAATAGCAAATTTAAAATTTGGATTCAGCAACCCCTAAAACATAAAAAACGAGTGGTTAAAATTAAATGTCTATATTTTTTCCTTGCCAAAACACCGTTTGACTGTACTTATGGTATTTAATAGAATTTTTGAATAAAAAAACATTGAATTGACCGAATTACATGAAGCAGGATGTGCATGCTCGGGATTATTATTTTCAATTGACGATTTTGGGCAGAACGAAGTTCGCTGGGTCGGTTAGTACGGTATATATGAAATAAAGTTTCAAAATAAAATAAGATTTTTACCAAAATTATTTCGCACACACCACTGCTTGTATTTACTTTGCAAATCTGTTTGTTTGTTTTCTTATTTCCAATTTAAGTGAAGTACACCTCTATTATACATCACCAACCATCCATATCTGCCACCCTTAAATCGAACAGATAAATATACCAAGATGTTATCCTATTTTTTTTTTTTTTTTGTAAGAACTTGAACAAAAAAAGGACTGAAAAAGTGGATAGGAGGAAAATGGGATATCCATTACATCAGATGGAAAATAAAAACTGAGATGGATTATAAAAATCAAT
Organism: Melangyna quadrimaculata; assembly: GCA_949320155.1. Lineage (NCBI taxonomy): Eukaryota > Metazoa > Arthropoda > Insecta > Diptera > Syrphidae > Melangyna > Melangyna quadrimaculata. Next base: position 51,365,646 of record OX439485.1, on the reverse strand, counting down.
CAACCCCAAATGCAGTAATCTAAAACAAACAGTTATATAGAAACATACTTTCAATTATCCTGAATCCACAAAATTGCATTTTGAACAAAACAAAAAACACATAATAACAAACCGCAATACCACAAAACATACATCTACCTATAGACATTAACATTATTGAAGCTCAATTTCTCATATTGTATTGACATTGACTTCATGATGATTAAAGTTAAAGGTGTGTTTGTATAGTATTGAAAAAAATAGCAAAACAAATAATGTTGAATTCAAATCGCAAGTAAACAATAATGTTGGATTAATAGAGTTTGAGTTAGAATCCTATTCATTTATTGACAGACAACATTAGTTGCAGCGGCACGCTCCTGATTCTGAATCACCTCCCCAACTGACGAGGATACGACGTACCCTACGACGACGACCATTAGAATATTGGCACAGGCAAAGTTAAGTATATTTTATTGTTCAAATAACCATAAAACAAACTCTGGACGAAAGTGGAAAAGCCAAACCGTCCTTCTTCCTGCCACCCAAACCAACCAAAGCCTTGTGTTGTGTTGTATAGTAACATCAGCAACTCGTTTAACAGTTTGCCATTTTGTTTACTTCAGGATTATCTCTGAAGGAAATATACAATATGGGGGAATGTATAGTTTGTGTACTTGACTCGTATATTCAGACACATAAGAGTTAATGGGGTGCATTTAGTAATTTCTGTATGCAAGGAAACTTTGATTATAATATTAAGGGAGTCCATTCCAATATAGACTGAAAAGGACTTTATATTCCTGATTATGTGCAGCAGCAGCATCAACATCAGGAGCAGCAGCATCAGGATGTAATTACAGAACATACATCCCTATATAAATAGCACACATCTCTCAGACAAAATGAATTGACAAATGAGATGACACTCTATCTGGCCATTACATGCGTTCATATGGGCAGAATGGTCAGTGCTGTCTTCGCACAAATTTCAAAGTTAATTACTTTTGGTTTAGTTTTTGATACTAATGATTTCGAAATAAAAGAAAACGGAGAATTTGGAATCACCTAATTCAAATATAAAAGAACAGATCCTTGGAAGAAATAGAACTGGGTTTTAAAGTGTAGTGTAGTAGTGAAAGTTCAACATCGTATCTTCATAACGTTCATTATGAAAACAATCAACTATTTTACTTGATGCTCTTAAGGGCAAATATTAGTATCTAGTCAAAAATAAACTTTAAGGATTTAATCAAAACTAAAATAACGCTGATGGAGAAGTAAAAAAAAGTGAGTTTCGGCATGATGGACGTTCGTTGGTATGTTTGTCTGTGACTCATGGTGTACATCGAATCGAGTTAAAGTCTAAACGAATAGACAGATTTGCTTCAAATTTTGGGTGAAGCATTTTTATTTGACTTCACATAAAAAATGTACAAAACAAAATGGCCAATCTGCCAAAAAAAATCCAAGTGAACTTTTAAAAGCTACTTATAAAATTGCAGTATAAAGCTATTTTTTCCCTAAATTCATATGAAATGCTAAATGTTAATATTAACAATAATCAAATGATTATAATTTCTGCAACCAATTTTTCAATTTTCTTTTAGAACAAAAAAAAAACATTTATCTGACCCACCTTAATTAACAATCATTTAGTAGATATTCAATTTCGGGAAAAATTATAATTTCGATTTTCTCCGATATCTGGCAACCCTACTTCTTGTAACTAGGAAAATAAGCATATAGAATTTTTAGACCACTAAGCTTTTCAACATTTTAATGATATAATGTGCATTGTGTATGTAGGGGCGAGTGGGGCAAGAATGAGCTCGGAGCAAAAAGAACCAAACCGATGTTTGGCGTTGTTTCTTAGCGCCATCTTATATTCAATAATGAGAACTTATGAAACACTTATTTTGCCAACACATCTCTTAGTTTCATTGAAAAACTAAAGTTAGTTTGGGTTTAAATGAAGAAAGTTTGAAAACGGCCCATCTGTTAAAAAACAACCACTTAGCAAAACCGATCCAAGACGACAAGTTGAACTTTTCCAAAACTAAGTACACTTAATATTGGTTGTGATCGTTTGTGTTCTTTAAAAATACTGGAAATAAAGGATTATAAATTATATTAAAAAAAATAAAAATATTTCTTGAAAAAAAAACGCCTTGTGGGGTTAATGGAACCATGACGTACTGGTTCCAATTTTAAAGCCAAACAGCAATTAACAGCAGTGAGAAAATAGAAAACTGACTGTCATTACAATGAATTTATTTATGTTTTTTGTTATTTTTTTGTTCTTGTTATTTTTGTTTTATTTCTGAAACTGATATTAATTTGTTATTAGTCTGAGCCCACATCAATTTTTGGTTGTGAATGATACCAAAAATCCCATTTGTTTTAGGATAGGTCCATACTATCCATATGCAAGTATGAAAGTCTGGCATGTCGGGGTTGGGTCCTTTGTATGCAATACTACAATTAAAATGCAGTGTAGGAACTTCAAAACCATATTTAATAAAAGAGCTGAGTGCCCTATAGACATGGCTATGGAGTCCAAAATATTTTCGGAAGAGCCAAAATGTTAGAGCATTTGGACCCACAGAAAAGGTCTTGAACCCCATATTCATATCTTGGGCGCTCAGCTCTTTAATTAAATACAATTTTGAAGTTCCTACCCTTGGTAACTGGGGCTTAATGAAAGAAATGCATTTTCAATGCAGTATTACGTACAAAGGCCCCAACCCCGACTTGCCAGACTTTCATAATTGCATATGAAAAGCAGGGACTTCGTTTGAGAGAAAGTAAGATTATTGCACTTGATATTTCAAAAGGGTTTGGTAGAGTGTGGCATCAAGCTCTCTTATCGAAAATGTGCGCATTTGGTTTCGATGAATCTCTTCTTCGTTGGATTAGAAATTACCTTTCGGACCGTTCAATACAAGTTGTATTGGACGGTTTCAAGTCTGAAATCCACAAAATAAATGCTGGTGTGCCCCAGGGCTCCGTTTTGTCTCCGAGTCTCTTCCTTATTTTTATAAATGATCTTTTGTCTGAAACTTCTAATCCATTAAACTGTTTCGCTGACGACAGTACCCTTAGCTTCTCATATTCGTTTACAGATTCTCATCCATGTCCTTCGGATGTGGAACTTGAACGGCAGCGTATGATAAGCTCATTAAATTCTGATCTTGACAGCATTATCCAATGGGGAATCAAAAATCGCGTAGAATTTAATGCTTCAAAAATTTAATGCTGTCTAGTGTCGTCAAAACGAAACCCACCCCTCATGCCACTTTCCATGAGTGGTTCGTGCATTGAGGAAACCGAAAAGCTTTCAGTCCTCGGTATGTGTATCACAGACCACCTTCTGTGGAACGATCACATATTTGATGTTGCCAAAAATGCTGCTAAATGTTTAGGTTTTCTTCGGCGATGCAAGACATTTTTCACCCCTTCTGATCTGGCTGTTATCTATAAAGCCTTTATTCGTCCAAAACTCGAGTACAATTCTCATGTTTTGGCAGGTGCTCCAATAACTCACTTGAGTCTATTGGATAGAATTCAAAGAAGAGCTATGAAAATGATAGGTTATAGAAATATAACGGAAGCATTTGCACCTCTCGAACACCGACGCAATGTTTCATGTCTTTCGTTATTTTACCCTTATTTTCATAACCAGTGCTCTAGCGAAATAGCCAGTTGCATTCCTCCCCTAAAACAATTCAACCGTAATACTCGTATTTCTAGGAATGCACATCAGATTACCCTTGTGCCCAACTTCGGACGTACTGTTAAGTATAGAGATTCTTTCTTTAGTCGCACTACAAGAATGTGGAATGCTTTACCCGGCACTATTTTTCCCTGCCATTTTGATATTCAAAGGTTCAAAACCAATGTGCACCGGCATCTCCTCTTAAATCCTTTCCTATTTTCCTAACGCTCGCACTGTGTTTAAACATTTTAAGGGTAGTAAGAACCCCTTTAGTGTGCGCTTAATTAAAAAAAAAAAAAAAAAAAGGGAAGGGAAGGGAAGTTCTTAAAATAAAAGGATTTTTTGCTATCGTTCACACCCAAAAATTGCTGTGGGCTCTCGGTCTGTATTGTTTCGTTTTAAAGTTCATTTTAATTTATTTATTTTTCTTCGCTACCTTTGTTTATTTATTCTTTGTATCCTTCGAAGAAGGAGTTTAATACTTTGAATAAAATATAAGTGTTTTTAATACCGATAGTTTTTATTATAATTATTAAATAAAATCAGTGGTTCATTTTGCCCCTTTTAAATGTCCCTTTTGCCCCGCTAGTGAGGCAAAATGGACTTTTTAGGTAAGGTTGTATATATGTGTATATCTATATATACTTGATTAACCATTCTGATTGTTTAATATGATGGAGTTCAAATGTTAACGTATTATTTAAAAAAATATGTGCTTCTCTTTTATGAATAAAAAAAAATTAGGAGCGTCTTAAGCTTAAGTGGTGCTTCTTGCCCTACTCTCCCGTACATTTGTATTTTCTTAAATTTAGAACGAAAGCAGTTTATGTACGGTACGAAGTCAAGAAAAAGTATTTTCTAAATTTTAAACACAAGTTTAGCATTTTGTAAAAATTTTATTTTATTTCTTATCCCAAAAAGCCTATTTTATCGTTGTAGTACCAATCATGTTATCGCCATTATGACTTTATAAAATATTACTTTTAAAAGTACCTACTTTCGACAGCACTGAACAGAACTAAAAGATGTTGGTGTGAGGCTGATTCACTCCTTACTAACATACTCTTTGTAAGTGAGGAGTGAATCAGCAGGGTAAATTAATTTTGTAAACTCTTCTGTTTAACCTTGATAGCGGTATGAGAAGAAGTAGAAAAAGTTTAAAAAAAAAAGAAAACAGGAAGTTTATCTAACAACTCATTGTTGTTCATTTTGACTTTGGGAGTTTCTTTTTTTTTTTTTAATTAAGATGTCACAAGAAGGAAATACTGTGACTCCAAGGCTCCCAGAGAAAAATCTAAAGTGAAAAACAGGAGGATTTTTAATGAGATTTCTTTTTTTCCAGAATTATTCAGTTCAGGGGGAAAAAAAATAACAAAAGCGAGAAAGTTTTCCAATTACGACAAAAAATACAAAAGGATGAGAGAGTTTGGAAAATTCTGTTTTTTTTTCTATTAATATCCATTTTTTTTTTCTTGAAACAATGCAAGTTAAGGAAGAGAAAGAATACAAAAGAAAAAACAATGAATATAGACTAAAATGCAATTTAAAAAGTATCTAGATTCTTAATCAGAAATAACGATTTCAAAAGTATTTTTCTAAAAAAAAAGAGAAAAGTTTGTTGTATTTTTTTTTCTATTTTAATTTTTTTTGAAGTCAAATTATCGGGAAAATTTGTTTCCAATAAAATAAGCATAAAGGGAAAGAGTCGATATGAACTTTTGTGTTGGAAGTTAAAGGGCAAACAAGTTAACCTCGGATTTCGGAATATAAATCGGCTTTGGGTATTTCTTTTTTTTTTTTTTTTTGTTTTCCCGAAAGTTTGACCTTTCTCAAATTTTCAATTAAATGGATTATTGACTTTTGGCTTTTATTTTATTTTGTTGTGAGACTAATTCTTCGAAAAAAGCGTTTTTCTTTTTGTTTGTATTTTTATTGGAATATTAGAAGGGTGATGAAACAAATTGTTATTTTAATGTGTTTTACAAATTCATTTAAATTTAAAATATTTTTTTTAAATTATTCCCCATTTATGCTGTTTTATGTAATGTAGGTTAAGTTAGGTTAGGTTGATGGGCTGCCGGTAGATCTTGTTCCCGTCACACTTAGATCAATGTTGATCCCTTGTGATACCCCGATAGATTGGACCATCCCTTTAAAATATATAACCTATGAAACCCTGCAGGCGTTGATGAAGTTCATTAAATTTAAGATGTTCTTATCTGTTGACTTCAGAAGAATCCCGCACCTACACCCGAATCCATCTTCGATCCGTCGGTGTATATTTCTACCACCGGTCTATCTTATTGTCGTAAACCAGCATCCCATTCCTCTCTTGTGGGAATGGAGACAGAAAACGGTTAATCAAAATCTGTACGGGGTGTTGTGTAGTCTGTGCATACATATTACGTTATTACGTACCCCTTCGTAAATTTGTTGATTATTTGTGCATGACCTATACAGAGTTCCTTTTCCAGCTATCGGTCTGGTTTAGTCATAGAGCACTGTAGGCTGCGGTTCCTTGTACGAATAGATCTACGGACCCTAAGTTAAGTATGGTTTCCATTTCCGCAGTGGGTGGAGACCTCATTGCGTCTGTAATTCCTACGCACGCTAGTCTTTGGACTTTATTAAGCGTTTTATAATTGGTATATCTGTCCATCGCGCTCCACCAAACCAGGCTACCATATTATAAGGATCGGTCTTATAATGATTTATTATGGTTTTAGGGTTTGGACCCCAGGTCTTACCAAAGATCCTGTTGCAGGAGTAAAAAGCGATCATTGGCATGTTCTGAAAGTCGTGTTCCTTCTATCGACGGTGGGACATATTCTGGTATTTTTCTTTTGTTAGTAAAAAGTACCAGCTCGGTTTTTTGCGGGTTGACCGAAAGTCCACAATTCCTCGTCCAGCTACATACTTTCGACAAACCGTAGTTAATCTGTTCGATGGTTGTGGAAAGAAAAAAAATGTCATGTATGTTATGCGTTTAATTTATTCTTAGTTCTAAATATGGTAAAAAAACTAAAAATGACATTTAATGCTTATCTGGATAGTGAATTGACTAACCCTATATAAAACAGATGTACACTTGGACGTATACGCACTTTCTTAATTGAATTTTTAACTAAACTAAACATTTTTGTCTGCACAATGTTCACCCTAAGTTGGGCTTTGACGTATAAACAAATTAATTGACCGATTCGTCTATCTTCTTTATAATTAAAAATTAAATGGTGTTTTTTACTAAGCGGTCGTACCGATATAGCAATTTATTGTAAGTAAAAAAAAGGTTTTGACGGAAAGTTAAATTAGAAAACCTTCTTAGTAAATTGGAAAATTGAGTGTTTTTTTTTTCCAACATTTAGGACGATCAAACGGCTCATTCAGCACTCAAGTTGCAATTATTTTATTTTATTTCAGTAGATATTGCTAGTGATTCGATGATCAACGCCAGCTGATGAATTAATGTGATTTGTCATTGAAGGTTTCACTTTTTGTCCCGGGTTTTGCTCCCAAAAATATGGTCACCGAATATATAATCAAAAGCCTATATTGGTTGTATGGCAGGTACCGTTATTTCTTGTGTTGAAAAAAAAAAAACAATTTCCACTCTCTCGGGAATCCCCTAAAAACCTTAAGTCCAAAGTTTGAAGAAAATCGCTTCAGTGGTTTGTGCGCAGGGGGAAATAGAGAACCCTTTTTGACGGTTCCTTATGGCAATCCACATGAGGAGTTCGAAGAAAAAACATTTAAAGACTCTCCCAAACCAAAATCTACTATTTCCAGAATCCCCACACTTTGTAACATCCACTTCGAATCCACAAACCCACATATCTTACATTATCCCCAAACCCAGTGCTTATTTATTTAGTTTGAAAGACCCACAAAATATTTTCTTAAATATTCTCAAAATATGGGGTTTCTGTGATGGAGATTTTGGAATTAAGGGTTTCGGTTTTAAGTATTTTGTTTGTCTAGATCTAAAATTTGGAGATTTTATATATTGGGGATTTTGGTTCGAAAATTATGATTTTGGAACTTGGGTACCTAACCCCAAACTTACAACATACCAACTTGAAATATCTTTTTAAGGATATTAGTTTTGTGGATTTTGGGTTATGGATTTTAGAATTTTTGAGGAATTTTGGGGATTTTAAATTTGAGAAAACCAAACATCGCGGTGGGATTTCGAAAAAAAATCAAGACAACGCCCCAACTAGTTAAGTAAACCTTAATTTTAAAGTAAAGTTACCTTACCTTCATTTAATTATATATAAAAAAAACGGATTTTCTGACAGCTTTTCAATAATTTCCTAATTTTTCAAAGAAAACACACAATTAAAGCAAAACAAAAGTGAAAATACAAAAAAAAAAAAAACAACAGCAACAGCAACAGCAACAATACTAATGCATGCATGTGCTGTGAATTATTATCCCTAAACAGAATCCCATCATCCATGTTCTTCTTAATGAACCCAATTTAAATGTACAAAGTATTGTATGCATTTTTCTTTTCAAAAATCAACCCTTCATCATATCAATGCTCATTTATGTGAACACCACACAATACCTTACATCTTTACATTCTCTTAACTAGGGTTGTTTCTCCCCTTCTGATGACATGATGAATAGCTTTAAATTTAATTTCCTCTAAAGGGTATAACATATCATTGGAACGAAATGCATAAATCCCTTGTAAGAGAGATGTTCATTCGATGGGTCTGGTCAGTTTTTGTTGTTTGTGTATGTTTGCTGCGTTTGAAGTGACACGCGGCACTTACAAGTGAGCTACTGACACTCGTCTAAACACACCTTATTGCCTGCCTCCTCACTGCACTGATGCACCACCCTGATGGCATAAATAGCAGCAACAGCACATGCCAACTAATGCCACAAATGGGGAATATGCAGTCGGGCTTACAACGCAGCCAGACACACTCCGACGACATGCACAAGGTGAGGGATATTAAATAGCGGTGACGGGCGGCGGTGGAGACATGTAGCAGCAACACCGACCCCAATACACACTACACAGGTCGGTCGGTGTAGTGTGGGCGATATTTGATTTATTACGAGCTATTCAAGTGAACAATTATTTTTTATTTTATCAATGTGCGGGAGCATAATATCAGCCGATACCTACTCCCGAACCCCGCACAAGACTCAAAACGGAAACCAGCAAACGTATGTCCTGAACACAACAAGCTCCAAACACACCCACCCCTGATAAATAAGTATCGTCAGCAGCGGTGCAGGTTGGCCATTGATTGGGCCTCCACTATACTCCTAGAAGAGGTAGCAATGGTGGGTGTTCCATTAATAGTCATTATCATGGTATGGTAACTTTGTGGGCAGACAGAGTATGGGAATCAAATCATCAGTTGCAACAGCAGCAGCAGGAATAACATAGTATAGGACATTGAAGATCTAGTACCTATACGGATTGGGATGCGTTTTGGCACGCCTCGGCTGTTGACATGATTAATTTTTCATCAATGTTGGGTTTGGTTTGGTTTTTTTTGAAGCGCGTCTGTTACGAGTTATGAGGTGGAAATGAATGATTTTTCAAAACGATTTTATAATTTTTTCTGTATGCTTTTTGTTTGGCAAAGCAGAAAGTTTTTTTTAATACGGGAGAATGGTAAATTTTTCATGAATAAATTATTTAAATATTTAACTTTTTTTTGCTGCTTTCGACTTAAATGGTAATGAAGTACCTTCCTATTGACAGTGTTAACTTTTAGGTTAACTTTTTACATGAACCTTTCCGGAACAGATGTAACCTTACCTATGTAAAATATTGTGAGAAAAGGTCGGGAAATATTACATATTCATAACCAAATGCTTTTATATCGGAAGTATGAGACAAAAAAAGAACAGAGAAGGTTGTATAGCTCAAAAGAAAAATAAGCAAGTGTTATAGGTTAAGAAGGTTCCTTTTGAATCTTTTAGAGACCGAGATAGAGAGAGAATTACTTAAGTTACTTATAAAAGTTTTAGGATTTAAGGAATTGATTTTTGAATACTGAATTTGTGATGACCTTTGATTATATTGTGCCAAAAAAGGCAACCAATCTTAAAATCAGTAGGTTATGTACGAATATACACTGTGTCTTAGTCTGACTGAACCAGTGTTTACCGACTCATGGGAAGTATTTTACGTATTACTAACTTAGGTCCTCGGATCTGTTAAGTCCGTAAGATTGCCCTTGAGGGGCCTAGGGTCTACGCTACTTCTTCACGCCATCGTGTACCGTTTCTGGAGATGTAGCTCAGCTTATTCCAGCTCCTCTCCATGTTGGGATGATTGCTCTTCGACAGTTCTTCGCCAATTACTTCTAGGTGGGCACAGCCGTCTGTCACTCTGCGTGAGAGGGTTCCATTGCATAGCTTGAGCCGCAATACTTTTGTTACCATTTCGGAGTGTTGTATCAAATCCACTGCCACTTACGCCATCCATCGATCATCAATGGATTTTTGACCTGTTCACGCAGCATTCCGATCGCAGCCTTTGCTTTCCCAAATCTGCTGATTATATCAAGTTTGGTTTCGCCGCCAGTATAGAAAAAATATTCCCAATATAGTATTTGCCGCTTTAAAAGTTTGCAAAGACAAAGTTGAGTGCAAAAGTCGTATTTTATGCGTAATTAAAAGAGAAGTGGCAGCATAACCCGTCAGCTGATTTATTTGACGTTGCATTGAGCGCTGAATGTTTTAAAAGGTTTGTTTTGTTTGTTAATCTTGCAATTCCAATTAGTTTTCGATAGATTTTAGCTAAAACTTATATTTTAACAAGACTGGGAAAACTTGTGTTTTTGAGATAGGTTTTAATCCAAAAGCGATATTTTTGCGAAAACTGCGTTTTTGGTTTCGTGTGAAAAGGATATTTAAGCATACGTTGTCCATATAGTCCAGATGATTAAGGTGTAATTGCAGAGTCCACTGAATTTCTCTATTTCCAGTCGACAAAACTGCGTGTAGTTCATCACTTAGGTATCACAAACATATTTATCTTTGTTTGCGTGTTGGTGGTAAAAATTTAGTGTAAATATTTGTTTTCGCTTTTTTCGCTTTTTTTTCGCTTCCCAGCCTCGTCCACCTAAAAACTAAAAAGTTCTTTTTCAGGGCTACTGCCTCTTGCGAGGAATTGACAAATCCTCCAAGAGTATGACTTGTCACGAATAAGTGCTTCTCGTCTAGCCGTTCGGATTCGGCATAAAATTGTAGGTCCCTTCCATTCCTGTCGATAGGCGCACACAGGAATGGTTGCGAGTTGTTAGTCACTAGGCCCTGGTTCTTCATGAGCCGTTGTGCCACCCGATTTATTTATTTAATAGTAGAACTAAAGTGTGAAAAAAAGGATACAAAAAGCCCATTTTTACAGTGCACAATTACATGAATTAGGTGCGCCTAAGTCCCCCATGTTATTTCACTTAGGAGTGTTACTTGCTTTGACTTCGAAAAGGGCCATAAAGTTGCTTCATATTGATTTTATGAGGAATATGTTGCCTATTTTAGGCGCTTTTCCATTTTATCCATTCATTTTTTTTTTTTGTTAACCGTTTTCGATATTTCGCACCTTAAATTGTCGTTTTTTTTTCTGCAAACAAAACTTCTTTAGGGATGTTTTTTAATACCTCAAAAACAATACCTACTTCCAAGCAAATCAGTGTCTTTTTAGTTTTCAGCAACAATACTTACCTGAGTAGTTGATTCATGGCAAATTATGGATTTTAAAAAATAATTGAATACGAGATTTTGATAATTTTTGTATTACAATAGAATGGCGAAAATCATCTAGAAGAACCACTTTTGGTTTTGATTTTCCCGAAAATTGTGTATTTTATTTTTTCAGATTGTTTCTGGATTAAGTCCTAAAAATTATGAATAGTATTATATGTATATACAAACATTTTTGAAAACCTATTTTTTTTCTAATTTATAACAACTCAACTGAATATTTCGAAAACGACTGGTTTTTGTTTGAAACTTGGTATAAATTGATTTCTTAAATTATATATATTTCTAAAATTCTTGAAAAACTCATGTTTTAAAAACCAAATAGATCATATAACATATCAAAAAAACCTTGAAAACCCGATAAAAATAATCTTATATTGCTCGAAAACGGTTGCAAGACATTTGCATTGTAATAATTAACATATAACAATTTTTTTTTAATTTTCTATAGATAAACTAATTGAAATTATTTTTTTTTATACAAAAGCTTCGAAAAACTACAAATAAATACCTATATTAATTTTTGTCTGCATTTTAATAATTTCAAATTGGCGTTACAATTAGTTAACTCAAAATTGAACATAATTATGTGTTTGGCTCGAAACGATAAAAAAATCGTATGGGATGCGAAGGGGTCTATTTTCCCGTGCTAAGGCGGTAGGAACAATTTTCCAAAAAACAAAGTCTTTAACCAGAAAAACATACATGGGTAACACTCAAAATGCCCCGTTTTATTTTTGGGAAAAAAAACTAACTTATTTTATTTTATTTTTAAAAATCCTTTTTTTTTTCAAAATTGTACGTAGGTATTAACGTGCTATTTTCATTTTCAAATGTCAATGATTATATGAATTTATCTTTAGTGAAACACTGAGAAACGGATGGCTGTAGTAATTTTACCTTTCAAAATATAAAAGAATAAAGAAACCAACTTCTTAGTAGAAACAAGTCAACACTAAGCTAATGATAATCAGCTGCTTGCTGAATTCTTCTTTGTTTTATGAGAAAGTTGGTTCATTTTTTGTTTAAGTTCTAGAACCATTTTCAATGTCTGATAAGAGCATATAGTTTTGAAAGCAAAAATAGTGCTTGGTCATGTGAAATTTTGGAATTTACCTAGCTTTTTTTTTACACCAACTCTTAACGAGGCACACTTAATAGTAGATTTTTGTCCACTTCAAAAAAGCAGACTATTAGATTTAGCACAAAAAAGGCGTTTCTGCTTCTAAGTGTATTTCTTGCAAGTGATGAGACAAACAATTCATACTGTTGTAGCAAAATTCTTTAGTTTGTTTCAAACGAATAGTGTTTGTGTCAAACAAATGTAGGTTTCTTTCAGACGAATAATGGTGTTTTGTAAACATATTTACTGTTTGTGGCAAACGAATGGTGCTTTAACGTTAATACTTTATCGACAAGCGAATGGGTCAATTGTTATAGAAGATCAAAGTGGTTATGAGAAATGAATAACACACGTTTGTTGCTAATGATTTGTACGTTTGTCACAATCAATACAGTGACTGCTGGTTTTCCCTTAATTCTGAAATTATATTATTTTATTTTAATTGAAAAAAATGTCAAGCTTTACTTACCTGGATTTGAACTGGTATCCTTCCGTATCGAGAGCGAGCATGCATCCACTGAGCTAATTTGCAACATAAAATCCTCCAGCAAAATGTTAATCAGTTGAAAACTTCACACATTTTCCTTTTATTTAGTTGAGCAGAGGAAATGTGGCTTAGGCAATTTCATGTATTTTAATTATTTTACCTATGATTAATTATTTTAACTATGACGAGGACGACCGAAATATTTAAAATATTGGGTCAGTTTTTATTTTAAACTATTACTACGTAGATGTGTTCCTAGGACTGAATCAAAAATTTTAAGAAAATCGTTTTGTTTAACACAATAATTGTTTTTATGCGTTGTAAATTAATTATATATTGATGGAAACCCAACATGTGCTTTAAATAAGTATTCAATGTTTATATTTTTATCATTTTAACTTCATTATTACAAAAAAAAAAAAAAAAAGTTGGACACCAGCAGGGATCGAACCGGCAACCCTCGGATCTATGCTATACCTGGAGTAAAATTTTCCATTCTTCAGTCATATTAGACCGAGAGCACAAAGCAATTTTTGGGTGTGAACGATAGCAAAAATTCCTTTTGTTGTAAGATAGATCCATACAATTCATATGCAAAAATGAAAGTCTGGCATGTCGGGGTTGGGGCCTTTGTACGTAATGCTGCATTGAAAATGCATTTTTTTCTTGAAGCCCAGTTACCAAGGGAAGGAACTTCAAAATGGTATTTAATTAAAGAGCTGAGTGCCCTAGATATTAATATGTGGTTAAAGACCTTTTCTGTGGGTCCAAATGTCTGAAAGACACACTCAAAGATTGAAGCTTTGGGTGCATCTTGGAGCCATTTGGCTCTTCGGAAAATATTTTGGACTCTATAGCCATGTCTAGGGCACTTAGCTCTTTTATTAAATATAGTTTTGAAGTTCCTACACTGCATTTGTAATGATTTGCATTTTAAATGCAGTATTGCATACAAAGGTCCCAACCCTGACATGCCAGACTTTCATATTTGCATATAAATAGTATGGACCTATCTTAAAACAAAAGGAATTTTTGCTATCGTTCATATCCAAAATTTGCTGTGGGATGCTATATGGATTTAGTGCGATACTAAAAAGATGTGATTTTAACTTTATTAAAATGTAAGGGGATGATAGTATGATGCTAAACTCGTTTAAAATTAGCAAAACACAATTTTTAACCTAGTATCATCCTAAAATTGATTTAACGTCGTACTTAATCATCTAAAATTTTGCACCATTGTTTTTCGAAATGAACAACAACAATTTTTATTAATTTTTAAAATTGAACTTTTATTTTGAATGTTATTATTTTACCAATTATGTTTAATGCAAAGATTTTTAAACTAGCATTTATTTTATTTTTTAATGCAAATATTTTCGAATTTTGACTTTGCTATTTTTTAAAGCAACAAATTTTCAATTTTGAATCGCATTCTTTTTAAATGCAACATATTTTCAATTGAAATTTGATTTTGTGTACAAGTAGTGCTGAACTTCAGAGCAATGCCAAATTGATAAAGCAAAAAAAATGTATTGAAACGTACCCAATACTTGCCCTATAGATTACCTGAAATTGGTTAGATAGGAATTAAATAAATAAAATACTTTTTCCAAATAGGAAATTTATTGCTGCAAGCGAATTTCTTTTACAGAAACCTAAAATCAAAAATTCTTTCGCCTCAAAAGCATGAAATGTTTACCACAAGCATTAAGTTAATTTGTAAAAATAAGATTTAAAAATATATACCCTGCAATCATTCAATCGTTTGCTACAAATTAGTTTACTTTCTACGAGTTAACCATTCGTCCCAAATGTTCGATTCATTAGTTGCAAACAATTGTAATTTATATAGTAAACGTAAGACTTTTTGCAGCAAACTGCATTTCAAAAGCTTAATTCGCAATCGATTCATTCGTTTGCCATACACAATTACACTTGCTTGCAAACATCATGTCGTTTGAATTTGGGAAACATTGTCATTTACCGTAATCAACCCAGGCAAATTGAGCTCCGAACGAATGGGTTATTTGTTATATGTTTGATGCAATGGAATTACTTTCTGTGGCGACTGTAATACAATTGCTACAAATGAAAAACGTTTGCAGGGATTGTATAACATTTCCAGCAAATGTATTACAATTACAGCAAACGAAATTCGTAACTCGCAAACGCAAAAAAAAATATTAATTTTCTCAGTGTACAAAAGAAAACAAAACAAAAGTGAAACAAGTAGGGCTGGTCAAGAGACGAGAAAAGTCTCGGTCTCGACCTTGGTCTCGCATGACGAGACGAGACGAGACTGCCTTTTAAGCAACGAGATCGAGACGAGACTGTATATTTGGACCGACATTTAGAGAAAGTCTGATATATTGAAAAATCCAATTTCAACTAAATATTAATTTTTTTCTGCACATATTCAAACTATAATCGAAAATATTTCGTTCCAATATTCAACAGTTTGCCCGAAAATCGTATTTTTCGAAGACGAGACCGAGACGACACTGAAAATTTTCGATTTTACGGAACCGAGACGAAACTTACAAAAGTCTCGCAGATTCTCGTCTCGTGGCCAGCCCTAGAAAAAAGTTATAAATAAAAAAAAGTTTATTTTTTCTTTAATTTTATTTGCTCTTAAAAAAAAATATTTTGACAAATTTTAAATGCAATATTTGTTGACCTAATAGTATAAATGAAGGAATGCCAAATTATGACAAAACATTGACATTGACGAGATATTGGGGGATATGTAAAGAATAAGACAATTTGCTCAAAAAAAAACTTTGAAATTTTATTGCCATTATTCGCTTTTTTTGGCAAAAACCTGGTACCCAGTATTATTACAATTGGTCTAGGGGTTGTACATACGAAATCAAATCAAATTTTCTACTAACCCATGAAACAATAATTGAGGAACTTGAAATTCTTCCTCAACGCAATAATCGGTACTCCTACACACAATTTAAAACTTCCGTATTGTTTTATGAATGATGATTAATTATTGAAATTATGAAAAATTACGATAGCCACCTGACGTACAATTGCAAATCATAGTGATTAAGCATTTTGTTTGTATCAAAATATTGTTTAGTAAAATCCCTCTGGGTGTCTGGAGTCTGGACCATAACAAACAATATCCAATAATTATACCGACGACGACGCTTTTTGACGACAAACGCAACTGAATGACGTGACTACGACACACAGACGGAACGAATAAACAGACGTCCATGTCATTGTTGAAATAATAATTTGATTTCGACATTCGATTTGGCATTGAATATACGAGAATCTAGCATAAATTGTAGTTTGTTTGTTGGCTTAGTTGGTCTACCGTCTGTGCTGAAAGAGAAATAAATCGCATTCAAAAGTGCAAGCTGATGTGTCAGTTTTATGAAGGTTCTTTGTTCTTATAGAACTTTTATTATATGCCACTATGAGGTATATATGAATGCAGATGCAGATGTTTTATTTTTCTATTTGAACTATCGGAATGCAACTATAGGTATAGTAATTTGCATTTTTAAATTTACACTTAATGTTTGTGCAAATAAAAAGCAACAATTTATTTTGTTGTTTATGATGAGGAATCATTCTGTCGATGCCATAGCTATAAATTCAATACTCACTTATGTTATTTTCCAAGGTAGGAAATATAGAAACATTTGTGGACTTCAAGGTGTGACATTCAAATTTCCTTCACTTATATGACAAAAATTGTAAAATTATGGTCCAAGTTGACATGAAGTGACTTTTAGAGCAGGGCCGTATCATGTTTTCTATTTTTTCAACGTGATTTTTGTAATGAGCCTCATTGTTATCAAAGTTGAATTGTAGTCGGAACAAATTTGGATAGGTTTACCTTAAATCTGAGGCTAATAAAATTTTAACTGTAGGTAGGGGTTATCACCAGAACACTCCCAATTTTGTATTTTTATATTAAGCGTGCACTAAAGGGATTTTTACTGCCCTTTAAGTGATTTACACAGTTTGAGCGATAGGAAAATAGAGAAAGATTTAAGAGGAGATACACATTGGTTTTGAACCTCTGAATATCAAAATGGCAGGGAAAAATAGTGCCGAGTAAAACATTCCTCATTCGGAAAGTGTGGCTGAAAAAGAAATCTCTATACATGGCAGTCCGGCCGAAGTTAGGCTTTCCCCGATAGTTTTCCGTAAAGGGTGGCCATCATCTTGAATTTTGAGCATTTTGCGGGTTATTTCAATTATCTCGGTAAATATTAGTCTTAGAGAAAAAAAAGTGAACACGAAAATTTCTCAGCATAAAATATCCAACAACTTAGGTTAGGTTAGGTTGAAGTGGCTGCCGGAAAGAACTAACACACTTAGACCATAAGTTGGTCCGTTGTGATACCACGTGAATCTTGAAAGATTTTCTCCCCCCTCGTTAAAACCAGTTGGAGCTTCTTATGAAGCGTGCAAGACTACTTATGTCTAAGTTTGTCAGATCACTAGGATCATTGAAGAAGAAGTCTCTGAGATGGAGCCTACGTTTTGGGATAGGAGCAGGGCATGTGCAGAGAAGATGAGGAACAAATTCTTCCTCCTCCTCGTCCATACAGCTTCTGCAAAAGTCGTTTGCGAAAACTCGAAGCCGCTTTGCGTGCTTGCCTATAAGACAGTGCCCGGTTATTACATCAATTACGGAGCTGATATGCAATCTGTTCAAAGATATCAAACACTTAGAGCGCCTCACATCTAGCGTAGGCCAGATCTGTTTTGTCGCCAGGCAAGTGTTAGGTTGTTCCACCTAAGGTTTGTTCTCCTTAAAGCATCTTGCTTCAGCAAAAATTTGCATGTAGCTATAGGCATACCGATATTTACCTTTTCAGGTAAAATAGGTAGTCTTGTTCCACCTTTGGCGAATTCATCAGCTTTACAATTACCCAGAATGTCCCTATGGCCAACAACTTATGTTAAATACTTTTTTTGGAAATCTAGATTATTAAAAAAAGACAAAAGCTTTCAAAAACTTAAATTTTGAAATTTCAAACGATTTTTTGAAGAAACTATAAATCTAACGAAAAAGTTTAATATTACGTTTTCACCAGACACTAAACCGAGATTTAGGTAGATTTTTATTTGTTGTTTCCACTGCACAAAAAGATCAAAAAGAGGATTATGACAAAACTTTTAAATGGTGTTTCATTTTTTTGATATGAAGTGGAAGTGAGATAGATAGTTTTCGTTTACATTTTCATCTGTCAATAAACGAAAATGGGTCAGTTCCACAATCATTTTACAAAAAAAAAAGTTTGTTTAATTTGACAATTTACTGTTTCCAAGAAGATTTGAATGAGTTTTATTAAAATTTGTATGGTAAATCTTTTAAGGAGATTTGTGATAATCTTGCTAAGTCTCGCTTATCTTTTTAAATATTCTTGACTTCGAAAAAAGTATTTAGCATAAGTTGTTGGAAATCGTATATAGAACAAGTTTTGCGTTAACGGTCTTTTCTCTAAAACCAGTATTTACCGAGTTAATAGAATTAAACCTGAAAATGCAAACAATTCAAGACAGCGGCCTCCTGTTATGGAAAATGAGGAGACCAGAAACAATTCACAGGTATATTTTAATATTAAATTTGGCAAAACTAATTTAGTCAGCCGATCTAATTTCTTTGATCTCTGAGGAGATTTAAAAATTAAAAATATATGAAACAAATTATAGGTTTGTTTCCATAAATTAAAGTTAACCCTTTGAAAATTTAAATAATAATGAATTAACATTTGGGTTAAGATACTTTGAATAAACTTCCGATGCATGCAAATATAAACCCTCAAACTTTAGAACTGATCCATTTCCTTTGAACATTTTGTTAATTTTAAAGGCTAATAAAACTGAATAATTACGGATGCCCTTAATACATCTTATAAGAAGATGAAACCCTGAGGACTATAAAATCATAAATATTGCTTTGCCCGCATAAAAATTCTTTACGACTTTTATTTTCTAGAATTAAGAAAAAAGTTCTCACCCCAAAAATAACCGCACCAGTTCTGTTTTAATTTTGTTGTTCTTTTCTGGCTTTAAAATTAAACCTTTAATAGCCGTCGCGTCCAATATCCATATAGTTGATATTGATGCTGTAAAATTTAACTATGCGGGGAAATTCATTCAGCTATTAACCACATTTTTAATCGATGGCTCGACGCCGGCTGGCACGGCAGCCGCCGCGCCGCCCGTCGTCGCCGCCGCCACATTTCTGGCTGATGGTCGCAGTGTTGATGATGCATGGATGGCATTTAAAAATATCATTTTCGAAGGAGGCATCTATCAAAGTGCGTTCCTGCATAAACCCGAAGAGCTGGACAGCAACAATAACAAAACAAAATTCCAATCGTCCGTCATGCAACAGTTTTCACATACAACGCATCACATCCAGAAGAGAGAAGATAAAAGCAGATTCATATCGTGTGTGTGCAACATTTGGCAATTGCTGAATAAAGGGGCTTGAGCTTTTCGAGCCTCTATATAGATAGATCATGCATGGTCGAGTGCACGATGCACGCTGTATGCATCCTTCGATATTTAAATTTCGATGATGCAACATAAAACCGTTTTGTGGCGCGTGGTGAATTTTTATGCGGAATACCCGAATTAATATGGTTCACTTGCCCAATGCTAGCCCAGCCCAAGCGGCTTAAGGATTTCCGGTGATAGACGAGAAGCAGCGACGGAGAGAAGGAATTTTGGTTTTCAATTGAAATGCGATACGTTCATGCGATACGTGTGGCCTACCGATTTTTTATCCGATTCGGTTAATGACATTCCATCAAAAATTATTTATAGGGATATAATTCTTTACGTACTTGCCTGAACCAGGGTTGCCGTTATAAAATTGCGGAGGGAAGTATTCTAGAGGATTGGAGGGGAGTAATTTAGGCTTTTTAATATTATGGCCTTGTGCAAATTTGATTTAAATTACGAACAGATTTTCAACTCGTAAGTGCCAAAATTATCATCGGATAACATTTAACACGATTATCAATTCACAAACGAGCTAGAAATATAACTTTATTAAACCATTTTTAATAATTTATACTTCATTCATACCAATCATTTAAGGGTGAAAAGAAGAACAGAACTGTTAAATTATTACAAAAACTTAACATAACTTTTACATAGCAGATTAAACCACAACGAAGGTATTGGCATTAGACTTAACTTTAATACAATTTTTTTTTTTAATTCAGACTTTGGGAACTAACACATTTTTTCAAACATGAAGCGATTTTGCTAATAAATTGGAACTTCCTGTGGCAGGTTTTATTTTTCTCCATCTTGAAGACGACCATGAAGGAACTAAGGAAATATTTGTTTTCTTCTATAAATATGCTTAATGGAAATTTTATTTTTCGTCTTTTTTTCAAAATTGACACTTCTGTTAAGTTAAAAAAACAATAAACCAATAAAAGTTTTCAATGTGCTAGAATAAGCACAATTATAACGACTTTTTGCAAACATTTTGGGACTTTTCAAGGAGAGTACAATCACAGTGAGGAGAGTACTCCCTTCACTGTGATTGTGAACTGTGACAGTGAATGGTTGGGGAGTACGAATACTCCCTTAGTACTCACTCCGGCAGCCCTGGCCTGAACCCCAAGAGGATTATGTTTGTATATAGGGGATCTGAATTTAATTTTTTTATTTTTTTTAATTTTGGCAGTTCGTGTATATAAAATGTAAACAAAACTTTGAAAGATTTTAATACGGACAGTCCAGTATTGTGCTTGTATAGGGCTCAATAATAATTATAATGAAGAACATAATTAAAAAACAGATATATTTTGAAAAAGTTATTTTATTTAATTTTAAGAAAAAGTCTTTTTTTTTAATCAGACATCTGTAAAAAAAATCGTATTTTATGAAGATTATAATATTAACAAGCCTATTTATGTTGCTTTGAACTTCCATCAATATTCATCGCAGTTCTTGCATTTGTTATAAGGAAAATACAAAGATAATATAAATTTTGTTAAAATTTCACAAGGAAGTTTTTGTAAATAATGCCAACAATATTGCATTTAAAAATTTAACAAACCAAATTTAATCAGCAAACAAATGAGAGGAAAACATAATTATTTAGACTTTTAAATAACCTATATCTTCTATAGGGTAGGTATAGGTATTCCAACAAGAGGTTTCATTCAAAATGGTTTTGTGGTCACCTTTGTGTTGATGCAGTGCTTCTTTTAGGTTTATTAATTTTCCATTGAGCATATATTTTAAGACTTTTAACTTTAACGTTGTTTCCAATCTCTCTAGATGTGTCCTTGTAAATTGTTGGCAACAGTTTTTAAAATTAAATTTTCTGGAAAAAAAAGTTAAAGTTGTTAGCTACGATTGCAAGTTTTGTGCGATCCAGTCGTGCCCATTTTTTCTAATTGACTCTGGGTTTTATTTGGGCACTCTATTTAGGAATCACTTTAAATTTAACAACCTGTCCTCCAATCAAACATAAAACCAACATGGGTCGCCTAATTCTAAAAAAAAAAAAAAAATCCACAAAGAAAATTATATTTTCATCTCAGGGAAATGTAGATACAATCTCCCAGCTTCCTTTTTTATATAAATCCAACATAATCTCTCCGAACACCACACAATCTGTTCTAAAACAAACAATATTTTATAATTCATATGTGTCACATCTCATTTATTGCCGCAACTTCTTTTTAAAATTGTTGTGATATAAAAAAAAAAAAAAAAATTATGCTGCAGGCCATAATTATTCCATTTTAAAATGAATAAGTCATGAAAACCGTAATGAGGCCTTAAATTGAAACGAATGTGTAATTTATCCCTTGAAACCTTTTCATTTTTATTATATCAACAACATTCAACCAGCAATCTGTTCCAATATAATGTTTTTTTTATAATGCTTCCCTTTTTTTTTCATCTTCTATTTTTATTCAACATTTCCTATTAAAAAAAAGCTTGTTTTCATTCTTTTTCTTGTTTGTTGTATTTTTTTTTTATTATTTTCCATCAATCCCGAAGGGCATTGCAATAAATAAATAATTTGTCTTTTACGATGTCCTTCGTCCTTACGCACAAATTCAACAGAAAATGTGGTAATTGCATTGCAGAGTCTTCCTTACACACTCCACTCGACTCGACTCACACACACACAAACATAATCTTAACCAAATAGAGCCAGAACTGTGCTTGCTTCAGGGCAACATCAAATATTCATTGTTCTCCTTAACCTTCCTGTGACTTGTTGTTCTATTCTATATGCAAACAACGGCTTTTCAATTCTTCCCCATAGATGGCGCGCGACGGTAGGGGTTGAATGTCATCCACCGCCCTCGCACCTCACTTCACCTTAACATAACCGAACCAAAACACCCATCAAAAGAAAAACAAGTCTATAAATCAGCCCGAAGTATTACAGATATTTTAACGAGATGTAGACATGCTCTTAATAAACGCCATCTACTGGTTTAATTAGCCTTCGGAGACAAGTAGCGTCATCAGCTCCCAAAGTCCTCATACTCCTTACTATGTGATCTTCTCAGCCCGGGTTTGGATTTGGGTTTGGGTTTTTGGTTAAGGTTGGCGTGCCAACACAAAGTCTCCACCTCATTTGTTGGCCTCTGTTCCACCTGGAGACATAGCTGGCGTTCCATTCCAGTCCAGGAGCAAATAATAGTGAACGAAAGGCGGATAAAAGGAGCAAAGATTAATGACCCTCAGTTGGCTGCCAGGCGGCGCTATTATCTATGTACATCTCTGTTTTCTGCCGAGCTATTATACCTAAATCTATATATACCTATATACCTATACCTATGTTAAGTGCATCGTTGTCGTAGTAGTTGAGCCTTTTTGTGCTTGAAGCTAAAATATGAACAGGAGTAATTCGCTTCCTCCAAACCAAAGCACAATGCATAAGCACACGTTACACAGATACTATACACATTGGATTCGGATTTTTTTTTAACTTTTCTTTTTAATGGAAAGAGGCACGACAGTTTGTGTAGAAAAGCTTCTGTTTCGCTAAGGGCATAAGGGGTATTTATATTTATATAAAAGGGTATTTTGGCGCAACTGTGCCACAAAGTTAATTCAACATAATGGAGGATGATGTGCGCGGTGATGGGTGTGTTGCAAAAAAAAAAGGCCCGCGAAACGAATACACTGTAGCAATTCAAGTTTACCCAAACAATCATGATGAGCTTGGTGTATTTGCTTTTGCTTTTAACATAGGGTATGGTGGTTGAGAATTTAAATTTTACAGTTTTAGCGAAATTAAAGTAATATCTTGCACAGGGGTCTTTAAATGCAAATTATCAAACGGTGATGGGACGACGGAAGAAGGCTTTTGAAATCAAAAAAAAAATTATTTCTTTAAGGTCTATGCAATTTGTACAAGAATGTACAAAAAAGAGTGGTGGTAGTGAATATAAAACGCTATAGCTTCTTGATAAAATAATAAGTATTATTGGCGAAGGGAAGTAAGTCCCGAGGACGTTAGTCCTGAAAGTTTAACTTGTGTCACATTTTAGTGAGACATATAGGTACATATAAGTCCCAAAACTATTTCGAGATTTTTTGCTCACCCTCATCGGGACAAACGGCCCTGAAATAAAACTATGAAACTAATGGTTCGTCGCATTTGTGAAACAAATTACTAAATTGTAGTTTAACAGAATTACATAGAATCAAAATTCACAATTATTCAAATTATTTTTAAAAATTGAATTTTGAAAAACTACATAGGATAAAAAAAAAACAGTTTCAAATCTTTTTTCAAAAAAAAAACAGTTTTTGAAATTTCAGCTTAGAAAAGTCTTCAAATAGTAAACAAAAAAACGCGATGTTTTAGATTATTTACAGAACTTTTTAAACTGAATTTTCAAAAAATTTAATTCTGAAAAAAAGATTCTCGTTTTCAAAACAGTTTTTTTTAATAATTCCGGTAGTTCTAAGTTATTCAAATAATATGCACAAGTGGATCGCATGAACTTTCTTTCGTAGCTAATTTTTTTTTTTAAGCCTAGTACTCACCTCTGAGTGAAATGAAAAATAAAAGCGGTTTGAATTTCACATGAATAAGCATCGTGAAACCATATTTAATTATCAACGTGAATTTTCAGTCCTCAGTTTGAAAATTTTTAATGCTCACTTTGCATGAAAAAAAATAATTTGATATGTCTGACTGAATCTTGAAATGCTTGAGAAGACTATTTTAATTCCATAGTGTGGTTTTTGGCTTGTCGGTAACACTTAATATTCGAAAATAAAGGATCATAAGATCCAAAATAATTCTTTAGGCTTTTTTATTCAATTATTATAAGATTACAACTTTTATTTTTATTTATAGACAAATGTCACACTTTTCCACCCTTCTATTATTTTTTCCTAGTGGTCGTACGTTAGGAAATGAAAATTATGACATGAAATTAATTTTGAACCGGTTCATATTTCAGTCTCACATTTGAGTACTCAGCTCTTGTTATGAATTTCATCGCTGCGAAATAAGTGTCACTTTTATATAGAAATTTCATTTTCACTTGAGCTGAGTACCTACTACATAGGCTTTAAGTTAAAACAAAATTTCAGATAACTAGATTTTGAAATAAAGTATGACATATGATTTGTTTGATAAATATGAATTTATGAAAGAAAAATTTCAAAAATCGTTAGAGCAGTTTTCTTTAAATTTATTTTTTTATATACATATAAAAATTATTAAATATTTTTAAAAATTAAATTTGGTATGCCAACTTTTAGTATTTAATAAAATACATTTTAAGCCGTTTTCAAGATATTGAATTTTCAAAAAACTAAATTTATATCTTTTTAAAAATCCAAAAATTATTCTTTCGAAAATTTGTGTACCTATGCTAAATTGTTAAAATTGTAAAGGACCTCTTGTATAAACATTTTTGTTGAATTCAATGTACCCATTAATTTGGAAACCAAAATACCGTACCGTACTCATGTTGACTCATGTTCATGCACTAATCGGTGCATTTTTTTGAAAAAAAAAAAACATTTTGAATTTTTACAAAATCAGAAAAATATGAAAGAAAAAGTTTAAATTCCATTTTCAGACGGAGATATCTCAAAATCTAGAGCCGATAGCGGAAAATTGATGACGGATTTTGAGTTCAGCACACGAAATTATCTCTGTAAGACGAGTCTAACTTGCTCCTTCCCGAACCCGTGTGAGCTTAAAATCGAGAAAAGCTTAAAAAACAACCAATTTATTAGGGTTTTTCAGACATTTATCGAGTAAAAAAGGCATGTTTTTAAATTTTAAGGGGCAGTTACTTGTGCTTTTATATTATTAGCATCCCTAGAAAGCCAAAAGAAATCTTCTTTAGTCGGTGAAGCGATGTTTAATGCGCGAATTTCTTGATCATTTGTTGACTTTAAAAAAAAACGTGTTTTTTACATAAAAAAAAAAGACCGTGGGGTCTGGAAGTACTATTTTTAAGAATTTCCGGGACGTAAAATACTTGTGTGGGTATCCTCTATAAGATTACCGATACCCATTTTGAATATCTGACAAACAAAATTTAAGAGACAACCCTAACCTACCTATAACCAAGTAAAAATCTATGACTGCATAATTCCTGTAACTTGTTGACCTGTTTCAAATTGTATGCTTTTTTTTTTTGTGAAGATCCCACATATTTATGTATATTTGAGTTCCTAAGACCCCGGAAACCATCATCTGTTATTATTTTCAGATTTTGTTTGTATTAAAATAATTAAATACAAAAAATTAGTGTGACCCTCTTTACTTATAGAATTTTTGTTCAATGGACAACATTTAAACACAAAAAAAATCCGGTACAATTAGGCGAAAGCTTCCAAACTGTTTGGAAACTGCAATTTAGAGCTCCTTGATAATATAATAAACGCGATCTAACACTGAATTACAAATTAATTATAATGGGGCATATTCACAAAGATTTACTAAAGTCGTGACTAAAAATTGCACTGTTTAATTCAAATTAACTAATAAAACACATCTGCCATTCATAGAAGATTTTCCTGAGTTTTTTAACTGAGCTTCAGTGTGAGGAACCAATCTACTACAATTATACTACAAATGAAAAAAATTGACAAACGAGCCGTCAAAGGGAAAGCAGCATAATCACGAACGTCAAAATCCCGAATTGCAAAAATACCTACCGAATTTCAAAATGCAGAAACCCGAATGGTTAAACCCGAACGTCAAAATCCCACCATTGCAAAATCCTAAAAAAAAATTAGGGAATAATCTTGAAATTCCGTACTATTTTGGTACTTTTTTTTATAGTTTTTTTTTTCAATTCCTTTCTTATAAATCAAGAAATCGTGCATGTACAAAATTACTGAATTTTCGTAAATTTGTTAGTACTTTTTAGTAGGGAATAGAAATTTTGATAAATATCTCTTCATGAAAAATTATCAAACACACAAAAACAAATATTCACTTCAGGACTATTAAATATTTACATTTACTTAAAGAAGCAAGTTACTAAATGCAGATCCAAACCAAAAACGTAATGCAGCTATCATTACAGACAGTCAAGCGGCTGTTAAAGCCATTAATTCCGCTACAGCATCCTCTAAACAAGTCCAGCAATGCCGGAATAAGCTTGCGGGTCTGAACACTGACCTCAATGTCACGCTTATCTGGGTCCCGGGTCACAGTGGCATTGAGGGCAATGAACGGGCTGACGAGCTGGTCAGGCAAGGTTCAGCCCTTCATGGCTCACTTGCGGAAAGAGTCAACATTCCGCTTGGAATTATGAAGGGCAACATTCTCAGAATTTATCTTACTGAAGCAAACCTTAGGTGGAGCAGTTTATCAAACTGTATTATATCTAGGAATATTTGGCCCACCTATGACAAGAACCGAACAATTGATCTAATACGCAGACCCAGGCAAGACATAGCCAGGGTAGTTGCAACCTGTAGCGGACACTGGCCAATAGGAGAGCATGCAGCGAAGCTGAGCATACCTCACAATACTCACTGTCGGAGCTGTGAGGACCAGCAGGAAAAGGAAACAGTAGTTCATTTCCTCTGCAAATGCCCTGCTCTGGCCAAAGCTAGAAAACAGTCACTTGGAAGAGCATTTTTTGACGACATTAACGAACTTTCTAAAATGAAGATCAAAGACTTGATTTCTTTTCTCAACGCGACGAAATGGCTCTAGGACAAATTTCGGCTACTTCTGCATTATACCTTCCGTCGATTCCCTATGATAACAAGATAGTGGACTAGGGTTCTGGTGGGGGTGCACAGCGGCCGGATGATCATCCAATCAGATCAGTGGACGCTCCAGTGCCAGCCAACGAACTGCCTAGTGGGCTAACTGTGGATGGTGCGGGTGCGGGTGCGGGTGCTGATTTGGTTGAGTGAGTGATCCACTTTCTGATGATTGTGCTAAAAGCTACAACAAAATCCTATTCTAAACTAAATAAAAAGGGACGATATCCTGAGGATATGTCCATATTTTCTCTCTTCAATTCCATCCACAGGTTCAAACGAGTTATGGTATAAAAACGGCGCACTTCAGCGCTAATTGAGCTATGGGCTAGACTGCCCGTGGCCGCCATTTCTACCTAACTATCTACCTACCTTAAAGAAAATAAAATTCAATTCAAGAAATTATTTACATTTAACACAAAATCAAAAATAATTCCACTTAATAAAAATGTTGGTTTTGTTTTTAAGAAAGAGTTATTATTGATAGAATAACAAAACCTACACCAACAAAAAACTCTACAGAAATAATTTGATGTGGAGATTTTTATATTTAAATCCGAACGGAAAAGTCCCGAATGGCGCGCGCGAGTTTTAATACGAAAAAAAGTGTTAAGCCATTCGGGATTTTGCAATTCGGGTTTTAACATTCGGGATTTTACAATTCGGCATCTTACAATTCGGGATTTTACAATTCGGGATTTTGACGTTCGGGATTTTGCTATTCGTTTACAGGCAAAATTTGGCTATTCGGCATTTCGATGCCAAGCCGCTGTGAAAAACATTTCAAATTATTTTTAAATCTGTTTCTTTTACTCCGACAGAAGGCAATAAACTAAATTTTGTCGACAAATTGTAAATTATGTAACAATTATTTAAATTTAAGCCAATTAACTAAACAATTAGAAACCTCATATCTTATAATTAAGAGGGCCATCAAAAATATATAAAAGAAGCGTAAGAAATATCCTTTCCTGTTGATGTAATGTCCCACCATATAGCCTACCCAACAATTTTTGCAGAGCACTTTATCTTTACATGCGTACAATTTATGGTACCGATTACTCCAGAAAAGCTGGCAACTTGGAAAAATTCTTGTTTTTGTCTCTTGAAATTTCTGGTTTGTTGATGGGCTTTCCACGAAATTTCTCAGCTGCAGTTCTTTTAATGTTAATTTTTCTAGCTGGTGGTTGGGAAATTCCTAAGAAAAGATTTCAATGTTGGATACAGAATTATTGTCTAGAAAGCAAACCAAACATTTGAACATTTCTTCCAAAAAATCGGAGTGGCGTAAAACTTGCAGGCTGACAGCAATTGGTTGGTGTTCCTTACTATTTAAAGAATTTTTTTCTGCTTAGTAGCAGTTAAGTGCACATCGAAAAAAATCAACTTATTCAATTTGTAAGCATAAAGTTTGTGGGTACAGTTTTGAAATTTTGGTTTGAAAAATTGTAAATGAAAAAACCTTCATTTGGATGGGCACGATTAGGTGACCTCGGTGCGGTGGTGGTGCAAATCGTAGTGCAACGGCCTCTGAGGTTGCTTGGTCTAGGTTCAACTCCAGTTGACGGCAAAATAATTTATAAATTAAAATTGGAACTATAGACTAAGTAGATACAACTAAAAAGGAATCTGATGATTGATGTGGCAGCCATGAAATTGCAATAATTCCAGCCTTATGTAATACTTGGTGGAAGCCAACACAAGTGGTTGTTATTCATTAAAAACCTTCAGTTTTGAAAAAGTTCAACGAATAAGTACAAAAAAAAAACAGAAGCTCTACGTACAGTTAATTTAAGGCTCATTGCATTCATAATTTGTTAAGTGCCTACTGCACTCGAAAGTTCACATTAACGCACTCACCCACGATCATAACTACACAAATGCACTTGATGATTTCAAAAAGCATAAAGTAAAGTTCATTACCCTATTTTTGTTGTGCAGTTATTTTTCTGTATGTTTACAGCTTTATTTTGTTTTTTTGTTTTTTTTTTTATTTTTTTCACATTGCAACATTTTTTCTTTTTGTTTTAATCAATGAAAAATAGTTTTCCACTTAATAAACTTCACAGCCGGTTTTCGCTGTATAGCACGGCCATTTGCACCTTAAAGCACCCGGAAAGAACAAAAGATCAAGAGTGAGTTACAAAACTGAAGGTTGGGATTATATAGAGGATTGTGGGTGCTGGTTAATGGTGGGTGGTGGGTGGTAAAACTTACTTACCATCATCCGGTGCTCTGTTTGCGCCTTCGAAGGGAAATGCATTCACACACATAGGTATATTATAGGGATGCAAGTTTCATTCATCTACAGGGTTGCCTTGCCGCCGCGCCGCTGGCGCTGCTCTGCACACGAAAATACCCACACCCATATAAATGACTCCATTGTTTTCTGTGAATTTGCTCAGACGTGAAAATGCCCATTTAATTGCTGCGTTAAGTAATTACAGGGTGCATATTATTCGGGTCCAGCCTTCCGACGAACGTTTGCTGCAAGGTTGATTTAATGAGGGGATTTGCATATTGAATACGTCTACCTTGCGGCAGTAACGATGTGTTGTAGTCTAGAGCATATACCTTCGCCTCTGTACATGAGATAAGGGTGGTCGATTGTTGGGTTGATAGCGGGGGAGGGGTTTTTGTGATAGCTTAAAGCGGAAGGCTCTTTGTGTTTTGATGTTCGCTGGAGATAAGAGATATCTATCTATATGCGGTGAATATGCTTTTTTCTGCTTCAATTGGTTGTAATTTTTAATGGTTGAGTGATTTGTTATTTTAAAAATAATACGATATTGTTGTCGAGTTGAAGAAGGTACGACTAACGACAAGGTAGGTTTATATTTAAATCCTTGTTTGATACTTAGTTTGTAATGAGGCTTTTGTCAAATCCTTTAATGGTTGTCGTTAGATAAGTCATATACATACATATTATGTATCGATGCTGTACTTAAATAAACACACATTGTATCGTGTACTGTAAAATATAGAACTATTTTGACAAATCTAAGCATGGAGGGTATTTCTATTTGCATTTTTGGTGGTAGTTATGTCGAAACTATCGATTTTGTCTTAATGAAAACATTTAAAATCTTTTTTTTTTAACGCTGACAGTCTGTATAAGTAGTGAAAATATATAGGTTTTGTTTAGTTGTGCTAGTTGGTCTAAACTGTAAGTTGGTCTAACAGTTCTGCTAGTTGGTCTAAACACTACGAATATTCCCCTTTGTTTATTAATTGTTTTGAGAAAGTTGCTAAAGGAAAGTCAAACTTTAGTTGTATACCTTTTAAAACTTCAGTCACTGTCATATTTGATTGCTGGTATAAACTGGTGACTGGTATAAAAATGTTCTTTTTTTTCGATATGTTTAGTTGTATGTGTGAATCTTTTTAAATGAATTTAAAAATATATGTGGTTTGTCTATTTGCTGACTGGTATAAAATGATTTTTTACGTTAGACTTATTTATACCAGCCACCATCTGCATTTGAGTTAGCTATATTCCGATTCAGATTTTAAATTTATAGACCTATAAAGTTATCATTACCTATGTCATAACCGATTTGCCAATGTGATAAATCGCATTGATTTCCATAAAAAGGGCTCATATATGTGTATATTTATCCACTGACTGGTATAAAATGTTTTAACGAACATATTCCATTTCTGAAGTTTTTAAGTTTTTGCCAGTTGAAAATCCAATCTGTTTTATATCTAAAAATAGCAAAAGGTACCTACCTACTCTATATGCTATTGGTGTAAACGGAAATATTCTCAAAAACGTTAAAAAAAACATTTCCACCGAGATTATCGTTATATTAATGTTACTAGGCTTTGTTCATAATGTAAAGATGGTATGAAGTATAATGCATATTTTTGATCACTTATTCGTTAACTGGTATAATTTTTCCCAAAGCATATTGATAAAAATTTACTAGAAAATTCATTTTTATTAACATGAATTTAGAGTGCATTCCATAGTAAAGAAATCAATTGTTTTTTTTTTTGATATCGATAAAATTGTATCCCTTCCATTAACATTCAATTTGTCAGTATGAATGGTATAATTCCATATCTGACTGCTCTACGAATTACGGCTAGTAAAATTTAAGCTTATATCAATTTAATTTTTATTTCCATTTATTTTTATCAAGCTGATCTATAAATTTGGAACAACATTAAAAAGTACTCGTTTGTATTTACTTATTTGGTTGCTGGTATAAACTGGTTGAATGCAGATATCAGATCTGCAGTTCTGGTTTTACATTTTCTATTCACATGTTTTAAAAAATCAGCAGAAGAAAATCAGATTTTTATTTTGTCAGTTTCGAAAGTGCTACTGATTGGTATAAAACAAACGATGATTGTTTCTATTACAAGTGTCAATAATTAACACTTGTCTCGTATATTTTCGTAAATATCACATACTGTCCATCTATTATAAAGCAGTCGTACAAAATTAAAATTGCAATTGCTAATTTCATCAATTATTGGTATAAACTGGTCTTAAATAATAAATTTAAGTTCTTTTTTTTAATTTTGTGTATAATAATTTTGTTTTCTTTTTTTTCAGTGCTAGAATTCACATTGGAACCTCAAGATGTGGTTGTACCCGAAGGTAATTCCGTTCTCTTGCAATGCTCTGGCCGAACACAATATGGTTCCCACCAAAAAGCTGGCAAAACATTACCAAACATCCGGTGGCGAGGTCCTGATGGTCAGGATCTCGGAATTGTCGGTGATACATTTAGGTAAGTCTAACAACTCACATACGCTCACATGTTATTAATTGTTTTTTTTTTTTTTGTTCTCTATTTTTCTTAGAACGCAACTTAAAAACGGTTCATTGTACATAAGTTCAGTTGAACAGAATCGAGGTCTAACCGGTTCATATCAATGTCTTCTAAGTGTCGATGGAATCGGCACGATAGTCAGCCGATCGGCGATAGTTTCTATCGCTCGACTGCCAGAAATCAATCAAGATTTCATGGAATCCTATCTCTTGCCAGGTCAGACAGCCTACTTTCGTTGCATACTGGGACATATTCAGCCCGGTATCAAAAATAACATTCAATGGCTAAAAGATGATGCGCCTCTGCCAATAGACAGTCTGAGAATGGTAATTCTGCAAAATGGTGCTTTAGAAATTGACGAAGTTGGAAGTTTGGATCGGGGAACTTATCAGTGTAATGTGACGTCGGGAGTGGTGTCGCGACTGAGTAGTAAAACCAATTTGAACATCAAAAAAATAACCGAAGGTGGTGAGAGTCAAGTGGCGCCATCGTTTCTAGTTGGCCCATCACCAAAGACTGTTAAGGAGGGAGACACTGTGACACTAGACTGTGTGGCAAATGGAATGCCAAAGCCACAGATACGATGGCTGCGAAATGGAGAAGAACTAGATTTAAAGTGAGTGTTTGTTTATACAAAATGTCCTTGTGTTAGTCTAATCATTAATTTTCTTTCCTAGTGACTTGGATTCGCGCTTTGCAATCCTCGGTACAGGATCCTTGCAAATTTTCGCCGCCGAAGACATCGACTCGGGAAACTATCAATGTCGAGCTAGTAATTCAGTTGATTCCTTAGACGCTCAAGCCACTCTACAAGTTCAAGTTCCTCCGAAATTCATTCAAAGTCCCACCGATAAGTCTGCATTTGAAAAAGAAGAACTCGAGCTGGAATGTGATATTCGAGGTAAACCCAAACCAATGATTCATTGGATGAAAAATGGCGATGTCATCACACCAAATGACTATATGCAACTTGTTGCTGGTCATAATTTAAGAATTGTGGGTCTTCTTCAATCAGATGCTGGAATGTTTCAATGTGTTGGAACGAATCCAGCAGGAAGTGTTCAAGCATCAGCTCGATTAAAAATCATCCAACCAGGTAAGATAAAAACTTAAAATCGATTTGATGTACATTTTCTACAGATGGATACGAATTTTATATTTAAAATAATGTAAAAAGCTAAATTTGAATGTATAAGTTCGTAAAAATGTACCTGTGTATCCATTGATGTTGAGAATCCCCCCAGCTAATTTCGCCTACTTACAATATAATCAAAAAAAAAAAAAAAACATACTAGAATGGCCGAAAATATTTAACAAAACGATGTAATGGCCTTAAAAAAGATCCACAATATTTATTATATCCCTAATTTAATATTCCCTGTTGTTGCTTTTAAGTTATGTTGCTATTAAGTTATTTTTTATTTTATTACTTTGTTTGCTTTGTTTTATTGTATATTTTATGTTTTTACAATTTATTTGTTTTATTTTTGTATTACTTAACACTTTATATCACACGTTCAATGTTTATAAATAATATGGCTTTAAAATTATAATAATGTACAGAATAGCAATAATGAATATTTTAAGTATTATTCAAAAGCACGTTCATTCAATAAATGTTGTCAAAAGAGAATATTTTTGTAAGTAATATGTATTTCAGTTATTTAAAGAAGAAAACAAAATTGAAAAATATTATTATGTTTAACAGTTTTTTTTTTTACAATTATTGTAGGTAACTGACTTTGTCAAGTTATGTTGTTTTCGAAAATAATCGCCGATCAAAAAAACAGTTTAAGTTTCTGTCGTTTCGGAATAACTAAAATGAGAGGTAGTTTTTCATTCCAAGAGAATAGATCATTTTAAAGCAGGCGCTTATAAACATTTCGTAGGGCGAACAAAAATCCTTGCCGACCATGATCGAATAAAAAAAAAAACTATTTTGGTAGTTGGTTGTACAATCTGTAATCTGCCGCATGTCTGCTTAGCTTCTGCGTATCGATTTTATTTTTTCATTTTTTTTTTTTTTGGCGGCAGTTTTAAAAAAAAAATTGTATTCGTAAACATCGCAGCGCAGAAAATTATTTGTAATAAATCGCGATTATTAAAGAAAAAAATTTTGTTTTGAGATTAAATTATCGCGCGGTAAAAGGTGATGGCTTTTGGGTGAAATTTGGAAAGAAATATGATATGATAGACAAATATCTTGATGATATATGTATGTATGTACTTGAAAGCCATTTCATATGCAGGGTAGGCCAAATACAAGTTTCTTTTTAAAAATGCAATAAAATTGTTGTTGGCATAACATCGGTCCTTTACAATTCCCAACAAAATAAAAAAGTTCAAAGGGATCAAATCGCAGCTCCGAGGCGGCCAATTGACATCGCAAGGACGGGTGATAACACGATTTTGAAATTTGGTGGGATCGATTGTGGAATGGGTTGTGTGGCATGGCACACCATCCTGCATGAACCAGGGGTTGTCCCAATCCATGTCTTTAATTTAGTAAAAAAAAAAGTTGGTTAACATGGCTCTGTTAGGACCATTGTTGACCGAAACGTTGTTCACAGCCTCATTTTCGAAGAAGAATGGTGCAATGATGACCCACCCTCTACCTATGTAAATGTTTTCCTGTTTTAATTTCAATTTTTTTTTCTGCAGAATATTTTTTTTTTTGCGTACTTTTGATGTTACGAACGTAATATGTTTTTTGCAGGCCTGCTGTAGTCAGATTTCAATTTTTGTTTACGAACACAAACTTTGCAGATCTAAGTTAGTCAGACGATTACGAATTCGCCCATTGTTAAAAAAATTTGTATATACGTTAAGTTATAAAATAATTACTGGGAAAATAAATTTACAGTGACTTCCTGGTGCCGAATTCTTGTAGGTAGTTTTTTGCATCCAAGGGATTTTAACACATCTAAATAGATAGTTGGACAAATTAGCAAATAACTATCCTCTTCTTTCGGATGAACTAATTTGTCTATTAATTGCGCCAAAAATTCCATCGAATATGTATGTGGCTGTATTTCTTTCACAAAAACCGATTTTTTTCCTGAAATACAACTACGTCAAAATAATTTTGAAACCAACTTTGTTTTTTGTTTGGAATTTAATCTCAATTCATTAAAAATCATAGGCAAAATGCAAATGGGAATTGATTGGAAGTGTATTTCAGGCAACAAAGTCTTTTTATCTTAGCATAGTCAAAAATGTCAGTTGTTTTTTACAAACTAATTTTTTCGCCAGTTACAATCATTAAACCATTGACTGATTATCCTCAGAGAAAATTTTCCCAAAAAAAAATCTCATTGAACAAGAAAAATCGTATAAAGAGACAATTAATTAACAAAAAATCTTTGGATTGTTGCGACCCACACGTCTTACATACGCTACCTACATTTGAGTGGCGAACCAAAGTTTGGAATCGTGGTCTAAGATGATTGTCCACAACTTGAAAAAAATGTTAAAACTTACTAAAGTTAAATCATATTAAATTTAAAAGATTTCCTAGACGTCAGTTTGTAGAGATTATTAAAAATGTTATCTTTAGAAATTAAGCATATGACATTTTGGTATGAAAATAGAGTTTCCCTTGCATGTACATTTGTAATTGCTTAAAAAATCGAGTGTGCTAATTTTGCAATGATCGAAATCATTTCCATTAAACAACTGACTCTTGTTTCAATTAAGTTTGAAAACAGTCTGCAGTTATTTGTGTGCATTTCAATCATAAAAACGAAAGAGCTGAGATTCAAGCTCGTTAAGACTTTAAAATTTTTGTTGATTTCTTTTCTTTTGTGACATCTGTTTTCTCTGCATGTAATTTGCCTTTGGCACCAAAATACTACTGAGTCCAAAATTGCTTTCAATTGGAGATAAATTGAATTAATAAAATTTAAATTTTCTGGTCAAACAAATAAGAATTAATTCTTTAATAAACACAGATTTTTGTTTGTATTTAACGACTATTGAACGTCGGAGTGAGTCGAACGTAAACACATTAGTTTGTGTCTTAACAGTAGAAGCCGAAGTATGTACACGTACATATACATACAGTGACTGCCATTAATATTCGGTTTTCTGCTGAAAATTAATTAAAATTCATTGGTTTTCTGTAAAATAATATATTTACCAACATTTTCAGATAAATTTTGGTCTCAGATTAAATAACCACAAAATCCACATATTATTCCGAAGAAAGAGGTATACAAAAGCCATTCTAACACAAGAAAAGTTAAGAAATAAGCACCGTTAATATTCGGTTTTTTGTGTATGTTCTCACTTAAATGGTTAAAAAGTGCAATAGCATGTTTGGTATAGCATACATATCGCTTATTCGCAAGACTTCTTTCTGAATGTTTTTCCATGTTTGTCACAATTTGATATGCGTTCCCGTGTTTTTTTTATCATTTTTGTTGCAGCGCTAATTGTAATGCGTTTATGGTAGAAGCAGAATTCTCCCGAACACTTTGGTTCATTTTTTCATAAACTTGAACGACCGCCTCATTCTATGTTGCCAAATGATACATATGTACAGTACACGTTCATACATATTCGATGAGTTTGAAAAAGTGAAATCAAATGTCAACCAACATTTTTGAAAGAAAAAAAGTCAAAATTGTATGTTTTTAGGCATAGTGCCATTTAGACTTTATCAATACTTGTCTTTAACAAATCCGCAACCGATTTGATTAATCCTTTTTTTTTCAATTTCCTTTTATTGACAATATAAAAACTTAAGTGGGTTTTGTGTCGAAAAAACCAAAACAACAGATTCAGATAAAAAGTCGGCAATCAGTGGACAGGAATGCATAAATCTGGACCGTTGATTCCTTAGTCTTTGGACAAATACTTTAACATACATTAAAGATTTATTTAATCGTATAGCTACTTCTTCAAACAAGTAGGTAGCTTTTAGTTGAGTTCTTATATTTGCTCAAAAATGTAAACTTAATCTTTGCTTAAGTCTCGTTTGAATTTTTTTCATAATCTAGACCTACAAAAAAATATTGAGATTAATTACAGTCCCCTAATATGAAGGAACTTATCGGAAATGTATGCATTAAACATGTCGTATTTCAAATCGGTACACTCGGGCGTATACGTACTTTTCTTATTTTTTCACATAACGTAATGTAAATCATTTTGGTCTGTGCTTTGTGCACTTTAAGTTGGTTTATGTCGTGAACCTTCGTGAACTTCGTAAAGAAAAAAGACGAATTTGTATTTTACATATTACAAGTCAATAAATTGAGAACACAACAATTTCGTGCACATCAAACACAACGCCATCAAGCTCAACACGGGGTTATGAATGAAAATCCAACGGAAATGCTGAAATACATGGACATTTTGTAAAGAAATGCACAAGAATATGATATCACAATTCAAGAATTAATCTTTCTGTCCTTAGGTACAGATATTGAGGATACTACTAATATTTGAATGTCCGTTAATTTTAATGGGGTAAAAATAAATATTTAAAATATTTACTTTTGTGTTTTATTGGTAGTATTTGGATGGATATCCCAATTGTAGCTACTGGTTTTCCCAATTAATTATAAAATCTATGCGTTTACCCGCAAACTTGGCATTGAATTTTACTTTTATTATCATAACGTTCATTCAAACGATATGTTTATTACGCATTTTTTTTTTGAGAAAATTGGCTTTAAAGTCAAAAAATTAACATGTGAAAGAAAAATGATAACAAAGATATCTAACCCGGGGTTTAGACAAGCGAGTAGAACTAGTAGCGTATATGTGTGTTAGTGTATCTGAACACGAGAGAGTCGACTAGCAGGAAAAATAGTATAATATTTTTGCCTGCGAGTAGCCTGCCAGTTATCCTGCTAGTGTAGTGTATTGTTTTCATTTATTTGTTTTGTTTTCATAGTTTCCATAATTTGTATATTTTTCTGTGTAAAATATTTTTAAAAAATCATACTAGTTGACAAAACGCGCAGAGAGCTACTAGTCACACATACATCCATAAAACCAACACTATGACACAAATGCTACTAGTTCTACTCGCTTGTCTAAACCCCGGGTAAGGATTGAGATATCAAATTTATTTAAATGTTATTACAAAGGCTGATATTTCTTCTAAAAGGCCTAAATGAATTTTCGATCATAAGTTTTAAAAGAGCAATTTCCGTTAACATAGGTCAGGAGGGTACATCAAACTATGCCTTTTTTAAATTCCGATAAAAGATGTCAAAATTGGAGATAGACTTTTACTGTAGAAGATTTTTTCTTAGAATATACCCAAGTATCATGTCCTTAAACATTATTAAAAAATTAAGTGACACCCTGTATGTGTATATATCAAAATAAATTTCAATGGTCACATTTGGCATTTGGAGCATTAATGAGAAAGCTAATCTAAAAAATATTTCATTTTTAAACGAACTATCTTCAAATTACAAAAAATGTTTTCCTCTTTAAGAAACTGCATCTTATTTGAAATTACCTGCTGTACATAGTTATCACTCTAAAAGTTAGTCTATATGTAAATGAAAATAAATAAATAAGTCAATTATTACCTACTACTAAATAAATGTTAAATATAAACTTTTAACAAATTATTATAATCCACACAGCTTTAACTACTTATTTGTCTAACATAATAAACTAACAACTGCTATGTACATTAACAAATTTAAAAAAAAAAAACTGCTTTTGTTGTGCGCACAATTTATTTATTATTTCTATTTCATTTTTATTTATTTTATTGTTTTTTTTTTGTCTATCCTTTTTCATCATCCATCATCCTTAAATTGTTATCAAAGAGCAAAAGTACAAAACGAAGAAACCTCAGTCCCAGACAACGAAATCCCTTCAAACTTTTAGTCCAAAACGTCGGAACAAAAATAACAGCAATAGCAACAACAACAATTCTGGGGAAGTTCAAGTGCGAACCAAGTCTGTTGATAATACACGAATTCTATCGAAAAGCGCACTCGATAGCCTCTTGTCCAAGGGCAAAGGCATTACTATTCCCAGTGGTGTTGAAATTGCCCTTAACGACAACACCAACTACGACGACACTTACGATGATAATTCTGAATCGCCAGACGACGACGACGACGACGATGACAAAGATTACGACGAAGAGATCACGGGCAACGAAGATATTATAAACGCCTTTAAACGTGGCGACGATCCCAATAAGATTCTCAACACATGGAAGAACAAGCAGGACAACGAACGACGACAAGAGGAGTTAGCCTCCTCGTCGCATAAAATTCGAAAAAAAAATCCCTTATCCTCATCCTCTTCACTTGATTTAGATGAAGACGGCCAATTGACTGCAGCTGGAAACCATTTACCAGGACCTCCCCGAGATTTGGTGGCGCAAATAGTCAAACCCAGATTTGTAGCAATCAGCTGGATGGAGCCGGTTAAGAATCCCGACGAGGTCATCTCGTACACGGTTTACTACAAGATGAACAACAGCGAAAGGTAAGTCGTCCTATAGTTACCCGTTAGTCAACAAGATTATATAAAGGTAGTTATATCCTTATCCTTATCCATTGCAAAGCCTGAGTGGTGTAATGGAAATGAATAAATAAACAAAATGGATGCATCACCCAAGAGAGGGTGTGAATGATGGGGGTTGGTTGGTTGGTTGGTTGGTTGGCTGAAACGTGAGCTGAATCCTTTTAAAAAGATTATATACCTACATATACGTACCTTTGTAGCGCCAGAGCATGAAAAGGGTTAAGTATAGTAGAATGGGTGCACAAAAATAAAAAGCAACTCTGAAAACACATTTCTACAATTTCCCAGAGATTTCCAGCGGCGATTTCAATGCAAAGAGCAAGAGCTTGAAGCACATCACAACATCAGATTGTGTGGTAATTCAAAAGAAAGCTTTTATATCCTGAGTGCATTTTTTAAGGCTCTCGTTCCTTCTGTGCTGCATTTTGGGTAAACGACTGTGCTACAACTATCACTACGACTACTACGACGACGAAGAACAACTTCATTTGATTGCATGTTTACGTTTGCCATTATATGGAACAAAACCTTTTCCTAGATTTAGAATGGGAAGGTAAGAGAGATGGTGTTTTTGTTATTACGATTGCTTTCATGATAAATGGACAAGAATACCAAGAGCTTCTCTATATTAAATGAATATTGGTATGATTTTTTTTTTTTTTGTTGGTTTCATCCCACATCTAACGTTAGGGAACTCTCCTTGGCACTGAGATTTCAAATTCTTTAAAATTAATTCACTTGTGCTCCATCCAAGTAGGAACTTGAATAGACTATTTTATATATAAAGCTGTTCGAATTTATTGATCCTTAAAGATAAATAGAGAAAAGGAAGAAGTTGAAAACTCTTCGTAAGAGGTTATATTTTTTAGGAAAGTACTTGAAGTCTTTTGTTATTGTTGTTGTTTGGATGCAGCGAGAAGTACTTCAGTATGGTAGAGTTCTTTTTGAGATGAAATGCATGAAACTGAGACGTTTTGTTATTCAAGTATTTCTTACAATGAAGAAGATAAGCAGATCAAATGGGCCCTAGATAAAGAGCTTATAATAAAACCAAGACAATACGAACATAATAAATACCAATTCTATACAGAAAACGTTGAGAATACATTAAATTCTTTGAAAACATAATATAAATGAAGGAGGACTTTGTAAGTATTTGACTATGTGCTTAAAATATTCGAGAAAACGATAGAATTCATGTTTTCAATTCTCAAACTACGGCTCAATAATTGTGTACTTAAGTAATCGTAAGGGAAATTTGTGGAAGATAATTTGGCTTAGTATAAAGGGTATAGTGAATAGTTTTAAACTTGAACACTTTCATTTGCCTATGAATTTTGACAGACAATAAAAAGGATACAGGGTGCGAGGAATTATTTTTATATTTATGATGTTCTCCATTGGTAGAAAAAATCAATTTATTTTTGATTTGGATCTGTCAAAATACAGTTTTTGAAATTTTGTGTGTTCCATTGGGCAAATTAATTGATTTACTTTTAAATTAAAATCAATAGCGCAGATCTTTCAAGAATATATAATAATTTTAAGCTGTCAGTTTGTAATTATTGTGAAAATTATGTTCAAAAATTTGAAGGAAATCATTTCTAGAGCAAAATAGAAGCAGTTTAAAATGAATCAGTAAATTCTTCAAGCTCATTTTTCTCTTTTAAAGTTCATCAAATGATGAAGAGTTTTTTGAAGTTATGAAACAGACATAAAATCTGCACCGTTGTGAAGTAATATTTGTATTTGGTTGAATATAATAATTTTTACCAAAGAATTGCAAAAAGGAAACCTTGCTCATGTTCGGTGGTTTTGTGGAAGCCCAGTTTTTCAGCAAAATAAATTCAGGTTACATGGTTTGGTTAGGTATAGCATTTTTCTTCAGACTGTGTGTTTAATTTTTGACTTAAAAGTACTCAGTTCAAGTGAAAATGAAATTGCTATTATTTAAAAGTGACTCTTATTTGACAGCAATGAAATTCATAACGAGAGCTAGGTACCCAAATGTGAGAGCGAAATATGAACCGGCTCAAAATTAATTTCATTTCATAATTTTAATAATTGAATACAAAAGCCTAAAGAATTAATTTGAATCTTATTACCGTTTATTTTTGAATATGAAGTGTTGACGACAAGCCAAAAACCAAACTATGAAATTAAAATAGTCTTCTCAATCATTTCAAAATTCATTTAAACTGTGAGACAAATCAAATTATTTTTTTTCATTCAAAGTATGTATTAAAAATTTTCAAACTGAGGACTCAAAATTCACGTGCATAATTAAATATGGTGTCACGATGCTTATTCACGTGAATTTCAAACCGCTTTAATATTTCATTTAACTCAGAGTTGAGTACTAGGCTTAATGAGGTGAACTTGTAAATGGAAACGTCAAAATTGAATCTACTACGTTTCCACCGGGCACTATACCGAGATTTAACAAGATTTATTACAAATCTCCCTGAAATCTCGAAGATTTACCATACATATTTTAATCTCCTCAAAGGAAGATTTCAATTAAATCTCATTCAAATCTTGTTTTGAAACATTAGTTTGTCAAATCAAACTAACTTTCTTGTGGAGAATAATTTTGGAACCGACCCATTTAAACGCCATTTTCTTTTATTGACAGATGGAAATTTAAACAAAAACTATCTTTCGCACTTCCAC
Source organism: Melangyna quadrimaculata (assembly GCA_949320155.1). Classification (NCBI taxonomy): domain Eukaryota; kingdom Metazoa; phylum Arthropoda; class Insecta; order Diptera; family Syrphidae; genus Melangyna; species Melangyna quadrimaculata. The sequence continues at coordinate 51,323,395 of OX439485.1, read as the reverse complement.
TTCATATCAAAAAAATGAAACACCATTTGAATGTTTTGTCATAGGTAATCCCTTTGACCTTTTTGTGCGGTGGAAACACCAAATAAATCTCATTACCTAAACCACGGTTTAGTGGTCGGTGGCCAAGTGTTATTAAGATCGTGTGTGGATAGGGCTTATTAGAAAAAAAAGCAATATATCTCTGTCTCATAGCTTCTAAACGTCAAATGGAAATTTTGGGTTAATCACGATTAAGTGCTTGGCTTTATTTGTTTAGTGGTGCGTTCTTTTTGTTGCTATGGCCAAAAACAAGAAATTCAAGTTCAAAGTTAAAAAAGTTACTTTTTATTTAAGAACGATCAAAGTTAAAAAATTGGGAAAGGATTGAAAAAAATCGAAAAAATAAGAAATAATAAAGAAAAGACAACATTTTTATTGCGTTAAATTTACTGATAAATAATTCTCTACAAAAAATGCATGGTTCTTACAAATTAAACCACTATCGCACCTTCACTTTTGCATGAAATCGAATCGTAATATAAAACATTGTAATTTATTTTTGCTTTTTTTGTTATTTTTTTATGAGCCTCACATTTCTATATTAAAAAATTGACCCAATCGGAAGAATAAATTTTCGATGAAAAGTGAAATATTCAAAAAACAATTCCATATATCAGAATCAATAATAAAACAATTTAATTTATAATAAATTATTACAAAATTGAACACAATTCCAAATCAGAAGACAAAAAGCAAACACAATCTAACCCCAAAATGAAAACTCAAAGTTAGTCTTTTTTATTAAAAGAACGACGAAGGTTAACTAGTAAGAAACAAAAAGAACGCAGAAATGTCATTGACCCAAAATTTTGGCTGTCAGTTTGGAGTTTGACAATTTGGTAAAAATCTCCGATTACACGGTTCGTTTTTTCGTTCGTTTTGTGTTAATCTTTTTGACAGACACGTACGTTCGTGATTATACGGTTCGCGAAAATATGTACGTACCTACTTTTTTCGTTCGTTTTGTGTTAATCTTTTTGACAGACACGTACGTTCGTGATTATACGGTTCGCGAAAATATGTACGTACCTACTTCTTTTTGTTATTTTGACGTTCTTGCACTTTGGGGTTGTTTTGTGGGAAAATAATCAATAGTCATAATTAAAAATGTTTTTTAATCACTTATTTCTCAACTCTTATACTACGTGTACCTATTCATTAAGAAAAACAATTTTCCAATTCAATATTTTTTTTTAACATCGTTTTTTGCTAACATCGAGGAGCATTGGGGTTTTCAAATCAGAAAAGTCAAAGTTCAACCAGAAAAAGTATTGAAATTTGCAATCGTGTTTTCGTTACTTCCTTTCCGCTACATCTCTACACCCTTCACCCAATATGTCAAAAATACGAAACGAACGAAAAAACGAATCGTGTAATCGGGGTCTTAACCGAAACTTTACCGTTTACATGAGGTATTCGCGCGAGCTTCAAGCTCGCTTGGCCCCTTTGTATAACTGCCTTGATTTGAGATGAGCTTCAACCGACTCGATTCCACTTCAGGAGCGGAGTCGAGTCGAAATTGTTGATAAACACCTGGGTCGAAGAGTCGGTCTTGAGGATGTGTTGACCACAGTGTTTTTGCACATGTTCGAGTAAAGTTATTTATTTGTTTTGATAGCTATGTGAAGTTTGTACTAAAATTCAATAAATTTTAACTGTTTTTGTGTGAAATAAATATATTGTTTCCATTTCATCAAATGTAATCTCAACACCATATCAACTCAGCGTCAAATGGGACTCTCAACTCACGTGACGAAAAACCTGGGTCTAAAATCCGACCCTAATCCATCTCAAGCTTTCGATACTGCTTGTAAACGGGGTAAATAGGGGGGTTCACACTCATCGACAAGTCTACTAACCTGAGTCGTGTTGCTAGCGTTCACATTCAACGACCGGCTCATCAACTTCACTTGTAAATAAATTTCCAAAAAGCAAACACGACGTAGATTTAACTTATTGCGCCAGTTTCAGCGAAGGAAATTCATATTTTCTCCCTTCCTTTTGTGGGTTCACTTCTATTTCAACCCATTCTCTACGAATCTCACAAAAAAAATTAAAAAGAAACACTAAAGTCCAAATTTTCAGACATTTTGTTTAGCTAGTGTTCACATTAGCTACAGCGGTCGTTCGACCGAGCAAAATATCAAAAATATTGAAAAACTTCCGACAGTCGTTCAGATTGTGTTCACATTGCAAATTATGTGACATTAAGACACGATTTTATGAACTTTTAGATGAGTGTGAACCCCCCTAATAACACTCTTGGTCTGTACTCTTGTAGGTACAATTTTTAAAACTTCAGAACCATTATCACAGCCAAAATCCTTATAAGAATTATTGTAAGAAAAGAATATAACACCACCAAATTTTAAGAACTTTAAAATCTGATTTTCTCCCACCGCTCCCTTATGAATTTTTATATGCAGACAAATTTCATAGGATTTCTGATACTTCTATTTGAGTTATTTAAAATGCATGGCCCAGTATTTCAGTGGGGAGTTAAACCAGAATTAGTTAGTTTTCGAAATAGATTCCTCTACAGTTATGTTAAGAAGCTATTTTAAAGTGGAGGATGCAGAATGCAGAAAGATTTAATGAACACAGAGCATTTGTTGAGGTAATCCAACTTTAACACCACACTGTAAAACTGATCCTATCCTAGGCTTGTTGGTAAAGACTCGTGGCTTCAAAAAAATCCCACAAAACGAAGTCTAGGAAGGTTAAATTGGGCGATCTTGTCTGCCAGTTAAATTAGGCGTCCCATAAACGCAGCCCTCAGGATTTCGTTTGTGGCTCGTGCAGCATGCGCAGCACCTTTGCTCCATCTATGTATTTGTCAACTTCACAATTGTCAAAGTAGAATTGAAATTAGCCGCCGTTTGCAAAAATGTTAGCATGCCTTTTGCGCTACCTTGTATTAACCTGTTCACTGCCATGCGCTTTCCATTATGTACAAAATGTGCATTTGCACTAGGCGGCATTATGGTTGAATTTCTGAGTGGCGGCATTTTCAAATTTTGTTGTACATTTAATTTCCCACGCCGCCGATGATAAGAGCAAAATTTTTAAGGGCGCCATTTTGAACGAATTCAACAGCGAGAAGCGGATGTATTGCATGACATTTATGTGATTACTTATAAGAAATATATAAATAAACCACTCAAACAATACGACAGCTATTCAAATCAATTGAAAAACTCAAATAATGTGACCCCCTACCCCACTATATTTGGCATAAGCGAACCTCGATCCGCTATAACTTAAAGATAAATTAATTTGTAGAACGCTAAAAGCGCAATCATTATCAGTTTAGATTTATTTTAAATACGAAAATTTCCTAATTTCCCTCCTGTTGATTGCTTTGCTACTTTTGAGTACATCAAAACGAAAATTAACTTAACAACGTCTTTAACTAAAACTATAAGTAAAACAAGTTAAGTATTGACAATGGACGAACTAATAAATTAGGCTTAATCCACCCTATCTACCCTTATTTGTTGAAGACGTTTGCTTTTTCATATTTAATTGGACCACCTCTAGCAATCCAAACAAAATCTGAATCAGACATTTCCTATAGTGCACATAAAAATGAACAAAAAAAATAAAAAAAAAATACTGAAATTCAAAAGTCAACATTTTAGCCCCCATTCATGGTTTTTCTTTCGTTTTATGACTTTTCTAATCCGACAATTGCTTACATTCTGCATAGCGAATGGATTCTGCCGCATTTAGATACAATTTATCTTCTTGTTTTACATATATCTATCTGCATTGTATTCAATTTTTTTCATCCCCTTTTTTCCGAAAATGCCGTTTCCTTTTTGTTATAGTTTTATTTTATTTTTGTATGCCCTTAATTGTCTTTTGTTCTTAAATTTGATGGTTTACTCACTCCTGCCATCACTTAAAACGACGTCTTCCTTCACATTTTATAAAACAAAAAGCAAGTTCATTGAAATGCTTTTACCAACCCAGGACAGCCAGCTCAATGCCAAGTCAGCCATTAGAAGTTCACTAGCTTCGTTTTTTCTATATGTATACATTTAACAAACTGCAACTCCTCCCAAACTCTTTCGCCCTCACTCCCCTTTGATGATAAATGGGCAAGAGTCCAATTGAAAGGGAAACTATTTATTCCAATATCGAAAAATTTTCTGGCATCCTTGTCGGAATCGGAATATAGTTCTTTGGTGAAATTAACTGCTTTAACTATTCAGACTTTCATTGAGATAAATTGCCAAATCGTCCAACAAGTAGGAGGTTCCCCCAAAAAATGTTTGAAGTTTTTAGAGTGAAAGTTTTCCACAGCTATATAAAGATATATTCCTTCCTATATACATATATATTTTATCGAAGCCGCATAGCATATAAAGAAAAGTTTCGAGGTTTGAGAAAATGACGTTCTTTTGCTCTTTGTAAAGTGTTTCGGAAGTGAAGGCAGACAGCAGCGCAACAGAGCACAGAGCACCAGCAGGAAATCATTGATTTCGAATTGAAATTCCTTTTCTAGCCTGAAGGAAAATTAATTTTGAGACTGCAACCAGTAGCAGCGCAATGGCATTCTCCAGCCACACCATCGCTCACCATCACCACCAACATCACCATCACGCCCACTCCATTGACAGTTGTTAGACTGTTGAAATTGTATCACGTCCAGACAGAGAGAAAATTATAATTTCCTTCTGCCGCACCTCATCTAGCTTCCGGGCTTCTATCACTATGTTGATGACGGGGAGCACGTATCCCTTAATCCAAAAAGGATTCATGAAATATGTTTTTTTTTTTTCCTTCTTTTTTTTACTACTATACAAACACTCACACAATCAACCAACATCAGGGAGCAAAAAATCATCACAAAATCACATGACGACCAACAAGTCAACATTCAGTCCCTGATGCCAGGAAAAACCTATCAGTTCCGGGTTATCGGCAATAGCAATTTTGGTGCTGGCGAGTCATCTGAGGTGAGTTATATACAATGATGTTATGGTATCCAGTTTTAGAAGTTTTATATTGAGTATTTTATAAATACCCGATGGTAGTAGTCATTTTTTTATTTTGTTAAATTAAACCTCGTGTGTATCAGAGTTTCAAACCTTGCTTATATAAACCTAACCCTATTTTTCCAAATGATTTGATTTAGATTTTTTTTTAAATTAGATTTTGGAAGTGAGGACACAGCCGGAAGAGAATATTGCCGGACCACCACGAAGTGTTGAAGGATATGCAGGGAGCCACAAAGAGATTTATGTGAAATGGGAACCTCCAATCATCACCAATGGGATTATCTCCAAGTATCGAATCTATTATGCTGAGGTAGGTGTGGGTTTTTCAATTCATTTCATTTTATTTATACATATACGTATGTATGTATCTATATTTTTTTGTTGGTCTTATAAATCTGATTTGATTTGTTGTTTTTTTATATTTTTGATTGGATTTGAAATAGATTGTTTTCTAAAATTGGATGACAGACAGATTTTAAATAGTTTGTCCCTTGTGAAATGTTCGAGTTAGCATAGCAAATTGATGTTAATCGTTATTCCTTTCAATCCCAAAAAATAATAATGGCTACAATAACAATAGGTTAGCGACGCACACTGGGGCAAAACACCGCTAATGCTGGCATTTAATAAAATTTTGAAGTAGAGCTTTGATTGAAACTACTGTTTTATTATTGTTGTAAATAGGATAGAGAATACAAAATGAGAATGCGACAGTTAATTGGGGGCACGTGGTCTTAGCATAATCGTCACGAATGGAGAATTTGATAATTTTTTTCATCGAAGCCAGACGTGTTTTTTTTGTTTTGAGTGTCAACATTCAACTGTGTGTAACTTCTTACAGCTTTTTATTACAAAAAAAAAATTATTGCAATGGAATCAGTAGGCTCAGGTGAGTTAATTTTTTTTTATTTTTTATGATAAATTTTTGTTTTTGTCCTCTCAATATGTGGTTAAAGATGAAAAAATGTGTACAGAATACGTTAATTTTTGCATTAAGTCAAATATCTTAGTCGTTTTAGATGTGTTGGCCGTGACATGACGTGAAGTGTTATATATATTTGTGAATAGTGGTTTGTCTAGTTTTAGAATCTGTAAAGTTTTTTTGCTACTTTTTGCTACTTTTCGTACAGTTAACTTTCTTGTTGGTGACGTCACTCTCAAAAAATATCGATTTTTTTCTACTTATTTGATTTTAATTAATTTTTCGAACATGCCGAAACTTCAGCTGATATCACTAAACTAGATGTGGAATTGATAAAAAAAATGCATATTATCATGACAGTGGTTGCTTGTGGCCATGAGGTTGATGCCGAAAAATTTCGAGACTTTGCCCATGAAACTGCAAAATATTTCGTTGCAAAGTATCCTTGGTACTATATGCCTCCTACAGTCCACAAGTATCTTATACATGGAAATGAGATAATTTCAAAAGCTTTATTGCCTATAGGACAGCTAAGTGAAGAAGCTCAAGAAGCACGCAATAAAGATTTCAAAAATTATAGAGAACACCACTCGCGAAAAAATAGCCGCAAAAATACAAATGCAGACATTTTTAATTTGTTCCTTTTATCATCGGACCCCGTTTTAACCAGTTTGCAAAAAGTTCCAACAAAAAAAATTCAACATCTGCCTCAAGAAGCAATCAGTTTGCTCAAATCCCCAAACACACCAATACAGAGTGGGATTGATATAATAAATGAGAGTGATGAAGAAGAATAAGTTATTATTTTTTTATTATTTATCTTGTTTTTGTTAAGCCTTATTAATACAATATATATATATATGTTTCTGTTTGTTAATATACTTAATTTTTTATAATTAATAAATATTATCTTCAACTTTGTTTTTAAAACTAAGAATCATGTTAAAGCGTTTGAAATTTTTTTTCGATCTTTTTTTGTAAAGTAGGCGTTTTGGTGGGCGTGGCCAACATTTTTTTTTTTAATGTGTCAACTATCATGCTAGAATTAATAGTGCAGGATTTCAAGTTCCTAGATTTCATAGTTGATTTAATGCCACCTTTAGTGGTGTTTTGCCCCAGTGTGCGACGCTAACAAAAAAACAGATGTTATGTTGTTGATTTATGTGGTTTCGTTCGTTTTAAAATACTTTGATCGGTATTTTAATTTGTAAGCTTTAATTACATTGTTTTTATTAAATAATTTCAATTAAAAAAATAACTTTTTTATTTTCAAATATAGTAAAAAGTGTCTTAAGTAAAAATTGTAGAGAAATTAATTCATGTGCATATTCATGTGTTCCTACCCAAAAACTACACCTCGTTTTTTTTTACTGCCAGGTTAGCATACAGGTTTTTTGTCAAAAACTTTTTATCGTAAAATTCTTCCCTAAAATAAACATGGTAATTTTTTTTTTTATACGAAAAAAACTACTCTTAAAAATATGACATTCCTGTAAAGTTGCATACGTTTGCCGTGGTTTGTTTTACCTTTGTATCCGCTTCTATCACCGCTTAAATATATTGAACATGGAAATTGTCTTTAAGTGAAATTTATAAAGGCAAACAAACAAAAACATGTCAGTTGTACACCATATTGTATTTTTGTTGACCACCTAGCTAATTTTCTAGGATTTTTTCAAACATTTAAAATATAGTCACATTTTACCTCAAGAAAATAGTGCTTAAAAACGAAAAATCATTGAAAATAAAATTCAATGCCCGTCTCCATACACAAATGCTATTTCAATTATTGACACATATTAATTTTTCATGAAAATAATTGCTGTTTAAAATTTAAGAATGAATTTAATCCCTTTCAACATTTATGTCTTATATCTTACATAATACAATTTGTGTATTCTAAGCACTTGAAAATAAGGGCTACATGAAATTTGGCCCCAATGAAAAATGGCCTCAAACGAAAAATTAAAAATGGCCCCAAATTTGGGACCCCATTTTGAAAATTGAACAATGGCCCAAACTTATATGAAAAATGGCCCCAAACACAAAATGAAAAATTGCCCCAAAATTAATATTAGAAGCAACAACAACAGCAAAATTACAATCGTACAAAAAATGTTTTGCGTCGGTGTGGGAGAGCCTTAAAAGTACCTTGCCTGGTCTGCTTCGCGGGTTCAAGGATTTTAACTCCCTTTTTGGGTCCTCTGTCCCCCTCACGCGACTCCGTCGCTCCGCTTAGGGTATGCTCAGTCTCAGTCGCCTGGTAGGCGCCTATGTTGTCAGTCGGTCTGCTATCAAAGTTTTTGTTGTAAAAGTATTTTGGTTGAAGAATAAAAGTTTGGGCCCATTTTTCATAATGAAATTTTACCCCAAAATTAAAAATAAAAAAAGGCCCCAAAACAATGAAAAATGGACCCAATTTACAAATTTTAAACTTTTTTTTGTTTTTGTTGTTTCCCATATAAATTTTTTGAGCCATTTTTCATTTTATGTTTGGGCCATATATTACATGTTACGTGTGATTTCTTTTTATTCAAAACCCAAAACTATACCTGCCCAGAGGTTGTTGATGCCCTTATTCGAATACCGACTCAGAATTGTTCAGAATTGGTCTCCTAGGCTTTTTGGGATATTCGAATCTTAAAGTGATATTTTTGCCCTTTTTCTAATTTTTAAGGTTTTATTACTTTACAAAAAAAATATCAATGAACTCGTTACTGAACACTGAACACTGAAAGCAGAAAGTAATAGGTAATTTGTGTCTTTAAAATTAATTTTTGAATGCTTTTCGGAGAAGTCCCATTTTAAAATTTGGCGTTTTTTTTTTAAGTGTATTCGAAAATTAGACAGGATGACTAAAGACTCCTTCAATTTCTCGAAGAGATAAGAGAGATAAAAAAGGTTTGGAAAAGTCCAAAATGTATTTTGACAGATTTTATATCGCAAAGTAACATAACTTCAATCTTAGCCCATAAAATAATGTTTTGCATCTAGAATATCTCGACATCCTTCTAACTAGTGCCGTGCATTGCATTTAAAAGACCTGAGGTCTTACAGGCATACAGTAAAATTATTATTACTATTACTTGGCAGCATTGTTGTTTTTTTTTAATTAAAATTCGGTTCTATTGGTAAAATAAATCTATTTATGACTTGGATCTGTCAAAACACAGATTTTGCGTTCCATTGGGCAAATAAATCGATTTATTTTTAAAATCAATTTTTCAGGTCTAGATATTTTGCTAGATTTACCCCTCCCTACCACAAAACCAATACAATTTTAAGTTGTCCCTTTAAATTAGTTTTATTGTTTGAAAACCAAATTTGAAGGAAATCATAACGATATAAAATGGAAGCATCTAAAAATTCATGGAGGTCATTTTTCTCTGCTGAAAGTGATGACGAGTTTTTTGAAGTTATTATAATGGCAAAAACAAATCAATTTTAAATGCTGTTCCATTCACCACGAAAATAATCAATCTTAAGAATTTACCAATCGAAAACACCATTAATTTCTATTGTTGTTTTTCATTGGTAAATTTAGAATTCAATCAAAAAATTGATTTTTGTCTGGCGAATAGCACATCATTCCTTTTTTTGACAAATCAGATTGCACTCTGGTAAATGTTTAAACGAAAACTGTGAAACCCATTGTACAAATATTTCAAGCGTGATTAAGCTTCGGTTCAAGCTTTTAACACCTCAATTTTGACGGAATAACTGAGGTTCAACTATGGTTCAGGGTAGATCCTGGTTAATCCGCTGAAATCGACTAGTTAAAATCTTAAACCGAGGATGTACTTTGTTTGTACAACAACTGACCGTTAAAAATTCAATTCCAGTTTAAGCAAAAAGAACAGTTTAAACTTAGACTGTGAAATTGACTATAACACGAATATTTTCCTCTTTTTTTCTAGGATGATAGCGGTGCTGAAATGTACACCGATAGTACATTGAATAGTGTTATCCTTAATGAACTTCGTCCCTTTACTGAGTATACAATTACCGTTGTGCCTTTTAATCAAAACGGAATGGGTGATCCTTCGAATGAAATGAAAGTCAAGACCTATTCATCATATCCTTCAGAACCACCAAGTAATGTAACGCTCGAAGTTACAAGCTCATCGGTAAGTTAAATTATCTATTCAGGTTAAAAAAAATTAGTAATCTATTAAAATATCGTTTAGTCAATAACTGTACATTGGGAACCACCAGCTGAGGAAGAACGTAATGGTCAAATTACAGGTTATAAAATAAGATATCGTCAACTGAAAGAAGCTCCTGAAGTCAAAAGCACCCCAGCTAATATTCGTTACTTTGAATTGAATGGTTTGGAACGCAATTCAGAATATCAGGTGAAGATTGCTGCCATGACAGTCAATGGTACAGGACCATTTACGGAGTGGCATCGGGTTGTAACTCTGGAAAATGATCTTGACGAGACTCAAGTGCCTGGGAAGCCAGTGTGGATTGGAGTACGCACTGGAGCTGAAAGTATAGCCTTACATTGGGGTCCACCAATTCAACATGAGATCAAAATTCGCAACTTTGTGCTTGGATGGGGTAAGGGAATTCCCGATGAAAATATTCTCGAACTAAATGAAAGCGAACGAAGCTATATGCTAAAGAAATTAGAACCGAATAGCGAGTATGTTGTATCTCTGAGGGCTCGCAATATCAAAGGTGATGGTCCACCGATTTATGACAACATCAAAACACGAGACGAAGAGCCAATGGAAGCTCCAATGCCTCTTGAAGTGCCTGTTGGTTTGAGGGCGATAACAATGTCATCGACATCTATTGTTGTCTATTGGATTGACACAACGCTCAGCAAGAATCAACATGTTACAGATAACCGCCATTATACAGTTCGATATGGTATCTCAGGATCCAGCCGGTTTAAATTGCACAACACAACAGACTTGAATTGCATGCTAAATGAGTTACGTCCTAATACTCAATACGAGTTTGCTGTCAAAGTTGTCAAGGGCCGACGAGAATCAGCATGGTCAATGTCGGTTCTAAACACAACGCTTCAAAATATTCCGATATCACCTCCCAGAGAGGTGACTGTTCGAGCCGATGAGAATAATCCTCAGAGTGTGATAATCCAATGGCTTCCACCGAAACACAGTATGGGTCAGATATCCGGTTATAGTGTGTACTATACCACTGATACCACAAAACGAGACCGAGATTGGTCTGTAGAAGGTTCCAATCTCGATGACAATGTGATGGTGATATCAAATTTAAAACAACACACCACCTACTACTTCAAGGTACAAGCTCGAGCTGGAAAAGGCAATGCTCCATTCTCGACTCTGGTCGCTCATACAACTGGTGCAGCAGTTTTAATGCAAGAACCAAATACCATCAGTAAAGGAATTACCAATGAGATGATAATTTACATGATCATATTCGGCACAGCTGTGATTTTGTTCATTGTTGTTGCTGTTATAGTGATCTTGTGTCGCAAAAAGCCACAGAGCTCACCAGAGCATACTAAAAAAAGGTAGGTTGTGATTAGTAACTAATATATAGCTCCCCTTTAAAAAAGTGTTCCTTTCTCCGATGTTTATAGCTACCAGAAGAATAACGTTGGCGTACCAAAGCCACCAGATCTATGGATCCATCATGATCAAATGGAATTAAAGAATATCGATAAACCAATGCATAATCATAATTCAACTCCAGGTAAGTGAATATGCAACAAAAAAAGTTGTTGACACTAGCAAATTGACGATAATTTGTTTTTAATTCCTAAAGCTTGTAGCGATGGTGCTTCTAGTAGTGGTGCCTTGACACTTCCTCGACCAAGTTTACATGAATATGACATAGAAGCACCAGTTCCACCTTGTGTTACTAATTCTCTGGACAAACGGTCTTATGTTCCAGGTTATATGAGTGAGTTAATGAAATTAAAATTTTCGAGAAATTTCTTGACTAATGTATGGCTTATTTTTTGTCTGCTTTTATAGCTACGTCTTTAAATTCCACAATGGAACGACCACAATACCCACGAACGCAATATAACATTCCAAATAGACCACATATGGGTGTCGATACAACATTATCACAGCAGAGCTTGTCACAACCCCAGAATAATTCACTGGCACAGACGCCAGAACACCCATATATGTATGATGGATTTAGGTAAGTGAAGACTTTTCGTTCATTCGGCTTCTTTGTCCGACTGGGTTTATGTTGGAAATAAGGTAGTTTGTGTAAATGTGCATTGTTTTTGAAGATTTGACTTATTGAAAGGTTAGGCTGAGATCCAAAAAGTTTTGATGCGGCAGCAAAACTCTATTGATGCGCATCTGCTACGCAAACATGTTGCTTTCGCTTTGTTAACATTTTCACGTTTGAGTTTTGGAACTTATGACTTTGCATTAAATACGCATCTGATGCATTTCTGAACTCAGCCTTACTTTTCAATTCGTTAATAGTTTTATAGTAGATCAAACTTCTTAATTTAGTTATGATGAATTTCATGGGTTCCAAGGTCAAAAGATAAATTTCTTTTATAAAGCCGGAACCACACCTGTCTCTTGTGTTGTGTTGTGGAGTCGTGTGTCGCTATCGGTACAATGTATTTCATAACTGTATACCCATATTTGTGTCGTGTGTTGCGTTGCAGTTTGGCGCATAAAATATATGGAATGACAGCGACACACGACTCCACAATACAACACACGAGACAGGTGTGGATCCGGCTTAATTTGTACTGATTTTACTCAGGTAGTAGATCCTCTAATCAGTAACCTTTTCAAAACAAGTCGATATGAATTTATAAATCATTTTCTTTTTTTTTTTAAACATTTTTTTGTTTGTTGTTAAATTCGTACAAATGTTTTTTATTAAATTTTTCATACATTTTTGAAATTCTCTGCAACGACCAAACCTGTGACATTCCCCATTTTTGTAAATGAATTTTTTATATGAAAAAATTTGTGACCTATTCCAATATATTACAACTTCCGAAAAGCGACGTGAACGTGTCAAACTGAGTCCCAGCACATTACAAAGAGAACTTTTAAAAAATGGCAAAGCCTCCGTAAATCCGTTTTTCAATTTTCTAAATGAAATTCGAATTCGACAAAAGCAGTGTAATGGCAAAATAAGTGCTGTAAGATTGGCCCGGTCAGGTGCAAAACTATGGAATTCAAAAAGTGACGAAGAAAAAAAACCTTACAGAGATATGGCTCTGCAAGAGAGTCGCTTGAAGCGATTACAACCGAGACGAAAACCAATGGATAAGTTTACGCACAAAAAACGACGAAAAAGGAGAAGACGTCCAAATCAAAATTAAAATAATTAGTTATTAAATGTGTATTTTTTTTTTAATTTTTAGATTAAGAACTTTCTGAATTATTAAATACAGATAAATAACATTAAATTGTTGTCAGCATTGATAAAAATTTGTTTTTTGTTTCTTTATTTTTAAATTTTTCAGCAATCCACCATATCAAACAGCAATATCAACTGTGGAAACTTCAAAACGTGGACATCCGCTAAAGAGTTTCGGAACACCAGGTCCACCACAACCCGGTGTACCGCCTCCGGTCATAACCACATGCTCTAAGCACAGTAAGTTAAAAATTTGAATTCATAATTTTACTTAAGAAATACAAAATTTGGAATCTGTTTTGTTAAGTTTCTTGGACTGCTGCATATGAGTCATATGAAGAATTTTTAGAGAAATTTTAATATTCAAAGATCAAAAACAATGTAAGATTTAGAACTTTATAGTTCTTTGACCTTTCTTCACTAGCTAATCTCCTTAAAACCCTTTTAATGTATGCTACCTCAAAGCCAGTTAAGACATTGGGAAGAGGCGTTAAATATGTACAAACATATGTATGTAGTACATACACAACAGTTACATATAATTTGTTATAGATCTGTTCTCAAGACTTTTGGGCAGAAATTCAGTAAAATTTTGAAGAGTGTTGATGACATTCTCTCAGAGAGAGGAAAACTGCCAACAAAATTTCTGTCATACAATTTCACACAAATATTCTTTAAAATTATTTAACCTTTTTAACTACAAACGGAACCGATGATCCTAACAAAAATTCTTTATACCACTTACCTCAACCTGATATTTGACAGACCAACTATTTCTGCCCAAAGAAATTTCTTGGTCAGAATTAGTCAGGAGGGAAATTTGTTTTACTACCAAATTTGTGAAGCGTAGAAAAGGATTTGGGCAGCAATACTATTGAGAATTGTTGAAAAATTGGCAGTTTTGATCAAGTTTGGGAAAAGACCTTTTTATAATTTTGGAATGTATGTATGTACTTGTATACAAGTACATTCCTTCGAATTTAATGAAATTGGTTTTTCCGAAATCTGTGTTCATAGGGCTCGGTTCCTAAGTGGCATATCCGGATATTGTGAACTTAGTAAAAAAAAAAACAATCCATATTAACTTCTTGTTGGCTAACCCCAGTCTAGTGCCTTAAGCTACTCAACATGCCAAAATGAGGATTTTCAAAAAAAGAAAAAGTAGGTATCTTGCTGTTTAAGACTTAACCGATCGATGTACATATGTGACAAATCTACCGAATAACATTTTATAAAGCGTTCATACTCCCATAATAAGATTCTCGTTCAATAAGATCCCATCTTAAACTACATCTATAACTGCAACTACAATTGCTGCAATTTCAACTTCCGCCCATTTTGTGTTAAGCCTATGTACATAAGTATCAAATATTAATATGAATTATCAGTATGAATTATTTTTAATTGCAACTAAAACTACTACTCCTTGTTGCGAAAAAAATATTCAACCCTCAGGCTGTCATCTGAGATCCTGAGTATAACCTCAAACACATTTTTCTATCTGAATCATTCGACTTTGTTCAAGTTACCCCTTCCGGAATGCATTTTTGCGCCTGATTGGCAAATTGCCAAACCGATTTCACCCACCCCTTCATAGGAACACGCTCGGACTTACACCAAAGATATCCTGGGCTCAATTGGTTTGCCAGTTTTGGAGACTATAACATACTTACAAACATACAAACATTCAAAAGTCCAACCGCAAAAATTACATAACTTAAGTTTTTAGCCGATTCTAAATAGGTATCTCCTAATGCATTCTCCTTTTACCGTAATAATTATTAAAACCCTTTTTGTCTGCTGTTGAAAAAAAAAATAGAACCATCTTAGTATGCTCTTTTTTCTTTTGTATGCTCCTCTTTTCCCCCTTTAATCAGCTTCCTTCAATGGTTAGGTAGTTAATTCGATCACAAAATCTTTAAATTATTTGTCTAGTTCCTCGTTAAAGCTATAAATGAAAACAAATAAATCCAGTTTGTCCAGTAAACGATTCTAGGAAGATACTAAATGTTGACAATATTTTTTAACAATTTCAAGATACCCAATCCAATATTTTGCTATTTAATTTTTTGAGCTCATTAAATAATATCTATGTAATAATATCTATTTACATAATTTTAATAATTATTTAAATCTAATCAAAATTTTTCTTATTTAATTTACTTTTTACCAGCACCGTCAGTTACAATACGTCCCCAAAACGCTTCACCATTCAAAAAACCATCATTCTCAGTTGCCACACCCACAAATCGCCTAACAGGCTGTTCATCAATAGCACATTCAACTGATGAAATACAAAGACTTGCACCAAGTACTTCCACAGAAGAGCTAAATCAAGAAATGGCCAATTTAGAGGGGCTGATGAAGGATTTAAGTGCAATCACTGCCAGTGAATTTGAATGTTAACATCGATATATACATACTTAAATAAAAATAGATCATACAACAAATAATATTAGCCCCCCTTCCCTTAAACAACCAACTTCCCGCAACACACCCATCCAACAATCATCCTTAAAATAAAAACAAAAACACCATTCACATTTTTATACATACTATAAGCAAGCACCTTATAAAAATATGATTATTATTATACTTAAAACTTAGAAGAAAAAAAAACTAAAAGAAAGTTTCCTTATGCGCCATCCCACATTATTAACACATATTTTTTTGTTTATTTTTGAAAAATTGGAAGAAAACTACAAAATTGTTGTAATCAGGTATTTTTGTATAAAAAAATAACACTTAGGCAAGTAATTGACACTTACATAGACATACACAAGGCCCATTTGCTAAAACGCAACTTAAATATTTAAGTTCAACATAAGAACTCATGTGGCTTCCGCTGAGAAGAAAATGCGAACATACATAGGCAGTTATTTTGAACTTAAATATTTAAGTTTCGTATTAAAAATTAGATCTAAAAGTAAAATAAAAAATAATACACCGAAAATAGAATTTAAATACAAAATATTAATGTACGCACTCAAGAACTGCCCCTTTGCGGGAGAGAGACAGAAATGTATAGATCTACTTCAATTAACATACATGCATGCATATCACGTCAACCAAGTTATAGAGGACCACAGAGTGCACACAAAGTCCTTCTTATATTTATTTTATTTTTTTTATTTTTTATTTTTTTTTTTACAATTTTTTTAAGTATCAATCATACAAGTCAAGCAATATTCCTGTTATAATAATATTGTATATTTTTATAGTAATATTACCAAGAAATATTGTATTCATTTACTTATTTCTATTAACGGTAATTTTATACCTTTCAAAAATATATTTTATTAATTTGAATCTTATGAAGTGCCGTTGTAGATAATACAATCTATTTTTGGAATATTTTATTTAAATGTTCCTTTTCGAGAAGGAATTAAATTTTACATTTTGAATTAGAAAAATAAATAAATAATGTCTTCAATTGTTACATCGGAACGTGTACTTTTACACTTGTTTTTTTTTAAAGAGCTTTTATTTTGAAGTACTATTTTTACTATTTGATATTTGAAATGGTCGAGTACATATTTTGAAATATGTTTTTATATTCCAAAATACACATACAGTTTTAAAGGCGGTATTATATTGGGTACGTTCAGGAGACTTAAGGGACTTAAAATTCAGTCAACTACATCCATTGAACGATAATCTACCTCAAAATAACTAACTTTTTTTGTCCGCATGTCATTATGCCAAAATTATAGCTTTTCTTGGATAGTTTACCTCAAGTTCGTTCAAAATAAGAGAATCCTCGACATGGATACAAAATTCCGTCGTAATGTACGAACAATTTCATTTTAAATTTAATTAACTCGACCGCACAAACAATTTATTAAAATTTAAACTGATTTTTAATTTCACAAATGATAATTTTGACATAAACACACTTGATTTAAAATTAAGGTAGATACTTCTTGACCAAATTTCCAGTCAGTTTCCAGTAAAAGTTCCCTTCATTTGAAGTCCATTTTTTGAAATATGACCAATCACAGACTAGAAGGTTGCCTTACTTGCAAGTCGCCTTAGCCATCTGAACGTACCCATTAGCATATAAATATGACAAACTTACATTATAAATATATATGACTTATATGGTGTCATGGCATCAATTATAACAAACTTCAAAGTTAAATTCTGGAATTTCAAGTATTCAATTCTGCCATTATGACTCTTAAAGTTCAATTACAAGAAAATTTGATTTTGTAGAAAGCATGTTATCAATTGTCATGTAAATCGATCAATTAAATTGAAAATAGTTGTAAAATATATGTTCATAGAGTTTGAAAATGTATCGGTTTAAAAGTTTTTTTTTTTAGTTTAATTTAAACTTTTTCATTTTAGATTTTACTTTCGTTAAAATAAAATTTTAAAAGTGAAAATCTCTACTCATATATCTTGTTTGTTTACATCGGCTCTTTGAAAAGGTCAAAGTCCTTCCAATCTAAATTTTTCAACTCATTACTTTATTGTGTTAATATAATATAAAACGGGGTATTAAATAAATATAAATGTGATGTAAAAATAAAACAAAATAATATTCTTTTTTTTTAATACAAAAATGTTTGCTTAAACAACAATTCTATTTATATCTTTAAATCATGTGACTAAAATTTTATATTTTCCTTTTTTTTGTAAATCACAAAAATGCCTGTAAATATTTATATAAATTTAATAATAATAATTCATTTTTAACTACATATTTTAAAATGTTAAGTATCATAAACAAAAAACAAAATATTCAGACAAAATTTAATCTCTAAAGCTTTTATGGTCTTAAAATCATATTTTATAAAAAAAAAATTAAATTATTAATTTTGAATTTGTGTGATTTTTTTATTTTATTAATGAAAATAATGAAAATTAGGAATTAGGATCAGTTATTTCAGCTTAAATATTACTCTTTGTGTGTATTTTCTGAATATCTTTTTTTTTTTTTTTTTCGAAATGAATTTAGAATTATTTTTTTTGAGCTAAAAAATATTTTAAAGTTCTATTGACTTCAAGCAAAATAAGATTTCATTTTATGCTGGACTTCAATAACTGATAAAATTGTATTATTGTTTCTTATGAGAAATGGCATAGAAAACTGCAAAAATTGTGTTGTCCTATATTAATCTAGATTCCCACTTGTCTTTTTTCAGCTGGTGAAGTAGGTATTTCGATACGAAAGGGGAGCTGATATCAAAACAAGCCAAGAAAAGAATTATTACCCCTGTCTTTGTACTTGAAATTCTTTTTTTGTATCAACCTACCTGTCGAAATACGTCTTTCGGAGGTTGGAAAAAGTCAGATGCAAACCTAGCACTAGTATGTGAGATGAAATCTTGTTCTTTTTATATAAATGTTGGTTTTCGACATTCTTTTTTAGGTTTGAGCGTTCTTTTTCTTAAAGAATGCAATGCAATCCTTTCGCATTTGATTTCATTAATACACATGAAGACTAAAATTAATATTGTTTTTTTTTTAATATATTCCCCATTTTGCATGAATATTTACTCAGCAGCAAATTTCTGATTTGATGTTGCATTGTTTAAACCATAAATAATTAACTGTGCTTGTTTCAAAAACAAAATAAACTTTCTTCCATACATACCCATCAAATATAGTTCTGGTATACTTATTTTAATGGTGATCTTGATTTTTCTGGATTTGTTCAGATAAGAATGGTTTTCGTCTTTAAAGTTTCTTTTCGCCACAGGCTATACTTGAAACGTAATCTAATAGAAATACCCTTAAAACCCAATTTTAATATTTAAATCTAAAAATAATAAAATAACGATTTATCGAAAACTAATGAACGGATTTTAAAGATTTAAATTGAATTTTGAAGAAGAAAATTAGTACATTCAGGTTCTCGAACTATTTGTTTTTAAGAAAAATTTATTCATGATAGCATAGCCTGTTGCAAAAAAAAAACTTCAAAGACGAAAATCATTCTTATTTGAGGCAATCCAGAAAAATGAATGTCACCATTGAAATCAGCATACCTGAATTATCTTTGTTGGGAATGGAACCAGTCTTTCGAAAAAAAAAGAGTTTTTTTTAGCACAGTGTTTATGTGACTTTTAAATTCTGTTTAACCCATATTAATACAACAAAATAAAATTCGTATTGATAAAGCACTTCAATTTTGCCTTGCATTCCCTGTTGAAACTCAAAAGTGAATTCAACGATTTTTTTTTTTTTTTAATTTTCCAAAATTCTCATTATTTTCAAAATAAAAAAAAACAGTTAAAATAATCCCACAAATTCTTTTAATCAATATTTTCTGAAACCAAATACAAACAAAATCCATTTTTTTCCTATGAAATGTCTTTCAACATTTTTATATTTTTGTTTTATTAAATAAAATAAAAAATTTAAAAATAAATAATTCTCGATCACGATGATATAAAAAAAAATAATAAATAAATTTTATTTTTATTATCTGCCATTAGATTTTTATTTCGCAACTAACACTTCATTGCATCGTGATCATTGTGCCATTTAGTTGTTCATTCATTATTTTTAAATAATAAAATTATTATTATATATTTTAGTTTTAATAGTTAAGAAGAAAAATATATGTATTTGTATAATGTACTTTATATTATGTAGTTTATAAGAAATCACCACTTCCTCTAATTGTTTTTTCTTTCATATTTTTTTATAATTATTTCATTTTCTAGATAATTTTAAGAAATAAATTATACAATTGATTAATAATAATTATTGTAAGACATTTTTGTACAGATTTATAAATAGAAAAAAAAATCAAAAAAGAAAAACAAAAACAAAAAAAATATTAAGTGAACTTAATGCGTAAATGCTAAATGGAATAACAAACTATTATTTTGAAACAAAAATAACTAATTGTGTATTTATAATTTAAATAAAAATTATTCTTATGTATCGATTAAAGAAACAATGAATTTTTGTATAAGTAGTTAAAATCGGAAGAAATAAAAAATATAATTTTGTTAACAAAAGCATAATGATTTGCGAACAAATAATTAAAATTTTATGTATGTATACACGTGTACACGTACACGTAGATATGTAGGGAAGACCAAGAGACAAATGGGTCTATCCCACAGAAGTTTTTGTTTGTTTTTTTTTTTTTCTTTTTATTTGTATAGTTGCTAAGAAATAACATAAGAATCAAGAACAAAATGAAATAAAAAAAACAAGACACGATTGACGAAAATATTAACCAAAACAAATATTAAATAATAAATGTACATTCTTATTTATAAATTGTTTGTTTTATTGAATTTATTAATTGATCTTGTTAATGGAAGATTTGTTCTTACAAAATAAATAAAGGTAAGTTATAAAAACGAGGCATTTAATGTATTCGTAAAAGAATCCGAACTCGACATACATATTGATCAAACACATAGGGCGAAAAAAGTGGTTCGCGCAGTTCTATTTGTTTGACGAAATTCTAAAACCTGAATGGCTGCATTGATTGTATTAAAGCTTGACTTGCAGCGTTTTGGAAAGACCCCACAGTCTACGCACGCCGCTTGTAACCGGCGGTCGTTTTATCCAACTTCCCACAAAAATAATTGGTACGAAAAAAGAGAAGTTCATATAGGTACGTACATAATGTGCTTTAAGATTTAATGAACAGAATAATAAAGAACCTAGATAGATTCATTTGCGAAGAAAGGAATTTGTGTCTTTTCGAACAAGCTGACGTTTGAATTCGAAATTTCATACCGTTGTTGTAAGACTGCTTTCACACAAGGAAACTGAGTTGCTGGCAACTGGGAGTTTGTAGGCGAGAAGGGCGTAAGGGAAAGAAAAAAAATCTCCCCTTTCACTCTTCTCACCTACAAACTAGCTAGTTTCTGGCAACTCAGTTTTCTTGTGTGAAAGCGGTCTAAGCGACGGAAGCGAAGTATATTTTTCTGAAACTCGTCGTTTATGTGCAAAGTCTTTATATCTGAGGAATCGACGAATTTATTTATTGTATATAATCCAACCAAATGAAGAAAAGCGGGTCGTTAAAATCGACTGGTTGTTATAAGCCACGTCGTTAAAGGTGACGTCGACTTTCACCCTTCTCACCTACAAACTAGCTAGTTCCTGGCAACCCAGTTTTCTTGTGTGAAAGCGGTCTAAGCGACGGAAGCGAAGTATATTTTATCTGAAACTGAATATATTATATTCACTTGCTCTATTCGAGATTTTAATCTTAACTCAAATTACGATGATTGAAAGAAGTGATTTTTTGTCAAGATGTCCGTCGGTCTGTTTGTATGTGTATCTTGTAGCACATAGACGGTTCGACGGGTTTTAATCTCATTAATTTTCAATTATTCAGCACTTCTTAGTTGAAAAATATTGCGTTTAAAATTTGTATGTTTTTTTACAAATAAAATCAAATAAAAACATGTTTTTTTTATTCTTAACTTTTTCCACATTTGTTTGAATTTAATCAACAAACATTTCTAAATTTGTATTTTAACTTGTTTTTATTATTTTATCTTTAACGGTACAAAAATATTATCGTATAAATCTATATACAAATAGCCTTAAAATTTGTTTGTGGGACCTACCATTTGCTTAAAAAGTATCCAACCGATTTCGATAAAATTTATATGATTTGAAAGCCATAGGTGCGTAGATGTGCAGAACATACCTTAGAAACGCATTTGGACACTGGGTCATTTTGGTTTTTGCACTGACGATCACTGTGCATATTTAAAAATAAAAAATAATTTAAAATTTATAGAACAAATTTTGTGTGATTTAATTTTCAAACAAATTGTTTGGCTCTAGAGAAAAGTTTTTTTTAAATGACAATATGAGTTTTTGAGTGAGTTTTTGGTCGAATTTCGGCCAGTGGGCGATATACTAGTATTAGTTATTAGCTATAAGAGCAAGTTAGTGCGATCCAGTTGTCAAGTTTTTATTTTCCGGCAAGACAAATTTATATATAGTTTTTGCAGGCTTAATTAATACTTAAAAAATATATAATCGTTACATCGCTAAACCATGGGGTATCATAATGCAATCGTAGAGGTAAATTTTGTAACCAAAGGAAGCTGAAAAAAGTTCTCATATTAGTGGTTTTGTTTTTCTTATGACGTAACGTATTGGTTCGTACTCTCTTTTTCAACAGCCACGATGCAAAAGCTAATCATACACTCACCTCCTGCCTTACTATTTTTAAACAAAAAACTAATAAAAATAAAATAGCAAGAAAATAATAATAATAGGTCCTCGAATTACATATATAGATCAACAAAAT
Source organism: Melangyna quadrimaculata (assembly GCA_949320155.1). Taxonomy (NCBI): domain Eukaryota; kingdom Metazoa; phylum Arthropoda; class Insecta; order Diptera; family Syrphidae; genus Melangyna; species Melangyna quadrimaculata. Next base: position 51,300,828 of record OX439485.1, on the reverse strand, counting down.
AAAAAAAATGCGTTTTATTGAATCTTAAGGCCTTTTTTTATTGGTAAGTGAGCAGCAAAATTTTACACTGTAACCAACAACAAATTAAAAGTGCGGATACTACATAACGTGTTATTACTTTGTTTTGTGATGTTTAAAAAATATCTAATATCCGCACTTTTCCTTTGTTGTTGTTTACAGTGTAAAATTTTGCTGCGCTGCGTATACACTTACCAATAAAAAAGGCCTTTAATAAAGAAAAACAAAAAGTTAAAAAATTATAGTAGTATTTGGTGCTCATTATGTTCTAAAAAATGGCTCATAGCTCATATACCCCATGGATTTCGGGGTTGCCCTTTGAAATAAGACCAGTTTATTTAAATTTTGTATGCTTACAAAAATGCTAGTGCGATGGACTGTCACGCTGGAGGGGTGGGTTCACTTCCCAGCCTCGTCCACCTTAAAACTAAAAAGTTTTTTTCAGGGCTACTGCCTCTTGCGAGAAATTGAGAAATCCTCCGAAAGTATCACTTGTCATGACTAAGTGCTTCTCGTCTAGCTGTTCGGATTCGGCATACAATTGTAGGTCCCTTCCATTCCTGTCGACACGCGCACACAGGACTGGTTGCGAGTTGTTAGTTACTTGGCCCTGGTTCTTCACGAGCCGTTGCGCCACCCAATTCATTAATTCATGCTTAAAAAAACCGATTCTAGCGGTGACACTTTTCAGCTTGATTGTAGTCTTTGAAAAAAATGAAGTAGTTAATGAATACAAAGGATGATGGGCAAATTGGTCGTTGATCCAACAGAATTAAAATTGTATCTCAGATGAAAGGTCTTGTCCAGTACTTAATTTCATTATATGGCAGCAACAACCAAAACCACCGGAGAACTATACACTTTGAGATATTAAGTTTTAAAGTCTTGAATAAAAACTCGATGATGCTAAAAAAGATTAATCACCTCTGAAGATTTTAAGATATTGGTGTGTAAAGCCAGTGCTAAAAAAGTTTTTATTCAAGACTTTAAAACTTAATATCTCAAAGTGTATAAAACGTAGCTTACTAACTTAACTAATATTTGAAAGATGAAATAACTACCTTTTAGTTGACACAACCATTTTTTCCTACGTCTTTTATATGAAAAGTAATGAGCAGTTATTTCGAAAAAAACTGAAATATGGTGTTTGCAATTGCCAATTCAAGCTCAAATATCTCGGATTTCTCATGAACGATTTCGAAAATATTTTTATGTAAGATACTCAACATCGCCTTTCATTTGATATCAATTTTATTAGTGTTGGTCTAACGACCAGATTTCATACAAATTTGCCCATCATCCTTTAATTATGTTTTGGAATGTTCTCGCAGTCAACTGATTTGGAATCTCATCACAAACTTGTGGGCAATTTTAATAGACTCAGTTTTTAAATTTGGATGTTGTTATATAGGTGTGGAGTGGTTTTATTTGTGGATGCATACTCAAAACATGAGTATGAGGGTTTATAGGTGCATGAGTTCAGTATTGTAATATAGTCCAGGAAAATTAGAAAAAAAGTTCGGAAAAATTATATACAGGGTTTTTGTTTTTGAATCAGCTTTTTAATGGTGTTATGAATTTTTGAGTAAAAGTAAAAGTCCCCATCGATCCTAGCTCCGCGTCTATTAAAAAGAGGGGGTCAAAGGTCTCGAAGCATGGTATTTCGCTGATTTTGATCAAACAAAAATCGTCGACTAATGAACCATGACGTAAATATTTCAATTTATCATTGAAATATAGGATCACAAGCGTGCTTACAAATATCTGGGGTGAAAGGTGTTTTTATGGTACGAGGGGGGGGGGGTGGTTTGGTTTTAGAATGAAGAATGGGGTGTATACTTATATTGAAAAAGGATATAAAATAGTGTCAGTGAAACTGCGCAAAAATGTGACATTTGTCATGATAACGAAAACGAAGATATATAGAGGGTAGACGGGTGGTTTTTGAGGAGGGGTCAGGGGGCATATGGCACATCTTTTTAGGGTATTTTGTAATGATCTATCTAGTTAAAGAACGATGAAGCGGCTCAGCAACACTTTTATCGGACTTATTTTCAAATTCAAGTGTGGCTGGAAAATTTCCAACTATCTCCTGAAAACTGGGGATGAACATTAAGTAATATGGTACCAGTAACAACTCTACTCCAGCCCCTGATATACTATTTTAAATTTTTAACTGTAGTAAAGGGTGTGGTTCTAAATGTGGTATATGTACATACATACATCTAAGTTAGTCAACAAATATTAGCCAACATTTTAAACAGCCTAATATTAAGGGTTAAGCATGATACTACTTAACATTTTTCTAATTTTAAAACAATTTAGTAAAATTTTCAAAATGTTTAATATTTTAGAACTTTTAGGTAGAACACTTCCAAAAAAAGTGGCGCTCGTGCAAAACATTAGCAAATATACCTCATTTTGACATTTAGAAACGATACTACATAAACGATACGATACTAAATAAACAAAACAGATTTTAATTTAAGTAAAGTGTTATTATTATGACTTCAGGAGATGGTACGATGCTAAACTCGTTTTAAATTTATTAATTTAAATGATTTAACATCTTAGTAAATCAACTAAAATATTGCGCCATTGTATTTAAAATTGGTATAAATAGATTTTTTTAATGTCACTTAATTTTTGACGCCAGGGCGTCAATTTATTTTTGATACCCGCCCGAGCGTGAAAAACAAAATTACGCCCGGGCGTCAGCCCATATTTTCTCTCTTCAATTCCATCCACATCACAGATAAGCAATTTGTATGGGGATAAAAGAAAGCACCCACAATGGTGTGAATCTCATCTGTTCTTAATTGCAAAAACTGCAATAAAGTCAATTCTGATTGAGGAAAAAACACAATAGGCGTGTTTTATCACAAAAGCCATCCATAGTACAGTACGATTTTACAGGCATTACAAATACAACATCGCTAGTAGCTCTACAGCCAATAAGATGTTATACTACGTTTTCTGTCAAAACAATTTTTGTATGTTTTCTTGCAAGAAGGTTTCTTTAGCGAACATTTTAAATTCTCACTTTTGTACTTTTTTGCAAAAGTAGGTAGGTATATGTAGTTAAACCTAAATGTAACTTTCATTTCAACAAAAAAATCAAATCTGTGATAGCAAAATTTGATTTGTTTAGAAAAAAAGATCAAAAATCAAATCTTTCATATAGAAAATTTACACCGGCTACACGATTTTTTTGCGACTTCCTTACAACAAAAAAAATTAATCTGCAATCGTCGAAAGGAAATCGGCATACAAGAACCTAGCACATTTAAACAAACCCTTGGATTCTTAAATTATCCGCCATTTTGTTCACGAACCGAGGTGAAACTCGGTTTTTTTTCACGTACACTAGTGCAAAAATCCGATTTTCACCACGGTCGTCTGCACGTACACTAGTGCAAAAATCCGATGTTCACCACGGCCATTTGACGTTTGAGCTTGTAGGCAAACCGAATTGACAGCCGTAGATTCCCATCTAGGTATTGCTTATCTGTGATCCACATGTTCAAACGAGTTATGGTATCAAAACGGCGCACTTCAGCGCTAATTGGGCTATGGGCTAGACTGCCTGTGGCCGCCATTTCTACCTACCTACCTGTTGATTATTGGAACGAAATGTTTTCGATTATAGGTTGAATACGTGCAAAAGCAAATAAATATTTATCTGAAATTGGATTTTTGAATTTATAAGACTCTCTGTAAATTTCGGTCCAAATAAACAGTCTCGTCTCGGTTGCCTTAAAGCCAGTATCGTCTCGTCTTGTCTCGGTCTCATCATGCGAGACCGAGACTTTTATCGTCTCGTGGCCAGCCCTAAATTTTATACAAATAATGTTTTGCCGCGTCGTAAAGTGTAGTTCCACCGCAGTTGTGTGCGGTCTTACATTCATAGAAATTTGTATGACCATGAAAAATTTAATTTTTTGAAAATTTTTCTATGAAATTTTTTTTTGAAAATTTTTGATTTTTTTCTTTCTTATTTGCGTAGAATAGTACAGTATTTTATTTAATTCAAATTATCACACATTTTGCGTATGATAATGGTTTCCCATCATACCAGACTATAAATTATCATACATGTAGCATAATTATCATACGGTTGGCATCACTGGTTATTGCGCCGTCCGGTCATGGTTGATTTAATTGACCAGAAGACATCGACGAAAACGACAGCGAAGATATTGTTCAATACGAAGGTAATGATTGTTATACATGACTGCGCAAATTAAGTGTTTTAGAGCTCCCTTTGGGGAGAGTACGATAGCTTAGGCGCTAAGAATTGATAACTGTTTTGTATAGAACAGTTCAATACAAGCATTTTTTAATATGGAAGGGGGGGTCTATCTCCCCCCGTTTGGGCGGGAGGGAAAATTTTATAAAAAGGTACTAAAAATTAAAGAAAAATATTAAAAAAATAACGGTAATACTTACAATTAAGTTTTATACCTTGTTCCAAAGCCAACACTTTTTACTATTAGCTGGACCCTTGTTCTGTAACTATCGCGTCGATAAATTTGGTCGAGAAACGTTGAAAAATGGAACAAAACTTATACGATTTGCTTCAATTCCCAATTTCGTTTATCGCCAATTTGTATCTACGCGATAGTTACAGAACAGGGGTCCTGGTATTTAAATTAAGTGAAATCAATGCACAGTTTCGAAAAAGAACTGTTTTTAAACTCAACATTTGGGGAAAAAAAGATAAAAAAAAGTTTTAAGCGAAATTTTTCAAAACAGTAAAATTATATATTATTTTATTATTTTTTTTTTTTCTGAAATTCGTTGCTCTAATTAATTTTTCAATAAGAACTGAAAACTACATGATTTTATATCTTCTAGTTTTTGAAAAAAATTTCCAAAACCTACTTTTTATTTTTTAATTATTTTTCTTTGTGGATTATGAAAAAATAGTTCTTTTTATAATAGGTATAGTACAGTAAGCAATGTAATGTTTTTTCGTTGGTCGAAACTAAATCCTCAAATAATCAAATAAATGGAAAAAATTCCTAAGTTAAGGATAAAGCAGTGGATGTTTAGCCGCCATTGTTTAAAAAAAAAAACACTTTTCTCACAAAGGCTGATTAAAGAATGACCTTTGTTTATATTAACTTTTTACACATAATGTGCATGCAAAAAAAATAACGGGCGAAATTGTAAAGCTTGTGCGGTTTTTTTCTATGATCTATTATGTACAGTACGTAACACTTGAATGATCTCACACAAGATTTAAATAATTGTGTTCTGTACATTTTAAGTTTTAATATTTTAGCTAGTTATTCAAATTAGACGAGGAATGTGATTGCTTGGAGGTTTTTGTATGGAAAATTTGTAATCCATAAGAAACTGTGCATATACCCAAGCTCGCACCCACCCCAAATGCTATACTGGGCCCGTTTTTTCCAAACTATGCATAGATTTGACTTGATTTAAAAACTGTCTAATAGTCAAAAGTATTGGCCTTAAAACAAGGTATACAACGTAATTGTAAGTATTACCGTTATTTTTTAATATTTTTTTTTCATTTGTAGTACCTTTTTTATAAAATTGCGCCTCCCGCCCAAACGGGGCAGTTAGACGCCCCCCTCCCATAGTAAAGAAATGTTTATATTGGGCTGTTCTACAAAAAACCGTTATTATTTCTTGGAGCCTAAGTTATCGTACTCGTGTCTTCCCTTTTATGTCTTCAGATATTAAGGAGATCAACCGAAGCCGCTGAAAAAAATTTAAAGTTCTTTTCACAATATTCCTCCTAAATATCCAATTCGCGACTCGAATACATGTCAAAAATTCATCCACAGCAAAATTCTACTTTAGTTTCTTATAGGGCGTAGATCTACTCAGCGATGTTGTATTTTGTATACGTGTAAAATCGTACTGTACTATGGATGGTTTTACCAATAAAACACACATTTTTTCTTCTTTAGACCAACGTTGTATTTTTCTCTGTTATAATTTTAATAATAAAGTTTCTAGGGTTCCTTTATTTTTGTACCTATCTCATAATAAATTAAATACACTTAAAAAAACTGCTCCTAGCATTTTTTTAATTTGGGATTTTTTCATTGGTACTGTTCTGAACATGTCCACAAAATTTCAGCTTTTTAATAAATATTTCTTGGGCATGGGCATTTTTTTTCGATTTTGCATTGCACTGCAATTATTTACTCTTTTTTAGTAGTTTCATTCAAAACAGTGTAGCCATAAAACACCTGTTTCTAATTTTGTTTGTGCTTCGCTGATTTTGAAGTCAAAGTCTGTCCATTTTATGGCCTTTCTAAAACAATTAGATAGCCAGAACAGCAAAATGCCGAATAATTCAGATGATGGTACTTTTTATTTAAATGGTGGTCTAATCCAAACAGGGATTTTTTGGTAACTTATTACCACAAATGATTGTTGGTGCTGTTCTGAACATGTTCACTAAATTTCAGCTTCTTAATATATGTATGTATATAAGGTTGTCCGTTATTTCCCAAACTCAATTTTTTGGATAGCACAACCCGTCAATGGAAAGTTTATGCCGAAAGAAAAAATTATTGACCAAAAAAATTTTTTGCGAGGTCATTAAGCCGTGCCTCTAAGGTCAAACTTTTCCCATACAAATTTGTATGGGAACTTTACACTTTTCACATTTTATTTTTTTTTCTCTGGAACTATGTATAACAGTTATTCTAATTTTTTTGGGAATTCTGATTGATTTATCGGTCATTTAAAAAACTGCATTTAAAAATGTATTAACAAAATTTAAATTATAATTTATTTCGATTTTTTAAGTTAAAAAATACTTTAATATTATATATTTTTCTTTTATTTTTCTCTCTCGATCCTCAGCAGTTTTTGTTGTTTTTTTTATTGATTATCATAAAGTTATAAGTTGTTTAAAAAATTGCATTAAAAAAATAATGTAAACAAATTAGAAATAATTTATTTCGATTTTTATAAATATTAAATATTTTTTAATTTTGTATGTATTACATTTGTTTTTCTTATAAAATAATGTTTTTTTTATTACTTTTTGAATGTGGTTTTTAAACAAGATATTGGTCAAAAAAATCATTTAAAAAACTTTTGTTGATAAGAAAAAAAGAAAAATAAATACATACAAAAATAAAAGTATTTAATATTTTGAAAAATCGAAATAAATTATTTCTAATTTGTTTTCATTATTTTTGTTAATGAAATTTTTTAAAAAACTTATTACTTTATGATAATCAATAAAAAAAAAAAACAAAAAAAACTGCTGAGGATCGACAAAGAAAAATATTTAATATCAAAGTATTTTAACTTAAAAAATCGAAATAAATTATAATTTAAACTTTTTTAATACATTTTTAAACACTGTTTTTTTTAAAGGACCGCTAAGTGAATCAGAATTCCCAAAAATTTAGAATAACTGTTATAATTCCAGAAAAAAAAATAAAATGTGAAAAGTGTAAAGTTCCCATACAAATTTGTATGGGAAAAGTATGACCTTAGAGGCACGGGTTAATGACCTCGGAAAAAAGTTTTTTGGTCAATAATGTTTTCTTTCGGCATACACTTTCGATTGACGGGGTGTGCTATCCAAAAAAAATGAGTTTGGGAAATAACGGACACTCTAATGTATATGTACATATTTATGGGATATGGATATTTTTTTCGAATGTGCACTGCAATTTACTCTGTTAAATTCATTTAATTCAAAATCAATAATCATTTGAATGGTCAAATGGTCAAATGGTCACAAACAAAGAGTGCAAGATGGCTGCATTTTTTCAAGATTGTGGTCATTTTTTCATTTCATTTCATTTATTTATAGAATCTTTTACAATGGGATGAATTTAATTTACAATTTTATGATTTTACATTAATAACTAAGAATTAGATTTACTTTCAAAACAACAAATTACCCGGGGTTAAGACAAGCGTGTAGAACAAGTAGCATTTGTATCATGGTGTTAGTTTTATGAATGTATGTGTGACTAGTAGCTCTCTGCGCATTTTAACAACTAGTATGATTTTTTTAAAATATTTCATACAGAAAAATATACAAATTATGGAAACTATGGAAACAAAACAAATAAATGAAAACAATACACTACACTAGCAGGATAACTGGCATGCAACTCGCAGGCAAAAATATTATATTATTTGCCCTGCTTGTTGACTCTCTCGTGTTCAGATACACCAACACACATAAACGCTACTAGTTCTACTCGGTTGTCTTAACCCACAGTACAATTATCTAAGGTATTATCAGGCGCACCTTTTCAAATTTCAAGATGGCTGCCCTTTGTGTAAGTACACAGTAAACAAAAACAATTTTTTTGTGATTGTTTGAAATTCAATTTTTTTACTATTGATTTTGACAACATGCGCAGAACTGGAAAAAAATGAAGATGCTTATGTTATTACCTGTAATATATGTATCTTGGTCTAAACCCCGAGTTAGATATCTCATTATTTTTTTTTTTCTTTCAACTCTATAACATTAATTAACTTTCAAATAATTTCAACTTATTGCCAAATGTCTGAATAAAATCGACTCAAACTGCCTGGTACCGCGAAGCCTTCTGATGGAAGAGGGTAAACTGCTGCACTGATTTATGACATAAACGAAAAATTGACGTTCCGAGTTCCGACAACTAAATCTAGGTTGAAACAATGTAAAAGACCGAGACGAGTTTGCAAACTTTATTTGCTCAAAAAGATAAGAAGGTTCTTTGTTCATTATTATTTTATTGAGTGTTTTAAGGAACAAATATTTTAGGTATGTGTAAAGGTTGCAGCCTAGAATTTTACTAAAATAGTTTGAAATATGGTCGTATCGTTGAAGATTGTACACGTAGCGGGTAACATTATTAAAAGCCACTGACAGATTTCTTTTCATTTCTGAGCTATGACTGGTAAAGACTTGACATCCATATGTTATTAAAGGAAGGATCAAGGTTTTTACTAAGCTAAGCCGGATATTTTGAGGGGTTAAATGCTTTGAAACGGATAGACTTCGTAATGAACCATATATTTTCCCAATAATCATTTGAATTTGGTCTTCCCAGGTTAAGGTGGAATTAAAAAGAATACCAAGATTTTTATCGACATATTCAAGTTGTTCGTACGCCGACGCGGATTGCTTGGGACTTTTAACAGTTGACTAAGGACACTGTTCTGGACATTTCCACTTAAAAATATAACTGTGAACATTTTGCCCGGGTCAATAAATTGACTGAGATATAAAGAATATAGTTTTAAAATAATTGTTAGTTAACTTATTCGAAAAAAAAAAGACTTTTTTATATCATTATTTTACTAGACTAGATCACAAGACGTTCTAGTCTGATCATTTCCATTTATTTAGACAGTGAACCATTTTTTGTGATACAGAGTGTGTGTATGTATATGTTGCTTTAATTTAAATAATTTCCCATAAAAGCTTTCAGATAGAAATGTATATATACTCTTCTCTACCTCGACTCTAAATGTTTATATACATTCTCCGTCTTCATTCATCAGATACTTCTTGGGAGCCTCATTAACTTTATGCAGAACGGATAGCTACATTATGAAGTTAACAAGTCAACAGCGCCGATCGTACCTAGCAAAAAAAAAACAACTTGTCCATCCGAACTAGCCGGAATTGACTGTTCGTTTGTCTTTGGCTACACTTAAGCTTTAGCACGGGCCAACTTATTAATGTATTTTTGTATTGTTGTTGGCTCAACGTACTCAGTCTTTTTTAGAATTGATTCAGTCGAAAAGCGTCTATCGCAGCGTTTGGATGCCAACGGGCTTTATTAAAAAAAAAAATACAACTTTTCCTCTAAAGATACTTTTCGCGTTTACTAACCTTCACGCTATTGGTTTATTTCTGAATGCAAATTGATATCGAATTGGGCGCAAGGAAAGTGAAATTAAAAGTGAATTCCAAGCAGTAGCAACAACAAATAAGGAGTTGCTTTATTGTTTTATTCATTTAAGTTTTCAGATTAAAGGTGTCATCAAAGATAGATAGATTATCTACATAATTGTTTTCTTTGTTTTTTTTTTAAATACAAGTTTAAAAGAAAAAAAGTTGTTACTTCGATCGTGTGTGTTTATAGTTGAGAAAAAATTGATCAAAATGAAATCTTCTCCAATTTTAAGTAGAACCAAATCCCTACTCGCTACCTTACCCGAAATTTCACTCATTTCGCAACGTCAACGATCAACAACAACCTGTCCACATGCTGCAACTGCAACTGCTGGTTCTGGTAGCACAGATGTTTCTTCCAGCAAAGAATGGGAAAATGCATTGCCATACAATGAAGTACCAGGGCCAAAACCATTACCAATTCTTGGTAATACCTGGCGGTGAGTTTTGTATTCTTTTTTTAACATTTTCATGTGGTAGGTTAATGTTTTATCATTCATGCGTACTAATTATTCTAGGATAGTTTGGATAACTCGTTTTTTTTTTCGTTTTCCATGACTGAATTTCATTTGAGAAGTTTACCTGTTTTTTTTTTTTTTTAATTCTCACTAGCTTCGGAATTAAAATCTTGTTTTTATTGTGAATACCAAGTTAGTGTGGATTGACAAAATAAAGTCTTGGTAAGGAAATAAAGGTGTGATGGGCCAAACGAATCGTTTGGATCGACATTAAAGCTTTATGTTGAATACAATAATATTTATGATTGGTATATGGTATGATCAAACAGACCTTATAGTTGATATATAGTTGATACCATACTGGTATGGTGAAGTTTAAGAGAAAGAATTTTTATAATTTATTTTACTAAACATATTAACATAAATTTATCTTAGCATCTGTATATTTTTACTTTCTCTGTAAGGCAAGTTTTGGTTTCATGTATATTAGCAAAAATTAATTGGTTTTAACCAACGGTTCTTTTCTGTAGCCGAAAACAACGCAAACGTTTTGTATTAACTATATATCTTGAATGTTAATGTTTGTAAGTAAACTGCGTTTAGGATGTTTGGTTAAAAATTCAAATAACGGAAATAAGCTGTTAAATTATTTTATTCATGAAAATATTTTTTTTTTTTTTTAAAGCAACTTTTTCAAAAATGAAATTACCTACCTATTTCAGCACTTTGAAGTACCTACATGTCTTTTGTGCTCAACCATAACCATGGAGAGCGTAATCTAATATTTAACGTAATGAACTTCGGGCACCTAGGTTAGATATTTCGTCTATGACCATAACCTTGAACCATAAGAGCAAGTAGAAATCCATAACTGGTGACAAATCCAGAAATAGCAAGTCAACTGGCGGGAACTTAAAAAAGTGGTAAATTGTATACCACCTTTTTAAGTTCCCGCCCAGAAAAGCAACCTAGTTTTGGACAAGGCACTAGAGAGTCTTACATAGATCCTGCCAAGGGGCTAGCAAGCGTCAACAAAGGGTAGAACGAGGTCCTCGGTGATTATAAACACTTTTCCACTTTTCCTCGTCAGGCTATAAATAAAAGAAGAGTAGGTTTATGTGGGACTTGATTTTGCGATCAAAGATTCAAAAGATGATGTCTCATACCCATATTAAAAAGTGTGATATGAAAAAGAAGACAAAGGAAAGAAAGAAAAAAGTGGGTGACGTGAAATAACGCCAAACGAAATAAGACCAAATTTTAAAAAAAATTGCCTTTATTTTATTTAAGAATTGGCTTTATTTCGATTTTGACTACTCCGATTATTTTATCAGATTTTTCAAAACTTTCAAATATATCTACGATTTGCTTCGCCTCTTTCGAATAAATCTCAAACTGACGTAATCGGTTTTTGAAAATTTTGAAAAATCTGATAAAATAATCGTTACAAAAATCACGCGATTTTCTGGTGCAGGGAGCTAAGTCCCCGGGAATTGAATCCACTGAGGGACTAAGTTCTCACTTAATGGGAACGAAATCCACTTAACTAAAGTGGTCTTCGTTCCCATGCAAGGTGGGAAATTACTTACAAAAAAACTGTGGGATTTTAAGTCCCTTTGAATGTGAAATAAATTCCCATGTTAAAACAGGAAAAAGAATAATTCTTCAAGTATTTTTAAGTTTTGTTATTTTAAAAAATACATTTCTGTACAAAAAAACTTTCTATCGAGATACCAAATTTAAATAAAAAAATTTCGAATTAAACTGATGCTTTTTGATTCAGTTTTCGGAAATAATCAAATAAAAATCGCGCGAATTTTTTTTTTGATTACTTTTGAAAACTCGAAAGCTGAATCAAAAAGCATCAGTTTATTTCGAAATTCAGATTTCGAGTTTTCTAAAATAATCAATTTTGTTGATTATTTTCGAAAACTCGAAAGCTGAATTAAGAAGTATCAGGTTGTTTCGAAATTCAGTTTTCTAAAATAATAAAATAAAAATCAAATAATCTCTCTTTTTAGTTTTTGTTGTTGAAAATTGGTTCCCATTTTATACTTTTGATTGTGTACTTATTTCCAATAAGATAGTGGACCTGGTTCCCACCTTACATGGGAACGAATACCACTTTAGACAAGTATATTTCGTTCCCATTTAGTGAGAACTTAGTCCCTCAGTGGACTTTGTTCCCGAGGACTTAGTTCCCTGCACACGATTTTCTTATCAGATTTTTCAAAACTTTCAAACGATTTGCTTCGTCGCTTACGAATAAACCTCAAATTGACGGTTTTACCGTTTAATACACGAACACGACTGATAGCAGAGGTTCGCCTAAAGAAATCTCCAATTGATACAGAATTATGATAAATTTGGCTTTGTTTCGATTTTTAAAACGAAATAAAGCCAAAAATGTGTTTTAACGAAAACTATTTGCCTTTATTTAAATTTTGAAATCGAAATAAAGCCAAAAATTAACTTTGCATAATTTTGGCTTTATTTCTATTTGCGTTTTGGTTTTATTTCATTATAGCTTCGGAAATAAGGCCAAATCGGGGTAATTTCATTTTTGAAAAAGAAATAAGGCCAAATTTGGAATTTGGTCTTATTTCGTTTGGCGTTATTTCACGTCACCAAAGAAGTGTCGTATGATACTGAAATTGCATGGTGCTTATAAAATTTTTGTTTTTGGTGTACAAGAGATATTCCTGATGGCATACCGAAACATGTTTCTTAAGTTTTTACTAGGGGCCGCACTAGTGTTTTAAAAGTTTTTCTCATCTAAATTTTTGGTACTGACATCGAGCACGCGCTTGGCAAGTATCTGACAAGTTTTCCTCATCTAGATTTTCCTTTCTGAAAAGTTACTATAGGTCCTTGCGCAAGCTAGACGCAGAAACTTGGATTTTTTCCAGCCGGGTCGTGATGTGAGGCCTGTACTGATACGGTGATGTGTTTGTTTACGTATGTGAAAATTTGTTGTCATCACTGAATGGGTAGTAGGTAGGCAGGCGGTGAAATTATTTTTAATATTTTTTTTTTTCATAATTTCAAATCTGCTATCCCAAACAAGGTTAATGAACTATTTATTTGATCCTATACCACATTAAATATCATTTGTGGTAATAAAATACGCAGCTATTGTGTGGTAGAAAAAAGAAACGCATTACATCAATGCGATATCCTGCTCTTTATCGGGTTCACGTTTCATGGTCCCAAAATTAGGAGGCTTTCTCATAACAAAGAGAGTAGTGTAAAGAAAAAAAATTATGTGTACAAAAAATTACAAATAAATTAAAGCAGGGAAATTTAACAAAGACTGACCTATATATTACTCTGCTTTAATTTTTTTTATATTTTTTTCAACCACCATTTTTGATAGTTAATCTTATTACCTACAAAAAGTGTTTTTTAAGTTAAATTTTTAAATTCAAATTATAATTTTCTTGTTATACGACAAATACTGAAGTGCATTTTTGAATTTAAGTGAAATTTGTGTTTGATTGCTTGCTTAAGCTTAAGTTCCACACAAACATTCAATAATAAAAACCCGTGAACGCAATTGTTTTCCTTTCTTTATATTTCGGTATATTCCAGCGGCTTCGCGAAATTAGGCCCCAGGAAATAAAGCCCCAAAAACAAAATGAAATAAGGCCCCAAAAAAAGCACACAAAACAACAACAACGAAATTTCTAAAATTTTGGGGTGCTATTTCATTTTTTGGGGCATTGTTTCATTTTTGTTTTGGGGCATAATTTCATTATGAAATAAGGCCCCAATGAAATAAGACCCCAATACTAGTTTTGGGGCTTAATTTAATATTATTTTAAAAACAATTTGGGGCGATCTTTAAATTGAAAGAAAAGCATGAGTAGGTAACAGAATGGCTGCAAAAAATTGGGCGATACAAATCAAGTACTTGCTTAACAGTTTGCGGTACTTTAGGAGCTCTGAGTCCCCGATTAGCGGATTTTCACACATTTTTTTGTGAAAGACAATGTTATTTTAGCATTTTCATGTAAATTCTGAAAAATGAAATAAGGCCAGAATAGCTGCAAAAAATCGCGCGATACAATGCAAGTACTTGTTTAACAGTTTGGGTTGTTATTTCATTTTCTGGAATAAAGTTTAATATGAAAAAGAAAAATTGGGGTTTTATTTCATTTTTCCAAAATAAAGTCAAAACAAGTTGGGACCTTATTTCATTTATTTTTGGGACATTTTTTCATTTTATTATTTTATTATTAATTTGGAGGCCAGAATTTCGAATTTCTTGTAAAATTTCACAGAACTGCGATATTGGGATATTTATCATATTTTTCAAATATGGCCCTGTGTCGGTATAATGACCCTACCAATTTTGCCACAGATAAGTAAAATGCGAACATCCCAATTTGGTTTATTTGATTTTAAATTTCGTTATAGTTACTCATTTATGTACATGTGCACTTATAAATATGTGAGCTTTTATTAGCTCCTAATTTTTTTTAAAAACTAGCCTCGTCCACCTAAAAACTAATAAAAAAGTTTTTTTTTAGGGCTACTGCCTCTTGCGAGGAATTGACAAATCCTCCATAATTCGGCATAAAATTGTAGGTCCCTTCCATTTCTGTCGAAAGGCGCACACAGGAATGGTTGCGAGTTGTTAGTCACTAGGCCCTGGTTCTTCATGAGCCGTTGTGCCACCCGATTTATTTATTTATTTAATGGAAGAATATGTATTTTTGTTATAGCAGAAGTATAGACGCCTTGATTTGTATCAATATCCCATCAATAAACTCAGATCAGAGCAAATACCTAGTGCTTAGCCTTGCACTGTCCATAACGCTTCCTTAACGAAGTCATACGGTGGCGGTGTCCTTAAAATAAAAAAAGGAAACTTTAATAACTAATAATTCCGTGACTTGTATACCAATAACAAAACAAAATATATAATAACAAAATAAAATTAATAACTTCCTAGGGATACTTATTCTTCTAGTCGTTTAAAAGGGTCAACGATTTCTGTTATTATATGTATAACTGGAATTGAGGCCCACACATTACCCGTGTTTTATTGGAAAAGCTATCCATAGTAGGATTTTACATGAATAACAAATACAACATCGGCAGTATGTGTACTGCCGATAAAAGTTAAAGTAGATAGTTTTCCGAGTCTCGAATGGATTTTTGGTGATTTCATTCTTAAATGTTGGTTATTATTAGTTTTTTCGTGAAGTTAATTTTGACTGCTTCTGATTCTCACAAATACTATATTTTTTTAATATTCTGACAGGTGTTCTTTCAGTTAAACCATTATTGAAATACAAAAACCAGGCTACTGCGGATGCGTTTTTTTTGGTAATTTTCTACTGTACTATTTATAGAATACCAAAAAAAACACGGGTATTGTTAGCAAATAGTTTAAACCTCTTTTCTAAGACATGTCTACATAATGATCCCTTATTTTATCTCCTAAATACGTGCCTGTCTGGGAATACAGGTGCCGTGTACTTATGTACATTATATTAATTGAAAAAAAAATTATTTTTTCAGTAACTTATTAAAAATGACAAAAAATTAAAAATAAAATATAATACAAAAAAGTGCGTATACGCCCGAGTGGACATTATTGTTTTCACTTATTTTTAATTGGCTTTATGAACCCCTTGTATTAATTGAAAGGTTCTTGAAATTATAAGACCAGTATATACATACATGGATAGAAATTTTGTTAAGAATATTGATTTCTGTGCAACATGATCTCACTTTTTTCAAACCACCAACCAGTTTATGAATGCAAACAAATATAGGCAATTTTAAAAAATTGGACTGGACCTTAAATGAAACAACAAAAATGTTAAAAATGGCAACCTGAATATATATGTATTATTATTTACATATCTACATATTTATCAATTTCTTACGAAAATCTATGTACAATTACAATAAACGAGAACTCTGCTGTCATTAGTCTTATTTTTTTTTTTTGGAAGTGGCAACGTTTAAGCATAACAAGTCTTGAAACTTTCATTCTTTCTTTGACGGCGATCACATTCGACTGACACCTCTGAATTTTTTTTGACTTTACAAAAGAAAACGTCAAGAAAAATCCACAAATTTGAAAAACAAAATTAAAATTTTCGTGGGATTTTTGACGTTTTTTTTTTTAAAGTCAAAACAAGTGGTAGGAGTCAGTCGAATGTGAACACTGTCTTTTGTTACTTCATTCCCCCTACATTTTTACACGGTTCACTCAATTTGTCGTACTTCCGTGCTTTTTACAAGTTTTTTTTCAGTAGAACGTACAAAAGTGTATTTAAATGCGTGAGTCGTATGTCTCTTCTTGCTAATTAAAGCATAAGTAGATGCCCGCCTGGAAAAATTCCTAGTTTCTGTCTAGTTTGGGCAAGACCCTTATAAGTTTTTAGCAGGGGAAATCTAGATGAGGAAAACTTGTCAGATACTTGGCAGGCCCTTGCTGGATTTCGGTACCAACAATTTAGACGAGGGAAACTCGTAAGGCCCTGTCTAGTAAAAACTTGTTACCCCATCCGGAATACCTCTTGTACACCAAAAACAAAAATTTTATAAGCATCATATGACACTTTTTTCTCTCTTCCCTTTGTCTTCTTTTTCATATCACACTATTATAAAATTATAAAAAAAAATTAAAAAAAAAATCCGGTTCTATTTATGTATTTGTTATGCAATATGGAATGAAACGCATTGGCCTGACAAACAGAAGATCGCGGGATTCTTTTTTTTGTCAAACGAGGCAAAAGGGTTCATAATTCCCAGAGTTGGGAAAGAATGCAATAATTTAGTATTTCATTCTTTGAAATCCCAGTCATATGACTTATCTCTGCGAATGCAGTTAAATACTTTTTCTAAGTAGTTTTACTCCAAAAATTAATTCGCAGTCAATTTTCAAGTCTTTTATATTGCAATCATTTTAAGCAGATAAAAGACTTTAAGTTAAAAGAATGCAATACTAAAGACTTATTGAATTCTTTTATAAGTTTTTTGCATTAATTGTATTCTTGAAGTATTTTGATTGCAATCAAAGTTCTGCAGTCTTATGGAGTTTTTTTTATCATTTTAAGTTTAAAAATACTTACAAAAAAAGACTTCAAAGTAGTCAAAAGACTGCAGTACTTTGATTGCAATCAAAAGATTACAAGAATGCAATCAATTCAAAAGACTTATAAAAGACTTCAATGAATTCAATAAGTCTTAAGTATTGCATTCTTTTAACTTAAATTCTTTTAACTGCTTAAAATGTAAAAGACTTTAAAATTGAAAGCGAATTACATTGTGAACTTAAAATACTTTAAAATAAGTCTTTTTATTCAATTAATTGCAATACTAAAATGATTGCATTCTTTCCCAACTCTGATAATTGCCAAGGCCCGTGTTCTAGCCTTTGCTAATTCAGAATCTATGTAAAACCTCTAGTGCCTTGTCGAAAACTAGATTGTTTTTATGCGTGGGTAATAGTACAAGATATTCAGTTATCAGTTTCATATGCTCCAAATAAACACACCTATTGTCACCAAAGAGTAATATTCAAAATAACACGCAGTCACACATTCTCATAAAATGGAAATTTTCTACCATTTGAGCTAAATAGCATGTGTAACACTATCGTTAATATTCATTTTCCTCTTATTTTTCGAAAAAGAAACACCACATGCTTTATGTGAACTTTTTTTTTTGTCAATATCCATTTTTGATTTATGCAAATAGAAGTTTAAAAAGTCGTTGAACTTTAGTTATTAAATCATATCTAATGAATTATTTCTGCTATTGAAATCATAACTATTCAAACAACTAATAAGTAAACAATATACCTTATTTCCTAAGACATAACATATAACATTTCTTTCTGTAAACAAAGATACTTTTTATGAGCTTGAAGTGTGCTTATAATGTTACACCTCTTGTTTTACTTCAAATCCATTAGGCGCAAGCAAATTATTTGTGTTTGAACAAGTAAAGTAAAATTACTGGAGATCAAGCCTAGTTAATTTTTAACGGTAGCTCTATTGAAATACAGTAGGTTATAAATTTGTTTTTGGCTTGGATGTGCTCCAATTTGAATATTGTAGGAGATATTGGAAATTAACCCGAAATAAATTGCCTTGCATTGTTCTTTTTTTTTGGGGGAGAGGGGAAGACACTATGCCTTAAAGTAAACAATTATTTTCTTAGTTTGCGTGCTAAATTAATCACGTGAAGTAAATATTTAGAGACAAATATATAATTGCGAAGTAAGATACTATTCTTAATGAATTTGATCGAATTCGGAAAGTCACACCTCTCTTCCGTGAGCCAATTTATTCAATAGCCGATTGTTACCAAAGTTGTATTACATTAATTTCGATAAGACGCGTCACCTTATAAAGGGCTTTAAAAGGGTCCCAAGCCAAGGACTTTGGTCCTCATTTCTAATGGCCAATTTCATAAACATTCTCTGAAATCGCTTTTATCTTAACTCCTTTTAAATTTAAGAGACCAATAAATTTGTTTCAGTTTCACCAATGAAGAAAAGGGAAATTTGCGTGATATTTTAGTTAAAATTTAGTTTGCTCACATCCCTGTATAGAAAACATGGGTACTGCTCTTCTTACATATGAAGTTGACGAGAAAAAGTGAAACAACAGTATTCATAAATACAAAATGTTATGAAATGAAAAAAATTGTGTGTGTTTTATTTAATTTAATGAGAGGAAAATGAGCTTTTACTTTATAACGGTGTTTAAAATTCTGTTAAATTTAAAAGCAGTTGGGGAAACCAAAAATCCCCATTTTAAGTCTAAATGGACCTTTTAAATATTTAAAAGTCCTGCATGAAGTTGGCCATTTTAAATTCCATAACTAATGGCATTTTTGATTGGTGTAAAAATGACGTAACGAAAATAAAATAGGTTTCCTTTTTTTTATATATGTATTTAGCGCCCGCTAAAGTGGTTGTGACTACCCTTAAACTGATATACACAGCACGAGCGATTTGGTAGGTTGGAGGGAATTTATGAGGATAAACCCATGCACATTGGTTTTGAATGTCTGTAAATCACAATAGAAGGGGGAAATTGAGCTGCAAAAAGCATTCCACATTCGTGTAGTGCGACTAAAGAAAGAATATCTGTACTTAACAGTACGTCCCAAGTTAGGCTCAAGGCCAAGGGTGAACGGATGGGCATTCCTAGAAGCGCGAGTATTACGGTTGAATTGTTTAAGGGGAAGAATGCAACTGGCTATTTCACTGGGACACTGTTTGTAGAAATATCGGTAAAACAGCGAAAGACATGAAACATTGCGACGGGCTCAAGAGATGTAAATGTTTCCGTTATAGTTCTTTTTTTTTTTTTCTTTCGATCAGCTGTGAAGAAGAACTATTGAAAAATTCCATCAGTAATAATAGTTTCACTCCCAATTAGTCTAGAAAAGATAGAAAATTTAATATGGGCAAGTGGGAATTCATGAAATTTTATTGCTGGTATCAACGCAGAATTTATCCTAAGCAATATATCCAAAGTCCCCCAAAATCCCCGCGTTGGCTTTTCGTATTTTATGAATTAATTTGTTCCCGGTCAGATCCTATCATTCTAAGACTAAATAAGCACAATTATATCTTTTTTGTTTTCATGCTCATAGAAATCAATTATAGTTGTTACTTTGACATTTTGCCACTCAGTTGATCCTCGTCAAAAGTATGGAGGTGCAGAAAATATTGAACTAATCTATTCTGAAAATCTTCATGTGAAACACAAGGTAGAACAGTTTAGTGCAAGGTTTTTACTCATGAAACACCCAATCTTGTACTTTTTTAATCTTTAAACATATAAAAAACCTTATGGCTGATGAATTCAATTTAAGATACAGGCTTGCCAGATTGCGCGATGTATCGCGAAACGCTCGATTTTTTTTTAAGTTCGTGGTGTAAAAATGAATTTTGCGATATTTTTGTTTTAAGTTGCGCAATATTAGCTCATAAAAATTTGGCAAGCCTGTTTAAGAAATGAAACAGACACTTATCAAATTGTTCTGGATAAACAATCCAAAAATGTCATAAGTCGTTAACAAATGATTGACAAAGTTATAATGATGATATAAGGTATTAGCAAGCTCACCATTGCAACGCATACATAATTTAAAAAAAACATCTTTTCTCAATGTGGTCTTGTTACTTGTTCCCCTACTTTAACATTGTTTCAATAAAAGTAAGTATAAGTACCTAACTCATTTGATCAGTATAAGATGAAATGTAAGATTGACATTATCAATATCATGCATTTTTCTAGCACATCAAACACTTTGTCAATCAATTAAAATTTCCTGATATGACAATTTGGAATGCGAAGAAGAGTAGTAGTGCGTGGTGGCGAATGGCGATGCATGGCGCGGCGCTTCCAAGTCTAGTCAATTAGTGGTAGAGAAGATTCGCAGCAGGTGTGACAAATAGAGAGTGTTCAGTGTTAACTTAAAAAAAAAAATTGGAAAGAAAAACGAAAGAAGAATGAAAAAAAAAATACTATTAAAATCCATACACTTAGATTCACTTCATACCTTCCTGTAATTTCGTATGAAGAGACAAAAAGCTTTGTCAATTCGAAAAGAAAGTATTAGATTCTGTTTTTCTTTTTAAATTAGGTTAATTGTTTATTTTTATTAGAAAAGTGTTTTTTTTTTTTTTTAACTGAAGTGTTTGATATTTGTTAGCATTAGTAATCTTCTTTAAATGTTAATTTATAGTTTGTAATAATAGGCTTTAATATACCTTACAGTTTTCAACTGGCTCCAGCATCTTGACTTTGTTCAATGAAACTAGCTTAAATATCTCAGATATCATTAGAAGATGAAGAAATTTAAATATTAAAACATTGAAATTACTTCTGTTTTAAGTGGAATGAATGAATAAAATTCAATTAAAAAGTACAAGTGACCTCAACTCCAGAAACAATTGTGTTTCGCCCAAGGTAAAACAGTGGGCTCTTCAGTCAGTCTGTTATACCCTACTAAGACACACATTTTGGTCGATGTTTACCGACTCTTATAAAAATCACAGCAAAAAGATACTGTGAATTTTATCTCAGATATCAAGTTAATCTATGCAAACAAAGTTTTTAACTCATGGTGGGTTCGATCTCCAAAGTTGTGTTAGTTATGCGATGTAATAAAATAAAAAGAAACAAACATTAAAAACAAAGTTGTAACGAATTCATTTACTAATAAATAACTGAACAATTTTATTTTAAAATATTTATTTCTTTTTATTTTATAACATCGCAAAATTTTAAACATCGTTCGAGCGGAGGTTTTAAAAAAAAAATTATTTCTTAGAGATGAGAAATAAATTTCAACCTTTTGAAAGGTTCTTTAATAACTGTTATTGGTTGTCATTTTCAATAAAGGTCACACTATAACCTTTATTCCCAACAAACAAAACCTTTATTTATCTTTTTTTTAGGTTAGGTCAACCAGTGAGATCAGGCGCGAACGCAGAGGGGGGGTTGCCATAAGAATTTCACTCTTAATTTTTGAGTTTCCAGTTGAATAAAGTTGAATAAAGTGATTACCTGTAATATGTAACGGCCTAACTAATTTTCATTAAATTCGTATGCAGTCGCATCTGAAAAGTGTTTTCCGTACCAATATTTTAAAGACGAATATTATTGATTAAAAAAAAATTGTTTTAAATATGTAACTATGTACATTTTGATAGTAACTAAGAGCAAGTTCGTAAGGGCCTAAGAACGAATTTTTTGAGTTTTTTAACCCATAATCACCATAGCCATCTTTCAATAAAACAGTTTATACCTTAACAGATAAGTAAGAACCAAAATTTTGGCGTACACAGAATATTTCGCTCCAAATGTCGTTCCGCCTGCTTGCTTTCTGCGGGCAGAAGACAAATATAATCGATATGCAGAAGCTAAGTAATTACTAGGCTTGCCGCAGATTTCTGCAATACGAACTCGCCCAAAGTTCTTAAGAATTGGAATTTATCAGTCTTTGAATACAAACCAGTCAATAAATGCTTATAGAAATTTGTTCATAAAAGGACCACAATGCATATACAAATATGAACAGAATAATTTCTTTCTCAAAAAATATCAGCCTAATTCTCGGCAGGAAACAATTTAAATGAAATCAGGAACCTTCTAACAGTACCGAACTTAAATAATTTTTTTTTTATTTTCGACTTTCTTGAAAATAAATTAATTGAGATTTTTATGCAAATGATTATGAAACAAATAGTTTTCTTGTCGATTTAAAAAAAAAAACTAAAAAATCTTGTGCTGCTCAGGCTGGCAAAGAAATGTTTTTATTCAGAGAAAATGTTTTTTTTTTAGAATAACTTTTGTAATTTTAAAAATAGGTGTTTGTCCTTCAAGTCAAGAATTCGACTTTTCATGATAAATTATAATATTTAATAACATTTAAAATTTTTCAAAACCCCCCCCCTCGAAATTTTTTCCTGCGTTCGCGCCTGAGTGAGATTTATCTCTGAGAGAAAAAAAATAAATCTCATCTGCAATTTTATCAATCAGAATGAAAAATTGTTCTGGGGAGGTAGGTAGGTACTAAAATAAAAATGTAAAGTAAAATTGTTTTTACTAAGAAGAAGACAGCAATATTGTAAGAAAGCACATATTTGGTATCAAAACAGTTTTTCAACATATCTTTGGTTCAAGAAACATGATTTGTTCATGAATTTTAGAAAATGTTAAAAATTCACTTTATACCTACATAGTTTCAAAAACATTGACCAAGTCGTTTTCGAAATATTGTGTTTTCAAGTTAAAAAATTTAAATTTAGAAAGATAGTTTTTCAAAAATTTTAGTTTTTAACTCTATTTTTAGTTCTTAGAAGCGTCACCATTGACACAATTGAAACCAAAATCAACTGAACCGTTTTTCGAGAAAATAAAAAACCTAAGAGGTATACCAATAATAAGGTATAGGTACCAGTAGCGGATCCAGGGGGGTGGCTAAAAAATATAGAAAGCAATACATTACAACGTGTAGAATTTT
This sequence comes from Melangyna quadrimaculata, assembly GCA_949320155.1. Lineage (NCBI taxonomy): Eukaryota > Metazoa > Arthropoda > Insecta > Diptera > Syrphidae > Melangyna > Melangyna quadrimaculata. The sequence continues at coordinate 51,277,431 of OX439485.1, read as the reverse complement.
ATATTCCGTCTAAAATATTGTTAAGATATGAGATTTGATGGACAAAATAACATGGTTGGGGTTGAACTATTTGTATACATGTTATGTAATTTTTTTTCTAAGCCCTAAGATGCTAAGATCTGAAGCGAGTTGGACAAACACTAAGTTGGGGGCTATGTATATGGACATGTTTCATGCAACAACAATTTTCCCCTAAAAATAAAACCCAGAAAATTGGGAAGAAAAAAACAGTTTCGGAGATATAAGGTCTGAGAGTGTTGGACAAAAAACCTAGCCAGGGTTAAGCAACTTACTTCCGAAAAACTAACCTAATTCCAGAGAGTTTTCGGGGCTCAAGTCTAGGGACTGCCAAAGTCCGAAGTTGGGGCTAAGGCTTGAAGAGATAAGTAAAAAGAGATAAAAATGGCCGGGGCTTAACATTAATGTGTCAAATGCCCCAACTGTTTATACTTAAAACAAAGCTAATTCACCGAAAGAAACCCATTTGAGGCTTAAACCATTTGAGAACAACGGGATGTCAAGTTTAGTGTAAATGTTTAATATAACAGGAATTGATTCTCACGGCCTTGGCTGGGCTTAAAAATGTTTGGGGCTACGTTTTCAAAATTTGAAAGGTCCAAGGCAATAATTTTGGTACTAGGCAATGACATACAAATTCTCTAGTCAAGGAGCCAAATTCCAAAAGCGTGAGTTTTCTCTGTGCGCGCTCAGAAAATCATGCAAAAGCAAATGAATATTTGCAATCCCTCTAGACTCTAGAATGACGTGCAAATTTTTTCGACATATTTTTTTAGCTGAATAAAAAGGGTATGCAGCGTAAAAACACGAAAAATAATTCACGCTGGCAGAATTGGGCCACGGCTTATTTCTTAGAGCAGCTTTGTCTTATGTCCTAAAGTGTCAGTTTGAACAAAATAGTTGCTCGTTGATTTGGCTAATTCAGGAAAAATGAGATCTCAGAGGACTGATATCGTGTCAAAGCACATTTATGATCTTTTGTCAGTACGAAAACTTAAATATAATTTTTCTGAACTAGCCAATTATAAACAGTTTTCAAATCTTGTCAAAAATGGGAAGTTCAAAACATATCCACAGCTCATTTAAAAATATAACTACATGAGGTAGGTACCTAATCAATTTTTAAATAATATAAATAAACGAATTTGTACGCGTGGTTCAAGCATATATGGCTCAAATTATTATTTTGGTGCACCTTTGAATTTGCTTCTATCTCCGCTACAGCAATTATGTATGAATAATTGTTATTGTACTTTGTAGATATTGAAAACATTTTAAAGCGCGACAGGAGCGGATATAAAGGCACACAAAAAACGGATATCATTAAAATGAAAGTGGAAATGTCAAAATTCCATCTTTTTCACAAACAAAATACTTGAACCTTAAAAGTTAGACCGCACTCGCCGGAACTGCACTGCATCGGAACTGCACTTCACACGAATTCGTATGAATTTGTATGAAGTTCAGTTGCCGCTTAGTGCGATATAGCTCCTAAAATTTCTTAAAAAATAATGTTTTGCCGCGTTGTCGTGAAGTGTAGTTCGGCTGAAGTTGGTACGGTCATGCATTAAACCTAAACTCTCTATTATTTGTTATAAATTATAAAATGTATCTTAGGACAAGCAAATTTTATTACTTAAGGTCTCAAACTGGATCTCCAAACTCCAAGCCCCTCCCCAGAGCCAAATCCTAGATCCGCTACTGATAGGTACCGACAAAAAAAATTCACAAAAAGTAGCATTTAGCATTACTTGCTACAATTAAAGTAGATACCTGTGTACATCGCAAGTAAGAATGCTCATATGTGTGGTTTGTGTTTGTGAAGGTTTTTATTGAAGTCAAATTACCCATTCGTAAGCATTTCGTTCTTGTCGATTTTGGGGTTTTGTCCATACATTTTTGGCTATCCTCTTTACGGAAGCTAAATATAAAAAAAAAAAAACTTTTCCAGATCATAATTGATCCATTTAGGCCCAGTTTTTCAGTGGTGAGTTAAACCAGAGTTAGTTAACTCTGCAAATATATTTATCTACATTCACGTGAAGAAGCAGTTTTTAAATAAAGAGTGGATGCAGAAACTCTTAAAAAACAAGGAAGATAAAACATCAAAATCATTTTTTGAGTTAATCCAGGGTTAACTCTACAAGTTTGGTGAGTTAACTCGGGTTTTACTCTAACCCCGCACTGAAAAACTGGCCCTTAATGTATGAAGTTAAGCCAAATACTTCACATTCTTATACCTCACACGTCACACCTCATCTACTAGGCTCTTATTGTCTTTTAGCAATCGATTCACACAGAACACATATCTAAGGTGCCCAGTAGTAGATAGGTATCGTGTCAGGTATAAGCAAACTTAAGTTAAGTATGTATTCATGTTTTTGTGATTATCAGTCAACATAAACATTAAAACAGAATCCATTAGCAGTAGTCTGGTCATCATCATCATTATGACTTCTTCCAGACGAACATACATACGTACTTTTTTCATAAAGACAATACCTACCTTACTTGTAATAGATACATACGCCTTTTTGTTCGCTATCACCTAACACTATATAACACCAGCAATCAGCAAACCAGCATTTACAATGGCCTTGAAAAGTGCAAATTGCCATTGACTGGTCATAAGTGTCAGTTGGACATTTGGCTTTTTTGTTCTCAATTTATAATGTTATAATAATTATTGACAATATTGTTAGCATTTAAATGTGAGATGATTTTGTACCATGGTAGTCATTACTACTTATGAAAGTTTCTATACATAATATTCTTTTAAAAGACAGTTTTTTTCTGCAATACTAAGTTATTTCAAAATGCACTTCTTTTAACTTATATTCTTCACTTCTTGTAAATGTTTTTTTTTTTGACTTTTAAATACCGTCGCTGTTAAAGAAAACTGGCATAACTCTAAAAACAATCGACTAAAAAAAATTTTCCATCTCTCTGTCAAATTGACATAACTGTAGCACTTCGGAATCCCGCCAGATGGACTTTGTTCCAATTGGCACATCTTTCCTTTTCTTAAATCGTATGACTAACAAACTTTACTTTCATTTTCGGAAGAATAAAGTTTTTTGAGTTATACCGGTTTTCTTTAAGGGCGACGATAATATGTTGTAATTTTAAAATTCGGAATAAGTTTTCAACATACACTCCAATTCACTCGTTTAAATACAGATTTTTTTCAATAAACTTTTAACGATTTCTCTATAACCTTTTACGTATAATAATGACTAATCTAATTATAGAATTTATTAAGTGTAACATGGGGATTAAGATTCAGGAAGAATTTTGAATCCTCCTAAAAAATTGTTAGTCTTATGGCTCTTTGAACAATTTTAGTCAAAAAACCGACCTAATTTTTGTGTCATTCGTTTAAATACACCTTGAAAAACAACCAAGTAGCTCAGAAAATCGTTAAAAATAGTATGCAAAAAATCAAATAACCAACAATTAAAGACATTTTCTCATGAATTTAAAAATTTTGCCAAAAGGAAGTGTTTTAACCGAAGAGAAAAATGCTCAAATTCGAGACTATTAGGATAATGGTCATAGCAGTCGCTGTGAAGGTCACAACATTAGAATAATTATCCAGCTACCTTTGATATAGGGAAAACATTGAAAAAACAACAAACTGCTAGCGAACATGGCTACAACACCTCAAGAAAGACAACGCATACTCCAAAAAGCCTCAAATTCAACATTATCAGTTAGGAAAATCAATGGTAAAACCGTAGTTAAAGCCACCAAAAATGCTGATTGCTGATAAACTTCAAGCTATCTTTTTTAGTAGAGTCTTGCTATCTTCCCAGCAATCAGCTTAATATTAATGGTTTTAATATTAATTGGGCTTCAAGCGTCAAATATTTAGGAGTTCATTTAGATCGAAAACTTACGTTTAAGAAACATATTACCAAAACCTTACAAAAAGTAAGCATAGCAATCAACATGCTCTACCCATTTATTAATAGGAAGTCATGTCTAAGCAAATCAAATAAAATTATAATTCATAAGGTTATCTTTCAAGCAATCATCTTGTATGGTTGCCAAGAGTGGGAAAATGTGCAAAATGCCATCTTAAAAAATTGCAAGTATCGCAAAACAAGATACTCAAAATGATGCTTAACCTCCCTCGATACCATTCTACTTCAGATTTACACGAAAGAGCGAATGTTGAAATGATTTATTTTAGAATAAATAAACTTAATGAAACTTTCTTAGGAAACTGTGAAACCTCTGATAATCCTCTTATTAACCACTTGACTCCATAACCATACTTCTGATATTTTTTTTTTGTTTTATCTGTTTATTAATTTATTCAATAATTTATTATATATGTATATGTAAATATTTGTTATGACCATTAAATAATTGAGTTCTTATTCATCTTTATTTAAATGATGTTATTTATTTATTATTCAATTATTTATTTATTTATTCATTAATTCATATAATTATACAGGTATTTATTTATATATATATATATATTTATTTATTCATTTATTTATTTATTTATTTATTTATTTATTTATTCATTTATTTATTTATTAATTTATTTAATTATTTATTTATTTATTTATTTATTAACTGATTTATTTATTTATATAATTATTTATTTTGTTTTGATTTGTCAATTTATTTATCCATTTAAATTATTTATTTATTTAATTAATTATTTATCGACTAACTACTATTACTAATATATATATATATATTTATCCTATTATTTACTAACCTAAATTCTACTAACCTATACTTCACAACTATAGTTTTGAAGTTTTATTAATATCTCTAGTCAAAATGTACCTGCTTTTTTGTTTAAATTGAAGGTTTTTGTTTGTACTTTCCTTCATAAATTAATTCTTATCAAAGCCTAAACTCAATATAAATTAAAATACTTATTCAGTAGAAAGATATCAAATCTAGTATATCAAATCTCTGTATGTAAACTGTGCGGTAGCTTACCAAATGTAAATCTGAATACCAAAAATAAAAATCTATCTATCTATCTGAAAACTAAAAAAGATCCACCGAAATGGTACAGATCTCATACTTGAACTTTTAAAGTTGATTTATACTTGGTATTAATACAAAATACGGTGTGAAAGATAATGGCATCAGGTGGCTCTTACTAAAAAAATAAGTTTAATTTGGATGGTCCCAGTGGGTATACCTTCTATTAACATGACATGAGAAAAGAAAAAATAGGCTTGGGTAGTAGACACAAGGGGGGAGGCCATTTAATGGTATGAGGCGCAGTATGTTTTTAATGCCCCGTTTAACTCAACTCCAAAAGCTCACGAAACAGATCTGTTCCGGCCTGATTTCGGTGGATCTTTTTAAATTTTTAGATAGTTGAAATGTGTGGCTTCCCGGACAATCTTATAAAAAGCATTTTTGGTGGCTTTAACTACGGTTTTACCATTGATTTTGCTAACTGATAATGTTGAATTTGAGACTTTTCGGAGTATGCGTTGTCTTTCTTGAGGTGATGTGGCCATGTTCACTAGCGGTTCGTTGTTTTGTATCGTTTTCCCTATATCGAAGGTAGCTGCATACTAAGTCCAATGTTGTGACCTTCATATCGACTGCTATGACCATTGTTCTGATAGTCTCGAATTTGAACATTCTTCTCTTCGGTTAGAACACTTCCTTTTAGCAAAATAACTGTTGATTATTTGATTTTTTGCATACTATTTTTAACGATTTTCTGAGCTACTTAGTTGTTGTTTTCAAGGTGTATTTAAACGAATGACACAAAAAATAAGGTCGATTTTTTGACTTAAATTGTTCAAAGAGCCATAAGACTAACAATTTTTTAGGAGGATTCAAAATTCTTCCTGAATCATAATCCACATATTACACTTAATAAATTCTATAATTAGATTTGTCATAGTTACAAAAGGTTATAGAGAAATCGTTAAAAGTTTATTGAAAAAAAATCTGTATTTAAACGAGTATGAATTAGAGTGTATCTACATACGAGTTTTTAACAGTATTCAACAAACAAATTTAGAATAATTGGCGTAGTTAGTGAGAATCAATTTAGATAGGGGTATTTTTATTGTAATAAAGAGTTTAAGATGCGGTTTTCAACCGCCTAGCACACTAGCCATTGCCGTCAGTTTAAATTTAAAGTAGGAAGGGTATTTATTTAATTTTGTTTGTTCTTAAAATTTTGAGTTTGAAATCAATTTTTTTCAAAAACTTGATATTTTACTTAAAATTGAGTTTACTCACATCCCTGTATACAGAAGATAGGTTCTGCTACTCATACAACACCATTATCCATGAATACAAAATTTAAAGAAATGAAAAAAAGAACTCGAAACAGTATATTTATTGTCTCTGAGGTGGAGTATTGGGGTTGGGGTTATAATTTTTGCATGGTAAGCTACCATAACTAAGTAAAAACGAAAGCCTGTGGACGCAGAACACTCTTTGGCCTTGAATCTGGTAATGCACTTTATCCTCAGAAGATGATGACTAATTTATTATTCTAAAAAGAAACCCAATATGTGTTACCTATTCAAAATTTGTAGTTGCAATCTGCCAAAAACACAAAACAAAACAAAAACACAAATTGGATATCAAAATATGTTCTTGGGATGTGATGACTTTTACGACTTTTTAAAATTTAATGAGACAAAAGTGAGCTTTTAATTAAGGGTGTTTAAAAGCCTGTTCAATTTAAAAGCAGTTGGTGAAACCAAAAATGCCCATATGAAGGCTAAATTACCTTTTAAATATTGCAAAGTCCTTCGTGAAATCGGCCATAATAGTTTTAAACATTGAAATAAATTAAAAAATTTGTTTAAACATACAAAGCCTTATTTACGCAGCATAGAGCCTAAATAAATGTATGTACTCCTTATAATGCCTCTAAACACGAAAATGCTATTTATAAAATGTATGCAACGTTGCATAGAGCCATAATAAGCTTAACACGTTAAGAAGTTGAATAGAGCCTACATAAGGAAATTATAGTGGCAAAATGTCATTTTGAATTTTGTCCATAATTGAAATTTAAGGAAAATAAAAATCAAAAAACAAAAAAAATACATACATACATACATACATACTTAGTTCATTAAAATTATTTTTCATATAAAAGCTTTTTTTATTGTCTCTTTGATACAAGACTTAATTCTGAAGCCAATGGTTTCAAACTTTTACTTTAGCTGGTGGCCTGATTAAGAAATAGGTAGGTACAAAAGGAATCGATTCACACTTTATCACACATTTATTCACTGCAAAAAGAATTTCACATCGAATACCTACTCAACAGAAAAAAAAATCACGACTAGAATGAAAACTAGACGACTAGAATGCGTAAAGTTGACGCAGAAGTATCTTAAAAAGTAAGGAACTTGTTTAGCTGTCGATTCCATTTTCATTTGTTTTTGCTTTTTAATTCTACCACAACCCAAATTTATATTTTCTTAACAAATGACAAACAGCTGATTTGATATGACAGCTAAAATGGAATAGATTTCCCCATTTTGGTACTTTTTTGACATAAGCACTGTGTAACTATAATTTATAGGAAAAAGTTTTATAATTACGAATTTATGCAACGTTACATAGAGCCTACATAAATATTGATGCACTGCATAACTATTCATCTGTTTAGCGAGATCTATTAGATAGAGTTGACAATGTACAAAAAATGTACATGTTTGAATAATGACATCAGACAAAGCTTTTTTTGATGGATAATCTTTTTTGTGACCTAAACATTTAGTATAGGGGGTGTCCACTTTAAAAAGAAAAAATAGTTTGGGAAATAACGGACCCCCTTATGTACATATACCCACCAACAGTTGTGACATATTAAATGGTAACGTCGTTTGTTCTGATACATTGGCTTAGAATGTTATAAATTGAGGTATGTAAATATTATTAAGCCTTAACAACTAAAATCCAATCCATTTAGATATCAAGTGCAAAATGTCTCGCAAATGAAAGGAAAATTTAATTACTATACATAAATACATAGGTATATCATTATTTGCTTCTAGTAGTTTAAACAACATTAACCTTATACGTTTTATGTGTTTCACACCACGTAATTTTAAAATTATAATTCGAAGTTATTACCTCTACCAACTCAAAATAATAACAATCTTTTTTTTGTCGATTATTTCTTTTCAGAATGATGCCAATAATTGGACAGTATACAATTTCTGATGTAGCAAAAATTTCGTCACTTCTACACGATAGATATGGACGTATAGTACGATTCAGTGGATTAATAGGCAGACCAGACTTACTGTTTATTTATGATGTTGATGAAATAGAAAAGGTAGATTAAATTGTTTAATTTCAAACTGTTTTTTAACACTTTTTTATAATAATCTTCTGCTAGTTAGCCTTTAAGTATGTATATACCTACATTTGTTGTATAACGCGTTCTAAAATAATATTAATAGGTTTGATATGGTATGGTTATACGTATACCTAAGGTGACCACCTGTACCGAAATGACCGGTACAGAACCGAAAATTAGCGCTGTGTACCGTGTACCAAAGAAAAGCCTCGGTACACACAAATATACCGAAATCAAATTCGTGTACCGAAATTTAAAAATAAATTGAGATAAAATCTTAAATAGTGTAAGCACATCCTTTAATATTTCTTTCCTAGTGTTTGCAACTTAATTTATCAACATCCTGAACATCGCCTCTAGGCACATCAGACCATTGTATCATATCTGCGAATTTCTTGTGCCACCAAAACACAGTTAAAGAAAAAACTCCCAAGAGAACCGTTTGGCAGTACCAGAAAGCCAACTGGGACGGTCTCAATGTTTTCTTCAGGAACTTTAACTGGTCACTATGCTTCCTCGATAGTGACGTAGATTCCAGTGCAGATATGAAAACAAACTTAATTCTTTGTGGAATGAGAAAATTTATCCCGAATAGGGTGAAATCTATCAAACCCAAAGAAAACTCATGGTTTGATTCGAGCTGTAAGGAGGTTATTAGGGTTAGAGAAGTAAGCTTCCGAAGTTATAACGCCAACCCTACTGAGGAAAACCGGAAAAAGTTTCAACAGGCTAGAAAGACCTGTAACGTTCATATTCGACGAACCAAATTTTTACATGATCAAAAATTACGGCAAAAAATTCCACAATGTCCCAAAGGTAGTAAAAATTTTTGGTCATTTGTAAAAAACATACGAAATACCACCTCGTCCTCGGTTCCAACACTCGTCTTCAACGATACTCCTCTTGTCAGCTCAATCGATAAAGCCAATTTGCTTGCAGCACAGTTTGCTGTTAATTCGTCGCTGCCTGAAAGTGTTAAGACTCCTCCTGTACTTGAGAGCGCAAATGATTCTATGGGACAAATCTTCTTCCGCACTCGTGCAGTTGCCAGAGTTCTGAAAGATCTCGATATACACAAATCTGCTGGCCCGGACAGTATCCCTCCCATTGTTCTGAAGAGGTGTTCTTCAACGCTGGCAAAACCACTGCGTAAGCTTTTCCATCTGTCCTACTCTACTGGTCTCTTTCCGAGTGGATGGAAAACAGCATTTGTCCAGCCTGTCCCTAAAAAAGGCGTGTCTTCTTCCCCCTCCAACTATCGGCCAATTGCGCTTACGTCCCTTCTTTCCAAGGTCATGGAAACGCTGATTAATTTTCAGCTAAAGAAATATCTCGAAGAACGAAAGCTTCTTAATGACCGGCAGTACGGCTTTCGTAGCAATAGGTCCACTGGTGATCTGATGGTATATCTCACCGAACAGTGGCACAAATCTTTACATCGTTTTGGAGAAAGTAAGATTATTGCGCTTGATATTTCTAAAGCATTTGATAGAGTTTGGCATCAAGCTCTCTTATCGAAAATGCGTGCATTTGGTATCGATGAATCTCTTCTTCGTTGGATTAGAAATTACCTTTCGGACCGTTCAATACAAGTTGTATTGGATGGTTTCAAGTCTGAAATTCACAAAATAAATGCTGGTGTGCCCCAGGGCTCCGTTCTATCTCCAACTCTCTTCCTTATATTCATAAACGATCTTTTATCTGAAACTTCTAATCTATTAAATTGTTTCGCTGACGACAGTACCCTCAGCTTTTCATATTCGTTCTTAGATTCACATCCATGTCCTTCGGATGTGGAACTTGAACGGCAGCGTATGATAAGCTCATTAGATTCTGATCTCGACAGCATTGTCCAATGGGGAATAAAAAATCGTGTAGAATTTAATGCTTCAAAAACTCAATGCTGTCTACTGTCGTTAAAACAAAACCCACCCCCCATGCCACTATCCATGAGTGGCACTTGCATTCAGGAAACCGAAAAGCTTTCAGTCCTCGGTATGTGTGTCACAGACCATCTTTTATGGAACGACCACATATTCGACATTGCCAAAAATGCTGCTAAGTGTTTAGGTTTTCTCCGTCGATGCAAGAAATTTTTCTCCCCTTCTGATCTGGCTGTGATCTACAAAGCCTTTATTCGTCCAAAACTTGAGTATAACTCTCACATTTGGGCAGGTGCTCCAATAACCCACTTGAGTTTATTGGAAAGAATTGAAAAGAGAGCTCTTAAAATGATAGGTGAAATAACTATAACGGAAACATTCTCATCTCTTGAGCACCGTCGAAATGTTTCATGTCTTTCGTTATTTGACCGTTATTTCCATAAACAATGCTCTAGTGAAATAGCCAGTTGCATTCCTCCCCTTAAACAATTCAACCGTAATACTCGCGCTTCTAGGAATGCCCATCAGTTTACCCTTGAGCCCAATTTCGGACGCAGTGTTAAGTACAGAGATTCTTTCTTTAGTCGCACTACTCGAATGTGGAATACTCTACCCAGCTCAATTTTCCCCTCCCATTGTGATCTACAGACGTTCAAAACCAATGTGCATCGGTATCTCCTTTTAAATCCCCTCCAATCTACCTAATCGCTCGTGCTGTGTATATCATCTTAAGGGTAGTCACAACCCCTTTTGCACGCGCTTAATATAAAAAAAAAACATCCTGAACACAACTTTGGTGTTTCAGATTTCATTATTCTTGTATAATGATTTGTTTTGTTTTAAACTGTATTCCAACAATTTTCATTTCGAATCGCTTCTTGCGGTGTTCGCGACTGGTTTTATCATATTGTTAAAAAAAGTAAACTCAATCCATTAAATTTGAAGAGAGTGTGGAATAAATCTGTTGAATGGAAATTTAAATGAAAAAGACAATTTTATCAAGAAAACCTTTTCAAGAAAATATGTTACTTTGGAAAAGATTCCATCATAGGAAGAAAACAGCGTTGCTAGTTGCTACTAACCATTAATGTGTGGAATTTTTTAAACAGTTTTAAAAATAAAAAAATCCATACAATTACTTACTAAAAATCGTGGAGTACATTCCAAAATAGAGAGTGTTCTCTTGGATGGTCTACCGATCGATAACAGCTGGTTTAGCATTAACATTAAAATGTCATGTCTTCTGTTTTTCGAGTCATCGTTGGGCCAGCCAAAAATGTTTGGGAAATATTGTCGGATAGGAAATATTCATTAAAAAAGCACGATAATTCAAATATTTATTTTTATTTATATTTATTAAATATTCATATAATGTTTAGGCCCAGTTTCTTAGTGGTCAGTTAAACCAGAGTTACTTAACTCTGGAAATAGATCTGTCTGCAGTCACGTCAAGAAGCAGTTTTTAAATGAAAGATGAATGCAGAAAGTCTTAAAAAACAAAGAACATAAAATAACAAAAGCATTTGTTTAGTTAATCCAGAGTTAACTCACCAAATTTGATGAGTTAACTCGGGTTTAACTTAAACCCCACACTGAAAAACTGGCCTTTAGTAAATTAAACAAAGATTAAAAAAAAAAATCTTCTGTACCGAAATCGACGTTGCGAAAGGGTGTCATCCTACGTATACCCCATACATTTAAGATTGAAGATTTAGTTAAGTAGTATAGTGATTTTTATTTCTTTCTAAAAATTTCAGTATTTTTTTACAAAATTCACAATAGAGCATTGGCTTTTGCTGTCAGCCTACAAAAGAAAGTATTTAGCAATAAAATGAAAAGTGCAAAAAGACTCTAAAATTCCTGAAGACTGCAGTACAATAACTGATACATAAATATCCAAAATCTTTAAAAACTCTTAACTCTAGACGTAAAATAATTCAAATAACAGAAAACAATAAAAAATTCAAACAAAGTACCTATCCATCTAGTGAATGCATTCCTTTATTTTGTTATATTCAATGAATTCCATTCTGTGTGGTGAATTCACGTAGATGAGTTAGCAGGTAGGTACGGATAGCTTTAATAGACTTTTTCTGACACAAAAGATCTTTATTCGATTTGCATGTTAAAGCATACAAATTAGTTGGTATCAGAACTTTTAAATCCCTGATTTGAATCCATTTTTAGATTGTTTTTGAGGATGAAGCCTGTAAAGTGATATTGTATTTAATGCCAACGTTATTTTTAATTTGTTTGTGTATTTCTAATTTCGGTTAGAAAGTTCAATGCCAAAAACAAAGCATGCATGTATCAACTGTAATAATTTTAAGCCCCGAGTTACAGCTGTGGCTTTGTGTTTTAAATTCCAACAACAAGAGCTTAAGAGTTATTATCATGCAAAGCATGTTCCTCAGATGAGTTGGCTGGCTGCATGATATTGATGGGAAATAAGATATAAGCAGTTAAGCTACGGCTACGCACTTAATATTTTTCTCTCTTTAAAGCTCAATAATTGTATTTATGGAATGCAATATGCAAGTGAATAAATAATGTTTTTTCTTGACATATTGGAAGTTAAATTGCTTGCTGTTATGTTATTTTGCATCTAGAAAAATATTCACAACAAATTTAATAATATAATTGTATCCACGATTAATAGAATAAAATGCACGAATGGATCGCACGGAGTTGCTCTTGTGGTTTAAGACGAAAAATAAAAGCAAAACATTTCATGTGCATAGCTAACTATGATGAAAAAGCTCATAAGTCAAACAAAAATATTATGTTCTCAGTTTGTTTGTTTTTAAAATTTGTTTCTAAAATTCTATCGTAGAATGCAATATTTTGTATGAGTAGGTACTCTTATAAAATTTTAGATTATCTTAGGCGCCGTTATAGCTTTCATTGAAAATTTTGTCTTTCAATTTTTAGGATCATGAACAAATAAATCAGATGGCGTTTTGGTATCAAAATGAAGGTTGTTATTTATATATTTTTTTAAGTCAAAAAAATGTTTAGTTTCCTTTACAACTTTCTTATTGTTTTTCAATGATGAAAATCGTTTTCAATGAACAGCTGACATTTTGTTACCAAAAGTGAAACACATTCGTTCCAATGATATGTGTTCTTTTCTCTTCCTGTTCTCGTCTGTCAATTTTTCGTTCAATGATCAACTCTAACCCCAAAGTTGATATTTGTATGAGGAATGAAATTTTCAAATAAAGAAAATTTTATGACGGCTACAAATTTGACTTGTCAGGAAATATTCCACCCAGGCGTGAACGCAGGGTGGGGGGTCTGAGTTTTCAGTTTAAACCCCCCCCCCCCCCCCCGAAATTTGTTCGTCCGAAATTATGTCAGTGGAATGAGTGAAATTGGAACTAAAATCATTGGAACTTTTTGTTCCATTTTGTGAGAAATAACTATCAGCTGGCACTATGAGTTTTTTGTCGTCCATAAGTGCAGCATTTGTCTCTAAAATTAAATTAAAACAGTACAACAAATCCGTTTGAAAGAATTCCTGATCGCTATATTTGGCCCCTTAGTGGCGCTAACCTCAAGTTAGTTCCCTTTTACACAAAGAAACTCAGTTGCCAGCAATTTTTAGTTTCTAAGTGAGAAGGGCGTAAAAGGGGAAGGTAAAATATCTCCCTTCACACCCTCCTCGCCTACAAACTAGCTTGTTTCTGGCAACTCAGTTTCCTTGTGTGAAAGCGGTCTTAGCGAGCAGGAAGACGAAATAGATTATTTGAACGTTTTCAATGAACAGCTGACATTTTGTTCCCAAAAGTGGAACCAAATCGTTCCAATCATATGAGTTCCTTTCTCTCGTCTGTCAGATTTTCGTTCAACGATCAACTCTAACCTCAAAGTTGATTTTTGTATAGGTACTGGAATTTTTAATGACAGAAATGTTCATGATAGCTATAACCGACTTGTCAAAAAATATTCCATCGTTTCACTGATTTGTGTTTTAATGATGGATTTAAATGAAAGATTTAACTGGCGCCTTAGGGGACAGTTATAGCGATCGGTAAAAAAAACATCAGTTAATGTTGAAATAGGTGAAAACTGAAATTTAGTACGTGCGGACGTTTATAGCAAACAGTAAAATTGTGTCAGTAAGCAAATATCAATCCACCAGCCACAACCTTTTAATTTATTAGATGATATAAAATGATTCAGTCATTTTTTTGGTAATGAGTTGGAACAGTAAAAAAATGAAACAGAAAACTGGAAAGAAATATTCCACTTTTTGTGAATTTGACAATCAACTGATCAGTGAAACGAATTTTCATCAGTAAAATAATTAAACGCCTTTTTTTAAGAAAAATATTTTCTGGAATTATTTCTTGTCAGAAAAAAATATTTCAATAAATTTGCCATCGATTCGTATAATTTGAATTTCTCAAATCTTTTAATAACACATAAAATTATCCAAAAGAAAATGTCTACTGATTTTTTTTACTGATCGCTATAAGTGGCCCCTAACTGGTGGTTTGACATTTAATAACTGATATAACTGTCTTCACAGTGAATGCAATGTTATGAAATTTGTTAAAATTAAGGACTTCAAAATAAGGACCTAGCAAATTTGGACCCTTACAGCAAGTTCCTAGCCCACTTGGTTCTTGAGATACACAGCATGTGACCTGCTTACTACACTGTGAAGTTAGCAGGTCACTCGATTATACCCACTTTTTGATGAACTGCATAATTGGTACAAGACCAAGAGCCCACAGCATGTTTTAGGGTGCAAAAGTGTACAAAAAAAAATTACATGAGTCGAAAGGTGTGTTAAGGCTTATAAAAGAAATGCAAGTCTTGCAGTTTCTGGTGGCGGCTTTTAGTTGGGAGGGGCAATTTTCGAAAAAATCGACTTAAAACAGAAAACAAATTATTAAAAAACAACGGAAACATGTAAAATAACATGTTATGTTTTTATGAAAGGCCAGAAGTTCATTCTTTCTTTTTAAATAAAGATATTTCAATGAATAGTTTTTGAAATATTAATGTTTGAACTCAAAATTTTGAAAAAAAAAATTTAAAAATGGTAAAAAATATTTTTTTCGCAAAATTTCACGTATGTAATTAAGTATTATTTTTGTTTCCAAAATTCATTGCACTTATCAATTTGTAGTTAAAAACTGAAAACCGGATGGTTCCAGGACTTTTACTTTTTAAGATATTAAAAAGTAAATGAACCAGCTTTCTCATAAAAATAAGACAAATCCGGCTAAATTATCATTTCAGCAACCAGTTAAATAGGAAAAACATGCGAAAAAAAATTCTTACATTTTTGAAACTTGGTGGGAATGTCGGATTAACCATAAAAATAAAGAATACAAAGAGTCCATATTAATATCTGTATCCCAAGGGTGTATTTTGGAGGGGGAAAGGGGGAGGTATGACTTATCGAAATTAAAAAAATTATATTGATACAATTTGGACATATGATACATGATTTAAGGGTATTTTTCAATTCTGAATATAATGACATCAAAATTAAGGCGATACAATCATCTTTTAAAAAGTTATGGTCCATTTTATACAGAGATGACTGTTTTTCAGTAAAACTGGTAAACTATTAAAAAAATACCTTGAAAAGAATGGTACATTGATGAAAATTAGTATAAATATTCAATTTGACTATTGACAAATTAAACATTTTTAATAAATTTCTTCCCATTCTTGGGATAGGTGTTATGATCAAAATTTCATACCTTCTCTTTCCCTTAATAAAAACACCCTTTCGTCATAGATATTTTTATAGATTTTTTGATCCTTTGTTCTCATATCAAATTGAATATTTATACTAATTTTCATCAATGTACCATTCTTTTCAAGATATTTTTTTAATAGTTTTATATATGTCATATGTCCAAATTGTATCAATATAATTTTTTTAATTTCGATAAGTCATACCTCCCCCTTGCCCCCTCCAAAAAACACCCGTGGGATACAGATATTTTTATGGGCTCTTTTGATTCTTTATTCTTATGGTTAATCCCACATTTCCACCAAGTTTAAAAAATGTAAGAATTTTTTTCCGCATGTGTTTTCTATTTTAACTGGTTGCTGAAATGATAACTTAGCCGGATTTGCCTTATTTTTATGAGAAAGCTGGTTCATTTACTTTATTAATATCTTAAAAAGTAAAAGTCCTAGAACCATCCAGTTTTCAGTTTTTGACTACAAATTGATAAGGGCATTGAATTTTGGAAACAAAAATAGTACTTAATTACGTGAAATTTTGCGAAAAATTTTTTTTTACCATTTTTAAATTTTTTTTTTTTAATGTTGAGTTTAAACATTAATATTTCAAAAACTACTTATTGAAAAAACTTTATTTAAAAAGAAAATGAAAGAAGAAGCTTCTGGTCTTTTACGAAAATATAACAGGGCATTGTACATATTACCGTTATTTTTTTATAATTTTTTTTCTGTTTTAAGTCAATTTTTCAGAAAATTGACCCTCTTACCTTAGAGTGCAAGACCACCAGGGACTGCAAGACTTGCATTTCTTTTATTTGCCTTAACACACCTATCGACTCATATAGTTTTTTTTTTTGGTTCACTTTCGCACCCCAAAATATGCTGTGGGATCTTAGACTATAATAGAAGTGCAGAAAACATGCAAATTACTGCGTTTGTCCCATTACTCTCGGTAAATTTTAAAATTGGTGAATTTTGTTTGGAATATGGAATGATAATTGCCTTACCTCCTTGCAATACTAATGATTTTAGACACAATTCATGGATTCATTCGAAAACCTCAACTCAAAAATAACCATTTTTCTTCTATTTTCAGTGCTACAGAAATGAAGGTCCAACACCCTTCCGTCCCTCGATGCCAAGTCTAGTTAAATACAAAAGTGTAGTCCGCAAAGATTTCTTTGGAGATTTGGGTGGAGTTGTTGGAGTGTGCGTTTCTTTTTTTTAATTGTAGGTAATCGTAGAAATTAATAGATAAATTTGTGTTTTAGACATGGAGAGGCTTGGCGTGAATTTCGATCACGAGTACAAAAACCCGTCCTTCAGCTATCAACCGTCCGCAGATACCTTGGGCCATTGGAAGAGGTCACCAATGATTTTCTACAAAGATGTGAAACTTTATTGGATGAAAATTCTGAACTGCCCGATGATTTTGATAATGAAATTCATAAATGGTCTCTAGAATGTAAGATACATTTTATTGTACGACTGCTTGTAGATTTGGAAGTATAGTATTGAAGTAGTTTGTGGGAAGCAAAAGTGCGGAGTGAGGGGTCTCGTGATGAAGGAAAAAAATACAAAAACCGGACTCATGAATTTCATTAATTGTTGTTTCAATGTGAGCAATGTTGATGTTGTTGTTGTGCCCATGTATTTTGAAGCACAATTAGTCTCATCATTCCGTACACAATCTTCCCAATCTACATAGGGTCCACATCTACAAAATACACATTTGCGTCATACTAATCTTCATAAATATACTTATTTCCAATATTTATAAATTAAAGGTATTGGTCGTGTTGCTCTTGATGCTCGTTTAGGCTGCTTAGAACCAAACCTTTCTGAAGATTCAGAACCTCAACAAATTATCAATGCTGCCAAATATGCTTTGCGAAATGTTGCAACGTTAGAACTGAAAGCTCCATTTTGGCGTTATTTTCCAACACCGTTATGGACGCGCTACGTGAATAACATGAACTTCTTTGTCGAGTGAGTGCTTTGAAATTTTTTAAAGAAATCAAATGTTCAATTATAAAATATGATATCTTATTCAGAGTTTGTATGAAATACATCAAAAGTGCAACAGATCGAATGAAATCCGAAGGTTATACCCAAACTGGAGAACCATCGCTCTTGGAAAAGGTTATTCTGTCTGAAAAAGACGATAAAATAGCCACAATAATGGCGTTGGATCTTATTCTTGTTGGAATTGATACGGTAAGACCTTTTGACTTTATTCAGCTTTCATTTGTCAAAACAATGGAGACTTTGATTTGGTGAAGATATCCATGGCGGTTTGTTCGATGTTATACCAATTGGCTACGCGGCCAGAGGAGCAAGAAAAAGTTCGTGAAGAACTTAGGAGAGTACTGCCAACTCCTGATACACCATTGACAATACAACTCTTAGACCAAATGCATTACTTGAAAGCTTTTATACGAGAAGTCTTTAGGGTTTACAGTACAGTAATTGGAAATGGAAGAACGCTGCAAGAAGATACTGTGATATGTGGCTATCAGATTCCAAAAGGCGTAAGATGATAATGCAATGCCTTTGAAAAACATAAGAACTTATGTTTTTTTTTAATTTCTGCAGGTTCAAGCTGTATTCCCTACAATCGTAACAGGAAACATGGAGGAATATGTTACAGATGCGGGAACTTTCAAACCTGAACGTTGGTTGAAGACAAATCAAGGTGAAGGAAAACTTCATCCGTTTGCTTCTTTGCCATATGGTTATGGGGCACGTATGTGCCTTGGACGGAGGTTTGCAGATTTAGAAATGCAAATTTTATTGTCAAAAGTAAGATTGCTAAGAGTATTTAATTTGTGTTTAGTGATCTTTAATACATTTTTGATTTCCTTACAGCTTTTAAGGAACTACAAGTTGGAATTTAAACATGAGCCACTGGAATATGCTGTTACTTTTATGTATGCACCTGAAGGTGCACTTAAATTCAAAATGACGAAAGTGTGAAAGTTAGCTGAGATTATATATTTATTTCTTATTAATGAATAAGCCTATACCTGTTTTATTTTTAGCTAAAAAATATTTTAATATAATAAGTACGTGTTTCATTCGAAAGTGGGTAGACAATAAGTAGAGAAAAATAAAGACAGCTATCTCCAAAACGATATCGTTCGATCGTTTTTGTTTTGCGTGATGAGGCACCAGGAAAATAAGATTTTCACTTCCAAAAAAATTCCGTCAAAGCTGAATATTGGTGAAGAGCTTCATTTGTACGACCTAAACATGTAATCCTACACAAAAAAGATTATAACACTTTTTTTCATTGAATTGATAGATTTGGAAAAAAACGGTCACAAACATTGGGGTGCAGTACATTTAGTCAAGAAATGTAATATGGGAGAGGTTCTTCATTGAAAAGTAGCCCGTAGCGTAATGGTTAGTGCGTTCGACTGTCACGCTGGAGGTCTGGGATCGCTTCCCAGACTCTTCCACCTAAAAACTAAAAAGTTTTTTTTGACAAATCCTCCAAGAGTATCACTTGTCACGAATAAGTGCTTCTAGCCGTTCGGATTCGGCATAAAATTGTAGGTCCCTTCCATTCCTGTCGAAAGGCGCACACATGAATGGTTGCGAGTTGTTAGTCACTAGGGCCTGGTTCTTCATGAGCCGTTGTGCCACCCGATTTATTTATTTATTTTTTTTTTTCTTCATTGAAAAATAACTTCGAAATCTAAACACGTCTAATGTGTCACACACCAAATCTGTCAAATTAACGAACAGCTGATTGAATTAAACAGCATTTACCCAAATGAATAAAAAGGTCCTTCATGAAAACTTATGTGTAAACTTACGACGTTGCATGAATACCCTTTAATATTCTCTCTGATATTTTTCGTTATAAGAAGGTTTCTTTTTGTTTAGTTTTGGAATTCAGTACATATGTATGTACCCATATTTTTTTTTTTAAATGATTTTCTCTTTTGTGAATTCATTTTCTTTGCAAACCGACAGAAAAAGCCTGAGAGTGAAAAATTTACTAGAAATTTGTAGAAGATTTGTCAATTTTCTTGCCATATGTTAAGCTGGCCTTAGACCTTCGGTGTTATCAAATGATAAAACCAAACAACGAACTAAGAACGATTGAAGAACGTGCAAATTCAAATCAGGTCAGAAATTTCGGTGTTCGTTGTTCGATGTTACCCGAACAACGTGTGTTTAAGTGGGAAAACTTTTTAAATGAACATTATTTTGGAGTGTTGTGCAACATGTAGAGATATTTTCGAAGTTTTTTTATCACTGAATGGCACAAGAAGCCTAGGTTTATAAATAAACAATTTTATATATTGGTTTTAGCTTTCGTTGTTCGTTGTTAAGAGAAGAACGAACAACGAACAACGTTCACCGAACGTAGAACGAAAGTCTAAAGCCAGCTTTACATTACGCTTGTTTAGTTAATATATGAAAGGAATATTGGGCGAATTCAATGCAAGAATTTGACAACTTACTGCTGAAAATAAAGTACTTAGTTTTTGCCGTTGAACACAAAATTATTTGAAATGTCAGTTTTGTATGGAGAGCCTTTTTTTTGTATAGAAAAGCTGTCAGCTAAATTTTCAGTTGGGAATTTCTTGCTGAAAATTCAGATGAAACGTAACTAAACTTCACTAAACGTAACTGAATGTCAGCTAACTTTGTATGATAGCTGGCCAATCAGAAGTTCAGTCTGCAAATAAAGTACTGAAAAATTCGATGCGTTGAATGAGCCCATTGATTATATTTAGATACAAATTCAGGTAACGTCATTTAAAGCCAACTTTAATATTTAAGCAAGCTTATCTTAATAACTGGCATTTTTATATAATTTTATAGATACGACTGACTATATGTATATGTATTTACCTACTTTCATAAATATGTTTAGAACCAAAAACATATTATACAGAAGGTCAAACAAATAGGTAGGCCCCTATCATTACATTAGGCGTGTTTTATTGCAAAATCCATCCATAGTACAGTACGATCTTATAGCCCTTCCGCACTACCCCACTGTGTATTATACATGTCAAATTGAAAGTGGGAAAGAATTCCACGCCACTGCCAAATTTGTGGGAAAGAAATGACTTTTCATATTTTGCTTTCACACTGGCTTGTATTAATATATTACAAAAAAAAGTGTGATAGAATGTGGGATAGAATTAGAACCATTCCTAAAATTATTCATGTATTAACATGTTTAATCGTGTGGGATAGAATGTCGGGTTGTGCAGGCTGGGCTTTCATATTTTGTTTCCACACTATTCTACATGATTTGTTCCCACTTTTTTGACATGTATTAATACATAGTGGGCTAGTGTGGAAGGCCTTTTACATGCATTACAAATACAACATCGCTAGTAGCTCTACAGCCGATAAGGAGCTTAAGTAGAATAGAGGCTCGAATAAACGCCAAAAATCTATACACAGTAGGATTTTACTTAAGCTTCTTATCGGCTGTAGAGATACTAGCGATATTGTATTTGTAATGCATTTAAAATCGTACTGTACTATGGATGGCTTTTGCAATAAAACACGCCTATTAGTAGGTACAAATAACTTATTAACTCACACAAATAAAAAATATTCTGCACACTGCCCAAAACAATAAACTTTACCCTATCTCTATCATGTTACTATGTATAACCTATAACAAAAACTAGCTACCTACCTAAAATGTGATAAATGTTTAGGTACTCTACATAATTCACCCAGCACCGATCTTCCTTCAACATCACCTTAACCCTCAACCTATTAGGTACTTATTGCACATTCTTCTCTCGTTTATCTACTTTGTTGTTCTTTACCAAAAATAACGGTTTTAGCAAGAACCTTGAAAATATACTTTTCATCATATATAGAGCTAAAGCAGGTACTTATGTATATACTCCTACATGCTCAAAGAGAGATAAAAGCCCCCAAAAAAATTGTGAAGGAAACAACCAACCGTGCCAAGTTTGTCAAGTGTATTGAAAAGAGATAAACGGTCAAAGTGATAGATATGCAGTCACAACGAAAGCAAAATTATATAAGGAAATAGAATAATACGATAGACTCGTAGTTATATTTTTCATCTAGCGGAACTGTAAAAACTTTAAAGCCACAAAACGAAAATAAATATGATTGCCACAATGGTAATATTCTAATAAAATTTGTAGATTTTTCAATCAATTAGAATTAGGTAGATAGATAACTATAAGTTTTCTTGCGTATCGGTTCTGAGTTTTTTTAACCAAATTTTTAGGTATATAAATTATACCTTTAGGTACAAAAACCAACAAAATATGTTAGGTAAAGACATCGGGGCATATTCATAGTCGCAGATAGACCCAGGTTTAACTTTGGCTCATTGAATACAGACCGATTTTAATTACCTACAAATTGTTGTTTTTATAAGATAATTAACTTGGTATACTACACAAATGGCTTCAAATATTTTGAAACTTAAAAAAATAGAATAAACGTCCGAAAATTCAACTAATCATATGTTTAACTTAGACACAGCTCTAAAATGACTATGAAATAGAAATTGGAAGTCATAAACTGACGATATTGATTATTATGTATATTCTTATCAGTCTATGTCCCAATTTGTTCATAGTGAGTTAAATGTGTAATTTGGCTTTCATAGTTTCTGATTAAACGACGATAATCAAACAAAATCAAATGAACTCAGTTTCAATCAGAAGAAAATATACATAAGTACCTAAGCTCATTTTAATTGGTACATCCATAATTCCTTGGACGTAAGCCAAACTTTTAAGGGAGATCCTTGGGCGTTGTGGTGGGTTGAATTCTCACCCTCAGGATTGCTGTAGCTTATGATCATGTTATAATATAAAGGTTATGTATTTTCGAAAAATCATGACAATTAGTTCAGTTAAAAAAGTTCTCATTAATCAGTTATGATTAAACCGTTATAATTTTGGACAGATTTGTTTAAACTTTACTTCCAAAACTTAAAATTTAAAATATATACTAAATTGCTTAGTAGATGTAGGAATAATGCAGGCGAACAGGACAGTGAACACATTTCGGTTTATAGTTTTATTTCGCGGAGTGGATTATATATGGAAACTATTCCTTCATTTTACTAAACAATTAAGCTGCCAAAACTAAAAATAATAATATAAATTCGGTTAATAGGTACCTACCTTCATAGTTTAAGATTTCTTACCCTTTTCTAATAATAATCTTTTAATTAACTAGAAAACTAAATTTTAGTTTAAGTGGCAACCACGAAATTGTGTGCTGCAGATTGTTCATCGACCTTCGTAATATACGCATTCGATTTTTGGCAGTTTAACTAGACTAATCGGTGCGTGAGGAACTAAGTACCTACATACATACCTACTTATCTATTAATTATAATTTAGATATTCTTAAAGTTGTGTATTTTTAATCGATAATCCTAAAATGGAATCTTCTATTACGATATCAGGAGTTAAAGTTAAGACCATCAAAGACCCTAGCATTCCGTATATCTTAAATGGGGAGCTTTATAAAATTTTAACTCAACACGGAGATAATGTGACGGTGAGATGTTCCAGTTGCCCATCGGATCGGGTTTATCGGGGAAGTGTTCGTTCCACAGGAAATTTTCACATGCATATTAAAGTAAGTTTTGCCCTAATTTAAGATCTGAATTATTGATAAATAAATAATCCTAAAAGTATCTTACGTACATACCTATGTGCTACATTGTTACATAAACTACCTACATAACTAAATTAGTAATAAAACTAATTTATATTACCTTTTAATTGTACCTTTACATATTTAAAAAATTAACAGAGAAGACACCCAGAACTTTTGGGTAAATTACATGAGATGAAAGTGGGATCATTGGTGGAACGCCGTGAACGCTTGTTAAATGCAAAAAAGCTTGTTATTAGAGGAGGACGAATAAAGAAAGAAAGTTCTGGATCTAGAGAAACGATTGTAAGTACATTATTTATTCTACCTAGGTACCTTCCCGTATCGTTAAGGTATTTTAATATAAATAGGTACTACATAATAAAACATAGGTATATTTACATTGCATATAAATAAAAATCACAACTGATTCGTGAGCGGTGTTTTTTTTCCAATAAGTAAAACAATTATTAAAATTGAAAATATAGGTACATAACGAACTTAGATACCTACCATGTATAGGTGGGTATAGTAGGGTGGATCACGATTTTCTTTTTGTTTCGTATTATACCTATAAGGCAATATCTTGGAATACATTTGCTTCGCCTTAAAGCGGGGTACACATTATCATTTGACAAAACAGTTTAATGTCAAACATTCAACAGTATCAACAAAAATTGTAAACAAAGAACGTGATTGTCAAACCCCAGTTAAAACACTACCAGAATTTTGTTCAGATTTTTAAAATGATGTTAAAGCGAGAACATTACCTCAAAGCACTTTTTGTAGGAAATTAAATTTTCTACCGTAATTGACAGTTTAAAAAAAAATAAACAGAACAATGTAACAAAAACCAACCTTAAAAAATGAGCACGACTGGATCGCACAAACTTGCTCTCATAGCTACAGCCCGTATGATACTACCTTTTTTTCTCATTTTTAAGGCATTTAAAATAAGGCAGTTCAAACAATTTATAGTTGAGCATACCGATATGAGTGAGCGCGTACACAATAACCACATTAATGTAAAAAAGTCACAAAAAATGTATTAAAAATGAACATATTTCAGATTCTGGCAGCTTTTTTTTGACTTTTCAGATATTGAAAATTAAAAGTTATTTCAAAGTACACTGTGACTACAAAAAAAAGTATACACTGGACTCATGAGAACACTAGTTTTTGGTGTATATTTACTTTTGTGGACATTGTAATTGTCAAAACATAATGTCGTTCTTTTCATAAAAAATACTATTTCCTCTTTTCCTCTTTGCTATCAATAAGTCATGATTTAATGAATTAAAAATGAGAAAAAAATGTAGTATCATACGGGCTTAACAACTTGAATGTAGCTTAAAAAATAAAATTGACAATGTGCATATACAGGGTGCCCCGTAAAGGATGGTCAAAACTGAATATGGTGATAGGCTTTTCACAATTTGGTAACTTGTTCATACCGAATCATAACGGTTTTCGAGTAACGGCTATTTTTTGAAATTTTAAAAAAACTGTACTTTGAACCAGTTTTATGCTCACCCTGTCCATAATTGACTTATGTTTTTTACAATTTTTACACTAAAACTTTGGCTTATAGTTGGACTTATTTTACTGGATAAAAAAATGTCCATTTACATCACCATTTGCCTACAAACTAAAAGATAAACTTGAACTTTGACCAAACTTAATTTTTGACCTCAATTAAGAGCTCCATGAATAAAATTCGTATGATACAATACAGGTTTTATCTTCCAAATATATCCCATTTGCTGCAGTTTTAAAAAGATATACAACTTGCTAAAGCGGTGCTCAGATAGAGAGTTATAACCGTTTAAATTTTATAACGTTTTAAATTTGGGCAGAGACTTTCGATTTTTTTGGGTGAAAGGTAAAAAGTCCAGTATTTTTGAAAATTTCTCGAAAAATTTCTCAGGTTTTTTAAAGAGATATCTTTGGAAAAATTGTAGCTTATATACAAAGAATAGATAACTATAATTTTTTTGTTAGACTAATGGATTTTGAGACAAACGAGCGCAAATGCAACGGTGTGAAAAATATCACATTAAAGTAAGGCCACATTTTGTCCCTGTTTTTTTTCAAAATCTCTTGCTCCGGTGAAAAAAGTGGTTGATCTTTTTGTGCGGAATTTTAATAGCCACCGTTTTTCCAAAGACAGTTCTTAAAAAAACTTGATGCTTTTCGATTAATTTTATATCCAGTAAATAATGGATAACCTTGGAATGCCTCATAGTAGACTTTATGACCGTCCTGAAAACTAATGAGAAAAAGTCTATCCCAACCACAAGAAAAGATATGTGCATTTTTTTGTTCAGTGCATTATTTTTTGCGTTACTTTACGTTTTTGAATACCACGACTACAAGTGAATGAATTCCACCGTTTTTTTTTCGTAGCAATATTTAACATTGTTTGTGCCAAAACATAAGAAGACAAAAATTATAATAACTGTTGGAATTCTTAGAGAAAAAAACCATTGAACTTTGATTTTCGATGCAAAATTTGAAAAAAAATAATTTTTGAAAATGTTAACATCATCTCTGGTATGAAAAAATGCATGAATACCTAAGTGGCCAACTATTTTTAAAATATGCATGCCGAATTCGGATTCAAAATGGTATAGTTTATTATTGTATCTAGAACCAATAGCAAGTTATTTGTAAAAATCTGCAATACTAGAGCCAATTTAGCAAAAACAAAAGTTTTCAAAATTAGCACAGTAAACGTGAAAATAATACTATGCGTTGAACATGGTAGATTTTTTTTGTCTTTATAATGTTGTCCTAATGATAAATCCAAGCATTTAACTTCTAGGGCCGAATGCAACATTACCAAAAATGTTAAAGTGCAAAAAAACGGCTACATTAAATGTAGCCGTTTTTTTGCACTTTAACATTTTTTTTCGAGCTTCTTTTGAATTATACCTCTTCAATTAGACCTTTAAAAAAAAACATCAAATATTTTGGTAGTGGTTATAACCAAATTAATTTTCACATAAGATGTGCATTACATAAATCGAATACAGCAAGCCGATCAGCTTCTTAGAGGAGGTATGCAATCTTGCGCAAGCCGCTGCATTACAAATATGCCATGGATATAAGGTCAGATGGATATGAGGTCTGAGGCCAATTTTATGGCCACCCCGTTCACCAGACCTAAATCAACTTGAAATTTTTATTGGGGCTGCATTTAGAAAAACGTGAGATGAGAAATTTTGGGGAGGCAGCTGCTTTACAAGATTCTGAGCAAAAATTAACAAGATTTTCATTTATTCGGAGGTGCAAAACCTGTATTAGAATGGGTGGAAAATAGTTTGAGCATTTGCTTTAAATTAAAACAAAAATATCTTCTTTTGTTTTCTAACTAAGTGATCTAGTGCTTGAAAGTTGGCTAAAAACTCAAAAGACTATTTGTTTGTAGAAAATAACAAATAAACTAAAAGCAACTGCGAAAATATTTTATGGTTTTGTTAGGGCCAAATAGATCAGGTATAATTCAAAACAAGCTTGAAAATGTAGCCGTTTTTTGCACTTTGTTGACATTTTTGGTAATGATGCAATCGGCCCTAGAAGATAAAAGCTGGGATTTATCACTAGGATAATATCATAAAAACAGGCATTCAATCAAAAATCTACCGTGTTGGACGCATGGTATTATTTTCACGTTTAATTTGCTAATTTTTAAAACATTTGTTATGCTAAATTGACTCTCTTGTTTGTGATTTTTACAAATAACTTGCTATTGGTTCTAGATACAATAATAAACTATACTATTTTGAAATCCGCATTCGACATGCATATTTTAAAAATAGTTGGCCACTTAGGTATTCATGCATTTTTTCATACCAGAGATGATTTAACTTTTTCAAAAATCATTTTCTTTCAAATTTTGCATCGAAAATCAAAGTTCAATAGTTTTTTTCTCTAAGAATTCCAACAGTTATTATAATTTTTGTCTTCTTATGTTTTGGCACAATCAATGTTAAATATTGCTACGAAAAAAAAACGGTAGAATTCATTCGCTTGTAGTCGTGGTATTCAAAAACGTAAAGTAACGCAAAAAATAATGCACTGAACAAAAAATGCATATATCTTTTCTTGTGGTTGGGATAGACTTTTTTTATTAGTCTGCATATCGAACACCAAACCCCCCCTGCGTTTGCGCCTGGTAAAGTATTATAGGTACATACATATAATTGAGGACATGGATATCTACTAAATTTACAACATATTATATCACCTGGAAAACTGAAAACTCAATAATTAAGAGTGAAATTGTATGGCGAGGAAGTTAAATTCATACATTTTGGGAGGGTTTGAACCCTCAACCCCCCCCCCCCTGCGTTCGCGCCTATTCCTACAAAAAGTGAAAATTCTCAAATTCGGCTTAGTTTACGAGTTTCACCAAAAACATTGAAAAATGACCAGTGTGACCATTCTCTCAGAAATGCATGGTTTAATTTGATCGAATTTTGTGGTTTGAACAAGCTTAAGTTCCAAATATAACAGGGCATTCGACCAAAAAAAACTCAAGATATACCTAAGCTTTTTAAGAGGACATTATCGTCTTTTTCTTGGAGAGTAATAATTACAAAAAATCAACAATAAACATAGTCTCGAAAAAAATCGATTAATGCTCGTTAAAAAAGCTAATAACTCGAGTTCTATTGGTCGGGTTTCCAAGATTATGACGTTTGGACTTAAAGAAAATGACAGGGCACCACGGTATATATTTTTTAAATTTAGTGAACTGGTAATAGGCCTCTGACAAAAACATTGGCAAATCGCTATTTTCAAACCCCCACCCACGCCAAAGGCTGAAAAAGAAACCTGCCAGACTTTTGTTTTCGACACCACGATATAATGTACCTACAGACCCTCATACTCATATTTTGGTTATCAATCCACTCCCAAAATTTGATGTCGGCTCTTGGTCTAATAGTTTTATGGAACGAAATATAGGACGGCTGAATTTTGTAGGTATACATATACTGGAAAAGCTTGAGCCCTGTTTCGCGGGACGCCTGCCATGCCATTATTTTGGGGAAATCCACCATTTTGGAAAACCCGAATTGATATATATGAAGTGAAGAGTTGTCATTGTCAAATTAGTTGAAAATAAATTAAATCTTTATTTGTCATCAAAACTTTTTTCTACGTGGACAATATTTTTGAGGTTATGTCGTTCTATTTTTTATGTTTACTTTTTTTTTCTTTGTCACATTTTTATCATTTTTCACAAAGTTTAACAAATTTTCATATATTTTTGAAGATGATGCGATACCCTCGTTCAAAGTTAGAGCATTTGGAAAATTGGCTGCTAAATCAATTGAGCCGATAAAATACAATAAAGATAGACTTTTTGTGGAATGAAATATTTGTAAGCTGATTTCTTTATAAATGAAAGAGGGCTATTAGAAAAGCTTATGTCCGGGTATTCGGGACGCCCGCCATGATCCTGGCAAAGTCCACCACTTTGGAAAATGCATAATGGCCTACATATATCTCCGAAACTATTGATCTTAGAGGAAAAACTGTACGGCCAAGGTTGTAGGCAATTAAACCATTTTTCGTTTTTATATATGTACATTTTTTTGGTTGCGGGAAATATTTTCAAGGTTATGTCGTCGCTTGATAAACTTTTTTGTACATTAAGCGATTTTAAAAGTTCAAAACTTGATCACTGCAATGATGCAAAGGCACGAGTACAATAAGTCAGGCGCCACGAAATAATAACGGTTTTTTGTAGAACCGTTAAATACAACCATTTTTTACTATAAGAGGGAGTCTCTTTCTTCCCCCGTTTGGGCGAGAGGGGCAATTTTATAAAAAAAGGACTAAAAATAAAAAAAAATTATTAAAAAATAACGGTAACAGTTGCAATTAAATTTTAGGTCTTTATTTAAAGCCAATACTTTGTTCTATTAGCTTGTTTTTAAATCAAGTAAAGTCTGTGCATAGTTTTTGAAAAAAATGGGGTTTGAACTTAAAATTTGAAAAAAAAAAAAAAAAAAAAAAATTTAAAGTGTAATTTTTCAGAACTGTAAAATTATATATATTATTTTTTTTTTCTAAAATTTGTTGCTCTATTTAATTTCTAATCAAAAACTGAAAACTAGATGAATTTTTGTCTTCTACTTCTTGATAAAATTAAAAATTACTGAAACTACTTTCTTATGAGATTTTTGTTTTTTTTTTTGCTTGCTTACATAAATATAGTGCTATAGCAACCAGCATTACGTCGTATATATAAACATTAAGGTATGTAAGGGGGGCATGCTGCCCCCCTGCAACCCCCCCCTGCACACTATATGATTTGAGGTATGTGCGAGGTTAGGTGTATGCAAAGTTTCAATTTAGAAAGTCATTTAGCGTTATCCAAAAGCACCGCGAGGAGGCATCCACGTCCGAGCTAGTCAATTCGTCTGTAGACGGTGTTTCAGTGAGTCAGTCAGTCAATTTGTTAAGTTTAAATAGTGAAGTTCGTGTTTTAAAATGTCTTAAAAATGTATGTTAGTTTCACCAATGAAGTCATACCAAAGATACCAAATCCCCAAACGAACAAAACATTGAAAAATATTTGAGTTTTGAATGGAGAAGTGGATGCTTAGCCGCCATTGTTAATTATTACCAAAGGAAAAAACTCTTTATTCATACAAAGGTTGAACACAGACCTGTATAATCTAAGCTTAAGTACAAGTACAAGTACAATTGCTTGGTACTTAAAATTTTTAAGTACAAGTACAATTCCTCGGTACTTGTACTTAAAAATTTTAAGTACCAGTGCCGATGAATTGTACTTTTGCTTAAATTCCACAAAGGAATTTAAAAAATTTGTATTCACTACTTTAGTAATTAAATACTGCGGTAAAATACTTTTTCAAATATTTTTAATTCCTTAAGTACTTTTAATTAGTTTTAATTCCTTTTGTTTTTCTTATATTTTTTTTACAAAAGAAATTTAAAAGGAATTATAAGTAGGTACTAAAGGAATTAAAAGTATTTGAAAAAGTATTTAAGTACAGAATTTAATTACTAAAGTAATGAATACAATTTTTTTAAATTCCTAAGTGGAATTTAAGTACATGTACAATTCCGCGGTACTGATACTTAAAACTTTCAAGTACAAGTACCGAGGAATTGTACTTGTACTTACAAAATTTAAGTACCAAGGAATTGTACATAAAAAGTACTTAAGTCACGGTATATTTAATTACTTTACTGCTCTGGTTGAACAAAGAATGACCTTCGTAAATATTAATATGTATACCACACGTGCATGAAAAAACAACGGTACAAAATTCGATTGTTTGTTCGTTTTTTTGATGATCTTAGTAGGTATACATACTTTGAACATTACAATTGCATTATATAGGTATGTAAGACACAAACATACATATTAAGAAATTATATTAAATTGCTGCAGCAAGCAAAAAAAAATTCATAAAAAAGTAGTTTTAGTAATTTTTAATTTTCTCAAGAAGTAGAAGACAAAAAATAATCTAGTTTTCAGTTTTTGATTAGGAATTAATTATAGCAACGAATTTTAGAAAAAAAAAATAATATACATAATTTTACAGTTCTGAAAAACTACACTTTAAACTTTTTTTTTATGATTTCTTTTTCCCAAATTTTGAGTTCAAAACCCATTTTTTCAAAAACTATGCATAGATTTCACTTGATTTAAAAACTAGCTAATAAATTATTAAATAATTAATTAATTTTTAAATTATTGGCTTTAAATAAAGACCTAAAACTTGATTGTAACTCTTACCGTTTTTTTTTTTTATAATTTTTTTTTTTTATTTTGTCTACTTTTTTTATAAAATTGCCCCTCCCGCCCAAACGGGGGAAGATAGACCATCCCTTCCATGGTAAAAAATGTTTGTATTTAACCGTTCTACAAAAAACCGTTATCATTTCTTGGCGCCTGAGTTATCGTACTCTCCTCGATGCAAATATTGCGCACATGCACTATCTCAACATCATGTCATGCCAAAACTATTAGACTGATTTGGATTTCGTTTTATAATACTAGGCCAGTCAGCAGAGACAAATATAATTTGTCGTAATGCAAAAGCAAACCGCTCCAATTTTATGATTTAATTTGGTAGATGGTATTCAAAATAGCGGCTAAAGCACAACACTTACAGCCGCGGTGATTTGTGTTTATACTCAGAGAAGACACCCTGTTTACCAATTTCAATCATAAAATTTGAGCGGTATGTTTTAACACTAGACCAGTGTTTTCCAAGCTGTGGGTCGCGACCCCCTAGGGGGTCGCCAAGCCAAGAATTACTCGAGGGGTCGCGGTCGCAAGGCGGTAGTTTAGGTACCTAATTGTCGTCATAACGTCTATTTTTGTCGGTTTTGATTGGCTGTGCAAGGCTGCGACAATATTTTGAGAAACTTATCCATTTTATCCTCATGCTCACTCGTAAAGATATTTTCCGACAGGTTACACAACAGTGGCGATTCCTGGTCCTTAGTATTGGTTGAGCTAGGTGGTCTGGGCAGGTTAAAATAAAAAAAAAAATCATACTTTTTTTTTAATTTGATTGATAACGACAATTAATAAAAAAACGTTAATAAATTATAGGTATAAAATAAAAGTTCAAAAATTTATCGATACATAAATTCGCTTCGTCGTGTCGTTTGACGGAAAAAAAAATGTTCGCCGACTTTGTTGTGGTCAAAGTAGGACACTTAAGTTGGCACTGATTTTTGTACACGTACTTTGAACCCTTATACATAAAATGTAATGTTTATGCTTTAGGTCTATATTTGTAGCTAAGTATCTAAATCAGACGACGTTTCAAACGTGGTTACGTTTTTCTTCAGGTCTCAAAAACATAGTTATTAATAATTTATAGCTTCAATTTTTAAAAATTATAAAATATGTACTTACAAATTTTTTTCTTATAAAAATAATATCAACGTTTAATCCTCTTTTGGTTGTATTTTGGTTTTTGAACGCAACTATTATTCTTTTTAATATTAAGAAATGTCTTGAAAAAGACGTTTTTTTTAAATCAAAAGTTTGAATAATAATAAATATTTCAAACTAAATTTATTATATTTTGAATAATAATTCAAAATATTTTAAATAATTCTAACCTTCAAAACAAGTTAAATATAAATTCTAAGTTTTAGTTTATTGCCTTTCAATGAGTTGACCATATATGCTGCTAAGTCACGAAGAATTATTATCATAAAATATAGTTATAATATTTATATCTTTTTTAAGCAACTTTGGTACTGAATTTAAAAGTTCCAAAAACTGTTCACTTGGCTTAAAAAAAGATGTAAACATCTATTATAACTATATTTCATGATTTTATGGTTCTAAGTACGTGTACAAAAATCAGTGCCAACTTAAGTGTCCTACTTTGACCACCGCAATGTTTGCATCATAATTGTGTTGCACTTAGTTAGCATCATATTTCTTGCCAAAACTATTTCACCGATTTGGATCGAATTTCGTCTTGTGATACTCTAGAGTCTAGACTATTTGATTCCAAATTTTTAGAAGAATTGGACAATTTTTGACATATTTTTTGAGTGCTTCAAATTTACTTAGTTTTTTCAGATTTTTTTTTAATTCATGGTTAGATAGCAACACAAATATAACATGCATTTAAAATTGATGTTGTTTTGTAGAAAATTTTATAAAAAAACAAGTTTATAGTGGACGGTTTTTTCATAAGTTGCATATTTCCAAAGTTATAAAGGAAATTGTCGGAAAAACGGGTGATTTTAGCGTTTTTTTCACTGTTGCTGCAAACTTGGCTATATACTACTCAACATGCCCCAACAACATATCAAATATGCAGAACTACATCGCGCTTTGCGAATTTAGCACTTTTTTTGTGTAATTATTCACTGTGCTAAAAGAACTCAATCTCAATGTTTACTCATATCAATCAAAGATCACTAATAACAAAACAATGCATTCATCCTTCCTACCGCATTTTTCCAGAAACATATACGAAAGCAAAAAAGAGAATGACAAAAAAAACGTACCCAAAATGTACCTGGAGCTGCTTGCATACCTAATGTATCGTGCTTTATCGCATCATACTTACGCTTACGCTTTCATTTATTTAGCTGGGCTTTGCTTAGGACATTGTGTAGTAAATCGCTCTTGTATTCTAGATTGTATTGTATTTGTGCTTGTATTTGTAATTTGTATAGATATTATTAAAAATTGTATGAAATTGTGCAGCGCAGATGTTGCAAGCTAAAATGTTTCAAGGGAGACTTGTTCTATGAGAGTTTTATGTTGTGTGTCTGCAGGAAAATATAATTGAGAACAATATGGGGGTAGGCTAGGTAGGTATCTATTTTTTTTTTTAATTATTTCAATGCTCTTTGTAGAGAATTTGGTTTTGGTATCGCATATTGTAACGCTGAGGCAGATAGGAAAATGGGAGTTTTGTGTTGTGTGAAGGAAAATATGATTTGAAAATAGGTAGGTAGGTAGGTAGGTGGGTAGTTTTTTGTATTTATAGTATTGATTATTGTATGAAATCATTATCATTATTTCAACATTGCCATTTGTTACTTTTTGAAAATAAAAAGTACATCATACAATTTATTCATTTAAATTCTTGGTTTAGCGGCGATAAACCTGCTAACTGGGAGGAATCGCCACTGTTACACAACACTTATTTGTTTGATCAATAGGCGTGTTTCTCTTTTAGTTCCGAGCAGAGCATCAGAGTTAGCTTTGAGCAGATTATGATCAGAGCTCTCCAATATAATTTTGAAAGACATCTTGCAAGCACATCTTGAAACACTATTCACTCGGTATTTCTATTCCGAAGAAATGGAGCGTGCTCCGAGCTTGCTCTGATTGTCAAAAAGAAAAACAAGTTAAGTTTGAGTACTCTGAGTGCTCTGACCTAAATAAGAAACACACATAAGAATTAAAAAAATGTAAATTAATGCAACCGGACTGCTTCTATTTTTGTTCAGTTTTTGGCAATACGGGAAAACTTGGTCCCGACAAAGGGTTGCCAAAATATTTTTACTAATAAAGCGGTCTCGTACTCAAAAAATTTGAAAAACACTGCTCTTCTAGACATTTGATTCTAAAGTTATAGTAGAACTGGACAAACACATTTAATTTGGATGGTTTTTCCCCAAATTGCATATTTATGAAGTGATAAAATGAAATAGCAGATAAATAGGGGTAATTTTATGGTTTTTTTTTTACTTTTGAGTTTTTCCTGCTGCGAGCAGAGGTTTTTGAAAGCTGTAATGTAAAGTTAGACCACTTTCACACAAGGAAAAGTTGCCAGAAGCTAGCTAGTTTGTTGGCGAGAAGGGTGGGAGGGGAGATTTGTTTACTTCCCCTTACGCCTTTCTCGCTTAAGAACTACAAATTGCTGGCAACTGAGTTTCCTTGTTTGAAAGCGGTCTAAGCTGCAGGCAATGAAAAAATGTCATTACTCCTGTCATTATGTAACTATTTGTTGACGTTATTAAGTCAAAAGAATGAATTTGCTCATTCTTTTGTCCTAATAATGACAGCAAATTGCCAAATTCTCACTAGTGTAAGTCCGGCGTAATAAGCCCTAACAACAAATCAAACAAGCAAAAGTGCATCACGCTTTGCGTTTTATTGTCTTATTCGACTCACCTTATGCTATAGGCTATTGAATAAACCTTTAAGTAAGGAACCAGGGCTGTCGAAGTACTGCAATAGCAGTATTTGTACTGCAATTTGTTTCTGCGTACTGCCGTACTGCTCAAATGACAAAAGTACTGCTTTTTTTAATTTAATGAATTGATTTGATTGCTGAACGCATCTATGTTAAATTCGCAATATTTTTGTTCTGTCAACAAAACGCCGGATTTGTCAATTCCTCGCAAGAGGCAGTAGCCCTGAAAAAAAACTTTTTAGTTTTTAGGTAGACGAGGTTGGGAAGCGATACCAGACCTCCAGCGTGACAGTCGAACGCACTAACCATTACGCTACGGGCTACTACAACATCTCGCGGAAAGTAATATTTTTCTGCAAAGCGGAAAATTATCTCGTTGCATGAATACCTTTAATAATTTATTGAATTTCGCAGTACAATTTTATTTATCTGTCCATAAAATACAAAAATCAAAGCAAAGCGTGAAGTACCTACTAATGCATGTACATAATCAAATACAGTCGACTCCCTCTAAGTCGAATTTTCACGGGATGTCAAAATTAGTTCGAGTAAGAGAAAGTTTTTGAACAATTCGAGTTAGAGAGATTAATATTTTTTTTGCTTAAAAGCATTTATTGGATATAAAAAAAGATAACTAAAAATAAATAGATAAATTAAATAAATAAACAGAAGCTTCTAGCTTTTATGGCACATTAATTCATTCTTATACCTGGTCAAATTACTTTTTCAACAAAATTAATTAAAAAAAATTTTAATTTTTAATTGATGCACCAAAGTGACTGGAGTGTTAACTCGTTTAAAAAATGACTCTATTTTTAAAAGGCAGTGTTGAACCTCATCCGGTACATTTTCTCTCATTTCAGTCGCAGATTGCAATAATTCAATTGCAAAATCGACTTAAACGGATTGAAAATAGTCCAAGAATCTAAACAATTTATTCGAGTTAGAGGAAATTTCGACTTAGAGGGATTACGACTTGGAGGAGGGTTTTTGTATAGAAAATTGAGGGGAATGAAAAAAAATTCGAGTTAGAGGGAAATTCGACTTAGAGGGAGTTCGACTTAGAGGGAGTCGACTGTATATTTATTTTTTGAACACTAAGGAGCGGGCTTAACTTAAAAAAATGTAAAGCATTTAAAAAACCTTTTCAAAACTTAGTTCCTTTTATTAAAATTTAAATTCTAAGCTTTTTTCATTTACAGTTTTAAAATTGAAATATCCACACATATGTATGTATTCAAATGAACTCATTGAATAAAAAAAAACTGAATTCTTTGGTAATTTTGTGTTAATCTTTTACCCCCATACTAATAAAAGTAGATTATGAGTTAGATTTCTGCCACTTACGAGCTAGCTAAACTCACAAGGAAGGTGGTTTAGCGAAGGGTTAACTAAGAAAAGTAATTATACGTTTTAATTCACGAGTTATCTCTTAATTTATGCCTACACGAGATCTCGAAAGTTACAGATGAGTTAAGCGCTGTTTTTATTAATATGGCTGTTATTGTTTAATACAAAAAATATTAACAACTTTCCTGTTTAATTGGCTGTACTGCACCGTACTGCTATATTTTTTGAAAAGTACTGCTAGATATAAAAGTGAAACGACAGCCCTGTAAGGAACGTTTGCGTTTAAAGGCTCTCCCAAACCAACGCGAAACATTTTGAGCGGCGGAGAAACATTTGCCGGTGGTGTGGGCACTCTCATTTACCACTATGCAAATAAATTTTGACAGGCGAATGCTTCTTCGCCGCGTTGGTTTTACGCATTACTTTTTTTTACATCATAAACCAATATTTAAAAAAAAAACTCATCCACCGATTCTTAAAATATTTAGGACTAAGCCTAGTATGGTGCTGAAGTGAATCGAAAAACCCCATACAAAAATGACATGACGAAATCATAAACGAAAAATTTCGTGTTTTTGTTTACACTATCAGATCTTTGTCAAAGAGCGCTTTAAATAAGCTGCAACTTATTCGTTGTGCTTTTCGTTCTGTAGTACGCTGTTCGATCAGAGAAACTGATGATAAAGGCTCTCCCAAATCAATGCGATACATTCGTTGCGGCGAAGAAACATTCGCATGTCAAAATTTGTTTACATGGTGATATATGAGAGTGCCCACACCAACGCGGCGGAGAAACATATGAATTAATTTTGACTGACGAATGTTTCTTCGCCGCAACGAATGTTTCGCATTGGTTTTGGAGAGCCTTTATACCAAATCCCTTTGACAAGTCTCCACTCTATTTGCGGAAAATGACATTTGGGTTTGTTCGTGTTTTTATTTGTTGTAACTTTCATTACAGCATGGCTGTTGTGTTTTCGTTAAATTTTGTTTTATGTATTTGCAATTGTTGTAATCTATTTTCCGCGAATGTTACGATGGCGGAATTATAATCTGCGAAACACAAATGGATTTTCCGAATCCAATCGATTTAAAATAAATAAAAAAACAATAAAATGCACAAGACGATGTGCCTCGCGAAGAATTAAAGAATCGAAATGAAATGAGAATGACAGAAATGACACTGGGTATGTTCGCCATGTGCCCGATTACACGATTCGTTTTTTCCGTTGTTTCGTCTTTCGTCTTTTTGACAGCTTGGGTGAGGGGAGTAGAAATGTAGAGGGAAGGAAGTAACGAAAGCAGGAATGAATATTTCAAGACTTTTTCTGGTTGAACTTTGACGTTTCTGATTTGGCAGCCCCTCGATGTTAGCAAAAAACGATTTGAACAAAAATTATTGAATTGAAAAATTGTTTTTCGTAATTGGATACACCTAATATACGTTTGTTTTTGCGAAATAAATGATTACAAAATATTTTTATTTATTACTACTGATTATTTTCTTACAAAACAACCCCAAATTCCATGAACGTCAAAATAACGAATGGAAGTACGTACGTATTTTCGCGAACCATGTAATCATGAACGTTCGTGCCTGTCAAAAACACGAAGGACGAAACGAACGGAAAAACGAACCGTATAATCAGGCTCTATGATTACAACTGACAGCAGGTTAAGTGCTGCCATCCGTAGCTCAGTGGTGGGGTGGATTCAACTCTAGTTGAATTTGATTGATCGACTCGATTAATCGAAAAGATATCAAAAATGAAAATTATTTAATTAATTAATTGGAAAACCAACTACAGTTGTCCAATTGATGAAAAATGGGTGCCAGGAAGTTTTCTTTTTTTAAAAAAAAAGGTTGAAACTTACCAAATCTGAAACAACGAAAATTCTCTTTTTGAAATCAGAACACGAGATAAGAATTAAATTTCCAATATGGAAGAACTGATTTTATCAGGGAAACCTTTTTAGATATAGGAGTCATTCGCCTAATGATGGAGTAGATACACTCCGAAACGCGTAGCAATTATCAATATAAATTAAAGTTGTGATACTAGTTTAAATATTTTCAAAAATAAAATCAAAAATAAAATAAAATACAATTTAACTTAGTTTTTGTTATAAATTTAATTTTTATTTTATTTACATTGATTTACAAAATTTACAATAGATATAGGTGTAAAACCCTAAATTTTGTCGACAATAAAATAAAGTTAACAAGACTCTGGAAATCGACAGAGGGCCAATTTTCCAGAGATAAAATGAAATTGAAAATGCAAATTATCACAAATTACAAATTGACAATATGGTATGCCACAAAGGACACAAAGAAAGGTCACCTTGGGAAAGTTCCCGAAAACACAACGTATTCTAATACGGTCGCGAGTCCCTCAATTTCGGGAGAACAAAGGCACGAAACGAAGGCCTAACGGGGTAACACTTATAGCCAATTTTACGGCCACCAAATTAAACGCAAAAAAAATGACACTCTCTTAGCACAATTTTCTTTTTTAAAAAAAAAAACAAGGAATACTAAGCTTCGACTTTATATCCTGCCTCTTCCAGTCTTCGAACAATTTGGGCTATATCTCCTCCAGACAAAAATCGTTTCCTCTCACTAAATCTCGTTTCGAACTTCCCAATCTGGAGTACTACAACAGCTTCTATTAATCTTCTTACAACTTAAGAAAATTAGTACTCGCTTAAACAAAGCTCGGATTTTCGTTTTTCCACGATTTTCGCTTTCCTTTTTTTCTCAAATCAACTTGATTCGTTCTTGGCTTCAAAAAAAAGTGCCCGTCATGGTCAACCAGTCTCGTCCATCCGTCACTCACTCTATTGCCATCTCTTTCAGATCGTCCGTGCGTGTGTTATTCGGTCACAGTCTAACTGCAACACCTTGCCCATTGGGTGACGTGCGCCCTGTAGTTAAATCGAGCCACGCATGCGATCTCTTTCCAAAAGTGGCTCAATAGTCACCCTCCCGTCAATTCCTATTTGTATAAAAAGGTAAACGAAAAATTATTGATTTACACGCAAAGTCCCCAGCCCAAACCGGCCCAGACTAAAACTTGGAGGAAAATATTTCGCCAGATGGGACTGCTGTCATTTTCGAAATAGAAAGGTGAGCCAGGATCTGATCAATTCCGTGAAAGTTAAATTATTCTAAGCCCGTAGACCTTCG
The DNA here is from genome assembly GCA_949320155.1 of Melangyna quadrimaculata. NCBI lineage: Eukaryota > Metazoa > Arthropoda > Insecta > Diptera > Syrphidae > Melangyna > Melangyna quadrimaculata. The sequence goes on along the minus strand of OX439485.1, from coordinate 51,237,630 downwards.
TGCAGACTTAAGGGGGTGGGGAAACACCTCGCAAAGTGACCTTTCTTTTGTGTTCAAGACACTTTAGGTTGGGCATTAAGCCATACTAAATTTACGTTGGTGTGAACTAGGTGTCACACATGTCGTTGAACATGGGTGGGATTCATGTTATTGTACTCCAGTGTGGACCATCTGTCACACACTCAATCATTATGTGGACTACCTGTCACACGATGTATTTGACGATGTTAAGTATAGTGTGCTCAATATTTTAAAATATATTGGGTGTGAACCGCCTGTTACACACATGGAAAATTAATGGATTTGTGGACCGTCCGTCACACATTTTTTTTAACTTTGATTTGCGACGACCTGCTTGGCTAAAGGCTAAAATGGATTAAGGGAAGCGAATAGGTTGATGAAACTTGTTGTGGTACATTTTACCGCAACACAATTTGTGAAACTCTCCATGAATATTTGTACACTGTGTTTTCGTTAGCATTTCGTTGCCTTATTGGAGACCACACAAGCTTTACGATAAAAAAGCGATATAACCTCAACCAATTACCAACACCAAAGTTTTAAAAACTCTATTGTTAAATTAAAAAAAAAAAAATATTAAGTATTTCACGGATATAATTTATTCATATATTTTAGGAGATAGCACCATCTCAATGTCAAAATCTAGTTCATCCCATTGACTATAGCTGCCGAAATGATTCTCAGCCATCTGAAGAAGTATTTAGAAACGTAAGTGACGTATCAAGCTTTTGCTTCTATAAATTTTCTTATAGTTTATTTTAGCAGATACAATCGACTTTGGCAACAGAAAATGAGCCACACATTTTGATAGCAACAGAAATACATTGCGATAGTAATGCTAATATGGGCATCCAAAGAACTCCGGTATATTTTTCAACTGTTAAAGAGGAATTATCTTCGGCATTGGATGATGAACAGCCAATGGACCTAACTGCTCCTAACTCTAGGCGTTCCGAATGCTGTAAGTTCAAATTATGTTATACTGCAGATATTTTGATAGTAACGAGATATATAATTTTGTATAGCTTTAAGTCTCCAAATGTCAGATCTTAAATGGGAACAAGTTCTCGAAAGAGTGGAGAGTTCCTTACAAAATATACAACACGAGATGAGAACAAGAAATCAAATTGAAACAAATCGTATTTTCCTGGATTTGGCTAAATTCAAATATCTTAATCCGGGATTTCGTTATCAGTCCTAATATATTAGGAATATCCTATAACCTTAGATATCTTGCTGGCCAAGATTTATTTCTATGAAATACGTTATTACGTTTTTTTATTTTTATTTTCAAAAAGTGAATTCAAAAGTTTTTATTTAAAAAGCAGTTCCATGCTTTCTTACTAAAATTTAAATACATTTTTTATAATGCTGTTTTTATTTTTTAAATAAATAAAATGTTTTGTTGGTGTGAAGTTTTTATTTTTGTATTTGATATATGCATAACGTACTCAGACGGTAAGTTCTTTGGTACTAGATAGAATGCAGATTAAGGCTCTCGCAAACCAACGCAAAAGCAAAGTGAATCATTCACAATGATAATAAAAAACGAAAGATAAACAATCCTAAATAGCAACAAAAACTGTCGTCGTCGAATGATTCGCTCCGCTTTCACGTTGGTTTGGAAGAGTCGTTAAAGCTCTCGCAAACCAATACGAAATATTCGGTCTCGGTGCGGCGTGGCGGAGAAACATTCACAGTTGGTAAATAAATTTTGACAGTCAAAATGTTTCTCCGAGAAACATTCTGCGTGACGTATAAATATTTCCCTGTCAAAATTTATTTATATGGTAGTAAATGAGAGTACCCACACCAATGCAATGAGCTTCGTTGTGGGCACTCTCATTTTTCACCATGTAAATAAATTTTGACAAACGAATGCTGCTTCACTGTGACGTGTTGATTTGCGAGAGCCTTTAAGGCAGATGAAACAAAAAAAATAATAAATAACATACATAAGAAAGGACACATTCTGACAATTTTTTACTTTCCATTGGACAAACAAATTGATTTCTTTTTTATTTAAAAACAATTTTGCAGACCTACATTTTTCGATATGCATTTTATTTTCGCCTGGATCCAATTCGGATTTGGCTTCGAATCCGAAAATACATTTATTACAAGATTGGATTTTCAAATCCATTCTTATCACACACCCTTAGCGTTTCCTTCTAAAAATAAGTTTTTACTCTGACGAGTAGATTACTATTTTAAATGATGAATAAAGAAAGGAATACAATAATAAAGTAAGAGAGGTGGGTATATAACATCGCTGTCATTGTGATTCTGTGTGTTTTATTATCATATTCAAATCCAGGCCAGATCTGGAAATAACAAAATACAGCTTAAGCCTGATCCACATCTGTGTCATGTGTTGTGTCGTGGAGTCGTGTGTCGCTGTCATTCCATATATTTTATGCGCCACACTGCAACACAACACACGAGACAAATATGGTTCTACGCATATGAAATACATTAGGGGTATTCATGCAACATCGGAAAACTTCCGACGTCGTAAAATCGTAAAATTTCCGACACACGTTTCATGAACGCCCCTTAATCTAATACGTTAAATGATGTGGTGAATAAATTCTGAGGACGGATTTTATTTTGTTCAAGCGTTTGAAAAAAATAGTTAAAAATGTTGTGTTCTGAAATGTTTGTTTTTGACAATTTTTGATACATAAATGTCATGATACTTTCACAAAAAGTTTTCCACGTTTACTATATTTTCTTTTACGACGTTTACGACACAAATTCGTGTGAGAAAGTTTACGATTTATCGTAAAAGAATTTTCATACAAATTGTGACAGTTCGTTTACGACGTCGTAAACTTTCCGACGTTTACGATGGTTTTCCGACAATGCATGAATACCCTTATTGTAGCGATAGCGCCACACAACTCCACAACACCACACACGACACAGATGTGGATCAGGCTTTAGCTGTGTTTTATTTTTGGATTTACATTCGAAAATACACGTGTTAAAAAACAACTCAAGATCCAGCTTTGTTTTTGGATTTGGATTTTCAAATACATTCTTATCACACACCCTTAGCGTTTCCTTTTAAAATTTAGTATTTACTCTGGCCAATAGATACATAGCTATTTGAAGAAAGAAAAAAGAAAGGAATACATAAATAATCTGGAAGAAAGAGGTGTTTATATCACTGATGTTCTCATTGTGATTCTGTTTGTTTTATTATCATGACCAAATCCAATCGAGATCTGGGGGATAAGAAAATGCAGCTATTGTTAAACATACAGCCCTTCAAGCAAGCGAGCTCGTTTTCGGTTCGCAAACGTATCAAACAACGTATGGACGACTTCGCATTCGGATCCAAATACGGATCGAAAAACTGCGTTTTGTGGCTCAAATTAGTATGGGAATTAGAATCACCACGGAGCCATTATGTGAATGTATTGTGAGAGAGAGAGTTTTTCAATTCACCATACTCGGAGAAGCGAAACCAAATGGAATCTAAATCGGGTCCAAAAAAATGAATGAATTGAGGCATACCATCTATTTTCCAGTTTCTCCATTGCCTACAAAAATAAAACAAACAGAATTTTTTCATTTCAAGAGCTTATTTTTATTTATCATTCATAAAAGGTTTTCTAAAGACTATTTCGCACTAATAAACATGACATATTTCCACAAATATAAATTTACATTTAATAAATAGAAACTTGCATTTCTGATTGGAAATGTTTAAAAGTTTTAACAAGAAAAAAGAGATAAAAAAGCAACCGTCTCGTCTTCGCCACGCTACCTACAAAACTGAACTAAAAAAAAAAAGTGGTGGAAATTAAGGCAAAATGATTGTATACTTCGCCTATACTCTCTCTCTATTTCTCGATGCTTGAAAAAAATACTCTCGATTCTCGTTCTTTTTACATGCGTACACAGAAAATTTGTTATTGTGTGTGAGACACTCATTTTTTTTTGGAGTCCCAAGTGAACCGAAAAATTTGGGTCCGGTGATTTTGCTTGAAGGGAGTGATCAATGTAACGTCAAATAAATAGCTGACCGGTTGCTGCCAGGGAAAAAATAATTTTACTCGTTGCAGAGTCGCGCATAACCTTACTACTACGTGAGTTGGTTCGGTTAAGAAATAAATTAAAAAATTATATTTATAAATTGTCTTTTAATTTCGCATAAAACATTTGCAGCCGAATCTATAAAGACATTTTGAATGCTTCTTAACTTTAAACTTCCTCTAAATATCACTGAAGTGTGAAATAGGTATTCAAAATCAATTTTCACATTTAAGCAACGTAACTTAAACCCCTCGTAACTTAAACGCTATTCACCGCGTTTAAAGGCTACGCAAAGCCAACTTAAATATATTTTGACACATGAGAAATGTTTTTTTTTTTTAATGAAAAGAAATTGCGCTGGCCGAGTTTTAATTGTTTTGATTCTTTTTTTTTTTTTTAAATAATAGAAGAAATTAAGTTTGGTTCTATTAAATAAATTGAGTTGCTGAAAATTATTTTATTTTTATTTTTTATGCAGGCTTTTTTGGTCAATTGAATTTAAATGCAAATAAAAAACTTTATTCCATCTTATCCCAACGTTTCGTCCTTATCCACAACCATAGCTTACGCTTTCAACAAAAACTGCAACAACGATGAACACACAAGAAGACAGAGAAAACACCATCGTAAGCTACACTTTAGCCATTGCATAAGTACCTGCACAACTATACTATGATAATTTTTGTTTGTCCTTTTAATTTATTAATCTCCGTAATTGTTTCAATGTTAACTTATTAAAACAAAATTTTACTTATTATTTTTTAAACACAAAAGACAACATTTTTAAACAAAAATGTAAATTAACCAATAAAACTTAAAAGTAAGTCGATTATATAAGTTAAATGCTATAGTACCTACATATATTGTACAAAAGTTAAATTCAATAGTACCTATATAATACAAATTGTAATAATTTTTCAATGTTAGAGATCCAATACAAAAACCCCTGAAGAAGTTGTGGATAACGACGAAACGTTGGGATAAGATGGAATAAAGTTTTTTATTTGCATTTAAATTCAATTGACCAAAAAAGCCTGCATAAAAAAATATATATAAATATACAAAAAATTGGTCACATAAAACATACAGATTATTTTATTTGGTTTATGACCCCACAAATTTTCTTACCAATATATATGTGGGTAGGGAAGAAATTTCTGAAAATAAAATAATAAAAAAAAAACAAAATGGAACGGTTTCATTTCTTCCGTCTTCTGTGCATACTTGACGATGCATATACACATACAAATAGTTGCTTCTCTTTCTGTCTTACGCTATTTTGTGTATGCTTTTTATTTGCAATCTGACAGAAATTGCCTGAGAGTGAAAAATGTACTAGAAATTTGTAGCAGTTTTGTCAATTTTCTTGCGTTTTCATTGGAGCCGAAATGAGGTAATTTGGAAATTAGCTTATTTGGAACGCCATATTTCCTATACAAATTTGACGTTCCAAATGGGATAATTTCGAAATTACCTCATTTCGACTCCAATGAAAACGTAGTATTACGTTACATTACAGTGCTTAGTTAAGTTTGAAAGGAATATTGATTATAAATACAAATTTAAGTAACGTCATTTAAAGGTCACTTTAATATTTAAGCAAGCTTAACTAAATAAACTCTAAAAGGCATTCTTAGATAATTTTATAGATACGGCTGTTGATTTTTGCCCTTAATACTACGTTTTCATTGGAGCCGAAACGAGGTAATTTCGAAATAAGCTTATTTGGAACGTCATTTCCTACACAAATTTGACGTTCCAAAATGAGCTAATTTCGAAACTACCTCATGTGGATATGTGGCAACAAAAACTGTTTTCATTATCAAATTAGCTAATTTTATTTGACATCTCATTTCATTTTGAATTTGGAATGGCAGTTAACCGTTTATTTTTGTTGTTTTCTCTTTCTGTTTTATGTTGTTGAGTATAGTGTATTGATCTTTTGAAACTGATATAATAATGGTCAGTTATGTAAGCAAACAAACCTAGAATCAGATTCATACGCGGCCTTAGTTTTATTTATAAATAACTTTTGGCATCACTTTCAAGTTTTTATTTTGACATTTGACAAATATGTCAAAAAATATAAAAATGGGATCCCCCATTTTTCACATAATTTTTGCGTGCATTTGGCATTTAGCTGTTTGCTCGTCTCGTGCAGTGTAGTTTTGTGCCGAAGAATTTATTTTCCACTTATCGTTCGCCCTTTGTTTGCTACGCCTACCAAATACGACAACGGTAGCAGACAATAGAAAGATCCAACTATTACATATAAACCTTATCCGCATGTTTTTGAAAAGGTTAACAAAAGTTTATTAGAATGAAGTCAAAAAAAAAGAGCATAATAAAAAAAAGAGCAATAATAACTCTTGCAGAAAGTTCGGACGATGAAGCGATTACATCGAACGATGAGGAACCTATTTTAAATGTTTGTTTTTGCTTTCAATAACTTTTATAATTTTTTGTTTATCACAATCAAATCATTACAGAATCATATAGATGTCCTACCTGCTGCACCTTCAGGAGCACAAGCAACTAGTAGTCGTTCTTCACCAATTGATGCAGAAAATCCAACATTTGCAATTACTTCACAAAATGCACCACAAATTAAAGATATTTACGAGGTGAGTCATAATATTCACCCTTATCGTTGTGGTTTCACTAAAACGAACCGTCCTTGGAGGCGTCAATTGATGTTTAATTCAAACGAATTCCGTCATAATGATGAGATGCGTGGAGATTAGAGAGAATGTCGAAGATTTGGGTTTATTTAAACGCCAACTATCGCCTCTTCTAGAGTTTTGTCGTTTTAGTGAAACGGCGCGCCATAAACCAAGATAAACCATTTTGTATATAAAAATATCTGGTTTACCTGGGGTTTTACGACGTTGGAGTTCAGTTAAGTCAGTGAGAGTGACAAATAATCTTGTAAGACTGCTTTCACACAAGGAAACTGAGTTGCCGGCAACTGGGAGGTTGTAGGCGAGAAGGGCGTAAGGGAAAGAAAAAATCTTCCTTCTCGCCAACAAACTAGCTAGTTTCTGGCAACTCAGTTTTCTTGTGTGAAAGCGGTATAAGTTGTAACTAAACGAATGATGTTGTTATATCACACAGAGTCTCGACTACGACGTGTGCGAAAATGTTTTGCACAAAAACGAACAGGAAAAACGCACAGAACGCTTTGAACTTAGAAAGGACGTTGTAAGATGGCTAATTTTTGTACAAATTGGAGTGATAACAGCACTGATTGCATGTGGCATCGATATAGTTATTGAAGAGCTGTCAATGCGAAAATATAAATTTCTTAAAACAGGTAAGAATTTGTTTGAAATAAAAAAAAGCCACTGCAAATCTTAGCGCTTAGCATACCCACAGTACTCTCGATAAGAGAGAAATTTTTTTCCGACCTAAAAATGTGTGTTTGATCATTTAATTTTAGTTATCGATGCAAATGTGGCAGCCTCCACAAATGAAAGCATACATGGTGACTCTAATGGTTACGTTGCTGTCCATGGTGACGTTGCTATTCCTTATTTGTACTGGATTCTACTAAGCATTGTTCCTGTTGGTTTCGGTTCAGCACTTGTAACCTATATTGAACCTATAACTGCGGGCAGTGGTATTCCACAAGTGAAATGCTATCTAAATGGTGTGAAGATCCCAAGGATTGTTCGTATCAAAACAATGACTATCAAAGCAATTGGTGTTGTTACGTCGGTTGTTGGAGGTTTAGCTGGTGGAAAGGTATGTTCAATTACCTATTTCGATTCAATATACATACACTTTTATGTATTTTTTGTTTCGTTGTGTGGCTGGTTATAGGAAGGACCAATGATCCATGCTGGAGCAGTTGTAGCTGCTGGAATATCTCAAGGAAAAAGCACAACGTTCGTTAAAGATTTCAAAATCTTCAAAGGCTTCCGCGATGATCATGAGAAACGTGATTTTGTTTTAGGCGGTGCAGCTGCAGGTGTTGCAGCCGCTTTTGGATCACCAATCGGTGGAGTACTTTTCTCTCTTGAAGAAGCAGCCAGTTTCTGGAATCAGAATCTCATATGGCGGACTTTGGTGGCATCGGTTATTAGTTCATTCACGTTAAATGTTGTTCTCTCGGCTTACCATAACTTGAAGAACTTTACATTTACGGGTCTTTTTAATTTGGGAAAGTTTACCGATCCGGTGACTTTTGATTATATTGAATTACCAATATTTGTTATGATGGGAGTTACTGGTGGTATCTTAGGAGCAATGTGGAACTCTCTTAATACAGCAATAAATCGTTTTCGAAAGAGATTTGTTTTATATAAATGGGCAAAAGTATTTGAGGCAATGTTAATTTCAGTTGTTGGAGTAACAGCTGCTTGTATTATGGTTTATTTGATTAATGATTGCAGACCTCTGGGAAATGATCCCACGGATTATCCAATTCAGGTTTGAGTTAAGGAGTTTTTGTTGTTGTTCTCCTTTTTTAAATTGAATTGATTTTTTATTATTTAAAGTTATATTGTGAGGACAATGAGTACAATGCAGTTGCATCACTTTGGTTTCAAACTCCCGAAGCCAGTGTAAAATCCATTTTTCATGATCCACCAGGTGAGTTTATTAAAAAAGAAAACATTGTCCCAAATTAATTGATTTTATCTCCACAGGATCACATAAGTTTCTGACACTGACCGTCTTTACTGTCACTTATTATATTCTAGCATGTCTGACTTTTGGTTTGAATGTGTCGCTGGGAATTTTCATTCCAATTGTTTTAGTTGGAGCTGCTTGGGGTCGTTTGGTAGCCATGCTCCTATTTGAAGCTTTTCCAGAGGCAGTAAGTAAACTAGTTGTTAAACACAGTGAACTATGAGTAAGAAATTTAAGATTTATTTTGGAAGTGAAAATCTTCAAAAGACAATTGCAACAACCCCAAATTATTATTCATTCATTCATAATTGCAACAACTCAAGGCTTTAGGCCAATTTTATGAAATATTGATAAGCGATTTCATTCATAAATTCAAAATTGCAGTGAAGAAAGTTTAAAGATAAATTCTTTTCCATAGCTGATGATGTGTTTTGTTTTTGTAGAATCTCCCAACACTCTTGTTTATTTAAAAATGTCTCCATTTAGGGTAACTGCAGTGGCAGAGTTTTACTTATGGTAAATTTGTTTGTTGTCCAAAAAAATTCCTTTATAATAAAATAATTTTTTGGCTGGTATTGTAAACATGAATAATTTGTACCCAATAAAATTCCAATGTAATGAAATCACGGAAGCAATTAAAATTCTATGACAACTTTGTGATAACAAATTAACATAAACGAGAAACATAACAAAGTAAAACAAAGTGGACACGCGCACACATGTTCGGTTGCGAGTTGTTAGTCACTTGTTCTTCAAAAGCCGTTGCGCGACCCAATTTTGTTTATTTTTTTTTTACAAAGTAATTACAATGTGCTTCAAAAAAAATCAAATTACTTTGCAAGTAACCTACTGGAGGGTGTAGGTATGACTGAGAACATTATAATTGTGGAATATGTGACCTTTAGATCTTCTTAGCTATAGTTAGTTAAATGGGTTTCAGGTCAAATGAAACAATCAAATTATGTCAAAACGTTTCGTCCATGTACATAATGGACAAACTCGCTACGGTTTTGATCATGTGAACAAAAATGGTTTTATTTAAGTGCAATATAAATTTAATAATTAAACCATCATTGATCGCACCTGTCCATGGACGAAACGTTGTGACAGAATTTAATGTTTCATTTGACCTGAATCCCATTTAGCTAAGTTTAACTAATGAGAACAGAAACAAGAGAATCCGAGGAAGCCTAAACATCAAAAATACCATCTTGGACAAAATACAGCATGACCAACTGTCATGTACAAAGAAGATGTCATGAGAACCAAGTTCAAAGGGCAATAACAGAAGACGTTCCAACACTATCGCGGAAAAAAATCGTATGGGAGGGCGGGGTCTATTTCCCCCCACTTAGACGGGAGAGGCAATTTTCAAAAAAAAATCACTTAAAACAGAAAAAAAAATATGGAAAAATAACGGTAATACTTACAGAATCATGCTATAGCATTTTGAAAAGCCAAAAGTCTATTCTTTAATACTATTTTTAAATTAAGTTGTTCGAGTGAATAGTTTTTGAAAAATTAATTTTTAAACTTGAAATTTTAAAGAAAAAAATTCAAGCTAATTTTTTTCAAAATTTGCAATTTAGCATAATTACATAATTTGATTGTTATCAAAACTAAATGCTCTTGTCAATTTTTAGTCAAACACTGAAAACCTTATGAATCTAGGACTTTAACTTTTCAAGATAAATGAAGCAACTTTCTCATTAAACTAAGAAGAATCCGGTTAAATGATCATTTCAGCAACCAGTTGATTATCATCAACCTGGTTTTTTCCTTCTTTTTACCAAGATGCTGGTTTCTTTATTTTTTAATAACTTGAAAAGTCAAAGTCCTGAAACCATGCGTTTTCAGTGTTTGACTAAAAATTGACAAGAGCATTATGTTTTGATAACAAAATATAACAAATATATAAAATATATATTACATACAATTTTCAAAAAAAATTAGCTTGAAATATTTTTTTCAAAATTTTGAGTTTGAAAATTAATTTTTCAAAAACTATTCATTCGAGCAACTTAATTTAAAAATAATATTAAAGAACAGACTTTTGGCGTTTCAAAATGCTATAGCATGGCTCTGTAGGTATTAAGGTTAAACCGCACTAGGCGGAACTGCACGGCAGCGGAACTGCGATTCAAAATAATTTGTATGAAATTGTATGAAGTTCAGTTGCCGCTTAGTGCGATATAGCTCATACAATTTCATACAAATAATGTTTTGCCGCGTCGTGAAGCGTAGTTCCGCTGCTGTTATGTGCGGTCTAACCTTTACCGTAATTTTTTAATATTTTTTTTTTTTCTGTTCTAAGTGATTTTTTTTGAAAATTGCCCCTCCCGCCTAAACGGGGGGAAATAGACACCCCTCCCATACGATTTTTTCCTTGTCTCAGTCCAACCTACACGCCCTAGACTTTTGGGCCACCTTATGCAAATCACCCTGTATATTATGGCACTTGAATACTTTCATAGACCTTGAACATTTCAATCTATCACCAAAAACCTGTTTTTTAAACTTTTCATGCTTCAACGAATTTGATTTCAGATTTACTTTCATTTTTTAAATCAAAAATTTCGATACTTTTTAAAAATATAAAATTTTACTTTCACATATGAAAATTGAATGTAGATTTTTTGGATTTATAATCTAAAAATCCACATAATCTCCTTTTAGCTCGGTTCACTTGATATAAAGTTTTTCTTATTTTTGTATTCCCTCCAAAAGTAGGTTTTTTTTACAGCCTCTTAATATTCATTTGTTTCTTGAATAACCTCAGCATTCGAGCAAAATTTTCTTCCACCGAGCCATTTCTTCATATTTAAAAACAACAAATAGTCGTATGGGGCCAAATCCGGAGAATAAGCTGAATGGGGATTAACTCGTACCTTTATTCATGCAATTTCGCCATTACGATTGCGGACTTGTTCCTCGCCAAATGGGGTCTATTTTTCTTTAAGTCTGCGTCGAATCGATCCAACAGGTCAGCATAATAAGCTCCGGCAATAGTCTTACCTTTCTCAAGGTAATCGAAATGAATGACACCTCGCGCATCCCAAAAAACTGTCGACATCACCTTGTTTGCCGATAAATCCACTTTACTTGAATTCTCCTTAAGAAGTCCAATATTTAGACTGTTGCTTAGTCTTTTGTGTGTGGTGATGAATCCATGTTTCATCCACAGTCACAAATGGGTGAAAAAACTCGCTTGGATTACGGTTGAAGATGGCCAAACGCTCCTTTGAAATGTTCAACAGATTTCGTTTGTTATCGATCGTAAGCAAACGCGGCACCCATATTGCGGAAAGCTTTTTCATTTGCCTTCTTCCTGCAGCGAGCATATGTTTTTAAAAAGCTGAAAACCTGGCTACGGACTACTCTCGCAAGCCCTAACAACATAACAACAAATCATAACTACATCGCGCTTTGCGGTTTGATTGTCTAATTTGACTGGCCTATACATATATTTTCATGTACTTGTATGTACATATATGTATTAGATTCGACGGTACCAGAAAGTGTTATGGCTCCTCCTGTACTTGAGAGCGTAAATGATTTTATGGGACAAATCTGCTTTCGCACTCATGCAGTTGCTAGAGTTCTGAAAGGAACATTCACAAATCCGCTGGCTCGGATAGTGTTTTTCCCATTGTTGCGAAGAGGTGTTCTTCAACTCTAGCAAAATTACTGCGTAAACTTTTCAATTTGTCCTACTCTACAGTGCAATGAAAACGGCATTTGTCCAGCCTCTCCCTAAACAAGTCGAATCATCTTCGCCCTCTAACTATCGTGCAATTACACGACTCTTCTTTCCAAGGTCATGGAAACACTAATTAAACCATCAGCTTAAGAAATATCTCGAAGAACGAAAGCTTCTTCATGACCGGCAAGTGTTTCGTAGCAACAGTTCCACGGGTGATCTGATGGTTTATCTAACCGAGCAGTTTAACAAAGATTTACATTAATGTTTCATAAGCGTTTAATACAGTTTGGCATCAAGCTCTCTTATCGAATGATGAATGAATCTCTTTTTCGTTGAAATAAAATTACCTTTCAGATCGCTCAAGGGTTTTAAGTCCGAAGTTCGCAAAATAAATGCTGGTCCTTATATTCATAAATGATCTTCTGTCTGAAACTTCTAATCCATCAAACTGTTTGGCTGACGACAGTACCCTCAGCTTGTCATATTCATTTTTAGATTCATATCCATGTCAGCTCATAATCATTATCATAAGATCATTAAATTCTAATCTCGACAGCACTGTCCAATTTGGAATTAAAAACCGTATTGAATTTATTGCTTCAAAAACTCAATGCTGTCTCATGTAGTTAAAGCGAAACCAACTCCAATCCCGCTACCCATAAGGCACTTGCATCGAGATAACTGAACAGCTCTCAGTTCTCAGTATGGGTGTCACAGATCATCTTTTGTGGAATGACCACATACATATTTGGCGTCGCCAAAAACGCTACTAAGTCTATAGGTTTTCTCCGAAGATGCAAGAAATTTGTCTCCACTTCTGATCTGGCTGTGATCTACAAAGCCTTTATTCGTCCAAAACTTGAGTACGACTCCCATATTTGGCCAGGTGCTCCAATAACCCACTTGTGCATATTGGATAGAATACAAAAGAGAGCTATGAAAATAATAGGCGATAAAAATACATCGCCGCAATGTTTCATGTCATTATTTTCCAATATTTCTTTAAACAGTGTTCTATTGAAATAACTAGTTGTATCCCTCCCCTTAAACACCTTAATACTCGTGCTGCTAGGATTTGCCATCAATTTACCCTTGATCACTACTTTGGACGTTACTGTTAAGTACAGAGATTCTTCCTTTAATCGCACGACACGAATGTGGTATGCTCTACCAGGCAATATGAATCGGTATCTCCGTTTAAATCATCTCCAACCTACATAATTGCTCGTGCTACATATGACATTTAAAAGGTAGTACAACCCCTTAAGTACGCGCTTAAAGTCTCTCAAACCAACGCGGAACATTTGCTCTGTAACAAAAATGACAAATAACAACAAAAACTGCCGTCGGCGAATGTTCCGCGTCGATTTCGCGTTAGTTTTGGATAGCCTAAATATATAACAAAAAAAAATGCTAAATTCGTTTATTACTTAGATCCATAGTTTCCACAATTTCTGACCGATTTTTTAAATGAAAATCGTATAAGAGGGCTATACATATTTCCCTCATTTAGTCGGAAGAAACTATGTATTAAAAAAAAAACAGATAAGATTTAAATAGTACTAATATTATTATAAAACAACGATAAGATTTATTATTTGTTTTTGTCCATAGTTGCTGTTGTGTCTGTACAATTAAATTTCAATACAATCAAAATTTAATTAAATAAAGTAATATAAGTTAATATATATTTCATTTTTAGGAATTTATTCATCCAGGAAAATATGCCTTAATCGGAGCTGCTGCTCACATGGGTGGTGTTCTTAGAATGACAATTAGTCTTAGTGTAATATTAATTGAAACTACTGGTGTTGAAACCACATTCTTTTTTCCCCTGATCATCACACTGATAAGCGCTAAATGGGTGGGTGACTATTTCAATGCGGTAAGATAAACTACATTCAACTTGTTTTATCAACATACTAATTTGAAAACAAAAAAAATATCACAGGGCATTTACGATATACAAATTCATGTGAATCACGTTCCTATCCTTCCCTGGGAACCATCACGTGCTCATCAGGGACTAACAGCATCTAAAATAATGAGCTCGCCTGTTGTTTGTATAAAACTTCGAGATAAGGCTAATTACGTTTATGATGTCCTTAAAAGGTACAACCACAATGGATTTCCCGTCGTCGAAGATGTTCAAGGGGTAACGTTTTTATTGTTTTTTTTTTCAATGATAACATTTTTCAATATATTATTTCAGAATGACAGATCAAATGGTCGAGTTTGTGGCATTATTTTGAGATCTCAGCTTATTGTTATTTTACTCAAGAGTTTATATGAGGAAAAAAAACAATTTTGGGAAAATGAAATTACCAATCAAACATTCCGTGACGTTTATCCTCGATATCCATCAATTGATGTGAGTGAATGAAAATAATGCTTTTCTTATAAAAATTAAAAAATAATCATTTGTATTTATTTTTTTAGTGCGTTCGAATGCATTCAGACAAAGTGAATTACACTATTAATTTAGATATTTTTATGAATCCGTCACCGGTTAGAGCTAATGAGGTATGTTATAACATTATTTTTCTCGAAATTGCACAAAATTAACCTACTTTTATTATTTTAGTTTGACACTGTACCAAGAATTTTCAATAAGTTCCGGGCCTTGGGCTTAAGACACACAATCGTGATTGACAAAGAAAATCGGGTTGTTGGAATGATAACTCGAAAAGACTTCTTAAAATAATGTAATTGTTTATATTTTTTATAATTTAAAACTATAAGATTATTATCACATAGTGAGTAACATGTACTGTTTAAATATAGTAATATTTTCGAAATATAGTTAAGTTTTTTCTTGGAAATATTTTTCATTGAAACCACCATTATAAAGTTGTATGCGTTGGAATTCTTTTTTGACAGAAAATGAGTTTATACTGACATTGAACTGATCCAAGTACATCCGAAAAATTAGTGAAGAACCAATAATACGGGCCTTATTGAAGCATTAAATGGAAAACATCATTGAGGAGTTATTTAGCCCTTAAACCGAACCGGCAAAAACAGTATTTTATTAAAACCATCGATGCATCGAATAAGAAAAGCGACTCAGGCATGTACCAAAAATTGAGTGCTCAATGTCAGATTAACCGAGGCAGAATTATTTGGTGGGACAACGTTCTCCGCTCTCTTTCAAAAAAAAAAACATGTGTTATTATTCTCATACAAGTTGAGAAATAAAATGCCAAAAAATTATTGAAATTAATGAAAATGATTATAGGGCTGATACAACCCTATTCTGCTATTCCCGTGAACCCTAGCTTCGATTCACCCATTCGATTTCCTTTCGCACTGTATTTCCATTCTGCTATCAGTCGGACGAACTACATTTTCCCCAACCAGTTTGACGATTCAATTAGTTTGAGTTTTCACCAACATTCCGTCTTTGCGTACTTGCTTACTTGCACACCCTCAAAAAATAACTTAGTTGTCAAACAAACAACTGTTTCGACTGAGAAAAAAATTGAGAAATTTTTGAATCAGAAATCTCCGCAAAAAAACTCAGTGCTCAGGTGAGATTTTTTGTCTCACTTAAAAAATCTTCGAGCGCTCGGAGTGCTCAGTTGATGTTTGAAAAAGGAAACGTTCGTTAAGGCTCTCCCAAACCAATGCGAAACATTCGTTCCGGCGAAAAAACATTCGTTCCGGCGAAAAAACATTCGTCACTCAAAATTATTTCATATGTTTCTCCGCCGCTTTGGTGTGGGCACTCTCATATATCACCATGTAAATAAATTTTGACATGCGAATGTTTTTTCGCCGCAACGAATGTTCCGCATTGGTTTGGGAGAGCCTTTATGCCGTTTTCATGTGGACGTCCGGAAGTCTTCTGAAACCATTCCATTGGCGCATAAAATACGCTTCTGACGATTCTTTATTTCAAATCAGAATCCACTCAAGAAACACAAATACATTTAAACTCAAACGTCAAAAGAAACTGCGGGTGTAACTTCATGTGTTTTTAACTTTTTATTTAAATTAAATTTGCATTCAAAATCAAAGTATGTATTTGATAAAGTTTAATAAGAAAAACAAATAAATTTAAAGATAACATTTCATTTGGAAGTTCGGAGTTCATATAGTGGCAGATAAATTCTATTTGATGATTCACCAATACAAAAACGAATTGAGTAGAAGCAACTTGCTTCCATTGGAATTTAGAATGAGTGGAACCTTGAGTGAAACCATTGAAAAACAGTTAAGTAAAACGCCTTGCGGAATAAGGGCCAGTTTGTTCACAGCTGATTTTTAATCCATGATTAGTGGAGCTGGGAAATCCTCAAAAGTTATGGATTTCACTAATCAGCCAATTTTGGTTGATTAGCGTTAATTAATTAAAGCATATGAAAGTCACATATTAAATTTAACCCACTGAACAAACTGGTCCTAAGGGTGATTATCCGAGGTAATTCAATTGTGTTCTATTAAAAAATTAATTATTCATACATAGCAATGTTCTGTTATTTTGATATTATGTAGATATCCCAATACTTCCTCCCATATATTTGCATAAGTAATATCTGTGGTCTTTGGTATAAACATTAACTCCAGAAAAAAATTCCCTTTTGACGCCCACTTTACATCGTGCTAGAACCTAAGAGAGTTGACGGATTTGCTTCAAATTTGGTAAAAATATTCATTAAATTGAAAATAAATTACTCCCTTATTTTTGAAAGAGATTTTCCAACATTTTAATACAAAGTAGAAAGGGCACAGTGGTCTACCTACTCAACATAAATGTGTCATACATCGTTGAAAAGGTAATGACGTGTACATCAATTTATAATTTATATGCAATTTCGCATTCGTAAATGGTCTACCAACTCAACAGTGATGTGTGATACGTCAATGAAAGGGTTATTGTGTGTGCTTAATTTTTGTAAACAACCGATAAGTGTAGGTAGTGGGGTCCAGGGGATCAATTCTCGATCTGTGAAGCTGTGAAGTGATAAATTTTCCAAAACTTCACACGCTAATAACTCTATTCTGGATGAGTGCTTAAAAGTGATATTAAATGTCAAATCTTGATAAAAAATTACGAATTTTTGAAATTTTTTTTTTTTTCACTTTTTCGAACCTATCCAGAATCGAAATATTAACGTTTGAAGTTTTGTAAAATTTATCACTTCACATCCTCACAGATCGAGAATTGGCCCCCAAGAGGTATTTGGCAAAAATGCATAAAAAAGAAATAACGCAATTTCGCATTGCACGGTGCTGCACCTACTCAACATAAATGTGACATATATCATTAAAAAGTATAAATCATGTACTTTATTTTTTTTGAAAACCGCTAAGATGTAGACCATGGGGTATGAGAGGTATTTGGGCCTAAAAATCGGCAAATAGAATAACAGTGCAATTCTTCATTGGAAATGGTCTACCGACTCAACAGTAACGTGCCATACGTTTTTAAAAAGGTAATTGTAATTGTAACATTTCATTATATGGCCGATAAGCTCTAAGTCATGGGGTTCAAGAGATATTCGGCTGCAAAGAACCAACAATTGCAATAATGCATTTCCTCATTGTGAACATCTCTAAATACTCAACAGCAATAAGTCATACATTTTTGAAAAGGTTATTGCGTTCTCTTTGTTTTATTTTATAGTCATTAAGCTGTAAACCATGGGGTTCAAAAGATACTGAAAAAAACGCAGAATAGCGTAATAAATAACGCATTTCTAATTGCATTATTTGATTTTTGCAGTTTTTGATGGCTTAATATCTTTTGAATCCCATTATCTACATCTCAACGGCTCTTCAACAAAATAAAGTACAAATAAAAATCTTTTCAACGATATTATGACACTTTACTATGGTAAGACAAGCTGCAAATGAAGATGTATGACACATTGGTGTTGAGTAGGTAGACCAGCTCCCATACATATTTGCCCATTCTAATTTAAATGCCTCTATCTTAAAAATACGTTTATGGATTTATCATGATTATACCATACACCACAGATATCTTATTAATCCGCTTTCCTTGAATTTTGTTAGGTTGATGATTTCAAACTTGTGAAGCTTTAAAAAAAAAAGACTCTGATGGGACTGAGCTCTCTACCAAAGTTTGTAATTTTGTAAGTTTTCGAAACTAATGTCCAGCTGTCTTAAAAAGTTAGGAAAATTAATTTTCAGTTTTAAATTCCACATTAAAAATTTTTCTGTATAAAATCTACACTGTAAAAAACCGACTTTCTAGATAATTTTTTGTTCTTAACTTTCAGAATTTTCCTTACTCAATATTTAATTTACACAACTGGACCATGCACAAAATTTACGTAACCCTCGTAAGTTTTCTCCGATCGTAAATTTTGGAGCGGATACGATGATAGGACCTATTGTCTCGCAGGTTCCTTTTACCTAATATTTCCAAAACGTCTGAGTCTTTTTCTGGGAGCACTAAATGTGTATTTGAGTCAGGAAAATCAAGATTAAAACTTAAACTGTTTGTCTGTGGGTCCGCGAGCTAAAGCCTAAATGGACATCTTTGCTTCAAATTTGGTGTAAAGGATTTGTATGTGAATCCCTAAGGAAAAATTTCAATTTATTGTTTTAGCTCACCTAGAGCGCGTAGCAGGCACACAACAATTTCGGTTTTATCAATAACGGCTCTAACTATTTATATTAAATAACTACCTGTACGAAAGATTGTTGTTGGCACAGTGGATTGAGAATCCGATGTTATCTCATGAAATTCCACGGGTGGCATCTACCTGCTATTTTGATTAAATTTCATTATGTAATCTTTCGAACAGTATTAGTAAAGTGCATACCTACCAGTGTTAACAAAATTAGAATAAAGGAGTATTTGGCATATTTCCTAATCTCATAAATTAATTGGTTGTCATAATTTAACATTCCCGTTTTTTGTTTAGACGCAACATTTTTTTTTTACAAAGAAAAAATATATTTGTTTTTTTTTTGATTTTTTTTTTCCACTTCTGTTTGTTCTTAAGTCAAAAAAATTTTAAGTTGATTTTATTTTGTCGTTAAGGATATACAAATGTTATGGAACTATTTACACACACCGACAATTCATAGCTTTATCAGCTAGGTTCTAGAAATCACATTCTATGGAAATGAAATTGAAATCGATGTGAAATCAAATTTGGTGTTCCATATTTCACTTTTATCGATATCAATTTAATTTTTTTCGAAGTTAAAACTGATCGAATTTTCGTGTTCCACATTTCGATTTTATCGATTTTCACGTGATTTCAATTCGACCAGATATTCTCAAGTGAAACTGGGAAAGCCAGCTGTTGCGTTCTAAAATGTAAATGATTTTTCATGTTTTATAGATATTATTCAAGTAAAATAATTTATTTCAACATGGGAAGCATAAAATTACCGCGCAGCACGCTTTATTTCATGATTTTGTTTTAATCTAAACAATCGAAGTCTGAGTTTTTGTGTTTTTTTTTAAAAAAAAAGGGTAAAAGGGGTATCCTTTTCTGTTAAAAATAATAGGGTAGGATCTTGATGTGGTTGCGACATTTCAATGGGCGTGCCGTCGACACTTCCTATGACGCCAGGAACACTAAATTTATCCGTGAAATGTCGTTTCGTTCGGCATCTGACTGAGAGTTTAATCTTCTAATTCTAACACTTTCAAGACTCGTGATAAGATTTTTGACACATTTTTGGCGGCCCGTAGCAATTTGTTTATCCATTGTTGTTGATGGTCGTTTTTAAGCAATCGTCAAAACGACAATCAAAAATTTGGTAATCAACTATGAGCATAGCCTAGCCAGTGGCGTATAGCAGAGACCTACAATCTTCCCTTTTTAAATTTCCAACAAACACCACCCCTAATTGCGATTTGCGATTGTTGATTGATAGTTGATAAATATTGATATTTTGTATTTTTAAACTCACTTAACTGAAAATTTTATAAACTATTTATTGATATTTTGTTAATTTTCTTTATAATTCACAACGGTCTGCATTATTCCCACTGACCAAAACTTTTTTCGGTGTGCTGGTTTAATATCGAATTTCAATATTTATCAACTATCAATCAACAATCCCAAATCGCAACAGGGGTGCATAAGATTGCTTAAATTTTAATGGTTTTTCTTTTAACTCTTAATCGAAATCAAACCAGTCATTTTAAGATCTCAGTTTTGGAGATTTCAACATAAGTAGTCAATTTATAAGCTTTTTACTAAACCCCCTCATCACATCGGATTAAATGTTTGCCAAATGCAATTTTTTTATTAACTGTACAGGAACTGACGATGACGTTGTGAGCATTCGGAAAAAATGAGCACTATCGGGGATCTCAAGGAAAATTATGTTTCCAAAAAAATGATCACAGATAAATAACTTTTCGAGTTCCGAATTTTCAAAGGAGGGACGCATTCGACATTTCTAAGAATACGTCTGATAGATCCAAACGCAAGCTTGACCAGAGCAAAATGTGTTGAACTTATACGGTTTTATTTATACGGAGTCGCATTTAAACGATTTTTTTTTTGAAAATGCTCCTGCTGTTCAAAAACTATTCATTGAAACAGTTTCATTTAGAAAGGGATTTTTGAAGGCTTACTCCAGAAGGCGCGGCGGATCGCTTCCAATTGCAGATTTTCATTTTCCTATTCTCAAAAGCGTTTTCGATTTCTATGTCCAAAAATAATGTGTTACGTTTTTTGATAAAAAAAAAAAACAAATTAATATTTTTTTAAATTATTTCTTTATATTTTCCTTCATTTCATCATGAAACAAAATAATACATCTAACGTTCACTTCTTTAAAATATTTCTGACTTATAATATAAAAAAAGATAGTATTAAAAAACTAATCATAAATTACATAAATTTAAAAGTATGTATTTATATATAAAAAAAACTTAACCAATATTAACTCTCATTTATATTTTCGCACAATGTTTTTTTTTTGTGTATTTTATTTTTAATTTCTATCCATTTTAACTTTGATTATTTTTTTTTAAATTTATAATGAATGTTATCTCAATATACACTAACTATATACAAATACAGACTTAAAACTAGTCATAATCATAAATACACAAGAAAAATCTTAAAATTTAGTACACCTTTTTAATTAAAAATAAATAAAAATACTTTTTTTTAGTGCTTTGAGAGAAGTGTATTTTGTTGGTCGTGGAGGATGTTTGTGTGTTTAATATTTTTCTTTTAATTTTTTTTTATATATAAAAATGTATGAATAACAAAAATATATATATATTACATCCTTTTACACAAAATATTTGTATTTATGTATATATATATTTTTTTAATATTTACATTGAATCAGATTCTATACATTTATATATATATATATATATATATATTTAAATTAAGATAAACATGAGAAAGAGAAAAATGCAACAAGATAAATAGATTTTATTTATACAAATCTGCTGAACTTTAATTGTAGTTTAATGGATTGAAAAAATTAATATAGTCAAAATTAAAACTATACTTGAATGAAATTTTGTCTCTTTTGTTGTTTTATAAATACATACATTATTTACAAATTGTTTTGCCAAGCAATAATATACGACCTCTTTATTTTTTTTTTTTTTTTTTTTTTTTTCAGTTTGTAGCGAACAGTATTTTGCTTTGAGAGTTGATGGAACTTAGAACTATGTACACATTACGGGACTGGAAAACGACATTATCTGACCTGAGATCATTTTTTTTGGACTCCCATACTACTGTCTGGTCCGGCATTTGGTTTAATACTTCCTCTGGTGGAAAGGAGTTTGTATTCTTTTTTTTTTCTTAGAATCAATGATCAGAGGATTAATCATTAATAATTTATTTTCGTAGCGTTTTTGATCGGTTAACTCTCCGCCACTCTTACTCTGTACCGATTGAAATGTCTGTAGGGAGTCTTTTTTACATCATTCTCTTGAACAATCGATGTGACAATGTTTGGTTCGATTTCGGGACCTTTTCCAAGAAGCCAGTCGGTACACATTTGCCGTTGATTGTCACTGACATTTTGATCTAGCCATTTGTTGGTAAATAATTGGAATCGTTTTTGTTTTCGTTGTGTGAGCAGGGAATGAGTCTATGAATTATAAAAGAACAAATAATTTATTAGTTTTGATTGAAACGACTTAACTATTTTTGAGCATAAATAGGATTCTTTAATAGTTAAGACATGTTAACGTTTTATTACATTAGTAACAACAGTCAAGCTTCTTCCTCGCTCATAGTCTTAGAGCCGACAGCAAATTTTGGCAGTGAATATGAGTATGAGGGTTTATAGGTGCATAAATTGTGGTATCGAAAACAAAAGCCCGGCAGGTTATTTAGTCAGCCTTTGGCGTGTTTGAAAACAGCGATTTTCAACTTTTTTTTTATCAGAGGTATTACCACTGATGTCATTTTCTTTTAAGTCCAAACGTCATAATCTTGGCAATCCGACCGATAGAACTCAAGATATTACCTTTTCTAGCGAACCTTAATCAATTTTTGGAGACTTTGTTTTGTTGATTTTTTATATTTTATATTTCTCCAAGACGATAAGGTCATCTTAAAAAGCTTATATCTTGAGTTCTATTCATCAGATTGCCAAGATTATGACATTTTGATGGAAAGAAAATAACAGCGCATCATGGCATATTTTTTTTTTTAATTAATTAAAGTGGTAATACCGCTGATAAAAAATTGGAAAATCACTCTTTTCAAACCCCCACACACGCCAAAGGCTGACAAAAAAAACCTCCCGCACTCATACTCATATTTTGGTTATCAATCCACTCCCATAATTTGCTGTCAGTTCTTGGTCTATTAAGCTTTAAGAGCCGTTTGTTGATATGAATCTTAAATATTTCAGTTCAACATAAACGCTTATGTTTTACTTTTTTTCTCCGCATAAACTGTCACATAAGTTCTAAAATTTAAATGCTTTAGTTCCGTTTCAGCAAATGGGCCTGAATACCTTATTAGTAAAACGTTTGAGAACTTACCTTTTTGGCTTGCCGAACAGAGTCCAACTTCAATATCATGAGATTCTTATTTGTCAGGAATACCAATCGTCCAGATTGATCGATTTTCATTTCCTCTCGATCATTAATCATGTATTTTTCATTCGTTATAACGCTGCCCACCCTCTCTGGTAGTCTTTTGCCCCAAAAAGGATCCTCATTACCACTTATGCCTCCACCCATAATCGAACCAACAATTCCACTATCGCTGCCCGCAGATAAGGAATTGGAAGAACTTGTTTTATCACTATTATTTCCATTGCCTGTTGCATTTGAGCTTGATGTCAAATGTTGTGGTCTTCCTATTCCACCACCCCCACTTTGGCTGCTCGCAGACAAACGTCTTGAAAGATCAACTGATGTTTGATAAGATTTTTGTGCTGCATCACTTGTGTTTGTGATGCGCTTGTTGCGCTTTAAATAAAGCGGTCTTTCTGATATAAGAAGATCCTATAAAAAATAAAGAAAACACAAATAAAGTTAATATAATAAATAATATTTTGTTTTTTTTTTTTATTAAATAATAAAAGAAAAAAAAAACTTAACATAAAATCATGCAAACGAGACACCAATGATTGTTTTTATTTGTTTTGTGATAAGGATCGGAAACGGGAAAAATAACAAATCTAATCATGTGTTGAAAATATGGAGAGGCACTAATAGAAACAAAATTCAAAAAAAAAAAAAAAAAACTTCTTTAGAAAAGAATTCTACCATTGGTACCAGGTCAAACGGAAATGATTTAACAAGATTTATCCGTCGAGAAATGTATATTCTTCCCATTAAATTACTCACATTTGATAAAACTATAACTTAATTACGCACAACAATTAGCGAGAGAAAAACGTTATTAAAAGCCAACAAATTTTAATTCGATTGAAATAAATATAATTTAATTTACTTAACATGAGAACAAAAAAACAACGGCAGACTTCTTCTTTTATATTTTTTTTTAGCCCAGAGAAAAGCATAAATAATTACATAATTTAAGAAAAAGAATAGATTTATGAAACTTAAATATTCATATTTATATACATAACACACATTAAACCCAATAACAAGCCACACAAATTTAGAAGAAAAACGTAATTTAGAAGAAAAACGTAACAACGTAAAGAATAATAAACAAAAAAAAAATATGAAAATAGCAAAATCATTTTTTTGTTTTACACTTAAAGATGCGCAAGAACAGAAATTTTAAAAATTCAATTTTATTTGTTGCACAAAAATTAATACAAATTTTGACTACTTAATTTTATAACTAACTCAGACGTTAAATTAAAAATTAAAACTTACCTTTAGGGTAAATAAGAATAATTATGCACGTACATATGTTATTTTTAGATTTAACCGACAAATATGTATCTGGTATTTTTAACAGTTTTTTTTTTTTTTTTTGTTTGCTTTGAAATCTACGTTTCTATGTATTTTTAATGTATGGACTTAAATAACTGAAAAGACCTGCCTTGAATACCTCCTACTCTACTTATATTATTAAAAGTCAGAATTATTCTTAAGTTAGTAAGTTTGAACATATTTTTTATTCATTTTGTACCCTTATTTAACTGGTTCAACTGATCATGCGTGCAAGTTACGTCCTTTCCATTAATGTATGCACATAAGTACATATGTATGTTCAAATTGTAACTGCGGACAGAAGGTTGTGAGCAGGTACTCTACATACATTATGAGATGAGTAATAGTATAATAGTATAATAGTAAGTAATAGAATAATAGAATTGAAAAGCCACCTTGTTGCTTGTTTGCCTTTTAAGCGTCCGGTTGCCTTAACCTTTCTTTTATTTAATTTTTTCAATTCACAAAATAAAACCGAAACGAAGTCTAAGACTTATTCATATCAGACTCGATTCACATGTTGAGTTGTATTAGGGCCACTTTCTCAATGATAGTACTTATTCTTCGAATAAAACAAATATTTGTTCCTGTTGCTATAGTATTTATTCTTCTGTTAATTGATTATTGAAAAATCAGCTCTTAAAAATATTAATAATTTTTTAGATTATTTTCCCTGATCTTAAAATTTCAAATACCTCTAACTAAAGAAAAATAATCAGCCCTATTGTGAGTTTCACAGGGAAAACATTTCGCCCGAAAATGTTTTGTTCGCCTGGATTTTTAAAAGCTATTGCTAGTTTCACCCTCCATTTTACAACAAGTCCAAGTGTGGCCTCGTTTCGCTACTAAAAATTAAATAGAAATCTTGGTGTAAATGACATGACATGAAAACGACATATTTCACACGAAACAAATGCTGTCAATAGTGCCAACAAGGGGATTTTTACGAACAGGGAACATTTTTGCACCGAAACTCACAATAAGGGAAGTGTGAAATGTGATTTACCCGGGCGGATTTTCTTACACGCGGAACTCACAATAGGGCTGAATATATGAGTAACCAACATCAATGAAAACATATTTGTAAACAACACAGAGGAAGCGGTGGGAATAACTTTTAACCACACGCATTTGAGTTCTGAACTCTTTTTAACGGTGATCGTACCGCGTTTGGGTAAAAATCGCAGTTCTATAAACTCTTTTGGATTTGGAATTTCAAATCCTTTTAAAAAAAGTATGACTGTTTTCATTCTGTTTGTTTTATATTATTATAATCAAATTCAGATCCTGAGGGATAATAAAATGCAGCTATTTATATATTTAATATCTCAGCATGGCTTTTTATCTTGTTCTTGTTTATGAACTGTTTAACGGTCCAAAATCAATATTGCTGCTTTATCTTTCTTAATTTAATATTAAGAGTAAATATTGTTTCATATTATCTTATCTTATCTTGGACGAATATCGATAAACTATCTCAATTTTTGAAATGCACTATTAGGTTCGCATATTTATGAAGATTGAAGAATAAACATTTCAAAACAAATTAAAATAACATTTAATTGGGTTGGCCCATGTATATACTTGGAAACAAATTCACACGTATACATACATTTAGGAAATTTGCTTATCGAGCCGGAAGTTTTTTTTTTAAATCAGAAATAATTAAACCAAAATTACTTCAAATTGTGCTGAAATCAAAAAGGCTGGTAAATGAAGAAGAAGCAGTAAATTATCATGTCTTTTTGTATTTTAAATATCAACTGTGCTAAAATACACTAATAACAAGGTTAGGTTAGGTTAAAGTGGCTGCCAGCAAAGAAGCCGACACACAGACCGTCAATTGGTGCATTGTGATACCACTTGAATCTAAGATTTTCTCCTCAATCGCTAAAACCAATTGGGGATTTTTACAAAGCGCATGAGACTGTTAATGTCCGAGCTTGCTAGATCTGTTGGATCATTGAAGAAGAAATCCCCAAGATGGAGTTTACGTCTTTGAGATAGGGCGGGACATGTACAGAGAAGAGAAGATATTGTCCAACACTGGCCAGATCTTTTTAGTTGCCAGGCAAGTGGTGATGTTAATCCACCTCAGGCTTGGTCTCCTTATAGCATCTTGCTTCAGCAAAATTTTGCAAGTAGCGATAGGTATACCGATATCTACCTTTTCTGGTAGAATAGGCAGTGTTATTCCACTTTTGGCGAGTTCGTCAGCTTTGCAAACTGTTTTGCCAGTTATTGAACTGTTGTGCCATCTCTGTAAGAGATGAGCGACAGTTTATGGCCGCTTTAGAGTTTGTAGAGACAGAGTCCAGAGATTTCAAAGCAGCTTGGCTATCCGAGGTCGATACCACGTTTTCCTTGAACCACAATAAAACTTCCTTTATCGCCAAAAGTTCCGCGTGGAACTCGCTACAATGGTCAGGAAGACGAAATGAGAGACTAAGGTTTAGTCTGTCTGAGTACACGCCTCCACCAACCACATCATCGGTTTTTGAACCGTCCGTATAAAAGTGAATAAATAACAAGACTTTTCTAACAAACAAAAAGCAGATTTTCTAATTTTCTTAAATTAATGAGAACATACAAAACTAAATTAATACTTAATTACGTAAAATTTTGAAAAAAAAAAAGAATTTTTTTTTTTTAATTTCATGTTTGATTTTGACGATTTTTTCGAAAACCATTGGAAGTTAAAATTTTGTACAAATAACACAATTGAGAGGTAACACAATATAATCGGGTGGGAACCCCAACAAATTACAATCTCAAATATTGGACTACCCTAATGTAAATTATTTAATATCTACATATGTAAATAGATTAGCAAAGTTTTTATAAATGCCAATATTGGCGAAAATTTGCGTCTTAGAAGTGTATGTATGGCAGCATCTAGCTGATGCGACCTGTCATCATACTTGGGCGAAACGCATGAAGTTGAGGTCACTTAAGCTTTGAATTGAATTCACCATTGATTACGAAGTTGCTTGATTCTGTTTTTTTTTTTTTTTTAATTTTTACTGAAAATACTTATGCATTAATTCTACAACCATAATTCTATGAATTAACGCCAATTTCCTTCATATTTGTTAGTTAACATTTCAATTTTCTTTTGTAGTCCGATAGGTAGTTTGGAACAATTTTGGACTTAAGCTGAAAGTGATCCTTTGTCTAGTCAAATTGTTTTAAATAAAAGTTAACTTTATTAAAAAAAAAAAAAAACTTATTTTGGTAGCACGAAAGAATTACGTTTTTATTCCTAATTAAAAAAAAGGGCCCTCGACGGAACTGCACTGCAGCGGATCTACACTTCACAGGAATTCGTATGAAAATGTATAAAGTTCAGTTGCCGCTTAGTGCAATATAGCTCAACATACAATTTTATACAAATAATGTTTTGCAGTGTCGGCGTCGTCGTGAAGTTTATTTCCTTTGAAGTTGAGTGCGCGCTTGCCTTAATACTGGCTTGAGAAAATATTTTCAAACATTAATTTTATTTTTGTTTTTATTTTTATGTCTAAAGTATTTTTTTAATATTTTAAGGGCTAAACATATTCATAAAGTTATAAATTTAATTTTTATGAGGGATGATTGGACTTAACGAGAAACTGTACCTTTTTTAAATTGTAGATCTCTAAAACTTAATTAGCCTCATACTTAACACCCCTCGATAATTACGGCCTTAAGTCTGCTCTTTATAGAACATAATACGATTTTCACCAGGAACATAACTAACCCCGAAAAGTTTGCATTTTGATATTTTAAAAAAAAATGCATATCAAAATTTAAATGCTCGATTTTCTTTTTATTCAATATAATATTCTTTCGTCAATAAAATAAAATTGTTTCCATTTTGTATGATGTTGTATATGTGGAGTTATGTGTTCGTGTGGTTTTTGTGTGTGAATTTATATTTACATCATTTGCTCTGTTTTATTACATTTTAATTTAAAACGATTTTCAATTTTATATATATTGAAGATATATATAAAAATTAATTTACATACATATGTCTTCATATATATATTATTTTATCTTTTTTTATAATTATTGGACATCTATTGAACTTTAAAATAGAGAAACGAGATAGGACGATTTAGAATTATTTTGTGTTGTCTAAAAAATAGAAAAGTTTCTATGTATAAAGAATTTATTTTTATATAGAATGACGATGTACATATGTTTACAACTTGAAAAGAATATCTTGAAACTAAACTACGTATTTAGATATTTTGTATCTCTCGCCTAACCCTTTTTTATATATATATGTATGTATATACTTTGTACAAAAGAAATTTTTATAAATTTCATTTTTTATTAAGTGTTTCTTAATTATACTTTTCAAATAACTTTTTTATTTTATTAAAGACTATTAACATTTAAATATATATTTATGAAGTTAAAATTTTTTGTTAGTGAAATTAAATTAATCAAAACAAATATTTAAATTATAAAAATTAAACAAAAAAAGATTGGTAAAAAATTCGAATGTTAAAAACAAAATTACGTTACAATTAGTAAAAGAGATATTTACATACAATATTTGTTAGAAAAAGTACATTAATTTGTTGTTTTGTAAGTACCTACATATTTGTTATTTTCTTTCGTATCACACGAAAATTGAATGTAAAAGAAGTTTAAAACCCCATCTGATGAAATACTTTATTAACTTTAAATTATTTGAGTTGCATAATAATTTATACACAATCATTGAAAAAACAAAAAGAAAATAATAAAAACAAATATGAAAATGAGAAAATACAGAGAAAAAATAGACAATAAAAGTGGTAAACAAAACTTTTGTTTTGTGATGTTATACACAAATTTGATTAACGATTTTGATTTGTTTTTTTTATTTTTTTTTAATTTGTTTTAATTTATTTATTTGTGAATAAATGCCTTTGGTTTGACCTGGTACAGATTAAATGAGAAAAAATGCAATAAAAAGCGTTCGTTAGTGGTTTTGAATGAATTTGATTTTTTTTTTGTTGCATATTACAGACGTTTAAAGGAAAACAAAACTTAAATGAAGAACTAAACAAAAAACGAAAACCATAAAATGTGCATTTGTGTGAAAAAAGGATAGGATGGTTTTGGATATAGAAAATAAAATAAATACAAAAAATAAAAGCAAAAACTGAAAAATTAAAAAAAAAAAAAAATACAACAAAAATAATAATAACTTGAAGGGCTAAACCACAAAAAACCGCGGGTCGCTTTTAATGGCGGATTTCTGGAAAAGGCCTATTGATCTAGTTTAGTGAATTAATTTTGAATTTCAAAAATTAACAATATCTGGTATAACAAATGCTTTATCTCAGTCTCTCTCAGAAAATAGCCCTTAGTCGATTTTCGTCACTTAAATACCCGCTTTTGGAGAATTAACTTGTTTTCACCAGGTTGATTGCGTTGGACAAGGCTTCAAGATCAATTGCAACTATTTGAAAGGTCCATTGCGCCCGAAAACGGAAAACTGCGACTCTTAAATTTTGATCGAATATGGCGTTATAAATTATGAAAAGCAAGGTGGCAAGCTTCAAAAGCTGAAGTGGAAGACAATGTGTCAATTTTGTTGCCAGAACCGAAGGTACTTTTTGAAAGAGGAAAATCTGAGTGCACTTTGAAATAAAAGTTAAATAATTTAACCAAAAGAAAAATAATAAATGTTTTTTTTATTATTTTTTTGTTTTTGAGGAAGGGGTACATTAAGGAACGTCAAAAGGTAACAAACTTAAAATAAACACAAAACATTTAAGGAAAACAAAAACATATAAATAACAAAAGGGTTTCACAAAAAGATTTACGCCTAAGGTGCACTAAATATACGATATACAGTACTTCCTTATTTTTTAAGAGAGAGGTATAATAAATAATATTTTTATATAAATATTAAAATTAAAAATTGTATTTGACTTACCATCTCATCATCCGATCGTTCAGCTTTTATTTCAAATCCAGTATCATTTGCATTGGTACTTGCTGGATTTGCCATGCGATTTATGTATTTATCCCATGATTTTGCCTTGTTGACTGGTTTTTCGATCTCATCGGATTCTGTATCAAGAAGTTCTATTGTAACACGACAATCAATTTTGTACTAAAAATAAAAATAATACAAGTTTGAGATAACATATAAAATTTTGTCAATCAAATATAAGTATACAACTTACAATATAAACTTTAAAGCAATTTTCGTCATGCAAACTTGACTCGGCCTCTCGTTGGTATGCCAATTCTTGGTTAAGATGTTTGTTTGCATAACGGCATAAGCTGCCAGCACCACCAAGCCGTTGAGCATTGTGGTAAAGTTCAACGCACTGCAATGCAGCGCGTTCAGTAACGCAATTTTGCAATTGCCGTACAGCATTTGAGACCACCTATTTATGTAGAGAAACAAATTAATAATAATTTATATTAAAAATGTATGTACTCGCAGAAGTTTAACTTACCCTATCCAAAGTAAATGAAATATAAGCATGAATGCCAAACATCTCACGCATAGAGTCTTCAAAGTTATTCGCTTCCATGTTTCCATCCAAGACGTTCTTAAGCATATCCAGAAATGTTGGATAATAATCTTCGACTTGAATTTCACTGCGGGGTTTCAGTCTCAGTGCTGTCGCTGTACTTTCACGGCGATTTGTACGGTATTTCTCTTCTTCGGCTGCGAGTATCTGTGAACGTTCGTACATGGTACGAAGACGTTCACAGAGGATTGCATGTAACCGTAGGAACAGATACCAGTTGTTATTGGCAAAGAAGAGAGCGTATGCTTCCTCCTAAATAAAAAAAAAATATTAAATCAAATAACCCGAAGATGACATCCACACAAAAATTAAAGAAAAGCAACAAAAAACAGAAAAAAAAAACAGCTTGAAACTACCAGCAATTTTTAGGTGGAAATGCTTAAGTCCGACTTTGAAAGAAATAACTAAATATGCAGTCTATTTTATATTTTGCCTAAGAGCCTTTTTTTTCGATTGTCAGTTCTTATTCTTCAGATAACGCTAATTAATGGGAAAAGAACCGTCTAATCTTTTTTATTTGTTTATTTAACATCTACAAGCATTTTATTTTATTCAGACATTGCGACTGAATAAAACAAAAAAACAACACTCCTATCGGTATTAAACCGCTCAAGGTATATTGGATCCATAAACATCTGTGTGTATTAAAAAATTACGCTTGATTTCTCCTCAGCTGATTTGGCCTATGTGTTTATATTAACAAATTCAAATTCGGCTAAACTTTAATGGGGCATATTCATAGTCCCAAATAGACCCAGGTTTAACTAAACTACAATTTAAGACAATTTTCGCTCAATGAATACAGACCCATTTTAATTACAATTGTTGGTTTTATATTTTTATAAGATAATTAACTTCGTATACTAAACAAATAGCTCCAAATATTTTGAAATGATAAACTTAAAAAAATAGAATCTACGTCCGAAAATTCAACCAAAGCTATGCTTAACTTAGGCCCAGGTCTAAAATGACTATGAATACGCCCCAATAACTTTAACTTCGATTGATCCTACAAACATTTTGATTTTAGATTTTAAGGCTGCTTTCTTTTTAAACTGTTATTGGATATTAAAAAAAAATGCCGAAATACCACAAATTTTGAGGTTGTAACTGTGGAGGCTTATCAAATTTTATGTTAACTTTATGAACTTTATATTATTGTATGAATCGCTCATGTAATGTTACGTGCGGTCATGTGGTTTATAGTATCCAGTTCTGTTTAAGAATTCGTTACAAAGACAAAATATCACATGCAGGGAAATATAAGGAAAAGAAAATAACTTACCGCATTTTTGCTAATCGCATGTGGCGGCAGCACTTGCATATCAGCATCGCCTTCCTCTTTTACTTCGAGTTTAATGCCTTCAGCGTTAGATCCTAACGTTGTTACACCAGCAATATCACATTTATTGTTGACATTATTGTTATTACTATTTATATTGCTAATATTTTCGGTTAGCTTAATACCGCCGCTAATTAAATTACCACTACTGCAACCACTATTCGATGTGGAGGAAGAGGAGGACGTTATCAAAGAGGTTGTTATTGTCGTGCTGCCACTCACTGTGTTACCACCACATATCACAACTTTGTTATCACTACTACCACTATTACAAATGTTTGCACTACTAGAAGAATTTTGTAAATTTTGCTGGGCATTTGCACCACTAGCAGAACCACACGGCATTGTAGATATAGCGCTAGCTAAAATCGTCGCAGAAGCTGCTGCTGTAGTTGTTGTTATTGCTGCCGCTGCTGCTGTTGATGATGATAACGAAGACGTTAATGCCGAAGAGTTCAATAGAATCTTATTGTTATTAATACTACTACTATTGCTATTACTATTGTTATTTTTACACTGTGATTGCGTTGTAGTCCTATTGCAGTCATTATTATCACTTTTATCAACACCACTACCACTAACAATTGCAGCAGATGACGATGTTGAGGACGGTGATGACAGTGACGAGGAGTTGGGCGATGATGATGTACCTGCTGCCGTTGATGATGGCATAGCAGCACCACCTCCTACACCTCCCCCCATGGATGTCGACGATATTGTTGGAATCGTTGTTGAGCCTGTTGTAAATGGTGTGGCTGTTGTTGATGGGTGCAATGATGGGGACGCGGACGACAATGACACATTTATATGACCCGTTAGCATTTCTTTTGAATCCTCGGCCTTGATGGTTGTTTGGCCAATGATGGAAGAACTTGATGGTGTTCTACTTTTACTACTCTTCAGACAGTCCATATCGGAAGGATCGACGTCCATTTTTTCTATGTCATCTGTAAATGAAAATACAAAATATGGTTAAAATATTGATGGTCAGTATTTTTTTTATTTTTTAATTCATATTTTAAGAAGGAACATGCCGACAAGTTCAATTATTAATAATTATGTAATTTATTATATTTTTATAATTTGAGTTTAAAACTATTTGCCGTGATGGCTCCCTATCTATAGTTAACAAAGTAGCTTACTATCTCTTCTTAATTTGTCTTCAACCGTCGTTTATTTGATTTTTCTGTTCATAACATCATTATATAAAATTTTTTGGGCCAATTTTGTAATACTCAGTTAAACCTCAGATATTATAAATATAAAACAAAAATTTGTTCCTGTTGCTTTAGTATTTATTCTTCTGATAGTTTAACTGTTGATTGAAAAATCGGCTTTTACTTAAATAGTATAGAAACTTGGTTACAATATGACAGGAGTAAGAAAACAAAACAAATTGAATTCTCACGACGCAATACAAAAATAGATTTAATGTGGTGTTAAACACCTAATGGTAAATTCTTTAGTGACGGGCATACCCCGGTATTCAGCATACTTTTTCTAGGGGAGTTTGGCAGCAATTTGATGGGATTATTTTCAAGCAAATTTGTTTCCAGTGGACGCGATTTTTGGGGGAGTAAAATTATAACATAAATTGGAAGTGACTCGAGACTTGCCAATTTATAACTAACATATACAAGTCGCCACGATGTAACAGAGCCCTTCATCGGTGGGCATATTGCGGGCACAATTTGTTTTGTTTATACAAGCGTCCTTCTATATTATCAGCCGTATTCATAACAAAAAATATCATCCGCTCAGCTCACGTGTTAACTGACACACGAATATAGAACTCATCCGTTTAATAACCTAACTAATTCATAATCTACAGACATTCAAACCAATGTACATCGGTTTCTCCTTTCAAATCCCCTCCAACCTACCTAATCGCTCGTGCTGTGTTTATCACTTTAAGGGTATTCATAACCCCTTTAGCGCGCGCTAAATATAAAAATATGATTAGGGAATACGAAGAGAATCGTTTTCAATTCGATATCTCCTTTTCGACTCGCTTCGTATTGGTAAATTATCGAATTCGAAGCGAGTCGTAAATTATACTTCCAAGATTTCCAGATAGCTGACAGCTATTTCCAGGAAATATTTTTTTTTTAAGAAGATAAACAATAACAATAGAAAAATTGTTTGTTTTTTTTTTTTTTTTTTTTTTTTTTTGTTAAGTGCACTTTTTAATATGAAATATTAAAATTAGTTGCAATTACAACAACTATCTGGGTGCAAGAATTTAACCAAATTCCCCTGGATACTTTTTTTTTTATTGAAATCATGCATTGTGAGAATTCGGAATAGTGTATTTTAATTTTTTGTACAAAACGCTAAGCTTTTAGAAAATATAAAAACCCTTGAATCTGCTAGTTAAAAGAAAATTATTGCAAAGTTCTTCAACGCCTGTGTTTTTTTGTGTGTTTATTTTGTTGGTCAATTCATTCACTAGTTCTTTTGGCGTTCTTAATTTTAAAAATTTAAGACCGCAGTGATACTTTCTCAAAGTAGCGATGTGTGGGATATTTATATTCAAGGGCATTGAGTGCTCCTTTGGCTATCCAATTGTTGCTGGTTCGTGTGTTGCTGTTTGGACTCCCACAAGTTTGTTAAAAGAATTTTATTTATATATTTAGGTATTAAAAAAAAAAAACAATTGTCAACGGTATCTTCTATTATCTTTAATTCTTTTTTCCTATACTCTTGCCGGTGATTTAACATTTTTATGGTAGCCAACTCATAACCCCTGCCGTATTTGTATCTCACAAGAAAATTTTATAGGTTTACGATACAACGTCAAACTTTGCCTACGAAAACTTTTTTGTGACAAAAAGTTCATTATTTTTTTTAGAAAAATATCTTCAGAGTTTCAAAAAATCTATTTTCCCGACTTTATATTCTAGTTAAGTAACTGATTGCAAGCTAGGTAAATATAAATGTTGACTATACAATAATTGAAGTCAATGATAAAATGTAACAAAATTACCCACCATCATCACGTTCATCATCACTTAGCGGCTGACGCGTTGTGAAGAACAAATCAGGCACAAATAGTCTTAAAATATGTTTAATCTTAGCTTTCTCTTGCTTTTGTATTCCAGTCTGTCGTTTCACATGGTGAATAAGCAAATTAGCCGCATCATCCAATATCGTTTTATCTTTATAGTGCAGTATTAAATGCGGACCAGCCATGGGTTCCGAAGATTCTTCATCTTGATCATGCCGCTGATATAAACAAGGAACATAATTCGTTAAAGAGAAGATTATTAAAGAAAAAAAAATTCAATAATTATTCTACCTCATCATATAATGTCTCGATCTCATTGAAGAGACTTTTCGATCGCAAGGCTTTCGTGTCGTTTGGCTTGAAATTAATTGCCTGATGATCCAGAGATTTCAAATAGAATTTTTCGTTCTGTTCTCGCCACTGTTTGTTAAAGTTCTGCAATGAACAAAAAAAAAAAAAACAAAACATAATTAGTTTTCAATTTTGAGTTAATAATAATTTGAATGAACAACACAAACCTTTTGTGCCTCACGCCATTCTTCTTCTTTGACTTTAAGACGTTTTAGAACAATTGGCACAGCAACGCCCGGATTCTTTTTTAGGCCTTGGATAATCTCTCCCGCTTTATCACCATAAATCCTCTGAATAGCTCGCTGATGGATTGTCTGTGAGCTGCCACCTAAATAATCATCCAAATGATATCTTTGCACTTCTTCCTGACTCATACGAGATAGCTTCTTTTG
Source organism: Melangyna quadrimaculata (assembly GCA_949320155.1). Taxonomy (NCBI): domain Eukaryota; kingdom Metazoa; phylum Arthropoda; class Insecta; order Diptera; family Syrphidae; genus Melangyna; species Melangyna quadrimaculata. Next base: position 51,201,265 of record OX439485.1, on the reverse strand, counting down.
AACTCCTTCCAGCACACGGATTGTTGCACTATTTGTCTCAATGACAACGTCTAATTCGAAGCGCTCATCTTCAGTTCTGTGGATATTTCTTTTGGTTTAGAATTTTGTATAGGAAAAATTAATTAACAAAAAAGGCAAAAGAAAAAAAAGGTTTTTTATGTGTGTTTTGTGTGTGAAGGAATGTAAGTCAGAGTGTCGTTTGAGTAAAGTTCAAAAGCAATGAAAAATAAAAATGAAAGATAAAAATAAAAATTAAAAATCAACCCACCTGTAAATAATTTCTTCAAATTGCGTTTTTCTCGAAGTCACAAACGTTGAGTCTTCACTCGCCCAAGTTGGAAAAGAAACCCACGTATCGTTGAGTACTTCTCTACACAGAGGTGTTCGTCCTGAGCACTTCTTGGGGATGGTAGACTTTGGCAGAGCACAATAGCTTGCGCCTAACCGTTTACAAGAAGTCAAATCAATTTCTTGGGCTAACTCTCCACCTTGATTGCGATCTTGACGCTGCGCTGCTTGTATAGGAATGCCCTCCGGCACACATGGTGGTCCCAAAAAGTCTTGAAACCATCGATGCAGCTCGGGAAATTTACTCAAAAACGGTGAGACCAAATTGAGCAATTCAGTCTTCGACACAATTTCTTGATTGAAAAGAGTCAGACAACGCAAAAAATTTTCATAAACTTCGGGGCTACGTAAAGCCTTACGCACTTTGTCAAAAAATGCACCCTCTTCTAGAGAGCCATATCGAAATGCCTCCGAGTAAGTTATGTCGCGTGATATAGGCTTATGGCGTTTAGCTGGAGGTGCACCACTTTCATCCAAATTTTGTCCACCAAGACGACGGGATGTTATATGACCACCCCCACCACTTCCACCTAAACCAACAGACGGCATGGCACTAAAACTCGGCGACTTCTTAGTTTGCGAGGAGGAATTATACTTCTGATTATGATGATTACGTTCTTTATCACTTCGTTGCACCGTATGATGGTATTCCTTTTCATACACCAAATCCCGATCAAATCTTGAGAGATTATTATTCTGCGAGTTATTGTAGTTTTTCAAAGCGGATGGAATGCTATTTGGACCTGCACCACTACCACTACCTCCACCACTAACAGCCAATGGCATTCCAGCTATATTCGCACTTAGTCCAGCAGCAGGAGCAGCATTGCTACCAACACTACCACCAATTGCAGCTGACATGACTTTCTTATGATCGTTGTGGGCCTTGTTCATGAATTGTGCTGCTTGATGACTTGTCGCATCCGGAAGGAATTGACCAAATTCTCGAAGCAAATCCTCATTCTGATCGAAGAGCTTTGCTACTTGTTCATAGACTTCGCCTTCGGTTAGGGTTTTACCTTGTTGTTGTACGTTGCCTTCTTTTTGGACTTTTTGTTCCTTTTGATATGTGTGCAGGATTTCAAGGAAACGCTTGTACTTTTCGGGTTGATTTTGGAAGCGGTTCTATTAATAAAAACAAAGATATTACATTATTAATAATGTATAAACAAAAAAAAATTCAAGCTCTTGAGCTCATTCAAAGTCGGATCATAAAAACCTACATACATATGTAGCTAATTACAACACTAAACATTGGACAGGACTTCTACAGAACAAAACATACCATCCCAATTGTGAAAAAAAAATAACAAACAATTTTAAAAAGAAGGGGAGGGCACAAAGTAAGAACATTATTATAATAATAGTCGTCAATTATGCATAGTTTTTCTCCTTCTAGATTCTAGTTCATTGCATCTTTTGAAAATATCTTTGATTCGACTTCCTGCAAACCCTCGTAACAGTATAATTTATCCGAGAGACAAACAGGTAGAAATCGCACGGGGCGAGGTTTGGTTAGTACGAAAGGTGCGGCACGACCTCCCATCCTAATTCAGTCAATATATTAGCTATTCTACCACTGACAGTGGTTGGTTTTATTGCTGCAGGATTACAGGTATGGTGATTTACGCACCCTTCCATTAATACTTATTATGACTTTCGTAAAACGTTTGGTTTTGTGCATATCTTCTTTTGACATGGAAATTAAGTTGTCCTACAATAAAATTTGAAGCGAATGTGACAATATATGCCCCCGTATACATATATTGTCTTTGAAGTCATTAAAAATAGAAACAGTCTCCAATGTGAAGTAATTAACACGACTTCTAAAACTAAAAACTCACCTTAATTTTATTGACATAGGTAATAGCATGATTGAACTCAACCGGTTGATTTTGTTGCCCACTCGCCTCACCCATCAAAATCGATTGATGCGCCTGTGAAATTTGATGCAAATTATGACCTTGCGGACTGAGTTCACTCAGTGAGTTGGGTGTTGGTGGACCAGGCATAATATTATTACTAGACTGTGACAATGTTCGTTCTCGATCACGTGAATAATTCTGCGGTACTTGAAGCGTAGATGTTGGTGGAATACCTGATGATAGAGCAGATGGGACAACCGAAGCGGCCGATTGCTGTGGCGGCGGTAGTGTATGAATTGTCGGTGCTGTTCCCGCCGAAGCCGCAATCACAGCTGATGGATGTGTAATTAAATTAACAGGCCCAATTGCTTGGATTTTATGCACTGTAGCTGCACTTTGCATATTACTCGGCTTCTGAGCGGGACTTGAAATTGGTGCTAAACAAACTGAAGGGCCAGGTATTCCACCAACGGCAGATGCGTTACCCGGTGTTGATGGCATCGAAACAAATGGCACCGATATTCCCTGATCGTCAGAACGGATTTCAATTTTGTATCCTGGCGGAAGAAACATATTGAAGCCGTAAATCAGTTCTGTATGGCCTTTGAATAGGTTTGAAACTCGTTGAATAACACCCGGAGTATCAATACAATGCGATTTGAATTCCTTCATTATATCCAGAAAATTGTTGTAGATTTGTGGCTGATCTGCGTATTGGAATTTAACTTGGTCTAAATAGCTGAGTGCATCTTCGACTTTTAAACGCGCTGGGGCTCCGGGTCCTGGTTGTGGAACGGAATTTCCACCTGTGCTATCTGCAACCGCTACCATTTGTGCCTGCACATTACCAACCATTGCACTACCAGATCCCCCTCCTCCTCCGCTACCACCACCACCACTCGAACCACTTGTTCCAGTTCGTTGACGTATTGAGTTTGATGTTGAATTCATATTTGAGTTGGAGACATGAGCAGCTACTGATGCAACCACTTCGGGTCCCAGAGTTTGTGTTTTCAGACTACCTGGTATTGGAGCAACATTATAAGCTGAAAGATATTAAAAAAAGAAAAAAAGATTAAATTTTTTTATTGAAGCATGGTTAACAAAAATTTTGAATTTCTTACTAGTTGAATACTGAACAGTTTGTGATTGTACACCACTACCAGTGCCGGATACAACATTTGGTCCATTGTCGGGTACATTTGCCGTTTTAAGGACACCAGCTGGTGTTGCAGCTGGAAGATATTGAATTGTTTGACCACTACCATGTTGAGTTGTTAGTATTCGATGATGACCAGCATTCGAGTTGGCACCACTCCCGCCCACTCCCACACTTCCTCCTCCTCCACCACCAGGGCCTCCTCCTCCCCCGCCCGCACTTGGCCTCTGGCCGTATTGAACTTCTTCAACTCGCGTTCGTTTCATCATTCCCATAAAACTTTTTTTTTTAATTTCAAGGAAGTTCAAGCGCTAAAGGAGTTTCAATTGCTTTTGTTTGTTGCTTTTGTTTGATTTGAGTCTCTTTGACAGTTTTTTTTTTGTATCAAATTCCTTAGTCCTTAAGAATTGATATATTCTAATTCCGATTTAATGCAAGGTATTTTTCTTTTTTTCTATATTTATTTGTCTTATTTAATTTTTGAAGCTTTTGTGCAAGAAAATATTAACAAATCGCCCCATAGAAGATCACATTAGTGATTGTTTAATATGTATTTTTCGCCGAAAATGTTTTTTATTATAATCAATTTTATGTTGAATCATTAGAGACGACGACATTGGTGAATCTAAAATGATTAAAGACAAAAATAGAAAATTAGTTAAGAAAAAAGTTTGACAATCAAAAATGAAATGCTTGAAGGTAACGTACTAAAAATTTCAAAGGTTTATAAAATAAAAAGTAGCATGACAAGAAATCTAGTCCAACTTTAATTTTTAAAGACTAGAGTAAGTACGTATAGGTATGTACATATTATATCATAAAATCTGTTAAGAAAACACAAAAAATAATGAAACCCCTAAGATTATTTTTTTTTTCTTAAATTAAGAATTACATTCCTGGCAAAATAGATGATTTATACTTTTGATACAAATATATTCTCAATCACAACAACCTCTTGGGAAAATTCTTTTTCGATAAAAATGGCGAACTTATCGTTTTTATTGGAAAAGAATATTCCTTGAGGTCTGCTATTGCTTTCAGAATTTTTGAGCAAAACCATAATTCGAATAGTAAACAATATTTCTTTTGGTAACATCTCAAGTATTCATGTTTGGAAAAAAAAATGTGAATTAGTGAATTGAAACCCAATATACGTGTTTCGGTGTTTCTACATGATCATAGCATAAAGCACTATTTACTAGGCCAAAAATTCTGAGATTTCCTATTAGCTTATAAAAGTTAATGTGAAGACTCGCTATTATTTGTGGTTTCCTACTTAAGATGGCACAAGAATAACCCTTAGGGCCAGTTTGTTCACAGCTAATTATCTTTAATCCATGATTAATGGAGCTGGGAAATCCTCAAATGTGTTTGTTGATCAAATTTTGTTTAAACAATTCAAAGTATGAGTTGCTAATCATGGATTTCACTAATCAGCCAATTTTGGTTGATAAGCGTTAGTTAATTAAAGCCTATGAAAGTCACATACTAAATTTAACCCTCTGTGAACAAACTGGCCCTTAATCATGTCAATTCCGGGAGTATTAACATTTGCTACTGTCCACCTCGAAAACTAGTTGCTTTTCCCGATAAAGCTCGTTGTTTGACAGATCTCATGATGGCTCCCTAAACAGCAACTTCGATGAACACGTATAACGGGTTGACCTGAAGGATGTCCTTCTTTGGTCCTGCAGGGAAAAAATTTAATTTCTCTAGTAAGGCATACATGGTGAGCTTTTGAACTTTTTTGGTGCGTTTGGGATATGTATGCACACAATAATTAATGTTTTACCATGAAGGAATAAGTTTATAACGTTATATGATTAACCTAACACTTCTATAAAGAGTTATTTATAAAATGGAAAATAAAGAGCAGGAAAACCTAAAATTACTTATTTGTTTGTAAAAAATTTAGTTTTAATAAAAATTAGCAAAAGCTGTACACGTTTGACTCGATAATCAACAACTCATCTTATAGAAGGCTCAACAGGAAGGGTGATAATCCTCGCTGAGGGCATCTTGTTGCTGAGCAGACTACAAGAAATTAATGTGCTCTTATAAGGGGCAAAATATAAAACTACTTAATCATCTTTTTGGTAGTTATAAGTAAGGTTATCACAATAAGTGCCATATTACGATTTCCAATTATTAACAATTGATACCTAATACGAGTAAATTATAAAATTTGGAATATCAAAATTCAATTTAAGCGATTTTTTGTTATACACAGCGGTCTGTAGGATTTTGTTGTTTAATATCAAATTTTAAAAATTATTGCCAATTAATGGCAAATCGTAATAGGGGGGTAAAATTCATTATACAACTTTTAATTAAGAACACCTTTCAGAAGGTTCAATACATCATACATACATAACAAAGCAAACATGTAATGCAATATCCAAAATTTTCTTAAAGGCTTACATTTTAACATCAAAAATACATATGTAGGTATATATTCAGGATAAAATCATTTTTAAACAGAAATGGTCACTCACAAATCTAAAATATTTTAAAAACTTAACTTTGAAAATTTTTCCCCGAAGGACCGCCTTTTTTGTTTTATAACCTGCTTTTGAAAAAAAAAACATGAATAAACTTTAGCAAGTAAAGTAAGAGCATTTTTAATTTTAAACAATTTTTCCAATATGTATTTTTTTGTAGGTGAATAAGTCTTTACATTGAATATGAGATATGACGAATAAGGAAAGGTATACCTAATTGTGTAAGGTTTACCGCTGATTGAAAAGCCTAGGACAATAAAATCAATATGCACTCATGCAGTTCGAATTTAGAAAATATTATTTAAATTATAGGTAGGTATACACACTTGATCAACACATTTTTTTGTTGAAGAGCCGCAAAATTAAATTAAAAATTACTTCAATCTAGTAGGTTCGGCGGGCGGCATTTGTTAATATAGAGTAGAGAACACTTTCTTTATTAAAACAAAGAAAAACTTTTGAAAACTTCTTGCCACCGCAACGTCAGGGTTGTCATCTACTGAAGACAAAAAAGAATACACTACACTCCTTCACAAGTGAAATTTGTTTTGCAGGGAGGAACAAAACTTTGCAATATTTAGCGTACAAATCTGCATCGCCACCCACTCTGGGCCAGGCAAATTCTGTGTTCCATAACTGGTTATGTAACTTCAAGATGCGCATGATCCTTTCAAAAATGCATCGGGCGGGCAAAAATTATAGTCCTTTTTTTCAAAACCCTCATCATCCTTTGTTAGAAAATCTTGCCATCAAGGGATGGAGAGGTAAGAGAACAAAACTTCACAAAAAAAAAAAATAAAAAAAATAGAAACTTTTCAATTGAAAAGCGGGATAATTCAAATGCAGATATACTGCGATGTACACACGAATGCATTTTATATTTGTCTTATATGGAAACATTCATAATATGTATGTGTGCACATGTGTATGCAGGTATATGGACACAGACGAATAGATTTTTCTCACATTTGTTGCACTGCACATACAAAAAACACAGAACATGTACAAATTCTTCACCGGTCGGTCTCAAAAATATGGTCAAAATGCGCTGCTGCACAAGTTCTGCATCTATCCATGAGACATAAGGAGATACACACACAATTTTTCAGTAGTTCAATAATCTACGAATAGAAAAAGTTTATTTTTATTTTTTTTTTTTTGTATTCTTCAATATTTTTAACTTTTGTTGTTGTTGTTGTTGTGTTTGTTCAGTTTAGAGTAAGTAAAACGAATTCAAATGTTGTTCCTACTCTCTTAAATAGTGCTTGACCATCATCACCACCACAACACACCACCATAATGGTTGGGAGTTCGGATGGGCGCTTGTTGTGCATTTTCATATGCTTGGCCGGGCTGTCGATTTCTCCTCTTATGGAACTCGCGCCTTCAATTAAAATTGCGCAGTTTATTTAAACGCTCTCACATTTTGTTTCAAATTTGTATTTTTTTTTTTTTTTTTTTTTGTTTTATTTTTGAATAATTTTTTTTGATTAAATTGAAGAAGAAAAAGATTCAAATCAAATATAATAAACAAAACCGCAACAAGGGCAGCTAGTTTGTTCGAAATGTGTCAAAATGAAGAAAAGAAGACGAACACTTAACATAATAAAAAAGAGTTAGCGAATGAAATGAAAAATAAATAATATCTGGAAAGCCTTGAATAGAGTTCCGTAAACATAATTATGTTATTAATTTAAAATTATATAAAGAAATCCAAAACACTATTCGGAAAACTTCCGTTGCAAAATAAGTTTTAGTGTAGACCTACAAAATGTTTTTTTTTATTTGCGGTAAAAAAAATATATACATATCTATATTTATAATTTAATATCAGTGAAAGGTTTGTGGTTGCCTAGTTAGAAAGTAAGCTTTTGACCTCGCAATACAAGCCGAGATTTTTTCATTACTCACTTTATTTTAAACGCAATGCAAAAACAAATTAGACTAGGTACTCAGTGTTTATTTTGTTTTTGTTTTGCTAATAAAATTTAAAAGTGAGAATGCTAATGAGAAGGAAAAAAACTCGGCTACAACAAATTTGAATAAATTAGTGAACACATTTTTAAAGCCTAACTGTGTGTTATCTTTTCAAAGTTATTTCTAAGGCCCAGTTTTACAGTGTTGAGTTAAACCCGAGTTAGTTAACTCTAAAAAGATATCTGTCTACAGTTACGCCAAGAAGCAGTTTTTTAATTGAGGAAGAATGGAGTGTCTTAATAAGCACGGAAGACAAAATATCAAAAACATTCGTTGAGTTAATCCTGAATTAACTCACCAAATTTGGTGAGTTAAATCGAGTTTAACTTTAACCCTGCACTGAAAAACTGGCCCTAAGAGGTTTAAAATATAATTTTGTACAAACGTATTCAAGGAACATACTGCGGTGTTTCTTAGAAAACGATAACTCCAAAAAATAATTGCGACTTCACGTCCACTGTACATATATGATATATCGAGCATAAAATGGTAACGATTTGCTTTAAATTTTGTTGTGTGACTTTACTAATAAAATTATTTTTGGATTTATCCTATTTCTCCTTAAATCCAATAAGCTTAAGATGACATTATTTATGTATAATAACAAACATTGAACACAAAGTTTTTTTTTGTTTGGGTTAAGGTCCCTTAGTTATGTACTTAAGATCTTTTTAAATGTAATGCACGTAACTAGTTAGAAGGAAAAAAAGGAAACAAACGAATTTTGTTTATCACAGTGGATTGAGAATGAGGTGTTAATTATCTTTTTTTTTTTTTTTTTTTTTTTTTTTATTTAAGCGCGTGCAAAAGGGCTTGTGACTACCCTTAAGATGATATACACAGCACGAGCGATTAGGTAGATTGGAGGGGATTTAAAAGGAGATACCGATGCACATTGGTTTTGAACGTCTGTAGATCACAATGGGAGGGGAAAATTGAGCTGGGTAGAGCATTCCACATTCGAGTAGTGCGACTAAAGAAAGAATCTCTGTACTTAACAGTACGACCAAAATTGGGCTCAAGGGGAAGCGCGAGTATTACGGTTGAATTGTTTAAGGGGAGGAATGCAACTGGCTCATGAAATACAACGGGTGGCTAGAGCTGAAACTGGGTAATATAGAAAAGAACAACGCCTAGAATGGGGATCCAACCCACACTTCCAGGTTAGCAGTCAAAAACTATCCGCCCTAGTGAGGTATCCCCGGAAAGAAAAATTCTACAATTTCATATGAATCGGAGGAATACCTAAAAGCCAAAATTCTTCCTCTTCTATTCCTGCCTAGAACCGTATATTTCCAATGTGTCTTCGAACTTATCACGCTGGATCTCTGGGTTCACTTCCCAGCCTCGTCCACCTAAAAGTTTTTTTTCAGGGCTAATGCCTCTTGCGAGGTATTGACAAATCCTCCAAGAGTATCACTTGTCATGAATAAGTGTTTCTCGTCTAGCCGTTCGGATTCCGCATAAAATTGTAGGTCCCTTCCATTCCTGTCGACACGTGCACAGCACACTGTAATGGTTGCGAGTTGTTAGTCACTAATCCCTGGTTCTTCACGAGCTGTTGCGCCACCCAAATTATTTATTTATTTTTCTTAAAATCTAATGCTATACACAGAATTTGGAGCATTATTTATTCGTTTTTTTTTATCGATTTATTACAATTTATGGCCGAAGAATAAATTGTCTGTACTAAAAATATTCCGCTGTCAATTTCTAACATTTTTTTTTATTATAACTGCGCTGAGAGGATGAATATGTATTCCACATTTAGACTGTATGATTTGGGAACTAGGCGTAAAGATCTTCATTTTCTCAACAAAATCTATTAATTTTCGTTGAATTCTTGTAAAACCTTTGGTAACTTCTTCCAAAACGTCAGTCAATTTACCTGTTGTACAAATATTGGAACAGTGTAACCCACCCTTCAGCGGTTCAGTTGCAAATATTGAAAATACTCCTTAACGTGCTTGAACCCTAGTTCAACCTAAGCTAAACCACTAAAATATGTTGTTTTAGATTTAACTAAGTACATGCAGGTAAAACCAGGCTAGGGAACTTTACAAGCATTAGCAGTATATAAAACTGAACAAAAATAAAATTTTTCGATACAATAATGTTGAACTGATAGTATGTACTTATTTTTTTGCACGACAATATTTCTTGGACTGAAAATCACACGACGGAGAGTTCTCTCTTCTCTGAAAAAAATACACTTGGCGTGTACGATATATCGGAGACAGCGTTACCTTTATGCGACTTTAATCGCATTTTTGCGACCTTTTCATTGCTGTGCGACGCATGCGACGACCTTTTTAAAATTGCGATTTTTTTTTCTGTTCTAAAAAATTTAACAAAAAGTTTCCTGAACGCGACTATCGTACAATCGATCATGTGTAGGGCGACTTTTTTCGAAGCTAACCCTTATGAAAAATAAATTAACAAACCCCTTGCAAAGAGAAACTTGTGAAAATAGGTTGGCTTCCAAAAAAAACAATGAATGTGACTGTGATATAAGCGAATGCGCTCCTGAAAATAATTTGATTAAAAAGTATAGAGAAACCATTTCAAAACAATGAAACAATTATTGTGATTTATCTTTTAAGATATAACCTTCACAAACTCTAGATTCAAAACTTAGTATGAAAATTAAATCACAAACAATTTTTTTTTTTTATTTTTTTTACTATGCCCAGTGATCGGCAGTGCAAAAACAAAAATGAATGTGTAAATGCGTGTCTCAGATATATTCTGCAAATCTCCTCACTTATAACTTTCCAACCATATAGGTACAATTTATCGAAATCGCTTGGATACTTTCTGAGCAAATGGTACCACAACCTATTTGTAAGACTATTTATATTTATATAAACGTTAAACCTACTCGTGTACCTACATATTAATGTAAAATGAAGTCTGATTTTTTTTGTTATTGTTATTAATTATAGCAATTGTAAAAAAGTTCAAACAATATCTTAAGTCCAGTTTATGTATGGTAAAAAAAACATAATATAGGTATGCGACTTTTTTTTTATTCAATTGCGACTTTTTGCTCAAAAATGCGACTTTTTTCAAATAATTTGAATTTTGCGACCTTTTTTTGTAAATGCGACCTTTTTTGCGACTTTTTAAAAAATCTCAGAGGTAACGCTGATCGGAGATTTTTCTCCATCAAAAGCTGAGCAAGCGAATGCAAATTTTGTTCCTAGGTATTTTTCCATCCAATATTGAGAATTTTTGCTGATGAATCCTGTTGAGCTAACTGAGATTGCTGAGCCCTCTGAAATCTTCTTTTTCTGAACACGCCTAATATAATAGATAATTTTGATAGGTCGGGAACAGAATCGGTCTAAATGTTCGAGCAAATTCATTGTTTTGACTAGCGTCTAAATGGTTGATGTACATATGTATAAGGACTTCATCAATGTTTTCGATGAAATTATTGCACAGGGTTCTTTTTACACTAGTTTTTTTGAAACTATAATAGAATAGGTACGTATTCTAAGTCCACTTTTTTTTCTCTCAGTTTATCTGGTCAAGTTCTTCTCCTTGAATTAGAATACAAATTAGAAATTGTTTTCAATTATGAATGTCAAAAGTTACTCCAATATATGTATTTTTTGGTCGGTTCGCCAAGGGCTTAGAACAAAAATATTCAAACGTTTACAATAATATTGTAGATTGTGAAAACATTTTTTTTAATAACCATTAATATCACACTATGACGTAATTTCTCTGTGTGTATTGTGTTTACGTTCCCATTTTATTATCTCCACAAGACCAAGTGATTTTAGTACTTATTTGTCTGCTGTGTTTTTGAAACAGAAAAAAGTAGGTAAGTTTAAAATGAATAAAATATAGGTATAATATTGATGCGTTTATTTCTTTTGAAGAAAAAAAATATATACACTTATTGTCTTTTTTTTGTTTTTGTTTAGAACAATAAATGCACTTTTGTATAGTACCCTTTCAAGAAACCATAATCGTTCAGGGTTTAATTATGGATAGTCGGGCACGGAATGTGGGCTTTTTTTTAAGAAAACAACAAAACTCTCTTCAGAGGCACAAAAAGCCACCGCGCAATCGCGTTTTTTCCTTTAAAGTATGAGTAAGACTCAAAATCTTACTACCACTAGCACACAATAATGGAGACGGAGGCATTCAAAAAAAAGTGAGAAATATAGCAGAAGTGAAATCATATAGACAGATTCACTTAAGCAATGTGTTCTTTTACAATGTATACATAATATTATTGAAATGAACAAAATAAAAATGAAAACACGATAGAACTTGTTTAAAATGTCACAATATTTTGATAAATCAGAAAAGGAATTTCACCAAACTTCCATGATTTTTTTTGTTGTTTTAAATTAATTTTGAAGAAATATGAGGAGTCCACTAAAAATTTGTTCTAATTTCACACCTTTTTCGCAGAAAGCAGGTAAATTTCATGTGTACTTTAGATAATAAAACAAAAATATAGCTATCTGCACCTATGTATATGTATTATATTAAATTCGATTCACGGATGTGAGCACAACGTTTTCAAAGAGAAAGAGGTGAAGGCAGCAGCAACAACAACAACAACAACGACGATAGCAAATAATAATAGCACTGCTGGATGCCACCTTCATCAACATCACCATCATCGAATGGTTGGAGTATACGATGTATGATAAGATATATACGTTTTTAATCGTTATTTTCCACTTAAGTTCTTAAAACGTTTTCAAAATTTGGTCATTGGATACACATGATTGATAGATTTTATCATATATCGCCGAAATAATATACACGAAAACAAAACGAGAGCCAGAAATTCCTTAATTTTTCCGGATAATTTGTCAACCATTTTGTTCATGAGACAAGAAAAACAATCTATAAATAAATACAACACGAAGCAAAAAAGCAAAACGAATGAAAAACAAAATAAAATATAGAAGAAAAAACGAAATTATTATAACCGCAATTACAAATAGAGTGACCTAACCTAGAAAAAAAAAACTACTTTAACGAGACAAGCAACACAAAAAAGAAAAATATCGACACTAATGTAGGTAGACATTGTATAGGGAGTTTTTTAATCTTTTTTTTGTTGGTTTAAATATTATTTAATTTAATTGAATTTAAATTTTAATTACTCTTCACCTTAATAGCAGTTTCTTTGCTTGACTGTACATTTTTAATTTATTGGAAAATTACACTACCAATGTACAATATATCACTCCAAATTTGTATTGCTTTGTTGGAAAAATTCAACGTTGGCACAAGAAATTTTTTTTCACTTAAATATATTTAATTGCTTTTAAAGTAAACTTTCTTCACTTGGACAGACAGAAAATATTCGTTTTTGGAGGTTATTGCATTTGGAGAAGGCAATCTCAACCTTCCGATTAAAATATTCACTTTTTCATTGAATTTAAACCTCGAATAGAAAACGAAAGCGTTTTATTTTTCATTAAAAGTTTATTTTTTAAAATTTTTTTTTGTTTAAATAATCGCAAAATGTTTTAGCTGCTGTTGTTTATGGTGACGCGGTAGCAGCAGTTCCTCGGCTCTCGACATTTCGATCGACAATACTCCATATAATTCTTCCAGATAGATAATAGATACATTTTTACATACGTGTATAGCAACGTTGTTGTATTTTGTGTTATATTATACACTGTATATATTCATAACACATTTGTGTGAATGTGTTTCTAGGGGTAATGTATTTGAAGGTAAATCCAAAGCAACAACAAACTCTCTACACATAGTCGTGGTGTTTCGTATGTGTGTGTGTGTGCTAGAGGAGAAATTATATATATCTCGTTTTTCCACTTAAAGTTTTTAAACATTATACTTTTCTGGCAAAAGGTATTTCGTTGTATACTTTATATAAACAAATAAATATCATGTATGTGGGGAGGTGAGTTTTAATTGTTTGAGTGTACTCGCGCTATGTATATAAATGCGCAAAAGTATCTTTAGAGAATTGAGATAATAATTCTATCTCTTGAAGAGAAACTTAGAAACCGGATTTTTAATACATCTACCTTTCTACTCTTGAATTTTATATAGAAAACATATAAAACGTGTTGCCATTGTGGTTTGTGATAAGAAAATACCTAATTATAAACTTTTAAGAGTATTAAGAGGATGCAAGATATTACTAGGAAATACCTACCTGTCATTTTTAAGATGTATGTACATAATGTATTATATTTAGATATTTAGTAGACACAGTGTTAGTTAAGTTAAGATTTATTGAACAAAATAATATTTACAATTTGACTTTTAACTAGTTAGATACGATGATATTATACATTTATTGGCACATAGGGGCCTAATTTAAACTTTGTCTTAATTTTAAAGGATTATAAAAATAAAATACATGTCAAAAAATTAATTCTAAAAGTCGGTTGACTTTATCGTCCTCGGGGTGTTCCGTCCCGGTTGTCAAGTAGTAGACAGTGTATATAAACTTTAATATTAATAATTTCAGTAATTTACATTTAAAAAAAAAATATATATCTAATTTTTATCTTTGCAGGTTAACTCGTTAAATGGGATCACGTTAATAATTAATAATGCAAAATAATGAGGACTTATAAATCTCTAACCCTTTTTCAAAATTTTATATACCGGTAGATAAAGTCATATTCTTATAAAAAAAAGCGTTGTAGCAAAACATTCAATTTCTAAATGGCGCCCAACGAGAGACTTTTATCCCATATTTTATTTACAACAAACATTGTTTCATAATTGAACTTTTGTAAACCTATCGACCTAATAATAATTTGAAAAATTGTGATAATATTATTTATAACAAATACTACAAAGTCTAAATGGCACCCAACGAGGGATTCTGTTTTCTTTTTTATATTAAAAATATTGTTTTATAATTGCACTATTGTAACTCTATGAACCTGATAATAGTTTTATTAACTGTGATAACCTTAATAATCACAAGAAATACTATGTCTAAATGGCGCCCAACGAGGGAATTTAGTTTATTATTTAGTTTAGTTTAGAATTTAGTTTATTATTTTATATCCAAAAATATTGTTTCATAATTGCACTATAGTAACCCTATGAACTTGAGTTTAAATAACTGTGATAACCTTAATAATCACCAAAAATACAATGTATAAATGGCGCCCAACGAGGGATTTTAATTTCTTATTTTATATAAAAAACAGTTGCATTATCAAAATATAACCATATCACCTTAAAAATTTTAATAACTGTGATAACCTTAAATATCACAAAAAAATACATTGTCTAAATGGCGCCCAACGAGGGATTTTATATTCAAACATTTTGTTTCATAATTGAACTATAAGAACCCTATGAACCTAATAATAGTTTAAATAACTGTTATAATTTTAATTATCACAAAAAATACAATTTATAAATGGCGCCCAACTAGGGATTTTCATTTGTTATATTATATGAAAAAAAACACTATTTCATAATCGAACTATTATAACCTAATTATAATTGGAATTACTGTTATTAATAATCACAAAAAATACAATGTGTAAGGAGTTTTATTTTCTTATTTTGCAAACATTTTATTTTATTATAATTGAACTATTAAAATATAGCCTTATAAAACCTAATAACATTTTAAATAACGGCAATAATAATCACAAAACTACAATATTTAAATGGCACCCAAGTTTCTTCAGAAATATTGTTTCATAATTGAACTTTTATAATACTATTAACCTAATAATAGTTTAAGTAAATGTGATAACCTTAATTATCTCAAAAAATACAATGCCTTAATGGCGCCCATTGCGAGATTTTATTTTGTTATTTTATATGCAAAAGTATTGTTTCATAATTCGAATATTAAAACCCTATCGACCTAGTAAACAATTAATTACTGTAGTAAGCTTAATTATCACAAACAAAAATATAACGTACAAATGGCGCCCAACAATGAATTTTTTTTTTTAATTTAAATATTTTGTCAAATTTCTGGTTTAAATTGCAAAGTTGTATGCTCGTTTTCTAGCTTAATTGGAGTTTCGTTTGGGATCCTCTTCTTTCAATTTTTTGTTTATGATAAATTTCCCTACCTTACCTTGCCTCGTAACAACTACGTAGAGCATCTTGAAAAATGGTATGGAATGCCTTGATTTCTTATTTGTCAACGATTAAATGCTCTTTTTCCTCGAAGCAATGCTTCTTGTTCTGTATTCAAAATCAAATCCACTTTAACATGGCAAACACAAGCATTGGGCAGCATGGGTCATGAAAAAAAAAAGATTTAACAACAGCGGAGTCCCCGCTTTAACTGAAATAAACTCGTAAAAAAAAAGATTTGCACCGCAATCTTATTACTGTAAATCTGAGTTTCCTGTATGAAAATAACGTTCACTTAAAAAATGCTCAGGAAAATTGATTGGTGACCCTAGAAATATTTTACGGTAAAAGTTATATAAAAAAAACAATAATTTAGAATAAAATAAAAAAAAAAAAACAAATAAAAAAAACATAAATAAAATAAAATAACATACAAAAAAATAACATAAATAAAATAGGTATAAAAAACATAAATAAAATTAAAAAAAAATATAAATAAAATAAAAAAAATCAATAGTTGGAATCAAAAATAATAATAATACTAACTTATTAAAAAAAAAAATAATATAAAAAATTAAATATTAATTAAAAACAAATAAATAAAACAAAATATTAAATAAAACTAATTACATAAAATAGTAATGAAAAAAATAAATTAAAAAAAAAATAAATAAATTAAAAAAAAATAAATAAATTAAAAAAAAAGAAATAAACAAAAATAACTTAAATAAATTAAAAAAATGTCAATATTCTTTCTTTTTTCATTTTTTTTTTTCAAAAAACAGGAGAACTAAGTCTCGGGCCAAAGTCAATCCTATTTGAAAATGTTTTTTTTCATTTCACCTATTTATGTATACATACAAATGTACAGGTACCTACTTAATAAACAAAAACAATCTGCAATAGTATCAACTTTCGGAACGAAATACAGAGTCAGTCCACAAGTATTTAATTGAAATATTACAATAATCTTAGAGAACAAATGGTTTTTAATCAAAATTAAGATACAGATTTAGATCGATGGAACAAATTAAAAATATAAATCCATTGAAAACATTGGTACTAGTTAGTAGCTTAAAAAATGCGTTCGAACAACGACAACAACTGCAGACATACTCCCTTATCAAAGACTACAAACATTGGCCGTGATAAAAAAGAAAAACATTTTCTCATACCAAAACATCCCGTAAGAAAAAATATATGTGCCCTATCTTAATTGTGTGTTTTGCAGTTACAAAGCGTTCACACATTTTATAGATAGATAGATCATAGAAATAGGTGAGTATTGGCATAACGGGCGGGGAGTAACCCATGGTAACAGCGCATGTGCAAAAACAATGATGAAATAAAACAAACAAATAAAACAAGAAATTAAAGCCGCCACGAAAACGTTTTAACGAGACAACCTAACATACATACATAAGGTACTTATAAATAACTATCAGATAACACAGTCCTACATAACAACTTTATCTTTTAATGATAAAACAACTCCAAGAGAAAACTTTTTGTAAAACAAAAACCAGACAGGTGCAAAGTAAATTCAATTAAAAAAAAAACTCCCACCTACAACAACTGTTTATAAATGGTTGCAAATTCTTTCATTATGATGGTATTTCCAACTTAGGCGCATGTCCAGATTAACTAATTTTCCAAAAAAAAATATCGTTTCATTCTCCTACCAACAAAATTTTAAAAGAAACCACCTCTTCCTCAATTTAGCCAACATAAACAAATACCTACAACACTTCAAACCGACCGGAATATGCGTAAGTTGCACATATGCATTTGTTGGAAATAGTACTCTCCTGAATCTTATATGGAGGAACCGAACCACAAATCAAAAACGTCTTTTTCCTGCAGCGAACGCTCTTCATCTGCATACCAAACGCTATCTCGTCAAATTTCCCCCTTGCCTCACATTGGGCCTGAACAAAAGCTAGCCTTGTTTCGGTTGTATTTTTGCGCACAAGATGCTTTTACGCAAGACCAATATTTTCATTTTGCAAAACAACCCTTGATTGTTTGTAAAATCGATGAAATTCGTATCAGGAGCGCAATATAAAACAAAAGAAGAAGCAAAGTACATGCAATATGGGCACGAACGCAAACACGGATACCTCCGACAACCACCACCTAAACGCTTTGCATAAACAAAGTCTTCTTTATAAAGGCAACCCAAAAAAAAAACTTTGAACAAAAATCTGACTGTACCAGCAAGTTTTTAGTTTTTTGTTTTCAATTTTCTGCTCCCCAAAAATATTTTTAACTTTTATTTTTAAAATGCTGCCAATGTGGAAGAGCAAACAAAATCATGACCTAGCACAAAGTCAGCAACCGCAGAGCTACGACAGCAGTAAATTCATCAGACTCACGCAGCGTGGCTCGGTATAGCACCCACCCTTTACATACCATCCAATATAGGTATTATATTTGCAATAGCAGCAGCGGCGGCGCAGGTACAAAGCGTCACAGAGCTTTTTCTATTCAAAAAAATTAAAACTAACACGTAGTTAACCATTTCATTTAGCGTTTGGTTGTATCAATTGTTATATAACATCCGAATGCTTTTATTTTTACAAAGTATTGAACTACAGCTAGGCAGAAATGGCAAAGGCAAGTCGAGCCAGACAGCAAATCAACGTACCTACAGTTAAATAATACAAAAACAAACGAACAGAATGGGGTGGGGAAAACAGTGACGATGAGGTACACAATATATGTAAACACAGGCCATTTTAGTTGAAAAGTTGGATAAACTATAAGAAACAACCTTGATTCAGAAGGCATGAATATCATTTGAATTAAAAAGCTTCAACAATTTTTTTTTTAATTTCATATCAATTTAATTTATTAAGTTTGTGTACATATACAAAATACCAGTGCGACCAAGAATTTATTTCGTTACATCGAACTCAAAAAGATTCGTGTTTTATTACAATTTAACATTTTATCAAAATAAAAAATGCAATTATGTGTTGGTAAAAAAATCATCAGGAAAATAGAAACCAATTTTGAATAGTCAGCAACTTTATGTCTGTACATACGTATAGCGATGTTTTACTTCACATGTATGTACATTATGCATACATATATATTTATTATCTCAGTTTTTTTGATAAGCGGAAAGTGTGAAATAGAAAACTTTTTAATTTTCTTCATATTTTACAGTGGTGATGAAAAGTTCTTTATACTTTCAGAGTACGTTATTTATTGAGATTAATATCGATTTCGATTCAACCATTTTGGATTTGGTGGTCAGACTTTTGATAAATCGTGGTAAAAAGAACTCAAATTGTGATTTGATCTATGTTTGCAATTGTTTGAGTGCCATTTTCTATTGATTTGCTAAAAATGTCACTTTAATTGGCTGTGTGTGCAAGTGCGTATGAAAATCTGTGCAGAGCTTTGCCTGAAATCAAGATTTGCAAAATTGATCTAAATCCTATCAGACCATCAAAAAATTCGTTTTTTTTTTGTTGAATAGAAAGTGAAGTCTAAAACATCGAACTCGACATATATGTATGTAAGTTCCAGAACATGTTTACATCTCTTGTTGGCATAAAAAGATTGAATACAAATTGAGATTCATTTTTTAAAGTTTCGAAATTATAATGATAATAGTTGAAATCAGAGTAGTCGAGCATTAAGTATTAAGACTGACTGGAAAAAATAAAATCCCTAACAACAAAACCTCACATTACAAAATTCAAATAACGAAATGCGAATTGTAATTGTCGTTTTTTCAAATCTCGCATTATCAAAATGTACATAGGTACATTGATAAGTTGAGGGAAATTTTGATTTTTTTTTTAACATCAAAGCTAAGAATGAAGGGTACAGGAGTATGAATGTGATGGAATATTTGCTGCAATAAGTTAGCTCTTAATTTAATATCTTGGGATAGTTTTACTATTTTTAAATAAAATATCCTATTTATAAGTTAAATTTAGTTTATTATGTACTAAGAAAATTGATTTACTCTTTTTCTTTTTGATTGTCAGATTTTGTAATGCAATATTACTTGAGCTTCATATTCAGCATATTCAAAAGTAAATAGATGCCTATTTCAAAATTGGGACAACATTATCATGCTGCCAAGGACGAGAAATGGGGGAATAACACAAATTATGAATCTTCATTCTGTCAATCATCAAATCAAATCTAATATCTAATATTCACGTTTATAAAAGCCTTGAATTTATTTAAACAATAATTTATTATGTTAATAGTTACAACAATATATTCAACTTCATTTAAATCTATACAAATGGTGTGTGTCGAATAAGAAATACCAAAAGTAATGCAGTCATAAAGAAAAAGAAAACAGTGTCGCACAAGCAATTTAAAGAGCATAGAAAACGTTTGCTCGATAGTGTATCACACCAGTAGCATAATGTCTGCCAGCGCAATAGTCAAAGTCATCGTCGCTGGTTTGTGCTTCAAATTCAAAAAGACAAGAAATGTTTCCCAAGTATTTTGAGTGGTTTTGTGAAATCAGTCGACGACGGGCATTCAAACTTACAGCCAGAGTTCTCTTTTCCTTTCCGATTAAAACAAAAAAAGAAAAGTAACTTTAAACCCCAAAACGAGAAGAATTCTTCATTCTTCGTGTGTGCATATAAATAAATGCCTTTTTATGTGTACATAAAATACATAAAAAAATTCATTTATATAATTTTAGAAGACGAAAAAATAGTTATAATATGCTCTCGTCGGGAGAGAGATTGAGATTATGTGGTGGCAAAAGGAGAACGAAATGAACGGAGTCGCTGTTGTTGATACTGAAATGTTTTTTTTTTTTGGAAGCGTTATCGATGTCTCCTGCTCTCGGGGTTTGCGGTCGTCGGTTCAATAAAATGATCCCAGAACGCTGTACACGAATAGATTTTAAATACCACAAGGTTCTTCATAGTGGGTGCGATATTTTTATTTTCTTTTACGTTGAAAATGGTTTCGAGAAATGCGGAGGTTAAAATTATTAAACGAACAAAAACAACAATCCTTATATGAAACAAAAGAATCTGAACTGAGCTGTTCTGGTCTTAGTAGTGGTACCTTAACCAGTGGCTGCTGTAGATTTGGTGGCGGCTTTGCGATTGCGATGGGTCAGCTTATGGTGCCACCACCACCACCGCCGCCGTGTCGTGAACAAGATTGTGCTGGTTATCTCGTTTGCTTTTTAGAGAGTTCGCGCGCTGAAACAGGAATATGGTTTAAATCGCTCGTAACCTGATTTTTTTTATAATCAACTCCCAGCGACAAGCTAAAGAAAACGGATACTACGTACGAACGAAATAATATTTAAAAAAAAAAAAACTTCAATTGTTTGCCGGACGATTGATGGTAAAACTCGTGCGCAATACAATATATGACTTCGCTTTATCGACGAGAAAGGGAGGTGGAAAGGAAAAATTTTTCTTTTTTGTTGTTTTTGGGTTGTCCGTCGTCGTCAGTGGTAAACCGCTGTTGCTTTTCGTTTAGACATTCTTTGAGTATTGATTTTATTTTGAATTATTTTGATGTTGATTTGGTATAAAAATAATCTTTGATTTGCTATGCCCCCTCTCACTCTTGAATGAATTTAGTATGTTCTTTCATGCATAACTGCGTTCAAAAGAAATCGTCATTTTTTTAGAGCCCAAAATAAAATGAAGAATGGCCTGGTCAATTCAGGCCACGGTAGACACCAGAATCAGTCGCTTCTTTAACTAGTTTTTCAGGTTTTTGTTGTTGTTTAGTGTAACACAAAAATATCCTATACACAGACAAAAATGGGGGGCACAACTAATATTCATTGCTTTTGTAAACTGCAAAATATCCAATGAAAATCAAAACACCAATTTTGGTATTTTTTGTATCTCGCCTTCGGGATTGATGATGATTGAATGAGTCTTATGAACTCACAAATGCCTTTGTAATTACTTTGAAATGAGTACTCCTCATGGGGTTCGTGTCTATAGTTTTCATAAATGTGACTTTGTCAATTGGAATGCACAATATTGGATACGCTTCTTTTGCGATTGTATGCCCAAAAACAACAAATCTACTTCCATAATTTCATATCAGTTTCATTTTTTACTCATTTTTATTTGGTAAATTATGACGAATGTCACGTCATTAGATGATATTCATTTAAAGAGAACTGTTTTTTGTTTGTTTGTTTGAAATATGTACATACACCAAAACGTTTTAATTTTATGTTTGCAAAATAAATTAATTAAAACTAAAAATGCCAATGTCCTAAAACGGTGAAGCAAATTTCAAAACTAAATAAAAAAGAAAACATCCGCGGAAGAACGATAAAATATGAATCACCCAATACAATAGAATTTTGTATCTATTTTTAAAAATAAATTCTCATTCGGTGGTATGCTGCTGTGATGGTGACATGGTGCTTGGCTGTTTATATTTTGACAATGTGACGAAGTTGGATGAGTGATAGAGAACCAGAAAGGAAAAGCATCAAATTCGTTTAGAACACACGGCACGTCGCAAAAGTATTGCATTGGTATTTATATAAAAATAAAAGTTTTAATTTTAGAATAAGATACAAAATAATGTAAAAATGAATTTTTATACTTAATAAATCGTTAAAGCAAGAGATATTTTCCAAAGTAAAATGGAAAAAAATAACACTATTTTTTCACTCAATTTCACCAATTGTGGGTTTGTATTTAATATGGAAAACATTGTTCTTGACAATTCTGTATTGCCAGTTTCAATATCGTTCCGAAGGAGCATAATAATAAAAGATTGAAATTCAAAATTAGTTTTGGACAAAAAAAAATAAAGTGCCTAACTGGGTCGCACGTACTTACATTTATAGTTTGTGACTTTCATAAGCAAGAAAATTGTTTTTTTTTTTTTTTACCAAAAAAACGGCCCATATGGAGATTTTAGCTTAAATAAATAAAATTAAAGTCGTCAAACAAAGTTGATAGAATAATTAAACAGATTTTAATAAACAAAAATGAAGCAAATCCCAAGTTTTCCAGGGGACGTTTACCATATCCAAAGTTCAACAATTTTGGATGGTTTTAACATTTTAGAAATTCGTTTTTCTGAATTTTTGACAATATTTTTACTATTATTTAAATTGCATATGAACTCAGTCAATGAAAATAACAAAATGGGGCGTATTCATAGTCATTATAGAGCTGGGTCTAAGTTAAACATAGGTTTAGTTGAATTTTCGGACGTTGATTCCATTTTTTTAAGTTTATCATTTCAAAGTATTTGAAGCTGTTTGTGTAGTATACCAAGTTAATTATCTTAAAATATAAAACCAAATTTGTAATTAAAATCGGTCTGTATTTATTGAGGCAAAATTGTCGTAAACTGTAGTTTAGTTAAACCTGGGTCTATCTGCGACTATGAATATGCCCCAATATGTATACAATTCTGGAAACATTTTTCAGCATACGTTATAAACTTTTTTTATTTTTATTTAATGAAATTATTTTCTAAATTCTCTATGTCTTTGCCAAAGAAATGCATTTCGGAACGAATTGATTGTCTTTTAGTAATTCGTCCAAATTTATTATCGCTTTTAATTATTAAGAGGACATCATTGTTGTTTTACATACAAATGAGTGTTCAAAGTAAGTAGGTTTTAATTTTTTTCAATAACGGTTTAACAAAAAATGCGTATTGGAATTGGATGTCTATTTGATTGATAAATTGCTGGTGCTGGAGGATAATTATGTTTATCAAAAAATTACGTTTTTGTGCTTTGCTATACAAAATCGAGCTGATAGTTAAGTCAATTTTATTTGAAGTTCGTCGGTTTATTAAAACGACGCCCATCTAGAGTCCACAATTGAGAACGCTGAAGTTTCGACAATTGTCGAAACGTAGTATGTTAAAAAATTCAAATCAGGATTATGGAATTAACTATAGTGGATTCGCAGTGATTCACTGTGCGTACTCTCAATTCTTTTTACAAATCCAGAAACACTGTGAAAAACTGCGAGCCGACTACTCTAAATTCCATAATTTGCATAAATAAAATAATACGCTTCGACATGTGTTCGGTTTCACTCCGTATTTACTATTTTTGTATCCATGTACACTCAGTAATTCTTTTGCGGAAATATTAAATTCATTAATAATTCGATTATGGCTCCACCTCTCGGGTTCAGATTGTGTTACTTTCATTTTTTTGTAACTCAATTAAAATGTGATACGAATATATGAATTTGTTAATGATTTCACTATAGCGCCACCTATTGAAATGTTTGCATAGCTAACAATCGTCTTAGAAGAACCAAATTGTGTATTATGCAAATCTGACCTCAACCGTTCTAGTTGTTCAGAAGAAGTTGCTTCACCACAAATCAAATCTATTATATAAACTTTCATAGAATAGGGCAGATGAAACAAAGCTTATTTAGTAGAATAGAACGTACTTAGCCTTTTTCCCAAATTGCCTACAAGAAATTAATTTTTGTTAACCATGAAAAAAATAAATATGTAGTAGGAACCTTAGACAGCTAAGGTCTGGTTCTGGTCCCTATATTAAACTTTTCAAATATAATAATAATAAGTAATAACCAATAGGCATGTTCAATAATAGTATATATCAGAGGGCTTAACAATTTCAGTTGCCCTGAACAGGATTCAGTTCTTGCCATTCTTGATTTATTATCAGCTGTCAATATTGTAAATTGTTGCTTCATTTTCTTATGATAAAAGTAGTTTTAATTCATTTAATCCGAATCAGAATTGAATTCGGATTCAATTCCATGTAGACCTGGATCGGATTCAAACAGGATTTCATCTTCCGATTTGACTTTGCAAGCTGAATCGAATCGAAAAATACAAGTATGTAGGCCTGGATTGAAAAATTAAAAAATCGAGTTTAAAGTGTGTTTCAATTTGCATTGTTTTGTTGTTATTTTTCTCTCTCGTAGTCACTATATTCTCACGCACACAGTAAAGTTAAAGTGTCACTTCAAGTGTACTTCGATTCTATTTGAATTTGATCCAGTCAAGTCTTATACATACCCAGATCGAAATCTCAATACGATTCCATTCGATCACCGAGTCCTGTCATGTAAACGGAGTAACAATTATTCAATTGTGTAGAGTTATTGATAAATTTATATAAGATAATCAGTCTTATAATAAATTGCCAAAAAAAAACGATCCCATTAAAATAACTTTTACGAACAGATTCGGTGATATTTTTGTATGAATTTATTATAAGTGTCCCATTACGATGAAATTCGTGATATGACTATACCAGTGTTTAAAAAAAAAATAATAGGAATATAATAAAAATTATGTAAAACCTACGCAAAGACAGTGTTCCGGTGAAACAAGTAGCAAGCGAGATCCCCTCGCATTTAGATTATTTATGATTTATCATATGAAAAGTTGGTAAAATTAACAAAAAATACTTCTCAGCTATGGAGTCACAAGCTTATGTGACAAAAAGATTACCAGATGTTAGGCAATTTTTTTTTTGTTTTAAATTGATTTATGTCATGTTTTGTTGGGAGAATATGTACATATGAATACATAAGTACAGAAAAACACACATGAAGCTGAAATAAAGTCACTATAACGAAGTTGTGCTTTTTTCCGATATTGAAAAGTGACACATATTCTCTTTTTATAAAAATATCAATAAGTTATCGAACTTGTTTTTATTAGAACAATGAATTTGTGGAATAGGTGATAGTTGATCATCAAAACAATTTTTTTTTATTTTGCGCGTACTAAAGGGGTTATGACTACCCTTATACCCCCATATTAATAAACGGAGCTAGCGGCGAGTTATCATTAACTCGTGGATTATGAGTTACATTTCTGCCACTTACAAGTTAGCTAAACCAACAAGGAAGGTGGTTTAGCGAAGGATTAAATAAGAAAAGTAAAAATTCACGAGTTATTTCTAAATCCATGCCTACATGAGAGCTCGAAAGTTGCAGGTCAGTTAAGCACTGCTTCTATTAATATGGCTAATAATGTTTAAAAACACCACGAACGTTTAAGAAAATTGGAGAGAATTTAAACGAGATACAGATGCACATTGGTTTTAATGTTTTATTCAAAAATTCGTGTAGCGCGACTGAAGAATGAATATCTGTACTTAACAGTACGTCCAAAGTTGTTTTCAATGGTAATGAAATGTTTCTGTTATAGTTATATCGCGCATCATTTTTAAAGTTCATTTTTGTATACTATCCAATAGACTCAAGTGGGTTTTTGGGGCACCTGCCGAACCATGAGAATTGTACTCAAGTTTTGGACGAATGAATTCTTAGTAGATCACATCCAGTTCAGATCAAAGCCAGTTCAGAAGGGGAGAAAAATGTCTTGCACCTTTGGAGAAAACCTCCACGAAAGATGATTATCAAATTGGCTATCACTTTTTTGTTATGGTTTATGGTTAACAGCTATTGTGTCACTTTTATACATTTTGTTTAGTTTTTTTACAGAAAGATAACTTGTCAGCTTCAGCTCTAGTACAAATCAAAAGTTAACGTGTACTTCAATACAAATTTTCCATGCGGCGAACAGAACGAGAAATTATTACAAAAAATAAATAATCGTAAGCGTAAATTCGTACGCTTACGTCTTTATACGTTGTAGATACTGAGCTATAATAGCCGCATGCACTGAATCTATTGATAATTTAGTCACTGCTTAGGTTCATGCAGTTTCTAGAATTTCCAAATTCAAGTGATACCTAGTACCCATGACAAACTGGTGGTACTATGGTTTTCGCTTATACCACTTGTGTGTCTGTTACACAGTAAGGTATTATCAGGCGCAGCTTTCCAATTTACCATCCTTATACGACGAGAGCAAACTAGTATGAGCATAGTATCAAAACTTGGGGTTTTACCGTAGTATACGTAGCCTTTTAACGATACTAGCGCGTTTCTCCAAAAGTGACAAACACATGAACTACAATTTTGACAAGCAAAACAATTTTAGTTTTTTATATCTACATTTTAAAATCGAATCCAAAAAAAAAAACTTTGAAAAAAAAAATAAAACAAATACAAAATTAATAACAAAGGAAAATATTAAGTTCTTCAGAAATAATTCTCAATTCCATTTTATTATGTTGTAGGTAGGTATGTATAATCAATTATTGACAGCAAACATATTGGGCCTTACCAATAATTAAACACACGTTTAGATAAACGCCACGTTAAACTTAGACGAGTTAATTTGTGTGTTTACCAATAACCAAATTAAACACGTCTTTAACTATAAGTGCTCTATTATTTTATCTACTAAAATTGTTGTCAAACACAGACAGCTTCTCTGAATGGAAATTAAATTATTTTAAAAAAATCACTAAATAAATTTTTGATTTTTCAAGTGAAATTATTAAAAATATGAGGGGCGAGTCAACATATAATTGATGACATAAACATATTAGAAGAGGATTGGTTGGACGAAATTAGGATGTTAGGGTTTCCCCATCATACAGTTAGCTATCTAAAGTAACAGAAAACACCGCATGTACCAGCAACTCCTTCATTGTTGGTGTCCAGTTCGAGGACCGACTTCGATTTAATTTTTTCGACATTCACGCTCAATTTGAAATTTACAAATAATCAAATACGATATATTTGTTTATTTTAATCACCTAGTTAGTTTTAATACTTTGCAAAAAAAAAAAATTCACGATCAATCAATTTAATTCAATTATAAGCGACAAACATAGAGGATAAGAGTAATTGTTTTTCTCTTTTGCTTTTGCTTGTCAGAATGACAGCACAAACTTGGCATTTCCACTTAATCACGAGGTTAAACATGCGCTTCTTTACTCTAAAATTTAAAGTGACATTTAGCGTTAATCTGACTATTAAATTGATTGGCGCATATTTATAGTCGCCGATAAACCCAGGTTTTACTAAACTATAATTTAAGACAACTTTGGTTCAGTGAATACAGACCGATTTTACTACAAATTGTTGATTTTATATTTTTATGAGATTATTTACTTGTTAAACTTTGAATATAGTTACAAATATTTTTAAATGATAAACTTAAAAAAAAAAGAATCAACGTCCGAAAATTCAACTAAAGGTAGCTTCAACTTAGACACAGTTTAAAAATGACTATGAATACGCCCCATTGTGTTTATGGTTCATTATTTAGAGTTCACTTAATTATTTAAGTGATCTCTAAATTTGATTATTGGTAAGGCCCATTGACAATTATCATAAAGTAGTTCTGCCATCTGAAACCATACAAGGATATTGTGTATCACCCATCATATATGTATGTAAATCACATGTGTGTCTTTAGTATAAGTCTTCCAAACCATGCTCTGCTTGTCTAAGCATAAACAGTACTCCCAAAAATTCAAATTTGGACTGATTATACCCATGGAAAAAAGTCGTATCTAGGACCTTAATTCATGAAGTCGTTTAATACCGAGGCCCATTCTAATTAACCCACTTATTTGTCGTTTTGACTTTGTGTGCAGACGCAGATTCATGTTCAAATAGTATTTCTTGACTGAACAGGAAGAGAATTAGCCAAGCGTTCTTCAACACCCTCTAAAATATCTTCTCTGTACTATTGTTCCCGTTTTCTCACTTTGTGGTCTGTTCAAATTTTTAATGAGTTTTCCAATAACATGACGGATAAGTGTGAAATCCATATAAAAGATAGGTAATTTATGACCAAATAGACCTTTTCATACATTTTAAGCAAATGTATGGTCTTTGGATTGGTCCTAGATGATATATACACAGTACAATTCGAAATACAATTAAGCACAAGGCTTTAAACATAGGTTTAATTTGAAACATTAGGCCGAAGGTCATTCACCCACCTGACTGTTCGGTGGCACAGTTTTGTATAGGAGTTTCCTCGCTCACTCGGAAATATTCTGACTTTTGTTTTCAGTTAATAATTTTATTTTCTTAAAATACAAATTACCTACACTTAAGTCTGCGTAAGTACTGTGTTGATATAAAGAACTTTCTACTCCCACTACGTTTGTAGGTTTGTTCACCATTAAAAATAACTTCCAATGGATATCCTTGTTTGGTCTATCATGTTTTACATGGCTTAATAACTACCTACGTAGAGAAGATTTTCAGCATTTGTTCCCGATTTTCTTGTCATGGAAAAGTGCATGGAAATAAAGTAAAATCTGTCTTTTGCTGGTAGTTTACATTATCCTCAGCGGTCGTAGGAGCAGCACATATTCTCTACACAAACTCTAAGCAAAGAAGCAAAATAAAAAAAAAGAATACCTTTACCAACCAATAAATCCAATATGCAGAAGAGTAGAAAACAAGAAAAAAACAACAAAACAGAACTCTACCTAGGAAAAACTTTTTTGATTGGGTTATGGGTTGGGGTTTTAGGAATCGGAATATTGGAGCCAAAATCAAAAACAAGTTAAAATAGGTACTCTCGTATAAGAAATCAAACCATCGTCATACAGAGTAGCCACCATCAGAGCTAAATACAATAGTGTTGGTGGTGATAAAGCAGCAACAACGAACGACAGTCAGACTGGTTTTGCTATATCTCTATCTTTTTTCACTGAGGACATTTTTCGAAACAAGTAAGACAGAGAGCATATGAAGAAGGTAGAAAAGAGACGAGGCTTTTCTTCCATCAACTTGTTTTTGATTTTTTGCTGAGAAAACACAGAAAAACACAAGACTTGGGTTAGGAATTGGATTTGGAAGTTCGAACAAAACGTAGGCAAGTACATCACCTATCCGTATATTGTACAAAATACGTACAATCCCGCAGCAGGCACCAACCCTCCTCCCCATATCTCCCTTCATGGATCAAAATATGTAATCCACCACCCACCGAAAAACACATTATATTATTCATTGTTGAATTTTTATAAGAAACAAATGAAATGTGTTGATGACTGACTATGGCTGGGCACGGGCAACGGGGACGAGGGCAAGAGAAAAGCACCTCAAAATGCATCTGTATGTGCGCGCAAATAATTTTACTTATAGACACGTCTCTCTTGCCCTCGTATCTTCTGTATACTATCATTCACTTTGCTGTGTATGACAAGACTGCCACATATTTTTCTTTTTCATCATGATAAGCAAAAGCAACTACACAAGTCAAAAATTACTTTAAAAATACAACTTTTTCTTAAATTTTTCGATAACTAAGCTACGTGCAATAATTATTTAATTAACTTATTTCCTATGAATTCATGAGTCGAGGGCCGATACAATCAACAGTACATTCAAGAATAATTTTTCTTAAGTTTCTATAGCTATGTATAATGACGTCTCCGCCTGTCAGTGTGCTGTGCTGTGCTGGTTTTGTGGTGAATTCTAACCAAACTTTTTTTTTTGACATCTTTGCAAAAATTACATAAAATTTATAAACTTGCATTGAAGTACAATAAACGGAACATTCAAACAAACACGAATATTGCTCTTAAACCTAATCAAGATCCGAAAAATTAACAAATTTTAGTAATTTTAATGCGTGCCCCCAATTGAACAAGAAAAACATATATATATAAATCCACACCAAATACACATATCAAACAGCACACTACTCCTCTTTCTACTATACGTATATACGAGAAATAAAAAAAATTACAAAAACATATTTTAAACTAAAGAAACTGAGGTTATGTGAGACAAATGGGCCAAAAAATTTTTTTCCTTTTAAGCGAATCTATTAGAATTTAATCTTTTTTAAATAAGACATGAATTTTGTATTTTAAATTATATAAATCACCTTACCTTTGACAAATCAATTAGTTCACACCAATAATTCTTCGAAGACGAGGACGATACGTAGTATTCTCCGTCTTCGGGACATAAATTTCAAACTTCTGTTGTTCTGGTTGAATGTTTAACACGGAGCAATTGCTTTTCGACTTTTTGAATTATTTTTGCACTATTATTTAAGATGAGAGTATAATAAATTAAACAAATTAAATGAAAATCGCGAAGGTTACCTGAAAGTGTCTCTTGAGACCAGAACCAGCAGTGTGTGTGGTGGACAAGAATAAGTTCACTTTTTTTCTTTGTTTCAAGCTTCTTCTGTTAACTTTATTAAATTAACACACTTTAATACAAAACATTCTTTAACTTGATAATAAATTTTCTTTCAGTTTTCAATTAAATTTTCAAAAACACGTCCTTCTCCGCAGCTGACCGGATTAAGACTGGCCAACCTTAGCAATATGGCGCGCGGTTGTTTGGTCGAATCCATTTTGCGATGGTTTTTCTTCTTGAGTTTTTTTGTTGCTATATTTGATGTCTGCCATATAAAGAACTGACGGAAAGGTAGAATAGTTAATTTTTTTAATAATTTTGTATAATCTTGATAATATTTTATTAATTTCGTCTAATTAATCGTCTTGATTTTAAAGAATTTATAATTTTTAAATTATTATTTTTTACTAATTTCAATATAGTTCGAAGAAAATTTACACAAATGAAGGCAGACAAGCATTTGATTGAAGTATAGAAA
Source organism: Melangyna quadrimaculata (assembly GCA_949320155.1). Classification (NCBI taxonomy): domain Eukaryota; kingdom Metazoa; phylum Arthropoda; class Insecta; order Diptera; family Syrphidae; genus Melangyna; species Melangyna quadrimaculata. The sequence goes on along the minus strand of OX439485.1, from coordinate 51,169,880 downwards.
TATCACGAAGAAACACACCAGACTCAGCGAGAGGGCTAAATAATGGAATCGACCAAATATTTACCATATCGACGGTTAACTACGACGACATACGACGGTCGACGGTACAAGTGTGCGATGAAACAGCATCGCAGATTAAAAGTCGGAAATTGAAAAAAAAAAACAACGCAAGATTATTCAGTGTTGCCGGTGGTGCGTTCTTTTTTTTCCATAGTAATGCCGGATTTACACGAATGGCAAAGTTGCCAATATTTCTGCCAAAAAAATGGTAAAATAATGGCTGAAATAATTATTTGATGACATGCATTTACACGAGTTCAAATAATGGCAGATTTAAAAATACTGGCAACATGTCATAAAAGAATGAGCAAGCTCATTCTTTATCTAAGGATTGTTCAGTGAGGTTTTTTCAGATTAGAACAGAACAGAACAGAACAGAGTAGAACAGAAACGTCAGACAAGATAGAACAGGCAGCTGTCTGACAGATGTAATTGTCAAAAAAAAATTGGTATTTACTTTTCCAGTTTGGTGGATAAGCAAGAAATACTTTTTATTTAAAACAATTAGAAATAGTATTTATTTAACTACACAATTTAACTAAATTTAATTTGTATTGTTTTTTTAAATATTTATTTGTTTGTTTCCAAAGTAAAAGCACAAAGAGCCACGATGTTTGTTAAAAAATATCAACTTGCAATTGACAGCAGCTGATTTTGACAGTTGTCACAAACCTGTTCTAAGTTGTTCTACCTAAAAAGTAAGAACAGAAAATCCTGTTCTATTCTGTTCTAAACTGTTCGGAACAGCCTCACTGAACAGCAAATCAGAACAGTTTGGAACAGAAAATTCTCATTGAACATCAAAAACTTGTACTTTTCTGTTCTAAGCTGTTCCAAACTGTTCGGAACAACATCACTGAACAAAGCTCTAGAATGGCATAATTTGGAAAATCGCGTCAGTAAAGTGTTTACACATAGTCATATTAATGGCAGCATTTTATGCCAAATTCTCTGCCATTTTATTTTGGCAAAAATATTGCCAGTATTTAGAGCGTTTACACGATGAAAAGAAAAATGACTACAATTTGACAGATATAATGGCATTTTGCCATTCGTGTAAATGCAGCATAACATATGACGGTGTTCACATTGGACCGACTCCTCCGAATTTAAAAAAAGTGAACGTCAAAAAAAAAACAAATTTTTTAAAGACGGTGTTCACATTGGGCTTCTCCTCCCACAGTACACATATCTAAGGTATTATCAGGCGCAGCTTGTCAAATTGTAAGATGGCTGCCTTTTGTGTAAGTATACAGTAAACAAAAACAAATTTTTGGTGATTGTTTGAAATTCAATTTTTTTATTATTGATTTTGACACAATGCGCAGAACTAAACAAAAATGAACACGCTTGTGATCTTACCTGTTAAACATGTATCTTGGACTCTTCTGACTATTTTTGACTGCTCTGAAATTTATCTCACTCCCACTTCATAGTTAGAAAGGGAGAAAAGTAGTAAATTTAAAAAAAAATTAAAAATGTGTGGATTTTTTTGACGTTCTCTTTTGTAAATTCAAAGGAGTCAGTCAAATGTGAACACCGCAAAAATTTACTACTTTTCTCCTTTTCTAACTAAGAAGTGAGAGTCATAGTTAGAAAGGGAGAAAAGTAGTAAATTTTTAAAAAAATTGAAAAATTTGTGGATTTTTTTGACGTTCCCTTTTGTAAATTCGGAGAAGTCAGTCCAATGTGAACACCGTCTATAGTTTACTTTCATCGTCCCTTTTTTAGTTCAGAACAGACCTGTACTGGCAAACAAAAAATTGTGTTTCTTTTTTACCTCTTTGAACGTTCAGAGCTTCGAATTTGTGTGTTCTTTTTTGTGTTGAGCTTGTTCAGAGCGCACTCTTTGAGTTCAGAATAAAATAACTGAGCAATCTCAAAGAATTAAAATGACGCAAGAGTGCAGCAGTCGATCTAGTGCAGAAGGCTTAAATAACTGATAAAATATATTTTTTAAGGCTTGGTTTTATTTCAGGAAGCTTGAACTGGACGAGAAAAATGACTGTCCTTTTAATTTCGCCTATTATAAAAAAGTGACTTTGAGTAACTTTATGAGGTCATCAAGTCGTTCCTAAATTCAAAGTTAGAGTGTCAGAAAGTAACTTTTTGTAACTTTTTTAAATTCATCTCCATGATATGAGTTGCAAAGTTAATCTGTCAAACACAGCTGAAATTGGAATATGTTTTCACTTTGGTTAGCTTGTGTTTGGTATTCGTCTTTTAATTTGGAATTGTTTTCAGTAAGTTATTTATTTGAAATTCTATTGTTTTTTATCGATTTTAATATTTGTAATTGTTTTCTGAATAATGTACTTTCTTTCGAAATTGTAGTCTTCCAATTTGGTTAATTGTTTAATAAAAAAGTGTGCCGATAAAGAATTAAATAAAAATAGCAAAAACAAATATTTTGTTTAATGATTCGATTTCGTGCAAACATTAAGTTGATATTGATTTAAATTGTAGAATAGATGCATTTTAAAAATGCTAAGACAATTTTTTTAATAAATTTTACTATGTAATACCAATTTTTTCTTGATTATTAATTCTCATTGTTTTCGATTTTTTAAACTCCTTCCGTTAAACAGATCAACTATGTTTTTAATGGGGTTTTCCATTGGTGAATTAAGACTTTGATTTTTTTCGTGACGAATGGAATGATATTTGAATTGATTTTTCTTTTGATATGGTATTGGTGTATTTTTGTGTCTGTGAACCTGTAAATGGTATCGGCTGACGAATGCAAAAAATCAGTCAACAGTTTTTATACATTCAAGTTTATTTTTTCATTTGATGGGATTTCAATTTTTAAATTATAAATAAACGATTACAAGGTTGTAATTAACGATGAGATGCTATCGACTCATTTCAAACTGCTTCCGTTCTAATTATTACTTTTTAGTCCTTATATTTTCACAAAAAATTTCCTTCTCTACTGAAATGAATAAATGAAAACATGCACTTGTCAAAATAACAGCTGGCAATTATACTGGTGTTAGTAGTAAAAGGAGGGGTAGATCCACCGAAAAATACGGATCTGCAAAATTGATTCAGAATCAAAAAATATCAATATTTTTTGGCCAATGGAAGGTTTTATTTGTCAGAATCGGTGTTTTGACAGATATGTATGTATCAAAAAAATATTGAAATTTTATACCAATGGAAAACCCCATGAGAGTAACTTTTTTAACTATGACATTGCAACTCTTGTTTTGACACATTAGCTACAGTTAACTAAAGTATCAAAATAGAAGGCACCACCGTTAAGGCTTTGTTTGTTGTACTTAAATTTTCTTTGAATTTTAGCTTTGAAAGGTCCAAGACAGTAAAGGTAGAACTATAATTGTCGACTAGGGCACTAGATCTTACGTCAAACAACCAACGAAAAGTACCTTTCCGAACAGTCAAAAGCAGAAGTTACCCATATTGCACTCGAGTAAAATAGGCGTGTTCAGAAAAGGGAGGTATCGGAGGGCCTCAGCAATCTCAATTGCCTGAACAGGATTCCTCAGCAAAAACCTCAGTTTGGCTGTCAAAATACTGTGGAAAAACTTTTTGGATTCGCTTGCTTAGCTTTTTTCTGAGCAAAATATCCGATATCTCTGTTTCGTTAACGCGCCTAAAGAATTATCTTTGCCATTGTATCTTTTCTACATTAGCAGGATGTCAGTATTTCTTAAATGGAAATGGAAAGTGAGTTACGCTTGTAAATTAACTTGTTTTCGTCTCACTTGTTTTCAGTCAGCCTTCGAGCAATATATTTGCATCTTAAGTTATTTGTAAGTTATTTTTAAGTAGTTTTTATGAATTTTTTTCTATATATTTAATATAAGAATTGAAAATGAAAATAAAAAAAGGATGAAAGGAAGAGCGCTCCTGAGGATTCCAAGAAAACATTAATATTTTAGGCTCTCAATATGATTAGCGAACTAAACACATTTGACAGGAATCGAACCTTTATGATTCAACACTTTTACCCCGTAAACTAAAATTGATTAAATTTTAATTGTGAAATAAATATATTGACGTTATTCCTTCATCTGTAATCTCAGTATGTATCATTTACAAAAATAACAAAGAAATCACATACGGATCGTTTCTTTACAACGAGTGAGGACTTAACTAAATGCAACTACTTTTTGAAGAAATAATTATCTGTGGTGTTTGGTATAAACATTATAACTCCATACAAAAATTCCATTTGAAGTCAACTCTGGTGATCAATCTATAAATAATTCCCGTATTTTTGAAAGTGATTTTCCAACATTTTAATAAATACACATTTAAATGCCTACTTTAAAAATAGATTTATGGAGTTATCATCTTTTTTCCAAACACCACAATTATGTATGCTAAGGATAGGTGCTTGCAAAAAACAAACTTATAATGCTTGGTTTCCACTTGTCATTAAAAGACCCAAATTGACACACTTTGACAAGACAGGGTGGCTAGTACCAACAAGAAATAAGTAGTAGAGAGAATGTTTAACCCACCCTGTCTTGTCAAACTGTGTCTTTCAATGACAAATGGAAACCTAGCATAAGAACAGATAATTTTAGCCACCATTTTCAATAGTTTTTTTAAGGTGTCTTTAACATAGATATTTATTTCTCACTTTTCTACTTTTTGAAAAAAGTAGGTTGTTGTAGTTGAGCTTTCAGACTGAAACGACGCCAGTAACACGAGTCAATATGGAAACCTAAAACGTTAATTACCTCAGTTTGCACTGTTGAACTAATTTTTACCGGAATGATTGGAACCTTGTCATGGAATTATAGTTTTAAGAAATAAACTTGTATGCTATAGAATCTTAACATAATCAATTTCCAATTTTTTTTTTGCAGACAGGTGTCTTCAGTATAGATATTTATTTCTCACTTTTGTACTTTTTGCACAAAGTATTCCTATGTAGTCAAGGCAAGTATTGAACAGTATTATACATTGTCAATAGGACCTATCAATTCTTCAAAAATTGTTCAAACATTAGCTAAGCTGTCAGAGGAAAAAATGCAAAAGAAACACATTTTTTGTACCAATGAGGTACAGGAATTTTCACGCGCAGATACTTTTATTTGTTAGATTTATCATTCAAAGTAATAATAGTACGGGAGGCGACCGTAGGTTTACCTATCTCATCTCGGCTTCAGAAGGTTAAAAAAATAGCTCTTTTTACAAAAGTGGTCGGACTCGCCGCAACAACCAACAAAAGTTTGTCCGACCACTGGTTTTGTAAAGAGGGCAGTCTAAGCTTTCATTTGATACCCCATTTATAAAAATCCATCATGGTTTAGGTACCCTAAGCCAAAAATGCAACCGAAAAAGTGCGTTTTCTACCCATTGGCACCTGAAAAACCTTGTCCGACCAACGGTTTTGTTAATGTTAAGACTAAAGCATCATTCTTTTCTGAAGCCGCGATGAGATAGGTAAACCTACGGTCGCCTTCCGTCCTATAAATATCATAATTTTTATGTGAGAAATCTTTTAATAATGATAATTTTAATTTATTTTTCAAGTTTCCATTTTTCATTCATACAGTTACCTGACTGATGACTGAACATACCCTAAGTAGGGTGGTCCTCCGCTGCGGAGCGATGGAGTCACGTGAGCGGGACGGAGGCCCAAAAAAGTGGTTCAAATCTTTGGAGGTACTTTTCTTCTTTAGCCTTAACAAAAAAAAAAATGGGCACAACTGGATCGCAAAAACTTGCTCTTGTAGCTAACAATTTTAACGTAACTAGAAATTGGCATTGTATGTTCTTAGTTCATCAATGGTAATGATGTTGTCAAAAATAAAATGTTAAGTGGTCAATAAATACAAAATTTAAATATATACAAACTATTATACAAATAATTTTTAATAAATTTGTTAATTAAATAGCTTAAAATACCATTTAAAATAACTGGAGTCGAAAAAAAGTTTGCTAATGAACCAATTGAAAAAAAAAACTAATATTTTTTAAAAATCCAAACAAAATATTTTTTTTTTTGAAAACTTGTACATACATAAATGCAAAATTGTTTAAACTAACAAAGACCTCCTAGTTGAAATCAATTAACTCGTTAAAGAGAAATTTGAAAATCAAAAAATCGATTCAATGACAGGTACCGGTTATAACCGTTATAAATTATATTTGTAATAATATGTAATTTTTTTTTATCAAAATCGTTAAAGCTGTTTTTTAAATAAATCAATTTTTCTGAAATAAAAATAATCAATTTCCTCTCTGGGGTATTACTAAAAACCTTAAGTCCAAAGTTTGAAGAAAATAGCTCTAGTGGTTTAGGCTACAGTTTGAGGCACAGACAGACAGAATTGCGGGACCCACTTTTTCGCGTTCTCGTTATGTTAGGGAAAATTATTATCTCGCGTTAACTATGGATAATAGTTAGTAGTATCTATGGATAATAGCTATAAAATATTACTGTGAGGAAATATTGTTAAATGTGATTAAAAAATCTTTTTATGTACATATTACTTTTTCCGTACATTTTTGCGAGTTATATGTCTTTTAATTGCGATATAGTACCTAGGGCGCAACCTAGATTCAAGAATGTTGATTTGATGTGGATGTGTAGACAGATTCGATCAACTTTTGTTGACCCGAACGTTACCCAATTCAAATTGATATAAATCAAAAATTCTGGCCAACACATCAACTGTCGTTAGTTTTGCGCACGCATTGGCCTCGTTCACTTGCAACGAGATATTTTATCTCGATTACTCGAGTATCCGTAAAGTTTGTGAACGACATGAACCGAATAGGTTAACTTAACACCAGCGTTGTATAATATTTAACTACCTGATTACAAATTACCCATAACTCTTTTAAATATGTAATTAAATAAAATCTAGTTACCCATTACATTTTTAATATGTAATTAAAAAATATCTAATTACCCATTACATCTTCAAAATGTAATGGAAAAAAATTGAATTACCCATTACATTTTCAAAATGTAATGAAAAAAAAATGTCCATTACATTCTAAAAATGTAAAAAATTTAATTATCTATTACATTCTTAAAAAGTAATGGAAAAAATTTAATTATCCATTACATTTTTGAAATGTAATTAAAAAATATCTAATTACCTATTACATGTGTAATATGTAATATCTAATTACCAATTACATTTCTACTATGTAATTAAAAAAATATCTAATTACATATTACATATGTAATTAGATATTTTTTAATTATATTTCAAAAATGTAATGGATAATTAAATTTTTTTCCATTATATTTGAAGAATGTAATGGATAATTAAATTGTTTTCCATTACATTTTTAGAATGTAATGGAATTTTTTTTTTTCATTACATTTTGAAAATGTAATGGGTAACTAAATTTGTTTCCATTACTTTTTGAAGATGTAATGGATAATTAGATATTTTTTAATTACATATTGCAAATGTAATGGGTAATTAGATTTTATCTAATTACTTATTACAAAGGTAATCGGTAATTAAAATTTAACTAAATTACAAAATGTAATTAACTATTTGCAACCCTGCCTAACACAAGATTCAAAGTTAAATTTAAATTTGAAGTCAGCTGTTGTTGACATTTCTCTTCAGATAGCTGAGGTATACGAGAATTTTAAGGATAGGTTGAGATTTCTTTTTTGAGAACAGCTGTTTTATCATCAGCTGTTTTTTGTCGGGGCATTACAACTACAGAAACCAATCCGGATTGCTTCGAATTGGTTAGTGAACGAGGCCATTGTCTGTGCCCAATGTAGGCACTTTGTTTTGTATTTTAATGTGTGAATTAGATACGTGATTGAATATTTCCATGGACGTACCTATTGGGCTAAAGAGATGCCCTAGAGACATTGCATATGCATGTGTTTTTTGGTCTCTATTGGTAGGTACATGGCTGTATAATCACTTCATTCAATACGACACACGTACACACTATCGGGGAAAATATAGAGCCTAATCTCTGCAGAGCAGAGATAGGTACTCTTGGCTTAAGCTGAGATGGTTGCTGAAACTCTATTATTATTATTATTATTATGATGATCAACAATGAAAATCAATAATGTTTATCGGCATAATGTGGACGCTGCTTAATATTTTTCCTACTTTTTCCTCAGTATGAACTGTCACAAGTACTTAAGTTGAACTTAGCACTTAAGTAAGTGTTAGTAAGCAAATGGGCCTAAGTCGCTCTTATTTTTCTTCTGAGGTTTAACTGATTACTAAAAAACTGGCTCTAAAAACAACGTTAAATTTCCAATTATGACCATTGACATAAAGGGGGTTCACATTCTCAAATATGTTTGACAAATATGGTTTGATGAATATTTGATGGATTGAAACCATTTGCGTTCACATTTGTCAAACAGGATGTCAAACATCATTTCTCTTAAGAATTTTAAACATGGCGGATGTATGATTGCAGCTCTCATAACAAATAAAATGTTAAAATACCAAGAACAAGAAAAGAAAGGCAACAAAATGAGAGCAAAACAAATTTGGACCAAGGAATGAATCAAAAAGCGCCCAAAATGTCTTATTTCTATATAATTATATTCGAAAACTTGTTCGAACCGAATTAATTTTCATTTTAAATGAGCCTACATTTGCATTTGGCTTTTTTTCTTAAAATTTGTCCAAAAGAATTAGATATGCTCTGTGTTTTTTTGGTTATATATTCTTCACTTTTAATCTTCCATGTAAACTTGCATATATTTCAACAAAAAAAATCTCCGAAAATCGCAATTTTCCTTTACAGCTATATCATAATTTTTTCTTTTTCTTTGATGCGCACATTTTCAAATTATTTTTAAAACGAAATTTCCTCCTGGTTTGACAAGAATGCGTTCATATTCTCAAATATGTTTGTCAAACCAGCAAAATATCAAATTAAAGGCCTTCCACACTAGCCCACTGTGTATTATTACATGTCAATAAAGTGGGAACAAATCATGTTGAATAGTGTGGAAACAAAATTTGCAAGCCCGGCCTACACAACCCGACATTCTATCCCACACGATTTGACATGTGTTAATACATGAATAATTTTAGGAATGGTTCTAATTCTATCCCACATTCTATCACACTTTTTTGTAGGTTAAGGTAATGTATTAATACAAGCCAGTGTGGAAGCAAAATATGAAGTCATTTCTTTCCCACAAATTTGTTAGTGGCGTGGAATTCTTTCTCACTTTCAATTTGACATGTATTAATACACAGTGGGTTAGTGTGGAAGGGCTATTATTTTGATATTCATCAAACGTGTTTGACAAACCGTTTGATGGAGCGTTCACATTTCCAAATTCGAGTGAACCAAACCGTGTTTGTCAAATATATTTGAGTATGTGAACCCCCATATTAACTTACACGGGAACACTTTTTCCGCCATATACAAATACAATCTAAAGTCTTGGCGATGGCGGCCGAAACAGCAGACAAAAAAAATAAACAACCAAGTACATAGATACAGTACACACAAAGTGACATACGTACATATTTTACTAAGGGAAGGTAAATGCGCACACAAAAAATTTTCAAAGCTACTAGCACTAGGTATGTATGTCCAAATAATCTTTAGTCCAAACTTTGTTCGAAGTTATACAAAATTATCAAAAAAAAAATGCTATAAAAAACTTACCTTTGTCCAACTGAATTCCCATAATACAGTTTAAAACCGTACATATTTCACCCACTGCTGTAAAACTGATTGCAATAATTTTCAAATTGCCGCTGTTTACTTTAAACAATAAACAATTTTCCACATTTTACAACTTTAGGTTTCCACAAAGGATTTTCTTTCTCACTAAACCAATTTGTCTGATAAGGGAGTATGTATGTATGTATATATTTGCAATAATAAAACAAGGTTATTGTACAGGCCAGGGGAATAATTATGCAGGGGGCTGGAACGGGTTAATTGGAATTGTTGAGTTGAAGGACTTCCACAGGTACAGTACAGTTTGTATATCGAGATTCGAGAATTGATGTTAAACATAAATTAAAAGGGTACAATGTTTACCTGGTGATTATTTTTAATATGATTACACTAAATTTTCACTGTTGTGATCTGAAAAAAAGTTATTAATTTTATTTCTGATGTCTTTGATGGATGCATCAAAATTAAAAGTTAAGAAAGTGCACCTTCCGTTGCAAATTGCAATATTCGCGGCGTAGCGTAATCTCTTTTTTTGTTCTCCATCACCATTTTTTTGTTCTTTGATTGCGTTGTTGAACTTCGCGCCATATTTGAAGGCGTTCAACGCATCGACAACAAAAAAAAAAGTATAAAATGAGAGTAAAAGGGAGAATATAGTACTATTTTTCTGAAAGTGTTACCGTCAAAGTATTTTATTTCTCGAAACAAATTAAATTTTTTAAGTTGCAGAACAACAATTAGGGCTCTCCCAAACCAATGCGAAACATTCGTTGCGGCGAAGAAACATTTGTCAGTCAAAATGAATTCATATGTTTCTCCGCCGCATTGGTGTGGGCACTCTCATATATCATATCGTATATCACCATGTAAATAAATTTTGACATGCGAATGTTTCTTCGCCGCAACGAATGTTCCGCATTGGTTTAGGAGAGCCTTTAGGCCTATTCGGCGTAATCTTTTATTCTGTTATTCTTTTATCAATTTCCGTACAAATTTTCGAACTGTCAAAAACCTTTTATTCATTTATTAATTGCCAATTGGTATTCTGCATATCGAATTCTGTTATGAAATCTGTTATAAGCCATAACAGAATAAAAGACAGATTTGTTTGACTTTTATCGTAAAAGATTTCAATACATGAAGTAAAAACTTTTATTTGTTTAATGAATTGTTCTTAAAAGGAGACAGATATAACAAAATAATATTAAAATGCATAATTACAAACACAAAAATAAGTTATTTCAAACTTAATTGTTCTTATACACAAAAGCACAGAACACAGTTGTTGATGGATGTGACGTAATAAAAGTAGCTAGTCGCTTTATCTTGCCGGTGTGCGTTTCGTATAACTTTTTAAGTTAGATATATTTAATTTTCGAACTGTTATAGAGAAATAAAATAGAACAATAATTTATTTACGCGAAACAAAACACGACCATTCCACGGGTTAATTTTATTTTGGTCAGTGTCGATCTTTTTTATTTACTACAGCTGACATCAGATTTTTAGGTGTGCTCGTATAAATGTTTCTTTTTCGCAGTTCCATAACAGACTTTTATAAAAGATCGAACTCCTGAATACAAATTATAATAATCTTTTATGGTGGAGATCTATTATGCATCATAACAGAAAATTCATAGCAGAATAACAGATATGGTAGAATAAGCCTAAACAGGTGTGTTTTATTCGTAATTTATAGTAGGGGTATTCATGCAAACGCGGAAGAAATGAGCTGTCAAAATTTTTATGGGAAAAATATTCTGCAAAACATAGAGTTTTATCTCACAAATTTGAAGCGGAAAGCGTAGAAACCTGATACACTGCTAAAATTCAAATGTGACGTTTACTTTGGTGATTTCCCACGTTTACGCAAGTATTTTTAATGGGTTGTTCATGTAAACACCTTGCGGAAAGTTAAAATTTACTGCAAATCGGAAAATTATCTCGTTGCATGAATACCCTTATATGCCGTTTTCACTGGGCCAAATGAGGTAATTTCGTTGCAAATTTCCAAATGAGATCCGAAATTACCTAATTTCCCATAGAAATAACATTCGAAATGACGTTATTTCAACCTCATTTTCACGAAATTAGGTTGGAAATCAGGTGAATGTATCCAGCGGGAATCAGTTTCAAAAGCTTTTGCATGAAAATATCAATACACTATACTCAACGACATAAAGCCTAGTACATACTTCCTCGTGAAGTGAACATTCGCCTGTGGAGAAAGTGAACGTTTGACATTTATCACTGGTACACACTTGTGAATGCGTTGTGAACGATTGACGTTTGAAACCTCAATGCATTAAATGCCCAGCACAAAATAAATCTTTGGTGTGTAAATTCATTACTAAAGAATCCATTGTTGCATTTTTTTATTTTTAAAGGTTAGACCGCACTAGGCGGAACTGCACTGCAGCGGAACTGCGATTCACAATAATTTGTATGAAATTTTATGAAGTTCAGTTGCCGCTTAGTGCGATATAGTTCATACAATTTCATACAAATAATGTTTTGCCGCGTCGTGAAGTGTAGTTCCGCTGCGGTTGTGTGCGGTCTAACCTTTAAGTTGATTCAAGTTCTAAATGTACACTACGCAAAGAACAAACACAAAATAAATGAGGAATGTTCACAAATTGAAACTGTACAATTTTTTTTTCTTTTATCCAACTGTCAAAGCTTCACCAAGGGTTCCGGTGCAGTTTGCTCGTGAATTGTCCGTGAACGAAAACTCTCCACTTTGTTCTCCACTCAGCTTCACTAGCACGTTCACGTGTAAACAAAAAAGTGAAATATGTATGGGTTCACGAGGTGGTTCACAAGTATGTACTAGGCTTAAAACAGAAACAGAAAACAACAAAAATAAACGGCTAACTGCCATTCCAAATTCAAAATAAAATGAGATGTCGTATGAAATTTGCAAATTTGATAATGAAAACACTTTTTTGCCAAATTTCGAAATTACCTCATTTCGGCTCTAGTGAAAACGTTTTATTAGTAAGCTTAAGCCTTAACTACATTCAACACACTTTTGTACAAAAGTGAAAAAAATGTTTTGTCTTTTTCCAACATGCTTCCAATCGTATTTCGTATCTCAAATTTTACAAAAGTAAAAGTTAGAGCATTCTTAACTTTTACTTTTGTGCAAAAATAAAACACCAATTCAATCATAAGAAACAGTTTTGAAAACGACTAATAGATGTCACTGACTGTAGGGACATTTTAGGGGAACAAACTACGAACACATCTTATCTTCACAGCTGATAGCTGACGTTTTTTTTTTGTGCAAAAAAAGTGTGTATAAATAAACATTTATTTTATTTAAACAAATTTTAAACTGATGATGAAGCTGGCACCAGGGATGCAACTGTGTTCTTCAGCAAAATGAACTCTTTTTTTTATTATGAAGAGCATCATTTTATAAATATATCATGCGCCTTGGATCACATCACACGTTCGATGATCATCTTACTAGCAGAGCTTTAAGATGGTAAATGCGTGATTGTTGTTCATTCTTGCGGAGGCGAATGTGTGATTTTAGCAGCATATTGGAAATAGCATGTATTGTAATATAATAATAATATGATTAATATTCTGAGATTTATGTGAGGTCCACAAAATACTTTCCTCGTACATCTACGCACGCTCAGCACGTACAGCACGCTCCTGAAAAGTTGGCTTATAATTGTTCAGAAAGATTAGGACGATTTTATTTTAAAGAAAGACAAAAAAAATAAATATTTTGTATAATAAAAATCGAATGCCTTACCTAGCGTAACAAATTGTTTTCTAGTTTTTTTTTTTATAAATGTCAAAAACTCTAAGCATTAAACATAATTTTCGTTCAATTTTTCGCAAGCAGATGACACTAGAGTATGTGTGCAATTGCTCACTTTTGTACAAAAGTAGGTCTATGTAGTTAAGCCTTTAGTAATACATGTAAAAATAGAACTATACCCAGTTTTATACAGTTCTTTTATTTCTGTGTCTTTGATTGCAAAAGTATTAAGCCAGAACCACACTAGTCTCGTGTGTTGTGTTGTTGAGGTCGCTGTCATTCTATATATTTTATGCGCCACGGATATGAAATACATTATGGTGGGTTTACATGTATATTCGTCTGACTTCTGCAAAAAAAAGGGGGATGCAAAATTAAAATTAACATTTGTTGAATAGAGAGAGAACACCAAAATGCAGATCTTCGTGCATGCAGATTATAGGAAGTGCCATAAAGCAGATATGAAGACGAACATGTTCATCTTCTTGATGGTTCTCTTTCACACGCTCGGAGTTTTGGCATACATCTGTCCCGCTCTAGTTTTCTTCATATTTGCAGATGAAGATACATGTAAATCCAGCATTACCCTGAGGCCACACGATACTGGCTTACAAGTTACAATACATTTAAATTTTCTTACTTTTCTTGCCATTTTGGAAGCCAGTAGAGAAGACAGACCTGTATATAAAGCGATATATGTATGTAGAATAGACTGATTCAAAAAAAAAAAGTCTCCGATTTCCAAGCCACTAGCTAATTGCTTAGAGTTCAGCAAAATAAAAAGTAAGAATCAGTCTAATATAGATAGCTTTTCGTTGAAAATTAATGAAAAATTAAATATTCTTTCTACCACACCTTTTGATGAGAGGAGGGACCAAGAAATTTTAACATTTTCAAAATAAGCAACTGTCAAATATGATTGAAGGATGGCTGTGATTATGATGAATTATACAAAATCTCTTGAAAATCTTTTACGAAAATATTAATTTCTTTAAAAAAAAAACTAATACGATTCAAGGAACTCAATTCTATCAATATTTCTTAACGAAGTTTTTAATAAAAATAGAGTACACTGTCCGTTTTTAAACTATCAGCCCTATTCTGCTAAACGGGGGATCGAACGTTCGATTCACGTTCGCTCGTCGTCGATATTCTGCTAAACGTCGGGGAAACTACTTTACCTACTCTTATTTTGAATTTGTTGAAATACTCTGAGAGAATTAATTTTGTGAAATAATTTTTTATTTGTCATAGTTTGTAAATTATTTTCTGAAATCTAACTAAATATTTGAATAATTTGTGGTGATGAATGCATATTTTGCATTATAAATACAATTTTCTTGTCATGGCAAAGCGCAAAAAGCGTGAAAAAAAGCATTTTGTACCTATATTTTTTTAAATCTTTTTGTTCTCTCTCTCTTTGTGCAAAACTGTGTTAAGGCTTAACTACAGACCTACTTTTGTACAAAAGTACAAAAGTGAGAAATAAATATCTATTCTGAAGACACCTGCTTGCAAAAAAACAGTGAAGAATACGGCTGTTTATTTTATTATTCTAAGTTTACGTCTTGACTCTATCAGCCCTATTCTGCTTAACGTCGGGGGAAATGATGATTCTAAAATCATCAATTTGTATTCTACTATACTATCGAAGGGAAACATTCCCCGTCGGCTGTTCAGTTCGACATTCCCATAAACCAGAGTGAATCGATCGCCCCTATACGAAACATTCACTTTTACACCCGCAATTAATTTGTTGCGTTTGTCGTGTTGTACAGACGATTTTTTAATACAAAATCCAATACGATGACGGAGAATTCCATCGATATTATTATATGTGTGGCTGTATGTCCACTCTACAACAAGCTAGAGACTAAACGGGTAGATCGATTTGCTTCAAATTTGGTAAAGCATTTAATATGATTCTTTTAGAGGAGAAACTGGTTTTGTTTAAGCCCATCTGGGTATTTTTCGTTTTTATTTCAACAATTTTTTAACAAATTTATTTTACACGTTCGGGAGAGAGAGAACAAAAAGATTAAAAAAATAGGTACAAAATGCTTTATTTTTAACTATTCACGCTTTTTTCGCTTTGCAATGACACGAAAATTGTATTTATAAGGCAAAATATGCATTTATCACCACAAATGATTCAAATATTTAGTTAGATTTCAGACTAAAAATTTACAAATTATGACAAATAAAAAATAATTTCACAAAATTAATGCTCTCAGAGTATTTCGAAAAATTCGAAATCAGAGTAGGTAAAGTAGTTTCCCCGACGTTCATGGGCTGTGGAGTCGGGATGTAAAAGATAGAAGTAGTTGTGAAAGGCTAATGAACGACATATCATGATTTGCCTGAACTGAACAAAAATGAAAACGCTAAAGATATTGGGCGCATTCAATACAAAATTTGACAACTGCTGAAAATAAAGTACTTACATTTTTGTCGTTGAACGTAAAATTATATGAAATGTCAGTTTTGTATGGAGAGCCTTTTTTTTGTATAGAAAAGCTGTCAGCCGAATTTTCAGTTGGGAATTTCTTGCTGAAAATTCAGATGAAACGTAACTAAACTTCACTAAACGTAACTGAAGGTCAGCTTACTTTTAATGACAGCTGGCCAATCAGAAGCTCCGTCTGAAAATAAAGTACTGAAAATTTTGATGCGTTGAATCCGGCCATTACCTTTAATATATGTAACTTGGTGGAGTCGGCCTGTCATGGCAAGTGGAGACAACATGTAAACAGGATCTATTTTCAACACTTCCATTTGCTCATTTGAAAGAACACCAAATAAAATTTCGAAGATTATTTTGACACTTCAGCATGATTTTCGAATTTTTTTTATAAAATCGAATTTTCAGCCATCAGCCTACCCATCATCGTCTTTTCGTTTTCCTGCAATACCTCTTCAAGTACTGCAAATTTATTTAGAATTTTGCACTCCTCGCAGATAAAAAAGTAACTTTAATAATCCAAAATGCTTGGCCGTGCAAGTCTATTGACCCGCAATTTGGTTAAATCCAATGTTCGATTCCATTCCCACGGTGGTATCCCCGGCGAGGTAAGAAAAGAACTCCACCTCGTGATTACATAACATAAAAAAAAATACAAAAATATTTTTTTTTGTTAAAACAAACGAATAATGATATAATTAATATAAAAACTGTTATATTATTTTAGAACCTGCCCATGGATATCCATAACCGATACAAGCTTACCGCTATGTTCATTATGTTTGTCGGATCTGGACTTGGTGCTCCTTTCCTGATTGTCAGGCATCAACTTCTCAAGAAGTAAAAACAAATCTTTGAAAGGTTAGTTAAAATAAAGCAGTTGATGTAGCTATTTCTTTGATAATTTTGGATCCAAATGTGTTATATAATTACTCATCTAATTTTTAAGAAATTCTGTTTATGTAATGTAGGAAAATCATAAAAATTCATTTCGCATTAGGTACCTATACAGCCAAGTTTTGGCTTCATTCTTATTGTAGCTAATGAAACAAGTGTTCTTAAACAAACATGATATTCAGTCTTATCGTTAATTCAAGAGCAGATTCGTCTCGCAGATTTTGTCTTTTTCACAGGACACAGGAGTGAAAAACCTGCTTGGGCTAAATTAAAGCTATTTTTTTTTTCAGGAAAATGTCATCTATTTCCTCTTGAGAATTAGATTTACCTTCAATCACCTGTTTACTTATTCGAATATCATAGTAAAACACAGTTTGAATAAGTTTTAAACAGTTTAAACTATTAAATAAATATAAATGTGTGGATCACTTAGCTCGAAACACAACCCACGTCTATGAGCGCCGACCGAATGTGATAGACAACATCAGGCCATAGACCTTATCAAAAGAATGCTCGATAAACGCGCCTGACCATTGTGTACACACAGTAGGTATATTTTCCCTAGAGGAATTATAAATTTCATTGGTGTAGAATAACCGGAGAAATATGGAATTCAAAGCGAATTGATTTCAATTTGAAAATCATCTTTGACTAGATTTTGTTGTATATGTATGAATTTGAAAATAATGTTTAAAATATAACAGCTCTATCACTTCTTGAATCACGTTGCATAAACTCAGTTTTGAATACATATTTTAGAGCCTCAATAACACTACTTTTTCCAATATCGTTATAATTATTCATAAATTGTTGTCGGCACTTCTTTGACGATTTGTGTACATTTGCTTATCCGGAAGAATTCGAAAAATAAAGCACTTTGAACAAAATCTTCCGAAGTATTGTTGCTCATGTGTTTTAAGCTCCAAAAACAACAACAATAAAATGCACGACTGAACCAAGCTTACAACTTTAACGTAGCTAGAAATTGAAGATGTATGTACAAATTGTATACAAAATAAAGTATGCCATGTGATCTGTATGATAAATATGAGTTTATGAACAAATCTTTAGACCATTTAAAATTACTTGTAAATAAAAAAAATGATATGCCAACTTGTGTAGTTATGCAACATTGTTAAATTTGATATAGATCTCTGTACCTATGTACAAGAAATTTGGTAAAAATCTGTCCAACAATTAATGACAAAAATCAAAAAACTCGAATTTATGACATGTACTGTTAATAACCGTTATTGGTTAAAGTTTGTCTACCAACATTTTTACAAGAACAATACCTTAACACTAGAGGGGTATTTCCCAATAGTGAATTCCGAAAAACCTAAAGTCAAAAGTTAGAAGAAAACCGATTCAGGGATTAAGCTTTAGGCTAAAGGTTGAGGCACAGTTCGAGACAGACAAAATTGCGTCACCCAATTTTTGGCGTTCTCTATCATATTAACGTTAGGTTAAATTAGTATTTCGATTTATTTACACTTCTAAAAATTGCATATTGTACATAACCTACATACATACATACAAACATACGTAATGTTAATCGCAAGTAAAAATCTCCTTTACAACATTCAAATTTCTAGTACCATTTTTGTTCTTTCTTCAGGTTTATGCCATTCAAATTAGGTTTTGATCCGAACAAAATTAAAAACCGGTTAAAATTTCGAGGTGAACAGTGTCCTTAACTATTAATAGTGTCCAACAAAAATAGTCAGTACAGGGAAGATAGGATGTTTGCCTCTCACTCTGACTGTAATGAATATCAGTAAGTTTGTACTGTTTCAAAGCTCTAACAGGGTTTCCGTAGTAAGCATTAAATAACTACAAATTTAAGTTGAATTATTTGTTCTCAAAAGCTTTAAAAAAGAATAAATCCGCAAAGCACCTTACCAAAAGCCAAAGGAAAAGCCTCAGCGATATGTGTAAACGTAGCAATGGTAACTCTGATTCAATGGGGCATATTCATAGTCGCAGATAGATCCAGGTTTAACTAAACTACGGTTTAAGACAATTTTGGCTCAATGAATACAGACCGATTTTAATTACAAATTATTGTTTTTTTATTTTTATAAGATAATTAACTTTGTATACTACACAAATAGCTTGAAATAAAAAGATAAACTTAAAAAAATAGAATCAACGTCCGAAAATTCAACTAAAGCTATGATTTACTTAGACACAGCTCTAAAATGACTATGAATACACCCCAATATGTTTATTTTTAATGCACACAAGAACAACGAGGGTTGATTGCAGAAGAAGACACAAAAGCAGCAGCAGCAGTGTGCACTTGGATGTGCGGTAGGTAGGTTATGGTGGGATGTACGCGGGTTTTAAAAAGATTACAAAAACAATTTGTATGGAGCTCAGTGGTTAGTTTCAGTGGGAATTTCAGCAACAGGCACCAGTGTATTTCAAAAAACTTTCCCATAAGGCCTGTACTGACTATTTTTGTTGGACAGAGTTATGCTTAAGTTCCCAGGAAATCTGTAGAGGCCACAAACTTGAAATAACCGCGGTCTTAGATTTGACTATATTTGGAGAACTTATTGCCCTAGAGGGGTGTCATTAGGGAAATGAAAAAAAATCCACAACAAACAGTTACAGGTGTTTAAAGCCTTCTGTTTTGAATTAGAAGGCTAAAATGGAAAACATTTTAGCGTGAATTCAAACAAAAATTCCCATGTTCCGATCTTTGCACTGCACAAATTTTTTGTTTGAATGGCTTTTATAATGGCAGTCAGGAAATTTTGAGAGTGGATGTATAAACAAAATATATAAGTAATTGTGTTCAATTGCTATTTGCAAACCCCCCAACTTTTCCATATCACAAAATATGCACCTATAAACCTTCACATTTTGGTTTTACATCCACTCCCAAAATAAGCTTTCGGCTCTCAAACTATTAGACATATTTAGGTTTTACCAATAATCAAATTTAGAAACGAGTTAAATATTACAGTAAGAAAGTTTGTTTTATCAGATTTGCTGAATAAGCCGAAGAGGTCATCCCTTACCTGAAGACAATTTTACCAATCTTCCCATCAACAAATGATGCTTTATATTTTAGAGGCCATTCCATGTATGGTTTATTTTTTAGAATCCATACCATTATGGCCCTCTTTATTTAAATATTTAAGGCATCTCTAAATATGATTATTAGTAAGGCCTATCGTTATTGTCAAACATGCGAGCCGAATCCGAACTTAGAAATTTGCATTCGCCCGCAGAGCAAAAGCACGTAAAAAGCAAAGGCTCATGTGCGTTCATATACAGTTGTGATTTCTTAAGATAGGTAAGCGTTTTCATTTTTGTTCAGTTCTGCGCATGTTGTCAAAATCAAAAGTAAAATTAATTTAATTTCAAACAATCACCAGACATTTGTTTTTGCTCATTCTGTGCTAAACTCCATCTAATTTTCATATCATTTTAATCTCGTTCGTAAACAAAAATTGAAATAATGTATGAACTTTTGAACAACAACTTAAAGGTGCTACCACCAATTGTTTGGCTGGAGATATAGCTATTTCGTGCTTTGCCACTTTTGCACTCATCAGTCTCCTTTTTGTGGTGCTGAGCTTTAATCCAATTTTATTTGAAAAACTTTTTATGCACACCATAGGATTCGAACCCACGCATATCAGATTTGCTCAGTCTTAGCAGTCGTGTGCACTACGCACTCCACCGCTTTAGACGACTGACGTCACAGGTCGAGATGTGTTATTTGTTTATCAAATACATTTGGAGCATCAGCAGTCTAGTGCACACGACTGCTAAGAAGGAGCAAATCTGATATGCGTGGGTTCGAATCCAATGGTGTGCATAAAAAGTTTTTCAAATAAAATTGGATTAAAGCTCAGCACCAAAAAAAGGAAACTGATGAGTGCAAAAGTGGCAAAGAACGAAATAGCTATATCTCCAGCCAAACAATTGGTGGTACCAACTTTAAGTTGTTGTTGTTGTTCAAAAATTCAATGAAATTGACGGAATAAAGAATGGTCAAGCCTAATAAGCTGACATTCTAGTACGAATAGTACAATAATAACAATAATGTATGTTCATCAAACAAGCTAATAATAATTGCCATCACCTCGTATAATACTAAAAAAAATATATTTTTTTCAGACTTCCTGTGCAGGAAAATCTTCATCGTTACATCTTGTGGGATTCAATGTATAAACATAAAATAAGTAACAATAAAACGTAAAATAAATTAAATAACAAAGTATTTTATTTCACTTTATTAATTAAATTTTGTTTTATTATCAAATGGAAGGTACATACTATCTACGCAGACGGAGGATTTGTTTACATCTTGTTATTGTTGTCATCTTATTAAACTAGGAACCAATTTTTTTTTTTTTTTTAAGAAAAATGATAATAGAAGTAAAAACATTTCCCCTCACACCCTTCTCGGCTACAAACTATCCAGTTTATGGCAGCTCAATTTCCTTGTGTGAAAGCGGTCAAAAAGTAAAAGTAAAAAAAAAACATTTTAATAACACAATTTCCTAACTACATCAATCTTGTTTTTAAAACAATTGAATTCATCATAATTCCTCCTTAACATCCTCCTCTTCTAACTGATAGTCCTCTTGAATGGGTGCATCTTTACAGTAGTTGGACATCTGCGAACATATTCTAATGTCCAAATCACTTTCTAAAGTCTCACTCATGAATGCCTTCAGGAAAGCTTCTTCTTGATCTTCTAGGATCTCAAGGCACTGTAAGAAAGCAAACATTATACACGTCATTGTGAATTTTTACGTTTTAGATTTTTATGAAACTTACATAATGCGGCAAACTTTTATTTAAATCACCATCTTGAATGAAATCAACTTCTGACATCATCGAACTCAATCCTCCCTCCATGTTCATTTTGAGAAGATCCAGTTTGCCTGTCTTCTTTATCGTCACTTTAACGTAGTCTTCCATTTTCGAACAAACAGTTTCCATCAGTTCGGTGAGGTACGTCTCCGATTTGCTATACTTGGCAGTTTTGCTAATGAGATTACCATTGGCATCGATTCGAAAACCACTTACTTCAACAATTTTATGTGGATCTATTTTGGAAACGGCATCTTCCATTTCTTGAACAGTGGATTTGCATACTAAAATCGAAATAATAAATTAAATTTTATTCAGTTTTTTTTTTTTTTTAGTAAAAGCAGATCTTACCCAGGCATTTAACTTCTCGAGAATTAACTTTTTGTAATGATGCTAAACCGATAATTGACGTGGAAACTAATAATATCAATAGATTCTTCATGTTGACTTAAGTATATAGTGGCCGTATAATTAGATAAGGATAACAGACGATTAACAGGTGCTGGACAAACCGTTTATGCATGTGATTTTCGATTTGATCCAATAATAAAATTAGCACAAATACACGTATTAAAATTCCATTGGTTTCTCAAAAACAAATCTTGTATAATGACAGTTTGGTAAACGTCATCATGTCCGATTACGAGAGTTTACACGGTACAAAATGTTTTATAGCATGGCTTGATGGAAAACTAAACCCATATTTGCAGTTGAGTTCGAAGTGGCCGTCTCCACAGCCCATGAACGATGGCAGGACTATGAACATTTCAAAAAAAAAAAAAAACAATGGAGGCCAAAAAAATCCATGTCCATGCATCGACATATCGAAAAAAATATCGTTTCGAACAAGACATGGAGGGCTGTTCAAAGCTTGGCCATGAGATGACGTTTCATGTGCGTGTGTTTTTTTCTGTTTTTTTGTTGAAAGTGTAAGTGCATTTAGTTGAAAAAGATAGAAGTAGTGACAAAAAGTTAATGAACGATATGACATAATTTGCCCAGTGAGTAAAAATGCACTGTTTGTTGATTGGATTATGGTTCTGATGTTGGACATCTGTATGGCCTGTGGAGTCGACCTGTAAGGAAAAACCAGCTGTCGAACCAAACAGCTGATGTCGAAATGAAATCTAAAGCCTCAACTACAAATACCTACTTTTGTTCAAAAGTACAAAATTGAGAAATTAAAATGGTCGCTAAAGAAACATAGTTGCAAAAAAACTTACGAAAATTGTTCTGACACATAAATTAAACCACCATGCCCAATTTTCCATTGTTTTTTTTGCAAGAGGGTGTCTTTAGAATTACTTATTTCTCACTTTTGTATTTTTGTACAAAAGTGGGCCCATGTAGTTAAGCCAAAAATGTTTGGATCTGCCTGGATTTACGAACAGCTGACTTCTCATCTGCTCATTTTTCTCTGTGCAGGGTCGTTTTCGTTTGGTTTGGTTACGTATCCGGTTTTGGTTGTTCGAAAACAGCAGATTCTTGGTGAATTTACATGTATCTGCAAAATAAAGGGATGCCAAATACAAAATGTATATTTGTTAGATAGAGAGAAAAGATCAAAATTCAGAAGAACTTAGTTTCTGCATTATAGGAAAGTGCCATAATGCAGATATGAAGACGGACATGTTCATATTCTTGATGGTTCTCTTTCACTCACTCATTTTTTTTGTATACATCTGTTCTGCTAGCCTTTTCTGCATTATGGTGGATTTACATGTATCTTCATCTGCATAATGCAGAAAAGTAGAGCAGGACAGATGTATACAAAAAAATGTGTGAGTACCGGGACTCAAGGGGATGATGTGTAAACATCAGTGTAGTATATAGTTTATACTATAGCTTGCAGTATATAGTAAACTGATGAGGTTGCCAAAGGCGCCCACCGAACATGTTATGTTATTTCATGTGATTCAGGGCTGAGCGTAAATATGTATTTAATTTTGTTTCTAACCTCACCCTCCACTTTCAAAAAAGGTACTTTTAGATAATGTGGCAACTCTTAAAATCATACCCAATTTAGACCTTAAAATCATAACAGTTGCACCATGCCTTAAAAAACTGCATTTCCCACAATTATATGATAATGATAATTTTCCCGACACTATTTAATGCACAAACCGTTGGCTTGGTTGGTGTCGTTGGTGTATTACTATACCCAACCACATTACCGACATTTACCACATTATCTCAATTTACTTTATTCAATGTACGAACCATTCGCATCCATTAGTTAAAAATCTAAATAAACAAGATGGTGGCGTATCCGTAATTTTGTCTTTCCTCTTTCAAGTTTACCCATACCGAGAGTTTGTTTTTTTCTTAATACCTAGCGCTAAGATGTTTACACATCAATAAAGCGAAAAAATGGCTACCATAGCAAATACTCCGTTCTGGAGGAAACTTGGAAGATAAAATCAGAGATTTATAAAAATAGAGTATAGTTATAAAAGGTAAAGCATGCGAAGTGTTATTAGATAAATATATATATATATATAAGATGTTTACACATCAATAAAGCGAAAAAATGGCTACCATAGCAAATACTCCGTTCTGGAGGAAACTTGGAAGATAAAATCAGAGATTTATAAAAATAGAGTATAGTTATAAAAGGTAAAGCATGCGAAGTGTTATTAGATAAATATATATATATATATAAAGATGTTGAACGGAACATCACAGAGAGTTTAAAAAAAAATAAATAAATAAATGCTATACGATCGTGCTATCGGCGGGAATTAAATAAAAGTGATACCAAGTGCAAAATCTGGTGCCGGAGCGGAAGAAGTTTATTGTCCAAACTTGTGGTCTTCCAACAAATTTATGTGGGAGTATTTTGGCCTATTTTTTTACCCATTTCTTCACCCATGTTCATTTTTTCTTTTCTGCTATTTTGTTTTCCTTATATTAATTTTGACATTTTCCGCGCCCTACGTTCTACTTCAAAGATTCCAACCAAAGTGATGTTGTACAACATCCTTTTACATGTAAACGCAAAGTTGTGTTTACAGTTATTTTTCTCATCAAGTTGTACAACATCATTTTGTACAACATGTTGTTCCATCTAAACCCCCCTTAGACTGCTTTCACACAAGGAAACTGAGTTGCTGGAAACTGGGAGTTTGTAGGCGAGAAGGGAAAGAAGTAAGGGGAATGAAAAAAAAATCTCCCCGGTCAACGATTGAAGAGATTTTTATCACATTCCTTTTCACACTGTCCGTAATGTGCGTTCAGCCAATAGAAAAAAAACAGAAATCTCCGGCAATTCAGTTTCCTTGTGTAAGCTACAAGGCAATTAAAGGAAAATGTCAAAAAAATATCCAGCAACTGGTTTCCCTGTGTGAAAGGGGACTTATCTGCCTACCTCCCGAACGTGGACAAACATTGACGGCTTTCACACTAGGAAACTTAGTTGCCAGAAACTGGCTAGTTTGTTGGTGAGAAGGGTGTGAGGGGAAATTTTGTGTCTTCCTTTTACGCCCTTCTCGCCAAGAAGCTAAAAATCGCCAGCAACTCAGTTACCTTGTGTGAAAGGGGTCATTCTGTTTAGGACTTAATTTGTTGTATTCTTCGGAAATCACAAATCAGACAAACCGTACAAATCAGCTGATTCGTGACGTCATCTAAAATTTATTTGATAAATAAAATATTCCACCTGTCGCTCTTGTTATCGTTGCACGGTTTTGCTTTTACGTTTTACTTTTGTTTTTTTTTTTTTTTAACTTTTGTAAATATTTTTTGTATTTTTCTTTGCACTTGTTGATAATTATGATAAGAATATCCACTAAAATTCACAGAGCACTATGCAATCAAATAACACGCAGTAGCATTCGACTGCTACATATCAGTGAGGCCGACGTGATAACAACATCCATTGATAAGGATTCATCGGATTTTAAAGTAAATACATATAATTCCTTAGAGCATTGAAGATCTCAATGATTATTCCTACAGCAAAATGAAACTGAAATGAAGAACCTCGTCAGCGAGCTAAGACATCTTACAACAAAAGCTTTAAGTGGTGGTGGCCCGGTAGCCATAGAGAGGCACAGATCTCGAGGAAAACTTCTGGCTCGTGAGCGTATTGATAAACTCGTTGATACTGGTACTGCATTTCTAGAATTCAGCTCACTAGCTGGACATGAACTTTATGGGAAAGAAGTGGTGAACTCCGGTGGCATTGTCACCGGAATAGGAAGGATATGTGGGTTCGTGGTTTGGAGAAACATTTTTGTGTGTAAATGATTTACTAAAGCTTTTTTATTTTAGGTCTGAATGTGTCATTGTAGCCAATGATGCTACAGTAAAAGGTGGAACCTACTACCCGGTGACAGTTAAGAAACACTTGCGAGCGCAGGAGATTGCCCAAGAAAACCGCTTACCTTGCATCTATTTGGTCGATTCTGGCGGTGCGAATCTGCCTCGTCAAGCTGAAGTCTTCCCCGATAAATGGCACTTCGGGCGGATATTCTACAACCAAGCTAACATGTCGGCGCTTGGTATTCCCCAAATTGCCGTGGTAATGGGCAGTTGTACAGCTGGCGGAGCGTACGTTCCCGCTATGGCTGATGAAAGCATAATTGTCAGAAAACAGGGAACTATATTCCTGGCTGGACCGCCTTTAGTTAAGGCAGCCACTGGCGAGGAAGTATCTGCAGAAGACCTCGGTGGAGCTGACTTGCATTGCAAGACTTCTGGGGTAACCGATCACTATGCGACTGACGATGAGCACGCTCTCTATTTGGCTCGACAAATTGTAAGCAATTTCAATTTGGCTGAAACTAACGCTTACTCGGATCGCGATTCAAACCTCCCGATATTTAGTTCTCGATCACATCCATCATCCTTTGAAGAACCCAAATACGATCCTAAAGAAATTTATGGCATAGTGGGCCAAAATCTAACTAAGAGCTTTGACGTTCGTGAGGTCGTTGCTCGCATTGTAGACGGAAGTCGATTCAATGAATTCAAGAAGTTTTATGGAGAAACTTTGGTGTGCGGTTTCGCCAGACTCTATGGTCACACCGTCGGTATTGTAGGAAACAATGGTGTCCTGTTTTCAGAGAGCGCTCTGAAGGGGTCTCATTTTATCCAGTTATGTGCCCAGAGGAATATCCCTTTGGTATTTCTTCAGAACATCACAGGATTCATGGTTGGGCGGGATGCTGAGGCCAATGGAATTGCCAAGAACGGAGCAAAGATGGTGACTGCTGTGGCTTGTGCAAATGTACCCAAATTTACGGTCGTTATTGGGGGATCTTATGGAGCAGGAAATTATGGTATGACTTGATTATTACCTTAAACTGATCTACTTCATCCTTTAATTTCAGGAATGTGTGGCCGAGCATATTCTCCGCGGTTCCTATTCATGTGGCCAAATTCTCGGATTTCAGTGATGGGCGGTGCTCAGGCAGCTAATGTCCTGGCTCAAGTGACAACAGATCAGAAAAAACGAGATGGTCAAGAACTCAGTGAAGTTGAAATCAATAAAATGAAATCTTCGATTGAGGAACGATTCGAAAAGGAGGCTTCTCCTTATTACAGTACAGCTAGATTATGGGATGATGGAGTAATTGACCCAGCAGACACTAGAAAAGTTTTGGGGTTGAGTTTGGTTTCTTCTTTGAAAACATCCAGAAATCAAACTAAATTTGGTGTTTTTAGAATGTAATTTTGAAAACGGCGAAATGTTAAGGGAAAAAACACAAACTGTTGCATTTATTAGTTTTAATTAAAGAAAAAAGTTGGTGGCAATTATTTTTTTATAATTAAATTTCAGTTTACTGAATATCGTTTTTAATAATAAAGTTTTATATAGATAACTATAAGACCCATACTTTCGTTTCTTCACTTAAATTTTTAAATTCAAGTGTTTAAATCTGGTGTAAGAACATACACTCCAATTCACTCGGTTTGAATACACATTCAGCCCAATTCTAAATAAAATTTCCGGAGAAATGCTTCCCTTTTCCCTACTCCGGAGAAATGCTTCCCTTTTCCCTACTCTGTTATTCTAAACTATAAATTCCTGGGAATTTTGTTCCCTTTTCCTTATTCTAAACTTCGAATATTAGAAAAAATACTACGAGAAAAAAGCTGTCATTCTAAATGTTCAAAAAATGGATAATGTCAATATATTTAAGCATATTACGAGCATTTTAATTTTCGGGGAACAAATCTCCCGGGGAGTTATTTTCCCGGGGAATATTTAGAATTGGGCTGATTTTTTTCAAAAAATTTTAACGATTTCTCCATATCATTTTATAATTATCACAAATCTAATTATACAACTTTCTAGTGCAATATGAGGATAAAGATTCAGGAAGAATTTTTGAATCCTCCTAAAAAATTGTAATCCCTATACTAATAAACGGATATAGCGGCGAGTTATCATTGACTCGTGGATTAGAAGTATAAGATTTCTGCCACTTACGAGCTATGTAGCTAAACCAACAAGAAAGCTTGCTTAGCGAAGGATTAATTAAGTACAGTAACTTCAATTTTGTTTTATGAATACATTTTTGCACTTAACTATCTAAATAAAGATAATTCACGTTTGATTTGCGTTTATGAATACGGGTGTAAATATAGGTTTTAATTCTTAAAGCCAGAACCACACTGGTCTCGTGTTGTGATGTTGTGAAGCCATGTGTTGCTGTCATTCTATATAAACATGCGCCACAAAGCGATACAACACACGAGACAAACGTAGTTCTACCGATATAAAAAAATACATGCAGCGATAGCGACACACGGCAACACAAGAGATATATGTGTGGATCCGATTTAATACATACTTACCTTTGAGTATATATAATATGGAGTGCTCGTTTACATTCCCAAAACGTAACCATCATAGGGGGCGCGGTAATCTATGCGGTAATTCAATTCTCAATATATAGAGGGTTTTTACAACAACACCATCATAGCTGTTAGCTGTCAAAATACCCTTTCTTTATTGAAATCACGCCCCCTATCATAGGCTCAAGTACTACAATGCATTAGGGATAGGAACGCGCACTCCATATTATATATACTCAAAGATACTTACACGAGAGCTCGAAAGTTACAGATGATTAAGCGCTGTTTTTATTAATATGGCCGTAAGTGTTATGACTCTTTGAACACAAAATCGACCTTATTTTATGTGTCATTCGCTTAAATACATCTTGCAACAACCTAGTACCTCAGAAAATAGTTAAAAGAAAGCTTGCAAAAAATCAAACAGAATAGTTAACGAAATTTTCTCAAGAATTTAACAATTTTACCTATTGACTTACAACCCCCACCATTCCTGTGTGCGCTTGTCGACAGGAGTGGAGATACAATTCGCCGGCCGAATACTTAAGTGCCCCATAGGCCACTTTTTCGGGAAACTGAGTTAAAGATGCAGTTATACTAATTCGAATATTCTCTATCGTTTGGCGCTATCCCCGTTGCTCTATTTCAATTATTAACGAAGTTACAGAAAGCACTTTTGCTCTATAAACCACAAATAGTTTGGTTATTTTGATGCTTATTTGCCGTATATCCAAAATTTGTACTATGTGGGACAATTTTTGTAGAAAAGTTTGAAATACAAACGCTTAATGCTTAATTGCCCCATAACCGCGGGAGATGGGATATAGAGCATTTAAGTACTCAAAATATATTTAAAAAAAGTCAGATTTTTGGTGCTTATGTGCTCTATATCCATGGAAAACAGGTGCAGTCAGCTGAAAAAGTATAAATAAGTAGTAAGTAATAGTAACATTTTCGCCGAGTAAATAAATAATGTAAAATCCTTAATTCAATCCCAAAAATACTGTCTTTGTTTTAATTCAATATTTATTGATTATTTACCAACGTTTCAATTCTGGTTTGGATCTTTTTCAGGGCTGAATAAGTAATAATATAATATATATAAAATAAAAACGAGGTAGAAATGAGGAAAAACAAATTATTTTAAATAAGAATATTTATATATCTTCAGGTTGACAAACTTAATAACTGCGTTTAATGTATTCTAAATAAAGTTTTTATCGATGATAATTAAGCATTTTTTTTTTTTTTAATAAAATGGATAAAAACAAAAAAGGTAAAAAAGGAATTTAATTTAGAAAAAAGGGTGACAAAAATACCAAAACTTACTCCTACGAATGTTGAAGTATATTTAAAACCAATTCTGAATAAAATTGAATGTATTTTTCTAGGAAATTTTATGGACCAAAGTTCATTTTCAGTATTTTTCATAATTAAGTGTTAAAATGCTCCATCATTTTCGTACGTTTCTTATCGACTTAAAAATAATCCAATCTGGTAAGAAGGCACAGCCACTAAATTAATATTACTTTTTGTTTTATGTTTTTATCGCGTAAAGTAAAATTATAAAAATTGATAACGCTAGAAATTATGAATTTTTTTATTATTTTTGATTTCGTTGATTTCCGAATGTCCAGTGCATAAAAGTCCTATATCCATAGGAAATTTGAAGTTTGGATTTTTAGATTTCGTATTCGTATGGAAGAGGGTTCTATATCCATTTTTGACTTTTTTCAAACTTTATTTTTTTTTTAAATAACCGTAACGTTTTTTGACATCAGGACTTCAAAATACAAAAAAGGATTTTCCAATTAATATATATAAGAATTCAAAAGTCGAAATTGTCAAGTAAAAAATAACGGAATTATTTTTCAAACCTTAAAATTCGTTTTCTGAGGAATATTTTTTTGTATATGGGGCACTTAAGTATTCAGCCGGCGAATTGTTAAAAAATGACAAGAAGCCAACATTTCTGGTTTTTTGATTTTTTTTCTTAATGGCTAAGTTGTCGAAAAATGAATTTCACTCAATTTGTAGACCTTAATATGCTCTACAACAAAGTTTACGGCGGTTTTTTCCATACCAGTATCTCAGAGGAAGTATGTACTAGGGACAGACAAGGTGGACACATTACAAATTTATAATTACTAGCTTTGCACTAACTTATAAGAAGAATATTCTTAATTGTGTAAACATACATTGTTAATAAATAAATAAATACTAAATACATTCCCGTAAGATTAAGTGACGCCATTTTCATTTCAGCTATGTACCTACACAAATTCACGATTTAATGAGAAAGAATGTGTGTAAAATCTCAGAATATGTGAGCAAGTATTTGTGCAAAATAGCTTATACTCTTTGGTGACATCAGGGATTTTGTTGATTGTAGTAGATTTTCATTCGTGTTGATTACTAAACGTCAATTAGCTATTGCACACAGTTTATTTTTTTTATTATTAGGAAAGTCTAATTTATGAATTATCTTTTAATCAACCTTTAAGTTAATTTCTGATTAAGAAGACAATTACCAATTTTTTATTAGGGGTGATAGTTTTTTTGTTGTTATTAATTTATGGAGTTGAGATCACTTGTAATTTTTAATTGAATTATATGGGAATTCCTTAAAGGCCTTCTACACTAGCCCACAGTGTATTAATACACGTCAAAAAAGTGGGGAACAAATCATGTAGAATAGTGTGGAAACAAAATATGAAAGCCCAGCCTACACAACCCGACATTCTATCCCACACGATTTGACATATGTTAATACATGAATAATTTTAGGAATGGTTCTAATCTATCCCACATTCTATCACACTTTTTGTTAGGTTATGGTAATGTATTACTACAAGCAAGTATGGAAGCAAAATATGGAAAGTTATTTCTTTGCCACAAATTTGGCAGTCGCGTGGAATTCTTTCCCACTTTCAATTTGGCATGTATTAATATACACAATGGACTAGTGTGGAAGGGCTATTACAGCCAAACGGATCCGAGCTGTTCGGCTCTGTCGTGTATGGCCAGCTTAAAGGCTCTCCCAAACCAATGCGAATGATTCATTGCGGCGAAGAAACATTCGCATGTCAAAATTTATTTACATGGTGATATATGGAAGTGCCCACACCAACGCGGTGGAGAAACATATGAATTATTTTTGACTGACGAATGATTCTTCGCTGCAACGAATGTTTCGCATGTGTTTGGGAGAGCCCTAAAACTTACCTGTTTCATTTGACCGCTTTTACACAAGGAAACTGAGTTGCCGGGAACTTGAAGTTTGTTGGCGAGAAGGGCAAGAAGTAAGGGGAATGAAAAAAAATCTCCCGGTCAACGATTGAGGAGATTTTTGCATATTCCTTCTCACACTGTCCGTAATGTGCGTTCAGCCAATAGACTTTATATGGAAACAAACAAAAATCTCTGGCAATTCAGTTTTTTTATGTGTCAAAGCTACAAGGCAATTAAAGGAAAACGCCAACAAAATCTACAGCAACTGGTTTCCCTGAGTGAAAGGGGACTTTGATGCACCCTTTGAGTATATATTACCCCGTTTACATCGAGTGCTCATTCCTATCCCTAATGCATTGTAGTTCTCAAGCTTGTGATAGAAGGCGTGAATTCAATATAGAGAGGGTATATTGACAGCCTGGCAGTCATGACGGCTGACTCATTATTGACACCTGGTAAGTTGCTTTCCACGCCACCTGCATCCCAAGCGCTTAAGCTTCAAAAGGCGATAGAATTATTTTCGATTTGACGTTCAATGTATTTCCCATAAGAGAAAACGAAAATAGAGCCAGATGAAAATTAGTTTTACCAAATTATTTTATATCAACGGGTATCCATATTATGATTGAAATAGAATCAAAAAATGTGTAAGCTTTATAATCAACCCGAAAAAATATTAAAATAGATAGCTAAAATTCTTTGCTTTGTAAATGAAAAATGTAAACAAACCACCTTTACAACCAGTAACAACAACAAAAGTACTCGATTAGAAAAAGAGAAAGGCAGAGGCGTAGTCACGATTATAAAAAAAATATGTTTGTTCGCAAAATTAAGTTATTGGAATAAAAATCTTCTTGTGAAGCAATTGTAAAAAAAAATATTTTTCAATTGTCTATTTACACATCTGTTTCTTGGTTTACAAAAAAGGCAAAGGTATGAATGAAGGTCATGCTCGATCACTCTTAATTAGTTCTATTTTTTCTATTTTTAAGAAGAGTTTACTTCAAAAGAGTGCTAACCTTTTTCTTAAATGAAGGATACAATTTTTTTTTGCCCGAAATTACGTTAAAAAATTATTCTTAGAAAGAAACTTACGTGGTCAGATAAAACAAACGAACACAGGGAAATCAAATGATGCCCCTATAATTAACTTTATATTAACCTGCGCGTACCTAATACAAAAAAATAAAATGAAGATTTATATCAGTTAAGTGCATTAAAGGTGACTCCTTTTGATAATTTGGAAAACTAATATCCGTTGGCTTATAACATTTACTTCAGTAAACGCTTTTCACTGTTATAAATCTATTTTTACGAAAGCAAAAGTGAACGAAACTAATCGAAAAATAGCAAACCGCAATTATTGTTGCAACACATAATTTCCTGGTATTATCTTTTTTTCTTATGATCACTTAACTGGACCTTTGACATTTCTTCTTCTTTCTTTACTTATAATAAAAAGGAAAATTAATGTTTTATTTAAATCCATAAGAAACTCTAGCCCCCTAAACTTCTACCTGACTACGCACATGATATCGTTCTGACTGACGCCTTGCATCCATTTTGGAAAACAACAACAAAAAAGCACGTTTGTTTACATATTTCATCTGGAAAATAAAGCAAATTAGTAATAAGTTTCGATATATTTTACGTTTGATTTGCAAACTTGCATGTTTAATTATTCTATTGCAATTATAATACAAACAACCGTTCATATAAAATTAATTTGTTAAAATAATGTTTCTACGAGCTGTTTTTGTTTTTCTCTTATGGGAAATGCATTGAACGTCAAATGAAAAAGAAATCTATCTCGTTTGTTAGTTTCACGCGCTGGCTGCTAGGTGCCGTGACTCCATGTGCCAATATTGAAAATTGAATTACTGCATAGATTACCGCGCCCCCTATGATGGTTACGTTTTTGTAATGTAAACGAGCACTCCATAGGGGTATTCACGATCCGATGCAACTGGTCTAGTATCATTGCAAAACTGTAAAATTCAAAAATGTTCTTGCTCTATAAAAACAACACTGCCTTAAATCTTGCAAAAGTTTTGCATTTTTGCTGTACCCTATCCCAATTGCAACATGGAGTGTAAAATTAGCCTGGTGTCGTTGTCAGTTTGGAAGAAAATTTTCTAAAAAATCCAATGTGGAAGGCACCTAAATCTCTAAAAAAAATTTAAGAACGCACCCAACATACATTATTGAGAAATTTAATTTCGCCATCTATCAACGAATAGAAAAAGCTCTATACCATATCTCAATTTTCCAAACTCACCCACGCCCTTTTGAAACTTGGCGTTGCACAAACTGACATTTCAAATGTTTTGATTTTTGAACGAAAAAACAAGACTACTCTATCTTCTTCTTCTTTCTCTCCATTTTATACCAACCATTTGAGAAAAAACGTTACTGTGCTCTAGAACCGAATCAATTCTACTCCGTAGTCGGCGACACAAAAAACCTCAAAACGAATTGAAAAACAAGTTTGAAACTCAATTAAATA
The DNA here is from genome assembly GCA_949320155.1 of Melangyna quadrimaculata. NCBI lineage: Eukaryota > Metazoa > Arthropoda > Insecta > Diptera > Syrphidae > Melangyna > Melangyna quadrimaculata. Next base: position 51,135,668 of record OX439485.1, on the reverse strand, counting down.
AGTGAATTCAATTCAGGATCATCATATTGCAGTGAATCAAATGTGAGTAATCAATTTACTGCCGCAAACGTACTTCACTAGATTTTTTTTCCAATTGAAAATTCCGATACTGTGCACTGTTCGGCCATTTTTTATTTCGGTTTATATTGAGAGTGACTAAGATAACCCTATTCACCGTAACTGATGAATAATATTCGCGTATAATGGTTTTGTTTCGTTCTAACTTTGGCATTGCACTTGGAAATTGTTGGTATTTGGTATGCATGGAATCTTGCATCGCATTCGAATGGTTTATTTTTGAGTCGAGGCAGGTCGGTTCTCCTTCTTTCTCAATTTTTCAGTTCTATTTCTTTCGTGTACTACGGTTTTCTAGAAAGGAATTTTTGTCCTCTGTCGCTGACAAAAAAAAATTAAGTGTTTTTTTTGTTCTCAAGATATCAAGAGTCAAGACTTGAAAACGACTAAAAAAGTGATTAGAATCTTAAGTTTATTTAAAGAAACAAAAAATAGCCTAGGTGAGTGCGTTTTGATTGAAAAAAACCCAATCGTTTTTTTATTTTTCCGGTGAAAAAAAAAAACATGTCTACGTCCCATCCCCGTCATCTTTATCATGGTCAAATCGGTATTCTTCGACGTTCGACCTACTCCTTGGCTCCTTTTTGCTAGTAGATCGGATGCATTTGGTTGAAACGATTCTTCGTGGGAATGTCCTTGTGAAAAAAGAACTATAAAATTTTTGGGAATAGGGATGGTCGCTGTTAAAACTAAAGACGTCAGTCTACGTTTTCAACCTTATGGCCGGTCTCTGTTTGCTATTTCACTACCACTTGGCAGCGTATTGTTGAATTTAAATAATTTTTATTTTGTGTTGGTTTTATTCGAGTCGTTAGTGGCGAAGAGTCAAAATTATATACAAAAAAGGTAAAGTTCGGTTTGGGCTTTTTGGGATAGACATGATTGCGTCATCAAGTGGTGTCTTAAAAGTTCAATTCAATCAATTTTCATCTAAAATCAGAGATCAGACTCATTTAACTAAAATTAAATTTAAGATAAAAAATGGAACTGGATTACTTTGAATGCGATACCGGCCTGTACATGTATCAACAAATACATTTAATATATTTTAAGTGTTGCCATATGGAATTTAAATTTGTAAAAGAAGAATAAAAGTCATTGGTCAAAGCTTTGATAACTTCAATGTCTTGTATTCGGAATGACTCATTTCTGTATTTTATCTTGCGTCAAATTGATTAAAATTTTAAATCATTTTCAATAACAAGATGACTAAAATTGGTTGATTTATAAAGTTCCGAAAGAAAATTTGGTAATTTCTATTGACTATTTTCTGTGATAAGTATAAACAAAATTTGTTTCTGCTCCTTACTAAATGAGATTCATATCTGCATTATTTAAATGTAAGCTCAAAGAGTAAGAATAGATATTATTCCAGATAGCAAGCTTTGTACAGAATAAGGTTTTTCTTTTTATATAAAACTTCGGGATTAAATCAATATTTTGAAACTGGAGACATCGATGTGCAGAATTTTACGTCGAAATCACTTTCGTCTTGAAGTGTAGCCTTCAGCTGTAGTACCAAATAACCAATCCCCTGCCAAATACGAATTGCATTGTGTTCTGTAATAAAGGGCCTGTCGATTTCTGATAGTCGCCTCCAGTGAAAGAGACCTATTATCTTAATACGTTAAGTCGCTCTCGAGATATTGGTGTAGGTATGAAATGTGAAAATCATGCCTGATACACAATGCCTACAATCGCAAAATTTCTTTTGAATAATAACGATGTCCCGCCTGACCTACCTATTCCAATCAGATTGCCCGATATAAATAGATTTGATTTTATCTTGCTAGCACACCAAAAATAGAGACATTTAAATTGCAGGGTTATGTAGTTCTGATTTGTTTTATATGTTGTTAGGACCATTGAATTTAGACTACACTTTGCAGCTTTGAAAAACCTGTGCTAGCTACAAGCAAATCAAAAAGAAATGAAAGAATCGTCATCTTTTTTGTTTGTTAATTTTCGCACGTTTTGGAAAGAGAGATATCGGAGGTTTTGCTCATTCAAAAGCTTAGTTTTCGGAGGGCCTCAGCAATCTCAGTTGCCTGAACAGGATTCCTCAGCAAAAATCTCATTTTGGCTATCAAAATACTGAGAAAATTTTTTTTAGGATTCGCTTGCTCAGTTTTTGACAAAATCGCCGATATCTCTGTTTCAAAAACATTCCTATTCATATAATTTCATAGTAATCTGACGAATAGATTTTCGAAATATCTATAGCAGACGTTAAGTATATTCGACTTTTGAATAGACTCTCGCAAAAAGCCCCTAAAATTTTTCTTAACGTCTTTTCTAACATTTTTCTTAACGTCTTTTTTAACATTTTTCTTAACGCTTTTTTTAACATTTATGTATGTTTATAGTAGCCCGTAGCGTAATGGTTAGTACGTTGGACTGTCACGCTGGAGGTCTGGGTTCACTTCCCAGCCTCGTCGACCTAAAAACAAAAATGTTTTTTCATGGCTACTGCCTCTTGCGAGGAATTGACAAATAATCCAAGAGTATCACTTTTCATGAATAAGTGTTTCTCGTCTAGCCCTTCGGATTCGGCATAAAATTGTAGGTCCCTTCCATTCCTGTCGACACACGCACACAGGAATGGTTGCGAGTTGTTAGTCACTAGGCCCAGGTTCTTCACGAACCGTTGCGCCATCCAATTTATTTATTATTTATGTTAGGTGCCGTAATTTTTGATTGTGGGAACATAGTTTTTTTTTAAAACAATTTATTATGTGGAATTCCTTTCAACCATTTAAAATCGAATATTTTTTGTTGATGAAAAGAATTTTGGTAATTAAAATCGATTATTTTTTGTGATTGTGTGGTTAACATGTGACAGGATTTTTACACACAAATTATTATATTTGTGTAATCCAATCAACACAATTGTTTGTATTTATGTGCAATTATTTTGTTGAATTTATAAATTATTCACTTAAGAATATCTGTTTCTGCGACACGACAAAGAAAAAAAAAATAATCAAAGTAATGAGAAATGTCAAATCTTCATAGTGTGTGTAGATTTAGCTAAAAAGGCACTATTTGATTTTGTTTAGAAAAATTGATTATTTATTTTAAACAAATCGATATGTTTAGAAAATAATCGGTTTTTTGGCTGTCAAAAGGTTGAAAAAAGTTCAACATGATTAGATTAAAAAAAAATAACAGTCGTTTTCCAAATATTTTTTTTTTTTTTAATTTCAAAACAAAATTGAAAATTATAATTATAAATTCGAGTTCAATTTTATTTACGAATCAAAACTTGCCATATAAAAATACATACAGTATCGCAAGTAAAAAAGCAACATTCAATTATCTTCTTAAAAGTTAGACCCTACATTAAATATAAAATTAAAATAAATGTAATTCGATTTCTATCGCTAACTTGTTAATGTATTCAACAAATATTCAGCCGAAGTTAGACTTATCAGTTGGGGAAAGTGCGGGAAGTATGGGTTACGTGTGGTATTAAAGTATGTAATTTTATTTTTTAGATGTACAAATTTAGCATTATGTACATTTTAAATTCATTACTTTAGTGATGAAACTTTTTGAGTAAAAACATTGTACGTGGAAAATTTTGTCACCCTGTAACTTTTTGGGCACTATAATCGAGAAAGGTTGGCCTATGATTAAACAAGTTCAAGTGGATAATTTTTTTTGTTTATTTTTTTACTAAGAAAATTTGAATTTAATTGGTTAAAAAACCAAAGGCAAGGAAAACCCATCGTTTAAAATTTTAATTGTTTATTTTGATACCTTTCAAAAGTAAAATCATTGAATATTTTGATGCAAAAATATAACTTGTGACTTATTTTGACCCATTATCTTCCTTTTATAATGTCTTAATTATTTTAATGACCATTGCCTTGGTAAGATAGTTCATCCTAAAAAATAAAATTAATTTTATAAGTAAAGTTGGATCAAATTGAACATTTTATGATAGTTAAATCATACGCTTTATTTTGGCTTTAATTTTTCTTTCAATTAAAAATGTAAATGATGGTTTTCTATGAGAGCCATAACTGGGCGCTTAGGGAGACGAAACTACTATTGAGTGTTTTGTTTTCATATTTTTATTTTGCTTCAAACAATTTTGTATCATAGCGTAAATAATATAATTTTAAAAATTACACATTCAACAATCCAGGCACAGGAGTCAGTTAAAAAAACGTATTTCCGCGTTTTGTTATGTTCGGACTATTTTGTTTTTCGTGACAAAAAAACTTTCATTCAGCTTCGATATTATGTATGTATCATCATCATAAATAAAAATAAATATTTTTAGAGATAACAAGCACGTTTAAGTTTTAAGTCGACAATTTTATAAAAGGAGAGGGAGGGTGATGGGTCAGTAGAGGACTGATGCAAACGAAAATTAAGATGGATTTCTTTCTTTATAGAGCAGATTCTCATAACAAGTTTTAATATTTTTAGCTTATTCCGTCTGGCATTTTACACTAGAATGTGTCAATTTTGCTGTTAATATAATTTAAGTTTGCAGTCAGATAAATGATAAATACCGAAAGCTTTATCAAAGCCAATAAACCTAAAAAATGAAAACTTGCTTATTCATGGTGCAAGTGACGATATGTATTATATTCTGGACCGAATATGAGTTGGAGTCGCAATTCTGTTTTCAAAAAGTTTTTAAGTGTATATACAAATTATAAATAAAAAAAAAGTGAATAGAAAAATAAAAAAATCACGATTTTTTGTTTGTAAATAAAAAAAAAAAACTATTATTGTTGAAACTAGAAAACTATTTTTAAAAGTTTCTAGGTGACTAATTAAGTGCTAGAAATAACTTGAAACATTTTAAAAATATTTGTCCTTTAAGTAAGTGATGCTCATAGTTCATACTTTAAATTTTACCATTCAAACAAAAAGAGAATTTTTAAAATCGCCCTGTACATAAATTTAGAAAATCTATATTAGGCCGTGTGTCAATTGCGTTAAAAGTGCGTTAAATTTGATCCCATGGCTAAATTTTGACATTACTGAGGTGAATACCAGTTGTTGTCAAAATTTAACCTGCTCAGGAGCTCGTTTAAATTTTAACTAGTGGATAAATTTTGACGTTTGTATTAAATTTCTTGCACATTAGTCCCGATCTACATTGAACATTTTCCCAGTGCCGACTAAAAATTGTTGTAATCGTGTGCGACTGAGAGGTACAGCCAACAAGTTCCTTCCAGTTTCGGCCGATTTTTCCATTTAGCACGGGAAAATCTTTCAATCTAGACCGGGACTTACTTACACCATCGACCTATTATACCTAGACTGCTAGGAGCCAACATCACTATGGTTCCCTTTATTAAAAAAAAAAAATCGATTCACTAGCGGCAACACATACTTTGGATTTTTCGAAAACAATTTGATCAACAATAAACACATTCGGCGATTTCCCAGTTTCAATAATCATGGATTAAAGTGGGGTACACATTATCAAACCTGTTTGATGTCAAACACTCAACAGTATCAAAAAAATTTGTGAACAAAGAACATGTTTGTCAAACAGAGAGTACACACTATCAAACCTGAACAGGTTTATCAAACACGTTTGATAATGTGTACCCCGCTTAAGGGTCTTTCAAACCAACGCGAAACATTCGCCGTTGGTTTGGATACTATCATTTATCTCCATGTAACTAAATTTTGACTAGCGAGTGTTTCGCCTTAAAGGGTGTCCCAAACGAATGCGAAACATTCGGCGCGGCACAATAGGCACTGTTGTCGCTTTTAATCGGTGAAACCATCTTCAATGCAACTTTTGTATGGGAATGACGATCGACTAGCAGTCCAGGTCCATGACTGCCACTGTCAAAATGCAATTTCCGCGTTCAAAATCGTATCCAAAGCGATTTGGATAGATTTGTGTTGTAATTCCTTCTGAAAAAATCTATTGCAACAACAAATCAAGGTATCTGAACATTTTTGGATAGGTTGATACCGTCTCGGATAGGTTCTTTAAGGCAAGAAATGTCAATGAGAAGTGTATGTTTTAAAAAATTCTATTTAATGCAATCGACACAGCAAAACCCTTTTATTTTATTCACCCCTATAAAAACGGATCAAATTCAACCAACATTTTAACGCAATTGACACATGGCCTTAAGTGATCCTCGAAGTTAATCCTTTACATTCAAACAGAAAGAATTTTTAAAATCGGATATCTTTTTTTGTTTGTCCTATTTTATTCTATTAATGTGTAAATAAAATTTGAAAAATATTCTTAACATTACCATTCAAAGTTTTTGAAATCTTATAACTTTTTTGTGTTTTACTGCATTTCACCCTATAAATATTTATATTTTCATAAAAATTGTACCTTAGAGTACTTTCTCTAAAATTGGACGTACTGATTCTGATATTAACCCGAACTAACAAACAAAAAAATTACGCTAAAAGGCTTACCACATTTGTTGTGCAATAACCTACCGACACTGATAAAAACTGTTTGGAACATAACTTGAACACAACCAAAAAACAACACATCATCACATTATTTAAGACAGAACTTTGTGGCTGGCAATTTTATAAAAAAAACATGTTTCTTTATTTGCGCATACATTGCACTCCGCATGAGTTGTTCCCCTTAAAAAAAGCATAGACTTATAAGAGGACTACGATACCTCTTTATGGTGCATGTCTACGACGACCTCGTATATGGTCGAATACGAAGAACTTACTGCATGCACACTCATCATTGTTTTATCAATGGGATGGGCGAATAGGCGAACACTAATCTGGCAGTTCTCTTCCCACATATAGCTTCCGTTTAGTGGGCTCTTGTAAACCCACTGGTATTTCCAATTGACTTTTGGTGGGATAACAAGTTTTTTTTTTTTGTATGTATTTACATATTTTTTTGTTATGAATAATTCTTTTTGCTAAAAGTAGAAGCATAATATTTTTTTTACGATATGTGCAAGGATGATTCACTTACTTCTTAGGAGTACATACTCTCAAGCCGATTGCGTGTTGCTAGCCGGCATATTACTTCAAGGGTCAAGAATTTATGTTTTTTTGTTGTAAATTTAGCTTTGTGACCTATTTGTGGTTAGCATGTTACAGGAGAACAGGTACAAAATATATATAGATAAATTACTTAATCGATTAATATAGCAAAATCAACTAGCATATCGACGGATTCTGGTGTTCCGTAAACAAGTTTCAAGTATTTGCTTTACTTGGGTTAAAAGATTGCTCTCTAATCGCGATTCAAAAAACCAAAAAAAAAAACAAGTGGGAGATAATATTTTTTTTTGTTCATAAATAATATGAAACAATAGAATAGGTTAAATACAAGAATGCTAATGCTGTTCATAGGGGTATACGAACTAGAAATAGGTTGCTCGCATTGTTGTGTGTGGTTGTTATATAATCCTCATGTTGTAATTGTATATCAACAGTAAGCAATTCATGTTTTTGTATTTACTGTTAAAAAAATGTGAATGATAATTAAAAGTAATAATTGCCATATTGTCTTGTCTGTATAAATCAAGTTGTTTTTTGTTCGTATTACCCACCTACTTCTTTGTATTCTTTAATTAAATCTTTTAATGAACTTAATGTTTCCAGGGGTTATATTTACTTTGTCGCATTAGTAATATATGTACAGAATGTATGGTTCTGTAGAATAAACAAGGATTTAAAAAAAAGTCCATGGTGTCCGCTAAACTGGAAAGTCAGGGAATTCGGGAAGCGCTCAGGGAAAATTTTTTCCATATCAATTTTTAAAAATTCACTGAACTTCCTTTTTCACTTTCTCTCATAAGAAACTTTTTTTCTGATCGAACATTTCGTTTTGATTACATCTCTGTTTAAAATAATTCATTTCGTATCTTTTGCCAAACCTGTGAATATGTAAAAAAAAAAAAATGAGTGAAACGCAACTAAGTGCAACTAACAGAATCCCGTGTGAAAAACAGCTGCTGACAAAACAGCTTTTGCTGTTGGATAGTTATCCATGATATCTGAAATATTTTGGTAGATATACAGTGTCGGACAAATCAAAAGCACTCAATTTCACTTGGTTACATTTTGCTTAGGTAAATTTCTAAACTTGAATATATTTAAATGAATTTTATCCGGTTAATGTAGGTATACATTAGTTCTTCAATCGCAAAGAAAAAAATATATTAGTTACACAGTAAAGGAAATACAGCAAAAAATTTAAAAAATTATTAAAAGCCAACGTTTCACAAAGGCACAAAAAAAAACGAAGGAGGAAATGTTTTGGCCTGGGGATGTTTTTCTAGTCAAATAATCGGCCCAACTCATAAAATAGATGGTATAATGAATCGTTTTGCGTATGATGACGTCCTTTAAAACATCATGCTGCCACACGCAGAAGTAGAGATGCCCTTCAAATGGACATTCCAATATGACATCGATCCAAAACATACCGCTAAATTAGTGCAAAATTGTTTTTTGGAAAATAAAATCAACGTTTTGAAGTGACCGGCAAAATCACCTGACCTCATCCCCATACAAAAAAAACCTATTGGAGATTGTAGATCGCCAGATTCAACGTGATAGGTGCAAAATCAAGCGTTTTCTTGTTGTTCTAACAGAAATGTTTTGGAAGTATTATCCCCCAGGAAACCATAAAGAACTTGATTGAGTCAATGCCTGATAGTTGTCAAGCATCAGTTATTAAAAATAGTGGCTTCAAAACAAAATATTGAAAAACAACTACAGAATTTAATTATGTGCTTTAGTTTTGTCGCAATTGCTTTTAATAATTTTTTAAATTTTTTGCTGTATTTCCTTTATTGTGTAACTAATATATTTTTTTTCTTTGCGATTAAAGAACTAATGTATACCTACATTAACCAAATAAAATTCAATTAAATATATTCAAGTTAAGAAATTTACTTAAGCAAAATGTAACCAAGTGAAATTGAGTGCTTTTGTTTTGTCCGACACTGTATGTAAGCTTCTATCCCAAGCGAAATGTCAAAAAGAACCAATCCATTCGAAAACCTATATGGATAAGAAACTATCTTAAGATCGGTTTACAATGCGACGAAAAAAAATAGTTATTTCAGCTCCCGTGTTTAGGAAAACTACACCATGGAATAAGAATTTTGTGGACTCAAAATATTATTATATATTATAGGCAATTGCTTACTGCTCCATTTGAGTCCGGAACATTCTAATTCCATGGTGTAGTTTTCCTAAACACGGAAGCTTAAATAACTATTTTTTCTTTATAAATAAGGGGGACAGTTTATAATATTTAATTTATAATTACATAATATTTAAATGATAAAAGTAATTTCAGTTTGATTTTTTCATTGTTTTGAACGCTACCAAAAAACTCGTCACCAAGAAACTCGTCGCATTGTGAATTGGGAAACGATTTTATAACTAGAAAAAAATTACAGCGAATCAAGTCACGCTCTCGTTAGATAGGCTATCGCATAGGTTTCCGATCGTGGCCAATAAGAGGCAAAAATAAAAAACTAACTGTTAAAGGACAATGGGCAAAGATGTATGGAGCGTGGGCCTAGCACCAATAAGAATGGCCTATATATATACAGGTACATGTTTATACATTCATTATCCGTTAACCGTTTGTCCAAATTCGCTGTGTTATTTAATTTTGAATAAAATGAGTTTTAGGGTCACAATTATTTTTTTCCATAGTTTTTTTTTTAATATTTTGTGTATTTTTCGCTCGATTTAAGCCATTTTTTGGAATTAAGTTCTTTGAACCCATGGCACACTACCTGACATTTTTCAGATTTTTAAAATTATGTTTACGGCAACCATCAATTTTATGCAAAAATCATTTTTTGGAGTATTTAATTTGTAACAAATACAAATATTGGCTTTTGAATAATAGTTTTTATGTCAAAATCATCTCTGGAAAACAAAAAACAAACATTAATTTGTATCTCATTTAACGTAATAAAAATGGGTATTTTTTTCAAGGTTTTAAATTGCAATTCGTAAAAATTGGACAAAACAACCCACAAAACCACTCTTATACAGGGTGTCCCATTAACAATGGTCCAAACTCAAATTGGTGATAGGCCAGGTGATGAACTATCAGAATTTGGTAACTTTTCCATACCGAATCATAGCGGTTCTCGAGTAACGGCTATTTTTTGAAATTTGAAAAAAATCTAACTTTGAACCAGTTTTTTGCTCACCCTGTCCATAATTGATTTTTGTTTTTTACAAATTTTGCATTAAAAAATTCACTTATAGTTTCACTAACTTTACTGAGTAAAATATTTTTGATTGGCATCACCATTTGCCTACAAATCATTAGTTAATATTGAACTTTGCCAAAATTAATTTTTGACTTCAATCTTCTGATGAGCTCCCTGAATAAAATTCGTATGGCTCAATACAGGTTTTATATTTCAAAAATTGCCTATTTTTCTGTAGTTTCAAAAAAGGTATTAAACGTGCCAAAGTTATGTTTAAATAGACAGTTATAACCGTTTGAACGCAATCAAACAGGTTCAAAATCAAACAAAAATAAAACATTTTTGTTCAAATATTTCGATAAAATTAGAATTTCACTTCAAATACAACTCCGAAAGAGCTGAATTTTGGTGGAGATCTTCGTTTTGATGTTTTAAATAAATACCTTTAATTTGGACAAGGACCTTCTATTTTCTGTGGTGAAAGCGTATAAATCCAGTATTTTTGAAAATTTTTCGAAAACCATCGGCTTTTTTAAGAAGTGTCTTTGGAAAACTTGAAGCTTATAGCATTCTAAAAAATCCATTAGTATACATTTTTCCGTAAGACCAATAAATTTTGAGACAAATGTGCGCAAATGCAACGGTGTGGAAAATACCACATCAAATTATAAAATCACATTTTGTCCCCGTTTTCTCAAAATCTCTTGCTCCAACGAAAAAAAGAAGTTAATCTTTTTTCTGTAGAATTTTATAAGCTACATGTTTTCCAAAGACACTTCTTAAGAAACCCGATGGTTTTCGTAAAATTTTCAAATATACTGGATTTATACTCTTTCACCACAGAAAATTAAAAGTCCTTGTCAAAATTTAATGTATTTATTTAAGAAATGCGTATGACATTAAAACGAAGATCTCCACCAAAATTCAGCTCTTTCGGAGTTATATTTGAAGTGAAATTCTAATTTTATCGAAATATTTGAACAAAAATGTTTTATTTTTGTTTGATTTTGAACCTGTTTGATTGCGTTCAAACGGTTATAACTGTCTATTTAAACATAACTTTGGCAAGTTTAATACCTTTTTTGAAACTACAGAAAAATAGGCAATTTTTGAAATATAAAACCTGTATTGAGCCATACGAATTTTATTCAGGGAGCTCATCAGAAGATTGAAGTCAAAAATTAATTTTGGCAAAGTTCAATATTAACTAATGATTTGTAGGCAAATGGTGATGCCAATCAAAAATATTTTACTCAGTAAAGTTAGTGAAACTATAAGTGAATTTTTTAATGCAAAATTTGTAAAAAACAAAAATCAATTATGGACAGGGTGAGCAAAAATCTGGTTCAAAGTTAGATTCTTTTCAAATTTCAAAAAATAGCCGTTACTCGAGAACCGCTATGATTCGGTATGGAAAAGTTACCAAATTCTGATAGTTCATCACCTGGCCTATCACCAATTTCAGTTTGGACCATTGTTAATGGGACACCCTGTATATACTATTAGGGGTTAAATTTTTTTTAACTTATTCCTTATTTAGTAACGAAGAAAATGGTTGTACATTTCTTACGAAATGATTCCTAAGCCCGTATGATACGCATTAAAAATGAAACTAGAGTAGTTCAAACAATTTATAATTGAAAATACCGATATGAGTGAGCGCGTACACAATAACCACATTAATGTAAAAAAGTCACAAAAAATGTATTAAAAACGAACATATTTCAGATTTTGGCAGCTTTTTTTGACTTTTCAGAAATTGAAAATGGCTACGTTCAGGAGACTTAAGGGACTTCGTATTCAAAATAACTAACTTTATTTTTCGACATGCCATTATGTCAAGCTTATAAATTTTCTTCAATACCTTAGCTAGAGTTCGTTTAAAAAAAGAGTATTCTGGACATGGATACAAAATTTCTTCGAAATGTACGGAAAATTTCATTTTAAATTTAATAAACGCGACCGCACAAACAATTTATATAAAGTTAAACTGATTTTTTATTTCAGAATGACCTGATTTAAAATTAAGGCAGATATTTCTTGACTAACTTTCCAATAAAAGTTCCCTTCATATGATGTCAATTTTTTGAAAGCTGGCCAATCACAGACGAGAAAATTGCCTTACTTGCAAGTCCCCTTAGTCATCTGAACGTACCTAATAAAAAATTATTTCAAAGTACACTGTGACTACAAAAAAGTATACACTTGGCTCATGAAAACACAAGGTTTTTGGTGTATATTTACTTTTGTGGACATTTTAATTGTCAAAATAATGTATCGTATCATAATGTCGTTCTTTTGATAAAAAAAACTAATTTCTCTTTTCCTTCTTGCTGACAATATGTCATGATTTAATGAATTAAAAATGAGAACAAAATGTAGTATCATACGGGCTTAAATAGATCAAACAAAAAAATATTAACAAAAAATAGAATATTTTTTTTTCCTTTTTATGGTACTAAAATATTTGTATCTCAGTCAGTTTTGTGGTTTTTCAAAGAAGAATAACATTTCAGAAAAAGAACATTTTTTGTTCAAGCTACAAAATCAAGTACAAGTTTAACAGTTTATCTAAAATAACGATAATGAAAACGAAGATTTAGTGCAAACATGGTTTTTTTGTCTACTCGTTCAAAAACGACGACCTGGCTTTGATTTTGGACTATTAAGTGATTTTTGTGTAAAATAAGGACCTGGATTTGTGATTATTGTATAAGATAAAAAAGAGACTAACTTAAAAGTAACTTAAAATAGGTAAGAAACTGACTGAGTTAAAAATCTTTTAGTAGGTACCAAACGAACAAAATATTAAATTTTTTGTTTATAATTTTTTTTAAATATTTTGTGCCCGTCAGCCCGTTATAAATGTAATACCAACTTTTTCGTTACTAAATAATGAATAAGCTAAAAATATTTCAACCCCTTATAATAATATATAATGGTGGCTTTGAGCGTCGTTTTGTAAGTTGTTTTGTCTTACTTTTACGAATTGCAAAAGATTAAAAACAATACCTATTTTTATTCTGATAAATGAGATAAAAATTGATATTTTTGATTTTTTCCAGAGATGGTTTTGACACCAAAAATATTATTTAAAAACTAATATTTTTTTTTTTTTTACAAATTAAATGCTCCAAAAACTGCTTTTTGTGTTTTAAATAACTTTTGTCCCATAGCGAATTTGGACAAACGGTTAAAGGATAACGACTGCATAAACAAATACCTATATATGATATGAAGGCCGTTCTTATTGGTGCTGGGCCCAATTTGTCCATTGTCCTTTGACTGTGAGGTTCAACCAACGTGTTCAAGTTTATATTTCAAGTACGATTATTTCTTTTTACTTATTTCTTCATACTGTTTCTGCATACCTGAATTAATACATTTCGATTTATTTAAAAAAAAAATAAACTATTAAATTTTAACATCGCAAAGATATATACAAATGATTTAAAAGCATTTTATTTAAATGGTCATTCATTATTATGAACAACTTTGCATAGGTAAAGTCGTCCCTTTTGTTAAGCAAAACAATTGTTTTTTAAATTCATGCAGTTATTATTTTTCACTTTAAATGCAATCCGTTATGTATACCTTCAGATAGATCTTTGAAAATACAAGGTGAGTTCTTTTTGCCTAAGGTTTAATTAACTCCATTCGAATACGTACATTTTCCACCACTTTGTGCAATATTAATACGTACCTACTCATGAAAATTTTTTTTTTGATTTTTTGGTCAGGGAAAATTTTGAAATTGGTCAGGGAAAGTCAGGGATATTTATTTTGAAAAATAGTGGACACCATGAATTCCCTTCCATGTTGATCGATTAAACTTCAAATATCAAAGCGAAAATAAATTCAATACGAGGGCATTTGTGAATAAAATTGCACTGGGAATGTTCCCCTCCTAATACTGAAAACGCCAGTTTCAATAAGCCAAATAAGCCTCTGGAAATCACAACCGAATTCCCATAGATCTGATAGTCCATATCAGTTTTAAGATATGAAATGCTTTCACTTATTAACTTATTATCTGTCTAATAACATTCACCAAAATAATTGAATTAAGTTCCCCTAAATTCATATTTAAGTTTTGGTTCATAAACAAAGTTCGTACTATTTGATTATTGTACCTTTATTAGATTTTTTGCATGGTTAAAGAAAAATTGGTAGAGACAATTATTTAATGCACATTCATGACATCTTAAAGCTATTGTTTCAATGACGGGGAATTTTAATCGAGCAAATTTCCTAAATTCATTTTAATACCAAAAAGTAGTAGCTTAGGCGTAAGGGTAAGTACTTTGGGTTGTCACTCGAGAGATATGGGGATCGGTCCCCAGCCTATTTCAGGAAAAAAACAAAATATTTTTTTCACGGTACTACTGGAAGTGTCAATCCTGCAAGAGTATTTCTTATCAGCAAAAAGAGCTAGTCAACTTAGTCGTTTTGAGTCAACATAAAACTCTAGATCCCCATTATCCCTGCCTGCTGACACACACAGAAATGGTTGAGTCAATTTTTTTTGTTTAAAACTCAATAGATATTTCGAAAAGGACTTATTCAATTTTGTTGAAATTAGTTAAAATGTGCTTTCTTAACATTTTTTGGATCTCTTATTCCTGGAACTAAAGATAACGGTAGCTTCCAAACAAATGTTGACCTATTGTTTAGACAAATTTTATTTTTCTCGAAAACGGCTCTAAGAATTTTGATAAAATAATATCTGTTCTTTAATAATTGCAATTTACTTTTAAGAAGAATAAAAAATAAACAATTTCAATTTGCATAGATATTAACAGAACTTCCCATATAATCATTTTTGACTTTCTGAATATTATGTTTTTTATTATTGTTATTATTGTACTCTTCGTACTAGATCAAAGGGGGAGAGGTTGGAAGTTCGGTAACGAACCAGACTATTAAGTTATTATTGTTATTATTGTACTCTTCGTACTAGAATGTCAGCTTATTAGGCTTGACCATTCTTTATTCCGTCAATTTCATTGAATTTTTGAACAACAACAACAACTTAAAGGCGCTACCACCAATTGGTTGGCTGGAGATATAGCTATTTCGTGCTTTGCCACTTTTGCACTCATCAGTCTCCTTTTTGTGGTGCTGAGCTTTAATTCAATTTTATTTGAAAAACTTTTTATGCACACCATAGGATTCGAAGCCACGCATATCAGATCAGTTTTTTTATGCAGAAGCTTCTAAGAGTCGATTTTGAAATAATAAATTAAGCTATCAGAGGCATAAATACTATAGCAACAACAAAAAACTCTTCCTCTATCTGAAGAAAAAAACTATGCATCTGAGGTTTAACTGATTATAAAAAAAAAGTAAAAATTGGCTCTAAACAGTATAAATAATAATGCATAACATAATGTTCAATTTTCTTTTAAATTCGATTTTTCAAAAAGAATTTATGAAATTTTTTGAAACTAAATTTATTACTGCAAATTAATACTAACTTGGATTTCTAGCTGTTAACTACAAGATCAATTTCGTGCGATACAGTCGTGCATTTTATGTTTCTTAAATTCCGTTTTTTTTTTGTTATTGGCTTTACCGATTTAATTTAATTTTTGTAAGCTTATTAAAATGATCCAAGTTTTTTTTCTGTTTTGTTTATTTGTCTCTGTCTGATAATGCCTCCGCAGCCGAAAACCGAATTGGATGCGTGATATGAAATAAATAAAAAATAAAACTTTGCCGTCAATGAGGTAGAAAACGTTCAACTAATTAATCTGATCACAAACCTGGCTGGTATACTAACGATTAAATTCGCCATATTTACTTATCAATTCTGTTGCTATAAAAACATAACATTACGTCGAATTATGAGAGCAACTTGTTCATGTGATCTACAGTCGTGAATTTAAGATTAATTTCAATTCTTTTAAGGGGTTGCTTTAAAAATCTTAATCTATAAATTCTATGGGAAGATGAGTAAATATTTTGTGAAGATATTAAGAAATGAACTCTTAACTTATTGCATATCTCATTTATTTTTAATGTTAGAATTTTAACTTTTCATTTCTAAATCAAATTACATATTTTGTTTGTTCCATATAAAGAGAGTTCAATGATGCGTTAATAACAATCAAATGTATATATTAGAATTCAACCACACCTCAAATTCATTAAATTATTTATTTTTATAATTAAAATTGTAAATCAAAATGAACTCACAAAGACAAAAACTCACAAAATAAAAAACGTTGCCGACGAGTCTGAGTGATTATATTCTTTTTTCATCATATATTGCTAATTATGGCTATATTGAGACTACTTTCATTACTTCCATATTTCACCAAGTGCTTGTGAACTGTAAGTGGATGGATTTTCATACATATATACAGCAGCTCGTCAGAGATTCTTTTCTGCATTAAAATGGGGGAACACATTAAGTATTCTTTTTTTTTGTTTTTCTTTCTATTTGGCACCCATTAAGTGCACTGCCATGTTCTAAAAAAATGATCTAATCAGAAGTGTAGGCACTATAGCGAAAATGGTGCTTGAAGTTTTTTGATAACCATAATTTGGCTATAAACTTTGAAAGAAGTTTTTTGTTTCATGGTTAAAGGTAAAGGGTGGAAATTTAGCTAAACCTGAGTTTATCACGAAATATAAATGTAATTTCTTAGAGCTGGTTTTATTTTTGTTTAACTCATAAATCAATGTAACTGTTTTTACCATGTTGTATTGTATGTATAATTTTTGTGATCATGTCTTAGAGAACAAATAAAATTCAGAAACGTACTTAGTTTTATAAACAGCTTAGGTGCTCATTTACATCATACATATACATAATATATCAGCTAAGTACTTAAAAAAGCTGAAACAATAATTGGTGTCGTTTTCTTCTTTTTAATTCTCCCCTGCCAAATGTTTGATCACTGTAACCTACATATCCACATGCATTTCATTATGGCCGGTTAGTTTTCATTGTTAACAGGAGAATAGTAGTTACTGAATATCATATCATCCTTAGAAATGATTTATGTGAGCTAACTATTTCCTAATATGTAATTAGATCGGTAATTATTCTTATTTGCGATATATGAACATATATACATTAGATATGTACTTAGGTACAATAGGTCAAGTTTTGGGTTCTTAAAAAATATTTAACTCGAAATAATAATATTACTTAAAAATTACCATGGTCTCGAAATTCTGCCTGCCTTTCTGGACCTCGACCTGCCGCTTAAGCTTCAAACTTTTGGCTTAAGGTTCTTAATTGATTACCTACGCAGGGTATAGAAATTTATTTCTCAGAAAAAAACGGCACCTGCCATACAAAATGTTTGAAAAAAGTAAATTATATCAATAACTACTGCATACTATTACTGCTCGGAGTATGGTCAGTATTTTGGTATCAATTTTTTTTTAGCTAATAACGGTTATTAACGATACATGTCAAATAACCGATTTTTTTATTTCTTTTGAACCGCTTCACCGATTTCGACTCACCTTTTATTTATACAAGAGGTCGTTAACAAACTTAACAATTTTGCAATTTTTTTTGAAAATTCAATTTACAGTCGACGACACTTATAACGACGTTACTTATAACGACAATTCGCTTTTAACGACCACTTTTCCTTCATTTGGTTGGTTTTCATACAATTTGTATTAGTTTATAGTCGGTTATAACGCCGCGAAATCGTCGTTTATAGCGACTAATTGCATATAACGATGAATTTCAGTTTAGCCGCTTACAACGACAGAATGACGAAAAATTCAATCAAAAAGTAGGTAACTGCGAGTTCAAACCTGAACGTGTTCGAATATACACAAATTCCTTTCTTCGCGAATGAATTTAACTAGGTTCTTTATTATTCTGTTCCTTAAATTTAAAAGCGCATACTTAGGTTGACCACCGTTCTCAACTCTGATTTCGGTACGCAAGGAAACAATTTTTTTTTTTTTTAAATCTTTGTTTAATTTATTAAATATTCTTATAAATATTTACGCTCATCCCTGACTCACTGATTCACTGACTCACTGACTGAATGATGCATAACGTGCAATGCCAAAAAAAAAATAAATTTCTTGCAAAAAAAAAATAACTTTTACAAAAAAAAATTACTTACAAAAAAAAAATATAACTTAAAAAAAAAAACTTAATTAGGCTAACATTGATTCAAATTTTAAGGGTTCCCACTTTTCTAGAAGGAAGAAAATAAACTAAAATCGGAAAATAGATAGGTCATAAATATAGTTCTTAAATAGGTCTAAATTGGGTAGAATTTTAAGGGTTGCCACATCTTTAGAAGTATTTTTTTTTTTAAAAGTAAAGTCTGAGGCTGTCAACTAAATTATATACATATTTACGCTCAGCCCTGACTCAGATGAAATAACATAACATGTTCAACGGACACCTTTGGCGACATGCAACCTACTCAACCTAAAAATTTGCTTTGCAACGGAACTCGGTTAATTGTGGAAGAGCTTGCACGACATTAGATAAGAGCTAAAATAATTTCAAAATGCAATCACAATGATTTAGTTTTTATTCCCAGGATTAATCTTGCTCCAACCGACACAACATTAAAACGCCGTCAATTCCCAATAATTCCTACCTACGCAATCACAATAAACAAGGCGCAAGGTCAATCATTTGATCACCTTGGCATCAATTTGGAGACGGCAGTATTTTTGCGCGGGCAACTTTATGTTGCGTTGTTACGATCACGAGATGCAAATCAAGTGAAGGTTTTTATTGGATCTAATCCGCAAAGAACATTACTGGATGACCAGAGAAAATTCACGCACAATGTTGTTTTCCAAAAAGTTCTTCATTAAATACATTTTTGTGTCAGTTTCTTTTTTTAATCACTAAAATAACTTCAATCTTCATCATTAAATCATTATTAAATTATGTATTTATTTTATTACAATGTACATAAAACATATACATACGTGTATGAATATAAATACAAATAAATATTTGAAATATCGTGCTTTTTGAATGAATATTTTCCATCCAAATGCAATGCAAAGGTTTTTTCAAAGTTGAAATGCTCAACAGGCTGTTATGGGTCGGTAGACCACATTTCGTTTATCCAATAGAATCCTCCTGTCTATTTTGACCGAAGTCCCTGCTAAACAGACAATTGTATTCGACAGTTTTTAGTAAATGATTGTATGGAATGTTTTTAAAAATATTGAAAAAAAAAAAAACCACACATCGATGGTCAGTAGCAACATCAGTAAACATCAGCAACGCTGTTTTCTTCCCATGATTGAATCTTTTCCACAGTAACATATTTTCGAAAAGGGTTTCTTGATATAATTATATTTTACTCTTAAATTTTCATTGAATAGATTTATTCCACGCTTTCTTGGATTTTTTTTTTGGATTTAGCTTAATTTTTTTAACAAACAAATAAAACCAGTAGCGAACAACGGAAGAAACGATTGGAAAAGACAATGGTTGGAATACAGTTAAAACAAATCAAATCATATTGCATGAGCAATGAGAATGCAAACACTAAAGTTATGTTGATGATGTTGATGAATAAAGTTGCAAACACGAGGAATGTAATATTAAAGGATGTGCTTACACTATTCAGATTTTATTTCAATTTATTCATAAATTTCGGTATACGAATTTGATTTCGGTATATTTGTGTGTACCGAGGCTTTTCTTTGGTAAACAGTACACAGCGTTAATTTCCGGTACTGTACCGGTCATTTCGATAGTGGTGGTCACGTTAGTCATGCCACACGCTTTATAAAAAAAAGCATTGTATTGTGTGAATCCATGTATATTTGCCGTCCGCTATGTAAAGCTTCAAAATGTTACTTTTAAGAAAATCGACTTTTGTCCAGGTTTTCGATTAAAATACTCCTTTTTGCGCCGAATATTGCGACCACATTTGGCTGGTACCTTGGGGGTCGCTATAAGCGGCGTCGACTGTTTTTTGTTTTAATTTTGTTTAAATTGTATTTTAGTAAATACTTAAAATTGGCATTCCAAATTTAATTTTTTAAAATGTTCACGACATTTTATGTATACAAAATTATTTTTAAGCTCTAACGATTGTTTAATTTTGTTTTCATAAATTGATTCATATTTTAACTAAATTTTGATGGTTAGCTAATTTTGAGGTCTAGCTATTTTAAATGTTTTATTGCGCTATTTAAGTGACAAATTTAGGGAGCAGGTCAAAATTCTGGTTTTGAATTTCTGCTTTCAAAATTCTGCCTTTTAAAATTTCTCATTTTCAAAATTCTGTTTTCTCGGTTCCGGTTTACAAAATTCGACTACTCAAAATTCTGCTTTTTAAAATATGTGCTGATAAGCCATACGTAGAAAAATAAAATTCAGCATATTCTCATTTTTTTTTTCAAAAAATATTTATTAACGATGTAACAAAAAAATAACAAATAGTAATACACTTTAGTGAATAAAATAAAATCAACATCTAAGCAAATCGACAGAGAACCACATACATTATAAATATACTTTCAACTTGCTTAAGAAACCCAATATGGCTTAAGTCTGTTTGTATTTGTTTGCCATTTATAATATATTTTTTTTATTCTTTCTCCATTTTTGGCACTTTTGGGTTCAGCTTTGGCAGTAATAATTTTGCCTTCTGAGATCATTTATGATTTTGTATAGGCCTGTATGACTTCTACCGACTAACACCATATGTCGACGATTTCATGCTTCAACATTGTTCTGTATTCTTGTAAATGGCTGTTTAGTTGCTTTTGAAACAGTCCAAAACTCCAGTGGGTTTATGTTTTACAAAATTCTGCGTATTGTAAAATAAAATTTTCAAAAATGTAAAAAGCGCGCCCTTTTTTTGAAAGCAGAAATTCGGACAGAATTTTGACCCCAATCCTAATTGAATCAATAAAATACCTTGTTAATTTCTAATTAAGTTGAAGTTGTTAGCCACGAGAGCAAGTTTGTGGGACCCAACCTTGACTTTTATTTATTTATATTATTTGTTAAAAGTCTAGACTTCTGTAAAATATTCATTAAGTAAATAGCGTTCTATTATAACCACTTTACATATCTGATGCTTACCATAAACCATAATATTTAATGTCCCATTTGAAATTTAAAACGAACCATTACAGAGACTACTGGGGTGATCATCAGATAAATTTATATTGCTATGATATCACTTTACTTAGGTGTTAAAATTTACAATTGGCTTTGGTGTTAAATCTTAATACAGATGATTGAATGTCATCGATTTAATTTCATAAAAGAAAAAATTAAGT
Organism: Melangyna quadrimaculata; assembly: GCA_949320155.1. Classification (NCBI taxonomy): domain Eukaryota; kingdom Metazoa; phylum Arthropoda; class Insecta; order Diptera; family Syrphidae; genus Melangyna; species Melangyna quadrimaculata. The sequence continues at coordinate 51,114,165 of OX439485.1, read as the reverse complement.
GGCGTTACAATTTTATATCTATAATTATTCTTAAATGATCGAAAAGAATGAGTTCGCGTATATTGAATTATCAAAATAGAATATTATATATTACAAATAAAACCAAAGAGAAGGGGTTTGTTATTGACATGGAGTGATTTAACTTTTCTAGAGGGGTTGATATGGTTTCTCATTTCAAATCAATCAGATCAAATCTGAGAAAATGCCAAAGTATGTACAATAGAGGGGACGTCTTTGATTTAAGTAACCAAATTTCTGTTGTTCAAATGTCACCTGATTTATAAAAGATCAGCATCAACTCAATTCAATTGCATTTTGTGTCGAATTGTTCGTAGTTGAGACGAGTCAACATTCTTTTTTCTTGTTGTCCTTAGTTTTTTGGCTAGAAATATTTTAAAACATAACTTAAAACCTTGAATGAATACAAAAATGTAGTAATTTAGAAACAGCTTTAAATTATTCACATAAGATAATTCTATTTAACAACAACCCATCAACTACAAGCTAAGATAATAAAGCCATATGTATAAATAAATAACATGAATTTGTTTCATTGTAGTGTTGTGCAAGTGTAAAGTGTACTATCCTCGCATATACTCGCATTTGTTTTCAAGGATGTGAGAGAGTGCCATTGTTAAATTAAGTGCATTAAAACTATTGTATTTGCGATTGTTATACATTTGTTTAATTTGTATTTAACCGACTTACCGCGCTTGATATATTTATTCAAATTAATGGAAGTATTTCACCCGACGTTTCGACAAAGTTCCATTTGTCGTGGTCAATGGTCAACTGAACTTTGACCACGACAGGTCAACTGACCTGACCCTTGACCACGACAAATGGAACTTTGTCCAAACGTCGGGTGAAATAATTCAATAATTGGTATAAATAAATCAAACGTATAAAATACTCAAGAACGGATTTTCTGAAAATAAATCCGTCAAGTTTCAGACTTATGCCGAAACTATAATTGATTTCCAGAAAATTAGATTTCTCTTGCACAATGTTTTGTGTAACATTAAAATCAATAAAATTATAAACTGTTCCCCAAAAAAAGAAGAAAACAATTTATCTTGGAATTTGTATATTAAGCAAGCGTAATAATTGTGAAATACAATTGAGATAATTGACCCGAATGTTACCCAAAATATCACAATACACAAAAAAAAAAAAATACGAACTCGTTGAAGCATATATTCTCGATATAATCTCAAAGCATCGCAGTTTTTTTTTAACACTCCTTAAAACATTGAATTCGATAAAATCCAATAAATTTCGTTCTTTGAAATACAAAATTAATTATAGTCTTCATTTCCAGTTCAACAATGGCCGTAAACGTTTATTCCACAAATGTAACGACGGACAATCTGTCCAGACATGACATGCTTTCCTGGGTCAATGATTGCTTACAAGCACAGTTTTCAAAAATTGAAGAACTCTGTACAGGTATGAAAGATTAACTTTAGACCAAGCTTTTGTTTTTGTTTACTTCATTATCGTTGTTTTAATTGTTTTTTGTTGTTTTTTTTTTTTATTTTCAGGTTCCGCATATTGTCAATTTATGGACATGCTGTTTCCTGGGTCAGTGCCGATGAAACGTGTCAAGTTTCGTACAAATCTCGAACATGAATACATTCAGAATTTTAAAATTCTGCAGGCTTCTTTCAAAAAGATGGTAGTCGACAAAGTAAGTAAAGCAATTTACATAATCTTACTATTCTTAATTGAGTGTGATGTAAATTTGTATTTTAAAAGAGAGTCCGTTGTTATGTCAATGTGTTTGTTGTACTAAAGAACAAATAAATAATGCACTTTGCAACATTTTGTTCTATTATCTCTTTTTCGTATCTTGTGAATGTACACGTACATAGATAATACCGGTCGATAAATTGATTAAAGGACGTTTCCAAGACAATTTTGAATTTCTACAATGGTTCAAGAAGTTCTTTGATGCTAATTACGATGGGCGTGAGTATGAACCATTAATAGCTAGAGGTGGCATTAAATTAGGTCAAGGTACGTCTGGTTGTGGTGCCAGCATCGGCGGAGGTATGTGCGGCAGTAGTGATCCGATTGAAAAACGTCAGATACAACAGCCAAGCAGATCAACACCTAGGACAACAGGACAATCAAACAGTTAGTTGAAACACAAAAACAAATTTAAAATCAATCAAACAGTTTAATTGATTGATTAGTTGGAAATTGAGACAGAGAAAGTTTATTCTTTCACTGTTTGTATACCTACTTGCGATTCGGAAACAAAAATAACAAGCGTGAAGCACGATTTTTGTATAGATGTACATATATGAGTATTTTGCATGTTTTTCAAAATGAGATTGGCCTGCTATCCTGATTCATTTTAGTTTTCTTAATAAAATTTATTTTGAATCATGGAAACTTGGAATACCCAATCGTGTCATAATTTATGTTTGAAATTCATAATAATTTGCGATTAATGTATCGTTTGTAATACCTCACTCAATCCCCTTCCATGTTCATACATTTTATATGCACACATCATGTTTTAAACATCCACCCCCACGATATGGTAGAAATTAAATTTAAGTTGGATGAAGCTTTTTCCTTGTATTTTATTTATGGTGATTGTCTTTATAATAATTTTAACAAAACATAAATGCCAGTTCATAAACGTCCACCCATATACATTTTTATTATGTGGTATGTGTAACACATAAGTATAAAACATAGTCATTATGAAGGCTGATTTCAGTTTAACTTAACATCTTTTAAATGTTATAGTTCAGATTTGTTATAATTTTGTAGTTTTTTTATTAAGTTTTCAAGGATAAAACCTCATCTATTATTCGGATGGGCAATAGCTTACATGGAAGGCTTACAAAGAAAATCAATTTTAGTCCCATGACCTTATTTCAACTAATAAATAAAAACAATAAACATGCATTAGAAATATTTGTCTGCATATAGAGCCGTGTTTTGGTGAGACTGTATACCCAGCTCAGCAAAGAACGAAATGCTACATAATGAGTTAGGTATAATAAGCATATGACGTCTCAAAAAGGGTAACTCCCAAATCCATGGGCTGTAAGAGCTATGAGCCGTTTTATAGATCATACCGAGCAAATATTGTATAATACGACTGTTATTATTTTGTTCTTAATATTTTATTTCTGTTTATTTTGTTTGTGTTTAGAAAAAGTAGACCGAGAGGCGAGCGTATGATTAGCTATTGCATTGCGACTATGGAAAAAATCGGTACCAACCGAGCCACTAGTAGGCGAAAACGAACTTCTTCGGTCGCATTTTAATACCCCATTCTTTATCGAGTTGACGATTACATATTTTTTAAGAACAAACAACAATTAAATTTTATCCGTCGACTCTGGGTATTTTTCTTGGCCATCTTTCAACAGGCAAACAATTAATTATTTGTATTCACTTTTTGTGTTATTTACAAATATTAAAGTATTTATAATAACTTTTTTCTATCACGAAAAAATTGCTAAAGGTGTTTTTATGTTGGAAAATTGACGAAAAACCCGGGAACGAAAAATTGATCAAGGAAAGTCAGAGAATTCGGAGATCTTTTAGTGCTGACTGATTTTTCAAAAAAGCTAAAACTTTTCTCTAGAATTTTGAAGTTTCTCCTTCTGTCTTTAAAAATAAGAATTAATTCTTTCTTTCGCTCAGCAAAGTTTGGAAAGGGCGCGAATTTTAAAGCTTTTAATCGCGTAATATTAAAGACAAAACACCAAATAAACTGCAAAGATCACAACATTTAATAAGCCTTTGAAGCTAGAATAAATTTCATCACTTTTAATGATTTTTTTTAAATAAATATTCTTAATTTGAGATTAATATAAACTTGAGAGAAGGTCTCGGATTCCAATTAATTGTTTACGTTTTTCATTTTCAAAACAGAAAATAGTAAAATAAATAAATAAAAAATAAATTGGTAGGCGCAACGGCTCGTGAAGGACCAGGGCCTAGTGACTAACAACTCGCAACCATTTCTGTGTGCGCCTGTCGACATAATGGAGGGGACCTACAATTTTATGCCGAATCCGAATGGCTAGACGAGAAGCACTTATTCATGACAAGTGATACTCCTGGAGGATTTGTCAATTCCTCGCAAGAGGCAGTAGCCCTGAAAAATAAAACTTTTTAGTGTTTAGGTGGACGAGGCTGGGAAGTGAACTCAGACCTCCAGCGTGACAGTCGAACGCACTAACCATTACTCTACTACGTTACGGGCTACTACAAACAGAAAATAGTCGGGATACTTATTAGATTTCCTTAGATGGTCGTCTTGCTAGGACGTGTCTAAATGAGCTAAAATAATCACCCCTATTACGGTTGTAGTGTCGCTAAAACGACAGTAAAACGACAATCCTCTAGAGGCAACAGTTAGCGTTTAAATAAACCCAATCTCCAACAATCTCATCATTATGACGAAATTAGTTTTAATAAAATATCAATTGCCGCCTCCAGGGACGTGTCGTTTTACTGAATAAAAGATAATATTAAATTTCTCTTTGAAATATTCTAAAACCTCTATTAAAAAAATTTCGAATATTCACAAAAGACCAGAAATTCGTTTACATTAAATAAAATAAATTATATTTCATATCTAAATTTCTCAATTCATCAATTTTGTTCACATTTCTTCATAGTCTAGCTGTTGTTGAATTTTGTACGACTCAAAAAGTGTTTTTTTTTGTATCACTTCAAGTGGAAAACCAAAAAATAACACTGAGGTCTGAAACGACAAATCATTTTGTATCTCATGGTATGTTAAGAAGCAACATCGACCAAAATAGTACATAAATAAAGCATTGATCAAATCTATAAATATTATCAGTTGGTTAATAGTTTTTTGCTTTGCGCACATATACACTCCAATTCACTCGTTTAAATACAGATTTTTTTCAATAAACTTTTAACGATTTCTCTATAACCTTTTATAATTATGACAAATCAAATTATAGAATTTATTAAGTGTCATATGGGGATTGAGATTCAGGAAGAATTTCGAATCCTCCTAAAAAATTGTTAGTCTTATGGCTCTTTGAACAATTTAAGTCAAAAAATCGAACTTATTTTTTGTGTCATTCGTATAAATACACCTTGAAAAAACAACCAAGTAGCTCAGAAAATCGTTAAAAATAGTATGCAAAAAATCAAATAATCAACAGTTAAAGACATTTTCTCATGAATTCAACAATTTTGCCAAAAAGAAGTGTTCTAACCGAAGAAAAGAATGCTCAAATTCGAGACTACCAGGACAATGGTCATAGCAGTCGATGTGAAGGTCACAACATTGGACTTAGTATGCAGCTACCTTCGATATAGGGAAAACGATGAAAAAACAACAAACCGGTAGTGAACATGGCTACATCACCTCAAGAAAGACAACGCATACTCCGAAAAGTCTCAAATTCAACATTATCAGTTAGCAAAATCAATGGTAAAACCGTAGTTAAAGCCACCAAAAATGCTTTTTATCAGATTGTCCGGGAAACCACACATTTCAACCATCTAAAAATTAAAAAAAATGGTATATCCTCTGGGACCATCCAAATTAAACTTATTTTTTTTAGTAAGAACCATCTGATGCCATTATCTTTCACACCGTCTTTTGTATTAAGGCGCATTTTAACTCAACTTTAAAAGCTCACGAAACAGATCTGTTCGAGTCTGATTTCAGTGGATCTTTTTAAATTTCAGATGGTTGACTTGGTTGTTTTTCAAGGTGTATTTAAACGAATAACACAAAAAATAAGTTCGATTTTTTGACTAAAATTGTTCAAAGAGCCATAAGACTAACAATTTTTTATGAGGATTCAAATTCTTCCCGAATCTTAATTCCCATATTACACTTAATAAATTTTATAATTAGATTTGTCATAATTATAAAAGGTTGTAGAGAAATCGTTAAAAGTTTATTGAAAAAAAATCTGTTTTTAAACGAGTGAATTGGAGTGTATTAATTGATTTTTATTCTCAAAAAATATTCAAAATTGTCTAAAGGTCCATGCAAAAATAATTTTTTGTTTTAATTTTAAAAAAAATCGTCATTCTCTCTCTCTCTTTTAAAACACTTATTACATGTCTTAATTTTCTTTATTTTCTGTTAAATTTTTAATAACAAAAAATATCTTATGTAAATTTTATTATTATTTCTCTTTTGTTTTTAATATCATTTCCTCTTCACTCTCTGGCTGCTGCTATTTATTATTATTTTGTTTTTATTTTATTTGTGTATCCTAATTTTTATTTTTAGATTATACCAATTGATAAACTAATTAAAGGTCGATTCCAAGACAATTTCGAATTCCTGCAATGGTTTAAGAAATTCTTCGATGCCAATTACGATGGTCGCGATTATGATGCCAGCGCTGCAAGAGATGGTGCGTCTATGGGTTTCGGTTCAGGATCTGCATCCAAAAATAATCTCGGTGCTACCTCAAATCCTACTCCCTCATTTAGAAAACCTATGGCTGCGCCATCAACACAAGGATCAAGTCGCCCAGCTGCTACGCGGCCGAGTATGTTTCATAATTTCACAATTCATGTTATTTTTTGTTTTATTTTTATTAACAAACTCGATATATTTTGATTGGCATTTTTGTTTGTATAACACTTAAAAAAAACATATGGATTTGACAGCTTTCTTTTAGTTGCAGCTAGTTTAGTTTTATAATCAATGTAATGTTCTAAAGTTAAATTCTGTAAACTTATCATAAAAATAGATGATCCATTACAATTCCAACAGGCTGATTTTCAAACGCTTCTTTAAACCTTAATCTAAATGTGTTACGTCCAGGCACGACAGTTGGCATCATTAGTTTGATGCTCTTTCAAAAAAACAATACAATTTCTATTGTTTCGTTTGTCTGCTTCTTATTTAAAAAACTTAAAAACAAATTTTGTCGCGATACAAAACCTCGATGTAAGGTTTATTCATTTTTTTCATTACTACTAACAGAAACTTGACCTTAGTTCATTGCAAGTAACCATTATGCCGTCTATGGATTCGCAGTACTGGATTCGCTTCGTTACGGAAAAGAAAACAAGACTGCAAAGTGAATGTCTGCTGAAGTCTATCCAGTATTGCAAATTCCATAATCGGCATGCACTTCTCGGGAATCTGGAGTAGTTATTAAAACGGATCTTTTTATATGGAATTTTAAAACTTAAAAACTAAAAATTAGATTTACAAAATTAAAAAAAAAAACAGTAATAAATTATGTGAATGTCTTTGGAAAAAAAAACATTATGTACAATGCATGTACAATTGTATTTATGTAATTACAGCTATAGCCAAAATAATAGGAACACTAGTTAGTTTTAAGTTTGACTATCCTTGCTTCTTAGATTAGACGATCCCGTGGCGAAAAAGTGGTGATGGGCTAACGGTTTTTTAGTAACCTTTTTATCTAATGTATAATTTTGTGCATATCTCTAAATGTATTGCAATAATCTGCACTTAGTTCATTTTGTGTCTTGAAGAAGCTGGTCAAAAAAATAGTAATGACCATACAAAAAATAAAAGAAATCCAATTTGTCACTTGAATTATGATGAATTGAGATAGAATTTTAAATGTATGATCTGCTTTGTAATTCCTGTACCTTATTTGGGGATTTTTTGTATTGTTTGTTGCTTGTAGTGGGAAGTTCCAAACACTGTACCGAAGGCCGACGCGAGGGCATTTTAAGAGTGGAAAGTCGATCTGGGAAAACTCTGAAGCTAACGGACGATCTGCTAGAGTGGTTTTTAATGCCATCAAGCTACACAAAATCCGCAGAAACAAAAGGGCACTCATCGAAAATGCCAGAAAAGAAAATTTATTATTGATAAGGAAGTCTCTAAATCAGAGCCATTTCTACCATCCTAAGATCTGCAGCGGGCAATAGGGATCAGTGTTAGTTACAGAACGAACCGACGTTTACTACAGAATGCAGATCTACCTTCGTGATCGATAAAAAAGCTCCGTTGCCATGATATAGGCCATTACATAGGCAAATGCAAATTTGTTTTGTCTAGCAGATCGTCCGTTACCTTCCGAGTTTTCCCAGATCGACTTTCCACTCTTAAAATGCCCTCGCGTTGGCCTTCGGTTCAGTGTTTGGAACTTCCCACTACAAGCAACAAACAATACAAAAAATACCCAAGTAAGGTACAGGAATTACAAAGAAGATCGTAAATTTAAAATTCTATCTCAATTCATCATAATTGAAGTGAAAAATTTGTTTTTTTTTATTTTTTGTATGGTCATTCCTATTTTTTTGACCAGCTTCTTCAAGACACAAAATAAACTAAGTGCAGGTTATTGCAATACATTTGGAGATATGCACAAAATTATATTTAGATAAAAAGGTTACTAAAAAACCGTTAGCCCATCACCACTTTTTCGCCACGCGATAGTCTTATCTAAGAAGCAAGGATAGTCAAACTTAAAAGTAATTAGTGTTCCTATTATTTTGGCCATAGCTGTACGTATATTTTTAAAGGAAATTAATTTTCATACATATTTTGTTATTTTATCCACACAAAAAGAAAGTCGTGCTTTACGTCGAAACAATTTTAAAACAATTTTAATTGCATCTTAAATTAAAAATTAAAAAATTATTTATGAATGTTTAATAAATAATTTAAATCAAAATAATGTTAATTATAAATATAAATTTATATCAACAGTTGTGTCCAAGGTCCAACCACGTGCACTAGTAAGTAGCTCTCGGGGTATATCACAGCCAACATCATATGGTGTAGCTAAGAAGGTTGCCGAGCCAGTAAATCAAGTATCAAATCAACAAATTGAGGAACTGTCAAATCAGGTGAGAACATTTTTTAAGATGACAATTTTATTTACTTGTTGATATTCATTTTTTAAATTTGTTTTGTTTGTAAAACCAGATGATGGATCTGAGACTGAATATGGAAGGCCTTGAAAAGGAAAGAGATTTCTACTTTAGCAAACTGAGAGACATTGAAATTTTGTAAGTTATTATTCTTCATCTAAAATGTATGTACATAAATAAAAATTTATTCTAATAAATATTTAATTATCTTAGATGTCAGGATGCTGATGAGGGAGAACCCCATCCTCTAGTGCAAAAGATCCTAGATATTTTGTACGCAACGGAGGTAAATTAAAAAAAAATATACTTATATTATATGCTTACCTAAAGCTCATGCAAACTTATGCAAGAAATGGATTTTTGTTGTTTGCACTAGCTTAGGCATTTGATATTTATGTAAACGCATATACTTTTTCATTTTATTCAAGTTATTTTATAACCTACTGTGCTTTGAGAGTGAAAAATGTTTGCAGTAGTTTTATGTAAAGAAATAAATTAAAATACATATGTATACGTATGTATGTATGTATTTATGTATATATGTATTTATGCATATATGTATTTATGTATATATGTATTTATGTAAAAAGAGTTGTATAGACTAGTATTAGTAACTAGCTTACACGAAATAGTGATACACATTGAATGAAATTTTTGTTGCTCCTTTATAGTTTTTTTTTCTTTAAATCTTATATGTATTTATTTGTTTAAAGTTTCGTAAACTGGTCGGCCGTTATGTACCGAAGTTAAGGTCAACCAGACGATTTCGTTAGAGTATGTATAATTATAATTTATTACATCGAATAAGTTTGATTCACTTGGCAAAGTTTGTTCTTATTTTAATATCACTTCGTTTTAAACATAACAAAAATTAAGGAACTATATAATTAAAAAACTTGAATCTGCAAAACAATATAGATAAATCCACGTTTTCCATTTCATTAAATTCAACTAATGATCCAAACGAATTTTTGTATAGAATATAAATATATTAAGTATAGGTCTCTTTGGTTATAATGTTAATAAACAAAATTGCATCATTATGAAGGTATACAAATCCGTATGCGATGCAATAGAGTCAAGGACAATAATAGAGTCGGATAAGGTGAACTAAACGTATTTTTGTTAGTGTTTATTTTATTCTATCTAGTTTTTTGTCGTCTTTTATTTTTAAGCAATACCGGTTCTTTCAAGCAAACATTTTTTAAACCCATTTTTACATATTAAAATTATTTTCTCCATCGAAGTTATTAAATTTCATGTTTTCTCTGTGATTTATTGACTTATTCCTTTACAACGGTTAAATCTATAGTATGTAACTATAGATTCGACCGTTGTGAACCAAAGGCTTAATCAAAAGTTATATCTCTCGTTACCAATAACACACAACTATTGTGAATTTAACTCAAAAGTAACACAATTTTAATACAATTTTCTATACTTAGTTGTATGGGTGAAACAATTCCTTTATCTGCAATCGTTGCAGCAAATTCTCGGTTAAATAGCCCCACGATTGTATTTTTAATCGGGGAGTCATGGCGGCAGCCACTTGCGCACAGCTTTTTTAGGTCCAAATTATTGGTTAATATGACTTTTTGAAATGCCTGCAAGCCCACGTACTTACACTCGACGTCATCTCATACCAATTTATGCGATCATTTTAAACCCATTTTCGGAGTCAGTTATCAACTGTATCGTTTAAATTTTGCCCAAAAATATTTACTGTTTTGAACGGTAGATCTCCTAGAGTAGAATCTAGTTCCGATTTGACATTTGATTAAGCCCTTTCAAATACAAATATTTGTTTACGAAACGATTACCAATTTTGTCTACGTAAACCAATCTACTGATAGCGTTCACTTTAAATCGGTGCGAAAGGAACAATTAACAACGTGCTGTCATCAAACTTCAAACTAAAGCTTTCTATAAGTGATACGTTTCTTCCAATTTACTTGTAATTAACGACGGCCTGCATCAATCTCAATGACCAAAGCCTTTAGCGGTTGGCTTGTTTAATATCGAATTTCAGTATTTATCAACTATCAATCTATGATTGACACTCGCAATAGGGGTGTATAACTTAAATTTGACCTTCAGAACACCGAACGCATTGAAAACGGCAAATTCTTCTGATTGTAATAATTTCAAGTTTAAAATTGTGTGATTGTTTTTAACTTTTTTTAAAAATAATATGTTATTGTATGTACAAGTATCTTATTTGTTCTGTATTAAAACATATTTATGTATACTATGTCTCCGTAACGAATGTTGTAACTTAAGACGCCAATTTTTGCTGAGTAAATACGTTTAAGAAAGAAGGATTGAGGCTAAGGTTCATATTATGTGGACACAAGGAATTGGTTATAAAATAAAATGTTTGGCTCTTTTCTATTAATCCATTGGCATTTATCAATTTCTGAATTCAATTTAACTTTCAACTGTCTTGAATTTTACTTATTTATTTCCAAACCACTTAAGAGCACGCCATTTTTCAAATTCTTTCAAAATTCACACTAACTCTAATTTCGTATTATTTAGGCGTAAAAGTTTCCTAAGTGGATAATGGTCAAATTAAAAAAATAATAAATTTTAAATGCACTCATTGAAATATAATCCACTTTCGATGCGTCGAATTTTTTTAAAAAGTAGTTCCAATTTTTCGCACTTTTTCTCATAGAATGGGGGCGATGCTGCACAGACTGTTCAATCTAATTTTGATCTGATGTCCATTTAAGAAAATAAAATAAAATAAAAATAAAAGAGGACTTTAATTATTTATGGGAGCGCAACAACACTGACAACTACTGATCTGCTTTCGACGTCTTAATTTGACGCCTGCGAATTTTTTTGCACATGATATTTAACTTTTTTAAATTTTTTTTTTTTGAATAATTTTAATTTTTCTTATTAAAAATTTAATTTAACATTTGAATGAATGCATTTTTATTTAATCTACACGGAGTGGTTCAAAGAAGTAAAAATGGATTAACATATAACGCAGGTAGAAATATTAATTTTTTTAATTTTGCTTTTGTTTTTTCTTGCATGTACATACATACTTCGGTGTTAAGTACAATCTATTTGCATATTTTTTTTTATACATATTTTCAAATTTACTTTTTTAATGAGCAAATCTGTTATTTTTTGATGTGATGGATATTTTCTTGCACAAAGTGTTTTCACTTGTGCACTAATAGCCTAATGAATTGGTGCGAGGTTTTTTTTTTAAATGTCTTGATAAAATAAATGCATACATAATTTTTTTAGTATTTGGTTTTATTTCAGTTGGTAAATCAATTACTAATTAGATTATACCTACTTTCTTCATTCATTCAGATTATACTTACTTTTTTTTGGCTAAGAATTTCATTCTAAATATAACTTATGTGTTACTGATTCGGGACACTTTATCCACCATGCTATAATAAGAAATTTTAATACCAAATAAAGAAAGTATTGCATAAGACTAAGCTTCATTATCCAAACTTACCGCAACTAACACATTCTTCTAGAAGAGATCAGGCACCTCATATGTATGTATGTATGCTATATTTTTCACATTTTTTATTGCACGTTGAATTCAAATTTTGATTATTTATGTAAAGCGTGATCCAATAGTAGGTACTTTTTACTTGATATATGTAGGTACTATAGGGCAAGTTTGTATTCGTTAAAAAAAATCGAACTCGATATAAATTTCCCTTACATCGCAATGATAGAGAACGCGAAGAAGTATCTGTTTGTATGTACCTCGACCTGCAGCCTCAATCACTGAAGCGATTTCCTTCATACTTTTAACTTAAGGTTATTTGGGGATACTAGGGAAAATTGAATTTTGTTTAGCTTAAAAATAACGGTACCTGCCATACATATTTCAGTTGGTAAATCACTAAAATTGAATTATTTCAAAAACGACAAATTTATAGTTGTTTATAGTAATAAGTAATAACTTATTTTTAATTTTTTTTTGTAATGATATGATAATATTATGGAACCAATACATAAGAATATCATCGATTTCTAGCTACGTTCAAGTTGTTAGCTACGAGAGCAAGTTTGTGCGATCCTTTCGTGTCCATTTTTTCAATAGGCTTGTTTTGAAGTTTCTTTTTTGTAAACTGGCTTGTATAATAATGATGACGTTTGTGTTCAGAATGCATTGTCATTTCATTATGAATACACTTACGCCTGAACATCGCTTACTGATTTTGGAAACTAATCTCAAAAATCAGTGCTGAGTTAAAAATTGTTAAAGAGCTCTTCGACCACATTTTGGATTTTAGCGACGAAGCTCATTTATGATTAAACGGCTAATTGAACAAGCTAAATTGCTGTGTTTGGGCTGATGAACAGCCAGATGCAATCCAACAGTTACCAATGCAACCCCAGAGGGGCACTTTTTGGTGCGGCTTATGGTTAAAAAAAAAAAATTTAAAAAAATCAGGAAGCTTACATTGGATCCCCGTTTACAATAGAAGTGAAAAATTCATTCAAATCGGTAACTGATTATTTTTTGCCAAAAATTTTAACTTGACTTTATCCAGGAAAAATATTTTAGCGAGCATCTTTTGTAGAGCATTAAAACCTAATTTTATTTTATTTAAGAAAGTAAAAACAAGCATACGTTTTGCTTTAAGTTTTAAAATTTTGTAGTTCTAATTTGTACAGTTGTAAAGTACAGTTATCTGTTATCCAACAATAATATTGAATTTATTATTACAGCTGTTATTTTTAACAGTAGGTACCTTTGAACATTGTTTTGTGCCTTCATAAACAGTTGGACCCGTAGATTACTAAATATAACTTATTTATAAGAATATAGCAAATAAGTTGTATTCTTATTCACATATAGGTTTTAATTTGGCATTTGATAAGTTTATATTTCTGTGCACTCACAAATCACTCAAAAACACTCCCGGAAATTACTAAAATTTCTTAAACCTTTGTATCGATGTAACACTTTTGAAGAGTTTAAGCTTTCGTCGTTAATCGAAACTGTTGGCAGTTAATAACCCTTATTCCGATAGGCGTTTTACTTAAAAAGCCAATTGTCGTTTTTGTGTCGTGTTGTTTTAGTGGCGTTTGATCAGTTTCAGTAACTAAAACGCCAGCATTTCTCTCGCTCTTACAATATAGTCCACAAAAAAAGCTGACGTTTGACATATTACAAAGTTATTGAAATTCAAATTGAAAAAAAAATAGCTTGGAATTTTTGTCTTTCTCTGAGAAAAATTGTTTCAAAATACAGAACACGGAGAAATGTATACTGTAGCAAGTTATTTTTCTTGGAGCAGCAGCGACGACGTAAAGGAAGAAAATAGAAAGGAAAAAATTATTACTGCAGAGGAGATTGATTCGATCCAAACCAAATCCTATAATTTTACCAAATTTCTTTAAGGTTTTTTATATCCTTTAAAGATTCGTCAATGCTGGTGAATAATTTTTCTTGGACTTGTGTCAGCTTTTCCAACATCTTTTGAAAAACATTTTCCTTTTTGTTTGTTTTAGTCTCACATTTTCATCCTCAAATATAACTTCTTTTATTGTTGGCTCTTCCTGGTCATCCAATGTCGGATCTTCAACACACATCTCGTAGGTAGATCTCACGAAAAGTCGTAGCAGTGGTTGTGGTTGATGTTGGCTTTGAAGAAGGAGTCGGAGTTACAATTTTAACCGCTGCTGTGGATGAAGTAACTTCAATGGGCTTGCGGGAAACTCTGTAGAACGAACCACCGATTTTCGGGCGGTTTGCTTTGTACGAGCCATATTTATTTCACTTTTTTACAAAAAAAAAAAAAAAATCAAAAACTTAACATCACTTAAAACTTTCTTTGTACTTGCTATTTTTTATAATTAACCCTAAATAGAGGTTCTTAAAATTATATATACAAAAAGAAATGGGAAAATCTTACATTTTGATATATTTTTGTTACTGTCGTTTACAAATTTCTCGACGTCAGAAACTGGCTTTTATACAGTCGATTTTGTTATGAAAACGACTTACCAAACAAAAATTAATGAACGCGTTCCACAAGAGAGAAACGACAAATTGGCGTTGAACGCCTTACGTAATACCAAAAACGCAATGTCGTTTTTCGATATGGCGTTCAACGCCTTACGGAACAAGGGTGAATTTCAAAGAGCTTGTGTAAGTATAACTAAATTGTTTGAAGCTTGATCTAGATGTAATTCGAAACAGAATCTCTCTGTCAACGAAACAACTTTTTATCGTCGTAAATAAGCTATATTTAATCAAATTTCATAAGCTCAGTTGTTTGAGTTTTCCTTATAGTCTTCACATGCACACACATCCGTTTGCATTGTTTCATCTTAGTTAACAGAGATAGGAGCAATGCTTGATCCAGAATTGTATATCTTATTCATGTTCATAAAAAGATACATATTTCGAATTCATAACATCGAAATCGCAGCATTTGGCAATGAAGGAATAATAAAACAACAAAGAAAAATAAAACTGATTATTCAGCAAATGTCTTATTTGTTTCATTTAAAAAACTGATTTGTTGTTTAGTACAAACATTTTATTTGTTTTAATTTGACTGTAGGATTATTGGTCAAACCTTTCATTTGAAATCGGAGCTTTTTGAGTGAGAGCGCAAAACTGTTGAAGAAAGAGTCAAAATCATGATATTTCAGTGTTCTGTACACATATTTCAGTAGCTCTAAGTTTAGTAATTAATGAATTGAGAGTCGAATTTTGCCTACATTCAATTTTTTGTATGGGTTCAACTAGACTAGGATAAATTCTACTCTAAATTCGTATATTACATTGACTTTAGAACATTAAAACTGCCGAAGATATAATTTGGAATATAAACAAATTTAAAATATGTCTGGACAAATGGTCTGCGTACGTTTGGTAACAAAATTTGAGATTTCATCTCACAATTTGGCATACGTTAATACATGGGCATTTTTAGGTTTGGTTCTAAGACCATCCCACATGCTGTCAGATTTAACTTTTTATTTTATGTTTAATCTGATTTTTTTGATGCCAGTGTGAAAAAAAATACGAAGCTAATTTAACCCTGGTTTGGTCTATATTGCCGATTCGATTACCAGTGTTAATCTAAAATGTTGAGAATACTTTTTGAGATCGGGCGGCTTATCATCGTATCCGATCGTAACGAATTTTACGAAATGTTCACATTTTATATAACGTTACCTGTTACTATTATTATTTTATATTCCAATGTCAAAATCAATTATACGAGCCTAGAGAGGGACTTGTCGGAAAAGAAAAGAAAAGAAAAGAAAAGAAAAGAAAAGAAAAGAAAAGAAAAGAAAAGAAAGGGTTTTTGCTTCGAGTTATTCTTCCGAAAAGTTGTTCGGAGCAAACATTTCCGTTCCGACGTACATATATATTAGGCTGATTCAAAAACAAAAAAAGTCTCCGATTTACAATGCCACTAGCTTATAACTTAGATACGAGCAAAATAATAAAAGCCTGTTAAAAATTCAGATTTTTAAATTAATTTTTAGAGGTCGCTCATCGCTTTTTTCTATTTTCCATACGATATTTACAAGTATTTAAATGATTAGCATAACATTTTTTTTTAGAAAATTGAACGCTCAACAAAAAACCGGATGTTTCTAGAACTTTTATTTTTCAAGATATTAAAGAATTAAGAAACCAACTTCTAAGTAAAAGCAAGAAGTTGGTGATAAATGATAAATTTGCTGAAATGATATAGTTTAGTCGGATTCTTTTTAGTTTTATGAGAAAGTTGGTTCATTTCTTAATATCTTGAAAAATAAAAGTTCTAGAAACATCCGGTTTTGAGTGTTCGACTAGAAATTAATAAGAGCATTCAATTTTGAAAACAAAAATAATACTTAATTACGTAAAATTTTGAGAAACACTATCGTTTGAATTTTCTTTTAATTTATTTTTTCACAGTTCTGAGTTTGGAATTTATTTTTTCAAAAAGTGTTCACTAAATGAACTTTATTTGAAAGGGAAATAAAAGAAGGGATGTCTAGGTTTGCAAAAAGGTATAACAGGTCGTTGTAAGTGTTTCCGTTGTTTTTTAATAATTTGTATTCTGTTTTAAGTCAATTTTTTAGAAAACTGCCCCTCCCACCTAAACGCGGGTTGGTAGATCCCCCCTTCCACACGATTTTTTTCTTTTCCCGGATAGACCTACATGATCAAGCTTTTTGTCACACCTTAGGTGAATCACTCTGTATAAAAGCTGGAATTCTATATAGGGAATACAAAAAACAGTGAAATTAACCATTAGTTCCGCTTTGACCTTTAATAACTTTGGAAGGAGTACATTTATTAAATAAAAAGTGAAAACCTTTTTTGTAGAGCGTTCAATTTTCTAAAAAAAAATGTTATGCTTCTCATTTAAATACTTGCTATCATAAAGTTATAAATTTCCAAGTACAAAACTTGGTTTTGTCCCATACAAATCGTATGGAAAGTAGAAAATAGCGATGAGCGACCTCTAAAAATTAATTTAAAAATCTGAATTTTTAACATGCTTATTATTTTGCTCATATCTAAGTTATAAGCTAGTGGCATTGAAAATCGGAGACTTTTTTTATTTTTGAATCAGTCTAATATATATACATAAAACGCTCGGACCGATTATTTACTTTTGTGCCCGACAGTCATGTCTGACTAAATACAAACTTACTGTGAACTCCCTTGGTCCTCCTGGGAGCGATGCTAGGTGCAAAGTGAGTGAAATTAATAATCCTGTTAGTGCTGCTTCACTATAATTCGTTCGTTTTGTGATTTGTCATTTAATTTTTTGACATACATATTTATTTTGTTTGCCAACTACATGCTTAAACGAAACCGATTCCATAAATAGACCCATTTGAATGAACGTTATGATCGTATTTATTATCTCTTTAGGGTTTTCCGAATGGATACGATGAAAGGGCTAAGTGTGAAGGTACTTTAAGAACGAAAAATATATCCCGAAAAAAATTATCAAATTTTGCTATTACGAATGCATTCGTAATAATAAAGTTCTTAAAAATTTCCGATGCTGAATGAAAATATTTAACTACAGTTTCGAAACATTAAATATTTCAACATCGAAACAAACAAAAACTAAACGAGATCTGTCAAATATTTAGCAATTGGCGGATAAAAATCATTTGATTGTGTTTGACTCGCAGGATGGTATTTTTTTAAATTAAAATTTAATATTTATTCCTGTAAGACATGAAAATGTATTCTAAAATGAAATTGGAATTGGATTGTACTAGCTTAGAAGAAAGAAAAGGAGAGAAAATAGTTTGTGTTGTCTTAAGAATTTCATGAAATTCGCCGGACAGGATAAAAAGAACAAAAAATTGCCATTTTAGTAAAACAAATTTCGTAATAGGGGTGGTCCACTATATACAATGTCCCATTACCACACAGGAAGAAGAAAAGTAAGAATCTTATAGCCTTTTGGCATTCATGAGGATGTACAATACACTAGAGTGTCCGTTATTTCCCAAACTAATTTTTTTGGATAGCACACCCCGTCAATCGAAAGTTTATGTCGAAAGAAAAAAATATTGACCAACAAATTTTATTTTTTTCC
This sequence comes from Melangyna quadrimaculata, assembly GCA_949320155.1. Taxonomy (NCBI): domain Eukaryota; kingdom Metazoa; phylum Arthropoda; class Insecta; order Diptera; family Syrphidae; genus Melangyna; species Melangyna quadrimaculata. The sequence goes on along the minus strand of OX439485.1, from coordinate 51,095,746 downwards.
CTGGAACTATAACAGTTATTCTAATTTTTTTCTGGAAATTCTGATTGATTTATCGGTCCTTTACAAAACTGCATTTAAAAATGTATTTAAAAAAATTAAATTATAATTTATTTCGATTTTTTAAGTTAAAAAATACGTTACTATTATATATTTTTCTCTCTCGATTCTCAGCAGTTTTTCTTGTTTTTTTTTTTTTTTATTGATTATCATAAAGTTATAAGTTTTATAAAAATTGCATTAAAAAAAAAAATGAAAACAAATAAGAAATAATTTATTTCGATTTTTCAAAATATTAAATATTTTTATTTTTGTATGTATTTATTTTTTTTCTTATCAACAAAAGTTTTTTTAAATGATTGTTTTTGACTTATATCTTGTTTAAAACCCACATTCAAAAATTAAAAAAAAACTTTATTTGATAAGAAAAAAAAAAAAAATTAATACATACAAAATTAAAAAATATTTAATATTTTGAAAAATCGAAATAAATTATTTCTAAATTGTTTTTATTATTGTTTTTAATGCAATTTTTTAAAAATCCTATTCAGTCCAATTCTAAATATTCCCCGGGAAAATAACTCCCTGGGAGATTTGTTCCCCCACAATTAAAATGCTCGTCATATCGAATATATTTACATTTAGTATGCCAGCTTTTTTCTCTTAGTATTATTTCTCATATTCGAAGTTTGCTTAGAATTTATAGTTTAGAATAAGAGAGTAGGGAAAGGGAAGCATTTCCCCGGGAATTTTTGTTTAGAATTGGGCTGATTACTTTATGATAATCAATAAAAAAAAACAACAAAAACTGCTGAGGATCGAGAGAGAAAAATAAGAGACAAATATATAATATTAAAAGTATTTTTTTAACTTAAAAATCGAAATAAATTATAATTTAAATTTTTTTTAATAATTTTTAAATGCAGTTTTTTAAAGGACCGATAAATCATTCAGAATTTCGAATAACTGTTATAGTTTCAGAGAAAAAAAATAAAATGTGAAAAGTGTAAAGTTCCTAAACAAATTTGTATGGGAAAGTATGACCTTAGATGCACGGGTTAATGACCTCGGAAAAAAATTGGTCAATCATTTTTTCTTTTGGCATAACCTTTCGATTGACGGGGTGTGCTATCCAAAAAAAATGAGTTTGGGAAATAACGGACACCCTAATGTACACAATCCAAAACTAACATAATGTAGTGGAGAGTGTTGTGCCAAAAACACACAAAATAGTCGTTATTACTTTTTTTTTCCAAAACTAAACTAATTACTTGCTTTGTTTCAATGAAACTAAAAGAGCCAGTTTATATGTGACAATTGGGGCGTGCATTTTTTGTAAAAAAAAAACTTTGAAAACGAGTACCTACATAGTTAAGTTTTTAAAATGAATGTTACAATAGAAAAATACAGCTTCTTAATTTGAAGAAAACAAAAGTAATATTTCAAATTCAACAATATTTTGAATTGTAGTTTGTGTGGAATGATATTTTATTCGAATATACATAATCCCAAATCGCACTGCTTTCATTTCATTTAATTTGTTACGTCTTTATTTTTAATTCACGAATATACCTATACATAGTATAAAATATATTTATGTGTTCAAGAAAACGAGATATTAGAGATTATTCTCTGTCAAAAGCTGAGACAAACTGAGACTTGAGAAAACTCAGATTGCTGAGCCTTTTGATTGAGATCTCCTTTTCCTGAACACACCTATCATCTACTTTTAAATAAATTTAAGCTAACGCTTTGACACTTTACACACTCACTCTCATTCAAAAGTAAATATAGACAATTGTGTGCTAAGCTTCTTGGAACATAAAATGAGAGCAAATGATATCAATGTATTCTCATTGAACACACACTGATCTTTTCTATTCTTATAACAGGTTTATTAAGTACACCTTTTAAATTTGAATACGCACATAGCTTTAGCAAAAACTATGATGAAGATTTGCGAATCAATTTAGAAATGGCTTTTATTTTGTAACTTCTATTTTTAAAATCACATTAACAAAGATTTTCTGAGGAAGCAACACAATGGCTGCTGCTGCTTTATGCTACCAATTTATCGTTTTAAATAATTGAGCTGTTGTTAGTTTTTCTAAAGTGAAATAAGAACTTGTACATTTTTGTTTTTCCAAAAAATCAATGAAGAGAAGATGTATGTTTATGGGTGCAATTTTTTTTTTTAAGAAACAGAAGATACTATAAAGATATAATAACTATTCTTTATTAACATAAAAAACGACTTTTAAATAAAACATCTCAAATAATGCTCGTTCCCCAATATTATTTTGCTTGGTAAGTTAAGTATTTTTTTTTTTTTGAACATAAGTTATTTGCATTGCTTTTAAGTTGAATTCATTAATTGAAAAAGAAAGATTATTGCCTACGGGAAAACAAAAACATTGAAATTTATAATTAAAATCAGTTTTAGATATAAATTTCAACAACTCAGGAAACATTAAACTAACCGCTTTAGAGTTTTTTTAAGGCCACATTAGACTAAAAATTGTTCTTCAATACATTTCACCTCAATAAGTATTTCTTGCTAACCAACACTTGGTTTTACATTGTTTTTTCTCGCAACAATAAAACTAACAAAAAAACAATTTAACTTCAAAAACATTAAAAAAAATCGTCACCAAATTAAACTTAGTTCATAACAATAACAAATGGATGAATTTAAAATTCCAAACTTTATTGTATTCCCACAGGATGGCTTTGCTCCACCAGATGAAATACCACCCGAGGATGAGGAATATTAAACAAAATAAAAATTAAACGAAAGACAAAATTCAATTTAAAGAAACAAAAAAAACAACTCTCCTGCATAGAAACATGACATGACAAAGGATTGTTACTATATAAATGAAAAAAAAAAATAAGTGAAATAACTGATATAAAAGTAAAAAAATCTAATTCCATAAAACAGAAATAAGAAAAGCATAAATAGAAATAGAAACCTTATTCCAAATTGATATCTACCTAATGAAAAAAAAAAACATTCAAACCCCTTCTGGCAGAAGTAGCAGCAGCGGCAAACGGCAGTGTTATGAATTAGCAGTTCAGTAGGCCTTAACATAAAGTAACTACACGAAAGCTCCACCATCACAATCACACACAGCAACAACACTTATATCACTTAAAAACAAAATAAAACAAATATCTTTGTAACGAATTAAATAATTTAGTTTTGTCTTGTTTCTTTGTTGTGTCACTAAAAAAATTGAATTGATAAATTCAAAATTGAATTATTGTTTTTTTTTTATTTTAACTCCACTGTTTTTTATATAAATTTTATGCTATACTTTAGTTTTCTCCTGCCTCGTTAATTACATTTACATAATACATATTTTACTCAGATTGTTAAGTTCATGTAATCATCTCTTTGAATTTGTTGTTTGAATAAGCATTGTAACGAATCCCTTTTCCACAGTCAGTCATATAAAGAAATGTGAAACGGAAGTAATTTTCTTAAAGAAAAGTTAATAAATAAAAAATTGTGTTTTTGTTTAGTCTAAACCTTAAATAATTTACCAAACTTCTAAAAATATTATATATATGATTTTTAATTTTAATTATAAATGCAAGTAAAATTATTTGATTATTCACATTATTATTAAATTAATTTTTTTTTAATTCATACTGCAATTGATTTTGTTTTTTTTTTTTTAGTCAAGTTGAGATGAAGCAATCAACCCAGGTATTAGAGATAAACGAGATTATAAAGATTAATACAAAAAAAAAAAAAATAACAAGTCCTTTTTTGTAGTATGTACTATTTTTTTTTTATATTTATGATGAGATAATTGAAATGCTATTGTCTAGGAATAGTGTGTTAATTATTTTATATTATAGTATTTTATTATTTTAAAAATTTCAATTTTTTTCACCACATCTATCTCTAGAGCTTATTTTGTGAAAACAAACAAAACCTACTAAACGAAAAAAAAAAAAACCAAAACAAATAAAATGCATTTTGTTTATTTTATATTATTGTTTTATTTCCTGAAGACAAAGTTTTTTGTAACATACAAATGTGATGCTAAACTATTTGTATTTATTAAAATACAGGCGAGGTAGGATTGCGAATCAAAATAAATGTACATTTTTATGAGCATACAAATAAAAATCATCGTTGTAAACTTTTTCCTATAAATTAAATTTTTGTAAAGCCCTAAAATAAAAAGTAAATGAAGATTTAGAAACTTATGACGATAAAACGGAGCAACAATATTGGGCCATGGAAACATGAGACCCTTGATAGCAGTTGATTGCACGCATCTAACGCTTCTACTTTAAATTAGGAGCTCATGGCTACGAGAACTAGTGGTTAAACTGTAGGGCCTCGTAAAAGAAAGAAAAAAATCATGGTTTTGATCTTAGGCTCATAAGAAGTAAAGAAATAAGAGTCACCTATGGCATTTTTGAAAAAAAAATCGCCGAATTACGTTTTGATCGGTTCTCAAACATTAAAGTTCTAACGAGGTACTACCGTTAAACCGTTGTACGGTATGTGATTTGCTGAACGTTAACTTTTTTTTATTTCGAAAAGCATGTCGGCATGTCGCCCCTAACGAGGTACCCGTCGCGTCGGAACAGAAAAGGGAAGGTTTCTGCTGCGAGGTATTCCTAAGAGCCTTATAGCGATCGAAATTTCACCTGGATTTTTTTTCTAGGTGTGATATTTGCCAATCATTAACAATTTTCGAAAAAAGTAAAAGGCAAATCTATTTCTCGGTGAAAAATTGATGAAATGTTTTGGCTTTGATGAAAAAATTGGCTTTAATTCTGTCGGATGGATCTTCTCTCATGTGGAAAAGGCAAAATCCGAGGAATAAATCTCTCCTAGAATTGGCGATACGGCTGAAGTAATAATAGCAAGGATGTTGCATAATAATTATTGTAGTGATAAACGATTTTTATTTCTTTCGAAAGAAACTACTCTTTAAGGAACGACAGAACGATTTTTGTTTTTAGTTTTCAAATCCTGCATTTAATTTTGTTGGTTGCAACGCAATGTTTTATAAAATATCGCAGGCGAAATTGATAAAAGTTTCAAAACTAAGACAGTACTCACATACGAGGTAGGTGGCTTGGTGAGATTCAGTCTAAATAGTTTTCGGCACTTTCGGGCATGGATCTGTTGTTAGACTAACCTTATCGTAGGCCCCATCCTACGTACTACGAATACCAAAAAAGGATTTTTTTTCGCGATTCTTAGTATGAATCTATTTTTAAAACGAGATTTTTGCGACGGAGGAATGTGTCCAAGAAAGCATATTTTATCGGAAAGTTTTTCTGCTATCGTTAACCTTTTCCGAACCAAAAAAACAATGAAATAAAAATCCTCATCTAAAATGTATTCCCGACCTCAAAGTATTCTAGTTTCCGAAAATTTTGAAGTCCTGTTATGCACATTGTAAACTATCAAACTGAAACTATTGTGTTTTTTTTTGGTTTTACATATTATGTTATTATTTTTTTTTGTCTCTGAAAATGTCCAGTGATGTAAAGTTTTTAAGTTATTTGGTTCCGCTTATTGATTCTCTTTTGTTTGAGTAGAAATTTTAAATTACCTTTTAGATTACATATTTTGATTTACTGTTGTTATTGTGTTCGTGTTGGAGTTTTTTTTTTGTTAAAATCATACCTACTTGATACAAAAAAAGAAAAAAAAAACTTATCTAAAATACAATATATTACACAACTAAGAAAACAAGCATTTTAAATTATTTTTGTTTTAGATTTAACATGGATATCTTCTCATCGTTGGATTTAATATGTGTAATAAACTCCTTTATATTCAGGATTATTTAGATACTCAACATACGCAAACTATTTAAACTTACACTATCGCTACCTTTACATTTTATATTTTTGTTCGCAGCAATATGTTTAGTGTTTTAATTAATTTTGTAATGATAAATCCTTGGATTTATTTGACTTGTATAATTATACGCCCGCATTTGTATCTTGAGCTAGTTGTAAGGGATGGATTTATATGTAAATTTTTTGTATGAGAAAATATAGAAAAGCCTTGTTAGCAACATTTAAAAGAAGATGGATGCGTTCAAAATCGTTGCTGTTTTCAAAATAATAATATAGTATGGGATTTATTTTATTAAATTCAGTTAAATTGCATACGGAATTCTTAAAGCGGTATACACAAATTGTCAAAAATCACTTTCGAAAACGGAAAGAATTTTCAGCCACCTGAAATAAATGAAAGTTGTAAATTGGAACGAAATTTAAAAAATATTTTCTCATTAAAAGTAAATATTTTTTATTTTCTAACGACCTGATTTTTAGTGGGAGATCATCCGAGTTAAACACTTGTTAGCGATTTAACTCGAATTTATCTTTAATCTTGTCACTGAAAAACTAGGCTTAAGTCGTATGTATGTATAGAACTTAAGAAATCATTGTTAATGCAGCACTTAGCTGGTATACAAAGCTTGCGAATACAAGGAAATCATAAATGATGAACCAGTAATTCAGAATTGTTTGATTTTTGATTTGAAAAGTGAAAAGTTGAGAACTGATTGCATTTTTTATAGGGTGATTTGAATAAACATTTTCCCTCTTTTAGAAATTTACAATCACCCGTATTACGATTGTCGTTTCACTAAAACGACAAGGCTCTAGAGACGATAGTTGGCGTTTAAATAAACCCAAATTTTCGACATTCACTCCAATCTCCACGCATCTCATCATTACGACGGAATTCGTTTGAATTAAACATTAATAGACGCCTACAGGGCCGTGTCGTTTTACAGTCGTTTTAGCGAAACGACAACCGTAATAAGGGTGAATGTCTCCTTTCTTCTCGAAGTAGGTACTTATAGGTCTCAAATATTCGTATTTTGCATAGAATAACGAAAAGGGTATAAAATTCTCGGAAATTCCCGGGATTGTCATTTAGAATTGGACTGATTGAATAAAATAGCATGGGACCAACAAATGAAGAGGCATGAAAAAAAAATCGGTTTTTTCGAAAGTTTTTCCAATCTTTTGCAAGGTACAATATAATGATTGAAAACCGCAAAATTATTTTTTTTAAATTAACGGTCTATAAACCTTTCTGCGGTATTTTTGGACTGTGGTAAAAATATGTATATTATTGAATTCATTCATTAGTTTGTTGCCTTATTGCATTTCATACATTTATATATTTTCATAATAAATATCAAAAAAAAAAAAATAAGTGCTTTATATTTTTATAAATCATTAGTAAACAACAAAGTCTTGCTTACGTTTTTTTTACTTATAGGTATACTAATAACCAAATATTAATTTATTTTTCATATAATTCATCTAAATCATCGAATAAACTAAACAAAAATTAAAAAAAAACAAATTTTACTTTTATTATAAAATGAAAAAAAAAAAACAAGAATTATTTTATAAATTAAAAACAAAAATAAATGTATATTCTTATTTGTATATACAAACGCAAAATAAACACTTACCCAAAAACACTATAGTGTAAAAAATATAATAATAAAGGAAGAACGCGTGCAAGAAAGGTGCAAGATTTTTCTTTTCCAAAACATCGATGCATATCGATGGAACAAAAACGCTATACATACATTTATATATACTCATATAATAATCTAATAAATTTACAGTCGTATTTTACTAGAACGCGAATTAAAATTAAAATCTATGGTAATGTATACACTCATGTATTTAAAAACAAAAAAGAAATCAAATAAATTATATATATATATATATATACATATACATATATGTATTGTTGCTTGGATTCAATGCGTCATATTTATAATTTTTGATATACCTAAAATTAATCAGAGAGTTAGAACAGATCACTCGACCGATTGGTGGAACTTATAGAATTTCCAGAATACCAGCTAAATGCGACTCTTCTCCAATCCGTGCATAGTGATGAATTACTTAAATTGTGAAAATTCGTATCTTTATTTCGCGCAGGAGTCGAGCTTCTAAGACCAAAGGCCAATATCAAAGACCGAACATATGTATTTATGTTATTACAGTAATCCCCGGTTAATTGCACCTTGCTTAATTGACAACCCGCTTAATTCTCCGACAAAATTGCGTTTAATAAATTTCCCGTATAAGTAGAATAGCTTTTCAAATGGTTAATTGAACCCCGCTTAATTGAATTACTTGCTTAATTTATCTTAAAAAGGAAGCTGAAAAATTAAAAACATGTAAATTTGTCGATTAATTGAGCGCCTAAAAAAAAAAATATTTATAAAACAAACCTAAAAATAAATTATAGTTACTTGGATGCAAAATTGTATAGTGAATTCATTATATGAATATTTTATCTTTTAATTGACCGACTCGTGCAATTATACGGGCTTCGCTTAATTCAACAGGTAGCGTTTCTTTAATTGACCGAAAAAACTGTCAAAAGGATCAGTGCAATTAACCGGGGAATACTTTCAGCATGCATGGCAAGTATGTATATTATGGGCGACTGATAATTCCTTTTTGTCAGATATTCAAAAAAATAACTTCTATACGTAGTTAATGTATACTTTTGGTACGGTAAGAAAAACCGCTTACAGATGCTTATTATAAAAAAGCACATGTTTCTGTTTCTTAAACATAAAAAGTCGATAGATTTTAAAGTTGTTTTCGATTTCACAGGCATACATGGGTTTGTGCTGAACTCGAATACTAGATCCATTTTTCGCCATCAGCTGCGGTGTTTAAAAATGGAATATAAATGATTTAAGGGGTTAGGTATGTACAAATTTGATGTGCTTTCAAATCATATACCTTCCACTTTCAGTTATCGAGTTATCTAACAGGATAACCCCAAAAATAGGTAAGAACATGACTTTTTAAATTTTCTAACGGATGACTCACAACACAATAGCACACAAAAAACTTCAAAACCTAATAAAAAAATATACTTTCGTGGAAGTTGGTAAGAACGTTACATTTTCCATAAGAATGAAGAATCAACTCTCTGATTTTAGTGAAATTATCCGTGTTTTTTGTACCTTTTATATCCGCTTCCAAATCTGCTTAAGAATAATTCACATGTAAAATACAACAACAATATTTTAACTGTCAAAATTGTTATTGTATTTTACATATATACTATTTTTTAGCAGATATGAAAGCGAAGATGAAGACCCAAAAAAACACGGTTAATATCTTGGGTGAGAGGGGAGAGGAATGGAGGTTATTGTGCATCAAACGGAAACATTTACTTTGGTTCTTTAGTACAATCTATCCATATAAATGTGACACATACATAATTTCAATATACTTTTTAATAGAGAACCTAGTGACATTAAAACTTAGCGATACAGAAAAGATAGTCCTTTTTATGTAAGTATAACTATATTTTCATAACGATGGGTAAATATTGCTGAAAATTCTTTGGAAATAACGGTCCGTTGATGAAACTTGGTATAAATGCTCCATTTCTCATGAAAACTAAGAATAGGAAGAGTCGATACAAATACCTATGGTTTGGGGGGTAGTAACTAGCGTGGGTGTAAACCAGAACACTTGGGAATAAAATGCTACGCTCATGAAAATTGGTACTCATCTAGCGTTAGAGAAATGGTGTAGGGTTTACCTGTTCTACGGAAAATAAATTCATCTTCATCTAGAAAGTAATATAACTTTTTTTTAAGGTGTAATTACATCATCTCAATTTTACTTTTATTATATTGAGCATACTTTTGAAATTATGCACTCCTAATAGACTTTGCCTGAATTTTTACTGCTGAAGCAACCGCTATACTAGTAGCAACAAAATCATCGATCAAACTGCATTCCAAAACCATAATTTGCTCTGATAGCCTTTCAGTTCTCAGGGCGATTTTAAACCCTGACCACAGACCTTGTCTTATAAACAGTATAAGAGATCTGCTTATAAAAAATGTAAAATCTCTCAAACTTGTATGGGTTTCCAGGCACTTTGGGATCCCAGGAAATGAGTTCGCAGACCGCGAAGCAAATCTTGTCGCCAGATCTTCAGCTTACCTATTTAACATCTTCACTAAATTGGATCCTCCAAAGACTTATTAATAGTATAATCCAAACAAAACGTCAAGAGATATGGTAATGCAATTTAACCCATTACTCCAGGATCAACACTAACGGCCTCGCACCAACATACCCTGCATCTTCATCAAAAGCACTCAACACAACTTTTGCTCGTCTCCGACTGGGACACACAATACCACCCACCAGCACATACTAAAAAAAGAAAACCCACCTATTTGCTCAACGTGTAACACTAGCTTGAACATGTCACACTTACTTGAACAAACCACCTGCAGTATCTTCGCCAAATTCAACTCCATCCTTCCCTCTAATGTAACAGTCTTTTCATTACTCAACACAATCAACCAAAATAACATATCCAAAATCTACAACTTTTTCAACGAAGCTAACATCATCATATAAACAATTTAATTTATAAGATCAACATAGGGCTGGAAGTCCTAGCAGCTAGGCCTTATCTCAACAAATTATTTACTTTGTAATTTTAATTATATGTAAATAAATAATAATAATAATATACTAAACTAAACATTTAAGATGTGTACCCAGTTCATTATTTTATTCAGGCCTATTGTGAGTTTCATCCGGAAAACATTTCGCTATTGCGAGTTTCACCCTCCACTTTAAAAAAAAGTGTGGGCTCGTTCGCCACCAAAACTTAAATGGAAATCTTTCTGTAAATTACATGACATATTTCACATGAAAAAAATGCTGTCAATAGTGCCAATAAGGGAATTTTTACGAACAGGGAACATTTTTCCCCCAAATTTCACAATAAGGGAATAGTGAAATGTATTTTTTCCGGGCGAATTTTCTTTGAACTCACAATAGGGCCGATTATGTTGTATCGAATTCCACTGCAATTGAAAATCTTTACAAACTGCGAAAAAATGACTACTGAATGTTCAAAATCTTATTATGATAGTTTTTCTTTTGGGATTCTTAACAAGTTTCCGAAGGAATTCGCGATAAGGGTTCATTTTTTGAATGTTATAATAAATAATGCGTCCGTCATCTAAAAGCGAACCGTGTTCTAGATGTAGAAAACAAAATAGCCCTACTGCTAATTCCAGTTTTGTCCAACTGACTTAATTTTTAACGTTCATAATTACAACGAAACATTAAATTTCACATATCGCAGATATAGAATGAAATTGTATTTTATGGGAAATGAGCAAAAAGCCTTTAAAAAATAAAAAAAAGTCAGTTTATACCAAAATCAGAAGTTTCGAAATTTTTGAGCGTCACTTTCATTCTAAGGTTGTGATTTTCTGAAAATCTAAGACCGCTTCCACACAAGGAAACTAAGTTGCCAGAAACTCGCTAGTTTGTTGGCGAGAAGGGTGTGAGGGAAAATTTGTTTTCATTCCCCTTACGCCCTTCTCGCCGGCAACTCAGTTTCCTTGTGTGAAAGCAGTCTATGTATTCGTTAAGGTCAGTAATATTTTTTTTTTTTTCGATTTTGTGTGGAATTTAATTTGAAACAGATACCTAAGACTTTTTTAATATGTTAACGATTTCCACATTATAATCACCCCCATTGCGACTGTCAATTATAAATTGGTGGGTAATTGATAAATATTTAAGTTTGAAAATTCAATTTTTTGTTTTAAATTTATTAAATATGTACATTATGTATACATTTTGATATTATTATTTTTCAATATGAATTTCCTTGCTGTTCAAAACATGTTGTTTAATACCTATGGATTTTCGACAATTAACAACTATCAATTCATAGTTAACAAAATGTAAATAGGGTTAAATCCTTTATTTATTTGACTGCTGACTGAATGTGCGGCTGCTTGTGAGTTCCATCGCAAAAAGGTCTGTGTTTCGTTTGCTTGCAGTTGCAGAGCCAATAATCCCCTGAAGTTTCTACTTTAAAGCGTATAGGTCTAAAAAAAAAAATATAGAGTTCCAGTAAATTAAATTGAACATATTAAAAAAAAAAAAAACAAATACCCATTACCTAAGCTTAATCTTCAAATAAATATTCTTGTGTGTTCCATCGCAAAGTGGCTGGTTTTTGGATTTTCCACACAAACACCAACCATATACCTTATCTGGAATGCAATCAGGAGATACAAATAAATGGAAATTAGTTATGTAAACTCTAGCGGTAGGATAACTTCTACTTGGTGTAATTTGGATACGGCAATTGAGGTGAAAGAACAAAAACGGAAAATGAAATGCTTACCTTTATCTAGGGTAATTTTGAATGGTTTTTTATCGAATATAACACCATTTTCTTGTTGAAAAAAAGTCAGTTTATACCAAAATCAGAAGTTTCGAAATTTTTGAGCGTCACTTTCATTCTAAGGTTGTGATTTTCTGAAAATCTAAGACCGCTTCCACACAAGGAAACTAAGTTGCCAGAAACTCGCTAGTTTGTTGGCGAGAAGGGTGTGAGGGAAAATTTGTTTTCATTCCCCTTACGCCCTTCTCGCCGGCAACTCAGTTTCCTTGTGTGAAAGCAGTCTATGTATTCGTTAAGGTCAGTAATATTTTTTTTTTTCGATTTTGTGTGGAATTTAATTTGAAACAGATACCTAAGACTTTTTTAATATGTTAACGATTTCCACATTATAATCACCCCCATTGCGACTGTCAATTATAAATTGGTGGGTAATTGATAAATATTTAAGTTTGAAAATTCAATTTTTTGTTTTAAATTTATTAAATATGTACATTATGTATACATTTTGATATTATTATTTTTCAATATGAATTTCCTTGCTGTTCAAAACATGTTGTTTAATACCTATGGATTTTCGACATTTAACAACTATCAATTCATAGTTAACAAAATGTAAATAGGGTTAAATCCTTTATTTATTTGACTGCTGACTGAATGTGCGGCTGCTTGTGAGTTCCATCGCAAAAAGGTCTGTGTTTCGTTTGCTTGCAGTTGCAGAGCCAATAATCCCCTGAAGTTTCTACTTTAAAGCGTATAGGTCTAAAAAAAAAAATATAGAGTTCCAGTAAATTAAATTGAACATATTAAAAAAAAAAAAAACAAATACCCATTACCTAAGCTTAATCTTCAAATAAATATTCTTGTGTGTTCCATCGCAAAGTGGCTGGTTTTTGGATTTTCCACACAAACACCAACCATATACCTTATCTGGAATGCAATCAGGAGATACAAATAAATGGAAATTAGTTATGTAAACTCTAGCGGTAGGATAACTTCTATTTGGTGTAATTTGGATACGGCAATTGAGGTGAAAGAACAAAAACGGAAAATGAAATGCTTACCTTTATCTAGGGTAATTTTGAATGGTTTTTTATCGAATATAACACCATTTTCTTGTTGTTGACTCCCGGTATGGTTGTCTTCTAAAACATTTTTTGGAATACCCTTGGAGCACAAGAATCTTTGCTGTGGACAATACAAGTAGTATTTAAATGGAATATATTGATATTAATATATTTTGTGCGATCCTTACTGTTAGTGTAAATGAAGGGTATATTTTTCTTAGAATTAATGACATTTTTTTTATTAAAATTCAATACAAATTTCAATTTATAAATAATAATATATAATTTGTAAACGAATGATTTTCACACATGTAGTGTGAATGTGAAGTCCAATGGCCGACTACGACTAATGTCATAATCAGCTGACAGCTGACATTCGAGACTCGACAGCTATGTGACAGTTTTAAAATTGTGTATACAGTTGTGAGATCTCGTAGATAGATGTCGCTAAAGAGCAATTCAAATAAAACGTAATGCTGGCCATACACAAGTAAGCAAGTAAAGCCTAAACTACATTCAACACACTTTTGTACAAAAGTGAAAAAAATGTTTTGTCTTTTTCCAACATGCTAACCAATCCTATCTCGTATCTCAAATTTCACAAAAGTAAAAGTTAGAGCCTTCTTAACTTTTACTTTTGTACAAAAGTAAAACACCAATCCAATCATAAGAAACATATTTAAAAACGACTAATAGATGTCACTGGCTGTAGGGAAATTTAAGGGGAACAAATCACGAACACACCTTATCTTGAACAGCTGATAGCTGACGTTTTTTTTGTTCAAGAAAAAAAAAAATTCAATGCAAAAAAAAGTGTGTTTATAAATAAATATGTATTTTATTTAAACAAATATTAAATTGATATTGGAGCTGGCACCAGGGATTCAACTGTGTTCTTCAGCAAAATGATCTCTTTTTATTATGAAGAGCATCATTTTGTAAAAATATCATGCGCCTTGGATCACATCGAACGTTTGACGATCATCTTAATTTGCAGAGCTTGCAGCTGGAACCCCAAACACACTAGACAGAGTACTCCTCTCTAAACAAAATAAATTATGTACACTCCTGAATAGTTGGCTTATAATTGTTCAGGTAGATTAGAACGATTTTATTTTAAAGAAAGACAAATAAAAATAGATATTTTGCATAATACCTACAAATCGAATACCTAGCGTAACTTAGAGCCTGGTTATACGGTTCGTTTTTCCGTTCGTTTCGTCTTTCATGTTTTTGACAGGCACGAACGTTCATGATTACATGGTTCGCGAAAATACGTACGTACTTCCATTCGTTATTTTGACGTTCATGGAATTTGGGGTTGTTTTGTAAGAAAATAATCAGTAGTAATAAATAAAAATATTTTTTCATCACTTATTTCGCAAAAACAAACGTATATTAGGTGTATCCAATTACGAAAAACAATTTTTCAATTCAATAATTGTTGTTCAAATCGTTTTTTGCTAACATCGAGGGGCATTGTGGTTGCAAAATCAGAAACGTCAAAGTTCAACCAGAAAAAGTCTTGAAATATTCATTCCTGCTTTCGTTACTTCCTTTCCTCTACATTTCTACTCCCCTCACCAAAGTTGTCAAAAAGACGAAAGACGAAACAACCGAAAAAACGAATCGTGTAATCGGGCACTTATTGTTTTCTAGTTTTTTTTGTTTTGACAAATGTCAAAAAATCTAAGCTTTAAACACAATTTTCGTTCAATTTTTCGCAAGCAGATGACGCTAGAGTATGTGTGTAATTTTTCACTTTTGTACTTTTGTACAAAAGTAGGTCTATGTAGTTAAGCCTTGATCACAGATTAAAGTTGATTTTCTGATGTAAAAAAAATAAATTCCTTCTGGTTGGTCATCTGTCATAAAAAGTAAGCCGTCAGAGTAATTACATAATAACAAAACCAATCGTTTTCAAGGTGATGGCTTCAACCTATCCCCTAAGATCCGAAAATACCTGAATCTATCTGAGTTTTACTTGTAATTTGACTTGTACAATAAATAAGGGCCAGTTTGTTCACAGCTAATCATCTTTAATCCATGATCAGTGGAGCTGGGAAATCTTCAAATATGTTTGTGGATCAATTTTTTTTTTAAATTCAAAGTACGAGTTCCTAATCATGGATTTCACTCAGCCAATTTTGGTTGATAAGCGTTATATGCCGTTTTCACTGGGCCAAATGAGGTAATTTCGTTGCAAATTTCCAAATGAAATCCGAAATTGAAATTACCTAATTTCCCAAACAAAATCACATTTCGAAATGAGGTAATTTTAACCTCATTTGCACGAAATTAGGTGAATGCATCCAGCGGGAATCAGTTTCAAAAGCTCTTAAAAGCTTTTGTATGAAAATATCAATACACTATACTCAACAACATAAAACAGAAAGAGAAACTAACAAAAATAAACGGCTAACTGCCATTCCAAATTCAGAATCAAATGAAATTAGCTAATTTGATAATGAAAACACTTTTTTACCAAATTTCGTAATTACCTCATTTGGGCTTAATTCAAGCCTATCAAAGTCACATACGAAATTTAACCCACTGTGAACAAACTGGTCCGAAATCCAAAAATAAGATAGTAGGCATATATTCATAGTCACAGATATCCCAACTAAAGGTTAGACCGCACTAGGCGGAACTGCACTGCAGCGGAACTGCGATTCAAAATAATTTGTATGAAATTGTATGAAGTTCAGTTGCCGCTTAGTGCGATATAGCTCATACAATTTCATACAGATAATGTTTTGCCGCGTCGTGAAGTGTAGTTCCGCTGCAGTTGTGTGCGGTCTAACCTTAACAATTTTACTCCTATACTCATCCATAGAAGCTATTTATAATCGTTTAATGCACTCATTTAATCTCATGTAAGTTCTCCACAGAGTTAAAAAGGAGAACTTTTTAACTCCTATAGCACCTTAATGCAGGAAATTCAGTTGCTATGAAGAACATTCTAAGAGAGTTCGAAGGAAGTGCTAAAGGAGTAAAGTATAGAGTGTGAAGAAAAATAAAAACAAATAATTTAGGTAAGCTTAGGGATCGAACTCTGGATGCCTCGCACTGATTTTTGAGCTTGCTAACCGCTCGGCCAATATCTTATATGAAATAATTAGCATTAAAAACGATTGACTTTCTCTTTCAAAGAATTTTTAAACTCATAATTTATCTAAAAAAAAAAAATCAATTGAAAACGTTTCCGCCTTCTACACGTGAATTAATACAAGAGCCTGATGTTTTCATTGCACATAAATATTTATGCAAATAATAAAGATGCCCACGTTTTTGCAAAACAAAAAAAGCGTCCGCTCATTCCCACACGTTTTACTTGAATTGCAAATGAAGGCAAAATGGAGTCATGAAGTTTGCAATATAAGAATTTCCATATTTGCTTATATAAACATAATAGCGACACGAGCAAGATACTAACTTTAAGGCTGCGCGTATAGTAGTGCGACAAAGCGATGCGATGCGAGAAATATATCCGTGCGAGAAAAATATTTACATTTATTCTTATACACAGTGAAGCGATATTTACTGCGAGTGTTGCTATTTTATCACATGGTGGATTTACATGTATCTGCATTTGGTTTCTGCACAAAAAAGGGGATGCCAAATACAAAATGTATATTTGTTAGATAGAGAGAAAAGATCAAAATGCAGAAGAACTTCGTTTCTGCATTATAGAAAAGTGCCATAATTCAGAAATGAAGACGAACATGTTCATCTTCTTGATGGTTCTCTTTTACTCGCTCGGATTTTTGTATTCATCTCTCTTGCTCTACTTTTCTGCATTTTGCAGACGAAGATACATGTAAATCCAGCAATACTTATCGCAAGCATTACGTTCACAAAATCTTTTGACCACTTTTTCTCGAATCTCGAATACCTTCTCGCATCGCATCGCTTTGTCGCACTACTGTACGCGCAGCCTAAGGATTGCATTAATGTTTCTTTGGATCACTATTGGATATGATTAAAGAAACATCAGTTCATCGCATTGTGATACTGATAAAATTGATAATTGAAAGTCTAATGGATCAGTTACATCACCTTTGACTCCTATACCGATTTGGCTTCCCGTCAAAAGGATTTCTGGCTCATTAAAGAAACGAAATACACTTTAATGTCTGAAATCGGAAGCAAATTTGTTAGTTGGGATAGGTTGTGAGGGGAGCACATTAGTGACCACTTAATTAATTGTTTCATACCAAACCATACTTCGATACTTGACACTTACTTCCCAGCAAATGCATTGCCTAAAGCACTATAGATTCATTACAATCAAAGCATTGCTTTGCCTTCGACTTCAGGGTAATAAAAAGATACACATATTTCCGACTCGTAGTCATGAACAACAAAAAAACCATAAGTATCATATTGCTCTGATGGCACGAACGGCCGGCGGGCGTATAAGTAAACAAAGTGCATTTAATGTTATTGGGTTGATCAGCGGTCATCTACTTAGGCCACCAAAATATGTCAACTCAGCACTATGCCGAACGAGCTATGCCACTTAGGATAGCTGGTCGTTCGCCCCTAGCCCGCGTTATTAGAATTATGCTGACTTGTGGTTATCGACTGCAAGTGAGGCCAAGAATCGAAGTATGGACTTAATTTCGAAAACATATAATTTCTGTATATATAGCAATAGTTTTTGAAAATAAAAGTCTCTTCCTCACTGAACTTCAACCAGTAAAGGTCTTTATTTTCTTTATTTATACTTTTGTGAAACTTGCCAGCTAAAAAGAATACTTAAAATAATTATACCTACTTGGTTAAAGTCTAAGAGCAAAACCTCGAGAGCATTAGAGGTTCGAGCTGAGGCATTCATTGAATGCCAAGCGATTTGTCTCAAAGACCTTTCTCAAGACAAGAAGAGGAAAAGTTTAAAAAAGTCTCCCAACCAACATTACAAGGTACCCAGGTTTAAATAAACTACAGTTTAAGACAATGTTGGCTCAATGAATACAGACCGATTTTAATTACAAATTGTGAATTTCATATTTTTATAAGATAATTAATTTGGTATACTACCCAAATAGCTTAAAAAATTTTGAAATGATAAACTTAAAAAAATAGAATCAACGTCCGGAAATTCAACTAAACCTACGTTTAACTTAAAATCGGCTCTAAAATGACTATGAATGCGCCCCAATGAAAAACAAGAAGGGCATAAAACACTACTTTCACTCTGATCTTTATTGTTTAATTTTCATGCAATAAGGATCATAAATGATAATAAAACACGGAAATATGGGTAATTTGAAATGTTATTATTTTGTGTAGTTACAGTGTAATTGCATATCAGTATTTAAACTACTATATTTAGGGCCAGTTTGTTCCAGCTGATTAGGGCATATTCATAGTCATTTTAGACCTGGGTCTAAGTTAAACATAGCTTTGGTTGAATTTTCGGACGTTGGTTCTATTTTTTTAAGGTTATCATTTCAAAATATTTGAAGCTATTTGTGTAGTTCACCAAGTTAATTATCTTATAAAAATATAAAACCAAAAATTTGTAATTAAAATCGGTCTGTATTCATTGAGCCAAAATTGTCTTAAACTGTAGTTAAGTTAAACCTGGGTCTATCTGCGACTATGAATATGCCCCATTATCTTTAATCCATGATTAGTGGAGCTGGGAAATCCGCAAATGTTTTTGTTGATCAAATTTTGTTTGGAAAATTCAAAGTATGAGTTGCTAATCATGGATTTCACTAATCAGCCAATTTTGGTTGATTAGCGTTAGTTAATTAAAGTCTATGAAAGTCACATACTAAATTTAACCCACTGTGAACAAACTGGCCCTTAATGTAAGATTTTACTATATAAAGCAGAACTTTCATTCTGTTCATGTACATATACTGATACAACAGAACTTTAACAGCCATATTAATAAAAACATTGCTTTACTCACCTGTAACTTTCGAGCTCTCGTGTCTGCATGGATTAACGGATATCTCGTGAATTGAAACGTATATTTGCTTTTCTTCGTTAACCTTTCGCTAAAACACCTTCCTTGTTGGTTTAGATAGCTCGTAAGTGGCAGAAATCTAAATTATAACACACGAGTTAAAGATAATTCGCCACTAGCTCCGTTTATTAATATTGGGGTAAACGTTTTTACTTTTCAGTTAAATACATAATAGCCTCAATACAAATTTCCTGTGACAAAATACTTTCCAAATAGGCACATACCTATATTTGAAGTCGATATTTACGAGCAACCACATGAATTAAGCCAGAACCAGGGGCGTATACAGCCTTACTTCTTGGGGGGGGGGGGGGTCACGCCGAAAAAAAAATAACACAGACTTATACAGTGCTTTGCATAAGTATAAACGCACCTGTAAAAATGCATTTTATAGAAAACAGGAAATGGAAGCGACACCTTACTATTTTTTTATTTAATGGCATCAGTAAACAAGTGAATTGAGCAAAAAAAAGTCCCGTTATTTTCCCTAGCGTTGTTTAGAAAATAAAAACAGATTTTTTCGTATTGCAGAAGTATAAACGCACTATGCAAATCTCAATTAAGCTTCATTTAATTATGAGTTTCGATATGACAAACAACGTAGCCGCGTGCTATACATTTAAGAAATACGGAGAAGGCCAAAATTCAAGACTTTCGTTCAAGTATCCTAAGATGTAGGGCTATTCTTAGGAATAGTGATTGTTAGGGGCAAAATGGCGCCAGCTCCAAATCTGAAAACAGCCCACAAACAAAAGATGTTGGAATTTACCCGTCAAAATATGGACCGCTATTGGAAAACCGTACTTAACATTTTATTATTTAACGCTTTAACTCTTCTTATTTCAAAAATTAATTTAATACCACAATCTAGTGCATTTTTTTTACAAAGATTGTTTTCAGTGACAACAAGTAGTTAAGCCTTGATGGGCCAGATGGTTTTAACGGTTATTGGCACAAAAATGCATTAAATTGTGGCATTAATACATTTTTAAAATAAGAAGATTTAAAGCGTTAAATAATAAAATGTTAAGTACGGTTTTCCAATAGCGGTCCATATTTTGACGGGTAAATTCCAATATCTTTTGTTTGTGGGCGTTTGTCAGATTTAGAGCTGGCGCCATTTTGCCCCGAACAATCACTCCACTGCTTCTTAAAGTACGAAAAACTGTCGAAAATGAAACGCCTAACCCTAATTCGTAACGAATTTCACTCAAAAAATGCACCGAATTATATGTAACATTGATTTTTCGGTTATTATCGCGACGTGTCAGCATCTGCGGACCCCCGGGTTTTATTTTCGTTCCATAAGATTCTGGATCTTGTATAAAATTAGGGAAAAACGATCCAATCTCGAAATTTTCCTAAGAATAGCCCTACATCTTAGGATACTTGCACGAAAGTCCTGAATTTTGGCCTTTTCCGTATCGCTTAAATGTATACCACGCGACTTCGTTGTTTGTCATCTCGAAACACATAAGTAAATGAAGCTTAAACGAAATTTGCATAGTGCGTTTATACTTCTGCAATACGAAAAAATCTGTTTTTATTTTCTAAACAACGCTAGGGAAAATAACGGTCCTTATTTTTTTTGCTCAATTCACTTATTTATTGATCCCATAAAATAAAAAAAATAGTAAGGTGTGGCTTCCATTTCCAGTTTTCTATAAAATACATTTTTACAGGTGCGTTTATACTTATGCAAAACACTATTTATAAAAAGTCAAGTGCCATATATTTTTTTGTTTTATATTTTACTGTGGGTATAAACAAGAAATGGGAAACAGTCTTAATTAACTATACTATAATACATTTGTATAAAAAATAAATTGGGTGGCACAACGGCTCGTGAGGAACCAGGCCTAGTGACTAAAAACTCGCAAACATTCCTGTGTGCACGTGTCGACAGGAATGAGAGGGACCTACAATTTTATGCCGAATCCGAACGGTTAGATGAGACTCACTTATTCATGACAAGCGATAACTCTTGGAGGATTTGTCAATGCGTCCAAAGAGACAGTAGCCCTGAAGTTTTTAGTTTTTAGGTGGACGAGGCTGGGAAGTGAACCTAGATCTCTAGCGTGAAAGTCGAACGCAATAACCATTACGCTATTGGTTGAAATAAGCTCATTTGGAAATAAGAATTTGTATGGGAAATGATGTAATTTCGGATCTCATTTGGAAATTTTCAACGAAATTACCTCATTTGGCCCAGTAAAAACGTATAGTATTAGTATAACGGGCTATTCGTTTCTATACCTTAATGTAACATTTTTTTAGGACAGGCCACGAGACTAGAAAAGTCTCGGTCTCGATCTCGCATGACGAGACCGAGACTTCACGAGGTGAGACTGCCTTTAAAGCAACCGAGGCGAGACTGTATATTTAGACCGACATTTACAGAGAGTCTAATAAATTAAAAAAACCCAATTTCAGTTAAATATTTATTTTCTTCTGCACATATTCAAACGATAATTGAAAATATTTCGTTCCAATAATGAACAGTTTGTCCGGAAATCGTATTTTTCGGAGACGAGACCGAGGCGAGACTTAATTATACGAGACCGAGACGAGATAGAAAATTTTCGATTTTAACGAGACCGAGACTTACAAAAGTCTCTCAGAGTCTCGTCTCGTGGCCAGCCCAACATTTTTTGTTTTGGAGGACCTCAGCAACAGCATACAGCAGTCTCCAGTTGCCTGAACAACAAATCTGAGTTTAGCAATCAAAATACTGAGCAAAAAATATTGGATTCGCTGGGTCATTTGTTTTGAATTTTGTTCAGAATATATTTTATTTCAGCTAGTTCTAATTTGAATTGAAGTTGCAGGAAATATTAGTAAA
Organism: Melangyna quadrimaculata; assembly: GCA_949320155.1. NCBI lineage: Eukaryota > Metazoa > Arthropoda > Insecta > Diptera > Syrphidae > Melangyna > Melangyna quadrimaculata. The sequence goes on along the minus strand of OX439485.1, from coordinate 51,073,631 downwards.
ATAACATTAAGTACTCCCTTTTCTGTTTCTGAAATTTAAGTAAACAGTTAAATATAAATATTCACTACTGAAAATGAAAACAATAGTTCTGATTTTCAAAAATGACCACTTGGGCAAATTGCTTATACAATAACAATAGTGGACAAATTAAAATACATTACAAATTCGTATTTTAATTGAATGCAAAGATTCGTTTTCGTTGCTTTTCAATAAAAGTGTGAAACAAGTTCAGGAGTGATTTGTATATGCTTCTGATTTGAAAAAAAAAAAATAATTTTGTTTCTAAGCTGGCCATACGTGACCGAACCAACGAGCCGAACGGCCCGTGAGTGGGAAAACTCAGATGGCTTCGTTTGCTTCGGCCGAAGAATTTGGATTTTCAGCCAGTCCAAAATCCATGAACATGAACCTTCGAATATTCGGCTCTATCGTCTGCGGGGAATCAGCAAGCCTAGCAGTTATGTTTGCTTCCAACTTTCCAATCACTCCACCGCACCGTTACTAAATAATAAAATCCTACTTTCTCACTCTTCTCATTAAATTGTAGAATACAATTTTCACAAAAAACATCTCACTGTCTCATTTTCTCCATGAGAGACCGGAACCAAATAGCTCCAAGCTGTTCGGCTCGGTCGCATATGGCCAGCTTAAGACTGCCAGGATGGCAAAGTGAAAGGCAAAATAAATATGTACAACAAATATACCTAATCTTTTTATCTTTCTTACCAGTAAAGCCTTTCTGATAAAAATAATTGACAAAGTTGTTAAATTCTGTGAACTTTTGTCAAGGATTCCATTTGACTGGTCAAACGGTCACCAAGGAGGAGTTCCAATAAATCGCCTTTACCATAGCTATAAACGTTTGCATTACGGGATTCATAGGTTCCTTTGTAAAAATAATCCACATGCATATTAACAACATTATTTTTCGATCATAAATGTTGAATAAGTGCAAACAAAATCCTATCATAATAGGTTTTCATCATATGTAGTTTTATATATTTATGACTATTTCTCGTTCACATTAACATTTTTTGGTTAGAATAACAATAAATCGAAAGTTGTCACTCACATTATGTAGATATTTTTGTTTGCTTTTAAAAATAATCTACTCTGTCATACAGAAATCAAATAAAACAATTTCTGTATGGTGTTCTATAATGTGTTTAAAGATTTTATTTTCAGAAATATAAAATGTTCTTTTTCAAAATCCTATTGGTTTTACTTTACTGAGTGAACATTTGGAAACAACTGCAGTCTTTAATTTCTGTTTGGTTAAACAGGTTTTGGCTGTCATCTTAAAACGGAACCTATGATTGTTTATGCATATATTTTAAAATTTGAATGTATTATCATATGAGAAGTTTGTTGTTATCTTAAATTTGAGGTACGAGGAAGAAAATCTAAGTTGCATCAATTGAATACAAAATATGGGAGGTAGGTATTTCATTGCCATGAAAATTAAATTCCTTATTGAAATCCAAGTTACCATCATTCAAATTTTCTATTGAATTCTGAATTTACCAATCGAAAATCATATTAGCTTTCTAGGTAACCAACTTGCTTTTTTTTGTATTTGGTTACTAAATAATTATTTCAGATCAACAAAATTATCTTGAGTTCTCGGGGGGGGGGGGGACATGACCCCGTGACCCCCCCCCCCTGTATACGCCATTGGCCAGAACCAAACCTGTCTCCTGTGTCACCAACACTACGCCTCGGATAATTAATGATAACTCGTTGACGACTTTTGGCTATTGTCGCAAGTGAAGTGAACCCTATTCCCACTGAGCTACCCGAAGTAACAATTTCCCGAATACGCACCGTACCCCCCAGTAAAGAAGAAATTATCACTGCCATCAAAGCACTGAAGAACAACAAAGCGGTTGGACTTGACGGTATTCCTGCAGAGCTCTTAGGAGCAGCCCCAACGACATCGAGCGAGCTACTGCACCCACTTATTAAGAGAGCTTGGGAAACAGAGAGCTTTCCTGAAGAGTGGAAAAAAGGAATGATTGTCAAGCTCCCAAAGAAAGGAGATCTCACACAGTGCGAAAACTGGAGAGGAATATGCGTTCTGCCTGCAGTAGCCAAGATAATAGCAAGGATAGTATTGGACCGAATTAAAGACCACCTCGAAGACACACTCGACGCCGAACAAGCAGGTTTCCGCACTGGATCTTCCTGTGTGGATCACATCAACACCCTGCGGATCATCATCGAACAGTGCGTTGAATATCGATCACCACTTCACCTGCTGTTCATCGATTTTGAAAAGGCGTTCGACAGTGTCAATAGAGAATTTATTTGGCTTGCTTTGCGCAGGAGGGGCATCCCAGATAAATTGATTGCTATTATCAAGGCTACATATGATGGATCCAAGTGTCACGTTTTGCACAAAGGTAGGCTGTCAGAGGAGTTTGAAATCCAAATTGGAGTTAGGCAAGGCTGTATATTGTCACCAATACTGTTCCTGTTGGTGATAAGTGACGTACTGCACGCAGCTTTGTCAAATGGAAATGGAGGAATTCAGTGGACTCTGCAATCTCACCTCAAACATCTGGACTACGCGGACGACGTATGCTTACTCTCTCATAGGATCATGGATCTCCATCAAATGACAACAAGGGTGGAGAGAGAAGCAGAAAACGTAGGGCTTAAGATCAACTCGGAAAAAACTAAAAGGATCAGCCTTGGAACTTCCTCATCAATCCAAGTAAATATTTCTGGACAACCAGTAGAGATGGTAGAGGATTTCCAATATCCTGGGAGTATTGTCTCTACGGGTGGCGGAACTGAGCTGGACGTAAACAGCCGAATCAGAAAAGCAAAGGCTGCGTTCGGAATGCTGTCCAAGATATGGAGAAACAACTCTTTTAGCTTAAAGACCAAGCTACGACTGTTCCGCTCCAATGTTGAATCCGTTCTGCTTTACGGCTGCAGCACTTGGAAAGTCACTGACACTGTCACTAGAAAGCTGCAAACCTTCGTTAATAGATGTCTACGAAACATCTTGAGGATTTTCTGGCCCAACCGTATCTCCAATGCCGAACTTCATGCGAGAACGGGTCAGGAGCCCATAGACTCCATTATACGAAGAAGAAAGTGGCAGTGGATTGGCCATACGCTTCGAAAAGGCGATCGGTGCCTTGCATCTCAAGCAATGCAGTGGAACCTGCTCACACAGGAGGGAAGACAAGTGGGCCGGCCTAGAAGTACATGGCGAAGAACGGTCGAACAGGAATCGGCACGACTGGGGAAAAGTTGGAGAGAGCTGAAATATATTTCAAGAAATTGTACACGATGGCGCGTAGGTGTAGTGGAGGCCCTATGTCCCGTAAGGGAAACATCACGGACGTAATATGCCCGAGGACCTAAGAAGAAGGAAGAATTTAACATATTGTCTGTAAAATTCGGTGCATATACAGTATTTAAATATTCTTTTTCTATTATTTTTTACCACTTATTTAGTTAATTTACCCAATAAACATTCATACCCTAAATTTAACTATCCCTGAAAAGAGGTAAGGTAATTAACGTTTTTACAGAAGGTCAAGTAGGCATAAGTACACTTTAAACCCTTTTCATTAGCGCACATTCTTAAAAATAACCTAAAAACTATCAAATCTTGAAAAGCCACTCCAATTGCCAAGTGCTGCAATAAAATTAGGTAAAAAGCCCAAAATTCAATTTTTATCTGTTTTAGATTATCCCAAGTATCATAAAATGTATGGGTTTTTGGGTGGACTTAGCTATTTACGAGATTTTTTTTATTATTGTATTGTATACCTATCAGGTAAAACGAAGGAAACTTTATGTTTATTACGCATTTTTTGAAAAAAAAAATTGACCTAAAAGTCAAAATTTTGCTCGGTCATGAAAAATTGAACACCATTTAAAATTGAATATCTGGCAACCCTAAAAACATATCACCTCAATTTAAAAGCAGTTTTAAAGGCTAGTATTTCTACTACGAAAAAAGTCCCAAATGAGGTCCCTACTATTAGTAGGGGAAGGTGGCCTAAAATGGCCCCCTCGCAAGAAATCGTAGAATCGAACAGATTTAGAAAGTTTTGTGAACACAATTCTTTAGTTTTTCTGGTAGAACCGACGCGATGTATACGAAATGTTAGCAACTTCAAGATATTATTTGAAATTTGACAGATCAAGAGTAGAAACAATAAAATTTTGAGAAAAATTTGCTGACAAAAAACTGTATATAAAACGGTGAATTTTGGAGAAAGCACTTAATGCATGTAAGTATCAAGTCTGTTCGGAATTAAAACTTAAATAAAAAAATCCTAAACGGGCAAAATGGCCAACTTAACATTCGGGTAAAATGGCATAGTGTGCCATTTTATACTTGCTGCATTTACACGAATGGCAAAATGCCATTTTATCTGTCTAATTATAGCCATTTTTCTTTTCATCGTGTAAACGCTCTAAATAATGCCAATATTTTTGCCAAAATAAAATGGCAGAGATAATTTGGCATAAAATGCTGCCATTAATATGACTATGTGTAAACACTTTACTGACGCCATTTTCCAAATTATGCCATTCTAGAATAAGAATGAACTTGTTCATACTTTTATGGCATGTTGCCAGTATTTTGAAATCTGCCATTATTTGAACTCTTGTAAATGCATGTCATAAAAAAATTATTTCTGCCATTAATTTAACCATTTTTTAGCAGAAATATTGGCATCTTTGCCATTCGTGTAAGTCCGGCATTACCCTTACATTTTCATTTTTTGTATAGTGAAAATGGTTGAAAAATTTGAACGATCTACAGATAGGCAGTTCTGGACTGAGGACGCATTATCAAAAGCCCTAAATGCATCCAAAACGTCTAATGTTCAGTGTTTTAGTTTTAGTTTTAGTTTTAGTTTTAGTTTTAGTTTTAGTTTTAGTTTTAGTTTTAGTTTTAGTTTTAGTTTTAGTTTTAGTTTTAGTTTTAGTTTTAGTTTTAGTTTTAGTTTTAGTTTTAGTTTTGTTTATGTTTATTTTATATATAAATTTAAGTTGTTTTAAATGAATTGTTGATTTTATTTTTTTTTGTGGAGTATTGTTTATGTTTATTTTAGTTTGAACTTTGATTCGTTTTAAATAAAGTTAAAATTAAATTGAAAATGGTTTTTGGTCAACTTGCCTGGTTGGTTTACTTGCATGGGTAATATTGCATACTAGTATGCCATTTTACCCGGGCAATTTTGATCGTTGGAATTTGAAGGCATTTGAAAATTAAATACTTTAAATACTTTTTGGAACTTTGTTTTACTCGTAAAGCAAAAAAATGTAAGCGTTATTGATTAAACTTTGCAAAGAATATAGGATTTCAGTTTGAACGTCACTTTTTTCCGAGTTATGGGACATTTTCCTTAGGGGGGGGGGCATTTTATGCCACCTTCCCCTACTAACACAGAAATTGACATTAACATGGGTCAGGGTACACTAAAGCTAGCCTTTTTTTAAATCATCAAAAAGTGATGTCAAAGTTGAAATTCAGACTTTAAAATATGACCAAGAATCACATCCCAAAGTATGGCACACGAATTACCGGACACCCTGTATACCCAATCGAATGACATATTAAAATGAAAACCACTAAGATTTATAGTTATTTTTGAGAAATCAGAGGTCTTAGTTGAAGATGCACCTATTCCTCTGCTGCTTTTATAAATTGAACTTGGACCGCCATAAGTTAAAAACGTATTGCCGTACAGAGGTCCTTAATAAGTCATTTGTAGACAATTGTACTGTTTACAAGTTGTTCTAATATAAGATCTTTTTCTGAAAAAAATAAACTTAGGTATTGGGAGTTATTAAGCAAAATAAGAAAAATCAAATTGTTCAACATGGCGGCATTTCCCTTCCTGTACCACTCTTAAAACTTGGTTATTTAATAGAAAATATTTTTCTAAACATAACCCCGAAAAAACATTCCCCATCCATAAAAATAAATAAATTGGGTGGCGCAAGGGTCCGTGAAGAACCAGGGCCTAGTGACTTACAACTCGCAACCATTCATGTGTGCGCGTGTCGATAGGAATGGAAGGGACCTACAATTTTATGCCGAATCCGAACGGCTAGACGATAAGCACTTATTCGTGACAAGTGATACTCTTGAAGGATATGTCAATATTCTTCGCAAGAGGCAGTAGCCCTGAAAAATTTGTTTTAGTTTTTAGGTGGACGAGGCCGGGAAGTGAACGCAGACCTCCAGCGTGACAGTCCATCGCACTTATCAGCACGCTACGGGCTACTACATCTCCATCCATAAATATAATAAATATCCTCCCATGTTAAATTTTTTTGAGAAAATGTATTCGACTGTTTTCTCCAAATCTATCAATTGTACCTACAAAAAAAGTGTTATATTTTTTTTTGTTTAGAATTTCATGAGCTACAATGTGTTCCTACCACTTAAAAAAAAAAAACCGATAGAGTTCGAGTAATTTAGAAAAAAAATGCATTTTACCCCTTTTACTCCCCTATAGCTTTTAGCTCCGCCCCAAATTTAGGGTACTTTTCAGGAAATGTTAAAAACAAAAAATGAAGCTCTACACCTTTTTCGGATTTTTTTTAAAATGAATTTCTTATTTTCCTAGACTAATTTTATAAATCAGATTTGAAAGGTTTCTGAAATTAGACCGAACAAACAATCAAATTAAATTCCCAAACAAAATGCATTATTTGATTTTGACTAGTTTCCGGTTTTTTGTTTGTGTATTTCCAGAATTTTCTTTTTTTTTACCACGCTATTATTGAGAAGACTAAAAACTAAAAGAATCATCCAAATCGCGAGTTTTTGCAAGACTAACGCATGACATTGATTTTTATATATGTACATTTAAGGTAAATTGGCATGAGATGGGTCAAATATTTTGAGTGTGTAGATTGTGGCGAGACAAGAAAAGGAGAGGAGGAAATCGTTTAGGCGGGAGGGGCAATTTTCTAAAAAAAAATGATATAAAATAGAAAAACATTATTAAATCAACAACGGTAACACTTACGACGACGCCATGCTTTAGCCTTTTAAAAGCCATAATTCCATTCTTTAATTTAATTTTTTAGTAAATTGTTTTTGAAAAATTAGTTAAATTTATTCATTAGTTCAATAGATTTTTTTTTAATTTTACGTTATTTAAGTACTATCTAGTTGTAATCTAAGAGCCAACGACATAAAATTTCAAGTCATTTGCGTAATGTTGAAACATATACCAATACATAGCTCTGGAAGGGTTAAACCAGGATTATTTTGTCTGCCTGCCCATACTCTTGACGAATTGGTGGAGGGTTGAAAATGTAGATTTTCTAAAAATGTTATCAAGGGTATTATCACTTTAATGAATTTTTAGAAAATATATCATGATGCTCTGTAATTTTCCTTACTTCTAAACACCTTGATTTTGATGATCCGACTAGTAGAACTCAAGATATAAGCTTTTTAAGCGAACCATATATTTATTTGTTTTCTTGAAGATGTTTAAAACCCAAAAAATCAACAAAACAAAGTCTCCAAAAAAAGTAGATTATGGTTCGTTTAAAAAGCTTATAACTTGGGTCTACTAGTCGGATCATCAAAATCAAAGTGTATTGAAAAATGAATTGAAGGAAAATACCCTGGATAAAATATTAAGAAAATCTCCATTTTCAACCGCCCATCCCCCTCTTCGTCAAGGGTATGGGCAGGCAGACATGGTTATCCTCGTTTTACCCTTTCAAAGGTATGTATTGGTATTGGTTTCAACATTTCGCAAATGACTTGACTTTTTATGTCGTTGGCTCTCGGTCTATTGCTTTAAAGTATATTTTTTGAAAGATTCATTTTTAAACCTGACTTTTTTGCAAAAATAAACTAAACAGATTTTATACTATTCTTTTTGCAAATATTCGATGATGTTATCATTTTTGAGTCAAACAATGAAAAAAATAAGTGAGAACTAAACTTCACTGTGAAGTTAGCAGGTCACTCGATTACATCTACTACTTGATGAACGGCAATTTCGCAAGGGCCTATGTACATACAAACCCAATACCTAAAGCCTTACACTGAAAAAATTTCTTTTATTAGTTTATATTTTAGTGAAACCTGTTGTTAAAAAAAATGTAGGTACATATACATAAGTATGTCTTTGACTTCTAAGCGTTAAATCTATATGTCTTTAAAGTACGCAATAAATTTGTCGATAAAGCTTACATATTAAGGCTTTGTGGAAATAAGCAGGAATGGTTGAAAACCACCTAACAGAGGGCTTACTGTAAGGAAGAATTGTAGAGAAGGACCTTCTGCTAAAGCTACACTAATAAATTACCTAGCCAGTATACTTAAATTTTTGTTTGATGTTTGGAAACATGAAGTACCTACATATATTGTAACTTTCTTAAAATATTGCATTCCAAATATCACCCCAATTCCCTGAAACAATTTGTTCATAGTATGTACAAATAAAATTTCAAGATTTTCATAGTTTTCAGACGGTTTTTTGATTATATCAACATCAAAACTTATCAAATGGTAAGTTTGTTGTTTTATCGCCAAATGATTTTTTATATCCAAATGATTTTGATTGAGAATTTAAATCTGTTTGGCCCATAATAACCGATACAAAAAAGAAATTTAATAAATACTCGATGATGAAAAATATCGATTCCCCGGTCCAATAAAATTGTTATTTACTTTGGCGTTGTTTCCTGCCTGTTGGGTGCCGGTATGAAGGTTTCATATGGGAACATTTGCAAGTTACTTGGAGAAACTTAATTTTAAATTTTAAATACCTACAGCCTTATGCATAAACGAATTGTAGCGAGTGCATAGTGCTATGCACTCTTTATAATGCCTCTGAACGCAAAAACCTTATTCATAAACTTATGCAACATTGAATAGATGCAACATAAGCTAAACGCGTTTGGAGGTTGTATAGAGCCAACATAAGGGTTGTTTAGTATCGGAATGTCACTTTGACTCACACACAACAATAATGTAGTTAGATATTAGGGGGGCGCTTATTTTTGTAATCTTGGAGGTGTTTAAATCTGACTATCAAAATATTTTTTAGAATTAAATACAACAATAAATAATGTTAGTTTTGTCAATTTATTGTACATTTTTGTTGTGATATTGTTTAAATAGAATTAAGAATATTTTTGTGTACACTTTATTTTATAGAATCTACATAATACATGTAAAAGATTTTAAGATTTTCCATCAAATCTTACAACTTTTGCAAATGCTCGACGGCGTGCGTGATTTAAATTAAATTATACAAAGATTCACCTTCATCACTTTCACGGTTAAATACAAATACATTTTAAACATTACAAAATAAGCACCACCCTTTTATTTTTCTCCTCAACAAAAACATCACGATGTGAGTGAATGTAACAATTCATGGAATAAATCAAAAACGACGTTTTTTTGTTTCAAATATTTTTAATTTTATTTGCAAACACAAAACACCAATAAAGTAACTGGCTAATTATAATAATATTATAAGAAATTAATAAAAAAAACAAAATAAATCCAATTGCCAGCAGAATTACTTCTTTTGATTTTTCACACAGCACACACACAGCTGGGTCTCCTTTGTCAGTATTGAAAGTAAAACGTAATAGATTTCTCCTTTATGTTACTAGTTTTGACACAAGCTCATTATAACTATAATGGGATGAAAAATATTTTATGCATAACAATTTATGCAACGTTGTATAGTGGCTACATAAATCCTTAAGCAGTGCATAACTATTCATCTGTTCAGCGGATTCTAATGAATACGGCTGCTAGTATTTAAAGTGTTTTAAAAGGTTTTGTAAATATGAGCAAAGATACATATAAATAAAGATGAATAACTCAATAAAAGAATACCATTACAAAATGTATAACCACTTAGCATCATCTTTGGATGAGTTTTTATAACTCTGCATGGTTAGTGGTAAGATCATGCAGCTTAACCAGCCAATATTTGGGCCTTGATGTTGAGCGTTGGGTTATTACACATCGAAATATTTATGTTCTACCAATACTGAGAGCAGTTATGCATATAACATGCGACTCAAGGGGGGTCATGCGCACAACAGATCTAGATTTTGCTCCTTATAATGCAAGAATGCAAATTACTACGTTATACCCTGTCCAATAAGTTTGTGCAGTACAGGGAAGATAGAACGTCTGTCATCTCACTCTAAATGCAAAGAAATCACTTTAAGACTGCTTTCACACAAGGAAACTGAGTTGCTGGCAACTCGGAGTTTTTAGGCCTCTCACCCTTCTCGCCTACAAACTAGCTAATTTCTGGCAACTCAGTTTACTTGTGTGAAAGCGGTCTTAGCTGTGAGAAAGAAATAATTGTCCAGGGTTTCCGTACTACAAATTATAAAATTGCAAAAAGCTCTGATGGGTTGCCATCTATGCTTTATTAGTTTAGTTTAAAACAATAAGAAATTCATTTTACAAAAATCATTAATTGAATTCTTAAAATGCAAAACCCTGTGAACCAAACAAAAAAAGAAAACGGAAACAACTTTGTCTTCAAGTACCCTTAAAAGCTAATAAAAAGCTCCCATTCTTGAAAGCGCCCTTACAAAAACCAAACAAAAATATACATTTGTAAGCATTACCATTGCCATAGTAACTCTGATTTGATGTGCTTATTTAAAAATAAAAAAAAAACACGATCAGTACCAGTGCTGTCGTTTCGAACATTCCGAGAATAGCATTTTTCATAAAATTTGGGGAGCGTTTTGGGAAGGTTGGGGCCTAGTTTAAAGGCTCTCCCAAACCGACGCGAAAGCGGCGTGGAACATTCGCTCTGTAGGGTGAATCATTTACAATGATAACAAAAATGAGAAATGAGCAATGCTAAATAACAAAAAAACTGACGTCGGCGAATGTTTCGCGCCGATTTCGCGTTCGTTTGAGGAAGCCTTAATTCTAGGTATGTATTTCATAAAATAAATATGACCACAAATGAAAATATGACATTTTGAAGAAAATGCACATACAGACAGTGGTTAACTTCGTAATATAAGGGTATGTGAGATAGTTTTATCTTTTAGATGGAGGAGTCAAGCTCTCCCATAAGGCCTGTACACGCACATATTTATTGGACAGAGTATAGTCTCCTACTCTAGGTCAAAGTTGCCAAGCTAATTTCACAGAGGTCCATCTCCAGATTTTATTATCGATATTAACTTTAATAAATTTCTCATGTTGATATCTCTGCTTCATATGCTGGTTTTCTCTGACTTATTGCGTGTTCATTTGTTGTACGATGGTTTGCCTTTGTTTTCTTCTTTTCTGTTTTCATCAGCGGATGATAACTGTTCCTGGGATCAAATGTGGAATGATGCAATCCTATAATTAATATTAGCTAAAAAAAGGAGAATGTGGTCGAGCTTATTGATTATGGCCTTGTCGCAAATTCAAGTCAAACCTGATTTTTTTGGAATCCAGGACATTGAAATTAAGTAAGACACGATTTTTAGTTTGTGGGCGAGAAGGCCGTAAAAGGAAGACAAAAAATCTCCCCTCACACCCTTCTCGTCTACAAGCTAGCTAGTTTCTGGCAACTCAGTTTCCTTGTGTGAAAGCGGTCTAAGTTGCGGTGGTAGATTTGCCGTGAAACTTTTAATATTTCCTTCAACACATTAGCAATCAAATTTGTCAAGCTGCCTCTAATAGTGTTAAGGTGAGTTTTTGGGTTGGAATATGCCTTAGTTTAATTAGAAAATACAATACTATACCATCTGGTACGTCCATCTCAACCCTTGCCCTTGTTCGTATCAAAAACTTAATCACCGATAAAAAATCTATTAACAAAGTCCACTCTGCTGACTCTGTTCTGTTACCTATATCACATTCATCCTTGTATACTAAAAACCCCATAACAGAACCTTACACATTTGTGGTAATCTATTGTTTCAAATTAATTTCATTACCTGACCGCAAAGCATCCAAATCCCCAGGATGTTTCTCTTTACTAATTGTCCTCCATCATGCAGATCCAACAGAGAGTGAGGCGACTTAACCTAAAACCATACCATTTGCGAATTATACACAAAATGACTGATTGATTGCAGGACTTAAGGAGAATCCTTCGTCCTGGATAGAAAGAAAAAAATGTATACAATTCGTATGATAAGGACCTGAGAGAGTGGAACCTAGAGAATAGTGCTGCTTAGTGCTTTGTGTGTTGGAAAGAAAAATGGCCAAAACTAGTTCACCAGCTGCGAGAGCTATTTGTTACCTTTACCTACATACAAAATGCGGGTCAACAACTGAGGTTGTTGTCAGTGTTGCCATATAGTAGTTTTTCTTATTCGTTTTTTTTTGCTTTATGCATTCGTACAAAAAACGAACTAAACATTTTGATTTAGCTTGACATAACGTGTTGATATAGGGATGACGGAAAAAGTCGGTTTTGCAATTACATATTCTGTTCGGCTACATCCTAAATAGATGGATCGATTTTCTTAAAAGTCCCCCGACACATTTTTTTTTGTTAGTGTCAAAAAAGGTAAATCAAATCTATTATACAAAAATCAGTGAATTACTATTACTTGTCAACTTTTAAAGATTATACAGGGTGTCCGGTAATTCGTGTGCCATACTTCGGGAAATGATTCTTGGTCTCTAAGAAAAATATTGTTTTGCAGTAAAGTCCGATTTTGAACTTTGACATCACTTTTTGACGATTTTAAAAAAGGCTAACTTTGGTGTACCCTGACCCATATTAAGGTCAATTTCTCTGTCAGTACTAACGGTATGGACATCATTTTGAACTTTTTATTAGAATAAATACTAGCCTTTAGACTACATTTAAATTGAGCTGATATGTTTTTAGGGTTGTCACATATACAATTTTAAATGGTGTTTAATTTTTCTTGCCCAAGCAAAATTTTGACTTTTAGGTAAATTTTTTTCAAAAAATGCGTAATAAACGTGAAGTTTTCTTATTTTTACCTGATGAAAAAAAAACAATAATAAAAAAAAGCTAATTTATAAGTGCACCCAAAAACCCATACATTTTATGTTACTTGGGAATATCTAACACATGTAAAATTAAAAAAAAATATTTTTTGCCCTGAGGTGTAAAGGGTTTGAATAAAACAATAATTTGTGTAGTTTTAAGTAATTTTGAATTTTATGTACACACAAATACAGTAATAATAAGTACTCAAAGTGCCCTCCTGCTTTTTGAATGCATGCTAGAGCCCGTTTTTGGATTTAATTTTGAATGTTTATTCTCGACAGCTCTTGCCTTACTTTTAGTGATCCTTCGGAGAATCGTTGTTCTAATTCAGTTAAAGTCAGATGAGTAAAAGATTTATTTTATTCGTCTCCTTACAAAAAAATTCAGTACAGTAAAATCGGGAGATCTTGCAGGCCATTTCCATTTCTGTCTTTCCATCTATCACCGTATTCTTCATCCAGCCAATCCTTAACTTCACGACCATAGTATGGTCATCCTCCAATAGGTCTGGTAGATTATTTTGTAAAAACTCAAGATAGTTAGTAAAGCGCCGATTAATTAATTTTATTGACACTGAATCTGTGCTGAAATGATCTTTGCCGTCTTGAACGTGGATTGCATAAATGGAGATTATGGAAATTCATAATACCATCTATAGTGAATTGAGATTCGTCTGTCCAAAGAATTCTGTTTTTTAAGTGGTTTTCACCCAAGCTTCTGTCTAGCAACCAGTTACAAAATTCGAGTCTCTTTTTAAAAAAGCGTTCTTATCCAACTATAATAGTGACTTAAGTTGATAATCTGATGAATTAATTCGTTTTTCTATTCTTTTATACCACGTATTTAGTTAATTTACCCATTAAACATTTGTACCCCAAATTTAACTCTCCCAGAGGTTTCGACAGCAAGTCAAGTAGGCATAAGTACACACTTTTAAGAACCCTTTTCATGAATTCACAGTCTTAAAATTAACCTAAAAACTATCAATTCTTGGAAAACCACTTCAATTGCCAAGTGCTGCAATACAAATAGGTAAAAAACCAAAAAAATCGATTTTTTACCTGTTTTAGATTTTCCCAAGTATCATAAAATTAATGGGTTTTTGGATGCACTTATTACTGAGTTTTTTGTTTTATTATTGTTTTGTTCATCAGGTAAAAATAAGAAAACTTTAAGTTTATTACGCAATTTTTGAAAAAAATTGACCTTAAAGTCAAAATTTTGCTGTGGCAAGAAATTGAACACCATTTCAGCAACTGATAAATTTTATTGAAAGATGGATACTGTAGTGTTCCTAGAACACAAAATTAACAAATTAGTAAAAGTACCCAACATATTTGTGACCCCGAGCTGAAAAGAAAAAGAATACACACTTTTCGATTGACTTCAAAGTCAAATACATAAACGAAATTTCATCATCTTTTCATCGATACACAGCTTCTCATCATTCATCAACTTTAAAGGCTCCCCCAAACCAATGCGAAACATTCGTTGCGGCGAAGAAACATTCGTCAGTCAAAATGAATTCATATATTTCTCCGCTGCGTTGGTGTGGGCTCAAGTAAAGTTCTGCATTATCGTCGAAAAAAGGAGACAAAATCAAATTGCCGATATTTGTAACAGGAATTTCTCTTTGACAACTTGCAGTACTTATATACTTGGTATAAGCAGTATATACTCGCGTAGCTGTCAACTCTTCCGTTATCAGCTTTGGACATCACGTTGGTTTTTCCTTCCAACAATACCTACAGATAAATATCATGTTACCGATTTCTGAAGCCATAATATAGATTTTCAAATTAAAAAGAAGGATTTCTACGAAGATATTGTTATGGGTAATGTTCAGATGACTAAGGCCTAATTTATTCAGTCGTAGTTGAACATAGCTCTGGGATTTTTACAGTCAACTTGAGAATTAGTTTTTATTCACTCAAAGTTGACGTTTTCAATTTTTTATTTTCAACTCTAGAGTTGATCAACTTTGGATTTTCTCAACTTCCCGACTAAGATGGGGAACCGCATGAGTATTTTTTTTGTTTCATATTTTTTTTTTATAATTGAATTTTGTTTATAAAAATGGTGCCTTTCTCCCACCAAAAAATATAGAACAAGTGTACAATTTCAATGAATTGTGTTCCATGTTATATATGGAATGATTTTCTGGTCTTGTGATGTTTAAGTAGTTGGCGATGATTTCGCCGTACAAGTGTAAAAACATACTCATGAACATCGATCCATTCATGACTCCATTTCCCAACAACAGTTCTCCCGTTTCACGGAGTTGTTGATCTTTGTTTGGCATTTCCTGTTTGACCCTACATTATTCTTCTCTGTGAAAATTTGTGTTTCTTCCTTTATAATTATTCAATTTTAGGAAAACAAAATAGTTATAGGAACAAATTATAGTGTGTGAAAACTCACCTCTTATTGCTAGACATATGTATATTATTTTCTTTAAAAATAAAAGTTGTACCTAATCCGGTTTTTATAGCTTTCAATTTAGCTTGGTATTTTTTTGATTCCGCGCTTCACATGGAATGAAAAATCCATTGGAATTATTGGGAAAAATTATTCAAAATGTAAAATTAATTGTAATGCAAAACAAAAGTTGAAAATGACGTCTTGTACGTCATGTGTCACAAATATCCCAAGGATATTTTAAAAACTGCAGGTTGGTCAACTTTTGAATTTCAACTCTGGAGTTCAGATTCGAAGTAGTGAATAAAAGCATTTTCAACTTTCAGTTCAACTACGGATTTGAAGTGAACTTGTAAGTTGGCCAACTTTGGAGTTTTCATCAAGTTGAGCAATAGTGAATAAATTGGCTCTAAGGGGACTTGTAAGCAAAGGCCTGTTTCTAGTCTGTGTCGAGAAATTGCCTTCAAATAAAGCGAGCTTTTATAAGAAAGTGACTGGAAGTTACTCAAAAACTATACACCTTAATTTACAATCAAATGTGTCAAACGTCAAAATTGTCAGTTGTGAAATTACAAATGAATTTTTTTGTGACTGTTAAAGTAAATTAAAAACACGGAAAAGACGGATTTTTATATGACGTCGTATATGTCTCCTGAACGTACCCATTGAAAAACCACAAGGAATTCTGAATTTTTTGAAAATCCATTTTTTGCACAGGAAAAAAGGAACGAAATATTTTGTGAAGGTCAAAATTAAGTTGTTTACATATATATCGGGGTATGAACTGTAAGATTCCATTGAAATATGGCTACGGTGATAATGGATGACAACTCCGATTTTGTTAGAATTATTATTTAAACAAAAATCAAAATTTTTGATTTGGATCAAGGTCAGCCCATATGAGATGTGGTATGAAAATTTGTAAACGCAGCCGTATATGAATTGAGGGTATTCTGTGTTGACGCCAAGCGTGGATCCCTGGGAGAAATGGCCCCCATGGGAGATTCAACTTTTGATTTTCTATATGAGTTGGTTTAAATATAAGGAGTAAAAGTGAGATCTGTTGTGCTCATGAGCCCCCCTTGAGTCACAGGTTCTATGCATACCTGCTCTCATTATTAGTAGAACATAAATAATTGTTTGGGTAATAACTTACACCCACACGTTGAATATCAAGGCCCAACTGTGGTCTAGTTAAGCTGCATGATCTGATCACTAACCATATAGTGTGTCATGCAGAGTTAGAAAATCTCATCGGAAGGCGATGCTAAGTGCTTATACATTTTGTAATGGTACCCTTTAATTATGTAATTCATATTTATTTATATGGATCTTTGCTTATTTTATAGGTAAGAACTAAACCACAAAAGCGCTAAAATCACTTTTCCGCGAGTTTTTTCAATGCCATCATCTCCGAAGCAATCTTTCAATTTAATTTGACGGTTTATGGCTTGACAAATCGGCAACAGAATGTTCCAAATGTCACCCGAAATCTCCAACACTCTCATTTTCCCAACCAGAAATTAAACTCTCAAAAAATTAGGATTTTTAAGAGATTTTGTATAATTCATCATAACCCATATCCAACCTTCAATCATATTTGACAGTTGTTGCTTATTATGGAAATGTTTACATGTCTTGGTCCCCTCCTCTAATTAAAAGTTGTGACCGAAAGAATATTTTATTCCAAAAATTTTAACGAAAAGCTATCTAACATCGCTTTATATACAAGTCTGAACGAGGCCACTGTCTTCTCTACTGGCTTCCCAACTGGCTTCGAAAAAGGCAAGCCAGTTGACGAGCAAGTTGCTCAGGTTTGTAGGTTTTAGTAAAAGAATTTAAATGTAAGCCAGGCTCGCGTGGCGTCAGGGTAAACAAAACTGCAAAATAAAGCTTTGCATTAAAAGAAAATTAAAATGTAAGAATTAACCAAAACAAAATGTACAAACTGATGACATACCTAATAATTTTGAATTCTATGAATTAAAGTCCTCGAAACTAAAATTCTTTTACTTTGCCTATAATTGTTACTTTCGAAGAAGCTCTAGTTCCCCCCTTCTCCTCTGCCACGTGTCTGACCTAGTACGAATCAAGTCCCTAATTTCAGCTGTATATACATGGTTTTGACTGGTGTGGAGGAAGGTTAAGATAATCGGAATAAAAAGACAGATTTTCGAGATCCAATTCTTTCGTGCTCTTTATGTTAAGGATTTTTGGGTGTTCATATATCTTTATGGCATTGGCTTCAGTAAGCTTTCGACAATTATTATAGACCTTTAAGACAAATGCAACTAACCTCTTGGATGAATAACCCAAAGGTTGTAAGATCTTCGTGGTGTAATTTAGTATAAAACGAGATAATCAGCATTTATTTGATTTTGAATCCCGTTTGTAAAACAGAAGCAAAGCTATCCTCATAATTGTTTTTAAATGCCATTCTTCTGTGTTCCTGACAACCTTCTCATATCAAATTGGCTTTGATGTGTCACTAAAAACCATTACTTAACACGTCAGCAACATACACAAATCCAAATGTCATCTAACGAAAAATAGTACATAGACCAAATTGCGTATGACACTTATCCTAATCATTCTTTTGACAACCGAAAAAAAACTCGACTCAGCTAAAAGATGAATATCATCTTCACACAACATATCTGAAATTCCTTGTCTTATCCATTAGCAGCAACACATAACCTACCTACCGACCAGAAATACCTACTTACCTTCAATTTTATTAAGGATCTCTTTCAACAGGACATTTGTCAACCTAATGGCCTTATTAGTTCCACATTAGCGTTGCCATCATTTTTCATTGTTCACCATTAAGCCGGTAAGCAGCAACACGAACGAACGCAAAACAAAAAAATAAGCAACATGTTATTAAGTTTACTATCTTGCTGTTGTTGGTTTTTCGAGGACAAAGGACAACAAAAACAATAATAACAATAGCAACCATTCCTACAGTTGGTAAATGACAATTTAACTAGACATATTAAATTCCTTTTTTCCCCGCTCACGCACGGCCATTTGCACTATCACATCAACCACTTGTTATTATAATGTGCCTGTGCCTGTTTGTTGCGTGTGTCTAAAACGGAAATCGAACAAACACCGTAACATGATGTGTTTTTAAAAAGGAAATACTTATACATATACATATACCTTACCTACCTACTTTTATGTGTCGGTAATGAGTCTTTTGACATTGACAATGAAAACCATGCTGGAACGGTTACTATTAAACCTTTGAACGAGTTTTTGGATTGTATTTTATTATTTACGTATGTATGTAGGACTTTGCTATCACTATGGTACCTACATTATATCTCCCAGAGGTGATGAAAGTGAAAAATTGCTCAAGTGCAATATATTTATTTATCCCGCTAGTAGCCCAGTCAACTAAGACTTAAAATTATAAAATAAATTCAAAAAACAGTGCTCTCTGGATTATTTTTGTATATGGTAGGGGTTACCCCCAGGTATAACATACCCAAAGTCCCCAGCCCAGGGGCGTGAGCTAAACTCAGGAGGGGGGGGGTTAAAGGTACCCCTTTTTAGATTTTCATAAATATTTCCACAACCTAGCCTGTTAGCGGAAAAGTCTATGCTACAAAATTAGAGAAAATTAAATTGTCTATAAAAATATATATTTATATTTTTTCTAGGATCAATAATAAAGGAGATGCGGGCGGTAGAAAAGTCAACAAATCAGAAAAAACCTGTTATTGTCTTAGATATTGAATGTTTTCTGACCACATTTAGCTGGAAAAAACGTTAATACACTCTTGTTTCATTATGTCGTGAAGCTAAGAAATGAGTTATAATTTCCTTTTTTTTCTATACATCCGGAACTATACGAAAAAGTTGATGTATACTAAATTAGGCAAAATTTAAATAGCAAGAGTTGTTTTCATATGGCGCCAAAAAATGATAACGTTTTTTCTAAAGGAACACGATAAAATTTTTTAAAAATAATATTAAAAAACAACGGCAACACTTACAACAAAAAAAATGTACCTTTTTTGAAACCCAGAACTCCGTTCTTTTATATTATTTTCAAATCAAGTTATTGATGTCCATAGTTTTTGTAAAAATTACTTTCAAGCTCAAAATTAAAAAAAAAAAGTTGAAAATTTCGTTTTTTATTTTTTTATTTAAATTGTAAAATAAAATGAAGAACTGACTTTTATTGTTTAATACCTATATTAATTCATATTATAAAAGTAAATTAATTTACAAACATTTAATTTCTAAAGACATACAGTTTTTTTTTCGATATTTCTACTCATGCATCTCTATTGCTTCCAGCAAAACTATGAGCATAACTTTTTTTGGTAGGGAATTTAATTTTCTTTCACTTTGTGGTATTGACTTTGCCTCTATTATGCTTAGTTTTCCAAATATTGAAGAAAAACTACAAAAGGGGATCTGTACCCCCTCTCCTGCCTAAAGCTTGCGGCCCTAAGCTGTGGACTTTGAGTATGTTATACCTAAGGGTCAGCTCTGCCATTAACACAAAACCTTGGCTGGCTTACTTCGCAGGTTAAAAGAATTTATTCATTCTTTAACATCAAGCTCAAAGAAACACTACTATCACATACTACACACTATAATAATAATAATAATATTAATAATAATAATAATAATAATAATAATAATAATAATAATAATAATAATAATAATAATAATAATAATAATAATAATAATAATAATAATAATAATAATAATAATAATAATAATAATAATAATAATAATAATAATAATAATAATAATAATACAAATTATACAAAAAAAAAATATCATAAAAACTGTCGTCGCAACTTTCAATTTTCTCAAAAACTAGGAAACATGAAACCATTTGGTTTTCAGGTTTCAATAACTAGTTTTTATGGGTAGTGAATAATAAAATCCAATTCAGTATTTTATTTCCCAATTAAGAAACAAAACTCAAAAACTAAATTTTCCAGCCTCATGACATGATGAAATAACAGTGAACGAATGTGTATTTACCTTTTTTGTTTTTTCCAGGTACATTAATCAGAAAACATTCAATATCTAAGACAATAACAGTTTTTTCAGATTTGTTGACTTTTCAACCCCCCGCATCTCCCTTATTATTGACCCGTGCAAAAATATGAAAATAACTTTTCTTATACTTTTCTCTAATTTTGTTATGTAGACGTTTCCGCTTACATGCTAGGTTGTGAAAATATTCACGAAAATCTAAAACGGGGTACCCCTAACCCCCCACCTGAGTTTAGATCGTGGGCCTGGGCTGGGGACTTTGGGTGTGTTATACCTGGGGGTATCCTCTACCATATAAAAAAATAATCCAGAGAGCACTATTTTTTGCAAGCGAAATTCCTTCGTTGACTGTACCGTAGAAGATTCACACCTTTGTGGCATTTGAAAAACTAAGAAACCAAAGCCATATATTATTTTATTTCCCAAAAAGAACAAATAGATGTAACAAACAAAACAATGGCGCTAGTACATCACTGTTCCAAAGCCCAAGCCTTTTTATTGTATTTCCCTTGTACCTTTTAAGAATTATGAACACGAATAAGTAATGGTGTCATAGGCGAATTGTAACATATTGAGGCCTTAATACAAATCAAAATTCCTTAATGTTCCAAACACTGAACATAACCTTTCTCAATATTTTTAGTCGCATTTACACGGGCGACAAGTTGTCATCAATGACTAAACTGTGTAATGCCGCATTAACACGAGTGTTAGTTTTTCATCATTTCTGTCAATTTCTTAACATTTTTGTTTATTCGTGTATTACCTGATTGATGAAATAAATAAATAAATGGTTTTAATATTTGTCATTATCTTTGTCCTTAAAATAATGACAAGAGAAACTGGCATAGAATATTATCACAAGAATGACATCGTGTAAGCGCACAATGACAACATTTTTGAAAATTACGACAATTCGCGAGAAAGAATGAGCTTTGTAACTTTTTTAAGATTTTCGGAACTTACTTGCTCAAATTTTAACGGCAGATCATTTTTCTGTAAAAAAGCTGAGACAAAAATTGTTTACATTCGCTTGTTCAATGAGATGTCGAAGAAGTGAAGGGACCAAATTATACAAGCGTGAGTTTCTTCTGTGCACTCAGAAAATCATGCAGAAGTAAATGAATATTTGCAACCCCTCTTAGTCTTGACTCTAGAATGGCGTGTAAATTTATCGACATATTTTTTGAGCAAGAATAAAAAGTGTACTAATTGATTTGGCTACTTCACGAAAATGAGATCTCCAGATGTCTCATACTGTCAAAACACGTATGAACTTTTGCCTCTTACCCTGAGGCCACACGAGCCAGTACTGGCTTACAAGTAACAATACATTTAAATTTTCTAACTAACACATACAAACCTGAGCGACTTGCCCGTCAACTGGCTTGCCATTTTCGAAGCGAGTTAGGAAGCCAGAAGAGATGACAGTGACCTCGTTCAGACTTGTTAATAAAACAAAATACACATAGATAGTTTTTCGATATAGGCAACTGTCATATATGATTGAATGATGGCTATGATTATGATGAATTATACAAAATCTCTTAAAAATCCTAATTTTTTAAGAGTATATTTTTTGCTTGGGAAAAATGAGAGTTTTGGGGATTTCGGGTGACATTTGGAATATTTTGTTACCGCCAATAATATATAAATATATAATATTTTGTCAAGCCATTGACTGTCAAATTAAATTTAAAAATTGCTACGGAGATAATGCATTGAAAAACTTAAAGATATCTGAATTTTTTGAGATTGAATTTTTTGCGCGGGAAAAGGCGATTATAGCGCGTACATTTTGGAACGAAATATTCCTCATACGACGTTATTTATTTTCTTGTTTATCTGTCAACGTATGAACTGTCAAATTCCATTAAAGGGTGGCTACGATGATAATGGATTAAAAAACCTCCAATAAATCATTTTTTTTTTAAATTATTTAAAAAAATCGAAACTTTTGAATTGAATGAAAATCAATCCATGTTACCTTGACTAGGGCTGGTCACGAGACGAGACTCTGCGAGACTTTTGTTAGTCTCGTCTCGGTCTCGTTAAAATCGAAAATTTTCAGTCTCGTCTCGGTCTCGTATAAGTAAGTCTCGTCTCCGAAAAATAAGATTGCCGGGCAAAATGTTGATTATTGGAACGAAATATTTTCGGTTATAGTTTAAATATCTGCAGTAGAAAATAAATATTTAACTGAAATTGGATTTTTTAATTTATTAGACTCTCTGTTAATTTCGGTCTAAATATACAGTCTCGTCTCGGTCTCGTCTCGGTTGCTTAAAAGGCAGTCTCGTCTCGTCTAGTCTCGGTATCGTCATGCGAGACCGAGATCGAGACCGAGACTTTTCTCGTCTCGTGGCCAGCCCTAACCTTGACGCGACGGAAAAGTCTATCAATGCACACATCAACGCATATTGGAAGTAGTATGCGTTGGCTATCGCAAGACTTGATGCAGAATTCGACGTCATTTTTTGTTAAGTAAGAAAAAATCGAAGTCCGATGCCAAAGCAAATTCGAAGCGTACTCGAAGCGTACTCGAAGCATACTCGAAGCGTACTAGAAGTGTACTCGGAGCGTTCTCGAAGCGTACTCGAAGCGTATTTGAAGCGAACTCGAAGCGTACTCGAAGAGTACTCGAAGCGTTCTCGAAGCGTACTCTAAACGTAATTTATTTCTTCATAGTCGCCGATAAACCCAGGTTTTACTAAACCAAAGCGTAAACGAATTTTGGCTCAATGAATACAGACCGATATTTTGAAATGATATAAATGATATATGACATACATGTCATAAAATATATAACTAGTATATTCAAACAAATGTAGTTTCTTATATACTGAAATCGGATTTGGGAAGGTGGTCCCCTTAGCGTACACATAAATAATACGATGATGCTCAATGATAATTGAGGCTGGGGTATTTGCTTATAAATTAAAAAAAAAAAAAATTTTCATGATTTGGAAATCAGAGATTAGAAATAAATGTTGACTTTTATTTTCAATTAGTTTCTCTCTGGTATATTTTAAAAATTCAGAATGATTTGTGTGCCCGAGAAAACCCGGGACGGTCCCGCTAGATATAATAATAAAATAAAATAATTAGTCAGAATTTTTGGCGGCACTTCCCTGCGTTCGTCCTAGGAATTTTTTTATTCTTCAATGCATTGTCAATATAGCTTACAATGAACTCCTTTTAAATTTTCTAATAGAAAGCTTATAGAAGTAACAATAAAAAATTACTCTAAATTGACTCCTGTCTGTCTAAAACGTATGGGCTCCCTAATCGAAACATGCTGCATGTGAGTGGTAATTCTTAGTTGAAACGAATACAATTTTATATTTTTTGGTTGCTGGCTGTTCACAACAGACAAAGATGTACGACGCACACGCACATACTCTCTGTCTTATAAGGACAGGCAACCGATTTTACTTTGAGCTAGATGGATTAAATTGTATTCGAAAAACATCGTTTTTTTTCTGATTTATTTGGATCAGTTCTCCACCTATGTATAAGTTATTCAATAAGTTTAATCAGCTTCATAGACAATCTAAAGTAGCAAAACTTTTCAATTCAATCTAAAATCTTCAATCCAATCACCAACGATTCCTATAATTCCCCCATCAAATGGATCTGATGTTCGCTTTCTTGAAACATAATTGGTATACCAGTCGTGCGTAGCCTTGTCGTCGTATAATCATGCTTGCACGATGATCATCCACATCACATAATCATAATTTGAACATTTGAAGCTATTTTCCAATTGAGTTACTTAAACTCACAATTTGAATGTTGCATTATGCTTATTCAAATTATGTATCAGCTTATTGGGGATAACGTGAGACTGATAACCCGATTTACCATCTCCACCAGCACCATAGTATCCAACTATGTATATATATAATCTGGTTCCTCAATCCTCGCCTTACCTCTATGATAATGGTATAATATTATTCAGAATAATAATCCAGTAGGTGAGAGGAGCCTAATTCAAAGCAAAGCATCATTTCCCACAGAAGCATCGCATATTGGAACCCATTCACTATAGTTATATTGCTGATAACATCTTGAATCAGCATCAGCTATTGAATTACCTAATGCTCTTTGGAGCAATACGAATTCCATTTAGCTAATCTGGCTACCCATTCCACCTTGACACAATGACATGCCGCCCGGGCGCCCTCATCTTGTCGCCTTCTGAACTATTATTTTGAACTAAAGTTATACCTTCCACCTCCAGGCAGGAGTTTATAGCTGGAGCTTGCTTTAAATTTAAACTGACGCACTCTACTCTCTTGAATTATACAAACCTCTTTCCTCTGTCCGTTTTTTTTATTTCAACCCACAGCTACAGTCGAAGCCCACCAATCAATAATAATGTACCCGCATTCGAGGAATTGTTTCATTTGCATATAGAGAACCACCTGGCTTAAGGTTTAAATTTAAAATTTCGCTTGGTGGAAGGAATTTTATGGGCGTGCGAGGCGGTGGTGGGCGGCTGGGGCTGGTTGGCGTACAAGTGCAAAACCAAAGTGTCCTAGATAAAATAAATTCGAACCTCGAAGGCGGAAGTGGCATTTATATATTTTATCCTCGTAAAAATAAAAAAAAAGAAAAATATTCTTTATCACGCTAACACAACACAAAAATACAATTAGGAGAGCTTTCGTTGAGCTCATTGTCCTGTTATTCACTTTCACTAATTCTATCTCAGGGGATGATAACGACGACGCACGGCAACGTCTACACCACCATTAAAAAAAATACTTAACAAAACCAGAGGCTGTAACTGAAAGCAAATCCTTAATTTTATACAATACAGAACCAAATGGACCTCTGTTGGCATTGCTATGGTGGTAGTACCTATGTACATGTAGGGATAAACAAAAGTGTATTTGTAGTTTTTATGCAAGTAATCTAATTTAGAAATATTTTTTCCTACTACTCTTCTTTTCTTTGCTCCCCAATAATACATAATTTTTGAATGGGATTTTCGATGAAAACCGGAAGTGCGTTGGAGATTTGAAGAACAATTGGGGGATTTATACATTTTCAATAAAAAAAAAGTTAAATATTTGTTCATTCATTCGTGTGCAAATTTTAGGTATCGTAAGCAAGACGTTAAGTAGAAGATATTCTCTATTGAAGTTTTCATTTTCCGAAGGATTTGTAATCATTTTTTTTTTTAAATCTCTGTTAAGGGAAAGAAAGGGCAATGGAGCATTAATTTTATCAAATAGTCTTAAATTATATAGACGAAATGCTTTACAATAAGATGGATAACAATGTTACGAAAAATATCTCATAATAGTCTCCTTGTTTTTTTTTGTATATACATATATATTTTATGATGTTTTGGTTCTTCAAAGCTATGTTCCAGTTCCATAATGGTAAGTTCAAATAGAATAATGGTGGATTTTCGCAGTTTTAATAACTTCTTCAAGTTCAAGATATTGAAAAATAGCTAGTTGCATTTCTCCTCTTAAATATCCGCCTGAAAAAATATCAAGTTTCTGTCTAGTTTGGACAAGGCCCTAGTAATTTTGCAGTAGTAAGTACCTAAGTAACTTTTTTTCTGGCAAACAGAAAATGTACCCCACGATTTTTAGGTAATGATTGTATGGAATGTTTTGTTTTTCAAAATGTTGAAAACATGCCACCCATCGATGGCCATTTTGACACTAACGCACAAGAAGGATGAACAAACAAAAACTTAGAACTTGAGTCAACTTGAAAAATTAAAAAAAAATGCAACAATGGATTCTTTAATAATGAATTTACACACCAAAGATTTATTTTGTGCTAGGCATTTGATACATTGAGTTTTCAAACGTCAATCGTTCACAACGCATTCACAAGTGTGTACCAGTGATAAATGTCAAACGTTCACTTCTGCCACAGGCGAATGTTGACTTCACGAGGAAGTATGTACTAGGCTCAAAGAGGAAACGCTATAAACAAAATAGTAAGTACACGCCTGAGTGTACCATTATGTACAAAGTACATACTTCATAATTATAGTATGCTTAAGAATATTAAGGGCATTAAAGTAGGAGATGAAATTTTTTCTGACCATATGCCTCTGGTACTGACACTAGAACTTGAAAATAGTCATCAAAATATTGGAGATGAAATTGCTACCTAAGCTCAAATGGAATGATAATCTAGACGGTACTTACAAACTCAGACTACACAAATATATTACAGCTTCCGAGACAGATGAGTGAACGTTAAAGATTTAGTTGATGCGATAAAGGCAACTGTTGGGACCCAGCGGCAAACTGAAAAAATAGAGGGAAAGCAGAAATTGTACGATGGAACATGCGATCGGGTGAGAAAAAAATCCCTTTTCTGGCTTAAAAAACTGCGTAACAACGATTCGCCAGCTATTAAAGACATCTATCTCAGTTGCAATAAAGCTTATAAGGAACTATGCAAGAATAAGAAAAAAACGTACTATGAGGCTATTGGCTCAACGCTCGAAGAAGTTAAAAATATTCAAGAATGGTGGAACCTTGCAAGAGAACTAAAGTCAATCAATTTAGTAAAAGGACAATTTATAACTAGTGACATTTTTAAGAATTATTTTGATGGCCTTCTTAACCCAAAAATATGTTCTGTACCTATTCTATATTTAGTTCCAGCTAAAAGTAATGCTATGCTCGATGGCGCCATCAGTAGCTCGGAAATTTTGCTGTTCCTTAATTGGACGAAACAAAATAAAGCACCAGTATATGATAGAGTCCCCTACGATTTCTTTAATAATGCTCCAGAATCGGCCATTGAAATCATAGCAAGTATGTTTAACCGGATGCTTTCATCAGGAAAAGTCGATCCATCTTTTAAAAAATCCCTCATGTTCACCATTTATAAAAATGACGACCAAAACATAGTTCAAAACTATAGAGGGATATCTTTCATGGACTCTTTTGCTAAGATCTTTTCAAGAGTTCTCTTGACTCGGTTACAAAAGTGGGAAAAGGAATATTGCATTATAAATGAGTTTCAGGCAGGTTTCAGAGAAGCATACAGTACGGCAGATAATCTCTTCAACCTTTTTAGCATCATCATGCTTAAAATGAAAGAAAACAAGAAAGTTTACTATTTCTTTATCGATTTTAAGGCAGCATTGGATTATATATACATAAATTACAAAGAGTAGGAATTTCGGAAAAAATTCTAAAAATTATAAAAGATCTTTATGAAAACACAGAGGCAGCTGTCTGGGACGGAGAAAAACTTTCTGAATGGTTCAAGACGTCAATGGGTGTTAAACAAGGATGTTTATTAAGCCCTCTCTTCTTCGCTTTATATATAAACGATATCCATGAATTCATTGGAGGAGGAATAAATTTAAACGGTTAACAAATCAGACAAAAAAAAACGAAATATACCCGACGGTGGAATCTTCTGATAAATCTGGAAAATTCCAAAGTTCTCGTTTTTAGAAAAAGAGGAGGAAGACTTGGTGCTCAAGAACGCTGGAAGCTAAACGGTCAACCTATTGAAGTTGTCAACAAGTACAAGTACCTGGGGGTATGGCTAACACCTGGATTATGCTTAACAGACCATTTTAAAGAAAGATCCAAAATGGCTCTTCAAAGCATCAACTTTACTTGGAACAATTTTATTAAAAGTAAAGATGTCAAACTCTCTTCAAAGGGGGATATTTTTAAGGCCTTAGTCAGAGCTATCTTAGGATATGGAGCGCAAGTATGGGGATACACTTAATATGATGAAGTCGAAAAAGGTACAAGGATTCTTTTTTAAAAAAGTACTCAGCTTACCAACCTTTACACTGAATTATATGCCAAATGAAGCCAATTTTCGAACACACAATGCGCTGCCACACGAATGATTTAAGGGAAGGTTCTCAACTCATATGGTAACAAGAGACTACCCATGTTCCTGTCAAAAATAATAATGGATCAGCGGATATTTTGGGCCTAGAGCTGAACTTCTAGAGCTAGAACTTCAGTCAGTCGAGAAATTTTGAATATCTAAAAGATTTTGTGTCAAATAGAACTCTTTTCAATGCTGCTGTTGTTGAAGTGGCTGATAAAATTATTGAAGAAGACAAAAATGAAGCATTACATAGAGCACAACTTACAAGGTCCCATAGCATCTACCATCTACTCAACTTCGATGCCGGCAAGGAATATGTCTGTGATGATCAGAAGTTCTCAATGATCCGATGGATTTTCAAAGCACGAGGATGCCTGATAAAGCTCAATGGAACATCAAGGACAGAACATGATAATATTAATTGCTCACTCTGTAAAATGCATGAAGAAGAATCTCTCGTGCATTTTATCGATCTTTGCCCAATTCTGAGAAGTATACGCCTCAT
This sequence comes from Melangyna quadrimaculata, assembly GCA_949320155.1. Taxonomy (NCBI): domain Eukaryota; kingdom Metazoa; phylum Arthropoda; class Insecta; order Diptera; family Syrphidae; genus Melangyna; species Melangyna quadrimaculata. The sequence goes on along the minus strand of OX439485.1, from coordinate 51,044,858 downwards.
GTACCTCGGAAGAGGCTCTATGGATGAAAACATGGTTGTAAGTGTACTAAACGGAAAAATGAGCTGGACACCCCTTGTGAATTACCTGCAATCTGCCCTTCAATATAGACAGGAGCTGATAAGCGAGTTCAATTATTAAATTTAAAAAAAAAAATCCAGGGTTTCAAATTAATTTATTAAATAAGGAATTTAATGGCAACAGATCACAAATTTGTCGTTGTTTTATATAAAACTGAATTCAGAATAAACAATACTTCTACTACTACAACTACTACTACATACTTCATAATGTTGAATAACTAAATACCTATACATTCTTATTCATAAAATGATTACAATTGAAGCGTTGAGAGGAAGAAGGGGTTAAGTGACAATTGTAAAGTTTCGAGATGCAAGAGTTCAAAGTTATCCGATGAGAACTTTTGTATGGTTAAGAACTAAAACTTTCTGATAAGAATAATAAACAAAGCACAAAACAGAATTTCTTAAAATATACCTATTAATTCATTTAAATAGTTCAGAGGTATTATTATTTACATATTCTCCCACAAAGTGTACTTAACCCCTCTTTGCGAACAAAAAATAAAATCATTTTAATTGTTAAAAAAAAGAGGGCTTTAATGACATTTTTAATTTTTAAAATTTTGTATTTCTTTTAGTTTCTTTATTAATATTTTCCTCGAGAGAATCTGAAATGGCTTTTTTATAAGACCAGATATGCTTTTGAACTGCATTTGATCCTTTAAATTTTTATTTTTTTCAGTTATAAGTTGAATGTTTTTTTTTTCTCGAGGAAAAAAAATCTTGGGTTTTGGCGGGAATCGTTTTTGACTTGGATATTAATACTTCTGCAAATGGATATTCTTCATTGAAGCATTCTTTATAAGAATAGGACCCATATTTGTCCATTCTTATCCTTTAAACGTTGTCACGAAAGATTTTTTGTTTCATTTAAAATGTTTTAAGTTGTGTTCATGATATTAGCCGTGTTTTTTGTGCCCTTATCCCCGCTTTCATATCTGCTATAATAATTTCCATCTAAAATACAACAACAATTTTGACAATTCCGAAATTGTTGTTGTATTTAACATGGGAATTATTTTGAAGCAGATATGGAAGCGGAGATAAAGGCACAAAAAAACACGGCTATTAAGTTTGTCTTGTAGACTGTAAAGTGACCAAAAATAATCTTCCATGTTTATCCCAATACAGTATAACTCGGATATTAGAAACTCTGATTATCCAAGAAATTTCTTTCAATCAATGAAACATATTTACTGAGTATTCTAGCACTTTTTAAGCTATTTCTGCAATTGAAATTTGCAATGAAAAATAAAAGCTGTCCTTAACCATGGAAACATATTTTTGGGCACAAACTAGTTTTGGCAAATGTAAAATGAAACATGATGATGTAAATTTCTTACACATATGCGTACGTTTATCTTCTTGAAATCAATATTTGTGTAAAGAAATGATTTCTTTAAGCCGCGTTTTTCTTATTTGCGAGTTTCTTTTATAAACGATCAATTTCAAAGGGTATTTAAAGAAAAAGACACATGAAGAATGCCTTTGATGTTGTATGTTTGGAAAAGGGCATAGTTTGTTTGCAAATCAAAAGTAATAAGGATCGAGCCTTTTCGCGGTCAATTTGCTGTCCTTAGAATGCAGTCTTATAGCTTATTCGATGTTTTGTCGAGTTTTTGCCAGAGTCACATGTACTACATGTGTCACTTCTAAAAAACGGCAGTGCCTAATTTGTATGTTCTTATTTTTTACTGACAATATTTGAAAAAAAAAAAAAAAAAAAATAGAATAGAAAAACAAAAAAAAAAATTAAAGAGCTATAGGCCTAGGTATGTATCACTTGAGAGCAAAAAAAACGTAATCACTCAAGTTTGCCTTCTAAAAACAACAATCGTGATGGATACAATATCTATAATTAATTGTTAATAGCCTCGTTTTAAAGCTTGAACTTAAAACTTTAAATTAAGGGTAAAATCATAAAAATCAATTGGTTAGTTTTGGCGCTATCCGCCATAATAACAAAAATAACAAATTATACTTGTTAATTTTGGCAAGATTTTGAAGCATTGATACCCAAATAAATGCGCCCATAGTTGTTCTTTGGTTTTGAGTGTGCTGTTAAACTGAATTGCAACACAACTTGGCCCATTTGGCCTCCTTATTTAAAAAATGGATACCACGCCTGTAGAAGTAAGTCAAGTTGACACACTACTGCAACAAGGAATAAACCAATGTACTGTGTCCCGTCAGCTCGATCTAAGCCAATCTTCCATATCAAAGATCTACGGAAGGTTTAGACAAACTCGTAGGTTAATGTAAAGGCAAGGATCTGTGTGCCACCGGATGTTATGACTTTTTTTTATTGTGATGGCGTTTCTCCAAAATCGTGCTGTTACTAGCGTTGACGTTCAACAAAAGCAGCGACGGGTACGATAAAGACTCGTAAGTTAATGGACAGGTAGGAGACGACTTAAGGAAGCAAACCTTACCCCAAAATGTCCCGTCATGGCAACTGCAACTGATCGACAAGTTCAAATATGATTTCCACTATGCACTACAATTGGGAAGCTGAGCAATGTAGACGATTAACGTTATTGGATGAGTGCAGAATGTGTCTGGATGGAAGCTATAGCATAGAGGCAGAGTAAACAGATGACCTGTCTTTCATGGAGACAAACTCTGGACTCATCCGAGAACGTAAGTCGCCAACATTGCTCATTTTCCCAATTGTAGTGCATAGTGAAATTCGTACTCGAACTTGTCGATGGGTTCCGGTTAGTGTTGGTCCCGTGACGGGACATTTTGTGGTAAGGTCTACATCCTTAAGTCGTCTCCTAAGTGTCCATTAACTAACGAGTCTTTATCGTGCCTGTCTCTGTTATTGTTCGACGTCAACGCTAGTAAAAGCACGGTTTTGGAGAAACGCCATCACAATGAATCAGTCATAACATCCGGTGGCACACAGATCTTTGCCTTTATATTAACCTAGGAGTTTGTCTAAACCTTCAGTAGATCCTTTATATGCAAGATTGGCATAGATCGAGCTGACGGGACACAGTACATTGGTTTATTCCTTGTTGCAGGAGTGTGACAACTTGACTTACTTCTACAGGCGTGGTTTCCATTATTTTCTAAGATTAGAAGGCCTAATAAGTCAAGATATGTTGAAATTCACTTTTAACAGCACAATCAACACCAAAGACGAACTATGGGCGCATTTATTGCGTATCAATTTTTCAAAGTCTTGCCAAATTTAACAAGTATAATTTGTTATCTTTGTTCTTATAGCGGGTAGCGCGAAAACTAACAAATGGATTTTTATGATTTTACCCTTAATTTAAAGCTTTAAGTTCAAGCTTTCAAACGATCCTATTAACAATAAATTATAGATATTGTATCCATCACGATTTTTGTTTTAAGAAGGCAAACTTGAGTGATTCTATTTTTTTGCTCGCGAGTGTAGATAGACATTTAACTCCCAAAAGTTACTCCAAGATGGTAAATAAGCATTTCATTATCGTACGTCATTTTCCTTACTTAATAGTTTTATAAGTTGAAAGAAGGGTGTAAGTAGGCAATTGACTCCTTCATGCAAACAATATATTTTAAGTTTTTATTTTTTGGTTGCAAACAGGAGTTAAGTGATTTTAGCCCCTTCTTCCACTAATTTTTTTTAAATAGTTGTTTCGTTTAACCCTTTTATACCAATAACAGAAGGGCTAAATCGGAAGTTTAAGGTCGTAGAGAAACGCTGATAAGACAGAAATCTCAGTTTACATTTAGCATCATCATTTTTGCAAAAAAAAAAAAAAAAAAAAAAAAAAATGTGACTTAACCCCTTCTTCTTCTCAACGGTTCAATTCAAACTAGAAATAATTTTGTATTGTTCTATATGGCAAGTTTTTGTTTGGTGTTAAAAAATATAGAGCTTTTAATCAAAACTAGCATTATTTTCGAATAGACGTCCATCTCTGTCTGTTTGTCTGTAAGTACGTTGGGATGCTGCCAAAATGGTTGAACAGATTAGCTTCAAAGGAGAATGCCCAGAAATGTATGGACGAAAAACCCAGAGTCGATAAAGAAAAGTCATACATGGCTTCAAAAGACATTAAAATTGTAGATAACAAATATGGAATCATTTTCTTAAAAAAAAACTTGATACGACAGTTTAAAATTTAAAAAAAACAGTGTTTCTTTATGTAAAAAAAAATAAAAAGGGGCACATCTTCATATTGTAGTAGCCCGTAGCGTAATGGTTAGTGCGTTTGACTGCCACGCTGGAGGTCTGGGATCGCTTCCCAGCCTCGTCCACCTAAAAACTAAAAAGTTTTTTTCAGGGCTACTGCCTCTTGCGAGGAATTGACAAATCCTCCAAGAGTATCACTTGTCACGAATAAGTGCTTCTCGTCTAGCCGTTCGGATTCAGCATTAAATTGTAGGTCCCTTCCATTTCTGTCGAAAGGCGCACACAGGAATGGTTGCGAGTTGCTAGTCACTAGGCCCTGGTTCTTCATGAGCCGTTGTGCCACCCGATTTATTTTTTCTTTTTTTTTATCTTCATATTGTGGTTGATTCGTGTTATTAAATTCATAAAATGGCGGTTATCACCCATACCGTTACTCAACAGTTTTGAAAAAAAGTAGTTATTTACCTAAGCATACCGGACAACAGTTTGAAGAAATAGTATGCGTAAGAGTTAAGAACAACTTATAATAATTTGCAAAATGTTATACTTATGAATAATTAAGACCTACCTTTTCCTTACTTTAAAACTCCGAAATGAAAACGAAAACGGGAAAACTAAGAATTTTGCAACGGCATTGGTAAAACTCCGAAATATTTTGTTTTCATTATTTGTATTCCTATACTGTTGCTGCCTCAAATTCAAAAAAAAAAAAATATAGCGTCCGCCACGCTTGTAACCATTTTTTTTGAAACCTTGTATTTTTGAGAATTGCCTTATGAAAATCAGTTTTTTTGAAAAATAGTTTTCAAAGCCTTGTCTGAATAGCAACTTTGTTTTACGAAACTTTTGCGGATTACCATGTGCCGAGTAGATAATGTAGGTATGTTTTTTAATCAATACCTGTTCTTTTCTGCACTGCCCTCACCAATGTTGTTTGTATACATGAAAAAACACCTTGCTATTTAAAATAAATAAATTGTAAAATAAATAATTTCATATTTGATATCTATAGTCAATGCCCTTTCAAACCATATATATATATATTTTTTTTTATCGACTCTGGGTTTTTTTTGGACACTCTCCTTTGTTATGAAGCATTTTTATGTGATAACCTAGAGACACAATTCAAATTTTAGTTAAAGCTCATCTAGAACGGGTAGTTGCTACTAAACAATTTCGATTGATCAAGTTTTCTCAAAAACAGCTCTAAAGATTTCATTAAACTTCGTTAATTTAAAGTCTTAAATTCGAAGAACTGAAATAAAGTGTAAGGTTTTTTTGATCAAATTGCCTTCTTTTTTGGATATTCTCGAATATCTAATTAATTTTTTTGAACATTTTTTATATTCCCTTGCCGCCAGACATACGTTATTTTAGAAAAGTTTGGATTTTTTCTACGAACAGATACTATGGTAGCTAAGAACAAATGAATACTCAGAATCTTCAATCCGGGCACAATTAAGAGGTAGCGAGTGTTAAACTTGCATAGAAATGTTGCAAAATTGCGTTATTTTATCAAAGCTGAATTTTTGATATGTCTTAGAGCATGATGTCATTTACTTTTTTTAATACTTGCCAGACATCTACAATTGGCCTAACGAGAGCCAGACACTTAAAATCTGTCAAACTAATCGTGCCATTTACATAAAAGAATCAAATCAAGATTTTATATCTTCTTTGGGCAAATATTCTACAATAACTTCTATTCGGACAGACCCCTACAGCGGGGCCTTACATCAGCTTAAAACTGTCAAAGTAATTATTATTTGTTAGCTGTTTTTAAATTTCTATGCCCCCAACAATGAAATAACACCACAAAATTTGAGAAATTTCGTTGTTGTTGTTTTGTGTGCTTTTTTGTTGGGCCTTATTTCATTTTTTTTGGGCATAATTTCATTATGAAATAAGGCCCCAATGAAATAAGACCATAACACTAGTTTTGCAAACCATCAGGGAGTAACAGAATAGTTGAAAAAAAAAAAAATGGTGGTGGATGGATGCTGATGGTTTGCAGCACGATATGGCCTGATTCATTTTATATGCAACTGAATACACGTTTTAGTAAGGAAAGTTAGATTGACAGCCTAGATATTAAGGTATTGAATAATATTGTAAATAGAATAATTGAAATGTTATTTAAGCAGCTACAATTCCAATAATAGAACTAGATTAATTTAGTTAACCAAATGAAGTTCTCTTTATGGCATTCGTGCCCTGCCCTTCGATAGATTCTATTTTACTATTCGATAGAGCCCTACACTTGCTTAAAACACAAAAGTCGCCCAAATTCAGTTATGCATTTCTTACACACATTGTTACGTAATTTTTTAATATTTTTGGTGTGACTTGAAAACAGAATTTTACTTATCTGACTTTTTGTTGGAAATTAAATTTTCAATTTGAATGGATGATTTGAAAAAAAAATTACGAAAAAAACTAAGCAGAAAAAAAATAATAAAAGCCGACCTAAAAAAATCGAAAAACCTATGATTGTTATGCAAAAACAGACGCAAGATATTGAGCTTGAGATTTTCTTTTTTTATTTAAATGAAGTTCATTTAAAGTATGTATATTTTCTGAAAAATATTTTCTAGCTTAAAATTTTGAAAAAAAAAAAACAAACAAAGGAGAATGGACAAAGTGGTCTACCTACTCAACAGTAATCTGTCATACATCGTTGTAAAGGTTATTACATGTGCTTCATTTCATTAAGCCTTTAAGCTCTAAACCATGGGGTTGGTGGGGTATTTGGCTTCAAAGTATCAAAAACAATAATAATGCAATTCCTCATTGGTAAATTGTCTACCAATTCAACAGTGATGTGTGATACGTCAGTGAAAAGGTTATTTTTGTATAGAACCGATAAAGTGTAGGTAGTGGGGTTTGGGATGCATTTGGCAAAAATGCATACAAAAGTTATAATGCAATTTCGCATTGGAAGCTGCTGCAACTACTCAACAGAAATGTGGCATATATCGTTATAAAGTATAAAGCATGCACTTTATTTTTTGAAAGCCATTAAGATGTAGACCATGAGGTTCGAGAGGTATTTAGGCATTAAAATTGGCGAGTATCTCCAGTAAAAATCAATCGTGTACCGATGACTCACTTTTTTTTGTAGCCAGCTCTTAGACTATTTGTTCCTTAGAAAAAAAAAAAAAATGATTTCATGTTTTGAGATCAGAAAAAGGTGACTGTTGTATTTTATTTTCATATACTCGTATATATTTTTAAAATTCAGAATGGTTTGCGTGTCCAATTGAACCAAGGACGGGCCAGCTAGTAAATAAAAAATAGAATAATTAGTCACAATTTTGTTCCTTGGAATTATTGTACTCTTAAATGCATCTACCAATATAGCTCATAAATAATAAACTCCTTTTAAATTTTGTTATAGATAGCTTATAGAAGTTAAACTTCAAAATTTCTCTAAATTAACTCCAGTCTATCTAAAACGTATAGGTTCCCTAATCGAAACATATGGCATTTCTAAGTTGAAACGTATAAAATTATATAAATATATTGATTAGCTGTTTACAACAGACTATTACCCCGAGTTTAGACAAGCGAGTAGAACTAGTAGCGTTTATGTGTGTTAGTGTATCAGAACACGAAAGAGACAACTAGTAGCCCAAATAGTATAATATTTTTGCCTGCGAGTAGCCTGCCAGTTATCCTACTAGTGTAGTGTATTTTTTCATTTATTTGTTTTGTTTCCATAGTTTCCATAGTTTCCATAATTTATATATTTGTCTGTATGAAATATTTTTAAAAAATCATACTAGTTGACAAAACTCGCAGAGAGCTACTAGTCACACATACATCCATAAAACTAACACTATGATACAAATGCTACTAGTTCTACTCGCTTGTCTAAACCCCGGGTTATGTAATATATATTTTTTTTAAAATCGAGGAGATTCTAACCAAAAATTTGCTGTACTTTAATTTTTTTTTACTAAACGCAAGACATGTTGAAATAAAAAGAAGAAGAGGCTCAATCTTTTATCATGATGGATTAAAGTTGTTTTGATAAAATTTGGCGGAAATATAGCCATCCAAAAATAACCATCATTTTTTTAGATTTTTGATAGTTAACTAATTGTTTAAGAGTGGGTTAATGATTTTTTTTTATGTATAAAAATGTATTTGATGTATAAAAATAAATAGTTAAATATGACGTATCAAAAACGCCTTAACAAAAGTTGAAACTTTTATATGTAGGTATATTTTTAAGACAATATTTTAACGTCATAATTAACTATTTGTTATTAGTTATACATTATAACCAATATTACAAAAAAAAATCTAAAAAAAAAAATGTTTGTTTTGGATGGGTATATTTCAGCCAATTTTTATCATAACATTTTTTGTAATCCATCATATTAAAGGCTGAGCCTCTTCTTTTTATTTCAATATGTTGATAAAAGTATTAAACCTTGAAAACAAAACAAAAAATATGTCAATTTTGAAAAAAAAAATTGTTTCATTATTTTATAATAATAATAATAATAATTATTATTATAACTATTATTTTTGATTTCATTTTTTTGTTCAAGATTTTTAATATGAAAATTAAAAATAAAATAAAAGAACGGATTTCCTTTTTAATAAATTTTTTAGCAAATTGCTCTTCCCGCTTAAAAGACGTGGTGTATACCTCCCCCCGATTCGATTTTATTACCTACCTATAAAGCTGAAGATCGCTGCATTTTTCTATTTTTTTTTCTTTTAGAGTTGCAGTCTCGAAAAGTATCAGTGATATTTGAAAATTGCAAACACTTAAATGTTGTGCAAATAATTTCCCAGAGATGTCCGTTACTTATTTTAAAATTTTATCCCGTTATAATTTTTAAATTAGTTTTTACACTTAAAATTATGTTTTTTTTATACGTGCAGATAGACCAAACTAACGATTTAAAAATAAAAATGGTAATGTGTAGAGCATACCTTACTCTAGAGGAGATTTTCCTTTGTTTTTTTTTGTTTTATTAAGAGTTTTTAACAATGAAATTTAAAAAAAGTAAAAAAAAAACTTTAGGCCCTTATAATTTCGTATCAACGAATGGTTGGTAAAAAAAAAGGACACGGAAAATTATAATTTTCCAAACTCTAGAGGCGATGATTTTTCTCAAAATGATTTTTATCAAAAATTAAATGAACCATTCTCATAAAACTAAGAAGAATCCGGCTAAATGATCACTTCAGCAACAAGTTGATAGTCATCAACCTGTTTGTTTTTTATTTTGACTAAGATGTTTTTTTAATTTTTTAATATCTTGAAAAGTAGAAGTCCTAGAACCATCCGGTTTCCAGTGTTTCTAAAATTTGATGCGAGCAATGTATTTTGAAAACGAAAATAGTACCTACTTAATAATGTAAAATTTTGAAAAAAAAACAAACAAAAAAATTGTTTGAACATTTTTATTTTCTTTTTTTTTCCTCAAAATTTTGAGTTTGAAAACTAATTTTTCAAAAATTGACTATTAAAACGAATTTATTTAAAAAGATAATAAAAGAAATGATTTCTAGCTTTGCCAAAAGGTTTATCAAGGCATTGTAAGTGTTGCCGTTGTTTTCTAATAATTTGTTTTCTGTTTTAAGTCAATTTGTTTTTGGAAAATTGCACCTCCCACTTCAACGAGGGAGAATAGACCCCCCTCTCCTGTACGATTTTATTTCTTGTCTAGACTTAACCTACACGCTCAAAATTTTTGTCACACCTTAGGTGAATCACTCTGCATAATTGAATAATATCTAAGTTCCAATATTAACCTTATGTACATATTTTCATTTTTGTGAATCAAATGGCTTACGAACATGAATCTTAAAATAAATAAAAATAACGGCTCTAGAGTTTGGAAAATTCAATTTGTCCATGTACTTTTTTTTACGAAACGAAGAAAAAGAAAAACTCGGATGCAGCGATCTTCACCTTTATCAAACTCTAGCTCTTTGTCACACCGTAGGCGAGTCACCCTGTGTAGATAAATAGAAATTGACACTAACAACGGAGAAGGATGGACAAACAAAAATGTATAAAGAGGAAACGCAACAAAATATAGTGCGTATACGCCTGGGTGTACCATTTACAAAGAACATACTACATAATACTGTAATACCTATATACATACTTATAAAGGAACTTGTTCTATAGGTATCCCGAAATTAATAATAAGAGCGTAGTTCTCCTTACATTACACACTGTACATAATATGTATTTATATTAAGTGGTTCTATAGGTACTCTAAATCAAAATCTGGAAAATCGCCGTTTTCAACCTCCCACCACCAGCCATATGACTGAATTTGAAATCGAGGCCCTAGTACCTCAAAATACATGTTCGCGAATTTTGGTTATGTGTACCTCCAAACCAAAAATTTGCTGTCAGTTCTTAGACTAATCGTTATAGCATCAGGTTTGATCAAAATCTCGAATTCGATTTTTTACGTTTCCATAAATTGCCACTTGAACCTTTATACCTACCGAAAGTAATAAATTCATTAAACCTTGACAAAAAAGCCGATCTTGCCACTTGATGAAGCTTATAACTGGAGTTGTCTCTTGTATCTTTAAAAATGAGCTATTTAACTAAGGATTTACACCCGCATTCATAAAAAAAAATAGTTATTTTAGCTCCCGTGTTTAGGAAAACTACACCATGGACTAAAAAATTTCTGGGCTCAAACTAAAGGCAATTGCTTACTGCTACATATGAGTCCGGAATATTCATGTTCCATGGTGTAATTTTCCTAAACACGGGAGTTAAAATAACTCTTTTTTCTTTATGAATAAGGGTGTTAGATTTCAGGACGCTACGCCAATGTGACAAGTACCCAATTTTCATCACAAAGTGTTTTCTGTAAAAAAGTAAAAAATAAAATATAAAAAAAATAAAGTATTAAATAAACATCAGACACCACAGAGAAAAAGTACAGAAACCACAGCATCACTCAAGTGCCTGCTATCAAAGATACCAGTACGTCACGTCATTCACTATTATATATTTGTTCAAATGTATATTTTATGATGCGTGCATCCTCTTATGTTCGTAAAATTCTTCACTCAGTTACTTGTTGTAGGCGCCTTCACTATACTTCACATGTACACGCACTTTCACATTTATGCCTTAATAGATATTTTATCTTATCCAAACGTCAAGAACCACATTGAGTGTTTGAGAAGGAGACGCAAAGACGAATAATTTTAACTTTAAAACTTTGATCCGCATGGAGACACAAACTAATTTCAACAAAGTTTTCAGTGATGCTTCTCCTTTTTATTTTTATAGATTTTTTGACAAATTTTTCTTCTCAAATTTAATCGTAAACCTGCTTAAACAAAGAAAAATTCACAGAACACTTTTCTTCAACGAACGTGCACCCCTGATGCCCTACCTAACTATAAGAAGGATGACAGAAGAGGAAAAGAAGTCTCTGCAATGTAAAAGAGGACCAAAGCCTTATTTCAGAAATCTAACTGACGAACTGAAACTTAAATCCAGTGATTTTATTTCGTATGAATTGAACGAGTTAAAGGCGACAACCAAAGACTTTTTAAGACTCTATGCGTTAAGATATTAATATCAAAAGGAAAATTTTAATCCTTCAAAAGTCCTTCAATTCAACTTCAGTCTCGTGCGGTTTCGTTTGGTTTGGTTTTATTCCTGGATGGTCAAGGAATCAGTAGGAGAAGATATTTTTTTTTGTTGTTTGCCTTGCAGATTTAATGTCAAATGAATATGGCTTTTTGACAACAAAGGAATACTAAACTTTGAAGAAGCTTCAAAGATTAAGAGCTCTAAAACAGAGATATTAAATTTATTCTTATATAAAAAGTTTCTTTGACATAAACAAAGCGATATCATTTAAGTTGTAATTTTTATTATAAATTTGATGAAATAAAGAAAGTGGACTTAGTCGAGCGTATTTGGTCTTATGATTTAAGCCTAAAGAATGTATAGGAATTGATGACGTTAGGAACTGGTTTTAGGGGAGAATGTCAAAATTTTAAAAGAACGTTCTGCCCCACGAACAAAAATTGATATTTAATTTTGTTTAAGTAGTGAATTAAGTGAGCGAATCAAAGAGCCTTAGTCTGCATGAACACCAAGCTGGGTTCTACGAAAGTTCATCATACATCGATCACAGTATCATCTTTTGGCGGGTTGTAAGAGAACAGTGTGTGGAGTTCCATTTCAGGCTTCACCTGCTGTTTCTTGACGTTGAAAATGATTTTGACAGTCAGAGTCAAGATTTTATTTCGTAAGATTTGTGCTATTGTATTTTAAGATATTTGGAAATATATAGAGGTGATGTTTCTCATACAGCCCTAGACGAACAAACCAAACCATCGAATTCAATGGACGATGGTTTTCTTTCAATAGATCAAAAAATCAGTGACCCGTTTTAATAATATTAATTGAATTTTTAAAAAAATATACTTATTTTACTTTTGATGGCACTCACAGCCCAGGATGGGCTTCGGCCTCAACTAGCCAGCTCTATCCCTAGCTAGCCGCTTCCAGTTGCGCACACCGAGTGCTTTGATGTCGTCATTCACTTGATTGCGCCACCTGTTACGGGTTCTTCCCCATCGGGGTTGGATTCGAAGACTCGTCGGGCAGGTGCGTTGCTGTCCATACGCTCCACGTGCCCCAGCCATCTCAGCCGCTGTACTTTCAGCTTTTTGACCAGGTCAACGTCGCTGTATAGCCCGTATAGCTCGTCGTTGAATCTTCTCCTCCATACTCCTTCGATACACACCGGACCGAAAATCACACGAAGAATCTTCCTCTCAAAGCACCCTAGCAGATATTTATCCGAATCTTTCAGTGTCCATGCTTCTGACCCATAAAGCAGGACCGGGATGATTAGGGTTTTGTATAAAGTCTCCTTGGTTCTCTGGGAGAGGGCCTTACTACTTAAATGCCTTCTTAGACCGAAAAAACAGCGGTTGGCAAGAGTAATTCTTCGCTTGATCTCTGCACTGATGTCATTCTGCGATGTAATAGTGAAGTCCAGGTAGACAAAGTCCTTGACAACTTCGAAGTTATATCTGTCCATCGTGATATTTTGCCCGAGTCGACGATGTTGAGATTCCTCTCTCGATGACAGCATATACTTCGTCTTGTCCTCATTAACCGCCAATCCCATTCTAGCCGCCTCCGAATCAATGCTCGCAAATGCCCCTGCCACAGCTCGCTTCGTTCTGCCGACAATGTCTATGTCATCCGCATATGCAAGCAATTGAACGGACTTTTGATAGATTGTACCGCTGGTGTTGACATGTGCGTTGCGTACAATGGCTTCAAGAACGATGTTGAATAGGTTGCATGATAACGCGTCGCCTTGCCTCAATCCTTTCTCAACATCAAAGGAATCGGTGGTGTTCTTACCAATTTTGACGGAGCAGCGAGATTTCTCCATCGTCATCCTGCACAGGCGCACGAGTTTGGCAGGTATGCCGAGACTCGAAATGGCTCTGTATAATTCGTCCCTTTTCACGCTATCATACGCGACTTTAAAATCGATAAAAAGGTGGTGTGTATCGATCTGGAATTTCCGGGATTTTTCTAAAATCTGTCGGAGTGTGAACATTTGATCGACGGTTGACTTGACTGGCCTAAAACCGCACTGATAGGGGCCGATCAGATCGTTGACAAAAGGTTTTAAGCGGTTACACAGGATGGGCGGCAAGATTTTATTAGCGACGTTTATGAGACTAATTCCTCTGTAGTTGGTTCATTTCAGAACATCTCCCTTTTTATGGATGGGGCACACTATACCGAGGTTCCATTCATCGGGCATACTTTCCACCGACCAAATTTTGCAGACGAGCTGGCGTATGCTCCTAGCCAATTCATCTCCCGCTGATTTAAATAGTTGGGCTTGTAAGCCATCCGCACCAGCAGCCTTGTACGACTTAAGTTTGGATATCGCCAGCCGCACTTCGGTTAGGTTGGGTGGACGGAACTCTTGGCCATCATCGTCCAAGTTGAATGGAGCGTTCTGCCTATTAGCGGCATCTTGGCTGTCTTCGCCATTAAGCAGTCTAGAGAAGTGTTCTTTCCAGATCCTCAGCACTGACTGTGTGTCTACTACCATATTCCCACTCTCATCTCGGCAGGCTTCCGTTCTAGCCTTGAATCCTTGGGTGGATCGCTTCACCCTCTGATAAAATTTTCGAACATCTCCCCTACCGCTACAACCCTCAATAGACTCTACAATTTAAAAAAATATCTTTTAAAAAAATATCTAACTATTTTTAAAAAATCCAAAATACACAAATTTATAGAAATCGGTCAATACATGTTTTTGAAAAGCAGCAAAATACCGTTAAAGTCTTCTAGAAAAATTATTTTTACTAAAATAAAGATCATTTTTACAATATTTTAACATTTATTAAAATCTTTTAAGTATGATTTTCGAGATAAATAAGCTTTTTCTGAAAGTGAATACGTCTCACATACATAGGCACAGCACATATGTAGGTATATCCATTAAAAAACATTTCCCTTTAAATAAATAAATAAACTTTGCTTTAAGCATTTTAATAATATTTTATATGATGTGTAATATTCGACAAATAGTCATTATTTTGGCAATCAAATATTTTCTATAAACACCATTAATTGTTATTGTTCATTTATATTAGCTATTTTTCGCAAACGAATACGCTAATTCGCATATATTTTTAAGCACGACCCTACTTTACAACTTTATTTATAGGTGTTCATGAGATAAAAACAAAGTTTTCGTTTTTCATTATTATTTTTTTTGATCATTTTTTAAATGGTTTAGTGATTTCTTTTTTTTCAAACTTAATTTTTAAGCAATAAATACTTATAGCCCAGTCAAATTCGACAATAAATTCGCAAAGTGCGATATAGTTCTGCATTTTTGATATGTTGTTGGGGCATGTTAGAGTAGTCTGTAGCTAAGTTTGCAACTTCAAAAAACCTGTGCTCGCTGCAGGAAAAATGCAACAGTGAAAAAAAAAACGTTAAAATCACCCAATTTTTTCCGACATTTTCCTTTATAACTTTGAAAATATGCAACTTAGGAAAAAACGATCCACTATAATTTTTTTTACAAGACCACATTAGTTTTAAATGCATGCATGTTATATTTGTGTTGCTATTTAACCATGAATTAAAAACAAAAATCTTAAAAACTAAGTAATTTTGAAGGACTCAAAAAATAGGTCAAAAATTGTCCAATTCTGCTAAAAATTTGTAATCAAATAGTAAAATTCTATCCAAATCGGTCCAACAGTTTTGGCAAGAAACATGTTGTTAACTAAGTGCAACACGCAATGTTTGCATCATTGCTGTGGTCAAAGTTTGCACACGTACTTGGAACCCTTAACTATCATAAAATATAGTTATAATATTTATACCTTTTTCTTAGCAACTTTGGTGGCGATTTTAAATGTTCCGAAAATTGTTCACTTGGCATGTAAATATGTAATTTCCTGAATATTTTCGAAACTTTTAAATTCAGTACCAAAGTTGCTTGAAAAAAGATATAAATATTATAGCCGTAAAGGTGATGATTTTCGCCCAATTTCCGTCCTTCCATTTCTTTCAAAAGTGTTGGAATGAGTTCTGCAGAAGCAAATAGGGGCTCATCTTGCAATGCATAATATCCTTTCCCCTGTCCAGTCTGGCTTTCGTCAAAAGCATAGCTGCAAATCTGCCGTTATTAACAGTGTTGAAGATATAAAACAGACCCTAGACGATGATCATGTCACATTTCTCGTTCTTCTCGACTTTTCCAAAGCTTTCGACACTATTGATCACTTCAGCCTTCTTCACAAACTTTTGAGCTTGTATAAGTTTTCAACTTTTGCTGTCAACTAACTATCGTCGTATCTTGAAAATAGAAAACAAGCTGTTGTGGCGGGTCACAATATCTCAAGATTACTACCAACAGTAAGAGGAGTCCCCCAAGGATCAATTCTTGGTCCCTTGCTTTTTTCCCTCTACATTAATTATCCCACAATTATTTCATCCTGTAAGATCCAAATGTATGCTGACGATGTTCAATTATTTAAAAGCTGTCCTCTTGGACTAATTGAAGATTGCGCTAATACCATCAACAGTAACCTAGATTTAATTTCACGATGGTCTGAAAGAAATGGTTTGCTTTAAACCCAATAAAGTCTAAATGCAACGTAGTTAGTAAAAACCATTTAAGTCTTTCCTACTTTCCATTCATAACCCTCAAAAATTCCCAAATTGAATATGTAGAAACAGTGAAAATCTTAGGAGTGTTGTTTAATAGAAAACTGACATGGGAGAATCACATCAATGCGGCAAGAGGCAAAGTTTACGGAGTTTTACGAATGCTTTGGCCTTCACAGTATTTTACCCCTTTAAAAACACGCTTAATGCTGGCAAAAACGCTTATTATACCAATTACAACATTTGGATGCGAGGTTTTTAATGACTGCGATGCGGTTAGCCGCAGAAAACTCAATGTTGCGTTCAACAATATCGCCCGATACGTCTATAGTGTAAAAAGATATGATCATATCTCTCATTTTTCAAGGCAAATTTTAAGTATTTCACTTGATCATTTTTTACGCTATAGAACTCTTATATTTTTATTTCATGTCATGCAAACAAATCAACCTCGCTACCTCTTCGATAGATTAAGATTCAGTTCTTCGGAAAGATCTCTAATACTTATTCATCCGCGTTATAAATTTTTAGTATCTAAGAGGCAGTTCTTCATCAATGCCGTTCGCCTGTGGAACGCTTAACCGCGTCATGTAAGGGCATTGAGGGGTGAGGCACAGTTTCGGAGAGATTTACTTTCTCATTTCCGGTGTATTTGAGACCGGATTATTATTTATTTAACATAATTAAATGGAGATTTTTTGGAGAAAAATTTGTATAAATAGCTCATGATTGAAATTTTATTATATATAAAATGTATAATTTATTAAATTGAATTAGTATATATAATTAAACATTGTCTAGTATGTAGTCTTTTTTTGGTTTATAACAATATTGAAGCTTTAAATTATTTTATAAGATATTGTTTCTTAATGTTTAAGCAAAACGAAATAAAATAAATAAATAAAAAGCTATATTTTATGATAGTTAAGGGTTCCAAGTACGTGTACAAAAATGAGTTCCAACTTAAGTGTACTTTTTTTTGTATTTATTGACTGGGCTATTAAAATTAAATATTTTTAAAAACTTTCATTTAAAAAAAAATAAATATTTATTATAAAAAACCAAAAAGTTGTTAAAATGTTAAATGTTATTACTTAAGTGTTATGCTTAAAAAGTACAATGGAATTATTAATATAAAAAAATCGATTGGTCCTAAAATTGCACTAAAATGTACTCAAAATGTGCATTTAAAATCATAAATCTAACCTTTATTCTTAATTTTTTATTAACAAATATTTTTAAATTATGCATAAAATGCAGTCATTTGGGGAAACAATACCTTTTACTTTAAAAACTAGTGGATCAATATCTTTTTTTTATTCAAAACTTATGATGCTAGTCTACCTATAGACACAAAAGTAGAAAAACTTTCTAACGGACAATATTTGTTGCAGTTAATTTATATATGGGAAGTTTCCCCAATATGCCAAATTTAAATTATGTGAGTGTGGTTCTTATATACCTACCTAATAATTTCTATTGTAAGACAATGCAAGATAATTTAAGCATTATTATATATTTTTACCCATTTCCTTATTACATCACATCTAGAAATGCCAAATTGATGTTCACTAATTCCAAATGAAACATGTTATACGGTACGGGTAATTTTTGTTGAAACTGATTTTTGTTGTTAAATTGTCTGTTTATTTTTTTTTCGAAAATATGCTCAAAAATATGAATTTATTCCAGAACTATTTACAAATATGCAATATATGCATTCATAGCTAAATAAGCAAAAACATGCACTTACGAATGAATGTCATTTCAAAGGATATTTCAGGATTCGTAAACATAACTAGACCTTTTATAAATAACTTCAGTAAGGCCCAAAATTTTAATAGTCAGTTAAACATCAGATAGTACTTACCTATACTGATTCTTCAGATAAAGCAAACATTTGTTCCAATTTATTCCTCTAACAGCTAATACAGTACAAGAGCCGACAACAAATTTGGGGAGTGAATGTACATATAACCAAAATCTGAGTATGAGGGTAATAGGTGCATATTGCCTGATATCGAAATCAAAAATCTGGCAGGTTTTTTATCAGCCTTTGGCGGGGGCGGGCTGTATTAGCAGTGGTATTAGCACTTCAATAATTTTTAAAAAAATAAATCATGATGCTTTGCAATTTTCCCTAATCCTAAACATCGCAATCTTGATGATCCAACTAATAGAACTCAAGATATAAGCTTTTTAAGCATACCTTAATCGACCAATTTTGCAGACTTTAATTTTTTGATTTTGTGTGTTTTATAGATCTCCAAGAAAAATCCAATAACGTTCCTTTAAAAAGCTTATACCTTTAGTTCTATTAGTCGGATCTTCACGATTAAGGTGTTTTGACTTAGGAAAAATGACAGGGCATCAGAATGTATTAAAAAAAAACCATTGAAGTGATAACACCCCTGATAAGAAATTTGGAAAATCTCAATTTTCAAGCCTGCCCTCGCCAAAGACTGCAAACAAAAATCTGCCAGACTTTCAGACCCTCATACTAAGATTTTAGTTATACATCCACTCCAAAAATTTGCTTCCAGCGCTTAGACTATAATTGATTGTTTAATTGAAGATTGAAAAATCGTCTCTAAAAGATACAAAATAATTTAGTTTCGACTACTGATTAAGACTTGAATATCTACTAAATTTTTGGTATGGTCCAGTCAAATTGTAGGTAGATAGAGATGGTAGGTAGGTAGGTAGATAGAGATGGCGGTAGATAGAGATGGCGGTAGATAGATAGAGGTAGGTAGATAGAGATGGCGGTAGATAGAGATGGCGGTCACAAGCATCCTTGCTCGATGACCCAATTAACGCAGTAATGCGCCGTTTTGATACCATAACTCGTTTGACATGTGGGTTAAAAAAACATTTTTAAAGAAAAAGAGGGTATTTGGTGATAGATCTCCCAACGGATCATCGCCTACGCCCGAGTTCAGCTGCAGTATGCTACGCTAAGCAATTTGCTGATTTGCCCGGGACGCATACGATCTGATCCCTTAGGGTGATCGTCTAGTCGCACACTCGGATATGGTAATCTCTGTACACCTCCGTCTGTTTGCACAACATGACTTGTGGTTACCAGAGAAAGTACCACCCGCCTGTATGACCAGACGCTTTTATTGGATTTAGACATGTGATGAAACTTATTAAGGATTTGGACATAGGAAAAACACCCGATAGGACCAAAGTTCGCAACTAAAACCATCTACACTGTGCCAACTAGGCAACTTGTTGACTGGTATTGAAGCGAAGGTTGGCACAACCGTGTGATCCTCCGGTCCTCGTGCACCATGAGCTACCTTCAAAAACCAGTAGTCTGCCAGCTCACAGTCATAGGAGTTTGGGGAAGAAAATGGTGCAAAAGGAAACCGAAGTAAATTCTAGATCCATTGAAACATTCTTGAACTTGAAAATAGGAAAACACTCAAAAGGGTCGAAGTCCGCAACTAAGACCCATCTACACTGTGCCACCTAGGCACTTGTTGGCTGGTATTGAAGCGGAGATCGGCCCAATTGTGTGATCGTCCTCGTGCACCATGAGCCACCTTCAAAAACCGTTGACTGCTAGCTCGCAGTCATAGGAGTTTGGGGAAAGAAGACGGTGCAAGAGGAACCGAAGTAAATCCTAGATCCATTTCGTCGCGTTGATGAAAGTAGTCAAATCTTTGATCTTCGTTCCGGAGAGTTCGTGAAGGTCGTCAAAAAAGGGTTTCCCAAAAGATTGTTGCCTCATTCTGGCCAAAGCGGGACATTTACAGAGGAAATGAAAGACTGTTTCCTTTTCCTGCTGGTCCCTGCGACAGTGAGTATTGTAGGGGATTCCAAGCTTCGCCGCATGTTCTCCTATTGGCCAGTGTCCAGTGCATGTTGCAACAATCCTTGCTTTGTCTCGCCTTGGTCTGCACATTAGGTTAATAGTTCGGGATTTATTATAGGTAGGCCAGATTTTTCTAGCAATAATGCAGTTAGTTAAACTATTCCACTTACGATTAGATTCTGAGAGAAAAATTGAGAATATATTGCCCTTCATAACTCCAAGAGGAATACTGACTCTTTCCTCTTGTCATATATGGTTACAAATATTAGTGTCTTTTTAAGTTTTTGATATGTTGTTTGAGTTCGTACAGTGTTGTAAAATCCAAGTTTACCAATTCCGCACAACATCGCAAATTTTTGTACTAGTCTCATTTTCGCTTAATATCTCCTAGGGTATTAATCTAAAAAAAAAAAAAAAAAATTGTTACACACTTTTTTTTCAATTTGAATTAGGTATATAATGTTATGAAGACGAAGATCTCTTTGAATTTTAAGATTTTATCAAATAATAAGAAAAGTTCAAATTGTTTGACGGTGTTCACATTGGACTGACTCCTCCGAATTTACAAAAGAGAACGTCAAAAAAAATCGACAAATTTATAATTTTTTTAAAAATTTACTACTTTTTTCCCTGTCTAAACATGAAGTGGGAGTGATATAAATTTCAGAGAAGCCAAAAATAGTCGGAAGATTCAGTCCATTGTGAACACCGTCTTTGTTAGTTTCACTGACTTACATGGCTTGACATGACATTTATTATTAAGTTAATTTTTTGAAATCTCGAAAATTATTTTTAAACGTAATGAATATTATGTGAAATTTGGTCTTGACACAATAAAAACCCGCTTTTATGAATATTCAATTTTGAGGACACATTAACGGCCAATTTCTTGACAAAGTTCTTAAATCAATTTAAAACTCGATTTAGTAATTCTCGGTTTATTTTTGGAACTCAGTTTTTAAATTATTAAAAACTCGAGCATTTTTTCACTTCACATCATATCCCTAAAACTCGGTCTAAAATCATTATTGAGTTTTAGAACTATAGACAGTGATCACATTGGACTGTCTCTTTCGACTATGTTTGACTTCGCTAAAATTTATCTCACTCCTACTTCATAGTTAGAAAGGGAGAAAAGTAGTAAATTTAAAAAAAAATTAAAAATTTGTGGATTTTTTTGACGTTCTCTTTTGTAAATTCGGAGGAGTCAGTCCAATGACGGTGCTTACATTGGACTGACTCTTCCGACTACTTTAAACTTCTCTGAAATTTATCTCTCTCGCACTTTATATTTAGAAAGGGAGAAAAGTAGAAAATTTTTTAAAAATTTAAAAATTTTTTTTGATGTTCTCTTTTGTATATTCGGAGGAGTCAGTCCAATGTAAACACCGTCAATGTGAACACCGTCATAGATCTCGGTTTAGTGAAATTGAGTTCGAACGTGTTTTTTACATTTTTCGTAGCACCCGGTAGATTGTTTTGGCACAAATTTCTGACATTCTATTGACAAATTTAAAAATATCTATCAGTTATGCTTTGTCGGTAATCTTTTTTGGCATATATTTCTGTTATGCTGTTTATTAATTTGAAATAAATTTGGCATTTTTGTTGTTCCAGTTTTATTTGGATTGTTATTTTGGTGTTAATTTGTTTTTATTTTCGGTGTTTTAAAATTGGATTTGTGTGATTAAAAAATGCATGTATACAGACTTAGGGCCAGTTTGTTCACAGTGGGTAAAATCTGCAATTTAATTATCACGGACTCTTCCTAATCCATGATTACAGATCCGTGATAATCAAACTGTTTGTTCAATTTTTTTCAGCTTGATTTTTCCAGTATTTCCGTCAATTCGGTTGTCAAAACTTAATCAAGAGTTACTATTTATTCATTTTTGTTGACGTTTGTGCCATTTTGTGTTTGTGGATTCTTATTTGAAAACAGCGTTTACAATAATTAGAAGCTAAATAAATTTTTATTTTTAACTATTAAATTTTTTTTATAAAAAAAAACACAGTTTGCGATGGCAGCCAGAGAAAGTGTATTGTTTTTTTGTTTGTTTAATTGTTTCTTTTTATGTCAAAAGTGGCCACATACAGTAATAAAAAGAAACAAGGTTTGTTCGTTTCTTGTTTGAGGTTACAATAGTCATTATAAATTCTAAAAAAAATATTAATTTCAACTAATCTGATTGTTCTTGTTTCTTGTTTCTTTTTTTATTTTTACTGTTCTTATCACGTAAAAACAATTTCTTTAAATGCTAAATTTAATAAGTCTTCACTTAAAAATTAAAATAATTATTAAAGATGATTGAGACGTCACAGAAAATCCAAGATGGCGACAAAGGTATATCTAATGAGCATACGTATTTCTGTTTATCATGCGAGTGCGTAAATCAAGCATGAACAAACTGATGTAAATCCTTGATTAAATGGTGTTAATCAAGCAAATTCGGCTGTTTAGTGATATCTTCAATTAACTGCTCAAATTATGGATTCCTTGATTAAAATTTTAGTGAACAAACGGATTCCATGATTATCAACTGGAATAATCATTGATTAAAGATGGGCAAGTGTAAACAAACTGGCCCTTAGAACTCACAGATATTTAGTATGCGTGTACAATTGTACATGTGCAAAGTGCACCAAAAGACAATTTTTTCTGAAATTAGAATAAATGTAGGACCTTTAATCCATGATATAATGGTAAGCAAAACGTACTTTGGATGCAATCCTGGCAGGAAATATGCTCCTCAATGAAAAATTTAGGTGAAAACACCAATGAAGTCATCTAATACTTTCATCAAGGAGCATCGTTCATTAAATATGGGTATTGTCTTTTTCCTCACTTCATACCATCTACCCTTTCTTTTACTTTGTGCACAAATTCAACTCAAATCAATGCTTCCATCTCAGTGTACTATTCACTAAAAAAAATCATACGATGATTCTACCGATGAAGAGTAATGCATAGGTTCATGAGTTCGTAAAGAAAGTTGGGTTATCTTCGTTGTTCATTCTTCTTCCTGAGAAAGAAAAAAACAAAAATCAAAAGCATTGCCTTTCTCTATACCTGTCCCAAGCTACGACGGTTCCGCTCCAATGTTGAATCCGTTCTGCTTTACGGCTGCAGCACTTGGAAAGTCACTGACACTGCTGCAAACCTTCGTTAATAGATGTCTACGAAACATCTTGAGGATTTTCTGGCCCAACCGTATCTCCAATGACGAACTTCATGCGAGAACGGGTCAGGAGCCCATAGACTCCATTATACGAAGTAGAAGCTTCGAAAAAGCGATCGGTGCATTGCATCTCAAGCAATGCAGTGGAATCCGCTCACACAGGAGGGAAGACAAGTGGGCCGGCCTAGAAGTACATGGCGAAGAACGGTCGAACAGGAATTGGCACGACTGGGGAAAAGTTGGAGAGAGCTGAAATATATTTCAAGAAATCGTACACGATGGCGCGTAGGTGTAGTGGAGGCCCTATGTCCCCTAAGGGAAACATCACGGACGTAATAGGTCCGAGGACCTAAGTAAGTAAGTAAGTATACCTGTCCCGAAAGTACGAGGATTTCAACGATGCGAAGTAATGTACATTGTCATATGTGTGTGACCTCTTTTGCTTGGTTTTTGGTTTCGATCATAAACATTGCCCTTCCTCTTCCTGTCTACAGAAATACGATGATTTCCACGATGAACGGTAGTGCAGAGTGTCATGAGTTTGTGATCTCAATTGGCTCTTATACGTTAAGTGGGAGTGTTCGAATTTAGAATAATTAAATTCACAGTATCTTCATGCTGTGATTTCTATAAGATTCGGTAAACATCGACCAAAATTTGAGTGTTTGACACATGCTGTTATTTTTGAAAATAAATGTTTAGATCAGCCTATCTGATATCCTGATTATATGTATGTACATGCACGACATTTTTCAGCTAAGGGTAATGGTCTAGTGAACAAGAAACTTCTAATTACCTGTATCTAGTGATATCACTGGTAAATATTCATGGGTTTTTTTCATCAAATACAATTCATATAAGATTAAACGAGTTACATAAACAAAGTGAATTAATGAGTGAGCATTCATACCATTTTTTACCTGGTGAATAAGCAACTCTAAGTTAACTAGTGATTTCTCAGCTTAACATTCAATATATTTTTCATCAGATATAATTCGTTTATGAATAAACTAGTTACCCCTACTTCGTGATTTCACTGTTAAATATTCACCTAGAAAATCACTTCGTGACCGCTTATGACAGCCCCATGTTAAATTCACCGCTGTTTTCATACCAAATTCATGGGGTGTAGCTTCCACTCATTGATGAAAGACCTCGTGATTCCTTTATGAATTTTTTGAAATTTCCTACTGGGATCTTTATATGTTTTAGTTCATTTTCTTTCAAGTTAAAAGAAACTTGAAGTTCAAAAATCTTAACATGCGAAACCTTCCAAATAGGAATTTAAAATCATATAACGGAAATAAAAATATATAAACCAATGAATTTTATACAGCAAAATTGGAATTTTTCAAGGGGTAGGCTGCCTGCAATAAATCGTGTCTCATTTTTGTAGTGTTATATGCAACCAATTTCAAGCTTTTACCCTTAAAAAAAGCAAGGTAGTGCATTTGAAATTATTGACCTCATAAATTTAATTTTAAAAATAAATAAGCTAATTGTGCACTTTTTGTCTATAAGAACGACACTATAGGTGCTGATACATACGCGTTGTCATCTTGATTAGGACTGCCTGCAGCATTTAAATCTTTCAAGCCCGCATAAATAACAATATTTGCGCTGCAAAACTGCTGGTTGTGCATAGACTGTTTAAACAAAAATCCATCGCCTTTGGAAATATCAATATAACCTTTCTATATATCAAAGCGAAACTACAATCCATCTCACGGATGATTGTGTTCTCCTAAAATTCGTAATTGATTTGCTTGGCATTTACAAACATTGCACTGTTAAGGTACGTTTGTTCTTGCCAAATGTATCCAAAATTGATTTGAACTGCATTCCTTTTTAATGGCAAAACTGAATTTCTATCAATATATTTTTTTTTGAAGAAATGAAAACATTCTTAAACCGAGTTCTAAGTTCCTAGACATAGAAATTTGAGAGTCCAAATATATCGAAGTTCTATCTCAAACTGAGATCTAAATCAGAGTTCTAAAGCGTTATATCTTTGTGAAGAAATGATTTAGAACTTAATCAAGTTTTAGTTTTTCGATAAACCCAGTCTTAGGAGTTAGACCTTCCTAAAGAAATTGGCCGTAAATTTGTTTGTTTCAAAACTTAAATTAAATTTTAAAATACAATTTAAAAACTTACTAATTAATGTTATTTCTTTGCAATAGATTTTGTTGCTTGAGAATATTGTGTATAATGAGTGATTTTCTTAAATTAAATCTTTGAACATTGTTTGTAAGTTACTTGACGTCATATATAATATTTCCTTATATTAATGTATGTATGTATAACTTTTATATTTTTTATGAATAAAGGCCTGATGAAAAGCATAAACATGCTCGAAACGTTGCATATTAAATAACATCTGTAATTATTGACCTACAGCCCACTAAAAGTTATATATATCTATCTTTATCGATAAAAAGGTCACAAATATTAAATAATTTATTCATATCGTAAACCTTTAAATATTTCATCAAAGAAAATTACACGCATTTTATTCAATTTCTTTTTAAAATATATATATTTTTTTTTGTATGGCAACATGGTTTTTAATATTTATCGTTATTATGTCCCCATGATCTTGTGATGCTAAATAAATCAATGGAACATAAGCTTTATTTCAAGCTTAAATATTAAAATCAAATATAGGACAAACACCAACAAAAAGAAAACACAAACAAGCACTTAATGCACTGTAAACACAACATTATCGCTTATTTCTAACCATAAAGTATTACGACACACCAAAACAGGCACTTATTTGAAAAGTAAAAGAACCATCTTTAGAACTCCCTGAATCACCGCACCGCAGCGCACTTGAAACGACATCATACTATGGAATTTATTAACTGAAAAGCAAAGAGATCTTCATCCCCATTTGGATTGAGTAAGTACGAGTATACGAGCATAAATAAATATTCCAAAACGCGCACAGCCGGTTGAGCATGCCAAAGTTACATGACTTAACGACAAAATAACACGTCTTATGATATTATAAACCGCAGGTGATACCAAATTATTCAACCAACAAAAAAAAAAAATTAAAATAAAAAAAGATAAAAAAAATAAAATAATTTATTCAACAAAAACAAAATACATATGACATATACACGCATACACATTTAAGAGTAAGCTTTCCCACATCCCGCCAAGCGAATACATAGGAAGTAAGTAAAATCGCATATGTATGAGTAACATATGCATAAAGTAAAATGATGTGCCTGCAGACACGTTCCGTAAATCTCTTCATCGCACCAAACACTGGCGCACAAGGAAGCAAGCCTCTGCCATATCCGAGATCCCAGTTCCGAGATCCGACATCCTTTGGCTTTATAAAACCAAACGCAAACGGAATACAAACCCATGCCCTAACCCAACTCGCAGATTGAGCTCATATTTTTATATGCAATCACCATAGCTTTTTCAAATACAATATACTGTCGATTTTAATACCTGTATGTCTTCTGTCTGCGCAAAGCAACAGCAACCACGCTCCTCTCAAAGACTCAAAAGTCCTTCCGATTCGTATATCCTCAAGCAATTGTCATATCCTGTAAACTAACGATGCTAAGGTGGCTAAGGCAAAAACGGGCTGCAAAAAAAACTTCATAAAGACCTAAATAGGATAACTGAAAAAGGAAAGCACAGGAACTCTGATGATACTTTAAATTGTTGCATCCCTTTTAACCGACCCTCCATACCCTCTTCATATTATGTATGTTGGTATATGTCAGAGATGGTAGGGTATGTTGTATCAAAAAAAAAAAAAAAACCATGGCAAGCGCCTTATTATAATAAAATGGCAATAAACAACTGTAAAACGAAGTGAACGTGCAACCAGCCACCCGCCATACCCTCCATCCGCCACTACTCGTGTGTGGAAATGTTGTTTGGTTTTGAGAAATAAGGCAGAAAATTGCTTTCGGTTTTGACTTGACTTGGTGACGACGACGCACGGTTTGAATACAGGATATCTTTTGCTGAAATTAAGTGGTGACCATACTTTCCGAAACTGGAAAGAAAAGTTTTTTTTTTTTGTAACAAAATTCAAAATGTTAGTTTTGGTTTAATTGATATAATCCGGCAGGGAAACCAGTCTTTAAAAAAGTGCACACTAGACTAGTCAATAGCTTGAGGCGAATAAATTCAAAACCACTGCTGATCGGATTACCCTTTAAGAATGCGTTGTTCAGAAAGTGGTTACTTTCGATCCCATTTTTAATCTTAATGGGCTTTCGAAAGTTCTCATATTCGTTTTTGTTTTGCATCTTACGTTTTGAAAACTATCAAAAACTGTTGAAAATCAAGTAATCGTTATTTATTTTGTTATCAATAATCAATTTTCATTTTAATATTTTATTTGTTCAGAATTCAAACTTGATGTGGCTTAGTTTGCAGTCAGCATTTGCAAAAACATCAATTGTAAATCAACTATTGCTGCGAAAACAATAATCAAAGTTGCGCATGTGAAGTGAAGATTCTGTATAAGTTCCTATTTGCTAGCATTTGAAAATTTGGTATGCCAGCTCAAACTAGCTGGGGCAAACATGGAGCAGAGTGATATGCTCGTTTAGTTGTTTCTTTCTTTACCAGAAAAATTTGATCCTTGGGCAACTGCTTAAACTAAGATGATGGTAAACTGACTTTTTTGTATGGTAGAAGAGAGATTAAAAGCAGAAGAAATAAATGAGCGCCAAGAAGAAGAAATGCTAGAGGTAAATGCTTTTTCCAGCAATCGAAGATGAAAGATCAAATATCAAAGACCAAAGATCAAAATTAAAGATCAAAAATCAAAGATCAAAGGTCAAAGGTCAAAGGTCGAAGGTCAAAGGTCAAAGGTCAAATGTCAAAGATCAAAGATCAAAGGTCCAAGATCAACGGTCAAAGATAAAATGTCAAAGATAAAAGATCAATGTGTCAAAGGTCAAATATCAAAGATCAAAAACCAAAGGGAAAGGTCAGAGGTCAAAGATCAAACAATTAATTTGTTGTTAATTTAACAATTTAAGTAAATGCGTTTTGGGGGGTGATACGAACGAAAGATTCCTAAATATATACATACATATGTATATAATAGTTTATGTATGAATAAACAACAATCATACAATTTACTAAGAAAAGACTTCTGCCACGCATGAAAACTATAAGGTTAGCTGATGGTAAAGTAACTGATACACAGAAGAAGGTAAACTATCTAGATCCGATTGGTATACGAGTAAATGTGATTGAAAATAAAAAAAAAGATAAAAACAGGCGAGGAAGCCAAAAGATCCTAATTATGGACAGAACTCCCCTACCTGAGGCAGGCGAAACTACTTCTTGGAGGTTACAACCAAGAACGCTTTGTGGCAGCAAAATAATAACGGATTTTGTTTATAGAGGGGCTTAATACAATCATTTTTATTACTGGCCGTGGGGATATCTCACTCCGTTTAGGTGGTAGGGGCAATTTTCAATAAAATGACTTTAAATGAAAAAAAAAAAATTAAAAACAACGGCAACACTAACAATGCTAAAATTATAGGTTTTCTGAAAGCCAGAAACTTGTTTTTTATTTGTTTCAACCAAGTTATTTGCGGTAGTAGTTTTTGAAAAAAATTACTTTAAAACTCAAAACTTGGCGGGACAGAGGCCCCAAAAAGGGAGTTAAAATCCTTGAACCCACGAAGAGGGCCACCCAAGGTACCGTTTATTACAAATAAACTGAAAGTACACCAACTGACAACATAGGCGCCTGCCTCGCGACTGATCATACCCTAAACGGGGCGACGGAGTCTCGTGACCGGGACAGAGGACCCAAAGAGGTAGTCAAAATCCTTCAACCCGCGAAGCGGGCCACCCAAGGTACTGTTTATTACAAATAAACTGAAAGCACACCAACTGACAACATAGGCGCCTGCCTGGCGACTGAGCAAACCCTAAGCGGAATGACGGAGGACGGAGTCGCGAGCGGGACAGAGGACCCAAAAAGGGAGATAAAATCCTTAAACCAGCGGGTCATCCGAAATAATATTGTTAAAGAAAACTATTGACAATAAATTCCGTTGAAATTCAGTTCGGAAAAATCGACCAATATTGAGGAAAGAACCCCCAAATTTTACAAAAACAATTTACTTTCAAAATACTTGGGCGACATAACTCAATGTTTATACGGCGGGCCGGAATGCTGGTAGCTAGCATACTCTGTTTGTGTAAGCAAGCAAAAAAATAAAAACTCATAAACAAGTACTTATAGTAATTTTCAATTTTCTCAAAAACTTGAAGACATAAAACCATTCGGTTTCTTATGTTCGAATCAAAATTAAGATAGGCATTGACCACTAGAAGGCAATTTAGCACTTTATTTCACAATTTTGAAAAAAAAAATGGTCTAAACTTTTTTTTTCAATTTTTTTTTTTAATTTTTGAGTTGGCATGAATAATTCAATTTATCATTAGTATTAAAGAACAGATTTCTGACTTTCAAAACCGGTATAATACTTTATTGTAAGCGTTGCCGTTGTTTTAAATATTTTTTTTTTAAATTTTAAGTAATTTTTTAGAAAATTGCCCGTCCCGCCTAAACCCTTCTACAAAAATCCGTTATTGTTTTGCGGCGCCGTAGTTTTCGTATTCGTGCCGTCAAATGTTCCTTAAACATAGTCTCGATACTACGTTGTTGTTTGTCCTTCTGATGATGGTGTCGAATGTCGTTTCATCCATGTTTAGTATTTGCAAAATATGTAGATGCCTTTATAAGTCCAAGTAAGGGGTCAGTTATAGCTATCATTGTGAACCATAATTGGATATATTAATTGTCAATTTTGTGAGATTTTGAAGAAAAAATAAATAATTATTTTGATGCCAAAATAAAGCTAATTGACATAATAATTATTTCTAGGTAATGCTCCAGTTATATTCTTTGTATTCTCTTTTAATTTCTGTATCCACTCTAAAGTCTTTGGCATTATTTTTTTTTTGTTATAAATTATTTGATTAAATATGAGTGTTTGATTTTCTGATTACAGTGTGAATGAAAAATCAACGCACGCTATGATAAATGTTCTTTCTTATTATCGTGATGGTCTAAGAGTTTGTCATTTAAATGCTCGTAGTCTAAATCAGTATAATTTGGATTATTTGAAATATATATTTTCGGGTTCTGGTGTCGATGTACTTTGTGTTTGTGAGACATGTTTTGAGCATGATATTTGTGATATGCAGTGTAATATACCTAATTATTTTATCTCTAGAAATGACAGAGTAACATGTACATGGGGAGGTGGGATAGCAATTTACTGCAGATCTTCCCTTAAATGCAAAATAATAAGCAGTTCGGTAGGTTTAGACGTTGAGTTTTTAATTGCTGAAATCCATGATGGTTGCACTAAATGCTTGGTCGCCTGTGCATATGTTCCGAACCGAAGTTGTTCTCCTCAATCATTTTTTTCTGTTCTTTCGCAATTCGCACGTTTATATGAACATGTAATAGTTCTAGGTGATTTCAATGCAGACTTGCTAAAAAATGATTCTCGAGCCTTCCAAATAAATGATTTTGTCTCTTCCTTAGGACTTCAGATATTTAATACTACTTATCCAACGAGATTTGCAAAAGATAGTACTCCTAGAATTCTTGATTTGTGCTTTTTGTCTGATACATCATCTTTTCTTCTTTTTGACCAACTTTCTCTCGACTGTATCTCTGATCATGATCTCCTGTTTTGTACATACAATATTAATTTTAATCACACTATTGCCCCTTTATCATTCACTTTTAAAGATTTTCTATAAATAAATGTAGATGCTCTTCAATACGCCGCTCTTACAGCCCCTTGGGATATGTGTCATTTTACTTCTGACCACGATTCCAAGCTGAACTGTTTCCAACACATACTTCTTGGATTATTGAACGATTATGTTCCAGTAAAAACGGTAAATATTCGTAACAAAAGCTGTCCTTGGTTCACTTCTGATGTTGTCGAAACTATTAAAGTTCGCAACAAGTTTTATAGAAAATGGAAACATTTTCCATCTAATTCGAATTGGATTGCTTATTATGCATCCAAACTTAATACAACCCTTCCCCCTAAGACTCTTTGGAATAATTTGCGACAGATTGGTATATCCGGTACAAGAAATGCTTCTAAGTGTGAAATTGATCCCGAATGTGCTAAATAATAACTTTCTCGAAAATGATGCCCATCAGGAGTTTAGTTTAAGCTTCTCAGAAAGGATTAATTCACACATGCAAACAATACGGAGTTTTGAAATTGAAACGGTTGACGAGAATGATGTCATTAACTGTATTGGTTTGATCAAATCAAATGCTGTGGGTGAAGATGGGATACCACTTCGATTCATCAAATTAATTCTACCATATATAACATCCAGCTTGACTCACATTATTAACCACTGTATCACAACATCAACCTTCCCCAAGTCATGGAAAATAGCAGGAGTTGTGCCTGTCTGCTTCTGATTTCAGACCTATTAGTATTTTACCATGTTTGTCGAAAGTCTTTTGAGAGATTAATAGCCAAACAGATCCTTCAACACTTGTCTTAGTATAACCTTCTCTGTGCTGGACAATCCGGTTTTGGATCTAACCATAGTTGTTCTACAGCCATGGTAAAAATATTGGACAATATAAGACAAGATAACGATAAGGGACATGTTACGCTTCTTTGTCTTCTTGATTTCTCAAAGGCTTTTGACAAAGTTATCTGTGCCTGAAATTGAAACATCTTTTTGGTTTCGGTAATTCTGCAGTGACTCTAATTGAAAGTTATCTCTCCGACAGACTTCAGAGAGTTGTAACCAACGATTCTTGTTCGGACCTTTTACGTGTAAAACAGGTTGTTCCACAAGGATCAATCCCAGGCCCTATCATCTTCTGTATGTCCATTAATGATTTACCTTCTGTCTGTAAACATACTACAGTTCACCTCTATGCTGACGACGTTCAGTTGTATCTAGCTCGGCCAATTGACAACTTAATTGAACTTGTAAGCAATTTAAATGAGGACCTACGTGAAATTTATTCTTGGTCTATACAAAATGGTTTGCTACTTAATCCCATAAAATCTCAAGTTATTCCAATTACTAAAAAGAAACTGTCTCTTAATACTCTAATTGATATTTTATTATCTGTAGACAAACTAAACATTGTTCAAACTGTGACGAGTCTGGGATTTGTTTTGGATTCTAACCTATCAGAATATGACCATACAAACTGTGTTATAGGTATAATATATGGATGTCTTCGGAAATTATGGATGGCTGCAAGTTTTACTCCACAAGATACCAGACAAAGGCTTGTTAAAAGTCTTATCCTACCGCTTATTACTTATTCTGAAGTGGTATACACTAATTTAGAGATTGAGATTCACAACAAAAACTTCAAGTTGCATTTAATGATTCTGTAAGATATATTCATGGTCTCCGTAGATATGACCATATTTCTCACCATGTGAAAAACTTTTTGGGAAGAACTTTAGACAACTACATTGATGCCAGAAATTGTATATTCTTTCATAATCTTGTAACAAGTAAGACTCCATCGTATTTATATGATAAACTTAATTTTGCTCGCTCCCTTAGAACTTTTAGTCTGATTCCATCACGCTATCACTATTTCAATTCATCTCGTTTATTTTTTATTCACGCCGTTAAGTTATGGAATTCTTTACCAATAAGCATAAGATCTATCTCTAATGCCACTCGCTTCAAAAGTGCAATCTTCCTTCACTTCACTTCAACCTAATCTCAGAGCTACTCTTTTTTTTTAAATCTTTTTTTTCTTCTGCTTCAATTTCCTTTTCTTCATTTATAAATTCTTATACTTCTTTGCTGCTATCTCTAAAATAAAACTTCAGAATTTTGTAAATTTAAATTTAGTTTTAAGTTAGGTAATTTAAATTGAATACATAAATAACTAAAGTAATACCTATTTATCTTATCTCTAAGTTCTACAAAAGATATTAATCTTAATGTACAAATGTTTATAATATGTATTCAATAAATTGAATTGAATTGAAATTGAAAAGGTTTCATTGAAAACCATCATTGAAAATTTTGTCTTTCAATTTTGATGCACTTAAACAAATAAAACTGATGGCGTTTTGGTACCAAAATGAAGGTTGTTAGTTATTCATTTTTTTAGTCAGAAAAATGTTTAGTTTGTTTTAACACTTTCTAATAAAATCACTTTTAGTTTTTCAATGATGAAAATCGTTTTCAATGAACAGCTGATATTTTGTTCCCAAAAGTGGAACACATTCGTTCCAATGAAATGTGTTCCTTTCTCTTCCTGTTCTCGTCTGTCAGTTTTTCGTTCAATGATCGACTCTAACCTCAAAGTTTTTTTTTTGTATAGGGAATGGAATTTTCAATGAAAGAAAATTTCATGAAGGCTATAACCGACTTGTCAGAAAATATTCCACTGTCTCACTGATTTGTGTTTCAATGATGGTTTTCAATGAAAGCTATAACTGGGGCCTAAAACAAAATTAAATTTGGTACAACTTTTCTCATAAAATTACTTTTATTTTTTCAATGATGAACTACCTTACCAATGATCATTGAAAACATTAAAAGTTACGTTAGGTGCCAGTTATAGCTATCATTGGAAACCATCATTGAAAATGTTAGCTGTTGATTTTGAGACCCTTCGAAAGTATAATCATTAAATATTTTAATGCAGAAAGATAACTTACGACTTCAAAATTATTTCTCATCCAAAAAAAATTCATTTTGACCCATATCGTCCCCATAACGTAACATTTAATTTTTTCAATGATCATTGGTAAGGTAGTTCATTATTGAAAAATTAAAAGTAACTTTATGAGAAAAGTTGTGCAAAATTGAATTTCGTTTTACCTAGAAATAATTATTAAGTCAATTAGCTTTACTTTGGCATCAAAATAATCATTTATTTTTTCTTCGAAACCTCTCAAAATTGACAATAAATATTTTCAATGATGGTTTTCAATGATAGTTAAAACTGGCCCCTATAACTGGCCCCTTATGGGGAAGATATGGGTCAAAATGATTTTTTTTTTTGGAGGAGAAATAATTTTGAGGTCGTAAGCTATATTTCTGCATTAAAATATTCAATGATTAAACTTTCGAAGGGTCTCAAAATCAACAGCTAACTTTTTCAATGATAGCTATAACTGGCCCCTAAGCCGGATCTGCACATGAGTTATGTTTGAAGTAACTGGCTTTTTGTTTTGAGCTTATGTTGCGTCTTTAGTTTCACTGCCAATTGCCTTCAGTTATTATTCTTGGTAGTCTTTTAACATGCAATATGTTCTAAGGTCTTAGGAAAAAATCCAAAGTCGATTATGGTCTTGGAAAGGTTGTTTACTGTTTAGATTTCCTTTCCACATTGGTCCCACTGATGAGATTTAAAAAAAAAAAAAAAAACAGAAACAAAAGAAATCTTCTTATGATAACTACCCGTTGCCACTCTAGATACGCTAGAACAAGAATTATAGCTTTTTTTTTTCTAGAGATTAGCACTGCATTTATTTGTTAGTGTTGAAACGAAACCAATACTTTCCCCGGTTAAGCAAGCTAAGAAGCTGTCCTCCTAAACTTAGATGGTCACCATAGAAACATAATATGATTGCATACAAATATTTTATTCGAGGCTCAACGAAAAATACAAAAAAAAAAAAAAAAAAATAAAATTATAGACATAAATTATTATCTATCTTCATATGGAAACATTTCTTATTGCTCGTGTCTTGCAAGGAAATTATTTCACATGCCATGGTGTGCCACCTCAAGCTCTATAGCTTATTAAATACTCTCTACTTAACAAGGATTTTCATGTGTATACCAAGGTTATAAAGATGTTTGTAAAATGATGTACATGGTAGATAGATTTAAGTACCTTAACCTACTAACTTTATTTTAACTTGAATAGAATCGCGATCGTACATTTTTATTGTGATGGTATTTTACTTTCAGAGAATAGAATTATTGATATTAAGGCTAGATCACGATAAACAGAAATAAGGTATGCTCATTAGATACACCCAATTCGCCATCTTGCTTATGCTGTGACGTCATCGTCATTGTTTATTGTTTATTGGAAGTTTTCAATTGGTTTTTGTTATTTTATTTGTTTTACGGTTTAAAAAGTAAATTTTAAAATTTGAAAATGGTTGTGTGTGCTGTTTTGGGGTGGAATAATACACCGGACAGAAAAAAACAGTGAACAAAAATTAAAATACATAATCACTATTTCTTGAAAGAAGCTAAAATGTGCAAATTGTGGATAAGTGCTTGTGGGAATTAAAACGGTTATACTTTAAAACAGTCGTGTTTGCTCAGGACATTTAGTTGAGAGTGACTATACAGTTAAGGATATGCTTTTAGAATAGAGCTTTAAAAACAGAATCAGTACCATGACCCTTATACATCCTGCAGCTTTAGTTGGCGCATGAAAAGTTGGAAGATGGACTTAGAAACCAAGTGATACATGCTTTGAAAATGTTAGACTTTTATAGCCATATTAATTAAAACAGCGCTTAACTAACCTGTAACTTTCGAGCTCTCGTGTGAGCGTGTATTAAGAGACAAATGGTGAATTAAAAGGTATATTTACTTATCTTTTTTAACCCTTCGCTAAACCACCTTCCTTGTTGGCTTAGCTAGCTAGTAAGTGGCAGAAATCTAACTCCTAGTCCATCACGAGTTAATAATTATAACTTGCCGCTAGCTCCGTTTCTTCATATGGGGGTTAGAAAACATTTTTATTAAAAACAATAAGGAACATATACAGAAGGTAAGTTCCTGGAAAACCATTTAAAAAATGCTGATGCTGTGCATCTAGACTAAGTGCAAAAATACTATATTTCTACACTAAGTAGACTGTATTTTAGAATTAACCATTTAAACAAATTATTTGTAGGTGAAATTAACTGTAAAAACAGAAAAAATATAAAAATAATCCAATGATTATTTATCCAAATATTATTTTATTATATATTATATATTATTAATCCAAATATTATTTTATTCGAACCAGATGACGATGACGTCACACCACATCTGTCAAAACGCAATGAGCATACCTTATATCTGTTTATCGTGGGCTAGATTTTCTGTCGTTGTGAGTACAAAAATTATGTTTGATTGTTCGGTATCATATTATGCGTTCAAGGCTTTCCCAAAGCAGTGCAAAACATTCGTCCCAACAACGAAACTTTTGTCGGTCATCGGGTTTAGTATGGTGAGTCGCAAAGGCGTCGCGTCGTTGTGGGTGCTCTCAATTTATCTCCATGTAAATTTATTTTAACAAGCGAAAGTTTTACTGTCGCACCGAATATTTCGTGTTGGTTTGTGAGAACATTTATTCTCATCTTCTCATCTCATGTGTTATATTTTTTACGACTGATTCATCGTGCGACGGAAATCGCTTTCCGTTTTAGCTTTAATAATAGATGAGAGCAATAGTTAAATCAACATAGTCCCTCATAGCTTGAAGAATAAGTTCTAAAGCTGAATGCCCAACAAAAAGATTGAGATTGCAGTAAAGTCGTAAATAAACATTGAATAAAAGTTATAGTTATCTGTGGATTAGGTCCGCCATGCCCCTGATTTGAGCGTGTTCCTGGCCGTGATCTATCCGTCGTACGAAAAACTTATTTCTACAACAGATTAAGGGAATTCAGTCCTTTTCAAAATAATTGTTTAAGCAAAAAAGATAGAGAATTAAAATCTCTATAAATTTGGTTATAACCATTTTTAGGGAGAAATGCAAAATACGCCTGCAAATTGACAAAACAAAAAATCAAAAATTCCGGACACACGCCAAATCAAATGGGAGGGCTACCCAAAAGTGGACTGGGCAGGCAAGAAGATGACGGTTGGCCAAAAAGTGGACGGGTGGCCAAAAAGTGGACGGGGTGGCCAAAATGTGGACGGGGGCCAAAAAGTGGATGGGACACGGACAGCCAAAAAGTGGACGGGGTGGCCAAAAAGTTGGTGGGGACTTATGTGACACCACGTCGCCCCAATATAAAGGCACAGTTGGATCAGGAATTAAATATCATCGGCGAGTATGGTCTCCGTAACAAGCGTTCGAGGTAAACGTTACACCCTGGAAACCCTCCATATTATAAACTTTGAACATAAAACAAGACACTCAAAATATATCAGCCGTGTACTGCTCCCTCGCTTCCTCCAAAAACGCTAAATAACAAATTTATTTGACAATACTTCGTCAACAGAAGTGCTTTTGTACTTTTGTATGTAAATATTTATTTCTGGAGAGAGAGTACGCTCTTGCTAAAATCCGTGAGGCTGATCGTGAGCTCCTTGCTTTGGATGAGAAGGACGAGAAGAGAATGTTCCAAGGTAACGCTCTCTTCCGTCGTTTGGTCCGTATCGGTATGCTCAATGAATCACGCATGAAGCTCGATTACGTATTGGGTTTGAAAATCGAAGATTTCTAGGAACGTCGTCTCCAGACCCAGGTCTTCAAATTGGGATTAGCCAAGTCCATCCATCACGGTCGTGTCTTGATCCGTCAAAGGCATATCCGTGTCCGCAAGCAAGCCGTCAACATCTCATTTTTCTTTGTGCGTCTGGACTCACAGACAGAAAAACATTGACTTCTTTTTGAAATCGCCCTTCGGAGGTGGCCGCCCAGGTCGCGTGAAGAGGAATAACGAACCAGGGAGGTGCCGCCCCAGCTGAGGAAGAAGAAGATTAAGCTATTCGCTGCGGGAGGAAAGGTTATTCCTATCGGTCTTTTGTGTATCCTTTTAAGGGATAGTAAAAGTTTTATATAAAAATATATATATATAAAAAAAAGTGGACGGGATGACCAAAATGTGGACAGACGGCCAGAAAGTGGACGGGGTGGCCAAAAAGTGGACGGTTGGCCAAAAAGTGGACGGGGTGACAAAAAGTGGACGGGGGCCAAAAAGTGAACGGGACAGCAAAAAGTGGACGGGGACGCCAAAAGGTTGGTGGGGTGGCCAAAATATAACAAGGCACTGTAGGTATTACAGCTGTTTTATTATAATTTTTTTATTTTGTCGACCCAACTTTACACGCTCTAGCTTTTTGTCACACCTTAAGTGAATCACCCTCACCCTGTATCTAATGTAAATAACATACATCTGTGAATATTTTCTAAGCCATTTAATAAAAGTGAGGTACGCGTCTGCTCAAACAATATTTTGTCATTAATTAAAAAAAATATAAACAGATAATTTTAGAAAAAAAAAATCTGACTGATCCTACCAACCTTTATTTTAAAATAATAATCTATTATCTTTTGCAATAGATAGATAAGGTCTAATTTCGAAATTTATGAAGGCGTCAAAGGTGGTCATAAATCAGAGTATTGGCTTTGACATCGTTCTTATAATTCTTTTTTTGCCGTAGAATGTTTGTCAATACATATTTTCAAAGTTAAGTTATTTCTTTTAACTTATCTTGCCACAGTTTCCCCCAAGAGGAAGTTAATAAATTAATGTAAGCAGACAGATGATTTTTGCTTCGTAAGTTATTTTAATATGCCTGCTGGTGCAGACACATTATAATTTGATAATGACTTACTTCTTCTGAAGCTGTCAATGATTAGAGCATGTATATTAACATCTACACAGACAAATAAAAAAAAAGAAATCCTTAATGGGAGGCAGATTAATTATATAATCTATCCCTTGGTGGTAAATTAGTTCGCTTTATCTTGATAATATACGAAATATCCTTCAGAGAAAATGCGTGTTTTGTCTTCTTTTCTCCAGGTTGACAATTAAGCTGGTGAAAACACAAAGAGAAAAGTATGTTACAGAAATCAACGACTAAAACCTCCGGGGTGTCGAGGTTAAACAGTTTTTGAACTCGTCATAACCTCGTGATACTTGCAGCATCATTTTAGTAACATAATGTCTTTGCTATCTGAAAGGAATACATTGAATTTTTGAAAGGAAAACTAAACGTTTGAGTTTTTTTAAACAAACACGTGCATTACAATAGCTGTGTTTTATTTTCCCCCAGATCCGATTCGGTTTGGATGTACATTCAAAAATACATGTGTTACAAAAACAACTCAAGATCCAGATTTGTTTTTGGATTTGGATTTTCAAACACATTCTAATCACACATCCTTAGCTTTTCCTTTTAAATTTGTTTTTACTCTGGGCAATAGATAGCTATTTGAAGTAAGAAAAAAGAAAGGAACACATAAATAATAAGGAAGAAAGAGGTGTTTATATATCACTGTTGTCATTGTGACTAAATCCTATCGAGGTCTGGGGGATAATAAAATGCAGCTAACAACAACTGTAAATGAAAATAAGAATTGATCGTAATTTATATAATAGTCTAAGAGCCGACAGCAAATTTTTGAAGTGGATTTATAAACAGAATACAAGTATGAGAGTTTGTTGGTTCATATGTGGTGTAACTTTTTTCAGCTTTAAGCGGGGTTAAGGGTTTGAAAAAAGCGATCTTCTAAATTTTTTGTTGTAGTTTTAAGCACTTAAATACATTAAAAATAAAATGCACCACTGCAACCATTGGATCGCACGAATTTGCTCTTGTAAAGGGTGGTCGAACGAAAACGCACGATGTTAGTTGTAAATAAAACAAAGAAGTTTTCAGAAAATTATCTTAATATTTTTTATTATCAAAGAAGGATATATGACAATTATGTGTGAAATAAAATATCTGACAAATGCTTGCCACGGCTTCGGTGGCATACCTATATCCGATGGTCCATATTTTCAATGACTCTGAGACTTAATTGAGGTTCAATGTCGTTAATGTGCCGAATTATCTCATCCTTTAGCTCTTGAATTGTTCTTGGCTTATTGACTTACACTTTTTCATTCAAATATCCCCAAAAAAAAGAAGTTCAACGGTATCAAATCACATGATCGTAGCGGCCAATTAGCATCACGACGACGACGTGAGATAACACGGTCATTGAATTTCTGGCGCATAAGAGTCATTGTATCGTTGGCTGTGTGACACCATCTTTTTGGAACCACATATCGTCCATATCTACAATTTCTGGCAACAAGAAGTCCGTTTTCATCTCGCGATAGCGAACATCTTTCACGGTAACCGATTGACCGACCTCTTTTTCGAAGAAGTACGGCCCGATGACGCCGCCAGCCCATAAACCGCACCAAACAGTCACTCACTGGTGATTTCACATTTCCTAAAGACCCGGTTTGCTGAAATTTGCGCACAATTCTACCGATTGTGGACACTTTTGGTCGATTATGCTGACCAACAAAAATCACGAAGTGCACGAAATGCATTTTGATTTGAACGCCTATTTTCGTAAAAGGCTTTAACAATCTTAACGCACTGCTCAATTATGTATACCTATCCATGGTTGAATTTGTCAAACACTGAAACAAAGAAATGTCGAATAAAATTGGGCAAAAAACTTGACGTTATGGTCTGACGCAGAATTAACACCGTGCATTATGGTTGGACCACCCTTTAGTTAACAGCTTGAATGCAACTAGACATTGTAAAATTAACAATATATGTTAATGATTCGATAATGTTATGTTAAAAACGAACTAAAATACAATTTGTGAATTTTAAAATTTAAATTCTATGTACCTACAAGCTTTATCCAAAAACTTGCATATTAAAAAAGTGTTCAAAAAGATTAAATTATTTTTTTAATTGCTTAAAATCCTTAGATGTCTGATTTAGTAGTTTAAACTAGGCAAAAAAGATGCCAAATGATTTCTTGAACTAAATTGATCTTATGGAAACCAAGTTTTAAAATCGTTGGAGCATACAAATAGCAATTTAACTCATTTTTGAAAAATCAATTTTTCCAAAAAAAAAAAAAACAATTGAAAACAAATTACAAGGTTTATCTAAATGAGAAAGTCAAAAATAAGAAAAGTGATTCCATGGGAAGTACTGTTAATCAGCCCTATTGCGAGTTCTGCGTGAAAGAAAATCCGCCCGGAAAAATTACATTTCACTCTTCCCTTATTGTGAGTTTCGGGCGAACGAGTTTCGGGTGAAAAGATTTCCATTTAATTTTTGGTGGCGAACGAGGACACACAACCATGTGTGCGCGTGTCGACAGGAATGGAGTGGACCTACAATTTTATGCAAAATCCGAACGACTAGACGACTTATTCATGACAAATGATACTCTTGGAGGATTTGTCAATTCCCCGCAAGAGGCAGTAGCCCTGAAAAAAAAAACTTTTTAGTTTTGAGGTGGACGAGGCTAAGAAGCACTAACCATTACGTTACGGGCTTAGTGCAAGAATGTTGAGTGCACTAATTTTTTTCGAAATTTTTTGGAGCCGTTTTCGAGAAAAATAAGATTTTTTAACGGTTTTTTCAAAATTTCTATCTAAGATACGATTATTTTTGAACTTAGAAACAAGATTTTTTCAAGTATTCTAGAAAATAACACAAAATACTTTAAACCAAATTTAAAATAAACTACCCGTCGTTTTCAAAAATTGAGTTTTTAAAAATTTCAAAGAAATAGATTTTTTTTAAGTGTTGGTTATTATAATGTTAAAACTTTCTAGAAGCTTCGCCACAAAAAAAAAAAAAAAGGAAAAATATGAACTGCACCATTTTTGAGAAAATAAAAAATAAAAAAAAAACATGGTTTTACTAGAGGTAGGGTAGGGTGGGGGCTTATTGAATAATTACCAACCCCCTAATAGTAGAACTATGAAACTGTGGTCAAATAAAAGAACGAACTTTTGGCTTCTAAATGCAATTTTAATAAATTGAAAATATGAAGCAGCAGGAGAATTATGTGTAAGCCAAGTGCAAGTTGGACCAGTTAGGTGGGGTTAGTTGGAACACGGCCTAAAAAATGGAAGATTTATAGAATTACGATGTTGGATTACGTCGGTCTGTTTTTCTGGTGCCATGACATAAGACCAAGCGTCATAAAGCCAAATTTAGGTGTTTGGCCTTATGATACTTTACAAAAGCGACATAAGGCCAATTTTTAAGAGTTGGCCTTACGTCGCTTTTTAAAGCGTCATAAGGCCAATTTTATTTTAGACATAAGGCCAAATGTAATTTTTAATTTTTGTTTCGGTTTCAAACACACCGTACATAGTTTTTAAAATAAATTGTGTATTTAT
Source organism: Melangyna quadrimaculata (assembly GCA_949320155.1). Lineage (NCBI taxonomy): Eukaryota > Metazoa > Arthropoda > Insecta > Diptera > Syrphidae > Melangyna > Melangyna quadrimaculata. Next base: position 51,002,335 of record OX439485.1, on the reverse strand, counting down.
TTTAATCATAGGTTCAGTTTGGTAAAATGCGAAGACAGCTCATGCGCATTCTTAACGGATCGTTTCCATTACTGCAAAAGAGGTTTCAGAAACGTTTGATTAATTTTATCATAACTTTGCACATCGGTACTTCTAAGTAAGTTTAAACATATTTTAATTTACGTTATTATCATCTTCGTTCTTAATATTTTATGTGTTTTGCAAATTAGAGTATTTTGCATTTCCTAAAGCTTCCCACTATTTGGTTCCATTAAGTAAAATGACTATAAATATGTTTTCGTTATTTTAAATTTTCAAGAATTTTTAAATACATACAAAACCATTTGATGTTCAAAATTGGCATGTTTGAACTTTAAAATTTATTTAAAAAAAAAAAAATTAATTAATTGAAACAACATGATTTAAACATTATATTATAGAAAGGCTTTTTGGATTTAAGTAAAGCTATTAGACCGAGAGCTGGCAGCAGATTTTGGTCGCGAAATGAAACCAAAAGATTTTAATAGTATAGGTAGTTCTGGTGAAGGTGATAACGAATACGTTCGTCTGCCAGCATGTAGTGGCCCCGTAACCACGTAAAAGTGCATCAAAAGTACAACTTTTCTGCAAATTGAAATCGGGTGGGAAACCATTTCAAATGTAATACAACTTGACGCCATGAACTCCCTGATTACAAAACTGGTTTCGACAGACGTGTAGGTGGCCCCAAAAACCCTTTTGGGAAACCACCTGAAATTGATCACAATTTTTAGCCATGTAATCCCTGAGTGTGAATATGTACGTGACAGACGTCTAAGTGGCCTGAAACCACCGACAGACGTCCCTGAAAACGCGTTTTTTTTGGCGTTTTTTGTCAAAAAGGAAACCACTTGAAATGTTTCACAAACGAAAGATCTTTACCTCCTGAGTGCGAATATGGACATGACAGACGTCTAAGTGGCCCCAAAACCCCCGACCCAAAAAAAATTAAAATGTAAGTGACAGACGTTTGAGTGGTCCCAAACAACTGACAGCCGCGATATAATTCGCGGATGTTATTATTTATTTTTTAATTGTATATTAGTGGTAGCTTCTCCAAATGTTTACCAATTAAAGGGTTCTGACTCAAGAAAGTGATTTTATAAGTTACAGGCGTTTGAGTTTCGCCAAACTGCTGAAAAGCGCGATAAAAGTCGCGGATGTAATTACTAGTTTATCAAAAAAAAAAATAAAGATACAAATATCTTGAAATGCATCTCAATTTAAATGGCTTGACTCCCTGAGTTGCAAAATGTAACTGACAGACGATTTGAGTTACGCCATACTGCTGAAAAGCACGATAAAAGTCGCGGATGTTATTACTAGTTTTTCAATTAGATTATCAATACAAATCTCTTGAAATTCATCTCAATTTATAGGGCTACGACATAGCTTCTTTCACGACCAAAATCGGCTGCTGGCTTTTAGACTTTATAGCACGATATTTTTAGTGTTGCCGTTGGGCGAGAGTACGATAACTTGGGCGCCGAAAATTGATAACTGATTTTTGTAGAAGGGTCAAATACAAGCATTTCTTTACTAAGGGAGGAGGTCTATCACGCCCCGTTTAGGAGGTAGGGGCGATTTCCGATAAAAACGACTTATATGGAAAAACTACTATTAAAAAGCAACGACTTAAAATGCAAAACAGCAAAGATTTTAAAAGCCAGAAATCTGATCTTTAATCCTACATTCAAATTAAATTATTTGTGTCAATAGTTTTCAAAAAATTTGCATTCAAACTCAAAATGTTGATAAAAAAACACAAAAAGGAATGATTGGATCAATTTTGCTCAAAATTGTGATATGGAAAACTAAATTTTCTTTTTGTGTTCAATGCTCAAAGCAATTTGTAATCGAGCACAAAAACGGAAAGCTTTTATGTCCTCTAGTTTTTGAGAAAATTGAAAATTACTAGAAGTACTTACTACTTTTCATACATTTACATTTATCATATTATGTAGCTCTGTTGACATTGGAAACAGAGAAAACATTCAAAGTTCCTTAAGTGCAAATAAAATTTAGCATACACCGAACCTCGCACATACCCAAAATCCTATAGTGAGCTCAAGCAGGGGGGTTGCAGGGGGGCAGCATAGCCCCCCATATATACCTCGCTTTTAAAATGCCCGCCTAATGCTGGGTCCTAGTACTTTATTTATACATCAAATTTTGCATACACCGAACCTCGCACATACCCCAAATCATAAAGTGAGCCCAAGCAGGGGGGTTTTGGGGGGTGGCGGCATGTCCCCCCCAAACATACCTTACTGTTTATACCCCGTAAGGCTGGGTGTTGGGAAAGTATGATAATTTCGAGTCAATTTGTGTAAGAATTAATCCATATTCTATTTTTACTATCAAAATAAGACCACAAAAAAAAACTCAAGCAAAACAAAATTAATTGAATTAAAATAGTAGTTTTGGTAATTTTTAATTTTCTCGAAAACAATAAGACATAAAATAACTTTGTTTTCGGTTTCTGAATAAGAATTAATATGAGCAACGATTTCTAAGAAAAAATACACTTTTTACATTTTTTTTATGTTTTTTTCCCAAGTTTTGAGTTTGAAAGTAGTTTTTTTTTTCAAAAACTATGAAAAGATTTCACTTGATTTAAAAACTGGCTGCTAAAACAGAGTATTGGCTTTCAAAAAAGATATACATAATACTTAATTGTAGGTATTACCGTTGTTTTTTTCCATTTTAGTACTTTTTTCATTAAATTGCCCCTCCCGCCTAAACGGGGGGAGATATACCCCCCCACATATAGTAAAAATTGTTTGTATTTGACCCCTCTACAAAAATTCATTATCAATTGTCAGCGCTCAAGTTATCGTACTCGTGCCTGCCGTTGTTTTTCAATAATTTTTGTTCACTATTTAAAGTCAAGTTTTTTAGAAAACTGTACGCGGGGGAACAGATCAACTTCCAAACAGCGCAAGTTTCCCTTTTACTATTGAATACAAATAAGAGAAGTCCATTTTCACCACCCTAATAAGAAGGTTTAACTGTTTTTGTTTTTAAATTTCTCAGATATATAATTTATTTTGTTTTTTGAAAAATGTTGTTTTCAATTTTCCAAAAAATTTCTTTCAAAGCTTCAATTGAATTATTAACCCTTTTTTTAATTTCCAAATATTTTCAGACACCAGCTATTAAAATGCTAGTACTTTTTCACTATATCTGAAAAATGAAAATGAACCACCAACATACAAAATGGGGACGACTGGATCGCACAAAACTTGCTCTCGTAGGTAACAACTTTAACGTAGCTTGAAATTGACAATGTACATATTTATTGGTTTCATAATATTATGATATCATTAAAAAAGAGTTTTGAAAACAAAATTAAAACATAAATGGTTACTATGAATTATTATAAACTAGTTATTTTATTAGCTACAAAAGAAAGAGCTCAAAAAAAAAGTATGCCATCTAATTTATTTAATAAATATGAATTTATGAAAATAAAAAATTTCAAAAATCGTTAGAGCAGTTTTTTTTATTAATTGTTTATATATAAAAATTCTTGAACTTTTTTTAAAATAAAATTTTGTATGCCAACTTATACAATACAATTTTTCGCAAAACTAAAAAAAAAATTATTATTTTTTTAAAAATCCAAAAGCTATTTTTTCGGAAATTTGAATATGAAAAATTGTTAAAATTGTAAGGGACCTTTTGTATAAAAATTTTGGTTGAAATCGGTGTAGCAGTTAACGAGAAATTTGAAAACAAAAAAATCGGTTGTATGACAGGTTCCGTTATTTTTTGAGTTAAAAAAAAATTTTCTAGGGAAGCTTAAGTTCTAAGTTTGAAGAAAATTGCTTCAGCCGTTTAGGCTGCAGGTCGAGGTACATACAGACAGACGGACGGACAGACAGAATTGCGAAACGGCGTTCGCGTTCTCAATAATCGTATTGTTAGGGAAAATTAAAAATCGGGTGGCACAACGGCTCATGAAGAACCAGGGCCTAGTGACTAACAACTCGCAACCATTCCTGTGTGCGCCTTTCGACAGGAATGGAAGGGACCTACAATTTTATGCCGAATCCGAAAGGCTAGACGAGAAGCACTTATTCGTGACAAGTGATACTCTTGGAGGATTTGTCAATTCCTCGCAAGAGGCAGTAGCCCTGAAAAAAAACTTTTTTAGTTCTTAGGTGGACGAGGCTGGGAAGCGATCCCAGACCTCCAGCGTGACAGTCGAACGTACTAACCATTACGCTACGGGCTACTACAATTAAAATTATTATCTCGAATTTTTTTTTTGCACGAATCCTAAACTTGTCCTATAATACTACGTACATTTATCGCAAGAAAAAAAATTGAAATATGAACATTCTTGTATTTTGTAACGCGGTCCCAACCAAAAGGATACGATTAGAAAAAACTTATTGAATGACAATAGTCTAGATGCAACGCTGGTGGGACAAGATACAAAAATTCCATATGAGTTAATACGAGAGATAAGATTAAGAAATATAAAATTGGTATAGACGAGTTCGAGTGCGTACGTACAAAAAAAAAAGGACGTATACGCCAGAGTGTACCAGTGACAAATAATTTATTTGCTATTGACTTTTGAGGTATTGTAATTTCCTATCATTTCGATCAGGGATTATTTTTATTTTTATTTCTATTTTTTTTTTTTTAATTTAAACATAAATTATATACCATCTCCATCATGTACCTACCTACTATAGGTACCTTAGGGGCCAGTTATAGCTTTCATTGAAAACCATCATTGAAAATATTAATTGTCAATTTTGAGAGATTTTGAAGAAAAAATAAATGATTATTTTGGTGCAAAATAAAAGCTGATTGACTAAATAATTATTGCTAGGTAAAACAAAATTCAATTTGGCTCAACTTTTCTCATAAAATGACTTTTAATTTTTCAATGATGAACTACCTTACCAATGATCATTGAAAAAATTAAAAGTTACTTTATGGGGAAGATATAGGTCAAAATTAATTTTTTTTGGAGGAGAAATAATTTTGAAGTCGTAAGTTATATTTCTCCATTTAAATATTCAATGATTAAACAATCGAAGGCCCTAAAAATCAAAAGCTAACTTTTTCAATTATGGTTTTCAATGATAGCTATAACTGGGGCCTTAACTAGACTATGTAAGTAAACGTAAAGGTGTTTCATTTATATAATGGGTATTTGTTTGCAAACAAATTTGAGTACCTACATTGCTCAATGTATCGTTCTAATAGTTCGGAAAACAAATTGAAAAAAAGGCTTCATGGAAAATATCAAGTGTATTTGAATTTTTATAGTAAACAGTTAAAAAAAAACAAACACAAAACTAAAAAATAAAAAAAATGTTAGTAATTTTTTTTTCAAAATTGTTAAAAATTATTGTTTTAAAAATTCAAAGTTCTTTATAATTTTTAGTCAATCAGTGCAAGTTGGAGCGTTCTAGGACTTTTACTCTTTAAGCTATTAAAAAATAAGTTAACGCAAAACCTAGAAAAAAAAAATAGTCTTAAACTTTTTTTTTCTCCAAAATTTGGAGTTTGAAAATTTGAAATTGAAAAAAACTGTTTACGAATACAAATTTAAAAATAAAATAAAAAAGGGATTTCTGGCCTTACAAGAAGGTTTAATATGGCATTGTTAGTGTTGACGTTGTTTTTTAATGTATGGAATACTTACACCTCACGAAGCGTCAACACATCATTGTACATATGAGCTAAATCGCACTAAGCGGCATCTGAACTTCATAAAATTTCATATGAATATTTATGAAATTTTCTTCCGCTAAAGTGCAGTTCCATCGAGTGCTATCTCACCTATGTACTTACGAGTTAAAAACTAAGGTGCAGTTTTACAGTCAACCACATATACTTCAATAAGTCAGACCTTAAGTCTCTCATATTGGCCACTTAATTGACATTAACTAAGTCTGTTTAAACGGGCACGAATGTCCACGAGTATAACTTTGCCTTTAAAAGATCCTTCAATTTTATTTCAGGTGTGAATTTTTTTTCTGTTCATCTTATATCACAAACACAACGCAAAGCATTTTTTCGCAAAGATAAAACAGCATCACTTACCTATGGTTCTGCCAGAAAATAAATTGATTTACCTGTGCTTCTTTAATTTTTATCTTTTTTTTGTTCATCGTTATTCAGAATGATTAACGAGACACGATGCGCAAAGAAAAAAATAAAAAGGGTTTTCAATTTGAATGTCGTATACCTACACATCCGGTTCCCACGTGGGAGATATTTTTATTTTATATCTTAAATGGAAAATTAAAAATTAAAAAAAAAATCCAATAATAAAGGACTCCAAACGAATTAAATGTGAGCCTTTCTTTTAAATATGCTAATTTAACATTTTAATTTATATTTTTGTCGCCCTTATTTTTTTTTTAAATTTGACTTGCGAAATTAAAGGCATTTATATGGTATGACTATGGATGATTTAATTGGGTTTTCCAAAAATTACCTACATGAAATATTCATAGAAGATGTAATAAACAATTCTTTGCCAAACAATTAAAAAGTTACTTGCATTTTAAAATATTAATTAAATCAACTACGAGTAAATTATACGAAACTTTAAATTAAAAAAAAAAAAAAGAAAAAAAAACATCCCTAGGTATCCTCAGGTATTTTTGTTTTCTTTGTATGTGTTTAAATTTACGTAGGTAAGTTATTTGGACACATGCAACATTCTCATGATTTTTTTGTTGGCTAAGAATTTATGTTAAAATGGGTTGGAAAAGGTAAATATTAAATTTAGGATGAATGAAATCTACGACTTATTGGTCGCACCTACCAGCTTTTATTTTTTTAAAGTGGTAAATAAGATTGAAAAAATAAGTAGTGGGTTTTAAATATAGAGACAATGTTAAAGCAAAAGTAAAATAAATAATTTTGTTTACAAAACTAATAAGTCTATATTGGGTTTTTTTAAAATGAAAGAAATATTTTTAGAAAATTCTTTGTCAATATAGCAAAATGTACAAGAAAATGGCCAATCTGCCAAAAAAATCCAAGTTAAGGTTTTTAAACGCAATTGTCTTTATTTTCGCATAAGAAATACTGTCGTAAAAGTCTATTGCCAAATGGTGTGCGTGTCAATAGTTATACAAGGTTAAATGTCCAAAATATCAGTTTTTCGCATAAAACTCAGAAACGGTAAATGCTATCGAAAAGTGTTTCACACAAAACATGTAGATTATGTCATTGACCAAAAAAAAAGTTAACACTATTTTTTTCTTACGACCCAACGTTAAGAGGATATCGACATTTCAAAAAACGTAAAATGTCGAAAATGGTCATTTTTCACATATAACTCCTAAATGGTTCAAATTTATGAAAACATCTGAACACAAAGTTTGTAAATTATGTGAATCCCTACAAGAAAAATTATTATGTTTTTCTTGAAAACATCCGTTTTAAAGATATAATTTTTTTTTAAAGTTTGACAAAAAGTTAAAATTTCTGTTTTTTTTAATTTGTACTCTTATTAGCACAAGTTGTCGAAAAAAATCTAACGCTCAGTTTACATATCGTAATATTCTCTTCAAAAAAATATGAAACTTTTTTCCATATGAGTCATAAGTCGCAAGATATTGTGACTTCAATAGTGTCAACTGTCAAAAAAACCGGTTTTTCGCATATATCTTTTAAACCCTAAGCTTAATCGAAAAATTATAATTACAAAATTTGTACGTCATGTAATATTATATAAGAATGCATTTACAGCTTTTATCTATAAGCCATATTTTTTATGACATCATTACATAAATAAAAACACCATAAGTCTAAAATACCGGTTTTTGGCTCTTTACTCTTAAATGACGAAATTTTCGGAAAATATTTTATACCTATTTTGCTGACTTTAATATTCCATAAAGGAAACATTATCACACTTTTTTCTGTATAACGCATCAGTTGCATGATATTGAGACTTCAAAAATGGTCAAACTTCGAAAATATAGTCGTACATATGTACATTTTATTACAAAATCCTGTTTATTGGAAGTTGTCCATTTTTGAAGTCGCAATATCTTGCAACTGATGCGTTATACACAAAAGTGTAATAATGTTTCCTCTAGGGAATATTAAAATTCGCAAAAAACGTACAAAATATTTTCCGAAAATTTCGTCATTTAAGAGTAAAGAGCCAAACACCTGTATTTTAGACTATTGGTGTTTTTTTTAAAATAATAATGTCATAAAATTTTGGCTTATAGAAAAAAACTGTTAATGCATGCTTATATAATATTACAAAATGTTAAAATTTTGCTAATATAATTTTTCGATAAAGCTTAGGGTTTAAAAGATATATGCGAAAACCCGATTTTATTTGACAGTTGACACTATTGAAGTTCCAATATCTTGCGACTTATGACTCGTATGCAAAAAAGTTTCATATTTCTTTGAAGAGAATATTATTATATTTAAACTGGGCGTAAGATTTTTTTCGACAACTTGTGCTTTTAAGAGTAAAAATTAAAAAAACAGAAATTTGAACTTTTTGCCAAACTTTAACAAAAAAATATATCTTCAATTAAAAAGTACAAGTGACCTCAACTCCAGAAATAATTGTGTTTCGCCCAAGGTATAACAGTGGGCTCTTCAGTCAGTCTGTTATACCCTACTAAGACACACATTTTGGTCGATGTTCTTATAAAAATCACAGCAAAAAGGTACTGTGAATTTTATTATTCTAGGGGAATTTGTTTAAATTCGTGCACCCAGAAAATAAATACCCGTGGTCAGGTTTTTTATAATTAGAAGTTGAAGAAATTTAAATATTAAAATATTGAAATTACTTCTGTTTTAAGTGGGTATTTATTTTCTGGGTGCACGAATTTAAACAAATTCCCCTAGAATAATAAAATTCACAGTACCTTTTTGCTGTGATTTTTATGAGAGTCGGTAAACATCGACCAAAATGTGTGTCTTAGTAGGGTATAACAGACTGACTGAAAAGCCCACTGTTATACCTTGGGCGAAACACAATTATTTCTGGAGTTGAGGTCACTTGTACTTTTTAATTGAATTTTATTCATTCATTCCACTTAAAACAGAAGTAATTTCAATATTTTAATATTTAAATTTCTTCATCTTCTAATTAAAAAATTATATCTTTAAAACAGTTGTTTTTAAGAAAAAAAAATAATAATTTTGTCTTGTAGGGATTTACATAAAATACAAGCTTTGTGTTCAGATGTTTTAAAAAATTTGAACCGTTTTGGAGTTATACGTGAAAAACGACCATTTTCGACATTTTACGATTTTTGAAATGTCGATATCTTCTTAACGGTGGGTCGTAAGAAAAAAATAGTCATAACATTTTTGTTGGCAAATGACATAATCTACAAGTTTTGTATGATACAATTTTCGATAACATTCACCGTTTCTGAGGTTTATGCGAAAAGTTGATATTTTCGACATTTTGTTCCTTGTATAACTATTGATGCGCACACAATTTGGAAATAGACTTTCGTGACAGTATTTCTTATGTCAAAATAAAGACAAAAGTACAATTTGCCTGGGCGATTTGAACAAAATCAGTTTAGTTATTAACAAGAATTCATTATAATCAATACTAAGTAAGGTCTAGTCCTGACTTTTTAGCTATTAAACTTCTCCAGCTACATCTATTGCAAACCGATTTCACCAACAACAGGGTTGTAACAGGCCGACTCCACAGGCCATACAGATGTTCAACATCAAACCATAATCCAATCAACAAACAGTGCATAGCCTGTGGAGGCGTTCTGTTATGATCTGGAGATTAGGACATTTAAGTCGTCAATCAAAAACGTCATCCAATTGATCAAGGAAAATTTTTGGTTGTCCATTAATTTGTATTTGGACAACAAAATTCGGGCGGTTAATTCTAGTGACCCGAGTATGTTTCCGCAAATTAATAAAATAATTCAAAGGAATGATACAAACAACCTTCCGTGTCTTAGGCTTCAGAGAAAAACAGAGAACAGAGACGTACTTCTGACGAGAGACAAAGAACCAGAGGATACCGTCTTGGACGATGACCTCTTTATAATCGAGGATCCTCTTGAGAAAGTAGAGGCTGTTTGGCTGTTTTCCATCAGCAAGGTGAATGCTAGCACTCGCCCATACCATGACCTGGCAATAATAAATAACAATATCGTACCAGATAATCAGCTCGGCTTTAAGGCGTGATATGACACCATTCATGCCGTGTCTTAACTCGTTTCTGATGTACCTGTCTGGTTGATTTGGAGAAAGCGATATTTTGTTAAAGACTCCGTTGCGTGGAGCCTCAAGGGAAAGTGATCGTGGGGTCACATGAAATCCACTGGTGATTAAAAGGATAGGAAAATACCTTGGTATCTGTCTGGATCAGTATTTTTATTTCGACAGACATATAAATGCTGCTCTGACCAGGGCTAGGGGAGCTTTCGCCCGAAAAAAACGCTAGATTTTTAGCAGTCGGCAGCGTGAGCTACCACGGTAGCTACCACGGCCCTCATCCGGCCAATTATTGCCTATAGATGCCCGGTGCGGTTCAACGTTGCCCCATCACAAATGGAAAAGATTCGGGTGTCTTCGAGGCTGCCTTGGATTCAAAGGCGTACGCAGGAGGGGGAGGAGTAGTGGTGGTCAAATTCAAACAAATACCAGATCCACTGAATTTTATATTTATTTACATAGTTTTTTTTTAAGTTAAACATTTGGGCCTACTTATTTAAATTTCCAATAATCGAAAACATACGCGGTTAGAACCAACTTTCTGAAGATATTACTTGTCGAATTCTCACACTGGTAATCGAGATGCTACTTTTTTAACACAAAAATATGAGTTTCATGCTCAAAATTTAAATTTTATTTAATTCGATAGGCTTCAGGTGCAGTTAAATTAGTCTACTAAGGCCCATTTTTTCATCATCCCATTTTCTAAGTTGAGTAAAACCCGACTCTATAGATTTTTGACAACTGAAAGTTAAAAGAACTTACACCTTTAGTGCCAATACAAACATTTATATTGTGAAACATATATTTTAAGCTATGGATTTCAGCGAATTAACTAAGGTTCAACCACGGTTTAAATTTAGAATTGGCTTTAATGAACCTCAGTTAATCTGTCGGAATGGGTGAGTTAAATCTTCAACTTCATACTGGTTCAAAGGCTGAACAATGTTTGGCCCTATAACGGACTAAATACTCACTAATTAGTACTCAAATTATCGAAGTGGGCTTAGTTTTCATGCAAAAAAACAATACAAAATTAACAAAAAGCTGAAGCTGCGTGGAAAGAATAATTCTTAGATCAGATCAAGAAAAATAAGCTACAAATCTTGAAAAATTAATCCAGTTTTGGACCTTGGTTTGGAAATTACTTAATTAAGAATTTTTGGTTGCGATATCAAAATATGAGCGAAATGAAGATATTGACACTCAAAATCGATATTTCAACACTCTTGAGTAGGTATCAATAATTCGCCTTTATTCCATGAGTTTACAAAACCATGGAATAAGAGGTAGTCCATGGAATAAAATTTCCTATTAATAAAAACCAAACGAAAATCTAATACAGTAAGTAGATAACGTTACCGAACACACCTAATAATTCTGTCAAAGTTATACTCATTTGTTTGACACGTCTGATTTGTATTCCTTTCGCTAAACCACCATGTTTGGTGGTTTAACTTAGTAAACGTCACTTAGACGAAATTTGTTTTTTTTTAAATAACATTTTGTACTTAGTCCATGGAATAAGGTTAACCCTTCTCTATTCCACGTTTATAAATTTTGCTGCTAAAGTATAAGATACGCCTAAGTAAACTTGTAATTTACTGTATAGTTTTGCTCTTAAATCAGCAAATAGCTATTTTCGTAAATTGCGATCGTGAGGGGTCAATATTTATATCGTAGGTACCTTCTTACATTTTGTTGGTTTAAAAAAATGAAAATCACCATTTAAATTTGGAAAAACAAGATTAATAAGTTGTCAAATTAAATTATTCCCCTAAAGTAGTAGATTGCGATTCAAAAACTTACTTTTAAGTCAACAAGCTCGAATTGCGACTTTTGATAATAAATGTCGAATTATAAAATTTTGCTCTATACAAAGATTTGAGGTGTAAATTACACAGTTTTCAATCGTTTTTTAATAAAAAAAAAAGAGTAATGTTTTCTATTTTATTTTCAACACTTTAATATTAGTTAGGGTGTTAAGGGCACATTTTAGGTCAAACTTTGTTCTTCATCCTGACGGGACAGCACTTCTTAAAAGTAAAGTTAGGACATTTAGTGTTCTATTAGTGTACCAAAGTTCATCCTGTCAGGATGAAGTGCAAGGTTGATGTCCTTAGGCCTAAATTATTTATTCAAAGTTGAATATGACTTTGGGAGCTTTACATTCAACTTGAGAAATAGTTTTTATTCACTCTAAGTTGACGTTTTCAACTCTTGATTTTCTACTCTAGAGTTGATCAACATTGGATTTTCTTAACTCCCTGAAATAGTAGAAGTTAGCTGGCAAACTTTTTTTTTCATTTCTGTCTATTCATTCATGCTATTCAGTTCTCGATAAATCACCGAAATCAAGCATTGTCGGTTGAGTTAGTACTAAGTTGGAGGACCGCATGATTTTTGTTGGTTTCATATTTGTTTTTTTTTTTTTTTATAATTAAAATGTTTATAAGAATGGTGCGTTTCCCCACCAAAAACTAGAACAGGTGTACAATTTCAATAAACAGATCACTTCAGCATTTTGTTTCATGATATATACGGAATGATTTCGCCAGACAAGTGTAAAAACATACTCATGAACATGGATCCATTCATGATTCCATTTCACAATAACAGTTCTTACGTTTCATGGAGTTGTTGATCTTTATTTGGCTTTTCCTTTTTGATCCTGTACTATTCTTCTTTGTGGAAATTTGTGTTTCTTCCTTCATAATTTCATTTTAGGAAAACAAAATAGTAGGAACAAATTATAGTGTGTGAAAACTCACCTCTTATTGCTAGATATATATGTATTTGCTTTAAAAATAAATAATCCGTTTTGTATAGCTTTCAATTTTGTTTGGTATTCTTTTGATTCCGCGCTTCACATGAAATGAAAAATCCATTGCAATTACTCGGAAAAATTATTCAAAATGCATAATTGTTCTCATGCAAAACAAAAGTTGAGAATGACGTCTTGTGCGTCATATATTTTAGAAACTGCAGGTTGGTCAACTTTTGAATTTCAACTCTGGAGTTCAGATTCGAAATAGTGAATCGTTTTTCAACTTTCAGTTCAACTACGGATTCGAAGTCAACTTGTAATTTTGCCAAGTTTGGAGTTTTCAGCAAGTTGAGCAATAGTGAATAAATTCAGCCTTAAGGCCCTTACTATAAGGAACTGGAAGTGAAAACAAGCGATTTTTCTAAAAAGAATTGAGATTAAAGTAGTTCAGTAATATATAAAACAGTCCAGTTAAGTCCTTTTAGTTCCCAAAATTGTACCAGATAAATTTAAACTAGGGGGGGGGGGAGGTTGAAGGAAACAGTTTTGGTTTTTGAATTACGATGATATATTTAGTTGACTTAGGCTTCTCGTCTTGGTGGACTTACAAAGCTTTAGGTGTATTAGTTTAATTATTAACATTTAGGGTAGCACCAAAATCAAAAAAAAATACTAAAAAAAATTCAAAATTGAACCAACAAAAAATTATAAAATATAAAAGTGCTTGCTGTGGCTTTTCTAGATTTTAAGTATTTTAAGTAGTTTTAATTGGTTCTGATTAGTTATAATTAGCTTTTAAGTTATATACAGGGTGCCCCGTAAAGAATGGATAACCCTGAAATGCCTCATAGTAGACTTTATGGCCGTTCTGAAAACTAATACAAAAATGTTCTATCCCAACCACAAGAAAAGATACATGCATTTTTTTGTCCAGTGCATTATTTTTTGCTTTACTTTACATTTTTGAATACTACGACAACAAGTGAATGAATTCCACCGTTTTTTTTTCGTAGCAATATTTAAGATTATTTGTGCCAGAACATTAGTAGAAGAATATTATAATAACTGTTGGAATTCTTAGAGAAAATAAATATTTAACTTTGATTTTCAATTCAAAATGTGAAAGAAAATAAGTTTTGAAAAAGTTAAATCATCTCTGGTATAAACAAATGCATGAATACCTAAGAAGCCAACTATTTAAAAAATATACGCGTTAAATGCGGATTTCAAATTGGTATAACTTGTTATTGTATCTATGGTCAACAGCAAGTTATTGGTAAAAATCTGCAATACTAGAGTCAATTCAACAAAAACAAAAGTTTTCTAAATTAGCACAGTAAACGTGAAAATAATGCCATGCGTTAAAAATTGTTAGTTTTTTGATTGATTGCCTGTTTTTATGATGTTGCTCTTATGATAAATCCAAGCTTTTATTTTCTGGGGCCGAGTGCAACATTTACTAAAAAAAAATGTCAACGAAGTGCAAGAAACGGTTGAATTTTCGAGGTTATTTTGAGTTATATCTCTTCAATTGGGCTTTAACAAAACCAACAAATATTTTGTTGGTTGCAATTAGTTTATTTGTTATTATTTCCTTAAAAAATAATTTGATGTTCAAAAGGGTAGTTATGTGCATTCAAGAGGACACAAGCGTCCACAGGTTTTTCTCAAAATCCACCTCTGTCTACCAACTCCTACTCTCACCTCCACGTGGTGAACATCGGGTGTCTAGTACCTCAGCTGGAGACGGGGTTTAAATCCCCGTGGAAAGCTGTTGGGGACAGCCAACGAGAGAGGGGGGAGGAGTGTTCCCACTAAGGCACTTCTCCTTTCATCGAGGCGGCAGCGGACGAATTCTCTAGATGGAATCAACGGTGGCGTCTACAGTTCCAGTTAGGTTGAACTACTTAGTGAACACCTTATATGGGCTACTACGACATATTTGTAGCTCAGGCCTATAAGGAGCGGTTTATCCGGCTCCCTACCCTTGGAGTTATACGAAGGGTCTGGTCCTCCGGGTCGGGGGTTGTGCGTCGGGGTAACTTCCCTACCACGTAAAAAAAAGTTGTTCCGAAACAACAACAAGCCTCGGATATGGATGATTTTAAAGTTGACGACCCCAGCAAACGAAACAAGGACAATGAATTTCGGATCTGCACGTGGAACGTCCTGTCCTTATACAGAACACGTGCAGCCGAACAATTAGTGGAGAACCTGGACAGGCTAAAGGCTGACGTAACAGCCATCCAGGAAGTGCGATGGGATGGAGAGGGCGTACGGAGACTGAAAACTTGTGACATCTACTACGGCGGGTGCTTGAAGGAACAGGGTCAGCGGCTCTTGGGTTGTGGTTTTGTGATAAGGGGAAGACTTAGGCAAGAAGTCTTGGGCTTCCGAAGTGTAAGCGAGCGCCTGGTCACAATCCGCATCAAAGGCAAATTTAAGAACATTTCGCTGATTTGTGTTCACGCCCCCCATGAAAGGAGAGAAGACTCAACCAAAGAAGCATTCTACGATCTCTTGGAGACAACGTATGATATGTGCCCGAAGTACGACGTGAAGATCATTCTTGGTGACTTCAACGCAAGATTCGGAAAGGAGGGCATCTTTGGTTCGATAGTCGGAGGACACAGCCTACACGACGAAACTTCCGGCAACGGACACAGGCTGGCAGACTTTGCGGCGGGGCGAAATGTCATCATCTCAAGCACCTACTTCCCACACCTCAATATACACAAGGGGACTTGGCGGTCGCGTGATCAAGTAACCGTCAACCAAATCGACCACGTTGCGATAGACGCGAGACATGCTTCCAGTATCTTGGACGTCCGAACGTTCCGAGGGGCCAACATTGACTCGGATCACTACCTGGTGGTAGCTAGACTACGTATGCGGATATCCATGACGCGACAACGCAGAGCAGATGCTGTGAAAAGATTCGATGTCGAGAAGCTTAAATCGCAAGAGACTGCCAGAACTTTTGCAGACCACGTAACTCTTAATCTCTCAGGAGGTCCGCTACCAGCATCAAGTGCAGAGGACCAGTGGGAACACTGTCAACAAGCCATTAGAAGTGCCGCCTCTGATGTGCTGGGTTTCACTAGGCGAATACAACGAAACCCCTGGTTCGATGAGGAGTGCCGGCTAGCGCATGCAGCTAAGGACGAGGCCTACCAGGCAATGCTGCAGACTCGAACAAGAGCTGCTGAGAGAGTGGCCCGGGAGCTCTACGGGCTGAAACGAAAAGAGGAACGCCGACTTCTCAGGAGGAAAAAGAGAGAGCACGAGAAGCGGGCGGTAGAGTCTATTGAGGGTTGTAGCGGTAGGGGAGATGTTCGAAAATTTTATCAGAGGGTGAAGCGATCCACCCAAGGATTCAAGGCTAGAACGGAAGCCTGCCGAGATGAGAGTGGGAATATGGTAGTAGACACACAGTCAGTGCTGAGGATCTGGAAAGAACACTTCTCTAGACTGCTTAATGGCGAAGACAGCCAAGATGCCGCTAATAGGCAGAACGCTCCATTCAACTTGGACGATGATGGCCAAGAGTTCCGTCCACCCGACCTAACCGAAGTTCGGCTGGCGATATCCAAACTTAAGTCGTACAAGGCTGCAGGTGCGGATGGCTTACAAGCCGAACTATTTAAATCAGCGGGAGATGAATTGGCTAGGAGCATACACCAGCTCATCTGCAAAATTTGGTCGGAGGAAAGTATGCCCGATGAATGGAACCTCGGTATAGTGTGCCCCATCCATAAAAAGGGAGATGTTCTGAAATGTACCAACTACAGAGGAATTAGTCTCCTAAACGTCGCTTATAAAATCTTGTCGGCCATCCTGTGTGACCGCTTAAAACCTTTTGTCAACGATCTGATCGGCCCTTATCAGTGCGGGTTTAGGCCAGGCAAGTCAACCGTCGATCAAATGTTCACACTCCGACAGATTTTAGAAAAATCCCGGGAATTCCAGATCGATACACACCACCTTTTTATCGATTTTAAAGTCGCGTATGATAGCGTGAAAAGGGACGAATTATACAGAGCCATGTCGAGTCTCGGCATCCCTGCCAAACTCGTCCGCTTGTGCAGGATGACGATGGAGAAATCTCGCTGCTCCGTCAAAATTGGTAAGAACACCACCGATTCCTTTGATGTTGAGAAAGGATTGAGGCAAGGCGACGCGTTATCATGCAACCTATTCAACATCGTTCTTGAAGACATTGTACGCAACGCACATGTCAACACCAGCGGTACAATCTATCAAAAGTCCGTTCAATTGCTTGCGTATGCGGATGACATAGACATTGTCGGCAGAACGAAGCGAGCTGTGGCAGGGGCATTTGCGAGCATTGAATCAGAGGCGGCTAAAATGGGTTTGGCGGTTAATGAGGACAAGACGAAGTATATGCTGTCATCGAGAGAGGAATCTCAACATCGTCGACTCGGGCAAAATATCAGGATGGACAGATATAACTTCGAAGTTGTCAAGGACTTTGTCTACCTGGGCTCCACTATTACATCGCAGAATGACATCAGTGCAGAGATCAAGCGAAGAATTACTCTTGCCAACCGCTGTTTCTTCGGTCTAAGAAGGCATTTAAGTAGTAAGGCCCTCTCTCAGAGAACCAAGGAGACTTTATACAAAACCCTAATCATCCCGGTCCTGCTTTATGGTTCAGAAGCATGGACACTGAAAGATTCGGATAAAAATCTGCTAGGGTGCTTTGAGAGGAAGATTCTTCGTGTGATTTTCGGTCCGGTGTGTATCGAAGGAGTATGGAGGAGAAGATTCAACGACGAGCTATACGGGCTATACAGCGACGTTGACCTGGTCAAAAAGCTGAAAATACAGCGGCTTAGATGGCTGGGGCACGTGGAGCGTATGGACAGCAACGCACCTGCCCGACGAGTCTTCGAATCCAACCCCGATGGGGTACGCAGCAGAGGAAGAACCCGTAACAGGTGGCGCAATCAAGTGAATGACGACATCAAAGCACTCGGTGTGCGCAACTGGAAGCGGCTAGCTAGGGACAGAGCTGGCTGGAGGGGCTTGTTAGTTGAGGCCGAAGCCCATCCTGGGCTGTGAGCGCCATCAAAAGTAAAGTAAGTAAAAAATAATTTCATCCAATTTTCAATTGTCCTTGGCCACTAAGTTGAAAAAAAATCAACATTTTTTATTTAATGTCAGACACTTGATAAGTGTTTTCGACCACACTCTAGACGGATATTCCCCCGGAAAAATGATTGTCAAGGTTTTGCTAGGATATTTGTTATGCAGCCGCCTGCACTAGATTCCACATCCCTTTTAAGAAGCTGCTTGGCTTGCTGTATTCGATTTATTTAATGCACTTCTAATAAGACAATTAAAATGGTGTAATGTCTGGTGAACGTGAGGCCATACAATTATGGTCTCAGAAGTACTATCCATCTGCCTGGGTACCTAGTATTTCGATTTGCCAGCACAGTATAGTGTGCAGCAATTTGTTTTTGTAAATTTATTTTTTTTTTTAATTTAGCAGTTAAAAATTGGGCGAAATTATTTTTTAGGAAATAATAACAAATAAACTAATTGCAACCAACGAAATATTTGATGGTTTTGTTAAAGCTCAAGTGAAGAGCTATAACTCAAAACAACCTTGAAAATTCAACCGTTTCTTGCACTTTGTTGACATTTTTAGTAATGTTGCACTCGGCTCTAGACAATAAAAGCTTGGATTTATCATTAGAGCAACATCATAAAAACACGCAATCAATCAAAAATCTCCCATGTTAAACGCATGGTATTATTTTCACGTTTACTGTGCTAATAAAAGTTTTATGTTAAATTGACTCTAGTATTGCAGATTTTTACCAATAACTTGCTGTTGACACTAGATACATTAACAAGTTATACCAATTTGAAATCCGCATTTAACGTGGATTTTTTATAACTAGTTAGCCACTTAGGTATTCATGCATTTTTTTTAACTTTTTCAATTTTTGATTTAACTTTTTCAAAAATTATTTTCTTTCACATTTTGAATTGAAAATCAAAGTTAAATATTTTTTTTCTCTAAGAATTTCAATAGTTTATTATAATTTTCTTCTACTAATGTTCTGGTACAAATAATATAAAATATTGCTACGAAAAAAAACGGTGGAATTTATTCACTTGTTGTCGTGGTATTCAAAAATGTAAAGAAAAGCAAAAAATAATGCACTGGACAAAAAAAAAGCATGTATCTTTTCTTGTGATTGGGATAGAACTTTTTTTATCAGTTTTCAGGACGGCCATAAAGTCTACTATGAGCCATTTCAGGGTTATCCATTCTTTACGGGGCACCCTGTATATAAAATATAATAAACAAAAATAATATAAGGGAAAAGTGCTAACAGTGAGACAACTCAACACTGGTACAGACATGCCAGTATTGGTAAAAACGTTTATTTCCCGCTCCACGTATTTTGATTGTGTTGTGCAAATTTCAGTTTCGCCTTAACCTCCACCGGATAAAAATTCAAAAAATTCCTTCGAAGTATTTATTTTTCGGGCTGTGTTTAAATTTAACATAGCAATGTTATATTAAAACAATAAAAAGTTAGAACTCTTTTCATTTTTGTAATATTTTTAATTTTTTTTTTTGAAATGAAAATAGCGAACAGTGAGACATTTAAAAAAAACAAACAGTGAGACATGCTCACTGTTTGCACTTTCATTGTAATTTTAATTTACTGCGTTTTAATTACATAGCGACTGATTCTTGTTGTGTTTTTCTCCTTAAAAGCCTTTATTGTTGCTACAAAACGAATTAAATATGTCTATGTAATCAGCCGAAAGTGATTAATTTTTTTATTCGAAACCATATCTCTGAATTTTAAATGATCTCAATGTGATTATACTTTGTTTTTTTTTTTTACATTTACTAGTTTATTGTTCTTTAATACATTTGTTTGAAGAAATATATTTACGTTGCTAAATTTATTTAATAAAATACTAATTACCTACTTATTTAAGGTTCTATTATTTTTGTCTGTGTTTTGTTTTTGTACACTGTTGGAACATTTAGCTTAAATCTGCGTTAAAATACACTCCAAATTTGAATAAGATTGCTTGAAAAAATCAGAGATATACCAGTTTAAAAGAAAAGTGTTTTTTGTAAATTCTTCTAATGAAAAATAACAACCGATCTGAATTTTAGCCCTAAAATAGTTTAATAGGCCGAAAGGCACTAGTGTTAGGTTGACACCCGGCCTGTAAGTTAGTTGTAAGTTATTAATAGGCAACGGCGTATACAGGGGGGGGTCACGGGGTCATGTCCCCCCCCGAGAACTCAAGATTATATTGTTGATCTGAAATAATTATTTAGTAACCACATAGAAAAAAAAAGAAAGTTGGTTACTTAGAAAGCTAGTAGGATTTTCGATTGATAATTTAGAATTCAATAGAGAATTTGAATGTTGGTAACTTCAATTCAATAAGAAATTTAATTTTCATGTCAATGGAATACCTACGTTATTTTGTATTCAATCGATGATACTTTGATTTTCTTCCTCGTACCTCAAATTTAACATAACAACAAACTTCTCATAATATGATAATGCATTCAAATCTTAAAATATATGCACAGGCTAGTTTCCGTTTTGAGATCACAGCCAAAACCTGTTAAACCAAACAGAAATCAAAGTGGGGAGTTGTTACCAAATTTTCACTCAGTAAAGTAAAAACTAATAGGATTTTCAAAAAAAGAAAATTTTTTTTTCTGAAAATAAAATCTTTAAACACACATACAGAAATTGTTTTGTTTGTATGACAGATTTTTTTTTAAAGCAAAAAAAGTGATAACTTTCGATTTATAGTTATTCTAACCAAAAAATATTAATGTTAACGATAAAAGACATAAATATATAAAACTATGATGAAAACCTATTATGAAAGGATTTTGTTTGCACTTATTCAACATTTACGATCGAAAAATACTGTTATTGATTTGGATGTGGATTACTTTTACAAAGTAACCTATGAATCCCATAATGCAAAAGCCAATAGCTATGGTAAAGGCGATTTTTTGGAACTCCTTGCGGTGAACCGTTTGACCAGTCGGATGGAATTATTGACGAAAAGCGACTAGGCTCGTAGAATTTAACAATTTTGCCCATTATTTTTATCAAAAAGGCTTACTGGTAAGAAAGATAAAAAGATTAGGTATATTTGATGTACATATTTATTTTGTAAGGTGCCTTTCACTTTTCCATCGGTGGCAGTCTTAGAGACATACATTTTTTTCAAATCAGAGGCATATCAAAATCACTCGTGAAATTGGTTCACACTTTTCTTGAAACGCAACGAAAACGAATCTTTGTATTCAATTATAATACGAATATGTAATGTATTTTAGTTTTTCCACTTTTGTAAAAAGAGCAATTTACACAAGTGGTCATTTTCGAAAATCAGAGCTATTGTTTTCATTTTCAGTAGTGAATATTTATAGATATCTATTTACTAAAATTAAAAAACAGAAAACAGTGCACAGTACCTACGATATTTTACTAATTTTTCCTGCAACTTCAATTCGCTGAAATAAAAACTTTGATAGGATTAACATAAATTCTGAATAAAATTCAAAACAAATGATCAAGCGCATCCAAAAACTTTTTTCCTCAGTATTTTCACAGCTAGCTAAACTGATTTTCTTTGGTCAGGCAACTGGAGATTGCTGTATGCTGTTGCTGAGGCCCTCCGAAATAAAAAATGTAACAGTCAGGAATAAAAACGAAGAGCGCGGTCACTGGTCCAGCCAATAAAGGTTCGTTCGACTCAGTTGTTTATTTTAATTTTCTTTGGAACCAAAAATGAGTTAACTTTGCAAATACCAAAAAAGTGTTTTCGTCTTAAATTTGTTAATTTTTTAGTATAGGTAGCTCATTTCATTTTGAATTGGCTTTGGCAGTTCGAAGTATATATTTTCAACGAAATTGCCTAACTTTGCGTAGTGAAAATTTAGTATTACATTCGTAGTCTGCTATTTCACGCCGACTATTGATTCTTAACTGTCTTGCAATTAAATGAGTTAAGAAACGATATATTTTTCCAGGATATGAACGATTTTAATTTATTTTAACTTATTTTTAACAAAGGTAATGTATTATAGGGTTTCCCATTAAGGGCGGGTCGATTTTAAAATTGAATAAAACAAGATATCAATAAGGTTTTATCTTTATTTGAGAGCCCTATTATAGTAATATAACATCGTTCAAATGGCCGCCCCGTCTTCGCTGGGTGGCGACGATTCGAAAGGTCCAGTTTTCGATGACTTTGGCACATAAATCAGGCTGAATTTGACCGATGGCATCGATTATATTGTCTTTGAGGGTCGAGGTGGTTTGCAACTTATTCGCAACGACCTGCGACTTAAGAAATCCCAACAAGAAAAAGTCCAAAGGGTTCAAATCACACGATCTTGGTGGCCAATTCACGTTGCCTCGGTGCGAGATAACCATGCCATGAAACCGCTCGTGCAGTATATCGATTGTGTCTTAAGCTGTGTGGCACGTAGCGCCATCCTGTTGAAACCATATATCTTCAGTGTCCATACCATCCAATTTAGGCCACAAGAAGTTGGTGATCATCGACCTATAGCGATCGCCGTTGATGGTGATGGCCTGGCCAGCATCATTTTCGAAGAAGTACGGACCGATGACGCCTCCAGGCATCCAGCTCAAAATCCACACAAAACAGAAACTTTATTTGGATGCATTGGCACCTCGTGAATCCGGCAATTTTGCTTCACGTACCCATTCATCCAAAGATGGGCTAAAACATCATTTGTACGTGTTGCTCGACGCTGTTACTCACCATGATGATTTGTCTGTAGTAACTGATTAAAAGAGGATATTTTGACCGAAAGTAAAAGAAACAATATGGCCGCCACAAGCTGTCAAAATCAACCCGAACCTATTGGAAAACCCTTTAGTATAGTTAATTAAGATGTTTTCCCTTTTCTTTTATATAGCTACGCACAGTAAAATATGAAAAAAAAAAAAAATATAAGGCACTTGACTTTAAACAAATATTAGTTTGTGTTATTTTTTTTTGGCATGACCCCCCCCCCAAGAACTAAAGCTGTATACGCTCCTGTTGATAGGTAGGCTAGTTTTTATGAATTTTTGTCTATCTTTAATTTAGTTACAAGGAAAAAAAAAAAAAGAATTGCAAAATAAATAAACAGGGTTACCATCAAACATTAAAGCACTTTAATGGAGCAAATTCAAAATTTGTGAAACCCATAAAATCACTTCCCTAAATGTAGTTCCAAAACTACCTGAATCTATAAAATCAGTAAAAAATAAAATTCTTCGGTAAGGGTAAAAGCAGAATTAAAAAAATAATTCAAATTAAATCATCATAAATCATGAAATAATGTCCAATTGGGCTACTTTCTTTAAATTCTTGTCAAAAATTTAGAAATAAGATATTGCAATTTGGCAGCCCTATACACCAAAACTATTTTTGATTTCATTTTTGGTTCATCGAAGTTATCCAACAGGATATGTTTCTTCGACTAATTTTTAGGTGCTGGAAAAGAGAATGAAACGTGTTTTTGTTCAAAGAAGATTTATCGAAAGATCGCTATTTAAATATACAAGAAAACTGCTTTTCACTACATTTGATATATTTTGTTGTCGAAAAATAACTCTACGAAATTTGAAAATACTAATACTCCTATTTCATGAACAACTGAACAGATTCAAAGCAAGCTATTCTTTGTTGAAGACGTCTGCATAATTCTTAACATACGTTTGACTAAAATCTTGAAATAAAACTAAAAAATGAAACCAATACTTGACCCATACGCAAGTATAACAAAACACAAAACATACATTTTTTAAATGAGTTCAATGTTAAAGTTCATTCACTTTTGATCCTTATCATCATTTTTTATATAAAGTCTGGGCAGACCAAAAAAAGTCTTAATTAAAAAGATAAGACTCTAAGCCTTGAGTTATTTTTATTTTTCGCAAGAAATAAGTACCTAAGTCAATTTAATTTAGCTACAAAGTAAAGTCTAACCTTTTTTTCACGGGAGAATTATTAAAAGGTATTGCAATTAAATTACAAAAAAAATAATCTCGGATAAATTTTGTTTTTTTTTTTTTGTTTTTAAGGGACGCGTTACTTTTAATTAAAAAGGTTTTCTTCAGGCATACAAATACAGCGTAATAATGTTAGCAGAACATTATTGTAATGAATAAAACATCATTTTTAAATTATATATTCTAAGAGTTTATAGCTATGTATGTATATCAACATATATTGAATTTTGTTTTAAAAGCGCGGAAGTGAATTTTATTCTTTAAATTAATATGAGGGTAGCATATAGGAAGATTAAATCCGTATTTTTGACCATCAACCTCTTATTGCGCGCTATCTTGAATTAAAGTTTAAATCGTTTGCACATTCTTCAACCGCTATGCTATATTAAGGAACAAAATTTGGTTTAGTGGGTGGAAGATAAAACTTATAAAAATCATTTAGATCATAGCCTAGTCAAATTCGACAGTAAATTCGCAAAGTGCGATATAGTTCTGCATTTTTGATGTGTTGCTGGGGCATGTTAGAGTAGTATGTAGCTAAGTTTGCAACTTCGAAAAACCTGTGCTCGCTGCAGGAAAAATGCAACAGTGAAAAAACGCTAAAATTACCCCGTTTTTTCCGATATTTTCCTTTATAACTTTAACTTTGGAAATATGTTACTTACAAAAAAACCATCCACTATATTCTTGTTTGTTATAAAACTTTTTACAAGACCATATTAGTTTAAATTTCATGTATGTTATATTTGAGTTGCTATTTAACTATGAATACAAACAAAATCTGAAAAACAAAGTTATTTTGAAGCACTCTAAAATTAGGTAAAAAATTGTCCAATTCTGCTAAAAATTTGGAATCAAATAGTCTAAAGAAATATAAGACAAGTATATAGCAACTCCTTTCAAGGAAGTAATCGAAGTCCTTCGGGCAATTATTGATCGTAATGGTATAAGACGAAATTCGAAAATTCGACCCAAATCGGTAAAATAGCTTTGGCAAGAAACATTATGTTAACTAAGTGCAACAAGCAATGTTTGCATCATTGCTGTGGTCAAAGTAGGACGCTTAAGTTGGCACTGATTTTCGTACATGTACTTGGAACCCTTAACTACGATAAAATATAGTTACAATATTTATATCTTTTTGTCCGCAACATTGGTAGCGATTTTAAAAGTTATTATTATTATTAAGCTTATAATACAAGCCACTTAAAACTATGTCTTAAAACTAAACTTTATATAATAAAATTATGTACATTTAAATATCTTAATACTAAACAGTGAGTATAATACAACTAAAATAAAAACAGTATTGAATGTAGGTTATTATAGGTTTGCGTGCACGCATACGTTTGCGTGCACGCACACGTTTGCGTGCACGCATACATTTGCGTGCACGCATACGTTTACGTGCACGCATACATTTGCGTGCACGCATACGTTTGCGTGCACGCATACGTTTGCGTGCACGCATACGTTTGCGTGCACGCATACATTTGCGTGCACGCATACGTTTGCGTACCCGCATACGTTTGCGTGCACGCATACGTTTGCGTGCACGCACACGTTTGCGTGCACGCATAGGTTTGCGTGCACGCATACGTTTGCGTGCACGCATACGTTTGCGTGCACGCATACGTTTGCGTGCACGCATACGTTTGCGTGCACGCATAGGTTTGCGTGCACGCACACGTTTGCGTGCACGCATACGTTTGCGTGCACGCATACGTTTGCGTGCACGCATACGTTTGCGTGCACGCATACGTTTGCGTGCACGCATACGTTTGCGTGCACGCATACGTTTGCGTGCACGCACACGTTTGCGTGCACGCATACGTTTGCGTGCACGCATACGTTTGCGTGCACGCATACGTTTGCGTGCACGCATACGTTTGCGTGCACGCACACGTTTGCGTGCACGCATACGTTTGCGTGCACGCATACGTTTGCGTGCACGCATACGTTTGCGTGCACGCATAGGTTTGCGTGCACGCATAGGTTTGCGTGCACGCATACGTTTGCGTGCACGCATACGTTTGCGTGCACGCATAGGTTTGCGTGCACGCACACGTTTGCGTGCACGCATACGTTTGCGTGCACGCATAGGTTTGCGTGCACGCATACGTTTGCGTGCACGCATACGTTTGCGTGCACGCATACGTTTGCGTACACGCATACGTTTGCGTGCACGCACACGTTTGCGTGCACGCATACGTTTGCGTGCACGCATACGTTTGCGTGCACGCACACGTTTGCGTGCACGCATACGTTTGCGTGCACGCATACGTTTGCGTGCACGCATACGTTTGCGTGCACGCATACGTTTGCGTGCACGCATACGTTTGCGTGCACGCATACGTTTGCGTGCACGCATACATTTGCGTGCACGCATACGTTTGCGTGCACGCATACGTTTGCGTGCACGCATACGTTTGCGTGCACGCATACGTTTGCGTGCACGCATAGGTTTGCGTGCACGCACGCATAGGTTTGCGTGCACGCACACGTTTGCGTGCACGCATACGTTTGCGTGCACGCATACGTTTGCGTGCACGCATACGTTTGCGTGCACGCATACGTTTGCGTGCACGCATAGGTTTGCGTGCACGCATACGTTTGCGTGCACGCATACGTTTGCGTGCACGCATACGTTTGCGTACACGCATACGTTTGCGTGCACGCATACGTTTGCGTACACGCATACGTTTGCGTGCACGCATACGTTTGCGTGCACGCACACGTTTGCGTGCACGCATACGTTTGCGTGCACGCATACGTTTGCGTGCACGCATACGTTTGCGTGCACGCATACGTTTGCGTGCACGCATACGTTTGCGTGCACGCATACGTTTGCGTGCACGCACACGTTTGCGTGCACGCATACGTTTGCATGCACGCACACGTTTGCGTGCACGCATACGTTTGCGTGCACGCACACGTTTGCGTGCACGCATACGTTTGCGTGCACGCATACGTTTGCGTGCACGCATACGTTTGCGTGCACGCATACATTTGCGTGCACGCATACGTTTGCGTGCACGCATACGTTTGCGTGCACGCATAGGTTTGCGTGCACGCACACGTTTGCGTGCACGCATACGTTTGCGTGCACGCATACGTTTGCGTGCACGCATACGTTTGCGTGCACGCATACGTTTGCGTGCACGCATACGTTTGCGTGCACGCATACGTTTGCGTACACGCATACGTTTGCGTGCACGCACACGTTTGCGTGCACGCATACGTTTGCGTGCACGCATACGTTTGCGTACACGCATACGTTTGCGTGCACGCAAACGTATGCGTGCACGCAAACGTATGCGTGCACGCAAACGTATGCGTGCACGCATACGTGCAGCATGCAACATGCAACATGCAACATGCAACATGCAACATGCAACATGCAACATGCAACATGCAACATGCAACATGCAACATGCAACATGCAACATGCAACATGCAACATGCAACATGCAACATGCAACATGCAACATGCAACATGCAACATGCAACATGCAACATGCAACATGCAACATGCAACATGCAACATGCAACATGCAACATGCAACATGCAACATGCAACATGCAACATGCAACATGCAACATGCAACATGCAACATGCAACATGCAACATGCAACATGCAACATGCAACATGCAACATGCAACATGCAACATGCAACATGCAACATGCAACATGCAACATGCAACATGCAACATGCAACATGCAACATGCAACATAAAACATGCAACATGCAACATGCAACATTTAACATGCAACATGGCCGGGCAAAAAGCAACATGCAACATGGTAAATGCAACGTGCTACATGCAACATGGCAGGGCGAAAGGCAATATGCATCGTGCTACATGCAACATGGCAAGGCAAAAGGCAACAATAATTTTGTTTGATTGTTGTGTTGACAAATATACAGTGTCTCTCAGATTATTTGATGCAGTGCCTTGTTTATAATTTAAGTTGCAATAACTTGTAGACCAGAAAGACTATCGACAAAATTTCAATTCTATTTTGAAGAAAAACTTATGCACTTCAAAACAGATCAATAATTTACCTAAAAAAATTAGTATTTAATATTCTAACCATAAGAAACTAAAAATTCTGTAAAATTTCAAGTCACAGCTTATTTGATGCAGCATATTTAGTCTTGAAATAACCAAATGTTATTGCTTTCTTGGCATTTTAAGTATTTTTTGTGGTAGCCTTTTTAAGAGCCTCAACATTTCTTGGCAAGAAATTAACAAGTTTCTTTGTGATGTCTGCGGTAATTTTCAGATATTCTTCCGAAAATGCATTTTCAGGTAAATTTTGTGTTTTAGAACTTTGGTGTCCAACAAAGCCCACCAGTTTTTGATCACACTCATTTCAGGGACTGTCCCGGAGGTTCCTTCAAGTAAGAACAATTCTAAATGAGCCAGAAGTGCACAATAAATGGCGTTGGATTTTGGTCCTTGTAATGGTAGAAACGGACATTTTGAGAAATACCCAATTTTTCGGCACTTTGGATCAAATTATTTTTAAATATCAGTGATTTACAAATTTATTTCATCTTCCCCTCCATGAACTCCAAATTTCCCTCGTCGGCTGCTGACATACAGGCCCATACCATAATCCTTTCAATGTTGCTTTTTCAATGTTGCTTTCAGGTTATCTGTTGTAAGTTCTGTTATATTTGGCTTTCACCAGACGTTAGACATCCCGACGGACCAAAGAATATTGAACTTGGATTCTTCTGGCTGTAACCGGTTCTAAGTTCAATATTTTTTGGTCCGTCGGGATGTCTAACGTCTGGTGAAAGCCAAATATACCAGAACTTACAACAGATAACCTGAAAGCAACATTGAATCATGACGGGGAAAGGATTATGTTATGGGCCTGTATGTCAGCAGCCGACCGACGAGGGAAATTTGGAGTTCATGGAGCGGAAGATGAAATAAATTTGTAAATCTGTTTCTACCATTACAATGACCAAAATCCAAAGCCATTTATTGTACACTTCTGGCTCATTTAGAATTGTCCTTACTTGAAGGAACCTCCGGGACAGTCCCTGAAATGGTTAGAATTTTTAATAACAATTTTTTTTAAGTAAATTATTGATCTGTTTTGAAGTGCATAAGTTTTTCTTCAAAATAGAATTGAAATTTTGTCGACAGTCTATCTGGTCTATACAAGTTATTGCAACTTAAATTATAAACAAGGCACTGCATCAAATGAGCTGAGAGACACGTAATTAAATATGTATAGGTATATTTGAAACATAATCACAGCGACAGCGTGATTTTTTTTATTTAGAAGAATACATTGAAAGGTGATGCTCATTTGGCAATGTTTAGATTTTAACAAACACTACACAAACATAACTTTATTCTCTGTTATAATTATTTGTATAAAATATTTTTTAAGTGAGATGTCAACACTTTAAAGATTACAAAAATAAGCGCACCTTCAATAACTATCGACTTTATTGTTGTGTTTAAGTCAAAGTAACATTTCGATACTTAATACTAGAAATATTAAATTACACGAAATATTTAGTTACACAAGAAATATTTACTCGTAGCCAAAATTTTAAATGTTTGTTTTTTTAGCTTGAAATCTTGAAAACTCTATGTAGTACATACTTAAAATTATTTTAAGGTCATACTCGAAGTTATTCCTTCATCCAAATCACGGTGTGTGATTGTAGAACTGTTTAATCTTTTGATAAATTTCGATCCACAGTTCGTAGAGTTCCAGAGTGTCATGTCAACCAGTTGCGCACCTCGTGGCTATGGTACGCAATTCCTCTTATTGATTCAACAAAATAACAACACTGTCTGGCAAAAATTAAGAGCACATTTTTTCATTAATAAAACAAAAATCAATACAAAGAGATTTTCAATAAAACGCCAATGTAATTTATAAAGAGTCAACAAAAATAATACAAAAATTCAAATTCATTCATAAAATCGACCAGCACTTTTCACTCAAATTAAAATGAAAACAAAAAAATGATCGCCAAATCTTCGCATCAACTCAAGAAAACAAATTTGAAATAACAAAAAATATTGCCTCCTCCTACCTTTAACACCTCTCGTAAATAACTTCTCTCTCATTTACCGGTGCGATTTTTCAACCACTCATTTTCAAAATCTCAGCCACATGGGATATTTTTAATTTTCTTGCTAATAGAAAGGTGTATGATTTTCCTCTTTTGATGGTTTGCTGTGGTGGACTAAAGTGTGTTTGATTCTTTTTTAGTTTTTCTTTTTTTTTTAAAAGAAGATTTTTCACGTTTCGGAACATTTTTAATTAGTATAACTCAGGCCTTCGGGCCATTCAAATCATCAAGTGGAAATTATTCTGATTTCGTCTGGTTTCAATCTCAGTTATTCGGAGTTTTCCCGCTAAGTGAAAAATATTATACTCATATTCGGTAAAAAAAAATAGAAAATATTTGACAGAAAGAATTTTGGTGCGTGTGTCTCACATAACCGTCACAAATAATTCTTTTTTAATTTAAAAGCAAACATTTTCAAAAGTAGTTTTTGTATCATTTTCAAAAAATAAATATAGTGAATAAACGGACATTAAATTTGGCGTGCTAACCCAGCATCAAATGCCAATAATTACAATAACTAAATTAGCAAGTTCAATCACATCAGGAAATACAAAATTCTACGAAAAGTGAGTTAAAAACGACAGTTTACCAAAAAAATAAAATAAAATAATCAATTATGTAAAAGTTTTCGAAAATTAACAGGAAAAATAAAAAGAATCGTATATGCCCGCCTTCTGCAATCAAACGCTTTGCTTCGCGCATTACTCAAATGCTTATGTGCGATATCATTAGGGCTATTTTTAGCCACAAAGGGGGAAATTAATTTAAATAGACTCTTTGGATTGTCACTATGCCAAAATTTGTTTTTCTTGAATTTAATTTAAAATTAAAGAAGAAACCGTATGATTTTTGAATATTTTTATTTCTTGTCAATTTCCTGAGAACGCCATACAAACTTACATATTTTTTTATAATTATTATAGAAAAAAGTATATTTTCTTAAACAAAATATTTGGCCACATGATGTCATTAAGCGAAGAAAATTATTAAAAATTAGTTAAGTGTTTTGTGTATTCATATACCGACAAATCTATGAATAAATAAATTTAAAGAAAATGATTATCGTGGGATGGTTGATTAATAAATAAGAAAAAAAAAAAAACTTAATAAAAATATGTTTACTTTTAATTTCTACGTTTAATATACATATGTATTGATATTAGTGATAATCTAATTTTGTATTATTTATTTTCTTTTTATTTCGAGAACATTTATTTCAATAAAGTATTCACCGGCTGTGTGGCTGAATTTTGAGGTTAGGTATAAGAGAACTTAATAATTTTGAATATCGGAATACATTTAATTTAGTTATGTTTGTAAATTTCAAACATTTATCGAGCTTAAGTCATTTATACTCATGAATAGTTTGATTGAGTATAAAATATCCATAGAACTTTGAGTAATATATGCTTTCAAAATGAGTTTGAGCAAGTTCCTTGTGTTGATGCAAAATAAATCAAGGTTTCAGATCCCAAAATTGGTTTTGCTATACAGATAGGTTGGATAATTGTATTTACATATATACGAACAGTTAAAGCGGGTAGGTTGGGAAGAGAAAAGGAAAATCAATAATGGAGGTGTAGGGCGTGGGGAATATCCCAATATATGCATTCATAAAACAGAAACAATATTATATAAAAACACCCCAGCTGAAAAATTCCAACATTCTGTCTAGTTTGGACAAGGCCCTAGTAAGTTTTCAGAATAGAAAATGTAGACGAGAAAAATTTGGCAGATAATTAACATGCTTTTGCTGGATTTCAGTACCAAAAATTAAGCCAAGGGAAACTTTTCAAACACTTGTGAGGCCGCGTCCCTAGTAAAAACTTATTGGACATGTTTCGGTACCCCATCAGGATAGTATCTTGTATATAAAATTAGAGTATAAAACTTATTCACTTTCGAAATTGAATTTTTGTATGGCGAGTTAGCCCAGTGGGTAGCGTATTGAAATGACAAGCAAAAGATCGCGGGATCAAGTTCCACATAAGTGACCCGTGAGTACACAAACTAAAAGGGATAACTGGGGCCTGCTTAGCTTGAGTAAATAATCTGTTTTGTTTTTAGAGAGTAACTGCTATAAAGTCCTTGAGACCCGACAGGTATCAAGTATTGACCACCACCGGTCGTTTGTGGCTTTTAAGAAACTGTGGTGAATTCTATATTTTTCTTGTTCTAGAGGCCTAAGTACCCAGGGTATGACTTGGCTCGGTTCAAGTGTTGCCCCGTTTTTGGCCAGTTCGTCTGCCCTTTCATTACCAAAAATGTCACGATGTCCTGGGACCCAACGAAGGGTAACTGTGTTTGTCAAACACTGACAAACAACGACTTTAGTTCGCTGCGACGGCAATCAATCAGTTTGGATTTTGTAACAATTGATGATATGGCTTTGGTTGCAGCCTGCCTATCTATGAAGAAATCAATGTTCTTACCCGTCAATTCAAGCGTGGAGAGATGCTTTGCAGCTTCACATACTGCAAGGACCTCTGCTTGAAAAACGCTACAGAAGTTTGGAAGTTTTATCGATTTGTCTATGGGTGGATTTTCTGAAAAGATGCCAGACCCTACCCCCTCGTCTGATTTGTGACCCGGTTTTCCTTCTAGAGTTCTCTTGATGGAAAGTCTACAAGTGGAACTGGGTTGAAATCAATATGCGGTAAGATGTAGACAGTTTGTATATTGATATCTAAAGTTAATTATCTTCTTATGACCATAGTGACCCTTTTTCCAATGTTTGCACTCTTTTAACCGAATAGCACTATTGGCCGCCAGCTCTTTTGTAAAAAGATCAAGTGGGGCAAGCGAAAGGAAAGTTTCTAGGGCTGCGGTTGGTGTAGTTCTCATGGCACCTGTTGTACCTATTGGAGATTGGTGGTTTTGTCAAGTGCTGGCCACCAAACTTGTATGTTATAAACGAAATTGTATGTTATTAAGTATACTTCTTTTGTTTCTTATATTCAATGCTCTTATTTGCCAATTTTAAGTCAAACATGGTTCTAGGACTTTTAATTTTCAAGGTATTAAAAAATAAAGGAACAAAGTTCGTCATAAAAAAAACAAGATACAAACAAGCTAAAATGATCATTTAGCCGTATTGCTCTTCTTATTAAGACGAAGTTTGTTTCGTTATTAGTTTATGTCCTCGGTCCTTATGTTTAGATCTATTTTTAATAATGAATTTGGTGAAGAAATTTATTTTTTTTAGTTTGTTAATGTGATGACAAAATAAGCTTGAGTCCAAATTACACTTTGCAAAATTTCAAATCAGATATTTTTTTTTACGCATATTTAATGAGTTATAGCCAACTACACTTTTTTTAAAATGTGCTAAGAAAAAAATTTTATTCAGAAAGTCAATCCATGTGGTGCTAAACCCCCTACCCCCTCCATTGCGTGAATCCACCACTGAGTAGGACGTGAAGCAGAACTCACGTGGTAAGTTTTATTATAGGTGACCTAGTAAAAAAATCAGCGAAATACTGTAAAACAACTCATACTTCCTTTATATTTCCTTAGGACATGCATACAAATGTTTAAAGGCGTTATGAACCCTCAAGATAATTTTTGATCGAGCTAAAAGATGGTATGCAGTTTTTTAATGCCTAATGGCACCAATCCTTGCTATATACAGGGTGATTGGTATAAGGTGCATCAAAAAGCTATAACGAGTAGGTTAGGTTAAGACAAGAAAAAAATCGTATAGGAGGGGGGAGGTCTATTTCCCTCCGTTTAGGCGGGAGGGCCAATTTTCTAAAAAAAAATGACTTAAAACAGAAAAGAAAAAATACCTAACCATACCTTTTTGAAAAGCTAGAAATCTCTTCTTAAATTTTCATTTTAAATTAAGTTGTGTTTGTGAATAGAAGAATATTAATTTTAAAACTCGAAATTTTGAAGAAAAAAAATTAAAACTAATTTTTTTTTCAAAATGTTCCCTTATTAAGTACTATTTTTGTTTTCAAAAATAAATGGTCTTATTAATTTTAAGTCAAACACTGAAAACTACATGGATCTAGGACTTTTACTTTTCAATGTATGAACAATTAATAAAAGAACTTTCTCATAAAACTAAGAAGAATCCGGGTTAATGATCATTTCAGCAACCAGTTGATTTATCATCGACCTCGTTTTTTCTTGTTTTTACTAAGACGCTGGTTTCTTTATTTTTTAATTTCTTGAAAAGTCAAAGTCCTAGAGCCACGCGGTTTTCATACTATTTACAAACGCAACTTAATCTAAAATGATAATTAAAGAAGAGATTTCTGGCTTTCAAAAAGGTATGTCAGGGCATTGCAACCTTTACCGTTGTTTTGAAATATTTTTTTCTGTTTTAAGTCAATTTTTTTTAGAAAATTGCCCCTCCCGCTTAAACGGAGGGTAAAAGACCCTCCTCCCATACGAATTCTTTCTTGTCTTAATCCAATCTACGCGTTACAGCTTTTTGGTGGACCTTATACCAATCACCTTGTATAAAATTAACGATTTTAAATTCTTACAATAATTGACGAACATTTTGATTACATTTTCGAACAGAAAACTTTGTCTTTTCAATTGAACATTTTTGTGCATCGAAAAGGTGCGTTCAACGTCAACAGATGTTATTGTGGCGTGATTGAATTTCAATATTTCAGCAGGTGTAATAGCTTTTTAATAGCTACGGATGCCTTTTCCGACAAAGCCAATAAAATCGTTTTTTCAATTTTTGAAACCATCCAAAAAGGTATGGCAAGGCTTGATTTGAAATAATTTTTTTTTCTGTTTTAAGTCAATTTTTTAAAAAAAAATTGACCCTCCAGCCTTAACGGAGGGAAATAGACCCTCCTTTTCCTCTTTTTCTACTCCCCGCGTAGAAAAACAAAACTAGAGAGTTGTACCTAGATTCTGGCAAGGGGCTAGCAACGGTTAGCAAAGGCTAGAGCCTCGTCAAAATAAAAAAGATGGCTTATAAATCGCTAAACAAAAATTCAATGTCGAAAGTGAATAAATTTCATACTCTTATGTTTGATACAATAGCCGTGTTTTATTGCAAAAGCCATCCACAGTGCATTACGATTTTACATGGATTACACGTACAATATCGCTAGCGGCTCTACAGCCGATAAGAACCTAAAGTAGAATCCTACTTTGGATAGATTTTTGGCGTTTATTCGAGCCTCTATTCTACTTTAGATTTTTATCGGCTGTGGAGCTACTAGCGATGTTGTATTTGTAATGCATGTAAAATCATACTGTACTATGGATGGCTTTTGCAATAAATCACGCCTTATATTGCATAACAAATACATACAGAATAGAACAGGAATGTGTGTACTTGCTTTTTAGGTAGAAAAAGTTTGAACATGTTTTTCCTCACTGAAACAATCCTATATTATACAGATGTCTCACAGCCATGGTAAAAAATGTGATATGAAAAATAAGACAAAGGAAAGAGTGAGAAAAGCGTTGTATGACACTGAAATTGTACGTTGTCAAAAAATTTAGTTTTTGGTGTAAAAGGACTTGCCAAGTATCTGAAAAGTTTTCCTCGTCTAAATTTTACTAGGGCCTTGCACTAACTAGACCGAAACTTGGCATTTTCCACCGGGTCATGTGTCGTATTTTACCTGAAAATACTTATAATAAATAATTCTCGATTTTTGTAAAAAAAAAAAAAAACCCTAAGCATTTATTAAATATTTTGTGTATCATATCATTCCTCTTGCAGAAAAAAACTCAGTCCCCCCCGGACAACCTTATTTCTAAAAACTGATGTCCATAAAAGAGATATTTTTCAGTTTTTGATTGGACACTTTCAAGTATGTGAAATGTTTTAGTGTAACTTGTTTTAGTTTTTTTTTTTTGACTATTTTCTCCAAAAAGTGCCGTGCCGAAATGATCATCAATTGATTGCCCAATTTGTAGAACCATCCATGTACTTGTACATCGTACATAATCCAGAAATGGATTCATCACCGCCATGCCAACAACAAATAAAATCTTCTATACTTTTATCTTCAGGATTCAGGCGATTCTTCTATCTTCCAACAATTATTTTGTGTTCGGTCTAAATTCCAACAGTTTCAGAAAAGTTTTTCGAAGATTCTTAAATTCAAGAAAACACTTCTCCTTCTGCTTAAATCCCCAAAATGTTCTTAAAAAAAAATTTCTTACAAATAAAATGCATAATTAATTCGAATGAAATAATTGCTGTTCTATCATTTAATTGTTCGCATTCAACATTTTAAAATGCCCCTGATCAAAAAATAAAATGAGATTGGGGATCATAACCTCTCTGAAAAAGAACAAGCTACATAGAACAAAAATTGTTGTGTATTTATAAATAAATAAAAGATTTATTTTTAACTATAAACATATAATTTGGTCTTCTGAAACTTAAACTTTTAAAAGCTCAATCGAAACTCAGGTAATTTTAATTTTAAAAAGTTGTAAAAAGCTCCAGCGCTTACGCCTAAATGTTTGCAATGAAATTTCGACGGTATTCTTTTTTCGTAGAACTTATTGAATATTTTCATCCATCATTTTTCTTTATTTTGATTAATTTGACGATGTATTTTTTTCGAGTTAATATTTATGTCTTTATTCCGTCATGTTTTTTTTAAGATTAATTTTTGTCTGCAATGCGTCAAAGGTTCAACGTATTTTCTTTTATTCGAATTTATTTCTAGAAAGAGAAATAATTTCAAGCAAAAAATATAATTATATATATATTTTTTTTTTTTAAATAATTCTTAGAATTGGGGATTGACTTTCTGCGTTTGTAAAATTTAAAAACTGAAAGACTCAGAAGAAGAAATGTAATGTCTATCTTGTTAGATGATTACAAAACAAATTAGCAGGTTCCTACCTATACTTATATAAATAATTTGTTTACCTAAACAAAAGCATGAAAAAAGCTTGGTCAACAATAATATCTCTTGACAATGATAATGGTGATGGTGCATCGATCCAAGGATATGTACTTACAACGAATTCTCAATCAAAGTGATTATGACCTCAAATGTATCACCTGAATACGGTGATGGTGGTGGACAAACGCTGATTTTTCAAGCGGCAACAATACACAGTGATTTTATAATTTATTTTAATCTTCAATACGTGTCGTATGTTCGATACATACACGCATTTGAAATGTTGCCAAAAATGTATTTCATGTTTTTATTTATTTCCTTGCAATTTGTTAAGGTTTTTTGTATTTTTTTTGATGTTTTTGTTGTAATTTTTGCCAAATTAATCATCATCCTAAATGGGATTGTTTGTTTTTTTTTTTAATTTGCTGTTATCTGTGAAAGAAAAAGAGCAAATCAATTAAAAAAATAAATGAAGCAATATTTCCAGTATACAAAATATGTATGTCCTTTATTTGTTTGAAAAAAAATCATTTTCGTATGCTTCTTCATTTAAGATTTTTCAAGAATTCCTATTCAAGTTAAATTTATTATTTTGCCAAGCAACTAGAAGCAATATAGTCACTTTAAGCTTTTGGTA
The DNA here is from genome assembly GCA_949320155.1 of Melangyna quadrimaculata. Classification (NCBI taxonomy): domain Eukaryota; kingdom Metazoa; phylum Arthropoda; class Insecta; order Diptera; family Syrphidae; genus Melangyna; species Melangyna quadrimaculata. Next base: position 50,964,667 of record OX439485.1, on the reverse strand, counting down.
CTAAAAGCAATTTAAGGGAATGGCGTTAAAAAATTAAAAAAGCGATTTTTATTTTAGAAACAATAAACATGAAAGTAATTATAAACAATTCTAAACAACTTGATTATGCTTCCATTAATTTAATATTGCTATTTCAAGAGCTGCAACCCACCGTTGTCACTGCACTTCAAATTTTCGGAGTTAGATTTACCAACAATATGCAGTAGTTTAAATTTCTTGCATAAGATTTGAAATTAAAAAAAAAAAACAGGCTTGGTTGTCCCATAAGAAATATGCAATTCAGGATTTTCGATAGCCTTATTAAAGGTCTTTAATAAACCAAGTGAAAAAAACAAAATTGGACCAATTGATCTCGATTGGACTGATCAACAATGTTGAGTTTATGTGGACGTGTGATCACGAAGTCGGTCAACTTTTTTTTGACCCGATCTTAACCTGACTCAAATGGATAGTAATCAACAATGTTGATCAACACAACTTTCGCTTGTATTGCGCTGTCTTCGGCCAATCTAGATATTTTGTTTTGTATTTTGATTTGTGTAATTAGATTAGTTTTATCCACTGTTTAAATGTTAAAATGTTTAAAATCGAGTAGGGAGGGTGTTCTATTTGTGCCGGCTGAAAACATGCACATAGGATTAGTCAAGAGTTGTAACGTTGCGTTATAAGGTGCCTAGGCTCTGGTTCTCCACGAATTGTCGCTAAATATTTTTTTTTGGATAATTAAGCAAATTCTTGCATATTTTAAAAAAATAAGAATTTTCGAAAGATCATTTTATCCGTGACTCAAAATAAATAATAATGTTTAGGCATGTACCTTACCTATGTACCGTACAAGTTAAGCTAAATTGTCGCAAACCCAATTATTTATTTTTTTTTTCAGTAAATACCAGTGAAAGAGAAGAAAAGCAACACTGCTCGAAAAAATGATGGTTTCAAAAATTGAAAAAACGATTTTATTGGCTTTGTCGGAAAAGGCATCCGTAGCTATTAAAAAGCTATTACACCTGCTGAAATATTGAAATTCAATCACGCCACAATAACATCTGTTGACGTTGAACGCACCTTTTCGATGCACAAAAATGTTCAATTGAAAAGACAAAGTTTTCTGTTCGAAAATGTAATCAAAATGTTCGTCAATTATTGTAAGAATTTAAAATCGTTAATTTTATACAAGGTGATTGGTATAAGGTCCACCAAAAAGCTGTAACGCGTAGATTGGATTAAGACAAGAAAGAATTCGTATGGGAGGAGGGTCTTTTACCCTCCGTTTAAGCGGGAGGGGCAATTTTCTAAAAAAAATTGACTTAAAACAGAAAAAAATATTTCAAAACAACGGTAAAGGTTGCAATGCCCTGACATACCTTTTTGAAAGCCAGAAATCTCTTCTTTAATTATCATTTTAGATTAAGTTGCGTTTGTAAATAGTATGAAAACCGCGTGGCTCTAGGACTTTGACTTTTCAAGATATTAAAAAATAAAAACCCCAGCATCTTAGTAAAAACAAGAAAAAACGAGGTTAATGATAAATCAACTGGTTGCTGAAATGATCATTTAGCCGTGTTCTTCTTAGTTTTATAAGAAAGTTGCTTCATTTATTTTTTCATATCTTGAAAAGTAAAAGCCCTAGATCCATGTGGTTTTCAATTTTTGACTAAAATTTAATAAGAGCATTGAGTTTTAAAAACAAAAATAGTACTTAATAACGTAAAATTTTGATAAGAAAATAGTTTGAAAATTTTTTTTAATTTTTTTTCTTCAAAATTTCGAGTTTGAAAATTAATTTTTTAAGAGCTATTCAAAAAAAAAAATAAATCGGGTGGCACAACGGCTCATGAAGAACCAGGGCCTAGTGACTAACAACTCGCAACCATTCCTGTGTGCGCCTTTCGACAGGAATGGACCTACAATTGTATGCCGAATCCGAACGACTAGACGAGAAGCACTTATTCGTGACAAGTGATACTCTTGGAGGATTTGTCAATTCCTCGCAAGAGGCAGTAGTCCTGAAAAAAACTTTTTTAGGCTGGGAACCGATCCCAGACCTCTAGCGTGACAGTCGAACGCACTAACCATTACGCTACGGGCTACTACAAAGCTATTCAAAACGCAACTTAATTTAAAACGAAAATTAAAGAAGACATTTCTGGCTTTCCAAAAAGTTATGACAGGGCATTGCTAATTTTACCGTTGTTTTTAAATAATTTGTTGTCTGTTTTAAGTCAATTTTTTTAGAAAATTGCCCCTCCCACCTAAACGGACGCCTCCCCTACAATTTGTTTGTATCTTAACCGAACCTACTCGCTATAGCAGTTTCAATCACCCTGTATAAAACTTTTCTTCTATAGCTTTTTTTATAAATACATCCCAATGTTTTGAGTTGATTTTGTCCTTTTTATGCCGTTTTTAAGGGTATCGTTTTTTAGGGCATATACCTAATCGTTTTTTTTAGATCATATAGTCGTTTTTTTAGACCATAATAATGTTTTTTTAGAGCATATTATTTTTTAGGGCATGTTTTTGGTTCCCCTACTGATATTCGAATTTTCTATCAAAATTATTTTTTTTCAGGAAAATGATACTTCAAAGATCTGGGCCCTTATCGCGTAAGACGATGATCGTCTGACGACGGTGGTCGTTTTGACGATTGTATTACTCCGTGAAACTCAAAAATACATGAATCGTCTCAACGACGCACGTCGCTAAGACGATTTGATTTTTGCTTCGTATAACTTAATAAACTGTCAAATACGATTGATCAAATGATTATAATTGAACGATTGTTATTTTACAATCGTCCAATGAATTTTTGTGTATGTTTGATAAATACAAAAAAGTCTTTATATAAAATTAGAGGATATTGGTTTCGAAGGTCAAATATGATCCCAATTCAATTTAAATACATACATATGTATACAAAGATCTTAGAAAACCGGAAGTTCATTAGGGAATGCGATTTGTGGTAGGTTATATACTTACCCGCATGTATTCCAAAATCCTCCTCTCAGCCTATACGCATTTCCGTCGCTCCTTTTTTGCTCATAGTGTAGTGAACCATATTTAAACACATTTATTTATTAAACTCGCGCTTTTTAACGTCTGTGCTTTCGCATATACATACATATGTAGATGTTCTGCATTTTGAATTCACTACATATAAAACAACCAATGACGCGGTGGCGGGCGACGCACTCCAACAACGTTTTGCCCTTCTAGGCTTTATCGATGCTGCCCTTTTATTTATAAAATGAACCTCGGATTTACTAAAATGTACTCCAAAATATCAAATTAAAATGACAAATATTTTAATTCCTGACATTTAAATTCAATTAATGTGATGTTTTAGTTATTCTCAAACTGTAAACAATCGAAACGAAGCAAACTTTTGACGACGTCGTTCACTACAATCGTTTAAACGACGAACGCCTTCAAAATTACGCGATGAGAGCCCTGAGTAGTCTCAGTTATCTGAAAAAAGATTCCTCAGCTAAACTTCTTAGTTTGACTGATGTAAGAATACTCAAGATACAAAATGTTTGGATTCGCTTGCTGACGGAGCGAAATCACTGGGATCTCATTTTTCTTAACGTAACCTACTATAAAAGTTCCATGACACTCATTATAGATAATAATACGCCGGTGCACAATTTTAAAACACAGACATTTTTCTCAGTCAATATGACTGAGCCTGAACAAAATTTCAAAAACAAACAAAACAAAATTCTCAAAAACACCCTTTATCACTTTTAAAACCAAAAATAAGCAAACAAATATAATTGAGCAGGCAAATAAAAAAAATAGCCTTTTAGCTTTTTGACCGCAGAAATCAGGAATAGTTTTTAGATTTTTTTTTTAATAAATGGGGAGAACTAAGGAACCTGAACTCGTTCAATTAATAATTTTGTACCAGTGAGACATTAAAGCATATTGCGAGACAACATTTCCCGGCGAGGCACTGTCGGGACAAAAGTCATTTTGCGGGACTATCCCGAGCTTGGTGTGATGTTTGGCATCCCTAGTAATTCCCTTGAGGATAAATTCAAGTTTTTGTTTTAGTTCATCAAAAACGGTTAGCTGCCTTACAATAATTTTGGTTTTATCAAATTTTCTTAAAAACGGCTAAAACGATTTTTATTAAACTTCTTACATAAAATCCTGAGAAATTCTTTTAAAAATACTGCATAGGTTTCTGTCAAATAATTCAAATAAGAGAAATAATATTTGAAGGTTTATTGAGCAAATTGCCTTTTGTTTGCATTTAGTGTCATAATTGATTGAATCATTATTTTGCATGCAAGTTCTTCTAATTTAGTTAAACAATTCTGCATTTAAACTTTGTTTATATATTTTTTTACAAATAAATTATCAACGGAAATATATTTTTTTTTTAAATTATTTTTTTCACATTTTCTAGTTTTACATTAAATAAAAATTTAAAATTGTTATTTTTACTAATTTTTAATATTTCTTCTTTAACGATCTGAAAATATGTTCATATCAACATTCTAGTACCATTTCAACATCTTTAAAATCCATTAATGTGAAAATTACTAAAATGCAAATGCACCTTTTTTCGTACGAAACCGCCAGTATAGATATGAGGACATTAAGTATTCTAAGATTGCTAGGTATACAAAAAAAGAGATAATGCTCTTTAAACAAGACAAAGCCAAATAAGTGAAACGAAACGAAAATCACAAAATATTGTATACGCAAAAACAGTAATAATTTAGTAGCTCAGTTTTTCCTTATTCAACAAATATCTCCTCGAATAATTAAAATCTATACCATTCTTTTTATAAACACAAACCAACTAATCCTTCCTTCCTTTCATTTTAGGGAAACTAGATAACACTTTTGAAGAAAGGCCCCTCCCCGGGTGCCTCGGATATACTGTTGTTAGCTTCAAATTCTATTTCTTTTTATTATAAAAAAGGTAAGTGGTTGGTTATATTAAATAAAGATGAGTAAACACAAGTAAATACAAAAATATAAATTTTTTCTTTCATCTTGTTCTATTGTTGATCATAAAAATAAAAATATGAAAATCTCCATGTGATTCTATAAATTTTAAATTTTACACTCGAAATAAAAATGGAAAATTGCTTTTCTTGTTCATCGCCAACTTCTCCTTGGTTCGTTGTCGTCGCTGGGGTGCAGTTTTTCACTAAAATATACTTGCATGTGTCTCACAGCACCAGCAGCAAAATATACATACATACATTTATATCAATCCTATTAATAAACTAATACGTTCTTCGTTTCTCCTGCACTCCACTCACACGTTGTTTCTAACTAAAAAAAATCAGTTTTAATTTTTCTTTTCCACTGAAACTTGATTAGCTTGTAGATTCAATATGCCCTTTTTTTTAGTTTTTTATTCGTATTTTGTTGAGATTTATTTTTAAAAAAGAAATAAAGAAAATGTATTTTCGTTTACCAAATTTTCTTGTCCAAAAATAGACAATGTATTGGACTATTTGGAGTAGAACATGTAATTATTGCAATTTTTGAAATAGATTTAAATATATAAGGGAAGGGTTTTTTTTGTTGCGTTAAACAACAAGCCAACAATGACTACTACAACTACAGTAGGTATTGAAAGAAACACTTATAACAAAGAGAGTTAAAAGTGTAATTGTTACATTTTAAGCTGTACATATTTAATAAAATTTTCTTGAGCAGCTAAATTTGTTTTTTAATTTTAATTAGCTTTGAAAACAGAAGTAAAATAGCAGTCTGTATGACATTTTGATTTAAGACTTCCTTATAGTAGCCAGTAGCGTAATGGTTAGTGCGTTGGACTGTCACGCTTGAGGTCTGTGTTCACTACCTAGCCTCGTCCACCTAAAAACTAAAAAGTTTTTATTTCAGGGCATTATTTGACATGAATAAGTGCTTCTCGTCTAGCCGTTCGGATTCGGCATAAAATTTTAGGTCCCTTCCATTCCTGTCGACACGCGCACACAGGAATGGTTGAGAGTTGTAAGTCACTATGCCCTGGTTCTTCACGAGCCGTTGCGCCACCCAATTTATATATTTATTTTACTTATAGGCACATTATGTAAATTAAAAAATTGGTAAGCTTTTGACATGACCGCAGTTTAATTTCTACAAAATTTCGACATAGTCTCTAGTATTTTTCAATTTTACTACATTAGCTTTTAAATTAACGTCTCATATAGTTATTTTTACAATTCTTTACCTGATGAACTTAACTTCAGAATTGTGCAATTGTGTATTCTTTGAAATCCCAGTTAATTTTAACTATTATTTGTGAAAGTATCCAAACAGTTTTTTTGTTTTATTTTTTTTTTTACTTTAAAAATGTATTCGCAGTCAATTTTGACGTCTTTATATTGAAATCATCTTGAGCAGTTAAGAGATTAAAAGTTAAAAGAATGCTAGACTTAAGGATTATTGAATTCTTAGAAGTCTTTTTAAAAGTCTTCTAAATTGATTGCATTCTGGAAGTCTTCTGAAGGCAATCAAAAGTGATTTGACTTTATTTCCATAATTTAGATCCAACTCATAAAAATGAAACTATGCATTTTTGAAACGAAATCGATTTAAAATAATTTTGTGCGGATAACGGTTGTTTCCCACTGGTGGTTGGTAATGGAACAAACAAACGATTTTGTAATAATATTTTCCGGTATTTTTATTAATTTAAAGTTATGAGGTGATAAGTCGCGCGCAGAAAAACAATCTAGTTTTCGACAAGGCACTAGAGAGTCTTACATAGATTCTGGCAAGGGACTAGCAAGGGTTGTCAAAGGCTAGAATTATGGCCTTGGCGATTATGAATCCTTCTGCCTCGTCAGGTGATCTTCTGCTTGTCAGGCCAATGCGGTACCCACTGGGCTAATTCGCTTTTCATAAAATCAATGTCGAAAGTGAATAAGTTTCATACTCTAATGTTTTATACCATATTACATTTTACATAGCAGATACATACGACTATAATATACAGATGTCTTACACCCATAGAACTAAGTGTGATATGAAAAAGAAGACAAAGGAAAGAGTGGAAAAAAGTGTCGTATGATACTGAAATGGTGTTTCTAAAATTTGTGTGTTTTGTGTACAAGATACATTCCTGATAGGGTACCGAAAAATGTCCAAAAAGTTTTTATTAGAGAGGTCCTCACGAGTGTTTTAAAAGATTCGTTCGTCTAAATTTTTATTGATGAAATCCAGCAAGGGCTTGCCAAGTATTGGAAAAGTTTCTCTCGTCAAGATTTTTACTACTGAAAACTTATTAGAGCCTTGCCCAAACTAGACAGAAACTCGGCATTTTTTCAGCCGGGGTGTTTATACCTTTGTAATTTATTGCAGATATCTCTGCTCAAAACTTTGTTAGTGCGTTTTGTCCTCATAATTTATATTTATCAAAATTTCATATTTGTATTAAATTGTATTGATTCCCCTAAGGGTTACAAGTTGTCCTTCTCCTTACTCTCCTTACTTGCCCTCCTCTTCTCCGCTCTCTCACGACTTATCTTTTCTCACCTCCTCTAGTTCCTTTATCCACTCTTCACCCTTCTCTGTTTCGTCAATTATTTCCCTCATTTTTTTGCCTATTGATTTCCTTTCATCACCGCCTGACCTGCATCTTTCTGTTTAATGTTCCCATGTCTCTTGTTCACCCTCACATACTCTGCATACTCTCTCTTCTTCTCTCCTCCAGTACCATCTTTCTCTCACCTCATTTCCTAGTCTTCCATTTTAAATATTGGGGTATCGCCTCCATCATCAGTCCTTTATACCACCTGTTATGCCTCGATTCTTTGATTAGGGGCCAGTTATAGCTATCATTGAAAATATTAATTCTCAATTTTGAGAGATTTTGAAGAGAAACAAATAATTACTTTGATGCCAAACCAAAGCTTATTGACTTAATAATTATTTCCAGGTAAAACAAAATTCAATTTGGCACAACTTTTCTCATAAAATGACTTTTAATTTTTCAATGATGAACTACCTTACCAATGATCATTGACAAATTAAAAGTTACGTTATGGGGAAGTTATGGGTCAAAATTAATTTTTTTGGAGAAGAAATAATTTTAAAGTCGTAAGCTATCTTTCTGCATTAAAATATTTTATGATTAAACTTTCGAAGGGTCTCAAAATCAGCAGCTAACTTTTTCAATGATGGTTTCCAATGATAGCTATAACTGGCACCTAAGCTCCCGTCTTTGCTTCTCCCGCTCTTTTCTGATTTCTATTTCCAATCCCTCATATCCATTCATACTCTCTTCTCTTCCCTCCCTTCCCTTCATTTTTTCTCTCTCTTCTTCCCATCGTGATCTTCTCCCATGTCCATCTCTCTGTCTTTCTTTCATCTCCTTTAAACATTCCCTTGCTATTTCACTTCCTTTTCCGCCTGCTAATTTCTCTTCATAATTCCATGCCCTTTCACCTGCTTTTATCATTATCTTATACCTTTTCGTTTCCTCTCTCACCATGTATCCTGGAGTTTGCCATTCTACCCCTAGCGTCCATTTAAGGTACCTTTCTTGCATCTTTTCCGTTTCTTGTCTCTCCTCCCATCCCCATATTTCCGCACCATATCCCATCACCGTCCACACCAGGGTGTCGAAAAGCCACATTTTCCTATCCCATATCTTCTCAAATTTCCTTCTTATAATTCCCCATGCTTCCTTCATGACCGCTGCAGCCTTCTTTATCCTGTCCTTTATATGTGTCTCCTGCCCACCATTATTTTTGAACACATACCCTAAGTATTTAAATTCTTGTACTTCTTCTATCTTCTTTCCTCTCCATCTCCAGTCTACTGTTGATCAGAATTTCAAAACTTCATATTTGTTCAAAATTTCAACTTATATTTAGATAAAAATAGAAAAGTTGCCATAACTAATTGTTAGTGTTTACAAATCTCTGTTTACAAATCTCTTCAAATTTTAATACAAAGAACTTGTTGGATTTCTAATATTAAAGGTTTGACAATCTCCTTGTTTTAATACGCCTTCTGTTGATTTACTGATTTTGTTTTTTGTAAACTTTTCCTGCTTAAATTTGTATATATTTTTGTATCCATGTATTCCTATGGAAAATCAAATTTTCTACAAAAAGTTGTAAGCGTGAAACTGTCCACTTTAGCTTAGTCTCCAAAGGAGAATGCCCAAAAAAAAAAACCCAGCGCGTCGATAAAAAAAGTCCTATATGAATTGAAAGGGCTTTGTTTGTAGATAGCAAATATGAAATTATTTTCTTAAAAAGTTATCCCCGGGACAAGCTACGACAATTCATTTATTTTTAATGCAAGGTGTTTTTGCATGTCTACAAAGTTGGTAAGAGCAATACAGAAAAACGTTGTCGAATAAAATAACATACCACCATATCTACTGGACACATGGAAGTTCAAAAAGGTGTCGAAAAACAAAGTTCCGAGACACGAAGCTTCGAAAACAAAGTTTTGACAAAAAAAAAAAAAAACTTTCAAAAAGGCAAAGTTTCACAACACAAGTTTTCAAAAAAAAAAAAATGTTACAATCTTGGCGGACTTTATATTTTATATTGGAATTTGGGTTTGCAATATATGGAAAGTACTCTCGTCTAAGAAATCAGTGACAAACATAATTATGAAAACAAACCATTTCGGACTGTTACCATTGTCGTTGAAAAGTTCTTAGTCTTACCGTTTTAATTTCGGAATTTTACAGCAACATATGCAGTAAAGAAATAAAGGTCTTAACTATTGATTATCATGACAGTATGCGAATAATTTAAGTTGCACTTAATTCTCACGTATACTTTTTCTTCCAACTGTTGTCCGTTGTTGTAATTTTTTTGGAAACTATGTCTTTCAAAAATCTGTTACTATTTAGTTGCACATTTGCATTGTATCGAACTCTTATGCATCAAATATGAATTTTTATTCTCACAAAATAAACTCCATAGGGCCAACTATTGCACAAAGTAGCACCTTTGCGAGTAACGAGTTTCTTGTGATTAAAAAGCGGTATGCGGTGCGAAATAAAGATAGATACATTTATATACAGTGGTAATTGCAAACTCATATAGCGACTACCTACCTACTTTTTATAACAGACACTAATTCGAATTCTTATCATTTAGGGTCTTTCATTCATTATTTGTATAATTAAACTTTTGTGTACCTACCAATACGTGGGACAACCGCCAATTGGACAGCGACTTGTTACTGACCTATTTAGTAGCATGGATCAACCACAACATGAAAATATGCCACTGTTTACTTTTTAACATGACGAAACACTTTGTTTAAAAAAAAAAATAGAAATGGTCATAGCCAGTCCCGGGGATAACTTTTTAAGAAAATAATTCCATATTTGTTATCTACAACTAACTAAAAAACCATATATGACTTTTCTTAATCGACTCTGGGTTTTTCGGCCGTACATTTCTGGGCATTCTCCTTTTACCAAAAACTTTGAAAAATTACTTTTGTATCTATGTATGTAGGTGGTTTATTATTTATTCTTTAAAATAAACAAAGTGTAAATAAAATGCAACAAAATATTATAAAGACTTAAATTGGCAACTTTTCAAAAAAAATAGTAATTTACCATGAGGTCGTTCGGCAAACATCAATGTACATTATATTCTATCAATCGTAAACAAAATATTGAAAATAGAAGAAAAAAAAAACGCACCCCTAAGACGTAATACAAATTGACGTGTGGGCTTTTGGGTGCATCCGTTTTTTTTTATTATTTTGAATTCGGTTGTCTGTGGAGAGAATATTAATAATTATTGGAACATTGTGTTCTTCAGTGAACAATGTTGTATATGCGTCAAAAGAGAAAATAAAAATTCGCAAGCACATAAAAGTTATAAATATTTATTTTTAATTCTTAAAGCATTATTATCTATAAGAACAAAACTTAAATAGAATAATAAATTGATAAATTTTTAAATATTTCTTAAATAAATTTATTCAATTTGGTAACGCGTGACCACAACTCATACGCAAAAAAAGATAAATTACTTACAGACAAGATTGCTTTTCAATTGATGTACATATATATCATGTAGTTCTGTTGAATACTTAAGGAGAAATACGTACGAAAATGTTTGGCCACGACCTTCATAATAAAATTACCCCTCCAAATCGCTGGGGCACCCATAAACTTCTAGCACTTCAAAAATTGTTCTTTATCGTATTCAATGATATAATTGACATTTGTGCGGAATTTCATATAAATCCATCCATAAGTTTGAGTGTGATTTAAGGACAAACATCCTAATAGTTATACAAAAATTCCACAATAACAAAATTATTTAAGTAATTTTTCGTTTGCTCTGTCAAAAGTACCGATATTTTGTTTTCCAATTTTGTCAATCACAAGAGATGACCCATTTTTGAGCCACGTGCGTACAAAGATGAGATAGTTACCAAATGAAAGGTGGTACTGAGTTCTATAAGAATGCTAAATATTTTTAAAATCGGTGTTGGAGATTTCAAGATATTTGAGCTTGAAGTGGCGATTCAAAATCCATAGAATTATTTTTGTTCGAAACAAATGTTCATAGCTTCTGAAGTATAGTAGCTAGAAAAATGATTTAAGTACCAAATTAGAGATCACAAAAATACCTTTCAAATACCTTTTACCAAAAACTTTGAAAAATTACTTTTGTATCTATGTATGTAGGCGGTTTATTATTTTTTCTTTAAAATGAACAAAGTGTAAATAAAATGCAACAAAATATTATAAAGACTTAAATTGGCAAATTTTCAAAAAAAAAATAGTAATTTGCCATGAGGTCGTTCGGCAAACATCAATGTACATTATATTCTATCAATCGTAAACAAAATATTGAAAATAGAAGAAAAAAAACGCACCCTAAGACGTAAAACAAATTGACGTGTGGGCTTTTGGGTGCATCCGTTTTTTTTTTTTATTATTTTGAATTCGGTTGTCTGTGGAGAGAATATTAATAATTATTGGAACATTGTGTTCTTCAGTGAACAATGTTGTATATGCGTCAAAAGAGAAAATAAAAATTCGCAAGCACATAAAAGTTATAAATATTTATTTTTAATTCTTAAAGCATTATTATCTATAAGAACAAAACTTAAATAGAATAATAAATTGATAAATTTTTAAATATTTCTTAAATAAATTTATTCAATTTGGTTACGCGTGACCACAACTCATACGCAAAAGAAAGATAAATTACTTATGCCTAAAACAGATGTGCAGCTTTTTCCATGCAGCGAAATTAAATTACACAGGTTCTTATGGGAGCAGCTTCACTCAAAGTCTGCATGCAGCACAGCGCTGCACGATGTCTCTATTTCTAAATTTGCTGCCTAGTTTCATTGCAGCCACAACTGAAAAACGAATATTTCTAAATAATTGCTATTTGGCATTACTCATATTGACATCACCTGCCATTCTTTCAAAAAATTTGTTTGTGTTGGTGATTTTTGTTTAAGAATCCATGAAGCCGGCGTTGCTACCCTACCATCGTCTAACGAAGAAAATCTCATTCCAACACTATTGTGTGACATCGGCAACGCTGTGCTTTCATGTATTTGTTTGACATAAATATGCATCATGAATGTCAGTAACTATGCACATGTGTTTCGTGTGCAGCTCTGCATGCAGAGATGCGTGCAGACTCGCTCTGTTTTAGTCATTTCAGACAAGATTGCTTTTCATTTGATGTACATAAATATCATGTAGTTCTGTTGAATACTTAAGGAGAAATACGTACGAAAAGGTTTGGCCACGACGGTCATAATAAAATTACCCCTCAAATTCGCTGGGTCACCCATAAACTTCTAGCACTTCTATATCGTATTCAATGATATAATTGACATTCGTGCCAAATTTCATATAAATCCATCCATAAGTTTGAGTGTGATTTAAGGATAAACATCCTAATAGTTATACAAAAACTTCCACAATAAGAAAATTATTTTAGTAATTTTTCGTTTGCTCTGTCAAAACTATCGATATTTTGTTATCCAATTTTGCCAATCAAAGGAGATGACCCATTTTTGAGCCACGGGCGTACAAAGATGAGATAGGTACCAAATGAAAGGTGGTATTGAGTTCTATAAGAATGCTAAATATTTTTATTTCAATTCAATTCAATTTATTTCGTTAGTAGTCTTAGCAAACATTAATTCCATGAATTTTGAATCGCCACTTCAAGCTCAAATATCTTGAAATCTCCAAAACCGATTTTTAAAATATTTAGCATTCTTATAGAACTCAATACCAGCTTTCATTTGGTACCTATTTAATCTATGTACGCACTTGGCCCAGGCTTCAGACAAAAATGGGTAATCTCCTTTGCTTTTGACCTCAATAATGTACTTTTAAATAGAATTGTTTGTTAAAATATCTCTAAATACATATATATTTTTAGTCAAACAAAAAACCACACAAGTTGTATAATGCATACGATTTATTTTAATAATTTAAAAATCCTGGATTGATAAACACAATCACTATATGTATGTAATGTATGTATGTCATTCTCTTAATTGATCTGAGATTGCAAAAGCAACATTTTGTATCGATTGACTGACTATCCTGCATAATTCCCTCATGTGAATCGTACACCAGCTATATACCTCCATTTTAAATTTTGCATCCAATTCATCCAACCTCCCCTACATATCTGATTCTGCTGAACTCATAAACACCCAGCCAATCATCCGTTGTATGTTTTGTGTTCGTTATCCCAGTGCGACATGCCATAAAACCATATTTTACGTTTTTTTTGCAGTTGTTGTTGTTGGTTGGTGTTTTGCCTTTATTTGCATTTAAAATTAATTTTTTGAATAAAAGCAGCAAAAAAAAAAGGTAAACCATCCGCCTACAATTTGAACCAAATATCCCGGTAATATGTCCGAAATGGGTGATTTGTGTCAACCCCATGATAATAGTCTGACACCACCAGGCACATCCATAACGCCACTCAAAACTGTCGTACACGTTCGATGGTTGTTGGTTGGGGTTGCGTTTGCGATGGCATTTGGCAATTGAATTGGCAATTGGGGTTGGGTTATTTCTTTTATTTGATTCCGATCTCGAAAATTATGTAAATTTTTATTTATTTCCGATTGCAGTACTGTCAGGATATATGTATTATGTTTTTTTTTGTTCTGTTGTCATTGGTTTCCTGATAAATGCAGACAAAAGCGAATGCGAAGCTTGAAATAAAACAAAAAATAAACTGCAAATGCCAGGCTCAGATCTGTGCTTTGATGAATTCGACAAATTCGTATGTTCAAATAACCGTTGTTGTTGCTATGGAAACCGAAAAATATTGTTGCAAAATAATGTGAATTTGAGATAAAATGCAAGAATAGGTTCCACATACTTGCTCATATAGAATTCAAAATTATAGGTCAACACGTTCGTATAAAGTAGTTAATGATAATAAAGAAAATGAGAAAAATGTGAAAAAATGAATAATATAAAAAAAAAAACAGGCCTCAGATGGTTACCCAGTGGTATTTCAGAATTAATGTTAAAATAAGTGGATGTACAATTACTGATTAGTTTCGAGTAAATAGAATCAAAGGGTCCCGCAAAGGAGAATGAGCAAAAATATATGGGACCTGGTCTACCTAGTGCCCAGAAACGAGACTTATGAAATTTATGGCTACTTGAAATTTGGACATAATGAAATATGGCCCCAAACTTAGAATGAAAAATTACCCCACAAATTTATATGGGAAATAATAAAAACAAAAAAAGTTTAAAATTTGTAAATTGGGGCATTTTTCATTATTTTGGGACCTTTTTTTCATTTTTAATTTTGGAGGTGAAATTTCATTATGAAAAATGGCCCCAATTTTTTATTTTTAACCCAGAATACTTTTACAACAAAAACTTTGATAGCAGACCGACTGACAACATAGGCGCCTGGCAGGCGACTGAGCATACCCTAATGGGACCCATACACGAAACAGACACGTCGCTGCAGACCAATGCATTTTGTTGTTGTGCACAATTCTGCGCAGACCGCCTGCGTCGTGTTCGTGTGTATCCATGTCAACTGTTTGAAGCGGCTGTCTGCGTGAATACAAATTTTTTTGAAAACACATGTCTGTGTCGTGTATGGAGAACAGTGCACAGAGGAGCGAGAAATTTGTGGAAAAACATGAAAAAAATAGTGAAAGAATTTTTTTTTAATCAATTCCTTGCTCTAAATTCTTTTTTTTTGTCTTTGATTCATATTTTTGTTTTGTTTTTATTGTCAAATCAATTATAAGAGCAGCACAATCAGTATCCGGTATTCCCCATTTTTCCGACCCGACTACCACGACGAAACGATACAAACTAATGTCTGTGCAGATTGTCTGCATCGTGTGTGGCAAAGGCATGTTTGCACAGTATACAATTTGCAGTGACGTGTATGTGTCGTGTATGGGCCCAATAAGCGGAGCGACGGAGTCGATCGATCGGGCCAGAGGACCCAAATAGGGAGTTAAAGTCATTGAACCCACGAAGTGGGCCAGGCAAGGTAATTTTAAGGCTCTCCTTAACCGACGCAAAACATGTTTTGTACGATTGTGCTCTTGAACTAAGCTTTCCAAAGTTGTATTGTGCTTAAATATATCTCATTTGTGGGCAATAGACGCACAATTATTAATATTCGTTTAATTCGTTCAATAGAATAAAACAAAACAGAATTTTCATACTGTTAGGCGAATTATTTGCCAACCATAATGATATTTGCTATATTATTATTATTGGCCATTGGTATAAAAGTTCCTTTATTTTGGGGTCTTTTCAGTTCATCGACAGGGACCAATATTGTCATTTCAATGGAACACTATTGCAATTCATTTTTTGGTTTAATTGCAATCTTTGTTGCCCATATACTGCCTTAACTCCATGGCTTACAGCTTTGTGTCCATACAAAAAAATGACTAAGCTTTCCAAGGAAATATCTCATTCGTGGGAAATAGGTAGTACAAAATGACCATTCTCCTTTAGCTCTTTGTCACTGTGTCTATCTGCCTGTTACTTGTCAAACAGCCTAAGAGGTTGCAGCAATTTTCATCAGACTTGAGATTCAAGGCGATTCCTTAGAGGGAATCTTGATATTTTGTAAATTCTAAGAATAACGGCCCTGAATGCAACCTTTATTTATTTATTTATTTATTTCAAATATGACTTGAATTTGTATTTACAAAATATAACATAAATTGTCATCAACGGAACCTATCAAATAATAACGGTTTTTGATTTGTACATTTTCCATTAATAACTGAACTTATTTCTATTAAAACTTTTTATAGTAAACCCTTCAAAGTTCAAATAGTGCATGAAGAAGTGGCTTATTTTGGAAATGTTTGAATTTCTATATTTGTGACACCTGTTAACCGATTTCAATGAAATGTTTCCAATATTTTGTATATTAAATTTAAGAAGAAAAATAGCGTACACATAGTATAATTTTTTTTTCAGAACTGTATGTTTGATTTCTAATTTTTCTTTAAATATTCGATGTTCTTATTAATTTTTTTTTCATATTTTTAAAAACTTGATGATGCTTCTATGTGAAAATTGATTAATCTTGAATCCCTTATGTGAACCTTAGAGTGGATAAATTCAAATATGTATAGGTATATAAATGGACATTGAACAAAGAGTTTCACTGAAGCATGTTAATTGAAAATAATTACAAAAAAAAAAGAAAAAAATATTCCTTTTTGAAAAAGTGTCGTTTATTCAGGTTAAATCTCATTGTATTACCACGTTCGTTTTTAACAGTTGTACGACAATTAAAAAAAAAAAAAAAAAAAAACAATCCATCAAATTTTTGTTTATACATACATAGGTTTTATTTTTGATAGTTTAATATATAAGCTGCTCCGTGTTGCCGTTTATATTTTAACTTGCAAATCCTTTTATGAGAATAAAGGTGTATTCAGACCAAAATAAGCAGTTCAGAAACACTGTTAAAAAAATGATTCTGAAGTGATTTTTCTTGTTTGCCAATTTGCTGCAGAAACATTTAATAAATGTTGTTTTTTTTTTTTTTTGTGTTAATGCCACATAAACATTAACGAAATGTATTTTGAATGTTTCTGAAATGCCTATTTTTTTATGAATTTTTTTTGAATTTGAAAATTGCGTCAAAGGAGGCAGGAATCATATTAAATAAATTGACCACTTGATCAGTATTCAAGAATTGTTATGTTTTTTTTCACAAAAAAAAAAAAATAAACTTAACTAGAAATCTGAGATATAAAAAAGAGATTGACGTTCGTGTGTGCACGCCTTAAGCCGGATCCACACCTGTCTCGTGTGTTGTGTTGTGGAGTCGCGTGTCACAGTCAGTCCATATATTTTATACGCCACACAAAACACCAGACAAATGTAGTGTAACAGATATGAAATATATTGTAGAGATAGCAACACAACACACTACACGAGACAAATGTGGATCCGGCTTAAGCGTTCGATTTTCATAATTTTTTGATTGATGTATTCGTACTGGCCCAAGAAAGAACACTATGGCGAAAAATCTTAAATAAGTTTCCAGGAAAATTAAAAATCAAGGGAAATTTGGTTTTAGTACAATATTGTTCGAAAACAAATGGCGCTGTGCATCGATTTTGACATTTAGTTGAGACAAGGATGATATGTTTTTTTTTTGTTGGCTCTTAATTCTAATTTTCATTATATAACATTGATATTTGAATTTGTTTTGGCACATAATGGGCTCAATTTTCAACATTGGTTTTTATTTTTATAAAAATTATTTAAAAAATTGTCTTTGATTTGTCTTATACTCTTTACTTAATACTAGATGATTCATCTCAGGTTGTTCATATCCGGTTGTCTTTGTGGTGGAACAGGTGGCTTCTATAGCCACGGTGCGGCGGCACTGGCGGAAGTAGTTTGACTCTGCGTTTTTGTATAGAATTGGATTGCCTGGTCGTCATTGATCGAAATAATTCCTTCGTCTAGTAGTGCTGTAACATCCATGTATCTAGGGCTGGCCACGAGACGAGACTCGGCGAGACTTTTGTAAGTCTCGTCTCGATCTCGTTAAAATCGAAAAATTTCAGTCTCGTCTCGCTCTCGTGTCGATCTCGTATAATTTAGTCTCGTCTCGATCTCGTCTCCGAAAAATACGATTTTCGGTGTTGATTATTGGAACGAAATATTTTCGATTATCGTTTGAATATGTGCAGAAGAAAATAAATATTTAAGTCAAATTGGATTTTTGAATTTATTAGACTCTCTGTAAATTTCGGTCCAAATATACAGTCTCGTCTCGGTCTCGTCTCAGTTGCTTAAAAGGCAGTCTCGTCTCGTCTCATCTTGTTCTCGTCATGCAAGACCGAGATCGAGAACGAGACTTGTCTCGTCTCGTGACTAGCCCTACACATATCGTGGCTCGGGGTATTTCTTTTCGCTGGTGATGATTTTCATTAGCAGGTTTGGATGTTGTTCGTCAGTTTTTTGGCAGCACTGATCATGTTTTAACTAGGGTTGTTATTCCAGTTGCTTCGTAGAGTCACTTGTTGCTCAAATACTTTCGTCACCGTTGGTCGAAGTAAAATCCCGTCCAGATCTGCAGGAGTTTCCTTAAAACACTCTGATCTTTCTCATTCTGGTTTTGCTGGTGTGAGAACTTGCTTAAAGAGAAGCAGCTTTGTCCTCTGGCTAAGTCCATTCCTTGTCGTCATTAGAAGGTGGATTCGGTGGAAAGTAAAATGTACGTGCGTAGAAAAGTAACCTATCCCCGAAGTTGATACCCAGGTACTTCACCGGTGGTTTGGCAACTTGTAGCTGAGGGTGTCTGGTGATGTCCCGCGGGTCTTCTGAAGCAAGCCAACTCGGATTTATAATCTTCTGTAGATTTCCAACAGGACACGTGTTCCTCTACTCTTCTTGCTGTAATGACTGGATATGAATCTGCCCATTATAAGCGAATCATACGCATAGAATAAATCCTAATCTTTGGGCAAATCCTACACTGATAGCTTTGCTTATGGACTGTATTTTCAATCTGGACATAGAGTAATCTGGAATTGAGAAAACTGAAGTGGAAACGAAACTCCAGCTACTCCAGCTTTTATGATATTTTCTTGACTATTAGTCAAACTCCAACTTTTAGCAAGAAAAAAAAATATATATAAATTATGAACAGAATTTTGTGGATATTTTTTACAACTTATTTTGAAAACAAAGGGATGCCTCTAGAAAACATGAATAACTTTACCTTAACTTGTGTTAAGTATGATTAAAGTCTATGAAAATATATTCTAGTCTATTGGGAACAATCCATTATTATTTTATCAGATATATCTACCTACATATATAAAGGTATAGTATGTACGTAAAACTGATAAACTAATAATGGTGTTATGAGAAAATTGGTCATTGTTTTTTTTTCGGTATGAATTTTTAAGTGGTTTAAAAAACTCACATAAAACACTCTGGTGAATTAGCCGCAAAAAATGTTACAGAATTTCCCTTGTTCATACCTGAATCTAAAACTAGACGGTTTATATGTTAAGTGTCCTACAAAAGTACAAAACAAATTTTTAAAGGAAAGAACAAGTTCATAAGTTTATGTTTAAAAATATGTTGCTTACATAATCGACACAAATATTTAAATTTAGTTATGTAAGAGTGTATTTGTACATAAATAGCTATGAGTGCTTAACTTCTGTGATTCTATGTTAATCTTAAAATACCGCATTAAAAATTTTTATTTTTAATTCGACCTTTTTTTAATTTTTTAAGGATTGTGGAAGAGATAATTATAAAAGCAATAGTTTCGCTGGGAATTCATATAGAATTACCAAACGATTACTTAAGCAATAAAAAAAAATCACTCATACGCCATGTGTGATACCATTCAAAAGCTTTATCAATTAACTTAACCTTTACACTGGTCAACAACAACAACTTATATCTTACTTATATAGAGGCTATTTTAATTGTTCACTGCAATTTAAATTAGTAAAATTAATCCATTTACATGACCCTCCTCTTGAATATGTTGACATTTTGTACACAAATGTTCTTTTTATATTTTTAATACAAAAATGTAATTTAACGTTAAAATTAAAGTAAACTTCCTGTTAATTAAATGCACAAATGTCGAATATCACGTATTATATGTACAAAAGTAACACTATGTTTTTATTTACGAATGCAAACAAAATGGCAACCCTAAAATAATAATAATAAAAAAAAATTTACGTACAGTTTAAAGAACCGATTTAAAGTTTTATTGCACGAGCAAAATATATATTTTTCCAATCAAATAAAAAAAAAATAAAGTGTTACAGAACAGAGTTCGGTTTATGAACGGATTTGGTGTTGGTGATGTACGAAATTTTTTTCGCACGGAAAAATCATAATTGAGGCTGAGTTGTATTTTATTTACGCCAAAAAAAGTTTAAAATTCATTCGTTTTTTCTTCTTTGTTGATGTATTCTCACACCAGAATGACAAGAATGATCCAGAGAGGAAAAACAATTATTATTCCGTTGTAACCTCCCTGATGGTGTAATCGAGGGTGATAGAATTTTTTTTTATCAAAACAAAAAAAAACTTTTTATTATGGATTTTGAAATTTATAGGAAATGCGGATGCATCGAATTAGTGTTAAAGCAATTTTGGAATACTATAAACACACAAATCCATACAACATACATGTGTGTGTGTATGTGTGGATATAATAGTAATTTTATTGCATCAATTTGAAGTTAAATTAATTGTTCATCAGAGAATGAATTTGCGAAAGTGATATTGAAGTTTCAATTGAATTTTGTGGGGTGTGTGTTTGGGTGTATACTTAAACTGTGCAAAATCAAATTGAATTATTATACAAAATGCAAGGTATAGACTCTACAACAATTCACACACACCCACAAAGACAGATTAGTTTACAAGAATCTAATTGGTTTTTCAAGGGAAAATTAGACCGAAAACATATTAGTGGCGTTGGCGTTGGTTGGTTTGTTTGGAAAAAGCGTTGAATTTTATTGCATAAAGGGATATTTCATTATCAAAAAGTTTGTAATGTAAATATGTTTTTTTTTGGTTGGTATTTATGTTAGAATGGCAGAGCGAATACACTGGGTAATTTCACAAATTGACTTTGTGTTTGTCATTTTGTTTACCCCAAATTAAATTGAACATCATATGTTGTTTTAAATTAACCCCAATTTTGTAGATTGGTACTTACTTATTTATTTTGTATTTTATGTTTTGGTGAATGTACATAACGATGTATTCAATATACGAAATACGAGGTTTTGATTTAACATGAAAATACTCAGATTTTGATAAAACAACCAACATTTAAGTTCAAATAAAAGCTAGAGTGCCCTCAACTCCAAGATGTATCTCGCCCAGGTACGACAGTAGGATCATCAGTTGAATTCTACCGTTTCCAAAACTTAGTCGATGTTTACCGATTCTAATAAAAACTAAAGCATGAAGCGTAGGACACTACGGCAGAATCTAACTGATGAGCTGGAAATAAAACATTAAAGAACGTGAGAAAAAAGGCGTCGACAGCATTCTATACTTGCAATAGAATTTTTGGTAGGAGATGGGGGCCTAGCCCTAAAACCATCCATTGGATGTATACAGCCATCATACGGCCAATATTAACGTATGCATGTTTGGTCTGGTGGCCAGCAATTGACAAAACTACCAATATCAAGACCATGACAAAAATACAAAGACTAGCTAGTATAGGTACAACAAGTGCCATGCGAACTACACCAACCGCAGCCCTACTTTCCTTTTGCTTGACCCACTTGATCTTTTTACAAAAGAGGTGGCGGCCAATAGTGCTCTTCGATTAATAGAGTGCAAATTTTGGAAAAAGGTCCACTATGGTCACAAGATGATAATTAATTTTACCGATATAAATATGGAGGGGGAAGGGGCTGGCATCTTTTCAGAAAACCCACCCATAAACAAGTCGAGAAAACTATACCGAACTTCTGTAGCGTCTTTCAAGCAGTGGTCCTTGCAGTATGTGAAGCTGCAAAGCATATTTAGATGCTTGAATTGACGGGTACCTAAGAAAATTGATTTCTTCATTGATATAGTCAGGCTACAATCAAAGCCATATCATACGTATGCCATCGTAGGAATGCCCATCAGTTTTCCCTTGAGCCCAATTTCGGACGTACTGTTAAGTACAGAGATTCTTTCTTTAGTCGCACTGCTCGAATGTGAAATGCTCTACCCAGCGCAATTTTCCCCTACCATTGTGATCTACAGACGTTCAAAACCAATGTGCATCGGTATCTCCTTTTAAATCCCCTCCAATCTACCTAATCGCTCGTGCTGTGTATATCATCTTAAGGGTAGTCACAACACCTTTTGCACGCGCTAAATATAGAAATATAGAACCCACCACAGTTTCTTAAAAGCCACAAACGACCTTTGGTATACTCACGGGTCACAACTCCATGGGAACCCAATTCAGCAGAATGGGCCTCAGCTCATCTGACCTATGTAGAAGTGTCAAGACGAGGAGCCGATGGAGGGCTCATATCACTTCCCTTGCGAATGCCCCAGCCTAGCTAGAATCAGATTAGCAACTTTTGGAGAATACTTCTTCGACGAATTAGATAGCTTCTCTATTTAGCCACCTGCGAACATCATGAAATTCATCCAGATTTCAGGATGGTTCAGGGAGGCTCCTTCCATCATAACAATGGATCCACTGAGATCAGAGTGAGATGATTTGGCTTGCCGCTTGCCGGGCACTACGCCCGTAGCGTAATGGTTAGTGCCTCGGACTGTCACACTAGAGGTCTGGGTTCACTTCCCAGCCTCGTCCACCGAAAAACTAATAATTTTTTTTTCAGGGCTACTGCCTCTTGCGAGGAATTGACAAATCCTCCAAGAGTATCACTTGTCATGAATAAGTGCTTCTCGTCTAGCCTTTCGGATTTGGCATAAAACTGTAGGTCCCTTCCATTCCTGTCGACACGCGCACACAGGAGCCGTTGCGATACCCAATTTATCTGTGTTCTGTAGCCAATAAATTATCTACTCATCACTCTTCTCTTCAATTTTCAATCAGCAGTGTACCTGTACACTGCAAGTCTTCACACTCATCACAATATGCCGTTACAAATTGTATGTAATGACAATGGGTACAGTTTCTTGTACTTATTACATTTATAGGTATTTTGTCAGTCATCTCGAATTCAACTTTGCTGCTTGTGGCGGGGTTGGATTGGCATTTATGCTGAAAGTATACAATTTTAATTTAAATGACAAAATGTCAACTTAACTAACAAGGATTGCAACCGAGATCCTTCAAAGCATTTAACGCGTACTGTGAACCTTTTGAAATTGCAATTATTGTAATGTTTTCATCATAGCTGGAAATTAAAGCCATCACTGAAATAAGTAAAATTAATTCTTTTTACTCCATCCAGCAGTCAGAAATAAAATCAGGTGTTATAAATTTCCAATTTCAGTGGGATTCCCATTAAAAAAATGGAATAAATTCCCACAGAGTTATTTTCCTATTTAAATTCGTGATGAAAAATAAATGAATTATTTAATATTGTTAAATTAACTCTTTTATTTTTATACACCTTATTATCATAATTACACACTGCACTATTTGGATCCCTTAGCCATCAAAAAATGCATTTTATTCTCTTCGTGATTTAATTTCGATGTTTTTGTTTTTTTATTTGATATGAATACATCACATCATTAAATTTCGTGAATTGCATGCGCATGGATTATTTTAAAACATATTGAAAATTATTTTTCTTAAAGGAAAATAAATATAAATTTGTTCTTCGGTGCTTATAACTTGGATTAATACATATGTACGTACATGTTTTCTGCTGTCTGTTTTTTTTTTGTTTGCATCGTTGCAGATTGATTTTTTAAATTTAAATATTTTAAAATACATTTTTCATAGAAACAGAAATTAACACAGTATTTGATTAAAAAAGAAGTGTTAAAAGATTTAAGATAATTGATTTTATTTTAATAAATATTATAAGTAGGCAAATTGTTTAATTTTAAAAATAAGATTTTCTGCACAATAGGTATCGGTTTTTGATTGTTGATACATCTTCTTGGTACGGCCTTGAAGAGTTTACAAAGAAAAGTATAAAAGAAGTTCATATAAGATGCAATGCAGCTCTAAAGATGTGTGTGAAGTTAGCACCGCCCGCTGCGCCATTTTGGATTTTTTTAAAAAAAAAAAAAAATGTTGTGCTGCAATGTGCCCAACTTGTGCTGCCATGTGCCCGTATTTAAAAAAAAAAATCGTACTTACGGTTTCTTTTTTAGAGGGTTTTCATTTTTGTTGCGTTAAAATGGCACCGCCATTTTCGAAAAAAAAAAAAAAAATAGTTTTGCTGTAATGTGCTCAACTTGTGCTGCAATGTGCCGTAAATAAAAAAAATCGCATAGTTCGCAAATTTTGCGAACGTATTTTTTTTTTGATTTTTGCAAAAAATTAAACTTGTTCTGCGTTGTGCTCAGTTAGTGCTGCCATTTCCTGAGAGATAATGAAAAGAATCGAATATTTGCAATTTTTACAACCAAAATAAGATTTTGCGAAGCGTGAGGTTAACACAAGCGTAAAGCTCTTAAGCTCTACGAAATGCTACTTAGTCTTCTCCCATTGTTCTGAAGAGGTGTTCGCCAAGGCTTGCAAATCCACTGCGTAAGCTTTTTCATCATCTGTCCTACTCTTCTGGTCTCTTTATGAGAGGATTGAAGTTAATTTCCGTTGTTGCAACCCTACTGAGGAAAACCGAAAAAAGTTTCAACAAGCTAGAAATACCTGTAACGTGCATATCAAACGAACCAAATTTTTACATGACCAAAAATTACGACAAAAAATACTACAATGTCCCAAAGGTAGTAAAATTTGTTGGTCATTTGTAAAAAATATACGAAATACAACCTCGTCTTCGGTTCCAACGCTCGTCTTCAACGAAGCAACTTATGTCAGCTCACTAGATAAAGACAATTTGCTCGCAGCACAGTTTGCTGTTAATTCGACGCTGCCAGAAGGTGATAGGGCTCCTCCTGTACTTGAGAGCGTAAATAATTGTATGGGACAAATCTTCTTTCGCACTCGTGCAATTTCTAGAGTTCTGAAAGATCTCGATGTACACAAATCCGCTGGCCCGGATAGTATCCCTCCCATTGTTCTGAAGAGATGTTCTTCAACGCTTGCAAAACCACTGCCTAAGCTTTTTCATCTGTCCTGCTCCACTGGTCTCTCTACTGGTGCAGCCTGTCCCTAAAAAAAGGCGTATCTTCTTTCCCCTCAAACGATCGACCAATTGCACTTACGTCCCTTCTTTCCAAGGTCATGGAACCGCTGATCAATTTTCATCTCAAGAAATATCTCGAAAAACGGAATCTTTTTAATGACCTGCTATACGGCTTTCGTGGCAACAGGTCCACTGGTGATCTGTTGGTATATCTTACCGAACACTGGACAAAATCTTTACATCGTTTTGGAGAAAGTAGGATTATTGCACTTGATATTTCAAAAGCATGATAGAGTTTGGCAGCAAGCTCTCTTATGGAAAATGCGTGTATTTGGTATCGACGAACCTCTTCTTCGCTGTATTAGAAACTACCTTTCCGACCGTTCAATACAAGTTGTATTGGATGGTTTCAAGTCTGAAATCCATAAAATAAATGTGCAGTGTGGCCCAGGGCTCTGTTTTGTCTACGACTCTCTGCCTTATATTCATAAACGATGTTTTATCTGAAACTTCTAATCCATTATTAAACTGTTTCGCTGACGACAGTACTCAGCTTCTCATATTCATGTCCTTCGGATGTGAATTTTGAACGGCAGCTTATGATAAGCTCATTAAATTCTGATTTCGATAGCATTGTCCAATGGGGAATCAAAAACCGCGTTGAATTCAATGAAATGAGGAAACTGACGGTATGTATGTCACATACCACCTTATGTGGAATAACCACATATTTGACGTCAGAAAAAACGCTGCTAAGTGTTTCGGTTTTCTCCAAAAATGCAGGTGCTCCTATAATTCATTTAAGTCTCTTGAATATAACTTAAAAAAGGGAACACCGCCGACCGCAGGGCAGTGCTACGTGTCTGTTTCTGTTTAATCGCTATTTTTATAAGTGCTCTAGCCTTTCTTAATTATGCACTCTGTTTTCTTACGTGAAATATTTGGCCATAGATTTCTTGACACCCGACAAGTGTCGATTAATGACCATCTTACCTCTGCGGCCTCATGAAAGCGCTGATGAATTTTACTCTTTTCTTGCTCCAGTGGCATAAATATCGAGTTATCGGTTTGGCTCAGGTCTAGAGCTGAACCGATTTTGGCCAATTCATCTGCTATTTCGTTTCCATAAATATCACTGTGTCCTGGGACCCATCTGAGGGTAACTTTGTTTGTTGCGCTGAGTACTCTAAGCTCGTTACGGCACCGATCTACCAGTTTGGAATTTGTGATAATTGAGGAAAAATCTTTAATCGCCGCCTGGCTGTCTATGAAGATGTCAATAGTCCTATTGGCTAATTCATAAGTGGCAAGATGTTTTGCTGCTTCGCAAACTGCAAGTTCTTCTGCTTGAAAGACACTGCAGAACTTTGGAAGTTTTATTGATCTTTTAAGGGGTGGATTATCAGAATAGATGCCTGACCCGACACCCTCGTTTGTTTTGGAACCGTCCGTAAAGACCGAAACATGATTTTTATTTAGGACCCGGGTTTCTTTCCAGAGTTTCCTTGTTGGGATAGCTGTTAGAGCCACTGGGTTGAATTGAAATCTATGTGCGGTGTAGAATGGTCTGTTTGAATGTCTATGTTAGTGAAGTTCGTTATAGTTCTATGACCGTAGTGACCCCTTTTTTTAATTATTGCGCTATTTTAGTCTTATAGCACTTTTTGCCGCCAACTCTTTTGTAAACAAATCGAGTGGGGCTAGTGAAAGGAACTTTTCTAGGGCTGCTGTTGGTGTAGTTCTTATGGCACTGGTTGTGCCAATACACGCTAGTCTTTGAACTTTGGTCATGGTTTTTAGATTGGTTTCCTTTTTTAGAGCTGGCCACCAGTGTGACAAATTTTAAACAGTCATATGACGTCAAATCATTGCTTCATTTATTGCAACGGAGAGGCTAGAAAAAAATTGTGGAGATCAGTTTCAGTTTCATTCTGGACACAGAATTAAATTACAAAAACAACAATGTAAACAAATGGGTTTTGGGGGGTAAAACGTACGAAAGATGTATATCTTTATATTGTTTATCTATGATTATACTGCTGGTGGAGTTTACGTCTCGGATGACTGGGATGTCTCCAAAATTCGCTGGATACTCAAAGCAAGAGCAGGGCTCATTATGCTCAATGGAACACAAAGGACAGAAACTGAAAATCTAAACTGTACTCTCTGTAATTTAAACGAAGAAGAGACCCTTGCACATTTTGTGGGAACTTGCCCAATTTTAAAAAGTATTCGCCGACAGACATTAGGAAATGGTTCACTTGATATGAACACTATAATAGATTTCTTAAATGGAATAAACGATTGGAACGGCATCATCAAATACTTACAAATAGCACTGAATTATCGCCAACAATTCATAAATGAATTTAACAACTAGAATTTTGAACGTAATTTAATTATATTTTTGCCTTTAGAATAATTATAAATCTAGGGAAGTATTTAGAAAAAAAATGTATTGATTGCGACAGACGACAAAAGTCATTGTTGAACTTTTTGTTTAAAGAAATAATCGCACATTTGTAGGCTAGTCAAGATACCTTTTAGTAAGGAACAATTGCGTTCACTGGTTTTTATTTTTGATTATGTTTGTCTGGAACTTCAGCTTGCTCAAAACACAAAATTAGACCAAATTCACCCATGCATTTCTGAGAGAATGGTCACACTGGTCATTTTTCAATGTTTTTGGTATAACTCCTAAACTAAGCTGAATTTGAGAATTTACCTCAAAACACTTTTTGTGGGAAATTAGATTTTCTACCATAATTGACAGTTTAAAAAAATTTATAAAAAAATTTAAACAGAAAAATGTAACAAAAACCAACCTATTGTTAAATTAAATTATTATTAATTCTATTGAAACTAAATAAAATCATTAATGTATGGATAAAGTAAAATAAGCAACATTACTTACTTACAAGAAATGTCACTTATCGAACATCAAAATTAAATTAAATATTAAAAGCAGCTTTGAAGATGTTGGTTATATAAAAATAAATCTTTGTGAAAGCTGACAGAAAAGCCAGCGCAGCATGAAATTTGAAGTTTATTAAACGTATATTCAGTTACAAAAAAAAAATTTATTTTCTTTATGGACGCATTCAGCTTAGAATTCAAAACAAATATATGTTCTTGTTTTATTATTCTTTATCAAATCAATCACATATGTTTTCAAGGGAATGCATGCGGACTATTATAGTGTTTCTCTCACATTCCTGACCATGAACCATATTATTTCAAAATAAACATGCATTTCCTTTCTTGGAAATACAAAAATAGCTAATCCCATAAGCAAAAATCATAGTTTGTGTTCCTTTTTATTTTTCTTCTTCTTTTGTTTTGTCTTTTATTTTACTACTTTCCAATTTTTGTTTGTTCATTCAAATTGAAAAAAAGAAATTTTATGATCTTCACAAATCCACTTGTGTGTCTGTTTACACAAAATGAAGATATTTTAAAAAAGAATTAATCGGGAAATTGTTTGCATTTGTATCTGTGCATTGAACTTGTATGCGTACGGGAAATTTATTTTGAAACGAGCTTTTTCTTTATAAACATTCATTCTTTAAATTTTCTTCTTTTTCCCTTCTTTCGTTTTATTTTCGTGAATGTACATATCCAATGCATATACCTATTTTACATTTTCCGCATAAGATCAGTTTTTATTTATTTTTTCATCAAACACACACACACACATTTATCGGCATACTGTCGGTTGGTTCCGTTATAGAAAAATTTTTTTCAATTTGATTTTCCTTGGCCAAGAATAACTTTTTTCCCTGCACTCTTTCCACGTCTCCCTATTAAAGTCAAGACGCACCAAAACGGAGGTGATGAAATGGGGATTCTTTATTTCCTCTTCTCGTTCGATGTGCGGCAAAACGTTTTTTCAAAAATTTAGTGTTACTTTTGCTATAGTGCTGTGCTAATTGCTCTCGCGAAAAACGGAGTTTAAGTTTTATTTTCTTACAAAAATAATCGAATTTTGTTAAGTTTAAGTTCTCCGGGTATTTTTTTAAAACATTAATTTCCTGGATGAAGTTTTAATTAAAAAAAAAAAAACAATTTCCCTTTAATTTTATTTTTAAGTTTTTTTTTTTTTTACAAAAATGTCTTTCGAATTTTGTAAACTTAGTTGTGAAACAATCTGCGAGATAAAATTCGACCACAGGAATATTGTGCGAAAAGTAGTTTAAATTTACATAATTAATTACTAAAGTTTTAAAATTTCAAACTAAAAATAAATCTACAAAGAAAAGTGGAAAATTAATCGTTTTTTACATTAAAATATAAGTTTCTATAGAAAAAAATAATAAATTACCAAGAAAGGATTTAAAAGTTAAATATTACAAAAAAGAAAAAATCCGGATTCCGTTTGCAACTTAAGTCTGATTTTTGTTTATTTTGTATTTGGAGAATAAAGAGAAACACAAGACAAAGAACAAGGGTAAGTAAGTGTCACAGGAAAGTAACGAAGTGAATTTTTCTGAAATTATTTTCCATTTAAAAATCATGGAAATTTCGCTGGTACTGACAACATGGGTGGTTCTTTGTTCTGAAACAAGAAACAAAAACAAAAAAAAAAAACACTGACATTGCAGTTTGTCGTGTCGTGTCTTGGTAATTTTCAACCGAAAAATTTTGTTCTGTGCGAAATTGAGGTCATTGTGCATTTTTATGTGACTTGTAAAACAAAACAAAGCCTTGAATAAATTGGAAATGTGCGGGTGAAGGAATTGGTTAAACAATGCAAACAAAAACTTTTTGCAGTTTATTCAGTTGTTTCTTGGTTTTGCGGGGAAAATGATAAAATTTTAATATGAAAATTGGGTAGATACCAAAGTGGCATTTACTTTCTCATCGAAAAATAAAAATAAATATTTAAATAAGAACTGAAAAGTTATAGCGATAGCGAGGGCGTTTAAATTTATATTTTTTTTTTGGTGAAAATGAATGCAGGGTTCATGATAAGAAATTGGTCGTAATATTGAATTACTGCCAAAATGGTTTAGTAAACGCGCTAAGATGTGATTATGATGAACTTTTCATTATTTTTTTTTTTGTATGAATCTTCAATTGAAATTAAATAGTTAAATATATGAAAATAATAATAAAAATAACCCGACAAATAAAAAAAAATTGCAGAGTAACTATAGTTAGAAAAGTTGTTTAACGTGTTTAAAATTATGAAACAATTAATAACTTAACTAGAGTCGGAATTATTTCTTATTCGTGTAATGTTTAAAAATAAGCTCCAATGTGTCTAGAAAAAGAGCTATATTAAAGTATTTTCTTACTTGAGATAAATAGGAACTTAGTGCCAAGTGAAAAAATATGTTTAAAAAAAAAACTCGAGATTTAGTTAAGTTCCGATTAAATTGTAGGCGAGCATAGTGGGTATTTCAGTTCTGTCTGTTTGTGCGGCTACAGTCCAAACAGCTTGATAGATTTCCTTCAATTTTTTTTTTTGATTTTTGTTCGGAGCATAAACAAAGATAAGCAATAACATAAAAATACAGTCCACTTTTCAAAGGAAACAATTTTATGTCAGCGGATAGTACGCACAAAAGATTAAAAATAGACGGTCATAAAATGTCAATAAACAACACCGACCGTAAGTTAGGACGAAGCGATAACGTTTAAGTTATTATTGTTATTATTGTACTATTCGTACTAGAATGTCAGCTTATTAGGCTTGACCATTCTTTATTCCGTCAATTTCATTGAATTTTTGAACAACAAAAACAACTTAAAGGCGCTACCACCAATTGTTTGGCTGGAGATATAGCTATTTCGTGCTTTGCCACTTTTGCACTCATCAGTCTCCTTTTTGTGGTGCTGAGCTTTAATCCAATTTTATTTGAAAAACTTTTTATGCACACCATAGGATTCGAACCCACGCATATCAGATTTGCTCAGTCTTAGCAGTCGTGTGCACTACGCACTCCACCGCTTTAGGCCACTGACGTCACAGGTCGAGATGTGTTATTTGTTTATCAAATGCATTTGGAGCATCAGCATTTTTATAATAACGTTTATGTCCTTTAGATAAGATTAATTTTGTTAGATATACATAGTTTTGTTATAAATAAGAAAGCAAAAATAAATTATAATCAGATACTTTTCTGAAGCAGAGATAAGTGTTTCATTTACAAGGGGTATTCATGCAACGATGTAAGCCATAAGTAGGAAGCAGATTTCATAAACCAATGAAAAGAAGCTTTCTGACTAATCAAAATCAGAATAGAGCCAAAATTCACGCTTTCATTTTTTTCATTCCTTCCTCTACAAATTACAGTTTCATTTCTATGAGCCGCACTCGGGGGCGCTCTCCACTTCCGAAAGCAGAAGTTAACGAATAATGAAGAAACCGAGATTATGGGCGCTCATTTTCGTCCGTATAAAGGCTCTCCCAAACCAATGCGAAACATTCGTTCCGGCGAAAAAACATTCGTCACTCAAAATTATTTCATATGTTTCTCCGCCGCTTTGGTGTGGGCACTCTTATATATCACCATGTAAATAAATTTTGACATGCGAATGTTTTTTCGCCGCAACGAATGTTCCGCATTGGTTTGGGAGAGCCTTAATGCGTTACTAATGTCGTGTATCTTACATTTTTGTATCATTCCGAGATATTCGGCTCCGATTTCGCGTTGGTTCGGGATAACTTTCAAATCTGAACACGTAGAATTTTTGACGTCTACTATTTGACGTTTAGCATTTGACACAGCATTTAACCAAATGAATAAAAAGTTAAAACTTCAGCCAACAAAAAAATAACTTGGTGGTAGAATACTTAAGTTGTTGTTGTTTCATTCAAAATGTTCAATGTTAATTGTTGTCTTTGCAGCGTAACTGCATTGTATGAACTTTAGTTCATAGAAAAATCCTAGTAAATTTCAAAATTAAACCCTTGACCAGAGTCAAATCTTTCACTACTTCTCCCCCTTTTTATGTGACAAACGAATTTTTGGCATAATGAACCGGTTACGGAGAAAAAAAAAGGAAAGAAACCGAATGAGACAACGGCAAGTTTGTGTGCTCTAATAAAAATGCTAGTCGTTCAAATGCAATTGATAAGCAACAAAACCTGCACTGAGATGGAGCTTAGCATGTGGCTTCGGTAGCGCGATGGGTAGGCCCTCGTCGGCTTCCGAATTCCAGTCACAGATCACAGTTGATGTCTTAAGTTCAATCCCTATGACGGGCAAAGCTTTTCAAATAAAAATAAACATATTAAAACTCAGCACCACACAAAAAGTCTGCTGATCGGGTTGGCACTCGTGAAATAGCTATAACTTCAGCTGACAAAAATAAATTGGTGGTAGAACACTTAAGTTGTTGTTGTTTCATTCAATAAGTTCGAATAAAAAGGTCGCTCATGCAAACTTTTGTGTAAACTTATCATTTTACACAATTTGTAAAATTACGACATTACATGAATACACTTATTATTTTCCTCGAAAACTCCTACGATTTTTATAAGAAATTCAGTTAATTACTTTAGGGAAGGGCTAATAGTTGCTTACTGTTTTTTGTTGAAAAAAATGGTGTTTTTACTGGATCTATTTTGTTTTGGTTTTTGATTCTATCGAAGGCGGTTCTGTTAATTTTTTTTATTTTACAAGGAATTTTCTAAAAAGTTTGAACAGTGTTGTTTACCAAGATTTTTGTAAAAGTTCAAACTTTAATATAAAGACTTTATATTTTAAGACTTATAATCGCTTCTTTTATTTTATTTATAAAGAAATTTGTTTAGTATACAGTTTTTGAAAAATAAAATATCAAACTGGAAATTAAAAAAAAAAGATACAAGAAATGTTCAAAATATTTTTCTCAAAATTTTACGTTATTAAGTTTACTATTTTTGTTTTCAAAATTCAATGTTTTTTTCGATTTTAAATTTAACACTTACAACCGAATGATTCTAGGAATTTTACTTTCAATATATTAGGAAATAAAGAAACCACCTTGTAGGTTTTTTTTATTCAATATTTATAAAAAGGGTTCGGATTTAATTTCAAAATTGGTTCAGAATATGTATACTAATTATTTTATCTCGCTTTCATATTCAAAAATATTTTTTTTTTCGCTATATAATTTAGGGATTTAAAAATTTTTCTGAAAGAAATCATAGATTATACTCGAAGTAGTTTTAAAGAAGACGATTGGTTTTCTTGGAGGCAAATTATTTATCTATAACAACAACTATTCTTTATGGTTAAAATAGCTCGAAAACATGACTAGCCTTATTGTGCTAAGCTTTCGCTGGAAATGTTGCTCAAGGTTTCGGAGGGAAGAAATTGTTTTAAAATGCGTTATAAACTGCTAACAAAATAAAATGTAAACTATAAGATTGTCTTAAGAACAAAGTTCAAAGGTAAATATCGTTGAAAAGCTTTCGTATCGAAGAATGGAATATTTTGAAAGGATGGACATGGTGAAAGAATTTTTAGGATCCAAAAAAAGCATAGTAGTCTAGGAGCTATACCCCCTTCCCGTAGGCACTTGAATGTCACCTCAGTTTGAGCGAGGGTGTTTTTTTATGTTTTCGGGGGTGGGGAATCCGAATCCGAATTTTATTGCATTTTTGTAATGCAATAAAAGTTATTTATGTAAGGAAAAAATGTTCCGAGTAAATGTTGTTTCTTATTTTCTAACGAAGAAATTTGTTTTTTATTTATGTAAATCGGTTGATAATGCCCCAAGATATAGCCAATTGTTTCTAAGTAGGGAAGGCGCGCGCTCAATTAAGGGAGCGCGAGACGCAAGAACGTGTTTTTGAGGTAAACGGTCAGAGTTATCGTGAAAATTGTCATAGAAAAATTATTCTCTATTATGACAAACATTTTTGTTTGAATTTTGTCTCAATTGAATAATAAGATTCGGAGATATACACAGAAACGTAGACATTGGATAAGATTTTTCACATTCACATGGTTAAAGAAGACCAATTTGCTCAAATTTCCGCACGATAAAGCATACAAAAAGTTATTTTAATTTATACTCCTGATTGAAACTAATAAAAGCGTTTTTCAATTTTTTATTTACAGCGTCTAGTTTTAAAGATATACATTTTTTTAAGGCATGACATATTTATTCCACATTCCAATTTTTTAATATAACAACAGCTTGTGCTTATACAGGGTGATTTACATAAGGTGTCACAAAAGGTTATGCAGGTTGGACTTAGACAAGAAAAAAAATCGTATGGGAGGGGGTCTACTTCCCCCCGTTTAGGCGGGAGGGGCAATTTAAAAAAAATCATTTAAATCTGAAAAAAATATTAAAAAATTACGGTAATACTTACAGAGTCATGCTATAGCATTTTGAAAAACCAATCGTCTATTCTTTAATATTATTTTCAATTTAAGTTTTTGATTTTTTTTTGAAAATTGCCCCTCCCGCCTAAGGGGGGGGGGGAATTATTAATACCACTGCTCCTTAACCCTTTCGGTACGGATGTGGTACAATTCCATATAAATATTCTTTGTCTTATACCATTCCGTCCAGAAAGGATTAAAGTACGAAAAACCGTCAAAAATAAAACGCCTAACCCCAATTCGTAACGAATTTCTCTCAAAAAATGCACCAAATTATATGCAACATTGATTGTTCGATTATTATCGCGACGTGTCAGCATCTGCGGACCCCCGGGTCTTATTTTCGTTCCATAAGATTCTTGATCTTGTATGAAATTACGGAAAAACGAACCGATCTCGAAATTTTCCTAAAAATAGCGCTAAATCTTAGGATACTTGAACGAAAGCCTTGAATTTTGTCCTTTACCGTATCGCTTAAATGTATACCACGCGGCTTCGTTGTTTGCCATCTCGAAAATCATAACTAAATGAAGCTTAAACGAGATTTTCGTAGTGCGTTTACACTTCTGCAATACGAAAAAATCTGTTTTTATTTTCTAAACAACGCTAGGGAAAATAATGGGACTTTTATGTGCCCAATTCACTTGTTTACTGATGCCATTAAATAAAAAAATAGTAAGCTGTCGCTTCCATAACCAGTTTTCTATAAAATGCATTTTTACAGGTGCGTTTATACTTAAGCAAAGCACTGTATTAAAATTATTAAAGTTATTATTAAAATAAATAAGTTATTATTTTGTATTGTAGTACATAAAAAGACCTTTGTCTCGTTGTTATTGGTAAGGCCAGCACATTTTTGCCTATACTATATATTTACATTATGTGTTAAAATAATATGCACCAAATTATAATCTTTGTTGCCATAGTAAGTATTCATTTACATAAAAATACCTATTCAACTATATACGTTACGTATGTCTCGTTGTTATTGGTGATGTAGACCGTCTTGTCCGGTTCTCCTTTTCTAAAAAATAATTTTTGGATTAAAAAAAAAAATATTTTTTTTTTTAACTTCAATATCTTGAAAACGGACTCATGTATATTTTTTTTTTATTTTGTTTAAAATTGTACTTTATTAAATACCTACTTAGAGTTGGCATACCAGATTTTATTTTTGAAAATGTGCAAAAATTTGGGTACAGGGTGATTGGTAATAAGGTGCACCAAAAAGCTGTAATGAGTAGGTAAAGTCCTAGATCGATCCGGTTATTAGTGTTCAAAGCAAATTGAAAACAAAAATAGTACTTAAAAACGTAAAATTTTGAAATAATTTAGTTTTTTTTAATTTCGAGTTTGAAAATTAATTTTTTAAAACCTGTTCACAAATGCAACTTAATTTAAAATGAAAATTAAAGAAGAGATTTCTGGCTTTCCAAAAAGGTATAGCAGGGCATTGGAAGTTGTTTTTAAATAATTTTTTTTCTGTTTTAAGTCAATTTTTTAGAAAATTGCCCCTCCCGCCTAAACGGAGGGAAATAGACCCCCGTTCCCATACGATTTTTGCCTTACCTTAACCCAACCTACTCGTTACAGGTTTTTGGTGCATATTGTACCAATCACCATGTATATAAAAAAATAATTTTGAAGAAAACTGCGCTCTAACAATATTTGATTGTTTTTTTTTTATAAATTCATATCTATCAGATGGCATACTTTATTTTGAGCTCTATAACTTTTTTAGCCATTAAAATAACAAATTTATAGTAATTTATATTAATATTTTTTAATTGTTTTTAAAACTTTTTTTTTAATGATATCATAATATTATGCAACCTAGATAGGTTAAAGTTGTTAATTACAGAGCAAGTTTGTGCGATCCAGTCGTGCTCAGTTTTTAGAATGTCTTAGAAAATTAAATATATACTTGAGCGACCTGCATCGTGCCTGATCGGGAAACTATTGATTGCTCAGAACTTGGTCTAGGCCAGTAGCGCAACAATCAGTCACGATGAAGTGCTTGTTTTACCTCCTCGTGGTGGTCCCCGGGCAACTATTTATGTATCCCAATATACATAAATAGGCCAAAATTACAAGTGCGAAAAGGCCTAGCTTTCTAGGATAGGTTACGGAGGTTAGCATTCTCCGTAACTGAAATCAACCCGCTACCGAAACCAACACTACGCCTCGGATAATTAATGATAACTCGTTGACGACTTTTGGCTATTGTACCTGGACAAAGATTGGTTTCTGGAATGTGAAGACGCTTCTTGACAACGGAAAAGAAGGTCCTCAGAATGCCAGATTCCTGCAACTAGAGAAGGAATTTATGCGGTATAGGATGGACATCTTAGGGATAAGTGAAGTTAGATGGCTGGGTTCGGGGAAGTTCAAGTCACCAACCCGTAACACTGTACTTTTCTATTCCGGAAAAACACCTGGAAGCGCTCGGGAATCTGGCGTTGGATTGCTGCTTTCCAAAACAGCTCTCAAAAGCCTAATTTCCTGGGAGCCCTTAGGTGACAGGATCCTGAAAGCCAGGTTCCGGACTAGAGTACGTCGCGTCACCATCATACAGTGTTACGCCCCAACTTTGCTCTCTTCTGACGAGGAGAAGGAGGCCTTTTATAACCGGCTGAGTGCTGCTTATGATAGCGTTCCACGAGGTGATATAGTTATGGTGATGGGAGACTTAAATGCCAAGGTTGGCAATGACAACTCTGGGCTAAGGCATGTCATGGGAAAACATGGTGTTGGTAACCGAAACGACAATGGCGAACGATTTGTCGATTTCTGCAACGCCAACGGCCTTGTTATTGGAGGGACCATGTTCGAGCATAAGACGTGCCACAAAGTCAGTTGGGTGTCGACTGACAGACAAGCAACTTCCAACCAAATTGACCACTTCGCGATCAGCCGGCGTTTTAGAAGCAGTCTCCAGGACGTCCGTAACAGAAGAGGTGCTGACATGGGAATGGCCCGGGACCACCATCTGATGGTTGCTACCGTAAGATTGCGTACAGCTGCAGTTCGTAGATCCCAAGGAAACACTCGAATGCCCAAGTTTAATACAGATAGACTAAAGGATCCCGCAGTGCGCCAACAACTAGGGGACCACCTTTCACAAGGATTGAACGCAATCAGCAGCACGGAAACCACATCCATCGAAAATCATTGGTGTGCTGTGAAAAATGTGTTCATATCCGGTGCTGAAAGTATAGTGGGCCGGGCGCAAGGGAGAAATAGTGCTTGGCTTTCCGACGAAACTTGGACAAGGATCGAAGAAAGGAAACACCTTAAAGCTCGCATCGCAGCTACCCCAGCAGCAGGGAGAAACGAGCTTGAGTCTACGTACCGCATGAAGATGAGGGAAGTTCACCGTAGTGTGCGACGTGATAAGCGTAACTACATCAACGCACTGGCTACAGAAGCAGAAGAAGCCGCTGGTAGGTGTGACAGTAGGACCGTCTACAGAATTACCAAAGAGCTCACTGGTGTCCAGAGCTCTAAACAACACCTGGTTAAAGACACAAACGGATCCCTGCTAATTTCGGATGAGGATCAGCTCATAAGGTGGAGGGAACACTTTTCTGCGGTTTTAAACCGCGTTTTCGCAAGTGAAGTGAACCCTATTCCCACTGAGCTACCCGAAGTAACAATTTCCCGAATACGCACCGTACCCCCCAGTAAAGAAGAAATTATCACCGCCATCAAAGCACTGAAGAACAACAAAGCGGTTGGACTTGATGGTATTCCTGCAGAGCTCTTAGGAGCAGCCCCAACGACATCGAGCGAGCTACTGCACCCACTTATTAAGAGAGCTTGGGAAACAGAAAGCTTTCCTGAAGAGTGGAAAAAAGGAATGATTGTCAAGCTTCCAAAGAAAGGAGATCTCACACAGTGCGAAAACTGGAGAGGAATATGCGTTCTGCCTGCAGTAGCCAAGATAATAGCAAGGATAATATTGGACCGAATTAAAGACCACCTCGAAGACACACTCGACGCCGAACAAGCAGGTTTCCGCACTGGATCTTCCTGTGTGGATCACATCAACACCTTGCGGATCATCATCGAACAGTGCGTTGAATATCGATCACCACTTCACCTGCTGTTCATCGATTTTGAAAAGGCGTTCGACAGTGTCAATAGAGAATTTATTTGGCTTGCTTTGCACAGGAGGGGCATCCCAGATAAATTGATTGCTATTATCAAGGCTACATATGATGGATCCAGGTGTCACGTTTTGCACAAAGGTAGGCTGTCAGAGGAGTTTGAAATCCAAAGTGGAGTTAGGCAAGGCTGTATACTGTCACCAATACTGTTCCTGTTGGTGGTAAGTGACGTACTGCACGCAGCTTTGTCAAATGGAAATGGAGGAATTCAGTGGACTCTGCAATCTCACCTCAAACATCTGGACTACGCGGACGACGTATGCTTACTCTCTCATAGGATCATGGATCTCCATCAAATGACAACAAGGGTGGAGAGAGAAGCAGAAATCGTAGGGCTTAAGATCAACTCGGCAAAAACTAAAAGGATCAGCCTTGGAACTTCCTCATCAATCCAAGTAAATATTTCTGGACAACCGGTAGAGATGGTAGAGGATTTCCAATATCTTGGGAGTATTGTCTCTACGGGTGGCGGAACTGAACTGGACGTAAATAGCCGAATCAGAAAAGCAAAGGCTGCGTTCGGAATGCTGTCCAAAATATGGAGAAACAACTCTTTTAGCTTAAAGACCAAGCTACGACTGTTCCGCTCCAATGTTGAATCCGTTCTGCTTTACGGCTGCAGCACTTGGAAAGTCACTGAAACTGTCACTAGAAAGCTGCAAACCTTCGTTAATAGATGTCTACGAAACATCTTGAGGATTTTCTGGCCCAACCGTATCTCCAATGCCGAACTTCATGCGAGAACGGGTCAGGAGCCCATAGACTCCATTATACGAAGAAGAAAGTGGCAGTGGATTGGCCATACGCTTCGAAAAGGCGATCGGTGCATTGCATCTCAAGCAATGCAGTGGAACCCGCTCACACAGGAGGGAAGACAAGTGGGCCGGCCTAGAAGTACATGGCGAAGAACGGTCGAACAGGAATCGGCACGACTGGGGAATAGTTGGAGAGAGCTGAAATACATTTCAAGAAATCGTACACGATGGCGCGTAGGTGTAGTGGAGGCCCTATGTCCCGTAAGGGAAACATCACGGACGTAATAGGTCCGAGGACCTAAGTAAGTAAAGTTGATTAATGAATATATTATCTAGTATAGCTTTATCAAATGAAAAAATGCAAAAAAAGGCTTAAGCCTCATGCAATGAAAAAAGGCCATAAGGTATTCAAAAGTTTCAGTTGGCATCGCTTGAAACGGCGAACTTTGAGGTTTCGCTTGAAAACTCTTTTGTTTTAGTTATTTTTCAAATAAAATAAATATAAATAAAAATATATAGCTGTCAATTTGATATATGTACATATAGGTTATTTTTAAGTCAATATTTGGTGGTATTTAAAAACGCTTAAAAGCTTTCCTTATTCAATATTTGAAGAATCATGTCGTATATCGTTTTATTAAATTGAGAACATGGAAAAACATCAATAATTACATATCGACTTTTAAACTGTAGCATTTTAAAAAGAGGTTGAAAATTGCAATCTACATATGTATTACTTGTCTGCACTTTTATTTTTATCCAGCCAATAGAAATTTAAATTAATTAATTAAAAAAAAAAAAAACAAACAAGTCAAAATGTGGGGGCTATATTTGCAAGTACTTTTATCGTTTTCGTTTGAACAGGTACATTGAAATGTATCCATACAAATTATTCTATCTCATTGTTTGCTTAACCTCTATATCAATCATCACTTAATATTCAAATGCTGGGTTTTTTCTATTTTTTTTGATCCTATAGGATACAAATCAAGTCCTTCCGATTTAGACAAAAATACATAAGATAGAATTAAATCAGATACTTTGCAACAAAACGATGTATGAATAGAAAATGAGTAACATGAATTTTTTATAATAAATCCTACGCAACTCATATATATGTACTTACACTTTTCACATTTATGCGTGATGTGTCGCTATTCGTTTTGTTTCACTATGTATAAACTTCGCAATATTTATGAAAATAAAACAGAACAAAAAAAAAAACAATATGACGAAAATTGTATTTGAAAGCAACAGATTTCCACCACCCCCAGATTTTTGCAAACACCCACAAGGGTGTAAATAACATTCACATCCACACGCTCATGTTATGTTTGTTCATTCGTGAATGAATAACTTATATTCAAAGAAAAAGTTTTTTTCCGCAATTTAAGCTAAAACGTATCTGGAGAATCAACACGTCACACATATATGTATATACATATGAACATACATACGAGTCAGTATAAAACATATGTATGTATGTCTGTTTATCTTTTTGATTGAATTTATTAAGCCGAATGGTTTTTGTTTAAAAAATATTCACTAATGCGATAATTCAGTTTCTTGTCTTGGAAAGGATGTTGTTCATCAACAGTTTTGGCGTTTTTAAGACATTAATGGAATTTTAATTCAATAATTAATATTTGTAATGGTTTTTGATTAATGTTTCTGCAGGCAAAAAATAGTTTTTTTTTTGTAGTTAAAAAATATAAAGTTTTGGCATTTTAGGAGTGTTTATACAATTTTTCAGACATCTGTTTTGAACAACAGAGTACATTTATGTATATGAAAATGAGAGTACTCGAAAACAAATTTCAAGTAGGTGGATAACTATAAAAAATTTTATTTTAATATCAAGAATGTAATGGAACTATAATGCTTTAATTATAATAGCATGACATGCCTAATACGATATCCATTCAGTATTAAAAAACAATATTTCAAAAGGTGGACATGTATAACAGTTACTTTTAAAATAATAATTATAAATTATTGCAAAGTTTAGCTGTTTTTGAAACCGTTACATGAAAAAATTATAACTGATTCCAAGAAAGGCGGATTTCCGTTAAAATAAATACTAGTTTTCGCTTTGAAAAAACAAAATTGAAAAATCAGCTAGGTCACTCTGATGCTAATTGCCGCTTAAGCCGTTATAACGAGGTGGCTCTTCGCCCTTGACCATATATGAGTGTAAAACTGAAATCCGTTCTTTTTTTCTCCTTAATAACCGTTAAATTTCGTAAAGGGTCCAGGGAAAAAGAGCCAGTGTGATTTTTATGAATACTTCTACTTCTATCACTTTCAATTATCTAATTTATAAAAATCTCGTGTCACGGTGTTTGTGGTTGAACTCCCTCAAAAACATATCTTAAACTCAATTGCTCGTCGAAATTAATATTGATTTTCTTTATTCCATTTGCCTACTAACGGCAAATAAGTTATGTCTTTTTTCGTCGTAATTGAGGTAAGCAGCCCGGTATGCAGTGGCATCGGAAATCAAAGCCGACAAAATTCTAGAACAGAACTGCGAAACACAACAACAGCACACGTTCAATTTTTTCACTTTCGATTTATACTTATGTTCCATTGATTTCCTTGAGATATCTGCCTGGGTGTCCAAAAGACCCGATGAAATTTTTGAATTGCTTGATTCCACCTATATTTTTTTATTGCTCAGCACCGATATAGTGCTGCGACTTTTTTCTAATCAATAGAACACAAAAGTCACGAACGTTTCACAGTTTTTCATCGAATGACAACGCGTACCGTCATTGCCGGCAGCATAAACGTCAAGCACACTTTCGTTCAAATCGTTTCAGTCGTTCTATTTCATCGACAAATTATCGATCACATTCGATCAATTTTATCAATCGCTTAAACATTCAAACACACTTACAATACATTCTTTATTTTCTTATTTAACAACCAAACTATTCACAAGAAATAATTTATGCGGCAGAACAACGTTTGTCGGGTCAGCTAGTATAAATATAAAATTTGGTTGCTTTTAAAAAAGTTCAAACTATAACGCATAGTTGTTCTGTTTGTTATGTTTTCCTATAAACAGGGTGTAGATTGGGTCGAAATAAGAAACATTGTAATTTCCTGAAATAAAAAATACTAAAGGCCAGTTTTTCAGTGCGGGGTTAGAGTTAAACCCGAGTTAATTCACCAAACTTGGTAAGTAAACCCTGGATTAACTCAAAAAATGATTTTGATGTTTTATCTTCCTTGTTTTTAAAGACTTTCTGCATCCACTCACAATTTAAAAACTTCTTCTTGGCGTGACTGTAGACAAATCTATTTGCAGAGTTAAATAAGTCTGGTTAAAC
Organism: Melangyna quadrimaculata; assembly: GCA_949320155.1. NCBI lineage: Eukaryota > Metazoa > Arthropoda > Insecta > Diptera > Syrphidae > Melangyna > Melangyna quadrimaculata. The sequence continues at coordinate 50,921,846 of OX439485.1, read as the reverse complement.
TCACCACTGAAAAACTGGGCCTAAATAATAAAATATGTATTAAAATACAACGAAACCCCTTTATTTTATTTGATTTTATTTTATTTCATTTTATTTTATTTTATTTTATTTTATTTTATTTTATTTTATTTTATTTTATTTTATTTTTAAATTATGTACTTCTTTAGAGAAAAGTTTTAAATTATTATTGAAACTCAAAATTTTGGAATAAGCTAACATTTTTTTTGAAGCGGACTTTTTCAAAGTTTTACGTATTTAATAACTATATTGGATTTGAGTATTCAATGGTCTCATTAATTTAAAGGCAAACACTGAAATCAGATAGCTTCACGACTTTAACTTTTTAAGATATAAACAAACCAGCTTCACCATAAAAGGAGAAGAATAATATTAAATTAATTTCTTTGTTCTTATGAGAAAGTTGGTTAATTTATTTTTTAATACTTTAAAAAGTAAAAGTTTTATACTCATCTGGCTTTCAGAATTACCCTGTATATTAATGCAGTAGTTTAACTAATTTTGCTCCCTCAAAAGCTGAGCAAGTGAATCCAAATTCACTTTTCTCAGAATTTTGACAGCCGAACTGAGAATTTTTGCCAAGGAATCCTGTTCAAGCAACTGAGATTGCCGAGTCCACTCTGAGATCTACTTTTCCTGAAGATGCCTAAATGAGTTTTCAAACAGCTCCGTCAAAAAACCAGAAACGCAATGTTTGGTTCACCAATTTCATTAGTCATTAGCAAGTCTATATGTCTGCTGATGAAAAGTTTACTTAGAATATTTTTTAAATTTTGTTCGTGTCGCTTTAAAACAAAACAAACTTCCACAGATCAGTCAGTTCAATTAAGGTCGAAAAAATGGGCACCCTTGCAAAAATTCCCAAAAAACTGAACATTTTAATGAACGTTAGGGATACCGTTAGAATGAAATTTTCAAATGTCCTCATCGATCCTATGTGTGCAAAGAAAATTTGTTCAAGGTTAATTGTCAAAAATATCATTTTTTCGCATATAACTCTGAAACGGTAAATTATATCGAAAAATAGTTCCTACAAACTTTGTAGATCATTTTATCCGCCATAAAAAAGGTCTTCACAGTTTTTCTTCCTACGACTCACCGTTAAGAAGATATCGACAATTCAAATAACGTAAAATGTCGTAAATGACCGTCTTTCAAGTACCTTAGACTCCTAAATGGTTCATATTTTGTAACTACCAACAGGAACAAATATTTTTGTTCTTAATAACAACCGTTTGAAAAATTCTAATTTTTTGCTGTTTTTTTTCTTTGCGTTTTACTCTTAAATGACGAAGTTGTCGAAAAAAAATTGTGCTTAATTTGTAGACACAAATTTTCTCTACGCAACAGTTGCAACGAATTTTTCTTTAGCGTCAAATGTTGAAAATACAGATTTTTTACGTTTGTCGTAGATGGCGAAAGTACCTACAAAAATTGCCTTTACATTTGTTCTTAAGATTCACCATTTCTGAGAAAAACAAATCCTAAAATGTACTTAATTTTTTTTTGAAAATGACACATCTCAGAGTTCTCACTGTCAAAATACATGAGCAAGCGAATCAAAAATTTTGTTTCTTCAGCATTTTGGCAGTGATACCTCTGAGTTCTCATGTTCCAAAACATGCATTTGGAAAACTGATTTTATGTCGAGATCTGGGTCAGAAATATTTTTTTTTCGACATAAACTATTCCAAATGTAAAGTTAGCAGTGTAGTAAATTTTTTTTTTTTGAAATAAGGACGTCAAAGCTTGGCCCAAAAAATGTCAACTTGGAAACTAATTGGAAATTTTAACTCTTTCTTGTATTTAAGTTAGCACTACATTATTTTTATTTATAGCAATTTGAAAATACATAGTTAAAAATTGGTTTCCATTGGTTTAGATAAAAATTATCAAAGGGCACGGTAGTGCCCAGCCAAGTTCTGGCACTACACCCTTTTTACAGGGTCAAACTCAGGCGATTTTCGACCTCCCTCTAACTTCAGTGCCAATAAAGCCAGAAACTTCAAACTCACAGCATTTGCTAAGTTCACCAGGTTTAGTCAACTCACCAAATTTCAATTCCTTAGCATCAGTGGTTCCCAAGATATAAGACTGCAAAAATTGCAAAAACCTCAACTGACTGACTCACTGATCATCAAAATTATGGAGCACTTCCCGACATCAGAATCATACAAAGGAATCAAATTGAAAATTTTAGATTTTCCATTCAGGGGGCGTGGTACCCGCCCATTTTCATAGAATTGATATTTAGAGCACTTATGATTGTCATAGATTGATAGAATTCGGTACAGCGGTAGGGCTTAAAGTGGAGGCAAAGGAAACATTTAAAATTTGAGATTTTTACTTCAGGGGGCGTGGTATCTACCCTTTTTCATAGAATTGATATAAATTATTTGGAGCACTTCTGACTATCGTGGAACGATGAAATTTGGTACAGCGGTAGGGCTTAAAGTGCAGGCAAAGGGAAGATTTTAAAATTTGAGATTTTACATTCTGGGGGCGTGGCATCCACCCATTTGAAAAAAGAATTTATATCAATTAAGAGAAGCTCTTCTGATTGTCGTAGAATGATCAAATTTGGTAAAACGGTAGGGCTAGAAAAGCAAAAAATGCAAAATTTTAAAATTTGAGAATTTGCATTCAGAGGGCGTGGCATCCGCCCATTTTCGCAGAATTTATAACAATTGTATGGAGCATTTCTGGTTGTCGTAGAATGATGAAATTTGGCAGAGCGGTAGATCTTGAACTGCAAACATAGGCTTAATTTTTAAATTTGATATTTAACATTCATGGGGCGTGGCAACCACCCATTTTCACAGAATTAATATTAAATATACTGAAAGCACTTCCGATTTGTGCAGGATTATGAAATTTGGTAAAATGGTTAACTTTCAGGCATCGGTATGCAAAGAAAAAGTTGAAATCATAAACTTTTTCATGCAAGAGCATTTCATCCACCCACTTTTCCTGATAAAAAGAATCTTTGCAAAAAGTAGTGAAATCACAACAAAAACATAAATGTTAAAAAAGGAGTCAAGTTCTTTTATATACAAAAAACTTTGCGTAACAAGTCAGCCGTAAAAAGTAGTGAGATCTGAAAGTACACCAAGTTCTAAGTTTATTAATGTTAAATATCAAATATTTTAAATAGAGTTATATGGAAGAACTTCAAAATTATCAGAAAAATCTGTTATTTAATGATTACTGACTTAAATTGAGTTAGTTTACTTGGCAAGTTTTCTTTTCAAAATGGAGTAATTAGTTAATAAAAAAAACTTGCCAAGTAAACCAACTCAATTTAGGTCAGTAATCATTAAATAACAGATTTCTCTGATTATTTTGATGTTCTTCCATATAACTTTACTTAAAATACCTATTTGAAATTTAACATTAATAAACTTAGAACCTGGCGTACTTTAAGATCTCACTACTTTTTACGGCTGACTTGTAACACAAAGGATATACCTACTTAACAGACGTGCAATCGGGTATCCTTATCACCTAAATATGTCGTTGAAAAACTCCCCGATGGAACCCTCAAGACAGTCTATAGAAAGCCAGTGTCTGAAAAACCAATTCCAGGTGAATGGTTAATACCTAATGGGAATACAACACACAAACTCACTGAGCAAAAGAAAAACCTCTCGAAACCCATCAAACTTTTTGACAGATATCTATAGAGCCTTTAAACCTACTCTTGAGTATAAACGAAAGCTCATAGATTTTCCTCCAATTAATGTTCGACGCAAAGTGGCTATGGTCGTATAATCGCAATTTCAAAGTCGTTGAAACATTATATTATATGCACGCACAGCCCCAGAGGTGTTGGCAAAACTTTGAGTAAGGTGCATGTTCCTCATAATTTGATTGCTTAGTAAACCAAAATGGACTTCAAAAATAATAAAAAAAAAGAACTGCAGGTTATATTAAAAATATTACCCTGAGGCACTTTTGTAGGTGTGCTTAGCCCTCTTTTCACTGAAAGGCATGCTTTCAAGTTATAGGCCACGTTTAAACGTAAACACTTAATATAAAGAAGAAGGACTATAAACTTTATTAGAATATAATAATGAAAATGCCAGTATAAAAACCAAACAAACTTGCCTCTTAAATTAAAGAAATCTCTTGAGATCTTCACTCACCCATGCAAGCTCGCACGTAAGAACAACAGGTAATGATGATGACAGGTGAATAAAGTTTAAATATAAACCTTTGGTAGTGATGCCACTCAGGCCTTGTGGCAGTTGCGCATTTCTGTCATCATCTGAATTATTTTTCTCTCATTCCATCTTACCTTAATATATTTTTTATGAAAATAAAAAAAAAGCCAAATCTTTTCCACACGACATAGCATACAAATTTAAGGTAAATGAATTGAAATGAATCAGGAAGCTTCAAGTTATATTATGTAGCAAATTTAACAAGGGCATTTTGCCTTTCCTTGATGGCGTACAAATTATATTTTCACACTTAAAAATTGTCTTCTTACTCACCATCAAAATTGTAAGCTTTGTGCTAGCTGTGTGTGTTTTTGTTGCTTGAAACAAAATCTAAATATAAAATATTCTTGAGCACAAAGATATCTTTGGCTATATGCACACATAAAGTAAGTTTGCCGGCTGATGCCTGCCTGTTGGCAATAAACTCTGATTTCGTTGCATAAGATGAGATGAGGAAAATCTCTTTGATTTTCCGCTCTTTTTCACCCATCATTTTCATACTTTGAAAAACATCAGATACGCTTACCAACACATCTCAACACTATTCAATGCACTTTAAATTTAGTGAATTGTACCGGTCTCAGGGCTGTAGCGCTTAGAGTATTGTTTATTTGTAATGGTAGGGCGCTGAATGCTGTTTCAGCAGAAATTTCGTTTTTCGTTCTGCATTTAGTCAAATTTATACAAAATACGAAAATGCCATGACAAAATTATAAAAAAAAAACGTTGTGCTTTTTGCTTTCCAATTTTGTTGACTATTGAAATTAATGATTATCCCATATTTTTTGGAAAAGTCTCCACTTCCTTTTTGTTCAGAATTAATTACCGGACCATTAATTGTGTGCTGAATAAAGAAATTTGGGTTTGTTTGTTTGTTTTTATTTGTTGTTAATTAGACTTTCCTTGATTTTGTTGGTTTAGTTTTTTGGAAATTGGTGAAACTCTCCATGAATATTTCATCAATGTGTTTTTGTAACAATTTCGTTGTCACGTCGGAGACCAGCAAAAAATTTCGTTTCGCATCAGCAGCGTAATTTGCTTTAAGCGTGTCAATTATCGAAATGGATAATAAAAGAAAAGTCTCCACTCTCTTTTCACCAATAATAATTAACTGCCCGGACAATTAACTGTGTGTGGAAAAATTACATTTGTTCATGACATTTTTGTTAATTTCAATTTGTTGTTTCCTTCATTACAGCATGTTTTTTCTTGATTGTTTTTTTGGAAATAGGTAAAACTCTCCATGAATACTTCTCCAATATGTTTTTATAAGCATTTCGTTGATCTGTTGGAGACTTGCGAAAAATTTAGTTTCGCATCATCAGCGTATTTGGCTTTAAGCTTATTAATTATCAAATTGTATAACACTAAAAAAGTCTCCACTTTTTTTCGCACTCAATTAACAGCCCAAACCATTGAAAACGTGATATGTATTTAACATTTGTTTGTTTTTTGTATTTCTGTTAGTTAAATTCCATGATTTTTTTTACATTTTTTTTTTGAATTGATGCAAACTCTCCATAAAATATCTGTCGTATCCATTTCGTTTTCATGTTGGAGACCACAGAAACATTTTGTTTTGCATCAGCTTAAGTCTAGTTCGCTGTTTATAGGCAAAATGAAATGTTACTGTGGTTCACAACAATACAACGAGATGTTAACGAAAACAAAGCGGAAAATATTCATGGAGAGTTTCACAAATTGTAAATAAATACAAAAAAAAAAAATTAACAAAAAAATAAAAGAAAGCTATGCTGCAATAAAAGAAACAACAAATACACACCCAAATATCATTTTTCTGTACATAAATTAATGATCAGTGCAATGTGAAACAAATTGAGTGGAGACTTCTCCAAATAAACTAGTATAATAATCAATTTCGATCATCGAACAATGTACTTGCTAAACGAAAAACAGGACGATATTTTTTGTTGAAGATTTCGTCTGTATTTTTTTGTATATATTTTTTTCTTAAGCATCAGCAGCGTACTAGGTTAAAGTCGGTACACATTATCAATCATGACTGACAGTTTTGACTGACAAATGATAGTGTGAAAGTACATTCTAAACGATGGTTTGTCACACAAGTTTACTTACAATGGTTGTTGTGGTCATGACTGACGTCAGTCCAAACTGTCAGTCATGTGTACTGCACTAACAATAAAAGCGTTAGACGAAAATTAAACCACACCTACCAAAATTGGAATAATTTTTAGCTGTCGGCAACAATTTCTTAGTCTTGGCGCCCTATCTAAAAGAATTCCTAGATTTTGTGTGTATAAATGCGTCACTGACTTCAATATAAAACTGCAACTAAGTTTGTTGAGAAGAAAATATGAAAAAAAAAAAACCTAGAAAATATTTTGAGATGAGTCAAAGAAGCCGTGCTGGCAGTATCAGTATCTACAACTAAAAGACACCATAACTTTAACAAAACCTTCCAGATACACAAAGGAAGAAGTTGCTATTTTCCTTGTTGATGATGCCAGATATACAGAGCAGATACTGCGTTTGCGAAGAAATGCCACTGGCAAAGTGGAGACATTTTGTGGCAACACATTATAAATTTTCATAATTGTACATCTTTTCGGCATCACTGAGACGAAAGTAAAAAGCTGTGTCGGTTGAACTCAGTTCATGTGTAATAGAATGAAAAAATACACATTTCGTTCATCAGGCTACTACACAGCTGAACACCTACGACCGACGACGACGTCCATCGACACGAGAACTATAGGATAGGACAACGACGACTATAGGATGCCAAACGACAACGATGAACGAACCACGGAGTATATCTAGTCTATACTTGTACTTAGAGATACATTATTTCATGCATCTTCTGAATAGTTTTTCCAAGTTATGCACATTAATTGGGACATGCACCTGAAGTAGATGAATTTTAGAATCTTTTTTGACAGTGGCAAATATTTTTCAATATGAAAATATCCATATACCAAGTATCTTCTCGTGTACCGTATAGACTATATAGAGCGACGACTTTTAAGCTTCCTGGATGTTGGAGGAGAATTTTGTGTCTACGAACTACCTACGAGTATCTCTGTTGGTTTTTGCTTAAATTTTATGAGTGCAAATTGATATATAAATTTGAATTTTACCAACTAAGAAACAGCACATATTTTATAGACATACACACGAGTAGGTACATAATATGTATGTATGTATTATGCACATACAATTTGAAAGAAAAGTCTATTTAAGTTTGTTGGAAAGTTTTTGTATACTCCGCGTAAAATTGAAATATACTTCAACAAAAATTGAATTTGTTGAGTTTGATTTCGAATTAATCTTAAATGTGCATACTATACCTATACTTTATAAACTTTTTAATAGCTCTACACTTTAGCTATCAAGTATCAAAAAGCATTTATTAATTAGAACTTCAAACCTTATAAAGCAAATAACTTAAAAAGATTTTTGGATGTAAGAAATACCTAAATTTTGAAAATAATTTTGAAAATAAATTGGTAGGTGCTGGTGCATGTATGTATATCTGCACATGTACATACGATGGGCCAAATACAAGTTTCTTTTTAAAAATGCAATAAAATGAACAAAATTTTATATTTTCAATATATTAAGGCTTTATTAGTAAGAGCAAACATTGCCATTAATTATGGAACACAACGTATTGTTCAAGTGGCTGCCTCGGCTGGGTTCGCAGTAGCGGATTCTGTCACTCCAATATTCCAAATCCTTATTGATAGTTTCGGGCTGCAGCTCACGGATTGTCGGATTGCTTAGATGATATTGGCCTTAAGTGGTTGAATCGATTCCGGATTGTTGGCATAACATCGGTCCTTCACGGTTCCCCACAAAAAAACGTCCGAATGAGTCAAATCGCAGTTCTGAGGCGGCCAATTGACATCGCCAAGAGGGCTGATAACACGATTTGGGAATTTGGTGCGCCAAAGATCGATTGTGGCATGAGCTGCGGCTGTGTGGCATGGTGCACCATCCTGCATGAACGAGAGATAGTCCAAATCCATGTCTTCAATTTCGGTAAAAAAAAGTCGATTAACATATCTCTGTAACGCCCACCACTGACCGAAACGTTGTTCCCAGTCTAATTTTCAAAGAAAAATGGTCCAATGATGCTACCACTCCACAATCCGCACCAAACTATCATCACTCTTTGTGGATGCATTGGCTTCTCGACCAGTAACGTGCGGGTTTTTCGAGCCCTAGATGCGCCAATTTTATACGTTAACGTAGCCGCTGAAACAAAAATTTGCCTCGTCAGAAAAGATGAATTTTTCATACTAAATATACTCGTATGTACGTATGTTTGTATAGTTTTCCAGTCTCTTAGGGCCCAGTTATATTATAGCTATCATTGGAAACCAACATTGAAAAAGTTAGCTGTTTATTTTGAGACCCTTGGAAAGTTTAATCATTGAATATTTTAATGCAGAAATAAAGCAAAAAAAAAATAAAAGACATCAAAATTATTTCTCCTACAAAAAAAATCATTTTGACCCATATCTTCCCCATAACGTAACTTTTAATTTTTCAATGATCATTGGCAGGGCTGGGGTTCTCATGCACTTAAAAATCGAAAATATGCGCTTAAAGCCCTTAAAAATGCAAAATATGCACTAAACAAAGGAAAATATGCACTTAAAACCATTATTTTATCTTATTTTTCTCAAAAAAATGAAAAAAAAAAATAAAAGAATTTTTATTCAGTTTTTAGTTATTTAGATTTGAATTCAGTGTTTTATTTCACAAAAATAAAGATAACATTAAAAAATACAAAAAAAAAAAACACAATTAATTACTTAAACATTCAATACATCTCTTTCAAAACCGAAAAAAAATGTAACTCAAACTTATATTATGTATGTACTACTTTCACATGTTTTGTTCACATAAATAAAGTGTTTAAAGTTTTCAAAAACTAACCTTTTTCTATTTAGCCTTTGAAAACTTTTGGACATAGAAAAAAAACATTCTATGTCAGCGGGCGTAAGGGGAGCGTTTTTCAAACAACAAATTTCATCCGATGTAAGATTATTAAAACCGCTTTCGTTATTGTTGCTCAGATTAAATACAATATTTACAATTTTTCATTGTAGAATAGCCTTCGTTTTTTTTCAAAAACAGTCTTATTTTTTTTTTTAATAAGTGCACAAATAGAGCTTTCAACAGAATTTATTTTTGCAAGAGTTCCATTAACTAAATCGATTTGATTTTACAATGTGCTCCTACCTTCAATGTGCCACATACAAAACTATAGTTTGAGCAAATAAATACAATTTCACTTTTAGGCGTTAAAGAAATTTGCCTTTAAAGATCGGCTTTGGTGCCTATAAAAATATTTTGTTTCCATAATATGCACGAAAAATATTAAAATATGCCCTTAAAATATGCATTTATTATGAAAATATGCATTTTGCATAAAATACATATGCAAAATATGCACTAACGATTAAATGCCATTTTAAAGGAAATAGCATGATTCGTGAAGATAATTTGGTCTAAGGCTTCTAAATGCTGTGAGAAAAAACATGCATTTGCATGGAAATCCCAACCCTAATCATTGGTAAGGCAGTTCATCATAGAAAAATTAAAGGTCATTTTATGAGAAAACTTGTGCAAAATTGATTTTTATTTTACCTAGAAATAAAAATTTAGTCAATTAGCTTTACTTTGGCATCAAAATAATCACATATTTTTTCTTCAAAATCTTTCAAAAATGAAAATTAATATTTTCAATGATAACTATAACTGGCCCCTTAGTCAAAAAATCGGTAAATTTGTAAAAGTTGAAGGCACATTTTAAATTTAGCGCATACTTATGCACATTGAGTTACTTAAGGACCAATTTTTCAATAGTCAGATAAGCAGTCAGTTAGTATTTCATCCTCAGACAGAGCAAAAATCTATTTTTCAATAGGCAGATATTATAACATATTCCTATGAATAGGACCAACAAATGTATCTGCTCATTAAGAATTCAGATAAAGTTATTCCTAGGAATTCACAAAAATAAATGCTGGTGTGCCCCAGGGCTCCGTTTTGTCTCCGACTCTCTTCCTTATATTCATAAATTATCTTCTGTCTGAAACGTATAATCCATTAAACTGTTTCGCTGACGACAGCACACTCAGCTTCTCATATTCGTTTTCAGATTCACATCCATGTCCTTCGGATGTGGAACTTGAACGGCAGCGTATGATTAGCTCATTAAATTCCGATCTTGACAGCATTGTCCAATGGGGAATTAAAAACCGTGTTGAATTTAATGCTTCAAAAACTCAATGATGTCTACTGTCGTCTAAGAGAAACCCACCCACCAAGCCACTATCCATGAGTGGCACTTGCATTGAGGAAACCGAAAAGCTTTCAGTCCTCGGTATGTGTATAACAGACCACCTTTTGTGGAATGACCACATATTCGATGTCGCCAAAAATGCTGCTAACTGCTTAGGTTTTCTTAGGCGATGCAAGAAATTTGTCTCCCCTTCGGATCTGCTTGTAATCTATAAAGCCTTTATTCGTCCAAAACTCGAGTACAACTCTCATGTTTGGGCAGGTGCTCCAATAACCCATTTGAGTCTATTGGATGGAATTCAAAGAAGAGCTATGAAAATGATAGGTGAAAGAAATATAACTGATACATTTGCTTCTCTAGAACACCGCCGAAATGTTTCTTGTATTTCGTTATTTTATCGTTATTTTCATTAATAGTGCGAAATACCCAGTTGCATTTATCCCCTTAAACAATTCAACCGTAATACTCGTGCTTCTAGGAATGCCCATCAGTTTACCCTTGAGCCCAACTTCGGACGTACTGTCAAGTTCAGGGATTCTTTCTTTTCCCGCACCACGGGAATGCGGAATGCTTAACCGGACTCTATCTTTCCTTCCCATTATAAAATTGTTCTAATAATAGAAGTGTAGATAAAAAATAACAATTGTTTTATCAAAGCAAATATGGGTCGCAAGAAAAAGCCAAAATAGAAGTACACGCAGAAAACAAGCTTCCCTAACGCACAATTGCCAAAAACATAAGTGGAAGAGTGAAAATTGTTTGGTCGAACCTTAAAAATAAAGAAAACTATGGAACAAATGTGTAAGGTAGGCAATCAAAAGCCACAACAGAAGCAGACCGAAGAAAGATAATTGGACTGGTTTCAAATTCAAGCAACTTTGCTGCTAAAATCAAGGTGAAGAGTGGTATTACAGCGAGTCTTAACACTATTAGACGTGTTATTCGTGGGTCGCAACATTAATAGTGTCTAAAATTGAAGAAAAAAACACCGTTAAATCCAATACCAAGACACAATATAATAGATTTTTGCAGAAAGAATATGACGTGGAAGGAAGAGTGGACAAAAGTTGTATTTTCTGACGAAAAAAATTCAATTTAGATGGCCCGTACGGATATAATTACTATTTTCATGTTATAAGAAAGGAACCCAGGTTCTTGGAGCGCCACCATAGCCGAGAAGGTGGTGTAATGGCGTGGGGAGCGATATTCTGGTTTGGAACAATTGATCTGGACTTTTTCACATTGAAAATGACGGCAAACTCCTACAAGGAAATATTGCAAGAAGCTTTCCCTAAGTTTACCGATGTCTTTGGACCAATACCATGTAAGTTTCAACAAGACAACGCACCAATCGTCAACGCAAGGATCATTAACAGTTTGATATCCGACAAAAATGTTACCTTACTTCAATGGCCACCGTATTCTCCGGACCTAAATATTATTGAAAACGTATGGAGATGATGGTTCATAGAGTTTACGATTCTGACCGACAATATGAGGACAAGGAATCACTTGCTGCACTTAAAGAAGCATGAAGTGCAATTTCTTTAAATTATATAAAATAACTGCATGATACACTTTTCAACAGGGGTTTTGAAGTTATTTCAAATAAAGTTGGTAGCATACATTATTAAAATATGATTACAAATGAAAAACTACCCTCTTTTAATGCATTTTTTTTTCAATTTGTTTCCTTATTTTAGAGAATGTTTCTATTCAAGTGACGCAAAAAAAAACAGTATTTTAAATGAAGTAATTAGAAAAGTGGTAAAAAATAACCTCATGGTATTTTCCTGAATTATTCTGTATCTGCAGTTTTTTTCGTAATAGATCCCTCTTATAGGAACTAAAACGAAAACGTGAATTTATCAATTTACCAAAGGGCTACACGCTCTGACAGTAAACAAAAGTTTGTTTCTATTCAAGTGGAGCGGAGTGTATGTACGTAGTGGATCACAGTTTATTTGATAAGGTGCCTGGTTAAAAATTAAAGTTGCAATATCTTGTAAACCAGAAAGACTATCCACAAAATTTCAATTTTATTTTCAAAATAAACTTATGCACTTCAACACAGATCAACAATTTATTTGATATTAGTTCTAAAAGCTCTATAAATGATAGGCGATAGAATAATAATCGCCGCCGGAATGTCACATGTCTGTCACTGTTTTATTGCTACTTTTAAAAACAGCGTTCTAGTGAAATAGTCAGTTGCGTTTTAAGGAATTCTCATCAATTTACCCTCGAGCCCAATTGCGAACGTACTGTTGATTATAGCGATTCTTTCTTTAGTCGCACAACAAGAATGTGGAATGCTTTGCGAGGCCCTATTCCTCCCCCATTTTCATTATCAGAACTTCAAAAACCAATATTCATCGGTATCTCATTTTAAATCCTTCTTTATTTTCCTAACGCTCACACTGTGCTTGTTCATATTAAGGGTTGTCAAAACCCCTTAAGTGGGCGATCTATTTAAAAAACAAGACAGCTCAGCAAACAATTGTCTACGGAAACAATAAAATAAAAAGTAATAATCAATATCTTGTTAATGTTTGTCTGTAAAAATTTGCGGAACTGGCTACAACCTCTCGCCAAAACACGGCAATCATCCTTTAGGAAAAGGAACATCATAACGCATTAATTAAATTCATACAAAATTGAATTGGTAACGTCTCCGATTCACTAAAAACTAACAACATTTTTTTTTTACATAACGAAAATTAAGATAATCCCCATTAAAAAAGGCATTTGAAATTATCATTTAAATCTTTTTTGCATTAATTCTTGAAATCCTTAACGCGGTTTTATCAAAGGAAGAAGACATTTAAACCCTTAATTGCAATAATATTCTACAGTTTCTTTCCGCATACACTTTCAAATGTATAATAGTAAAAATGAGCGCAAAAGTTACGTTTAACTGCAGCATTAAATATAAAATGTTCCTTTATGAGATTTTCGCCGTCCATAGTATAAGATAATAACTTCTAACAATTGAGTCAAAGCAATTGAAATGATAGCCTAAGGACGCTTGATAAAAAGTAATTATCGTTTTCGCAGTTTTAAACTATGCAATTAGAAAATCCCTTGTGGCCATTTTTAATAATTTAAGAGGAACCCCTTAAAACTACTACCTACTACACTCGATTTTCAAAGGCAATAACATTAAAAAGTTGCATTTCTTGATTAGATACGCACATTTAAATAGGTAATACAATTTTGGTATTTAGTCGCAGTTATTCAGGCTTATCGGGAACAGAATTACCCCCCAGATTTTTCACTACGTATCGTATTTACCGTTCATGGCCAATGTTCGAAAAAGGAAATGGTGAATTCATTTGCGGGTTAAAACTGATGACATTTTACTTTAATTTAGTCAGAGGAGGTATTTGCCTTTTGGGGAAAAGATATATCCGAGGGCGAAAACTCCCCTGGAATTGGCGAGCTTTTGTCTAAAACTATTAATTTACAGCCGTATTCATTAGAATCCGCTGAACAGATGAATAGTTATGCACTGCATAAGGATTTATGTAACCACGATACAACGTTGCATAAATTGTTATGCATAAAATATTTTTCATCCCATTATAGTTATAATGAACTTGTGTCAAAATTAGTACCATAAAGGAGAAATCTATTACGTTTTACTTTCAAAACTGAAAAAGAAGACCCAGATGTGTGTGTTCTGTGTGAAAAATCAATAGAAGTAATTCTGCTGGCGATTGGATTCTTTTTGGTTTTGTATTAATTTCTTTTAATATAATTTTAATTAGCCAGTTACTTTGTTGGTTTTTTGTGTTTGCAAATAAAATTAAAATTATTGGAAACAAAAAAAATGTCGTTTTTGATTTATTTCATGAATTGTTTCATTCACTCACATCGTGATGTTTTGTTGAGGAGAAAAATAAAAGGTTGGTGCTTATTTTGTAATGCTTAAAATTCATTTGTAATTTCCCGTGAAAGTGATGAAGGTGAATCTTTGTATAATTTTGTTTTAATCACGCATGCCATCGAGCATTTGCAAAAGTTGTATGATTTGATGGAAAATCTTTAAATCTTTTACATTTATTAAGTAGATTCTATAAAATAAAGTGTACAAAAAAATATTCTTAATTTTATTTAAACAATATCGCAACAAAAATGTACAATAAATTAACAAAACCAACATTATTTATTGTTGTATTTAATTTTATAAAATATTTTGATAGTCAGATTTCAACACCTTAAAGACTACAAAAATAAGCGCCCCCCTAATATCTATCTACATTGAGTTTGAGTCAAAGTGACATTCTGATACTAAACAACGCTTATGTTGGCTCTATACAACCTCCAAACGCGTTTAGCTTATGTTGCCTCTATTCAACGTTGCATAGGTTTATGAATAAGGTTTATGCGTTCAGAGGCATTATAAAGAGTGCATAGCGCTATGCACTCGCTATAATTCGTTTATGCATTTATGCTTATTATGTTTACGAAATTCCTCAACTTCTGTTAGGTTCCTGTTTTTATTACGACCTTTAAATTTATAAAAAAATTAATTACATGCTTACAATCGATTGATGTTTTTGTGTAAAACGACACCTTTTTTCAAAAACATTTTTATAAGTATTTATTCGACTGTTAAATTGAATTGTTTGTACATCAGTGAATACATTTCATTTACATTAGGTACCTACTCATGCTAAAAAAATTAATAAGAATATAGGTAGACACAAACAAAATAAATCATTCGTTGCAATTTTATTAGAGCTCCCTAGATACCTGACTCACTATAATTACAAATACGACTCAAAGTAATTTCATGCATTTAACAAAATAAAAATTATCGTTCGTATTTCAGTTTTTCATTTTGAAATATTGAAATTAAAATGAAGATTTTTTTCCATTTTGGCATCAGTTCATACACACACAAATACATTTCCACGAAATCAATAAAGCTGCCATAATTGCTCTTGGCAGAAGAACACTTTAACACCTTAGCTTAGCTCCACTGCCAATGCCATGGAAAATAATCGTTTAGGGATCATAACAATAATAATTGCTATTAAAATTATTGATCAATACTTCGCAGCAAATTTCACGGAAATTCTATGGGCGACACTTTATTACTTTAAATTGCTATAATAAAATTGAAGAAAAAAAAAAACACAAAAAAAATACACAGAGGAAAAATAATATTATATTTACCTTGGGTATACTTGGGAATAAGGACGACCGAAGACGATGGACTTTTTGTGTGAACGGAACAATTTTACAGACGATGTAGTAGAAACTATAAAGGACAAGCTATGCTTTCGTGTGACAATTTAACCTCGAGATCTTAATTAAACATTGAATTACGATTAAAGATGGATATTAAGGGCAGTCAAAAGATCCTTCCTTCACTTTAAATGTGAAGGATGTTTTTTTTTCAGACAACTTAATTTTGGAATTCTACTGAATTAAATATGTCCCTATACAGGGTGTCCCAACGTCACCGGCCCAGATGAAAACCATGGGTTCCTGAGGTCGAGGTGATCTTAAGTCGAAGCACTTAAGAGGTAATTTTCTCGACTTCGCTTCCTTTTCGACTTAAAAGGGTTTTATAATTGTTGTTATAGTTTCTTTAATTGGCTTTTACTTTGTCAATATACAACTGATTCTCGATTTTTTTTTGTATTAACACAAGAGCACCTAGAAGTTTTTAACCTTTATACATTTCATTTTTATTACAAAAACACGTAAGTAGGTATCATTTTTTCTTTTTTATTATGAAATCCCAATTAAAAATCCATTATCTTTTTCAACAAAAAAAAAAAATACATTTAAAATTATTAACCAAATAAATTAAAAAAAATAAAATTAAACTGAATATTTGACCGTTTTCACACAAGGAACCTGAGTTGCCAGAAACTAGATAGTTTGTAGGCGAAACGCGAGAAGGGTGTGAGGGGAGATTTTTTGTCTTCCTTTTAGGCCCTTCTCTCCTATAAACTAAAAATTGCCGGCAACTCAGTTTCCTAGTGTGAAAGGGGTCTTTGAATAAAAACGAATAAAAAATGATTCTAACGGTTTCACCTTTTTCAACTGTTGGCTCTTTTTAACAGTCTTATCGAAGTTTTTATTCGTTTTTTTTTTCAAATTTTCTTGAATTTGTATTTTTTTGTTAAAAATAGATTATGGATTTTTAAGAGAACAAGTTGGGATTTCATTATAAAAAAGAAAAAAACAATAGGTACTTATTTTCTTATTAACGTATTTTTGGAAAAAATAAATGATACCAACGTACAAAAAAAAACGGCTCTAAATTGCAATAAAATGGGTTAGATAATAAATTTCGTGAAGACCGTTATCCGCATGGACAAAATTTGGAGGACGGGTAAAAACAGCTGGGTGGTCTTGTGTCAATACAAAAAAAGATCGAGAATCGGTTGCATTTTGGCAAAGTTAAAGCCAGTTAAAGAAATGAGATTAACAATCGTACTCGTACAAACCGAAAACGAAGGCAAAACGAGGAAATTACCTCTCAAGTTTTTCGACTTGAAATTACCTCATGCTTTTCTTTTGTGGCGGTGATTTCGGGACACCCGATATATGTGGGTATACAAACGTTAAAAAAATAATATTTAAAAGACGAAAATAAAACTGTTCAGCATATTTGAAGGCTTAATAACTCAACAGCCCATGTTTATTTATAAAGTTATGTTAAGTTTTTTTATTGCAAATGGTACGTACTTTAATTTTGGGCTTAAGTGTTTTGAACGAAAAAACATAAGAAACCTAGATAAATCGATTTATTTGAAAAAAAAACATTTTTTTTCTTTTTACCGTTATAACTCATGACGCACGCCATCTAACGATGGGGAACTTGCTAGATGGTCAAAGGGGGTCATTATTAAGTCTTATACCGAATTCCAGCTTGATATCAAAGGGCACGATAGTGCCCAGCCAAGTTCTGGCACAACACCCTTTTGACAGTATCAGACTCAGGCTATTTTCGACCCCCCTCTAACTTCAGTACCAATAAAGTCAGAAACTTCAAACTGGCAGCTCACCAGGCTTAATCAACTCGCCAAATTTCTATTCTTTAGCATTAGTGGTTCCCGATAAATACTCACTTACTTAAATTTTTCAGATTTTCCATTCAGAGGGCGTGGTACCCGCCAATTTTCATAGAATTGATATAAATTGCTTGGAACACTTCTGATTTTCGTAGATAGATGAAATTTGGTACAGCGTAGCGGTAGGGCTTAAAGTGCAAGCAAAGGCAACATCTTAAAGTTTGAGATTTTTCATTCAGGGGGCCTGGTATCCGCCCATTTTCATAGAATTGATATAAATAATTTGGAGTACTTCTGACTGTGATGGAATGATGAAATTTGGTACGGCGATAGGGCTCAAAGTGCAAAAAAAGGCAACATTTTATAATTTGAGATTTTACATTCAGGGGCGTGGCAACCGCCCATTTGTATAGAATTGATATAAATTATTTGGAACACTTCTGAGCATTGCAGAATGATGAAATAATTTGCTAGAGCGGTAGGACTTGAAGTAAAAGCAATGGCAAAATTTTAAAATTTTAGATTTTACATTCAGGGGGCGTGGCATCAGCCCATTTGCTCAGAATTGCAATTAATTATATGGAGCAATTCGTATCGTTGCAGAATAATAAAATTTGGTAGACTGGTAGATCATGTGGTCAATACAAAGGAGATATTGGAAAATTTCAAATTATCAATTCAGGGGCGGGACATCCGCCCATATTCTCAGAATTGATATCAAATATGTAGAGAACTTCTGATTGTCGTAGAATTATGCAATTTGGTAGAGCGATATGACTTGACATACAAGAAAAAGGAAAATTAAAAAAATTGAGATTTCACATTCAGTAGGCGTGGCAACCACCAATTTTCCCAGAATTAATATTAAATATATTGAGAGCCACTCCGATTGGTGTAGGATTATGAAATTTGTTAAGGCAGTTAGTTTTCATGTGTATAAAAAGAAATTGTTGAAATCATGAAATTTTTCATCCAGGGGCGTTTCATCCACTCACTTCTTATCAATTAATTTCAATGGAGCCCTTCTAACTTATGAAAATTGGTGGAAAGGTAGGACTTGTAGGACATACAAAGGGCACTCACTAGGCGTTTATTCCACACACTTTTCCTGATTAAAAGAATCTTTGCCAAAAGTTGTGAAATCACACCAAAGACGTAAATGTTAAAAAAAGTAGCCAAGTTCTTCTATAGGATAAGTTATGACATCTGGTCACCCTTATGTTAAATACTTGTTGTAATCAATTATTTCAATCAAAGAAACAACATAATATTTAATTATATAATATGTAGAAACTGTAAACTGTAGAAACTGTAAAAAAGAAGTGAGTGATTAAAATCAACAACTAGAAGCGATGTTTGGTACAGTTGCACATTTATAATTTTAGTCTGTTCTTGCAAGCTGACCACTGCATATCAATGTGTTAATTTTCTAATATTAGGAAAAATAAACTTATATAAAGTTCAAAATGTGTCGTTTTATTTTATATAAAAAGATTTGCGCCATAAAAAGAAGTGAGATCTAAAAGTATGCCAAGTTCTAAGCTTATTAATATTAAATATCAAATATTTTAAGTAGAGTTATATGGAAAAACCTCAAAATTATCAGAGAAATCTGTTATTTCATGATTACTGGCTCAAATAGAGTTAGTTTACTTGGCAAGTAACTCAATTTTGAAATGAAACCATGAATTGAAATGAAAACTTGACAAAATCTGCATACGAAACACATAATCCATGTTCGAGTATAATACTTTACTTGCTTAATTAATAACTTGAAGTTATAAAAAGCTTTGAGAAAAAAACACAACACTCCATTTACTTCTTCTATTTTTTTTTGTAGAAATAATTTCTTGTTTTATATGCATACCCGCAGCTAAGAACTTTCTCATCGGGCACTGTTTACAAATCTTCTTTAAATTCACCCCCCCCAACCAAAAAAAAAAAAAACAATTCGAATTCACTGGAATCAAAAACATTCGGACAATTACGAGTATGTCTAGACAATTCGTAAATAGTTTAATTGATTCAATGAGAGAAGAAATTTATATTTCGATGATTGATGAAGCGATAATGTATGCAAAGACAACCTTGAACAAAACGTCTGACCATCAGCCAATACATAACGCCAATGTTTGACAAAACCTAATGACCTAATGATAATCTACATGACCTTCTTTACTTAATCCAAATATCCTTTGAAGATTATTACATCCTTCGGCTAAATCCATCACAAACAGTTGGTTATATATGCAAAGAACAAAGATTAGGAAATTGGCACTCGTCAAAGGCAAGTTTTCGAGATTATAACAACATATATACTCGTATGTACATGTGCATGTATACTTACATCATCATCATAGTCTGGACATTGTCATGCTTAAATCAATACTAAAAATAATAATTCTCTTCTCCTCAGCTCAACCAGCATAACGTTTTTAAGTTGATCAGGTTCAGGATGTCATCATCATACACATAAAATGTTGGTACATTTTCAAAGCTACATATTTAACGATGAAAACGTCCTTATCCTGCAACTTTTTTTTTAACTACTGTTCTTAGAACTGTTGCTAGAGGATTATTACAGACTGAATTGAATCGCATTTTTGTTCTAATTTTTGTGAAAGCAAGTTCCTATAATCCCGGTGCACTTGTCTCAGAGACATGTGTAACTCCGATACTTTTAAAAACCACTTGCCTTTTTCATATCAGTGTTCTACTTACGACTGGGTCTTTCAAATGAATTGCCTGAAGCACTTTTCTATTGAGTATGACTGCAATGGTTTTTTTAAGCTAAAATAATACTTATGTAACCTTAGAGATGATGAAAAATAACCCAGAACAACTCTTGTTTTTTCTCCTTCATAAACTCATTTGGTAAGTTGTTAGTTCATCGTTGGTATCGGTACTTAAAAATAAATAAGATGTTGGAGTTAAATGCTGCTTAACTGATTATTGCTTTTAATTGTTTTTGTTTTGTATAATGTATAAATATTTTGTTGCATTTCGATTAAAATAATTTTATTCTCAAATACGTAGATACAAATTAAATGATAATAATTACATATATTTAAAAATATTGTCAACCAATACTTTGAAACCCTTGGAGCATTGCAATCGTTTCGTGGTTGAGCATCAATATGGCTTCTTGGCCTGTTTTAGTAGGTGCTTCCATCGCAAGAACCTGCCAATAACCACTAGGAAAACTAGACTTTTGACCTCTGAGAAGGTTTTCCAGCCATTCCTTCGAGATTTTTGGGCCCGGCACATTGATGCGGACCTTGGGTCTAGTGAGAAGGTCACACTTGTGGGCAACTCTGAGTGTTACCCCTTCAAGTAATTCGATCTTCTTGTCGATTTTTGCCCGAACCGTTTCACAGAGGATTCGTCTCTGGGGGGATAAAATTAAACCCTTTTATGGTCGACAGCAGGTCGAATTTTGGAACAAACCCGGTAGCGGCAAGTATTTTGGTGTTAATACATTCGAGGATCTTTACCTCCACCTGAGCCCATTGTCCGTTTGCTAGCAACTTTTCAGAGCTCCCCTCATTTATAACGGCTACTTATAGGTTCTGTGTCACCACATCAGCTCAATCTCAACATCGTCGACTCCGGCAAAATATCACGGTGGACAGATATAACTTCGAAATTGTCAAGGACTTTGTCTACCTGGGCTCCACTATTACCTAGCAAAACTACATCAGCGCAGAGATCAAGCGAAGAATTACTCTTGCCAACCGCTGTTTCTTCGGTCTAAGAAGGCTTTTTCAGAGAACCAAGGAGACTTTATACAAGACCCTAATCATCCCGGTCCTGCTCTATGGGGCAGAAGCATGGACACTAAAAAAATCGGATGAAAATCTGCTAGGGTGATTTAAGAGGAAGATTCTTCGTGTGATTTTCGGTTCGGTGTGTATCAAAGGAGTTTGGAGGAAAAGATTCAACGACGAGCTATACGGGCTAATCAGCGACGTTGGCCTGGTCAAAAAGCTGAAAATACAGCGGCTGAGATGGCTAGGGCACGTGGAGCGTATGGACAGCAACGCACCTGCCCGACGAGTCTTCAAATCCAACCCCAATAAAATACAAATACCTACATATACAGAGCTGGCTGGAGGGGCTTGTAAGTTGAGGCCAAAGCCTATCCTGGACTGTGAGCGCCATCTAAAGAAAAGTAAAGTAAGTAAGTAAGTCACCACATCAGCCAACGTACCTGCGTTATGGGCCGCCTTATGTTTTTTGTTGACGGACATTGGAGGGGTTTTCGAGATACTATGTTTAGTCTTCTTTCTTTGACCACTTATGCCACTACCTTGTTCTGCTTTTTCGGATATACCTTTTCCTGGATCGGTTTTGGCACATCGTTTGGCGGGCATTAGTTTTCGGAATTGGTAGCCATCACGGTCCCGGAGAACCCTGAGCCAACCACACAGACTTTAGTTGGTTTACGTTCTCCAGACCTTTTATTGGAAGTCGAAATTATCTTGGCTCCCGACAGTGCCAGGATTATGGCCAAAGATTCGCCTTGAGTTTGTTCCTTACTTAAACCTTTCGCACGGTTTTCGGTCACAGTAAAGCAAGCGTCCGAGCTGTGCGAACTGGCGAAGGATTGATAGTCGTCTTCATTGAGAATGCGGTTTTCCTCATCAGACTTCATCTCTCCACCGCCAGTTCTCACAGCGCCGCGCCGTCCTCAGAGTCAGTTTAAGATCAATGAGATATTCAGAAAATACCTCATCTATCTCACTGGTACCGTTGCTACAGGAAGGAATACAGTATTTCGTCGCAGTTATTGTTGTTGTTTTTACATTTTTTGTTTGTTATTTGTGTCACTGGTGACTTAGCTTCTTTTGAAGCCAAGCCTTCGCTGACAGCCGTGACTTCTGAAGACACTTGAATGTATATCCCCACTCGGTTATAAACTTCTTCGTTAATATTGTTCATATTGTTAATTACGATAAACATCTGTGTTTTGTTTTTTGGTTTTCTTGGTTGAACGATCCTACAACTGGGTTGTTGGAGGATCGAAGTTAAGACCTCCCACCACAACTGTGGACCCCTTAACAACAATATGATCCGGAACCGAGATAAGAGTGATACCGAACCCAATATCAACTCTTTCTCACCTTTGACACGTATAAAATGGCATTATTTCATTGAAATCTCAAACAAAAAATCAAAAAAAAAATACATCTGAAACAAAAAAAAAAAAACTTACTCTTTTATAAAAGGTTTTGCTATACAAATTTTCATTCATCAAGAGCCGAATTCTAATCAAAACCACAAAAACAAACTAAAGTTATAACAACGAAACTTTGTACGGATAAACCTTCCAACATTAGAAATTCAAAAACTACCAGTGATTCGATCAAAAAGTCCTTTGTTCTCAAAGTTACATTTAGAAGTTACATTTCAACAAATCGAATACATTTGCAAAATATACCAAAACCCTTATTGCATTAAACATTTACCAGAGAAGATATATTATTCTCACATATGTACCTATGTATGTATGTGGTAGTATCTATCTGGTCTAAAGAAGAGGGTGGTTCATTAGAAAAGGGATTTAATCTAGTTAGATATATATATGGAACCATGTAACTCCGGGGTAATCCTAAACCCCACATGCCACTCCCAATTATCATCACCATCATATTGGGATCCAATGCCTGCTCTACCCCTCGCCAGTGCCTAGTTTGCCTGTGATATTACAGAGCTAACAAAGTTTTAGCGAGATTTCAATCATTTCTTGATTGTTGTTCGGAAATTTAATTTCGCCTGCACGCCGAAAATGTTGCGGCAGCTTTGGAAGGGAACGTATACAAGTACAAGTAGGTATGGAAACTTTGTCCTTCAATTTGTGATACGAAAAACAGGTTGCCATTGCCATCTATCCGACTACGATGACGACGAGGAGGAGGACGACAAAGACAAAGTATTTGAATTCTGAGCACGTCTATTCAGTCATTTATTCGCAAATATTGCACAACCTACAAAGGTAAAGGTATTTCTTTCTTTGTTTTGGAAAGGCTAGCTATAGCAGGATGAAAACGCGAGATTGTTTGTACATTGAATCGGAATCACATGGAATTCCGGGACAGCCAAAACCAAAGGGTCAATGACGGGCTTACACTCCGTACAACGGCTATAGTAGCTGAAATGTTAACAAATATTTGCTCCACGCGAGATTATTGCATTTGTACATGTTGCATGTTGTCATGTTTCATGTGAAGCGCAAGGCCTCTGGCACTCTTTGAAGCGCGAAAGGCTCTTCAGCTTCAGACACAAGGTCTAATAGTGAATACCTTCCTTTTCGCTTAAAAAGGGTTAAGTTAATACAGTTATACCTATACATTCAGGTGCTTTATTATACCCCTTTAATGAGTGTAGCAATTTAAAGCACGATGTGCGAGAGACAGCTAGTTGACACTTCGATGCCAACGAAAACAATATTCTAGCGTGACAGGAGGTCTTCCCATTTTCTTTCCAAGGAGTGAGTTTTCTTCTAATGGTGCCAAAAGTTATTGAGCTTGAAGAAAGAGAACAAAAAGTCAGCAAAAACGAAAGAAAATCTTGTTTGAAGGAATGTAATTAATTTAAGTTGAACGCGACCTTGGTTGATGTGAAAATTAAACGTAAATTTATCCTTGACTGAATGTGCTGTATGCACAGGCACACAATAACCAAAGTTTATCCCCGATTCCGATCCCTGATGTGATGGAGAATGAAAAAGAGTTAAAACATTGTCTTGGGTGTCATTTTGAAAGGTACCCACCTACCTTACTTATATAGATATCAAAAAGTTTTGTGTGTGTGTGCAGGAAAAGTTATTGGCAATTTCCATATTAGAACTTTATTATTATGTTGATTGAAACTCTCGCAAAAGTTTTTTATAAGTATACTTTGCTTTCTAAAAGGTATGATGTGCTTGATGAAAAATCTTTGTTTTGTTTGATTTACATATACCTTAAGCAAAAATAGCAGCAAGCTTTTCAAAAATTCGGCCTTAATCTCTCAATGGCATTTTTCGTCATTATAAATAAATTAAGTACTTTATGTTTTTATTATTAGTTTTTCAGTAATAATAAAGTAATAACAAAAATAATAATGCAAAGAATTTATATAGATACCATGAGCTTCAGTATTAAATGCTGTGCCCAGTAGCGTACGAAGGATTTTGTTTGGGGGGGGGGGGGGGCTCAGTCTCAATTTTGGTAAAATTTTTTTAAGGTATTACAAAATAGCAAAGAAAATTAAAGCCTTTCGTATTACCAACTACCAGAAGTTAAATTGCAATAGAAAAAAAAAATAAAAACAAAAGGAAAAACACGCAAAATACTCCCTATAGTTATGAAATAAATTTTACCTTTCTTTCTTTGTAAACAAATATTTTTTGTAAGAACCCTCTTCGACAAAAACCCACTTTATGGACTCGATTTAAGCAACGTCAACGGTAATAGGGGTATAGGTGAAAAGTGTGTTCACATTTTAATAAATAAAATGTCCGTTTTTTCTTTAAATAAGCTCATAGCCAAGGTACTATTTATTGCACTTAAACTAAAAGTACACCAACTGACAACATACACAACCAAAAACCCGCGTATAACGTAACTTTAACAAGTCCTATATGTTTTTTAATGCACTTATTAAGTCTGTTCCTTTCCTTTGAGTTTCTGTGATTTTAAGTCCAAAATCCTGTCAAGTTCATATAATAGAAATTAAATTGACAGAACTTGAGAACAAAATGCGCAGAAAATCACAGAAATTTAGAGTAAAGGAACAGACATTATTATAGTTTAAAATAACAGAAGCAGTAGCTTTACAAATACAATGAAAAAATGGTAAAATGGTTATTATTTGGGCGTTTTCGTAGTGCTTTCGCTAAACTCATGTTTTACTTAAGTACACTTTAAATAAGATCAATTACAAAAATGTATTCCAATTCGATTTCTGTACTTATCAAAATAGAAGTTTATTAAACTATTGAACGCCAAAAATAGTGCATTGACAAAAACTAAAATAAATGTTAAGGTTATCTTTTAAGTTTTAACTAATCATATAATAGTTTAAAACGACGATGAATACGTTCCATTAACTTAAAAAAAAAAAGAGTTTGAGAAGATTGTCTACCTCCGAAACAAGTTAAAGGCAGTTTTTCGAAATGTCATCAATTGACTACAGCTTTCTTATAATGCCTTATGTCGTAGAATTAGAAATAACATTCGGCAAAAAAAGTATACAGTTAACAGATATTTAAAAATATTTTTTGAATATTTGATACTTTCACTGAGCGCGAAGATACTGGTTAAAGTATAACTTAAGCATTTGACCACTAAAAAGCAATAAAAAAGAGAAGATATCAAGGGAATCTATTATGTTAATTAGTGCACTGCATTCGTTATTTCATTCCTGTTTTTTTTTTTAATGGGAAAAGAAGGAAAAAATTAAATGTGTGAAATCATTTTGCGAAATTTGACTGATTGCAAGGGAATTTTGTTTGGGGTTCAATATTACGTGTGGTATGAACTACTGATTTCAATACGACATCCATGTCTAAAGATTTTTTTTTAAATTGAAATTGAAAATACTGCTATAGTTCAAAATTAACAACAATAAAATTTGAACTAAAAATAATAAAAAGAACTTTCTTCGATGATATCTGAAATCTTAGCACAGTACACCATATTGCTTGGGAGGGGGGGGGGGGGGGGTTCAAGCCCCTTAAGCCCCCCTGTGTAGGCCACTGGCTGTGCCTATTAAAGTACTTCTGGTTCTGATGCACATTGTCGACACGGACAAAATAAAAATCATATATTTTAGACCGAGAGCTGGCAGCAGATTTTGGTCGTGAAATTGATGAAGGTGGTGAAGGTGATAACGAATACGTTCATCTGCCAGCATGTAGTGGCCCCGTTACCACGTAAAAGTGCATCAAAAGTACAACTTTTCTAAAAATTGAAATTGGGTGGGAAACCATTTCAAATGTAATACAACTTGACGCCATCAACTCCCTGATTAAAAAAGGTTTTGACAGACGTCTAGGTGACCACAAAACCCAGACAGACGTCCCCGAAAACGCGATTTTTTTTGGCGTTTTTGGGCTTTTGGGAAACCACCTGAAATTGATCACAACTTTAAGCCATGGACTCCCTGAGTGTGAATATGTATATGCCCCGAAACCCTCGACAGACGTCCCTGAAAATGCGTTTTTTGCCAAAAAGGAGACCACTTGAAATGTATCACAAACGAAAGATCTTGACCCCCTCAGTGCGAATATGTACATGACAGACGTCTAAGTGGCCCCAAAACCCCCGACAGACGCGATTAAAGTCGCGGATTTTTTACTGAAATTTTTAGATAAATGATAAAATGTATCGCAATCGGAAGGTCTTGACTACCAGAGTACTTATGCATGACACTAAAAACATTTTTTTTTTATACATTAGTACTCTGGTAGTCAAGACCTTCCGGTTCCGATTGCGATACATTTTGGTGGCATATATCATTTATCTAAAAATTTCAATAAAAAATCCGCGACTTTAATCGCGTCTGTCGGGGGTTTTGGGGCCACTTATAGACGTCTTTCATATACATATTCGCACTGAGGGGGTCAAGATCTTTTGTTTGTGATACATTTCAAGTGGTTTCCTTTTTGACAAAAAACGCCTTTTCTGTCAGGGGTTTCGGGGTCACTAAGACGTCTGTCACGTGCATATTCACACTCAGGGAGTCCATGGCTTAAAGTTGTGATCAATTTCAGGTGGTTTCCCAAAAGCCTAAAAACGCCAACAAAATCGCGTTTTTGGGGACGTCTGTCTGGGTTTTGGGGTAACCTAGACGTCTGTCGAAACCATTTTTGTAATCAGGGAGTTGATGGCGTCAAGTTGTATTACATTTGAAATGGTTTCCCACCCAATTTCAATTTTTAGAAAAGTTGTACTTTTGATGCACTTTTACGTGGTAACGGGGCCACATGCTGGCAGACGAACGTGTTCGTTATCACCTGCACCAGGACTACCTATACTATTAAAATCTTTTGGTTTCCTTTCACGACCAAAATCTGCTGCCAGCTCTTAGACTATTTATACATACTTCGAAAACTGGTTTAGGTTGAAATTTTTTTATAAATACAAAATGGGATACGATCAAAATATCAAACGTTAATAAATGAACAATGTGTCCTAATTACAACATGAACGCGGTCGCGCGATGAAGTAGTACGGTCGCACTTCGCACATGTTTGTTTTCAAATCGCTCAAGCTAATAGAGTTTTTGTAACCGACGCGAGGCGTCGCGATGGTAAGTAGCTTGATAGCTTAAAATCAAACAAGTTTGTTTTTGATCGTGTAAAGAAATGAAGTTTGACCGAAAATTGATAAAAGAAGTTCATTAAAACATAATTTTATGGGATAAACGTCCGTCGAGAAGACTACAAAAACAGATTAAAACCTGATAAAGTGTGGGAGAGTGTAAGTTAAAAAAAAAAATTTAGGTATTATAATGTCAGGAATATTAAACCCAAACAATATTTTATATGAAATAATATTTATTTTCATATAACAATCTTCGTTGCTATATAATTTGGTATTAATAAGTTTTCAATATATTTGCCAAAACAATATTTACAAAAGCTATTCGATATACATATATGTATGTATATAAAATTAATAAAGAAGATTAATATAATACAGCAAATAAAGGTTATTACAGTATATATAATTAACATAAAAAAAAAAATATTTCAAAGTGATGTTTAAAAAAATGTTACGGTGAGATATTACCCCGATTACAGAATCCGATAATAGTCTGCGGATGGCTTCCAATAATTTTTGTTCAGATTTTTTCTGTTATGCACTCCATACACAGTTCAACTTGTATTTCAATTTAATGTCAAGTTCATCAAATCAACTCGTGTGTGGGCTTGAATTTGATTTTTTTGAAGGTTGACGATTGAGTTGGAACAAAATCAAAAGATTTTGAATTTTTTCAAGTTGATGTGAAAATGTTTTCAACTTAGTTGAGGTGTGTAAAGGCAAGTCATTTCATTTACTGTCAAGCCATCTCTTTCTTACCAAAGTATAAAAGTGAGATAAAAAAACAGAGACGTGAATAATCTCAATTAATTTTCAAATTTTTTTCATTGGAATTTTTTTTTTATCCATTAGCCATTCTCTCATCCAAATTCTTTCTTTTTATTTGTGCTTGTTCATCATCTTCTAGGCACTCTGCAATAATAATTAATACCAATACTTTTCTTTTTTCACACATCTTGATTCGATTTAATATAATTCTTATGAGAAAAAATGATGTTTTGACACTTCAACTGTCAAAGTCTTTCAACTAAGTTTATGTAGTGTCTGGCGAAGCATCAATTTATTTGAAAACGGCGTTGAAAATAAAATTGAATCGTGTATGGAGTGCCTTAGAATCCGCTGTAAAAAATTATAGTAATGTCGGCAACGTACTTTAAAAGCATTCCATTATAACTTTTGACATTTCACATCCGACCAAAGTCCTTGTGGATGAAGTCAACTCCCGGGAGTAAAATTTGCTACATAATGTATTTTGTCCAATTTATGTTCTTCTTATTTATTTTGAGGCAAAATGTATGTGTTAACAAGCAAAAATATGTAATAAATCAATTAAATTAATCAAAAACCTCATGTTTTTACGCGCTTGTATTACAAATTCGAATGAAATAAGACAAAGTGCATAATATCTGCCTAGACGAAGTAACTGTTTGTATTCGTTTACATTTTTAACAGAAGCTATTAAATAATTCTATATATAGGTATCTACATATATGTATAGGTGTAGTGCATTAACGCCCACGGAATTATCCCCCGCGGTTGTTAATTCCATTTTAACAAGGAATTAACCCCCGCGGGTGTTAATTCCTTTTTAAAATGGAATTAACACCCGCGGGGGATAATTCCTTTTTCTGACGGGTTTAAATTCCAATTGAAAATGGTAATAAACCCCATCTGGCAGACTATCTATAGTATCAGTCGGTCTGCTTTCAAAGTTTTTGTACTAAATAGTACTTCGGGCGACCCGCTCCGCGGGTTCAAGGATTTTAACTCCCTTTTCGGGTTCTCTGTCCCGCTCACGCGACACCGTCGCTCAACTTAGGGTATGCTCAGTCGTCTGGCAGGCGCCTATCTTGTCAGTCGATCTGTAATCAAAGTTGTTTTTACTAAACAGTACTTTGTGTGGTCCGCTTGGCGGGTTCAAGGATTTAAACTCCCTTTTCGGGGGGTCCTCTGTCCCGCTCACGCGACTTTGTCGCTCGGCTTAGGGTATGCTCAGTCACCTGGCAGGCGCCTATGTTGTCAGTCGGTCTGCTTTCAAAGTGTTTGTAGTAAACAGTGATTTGGGTAAAATTATTTAAGAATCGTATGTGTATGAATTTTGGGTCTTAATGCCAATTACAAAAAGCAAAAACACCCGCGGGTCTTAGTTCTTTTTTGTGGTGGGCCTTATTACCAATTTAAAAAGGAATTAACACACGCGGTGGATAATTCCGTGGGCGTTAATGTACTGCACCATATGTTTATATGTCCCACCGACTATCAACATCTTACCAACATTCCTGGTACAAATTTCGAAAGAATGGTCGCGCGATGGTGTGTTTGCGACCGCTTATGACGCATGGTAGCGCTTATGAGCAACCGCTATTAGGCCACACATTTAGGGATGAAAACATCGTGCATAAAAACATCGATGGTTTGATGTATCAATGTTTCTAAAAGAAAACATCGTTGTCAAAAACATCGGCCTCAAAATCATCAATGTTTCGAAACATCGATGTTTTTTGAAAAGCCCAAAAAATTAAGCTAAGGACTTCTCATTTCTCTTTTCTTTAATTTTTAGCGAGTCATCTAAAAAGTACTTATAAAGTGCCTAGGTTCTACCCAAAAGAAAAGAGATAAAAATGTCATTTAGAAATAACGAAATAAGTATTATTATTATTCAATTATTATTATTAATTCAAAACAGAATTTAAAAATAACAACTTGGTCAATCTTTTCCCTGTCAAACGGTTTCGTTGTTCGGTAAAAGTTGCCACAGCCAAATGGGCAAATATTTGGTAGACTGTTTATTAAGTCCCGAAAACACATTTTTCATATCATTCCACATTTCTACCAGATTTTGAGTTATAGTTGCCTTAGCTTACCCCAGATAAATCTCCACTCCGTTGTTTTGAAGATGGAGGAAGAAGACTGTTTAGACTTGAATTTTAGATGCACTAAATGTTTGTGATATATCCGAATATCAAAAATCCTTTCTTCTTTTTCGGACTCTTCGGAAGAATCTGAAATTTTGGTCACATTCTTTTCATCTCTCATGAAGTCATTCAAATAAGAAATTATTTTATGATCCTTTCATTGCAGTAAGTTGAATCTTGGATCTAATGTAGTTGCTAGTGCCAGAATCGAATTGAATTCAATTTTTTGAAGTCGTTTGTTCATATTCGTTGGTTCTTTATTTTTTTATTTCCGCTTTCTTAATGATATTGTCAGCTGTCACCGTCAACTATCTTGGGGAAGAATGAATGGGCGCGTTCAATGCAAGAACAAGTTTTTGGCTGTGATCACAAGCCACGCAACACAAACTATGCGTGCAAAAGCAGGCAATTTTAAAAATTCTGTGTGACAAGAAAACCAAAAAACATCGATGTTAAAACATCGCTCCAAATAACATCGATACATCGATGTTTTCGGATTCGAAACATCGATGGCAAACATCGATGTTTAAAGACAAAAACATCGATGTTTCAAAAACATCGATGTATCGTTTGCATCCCTACACACATTTCGGTAGCGCTACCAACAAGCGATGCGACTGACCTAAGCTGGGTAGCACGATGACTACCCATTGCCCTCATTAGGATGTTTCTGCCAATTACTGTAATGAAAGGTAAATACAAAGTTTTCTTCGACAAAAACAGTGGAATTTTTATAAGAGTTTTCGTGGTCTTTTTTTCAAATTTCCGTATCTATTGAAGCTAGGAAAAATATTTTCAGACACAAGGTGTGTCCGAAATTTTTTACGATGTAAAGTATAAATAATAAAAATACTACATTTTTTTAATTAAAAAAAAAAAAGTTCAAAACTTTTTTAAAAATTTGTTTTCTCAAAAACTAGTTGATAGAAAGTTTTTAAATTAAATTTTTATCAGCCAAACATTTAATTGCTTTAAATAATTTAAATTTGAATATATACATATTTAAAAAAAATTTTCTGTAAAAGTTTTTTCTTTTAAAACTCTGTTACAAAAATTTTTAATTTTTATAATAGTTTCATATTTGTTTAAGAAATTAAATTGCATTTTTCGAATGACATTGCTTGAAAGAAATTTTCCCTTTTTTCGATTTGAAAAAAATAATAATTAAAAAAATGTTGCTGCCGCGGAAAATTGTATTTATTGTTTTAAATGTTTAGCCTCGCTTACAGGTTGCGTGTGGAAAATAAAATGCTATGCAAAAATTTATTAATTCACGAAAATTCCACGGAATTTTAATATTACAAGTTCATTTTATCACGTGTGCTTGTGCATGCCAGACAATTGATTGGCAATCAACTGCTAACCAGGCTTTTGTGCGGACAATTAAATACAAAAAACATTGCCTGAAAAATTGATATCCTTTAAATTAATAGTTTTTCAAACTAAAGCTGCGTGCATTTTAAAATTAAATATAAAATTAAATAGAATGATGAGTTTTTTCCATTTTTATATTCCAGCATTGCTTTTACCTTAACAACATGCTAAATATAATCAATACCAAATGATCCCATTCTTCATACAACTTACCAACAACAAGAAAAAAAAAAAAAAAGAAACAAAATTATTCTTCCCATCATCGTTTTAACTTTTATCAAACGAAACCTTTTGTAGGTATAGGAAATAATTCTTTTCTTTATTGTTACAGACTTTTTTTTTCTTCAAAAGAGATCAATTTTATTAAATTTCAATATAATCATAGTAGATAATACAGTTGATTCTGTCATTTCATATAAACCATACAAAATTATAAGAGGGAAGCAGTTTTAATATTCTGTTACAATAGATCAGAGGTGGAAGTTTTACTAGCGAGCGGCCTGATTTAAAGCTATTTTTTTAATTTTCTGTATGTCGAAGGGAAAGGAAATAATACAGACATAACTAATGCACTCGTGAGATTTCCAAAACAATTATATTACGTACTTTGATTTTTAAAAAATTAACTTGAGTCTTGTTTTGATGCTCTCTAAATTAAGAGGAATCAACTGCTTAGACGTCACTATGTTCAAAAATTTTTGTCTATGCGCCTTCTTCCTCCGACCAAAACGAATCGAGATAAAAGGATTCAAAGTCAGCAAAAAGTTTTTATCCGTCAACTCTGGCATTCAACCCTTCTGGTCACCACCATAACGTTTCTCAAATCCACATTTTGTTTACCTTCAGAGGGATTTTACGACAGCTGATTGACTTAATACTTTGTTTACCAAGAAAATTACACTGACAAACTTTTCGGTCATAATTTCATTGGAAATCATTAAGTTATCAATAGAAACTTATAATGGACTTCTCATTTTGTAAATACAAAAAGGGGTTTACTTTAACATAAGGCATCACTGACAGAGGCTCACACAAAGTCAAACAACGACAAGATGTGCCCTCGTCCTTTCATTTGCACAAAACACTATTAAACAGACAACTCACTTCATATTATAAAGCTAGTTAACTAAAAACATAGCATCGTCCTTTTAGATATCATATAGCCTTGGGAATACTCGTACAGCAATCCCCATGGCCAGGCCAGATCCAGATGGCAGGGAGATTAGGAATGCGAAACATGAATTCAATACACAGTTTCACTGTTTCTAACAAAAGACATTTATCTCATGGTCCTTTTTTGGAAGGGGGGGGGGATACCATCATGTACCTACTGTATAGATACCAACAAGTACAAGTTTAGTTATAAGGATGGAAACAATACACAAGCAAATTAAGTGTCCATTATCACAAAGGAATTCCCTATCAAAAATCATGTTGCCAGCCTTTGGCTCTATTATCTCCAAATTTATTTCCAATTTTACTTTGATGGTTAGTATAACCGGAAGGCGATTTTTGCTGCTGGTCATGGTCGTGTCCCATCATGTGCACCCTCTTGTCCTTGTTACGGTTTGCGTCCTGCCCTCTCACACTAGCTTTACAAGAATCCATCCCATCCTTAGGAAAGCAAACCAGCATTTTATGAAATGTTTTTCTGGTTTTGTGAAAATATCCAAGTGGAATAATCATTAGTTGAGCATAAAGAAATAATAATTCTAAAATTCAATTTTAATGATGGCAACATGTTTTCCAAATGGTACTTCTCGTCCTTTCTAAACTATCATTACTTTTGAATGACAGTATAATAAAATTGTGCGCAAAAGAGAAACTCGCACGATTCAAGAATGTTTTCAAAAAACCTTAAAGGGGTGGTTTATAATTGCTAAGTTCATACAATTTCTATGAGGATTACTAAGATTTAACAAGTAGTTTTATAAACGAACGCATTCCGTAGAAACTGGGGGGAAAATTCAACACGTGAATGACATTTAGTAATTCAACAATTTATAGTTGATGGAGATGGATTATGAGTCATTATTTAAATATTATTTCAGACGTAATTGAGTAAATTTATTATAAAAGTAATTAGATTTTTAAACCTGACACAAAACAATTTAATTTAAAATTAGGGCCCTATCAAAAGTGCGACTGTATTTTATTGTTGGCACTCATAAACACAAAACTTGCATACAAAATTTCTTACTAAAATCTTTCTAGAAAGCATAACTGCATACCTACAAAAAAACCCTACTAAGCGGTATATATGTTGTCCGGCTGCAAAGCAGCGCTTCACCTCCTCCTGGAGCATAGGGCAGCAATAAAATGAGGTCTTTTCGTCCGCTGGTGCGTCATTCGTTGGAGCGTAGCATTGAATAATGGTGACTTTTCGGATCTTAGAACTAAACCTCGCCGTCATAAGCCTCGCCTAAACCAGGTTCCAGGAGATTAGACTTTTGACAGCTTCCTTAGTCAGCATGATGCTGACTACCATTGAGTCTTGGACCTTTGTCTGCCTCCTCTTCACCAGAGTACAACATTCCTCTCCATTTGGTTTCCTTCACTCCCAGAATGCTGATGTTATGCTGAAGCATTTCACGCTCCACCTGCTCGTACCTTCCTGGTGCGTGCAGGGAACAAACGTTCCATGCTCCATTCTTCGTTTGTGTAGCCAAAAGTCCGTTTTGTTGAATCTGAAGGATTTCTTGACCTTGTTGCTGATTCGTTATTTGTGACGTCTTGATCATCATTTGATGTGCGGTTTACTACAGCCCGTAGGGAATCATTCCCGTTTGTTGTCATTTTTCATGTAAAAAATATATTCACGTTCCATCGTTTGGTGTTTTCCTGGATAAGGTTAAGCCAAGAGTTCGACAGGCACCACCAGCCTTTTGGATGATCGAACACATACTAAAAAAAAACAAGGCCGCCCACTGTGGGAAAAACAGACGCCTTTTGTAGCCGCCCAATGTGGGTACACAGACGCTACATGCTGCTACTGTTGGCCTTCTTTAAATAGGCTCATCCGCCACCAGACTTCCATGCCATTGACCGCAACTTGCAGTTCTTCCGCCTTTAGGGAGATTTTCTTCAACCCAAGGACAAGTCCGTGCCCTGACCAGCAAAGCTGGTTTGTTTGCCTATATCGGCAGCCTTTCGGTCCCCTTGTGCGTTACCGTTACCCGCTCTCTACCGCGAGGAGGTGCACATAGGGATTTTCCTTTCATTGAGCCTAGGACCATAGAGGTGGCGTTACCTAGAGCTCTCCAGTTCAAGAAGAGAGCAGACTGTTCCAAAATGCAGTATAGATATAGAATAAGCAAATGCAAAGCCATTTTGGTAAAAATAGAGTATTTGTAAACACCGACAAAACTGAACTTTTCGCACTATTAGATCTCACTAAATTTTATGGCTGACTTGTTATGCACATGTTTTGATTATTTATGTTCTTGGTGTGATTTCATTTCCTTTTGCAAAAACTCCTTTTGACAGTAGAAAGTGGATGGAAAAGTATTCAATTGGTTTCATTTTGAATCAATACAAGTCCTTCCCGACAACCAATTCTCATGAATCAAAACTGCTCCATTTAAATGGTACTAGTTGTGAAAAAGTGGGTGGATGACACGTCCCATGCATGGAAAATCTCATACATAATTCTTGTGATTTTTAGTCTTCCTTTTTGGGTAGAAAAACTTAGATCAGGGTTTCTGTTCTAACTTGTCTGACGTTTCTCAGAAATCTGTCCTGTTCTGATATGAATAAGTAGACAAAGAAAAGAGAGAAAAAAGTGTCTTATGATACTGAAATTGAATGGTGCTTTTTTTAATTTCTGGGATTTCCTGTGCATTTGTGTGATTTTTAGTCGAAAGCCGTTCCCGTACTCAAAAATAATTTGACAGTTTTTGACAAAAGACAACGCTCACGAGAGAGTATATAATTTCCCATATCTGTGATTTTCTGTCCGATAAATTTCTTCGAGCAGAAAATCACAGCGCAACCAAATGTCATTTTGAGAGTAAAAGAACGAAAGCCAATCATCGTGCCTTACTTGTCTGGCACATTAGGTAATATGGAATTTGTGTGAAATTGATATTTTTCAGAATATTTCATCCTTGCTATCCAAAATTTGACAGATTGTGGGATTATGTGTACAAAGTAAGGGATCAGACTATGAATTTTTCTACTTGATAGAAAATCAAATTCGATCAAGAATTTCTGATTGATTTTGTCAACTCGATCACCCAAAAGCTCTAATATCACTTTTTCCCACGCGGAAATTTATTTAAAAAAAAATCTATTTTTTTATAATAATTCTAAAAATAAAAGGATTTTTTGGAAATAATTGTCTGCGCTACAAATTTACTAAAAAACTGCCGCTTGCTTGCTTTCTGCGGGCAGGAGTAAAAAAAATCGATACGCAGAAGCTAAGTAGGCATGCGGCAGATCTGCCGCAGATTTCTGCGATTACGAACTCGCCCGTCATTCAATATAATTAAATAGATTTAAGAATAATAGTATGAAAATTATATAAAGCATGTTGCATGATGCATTGAAAAGAATTTTCTTATTAATTTCTGGAATACTTAAAAAAATCATGTTTCTAAATTTAAAAAATAATTGTACGTTCCATACAAGTGTTAAAAATCCGTATAAACGAAGCGAAAACGGTTCGAAGAATTTTTACAAAAAGATGTTTCTACCTTTTAAATGAGTAAATAGTTTAAAAGGGGGGTCTAAACCTCTAAAATCGCCCTAATTTGATCCTGTAAAAAGGTTTAGTGCCAGAACTTTTTATAATAATAATAATTTTAACTATATGCCTGTAAGACCTCAGGTCTTTTAAATGCAATGCACGGCACTAGATAGAAGGAATAGAAGGAAAGGAAAATTTTTTTTTTGTTGGCACAGTGGATTGAAAATTAGATGTTAATTATCTCATACAATTCCACGGCTGGCATCCAGTTGAAATTGGGGAATATAGAAAATAATGCTACTGGGGCTCGAACCCACACGTCCAGGTTAGCAGTCAAACACTATATCCACTGTGCCATTGCCACCCGCAACTTGGCTTGGTACTACCGTTCCCATTGATTTTGTTGCCTTTTATACTTGCGATACATGTACATAGGTGCTATAGGCCAAGATTTCGATTTGTAAAAAAAATCGAACTCGCGATAATAATTTTTGTGAAATATTGTATCCTAATAAGTATTAAAAGTTGGCATACCATAGATTTTATTTTTAAAAATGATCAACAAATTTTATACAGGGTGTCCCTTAATTCGTCAATATTTATATTTTATAATATTTTAGGGCATGATTCTTGGGTGTATTCTAAGAAAAAAATTGTTCTACAGTAAGGGCCTATCTCCAGTTTTGATAACGTTTATCGGGGATTTAAGAAAAGTTCTATTTTGGTGTAGTAATAACGAAAGAAACTTCGTTTAGGCCTTTATTTTTAGAAATACCAGCCTTTGTAAGTGCTTTTAAATAAATTTTATATCTTTCTGAGACTTAAGATATTCAGTTTTAAGCCTGTTCCATTTTTCCTGCCCATGCAAATTTTTTGACTTTGGGGTCAATTTTCTCCAAAAAATGCGTAATCAACAAATGCGTTTTACTAATTTTTTTGAATGAATGTAACAATACTAAAAATAAAAGTTCGCAACAAGTTTGCCATAAAACCCATAGATTTTATGATAATTTGGACAAACAGCGACGGGTAAAATTAAAAAAAAATGTTTTTTTAGCTTTAAGCTCGAAAAGCTATGAATAATAAATTATATGTGTGGTTATCGACAATTTTTATTTTATGTATGAAATTAAACAGTTATAACAGGTGTTTGAATGAGTCCTCTTTGATTTTGTATGCATTCTAGAGCCCGTTTTCGTATTTCACTGATATTGACATTAATGATTTTAGCTACTGCCTCACTTCTGAGGACGCTTTGAGCATGCGCTCCTCTTATTCACTTTAAGTTGCTATTTTGGTTGAATAAATAATTTATTCCATTCTTTCCCATTCAAAGACATCCAATATTGTAGGGTCAGGTGATCTTGCAGACCATTGAACTGTTCTAACTTTTTCGTATCCAACTATTACCGCTTACTCTACATCTTGTCAATTTCGTAACTTCTCGAGCAATGTGGGATGTCTTCCAATAGTTCTGATAAATCATTTTACAACAACTGCAGATAGTATGTAGAATTCAACTTAAGTGGCTACTAAAATTAGCATGTATTCAAACCAAAGAATGTCAGAGTGCAACCGTTATAAATGTTTTAGTAAAAAACCATACTTAAAAAATTATCTTAAACCACACAAATAATTTTTATTCATAGCTTTTCGAGCTTAAAGCTAAAAAAACATTTTTTTTAATTTTACCTTCCACTTTTTTTCCAAATTATCATAAAATCTATGGGTTTTTCGGCAAACTTTTTAAAAACTTTTATTTTTAGTATTGTTACATACATTCAAAAAATAATATTAAAACATGATGTTGATTACGCATTTTTTTGCGAAAAATGACCCCAAAGTCAAAAAATTAGCATGGGCAGGAAAAATGGTACAGGCTTAAAACTGAATATCTTAAGACTCAGAAAAGATATTTATTTAAACGCAGTTACAAAGGCTTGTATTTCTTCTTAAAATAAAGGCCTAAACGAATTATTACTAACAGCGCAATTACCGTTAACATGGGTCAGGGTACACCAGAATAAGACTTTTCTTAAATCATTGCATCCAGTAAGCCGAAAAGCTTTCAGTCCTCGGTATGTGTGTCACAGACCACCTTTTGTGGAAGGACCACATATTTGACATCGCCAAAAATGCTGCTTAGTGTTTAGGTTTCCTCCGTGGCGTCGATGCAAGAAATTTGTTTCCCCTTCTGATCTGGCTGTGATCTACAAAGCCTTTATTCGTCCAAAACTTGAGTATAACTCCCATATTTGGGCAGGTGCTCCAATAACCCACTTGAGTTTATTGGATAGAATTGAAAAGAGAGCTCTTAAAATGATATGTGAACGAACTATAACGGAAACATTCTCATCTCTTGAGCACCGTCGAAATATTTCATGCCTTTCGTTATTTTACCGGTATTTCTATAAACAGTGCTCTAGTGAAATAGCCAGTTGCATTCCTCCCCTTAAACAATTCAACCATAATACTCGCGCTTCAAGGAATGCTCATCAGTTTACCCTTGAGCCCAACTTCGGACGTACTGTTAAGTACAGAGATTCTTTCTTTAGTCGCACTACTCGAATGTGGAATGCTCCACCCAGCTCAATTTTCCCCTCCCATTGTGATGTTTAGACAATCAAAACCAATGTGCATCGGTATCTCCTTTTAAATCCCCTCCAACCTACCTAATCGCTCGTGATATGTATATCATCTTAAGGGTAGTCACAACCCCTTTTGCACGCGCTAAATATATAAAAACAAAATCCCTGGTAAATGATATCAAAATTGGAGATTTGGCCCTTACTGTAGAACAATTTTTTTTCTTAAAATACACCCAAGAATCATGGCCTAAAATACTATTGACGAGTTAAGGGAACCGTGTATAATGGATCTCACAATTTATAAAAAGACATTGAAATTCTTTGGGTATTGCTTATCTAAGGACCTATTTAAAAGTTATTACGGATTGCAGGTACCCTTAAAAATCTAGACCTTGATGGCCAAGGAAAAAAAGGATCAACGGTTACCTTTCTTTGTGGTATGTGTAAGGGTATTCAAAATTGTATTCCTTGGAATTGGCTGAGTTCACCGGTTCTGGGAGGATCTTACTGATTGAGTCCTTTTAAATTTTGTTTGCTTCTTTCAAAAGTTTTCATTTAAAATATTTCACGAAAACAAAAAAAAATATTAAAAAAGAAAAACTGTATCAGGAATTTTTGTCGTTTCTTATTAAATACAAATAAAATCCAACTATGAAATTATTACTGTTTTAAGATTATATTAGTGGGAGTAGGTATTTCAGCTATGTATAACAACATATATTTTATTTTTCCAACGAATCCACCACTTAAGGTTAATATTATATTCGTGCTTTAAAATTAATTAAATTTAATTACATGTATGCTTTAAAATTTCAATTAATTGAATAAAAATATATAATTTTTTTTGTTATTAATTTAATTTCAGTGTGAATAATGGAACAATTCGAACAGCTGTTAACGTGTTGCGTGTGCCTGGATAGATATCGTAATCCGAAATTGCTACCATGTCAGCATTCTTTTTGCATGGAACCATGCATGGAAGGATTGGTTGATTACGTTCGGAGACAAGTAAGTGTTTTGTCATATATAGAAAATGTTTAAAGGGTGTTTTTTTTTTGTGTTGTCAATCGCCATATATACCTTTACATGAAATTATAATAATGATAACAATTTAAATAGTTGTATATGGCCGTCATTATACAGAGATGCGTTGAACCAGCACCAAAAGTATAAATTTTAAATTGTTTCCTCTTAAAAGTAAACATAGATAAAAATGCTTATAAAACTTATTTTCCAAGAATTTGTAAATAGTATTTACCATCCAATTACAAGCTACTACCTACTTGTATTTTCCACATTTTGGAAACGTTGAAAAATTATCATATTTATTTTCCCTCTAGAAAACACCCTTTCCGTTTTCATTCATACAAGAGTACCCTCTTCAAAAAAAAAAACATCCAGAAGAACCACAAAAAGTAAAAATTAAAAGACTTCTGTTAATGTACATTGTACAGTAATTATTGCACTCGATGTTCGTCGTCGTCGTAATTGTGGTGATAGTGTAAGTAGTCAACTGGACAGTATATTCATATATATCTGTACCTATGTATATGTACAGACAATGGACATACAGAAGTATGCAGCATGCAGGACATGGAAAATAATGACAACAAATGAAATTCATTTCCTCTTTTGTTTTTTCTTTGTTTTTTTTTTTGTTGTTGTCAAGTTGAAAGAGTATCTGTCGCCTGCATTTTTCGAGTGTTTGTCATTCGCAATCATTCATTTTGTTATTATAACAATGAAACAGAAGGAAATGCGGCAGTTATGTTCTCTTAATTAAAAATAATTGTGTTTAATTGTAATGGATGATGGCATTATTTCAGTTTGTCGGTTCCTTTATTTCTGATGCGATACCAATATTATAAATTAATCAAAGCCAGAGATAGTAGGTCAATCTACTTTGTATGTATACCTACGAAAAATGTAGGTTCGTTTGTGTACTCCTTGTAAACTACATACTTTAAATTGTATTAAGATTTTAATTGGAAAATTAATTTAAGCGAAAGATGTTCAAAAACGAAGCTTTTAATATGTACAAGATAGTACCGACCTAATTTGTGCGCTGTTCATCAATTATTGGATTTAAAAACAAAATTTATGGCATTGTGATTGTGTACGATCTCTCTGGAAGCGTTCGTAGTTTTAAGAGACATTAATAGGTGCATGACTGGACCACAATTGGATGCTTTTATGATTTAATGGTTTTCTACAAAGGTTAGTTATTGAAATCGTAAATCATTGAGATAAGAAGAATGACAATGTCACTACATAGATAGTGTGGGTGAAATAGTTCAACCAAAGGTTAAATCAATAAAGCTATAGGAAAAAACTCTTTGTACCAAAAGCCCCATTCTTTTGGTTAAAAGAGTCCATACACATATCTATCACACCAAAAACATTAATGTTAAAAAAAAGGAGAAAAGTTCTTCTATGTACAAAATCCTGTAGATAACAAAGTCATTCATTAAAAGTAGTAAGAGCTAAATGTACGACAAGTTCTTTATAAATGTAAAACATCAAATGTGTTAGGAAGTTATTTCGAAAAACCTAGAAAATTATAAGTGAAATTTGGTATTTAATGAAAACTGAGTAAAATTTAGTAGGTTCACTATAGTCAAGTTTTTTCAATTCAAATCTTGATGAATTGAGTAGTGAAAAGAAAAGTTTCTGAGTAAACCCAACAAATTGGTAGATTCCAAGCCTCCTGAATGAAAAATCTCCAATTTCCATTGTTTTTTGTCTTTTGCTTGCACTTGAAGTCATATCGCTTTACCAAATTTCATCATTTTACGACCGTCGAAAAAGTGGTCCATAAAATTTATATAAATTCTTAGAAAATGGGCGGCTACCACACCCACTGTAAAGGGCTGGCCACTAGACGAGACTTTTGTAAGTCTCGTCTCGGTCTCGTTAAAATCAAAAATTTTCAGTCTCGTCTCCGAAAAATACGATTTCCGGACAACCTGTTGATTATTGCAACGAAATATTTTCGATTATAGTTCGAATATGTACAGAAGAAAATAAATATTTAACTGAAATTGTATGTTTAATGTATTAGGCTGCGCGTACAGTAGTGCGACAAAGCGATGCGATGCGAGAAGCGATACGAGAAGGTATTCGAGATTCGAGCAAAAGTGGTCAAAAGAGTTTGTGAACGTGATGCTTGCGATAAGTATGTGATAAAATAGCAATACTCGCAGCAAATATCGCTTCACTGTGCCCACGTTTATAAGAATAAATGTACATTTTTTTCTCGCACGGAAACATTTCTCGCATTACTATATAGTTCGAATATGTCGCACTACTATACGCACAGCCTTAGACTATCTGTTAATTTAGGTCCAAATATACAGTCTCGTCTCGGTCTCGTCTCGGATTCTTAGAAGGCAGTCTCGTCTCGCCTCGTCTCGTTTCGTGTCGTCTCAGTCTCGTCATGCGATACCGAGACTTTTCTCGTCTCGAGGCCAGCCCTGCCCCTGCATGAAAATCTCAAATTTTGCATGCACCATCACTAGACCTTCTACTGTACCAATTTTTTTTCCTTCTGAAATAACTGGAAGTGCTCTATAAAATTTATATTAATTCTGAGAAAATGGCCGGATACCACGTCCCCTAAATAGAAAACTCCAAATTTTACGGTTTGGGGATTTTTACAGTCCTATATATCAGGAACCATAAATGCTAAGAAATTGTAATTTGGTGCGATGGATGAATCTGATGTCGAGTTTAACAAGTTCTGGAAATTTTAAGTTTGGCGAGCTTAACAAATTCTGCGAATTTAAAGTTTCTAATTTTATTGGTACTGATGTTAGAGGAAGTTACTAAAATCGAGCTTGATCTAATGAGACAAACTCTAGACAACACGACCATGACCAACCAAAAAAAAGTTATGTTCATTCTTCTACACACAAAAAAATTTAATTCATGTTTCAAGAAAAGTCGATATTATCCATATCGATATTTTTTAATTGATGAGTTTTTGACAAAGTTGTTGAATAATAATTCCAAATTCTCAAACATCTATGTATAATTATATCGATATTATCAATAAAAATGTCAGCCATAGTTGGACAAACCCGTTAGTGATTCAATTGAATCTTAAAAAGTTTAACTGCCTTAAAATTCCTTGCAAAGATCGCCTAGACATTCACAGCACTGCTGAGAAAGTCTGTTGGATGTTACGGCGTTTTCCTCAATACTTGCTTGCACCCGAACAATGTTCACATTGTTTCGAATTGCACGAGGTCTTTCAACACGCGGAAGTTCACAGATGGTCCCTTGTTGCTGAAAAGGCTGGACCAATCGCTAAACTGTCAGAGCACTGATCTTTAGAGCTAGCCACGAGACGAGAAAAGTCTCGGTCTCGAT
Organism: Melangyna quadrimaculata; assembly: GCA_949320155.1. Lineage (NCBI taxonomy): Eukaryota > Metazoa > Arthropoda > Insecta > Diptera > Syrphidae > Melangyna > Melangyna quadrimaculata. The sequence goes on along the minus strand of OX439485.1, from coordinate 50,878,025 downwards.
ATCGGTCACGCATGACGAGACCGAGACGAGACCGAGACCGAAATTTCAGTTAAATATTTATTTTCTTCTACACGTAGGAGACTGGGTACGGTTGAAACAATTTTGCTTTTATCGTCCATAGTATTGCAATTTTAACTACGAGCGTGTTGATTGTATGTTAAATGAAAGATCATGTTTTTATCACATCACATCACATCACATCATGTTTTTATCACATACGGACATATTATCTTAGAACCATGTGCATTATTTTAAGTATAGGTACGTCAAATTTAAAAAAAAATCCAAATTGTTTCAACCGTACCCATACCAAGGGCGGTTGAAACAGTGATTGGGGTCAGTTGAAACAAGTAAATAGTGCATAACATTACATAGTTATACATGTTTTTTTAATTATAATGTAAATTATGACATTATTTGACAAGATTTATTAGTCTTCAGTGTTTCAATGTTTATCAACAAAAAAACAATAAACAATAAGAATGAAATAATTTAAAAAAAAAACGTAACTTCATTAAATAATTTAAAAGAAAATAAAAGAAAAGTATTATTCAATTTCGATTGGTCAGAAACCAATAAAATTACTATTTCGGAATATTCCAGAACACAATTGTCGTACCCAGATACATTGTTAAACTGTCCCCAACCCCTCCTGTAGGTAAACAAATATAAATAGTGTCGGTAACAATACTGACACACTGAAAATAGTCACCATATTGTATTCTACACTCTTCACTTCGCCCACAAAGACATACTCAATACTCTCCAACAAATAGATATGAAATAGTTATAGATGTTTCCGATCTGATAGAATGGGTCGTGTTGGGGGGGGGGGGGGGGGCGGGGGCTGTTTTTGTTAATGATGGCAGAAACTGCAAACTACGTTGTTCATCTCAAGTTGGTAGCGAAATCGAATTCGTTTTTGTAGAGATAATTAATAATATAGGCGAAAAGCTTCTAGTGGGTACTATTTATCGTCCAAATCGTAATATCAATATTTCTCCTTTATTATCTACACTGCAAGAAATTTCCATTATTTGTCCCAACATAATCTTGTGTGGAGATTTCAATAGCAACCTATTAACCGAAAATCACTTAGTCGATGAAATGGTTTCAATGAATTTAATCCCCGTGAACACCACTGATCCTACACACTTCATCAGTCATACATCAACACTACTTGATCTTTTTCTTGTAAGTGATGCAAATAAGATACTACTATATAGTCAGCTGCCTGTTTCCGTATTCTCAAGGCACGACCTTATCTATTTAACGTTTGATTTTTGTGTTACAGTTTCTCCTAGAACCTTCCAGTTTCGTAAATTTAATAGGATTGATTCCTTGGCCGAGCGTACATGGTATAAACTGGCATATTATTTAAACCCTGCAAACCTCTCATTCCCAAGTCGAGTTTCTTAATGTAAATTTGGTAGCATTATTCAATGAACATGTTCCTTTAGTAACTAAAACAATAAGTTCAAATAACTACACTACTGCGTGGTTCACGAATAGTATACGCGATCTCATGCTCAGGCGTGACCAAGTTTATAAGCAATGGAAGCGTTTTCGCTGTAACGAACTTCACAATCTTTACCGCTCACTGCGTAACAGAGTTGTAATGGAAATACTTAGTGCTAAAACTCGAGTTTTTTCTACCCGTTTAAATATTTCTGGGAACGGTAAGAAGATGTGGAGAAATTTACGATCTGTTGGTATCAGAAAATCTAGAGACAGTTACAGTGTAGACGTTGATTTGAATGTGCTTAATAGTAAGTTTGTATCTTTTCAACAAACCAATAGTGGAACTGAAAATTCCATTCAGTCTTCTTCTTCCAGTTTTCGCTTTAGGGGAGTTAATTGTGCTGACGTGCTAGAAAGCATACTTGCAGCTGGGCTCGATTGTGTACATCCACTGTTTCTCAAGATTATTCTTCCCATATTATTGCCCTACTTAACACACATTTTTAACACAGTACTTATGACTGGAGTGTTTCCTCCTCAGTGGAAAGTAGCAAAGATATTTCCTATTCCAAAAAATTCAAAAATGGATGATTTTAGGCCTATATCTGTTCTCCCATTCTTATCAAAAGCCTTAGAAAAAATCATGCAACAGCAAATAAGCCAGTATATGAGACAAAGGAACATTTTAACACCCACACAATCAGGCTTTCGGAAGAACCACAGCTGCAATACAGCTCTAATAAATGTTACGGAGGATATACGACTAGGTTTAGATAGAGATGGGGTAGCATTTCTATTCCTACTCGATTTCTCTAAGGCTTTTGATACTGTTGATCACAATATCTTATGTGTTAAGCTCCTAAATAAGTTCAACTTTTCCCCATGCGCTGTAAGGTTGATTTCATCCTATTTGAGAAATAGGCTCCAAGCTGTTGAATCAAATAACATTCTCTCAGACTTTTTACCAACTGTGAGTGGGGTCCCTCAGGGCGCAATCTTGGGACCTTTATTGTTTTCATTGTACATTACTCAACTCCCATCGATTATTAGGCAATGTTCTATATATTTGTACGCTGACGACATTTTTAATAAACATGAAATAATTTTTTTTTTTATTGTTTGAAATCATTAACTATACTAGTTTGGGCTAAGCAAAAATGAGGCCAATTGATTTCTTAAGCTAATGAAAGTTTATTGAAAAAATAATTTGAAAATCGTTAAAGCGAATTTAAAAAAAAAATATTTTTTTTAAATATAAAATTTTTAAGATTGCTTATTTACTTACTTACTTATTTATTTTAACAAAAATTGATTTTTCAAAAAAAAAAAAATTAAATATTTTGATAGGTATTATTATTTAAGCTTTTATGGTGCATCTGCATACACAAAATAGTTAAGTCAGTTTATCCAATAAATAATGGGAAAGTGAAAAATATAAAAAATTGTTCTTCGGCAAGTAATTTTAATTAATAAATAGATTCGCGTTAAAAATAGTTTCTCGATAAAAAATAGAATTTACTAATTATACATCTACATATAACTTACTTTTTATTAAAATTCTTGGTGTCGTTTTCGAAAAAAATAAAATTTTTCTTTACGGGTTTTGAACATTCGATGGACATGATTTTTCCAAATATTTTTAAAGATAGTTGAAAAAAAAAACAACTCAGACTTTTTCAAAATATTGATTTTCAAAAAAAGATTTTAAATCGGTATTGATTTTTCAAACAAATATTTAGATTTTTTTTAATTTAATAAAAAAAAAAGTTTTTTTATTTAATTTTGTTGGATAATTATGATAAAAGTTTGTAGAAATTTTACCACACAAAACATGAAAAATATCAACTGAACCGTGGTCGAGAAAATCCAAAGCGAAAAAAATGATTGTATACTAGAGGTAAAAAAGTATATTTTTCTTATTATCTATAATTTTGTTTGAATTTTTTTGAGAAAACAATTAGAGTCGTTTTTGTGAAAATAAAAATATTTTCCTGTTTTGCAAAAAAGAAAAAAGAATAGGTACGTACCAAATATTTTTGTTATAAGTATAAAATATCAGGATGGAGTTGCACGAAAACTCAAAGTGAAGAGCTTCAACCTGAAGTTTAGCAATGTTTCAAAATTAGCTCATTCCACGACCTTTATAGCTCTATCTATTCTCATTTATAAAATTTCCCCATCAACATCACAATAGAATCTCAACAATAATTATGACATCCATACAATTTTCAAGAACCACTATAAAAGTACCTATCTAGCACATCATGACAGACACTACAGACAGATAATACAAATTATTGAATATTCCAATTCCAAATTGCATCTTCATTATTATAACAATAAATAAGTCGTCCGGATTTTATTGAATAATTTAATTAGCTGAACTAGTTGATCCTAATTAAATAACTTTATTTTCTCGCTTCCTTCTTGGTACCTCGCTGGCCCCTGCCCTCAGTGTCCTCTTGAAACTCAGACAATGAAATAAATTTGCGAATACCTATTCTTTCCTATATAGTACCCCCCAGTCCAGTACCTATGAAGAGTATGACTGTGTTTTTGAACTTTGCCAGCATGAGTTCTTTCTCTAAACAACATATCTTCTCGTCATCAGCATCAGCAAAAGTCTTCTACATAAGGATGTCTTATAAAAAGTCACCACCCTCGGTCATCACTGCTTCGCTTGTCTTTTATACATTTTAAGGATGCTGTCCCATGCAGAGACGCGCAGAGTTTTTCTTTGCCTAATTAAGTATTCAAAGAAGCTGTGTGCGGGCAAAAAGCCGGACAAACTTTTAGCCTGGTCATTTGCCTTCAATATTTTTTAACTAATCACACTCTTGAAAGAAATCAGTTTTTCTTTGCTCTGCACATTAAAAATGAATATAAACGAGTTTTCTTATTCAACACAGACTAAACCATCATCTACATATAAAGTGGATGTCTTTTTTAGACATATTTTTTTTTAGCAAAATGGTGTCGCAGAGGTTTAATCATTTTGTGCACGGAAGCAACTACACATTTCAATGAATGAATTTATCACTAATGTGGTAGCGACAGAAGTGTTCTTTTTTCGTGATTCATAAACTGAAACTTCTCGTGCCATCATGTGCAATAAATTTGTATCAAATATTATTATCTTTTGGTCCTTCTATGTGCTGCTTTGTCATTTTGCCAAAAAAAAAAAAAAAATAAAATAAAATCAGAAATATGGTAAGTTTAAAGGTTATTCAAACTATTAAGGGTTGAAAATTGAAATGAATGGTTAAAGTCGTTTAAGAAACGATTCGCAGGCTAACTGCGAACAAAGTATTCAAAACGGTTAAAAAAGAAAGTTGAGTTATAATAAACGAGTTGAATATGGAGAAAGTAACAGAGATAGTTGCCAAAGCTAAGGAAATATGTGACTTAGAAGTTTCTGGCGCGAACTTAATGATTCATATGTTGAGTTTGCATTGCAAACTTTGTCTAAGAAATACACTTTCAGAAACTTTAAAAGAGTGGGTATACTCATATTGCAGTTAGCTTGAGATATAAATGTCATCATTTTGTGTATTTGCATTTAAGGTTTTAATAGTCGTAAATGGAATTTGTTTTCGAAAATCTATAAAACTTTGAATGTGGTTTAGGTAATGGTTTTGGGGATCCACATAGCTCAATATAAGTCGAAAAAACAACCGAATTCTTTTGTAGTAATGAAAGATTAAATTTTGGTTTAAGGCCTGAAGACTATAAGGTTGGAAAGGGGTTGGAAACACAAAGAAAGACAGATGATAACTATGTTGCTTAATGGGGCACCTACAATTATTTTATTGACTTTTAAAAATTTAGTCCTTTTCGGGTTGTTTTTTATTTTTCGCTTTCGTAATATAGAACTAATATCATATTTTCTATACAGTAGATGACGGATATAAGAAAGTCTCATATAAGAAAAAACACACTTATAAGATGGACATTCCAAAACACCATGCACATTCCCATAAATATACGTGTTAAATAAGATTCATATAAGAAAAACGTTTATAAGAAAAACACTGATATAAGAAACTTATTCTGATACAAATTGCATTTACTACATAGAAAATTAAACTTTTATAAGAAATTTCCCGTGCAAACTTTGAAATGATGTGCCGTTTAATTTTAACAACATTTCTGAACCCACCATCATTGAATGGCCAAAGAAATGACAGATTGAAGATCAACGAGAAAGAAAAAAGCCCATACATTGACAGTGGATACATTTTATTTCTTATGTGTTTTTATTTATACAAGAAATTTTCTTTCTTACATACATTTTACTTATATAAGAAAATTTCTTTCTTATGTACAATGTTTTATATAAGAAAACACGGATATAAGATAGGAATTCTTTGGATTTTTTGAGTTTCTTATATCCGTCATCTACTGTACTTGCTCTTTAAAGGTGGCAAGTAGTATAGGTTTCCAACAAAAATTTGAGGTTTTAATCAAAACTAATATAACGAATTCCAGAAAAGCGGTTTTCGACAAGACATCAGTCGGATGTTGGTCTATTTGTCTGTGCGGCCTGATGTAGGGTAAAAGCGGGTGAGATGGTATACCTTTTTTCATTTGTCCAATGTCTTCGAAAATATACAACATTTCCTTTTTTTTATTTTACATAAATATTCCCTATTAAATAAGTAATTATATACTATCCCCCTATTTATAAAGACAAAATAGTTATTTTAGCTCCCGTGTTAAAGAAAACTACACCATGGAATAAGAATTTTCTGGACTTAAACCAAAGGCATTTGGTTAGTGCTCCATTTGAGTCCGGAACATTTTTATTCCATGATGTAGTTTTCCTAAACACGGGAGCTGCAAAAACTATTTTTTCTTTATAAATAAGGGGGATACCCCTTATTTATACAAAGTTTTCTAAAGCAGACTTCAATTTTTAATTAAAATAATAAAAAAACATTAAGAAAAACCATCGTGGTGGGTGAGATGGCGCATTGTTTACTTTGTATTTATTTTGCCACAATCGTTGCAAGTTTGCTTAAATAATGTGCATGTGCCCATATGTGGCACATGATAAGCAGCAACCAATCATCTTTTTTTTTGGTGGAATTGTATTCCTCTGCGCATCCCACACAATTTATTTTTGTGAAGAGTTGTCGGTGGTACCTTGTAAACTTTAGCAGCAAATTTAATCGGCATCAGGTTTTTGTTAATGTCATGTAATGCAGCCTTCAAAGAAACTTCTGACCAAGATCCCCGGTTAGATTATTGCTTCTTCTTATAAGCTGTTGGCATCAACAAAAAAATTATAACAGAGCAAAACAAAAAAATATTGGGCGGGTGCACTAAGTGTGCTATATAATGCGCCATCTCATCCTCAAAAAACTTCGTCATCTCCCCCTTTTTGTCATTCCCACTAATTTTTAGGCTCATAAAAAAACAGGTAGAATTTTTTCAAACTTTTAATAGACAGGTCACAGTCAATACATTGTTGTATGTTTTAATGGATCATAGGCATCACAAAGAAAAAGAAAACAGAGATTAAAAAAGGTAGAACAAAAATTTTCGGAAAAAAAACTACGCTTTGTTGTTGTCACGTTTTTTAATTTTTTTGCATCACAGTAGAGTCGACGAACACTGCCTACTTCGATTTGAAATGAGAAAATGAATACAAAAATCGTTTTAAAGTTTTGTTTGTACAATAAATGTAGGAGACATTAAAGGTGCGCCATCTCCCCCGGTGCGCCATCTTACTCGCTTCTACCCTACATTCAGCTGGCTGGGTGATTCGTCAGAGCAGTGTCTTACATAATATTTGAGTACGAAGCCCCTTTCTGGCGACCCCCACAACCATAATAATATTTTGTCAGTTGTTTAAAAATCAAGAAATAGGCTTCGTTCAATTGGAAAACGATTTAATCATTTAGGTTTCAAAGACACAAATAACTACAAATGTTGTGTTTCGATTTCGTTCACTATAACCTTTGTTTTTTTTTAATCTTACCGGCTTGTGACCGCGACCACCAGAGTAACTCTTGGTGACTTCCTAGACTAGAGGGTCGCGACGCACAGTTTGAAAAACACTGTCTTAGAGGATGAATTCAAGTTTGCTGCCACCCAACGACTTCGGCAGTATCGAGTTTTCTCGAAAACGACTAACAATATTTTGTTTAAAATTTCCACATGTAGTTTTTAAACACCAGGTTTTTGCCAACAAAAAAAATAGAATGACAGAAGTAAAAGTTTTGTGGTTTTGTAAGCGCACACTGCCATTTTTCATTCCAGTATTTCTATAAATTTGTATAAATATTTTTTTTTTTTTGTATTTTTGACGTTTTTCAACATTTTCTTGAGTTTTTGTATTAAGTTACAAATTTCAAGATTGTTATTTTAACTTGTTTTTAATATTTTATCGTTAGGGATACAAAAATATTATTTCTGTTCCCTTACTCTGAATATTTGTGATTTTATGTGCATTTTGGTCCCAAGTTCTGTCAATTCCATTTTTTTTTTATATGAACTTGACAGGACTTCGAACTAAAAATCACAGAAAATCACAGAAACTCAAGGTAAGGCAACAGACCTATTATTGAATCATTAATATAAACTGTCAATACCTAAAAAACATAATTCTAGTGTTTAACTACAAGATCAAGTTCGTGCAGTATTCGATACATTCGTGCATTTAATTTAATATTACATCGCTCTCGACAGAACTTTTCAGATAGAATTTGCGAAAAAAAACGACAACCGAACTTAGCAAAGTCATCGAAATAAAAAAGACCATCACTATTACGAAATTCACAAAATGCCATCACTAACCTTTGAGCTTTGTGGCATTGTCAAATTCTATCTGTACCTGCAGAAAAAACAGGGCTATTATCCACATCATTCATACACAGCAGCACCATTCCCAAGCTCATCATTTCATCAGAAAAACCTCTACTGTGCTCTTCTAGTTCAACACACATAATGGCCTTTGAATTCTAGTTCTGCACTTTTAAGTTGCCTTGTTTAACTAAAAACCCACCTCAAGGGAGATTTGCATTTCTCCCCTAAAACAATTCAACCTATAAATACTTGTACTTCTAGGAATGCCCACCAGTTTACCCTTGAGACCAACTCCGAACGTACTGTTAAGTACCAGTCGCTCTACACGAATGTGGAATGCATTATCCAGATCTGGTTTTCCCTCCCATTGTGAAATTCAAACATTCAAAACCAATATGTATCGGAAGCTCCTTTTAAATTCTCTCCAACTTTACTAAGCGCCCGTGCTGTGTTTAAATATTAGAAAGATAGTCATAACCCCTTTAATACGCACAAGTATCTACATGATAACTCCATAAATGTATTTTCAAGGTAAAATCATTTAAATTTGGATTAAAATGTTGGAAAATCTCTTGCAAAAACATATGAATCATTTATATTCAATTTAATGCATATTTGTACCAAATTTGAAGAAAATCGATCAGCGCGTTCAGTCTCTAGCTCGATGTAAAGTGGGCGTCAAAAGTGATTTTTTTTATGAAATTATCATGTCTGTACCAAACACCACAGATATGTACATTAAAAAAAATTCATTTATTTTGATGAACTAAACATCAAGCGCAACAAAAAAAAATTCTTCTGTCCTATGGGCTTATAATCCTGATACACCCTGGTCTCAGATGAATACCTAACCATGCAACCACCCTTTACACTATACACTCTGATGATCCTGCTTTCAGCTTAAATCTTCCAGGACGTTTTTCAAGCTTAAAAGTCCCGGATCGATAAATCCTGAAATGAGAAAGCTGGAGGCATGGTTCCACTCCCTCACAAGAAGTGACAATTATTAACATTTCCAGAAAGACCTCCACAACGAACACATATAGCACACTTACACTAAAGGAACACTTTCCTAGAGGGCACAGCTGTCAGTGCCATGGTATTTTTTAGTAGGGTGTGAACTCTTCTTAATACTTTAATCCCAACCAAAACACCGTTTTTCTTCTGTTTTTGATAGGGCTGGCCACGAGACGCGACTCTGCGAGACTTTTGTAAGTCTCTTCTCGGTCTCGTTAAAATCGAAAATTTTTAGTCTCGTCTCGGTATCGTGTCGGTCTCGTATAATTAAGTCTCCTCTCGGTCTCGTCTCCGAAAAAATACGATTTCCAGACAACCTGTTGATTATTGGAACGAAATATTTTCGATTATAGTTTAAATATGCGCAGAAGAAAATAAAAATTCAACTCTCTAATCTCGGTCCAAGCATACAGTCTCGTCTTGGTCTCGTCTCGATTGCTTAAAAGGCAGTCTCGTCTTGTCTCGGCCTCGTCATGCGAGACCGAGATCGATACCAAGACTTTTCTCGTCTCGTGGCCAGACCCAAATTTTTGATCTCTTTCAGATATTCCCCTTATGAACTTTTAATTAAATTTAATACATCGCCATCGCTACAAAATAAAGTTCCTTCTAAAATCCGAGGTGACTTTAAAAATGGAAACCGGCGGCGGCGTCCACAAAAGCATAGTTTATGTCCCGACATTGACTGCAAATTTCCAACAAACTGTCATTAACTGTTGCAAAATGTTAAACGCGCATTTTATTCACATTACAAACTTGCCTCATTTTTCACAAAACTTAAACCAAAAACGACAACAAAACGACGTTGTTTACTAAATCAATTTTAAAGACAAAGAAAATGAAAACTACAACCTAAGCAATTCCTGCGACGGATCGTTGCTGACCACAAATAGGAAACTCATAAAGTAAAAGTTTCACACATACAGGACTGGCGAAACATTGTGTCCAAACCAACGATAAACTCAGATTTCGATGAGTTTGAAATTCTGCAAGCGGAGAGACATTCTTCCCAAAAGGTATACCCAGGGCTGCCGTTATAAAATGTCGGAGGGGAGTATTCTAGAGGATTGAAGAGGAGTATTTTAGGCTTGTGGGGAGTACGCAAGAAAAACATAGCTCTTAATTATTATGGCTTTGTGCAAATTTCATTTAAATAACGAACAAATTTTCACCTCGTTAGTGCCAAAATTATCATCGGATAACATTTAACACGATTTTCAATTCGCAACGAGCTAGAAATATAACTCTATTAAACCATTTTAATAATTTAAACTTCGTTCATACCAATCATTTAAGGTTGAAAAGAAGAATAGAGGAACAGTATTGGCATTAGGAACTTAATTTACAATAAAAATGTATTTTTTTCAGACTTTCGGTAATAAAACACATTTTTTTTTAAACATGTGATGTGATCTCTGAAGAAGCGATTTTGCTAATAAAATGGAACTTCCTGTGGCAGGTTTTATGTTTCGCCATCTCAAAGACGACCATGAAGGAACTAAGGAAATATTTGTTTTCTTCTATAAATATGCTAAATGGAGATTTTAATTTTCGTCTTTTTTCAAAATTGACACTTCAGTAAAGTTAAAAATCAATAAACCAATAAAAGTTTTCAATGCGCTAGAATAGGCACAATTATAACGACTTTTTGCAAACATTTTGGGAATTTTCAAGGGGAGTACAATCACAGTGAGGGGAGTACGGGAGTACAGTGAATGGTTGGGGAGTACGAATACTCCGTTAGTACTCACTTCGGCAGTCCTGGCGTATACCTTATGTGTTGGAAAACAACTTGAATGGGAAACAAGACGCCAAACATTCCGTATCTGCAAATACATTTTAAGTTTTTGCCACGAACGCAGACATTAACTTTACAATGATTGGAACAGTAGACATTTATTTGTTTTGTAATTCTTTTAAAAAAAGTACCTAGATTTTTTTTTTTTGTAAATAAACTCCTCATGATTAAAAAAATACATATGAATAATAAAACCAAAAATAAACAACTTATTTACTTAATTAATCGAAAAAAGAGTGATCTCCGGTTACCACTTTTAGTTTTTATCTCGAACATCATTCAACAGATAGTCTCGCATGACGAGACCGAGACGAGACTGCCTTTTAAGCAATCGAGACGAGACCGAGACGAGACTGTATATTTAGACCGAAATTTACAGAGTCTAATAAATTAAATAATCCAAATTCAGTTAAATATTTATTTTTTTCTGCACATACTTATTCAAACTATAATCAAAAATATTTCGTTCCACTAATCAACAGTCAGAGACGAGAGTTAATTATTCGCGACCGAGACGAGACTGAAAATTTTCGATTTTAACGATACCGAGGCGAGAATTACAAAAGCAGAGTCTCACCTCGTGACCAGCCCTAGAAAAAAGTTTTAAAGCTTTTCATTTTTATAGCAACACTCCAAAAACAAAAACACAAATCGTCTACAGGCCCCAATAGATGACTAAGAAGGATGAGATTAAGTGTTTTCGTTTTTCCACCGTCTGTTAATGACATTCCAAGAAAAAAAAATATTGTCTCCACCTTGAGGAAGCACAAATATTATGCATTTCATTTTTATAGCAACACCGCCAAAACTAATAACTTTATCTTTACCAACTTAAATGATAACTTAAAAGAATAGAACTAAGTGTGATCGTTTGACCACAAAATTATTAAAAATTAAATTATCCACAAAAAATAATCGTTTGTCCACCTTTTTAAAAGTTTTTTTAGCACCAAATGTTTAAAACAATATTTAGGAAAATGTTCTAAATCCTAATCGGTTGATATCATTTTTCTTAATATTTTTTTAATATTTTGTGTTGGGGGCTATAAAAAAGAAATGTTGAATATTTTTAAAACTAAAGGTGGACAGTGGAAAAACCATAATTTTTGGTGGAAAGTCATAAACAGGCGGTGTAAAAACAAACCCCCTGAGCCCCATCACAAAATTACTTTTTTGGACTTCTACATCAACTTAAGTTTAAGTGCATTTTTGGCAAAAAATCAAAAATACAAAAGTTAGTTAATTTTTATTGAAACTTCTAAATTTGTTTTCTCCACAAGAACCATCAAAAAAGCAAGTAAGAATATAATTTTAACTAAAACAAAATTATTTGTCATATTTTGGTCAAATTTATTAACTAAAAAAAAACTACTACATATATATTAAAGAATGAATAGACGATCTCAAAGTCTGGGAGTCCGCCATAGCACGACCTACCCTCACCCTCATCTCTTTACCAGATGAGAGGTATACAGTTTTTTAGATAGTGTTAAAACAAACAGTTTGGGCATGTGTTGCCTATAAAAAAGAGGGCCCTTCATAGGGTTGCCACGCTTTAAAGGCCAATTTTTGCGTTTTTTCAATGGTCTGATTGAGCTTATGTGGTAAGCAATAAAGATATACAAAAAATACATATTAGGAAAGTAAATTTGATTGAAACATTTTCAAATACGGGAATTTTTGAAATTTTAAATTTAAGTAGGGTAAATTAGGGTGAACGTATTAAAAGGTCGAAAACTTATTTTCAAAACAGTAAAAGACGGTATACATGAGAGCGACCAACGAATGAATGAACAAATAGGATTTAAAGCATTAATAAACCTAAATTCTTTACAAAATCTAGAAAAAATGGAAGAAATATATCTAAGGGTTATTTTAAAATACCAACATTTTCATATTAATTGATACAACAAGAGAATTTTAAGAAAACAATTTGTTCGTCGCGCTGCAATTCGTTACGACCAATTTTTTTTTCAAATTTCCCATACGTAAACAAATAAAAATTTAAATTTTATATTTTTTAAAATTAATCTTAAATCGAATTCTACCATTTTGACTAGATTTTGTGCAATATTAAGGTTTATAAATGTTTTAATTCCCCTTTGTTTGTTCATTCGTCGGTCATTGGTTGCTCTCATGTGAATGGCTCTTAAGTATTGGGGAAATTATTTTTCTTTCAATCGATAGATCTTATTAAATTAAATAAGCATTAGCATTATAATAGCAGGTAGCCTCGTCCACCTAAAAACTAAAAAGTTTATTTTCAGGGCTGACAAATCCTCCAAGAGTATCACTTGTCACGAATAAGTGCTTCTCTATAAAATTGTAGGTCCCTTCCATTCCTGTCGAAAGGCGCACACAGGAATGGTTACGAATTGTTAATCACTAGACCCTGGTTCTTCATGAGCCGTTGTGCCACCCGATTTATTTATTTTATTATAATAGCAGGGTTTCTACAAAAACTTGGTTAAAACTTAGGGTTTCCGCACTTTAATATATTTCTTTGCATCAGAGAAATCAGGTACTACTCTGTGTCATACTGATCCCTATAACATATGTATATACTAAGTTGATCCTTATAAAGGTCATTGTCTTATTTTGAATGACGCACCCCCCTTTTATATGTTCTAAATAATAATAAAAAAAATAATCCTGTAAAATTTCAGCTCATTATATTAACGATAACCCAGCCACCAAGTTGTTTGAAGTTTTGTATGTGAAATCCCATGTATTTTTGTAAATCCAAATTTGAAAAATCTTAACTTTGGCAATGATTTTTAAAAAAATTGAATTTTGGAACACATGTAGTCACTTTTGTCATATTTATAAAAATGTATCAGGAAAAAAATTAACACAGTTATTTCCGTACTTATAGCAATGCAAACATAATTGTGTTTATTTAATTTTAATAAATGTTGTAAAATTTTTTTTTTAACATTTTCTTAAACACGACAAAAGTTAATTCAAAGTTATAAATTTTTAAAGTTGGATGTACAAAAATACATGGGATTTCGCATATAAAACTTCAGACATCTTGGGGGCCGGGTTAACATTAATAAAGTGAGCTAAAATTTTACAGGATTTGTTTGTGTTTATTTATAACATTTATTTATTTATTATTCAAAATAAAAAAATTGACATTTATCGGGTTTTTCAATAAAAGCGCTACAAAAGTTTTGGATATCAATGAAATTCTTTATTCCTGTGAAAGTACGTTCGATGCCATTATGCATGGAACTCGATTTTGTTTGCATGGCCACCACGGGCACGCTTGCAGAAGTCCAGACGCTGAACCCAATTTTCGACGGTTTTCAAGCATAAATCGGCCGATGCTGCTGCAACTTCACGTTCGATGTTAGTACGAAGTTCATCAATCGTTTCTAGCTTGTTGGCATAGTCCAAAGACTTGACATAGTCTCACAGGAAATAGTCTAACGGCGTCAAATCGCACGACCGAGGCGGCCAAGCGACTGGACCATTTCGTGAGATAACACGTTCTCCAAACTTGGTTTCCAATAAATTGATTGTGACATTCGCTGTGTGGCTTGTGGCGCCGTCCTGTTAGAACCACATGTCCTCCAAGTCCATATCATCCAATTGGGGCCAAAAATATTCGGTTATCATCGAACGGTAGCGATCCCCATTCACAGTAACGTGCCGGTCTTGATCATCACGGAAGAAGTACGGCCCAATGACGCCGCCGGCCCATAAACCACACCAAACCGTAATTTTTTCGGGATGCAATGATGACTCATGGAGTACGTGTGGATTGCTGCCTGACCAATACCGCATATTTTGTTTATTGACGAAGCCATTCAGCCAGAAATGAGCCTCATCGCTGAAGATGATTTTTCGATGAAAATCCGAATCATTTTCAAGTTGTTGCTCAGCCCAATTCACGAACATACGACGCTTCTGGTGGTCAAGCGGCTTCAGTTCTTGCGTCAATTTAATCTTGTTAGGATGTAGGTCAAGATCTTTTAGCAAAATTCGCCACAACGATGTCACAGAGATGCCCAACGCTTGAGAACGACGTGTGAGAGACACATTTGGGCTTTCTGCAACTGAAGCCTCAGCGGCAGCAATATTCTCGACTCTACGGGCACTTCTTTGTCTCACTGGCACGGGAACATTTTGTACTGTGCCTGTGGATTCAAATTTTTCGACTAGACGCTCAATTGTTGATCTGCTAGGACGATTATGACGACCATAAATTGGACTCAACGTTTAGAGCCCACTGACTCCGAATTTCGGTAGTAAATTTTAATAATTTCCACTCGTTGTTGGCTCCTATATCTTTCCATCATAAAATGGCAAACCTTATTGAAGAGAAATATCAAAAGAGCGGCAAGAAATATGGCGTCGTTTGCAGTCCCTGTTGCTCTACTTTTGTAGCGTCCCTGTTGAAAAACGCTTTATAAGGACCACCCTAGTATATACATATATGAAGTTATATCAGATGCATGAACCTGTACAGCACATGTATGTCATGTATAACATTCATGTATTTAATAAGATCTATAGATTGCAAGAAAAATAATTGCGCTGTGACTTACCGTTTAGAAAATAAGTTTTCGACCTTTTAACACGTTCACCCTAATTTACCCTACCTGAATTTAAAATTTCAAAAAATCCCGTATTTGAAAATTTTTAAATTAAATTTCCTTATATAATATTTGTTTTGTATATTTTTATGGTTTACCACATAAGCTTAATTAGATAATTGAAAAAAAAAAAAAAACCAAAAAATTAATCTTTAAAGCGTGGCAACCCTATGAAGGGCCCATTTTTTTATACGCAAACTGTTTGCTTGGACCACTATCTGAAAAAACTGTATACCTCTTATCTGGTATAAGGAGATGATGGTCGGTCGTCCTATGCGGCCTCCTAGACTGAAAACTTATACTACGTTTTTACTGGGCCAAATAAGGTAATTTCGTTGCAAATTTTCAAATCAGTTCCGAAATTACCTCATTTCCTATATAAATTCTCGTTCTCAACTGAGTTAATTTCAACCAAATTTGCAGGAAATGAGGTTCGAAATGAGGCAAATCCATCCATCAGCAGTCGATTCCAAAAGCTTTAAAAAGCTCTTGCATGAAAATGTCAAAACACAAAGAGAAAACAACAAAAACAAACGTTTAACTGCCATTCCAAATTCAAAATGAAATGAGATACTGAACAAAATTAGCAAATTTGATAATGAAAACACTTTTTTGCCAAATTCCGAAATAACCTCATTTCGGCTCTAATGAAAGCGTAGTATTGGATTCATCTGTATTTAATTGTTCCTATTTGCATGACCTTTATTAATAATTTGAATCCTATAGCCCACTTAGGAATAAAACTAAATCATCTGAATTTATTTTAAAATGCAAATATTTTGTAAAGAATCAACATTTTTAAAAGAATTCTCTTTGAAAAATTTAAGAAGAAATGTTGTCTATAAATTTAACAATATTAGTACAAGCTTTCCAAAGAAAAAAAAAAAAAAAATAACTCGCAATATCATGTTTAGGGTTAAACATAATTAATTAAATATTTATGTGTATGTTCTTGTATCTACCAAATGAAAACAGTTGAACAAAAAATATCCACCACAGAAATAACTGTTAAGGTTAAGGAATTTAATATCAAACATCCTCTACGGACCATGATACATTTAGGTATACTTCCACAAATGCAAAATATATCCTTTTACATTCTTTCGTTTGCATGCAAAATGCAAACAAAAAAACACATTAAACATTAAACCAAGCTGAACACAACACAATGAACAATACCTACCTTCCTAGTACCTACCTCCTCCCCCCCATGCTAGGATAATGTCTAGAGTTTCATACAACTTTCATGTAACCAAATGCATTTCATCATAAACTAGACAACTTTAGCTACCTAGAGTCGTAGATATAGGTGTGTTCGTGTTGGAAATTCCTTTCGAAACAAAATCCTAATTCATTTCGCCAACAACACGTGCTGTGTTTTTTGCTATGATGTTGCACAAACCATTCCGAATTTATGTAGGTATGTTTAGGTATCTTGTAACTCTATAGAACCTACCTCATCTAAGTGCAACAACTGGTATATTAAAGCTATGCTAAGGAGCTTCCAACACCACCACCACTTTATAATATCAAAGTATATAAAGCACTATCATCTCTAGCTAACCTAAGAAAGGACCAAAGTGACGTTGACAGATTAAGTACATCAGTGCATTGGACAATTTATTTTTCACACTCAGTCTGATGCTGTAAAACTTCTTCTTCGTCTTCATCTCCTTAGTGTTATGACATTTAAAGGAGTTGAGCACCTGTATACTAAAAAGAACGAAGTATACAATAAGATATAGGTAGGTTAGGTATACTTATAAGTTATAAAAGGAATCAAGCATGGCGGTTAGGCTGTCCAAAGTTCTTCTTTTTTTGAAAATATAGGTTTTTTTTCAATTAAAAATAAAATGCACGACTGGATCGCACGAGCTTTCTCTTGTAGGTAAAAACTAGAATATAGCCAGGAATTGGCAAATGTAATAATACTTTATTTCAATAATCAAAGTTCTGACACTACACCCTTTTTATAGGATCAAACTCATGCTATTTTCGACCCCCCTCTAACTTCAGTACCAATAAAGTCAGAAACTTCAAACTCGCAGCATTTGCTACGCTCACCAGGTTTAAGCAACTTACCAAATTTGAATTCTTTAGCATCAGTGATTCCCGAGATATAAGACTGCAAAAATCGTAAAAACCGTAACAGACTGACTGATAATTCATCAACATTTTGGAGCACTTTCTGACATCGTAGAATCTTGTAATTTGGCAGAACGGTAGGCCTTGTGGTGTATACAAAGGACAAATTTAAGGGGCGAGTTACTCGCCCATTTTCATAGAATTGATATAAGTTATTCGGAGCATTTCTGAGTATTGGAGAATGATGAAATTTGGTAGAGCGGTCTTTGACTTGAAGTGAAATCGAAGAAAAAAAATTAAAATTTGAGATTTTACATTCAGGGGGCGTGGCATCCAGCATTTTCTTAGAATTGTTATTAGTTGTATGGATCACTTCGGATTGTTGCAAAATGAAGAAATTTGGTAGAATGGTTGGTCTTGAAATAAATACATATACACAAAGGAAAATTTTGAGATGAGGGGTGGCGTGGCACCCGCCCATCTTCATAGAATTAATATAAATTATTTTGAGACCAACCCAGTTTAAGTCAGTAATTATTAAATAACAGATTTTTATAATAATTTTTAGGTTTTTCGATATTAGTCCACTTAAAATATTTGATATTTAACATTAATAAACTTAGAACGTGACGTACTTTTAGATCTCACTGCTTTTAACGACTGACTTGGTACCCAAAGGTATATATAGAAGAACATGGCTTATTTTTTAAAATTTGTGTTTTTGGTGTGACCTTTTATTTCTATAATAGCTTATATTTAACAAAGTTATTAAATCCTCTGTTATTTAGTTTTTGTTATTTCTTATCCTTACTTTAATTCGTTTAATATTTCAAAATCTTAAAAAAAAACGTTTCAAATATTAAAATTTTGATAATAAATGATTTGAAAATAAGAAGTGTTATTTTGACATTCAAAGAAAAATGGCATTTTTTGAGATAAATGATCGGATGTTTATTTCAATGCAAAGAGAAAAGTATGCCATTAATAACAAAAAACAATATCAGCCAGATGGCCGGCTTCGCTTACAAAACAATATCCTTTTTATGAAATTTTCCATAACGAAATTGCAAAGTGGCTGCTGTATGCCCTCAATAGCTTCACGAATTCCATCTTTGAGATCTTGAATCGACGCTGCACTGTTGGCGTAGACCTTATCGTTCACGTGGCCCCAAAGGAAGAAGTCGCAAGGTGTCAAATCACAAGATGTCGGTGGCCAATTACCTTTTCGAAAGATAACACGGTCCGGAAACTTTTCCCGTTAAAAAGATCGATGGTTTCGTTGCTCATGTGGCACATAGCGCCGTCAAGTAAACGTTGTCCAGATCAATACCATCCAAATCCGGCCATAAAAAATTATAAATCATCTCTCGATAGCGCAATCCATTCACCGTAACTGTTGCTCCAGCCTCATTTTCAAAAAAGTTAGGTCCAATGACCCCACCGAACCATAAACTGCACCAAACAGTTACACGTTGAGGATGGAGAGGCTTTTCATCAATAAATCTTGGGTTTTCCAAGCCCCAGATGCGACAATTTAGCTTGTTGACGTAGCCACCGAGGTGGAAATGGGCCTCATCAGTCAAGATGATTTTTCGATGAAGTTCCGGATTATTTGCATGAATTTAAATATATAGAAATAGGCGTTTTTTTATAAGCGTTGTTAAAGCGTGTATCGTTCCATTTTTATTAATGGCTCAATTTCTGCTTATAAAATATCAACAAACTACAGCTTCAAAAGTAACAACTACCGAAATAGCGGGTTATTCAAAATAACACCTCTTATTGGAAAACCCTATTCTTTGATTATTATTGCTAAAATTAAAAATTATTTGACTGAAGAATTATTATTTTTCAAATTGTTATATTATTTGAAACGTCCTTTTAAAGATTTTCAAATATTAAACGAATAAAAATAAGGATAACAAAAATAACAAAAACTAAATAACAGAGGATTAAATAACTTTGTTAAATATAAGCTATTTTAGAACTACAGGATTGTAAGTATTAAATTAATTCAATAAGTCATAATTATTTTAATAGAACCACTTTTTGAGACCTGAAGAAGGACGTAACAACGTCCGAAACGTCGCGTCGTCGATTCTAAAAAAGGTAGAAAAACATCAGGAAAGACTTAAAGCCCAATAAAGGAGTTATTAATAATATTTTAATTCGTTAACGATAAAATAATGAAAACAAGTTAAAGAGCAATATTGAGTTTTTTTGATTGAATACAAATTGTGTGTATTCCAGTGAAATTTACAATCGTTAAAATTAAAATTCATTAATTCTTTTAATTACTTAAATTCTTGAAAGTAGCTTGGGAAATAAAATGCCATTTGTTTTTTATTAAATTGGAACGCCAATTTTATTTAAAGATATTAATTTTGTTTTGAAAATTTTGACATAATACGTTTTTACAGAGACTTCTGTATTAACAAATTAATTTTAATCGGTTAATCGAATAATGAGAAAGTGCTTATGGGAAGTCCTGTAAATTATGTATATTGAAAAGTATTCTTTTTAAAATAGGATCCTTTAATTAAATAACGCACAATCGTTGCTTTTGGGAAAAATAAAAAATTTCTGAACCGGAATATTCTAAAAGCGTTCCAAATTCATTTTTGACGCAGTTTCAAAAAAAAAAATAAATCAAGACATATTTTTTTTTAATTTAAAAAAACAGTTTTTCAAAAATTATAAAAAAGTTTTTCAAAAAATTTAAAAAATATTTAAACATCTTAGAACCTTCTCCAGTAAAAAAAAAATAAAATAAAAACAACTGAACAATTTTCGAGACAATCAAAAACTCAAAAAGGAAAAGTGTGGTTTAACTCTAAGCGGTTGGACGGATTTGTTTTAAATTTGGTGTGAAGCATTTTAATGTGTTCCCTAGAGGGAAAGTTTCAATTTTTGTTTTATCTCAATTGCAACGGGTAGCTGTCATACAACAATTTCGGTTTTATCAATTTTTCTCGAGAACAACTTTTACGATGCTGATAGAACTTTGTACATGTTATCCCTAGTTTTGTTTTTATAATGCGGCATACCACGTTATTACCGAAAAAATAAAATGAGGGAAAAAAGTAATGGTGTTTTTTTTTATAAATATTTATCTAACTTTTCTTATACCTATACTTGTTTGGGTACATTCCCGCATATCTAACTTTTCTAACTTTTCTTATACCTATACTTGTTTGGGTACATTCCCGCATATCTCGTCATTGGCTTTGTTGATTTTATCATTGTTTTGCAATTCGGTACTTCTAAGTTAGTTTAAAAATATTGTATTTATAATTTGTATGAATAATTTTTTTTTAACGAACAAAACAAAATCAAAGAAAAAATATTTATTCTTTGTTTTAAACTTTTTTCCAAATCAAAAAAAAAATCAAAAACTGTTTTTTTAACATGTTTTCATTAGTTTCTCCTTAACCATATAGAACTATTTTAAAACCCTTGCTATATCAACATTGTCAATGTCTAGCTACATTCAAGTTCTTATCTACAATTTTAACAACAATTTTGTTCTCGTTTTGTTCTGCAGTAGGTATGCAGTTTCATAGGGAAAATTGAAAAATATAGTAGATTACTAGAGTCAAGTCTCCACTTTTTTCCGCTTGAACAATTTATTGTCCGTAATATTGTTAAGCCTAGTACGCTGCTGATGTGAAATGAAAAATCCCATACAAAAATGACATGACGAAATCATAAACGAATAATTTCGTTGTCCTTTTCGTTCTGTGGTACGCTGTTCGACCAACGAAATTGATGATTATACCAGATTGCTTTGACAAGTCTCCACTCTATTTTCGCACAGAATTAATTGACCGGTCAATTGATTGTGTGCGGAAAAATGACATTTGGGTTTGTTCGTGTTTTTATTTGTTGTTACTTTCATTACATCATGGCTGTTGTTTGAATTTTTCGTTAAATTTAGTTTTATTTATTTGCAATTTGTGAAACTCTCCATGAATCTTTTTCTGTGTGTTTTCATAAGCATTTCGTTGTCTTTTGGAGACCACAGGAAAATTTCTATTCGCATCAGCAGCGTACTAGGCCTTACTGGTGAAAATTTGACGTTTGCAGTTTTTGTTATTTGCCGTCGAAGACAAAAATTATAATTAATTTCCAATTAAATTTCTTAAAGAAGATTTAAGTAAAGAAATGCGCCAATTTTAGAACCCTTAACAGAATGTATCATCATTCTTCACAAATTAAAGGACGAAAATTAAAACGAAAAATTATTTTCGGTATGAAAAATTTAAAACTTCTTTCGATTTAGATTTTTTTGTAATTTTTGAAATATTGTACATCTGATAGAGCTCTCCATAAAAATTTTTCGTAGATTTTTCGTTTACGTTTTCGCTGTCAATTTGGAGAGCATAGAAAATTGTCGTTTCACTTCAGTTGGGTACTTGGATTTACAAAAACACAGCGGAAAAATATTCATGGAGATTTACACAAATTGATAATAAATAAAACAAAATTTAACAAAAAAAAAAAAAAAAATCAAAAAAACCCTGCTGTAATGAAAGAAAAAACAGGATCAAACACAAGTGTCATTTTTGGTCATGGTCGAGCAATAAGACTGATTTCACACAAAGAAACTGAGTTCCTGGCAACTGGAAGTTTGTAGGCGAGAAGGGCAAGAAGTAAAGGGAATGAAAAAATCTCCCCGGTCCACGTTTGAGGAGATTTTTGTAACATTCCTTCTCACACTGTCCGTAATGTGCGTACAGCCTTGTACAGGCTTTTTAGAAAAAAAGAAAAATACATATCTCTGTCTAAAAGCTACTAAACGTCAAACCGAAATTTAGGGTTAATGGCGTTTAAGTGCTTCGCGTAAAAAACAATAGTTGCAATGTCGAAGTTAAAAAAGTTACTTTTTATTTAAAAACGATCAAAGTTAAAAAAATAAGGAAGAAGTTGAAAAAAATCGCAAAAAAATAAGAATTAATAAACAAAAAGGTTCTAACGAGTAATGGTATCAAAACTTTAGCGCTAATTGGGCTATGGGCTAGGCTGCCAGTGCCCGCCATTTCTACCTACCTACTTACCTTACTTTTTTTGTTATATTTTTATGAGCCACACATTTCTATATTTAAAAATTGACCCAATCGGAAGGAAGAAATACAATTCCAAATTTATCAAAATTAATAATAAAACAATTAAATTTATAATAAATTATTACAAAATTGAAAACAATTCCAAATCGGAAGACGAAAAGCAAACACAATCTAACCCCAAAATGAAAACTCAAAGTAACTTTTTCTTAATAAAAGAACGATGAAGGTTAGCTATAATAATTAACTTTGGAAACAAAAAGAACCCACAAATTTCATTAACCCAAAATATTGGCTGTCAGTTTTGAGTTTGACAATTTGTTAAAAATCCCCATACTTTATATGGAAACTATGCTTTTGGGTTCTAGGAAATTACTTGCTGCTCAAAGTTGGATTTCCAACAAAAGCTCCTTTTTTGAAAAGATCCTTCAAATTGTGACAAAGAAAAAACAACAATTTTTCGTTTAAAGATGGTTTGTACAATTTTGAGCTCATTAAATTCCAAATATTGCATATCTGGTCACACTATATAGGAAATTTACCTTTATAGGTACCTATTCCTTAAATAATGTGAAACTTAACAAAAAACTTTTAAATTACGTAAGAGGATACGATACATTGGAGACAGTGCATCTTGCAGCAGCGCAAATCACAGACAAGGATAATGAGAAGAATTTCGAAGGCTGTCGCCGGATGCATTGCTTTATTAAAACGACGATGCACAAAAAAATATATTTTCTTGACTAAAGACTGATGTGTCATGCAAAGTTTTCATCATATTACATCCACAACAAAAAAAAAAAAAAAAAAAAAAAAAAATATCATGAGGATAAAGTTGACTTTCGGTTTTATAACAAAATATATATGTATCTATACGATACCTATTTTATATGTATACAAGAAAAAGTTTGTTACAACCAGAAATGTCCTTTCAGGGAGAATAAGAGATTATTATTGGTGTATCATATTTACTGTATCTTGTTTCTTGTTGTTCAAATAGATCATGGAAAGATTTATGCACTGTTATAATATAGGTATAGGGTTATATGGTTTGTGGTATTTAGTTGGAAAACAAGTTTTGCAGAATTATATTTGGATCTGGTTTTGGTGTTGAAATGTAAATGGGAACATTTACTAACTATACTACAAGGAGTTGAAACTGAACTTTACCGTCACCATAAAGATTGTTTTGCCTTGGGCATAATGGACATATATATAGGGTCTTATAATTTGACTTGACTTTTGTGAGATGGTTTTCGGTAGGTATTATGTATAATTGACTTTAAGATTGTGAAGAAAACAATCAACTTTATTGGAAGATTCTAATTTGAATACTTGTGGTTATGACTCTCTTTTTTTGCGTTATGGACTCGAACAAAAAAATTGAACTCGAGGTAGGAATACTTTTTGATAATACTTCCTACGCTATTATGGCCTTAGGACGAAAATGTCTTTGAGCAGCATTTTCTGAAGAACGTAAAAGTTTTAAGCCAAGGCGGCAATTTTGTTGTTTCAAAAAAATAGGCGTGTTTTGTTTTTAAGCCATAGTACTGTTAATAAGAACCCCAACAAAAATATTATCTAATTAAAAAATAGAATATAGTATTAATGTGCGTGGTGCACATCTTTTTACCAAAATTCTTCGAGCTGTTTTCGAGAAAAATAAGTTTTTTCTTAACTGTTTTTTAACATTTGTATGGAAGGTACCGTTATTTTTGAATGTAGAAACATAATTTTTTTTCTTGTACCTATGTAGGTATTCTACAAAATAATAAGAAATTATTTTACACCTGATTCTAAAAATATTGACCAAGTAGTTTTCAAAAAAAAAAAAAAAATGATTTTTTTCAATTTTCAAAAAAAAAAAAAATTTAATTTGGTTCACAATAATACCCGTGTTTTTTTGGCATTCTATAAATAGTACAGTAGACAATTACCAAAAAAGTAGCCTGGTTTTTGTATTTCAAAATTGGTTTAACTAAAAGAACACCTGTCAGAATATTAAAAAAAAAAAATATAATATTTGTGAGAATCAGAAGCTGTCAAAATTAACTTCACGAAAAAACTAATAGTAACCAACATTTGAGAATGAATTCACCAAAAATCCATTCGAGACTCGGGTAACTATCGGCAGTATGATCCTACTTTAACTTTTATCGGCAGTATTCATACCGCCGATTTTGTATTTGTTGTTCATGTAAAATCCTACTATGGATAGCTACTATAGAAAACTACTATGGATAGATTTTCCAATAAAACACGGGTAATGTTTATACTTCTTAGAAAGATTAACCATACAAGAAATGAAAAATTTCAATTTAACTGATTCAGGGAAAATCAAAGACCAACAAAATGATTGTACTAAATATAACCCGTTTTTGAAAACAAAAACAATTATTAATAAGTAGCATTTCCTTATTCTTATTATTTGATTTTTTTTTATAAAATCCTCGGAGCCATTTTTGATAAAAATATTATTTTCCTTTTTGGCGAAAAAAATCGTATGACAGGTACCGTTTATTTTTGGCCTAAAAAAAAGTAAAAAAAAACGTGTGGGCGTAAGTTTGAAGAATTTCTCTTCAGGCGTTTAGGCTGGAGGAGCGAGGACATACAGACAGAATTCCGGGACCCCCATTTTGAACGTTCTCTATCATCACAATGTTAGGGAAAATTATTACAATTGAAGTGAGAAGAGCACATGAGTACAGTGAATGACAAGGAAATAAGTATACTCTCTTAAGTTTTCACTTCGGCATCCTTGATTAGGTAAATTAAGGGGACATCATATGAAGCTGGGCCTTATTACGTAAAACGATAACGATTGTACAATACCGTTTTGGCAATAGCTGTCTATAGCATATCTGTGGAAATAGAAAGGGACAGGTATAGTCAAGATGATATAGTTCAATCGAACTCGTTTTAAATAGTAGGGCCCCCTTCGCTGCAGTATTAGTACCGGCTACTTAGAAACTATGCATTTTTTTTCTATAGGTACATTTTTCCCGTTAAATACTTAGTTAGATATTTTAAGGAGTAGAGCATTAAAATTTGTGTTCGGTCGCTGAGTTGCCCAAAGTAGTAGGAGTAGAGCATTAAAATTTGTGTTCGGTCGCTGAGTTGCCCAAAGTAGAATTCTTCTGAAAACGTGTTAGCAATCTGCAATGATAGATTGACAAAAATGAAATTTAAAACAAACAAAAATTGTTGGTTTAATTTCAAGACATAGTAGGTATCCAAATAATTAAAAACATCTAGAGCTATCTATCATAGTTAAGGTTTGTGGTTCTTAATAATATAGAATTCGCCAACCGACCAACCAACCAACGCCAGTTGGCTAATCTACGACCAGTGTTCCCAGATTGGTGTTTTTTTCCAACCAAAATGGTTGGTAATCAACGCTATGGTGGGAAAAATAGTGGGGAAAAATGAATGGTGAGATTTATGGTGGGATTTATGGTGGGATTTATGGTGGGAAATTATTCAAAACTTTTTTTTATGGTGGGAAAAAATTCCAGAATTTACTTGATATACCAATGTACCCATTTTTGTCCAACTTTATTTTTCACTCACACGTATTTACAATCTTCAATTTACATCAACAATCTACCGTATTTACATCCCTACAAACAAAACAACCCCAGACCAGAGAGAGAAGCAGAAAACCACCAGATTTTTCTTTGCCTCTACCTCTTTGACCTAAATCTTAGGCTACCCGTTCACATCAATATATTTCTTATTCAAAAACTTACTCTCGCACAAATAACTTGTGCCAATTAGTGATAATGATAGTTGAAATTTATAACGTGCGTAGAGTGCCTTTTGTGCTGTCAGTTGCTAGCGGTACTTTATGTTTCTATGTTTGCATTAACCCTTCTGGTTTATTGGCCGCGTTCAACGCATCAAATTATTCAGTACTTTATTTTCAGATGGAGCTTCTGATTGGCCAGCTGTCATACAAAGTTAGCTGACATTCAGTTACTTTTAGTGAAGTTTAGTTACGATTCATCTGAATTTTCAGCAAGAAATTCCCAACTGAAAATTCAGCTAACAGCTTTTCTATACAAAAAGAAGGATCTCAATACAAAAGTGACATTTCATATAATTTTGCGTTCAACGACAAAAATTAAGTACATTATTTTCAGCAGTTATCATATTATTATGTGTATCCTTTTTCCATCATATTTCACCAGATTTATGAATATGTTCCTTGTTTAAAAACCTTTTACTTTATTTTATTTTATTTTATATTATTTTATTTTATTTTATTTTATTTTATTTTATTTTATTTTATTTTATTTTATTTTATTTTATTTTATTTTATTTTATTTTATTTTATTTTATTTTATTTTATTTTATTTTATTTTATTTTATTTTATTTTATTTTATTTTATTTTATTTTATTTTATTTTATTGCATTTTATTTGAATTTATTTTTTGTATGTATTTTGTTTTTATTAATAAACAAACAGATCGCTTATCTTCAAAAAAAAAATTTAATTACTTATGTAATAGTTGGTAGAAAAAATAATGTTGTCTTTTTCCTCTCCCACTACAAATTTAGTGGGAAGTTCTTTTTAATTTAGTGTTTTTTTTAAAATTTCATCTGGCATCACTGACGACCATGCCAACTGAGGCTGGCCACGAGACGAGACTCTGCGAGACTTTTGTAAGTCTCGTCTCGGTCTCGTTAAAATCAAAAAATTTCAGTCTTGTCTCGGTCTCGAGTCGGTCTCTTATAATTAAGTCTCGTCTCAGTCTCCTCACCGAAAAATACTATTTCCGGCCAACTTGTTGATTATTGGAAACGAAATATTTTCGATTATAAATAGTTTAAATACGTGCAGAAGAAAATAAATAAATATTTAACTGAAATTGGATTTTTTTAATTTATTAGACTCTCTGTAAATTTCGGTCCAAATATACAGTCTCGTCTCGGTCTCGTCTCGGTTGCTTAAAAGCCAGTCTCGTCTCGTCTAGGTCTCGTCATGCGAGACCGAGACTTTTCTCGTCTCGTGGCCAGCCAACTCATCAGACCTCTAAAAAAAAACACCCTTTGTATCAAAACATTAGAGTACAATATTTCTCATTTTTGTTACATATCTACGTACATGACTTAATTTATTACTCCTTTTGTGTTTTTTTCAGGTCAAATGTCCAGAATGCCGTGCAGAGCACCGTATCCCATACCAGGGCGTACAGGCGTTTCCCACAAATGTCACCTTGCAACGCTTTCTGGAGTTGCACATCGAAATCACTGGAGAGCTGCCGGATCCAACATCTGGTAATTATATTGTTTTATTGAAATTAATTGCTTTGCCCATTTATCCCCTCACCCCCTCCCCCAATTTCCTGCCAAGCTGTATCTTTTTGTTAGACGCATTTTACCATGCATTGCCCCTATTTCCCCACATACCATTCCATTCATCTGGATAATATGTATTAGGTATAATGACTGCTATATGTTTTACCTACACCTACACGTCTTTGTAAGTCAGGAAGGACAAATTGTGTGTAAACTTTTGGTAGTGACCTCAGCAAATTTTCTTCCGTCCGACGTTGTCGTCGTCGTTGTCGCCTGCCACCATTGTCGTTGGCGTCATAGTTGTCGTTTGTTGGCATCGTCTGAAATGCCATTGTGGCATTTCCAGAATCCGGAGTCTAATTAAATTTGCTTTATCAATATAATAAAATGAGAGAAAGAGAGAGAGTAGGTATATTGGGTTGGGCTTTGGTCATTGGGGTAGGCACCAGCCAGCAGCAGTAGGTAATACCTCTATCCTTCTTAACAAACTCTATATTGCCATCAGAACTCATCCATATGACGATGATGGTCCTGAAAATCGCTTCCGGGCAATGGCGCAAATTATGTTGCTGACTCGGTCGGCCTTGGGCTGTGAAACTTTCTACAATAATGTGCCCGGATGCATTCTACCATAAATGATTGAGTAATGAACAACACGGAATTCAATCAAATTGGGATAAAGGACTTAAGGACACTCTATGCCAACATCAGCATCAGCATAGTGTGCGTTAGCGTTAGTCGTCAGTCGTCGATGCGGGTGGGCGCAAGTATCTTTTTATTCGTTATTATTTGTATATCTTATTTTCTGTTTGCCTAGATATCTTTTTTGTTTTGTTTGTTTTCTGACGCTTGATTTGGATTTCCAAATTGCTGCTAAGACTGTTAAGGATTCGGAGCAGCGGATACCATTAGACAGACGTTGATTAATTGTTTTTTTCTATGTATAAAACACTATATTATATGTGATGTGTAGGGTGTAGCTGATATAGTTATATATCTACATTATGTACAGTATAGCTACATTGTTTCGAGATAGATAGATTGCGCTGAAAGCATCTCACACCCAATACAATCGATTAATCATTCAATTCGTTTATGAATCGTAAAGGGGCTGTTGCTGCATATGGTTTTAATTTATTTGAAAAGGCTTTTCCATTCGATCAGCTGCGCTGTTTGTGGATATAATTAGATGAGGAGAGCAATAGTTATTGCCAATACAGCTTTTTATATACTAGATAGAGAAGGAGCATTCTAAAACACCTGTATGCTACTTTAGTCGGTATATCCCAGCATCGAATGACAAAAAGTGTGTTGTAGAAGTCAGTATAGGATTAATTTGTGGAATTAACGTTAAATCGGATTAGAGAGTGACCTAGACCTAATAAGGAAAAGTTTAATTTATTTCACTCAAATCTCAATTGAATGAGAATTGTTGCCTGGTGAATTGTTTATCGTAAAGGAAAACTTAGCAAAGCATTTAATATATATTTTGAAAACATAAGGACTAACTTTGATTTGATGTTATTTAATTAAAAAAAAAACGATATTAAATGAATTTTACTATAAATACGAATAAGAAGTGGGTACAGGAAAATTAATCAAACAAAAAAAAAAAAACAATTATTTCATGGAACGAAATATAGAACGGCTGAATTTTGTTTGCCTGCAAGTGGGCTATTAGAAAAGTTAAAGTCCTGTTTTTTCGGGATGCCATTATCCCTGGGGAAATCCGTCATTTTGGAAAACGCGAAGTTATCTATATCTCCCAAAATATCGATTTGAGGTGAAAAGTTGTCATAATCAAATTTGTTGGCATTTATTTGTCATCAAAACTTTTTTCTGCGTGGACAATATTTTTGAGGTTTTGTTGTTTTATTTTTTTGTTTTATGTTATAGATGACAAACTAGGTCAAGGTTGTCAATTAAACTATCTTTCGTTTATATATGATTTTTTTTCGGTGCGGGCAATATTTTCAAGGTTACAATATTTTCAAGTAGCCCGTAGCGTAATGGTTAGTTCGCATGACTGTCCCCAAGAATGTGACATAAGGCCCAAACCATTTTTTCCTCATTTTTCGTTCAAAATGACATAACGTCGAAGAACAGCATTGGCCGGTCAGCATGGGCGCGGTGGTGGCTCGGTGATTCTAGCTGTAATTCTTCATACCAATTTTCAGTTTTCGTATTAACAGGAACTTAAGATAATGACACAATGCCCAAAAATATACTTTTTTTTATAACACGTAGGGAAATATCGCCCAATAGCATAAAGCCCAAATAAAAATGACATAACCCCCAAATTTAATGTCATAAGACCCAAAGGATGATGGGCAAATTTGTATGAAAACTGGTCGTTAAGCCAATACTAATGAATTTGGTATCAAATGAAAGGCTGTGTTGAGCTTCTTACATAAGTGCAATATTTTCAAAATCGTACATGGGAAATCTGAGATATTTGAGCTTGAAGTTGGCGATTGCAAACACCATATTTCAGTTGTTTTTCGAAATAAATGTTCATAACTTTTGATATAAGGAACGTAAGAAAAAAATTTATTTATTAAAATTAATTAGGTAGATTAAAATGTAGAGTGATTATACCTCGATAACAGTTTTCAGACTGTATAATTTTTTTGTTTTTAAATAAGAATCTACTTTTACCGGTCTATAAGCATAATAAGGTATCTTTTGGAGCAATTTTAGTTTAAAAGCTGGTATTTATTGAGCAAAGGACACTTTATTATATATTATTTTATTAAAGGCTGTAAAAATAGCTTTTCGAAAGCGCTTAAAAAACTATACGTCAGTACTGATTTTTTTAAGATATTCGTGTGCAAAGGCAGTGCTTAAAAAGGTTATAATCAAGACTTTAAAACTTAATATCTCAAAATGTATTCAACGTAACATAACAGCTTTGCTATTATTTGAAAGACAAAACAAATACCTTACATATTATATAACATATTATTTGAAAGACAAAACAAATACCTTACATATTATTGTCCTACGTTTTTTATATAAAAAGTTATGAGTAGTTATTTCGAAAAAAAACTGAAACATGGTGTTTGAAATACTCATATTCAAGTGGCCATATCTCTGTTCTCCGGTGGTTTTGGTTCTTGCCGCGACATAATGAAATAAAGTACTGGACAAGATCTTTCATTTGAGATATATTTAAATTCTGTTGCATCAACTACCAATTTGCCCATCATCCTTTAAAATAAAATTTTACAGCAACAATTTCTTCGAT
Organism: Melangyna quadrimaculata; assembly: GCA_949320155.1. Lineage (NCBI taxonomy): Eukaryota > Metazoa > Arthropoda > Insecta > Diptera > Syrphidae > Melangyna > Melangyna quadrimaculata. Next base: position 50,846,638 of record OX439485.1, on the reverse strand, counting down.
AGGTTTTTGGGCGTTCTGTCATTTTGCAATGTGGGCTATATGTATTTGGCAATATGTTCCTACGCCAATTTAGAACAATAAATTTTCAACATTTTGATATATTTTTGAAGATGATGCAATACCGCATTCAAAAGTTACAGCCATTTCGGTACTTGTATTAGTTTTAATAACAATTTATTATTTCATTTACTCCGATGTTTTCATAATAGCGCTTCGTTATGGTCAGTAGAAGGACCAAATGTAAGCGTTATCGGAATTTTGTTTATGTTTTTGGACTTTAATGTCTATTTTGACTCAATTATAAAAATTTGCTTGGATTTCCTTTTTTTTAAATCTAATATATTTTAAAAAATGTGCACGACTGGATCGGACGAACTTGCTCTCGAAGCTAACAACTAGAGTGTTGATAGACATTGACGGTGTAGATATGGTGATGGTCTACTAATATTTTTATATCGTTAAAGAACCAATAATAAAAACATGTTAAAACAGGAATTTTGAATTGTGTTGATTTAATACAAACACGTTTGGAAAAAAAATTAAAAATAAAAGAAAATAATTTAAAAAAAAAAATTTTAACGAATTTCAAATGCAATATTTGTTGAATAACTTAGAAGTATTGAATTGCCAAATAATGATAAAATCAACGAGTGACGAGATATGATAAACATAAATAAGTATACAAAAAAGCAATCAAAAAAAATATATTTTTATTTCCATTATTCGTCTTTTTTTTTGATAAAAACGTGGTATGTAATATACCCGGATATACCACCCGAAATTGTTTTATGCCAGCTACCCGTCATAGATGAGCTAAAACAAAAATTCAAATTTCTCCTCTAGAGCAGCGGTTCCCAAACATTTTAAGCTTTAGAACACTTAACAATTAAAACACATTTCGGAACTCAAACTCTGAACGATAGCAATTGATGTAAAACAAAACAATCACATTTCAAAATCAATTTTTTTTTTTTTTATATTTAGCGCTCGCTAAAGGGGTTGCGACTACCCTTAAAATGACGTACACAGCACGAGCGATTAAGTAGGTTGGAGGGGATTTAAAGGAGATACCGATGCACATTGGTTATGAATGTCTGTAGATCAAAATGGGGGGGGGGGAGTTGAGCTGGGAAGAGCATTACACATTCGTGTAGTGCGACTAAAGAAAGAATCTCTGTACTTCGTTTGCAGGGTAAAATGGTGGGCATTTCTAGAAGCACGAGTTTTACGGTTGAATTTTTAGTGGGATGAATGCAACTGGCTATTTCACTAGAACACTGTTTGTAAAAATATCGGTAAAATAACGAAAGACATGAAACATTTCGACGGGGCTCAAGAGATGTAAATGATCCTGTTATAGTCCTTTCACCTATCATTTTTAGAGTTCCCTTTTGTATTGTATCCAATAGACTTAAGTGGGTTATTGCAGCACCAGCCCAAATATGGGAGTTGTACTCAAGTTTGGTGGAAAAAAGGCTTTTTTAGATCACAGCCAGATCAGAAGGGGAGACAAATTTCTTGCATCGACGGAGAAAACCAAAACACCAGCAGCATTTTTGGCGATGTCAAATATGTGGTCGTTCCACAAAAGGTGTTGTGGCACGAAATTTTCTTTGGAAAGTTAGTGTTGTTGTTTCATTATTTAATTGTGAGAAGCTTCGATAAAAAAAATGCAAACGTTAAATATTTATAAAAAATTGGCCTGGTGTATTGGGTGGATTTGGCCAGTGAACGGACATTTTTTTTTATACAGAACTTTTCCAATCTTTCCGGCTTTCTTTCTAAAAATGTAAAATTAAATTGTAAATGATTCATTAGGATAAATTAAGAAAAATAGTTATAAACTAAATAATTTGTATTAAAAAACCTTAAGAAACACCAACAAAAATGTGTTATGGAAACACTACAGCAAAATAATTTGTAATCAGTTATGTGGAATATTATAATTTAAGAGCTGGCAGCAGATTTTGCTCGTGAAAGGAAACCAAAAGATATTAATAGTATAAGTAGTCCTGGTGAAGGTGATAACGAATACGTTCGTTTGCCACTATGTAGTGTCCCCGTGACTACGTAAAAGTCCATCAAAAGTACATCTTTTCTAAAAATTGAAATCGGTCGGGAAACCATTTCAAATGTAATACAATTCGACGCCATCAACTCCCTAATTACAAAAATGGTTTTGACAGACGTGTAGGTGGCACCAAAACTCAGACAGACGTCCCCGAAAACGGTTTTTTTCGGCGTTTTTAGGCTTTTGGGAAACCACCTGAAATTGGTCGCAACTTTTAGCTATGGACTCCCTGAGTGTGAATATGTTCAAAAAAAATGTTGCAAAAAATGCAAATGAAACAGTCACTGCAGAGTATTTAAGTGCAAACAGCATGTATAAGAAATTATGCAAAAGTAAAAGTATACAGTATTATAGTCGTATGGCGCAAGAACTGGCTTCGACTTCTGATAGCAGGGGCTTCTGGAATAAGCTCAAGCAATTAAATGGTACAGTTTTCGTTTGTGGTCTACGCTTAAATGCAATGGCTTTAGCTAACTATTTCAAAGTACTACTAAATCCGCTCTCAGCAGCTTACAGTATACAGTATGCGGAACCATTTATACAGGAAGATTTGTTAGCCCAGGAAATATCAATATATCAATAAAGCAATCTTTCAAAGACGCAATTGTTTTCCCAATTTATAAAAAAGGTGATTCTAATATTCCCAGTAATTATAGAGGAAACTCTTTTATGAATGCAATTGCTAATTTATTCGCCAACATCCTTTTGCGACGCATAAATTCTTGGGTAGGGAGAAATAATTTACTGAGCGAATTTCAGGCAGGCTTCCGTCGGGGCTTCTCAACGGTGGATAATATATATACACTAACCACAATCTCACTATTTGAACTATAGTAGGAAGCTTTATTTGTTTTTCGCGGACTTTAAAGCGGCCTTCGATAATATAGATAGAAACGCACTTTTTTTCAAACTCTCGCAGAACGGCTTGTCCACAAAAATGTTAAAAGTATTGAAAAATATTTACAGCAATACACGGCAGAAGGTTTGGGATGGATATTATCTATCGGAATGGTTTGAGACCTTATCCGGAGTGAGGCAGGGCTGTGTTCTTAGCACCATCCTGTTTGCAATTTTTCACCTGCCTTCAGGAATTCACTTTCCAGGCCAAGCCAAATATGAAAATGGAATATCATCTAGAAAAAAAGCTAGCTTCTGCAAAAAGCTCAATAAACGCTTCCTGGCAAAAAATGTTAAGAAACATGGATATAACGTCTTCAGCCAGGTACAGAGTCTACGAATCTGTCATGCGATCGGTGATGTGCTATAGCTGTCAAATTTGGGGTTTTAGATCGTACGAAGAAGTAGAGCAGCTGCAACGTTTTTTTCTAAAAAAAAGTTTTTAGACTGCCGCCAAATACACCGAGCTATATAGCTCAACTGGAAAGTGGTTTACCAACACTGTTCATATACACCCTGAAATTGCACTGAGATTATGTGTTAAAAGTTCTAGCATACAGGCAAAACCGAATTCCTTGGGTTATTACCAAATGTATTGTTGAAAAAAAGATGGACTGGGTTGCTGAGTGTATTACATTGGCGCGAAAATGTAGGTGCGAACTGAACCTACAGTGGACTGATGTTTCCGCATTAAAAACGCAAGTCGATAACTTAGTGGAAGCTTTTGACATTTACCAGCGTAACGACTGCATATTCATTTAAAGAGAATATTAAATGGAGCTTATTGGGAAACCTTTTTAAATACTTGAAATCAGCAATAAATTACCGTTCTGCTATACTTAATGAGTACATTTAAAAAATAATATACAAAACAAAAGATACATATCATGCTGCTATTTAAATTTATGTTTTAAAGTTGTTTTTTATTATAATAAATTCAATTATTATTCCGTTTTAACGAAACTAAAAGCCCCTACAAAATAGTTTAATTTAATTTAACTAAAGTCCAAATATAACTTCTATAATTTGATTTAACTAATCTTAAAGTCCAAAAAATGTAACTAAAAGTCATACGAAATTTTGTTTCAATTTCAACTTTTTTCTTTAAGAATTAAAAAAATAAAAGTTAGACACAAATACTGCGTGTGAGTGCAATTTCGCATTTCATTAAGAAAAGAATAAGCCATTTACATTATATCGCTTATTTGAATGGTTTGGTATGTTAAAAACATGTTTCCTTCAAAATTTCTTTTTCAGCTAGTCAAAACCTTTAAATTAGGTAGGTACCATTTAAATTGAAAGAAAAAAACAGTAATCATATTCAAAGGCGAATTATATCGTGGATTTTAATAGTTTGGCGTAATTTAAAATGTCTGTCAGTTACATTTTCCGACATAGGCAGTCAAGCCCTATAAATTAAGATGCTTTTCAAGATATTTGTATTGATAATCTTACTGATGAACTAGTAATTACCTCCCCGACTTTTATCGCGCTTTTCAGCAGTATGGCGTAACTCAAAACGTCTGTCAGTTACATGTTGCAACTCAGGGAGTATAATTTGAATAAAAATCATTCATTATGTTGTTTTTTTTTTATAATAATAATACCTCTGGATAGATGGAAGTCAGTGAATAATTTTGAATGATCAAAAAAGTTGCCAATTTCTTAATATTATGCCATTTAAAAATAATAACCTGATATAAAGCAACTGAGCAGAAAAATGAGATCATACAAACATAACAAATACGACGAATACACAAAAATCAACCATTAAAAAAAAATTAAAAGACATAATTTGTAGAAAATTTAACTTCCTACAAGTTTCCCATATAAACTTTTTGTCTGGGATAAAAACAACGTGAGCAACATGCAGAAGTAGAATTAACCGTTAACAACAAGACTGCCCAATAATGACACTAGGTGTAAAATGTGTTCTCTGGTTCGTGTACTGCTACTCTTTCAAAACCCGAAGTCAAATTCGTCTCGGACTTTTTTCCCAGAGCACCATATAATGAAATCTAAATGCATTGTACAGCTAGTTCAGCCATCTAGCTAGCATGGGCCTTGGCTATCCGTGAACACATGTTTTTAGAACTTTCAATTGGTGCAATACATCGGTTAATTGAATTCACTACACAGTGAGTTCTAAAGTAAAAGTTGATTAGTGCATTTTATTCGTCAATTAGATTTTAGTTGCAATGACTCAAAAAGTGGAATTGATCAGAACGAATCTAACTTTACAAAGTTAATACTGATTGGAACGATACATTAGGAGATCTTCGTTGGGGCACCCCTGGCCGGGGGCCCCGGGGCATTGTCCCGGTTGCCTCAATGGACGCTACGGCCCTGGAGTCAAGCCCTTTAAATTGAGATACATTTCAAGTTATTTGTATGTAAAATCTTTTTGATAAACTAGTAATTACATCCGCGACTTTTGTCGCGCTTTTCAGCAGTTAAGCGTAACTTAAACGCCTGTTACTTATAAAATCACTTTCTTGAGTCAAAACCTTTTAATTGGTAAACATTTGAAGAAGATTCCACTGATATACAATTTAAAAAAAAATAATAACATCCGCGAATTATATCGCGGCTGTCAGTTGTTTGGGGCCACTCAAACGTCTGTCACTTACATTTTAATTTTTTGTTGGGTGAAGTCCTTTTACTAAAAAAATACAATAAAAAATCCGCGATTTATTTCGCACCTTTACAGCTGCTGGGTGACACTAAAAACTAAAAACTAATTTTTTTGTATACATTAGTACTGTGGTAGTCAAGACCTTCCGATTGCGATACATTTTGGTGGCATACATTAATTATCTAAAAATTTCAATACAAAATCCGTGACTTTAACCGCATCTGTCGGGTGTTTCGGGGCCACTTACACGTCTGTCATGTACATATTCGCACTCAGGCGGTCAATGTCTTTCGTTTGTGATACATTTCAAGTGGTTTCCTTTTTAACAAAAAACGCCAAAAACAAAGTCGTTTTCAGGGATGTCTTGTGGGGGTTTCGGGGCCATTTAGACGTCTGTCACGTACATATTTACACTTAGGGAGTCCATGGCTAAAAGTTGCGACCAATTTCAGGTGGTTTCCCAAAAGCCTAAAAACGCCGAAAAAAATCCCGTTTTCGGGGACGTCTGTCTGAGTTTTGGTGCCACCTACACGTCTGTCGAAACCATTTTTGTAATCAGGGAGTTGAGGGCGTCAAGTTGTATAACATTTTAAATGGTTTCCCACCCGATTTCAATTTTTAGAAAAGTTGTACTTTTGATGCACTTTTACGTGGTAACGGGGCCACTGCATGCTGCCAGACGAACGTATTCGTTATCACCTTCACCAGGACTACTTATACTTTTAATATCTTTTGGCTTCCTTTCACGACCAAAATCTGCTGTCACCTCTCGGTCTATTATGTTAATCGAATTTGCTTTACTTTATTAATGTAATAGCAATATAACCAACAAATTTTGTTTACTTTTTATAAAAAAATTGCATATTATGGGTGACATTGGCCTGCATTTTGAGTGATTTTGGCCACGACAAATTATGAAGGAATTAATAAAAATTTTAAGTACAAGTCTCTTAATAAGGCTGCAAAAGAGCAGAGTAAGATTGACCCCAGGTTTCCGCGGAACACAGTTTGGAAACCGAGGCTCTTGAGAATCACATAAAAACACTTCACACCAAACTTGAAGCAAATCCCTCTTACCGCTTAGGCTCAAGCTCGATGTATGTACATTAGGACGCAGAGACAAACAGACCGAACGACGACGCGACGGACGACTTGACGAAAATCACTTTTTTGGACTTCTCAATCATCGTACTGTTAGTTTTGATTCAAACCTACGAACTTTTTTTTAACACGATACCAATACTTGCCCTATTGAGCAAGTAAAAAATGTTTAATTGTATGTTTTATAATATTATTGAAAATTACTGCCTATTGAGTTATGAAATTCAATAAGTATTTCTAAAGTTCAAGTTATTCAAAATTGCAGACATCAATAACTATTCTGTTTTCTGTTTAACCACTAAGAATGTCGCTAATTTTACTTTTTTAATCTTAACATCAAATTTAATAAAACAATCGAATTTATGTTTTTGACATATTTTTTTTTTCAAAACTCCATTTTAAAAGCCAACATTATCTTCAAGTGTCTGGTAATTTACAAAGAAAACAAAAAGTAACTACCTACATACAAAATTTGTGAATCCAGTCACTGAAAAGATTACTCAAATTGAAATTCAAAACCTCCTCAAAAAATCCATTCCATATTAATGGATACAGAGATAACAAATCATCACTTGATACTTGAATGAATTATGGTAACTCGAAAAGTGGAACATACATTTTAAGACCATGTATGAGTATGTACATATGTACAATGAACAGTACATACACACATTCAAGTGTTTAGAATATTTATCGTTTTCTTTTTTTGTACACAAGATCATCCTTTAGATGTGCACACTCACGCATACATTACATTTTAACATTTTATTAAATCGAAGAAATTGGATTTCCTTATACGCTTCCTATGCATAAAAATAAGAAAAGATACAATATCTTTAACTTATTGATGGCTTCAAATTTAAGAAGCAAATAAGCTTTATGTACCTTTTTTTTAAAGTAAAAAAAAGAAATAAATTGACAGCTGAATTTAATACACTTGAATAAATTGAAAAGTGTCGAACAAGTTAAGGGGGGGAAATGTTTGAAGGACATGCATTATGCAGTATACTGGTATACACGTTTATTTTCTGGGAATGCGTCTTTTTTGCTGTTGTTGTTTTCTTATTTAAATTGGAAACTGATATGGTGAAATCATTACAAGAGAGTTCGTTTTAGATTACCTAGTGGGACTTAGCTTACCTATTTATATTAGTACTTTTTTAAAGAGACGAAAAGAGCATAAACAACCGTGCAAATTTCAAAAATGTATAACGAAGGCCATTTCTGAAAATAAATCACCATCTTTTATGGTCAAAGAATAAGTAAAAGAGGATACCAAATGCAGTAAACACAGAAAAAGATTATACATCACGATATATGAAGGGAATAGAATCGTTAAACTCGCACAAATAAAAAAGATAAACGCAGACTGCTAGTTTTGAAGACCAAATAATATCCTTCACTGAAGATATTGACATGGATTTGGGTACGGTTAGCTGGGTAAATTTAAACATCGAAAGGACATCAAGGTGAAACGTGGAAATAAGGTATTGGTTACTGAGAAAAAAAAATTACACTGACCAATCTGCCCAGAAGCCAAAACAAATACATTCTATGGCAACATACTTAAGCTAATGATCAAACAAACTCAATTCTTTGAGTTTCGAGAAGAACAATCACAACAAAGTTTTTTGTGGAGAAATAATTAGGTCTAAATGTAAATGACAAGGCATCAGCCATTTGTAAACTGACTTACTTAAACTGAAGTGCATAAGAATGAGAGAATCTTTTAATTGAAAATCAAGTGATTATATTTTTAATTGGAATTTATATCTATTCTGATCAATTTTTTCTTCAGAAACCACATCAATGGGATAAATTTTATTCTTTTCAATAAGAGGTATCATTACATTCTTGCCTACCGAGCAGCCTGTTTATTACTAATAGCTGACCCCACAAACGTTGTGCAGGTTAAATTTCAATTAATTTGTATCTGCTCGTGTGGCACTGAACTCCTATGAAATTAGTTCTAAACTGGTATGCGAGTACGTGGATAGATTAAACGACCTTGGCAAGAATAATAATGTTTCACTTCATTGGGTATGTATCTGGGGACGTAGGACGTAGGAACGGCATCCCTAACGGGTCCTGAGCCCTATTGTGGTATAGGAGAAAACGTGATTTAAAATGAAATCAAAAGTGAAGAGGAGGCTAAAAGATCCAAATCATGGACAGAAATCCCCCACCTGAGGCAAGCGAAACTACTTCTTGGGAGCTACAACCAAGAACGCTTTGTATCCTGTATAGGCTTAAGCAGGAATAAAGTCAGAATAATAACCGGTCTCCTCACTGGGCACTGCAAACTGAAAAGACACCTCTGTATTCTGGGGCTGGTGAGCAGTTCCACATGCAGATTCTGCAACACTCATGAGAAAACACCTGACCATATATTAGGCAAATGTGATGTACTCGTGCAACAAAGACATAGGTATCTGGGAAGTCACCAGATAGAAGAGAGCGAACTACCATCTCTGAAAGTACTCCAAATACTTAAGTAAACAAACTTGGAGGAAGAGCTATAGAATACGCAATCTCATCTAGCTCTAGATGGGGGCACAATAGATCTTAAGGTCGCAGTGTACTTAGCCCCCTTTTATTATTCATTCATTCATCTGATGCGTGTTTTTGAATTTATGAAACGTTACATACGTTCCTACCAAGTTCCATGAAAATGAAAAATTTATTTACTTTCTTCTAACTGTGAATTACCATTTGGCACTAAGAACTTGACCTATTTCAAAAGTAAATCTGTAAATTTATTTGAGATACATAAGCAAAAGATACTTAATGCTTTTCAAACTGCGATAGAATTAATGATAGTTAACTGATTTCACGTTACTATGTAACCAAATTCCAGAACTCACATTGAATTGTATTCACTTTACTCCTTAAATAACATTCTATAGATATATAATATAGTCTTTTCAAATTGTAAATTATATATGGTTTCAGTAAAAAAAATTAAATTTTGTTAAAAATTCAATCAAAAAAAAGTACGTATACGCCCGGGTGAACCAATGTTAATTTTTGTTTTAAGAGTGGAAAAAATGCATAAGGCAAATTTTTTTTGGTTTGTTTGTTTTGTTTGTACTAAAGCAAAATTTTTTTTACTGAATTGTGAAAGTTAGTCGTCTTATCTTAATCTTATCTTAACTATTATATAAAGACGAATGAATTATTTTGTTCCTTCGCGCATAACTCATAAAATAATTAACTTATTTATGTGAAACAAATTTTATAATATTTAGTATGCCTATGAGACGGTTTAAGGCTATTTTTTATTTCTTAATTTGTTTAAATTTTCAGAATATTATTGTTGTCAACTTAATTCTAAGAGTTTCTCCCAAATATTCACTCATATACTTAAAACGGTTTGTTATTTTAAAATAATAACAATTTTTTGATAAGCTCAACATTCATAAAAACATTTTAAGACCTATATCTTTTCTTAATTATATGTACACGATGAGCAATAAATATATAAACTTTTGAAAGTTATCAAATTTTTTTTTAATTATTTCTCTCCAGGAATGCTATTCAAGAGCAATCAACGGGCAGCTGCTTTTTTTTTTGTATTTTTGTTTTGTGCTTTTCTTCCGCAAACTGAATGTATGCCTACTGGCTGAGCACAATGGTATAGTTGTAGAAAGGTGAAAAAATAGTATTGTATATGAGGCCGTGACTGCATTTTTCATTATTTTCAGTAGAGCAAAAATAAGAAACAGGTTATTTTCAAACACTTGTATCTTTAAAACAAAGAATCATAGCTTTGTTTTCCTTTTCGCAATATGCTCAGAAAATAACAGAGTTTTGATTTTGTATTCTTTATTCTTCAAAATACCGTTATAATTCAGTCAGTTAGGCCACCATTGCACAGAGGAAAATGTAAAAAAAACTAAAAATCGGTAGGCCAAAGATTTGTAAATAAAATAATTTTTTGTATTTATTTTTTTTGTATTTTATTTATTAATTCAGTTTTTTGTTAATAAGGTTGAGATTTAAAATTTGCGTTCACTTTCAGAAGTGGTTCTATAAAAGCCTCTCCGGCACTTGCATAAGATCAGTGTAAAAATTGTGATATATTGGCGGTATAAACTGCAGAAGGTCCGGCAAATCCTTATTCTACTCGATGATTATAGGACTTCCATCGGGGCATAGGGTTTTTTGGTTGAAGCTTGCTAGGCGTACACTTATTCCTTTCGAAATACAAAACCTTTGAGATGGAAAAATTTCTTCAAGAGAATATTAATCAAATATTAAGAAGGGGTTGGTCTTTAAATATTGAACCATTTAACCTTTTGCAGAGATCTTTCTATTTGAAATGATTTCTTCTAATTTCCAAGTGGAGAAGAAGTGGTCTTTGGTCTTTATGACTTTTATCCAATCATCGGGGATGTTTATATTTGCAAAATATTTTCATTTCTTCTCAATCACCTAAAAATTTTGGTCGCATTGTAAATACGAATGTCCGCTGACAAAAAACTTAAGGTTAATTTTGTAAGTCTAAAGTCTTGATGAGATGTTATTTGTATTATAGTGACATAATGTCGCAATTTTAATATTTTTATTCCAGCCTCCACTTGATCTGATTATGTACTGTACATTATCAAATGCTTTGTTTTTACATTTTCTTAGCAGAAACGTAGATTTCAAACCGTTTAGGAAAATACCCAAACGTTTCAACACGTAATGCACTCACTTCTACTCACCTTGTCCAATGGCTGCAGCATTAATTTTATTATGAAACTCTTTAACTTCATGGATTATCGAGGAAGATTATTAGGGTACGCACTTATGTTTAATTCATTGCATTTGTATCACGTTTGAGTAAATAGTAAAATAATTGATCTAGCTTAATGTTTCAAACAATAAAATCAAATATGCGAGCGGCAAAGTGGCCTAAGTGGTAGATAGGCCACTCTTGCACTCAAGCTTTTAATTTTTTTGTGTTTGGCCTAAGTACAAACGGGTTGTTACTATGGCTTGAAGCCGTAAATTCAATAAATTTAAATGCAGAAATGTGGGTTAGTAGGTACAGATTCAATTTTCGTAATAAACTCAATTTCGATAAAATTGCAGTTAAGCCACTATTGCACTCACGGCCTGATATGTAGCGCCACAATGTAAGGCTACCATTGCAAGAAAGTGTGTGCCTGTATGTGTTTTTATGTAGGAAGAAAAGAGTCACATCTCACATGGTCACATGTGATGGGTGGAAAAAAATGATTTGATTCGAGTAAAAAGCGTATAACTTGACTTCTTATAGTCGGATCTCCAAGATTGAGATCTTAAAATGACGGGAAAAACAGTCGCGTGTATAAAAAGAAAGAGGTAGTAGTTGGTAGTTGGCGAATGATTTAAAAGGGAAACTGTTATAAATAAATTCAAATGAATTTAGTCTAAAAAAAACGCTTCACATATTTACAAAATGGCTACACTGCAAAAACATCGTGTATCCGGAAGCTTAAAAAAAAAAAAAACAAAACATAGGTACATCCGATTCATGTCCAACAAGTTTTTAATAGGGAGGACCTCACTTGTGTTTGAAAAGTTTGAAAAATTTGCTTCGTCTAAATGTTTCGTACTGAAATCCAGCAAGGGCTTGTCAAGTATCTGACAAGTTTTCCTTCTCTAGAGTTTTCCTACTGAAAACTTACTAGGGCCTTGTCCAAACTAGACAGAAACTTGACATTTTTCTAGCCGGGTAAGGGCCCAACCGGTTTATTTAGCTTTTTAAACTAGTTAGTTGTAAGGCTCGATAAAATGCGGCCAAAGGAATATTTTTGATATAAGGTGTACCTGTATAAATGACATTTATACGTACCTTATCTATATTACATACATACATACAATATCTATAATTTGTTTGAAGTTTTGACAGGCTTAAGAACTCATTTTTCATTTTTTCAATGATAAGCTCTGTGCCGATAGGCTGAGTTAGGTACCTACTCATGTTGTGTTCAGCGAAAATTTTAATTTAAAGTTTATATTTTTACCTTTATAAATGAAGTCATAGTCATACAAAATTCTACGTGACCTTTTCAACCTTTATGTTTACTTTTGACAAATTACCTTAGCAAATATACACATATAAACTTCACGACGAAAAACTCAAAGTAATGGATATAAACCACACTAAATAAAAATAACAGCAGAAAAAGGAGGGCTTTAAAGATTAAACATCCCACGAGATGAATACAAGCAAGGCACAATAACTAACCTACTTCTATACTTACAGACAGTATATGTGTGTAAGTTTTAATATTTTCGACCAAGTATACAAAAGATACATCCTTTTTCACGGCTATGCTGTGGATCGTCCAAATCCTTTCCATGCATAACAATGAAATATTATACAAAACCCTTTAGCACAACAGCAAAAAAAAAAAAAAAAAAAACCACACAAAAAAAAGAGCACACACAAAAATATATAGAGGCAAGAAAAACTCAATAAAATCCATCAGCTCCGTATCCACCTCCACATTCTATCCGGCTTTGCATTTAATTTGAATATATTTTTTTTATATGCATAGGTATATATTTTTGTAATGATTTTCTTTGTTCCGTCCAAAGGTCAAGTGATGGAACGCTGTAATGTTTGCTCGGAGAAGGCATACCTATCGCCTTGTGCCCATTGCGACAAGAAGATTTGTGAGGACTGCAAAAGTGCTCACATGGATATTTTGAGACGTGAAATCACCCGGATCAATAGTCAGGTGAGAGGGACAGAGAGTGAAAATGTCTACCTTTAGTTATTTAATGGAGCAACAAAAAAGGAGGATACGAAAAATCCTTGAGACATATTATACTCTTATAACGATACTAATTCTATCAACTTGTTACTGTTTCAGATTCGTCGCAGTCTTCATCGTTTGCAAGATTCCTTGGCAGTGATTGAAAAGAACACCTTGAGCTTGCAGACAAATTGCATTAGTGTCTCGGAGGAAATCGATGAGATCTATAGGCGGGTCACTAAGGCAATTAAAGACCGTTCGGAGCATCTCAAGGGTGAGATCGATCGCTACCTTACAACGGAACTGAGAAATTTGACGTCGTTGAAGGAAAATCTTGACTCCGAGATAAATAATATCGCCAGTAATTGCGATGTTGCCGATAAGTACATGAACGAGACCGTCGAATGGGATGACTGCGAACTGATGGACACCAAGGAGATTTTCTTAAAGACCGTTGAATTTCTCAGGAACTTTGAGTACGAAAACGCTGATTACAGCCGACGAGTCCGATTCCTTGTATCCGTAGATCCGAATCAGTTGGTTATGAATTTGGCCACATTCGGTGATTTGAATATAACGCCGCATGCACAGACAAATAGCATTGCAAGCAGTTCACATCTGGCTCCACCAAGTACTCTGCAACCGGGACTCATGAGGTCGAAGAGTGACCATCGGTTGGCCACCCAGTTCCGTCAGCAGGAAGAACGGGGCTATGATGATGAGCCGGCTTTGGGAGGAAGAAAGTTCGGCGAGCGAAGGGAGCGCTACGGCGACACCGGCAGTTCGAGGTACGGACGCACCGGTGGTGGCGACTACGATTACGACTACGAAAGTGAGCAATCACGTCCAAGCAAGTCACGATTCCGCTCGCGATTCGTGCGCAGTCATCAAAACGAAGACTCCGACACTGAACCTCAGCGGGCTGTTCGTAACGAAAAGGACGTCAAGGATCGCGATCGTGTCCTCGATACTGAAGATGTGTCCCGTGGACAGCTGAGTGGTATTATTCGGTTATGTGACTGCCCTCGAGTCATCAAACGCCTCAACGAACAAGGCAAAGAAAAAAAGGAGAAGAAGGAAACTCCAGTGGCAGCTCCGGTAGCTAAGCCCGTAGTTGGGCGCAAAACCAACCCAGCAATAGCTACCCGGCAGATTTCGGAGGAAGACGAAATTAGTCGAATCAAGCGTCAAAACAAGGGAGCCACTTCGACCGCAGCAGTTGCAGCAGCTACTGCAGCAGCCACAACCGTAGCTGAACCAGATCGCCCAACCGCAGATCGTGTTGCAGCCTTGAAACGCAACACCACTTCAAGCAACACCACATCAGCTACCAGCGAAGAGAGCGACAGTTCCCATCAGGCATCACCGGCCCGCCGGACACCGTCGAGAGCTGAGGTGAGTTTTGATGATGATTAGCTTTGGCGCAGATGATTTCGTTTCATAAAATAAAAAAAAAATAGAAGAATCAAAAATCTTTCTAATCCTAGATTAAGTAGGTTTCATCTCATTTTTAACATTATAAAGGCTCATATAGAATTGTTGAAATCATACTCGACTACCTTCACTAAATTTTAATACTATGCTAGTACAAACTCAAATTGTGATATAAAATTTTTTATGAAAAGGACATCAAAATTCCATTCGACAAAAGTGTAATATGTGACTGAAAACTCTATACTGTTTTTTTTTTTTTTTTTTTTTTTTCTTCAAAAAATGTAAGATATGATTCATTCCAAAATAAGTGTCTACAAATTTCGGTGTCCTACAAAATTCTATTGAAGATCTTTTGTTACAGGATTTAATACTAACCAAATATCCTTAAACTTCATGCCTACACGAAAATATACAACACATGTTGATTGGAAATGTACCGATTTTTTTTTTTTATTTAGATACACTATAAATAAAGAAACATAGGTATAACTTACATTTTTATCACATGGACAATTTGTTTTTAAATTGGATTAATTTAATTGCTTTTTTGCCAAGTTAAAGTTTAATAAAAAATAATTAAATCTCTTACACTACCAACCCAATAGATGCTTGTCAAGAAACTTTACTTTTTACTTGCGATATACGTAATATAGGGCAAGTTTGGGATTCGTGCAAAAAAAAATTCGAGACAATAATTTTCTCTGACATTACGATGATAGAGAACGCGAAAAAAGTGAGTCTCGCAATTCTGTCTGTCTGTTCATCTTTCTGTATCTAGACCTGCAGCCTAAACGGCTGAAGCGATTTTCTTCAATCTTTGGACTTAAGGTTCTTAGGGGATTCCCTAGAGGGGAAATTGAAATTTTTTTTTAGCTCAAAAAATAAGGGTACCTGTGATACAACCAATATACAAAAATTGATTTACATATTTCAAAAAAGGTTCTAACGATTTTCAAAAAAAAAAAAAAAAAATACGAGGTACTAAAATTACTAAAATAAATATGTATTTTGGTAGACCAAATTTTTTTTATAACGGTTATTAATGGTACCTGTCATAGAACCAATTTTTTGGTTTTCAAAATTCTCGAAACTACTAATAACTACTACACCGATTTCAACGAAAATTTCTATACAAAATGTCGTTTACAATTTTAACAATTTTGCATATAAAAATTTTCGAATAATAATTTTTGGATTTTTTAAAAAAATATTGAAATTCTTTTTTTTTTGAAAATTCAATATCTTGAAAACAAGTCAATGAATTTTTTTTTTATTTTGTGAAAAATTGTATTTTATTAAATACTAAAAATTGGCGTACCAAATTTTATCTTAAAAAATGTTCAAGATATTTTATATAAAAAAATTAATTTAAAAAAAAACCGCTCTAACGATTTTTGAATTTTTTTTTTCATAAATTTATTAAACAAATCAGATGGCATACTTTTTTTTTAGCTCTTTCTGTTCAAGCTATTAAAATAACTAATTTATAATAATTCATAGTAATAATTTATATTTTAAATTGTTCTTAAAACCTTTTTTTTTTTTAATGATATTATAATGTTATGGAACCAATAAATATGTACATTGTATATTTCAAGCTACGCTAAGGTTGTTAGCTACGAGAGCAAGTTTTGTGCGATCCCAGTCTTGCCCATTGTTTTATATATTGTGCTCGCAGTAAAGGGGATTTTACTACCCTTAAAATTAATGAACACAGTACGTGCGTTAGGAAAAAAGAAAAGTATTTTAAAGGAGATACCGATGCAGATTAGTTTTGGAATTTTGAATATTAAAATGGAAGTGAAATATAGAGTCGGGTCCAACATTCACATTCGCTCGGTGAAAAGAAAGAATCCCTGTATTTTAGAGCAATGTTTCCTAGCTTTAGAAATAAAGAAACTTTTCTAAATGAACATTAATTGCTTATAGAAAATCTTCATTTCCAAATTTACTCTGCTTTCCATCGTCTCAATTGATGGAATATTTTTAATTAACAAAATTTCAGGCGAATGCTGTATAAATTCTCGAATCTGAATTTACGAAATAAAAACAACTTATTTTAAAATTTTAAGAGCAAAATTGATCTTTCTTTTCGAAAATCGTTTTTGATTGGAGACTGTCAGAGGAACAAATTCATTATAAAATTACCGATAATCCTGAATATTATTTTGTATAAAAATTCCAAAACAATTAAAAACTCAAGTTTTATGTATTAATTACTCCAGGAAGAGAAAATTAAATTTAAAACAAATTTATAAGAATTTTTGTAATTGTATTTTGTTTTTTTTTTTTAAATCCAAAAAATTATTTGTTTTACAATTTTTATCACAAAAAATTAATTTTCTCCCTTTGAGGTTAAATAGTTAATAATAATAAGTACACTGAGGGAAAAAATGATTTTTAAAGTTAAATACGAGCGTATTTGATCTCAAGTTTTTTTAAATGAAGTGGAGCATTTTCATTTTTACGTTGAAACAATCTTAATTTGAACATACGACGTAATTATAAGAGATTCAACCTAGTTTCAAAGTAAAACGTGTTTATTTATACATTGAAGTCAACTTTTGTGCATTTACATTCCGTTAAACGATGTTTTAAAGTGAAACATTATCATTTTTATATTTTTTTATATTGAGATCCACATTTAAAGTCCGCTCAATCTTGATTCAAAGTGAAACATATTCATTTTTACATTGAAATCCACATTTTACTTTGTGATCCACTTTTATGGCATTTAAAGTGCCATCAACGTAGTTTCAAAGTGTTGCATAGTTAAGTAAACCTCAATTTTTTTGTATTTGTAAGCTTAATATAAAGAATTTCGAGAGCGCGTTGTTGTTTTTCGAGGAAGCTCCCTTACATTTGTGAACAAATTAATCGCGCTCTTAAAATTCACTGTCATATAATCGAAAAACAGTATTTAATTACTTTTCCTATATTTATTACTATGAAATACTCATAGCATCAAACGATATACTTAAGTCGTCACAAATAAATGATTCACCACACAAATGAAATGCGTCGATCATGAATATACATTTGTCTTTGTCTTATTTAAATGTAAACAAAGAAGCGTGGCGTGGGTAACCATTTTGAATCAATACCTAACCAAGCGAAGTTCAATCTACGTTGATTCGAAGTAGATTAATGTTGTTTTAAAAGATGGATGAATTTGACTTACCTATGATTCCACGTTAAATCAACATGTTAACGTAGTAAAATCTAGTTCCTTTTTAAGTATGGAATCACTTTGAAATAAAGTCGGTCCACTTTGATTTGAGAATTTTCGGCGTTGGCGCCAAATCGTTTCGAAAAATATTAGAATCAAAGTTTTTTGCTTTGATTTTACGTTGTTTTTTTCTCTGTGTAAGGTCTGTTAGAAACCTGTTTAATTTGTGCATTAATTATGAAGCTAATTTTTGTCATGTCTGAAAGAGTTCAGTTTTTAAAATTGCCTTGACCCTGTAAAAATTCGTCATTCATGGTAGTATAGGAAAAGCTGAATACTTTTGTGTTGACCGTAAGCTGTCTTAAACTATACATTTTCACCCAAATTCAGGCAATGTATTTTTGAAAACACTGGCCACTTTTTATTAATTTTGTGTATAACTCAAAAACTACGCCGAATATGAGAATTTAATTTAAAAGACATTTTAATTTTGTTGTTTTTTTTTTTACCAAAATGAAAGAAAGCAGATATCAGGCTTTAAAAATGACGGATTGAAAAAGTATGTGTTTATAAAAACTGGCAGAAATGTACCCTTTTAAAATAACAATATTTGGCTGCATTCCTTAATTGCCGACTCAAGTATATAGTATACCCTTTCAAGGAAGAAACAAGTCCCTCTGGCAAATATTGATCTATCTAGTTTTAAAAAATGATATATCAAAAACTTTTTAAATATTGACTCAAAAACAAAATACATTTTAGATTACTAACTTGGTGTAAAATTTTCGAAAAAAAAAACAAAATTGAAAAATTTCTTGACACGTCAATCTTAAATATTAATTTTTATACATTAAATACCAATATTTAAAATAAACCATCGAACAAACTTTTTCGATTCATAAAAGGCTTATTCATCTTTTTACTTTCATTACGATATTTGCGCTAATTTCTGCACAAAAAAAGTTATGAGCAGTTTTCTAAGAAAATTTAAAATCTATGATTTTTCTATTTTTTTAAGTCGGTTATCGCTAAATTTTAATGATTAAATTTGTTAACAGAAATTTATAAGCCATTCATTTTGATATAAAATCTTATTTCCAACAAAAAGTCTCTTAAGTTAAATTCTCAAATTCGGCTTAGCTTTCGAATTATGCCAAATATATTGAAAAGTGGCCCATTCTCTCAGAAATGTTCATGTTGAATTTGGGTGAATTTAACTTACCTTCATTTGTTGTTACTTATTTAATATTATTTTTTGTATTCCAAAAATTTGTATAAAAATAAATTGATTCCTAAGTGGGCCATAGGGTTTTATTTTGTTTAGATAGAGTGTACAAGTGGAAGCAAAAACTATAAATTTGGCACCACTCTGTTGGAACTAAAGTTGACTAGTTTTATTCGAAATTTAGCCTGAATTTTTGTATAACTATGACCATTTTGAGCGGGAGGTTGAAAGAAAATCAAATATTTACAAAATAAGCCTCAACCTAGTATATGGAGCATTTCACGTGAAGCGGACAACGAAAAATTCTAGCAAAAGAAAAAAATTGAAAATCTCATTTTTTTAGATTTTGTTCGCCAGCTTCAGCGGACCGGAAGTGCACCTTTTAAACTTAAAATTCAAATAAAAAATTACCCTTAAGAGATGAGAATTTTATTTTTGGGTAACAAATTAGCATTTAAAAGCTACAATTTTGGACGTCAAAAAAATCGTCATTTTCGAATGTTCGTCCGCTAACTTCAGACTTATTTTAGCGGAAATTCGATTATTTGAAAAACTATTATGGGTACAGAATTTATTTTTTTCAGAACTTAAGAGCATTAAAAAAGCTACAAATTTTGGTACCAATTTTACTTCAAAATTCTTATTATTTTGGATTTAGTCCGCTAACTTCAGACTAATTTTAGCGGAATTTTCAAGAACTCAAAAACTAAGTGAGCTACAAATTTTTGGATTGAGCAACAAATTAGCATTTAATAAGCTACAAAAACTGATATCAACTATTTTCGATTCCGCCACAAAGTGTCCGCCAAAATAAGGGACGTGAGATTTACGCCAACTAAGCCTGTAGGCTTATACACTAGGGATACTGCATGGAAAGTTTGAGAGTGGGATCTTCATTTGTTTAGAAGATACACAATTTTTTGTGCGTGGCTCTAGTCTAAAAAACAGATTTTAGTATAGAAAGCCGGATGAATTAAAATTATTGATTAGTTTAGATGTGACATATTTTTTAATGTTGAGGTGGCAATTTCGTGTCGTGCGCAAATACCCACTTGGTCAAGCTTTCTCGCGAAGAGACGCCATCTTTTATTATTGTAAACTACAACAATGATAGAAATAGATCTATTTAATATAACGCCACTTGACAACATTTCGTGTTGCCAATATAACGTCACACTGATTTATAATAAAATTTTTCTCCAACATCTACATATTTCGCCATTTTCAACTTTCAAGCGTTCATATCTCGAGTTGTAGACATTTTTTTTGTTATGTATAACTTTTATTCGGGTGCCGGCCGTTTGAACGTAAATTGTTTCACAATTCTTACTTCGCAATTATCAAAATACATTTCAATCGATTCGCAAAAGTTGTTTCGCAAATTTTCTTTTCTTGAGTTAATTCGCAAACCGATCATTCTGCAAAAGTTCTTTCGCGGTTTTTTGTATCGATTAGGTGGCAATTTTTTGTTTTGCAAGATTTCATTCAGATTATTGTTATTTTGCATTTTGTTGTCTCGCGTTTCGTTATTTAGCTGTTCCACCATCTGGCCGTTTCGTAATTTCGCCATTTCGTTGTCTCGCCTCGATGCCTCGCCGCGCCGCTGTCGCAGTTTCGATATTTTGCTGTTTCATTTTGTCGCCGATTATGTAATTGGCAAAGTAACACAGGCAATTTATTTTTAAACGTGGCTTTTGAATGTACCCATGGTTTCTTCTTATTATTTTTTTTTTCAAAATAAATAATGAGTTCAAATATGCGCTCCTAAAATAAATTTATTGAAAACATAAGTGTTGTTTTTTTTTTTTTTTTTTCATTTCATCTACGCAAAAAAAGAGGATTCACAAAATAGATGATTACACCGAATATGATCAATTTCGCTTTTTATATTTAGCATTTTATCATTTCGCATAGTATTATATTTAGCTTTTAAATTGTTTTATGCATTTCGATAATTTAGGTTCATGTTTATGAATTTGGCGCGAAATAATAAAATGCGAAATGATAATTTGTGAGTTAATAAAATGCGTGGTAAGAAAATGCGAACTAGTGAAATGCGAAATAGGCAAATGGGAAATAATATAATGTGAGTTAAAAATTGCGATGATTATTTGCGAAGCAATACTTACTTACTTAGGTCCTCGGACCTATTAAGTCCGTGATGTTTCCCTTACGGGACATAGGGCCTCCACTATACCTACGCGCCATCGTGTACGATTTCTTGAAATATATTTCAGCTCTCTCCAACTTTTCCCCAGTCGTGCCGATTCCTGTTCGACCGTTCTTCGCCATGTACTTCTAGGCCGGCCCACTTGTCTTCCCTCCTGTGTGAGCGGGTTCCACTGCATTGCTTGAGATGCAATGCACCGATCGCCTTTTCGAAGCGTATGGCCAATCCACTGCCTCTTTCTTCTTCGTATAATGGAGTCTATGGGCTCCTGACCCGTTCTCGTATGAAGTTCGGCATTGGAGATACGGTTGGGCCAGAAAATCCTCAAGATGTTTCGTAGACATCTATTAACGAAGGTTTGCAGCTTTCTAGTGACAATTTCAGTGACTTTCCAAGTGCTGCAGCCGTAAAGCAGAACGGATTCAACATTGGAGCGGAACAGTCGTAGCTTGGTCTTTAAGCTAAAAGAGTTGTTTCTCCATATTTTGGACAGCATTCCGAACGCAGCCTTTGCTTTTCTGATTCGGCTGTTTACGTCCAGTTCAGTTCCGCCACCCGTAGAGATAATACTCCCAAGATATTGGAAATCCTCTACCATCTCTACCGGTTGTCCAGAAATATTTACTTGGATTGATGAGGAAGTTCCAAGGCTGATCCTTTTAGTTGTTGCCGAGTTGATCTTAAGCCCTACGATTTCTGCTTCTCTCTCCACCCTTGTTGTCATTTGATGGAGATCCATGATCCTATGAGAGAGTAAGCATACGTCGTCCGCGTAGTCCAGATGTTTGAGGTGAGATTGCAGAGTCCACTGAATTCCCCCATTTCCATTTGACAAAGCTGCGTGCAGTACGTCACTTATCACCAACAGGAACAGTATTGGTGACAGTATACAGCCTTGCCTAACTCCACTTTGGATTTCAAACTCCTCTGACAGCCTACCTTTGTGCAAAACGTGACACCTGGATCCATCATATGTAGCCTTGATAATAGCAATCAATTTATCTGGGATGCCCCTCCTGTGCAAAGCAAGCCAAATAAATTCTCTATTGACACTGTCGAACGCCTTTTCAAAATCGATGAACAGCAGGTGAAGTGGTGATCGATATTCAACGCACTGTTCGATGATGATCCTCAAGGTGTTGATGTGATCAACACAGGAAGATCCAGTGCGGAAACCTGCTTGTTCGGCGCCGAGTGTGTCTTCGAGGTGGTCTTTAATTCGGTCCAATATTATCCTTGCTATTATCTTGGCTACTGCAGGCAGAACGCATATTCCTCTCCAGTTTTCGCACTGTGTGAGATCTCCTTTCTTTGGGAGCTTGACAATCATTCCTTTTTTCCACTCTTCAGGAAAGCTCTCTGCTTCCCAAGCTCTCTTAATAAGTGGGTGCAGTAGCTCGCTCGATGTCGTTGGGGCTGCTCCTAAGAGCTCTGCAGGAATACCGTCAAGTCCAACCGCTTTGTTGTTCTTCAGTGCTTTGATGGCGGTGATAATTTCTTCTTTACTGGGGGGTACGGTGCGTATTCGGGAAATTGTTACTTCGGGTAGCTCAGTGGGAATAGGGTTCACTTCACTTGCGAAAACGCGGTTTAAAACCGCAGAAAAGTGTTCCCTCCACCTTATGAGCTGGTCCTCATCCGTAATTAGCAGGGATCCGTTTGTGTCTTTAACCAGGTGTTGTTTAGAGCTCTGGACACCAGTGAGCTCTTTGGTAATTCTGTAGACGGTCCTACTGTCACACCTACTAGCGGCTTCTTCTGCTTCTGTAGCCAGTGCGTTGATGTAGTTACGCTTATCACGTCGCACACTACGGTGAACTTCCCTCATCTTCATGCGGTACGTATGCGAAGCAATAGCATATCAAAATAAAAACTTGCCAAATAATTAATTGCGAAATAATTAAATTGCAAAATGATCATTGCGAAATGAAAAACAGCCAAACAAAATCTGCCAGATAACCGCTACCCCTTTTATCCATTTGATCAAATCTATTGATTGCTAAAAAAATCATTCATCTATCACTTTCCGCTTAGAAAATAATCCTCGACCTTTCAATACGTTCAGTATCGCCAAAAGAAACTGAGAAACTGCGCTCCAAATTTGTTCAGTACTTTCAACACATTCTTTATAATTGTTAACAGTCGATTTTATTCAAAGAAAACTAGTTTCGTCTAAATTTTGCTAATTTTGCCTTTAAAGGCAACGTTTAACTTCTGTTTGATTGGGGTAGATAAGTATCGTCATTTTTAAAGAAAAATGACACAACTCAACTACTCACATTTTTAAAAACTATGCAATAGAATAATAAAATAAAAAAATGTAAATTTCTATTAAGCTATGAAAATATTTCAACCACACAAGAGCTAGAGTAAGTTACAAGTATTGAAGGATTGCCTCATATTTTTCCAGCTTATTATTATCATTATAAGCACAATTGCAGTGCTCAATCAAAAATAAAAATTCAATTTATTAAGTAAACTTAATTTACTTCTATATCAACGAAGACGATACAATATTTGAATACAAATTCTCATGAAGGAATCCTTAAAAAGTGAAAGATAAATGCTTTTAAATTGATTCTTTATTCTTGGAATCTAAGGGCCATCATAAAAGTGTTCAGTGAATTTATAAATAATAAATACAAATGAAACCTGGTATCCTGATTTCGATACTCTTTTGACTACCTTTTTATTTGTAAGCTGCCTTCAGCTTTATATAAATCAGATTTAATTTCGAAATTCTGCATTAAATAACGACTATCCAGTTATATAAATCAAAATTATTATACTGATATACTGTCGAAGCGTATTCAATACAAATTCTCCTCGAATCTCAAGGCTATTTTTCAGACTTAAAATATAACCCTCAATGTAATATCATATCCGCATAGTAAAAATAAAATAAAAAAAAATATCAAATAAAAAAGAGGTGAACATGATATTCCATGAAGTATTTATTTTTTTTTTATTTGTTAATAAATCAGTATTCTTAACACAATATTGCTCCCGTGGGTCTCGTTCTTTTTATTTTGTTTTTGCCGGAACAGGCCACCAGATTTTATTGCTCAATATCTTTTATCTGTGAATAATTTTTAAGAGGTTTACACTCTCTAATAATGAAGTGACAAAAATGATTTTTTTTTAAATTTATTTTTTGTTTATAGAAGTTTTGTTTTTGATCCAAGCTTTGAATTGAATAAATTGTTTTAAGATGAAACTTATTTTGGAAAAAAAAAAAGAAAAAACTTAGTTGGATCTAAAATTTTAAATAATATTCGTATAAAACTTGTTTCTATTACAAAAAATAGATCGCCGGTCCTTACCATATTTTCTCTCTGAAACCTTAAACTTTAATAAAAGAACTTATCATACTTATTGTTTGTATACCAACCAAAAAAAAATGTCAATTTACAAATTTATCAAGGACAGCCACATAACTATTGTAGAAAAAAAAACATTAACATAAAAGTACGTGTAGAAAAAAAAGTGGCTATGCAAAAAAGCGATGAAAAATTACTATCCTCAGCATCTCCTCAACCATAAAAAAAAATCTACTGAGTATCCAACATTTTATATATTTTGTATAACGAGGTATAGACACAGGCACGGATATGATATGTACGTGCTCATAGTTTACTGGACCTTGAAATAATAAAACATGCCAATATACATTATTGAACAAAAAAAAAACACGGCTCCATTTTTTCTTTCGGTTCATTGAAAATTTGTGTGCATTATCACGCACATCCTTTTATTTGTTTTAGTTAAAAATACGTATACATCATTATTCAAGCATTTACACAATAAAATACACGACTTGGTTGCACAGAGTTGCTCTTAAAAAGTTCGAGGACCTAGAAGATATGTTTAGGATTAAATATATAATATCGACATTTATTTTAAAAAGAATTTGCTCATTCTTAAAAGATTCATTTTCGAAACTCAAGAGGCATCTGTGTGGGAAAGATTTTAATTAATTAGAAATATTTATTAAAAACATTTTAACCCTATCTTATACCACGTTTTCATATTAGAGCCGAAATGAGGTAATTTCGGAATTTGACAAAAAAGTGTTTTCATTATCAAGTTTGCTTATTTCCTTTGGTATCTCATTTGAATTTGGAATGGCAGTTAAACGTTTGTTTTTGTTGTTTTCTCTTTGTGTTTTGACATTTTCATGCAACTAAAAAACTAAAAAGTTTTTTTTCAGGGCTACTGCCTCTTTCGAGGAATTGACAAATCCTGCTTCTCGTCTAGCTGTTGGGATTCGGCATACAAATGTAGGTCCCTTCCATTCCTGCCGACACTCGCACACAGGAATGGTTGCGAGTTGTTAGTCACTTAGGCCGTTGCGCCACCGATTTTTTTTATTTTTTATGCAAGAGCTTTTTCTAGCTTTTGGAATCGACTATTCTGATGGATGGATTTACCTCATTTCGAACTTCATTTCGTGGTTGAAATTAGCTCATTTGAGAACGAGAATTTGTATGAGAAAATGAGGTAATTTCGGATCTGGTTTGGAAATTTACAACGAAATTACCTCATTTGGTCCAGTTAAAACGTGGTATTAGTTTTAACTTTTAACGCGTACCACCCGAGCCCTGAAATGTTTCATTTAAATTTCACTATACATACCTGGAGGGTGTGGGTGTCCTCTATCAGTCAACCACCGTTTCAGACGAAAATTTGAGGTCATTTGAAGTTGAAAAATGAATATGTAATTTTCTCGTTTTCACTTCCTCTTCGACTTATTGATGTTTTTGTAACTGTTCGTCTCGACTTTCCGAATCATAATTCTTTTTGTATTTACACAAGCACAGTTAGTAGTTTTTACCCAACTTACAAGTTTTTTTATACGGATAACGGTTTTCCCTCAATTTATTATAAAACTCATTGTTTGACATTTCTCGCAATTCTGTCTGTCCTCGCCCCTACAGCCAAAACGGCTGGAGGGATTTTATTCAAACTTGGTACATAGTGTTTTTTGAATAATGTGCCGACACATTTTTTTAAATTTTTTTAAGGACCAAAAATAACGGTACCTGCCATGCAAAAATTTTTCGCCAAGAAGGAAAATAATGTTTTTCTCAAAATCGGCTCTGAGAATTTTGTTAAAAAAAAAATTCAATTAATTAAAATAAGAAAATGCTACTTTTTAATAAGTTTTTTATTTAAAAAAATTGCTTATTTTTGGTACCTGCAGTACAATTATTTTTTTGGTTTTTGATTTTCTCGAAAACAGTTAAGTTGTATGTTTTCATTGTGAACCAAAATTTAAAAAAAAATCTATTTTCTTTTTTAGAACTAAATATTTTGAAAATGACTTGGTTAATATTTTTAAGACTAGGTGTAAATAATTTTGTACTGTTTTGTAGAATACTTGGAAAAAATCATTCTTCTAAATTCATAAATTTACGACACCTTCCATATAAATGTTAAAAAACCGTTAAGAAAAAACTAGTTTTTCTCGAAAAAAGTTCGAATAATTTTTATAAAAAAATGTGCGTGGTATTAAATTATTACATTCTACTTTTTAATTAGAAAATATTTTTTTTTTTAAATAATATATTAATTATTATTTTCGACTCTCTCATTATTTAACTATGCAGTATATCGAAAATTTCAAAAAAATCAAATTTGTTTTTTTTTTTTTTCAAAAATCGATTTTTCAGAAATGGATCTCTGATCCAGTCGTGCCGTTCATTTTTTATGGTGAAACTTTTAAAAATTTTTTTTTTCAAGTTTTTAAGATTTTTCAATTTTAATTTTTTGACTTTTGGAAACAACTTGGTCAATTTTCTTAAAACTTGATGTAAAGAAAAATGTTTTCAAATTCAAAAATAACGATAGCTTCCATACAAATATTGAAAACTCTTTAAAATAATTACATTTTTCTCACAAACGGCTCCAAGAATTTTTATTAAAAGTTAGTTAAAAAAAAAAATATTTTGCATTCTTATTGACGGCACTTCCCATAGAACCACTTTCTATTTCCCATTATTAGAAAGACAGATGTAATTTTTTTTTGCGCAAATGCTATTAAAGAATGAAAATTACATATCAAAATTTTCCAATTTTGATTTTTTTTTTAAATTAAAAATTCGATTTTTAAAAAACGTGTAAGTAATAATGGCACAAAAAAAAACGCTCATCATTGTTTCAGAAAACCATTTGGCAGCACTGATATAACAATGACATTTTCTGACATTTTGGCTGCCAAATGTTTGTCAAAAAAAAAAAATGTAATCTGAATTTGGCAGCACTGATATAATAATGATATTTTCTGACATTTTGACTGTCAAATGTTTGCAAAAAAAAAAAATGAAAACTGAATTTGGCAGCACTGATATAGCAATGACATTTCTCGACATTTTGGCTGTCAAATGTTTGTCAAAAAAAAAGAAATGTAAACTGATTGCGTTAAAATGTTGATAAATTAAAATAAACGTCTCCTCTCTGGACCAGGTCTTTCTTTTGTTTATTTAAAAGTAACATTTATTTGAAATTAATAATTATATTTTAACAAATAAAGAAATGTTTGGTTTTTACCTTTTTTCTGTCATCTTTTTCTCGATCATTCGACCCGTGCTTCAAGATCCATGATGATGCCAAATTAATGAATTTTTGGATGAATTTTTGACATTTGTTGAGAATTCATCGTATAAACGTAGAAAATAGTGTAAGGAAGTACTGTTTTTATTGTAGCATAATTCTTAAGCATTGATGTTTATCGCCGCGAACTAAGCATATTTGATGTTTTATTTAACATCGAATTTGTTTGTATAAGCTAACATAGAGGGCACTTAAAAATACTGCCTTAATTAAAGAAGTAGTTGCAGAACAATGTTTACACGAGGTCATTTGAATCAAATTAAACGTCGTCACTTGTACTTGTCATAATTTTTATAAAAACGAAAAATTAAAGATTTTGGAGTACTTTTGGTTATAAATGGCAAGAAAATAAAAATAGTAATACCAATTTGTGCCTTATGTAAATGCACTTTTGATTTTGTTAAATTTGGAGACTCTTGCTTTTTATCTGCTTTGAGAGAATTTTTTTCTTTGTGGATACGTCCATGGCAACAAGAATTTTACTTTACAGAAAAGTTTCTTAAAAACGCAAGAGATAGATACAGCGACATTTTCTTCGAAAATATTTGACAATTGGAATTCTCTCCACATTTAGGTGAATATGCTATGAATGCATTTAGTTGTTAAGCCTTGCGTGTTCAACTGCTTTTGGAATATTATTATTTGTGAAAAAAAAGTAACTGAGAAATATATGTATGTACATAGATTTAGAGCTGCAGATTTCAAGTTCAGAGCTGTAGACAATCAATGGAACAGAACACTTAGGCTAGGGGCATATTGAGACGCGTCCAGCGCGTGTGACGTGACCTGATGAGTGTCGAACGAAACGATTATAGAAACGTGTCATGACGATCTCCGCACATTGATTCGCGTTTCTCATGTCAAAATAAGTAATAATTAATTGAAGCAATAATCGTCTGCAATATTGATAATTGAAATAAACTTTAAACCAAAAAACAAATAAATTCCTTAAAAGGAAACGATTTTCTATTTTCAAAACCAACAAAATTTTATATTTTTTGTTTGACAAAAAAAAACACGTGTCGGTCTTGCAAGAAAACTGTGTTTCGATCACTGTGTCGCGCGATTTTCGAAAAACGTGCGTCAGGTCATGTAGTGTTGCTCTAGAAATATGCGTTGTTCTATTCATTTATATTGTTTACGAAAACACGGGCTGTGCTGTGTAGCGTCGCTCGTGTGACTGTCGAACTCGTCTCAATATGCGCCTAGCCTTAAACAAGCCCTGAAGTGTCAGTCACATGCAAGTATTATTTTCTTTTCCAAGAAAAAAATGAGCAAGTAAAAAGGGTTACAAAATATATTATATACATACATACGTAGGTAGTACCTGCATAAATTCATCTTATGACTGTTTCAAAGAAATACGAAATAATTTTATGAAAGAATTCTCAGACTATTTGCCCTGGGGTACTTTTATTAGATTAAATATACCAGACGAGGCAGCTGTTCTATTTCATTCAAATTAAAATCGACCTTGGTGGATGAAATGAAAATGCAAACCATTTTTAACCCACATAAATTTAAAGAAATTATTCTGCTTTTTTTCAAGATTATATTCGATAGATAAATCAAACAGTTTGTCTGTAAGCATTCACTGTAAGCTTGAATAATATTTAATAAATTATATTTAACCGCAATCTTGATTTATAAATACCTATGTTTGAATGTGTGAATGTTTGCGAAAAAACCGCATGGGGAAAAAGTGAAAAGAGAATGATTCAAAGTCCCTCAGGAAACAAAGAAAATAAAATTATCTGGTTATCATCTTATCTCTTAAATCTTTTTCACTAGGTTGATAATAACTAAAATAATTTTTTTTTCAGAACAAATAAGACATAAAATATTAAACAACCATATGCAAAATCGATATCGTTTTTTTTTACTTTGACCAACACATAAAAATCTGTTGAATCAATGTTGGTTGGCAACAATTTATTTTCGACCACAGTAAATTAACTTTGATAAAAAAATTTAATTAACACACCTGCTGTTATATTTTTTTTAAATAAAAAATATCAATAAAAAATGTGTCATAGCCGGTGGTATAGAAAGTGCAAATTTCACAAGGACTTTATTATTGATCAACATGAAAGTAGTGGTCAACTTTAAACTAATGCTAGGTTTCCACTTGTCATTGAAAAGACGCAAATTGACAAACTTTCCAAGACATTGCCCATTCTGCTTTTACTTACAAGGCAAAGGGTATACCTAGACCTACATAAACTCTAAAAAAACGAGTATTTTTAAAGAGAAATCAAGAAATTTTTATTTTATTGTAAAGAGGAAGGTATGTCTTTAACAATGGAAAAGGATATCAGCCAAATGGCCGCCACTTTTCATGAAATTTTACATGACCAATACATACATTTGCGGCTGTGCTGTATGTCCTCGACAACTTCACGAATTCGAGTCGATTGTGGAGCATTGGCATAGACCTTATCTTTCATGTGGCTCCAAAGAAAAAATTCATAATGTGTTAAATCACAAGATTTCGGTACCCAATTGCGATCTGGAAACTTATATTGCAAAATTGCGTTATGCTTCGTTAGCAAATAAACGTCGTCCACATTAATGCCTTCCAATTCCGGCAATAAAAAAATCATAAATCATAGCTTGGTAGCGCAATCCATTCACCATAACAGTTGCACCAGCCTCATTGTCGTATAGGTAAGGTCCAATCAGCCCGTAGCGTAATGGTTAGTGCGTTCGACTGTCACGCTGGAGGTCTGGGTTCGCTTCACAGCCTCGTCCACCTAAAAACTAAAAAGTTGTTTTCATGGCTACTGCCTCTTGCGAGGAATTGACAAATCCTCCAAGAGTATCACTTATCACGAATAAGTGCTTCTCGGCTAGCCGTTCGCATTCGGCATAAAATTGTAGGACCCTTCCATTCCTGTCGACAGGCGCACACAGGAATGGTTGCGAGTTGTTAGTCACTAGGCCCTGGTTCTTCACGAGCCGCTGTGCCACCCAATTTATTTATTTTTATTTTAAGGTCCAATCACACCGCCACACAGTGGTCCGTTTGTTGAATTCTGTGGACAAAAATCTTTTCCCACGCCAATTTTTGACGGTAATTAAAGAAACTCGGTACATTTAATGATTTGGGGATGCAGAATTCAGTGGTACTGCCTATATATTTGTACTTGAAATGGAAGCTTCACAATTTAGGCCAGAACATGCATCGAAATCTAAAAGTTCCAAAGAAAGCCTTTTCAAAGCTAGGAATCTTATGGAATTTATGTTTGAAATATCTTAAGATATGTGCCCGAATGTTTACTAAAATATAAAAATAGGGCCAATAAAGATATGTACAAAATTAAGAAAATTTAATCCAAAATGTTCCGCCAAGTTCATTTGAGATTAAAATTGTTTTGTGTGATATTCCTTTAATTTTTTCTTAATGAAATTTTGTTTGACCAAATCTGATGGAACCTCAAACATATTTGACAATTCGCTTCGTTTAAAGTTGATAAACCAAATTTTTGGTCAATTACTCCTTCTTTTGTAAAGTTCGAAATATTGTAAAATAAAATCTGTAAACATTTTTTTTTCTTTTATTACATCGTTTGAATTTGATATCAAACTAAGAATTCTTTTAGTTTACAGCTGTACAATAATGGTCAAATAGCCGTTATGTATATTTATCAACCCTTTGAGGATTATTTTACAGCTGTTACCTATCAGAATTCTTAGTTTTAAGTCAGATTCAAACTATGCAATCAAAAAAAAAATCCTGGATTTGAAAGGGCTTTCTTTGGAATTTTTACATTTAGAGCCATGCTCTGGTCTAAATTGTGAAGCCCCCATTTCGAGTATAAAAATATAGGCACCACCACTTAATTTTGCGTCCCCAAATCATTTAGTGTACCAAATTTCATTAATTTCCGTAAAGGCGTGCGAAAAGATTTTTGTCCACAGAATTCAACAAACGGACCACTGTTCGCCATGCCAGCCCAAACACCCCACCAAACAGTGACACGTTGAGGATGGAGGGGCTTTTCAGCAATCATATTCTTGGATTTTCCTCTAGTTTGGAAGTCCTCTAGTTTTGGGAACTGTGACTGCAAAGTTTTCAAAGTGAAGTTTTTGAAGTGAATTTTAACAATTTCAAGCGTGTAAAGTTTCATTTTAAGTAATGGCGTAATTTTTATTTGTCAATTGTCAAAATATGACAGCTTTAAAATTGATAGCTGCCCAAACAGCGGAATATTCAAAATGAAACCTCTTATTGGAAAACTGTTTACTTACATTGCAAATTTTCATAATTCATAAAAAAAGTGAACACGAGAGTTTAAACAGGTTGAAACCGTGATACCATTTGTTTGTCTCTATAAGCAATATTATTAAATAACTATAGTAAATTAAGCTCTATATGGAATTATTGATGTCCTGAATTAAAATTTTATAATATACCTGTATAATTAAAATTTGAAATTTTATATCCCACCTGAGATAATGAATCAGAAGTAAGTCACACAGTACATACAACACATCACCACCACATTTTTCAGTAAATTCAGTGTTCTTTGAGTTGCACCACACTTATCATGTGAAACATCACATTTGTACATTTTGTCTGTATTTTTATTTTGCTTTTGTGTCCGTTTTTGCATTTATATCGTCCCTTTTCGCAATCATTATTTCTCTTTCTCTCTATCTCTCTCTCTCTCTCAAAAAAAAAAAAACACATACAATTTTATATGTTCTATCATATCCACATCATCATTTTGCGTCCATCTGTTATCTCTCTGTTCAGGCTGACAGCGATTCTGAAGAAGAATCTGATGGATCAATTACATCTCCTCAACAGTCCAAACCACCAGCACCGGCTGCAGTGACAGCTGTCAAAAAACCAACCCGTTCTGCCAGCAGCGATTCCACAGGTTCAACTGAGAGCTCAAGTTCTGCCGCTGCTACAACTACACCAACCAAATCTGCAACCACAGCAGCAGCAACAACAGCAGCAGACACAAGGTCCCGATACACCCCAAGGGAATCGACAGTCCGTGAAACATCAACGCCACGCACTCGTGGAGAAAGTGCCACCGCCACACCAGTTCCCGAAAAGAAGCCATTTGTAAGTCGCTTCTTGCCACAACACACTCACAGCACACCCGAGAAGAAAAAGCCTGAGTCAGAGTCGAGCACCGAAGAGGAGACCTCGACTGAGGAGTCCGAAGATGAAGCTAGCAAAAAGCCGCCAGTTAAAGCCGCTGCAACTCCAGCAGCCACAACTGCAACCACTTACAGGGAACGCCTCGAAGCAAGACGCAATTCACGAGACGAATCGAACCGCCCTTCATCGTACACACCCAACACTAGCAGCTATTCGACTGCTCGCACAAGGGCAACTCCTGCTGCTCACCATGATGCTGAAGATCGTTATGGAGCTTCGGGAAGCAGGTAAATATTACAAAAAAATATTTAATTAAATATTTTCTTTTTTTTAATTTTAATTTTGTTTTTGTCTTCTTATTATTTTTTTTATTTTTTTCTAATAAGCAAATACAAACGACACTATTGACAAAAATGGAACACGAAATACTAACAATTAAAAAATTAAAAAACAAATAAAAATAAAAATCAAACAGTTTTGAGTTCAATTCAATTGCACGATGTTTTTATTTTAACAAGAATTCATTGTTTTTTATTCTTTGTTGATCTTTAGTTTTATTTTTCTTGTTATTTAGATGAGAATTTATTGTAAATTGCTTCGAAGTACTTATTGTAAATATGTTTGATGAAAAGCTATATTTCTCTATACTGGTTTTAATTTTATTTTGTAACAAAAGGCTCCTATTATTTTTGTTGTTGTTAACAAATCAATGGATTTAAGTTTTCGTTTCCGTTAGAATAAGAAGTTCTTTTTCCTAATGAAGTATTGCATAAAATATAAGTTTTTATTTAGAACTTTTTGAACTTCCATCACATTCATGAATTTATTGTTAAAATAGGAACTACCCTCAACAAAAATCGATATGGGAATAATGCTCTATCCCATACGAATAGTTCATAGATTTAACTTGCTGTAGAAGGGTAACAACTTTTGAAATAGTTTCCATGGTTTTTAAGCTAGAAACTTTAATTTGACATGACAAATTGTCCAAGGTAGGGTTAAGGCTAAATGGCGCCCGGGCGATAATAACGAAGAGTAACATTTGTGTTTTTTCTTTTACTATTCTTATGATTTACTGACTCTAATATTCAAATCTTCTGTTTTAATAGATGTTTTTATGGAACACCAGAATCAAATGAATTCTTATGAATTTTCGAGATATATTGCGAATGAGTTTGTATTATTAGTAACGAATGTAAAGTGAATCAGTTCTTAGAATATCTGATTTAGTTCTATATGCAAGGTAATCGATACAGAAAGTTGGATAATCTCAAATGGGTTATTACTGTGTGAAATTAATTTTGTTATAATAATTTTTCTTATACAAAACTGATGGTTTTCGGGAAATTTTCAAAAATATTTATTTTTTCGCTTTCACGCCACAAAATCGATAGCACTTGTCCAAATTTAAAGTGTTTCTTAAGAAATGCTTACTACATCAGCATAAAGCTTTACGACGGATCACAGCTTTATCGGAGTTATTTTTGAAATGAAAGCCTAATGAAATATTTAAACGAACAATTTTCTCTTTGTTTGATTTTGAAATATGTTTGATTGGGTTCAAATGGTAATAACTTTCCAGCTAAGCCTAGTTTTGACAAATTTTATACCTTTTTAGTAACTACGAAAAATTCTATATTATTAAAAAGATAAATCTAGTTTTGAGCTTTTCAAAATATTGAGGCCAAAAATCAAGTTTAGTGGAAATTCAAGATCATCTATTATAATTTGTAGGTAAATGGTGATGCGAATGATATGATGATTAAGTTGAATCCTGGCTAAAAAAAATCGTATCGGAGGGGGTGTGTTCCCTCACTTACGCGGGATATGCAAAAATAATTAAATTATAAAGACTATTAACCAATGTGTTGGTGCAAAAATTGTAAACAAAAATCTATAAAAACGGGGCTAGAAAAAATTTAGTTTAAAAGTAAAGTTTTTGACAAATTTCAAAAAATACCCGTTACTGGAAAACCCTTATGGTTCGGTATGGACAAGTTTTCAAATTCTGATAGGTCATGACATTGCATTTTAACAGATTCAGTTTGGACCATTAATGAGACACCCTATATAATCAGTTTTCTTCGAGGCCCTCAAAAATATTTTTTTTAAATACGTGCTTAGTTTAGAATTTAAATTTTAATAAAAATTATTTTCAAAGTTAGATCGTGATGTTATTTCAAAGGCATATCACACTAATAAATGATATTTTGCAGAAAATGTATGTTGATTAGGGTGGTCGTTAGATAAAAGTTAATCTGAAATAGGATGAGGATTCTAATTTATCCCAATTAGGTGAGAAGCGAAGTTACCTAAAAAAAAATAATAAGAATAGAAAAAAAATATTAAAAATAAAAATGGACACTACTGGATCGCACGAACTTGCTCTCGTAGCTAATAACTTTAACGTAACTAGAAATTGATGATGTACAAGTATTGGTTGCAAAATATTATGATAACAAAAATCAAATAAATTATTCATTAAATAAATTTGTTATTTAAATGGCTTAAAAAGTAACAGCTGAAAATAAAGTATGCCATCTGATTTTATTGATAAATATGAATTTTGTTTTTGTTGGAGCGGTTTTCTTAAAAAAATATTTTTATATATAAAATTTTTGCACATTTTCAAAAACAAGATCTGGAATACCAAAATTTAGTATTTAATAAAATACAATTTTACACAAAATACAAAAATATTCATTAGCCCGTTTGCAAGATATTGAATTTTCAAAAAAATAAATTTCAATATTTTTGTAAAAAAACAAAAAATATTTTTTTTCGAAAATTTGTATATGCAAAACTGTTTGAATTGTAAAGGAGCTCCTGCATACAAATTTTGGTTGAAAACCAAGATATCAGTTCTATGACAGGTACCGTTAATAACCGTTATTGGTAATTTTTTTTAATCAAAATATCGACCATACCTTTAAAAGTAAACATACATCTTTTTATAAAAATTCTTGGAGCCGTTTTCGAGAAAAAAAAAATGTTTTTTCTTAACGGTTTTTCAACATTTGTATGGAAGGTACCGCTATTTTTGAATTCAGAAACAAGTATTCTAAAAAATAATAAAAAGTAAATTTACACCTAGTTTGAAAATTAAGATTAAGTCGTTCTCAAAATATTTAGTTTTCAAAAAAAAATTTGATTTTTTTTTTAATTTTCATTTTTTTTTTTATTTTTGTTCACTATAATTTAACGATTTTTTAAAAGATTTATCACAAAAATATGAAAAATTTCAACTCAACTGTTTTAGAGCAAATCAAAACCAAAAAAAATGGTTGTACATCCAGTACCTCAACCATTTGTTGGCTTTTGGCACCAAAAACAACCAAATTTTGAAAATATTTTTTTTTTAAAGTAGCATTTCCTTATTTTAATTATTTGAGCAAAAATATAATTTTCCTTTTTGGCAAAACAAAAAAAAAAAAAAAAAAAATTGTATGGCAGATACCGTTATGTTTTGTAAAAAAAAATTAAAAAAAACATGTGGGCTTATTAGTCAGAAAAACACTGTGTACCAAGTTTGAAGAAAATCCCTCCAACTGGTGAGGCTGTAGGGGCTAGGACAGGCAGAATTGCGACACCTACTTTTTTCGCGTTCTCTATAATCGTAATGTTAGGGAACATATTGGTTCCTATATGTAAGTAAGAACGGCAAACGTGCAACATAGCAGTCTTGGTATCTGTTTTTTAAAACATGAAATCATTTTTTTTGATTTGACGTTGTTTAAAAAAAACAACAACATTATTTTCAAAATTATTTTTAAACATACGTTTTTGAGAAAATAATTGAAAAAAGTTATCACCACTTTTTCTCAAAGTTATAATACGTAATTATGTGCTAATTATGGTTCTTGTATTTAACTTTCTTATACATTTTACTGAATTTTACAAAATAAATGAATTCATGAAATGTATTCTTTGAGAAAGTTGAAAATAACAAAATGTACTTTATTTTTTTTTTTAAAGAAAAGTGCATATCCAGCGTAAACGAGGGAACACATACCCTCCATTACAATTTTTTTTTTGGCCAGGATTCAACCCATACACCCCAGATTTTTTTTTAGACTTCATGCGAATGTTATAAAAAATAGGTAAATAAAAAAACTACAATAGAGTTTGAAAATAAAAATCTAAAAAGTACAGAGAATTATTTTGTCAACATTTGGTGCCCCTAAAAAAGGCGTGTCTTCTTCCCCCTCCAACTATCGACCAATTGCGCTTACGTCCCTTCTTACCAAGGTCATGGAAACGCTGATTAATTTTCAGCTAAAGAAATATCACGAAGAACGAAAGCTTCTTAATGACCGGCAGTACGGCTTTCGTAGCAATAGGTCCACTGGTGATTTGATGGTATATCTCACCGAACAGTGGCACAAATCTTTACATCGTTTTGGAGAAAGTAAGATTATTGCGCTTGATATTTCTAAAGCATTTGATAGAGTTTGGCATCAAGCTCTCTTATCGAAAATGCGTGCATTTGGTATCGATGAATCTC
This sequence comes from Melangyna quadrimaculata, assembly GCA_949320155.1. Classification (NCBI taxonomy): domain Eukaryota; kingdom Metazoa; phylum Arthropoda; class Insecta; order Diptera; family Syrphidae; genus Melangyna; species Melangyna quadrimaculata. The sequence goes on along the minus strand of OX439485.1, from coordinate 50,808,967 downwards.
TACTTCGTTGGATTAGAAATTACCTTTCGGACCGTTCAATACAAGTTGTATTGGATGGTTTCAAGTCTGAAATCCATAAAATAAATGCTGCAGTGTGCCCCAGGGCTCCGTTTTGTCTCCGACCCTCTTCCTAATATTCATAAACGATCTCTTATCTGAAACTTCTAATCCATTAAACTGTTTTGCTGACGACAGTACCCTCAGCTTTTCATATTCGTTTCTTGATTCATATCCATGTTCTTCGGATGTGGGACTTGAACGGCAGCGTATGATAAGCTCATTAAATTCTGATCTCGACAGAATTGTCCAGTGGGGAATAAAAACCCGTGTAGAATTTAATGCTTCTAAAACTCAATGCTGTCTCCTGTCGTTAAAGCGGAACCCACCCCCAATGTTGCTATCCATGAGCGGCACTTGCAAAGAGGAAACTGAACAGCTTTCAGTCCTCGGTATGTGCGTCACAGACCACCTTTTGTGGAATGACCACATATTTGACATCGCCAAAAATGCTGCTAGGTGTTTAGGTTTTCTCTGTCGATGCAAGAAATTTTTCTCCCTATCTGATCTGGCTGTGATCTACAAAGCCTTTATTCGTCCAAGACTTGAGTAAAACTCCCATATTTGGGCAGGGGCTCCAATAACCCAATTGATTATATTGGATAGAATTCAAAAGAGAGCTCTTAAAATGATTGGTGAAAGAACTATAACGGAAATGTTTACATCTCTGGAGCACCGTCGAAATGTTTCATGCCTTTCGTTGTTTTACCGTTATTTTAACAAACATTGCTCTAGTGAAATAGCCAGTTGCATTCCTCCCCTTAAACAATTCAACCGTAATACTCGCGCTTTTAGGAATGCCCATCAGTTTACCCTTGAGCCCAACTTCGGACGTACTGTTAAGTACAGAGATTCTTTCTTTAGTCGCACTACACGAATGTGGAATGCTCTACCCAGCTCTATCTTCCCCTCCCTTTGTGATCTACAGACATTCAAAACCAATGTACATCGGTTTCTCCTTTCAAATCCCCTCCAACCTACCTAATCGCTCGTGCTATGTTTTTCACTTTAAGGGTATTCACAACCCCTTTAGCGCGCGCTAAATATAAAAAAAAAAAAAATCCAAATATGAAGTTCCAAAAAAGCATCGTACCGCTTAAATATACAACATATAAATAAGGGTACATTATATTAGTAAGCTACTAAGATAAAATAATTAAGTATGTTCCTGAATAAAAAAGAAGAGTATATTTTTTCAGATTTCTTAAATTATTAAAATTTAAATAAATAATAAATAAATAAATAATGAAAAATCTCGTCGTTGTAAATTAAACTACTAAGGCTGTACTTGAAAAATAATTGTTTTTTTTTTTAATTATTTTTTAAGAATTTTGTCCAAGTTCCAAGTAACTCATTTTGACTTAAGATAGGCCGAAGTTCCCGTTTAAAATCTGGAAAAAACAATGACTTGTATAGCCATATCAGAATATTTTCTTTTAACTGCTTTCCATTTAATATTATTTATTTTTTTTTTTCAAAACGACAGAGCGAAAATAACCAAGGTGCTTCGGAGCAATTACAAACACTTACACTATAATAATTTCTTTTGTTGCGAATATATTTTTATTTACTAGTCAGTTTATGTGTACATAAATATTCATAATTTTTTAGTGCATCAATTATTCGTGAACTAGGACTTTTTATTCTGGCAATTGCTCTTGTTATTCGAGTTTTTGTTCGACTTTTTCAATATAAAACAGTATTAGCTTATAAATAGGTAAACTAGAATAGTAACCAATTTTAAATTAAAAATAAAGCTTTGTTTATTTTTTTTTTCTCAACAGAGCACTGCCATTTTTAAAGGATATTTTATTTTAAGCAAACAAATTAGATTTTATTTTTTCCTAAATTTATTAAAGATTTCGTTGTTTTTCTTTTGGTTTTTGTTGTTATAACTCAACATCATGATTAACCAACAAAATTTTGAAGTATTTAATTTTTTATATTGTTTTTTTTTTTTTTTTAGAGTGCTTGTGCTTTCTTTTTATAAAATTTAAAAATATATAAAAATATAAAACCTTTTTTTTTCTATCCTTTCAAATTATAAAATCCTTTTTGATCCTTTGCAAAAAAAAAAAAGAATTCCTCAATTTAAGATATCCAACCCAATTATACTCAATAACAAGAAAAATATCCTTTATCAAGGCTTTTCATTTGTATACATATTTATGCAGGATTTCACTTCAATTAGATACAAAAAAAGAAATGTTTAAATATTTTATACTGTGTTTATTGTATTATGCAGAAGATCCAGTCTAGGTTACGCCATTTTCGAAAAAAAAACTAAAGATTTTTAGTGTTTGGATTCACCTAGACACCTACCTACCTTTTTTTTATACAATGTATAAAAAAAAGGTTGGTAGGTGAATGTTTTAATATTTGCGCAAACATTGGTGTATTTTAAAATTGCATGTATATTATACATAATTTTAAATTCCACCAAGTCTTGCGCAAATATTAAAACATTTATTACTTTAATGTTGTTTTCGACGGCTCTGGAAATATTCTAAAGAAACGTAGTCGCTCTAAATTTGGAAGAAAAATTACCTTGTTATATTCAAATTTTAATATTATGAATTTTATTGCAAATTTATATACATATGTATATTTTATTTATTGCAATTTCTTCCATGCGTTTTACAATAAATTGAACACTTATTTTCAACAAAAGAGAAATACTAGAATTCATGTTAGGAATGTTTTTACATAGGTAAATTATTTAAATTACATATTTAAATAGAAGATATTTCAGAAGAAAACAAACAATCTGTCGAAATTGAATTGAACTTCAAACAACTCGTGTAAACATCACAAATATTGATATTTATTTTTATGTTTTATTTATTGTTTCTTATTAAAGTACAACACAACCTATTTAGTGTTTATTTTTTTTCGAGGCTAAATAATATTTGATACTAACAAATTAATTACATACAGAAACATTACAAGTACAATAAATGTTTTAGAGCAAATAATTCAAAATTTGTTTTTTTTTTTTTTTTTATTTTGCGTTAACTAAATCGTTTTTATTTGTTTATTTTGTAATAAATCAGAATGAAGACACCTTTATATGAATTTTACACAAGCAGTTCTGTAGATGTGCCTATAATTTGTTGTACCTTATGCGCACTACTAGATCATTGCTGACACATTTTTATTATTTTTATATTTTGTTTAACTTATTTTTATTGTCTTGTTTTTTTGAAAAAAAAAAAAAAAAATATTTTTGATTAAAACTAATTTTTTATTTCTTCGTTTCTCCAAGGTCTGTATATTTATACAAACCCAGATTGAGTTATAGTTTGGTTAAAAACAGGGGTCTCGTTTTGTTTTATTGTTTGAATTGTTATTAGGTACATTTTATCAACTTCAAAATGTAAGATGATTAAAACACTCTTTGCAACTGTCCTCTTATCAATATTCCTAGGGATAACCATTATGTAAAAATACAATTTTAAATCTACATTTTTCAAATTGTTTTGTTCGAAACAAATCAGCAAACACTTTAATTTAAGGCAAAATTTCATTACTGTTTATCTTTTCCATACGAACAAAATAAGATCCATTTTTGAATTTTATATTCGCATATTTGTCTCGCACGTGAACATGCATTTTTGAGAGAATGGTTACACTTCTCATTATTTTTGGTATAACTCAAAACCTAAGCCAATTTTGAGAATTGGACTTAAAAGATTTTTTGTTGAAAATGAAATTTTCTATCGAAATAGATAATTTTAAAATTTTATAAAAAATCAGAGCATGAAATGTTAACAAAAAAAACTCCTGAACAAAAAATCGAAAATCAATGAGTTTTAATTTCGCTTTAGTTAAAGGGCCAACATTTTATTGTGAAAAGATAGGTGCACAAGACCTATCAGATGAAAAAGTAAGAAGCTCAAGCCTTTTATATGACGAATCGAAAAGGATTTCTAGGTACAAATATACTGATCTAAGAACCAAGAACCACCATAATTTTAAGCCAAAATATTTTAAAATTGATTGATGAATTTTGTTAATTTATTTTGTTTTTTTTTTTAAATTATAAAAATTTGTATTGGGATTTCTGTGTATACAAATAAATATTAAAATATAAAGTATACAAAACTCTTAAGATATTGGGCCTTACCAATAATCAAATTTAGTGACGACTTAAATATTTCTGTAAAATGAACCATTGGTATGGAATCTAACTAATTAACTGTACATGGTACGACCTTAATATAAATGTTAACTCTAAATAGTGAATCAAATATGGGATTGACTTCAAAAAATTAAAGATTCCATAAATAGTAGGAGAAAGGTTGGAACGGTGAGACAGTCCGAACAGTGAGACATTTCATTTGTTGGCTTCCCAGAAACTTGCACATACATTTCGGTGCAGACAATAACGTTTCTTTTCAATTCCGCAACTTTTATTTCTATTCCGAACAACACTCAGTTACGCGTGTGCTCTTAGTGAATAAAGAGCGAATAAAAAGGGCAAAAGTATTTTGTTCGTGTTTTTAAAATTTGTGTAGCATCTTCAAATATTTAGGTAAGTGCGGCACTTTCTTTTTATTGGCTTGTTATTAGTGTGTTTTTTTTAATATACAAACAAAAATCTACGGTATTCTTTCCAGTTTTGTATGCAAAAAAGTTTTTCTTGAAAATGATAAAAATTAAACAGTGAGACACATTCAAAGGTCGAACGAATAATATGTTGAACGAATATAATTCATGTATTTTTTTGGTAAAAAATTGCTTAAGACGAGTTTTTATTAAAAATATTTTGCTGCCCCACTTTGAGCCCTACGCTGTCTCAGTCTTCGAACCCCCGCCGAACAGTGAGACGCTTTGACCTTCTACAACAATTTTAGTCATGGAAAAGTTGTTTTTAATTTTGTCAATGAAATTTTTATGGAAAAATTTAGGGGAAATATGTTGTAATATTCCATCAAAAATTCATTTTCATAGCTCAAAAGAATTCGGAATTATAACCGTTTAAAAAAAGTGTCTCACTGTTCCAACCTTTCCCCTACATTATTATTTGTGATCAAATCAGGTTAATTTATTGGAATATTTAAGTCCTTACTAAATATGATTATTGGTAGGCCCATTGACTTAATCATCAACCAATTCCTTTAATATCTAAGCTTACGCGCAAAAATGCAAACAATTAATATAATAGTTATTTTTGTTCCGTCAATTATAAAGGCTTGACTACATAGACCTACTTTTTCAAAATGTACAAAAGTGACAAATTAAAAAGTTACCTAAAGAGACCTGCTTGCAAAAAAAAAAAAAACAAACAAAAATTGTTATACATCATACATAATTTTCAACTGTTTTTTTTTTTTTGCAGGCAGGTGTCTTCAGCATAGCTTTTTATTTCTCACTTTTGTACTTTTTCTCAAAAGTAGGTCTTTTTTGTTAAGCATTTATTCACTTGAGCTTCGTCGTTTTTTGTTAACTTTTCACGGTCCGATTTTTTTTATTAAATTTTAAAATTGTTTATTTTGATAGAAAATCTTATTTCCAACAAAAAAGTACTTGAGTCGAATTCTGAAATTCGGCTTAATATTCGAGTTATTCCAGAATCATTGAAAAGTGACCAGTACTGGAAAAACCATTGATAAAACGTTACTACGTTATTGAACAGTTGTGTATCCTGTTTTTCCTTTTTATTTGGAGTTTTCGTTTAAATTTCACTTTTTAGCGTAATTCTTTTCGAGTAATTATTCCAGTTCACATTTAAATTTTTATTCGAATTAAAAAATCTGATGACCAACTACTGTGCTCCGTTATACGGGAAATGTTTTTGTATCATGTTGCCTGTTTTTTCGGCTTAGTTTGCATTTCAATTTTTTAAAATGGAACCATAAATCTAGAATAATTTGAAATAGTGTTGCATTGTTTTGATATGAAGTGGAAGTGAGATAAATAGTTTTTGTTTACATTTTCATCTGTCAATAAACCCAAATAACGTTTAAATGGGTCAGTTCCACAAACATTCTCCGAAAAAAAAGTATGATTTGTAAAACCAATGTTTCCAAGAACATTTGAATGAGTTTTATTTGAAATCTTCATTTGAGGAGGTTAGAATTTGTATGGTAAATCTTCGAGATTTGAAGGAGATTTGTGATAATCTTGATAAAATTCAGATTAGTGTCTGGAGAAATCGTAGTATAACGCAGTCCACAATTTGGCACTGACTACACTCGTTGGTTTTGACATTTCAAATCAACCGCAACAATCTTTTTCTTTTATTTCATTCAGTTTCTCTGTTGTTCCCGGAATTTCCATTTTTTTTAAGAAAACAAATAATGTATGAACATGTCTGTAAAAAGCAGCAAGCAATCAAACAAAACATTTATTTTATTTTTGTTTAAAATTAAAATAAATTGCTATTGAAGTTAAGATAATTTATTTTGATTGGTATTGGGCTACTATTTGGGCTACTTTTCGGCTCCGATTTTGGGCTACAAAAATTTACAAATTGGGCTATCGAACTAGCTCAAGATATGGCATTCCTGGTATTAACTATTAGGCTGCGCGTATAGTTATAGTGCGATAAAGCGATGCGATGCAAGAAATGTTTACGTGCGAGAAAAACATATACATTTATTCTTATAAACGTGAATACAGGGAGGCGATATTTGCTGCGAGTATTGCGATTTTATCACATACTTATCGTAAGCATCACGTTCACAAACTCTTTTGACCACTTTTGCTCGAATCTCGAAAACCATCTCGCATCGCATCGCTTTGTGACATACTGTACGCGTAGCCTTAGAAAGCCCATTATTATTTTCTTTTTCGTAAATGTAGACATTGTGCTTTTACTAGAATTTCTCAATAGAAAAATAACAACCCTGTCATAAATTACCTTTACCTACCAAGCTCCTTTTTAAAACAGGAAAAAAACCCACTTTAAAATGCATTTTCCCACCTAATTTCTATTTCAACTAATTCAATTTATTTTTTTTTGTCATTTAACTATTGCCCCAGCTGTAAATAAAAAAAAGGCAAAGCTAAATAACAAAAATAGAAAAAAAAATAAAACCTCCAAAAGAAATCCACCGAAGAGGCTCAATAAATAAAGTATTATAATTGATTCAGAATTTCATTAAAACAAAATTAATATTTAAAAAAAAAAATCATCCCATGAGAAAAAAAAAAATCAACAAACAAAAAAAATAAATTTGCAGCTATACAAGTCGCTTTTTAAATAAGAGCAAGAGCACTGCAATCGTTCAGCCACCACCCGAAGAAGACGCCAATGGAACCGGAGACGATTCTGATAGCCGCTACGGTACAGGCCGTTCTCGTTATCTGGCAATGAAGGAACGCCGCAATCGATTGGCACGCAGCCGATCTTCCCATACCTTGGGTAATGATGATGACGATCTTGATGAGCCTGTTTCACCAACAACAGCTTCACCATCTGCTTATTTAGCTTCAAGGTGCGATTCCAGACTACTACTACTACTATCTACTACTTTCTACTACTTTTACTACATTCTAGTCCTTTTTTCACTACTTAAAATTTATGGTACTAAAAAAAAAATTCTCTAACAAAATTTTAAACAATCGGAGAAGAATCCATTTTTAGTTTTTTTTTCTTTCATCATAAAATGAATAAATGACATTTTTTCGACCATATAGCGCTTTAATTGAATTGAATTATTATTTTTTTTTTAGTTTTTTATTTAAAGACGTCATTCAAATTTTAGTTATAATCAAAATTACTGTTTTCGTAATTACTGTTATCGTTTTTCGTTTGTCGTTTTTTTTCCATTTTTCGTAATTCGTTTTTGAGTTTTTAATTTTTTTTTTTTTGGTAAATTTTGATTTGTTAAATTTTTTACTGTCCGCGGTTTTATTTTGTTCATTTATTTTTTTTTTAACATGTCTAATAAGTTAATTAAAAAACAAAATATAATCAGCCATAACCTACCTAATCCTCTCATAAACGCCTAAAAAATCTTCATTTTATTTTTTGCAGATACGGAGGTTCTTCATACGGAGCCGGCTCTGACCTCTCCCGAAGCCGTTCGTCGCACGCTCTTAAATCGCGTGACAATTCACCCGACCGCAGCGCCACAGCAGCTGCCAATAAAGATGGCGAGGCTCTAAGCTCATGGGCGCGATACCTTAAGAACAAATACGGTAACAAGACAGTTAAGGACACACGTGACGCACCATCGACCAGTAGTCATCTGCCATCATCATCGGGCACATCGGGTACATCATCGTCGGCATCGCGCCGATTGAGCCTAGGCCTGCCATTACGTCAGGCAAACGAAATTGCATCATCGGACGATGATTCAAAAAACGGGCTAGGCTCCCCTACCTCCCCTACGGTAGCAGCCGGTATAACAGGAGTAGCAGGTACTTCCCCTAGACAGTTATACCTACGCAAACGACAACAGCTGTTCCAATTGGGGGGCCGGGGGAGCGAGCCCGGATCCTTTACATGGCCGCGCGGCCTAGCCGTCGGCCCCGACAATAGCATCGTGGTGGCGGATTCATCGAATCATCGCGTCCAGGTCTTCGATTCTAATGGCATATTCGTCAAAGAGTTCGGAGAATATGGCAACGGTGAGGGTGAATTTGATTGCCTGGCCGGTGTTGCTGTCAATCGTATCGGCCAGTACATCATTGCCGATAGGTATGTTTCTTTTTTCTGTATTTCGTTTTTAATCGATTCGATGATTTTACGCATTCGAACTCTGACATTTATTGTTGTGCGAGGCCGACGCGAGGCAACCGTCAAATTGTGGCGGGAATTAACAACTATACTAAAACTGAAATTGTATTTTATGCTTATATTTGCAGATATAATCATCGCATTCAAGTGCTCGATCCACAGGGCAGATTCCTGAGAGCATTTGGTTCACAAGGTACTGCGGATGGTAAATTCAATTATCCATGGGGTGTAACCACAGACGCCTTAGGGTTTATCTACGTATGCGACAAAGAAAACCACAGAGTTCAGGTATGTGTTTTTGGTATCCGTATCCGGATTCGGATCCGTATACTCGTATATTGTTGAAGTTCAAGCTAATGTGACATTTTGTGGTTTTAATGTGTATTATAGTTAAAATGTGTTCCATTCAATTTGTATAATAAATACAATTCGGCTTTAGTTTTTGATTAGGATTATGTGACTGATTTGGGTAGTCATTTCAGAGATTATGTATGTGCATATTTAAATCTGGGTTGCGGTGTATTAGGTTGCGTCAAAGGCATAAGATTCATAATAATATCAATCTGAAGCTTATTTGGTTAAAGTCAAGTTTTTGTGTGCACATACGAGTTAAGTATGGAAACCTATGTGGTTTTGTAAATGTTGTCTTTTTGAAGGCAATATGCATCTTATATTGATTAATTTTAAGCATTCCTGATATTTGTCTATGGAGTAGCCCGTAGCGTAATTGTTAGTGCGTTCGACTGTCACGCTGGAGGTCTGGGTTCGCTTCCCAGCCTCGTCCACCTAAAAACTAAAAAGTTATTTTTCAGGGCTACCTCCTCTTGCGAGGAATTGAAAAATCCTCCAAGAGTTTCACTTGCCACGAATAAGTGCTTCTCGTCTAGCCGTTCGGATTCGGCCCAAAATTGTAGGTCCCTTCCATTCCTGTCGACAGACGCACACAGGAATGGTTGCGTGTTGTTAGTCACTAGGCCCTGGTTCTTCACGAGCCGTTGTGCCACCCAATTAATTTATTTTATTTATAGATATTTTTCTATAGTATACCTACTTATATTTAATGTAGTCATGCAATCTATATGGGAGTTAAATTTATTGTGAGAAGAAAATCAGTTTCTAATGCATTGGAAAATGGAAGCGAAGTGGATTGCATAATGATTTTTCAAAAGCATTCCATCAACTAAGTCACAACATTATTATATTGAAACTGAAAGCTTTTGGTTTTTCAAATTTTGTTATAGAAGGATAAAGTCATAACCTGGAAAATAGATCTTACCACGTACAATTTAAATTCATTCAATGCGGAGATAAAAGCAAATATAAAGGCGCACAAAAAGATGGTATAGTACAGCTATAGTTATTGTATTAATAGACTACTTATAATACATTTTTAGCCAAATAGCCTTGAACCACACGAACAAATTCGTATATTTATGTTGTTTAAAAAGGTATTAGGTTTCTACCTTACCTAGGTATATTTCTAAACTTGCTGTGCGTATGTTTTAAACTTCACATTTTTGACAAAATTTGAAAACTGTTTATAATTGGCTAGTCAGAAAAATGAAAATGATATTTTAATGGTCTTGCTGGCAAATGCTCATAATGTGCTTTGACAGTATCATGAGTTCTCAGAGATCTTATTTTGCTGCATTAGCCAAATCAACGAGTAGGATTACCTACCTGTTTTTTCAAACTATCACTGTAAAGCACAGAAAATAATGCTTTTGGAATTTGGGTCATTGCCTAGAGAATTGCTATGTAACTGCTTATTACATAAATATTTTGTGTACAATTGTCTTGAACTTTTGCAATTTTGAAAACTAAGCCCCAAAATTCTCTAAGCCAAGGCCGTAAGAAACAATTCCTGTTGTATTTAAGTTTTTAGTTTAAACCATTGTTTAATTTGATAGGTTAATGTTAAGCTCCAACCACGTTTTTTTTAAATTATTTCTTCAAGCTTTAGCTTCAGACTTAAGCACCCAAAACTCTCTAGAATAAGAAGGTTAGTTTTAAGGGAGTTAGTTGTTTAAACCTGACGTCGTTTTTGGCCAATATTCTCAGACCTTAACAGTCTCAAGCTGTTTTTTCGTCCCACTTTCTGGGGTTTGTCTTTGGAGGAAAATTGTCATTGGATGAAACATTGACATTGGATGAAACATTATTCATAGCCCCAACATAATTTTTTGTCCAATTTGCTTCAGGCTTTAGTCCCAACCTTAGGTCTTAGAAAAATGTATATAAAATGTAAATTGTTCAGCCCAAACCACGTAATTTTGTCCATGAAATTGCATGTCTTAACAATATTTTAGACGAGTATAAAACACTACACGTTGTAATCTATTCCTTTCCAAATTTCAAATTGTTTTAGGAATCGGCGGTGGGGGGGGGGAACTTTAGTCCCTATAGCCACCCCCCCTGAATCCGCCACTGATTGTATACACTATAGTGATATTCTTTTATATGCTGATGATATGATAAGATTTTTAAAATAGCACAATCTAACAATAACGTGCATTCTCCTCCAGCCAGATATTGCCAATTTGAATGTTTGGTACGATAGTACGTTATTTGGAAAGAAATATCGTTGTGGTCATAGCCAGAGATCGTGATGATAAGAAACTTAAATCCGAGTTTTCGACCATAAACCCCTTGCAGGGTTTTCGCCATCATGTTTTAGATACAACAAACAATTCTAAAAATCTAAGAATCGAGATAGGACTGCTTAAATTTTTGTAATAGATTAAATTGGTCTTTGGTTGTAAAACTTTTTTTTTTACGAAAGTTAAAATTAAATTATTCTACCCGTATTAAAGGTATATTTGAACTAAGAGATGATTGAAAATATTAACATAGACTTTCAATGTTAAATTTAGAATTACCTCGGGCCTTTGTGCGTAGAAAATTTATATAAAAATACTTTCAAGGAAAAGAGCATGATCTTATTAACAATTCCAATAGATGATTAGTGGACTTAACAATAATTATTTAAATATGGCATCATACGTTACTTTACTTAGTGCTTTACAAAATGAATAGTAATTTATAATGATTGAAGACAATTTATTTTTATAGACTTCTAGAAAGTTGTAGGTAAGTTACATTCAATAGGTATGTAGCTAAAACATGTACATTTCTTTTTTCCATTATTCTTGCCATGAAAACAGTTTAAATTCTACGTCTACGCCTTTTTCAATTTAAAACTGAATTTGTTTTTTTTTTCGCGAACATCATAAAAAAAAAACTCTTAAAGTATTCTTTTACAGGATTTTTTCCTTATAACTTTCCTATAAGGGTTAATCGATATTTTATTCTATTTATATCTATTTCGTTCAGTTTTTTAAAATTCAATAACTTTTACGGAGTTCAAAAGTTTTAAAAGCTTTTTATGGGCTTTTTTTTACTTTTTTCATGATAAAGGGTAAATAAAAAGAAATTTAAGATTTAAAGATGGTCCATCAGTTGTCGTTAAAATTTTTAAAATTCAGCAATTTTTACAAAGTTGATGCCAGTCCAAAAGTTTTAGAGGTTCTTTTTACTTTTTTTCATGATATCTTTCTTGATACGGTAAATAAAAAAAAAAAATAAAAAATGTCCTATTCAGATTTTAAAATATACAATCAATTGTTGTTTAAATTTTAAAAATCCAACAATTTTGACGGAGTTAGTGGCAGTCCAAATATTTTAAAGGCTTTATTTAGAGTCTTTTTTTTGTATCATAACTTTTTTTTTGTAACGGTAAATACAAAATAAAAATGATGTATCAAGATGTTCAAATAATCAATAGGTTACTGTTCAGGTTTTCGAAAATTCAACAATTTTTATGAATTTGGTGGCAGTCCAAAATGTTTAAAAGCTGTTTTTTATAGGATCTTTTAACTTTTTTAATGATTAACTTTTTGGTAAAAAAATGGTGTATCGAAATTTTGAGACGCAAAACCGACACCCATTCAAGATTTGAAAATCGACCAAGATTGATTTTTTTTCACTTATGGCACTGTTGAAAGAATTTGTATTGGCTATTACTCGTTAAAAACTAAAATATGCAAAAATATCTTATAAGCGCTCTTGTTCTTTTTGTAATAAATGGTTAAGACAATCTTTTGATAAAAATAAATATACAGATAACGTTAACATAGTTGTAATTGAAGATAGCGGTTAATAGTCAAATACATTTGGATTTAAGCTTCCTGCATTGTACCCAAAGTACAGTTTTTTGTTATAAAACAAACATTTAGATCAAGTTTTTGTTATTGGTGCGATTTGTTAAATTTACAATTTTGACATATCTTCCCGTTTTGAGGTCTCGAGAATCAGAATCCGTTGTTTTTAGCAAGATGTCTGTATGTGTGTATGTACGCCCGTTCGGGGTACTTTTCATCCATATCCATATTTAAACATATCTAAGGTATTATCCGGCTTAGCTTTCCAAATTTCAAGATGGCTGCCCTTTGTGTAAGTACACAGTAAACAAAAACAAATTTTTTGTGATTGTTTGAAATTAAATTACTGTTGATTTTGACACATGCGCAAAACTGAACAAACATGAACATGCTAATGATATTACCTTTAATATATGTATCTTGCTTTTCATCAACCATATCTCGAGAACGAAAATAGATATCGACTTAAGATGAATTTTTTTTTACAGATAATAATGTCATTACGTGCTGAAAAGGTTTTCTAATAAATTCATTTAACCGTTTCTTACTAAAGCCATTTAAAACAGTGCTGTAGGGCTGCTATTCGTCTCGAGAACGGAAAAAGATATTGAATTTGGATTAATTTTATTCTACACATAATTACGTAATAAAGAATTGGTAAAACTTTAAAAATAAAAAAATTGAAAAAAATAATTTTCGTCTCAAATATTTCAAAATCAAATAATGATTCCGAACCCAGTCCATTTTTTCTCTACACATAATGACTTAGTAGGCGCAGTGCGTTATTTCGTAGAGCAAAAACAAAAACTAACAAAACAGCAACTAAAAACTTTTAAGGAATGTTTTTCAACTCGAATATCCTGAGATCAGACAACGATATCGACTTCAAATTTTTACCAAAAATAAATATTAATACCATCTTTATGTTGTAAAAAAATGTTGCAAAAAAAATTGTATTAATTCGAAAAATTCTTACAGGTTGATTCACCTCAGGACAAGGTGTGACAAAAAGAGCGTGTAGGTTGAGTTGAGACAAGAAAAAAAAAGATGAATTGAGAATTTATTTTTAATATCCTGAAAAGTAAGTCCTTAAACCATCCGGTTTTCAACGTTTGACTTAAAATGAATAAGAGCATTAAATTTTGACAACGAAAATAGTACTTTATTACGTAAGATTTTGAAAAAAAAATACAAACTAGTAAGATTTTGAAAAAAAAAAAAAAAAAATACAAACTATTTTTTTTTTTTTTCAAAATCTTACGTAATAAAGTACTATTTTCGTTGTCAAAATTTAATGCTCTTATTCATTTTAAGTCAAACGTTGAAAACCGGATGGTTTAAGGACTTACTTTTCAGGATATTAAAAATAAATAAGGAAATACATTTAAGAGACCAAACCAAACATTATGCTCCATTTTATTCAAATATTTAAGTCATCAGTCATCACTAAATTTATGATTATTGGCAAGGCACAATGATAAGCTAAACCTTTTTTTTTAAAGCAGTAAGCCATATATAAAGAACACAGATCTTGTATCTTCTTGAAGCCGTTTCCAAGAAAAATAAAATTCATTCTTATCGGTTTTTCAATATTTACTTATTCTTAAAAAATATTAAGAAAGCATTTAAAAATTGAGTCTTTTTCGAAATTTGGTTTAAAAAAAAAAATATTCCTTTTTTTTTAATTTTTAATTTGCCAAAAATATTTTTTTTTTAAAGCAGTGAAGATATGTCAAAAATATTTTCCAATGGGAAGTTATAAATCAAATGACTAACAAAGTGATAACTACCATTAATAACCATTTTTTCAAGGTAACAAATAAAAGCCCTACCTAACCCGGGCAAAATTTTTAACAGCTATGTTTATTGGTGGTCATGTTCAGAACAGTGTCCTTAATATTAATGTGAAAAGTCCCAAGCAATCCGCATTGGGAAAAGACCACAATCGACAAACGAAAAAACGCAGCCATCTTGCACTTTTGATTTGCTTATATGTCTGCCCTAGAGACTAATTTGCAGTGAAAATTCGAAACAATTAACCATGTCCTATAAGTATTTATTGAAAGGCTGAGATTATTTTTTAAAAAGTTGAGATTAAGTGGACATGGTCAGAACAGTACCTTCCAAAATGATACCTATGTGTTTCCAATCATACATTTGTGGAATTATTATTATTATTATATTTAGCTCAAACGCCTTCTTAACAATTACAATACTTAGGAACTAAAATGTGATAAATATTACATTTTTTTTTCAAACTATTTTAAATAAAATAAATTAAAATCTATGAAATTGATTTAGCATAAGCCTCCCCCTGACTTTTCCAGACGTCTCGATCAGTATGTCTTTCTTTCCATCGTTCTTTAAAATGATCTATGTTGTCTCTCCATCTTTTTCTCTGTCTGCCTACTTTTTTACTTGCGATATACGTAGTATAAGGCAAGTTTAAGATTTGTGCAAACAAAAATTTCGAGATAATAATTTTCGCTAACATTTCGATGTTAGAGAACGCGAAAAAATAGGTCTCGCAATTCTGTCTGTCCGTCTGTCTGTCTGTCCGTCTGTTTGTCTGTATCTTGACCTGCAGCCCAAACGGCTGAAGCGATTTTCTTCAAACTTTGGACTTAAGGTTCTTATGGGATTCCCTAGAGGGGAAATTGAATTTTTGTTTAGCTCCAAAAATAACGGTACCCACCATACAACCTATATACAAAAATTGATTTATTTTAAAAACGACTTTAACGATTTTAAAAAAAAAATTACGAACTACTTTAATTACAACAATTAATATTTTGGTGCAATTTTTTTTTTTTATAAAGGTTTTTAACGGTACCTGTCATACAACCGATTTTTTGGTTTTCAAATTTCTAGTTAACGGCTACGCCGATTTTAACCACATTTTGTATGTAATAGGCCCTTTACAATACGAAGAATTTTGCATATACAATTTTTCAAAAAAAAATTTAAAAAAATATTGAAATTTTCTTTTTGAAATTTAGATATCTTGAAAACGGTTTAATGAACATTATTAATATTTTAATTTTATATAAAATTGTATTTTATTTAATTCTAAAAGTTGGCATACCAAAAATGTTCAAGAATTTTTATATATAAAAACTTAATTTTTAAGAAAACCGCTCTAAAGATTTTTGAAATTTCTTTTTCATAAATTCATATTTATCAAACAAATTCTGATGGCATACTATTTTCTTAGCTCTATCTGTTTAAGCTATTAAAAAAACAAATTTATAGTAATTTATGGTAATAATTTATATTTTAAATTGTTTTTAAAACTTTTTTCAATGATATCATAATGTTATAGAATCACTACATATGCACATTGTCAGTTTTAAGCTACGTTCAAGTTGTTAGCTACGAAAGAAAGTTTGTGCGACCCAGTCGTGCCCATTTTTCTTCCTAGCAGTGGGTATATCCATTCTGTTAAGCATTTTGTCCAGCGGTTATCTTCTAGCCTTGCAATATGTCCTGCTCAATCCCATTTTGTTCTCCTGGCCTTAACGACGACATCTTTAATATTGGTTCTTCGCCGTATTGATTCGTTTGGGCTGTGATCTCTAGGGCTGGCCATGAGACGAGAAAAGTTTAGGTCTCGATCTCGGTCTCGCATGTCGAGTCCGAGACGAGACGAGACGGGACGAGACGAGACGAGACTGGCTTTTAAGCAACCGAGACGAGACTGTGTTGTATATTTGGACCAATCCTTACAGAGAGTCTTATAAATTAAAAAATTCAATTTCAGTTAAATATTTATTTTCTTCTGCACGCATCCAAACTATAATCGAAAATATTTCTATCCAATAATCAACTAGTTGGCCGGAAATCGTATTTTTCGGAGACGATACCGAGACGAGAGTTGATTATACGAGACCGACACTAGACCGAGACGAGACTAAAAATTTTTGATTTTAACGAGACCGAGACGAGACTTACAAAAGTCTCGCAGAGTCTCGTCTCGTGGCCAGCCCTAGTGCTCTCTTAAGCTAATTTTTAGGATAGAACTTTCCATTGCTCTTTGAGAAACAGCGAGTTTATCCATAATGTTTTTATTATTACTTCATGTTTGCGACACATTATGTTAGAACTGGAATAACAGCAGTGCAGTGTCCATTATGTACTTTATATTTTTCGGAGTCGGGTTTGCAGCCAGGATATCTCGAATATTCCAAAATTGTTTCCACCCGTAAGAAATTCTCTGCTGTATGTTCTTATATTCCTTATTTTTGAATGTGATGATTTGTCCTAAGTAGGTAAAGTCTTCTACGTATTGAATTGGGTGTCTTTCTAGTTGAATAGTATGTGATATGGAATTGCACATCATTTTTGTTTTACCTAAGTTTATATGAAGTCCAGTTGTGTCAAGCATCATTTAGCTCGATTATCATCCTTTGTAGCTCGGAAGGTGAATAACTTATAAGAACGATATCGTCTGCAAAGCGCAACTTATTCAGATGCTCGCCATTTATCACGTTGCCTTTATTATTCCACATTAAAGAACGAAAAATGTCCTCTAACACCGCAACATTGGTGAGATTGGATCTCCTTGTCGTACTCCACGTTCTATTTGAAGTCATTGTCTGTTATTTCTGTTTTTACTCTTGCAGACGAGGTTTGAAACAGATTTATCAGAATTCTTGTATATTTGGTACTTAAGTACATCTTGATTATGTGGAATAGTCCAGTGACATCTGTTGATGGTCGAATTTTGGACATCGAGGTTGGAGGATAATATTTGATTTAAATATAAATGGGTAGATACAAATCAAGGACAATGCAAATTCTTAACCCCCAGTTTCACAGTGCAAGTTTAAACTCCACTTTTGGCTTAAACTTCAGATCAACAATTTATTCGGTTTCACAGTTTCGTTTAAACCTTGAACTGAGTTCAATTTTTAGTTTAAGTTTTTCTGCCGTTTAAACCTAAGTTCAATGTTTGGGCCATCACTTTACATAATACATTATGGAATTTATTTACTTATTTTTCATAACCAATTCCATTAGCAAATCCATGCCTGCTGTTAAAGTTGTTATTTCTTTTTTTTTGCACAATTATTGGTTTATTTTCCATTTTTTTTTTAATTTTCTTCGCGTCACTTGGAAAAAAAAATGTCGACAAATTATCAACAACCCAAAATAATTGTTGCTGATTCGTGTGTTCTTTGCTTCAGAACGAGAAAGAATAGACAAGGAAAGCTACATACTGTTTGCAATACGTCACTTGGCGAAGCAAAAAAGTACAATGCTGCCAACTATTTTCATAAAATCTAGTTAAACGAAGTTCAACTGATCTGAAGATCAGATTCCACTGTGAAACCGGAAGAGTTAAACCAAAAATTTAAACTCAGTTTAAGGTTCAGCTGATCTTAAGTTTAAACTCCCACTGTGAAACTGGAGGTAATACTTTTTACATTCGTCAAGATCAATGTCCTTTTCCACAATTAAAACAAAACTGAAATTATATAATTTCATTAATTTCATTCATGAACAAAACCATTTTGTTTGCAATTCTCTAAAAAAGGATATTATTATTATATTTTATTTTATATTTTGTTATCCCTTTTTAAATTAACCAATAACAAAAAAAAAAGCCACTCGGTTTATTTTTTTCTCAACCTATTGTACAAATAAAATACTTCTTCTCGTTCAATTTGTAAGAGGACGACATCCTTTACTCAAACATATTTGAACACAATATTCGATTTTCTCATACATTTTCCAGTTTGCAAAATAGAAACCCTCTGTATTTGAAGAGTTTCAGAATTTTTTGTGGTGGTGTTTTTTTTCAATTACAACATTTTTTAGATTAAATGTAAAGTCTGTTTCATTATTTTTAATTTTTGTTTTTTTTTATTCTTTATTTGTAGGTTTTCCAATCGGATGGTTCCTTCGTTGGCAAATTTGGTTCATGCGGCCGAGGCGAAGGACAACTCGAACATCCTCACTATATTGCCGTATCGAATACAAATCGAGTAATTGTTTCTGACTCAAATAATCATAGAATTCAGGTTTGCAAATTCCTCCAATACCTATACCTACATATATAATATTATATTCAATATCAATGTAATGAAATGGAATATCTTTTTCAATTTGCACAATATAGATATTCGATGTCAATGGCAAGGTTCTGTCTACATTCGGCGGAGAAGGCTCTGACGATGGACAATTCAAATTCCCAAGGTAAGCTACTCCGCACTCATTCTCTTTCTGCTCTAGGTAAATCATCATCAGCATTTTATGCTCGAATTGAATCCAGGAAATATGATTCCTTCTGCCTGTGTTGTGTGTCCTTCCTTTAACAGCGATGAGATATTAAATTTAAATTAATTTTACAGGGGTGTCGCCGTCGATGACCAGGGATATATATTTGTTGCCGATTCTGGCAACAATCGCATCCAGATTTTCAACCCAGATGGAAGTTACCTCAAGGCATTTGGTTCCTGGGGTTCCGGTGATTGTGAATTCAAAGGACTCGAAGGAGTGGCCATTATGTCGAATGGAAATATTTTGGTTTGCGATCGTGAGAACCATCGCATTCAAGTTTTCTAAATAAACAAAATATCATCATTATTAAAATATCCTATTTCATTAAAAAAAAAATAATTGTTTGTTATAATCTTATCAATTTGTAAAAAAAAAAAATTAAACCAATGTTAATGTTTTGTTGCTTTTTTTATTTTATTTTATTTTATTTTTAATTATTGTTCTTTAAATATAAAAAAGTTGTTAATGTTATTTTATGTGTACGAATTAAAGTCTCCTATAGAAGAACTAATAAACTATCTCCTTCTTTCCCCTAATGAAAGATTGATGAGACCGTAAAGAAAATAAAGAATAAGAAAACTTAAAACCTCAGAAACTTCCATAAAAAAAGCAAATATTGTATTTTCCAGGATTTGGAAAATTCTCATATCTCATTTGCTAAAAATAATAATTTATTTCTTATTGATAATATACCTAATCAATTAAAAAAACTAAATATTTAATACAGGTTTTATTTAATTTTATAATTTGTTTTAAAATACAAGACATTTACAATTTGTTTTTTAATGTACACAAAAAAAAAAAAAAACAATTTGTATTTATTAAATTTCAATTAATAGACAGGTTAAATTAACTTATAAACTATTTGTCAATATTGTTGAACTCATGAATATTGTTTTTACTATACATTGGTTAATAAAAAAGAAAAGGAGATATCTTAGACTTTTACTTTGTTGGTGCAAAATGAAGGTTATAGACTTGGAAATTAAAAATATGTATTAAGAAAACATGGTTAAATCAAGTAAAGGTTTTGTATATAAATGGTTTATTAAAATTGATCTTGTCGCATCCAATTTTTACCGATTATCTACTAGAATTCACTAAAATTTTGTGCGCAATTATTTTAATTGGTTCATCAAATAATGAGAAGATCGACCACAAAGTGTGGGAAGCATTGTTAATACGTCACCTACACCAAATTTTGAATCAACATTTTTGGAGTTTTTTTTTTTTTTTGAGAAAAATAAGATTTCTTGTAACCATTTTGTTTGTACCATTTTTTCTTCAAACTTGGGATACAGGGTTTTTTGGTAGTACAGTCGACTCCGCTTAACTGCAACGCCATAATTGCAGAACATTTGTTTCAGTTAAGCGGAGTTTTCAGTTAACCGAACTTCGGATAACTGAAACTTGTTTCAAATAATCGGAGATTTGCCAAAACAAGTTAAATTTAATTTAGGTTGAAAATAAATAAAAAAGTGAAGGTATGATTTTTCGTATTGTGTCAAAATAGTTATATTTCCATATAAAACAATTCAAACAACAAAGGTGTTTAAATTTTTAATCACAAATATTGCGTCAGCCGTACGTTATCTGTCGAAAATTTTTGAGGACAAGCCAAAAAATAAACAAATTTAAAAGAAACGACTGACACCAGAAGGGAATGACAAGAAATGAGATTTTGACATTTTAAATTTTACATTCCAAATTCAAAATGTGTGTTCGATTTAAAACTTGATGACAGCGTTCAACGGTGGTTTCACTTATGCGGAGTTGAATAAGTGAAAAATGTTCATTTGAGGCAAACAATTTTGTTTCAATTATCCGCAGTTCGCAATGAAGCGGAGTTCAGTTATGCGAAGCAGTTTGCGTGAAAAATGCTCAAAAAGGCTCCGGAATAAATTTCTTGTTTCAGATAACCGATGTTTTCAGTTAAGCGGGTTGCAGTTAAGCGGAGTTGACTGTATACTCACTCACTTTTTTTGATGTTTTGTTAGCACCTAAAGTAATGGTTCCTGCCATACCAGTATTAGTGCCACTAAATATAATTTTGTTTTTCTCAATAACGGCTACTATAAGTTTGATACAAAAAAAAAGAACTTAAGTTCTATAGGGAAAAGCTACTTTTTCGTAAAATTTTGTTTTTCGAAATACGGTTAGGTGTAATGTATGTATATGAGTAAACTAGCAGAATCATTTTTCTTTATTTTCTCGGGTTTTTTTTTAATTTTTTTTTTACTAAAGAAGCTTCTAAAAAAGTATTGCATACCAGATTTATTGATTTTATACAACGAAAATATTTTTGTTCAAAAACAAGTCCAACGATTTAAAATTTTTGTTTGTATTAATTTATTTTTGTTCAAGAACAAATCTTGACAAATCTGATACACACTTACATTAGGGTTTCCTATTAACTCTTTTGTTTTAGGCCATCTCTGGGAATTAAGTTTGTAGGCTCTGATTATGAAAAAGATAAAAAAAAAAATATTTTCAGAAAAAGTGAGTGCAACAGTGGCCTAAATGCATTTTTCAATATTTTCAGTAGAGCAAAAATAAGAAACAGGTTATTTTTAAATACTTGTAGTTTTAAGACAAAGAAAGATAACTTTGATTTTATTTTTGGAATATGCAAATTTGATTTTGTTTTCATTATCCTTCAAAATACCGTTATTGTTGATTTTAAAGTCAGATAGGCATTTATTGCACAGAGGAAAAATGTAAAAAAAATTAAAAAATTGAAAAGATAGGCCAAAGATTTGTAAATAAAACAGTTTTTTGTGTGCAAGGTGTGCATTGCACATCCTGATCTAACGACAAAAAATCCCTCACCGAACGTTATTTAATTTTACTCAAAAACATGCACAATTATACAACCTACCTACAGCCTACCCATTTGCATCCTTAATATTTTTCTATCCTCATCGAAGGTTATGTAATAATACACACAAATATGACCAATTTCACAACCCGTAATACTCACCTGTCACCTCCAATATTTTTTCTTTCAAAACAATTAAACTCGTACGAAACCTCACTGTGCACTTATTTTGTTTAATTCTTCAAATTTATTCATCCAAAATGTACAAACTCGCAACCATGGAATGGAAGGGACCTACAATTTTATGCCGAATCCGAACGGCTAGACGAGAAGCACTTATTCGTGACAAGTGATACTCTTGGAGGATTTGTCAATTCCTCGCAAGAGGCAGTAGCCCTGAAAAAAACTTTTTAGTTTTTAGGTGGACGAGGCTGGGAAGCGAGGTTCTCAAGTTTAGGGTATTTAATAAAACAAAACTGTTACAAATAACTTTTTATGGATTTCATATGGGCAAATTTAGAGATAACACTTTCAATATCGACTTCTTTAAGCAAATCATGCTCTCTATTCAAGAAGGTGAGATGATTAAGACGTTCTTGGCCCATCGTGTTCCTTAATTATTCATTTTTAATACGTTTTAATGTTGAAAAAGAACGTTCGCCACTGCAGTTAGTGATGCACAAGCCATTTTCTAAGTTTGGGTAACACGATACTAAAGAATTATTATTTAATAAAAGTTTATAAAATTGCTGTTCCAGAGGCTCCTGTTTCTTGCTGTCAATAACAGTAGCCACATCTGTGGCGCTGCGAACTGCACTAACTCGCCACCTAGGTTGTTTTCCAAATCATCTTCGTAACTTACTTACTTACTTAGGTCCTCGGACCTATTACGTCCGTGATGTTTCCCTTACGGGACATAGGGCCTCCACTACACCTACGCGCCATCGTGTACGATTTCTTGAAATATATTTCAGCTCTCTCCAACTTTTCCCCAGTCGTGCCGATTCCTGTTCGACCGTTCTTCGCCATGTACTTCTAGGCCGGCCCACTTGTCTTCCCTCCTGTGTGAGCGGGTTCCACTGCATTGCTTGAGATGCAATGCACCGATCGCCTTTTCGAAGCGTATGGCCAATCCACTGCCACTTTCTTCTTCGTATAATGGAGTCTATGGGCTCCTGACCCGTTCTCGCATGAAGTTCGGCATTTCAGATACGGTTGGGCCAGAAAATCCTCAAGATGTTTCGTAGACATCTATTAACGAAGGTTTGCAGCTTTCTAGTGACAATTTCAGTGACTTTCCAAGTGCTGCAGCCGTAAAGCAGAACGGATTCAACATTGGAGCGGAACAGTCGTAGCTTGGTCTTTAAGCTAAAAGAGTTGTTTCTCCATATTTTGGACAGCATTCCGAACGCAGCCTTTGCTTTTCTGATTCGGCTGTTTACGTCCAGTTCAGTTCCGCCACCCGTAGAGATAATACTCCCAAGATATTGGAAATCCTCTACCATCTCTACCGGTTGTCCAGAAATATTTACTTGGATTGATGAGGAAGTTCCAAGGCTGATACTTTTAGTTTTTGCCGAGTTGATCTTAAGCCCTACGATTTCTGCTTCTCTCTCCACCCTTGTTGTCATTTGATGGAGATCCATGATCCTATGAGAGAGTAAGCATACGTCGTCCGCGTAGTCCAGATGTTTGAGGTGAGATTGCAGAGTCCACTGAATTCCTCCATTTCCATTTGACAAAGCTGCGTGCAGTACGTCACTTATCACCAACAGGAACAGTATTGGTGACAGTATACAGCCTTGCCTAACTCCACTTTGGATTTCAAACTCCTCTGACAGCCTACCTTTGTGCAAAACGTGACACCTGGATCCATCATATGTAGCCTTGATAATAGCAATCAATTTATCTGGGATGCCCCTCCTGTGCAAAGCAAGCCAAATAAATTATCTATTGACACTGTCGAACGCCTTTTCAAAATCGATGAACAGCAGGTGAAGTGGTGATCGATATTCAACGCACTGTTCGATGATGATCCTCAAGGTGTTGATGTGATCAACACAGGAAGATCCAGTGCGGAAACCTGCTTGTTCGGCGTCGAGTGTGTCTTCGAGGTGGTCTTTAATTCGGTCCAATATTATCCTTGCTATTATCTTGGCTACTGCAGGCAGAACGCATATTCCTCTCCAGTTTTCGCACTGTGTGAGATCTCCTTTCTTTGGGAGCTTGACAATCATTCCTTTTTTCCACTCTTCAGGAAAGCTCTCTGCTTCCCAAGCTCTCTTAATAAGTGGGTGCAGTAGCTCGCTCGATGTCGTTGGGGCTGCTCCTAAGAGCTCTGCAGGAATACCGTCAAGTCCAACCGCTTTGTTGTTCTTCAGTGCTTTGATGGCGGTGATAATTTCTTCTTTACTGGGGGGTACGGTGCGTATTCGGGAAATTGTTACTTCGGGTAGCTCAGTGGGAATAGGGTTCACTTCACTTGCGAAAACGCGGTTTAAAACCGCAGAAAAGTGTTCCCTCCACCTTATGAGCTGGTCCTCATCCGAAATTAGCAGGGATCCGTTTGTGTCTTTAACCAGGTGTTGTTTAGAGCTCTGGACACCAGTGAGCTCTTTGGTAATTCTGTAGACGGTCCTACTGTCACACCTACTAGCGGCTTCTTCTGCTTCTGTGGCCAGTGCGTTGATGTAGTTACGCTTATCACGTCGCACACTACGGTGAACTTCCCTCATCTTCATGCGGTACGTAGACTCAAGCTCGTTTCTCCCTGCTGCTGGGGTAGCTGCGATGCGAGCTTTAAGGTGTTTCCTTTCTTCGATCCTTGCCCAAGTTTCGTCGGAAAGCCAAGCACTATTTCTTCCTTGCGCCCGGCCGACTATACTTTCAGCACCGGATATGAACACATTTTTCACAGCACACCAATGATTTTCGATGGATGTGGTTTCCGTGCTGCTGATTGCGTTCAATCCTTGTGAAAGGTGGTCCCCTAGTTGTTGGCGCACTGCAGGATCCTTTAGTCTATCTGTATTAAACTTGGGCATTCGAGTGTTTCCTTGGGATCTCCGAACTGCAGCTGTACGCAATCTTACGGTAGCAATTATCAGATGGTGGTCCCGGGCCATTCCCATGTCAGCACCTCTTCTGTTACGGACGTCCTGGAGACTGCTTCTAAAACACCGGCTGATCGCGAAGTGGTCAATTTGGTTGGAAGTTGCTTGTCTGTCAGTCGACACCCAACTGACTTTGTGGCACGTCTTATGCTCGAACATGGTCCCTCCAATAACAAGGCCGTTGGCGTTGCAGAAATCGACAAATCGTTCGCCATTGTCGTTTCGGTTACCAACACCATGTTTTCCCATGACATGCCTTAGCCCAGTGTTGTCATTGCCAACCTTGGCATTTAAGTCTCCCATCACCATAACTATATCACCTCGTGGAACGCTATCATAAGCAGCACTCAGCCGGTTATAAAAGGCCTCCTTCTCCTCGTCAGAAGAGAGCAAAGTTGGGGCGTAACACTGTATGATGGTGACTGACCATATTTGAGGATTTTTTCCAAAATATCTTCTGTTGTAAGAGATTTTATCTGTCGAAATATTTGAAAAACACTAGTAATCTTATGAGATGCTTTCATATGTTTAGTTAAAGCAGACAGTACCTACGTTATCAATAATGGCAATAAACACCTGAACTTCGAAACGTTGTACAGTTTGATTTTCAAAAAAGTCGTCGAGTATAGTAGAGCCGCTGAAACTGTCGTACTTTGTATCAGGGACTGTTTTAAGAAAAAATCAGAACTACTAACAAATCATGTCACTGAACAAAATTATACAGAAAATGTTCGCTTTCGATTTAAATAGTTTTTTCTTAGACGTAGCCCGTTTATTGGTTGTCTATTTAATCGACACATTCTTAATTTTGTTGCTCTTACCGAGAGGGTAATTTTACTGTGCTATCTGAAATTCTTTCCAATAAAACGCGCCAAAATATGAATTCAAAAAAAAAAATTAATTTTTTGAAAAGCGATTCAGAGTTTATTCTCACATCAATCATTTTGTAGCTAAAAGTTAAGTGATGCCAAAAACATATTTTTGTAATTAAAATTTGAACTTTTTCTACAAATTCCTCACTTTTGGTGTCACAAGGCTGATGCTGAAATTTGTTTGATTTGCTTGCTTAACAATTTGTTGTCGCTGTTGAGTAATTGAAAAAAAAATTGCTACGATGCTCAAAAATGTAGGTTTCTGTTTGACTTCCAATTGAAATTTCATGTGAAGTCGTTGAGGTAACACAAGCAAGTGCGCTTGTTCTGTGCGGGTAATAGGTTATATCAGTTTAAAATTTTGAGATCAGATAAAATTTGAACATATTTTCTGTACTTAGATAATCCTAACAAATAAAAAAAAAATAAATAAATCGGGTGGCACAACGGCTCATGAAGAACCAGGGCCTAGTGACTAACAACTCGCAACCATTCCTGTGTGCGCCTGTCGACAGGAATGGAAGGGACCTACAATTTTATGCCGAATCCGAACGGCTAGACGAGAAGCACTTATTCGTGACAAGTGATACTCTTGGAGGATTTTTCAATTCCTCGCAAGGGGCAGTAGCCCTGAAGAAAAAACTTTTTAGTTTTTAGGTGGACGAGGCTGGGAAGCGATCCTCCAGCCTCCAACCTCCAGCGTGACAGTCGAACGCACTAACCATTACGCTACGGGCTACTACTAACAAATATGAATAGTAATAAATCATTCGAAATTAAAATAGGCAGCAAATATTTGAACCTACACTGTCATTGAAAATTGACATTCGTAGAAGGTCGAAGAAAGGGCGGAGTTATTAGTAACAACTACCGGAGTCGTGATTTAGAGCTTCCGATTTCAAATAGCAACTACCAGAAAACAAAACAACTACCAATTAATACAGTTCCTGCTTTGTATTTCGCTTGATTCGTCTTGATGTCTGTTGCTGGTATTCTTCACAGTTGGTCAGATCTTCGGCTCTTGCCTCAATATCTGAAAATGTGGCTCGCATTGCTTGGACGTAGCTATATAATGATTCATAAAGGGCGTATCCCGTATTAAGGTCTTTATCAGACGACTGCAGCGAAGCACTAGTCGCTTGGAAGCGTTCTAGAACTCCATTCCACGTAATTGTCATTATTCCCGTTTCTAATTTATTCATCGTTGAAATAAGTCCGTAAGCTTTATTACGGGACTCCGCTTTTTTATCCACGTTATTGAAAATGTCTTCCAAAACTCGCTTAATAGTGATAAAACCACATAAAAGTGCCTTCGTAGCATCAGCTCGGACCACCTAGTATCCGATAACTGTTTCAAAATCGGAATTTTTGAAGTAGAATCTTTAAGTGCGTTCGTAAGACGATCCCAATCCCATCGATAGGTAGAAGCGGAAAATGTATAGGAATAATGTATAGAGGTTTTCAATGAAATCGAAGAAAAGTAATGCTTCTGTACAGTAGTCTGCAGCGCACTTAGCAACCAAATTTAATGAATATGCAAGACAGGACTTTTATTCGGTGTACTTATTTATTTCCTTAATTCGGGCTTGTAAGCCGGTGTATTTCCCACTTATGTTGCTGGCATTATCGTAGCTTTGCCCACGACAATCTTTGATATCAATGCCACTCTCACTTAAGAAATCTAGTAAACTTTGAGCGAGTTGTTCAGCAGTATGACCTTCCATGTTCAAGAACTTAACAAATCTTTGCACTGGTCCAGACGGGAGAACATAGTGCACTATCTATATAAAAAAATAAAAATCTGACCGCTTCGCTTGAAGGTTAGAAATGTGGTATAGATGCTGGCCTAAATTTATATCGATTATAATTAAACATTAGAACATTAACGTAAAAAAGTTCGTAAGATACCTATTTCTTACGATTTAACGTGATGAAATCGAGTTTTAGATTTTCAAGTGGAAGTGAAGCATAGTCTAAGCGCTTCGTGTTTAAGGCATGCAAGATATTTTACGCTCCTATCGAAATTAATATTTTCACTTGGATATACGTAGTATAGAGCAAGTTTTGGATTCGTGCACAAAAAATCGAGATAATAATTTTCCCTAACATTACGATGATAGAGAACGCGAAAAAAGTGGGTCTCGCAATTCTGTCTGTCTATGCCTTGACCTGCAGCCTAAACGGCTAAAGCGATTTTCTTCAAACTTTGGACTTAAGGTTCTTAGAGCCAATTTATTCACTATTGCTCAACTTGATGAAAACTCCAAAGTTGGCCAACTTACAAGTTGACTTCAAATCCGTAGTTGAACTGAAAGTTGAAAAATGCTTTTATTCACTACTTCGAATCTGAACTCCAGAGCTGAAATTCAAAAGTTGACCAACCTGCAGTTTCTAAAATATCCTTGGGATATTTGTAACACATGACGCACAAGACGTCATTTTCAACTTTTGTGTTGCATTAGAATTAATTTTGCATTTTGAATAATTTTTCATTCCATGTGAAGCGCGGAATCAAAAAAATAGCAAGCTTAATTGAAAGCTTTATAAAACGGATTAGGTGCAAATTTTATTTTTAAAGCAAATAATTAACAGATATATAGCGATAAGATGTGACTTTCCACACACTATAATTTGTTCTTATAACTATTTTGTTTTCCTAAAATGAAACTATAAAGGAACAAACACAAATTTTCCATCTAAGTACTGACTCACCCGGCGATGCTTGATTTCGGTGATCGGTCGATAACTGAATAGCATGAATGAATGGACAGAAATGAAGAAAAATCCCAAGTTTGGTCGCTAACTTCTACTATTTTGGGGAGTTGAGAAAATCCATAGTTGATCAACTCTAGATTTTAAAATAAATAGTTGAAAACGTCAACTTTGAGTGAATAAAAACTATTTCTTAAGTTGACTGTTAAAATCCCAGAGTTATGTTCAACTTTGACTGAATAAATTAGGCCTTAGGGGATTCCCTAGAGGGAAAAGAAATTTTTTTTTAGCTCAAAAAATAACGGTACCTGCCATACAACCAATATACAAAAATTGATTTATTACAAAAACGGCTCTAACGATTTTGATAAAAAAAAAATTACAAGGTACTATAATTAGTACAGTAAATATTTTGGTAAAAAACGGTTAATAACGGTACCTGTCATAGAACCGATTTTTTGGTTTTCAAATTTCTCGTTAACGGCTGCACCGATTTCAACCAGTTTTTGTATGTAAGAGGTCCTTTACAATTCTAATGATTTTGCATATAAAATTTTTCAAACATTTTTTTTTGGATTTTTAAAAAAATATTGATTTGTTTTTTTTTTGAAAATTCAATATCTTGAAAATGGGTAAGTGATTGTTTTTTAAATTTTGCGAAAAATTGTATTTTATTAAATACTAAAAGTTGGCATACCAAATTTAATTTTTTTACATTTTCAAGAATTTTTATATATAAAAAATTATTTAAAAAAAAAAACCGCTCTAACGATTTTTGAATTTTTTTTTTCATAAATTCATATTTATAAAACAAATCAGATACATCATCAATTTAAATACTTTTTTTTTGCTCTATCTGTTTTAGATATTAAAAAACAAAATATATATTAATTTATAGTAATAATTTATTTTGAAATTGTTTTTAAAACTTTTTTTTAATCATATCATATTGTGCAGAACCTTTTTGCACATTGTTAATTTTAAGCTACGTTCAAGTTGTTAGCTACGAGAGCAAGTTTGTGCGATCCAGTCGTGGCCATTTTTTTATTACGGTCTGTCAGGCGTTGAAGCGTGGGCCCCCAAATTTGCGGGGCCTGTAGCATTTGCCCGCCACTGATTTAAACGTTAAAAACAGTTGTTTTTTTAGATAAAAGGTTTTTCATGTTTGTTAGTTAGTCCTTATTATAATTTTTAAAAATTGAAAAAAAAAAAAAAACACTCGTGAGACCGTCCATATAAAAAAATGTGTTGCACATGTTTCAGTACCGCACCAGGAATGTCTCTTGTACACCAAAAAAGAAAATTACAATTACCATGCAATTTAGAGTATGAAACTAATGCACTTTCGACATTCGATTCTTGTACATCCCTTGTTCTAGCCTTTGCTAACCCTTGAATCTATATAAGAAGTGGTTAATGCTTTGTCATAAAGTGGATTGTTTTTTTTTGGTTTATTCCAAAACGAGGTCAAAAATAATTAAAAATAAAATCTAAGTGTAATTTAATGTATGTATGTACAGTACATGCATATATCCGATTTTTCAAACAAAAAGCGTGTCTCGCAATTCTGTATGTCTGATGTACTTCGACCTGCAGTATAAAACGCTTAAGCGATTTTCTCCTAACTAAAAGACTTAAATGTGATTCTCTAGACGGGAAATTGAATTTTTTTTTAGCTCACAAAAATTACGGTACCTTCCATATACAACCAATTTACGAACAATTGATTTATTTCAAAAAACGGCTGTAGTGATTTAATAAAAATACCACGAGTTACCAAAAAAGGTATATACATCCCTGTTCTGAATTTCATATTCATTTTCGGTTATTTGTTTTTGTTTTCCTTGTTAAAATTCAGTTAGTTGTTTGTTTATTTGGTTTTGCGAAATCAGTTTCTATAGAAATCAGTACAAATATCAAAACGTATGAATTTGCCTTTAAACTGATTTCGCACTTATATTGGAATCGAAATAAACAAAAAAAAAAAAACGAATTTAAACAAGGAGAACAAACCAAAATATTCAATATTTTGGTAAAAACAATACTAATACAAACTAGTATAGGTTGCAGGTCGCCAAAGGCGCCCGTCGACCTATTATGTTATTTCCTTTGAGTCAGGGCTGAGCGTAAATATGTATATTATTTAGTTGACAACCACACCCTTCACTTTCAATAAAAAGTTACTTCTAGAGATGTAGCAACCCTTAAAATGTTACCCAATTAAGGCCTATTTAAGACCTATCTTCTGACATGTTGCCTGTGTTTTTTTTTAAATTTTTAGTTTAGGAGCAGGAACCGATTTTCTGATTTTAGCTTATTATCATCAGCATTGCCACAGGCCTTCACGAAAGTGTAACAATTTTTTTGAAAAAGTGTAACAATAGCAGAAAAACTGATATAAATTGAAAGAAAAATTAAAGAAATATTTTTCGTTGCTTTCTTGCAGTTGTCAAAAATTTAGATGCAGAATCGGTTGTCTTCACCTTGACTAAGTGAAATTTCATTCAATTAAAAAAGCATATTTCCATATATGTACATATGTATGTATGTTCAAAATTTAAAATTTTAAATACCTACACTGTCTTTTTTTTTCATACCAAAATGTCGAAAAAATGAGATTTGAGACTAACAGCCTTATTCGGGTAACCTCACTGATGCCTCACAAGTCACAATAACCTCATAACTCGAGGTGAATTCGATTTTGTGACTTTTTTCGTATTCTAGCAAAAACCTCACAACTTGTGAGCCTCATAAAAACTTGAAAATTATGATCTGGTCCTTGGCAGATCACAACTCACATACGTGACACATCTTTCCCTCAAAACTATACAAAAATAGCAAAATAAGAAGAAATATGGAATTGAATATGATTTTAATACATTTTTTCGAAGAAGTTTCATCTAGAAATGAAAAGAAAGAATTTACATACATATTAACAAAAGTAAATAAATATTTTTTTTTCATAAATGACTTAGATTGCAGGGAAGGAGAATATGCTAAGACAATTAGGAGATATGAATGATCCATTGCCTTTGAAAACACAGCTTTTATTAAATTTGTTCGTTTTTCAAAAACTTTGTACCTAGATATATAGATATTATCCAGGAACTCAAACCACATGACGACCAAGACAGTGCACTACCCTTTGTCATCCGAGTATAATCACAATTTAGCCTTTTCATTTTTATTTTTTTTTTTAATTCAATTTTCTTCAAAATGTGGGGTCGTTTTTGTTTGCTAGGAGATCGGGGTTTCTCCGAACAAAATCGATGAAATACTCGAGCTGCTCCCTTGTCGCTCGTTTGATTTTCTGATCATCTAGAATATATAAAATAATAATTATTAAATATAAACATCAATGTTTAAACGAATTGCTTACCAATAGAATTCATTATTATTTTAAGGTATTTAATTCCGCCAAATAAGTTTTATTTCTGTTTGTTTTCAGAAATCAGCAGAAATCAACCTGACAATAAAAAATTCACCTACCTGTGGTGAGTTTTCTTGTGAGGTTTCTTATGTGGGCTTAAGCAGAATACGAAATTGTGACCGCCTCATAAGAAACCTCACAAAAAATTGTGACCTGTGAGTCTCACAATGGCAGAATAGGGCTGTAAGATACCACTACTGTCAAACAAGATAACCATCTAAGGTCTAGTTTATAAGTAAGAAATTAGACCAAAGTTAATTATCTCTGGATAAAAAGATTTTTCTGCAGTTACATACAGAATTAGATATTCAGTCCATGATGAACCCAGAAACACTTGACAATCACGGAAGGTAGAATACCAAAATCATCTGAGTTAATTCAGAGCTAAGTCAGTTAAAATCCCGCACTGAAAAGCTGGGTCTGGGAAATATAATAAAGACGTGGGATTGCTTTTAAACTAGACCATTTATTTACAGCAGAGTTTGCTTCTAACTTACGAACACATTTCTTACATATTGTTTATTATGCAAAATTGAGCGATCGAGTTGGAGCTTTAAGATATGGGTTACAAGATTTCGACTCGATTGCAGTCAGCCAGTGCAGTCAGCCAGTGTGATGTCAACTCGAAGCAGGTACAAACGGAAGCATTTGGAAGTGGAAGCGTAGTTCAAACTCACTTCAACACCAGACATTAACGTAGGTTCTATCAGCAATGTGAAATAAAACAAACCCACAGATAAGAAAATTGTTGCAAGTTGTACTTGAACAAAAATTAAAAACAGAAAAAAGTTGACAATAATATTTTATGACAAAAAGTGTAACAATAATGAAGAAAAAGTAACATTGTAACAACGAAATAAAATTTAAAAACAGTGTAACAGTTTTGTTACATTTGTAACATTGTGGTAACGCATTATCATAGCAGCGTTAATACCCAGTCAGTGGGTCAGGGATGAGCATTAATATAATATATAAATATAATGATATAGTATAAAATATAAACTATTAATGAATAATTTCTCACCACTTTTTAATGTTTAAGCAAGTAAGAAAATATATTTATTTTTACATGAAAATGGTTTATTTTTCTGCAAAAAAATGTTTTTTTTTTTTTTTGTAAGGTATTTTAAATCTTAATTTTTTTGAAAAAAGTTAATTTGTTTTTGTAAAATAATATTTTTTTTTTGTAAAAGAGGATTTTTTTTTTTTTTTTTGTAAAAAAGTTATTTTTTTTTTTTAAAAAGTTATTTTTTTTTGTCAAAAAGTAATTTTTTTTTTTAATGTAATTTTTTTTGTAAAGAAGTTAACTTGTTTGTAAAATGGCATTGCAGGGTTATACAGTCATTCAGTCAGTGAGTCAGGGATGAGCGTAAATATTTAATTTAATAACGATTAATAATGGAACCTTTCACACTCACCAAACTCTAATTAATAATTTTCAAATTTCTTGTTAATTGCCTCACCGATTTTAAACAATTTTCTTATCAAGAAGGCTTATCTAAGAAACAATTTTGAGTATGAAAATTTTCAAAATAATATTTTTTGAAGGTTTTGAATGAACAACAACCACTTGTGTTGGCTACCACCGAGTATTATATAGGCTGGAATTATTGCAATTTCATGGCTGCCACACCAATCATCAGATTCCTTTAGTGGTGCTTAGTCTATAGTTGCAATTTTAATTTATAAATTATTTTGCCGTCAACTGGATTTGAACCTAGACCAAGCTACCTCAGAGGCCGCTGGTTTTTTTTGTAATTTTACAATTGCATTTGGACAACTAGCATTTTTACAAGCCACGCACAGCATGCAGCAGCGAATTGTTGCGGTGATAACGGAGAGGAGAAAAAGAAAGAACCCGAATGAATAACATCTAACTTGTGTGTGGCTTGTAAAAATGCTAGTTGTCCAAATACAATTGTAAAATTAGAAAAAAACCTTCATTTTGGATGGGCACGATCAGGTGACCTCGGTGGTGCAATGCGTAGTGCAGCGGCCTCTGAGGTAGCTTGGTCTAGGTTCAAATCCAGTTGACGGCAAAATAATTTATAAATTAAAATTGGAACTATAGACTAAGCACCACTAAAGGAATCTGATGATTGGTGTGGCAGCCATGAAATTGCAATAATTCCAGCCTATATAATACTCGGTGGTAGCCAACACAAGTGGTTGTTGTTCATTCAAAACCTTCAATGTAAATATGACGGAGCGAATGCTATGCATAATATTTTTTGGTTTTTAAAAAAATATATTGTTTTTTTTTTGAAAATTCAATACATTTTCTTGAAAATATTTTATACTTTTTATAAAATTGTATTTCAATGAGGAATTTTATATACATATGTACAAAAGTTATTTTTACGAAAACCCCTATAACGATTTTTGAACTTTTTGTTCCTAATTATCAAACAAATCATATAGAATTTTGTTTCGGCTTTAGCTATTTTAAATACCTTTTTGGATTTTGTTATTTATAATTTACGTCTATTTACGAGTATAAGACCGCTTTCATTATTTGCATAACATAAGTTGGAATTTAAAAGGTGTTGCAGTTTTAAGAGCACTTAGCAAATTTGTCATTTGTGTTCATCAGTATACCTAATGCAACTACTACTTAACAGTTAATTGCAATAACCCAGCGGGAAAAATTCAAAAATTCATTGAGGAAAAATCAGCTTTTTCCTTGAGGAATGGCAGCTGCACCGTCCACTTTTCAGCTGATTCCTTTGATGAAATTAACATGGGCATGTCCTAGGCGGGCAGCACATGCTGAAAATCCGATGCAAATTCGCCAACGAAATCACTACTTCGTTGGAAGTTGTTTATTCACCGACCCAGATGATGAAAAACATGGTGGTTGCATAGTCTATGAATTCACTGCATAAATGTATGTGGTTTATTCAACAGTTCAATATTTTCGATGAAAATGGTAATTAAAATTCAATTATCAAATCACAAGATATAGAAGTAGGTAGTTGTTTATTCAGCAATTAGTTAATTCAATATGAAAAATGTGAAGAAAATTAAATAAATAGTAAATTCATTAACTCTGTTGTGTTGTGAATTCTTTGTGATTGGTTAATAAAAATATAGAATTAAAACTTTAAATTACAGTTAAATCACTAGGTCAGTGGTTGTTGGTTAATCACCACTTCATATGCGAAGTGAAGATTAACCAAAAAACTGAAATACTTTGATAAAATCTGAGATTGCCTCTTTTTAATGAAAATTCATAAGTCCTCTTATAATATTTACTGTCAGTAGACAATGTCAACACAGAGAACACAAAAAAAATCAACTTCTATTAAAACACACAATGGCGGTGCACACTTTACAAAGCATATGAGTGGACATAGACGATGAACTGATGAACTTCTACATGACTTTTCAGCAGTTTTTTCATCTTATAATTTTCCATATCAAAAGCCATTTTTAGTTCAATGACAGAAAGGGTTGTTTTCTAAACACAAAGCAGAAAGTGGGTTCAAATCTATGAACTGAGGAAACCTTGCATGATTCTTCACTTATTAAATCATTACATGTCGTTTCCTTGTATTATCTGGCTAGTTAATTGATTGCTGTTGTTTTGTTGTTTTCTACACACAAAGCAAAAAGTGGGTTCAAATCTATGAACTGAGGAAACCTCGCATGACTTTTCACTCACTCAATCATTGCATGACGTTTCCTTTTATTATTTGGCTAGTGAATTGATTGAAGAATTCAGCTATAAAATTCATTGGGGACGATATTTCCCGCTGGGAAGTAAATGTACAGTACAAACATACTCGTATATAAAATAATGTAATCGTTTTAAAAGCAGATCAAAATTTATTCTAGCCAGATTGATACCTATTACCACTTTGGACCATTATATCGAGAGAAATGCATTATATTTTTTTGTGTGTTGCTTATACTAATGAAAATGGAAGCTACCTACCAACAGAATGAAACTAAAAGCTTTCTTTTCGATATGGTTGGTAGAAGTAAAATTCTATCCATATAAGTATTTTTCACTTACCTACTCGTATTGCATTAAAAAAAAAAAAAAACAAAAAAAAAGAATCTAAAATAGTGCACCATAAAAGCAGCATAGGTTAAAAAAAAAACCAAGACTTGCTATAAAGGTATAAACTTCACATTCGGAGACTGGAAACCAGTAAAATAGATAGAGATGGAATGAGAGGGATGGAGAAAGACAAATGATATTTATTGTGATTCAATTATACCAAGTGGTCTGTTGTTGATGTTTGGGTAAGTGCAAGTGCATCTCAAACCACCCATCATGAGGGTCAGTTTACAGCACTTTGGGCTGCTTGTGAGTTCATCCACCCACTCACCTTCTCTGCAACTTTGAATTTTCGCATTTTACGTATAACCACTTTAAGCATATGCAGCCCCAAGTCAGACCTACCTGTGGCAACTTAAGCACAAGTGCCCCACTGAGGGTCGAAAAAAGGTTAAGTGTATTTAGGATTAAAGCCAAAGTGACTTATCGCTCCATGTTGTTGCTCTAAATACACATACATCTATTCATATAATATATCCGAGTCCGAGAACATATTTAGCTCGTCCATACTCCGTATAAGCAAGTTGCAGTAGTTGGGAATTCATAAACACCTATACAGCTTAATCCACAGGAACACAGGCCCACATAAGCTTATAGTTAACAATAGAAGTAGAGGCTATTTCTTAAGGTACCTATGTATAGTCCTTGACCAGGAAGCAGAAAATAAATTGTAATTAAGAAAGACCAGAAGACCACCGCCATAATACAGACCACCGAAGTCAGCTAATAGGTACCTATAGGTACTCGTACTATACCGAAATATGGTTTTTATCAAGATTAAGTTATTTTTGTTTTATTACGTACAATAACACTCGTGAAAGCTGTGAAAATTGAATTTTCATTATTTGTTCACTTAATTTTGTTTGGATTAGTGTCCATTTTGGTATAAGTGTACCTTCACTGTTATGGGTTGAAAACGACTTAATTACAAAAAAACATTGTTCGTAAATCGTTATACATTTTTAAATGTATTTAACATGGGCGTGTAA
The DNA here is from genome assembly GCA_949320155.1 of Melangyna quadrimaculata. Lineage (NCBI taxonomy): Eukaryota > Metazoa > Arthropoda > Insecta > Diptera > Syrphidae > Melangyna > Melangyna quadrimaculata. Next base: position 50,771,779 of record OX439485.1, on the reverse strand, counting down.
ATGAGTACAAATTTAATTTGTATCATTAATTAAGTGAATAATGTACATGAAATTAAACTGAAAATTTTGAACAGTGAAACCTCCTATTATATCTCGCAAACTAAAATCTCGAATAACGAAATCTTGCATTTTTTTTTTATAAATCTGGAAATACAAAATCTTGCAAACAAATAAACCCGCTTTTCATAAACTCGCAATAACAAAATCTCGCTTTTAACAATCTCGCATTTACATTTCACAACCAAAAATCTCCCAAATTTGAACTAAAATCTCGCATTAACACAAATCTCTTTGGAAAATTCCGCCCTGAAAAATAAAATCCTGCAAAAGGAAAATAAAAAATCAGAGGCGAAAAATGGAAGACAAAATCCTTGAACCCGATACGCGGGCCACCCGAGGTACTAGTTATCACAAATAAACATAGACGCCTGCCTGCATCAGCGTTACCACTTCCAGAAAAAAAAGTCGAAGTAGATTTGAAGAAAAAAGGGGTAGATTGGCAAAAGTCGAAGTAAATTTCATAAATAACTTTTTTTTTCTATAAATGCATATTTAAAAAAAAAATTCAATTAAATTGAATTTAATTAGACAAAACAAATTATTATAATTTAATAAAATTTGATTACACTAAGAAAGTGATACAAATTAAATTTATATATATATTAGTACAAACATACATAAAATCTTGCATATTGGAAAATTAAATTCAATGCTTCCAAAACACAGGCTCTCTTTTTCAACAGAAAAAGAAAAGCCTGTTACCTTCCAAGCAATAGGCTTCAGTTAAATGGGGTTCAAACCGAATGGAAATCGAGTGCCAAGTATCTTGGGGTACAGGTGTACCCCATGGACAAGACTTTGACCTTTAGTTTGAATATTCAAGAAACACTTAATAAACTTATTATGGCGATAAAAACCTTATATCCATTTATAAATCGTAGGTCCAAATTGAGTATTGAAAACAAATTGTTAATATTCAAAGTCTAATGTTATTTGGCTCTCCCGTCTGGAGAACATGTGCTAAGAGTCATATTCGCAGGCTGCAAATTATGCAAAATAAAATTTTAAAAATTATGCTTAATCTTCCCTGGCCTTACTCTACGGAACATCTCCACGAAGGGGCAACAATTGAAAAAGTTGCAATTCGAATCTCAAAAATATATGATCGTTATAAATTATTATGCAGTTGCTCTGATAACAACTTAATATTAAATTTGACAACTTAATGTGTTATAACTTCTGTTTTTTTATTTTTTTTTTTGTTTCTTTAATTCTTGTCCATTTATTTATTAATTTATTTATTTTCTAATATTTCCTTGTTTGTAACTTGTATACTTATTAATTTATTTATTTAATTGTTCATTTGTTCTTTCATTTATTTATTTATTTTATTTATTTATTTACTTATTTATTTATTTAATCATTTATTTATTTATTATATTTATTTATTATATATATTTATTTATTATATTTATTTATTCATTTATTTATTAATTTATTTATTTGTTTATTTATTTATTTATTATGTTAAAGTATTTATTTATATATTTATTTATTTAATTTAAATTTATATACTACTGTGATATAAACAATTATTTGGTGTTTATTTAATTATTTTCTAATTGTTGATTAAATTGTTATTATATGTTGTAGGGACATTTTCTATGACCCAAACAAAAATACATTAAAATGGTATATCCTATCCATCTCCCAGATCCGTGCACCTGCATATTCGCTTATTTATTTTAAATTGTTGCTTTTATAATGGGTGATTTTTTAAGAGGTTTAGAACTTTAAAAAAAAAAAAAACACACAAAATTCAAAAAAATGAATGAAATATTCATTTGAATCGATAGTTTGAACCTTGCAATTTAATGTTTAAAGATAATTTCATGCAAATGTTGACCGCGGCTGCGTCTCAGGTAGCCCATCCGCTGAGTCCAATTTTGGCATACTCTTTCACACATATCGGCCGGTATCTCACGAACGAATGCATGGATGTTGGCTTCCAGTGCGTCAATCGAAGGGGGCTTGTCCCTATAGACATTAGCCTTGACATACCCCCACACAAAAATAGTCTTATGGTGTCAAATCGCACGATCTAGGCGGCCAATTGACCGGCCCGAAACGTGAAATTAACTGTTTACCAAACTCGCCTCGCAATTGCGCCATTGTTTCGCCTGCTGTGTGGCATGTGGCACCGTCTTGTTGAAACCACATATCATGCAAGTCAAGAACTTCCATTTCGGGCAAAAAAAAGTTTATTATCGTCGCTCGGTAGCGTTCACCATTGACAGTAACGCTGCGATTCGCATCATCTTTGAAGAAATATGGCCCAATAATGCCGTCGGCCCATAAACCGCACCAAACAGTGGCTTTTTCGGGATGCATTGGTAGCTGTTGCAATGCTTCTGGCTGATCTTCACTCCAAATGCGGCAATTTTGCTTATTTACGTACCCATTCAACCAAAAATGAGCCTCATCGCTGAACACAATTTTTCGATAAAAAAGCGGATCCTCGGCCAGCTTTCCAAGAGCCCATTCACCAAAAATTCGGCGTTGTGGTAGGTCGGCTGGCTTTAGTTCTTGCACCAGCTGTATCTTAAAAGGCTTTACGCCCAAATCCTTCCGTAGTGCTGTAACAAAGGCCTAACTGCTGGGAACGGCGCCGAATCGACATTTCGCGGTCTTCTGTCATACTAGCTGATACGGCCGCAATATTTTCTTAACTACGCACAGTACGTAAACGTGTTGGTGGTTTAATGTCCAACAAAGTAAATTTGGTGCGAAATTTGGTCACAATCTTCCGAATAGACTGCTCAGAAGGTCGAGAATGCCGACCATAAAATGGAAGCAGCGCGCGATGAACATTTCGAACCGAGCACGAATTTTGATAGTAAAATTCAATAATTTGCAAGCGTTGTTCATTTGTAAGACGATCCATGGTTAAATTGCAAACCAAACTGAAGCTGTTTGACAGTGACACAAGGTACTAAACACACGTCAGCTGTCAAAACCAGTGTTGCCAAAACAAACAAGCTAAAAAATCACCCGTTATTAAATAAAATGTCAAGTACAGTATTATATGTCAAATATATAATAAATCATCGATCGTACGATGTCACAGTTCTTATGTAATATATAAATAACACACTAATTAATATTCGAGAAACAGAAACAGCTAATGTATAGTTTTAAGAAATCAATGATCAGTTGTAATAAAGCGTTGTTAAAAGAAAGTACCTCTTGCCTTTTATTTAATCTTTACTTTTGGATTAATACTTTTGCTCTGTGCATCTTACAATGTATCTATCTTTTTGTTTATTTATTTATAATTTATTTAATCAATTATGTAAACAACATCTTTATTTGTGATCACAAGGACCCACTTCTCTCTCCTCAGGAAAATTATTTTATTTAATTAAATGAAGTTTTTTTATGTAGCTTTTCCTTCTAAACCATTTGAATCTGTGAAAATATTATTGTATAAATGTTATAAGTTTTTCAGTAATAAGATAGAAAATACCATTTCTCTGTAAATTGTGCAATCTAAAAATACGAATTTTTTTTTATAAATTCAGCTACAATAAAGATTATAAAAATCAAAAATCTCAGACTTCGTGTTAAGGTACTTAAGTTATTATTTTTTTTGTTATAAAACATAACATACCATTACATACATTACAAAAAAAAGAACATGCCATTAGAAAAACGAAGAATATTTCAGTCTTTAAAAAGTTTTAAGGAACAAACAAAAAAAAACTCTAAACTGGCATTGATATTGGTTTTTCATTAAGTTAAATATTTTCCATCTACCAAATTATATTTTTGAAAATAAACCAACAATTTTTTTTGGTTTTTTGATTTATTTTCCTGTTAGATCTGTTCTTTGCAGAGCATAATGCTTTCCACAGTTCCACAGAGGAGTTTGTTGGTTGTTTTGTATTTGATGAAGCTCATTTCAGAGAACTTTCGTTCTGCTGCTGCGAAACTGGGGCAAAACTGCCTAGTTTAAAATAAACTCAGACAGTTCTTGAAACATGGGTTTTTCGACTGTATTTTTTATTTGTTTTAATTTACTCCAAAACATGCCAACACCTGTTCAGGTGTAAATTTTTGTACAAATCTACTGTTTACTCCTTAAAGTAAACGTCCCTGCAAATTTAATTCTTCCAAATCTGAATTTCCATGAAATGAAAACGCTTTCAAAATTGGCAGAATAGTTCGCATACTACCATAACCATTTTCTACTTTTTGGCTTTAGATATTGAAGTGATTCCATGTCCGTATTATTAAGCTTTAATATTTTAAGGATTTGTTTACACAAAATTAAATAAAATTGTGAATACCTCAAGTCGAGGAATTTCATTTTCATTTTCATTGTGACATCATTTTGGCTCAAATTTTACCATACAAAACGTTCACAGAGAAAAAAGAAGATTATTTGGACTTCTTTTTGTAAAAACGGAAGTAGGCTGAAGCAGAGATTTTTAAAAAGAAGTAGATTTCAATATTTAGCTTGGAAGTTGATTTTAAAATTAATTCAAAAAAAAAAAGAAGTAGATCTACTTTAATTGAAGTAAAGTGGTAGTACTGCTGAGCATACCCTACAGGCGCGAACGCAGACAAAATTTTCGGGGGGTTTTGTTTTGGTTTAAGATGTTGATAAATATTATATTTTTTCACGAAAATTCGAAATTTTGGCTTGAAGGACAATAATGTTTGAACTCCGATTAAAATGAAAACAACTATTTTAAAAACATTTTCTTAACCCAAGCTTGGCAGCATTAGGCAGCACACGATTTTTTAGTTTTTTTAAAACGACAAAAAAAAAAATTATTATTTCATATTCATTCGCATACAAATCTTAACTAGTTTTATATTAAGAAATTCACAAATTAATAAAAAAAATATTGTATTTAAGGTATAGGTTCTGATAGAAGATTTGTTTCCTGCCGAGAATAAGGCGACGTTTTTTGAGAAATAAATTATTTTGTTCACATTTGTATGTATTGTGGTCCTTTTATGAGCAAATTTGTATTAATATCGACTGGTTTATATCCAAAGACTGCTAGGCCTAGGTTCCAATTCTTAACATCTAAGGGCGAGAGCTCGTAACAGGAAAAACCTGCCGCAGACCTGCCACAGACCTGCTGCATACCTGCTTAACTTCTGCATATCAATTTTATTTTTCTTCTGCCCACAGAAAGCAAGCAGGAGGCAGTTTTTCAATAAATTTGTGTTCGTAAGCATGGCAGCTTATAAAATCCGATTTTTATTAAATTGCATTGAAGGATGTCTACGATGATGGTGGACTAAAAAACCTCAAATAATCTGATTTTTATTTAGAATTAAATTAAACGAAATTTTTGAGATTAAATTTTCGCGCGGCAAAAGCCGATTTTAGGGCTATTAGGTGATATATGGAACAAAATATTCTGTGATAGACATATCCGTTTAAAATATTTATATATATATATTGAAGGCATTTCATTTGGATACATGTTTTTCGAACGAAACGAAATGCTAATGAACACACAGCGGACAAATATTCAGGGAGAGTTTCACAAATTCCAAATAAATAAAGCAAAATTTAACGAAAAAATCAAAGAAAAAGCCATGCCATGTAATGAAAGAAACAAGAATTAAAACACAAAAAGAAACCCAAATGTCATTTTCCGCACACAATTAATGGTCAGGGCAATTAATTCTGTGCGAAAAGAGAGTGGAGACTTGTCAATACAATCTGGTATAATCATCAATTTCGCTGATCGAACAATGTACCACAGAACGAAAATTTTTCGTTTATGATTTCGTCATGTCATTTTTATATGGGATTTTTCATTTCACATCACCAGCGCATTAGGCTTTACGAACACCAACTTCGCAGATCTAAGTTAGTCAGACGCTTACGAAATACGTGTAGGCACGTATTTATTTAACACAAAATGGAAAGTTTGCCGTTAGCAACAGTTCTTTGGCAAATAAAATGCGTTCGCCAATTACTTCGACGGAAACTTTACAACAATCCAACCGGACGATCCAACGTTTCTGAACGAAGTTGAGGCATCCATCCAGCAAACCCTGCAGCCAAACCCAGAAGGAGTCGTTTTTGTCGAATCTAACCTAGAAAGTGACCCAACTGATAGCAAACATCTCTGCAATCTGCAGGAGGTAGCAGATATCATCGGGAATTGAAAGCCGAAAAAATCAGCCTGACCAGACGGGGTTTTAAATTACATCCTGAAAGGGCTGCCAGATGCAGTGATGATCCTTTTAACAATCATCATGAACAACTGCATCAACAACTTCTACTTCCCCCTAAAGCGGAAAACAGCAAAGATCGTGGTTATCTCGAGGAAAGGTACTTGCAACTTGGCATCCAATTACAGGCCGATTTCGCTTCTGAACAATGTAAGTAAAATACTGGAAGAAGTATTACTGCGGAGACTAAAGACGCTCTGCAGCGAAAAGGCCATCATCCCGGATATGCAGTTTGGCTTTAGGGAAAAGATCCCTCCGCTCCTGAAGTTCCAGCACGACATCACCATATCCCTTAACAATCATCGTGTCACCGTTGGATGCTTTCTGGATGTCTAGAAAGCATTCGATAGCGTATGGATTGAAGCCCTTATCTATCAGCTTCACGTATTTCATTTACCCCCGTCACTAACAAAAATTCTTTTGTGGAGCACGTGGAGCGTATGGACAGCAACGCACCTGCCCAAAGAGCCTTCGAATCCAACCCCGCAGCAGAGGAAGAACCCGTAACAGGTGGTGCGCACAAGTGGAGGACGACATCAACCAACTAGGTGTGCGCAACTGGAAGCGGCTAGCTAGGGAAAGAGCTGGCTGGAGGGGCTTGTTAGTTGTGTCCGAAGCCCAGCCTGGGCTGTGAGCGCCATCTAAAGTAAAGTATAAGTAAGTAATGTTGTCTGTTGGTGGGCTTTCAGTTTATGTACAATAATCAGTACATTCGCGGTTTCAAGGATTTTAACTCCTTTTTTGTGTCGTATGTCTTGCTCACCACGCGACTCCGTCGCTCCGCTTAGGGTGTGCTCAGCCGCTTATGTTATTAGTTGGTATCCTTTCAGTTTTCTTGTAATAAACAGTACCTTGGTTGGCCCGTGTATCGGGTTTAAGGATTTTATCTTCGTTTTTGGTCCTCTGATTTTTCATTTTCCATTTGCAGGATTTTATTTTTCAGTGCGAAGTTTTCCAACGTGTTGTGTTAATGTGAGATTTTAGTTTGCGAGATTTTAGTTTGCGAGATTTTAGTTTGCGAGATTTTAGTTGAATAAAAGAACCATTACAAAATGTATATTTCATAACCACAAAGCATCATCTTCTGATAGTTTTATAGCTCTGCTTCTGCATGACACACTTTATGGTTACTGATAAGATCATGTAACTTAACTCGCCAGTAGTTGGGCCTTGATGTTGATCGTTTAGGCTTAAGTTATTAGCCAAACAATTATTTTTGTTCTATCAATATTGAGAGCACGTATGCCTAGAACATGCGACTCAAGGAGGGGCGGGAGGGGGGTGTGTGGTCATGAGCACAGGAGATCTAGCTATTTGCTTATCATTTCAACCAATTCATATAGAAAAACAAAAGTTGAATCCCCCAGGGGGAGCTAACTTCAGAATTATTGAAGCGTAAAATTCAATAGCTAAAAAACTAGGTATTCTTGTTACAAATTTTTAGTTTTCACAATAAATAAATATTTAATTAGCTACAATTTCAGATAGCAAAATTATTTTATTCCGCCGTAAAGTGACCGCCAAAGCAAGGACGTCAAAAATTCCTCTCGAAAAATTGTGTTTTTCAAATAATTTCTTATGTCTAAACACTGCATTGCTCAGAATCTCCTTAAAGATAAAATATTTTTGAAATTTATTAGGATTTTTGTATGAACTTAAGTTCATTCTGATTAATTACAATTTTTATCTGAGCGTCTAGTTGGTTCTTTAATTTTTTGGTTTTTGTTTTGTTTTATGTATAACTTTTTAACATTCAAAAGAATCTATCGATCTCTTTGTTTTAACTTGTCAAAAATCATTTCAGTAATACTTTAAAAATGGCTTGACATTTAATACGACACGTCTCTTTAAAAGGTCATTTTGTATTGATGTATTTGGAAGTTTTTATCTATTCGTCCGTTATTTTTACCAAGATAAACAATAAATTTAAATGGTTAATTTACTATTTTAGGATAGGGAGATAAAAAAGAAAATGCGTGCATTTGGTATCGATGAATCTCTTCTTCGTTGGATTAGAAATAACCTTTCGGACCGCTCAATACAAGTTGTATTGGACGGTTCTGAAATCTGAAATCCACAAAATAAATGCTGGTGTGCCCCAGAGCTCCGTTTTGTCTCCGACCCCCTTCCTAATATTCATAAACGATCTCTTATCTGAAACTTCTAATCCATCACTGTTTTGCTGACAACAGTACCCTCAGCTTTTCATATTCGTTTCTTGATTCACATCCATGTCCTTCGGATGTGGAACTTGAACGGCAGCGTATGATAAGCTCATTAAATTCTGATCTTGACAGAATTGTCCACTGGGGAATAAAAAACCATGTAGAATTTAATGCTTCTAAAACTCAATGCTGTCTCCTGTCGTTAAAGCGGAACCCACCCCCAATGCTGCTATCCATGAGCGGCACTTGCATAGAGGAAACTGAACAGCTTTCAGTCCTCGGTTTGTGTGTCACAGACCACCTTTTGTGGAACGGACACATATTTGACATCGCCAAAAATTCTGCTAGGTGTTTAGGTTTTCTCCGTCGATGCAAGAAATTTTTCTCCCCCTCCGATCTGGCTGTGATCTACAAAGCCTTTATTCGTCCAAAACTTGTGTACAACTCCCATATTTGGGCAGGTGCTCCAATAACCCACTTGAGTCTATTGAATAGAATTAAAAAGAGAGCTCTTAAAATGATAGGTGAAAGAACTATAACGGAAACGTTTACATCTCTGGAGCACCGTCGAAATGTTTCATGCCTTTCGTTATTTTACCGTTATTTTAATAAACATTGCTCTAGCGAAAAAGCCAGTTGCATTCCTCCTCTTAAACAATTCAACCGTAATACTCGCGCTTCTAGGAATGCCCATCAGTTTACCCTTGAGCCCAACTTCGGACGTACAGTTAAGTACAGAGATTCTTTCTTTAGTCGCACTACACGAATGTGGAATGCTCAACCCAGCTCTATCTTCCCCTCCCATTGTGATCTACAGACATTCAAAACCAATGTACATCGGTTTCTCCTTTCAAATCCCCTCCAAGCTACCTAATCGCTCGTGCTGTGTTTTGTCACTTTAAGGGTATTCATAACCCCTTTAGCGCGCGCTAAATATAAAAAAAAAAGACAGGTAGTGTGATTTCAACTCTTATCAAAATCTCTTTAGAAATGCAAAACTTTAATAATATAAATTTATTTAACAACCATACATTACATTAAGACTAGTGTGGTCATTTTATTGGAAATAATTAAACAAACCTAAAAAAAAAACAACTATAAATTTTAATGTTTTGTCTACCTTTTGTGGTCTTAATAGTTTTGGTCAACATTAAAAAAAGGTTCTATTGTATAGACGATATCTTTAATGGAGGCATTTCCGCTTTTCGGTCTATTTGTGTGAGTTAACACACATTTGACTTCCATAAAATGAACTCGATCATGACATTTAAATAGTTCTTTTAACTCATCATAATATAGCAGAATTTCAGAGTATACAACATACTCTACTCGTACATTCACATAAATATTGGTTTGGTTGAAAAACGAAAATGTGGTTAGACTGACAATAAGTTTTATACTTCGAAATGAACTGGTGCGGTTTGAAAGAGATATGGTTGCTTGAAAACTTTAACCATTATGTTTGGTAAACGCCCAATTTCTACAGCTGAACTCTGCACAAGTTATTTGGGTTTTGGCCTCGCAAAATTTTGGTAAATGATATTAATGTTTGTTTTTGTTTTGAAAGAAGAGATACTCGTATAATAATGTATAGGACTATATTTGAGTACAAGAAAAGTTATTTTTATACACATAACACACAGAAGAAGAAGCATAACTTGAGAGTCCATTAAATCTGCAAGAGAAAAGAAGAGATTTATTTTCAAAATGGGAAATTGATTGCCGAGAAAGTTTTGATCTATTATTATTATTATTATTATACAAAACATTAGCTATGATATACCGAAGAAGCCTTTTTGGTTTAAAAAAAAAAACAATATTTATTTCAACCTTTTGTATATTATTAATTGCGTCGAAAGACTTTGTTTATGTGCTTTTGGTTCTTTTGTGGAGGTTGGCTTTATTTTTAGTCCTTTCTTTTTAAACAAAAAAAGTCAAAGTAAAAACCTCTTCCTGGATCATATTGTTACATCCTTGCACTGAGAAATATTTTCAAAAACAAGTAGGTAATGGCTGACTTAACGTAGAATAATGTCAGACCAGAATCTTTTAACCTTTCAAATCAAACGAAAATGATTGCGAAGCTCACGAAGGTAGCTATACATTTTTCAATACTGAATTTAACTGACTTAGCTTGTTGGGGGCCCGGGGCGTCAATGCTAAATGGGGCCCCTTGTATGATCAGATATTTTTGTAGTCTTAATAACGTCAGCTCTTACGACAGAGAAAACATAAAGCATAGTAATTATAATACACTCTTTATTCTAATCTTCATTCGCTCCACTTAAAACAGAAGTAATTTCAATATTTTAATATTTAAATTTCTTCATCTTCTTATTACAATAGATATTTATTAAGCAAATTGTGTTTCAAAATAGATTTACCTACTAGTTGTGGGTACATACATGTTTTACAAAAATAAAGATGCAAAACTAAAGAGTATCTTGGAATATTTAAACAAATATCACGGATTTTGTTAATGAACTGAAAAAAAGGTATAAAAAGTTGTGTCACTTGATTGAGGCCACGGTGAATTTCGCGTATGAAAATTTAACGGAATGGATTTTTTCTAAACAAAAATTTTAAATATTTAAGAAAGGGCAAACATTTATATTTTGTATTCTTTAAATATAAATTTAGTCAAGAAAAACGTTTACGGAAATAGTAAAAATACATAAATGTGTTCAAAAAACTTTAACTCTTATACCAAGAAAAATCAACCAAACTGAAAATAAGTAACACAGTCAATCAAAAATGAAAAACTAACACAGTGGAAGAAATAAGATAGGGACGAAAAAATGAGTTTAAAACTGTGGTTTGCCTCAAATGACATTATCAGTCCCTTAATTGACGTCAAAATTAACGTTTAAGCCAGTTTTAAGACACCAAAAATGATATGCAAAAATACCTAGCACCAGTGGCGTGGCGTGAATTATTTGAATTGGGAAGACGAAGCAAAATCAATCAAATTAGTCGCAAATTTAAGAGCCTTAATTTTCTGGCCATATTCTTATGCGTTTATTTTCAAAACTAATTTTGTAAAGTTCCAATCATCACATTAAATAAATATATTTTTGTGCATCATCCGAAATTTTGCTGAATATATGGAAATATCAATAGTTTGATATCCGTTTAATCTAATTTCAAGCATCTTTTATGTTAGACATGTCAGTATAAAATTTTACTCTTAAAAACTTTTTCAATAAATTTGTTTTAGGCATAAAATTCGAATTAAAATTTTTTTTCTCTGAATTATGTTAACAAATATTTGTAGATTATTTTTTCCTGAGATTTTAAGATCCTAATCTTGAAGATACGACCATTAGAACTCAAGTTATACTCTTTTTACTCGAGCAATATCACTCCTTTCTAACATTTTGAACAAAGTTAAGATAAATAAGCCGAGAAAAAGCGTCTTCCCAGCGGGAAATATCGTCCCCAATGAATTTTATAGCTGAATTCTTCAATCAATTCGCTACCCAAATAATAAAAGGAAACGTCATGCAATGATTTAGTCAGTGAAGAGTCATGCGAGGTTTCCTCAGTTCATAGATTTGAACCCACTTTCTGCTTTGTGTTTAGAAAACAACCCTTTCTTTCGTTGAATTAAAATTTGCTTTTGATATGGAAAATTATGCGATGAAAAAACTGTTGAAAAGTCATGTAGAAGTTCATCAGTTCATCGTCTATGTCCACTCATCTGCTTTGTAAAGTGTGCACCGCCATTGTGTGTTTTGATAGAAGTTGATTTTTTTTGTGTTGTCTGTGTTCACATTGTGTACTGACAGTAAATATTATAACATAAAAATGAGGCAATCTCAGATTGTCTCCAAGTATTTCGGGTTGTTGGTTAATCACCACTTCGCATAAGTAAAGTGGTGATTAACCAACAACCTCTGACCTAGTGATTTCAATTTTATTTAAAGTTTCTATATTTTAACCAACCACAAATTCACAGCACAACAGAATTAATGAATTCACTATTTATTTAATTTTCTTCACATTTTTCGTTATTGCATTAACTAGTTGTTGAATAAACAACTACCACTTATCTTGTGAACTGACAATTGAATTTTCATTACCTTTTTCATCGAAGATATTAAACCGATGAATAAACCACATACATTTATGTAGTGAATTCACAGATTATGCAACCACCATGTTTTTCATCACTTGGGTTGGTGAATAAACAACTTCCAACGAAGTAGTGATTTCGTTGAGGTTGAAATTACCTCATTTCGAAATATGATTTTGTATGGGAAATTAGGTAATTTCGGTTCTCATTTGGAAATTTGCAACGAAATTACCTCATTTGGCCCAGTGAAAACGCCATATTATACTGGATTGGAACTAAATTGTTTTGCATCCCTTTTTTCATTAGTGTTGTATTATTCCTCTCTTTGTTTAACTACCGCGAATAAAAATAAGACGGATAAAATAGAAGGCTACGTTCCAGTTAAAATTGAAGCAGTTTTATGGCGTTTGACGGACATTTTGAAAGGGAAGACGATAGGAATCGTGTTATATGGACGCCACGCCACTGCCTAGCACTCACCATTTAAAAATGTTAGAACTTTACTTATACGAACATCAACTCAGCGCTTTAAACACTTTGCATAACAAATTCATTTTGTATTGAGTTAGTTTGTTATTCAATTATCGTATTTTAATTATATTTATTTTCAATCTTCAATAAACTATTATTTCCTATTGTTTGTTTCGTTTAAACATTTCCCTTGTTTTTAATGTCCCATAGGTTATGGGCCCAGTCCATAACAAATAGTTTAAACTTAATTGTATCCAGTTTAAATAAAAGCACTTAATTTTAGTACGAGATGTCGATAAGCAATAATGCCATAAGGCCGCTGACGAGCGAAAATTACGACACATGGGTAATGCAAATCGAAGCGGTGATGACCAAATGCGGGACATGGAAGCACGTGTGCGGAGCAGTACCGAAACCTGATGCAGCTGAGAAAGATTTCGAAGTTAAACTGCAGAAATGGCTCGAAGAAGATGCGAAGGCAAAATCAGATTTGATTATCGCTATTGATCCAAGTCTGTTGCGGCTGGTGAAAGGATTAGGCACGGCGAAGTCTGTCTGGGATCGTTTAAAGTCAGAATTTTCCTCTACAGGTCCAGTCAAGAAGGCGACTTTGCTGAAACGTGTGGCAACATACAAAATGTCAGAGGGTGATGATCTGAGAAAAAATCTAATGGAATTTTTTGATGCAGTTTCACAGTTGAAGTGCATGGGTGTCGATATACACGAAGAATTGTTGTCGATACTGCTGCTGAATGGACTACCACCAAGTTTCGAGTTGTTCCGATGTGCGATGGAATCGCATGACAGTTTGCCAAAACCTGAAGTTCTGAGGGAGAAAATTCTTGAGAAGAACGAAGCTCAAAATCAAAGGAAGGCGGATGGTGATACAGAAGCAATGTATATCCGTCGAAGTGCATGCCAGAGTAAGTCAAAACAAGAACGAGGAGCACAACATAGAAGGAGATGGTAATGTAAATGAAAGTGATAAAACATTCAAGTTTAAGTGCTACAGATGTCATCAAGTCGGTCACAAGTCATCAGAATGTCCAGAAAACAAAAGAACATCCAGAAACTACTCAAGAGGTGAATCTTCAGCAAAAGCTGAAAGTACTTTCCACACAGCGGAAGCAGAAGATAAGGCTTTGGGAATCCTGAATGATGCGGATGGAGGACGATGGTGCTTGGATAGCGGCTGCACGTCTCATATGTGCAACGATGAACGTTTATTTTTGTCACCACCTTCATTTATGCAAGAAAAGCTACTTTTGGCAAACGATTCTTTGGCGGAAGTAGGTGCAAGGGGAACAGCTGGGATTGTCACTGCAGACGGAAAGTCTGAAAGGTCAGTAAAACTCGAGAATACATTGTTTGTAAAGAACTTGAGGACTAACCTTCTCTCTGTTTCGAAGATAACTGACCACGAATGTATTATCACATTTGACAAGGAGAAAGCAATTGTTCGTGGAAACGATGGCGAAACCAAAATGATTGCGAATCGAATTGGACAACTTTATTACGTTCAAGAAAGTACTTCCGAGGCGTGCGTGGTTAATGAAACAGCAAATCTTGAACTTTGGCACCGTCGAAGGGGTCAACTGAATGGAAAGGACCTATTAGATTTGTCTCGAAAGAGATTGGCAACTGGGCTAGACATCAAAGATGATGAAGAGCTCAAAGATTGCGAAATTTGTCTTCGCGGAAAGATGACGTCATTACCGTTTCCGAAAAAGTCAAAGAGGTGTACAAAGCTTTTGGATCTGGTGCACACTGATGTCTGGGGACCTTCAAGGTCAGAGTCATTTGGTTAATCAAGGTATTTCGTTACCTTTATTGACGACAGCAGCCGATGGTGGGAAGTTTTCTTTCTAAAACAAAAGAGCGTGGTCTTCCGTGCTTTCAAAGAGTATAAGGCTCGGTTAGAGACTTAGACTGGTCTGAAAATTAAATGTTTGATGTCAGATAATGGGCGATAAATGAAATAAATCGAAGACTTTTAAAAATTTCCCTTGTTTTTAATATCCAATAAAAAATGTTAAAGAACCATTCCAAAGTCAAGGATATATGAGATTGCGAATGAATTTTTCTAATGATAATGTCGTTTCGAGTTACGAATGAAAATATATGGCATATTCATAGTCGCAGATAGACCCAGGTCTAACTAAACTACAGTTTAAGACAATTTTGGCTCAATGAATACAGACCGATTTTAATTGTTGGTTTTATATTTTTATAAGATAATTAACTTGGTATACTACACAAATACCTTCAAATATTTTGAAATGATAAACTTAAAAAAATGGAATCAACGTCCGAAAATTCATCCAAAAGTTATGTTCAACTTAGACCCAGGTCTAAAATGACTATGAATACGCCCCATAGTCTTTTCTGATTTTAAATTGTTATTTTTAATTTTAATATTTTATAGAAGAGACAAACTTTATCCATTAACACATCACAGTCGTCCGTCAAGTGTTATGGCGCATGATACAACAAAACAAGATAATATGCCGTTTTCACCGGGCCAAATGAGGTAATTTCGTTGCAAATTTCCAAATGAGATCCGAAATTACCTAATTTCCCATACAAAATCACATTTCGAAATGAGATAATTTCAACCTCATTTGCACGGAATGAGGTTGGAAATAAGGTGAATGCCTCCAGCGGGAATCAGTTTCAAAAGCTCTTAAAAGCTTTTGTATGAAAATATCAATACACTGTACTCAACAACATAAAACAGAAAGAGAAAACAACAAAAATAAACGGATGTCAAATGAAATTAGCAAATTTGATAATGAAAACCTTTTTTGCCAAATTTCGAAATTACCTCATTTCGGCTCCAATGAAAACGTAGTATAACGCTGACAGAGTTCCTTTTTTCTCTCGTTCTGCGCATCTACGTCACAAGGGCCCATCGAGTTTGACATTTTGTATTAGTATTAAAAAGGGGAAATAATAAATTTAATAAATAAAAACAAATCACGTGTGTTCCTTCAAACAAAGAAACAATATAAGAATATTGTTTGAATCACAAAAAACAATTATTTATTCGGAAACATAAGCTAATTGCAATTTCTAGACAATTTTCTCAAAGTGTTTTGTTTGCATCGAGGACAATTTACCGTGTACCTCTATTCATTAATTATTGAAATCAATAAAAGATTGTGTAAAAAATTATTTTTATTTTCAATGGGTTTTAATTTATAATTTGTTTGTATTTTCTTTTTATCGAGTTTTTGTTTTCTGTTATTTCTCTATTCAGTTTTCGTATTCTAAAATACATCCGCGATCGGAAAAGAGGGACTTAATTTTGTCGTCGCCAAAAATGTTTGCCTTCTCAGATATTTTCTTCACGTGCTTAATGTACTGAGCACAAATGTATAAGCCATTGCCTTCTCCATTAACGGCATTGAATACGATTTCCAAAGCTGCAAGCTTAGCCATTATGTCTTCCGACGGAAAGACCTCCTTCGTCCAAATGTTGTAGGTACCCAGAAACATATATTACTTTTGTTTCTTGCACTTAAAATCCTTACCTCTCAGCATTCCTATTTGAACCTATCATAACAATATGCTTCCCTGATCTTCATTTCGTCGAAGCTAAGGATGTATATTTACTGATTTTGGGTCAAAGTATTTTGATAACAGGCATCAGGACCCCTGGTGTTAAGTCAATCCTTTGTGCCCATGTCTGAAGCGTTCGAACACTAGGAAAGGGGAAGTTTTTACGCCGTAAGAACTTATAAGCTCGAGAACTTGTTCAATATAAAGTTATTGACTTTGCTACATCTTCATATCTGACCAGTTTATTTTAATTTAAAATCAAATTTAATTCAAAAAATCAAAATCCCAAACCAAGGATAAATATCGAATATCCAACAAACTGTCAAATCAAGCGAAGTTGGTTTAAATCAAAATAAAACCATGAAAACTGCTTCTCAGCAGTAAAAATTCAATTTTATTTTATTTTAAAAACTTTTAAGTTTAAGTTACAATAATACATTTAACAAGTAATTGAAAAATAAAATTCCACAAATTTACCTTTAGCAAAACTAACTAAGCGCGAAATATTATAAATATAAAATTCTGTGGTGGGCCCTTGTGACGTCACGTAATTTTGACAACCCAACCCCAATATGCGCGTTTTCTTGTATCATGGTAATGGCGTGAGAAACTATAACCAAAGAATATAAAGTTACCAAGAAGACGCATCTCAAACAAATTTTGCGGGTTCCAATATTACGAACCCCTCTTAGAGCTTTTGCTTTTTTATGGGCTATTCAATAATTCTCTCAGCGCTTTTACAATGATATACTAGACAGTAACACAGCCTGCGTTTTTAGCCTTATTATACCTACCCATCTCCTTATAAACATTGTCAGTCTTATTTAATAGAACTCGCTAAACAGATGAATAGTTATGCAGTGCATAAGAATTTATGTAGGCTCTATGTAACGTTGCATAAATTCGTATTTATAAAAATTTTTCCTTTAAATTATAGCTCATGTCAAAAAAAAAGTATATGAAAATGGGTTAATCTATACCATCTGTTATATCAAATCAGCTGTTTGTCATTTATCAACAAAATATAAATTTGGGTTGCTGTAAAGAACAAACAAAAACAAGAGAATATGTCGAAAGCTAAACGAATTCGTACTGCAAATTGGGATTCGTCCGATAAGGTATGTATGTAATATACCAGCCGGACAATTCTTTGAATGAAATAAATATGACTTCTAACATTTTGTTTAGATACTTCTCCGACAACTCATCGAAGACAAAATTTCGATATTCGAAAATAAAAACGTTGATACAAATATATCTCGAGTAAAGAAGGATGCGTGGCGAAGCATTACTAATAAGTTTGTACAAACATAATTCAATGCAGTGTTTATTACTACTTATTTGTTTTTAATAATTTTCAGCTTCAACAGTATTAGTGCAACGATGAGAGAAATATCTTAACTTCAAGCGCAATGGCGAGGCATAAACGAAGTTTAAAAGCAACAGGCGGTGGGCCACCCCCCAAATCACCTGACCATGAACACACCAAATTAATGGCACTTATTCCCCATGAGTTTGAAGAAGACGAAAATGAATATGATTGCGATACTGAGGTTTTTGTAACACCTTTTTACATAAATATACAATAATTGAAAAAAAAAAATAAACCATATACCTACATTTCCTTAGATAATAAACAAAGATTTTGAAGAAATCGAATTTCTGGAGGATGAATCGCCAACAAAACATGCTAAACCACCACCGCCACCTTTGTTGTCACCTGCAAAAATATATGTTCCATCACCACCATCACCTACACATCCACCTTTGGATACTTCTTCCAAAAAAAAATCTGCATCGTTCAAACGGAAGGTAGTTTTTTACGGGCATACCTCTTCATCAAACGCATTTGTATTTTGTTTTCCTTTTTTATTAGATGAACTGCAAAGACGACGAATTTCTAAAAACGAAATTGTTTAATTCAGCTTTGGAAAATCGGAGAATGGAAAAAAGTTTTAAGCAGCTTGAACATGATGAAAAACTGAAAACCATTTTGATGGAGCGGAACGAAAAACTTAAAACCTATCAAATGGAGCGTTCGGAAAAAGAAAAGATACTACAGATGGAGAGAAGGCACAAAGAGGAGATACACGAGCTGAAAATGAGAAGGCTGGAAGAAGAGCTTTCAGTTTTTAGTTTTGATGTGATTTTTAGTTATTAATTTAAAGTTCCTTCTTTTGAATCAAAAATAATTTTAATGAACTAGAATATATTTTTTTGTTATTTTTTGTGTGATTCACGAATTTTTTATTTTTGCTAGTGTTATCGTTATTGTTTTTGTAGTTTTTAATAGTTCTTGTGAATGAAGATTATATTTCCCAATAAAAATGTAATTGAAAAAGATATGCATATATTTATTTTTGATTAATTGCGTATAGAAAAGAATTGTTCTATAAATACACGTCGTGTAAGATTTTGGTTAGTTTGCTGTTGCCATATTTCTTGATTTTCTAACGCATCTGGTTGATTATTATCTACTTTAAAAAAAAAATATTATTAATGTTTTTAATTTTGTTTAATTTCAAACCTGTGGGTGGGAGAACATCTTTGATATCAATTGCCAAGTTATGCAGAACTGCTAATGCTATTATTGTTGTTTTGGCTTTTCTAAGGAACACCTCATACCCGACAAAAGAATGCGGAATCTTTGCTTCCAAACGCCAAAGCATCTTTCCACCGTGTTTCGAGTTGCTATATGAGCAATGTTGTATTGTTTTTCAGCATCCGTTGTAGGATTCAAAAGCGGAGTAAAAAGAATGTTAGTACAAGGATACCCACCATCCCCAAGCAGACTGCCCTTGAACTCCTTTCTACTCCTTTCGGGAGTCATGCGTGCTGCCCCTCCAGCAAACAATCTCGGTTATTTTAAGGGATGCTTCGCACACTGCTTGGGTATTCAGTGAATAGTACCCTTTTCTATTTATATAGTACTGCCCTGATGGGCCACCAACTTTTGGAATCCTTATATGGGTACAGTCAATGGCCCCAACAACCTATGGAAATCCACGTATTTGAAAGAACTTGTTCATAGTTCTGAGTTGCTCCGAAAAAGAAGTAGGCATTTTTACGAACATAGCCCTTTTGGAAGCTAATGCTCTTGCCACTCGCTTACAAATTTGGCAAAGCGTAGGTTGGCTGAATCCGTGGATGTCTCCACCGTCGTCCTGAATCTATAAACAAAATATAAATGGTGCGATATCTCGGATTTCGAATTGGTGGGAACATTAGTATAAACATACCTCATTCCGTCCCCAATATCTTTTTGCAGCCATAACTTGGAGATCTATGGGGATGTGGCCTCCTCTTGTGATCATATTTTCTTTCGAAAATCTATATTTTGTTTTAAAGTCTTCTGTCCTTAAGCTCATTGGATTAAATCTTTTTTTATACAGTTTACTTCTTCTAGGAGTTGGAATATCGCGATTTAAATCATTAAAATCATTTTAAAACGAAGTAAATTGGGAAGGCATTTTTATTTTCTTTAAATTTAAATTATGGACAAAATTCAACATGACATTTCGTGACTATAATTTCCTTATGTAGGCTCTATTCAACCTCTAAACGCGTTTAGCTTATTATGGCTCTATGCAACGTTGCATAAGTTTTATAAATAGGAATTTCGCCTTTAGAGGCATTATAAGGAGCACAAAACTTTATGTAGGCTCTATGCTGCGTTTTTAAATAAGGCTGTGTATGTGTTGTTTGGCAAGATTGTATGAGAAAGAGCTTTTCTCTAAAATATTTTTGTTTCGTTGTTTTATTCTTCTCGTTAACTTTATATTCCTTGTTATAACCCAATATGGCGATCTCGAATCGAAATTTAGACTTACTAAAAACTTACTTATATGTTTAGACTTGTACCTTCGATGTTTCAACAAGAATAAAAAAATAAAAATAAATCGGGTGGCACAACGGCTCATGAAGAACCAGGGCCTAGTGACTAACAACTCGCAACCATTCCTGTGTGCGCCTTTCGATAGGAATGGAAGGGACCTACAATTTTATGCCGAATCCGAACGGCTAGACGAGAAGCACTTATTCGTGACAAGTGATACTCTTGGAGGATTTTTTAGGTTTTTAGGTGGACGAGGCTGGGAAGCGGTCACAGACCTCCGGCGTGACAGTCGAACGCACTAACCATTTCGCTACGGGCTACTACGATATTTCAACAAGGCTGGATTTATAATACAAAAATGGAACTTTTACCGAGACCGCCCTTTGAACTTGATTTGAACTTCGTTGAAAACGTTTGGACCTGGCTACTTCAAAAAAAGTTTTTGAACAGACATTTTGAAGATGATGCCGTCTTAATAGAAGCTATCAGTGATGAGTATGTTTCGATTATTAAAAAAAAAAAAAAAAAATCTGAATCATTTAATTTAAGCCTTCTAATATAGATATTTTGTCACATAATGGTGGCCATACTCAAATATTCAACAAATATTGAAATAATTTTGTATATACACAAAATTAAATATTTCTTTTAAATTTTGTCTTTTTTTTGAAAGATTTCTGAATTGGCTGGCCTCAATCAAGTGAGGCAAATATTTACGCCTCTTTTTTTGCAGTTCTTCTACAGAGACTGGCAGATTTCGATGGGGTTTTCTGGTTACCCCTTCAATTTGATGTCATTACCTGACCAAACTGTAATCTTAAACATAGCTTGTAAACTTTTCCGGGAAAAATTATCCAACAAAACATTTTGGCGAAGAAAATATTGAGAAAATAGTGCCACTAGAACGAGCACAGAAATTAGGACAACACATCAGCATATCAACCAACATGTAAAGTGCAAAAAACAATGAATAGGAAACAAAATAAAAGCTTTTATTCAAAACTGGCCACCGACCCCCTGCTTTATAAAGCAAACACTTTACTTTAACCAAACAAAAATTCTGTTGATCCAGTTGGGCTAATCTGAAGATTTTCTGAAAATTTCATCAAAATCAATCTCATTTTGATTCTTTACTTGTAAACATCGATTTTTGTATATTATGTACATATGTACATATATGTCTTTATATAAATATATTTATTTTTTGAGTGTAGATTAATTCCTAATGGAATATGTAAATACATAAATGTTTATTGACTGGAATGAGTGCTCCCGTTAGAAAAATAAGTTTGAACAAAAACAAATTTTGAGTTCGAGGTCTCATAAAATTTTTCTTCATGTGTGATATAGAAACATTACGAAAAAAAAATATAATTAGTATGTAGTAGGTGCATATGAACGTATTTTTCTTAATATCTTAAAACATTACCTATGTAAATGTAATGTTCATCCATTCTACACATATTTTGTTTCATTGTTCAATGAACAATTATGGAGGTTGAATTGGATTTGGGGGCCCAGGGCGGACCGCCCCCCCCCCCCCCGGCGCCTCTACCTTAGTCCGCCAGTGAATAATGCAGCGCCTTCCTTGCAGATTTTGTCAAACATTAAACGGTCGCACTTTACACAATATTTTGGGCAGTAATTAATTAAAGATACGGGGCTCAACGTTTTTGTTGAGAGTATAAGTAAATATTTATTTCGATCAATATCTAAGAAAAAATGTGAACAAAAATTAAAAACAATAATATTATGAAAAATTAAACAAATAAAGAAGTAAACAATCACACCAAAATCATAAATGTTAATAAAGAAGCCAAGTTCTTCTACACTCGCGAGCAAAAAATGGAATCACTCAAGTTTGCCTTCTAAAAACAATAACAATTACGATGGATACAATATTGATAATTAATTGTTAATGGGCTCATTTTGAACCTTGAATTTAAAACATAAGATTAAGGGTAAAATTGCGCTACCCGCCATAATAACAAAAATTATGCTTGTTTAAATTAGGCAAGAGTTAAACATTGATACGCATTAAATGCGCCCATGATTGGTCTTTGGTGTTGATTGTGCTGTTAAAAGTGAATTTCAACATATCTTGACTTTTTAGGCCTCCTTATCTTAGAAAATAATGGAAACCACGCCTGTAGAAGTAAGTCAAGTTTTCACACTACTAGAGCAAAGATTAAACCAATGTTCTGTGTCCTGTCAGCTCGGTAAACCAATCTTGCATATCAAAGATCTGCGGAAGGTTTAGACAAACGCGTAGGTCAGTGTAAAGGCCAGGATCTGTGGCGCCACCGGATGTTATGACTGATTCATCGTGATGCCGTTTCTCCGAAATCGTGCTTTGGCTAGCGTTGACGTCCAACAACAGTAGAGACAGGAGACGACTCAAGGAAGCAGACCTTACCGCAAAATTTTCCGCCACGGACCAAAATTAACTGCAACTCATCGACAAGTTCGAGTACGATTTTCACTATGCACTACAAGTGGGAAGTTGAGCAATGTAAGCGATTTACGTTATCGGATGAGATGACTTGTCTTCCATAGAGACAAAATCTGCACTCATCTGAGAACGTAAATCGCCTACATTGCTCAACTTCCCAATTGTAGTGCATAGTGAAAATCGTACTCGAACTTATTGCAGTTGCAGTTAAATGCAGCCCTACCGTTCGAACAAATTTCATTATTCTACGACAGTCAGAAGTGCTCGAAATAATTTATATCAATTCTATGAAAATGGGCGGATACCGCACCCCCTGAATTGAAAATCTAACGTTGTACGAAATTACAAGATTCTATGATGTCGGGAAGTGCTCCATAGTTTAGATGATCTGTCAGTGAGTCAGTCAGTCAGTGAATCAGTCAGTCAGTTACGGTTTTTGCGATTTTCTCTTATATCTCGGGAACCACTAATGCTACAGAATTTAAATTTGGTGAATTGTCTAAACCCAGTGAGCTTAGCAAATGTTGTGAGTTTGAATTTTCTGACTTAATTGGTACTGAAGTTAGAGCGGGGTCGGAAATAGCCTCAATTTGATCCTGTAGGAAGGGTGTAGTGCCAGAACTTTGCTGGGCACTACCGTGCCCTTTGATATAGCCTATACTATAATTTCATAGACATAAAGAATAATAGCCGTGTTTTTTGAGAGAGTGTATAGCAACTCAGCAAACATTTTATACGCAAAACAATAACAAAACAAATTATTATAAAGAATTTTGTTTGTAAATATTGGAACTATTTAAATATTGGAACTATTTTGTGACCTCTTTGTTTGTGTTTTCCATGTTAAAGTTAAAAACTTTGCTGAGTTGCTATAAGCTCTCTCAAAAAAACCCGACTTTTTTTTCACGTAAATCAATTAAATACTTTCTGAGATTGCCACGGACAAAAAAAATAATTGGTTCGTCTTTAAATAATAGTTAAGATTAGAAAAAGCTTCAAATGGTAAATAAAAACCAATTATAACGAATACCAAAAATAAACTTACTTACTTACTTAGGTCCTCGGACCTATTACGTCCGTGATGTTTCCCTTACGGGACATAGGGCCTCCACTACACCTACGCGCCATCGTGTACGATTTCTTGAAATATATTTTAGCTCTTCCCAACTTTTCCCCAGTCGTGCCGATTCCTGTTCGACCGTTCTTCGCCATGAACTTCTAGGCCAGCCCACTTGTCTTCCCTCCTGTGTGAGCGGGTTCCATTGCTTAGCTTGAGATGCAATGCACCGATCACATTTTCGAAGCGTATGGCCAATCCACTGCCACTTTCTTCTTCGTATAATGGAGTCTATGCGCTCCTGACCCGTTCGCTCATGAAGTTCGGTATTGAAAATACGGTTGGGCTAGAAAATCCTCAAGATGTTTCGTAGACATCTATTAAGGAAGGTTTGCAGCTTTCTAGTGACAGTGTCAGTGACTTTCCAAGTCACATTGACGCGGAACAGTCGTAGCTTGGTCTTTAAGCTAAAAGAGTTGTTTCTCCATATTTTGGACAGCATTCCGAACGCAGCCTTTGCTTTTCTGATTCGGCTGTTTACGTCCAGTTCAGTTCCGCCACCCGTAGAGACAATACTCCCAAGATATTGGAAATCCTCTACCATCTCTACCGGTTGTCCAGAAATATTTACTTGGATTGATGAGGAAGTTCCAAGGCTGATCCTTTTAGTTTTTGCCGAGTTGATCTTAAGCCCTACGATTTCTGCTTCTCTCTCCACCCTTGTTGTCATTTGATGGAGATCCATGATCCTATGAGAGAGTAAGCATACGTCGTCCGCGTAGTTCAGATGTTTGAGGTGAGATTGCAGAGTCCACTGAATTCCTCCATTTCCATTTGACAAAGCTGCGTGCAGTACGTCACTTATCACCAACAGGAACAGTATTGGTGACAGTATACAACTTTGCCTAACTCCACTTTGGATTTCAAACTCCTCTGAAAGCCTACCTTTGTGCAAAACGTGACACATGGATCCATCGTATGTAGCCTCGACAATAGCAATCAATTTATCTGGGATGCAGGGATCCGTTTGTGTCTTTAACCAGGTGTTGTTTAGAGCTCTGGACACCAGTGAGCTCTTTGGTAATTTTGTAGACAGTCCTACTGTCACACCTACTAGCGGCTTCTTCTGCTTCTGTAGATGTAGTTACGCTTATCACGTCGCACACTTCGGTGAACTTCCCTCATCTTCATGCGGTACGTAGACTCAAGCTCGTTTCGCCCTGCTGCTGGGGTAGCTGTGATGCGAGCTTTAAGGTGTTTCCTTTCTTCGATCCTTGCCCAAGTTTCGTCGCAAAGCCAAGTACTATTTATACCTTGCGCCCGGCCGACTATACTTTCAGCACCGGATATGAACACATTTTTCACAGCACACCAATGATTTGCGATGGATGTGGTTTCCGTGCTGCTGATTGCGTTCAATCCTTGTGAAAGGTGGTCCCCTAGTTGTTGGCGCACTGCGGGATCCTTTAGTCTATCTGTATTAAAATTGGGCATCGAGTGTTTCCTTGGGATCTCCGAACTGCAGCTGTACGCAATCTTACGGTAGCAGCCATCAGATGGTGGTCCTGGGCCATTCCCATGTCAGCCCTCTTCTGTTACGGACGTCCTGGAGACTGCTTCTAAAATGCCGGCTGATCGCGAAGTGGTCAATTTGGTTGGAAGTTGCTTGTCTGTCAGTCGATACCCAACTGTCTTTGTGGCACGTCTTATGCTCGAACATGGTCCCTCCAATAACAAGGCCGTTGGCGTTGCAGAAAACGACAAATCGTTCGCCATTGTCGTTTCGGTTACCAACACCATGTTTTCCCATGACATGCCTTAGCCCAGTGTTGTCATTGCCAACCTTGGCATTTAAGTCTCCCATCACCATAATTATATCACCTCGTGGAACGCTATCATAAACAGCACTCAGCCGGTTATGAAAGGCCTCCTTCTCCTCGTCAGAAGAGAGCAAAGTTGGGGCGTAACACTGTATGATGGTGACGCGACGTACTCTAGTCCGGAACCTGGCTTTCAGGATCCTTTCACCTAAAGGCTCCCAG
Organism: Melangyna quadrimaculata; assembly: GCA_949320155.1. NCBI lineage: Eukaryota > Metazoa > Arthropoda > Insecta > Diptera > Syrphidae > Melangyna > Melangyna quadrimaculata. The sequence goes on along the minus strand of OX439485.1, from coordinate 50,745,857 downwards.
GAAATTAAGCTTTTGAGAGCTGTTTTGGAAAGCAGCAATCCAACGCCAGATTCCCGAGCGTTTCCAGGTGATTTTCCGGAATAGAATAGTACAGTGTTACGGGTTGGTGACTTAAACTTCCCCGAGCACAGCCATCTAACTTCACTTATCCCCAAGATTTCCATCCTATACCGCATGAATTCCTTATCTAGTTGCAGGAATCTGGCATTCTGAGGACCTTCTTTTCCATCGTCAAGAAGCGTCTTCACGTTCCAGAAACCAATCTTTGTCCGGGTACAATAGCCAAAAGTCGTCAACGAGTTATCGTTAATTATCCGAGGCGTAGTGTTGGTTTCGGTAGCGGGTTGAATTCAGTAACGGAGAATGCTTACCTCCGTAACCTATCCTAGAAAGCTATGCCTTTTCGCACTTGTAATTTTGGCCTATTTATGTATATTAGGATACACAAATAGTTGCCCGGGGACCACCACGAGGAGGTAAAACAAGCACTTCATCATGACTGATTGTTGCGCAACTGGCCCAGACCAAGTTCTGAGCAATCAATAGTTTCCCGATCAGGCACGATGCAGGTCGCCAAAAATAAAGGCCAGTATAATTTATAAGGTTGCTATTCCCTTAATTACACCGTTAATTTATATCCTTGTGGAAAAAAACTTACTAGGAAACAACAAAAAATAGAGGAATGTTTGAAAACAGAAATGAAAACTTCAAAACATCTAATTCTCTTCATACATAACTATATAGATGAGGCTGTGAGTGCAAAAGTGGCGTAACCCTATTTTGAAAAATTGGCTTATTTAGTCTCTCATAGTCTCTCATATTTTTTTCTTAGGAAAATATATTATTTTAAACATAGGATATGATTCTTGAATATCTAATCTTTCCAACAAAGATATAACATTACTATTTGAAAGCCATAATGTGCTTGTTTTAGTCGATTTAAACCCAATTACAAAAAGTGGGTTACGGCACTTTTGCACTCACAGCCTCAGATATTAATTGCAAAATGTGTCTTATTAACACCATCACCATCTGTTAAATCAACTAAACTGCTTATAGCAGCTAATTGAAACAATAATAATAGAATGCAAATAAAACCTATGCGATGACTTGTGTTTGCATACAAATTTCAATAACAACACAATATCGCATCATTTGCATAAAACTAAATTGACGTTAGTAAATTTTGCGAGGGAAAACGGGCTGCCTTATGCCTTAACGCGACCACGCGACGCACATTATGCCGACGTTTTGCCATTAAACGTTAATTGTGAGACTTTGCTAATAAGGGGCTTTGGTGTTGAATCATTTAAAGTGCCAGTGCAAAGTGCATTGCATGTTGAATTTGACATTTTCATAAATTAAATGACAAAATCTCCAATCACGTTTATATGCAATAATTACACAAAACTTCCAAAACAGCTAAATGCATTTTCAAACTACATATACTTAGGTACGGCCAGAGCTGTATATAATGCCATCAAAATCGGTGTTTATATTATAGACACGTGCAAATACTAGCATCCATGACAGGAATATAAGGACATGTGTACCTTAACATACATTATATGAATACAAAATTTATAGAATATGCAAGTGCACACTATATTTAGTTAGGATAGGTTATAGGTTAGGTAAATAAACATAGTAGGAGTGAGTTACTCAGATTGAAACGGTTAGCATAATCTAAAACTAGAATGCTACAGGGCCGTCTCAAGTTATGAGGGTAGACCATCGGACAAGAAATCGATTTATCTTTGAAAAATTGGTGCTTTTCGGAAAAATTAAAAATGCCAGTCGATGAATCTCTAATTGTACATTTCATTCAGATATAAAAAAATGTAGGTATTGTACACCCACTGTTTAGAAAAAAAAAAATGGAACCTTATATATGGAACTTTCAAACGCCCATATCTTCGTTACTAAAAATTACTCAAATAATGCATCTCGATGTCTTTTCATTTTTTATGGTAAAATTTCTAAAAAGTATAAAAATTATTGTGAAACAATGAAAATTAAAAAAAAAATCAATATTTTGTTTTGAAAACTAAATATTTTGAAAACGACTTGTTCAATATTTTCAAAACTAGGTGTAAGATAGTTTTTTTTTATTATTTTGTAGAATACTTGAAAAAATCATCTTTTGTAAATTCAAAAATAATGGTACATTCCATACAAATGTTGAAAACCCGTTAAGAAAAAAATTAGTTTTCTCGAAAGCAGCTCAAAGAATTTTGGTAAAAAGATGTGCGTTTACTATTTAAGGTATGGCCAAAATTTTGATGAAAACAAATTTTTTGTTCTCAAATTTCTCGTTGACAGCTGCTCCGATTTCAACCAAAATTTTTATACCAGAGTTCCTTCACAATTCAAAGAATTTTGCATACACAAATTTTCAAAAAAATAATTATTGGATTTTTAAAAAAATATTATTTTTTTTGTTTGAAAATTCATTATCTTGAAAACGGGCTAATGAATTTTTTTTTCTTTTGTATTAAATTGTATATTATTAAATACTAAATGTTTGCATAGGCACTAGATTTTATTTTTGAAAATTAGCGAAAAATTTTATAGAATTTTTGAACAACAGCAACAACTTAAAGGCGCTACCACCAATTGTTTGGCTGGAGATATAGCTATTTCGTGCTTTGCCTCTTTTGCACTAATCAGTCTCCTTTTTGTGGTGCTGAGCCTTAATCCAATTGTATTTAAAAAAACTTTTTATGCACACAATAGGATTGGAACCCACGCATATCAGATTTCCTCAGTCTTCTAAAGCGGTGGAGTGCGTAGTGCACACGACTGCTAAGACAGAGCAAATCTGATATGCGTGGGTTCGAATCCTATGGTGTGCATACAAAGTTTTTCAAATAAAATTGGATTAAAGCTCAGCACCACAAAAAGGAGACTGATGAGTACAAAAGTGGCAAAGCACGAAATAGCTATATCTCCAGCCAAACAATTGTTGGTAGCGCCTTTAAGTTATTGTTGTTGTTCAAAAATTCAATGAAATTGACGGAATAAAGAATGGTTAAGCCTAATAAGCTGACATTCTAGTACGAATAGTACAATAATAACAATAATAACTTTAATTTGGTTTTATTTATTTTTCAACCAAACATATTTCAAATTTTTAGCGGAATCTCCTGATTTAATTTAATTTTTTGAAATTTGCCTATTTTGAGATAAAATGTTTAAAATAATTTATATATCCATACCAGTAGGAGATAGATACAAATCTTTAACTAAGTAAGATTCTAAGAATCTATTCACCAAAAAAATTTCAAAACTCTAGAATTTAGAAAAAAGACATTAAAGGACATTTTCCATATTATCAAAAAAAAAAACAAACTTATTGCACTATTAAATATATTAGCCTATCAATGAAAATTTTTTACTTGTACTCTACCTCCCACCACTTAGCTAATCAATGATCTCAGCGTTGCACATGTGGCGTTACATTTTTTCGTTTCACAAAAATTCAACCTTGAAATTTCACTCTCAACGCGCGCAAGGAAGTTTCACTTCAAAAATCCAATTTCAGTTAAATACATCGCTCATTAAAAAAAACAACGTCATAACTCAAAAAACATCAAACTTCAGAAGTCGCAATTTAAAGTTTGCATGGCTGTATTTCATAATCATCTTCATGTGTATCTAAGTTTTCCTTTTTTCTTGGTAGAGCTATGAATTAAAATTTAATCGCAAAATTTGACACTTTTAAAATATTTATTGGGCTATTTTCACTTCAAATGTCACTGCGTCAATGAAAAAAATACAGTATTTCCACAAAAAAAAAAATATTTAAAACGACAAATGATGCTCTATAGCCTTCAATTTTTCAGTTATAGAAATTAAATTTTGCCAAAAAGTAGTTTATAGAAACTGAGTTTGAACTGTATCCTTAGGTCAAAATTGATGTTTTTTGAGTTATGACGTTGTTCTTTTTAATGAGCGATATATTTTCTTCTGCACGTATTCAAACTATAATCGAAAATATTTCGTTTCAATAATCAAGAGGTTGTCCGGAAATTGTGTATTTCGGAGACGAGACCGAGACGAAACTAAAAATTTTCGATTTTAGCAAGACCGAGACGAGACTCGACAAAAGTCTCGCAGGGTCTTGTCTCGTGGCCAGCCCTAAAAAAAAATTAACTGCAACTCATCGACAAGTTCGAGTTTTCACTATGCACTATAATTGGGAAGTTAAGCAATGTAGGTGATTAACGTTATCGGATGAGGCAGAATGTGTCTGAATGGAAGTTATAGTATAGAGGCAGATTAAACAGATGACCTGTCTTCCAAGGAGACAAGTTTTGCACTCATCCGAGAACGTAAATCGCCTACATTGCTCAACTTCCCAATTGATTTGACCGCTGAGGGGTCACAGAACATTGGTTTTGATTTATTCCTTGTTGCAGTAGTGTGACAACTTGACTTAGTTCTACAGGCGTGGTATCCATTTTTTTTTTAAGATAAGGAGGTCAAATAGGTCGAGAATGCTGCAATTCACGTTTAACACCACACTCAAAACCAAAGACCAACAATAAGCGCATTAATTGCATATCAATGTTTCAAACTCTTGCCTAATTTAACAAGTATAATTTGTTATTTTTATTATTATGGCGGATAGCGCAAGAACTATCCAATGGATTTTTATGATTTATTGTTTCTTGGAGAATAATTGCAAAGCCGTCAATGATATCGAAAAGTAGTCTAGGTACAATTTGTAGACCACAAAATTTTCTTTAAAAAATATAAAACAAAAACAATATAACAGACAATGTGCTAATAGTTTGTAGACTCTTTTCCACACCACCTCAGAGGTAGAGTACGTGGCACGTTTTTTTAAAGTGGTGTCCCCAGTAGGTATAATCCACAGCCCAGCTTATTTCATTCATCTTTTAATAATAGGTCTTCAGTCGTCGTCTCTTAGCAAATATTCTTCTTCATCATCTTCTTCGTCTGTAACTTCGTCTAAATACATAGATGGATCCCATATTTTTTCATTTAGGTCAAAAGTATCGTCCACTGCATTGTCGCAAGACTGGCCCTGACAATTGCTGCATATTGGTGAACAGCATAGTCCAACTGTTCTACAACCACAATTATAATTGTTTTTCTGGAGACGGAGGTAGCAATGTTTGAACAGGTTCCAAAATGCCATTTTGCACTGACCAACCCCACATATATGCAGCAATTTTCATTTCAAGGCAAGACCTCAGCACCGATCCTGAAACAACATATACGACTGTTGTCGGTAGTACTTTTGAGATCAAACGTTGAAAAAAGCTTACTTCGTTTTTGTCGACAATGGTGAGAAAAAAATTTGTATACATATGTATAGTATATAGTAGGTACCAGATATAGCTATCATCACGGTTTAATAGGAATACCCATAAAACAAATATTGATGGTATTTTATGTTCTTTTTCAAATAGCTATATTTTCTTAATTCTTGCGTGTAGAAAAAACAAGTTTTATATTTTTTAAAGAAAATGTTTTGGTCTACAAACTTTACCCAGACTACTTTTCGATATCATTGACGGCTTAGCAGTTATTCTCAAAAAAACAATAATTTCGTCAAGTTTTCTTAGAAGCTCTATTTTCTAAATTATAGGTCGTAGGAAAAAAAGTGTGCTCATCTTGTTTATAAAACATTTTGCTGTCTACTAAGTGTTCCTAGACTTTATTTTTCGAAAGCATTGACGGTTAAACAATTATATTAAAAAAAACAATATTTTTGTCATTTTATGTTATATTTAAATAGCTATAACTTCTTAATTATAAGTCGTAGGAAAAAAAAAATTGGCATTTTTTAGAGAATTTAATGATCTACAAACTGTATTCCAACTTCTTTTCGACATCAATTGCCATTAAAAAGTTATTTCCTAAAAACTGATTTTTTCGACACTTAACCATGCTAAAAAAGTTTTGCTCCTGTCGGATCGTGGGGACTTTTAGTCACTGCTGCGTTATAGTCACTGGAAGGCCCCCACCAAGTTTGAGCGTTAGCGGAATTTTGTTCAGGATTCTTGTTCAGTAAGCTTGATCCGAGATCTGCAATCTGCATGGAAATAATTATGTGCCGTTCTCTGAGACTATGCAGCAAATTTAACATGAAGTTGATGACCAATTTATTAACTTAATGAATTTATTACAATATGTATGTTGTATGTAATATCAGTAAAACAATTCGCATTCTATCCATGGCACAGGTCCTTATGAATGTACCTTCATAAATTGCGGGGCCCCTTTCTAAGGTCCAATCAGCCCATGACTTAAAACCTGACACTATATCGAGCTAGGAGCTTTTTTTGAACTGTACTATATGCATAAAAAGGCTTTTACCAAAATTAATTTTATCATCGATGGCGATGATGATGGTGGCAACGATGGCGATGATGATGATGATGATAAATTGTTTTGATTAGAAAATGATTAAGTGTGTAACAAACACTATGTATAGTATATAGAGAGTGACAACAGCAATGAATTTATTGGATTCTGAAAAAAGATACTGTATTTTGGATTGAATTCCAGTTCGTGTCCGGCTCTGAATCTGTCTCCGACTCCGGCAATTGAATGGATGGTTTATTTGGAATCCCTAAAGTAAATCATTTGAAAATTCTTCAGATGTTCTAAGTATGTTTGTGTGCTTTTGAAGGCTTACATAACAAAGAACAAAAAGTAAAAGAACCTTAAGGCATTGGAAATGATATAAAAGGCAACAAGCAGATCATGCGAAAATTAGCTGTCAATGCTTTGTGAGACTGACATTCTTAGCTTGATTAATTATTGTATATATGTATGTACTTGTACATATTTGATGTATCAATCGGTATCGAACTAAATTGTTTTTTGTTTTATTACTTACCAAGAACGAGGAGCCTAAAATAAAGAAAAGGATGAAGTTAAGTTACGGGGAACGGTAGGTATGATTAAATAGGCTATAGGCAGCATATCAGTTATAATATCTCAATGCACAATGATAAAGCGTTTTGGTATTTTGTTTTACTACATTTTAGGAGAAAGAAGCGATTTTGTTTTTCTTTTTTCAATCTGAGACAAGCAGGGTTATTTATAAGGAAAGTTGATTTAATATTTCAATAAGTTCTTTTGCGCCTGTAATTTTTTTTGTTTAAATGATCCTAACTTTTTACACGGTTGAGCGATCCTTATTCATATTTACTACTACTTCTATTATTTTTACAAAAAATATTTATAGCATGGCAAAATGCCGTCTGCCAGATTGACAATAAAAATATAATAAATAATTGGTAATAAGCAGGGAAAGGATTTTGCTGACCTAAAAAAATCAAAAAAGGCAATCAAAAATGGCAAAAAGAGGCATTTATTAAATAAAGAGAATATAAACATAACTTAACGTCTAATTATAAGCATTGAACTACCAACAGCTTTTTTAAGTTCTCAGGTAACAGCCTTCTCCGATTGTCTCTTAGAAGCGTCTTAAATGAGCTAAAGGACCTTCCTGTTTCTACTTGAGCAGAAACGAGTGGAGCCCATTTTAAACTCTCTTGTCTCTACATGATTCAATTGAACGTTTTCGGAAAGTGTGGAGTTGGCGTCGCCATTTATTGCAGCATTTGCTCAACAGTTTTAAGACCACGATTTACATTAAAAACAGTAGTGAACTTTTTCAACACTTCATTTGACCCTTTCGAATTTTCCAAATTTTCATTGATATTTGCAGTGCAAAGAAATGCACGATCTAGTTTTCATCTCGTTTTCATTAGTAAAAAAACAAAAAAGGATAAGAACTTTTATTGAGAAAAGATCATAGTAACTCTATCTACAGTCTACACTACATGCTTTCTTTTTCTTGTATATTGAGGGCAAGAAAATTTGTTTTCTGTGCGCTTTAGATTGTGTTAGGATCATGTTTTTAAGTGGAAATGGAAAAACTACATGCAGTTTGTATTTGTAGAATTTTTTTCGTTTAACTTTGATAAAGAAAAAAGCAAGCAAGTCAAAATTGACAAAAAAGACACCAACGGGTAAAAAAGGCAAAAATAAGAACTAACGTGTAAAAAAGGCAAACAAAGGCAAAATAAAATACAGATGTTTTGAATCAGGAGGACATGAATCGTGTTTATATAAAGTCGATACTTTCTTACGTCACGCAAAAAAAAATAGACAAAGTTAGCAACATCTTTTCCCCGGTAATAAGCTTTCCTTAAATTTTAGAATTACATAAGTGTTTTTTATGTTTGTGCAATTTTTAACGTCTGTAGTTCTTGATTATTTAAATTTTAAATAACGATGACAGAAAAAAAAAAGCCGAAAAGTGGTTTTCGTCATGACATCCGTCGGTATGTACGTCTGTACGTCCACTGTCTCCACTGCCTTAACAGTCCACAGCATTTTTATTCTAGACCGTCTTCTAGAACGTGTAGCTGCGATAGGTTTTTTTTTTTTTTTTTTCAAAATGTCTCGAAAATGGTCCCTAGTGGTTTGTGTAGAAAAAATAATTCGCGAAATTTTCGGGTGGGTTTATACCTACTGCACAACGCACTCTTTTGGACTTTTCTTCATCATCGTTTTGTTAGTTTTGATTAATTCCTCGATTTTGTTTTTGACACGAAACCAATACTTGCCATTTACAGCAAGTTAAAAAACTTAGTTGGAATATTCTCTTTATAAGTCAATTGCGATTTGCGAAAGCCTTGCACAAGTCTATTTCTTCGATTAAACCACTTCACATTTATAGCTCAGTGGAAAAGAAAACTGGATCGAATGCTGACTTTATTCAAGAAACAAATGAGTATTTTGAGGCTTTCGAAAAAAACTATTTTTTTGAGGGAATACAAAAATTAGAAAAACCTTGGATTAAATGAAGATATCACGTATTAATAACTTAAACAATAATATTTTTCGTACATCACTATACGACTGGCTACCCTGTATAGTCAAACTTTTGTATAAATACCAAAAAACAGATTGTTGTATCAAAAAATAAATTAAAAAAAAAATATTTTAAAAAAACTGCAACAGCCAGTATTAAATTTGGTATAACATCTATTAGTACAATTATTCAAAAATATTATAAAAATAAAAAAACAATAATAATCATTCAACCGTGGTGGTTATGTTTAAGTATTTGAGGCATGTCGTACTTTTTTATTTTTTTTTTGAAAAAAATCATAAACTGAAAACTAAAAGGAAAATAACCGGTTGCCTTAAGGCCAGCTATAACCGGTTGCAAGGTTATCGAGTATTTACTGGACACCCTGTATAAGGGCCCAGTTATAGATATCATTGGAAACTATCATTGAAAAAGTTAGCTGTTTATTTTTAGAGCCTTGGAAAGGTTAATCATTGAATATTTTAATGCAGAAATATAGCTTACGACTGCAAAATTATTTATCCTCCAAAAAAAAAATCATTTTGACCAACATCTTCCCCATAACGCAACTTTTAATTTTTTCAATGATCATTGGTAAGGTAGTTCATCATTGAAAAACTAAAATTCATTTTATGATAAAAGTTGTGAAAAATGGAATTTTTTTTAGCTAGAAATAAATATTAAGTCAATTAGCTTTACTTTGGCATCAAAATAATCATATATTTTTTCTTCAAAATCTCTTAAAATTGACAATTAACATTTTCAATGATGATTTCCAATGATAGCTATAACTGGGCCCTAAGCTGGGTTTGAATAAATCTATATAGGTATTAATACTCGGTGACTAAATTTTGTAGTACATTTTAAGCGCACTTAAACAAATCGAATCTTATTAAAACCTACATCAAACGAAAGGTAATTTCGAGTAGATGTGCCGAATATAAGTTTTAACTTTAAACATTGCGTTTAACGCAAGTAAAATGCATTACAACGCAGTCACAATATTGATTCTTTCAATTCCACACCATATACATATATGAATGTGTCTAGTGCGAGCAAAATGTATCTATACTGTGAGTAATATGTAAAAGTTCCACACCGTATATATGCATGTATTGATCAGTTGGCGTACTCCTTCGTTTCTCTTGACAGCTAAAGATAGTTTCTGGAAGGACCCTTTACAATATCGGCATGACTCTTTCTCTTTCTGGTTTTTTTTTTTTTTTTTTTTTTTTCATATTTCGTTAATTTCAGGGGCTCATTTGTCAAAACGTGAAGTGAATATCGGCCTGTTATTATTTATTGAAAACAAAATAAACAAGTGTTTTCTTTTAATATATGCTTTATTAATATTTATTAGAGAATATGTTGAATAAAGTGTGGTCCAACCATCATAGTGCACGATGTTAATTTATTGTAAGTCACACCTTAACGTCAAGTTTTTTGCACAACTTAATTTGACATTTCTTTGTTTCAGTATTTGACAAATTCAAGCATGGAGAGGTACACAATTGAGCAGCGCGTTAAGATTGCTTAAGCCTTTTATGAAAATGGCCGTTCAAATCAAAATGCATTTCGTGCACTTCGTGATTTTTTTTGGTCAGCATAATCGAACAAATGTGTCCACAGTCGGTAGAATTGTGCGTAAATTCCAGCAAACTGGGTCTGTAGGAAATGTGAAAACACCTGTGTATACTCGCGCAGTTCGTTATGCAGAAAAAATTGATGTTGTTCGCGATAGTGTGGCAGAAGAGCCGTCAACCTCGACTCGTCGTCGGTCGTTCCCAACAATTGAACATCTCACGAACATCACTGATGCGAATTTTGAATAAAGATGTTAATTTACACGCTTACAAGGCTCAATTGACTCAAGAGCTGCAGCCTACTGACTATTTCAAGCGTGCGTCATCAAAACGCCGAATCAGGGCTGCCAGACGTCCTGATTTTGGCGGGACAGTCCCGATATTTGAACACTGTCCCGATATCTGTCCCGATTTACAAAATGTCCCAATTTTGGCCCGACTTTCCACTTTTACTTGCTATATAGTCCATAATTTGTTTTGTGTCAAAAACTAAATTCGAGGTTTACTCAAAACTAACATTATACGATTTATATAGAGCTAGAGCCTAAGCCAATTGGTGGATTTGCTTTAAATTTGGTGTGAAATATTCTATGTTATTCCCTAGGAGTGAGATTCAATTTTTTGTTTTAGCTTATGCATCTGGATTTTATCAAGTTTACGGCTGTAATGGTTTTGATAAAATAAAACTTTGTACAGGTAATCCATAGAACAGTTTTTATAACACTGCATAAGTTTTTGCCAACAAAATTGAAGAACTGAAATAAATGTTTGTTTTTTTTTGTGCAAATTAACGGTTTCTTACTTGTTTCGAAATATTCCCTTCCCGAATATTTCGTTATTGGCTTTTTTGATTTTGTCAACATTTTGCAATTGGGTGGGTACTTCTTAGTTAGTCAAAAAATATTGGCCAACATTTTGAACAACCTACTATTAAGGGTTAAGCATGATACTACTTAACAGTTCTCTAATTTTAAAACAGTAGTTAAATTTTCTAAATCTTAAATATTCTTGAACTTGTAGAACACGACCAAAAAAGTGCAAACACACCTCATTTTGACATTTAGAAACGGTAAGAGGTTTCATATGGATTCAGTAAGATACTAAGTAAACAAAATAGATTTTAATGTAGTTAAAGTGTTATGTTATGAGATAGTACGATGCTAAACTCGTTTTAAATTTATTAATGAAAAATGATTTAACATCGTTCTAAATTGATTTTTTAAGGTCCCGATTTTTCCCGCTTTTTGGACCCTGGCGTCCCGATATTAACCAAATTAAATCTGGCAGCCCTACGCCGAATGGTTTGTTGAACAGACCAGAAGTGAATGGTGACTTTACAAAGAAAATCATCTCCATCGACGAGGCACACTTTCACCTCAGTGGATTCGTTAACAAGCAGAATTGCCGCATTTGGGCAAATGAGAATTCACGAGTGATTGTTGAAGGGTCGAGGCACCCACAAACAGTGACTGTTTGGTGCGGTTTATGGGCTGGTGTCGTCATGGGGCCGTACTTCTTCGGAAAAGAGGTCGGCCAAGCAGTTAAATACCGTTAATAGTGCTCGCGAGATGATAACGGACTTCTTGTGGCCAAAAATTGAGGATATGAACCTAGACGATATATGCTTCCAACAGAATTGTGCCACTTTCCACACACCCAACGACACAATGGCTCTTTTGCGCAAGAAATTCAATGGCCGTGTTATCTCACGTCGTTCGTGGCGATGTTAATTGGCCGCCATGATCATGTGATTTGACACCGTTGGACTTCTTTCTTTGGAGATATTTAAAAGAAATAGTGTACGTCAATAAGCCAAGAACAATTCAAGAGCTAACGGATGAGATAATTCGGCTCATTAACGACGTTGAACCTCAATTATGTCTCAGTCTCAGAGTCATTGCAAATATGGACCATCGGATAGAGGTATGTCACCGAAGACGTGTCGAGCATTTGGCCGATATTTTGTTTCACACATAATTGTCATAGATCCTTCTATCATAATAAAAAAATATTAAGATAATTATCTGAAAACTTATTGTTTTATTTACAATTAACATCGTTCGTTTACGTTGGACATCTCTTTCATTTAAATTGGCGCATAATAATTTCTCTTACACTACACTTTGCCTTGTAATTGAACAAAAAGTTCGTTTAAATGCTTTATTTCGTATAACAAGAGAACAACGTGTAAATGTAGAACCACCAAATTGTTTATAAACCAACCAACCTCTAAACTAGGTATAATGTATTTTGCATGGGAAGTGAAACAATAACACCACCTGGCTGGGATGAGCATGAATATGAATATGCAACAAAGTGCAACCACACACGCGTTTGCAACAGCTCTATGGCACTTCATTAATCTTTACTCCTTTCTGGTGGCTGCCCTTATCTAACCCGAACTTATAGAGACTAGGAAATACGTTCTACCGGAGCAGTACATATACCCACATCTATATAAAAACTATGTAAATGTTTATAGCTTTTGTTTTATCAGACCATCAGCTATCCATTTAATTAGATAAACTTTTGTTATCTTTCATGAGAACTGCTTGTTCGACGTTCTTTCAGGCAGAGGCAGTCAACCTGCCGGGCTGCCAAGCTGCCCAGGCACAGGCAGCAGCAGTAGCGCATCGGTCGACTGAGCCTAACCCATTGAAATGGAAATGCTTTCTCCTTAATGAATTCGTTAGTAGGTGGCTTACATTATTCCTTTAATATAAATGAGCGGAACCTCCTATAATTCAACTCAGTCAGTGTATACAGTGTTACTGTCCTGCTCCTGGTCCTGGCTCCTGTGCCCTCTGAATTCTACTGACCAACAAGCTAAAACACTGAGTAGTTATAGACTTAGCGTTAGAGTATCCTTTGAATGTTAAAGATATGCGAGCTAAGGGAATGATGAGCTTGCAGAAAATAAAAAAAAAATACAACTGGGTTCGGATAGGACAAGATTTATTTTGTAACTCAGTCTGTTTTCGTTTATACGAGTCTGTATATAAAAGAGGTGATTCTCTTAATTCCCCACTTGCCCATCAATATTATTTCAGGTTGGGTATACTTATTTTGCTTGGATATACCTACCTACATTTGTATCCTAACGATATGCATCTTCTTACATTTGTTTTCTTCCTTTTGCTTCTGAAATAAATGCAGAGATCCTATCGAAATAATAAATAATCTCTTGCCGCTAGCGTTGATTGAGTTCGGTACACTTATAAATAATGCAAAATGGGCACATTGGAAGAGTTAAGTGATAATAAATGAGTTAGCGAATAAGTAAAGACGCAATAACGGTGAATTGTAAGGACAGGGCATGGAAGTCAGGATCTCACGTGTTCGTCCTCATTTAGTTATCTTGATTTTCGAAAGAAATTATTATATAGGCGTTTTAATTAAACAAAATAAACTTCCACGATTGGATCGCACGAACTTGCTCTTGTAGCTGACTAATAGAATGTAGTTAGACATTGCCGTGCGTCGTAGGTATAATGATTTAATAACATTTTTTTTATTGTTAATGAAAAAATATGATTAAATAGCAGATTTGATTTTTTTTTTTTGATTTAATACAAAAAAAAAAAATGGAAAAAAGTTAAAATCAAAAAAAAAAAATATTTTTTTCTTTGATTTTATTTTTTCGTAAGCAAAAATAATTTTTACAAAATTATAGCGCAAAATCTTAGTCGTTTTAGTTTTTTTTTAGAAAGAGCGTGTACTAAAAGGGTTTCTGAATATCAAAATGGGTAAGAAAAATAGGGCCAGATAAAGCATTCCACATTCTTGTTGTGCGAATAAAGAAAGTATCTCTATACTTAACAATACGTCCGAAGTTGGGCTTAAGGGTAAATTGATGAGCATTCCTAAAAGCGTGAGTATTGCGGTTGAATTGTTTAAGGGGGTGAATGCAACTGACTATTTCACTTGAACACTTTTTATAAAAATAACGATAGAACAGTGATAGATAGCTGACATTGTGGCTATTATTTTTCTATCACCTATCACACTTTTAGAGCCTTTATTTGAATTCTATCCAACGAGCTTAGATGAGTAATAGGAGCACCTGCCCATATATGAGAATTATACTCAAACTTTGGACGAATAAAGGCTTTGTAGATCACAACCAGATCAAAGGGGTTAAAGAATTTCTTGCATCTTCGGAGAAAACCTAAGCATTTAGCAGCGTTTTTGGCGACATCGAATATGTGGTCATTCCAAAAAAAGGTGGTCTGTGACACACATACCGAGCACTGAGAGCTGTTCGGTTTCCTCGATTCAAGTGCCGTCCATCATGGAGAGCGGAATTGGGGTGGGTTTCAGTTTAAGGACAGGAGACAGCATTTAGTTTTTGAAGCATTAAATTCTACGCGGGTTTTGATTCCCCATTGGACAATGCTGTCGAGATTAGAATTCAATGAGGTAATTATTCACTGCCGCTCGAGTTTTACATCCGAAGGACGATGCTAAATCATTTTGAGTATGATACTTGGTTAAAAAGTAATTTTAAACGAGTTCATCTTCGCATTATCTCCTAACATAATACTAAAGTTAAAATCACCAAACGGCTATTTAATCTTTTTAGTATCGTACTGAATCCATATAATACTTTGACGTGAATAAGGGCTGTTTGTGAATTTTTTTTGGACGTGTTCAGTTAAATTTTATTAAGGAAATTGGTTTACTATGATACTGGTTAGAAAGTATTTAAAATTCATAAAATTTTAGTAAAGTGTTATGAAATTAGAAATATTTTAAGAAGTATCATACTTAACTTTATAATATGTATATAAAAATATTAGGCTATTTAGAATTTTGCGCCACTATTTGTAAACTACCTTAGAACTGTCGAATTGCAAAATAATGATTAAATCAACCAAGCCAATGACGAGATACGCGGGAATATACCTAAGCAAGTAGAGTCGACGCCACTAGGAGTGGCCACGAGACGAGACTCTGCGAGACTTTTATAAGTCTCGTCTCGGTCTCGTTAAAATCGAAAATTTTCCGTCTCGTCTCGGTCTCGTGTCGGTCTCGTAAAGTTACGTCTCGTCTCGGTCTCGTCTCCGATAAATACGACTTTCGGCCAACTTGTTGATTATTGGAAGGAAATATTTTCGATTATAGTTTGAAAACGTGCAGAAGAAAATAAATGTTTAACTGAAATTGGATTTTTCATTTTATTAGACTCTCTGTAAATTTCGGTCCAAATAAACAGTCTCGTCTCGATCTCGTCTCGGATGCTTAGAAGCCAGTCTCGTCTCGGTCTCATCATGCGAGACCGAGATCGAGACTTTTCTCGTCTCGTGGCCAGCCCTAGACGCCCCCTATAGGGACGGGCGTGGCTTATAACGACGAGTCGCTTTTAACGACCACTTTTTCTTCATTTGCTTCATTCAATTTGTATTAGTTTATCGTCGGTTATAACGTCGTAAAATCGTCGTCTATAACGACTTGTTGCATATAACGACAAATTTCGTACCAAAAATACTTGGGTCCGCCGCTTACAACGACGGAATGGAGAAAAATGCAAAAAAAGAATTTGGTAACTGAGAATTCAAACCTGAACGTGTTCGAATATACCCGAATTCCTTTGTTCGGGAAAGAATTTAACTAGATTATTTATTATTCTCTTAAAAGCGCATGCATTTGCACTTTTTTTCAATCATGTTTGTCTTAATTCGGATCGGATATAACGACCGCAGATTATTGCGACCACATTTATACAAGTTATACAGGGTGTCCCTTAGTTCGTCAATAGTATTTAAGGGCATGATTCTTGGGTGTATTCTAAGAAAAAAATTGTTTTACAGTAAGGGCCTATCTCCAATTTGGATACCATTTATCGGGATTTAAGAAAAGTCTTATTTTAGTGTACCCTGACCCATGTTTACGGTAATTGCGCTGTTAGTAATAACGATACAAACTTCGTTTAGGCCTTTATTTTTAGAAGAAAATACAGTCTTTGTAAATTTTATATCTTTTCTCAGTCTTAAGATATTCAGTTTTTAGCCTGTTCCATTTTTCCTGCCCATGCTAATTTTTTGACTTTGGGGTCAATTTTCTCCAAAAAATGCGTAATTAAAATGATGTTTTAATAATTTTTTTGAATGTATGTAACAATACTAAAAATAAAAGTCAGTAGCAAGTTTGCCAAAAAACCCATATATTTTATGATAATTTGGAAAAACAGCGACATGTAAAATTTAAAAAAACTGTTTTTTTTTTTAGCTTTAAGCTCGAAAAGCTATGGGTAAAACATGATATGTGTAGTTATCCATAATTTGTATTTTATGTGTGAACTAAAACAGTTATAACAGGTGTTCGAATGAGTCCTCTTTGATTTTGTATGCACGCTATAGCCAGTTTTTGTATTTCACTGATATTGATGATCCTAGTTATTGCATCACCTCGGAGAACGATTTGAGCATGCGCTCTTCTAATTAATTTTAAGTTGCTATTTTGGTTGAATTAAAGATTTATTTCATTCTTCCCCATTCAAAAACATCCAATATTGTAGGATCAGGAGATCTTGCAGGCCATTAAACTGCTCCAACTTTTTCCTATCCAACGATTACCGCTTACTTTTCATCTTGTCAATTTTAAACCTCTCGAGCAAAGTGGGCGGAAGCACCATCAAGTTATGAATAAGATGAAGCTAGTTGAACCTATGGAATGTCCTTCAATAGTTCTGATAAATTATTTTGCAACAACTGCAGATAGTTTGTAGAATTCAACTTAAGTGGCTACTAAAATTAGCATTTTTTCAAACCAATGAATATCAAAGTGCACCCGTTATAACTGTTTTAGTAAAAAACATACTTAAACAATTATCTAAAACCACACAAATAATTTTTATTCATAGCTTTTCGAGCTTAAAGCTAAAAAAAGATTTTTTTTTAATTTTACCTCCGCCGTTTTTTCAAATTATCATAAAATGTATAGGTTTTTTGGCAAACTTGTTGTTCAATTTTGTTTTTAGTATTGTTACATACATTCAAAAAAGTTATTAAGACATCATGTTGATAACGCATTTTTTGGAGAAAATTGACCCCAAAGTCAAAAAATTAGCATAGGCAAGAAAAATGAAACAGGCTAAAACAGGATATCTTAAGACTGAGACAAGGAATCAAATTTATTTAAACGCAACTACAAAGGCTGATATTTCTTCTTAATATTAAGGCCTAAACAATGTTTATATCGTAAGTACTTACGGCGCAATTACCAGTAACATGGATCAGGGTACCCCAAAGAAAGACTTTTCTTAAATTCCCGATAAATGATATCAAAATTGGAGGAAGGCCCTTACTGTAGAACAATTTTTTTCTTACAATATACCCCTGACCAATACCCTAAAATACTCTTGACGAATTAAGGGATACCCTGTATAAATCTATGTTTGAAATGATTATCCTTTTTACTTTTTAGCCCAGTCAATAATTACAAAAGAAAGGGCTAAATTCGCAAAGCGCGATGTAGTTCTGCATTTTTGGTATGTTGTTGGGGCATGTTAGAGTAGTCTGTAGCTAAGTTTGCAACTTCAAAAAACCTGTGCTCGCTGCAGGAAAAATGGAACAGTGAAAAAACGCTAAAACCACCCCATTTTCTCCGACATTTTCCTTTATAATTTTGGAAATACGCAACTTAGGAAAAAACCATCTACTATATTCTTGTTTGTTATAAAATTTTCTACAAGACCACATTAGTTTAAAATTCATGTATACTATATAAGCATGAGTAAAAAAAAAAACTTTTATTTTGAAGCGCTCAAAAATTGTCCAATTCTGCCCAAAATTTGCAATCAAATAGTCTAGAGTATTAAATTTGAAAAATTTGAAAATTCGATTCAAATCGGTCAAGTAGTTTTGGCAAGAAGCTGTCAATTGAGTGCAACAAGCAATGTTTGCATCATTGCAAACATTTTAAGACATGAAAATTTTATAAAAAACAAGAATATAGTGGATGGTTTTTTCCTTAGTTGCGTATTTCCAAAGCTATAAAGGAAAATGTCGGAAAAAATGGGGTGGTTTTAGCGTTTTTTTTTCACTTTTGCAATTTTCCTGCAGCGAGCACAGGTTTTTCGAAGTTGCAGACTTAGCTAACATGCCCCAACAACATATCAAAAGTGCAGAAATACATTGCACTTTGCGAATTTATTGTCGAATTTGATAATATTTAAAGTTATACGAAAAACAAGAAAGGGGTGCCATATCTCCCGCCTAGCCTACACGTAGGGTAACTACATATTTAAGGTCTTTCTTTAAAAAAAGTGAATTTTTCTTGTTATTCACACCCAAAAAGTGCTGTGGGCGGTTAGTCAGTTACTGCAACTTGAAATAGGCTTCTTTTATTCAATACTTTAGATACAAGACTTAACCAAAAAGGTATAAATACTATTCAAAAGAACATTATTTACTCAAAAACTACCTCATGTCACTCATCTTCCTAAGGTTATATCTGCCTTCATCGCACTTAATAAATTACGCTTATACTATAGGTTTTATTTTAACGATAAGGCGCTATAAATGCTCTACATGTCCCTGATGCTGGTTGGAGCCGAAAGCACCTATGCCTTCGTATTTCGATGATAAAAGGAATCCTTTATTCAAGAAAGATGTTGAAGTACGCATTTTGAATGCAGAATATAGCGCTCGCTCTCTCTCTCTCTCGCTTTGTGTATTTACTTTGAAATTGATTTTAAATTGGTTAATGGATTGGAACTGATTCGACTCGACACGAAAGGGATAAAAGTTGAATGGTTTGAATTGGGATTGGGATTGGGATCGTTACTGTCACTCATTTGTTAAATTTTATCGACTGGATTTTTAGACAATAAGCTTAAATTGCTGAATCATTTGCAATGCCTGAGTGTCCCCTTTGGATCATTGTTTTCTTATTGTTATTTGTGTTATATACATACATTTTGACAATGAAGAAGGTGTACGAGTACTATCCGAGTATGTGTCTGATGATAGAAGATCTCATGGCTATATAGATGATTTCAGAAGGATACCTGAACTGTTAGTTAAATTTGACAATTATTATTATTTATTTTAGTTATTTTAAGGGACTTCGGTTAAAAGTTGAAATTACAGCAAGAAAATTGAAAATTGGGTAAATTTTCACTATGATATGTTTGCGTACAGTTAGTTGGTCGAATTAGAGAGAAAAATTCTCTTTGGTAAGACAACCCGGCTCCGGGCCGAAAATTCCAAGTTTCTGTCTAGTTTGGGCAATGCCCTAGTAAGTTTTCAGTAGCGAAAATCTAGACGAGGAAAACTTGTCAGATAGAGCGAATTCGTAATCTGCACTTACATAGATCTGCAAAGTTTGTGTTTGTAAACAAAAATTAAAATCTGACTTCAGCAGGCCTGCAAAACAAATTACGTTCGTAAACATCAAAAGTACGCAGAAATCAAATCGGCGTCGGGCAGTTTGTGCAGAAAAAAAAAATATTCTGCCTGAAAAAAGTAATTTCTGCTAAAAAAAAAAAAAAATTAAAATTAAAACAGGAAAACATGTACAGGGTGGGCCATCTTCCATCTAGGGGTTTATTTTCGAATCATATATTATTTTTACACTGACAGTTGTTTCCCAATCGAAATCTTTACGGGAAGTCAGTATTATACCTCCGAGTCGCTTCACGCTTGATCAAAATTGGGAAATATTGAAAACTTGGGTGAGTTCAAATCAAAAATGCCGGAATGCTGCATGACTGCAAAATATAATTGTTAAAAAATGGTACCATTTATGCTAATTTTTAGTAAAATTTGATGCCATTGTTGAATTAATGTTTCCTCTCAACAATGACATCAAATTATACTAAAAACTTGCATAAATGGTACCATTTTTTTTTACAATTGTATCTTGCAGTCATGCAGTATTTCTGCATTTTTGAACTCACCCCTTATTTCCAAAGTGAGTGCCGTGTGAAAATCATCTTTTCTGACTAGGCGCATTTTCATCTCGACGGCTTCGTTAACGAATGAAATTGCCGCATCTAGGGCTCGGAAACGCACACGTTACTGTCAAGAACCCAAAGCAGAGTGACAGTTTGGTGCGGATTGTGGAGAGGTGGCATCATTGGAGCATTTTTCTTCGAAAAAGAGGCTGGGAACACCGTTTCGGTCAACAATGGTCGTTACAGAGCCATGTTGACCGACTTTATTTTACTAAAATTACAGCATGGATTTGGACAACCTTTGGTTCATGCAGGATGGTGCGCCGCATGCCACACAGCCCATACCCAAATCGATCTTTTGCGCACGAAATTCCAAAATCGTATTATTAGCCGTCTTTGCGATGTCAATTCGGAGCTGAGATTTGACCCCTTTGAACTTATTTTTTGTTGGGAACCGTAAACGACCGATGCTATGCAAGCAATCCGGAATTGATTCAAGCACTTAATGCCAATATCATCGAAGCAATTCGTGAGCTACAGCCCGAAACCATAAACAAGATTTTGGAAAATTGGAGTGACCGAATGCGCTGCTGCGAAGTTAGCCGAGGCAGCCAATAATTAATGGGAATGTTTGTTTTTAGTAATAAAGCCATAGAACATGGACAAAATTAAATTTCGGTCACTTTATTGCATTTTTAAAAAGGAACTTGTGATTGAGCCACCCTGTATATGAAATGGCTTCGAAGTACATAAATTATCAGGATATTTGTCTATCAACGAACATTTCTTTCCAAATGTCACCCAAAAGCCCTAGAATCGCCTTATTTTAATAATCGGATTTTTTATAAATAATTTTCTGCGCTGCGATGTTTAGGAAAACGAATTTATTAAAAAAACTGCCGCCTGCTTGCTTTCTGCGGGCAGAAGAAAAATAAAATCGATACGCAGAAGCTAAGCAGGCATGCGGCAGATCTGCCGCATATTTCTGCGATTACGAACTCGCCCATACTCTTCAAGCTCTTGCTGGATTTCAGTACCAACAAGTTAGACCAGGGACATTTTTCAAACACTCGTGAGGCCCTAATAAAAACTGATTTGGGTACCCCCTCAGGAATGTCTCTTGTACACCAAAAACAAAACTTCTATAATAGACTAAGAGCCCAGGGCCGCCAGACATACGTCATTTTATCAAAGCTAAGCCTTTTTCTGCGAACACATACTATGGTAGCTAAGAACAAATGGATACTAAGAATCTTCAAGCCGGGTGCAATTAAGAGGTAGCGAGTGTTAAAGTTGCATTTAAATGTTGCAACATTGCCTTATTTTATCAAAGCTGAATTTCTAATATGTCTTAGGGGATGGTGTCATTTGCTTTGTTGGACACTTGCCAGACATCTACAGTGCGGCCTAACGTGAGCCAGACACTTAAAATCTGTCAAACTCATCGTGCCATTTACATAACAGAATATTCTACAATATTTTCTCATCAGCAAGACACCTACAGCGGGGCCTTACATCACCTTAAAACTGTCAAAATAATAATTCTTTGTTACTAAAACGTGATTTTTTCGCTTACTTAAGCTGTTTTTAAATGTCTGGCTGATGAATACGCCCCACTGTAGATGTATAGCTGACGGGGAATTATTTTTAAACCCATAAAACTTATAACTATTAGCTTTAAAACTACAACGTAAATGGCACAATTAGTTTGATATATTTTAAGTGTCTGGCTCACGTTTGGCCCCACTGTAGATGTCTGGCAAGTGTCCAATAAAGTAAATGACACCATCCCCTAAGACATATCAGAAATTCAGCTTTGATAAAATAAAGCAATGTTGCAACATCTGTATGCAACTTTAACACTCGCTAGGTCCTTATTGCACCCGGATTGAAGATTCCTAGTATCCATTTGTTCTCAGCTACCATAGTACCTGTTCGCAGAAAAAATCTAAGCTTTGATAAAAATCGTATGACTGGCGGCCTTGGGCTCTTACTCTATAACCATTATGCTCTATTTCTCTTTCCTTTGTAATCTTCTTCATCACACTTTTAACTACAGGTATGAGTCTTCTGTATATTATAGAATTTTTCAGTAAGGAAAAAGTCAGAGCAGAACAGAACAGCACAGATTTGTGAGAAACGTCAGACAAGTTAGAACAGAAGACATGAAGATCGCGGGACGAAGTCTCATACTAGCCAACTTTTTTTTGCACGACGAGACAAAAGGGTCCATATTCGCCAAAAACATTGTTCTACGCTTTCCTAACCCTTGCTAGCTCCTTGTCAGAATTCATGTAAGACTTTCTAGTGCGTTGTCGAAATTATATTATTTTTCTGTGCGGGAATTAACTCCTTGTGTTCCAGTTCTAGTTCGATATAGAAATAATCATTGAAAATATCTCCGATGGAATTGAGGACTCCACCTAGCTTTTTGAATGCTAGTGTAAGAAGATTCGATTAAGACCTTGAACTTTTTGACACGAAACCAATGCTAACCTCCTCTAGAGTAGGGAGTTTTAATTTTATTATCAAAAATCAAGGACAACATCTTCGATATTATCGTTATGTACGTTAAAAAAAAAAAAACATGAATATTAAAAGGTTGTCGTCAAAAAAAGTTTAAACAGGTAAACATCCCAAAGAAAACATAAAAAAAACACACACAAACTTATGGCTAAAATCATATAAACTTAGTGTCATCACAGTTAACAAATTTTCCGACTTTACTCAAATTTTACGACTATAAAAATTCTTGACTTTGTTGCGACGGAAGTTGAGAGACGGAACTCTTTTCGCTGCAAATATTCGGAACATAAAAGTTTGTATTTTCATTTCCCTTGAAATATTACCACCATTTGGATCGTTGCCTCTATACCAACAAAGTCCGCTGTATGGGTGTACCTGTACCTTACCTAATAACAGTTATAGTACCTACCTTGTGATTCCTTCTTTTGGGTGATGTTTTGGACACATTTACGATCGGAAAGGTAATTTCAATCTACCGCTTTAGTGAAACCACTAAAAACGGGATGCAATGATGGTAAGGGCACCAGCGATTTTAGGTAAGTATCAAATATCAGGTATAGGTAGGTATATAATGTTTGCCTAGTGCTGGAGGATGATGGGAGTGGGTGTTCATAATAAAAGCAAGCATTTTAACGTAAAAGTAATTTGTAATCTTAGCATTAGGGCTGGCCACGAGACGAGACTGCGAGACTTTTGTTAGTCTCGTCTCGTTAAAATCGAAATTTTTAAGTCTCGTCTCGATCTCGTGTCGGTCTCGTATAATGAATTCTAGTCTCGGTCTCGTCTCCAAAATTGATTGATTATTGGAACGAAATATTTTCGATTATCATTTGAATATGTACAGAAGAAAATAAATATTTACCTGAAACTGGATTTTTTAATTTATTAGACTCTCTTAAGATTTCGGTTCAAATATACAGTCTCGTCTCTGTCTCGTCATGTGAGACCGAGATCGAGACCGAGACTTTTCTTGTCTCGTGGCCAGCCCTACTTAGCATCACTTTGATAGTTTTCATTTTGTTAAGTAAGAGCTCTCTGCTCTGGGTGTTTCCTTAATAAAATGCGAATTTAATTTGACCTAATAAAATTGGGAAAATTAAATCGTGTGTTGTGCGAAGGTTCTTATAGTTACTTTTAAGCTTCAACTAATCTTCATTGTTTATAGCTTGTTAAATTAAATAAATTTTTATTTGACTTTTCATCTAATTTGATTTGCTTAACTTTAAGGCCCGTTTAGAGTTTATTTTGAATTTATCCGAGTTAATCATTACCTACTTGTTTTAATTTGCGATACCTTCTGGTGGCTGTTGCTATGGGGTATTTTTTTTTGTTAAGAGTAAGAAATATCCGCAAGGGGTGACTGACATCAGTAAAACAGATTGTAGGTATGTTTTTCTTTGATTGTGCCGCTTCTTGAGAACTATTCATATCCTCGTATGTACGTAAGTAATAGACTATTTTAAATGTTAAATTATGTTTATTTAAAAAATCAGAGTTTTATTTTATACGTTCAGTTTGTTTAAATCGGGGTCACGTGTTACTTTGCTCTTAGGGATGTTTATCGAGTAACAGATATAGTGACATAGTGTTTGGGGGAGGGGCAGGGGTGCGCAGGCCCCGGGTGGCACAGGTCCCGGGCGGCACTTTGCCTGGGCAGGGGCGGCTAAATCAGGGAAAAGAAATTTAAAAAAATCCTTTATTCTTCAAATTAATTAATTTGTTGAGCCCAAAGAATCCAATTAAAAATGTTCCCAGTGGTAAAAATGCTTCGTGGGCATAATCAATAATCGGACATTGATTATGTTTTACGTTGCTGAGCAAAAATACCACATCGGGCGGCACCTTGCCAGGGGCGGCAAAATCAGCGACAAGAAATTAAAAAAATTTCCCCAGTGGTAAAAATGCTTAATATTTAATGTATTTTATTTAAAAATATATTTATTTAAATTTATTTATTTATTTAACGCAGAAAAACAGTAATAAAATAAGCTATGTAATAATTTATATACAATTTAATGGAAACTGTCAGGGTGTCCTTAAATTCGTCAAGAGTATTTTAGGGTATGATAATGGGGTATATTATAAGAAAAAAATTGTTCTACAGTAAGGGCCTATCTCCAATTTTGATATCATTTATCGGGAATTTAAGAAAAGTCTTTCTTTGGGGTACCCTAATCCATGTAACCGTTAATTGCGGCGGTATTTACGATAAAAACTTCGTTTAGACCTTTGTTTTTAGAAGAAATACCATTCTTTGTAATTGCGTTTAAATAAATTTGACATGTTTTCTAAGTCTTGAGATATTCAGTTGTTAGCCTGTTCCATTTTTCCTGCCCATGCTAATTTTTTGACTTTGGGGTCAATTTTCTCCAAAAAATGCGTAATCAACATGATGTTTTAATAATTTTTTTGAATGTATGTAACAATACTAAAAATGTTTCTATCATTATCAAAAAGAAAATGAATTAGAAAAATATCGTATCCTTTTTTTTTTAGAATTTCTATTTAAATATTATTAAATTTATTATGAAGTAACGTTGGTTCGCTGATTTTTTAAAGTTATTGGAAATTCGCTAGATTTGTTTAAACCTTAGATTAAATAATAGAAAATGGATCAATAAATGTATGTGCCAAATAAATTACATGTTCTCAAAAATGCAGGGTAAAAATATATAAAACAGTCATTTAAAGTCTTTTTAGTTCCTAAAAACGCCCTTTCCTGTTACTTCGCCCTTAGGGGTGTTTATCGAGTAACAGATACGTTATATTTAACAACTAACATCTATACATTAAAAACTAATATTTAAAATGAAACAAATATTAAACCTTTGTAAAAATATTTGGGCTTAAGGGCAAAAGCAAAATACAAATTTTTGATTATTTTCTGATGCCAATTTGTATCATTTTTGATCCTTCATACATGAATGGCTTTAATGTCTTCTTTTTTTCATTAAGCTTTGTCGTTCGTCTATCTTCGTACAAAAAAAAGCTATGAGCAGTTTAGTAAAGAAATTTAAAATCAACATTTTAAACGTTTTAGTAAATTCTTAAAGCCATTTTAGTAAGTTACCAAGTTCAAAAGAAGATTTTGCTAATTTTAAACGATTTTAACATCTTATAGAATAAGAGCCCAGGGCCACCAGGCATACGTTATCGTATCAAAGCTAAGATTTTTCACGATTTGGCACGATAAGTTTGACAGATTTTAAGTGACTGGCTCAGGTAACGCCCCACTGTAGATGTCTGGAAAGTGTCAAATAAAGTAAATGACACCATCCACCATTCACAATGCGTGAATTTCGGACTTTGGATATGCTGTGGTGTGATACTCTGCGTCGATAGCCATCTTAAGATTTTATGTATTAGTTTTTTTTTGAGGTTTTGGCAATATTTTTACTTTTACTCATAACATCATAAGCGTACTAGTCACATTTCAGACTAAGGCATAATTCAACTCGTATCTTCTAAGCTATTATTCTATTATTGCTATTGCTATTATTATTAAGATGTTGAAAAAACAGGTGCAAATTCTCTTTTAACCTTTTTGTGTGTGAAATTAAGAAACATTTTTACCACATACTAAGGGCTTCTAAATAAAACATAAAACTTTCCACAAAAATTCAGATTTTTACAATTGGTTTTTGAAATATCAAGACTTCAAAACTCAAAAAAATTACTTTGAATGCAAATATACCAAAAACTAGAACTTATAGAAGGGTTTGCTTTGAATGTGCTGATTGCACTTGATAAAACCTTTCTACAATGTACATTTCAATGGGTTCCAGAGACTTTCGTAAAAAAATGATTTAATTTTTTCAAAAATCGATTGACAAAGTTTTGAACGGCAATGCAAGGCCTATCCATTCTCTATTCAACAACGTCAATCACAACCTCTTACGAGCCTTGTTTTGAAAGTTATCGACATATAAAGACTTTTAGTTTTCGGGTTGAAACAAAAAAGATTAACTTTGAATCAAAATACCTTTGGAACCAGAACCCATACAATGTTCTAGTTTTCAGCCATGGATAGCTCTCAAAATACTAATTAAGCATTTTAAAAACCGAGCCTCATTTGTGGAACTGTGTCGCTACCTTTATATTGCACCTGGATTGCAGATTCTTAGAATCCATTTGTTCTTAGCTACCATAGTAGCTGTTCGTAGAAAAAATCTTAGCTTAAAAAAAAAACATTAACATAAACGCATATAATAATATAAATTCAGCACTGTTCTTTTCCAAATAAATTATAACAAAAATAATTAAATTTTTTGAAATGGAAATAAGTATATGGGTGGTTTCGGGTTGGGTATAGGAGCTTTAAATCTTGTCATGTTCTGTTTAGAAATACTGTAAATATCTTACGTGAACCTTCGTTGTAATGTGTTCTTTTTTTGTTCTTGTTTTTGCTCCTTTTATTTGCTGAGATTTAATAGAAACCACACATACATACCAGTGTTAAACCAAAGTTACACACTCAATGTAAAACCCAGTCCGTCCGGCCACATTGACATTCCACAGGATGTAATTTGCTTGGCTTTACGTCACTTGCGATTCATTGTGATTTACCATAAATTCCCCCGACCGACACCGTTCACCTCGACCAGTATACCACCGCACCGCAGCATCTGTTACAATCGGTGTTGATGTTGACTTTGAAAGCTCCAAGGATTCGCTCGTCGACATAATGGAAGCATGTATTAAAAGGTATATATAGGTATACATTCGCCCACAACTTGCGCTGCGTTGGGTACCTAGGGATGTATATTTATGGGTATGAGGTTTGTTAATGTATACGTGTATACGTGTGTGTAATGACCACTTAAAGATGAGAAAATCCGAACGTGTGGTGAATTTATTGCAGTAATTGTCGTAAGCTGTTGAGAAATTGCATGACCATAAGAACCAAAAGAACCATTTTTACGAATTTGGTCAGCACAGCATCAGCGTATGGACGGACAATCAAAAACAACTTTCAACTTGGTTTATTGCATGGAAAGAGAAAATATATAAAATGTAGGTAGGAGGTATCTAGCTACATACTTAAACAAACGTGGTTTTTATTGTTTACCTTTTATATTTATCCGTCAAACAAGGTTTTCTCTTTGTTTTTGGCTAAGTCATCAGCTGAGGAATTTAATGCAAGAGGAAGAGCTACGTCCATTTGCGAACTTTATTTTATTTTGCGCAATATTTTTGTTCATAAAAAATTAATGTTTCTATTGAACTAGCTACCTATACCAAACGTTAAAGTGAAATATGGTAAAAGTTTTTTTTTTATTAAGGCATTTTAGAGTGAGGTCAGATGTGGTTAAATATAACCATTTCAGGGAAACCTATGACTAACGAATGTTATGTGTTTTGAAGTTCAAATTATGGGCTGTATACTTACACATACACATAGGTACATACATACCAAAGTAAGTTTAAAACATTTTAGACACCTACAACGAGGCCTTACATCACCCTAAAACTTTCAAAATAATAATTCTTTGTTCAAAACGTGATTCGTTCGCTTATTTTAGCTGTTTTAAAATGACTGGCTGATGAATACGCCCCACTGTAGATGGGGAATTATTTTTGAACAGTTGCTCATAGAACAGATAATAATATAAGCTTTAAAACTCTAACTTAAATGGCACGATTCAGCTTTGATAAAATAACTCAGTCGTGCAACATTTGTATGCAATTTTAGCACTCGCTACCTCTTAATTGGACCAGGATTGAAGATTCTTAATATTCATTTGTTCGAAGAAAAAATCCTAGATTTGCTAAAATAACGTAATGTCTGGCGGCCCTGGGCTCTTACCCTATATTGGGTCCCTGATTATGGATCTACATATCGTCCCCTATCTCACGAACAGACGTATCTGCCTTTTTAGTATTTTACAGGAGAGCAATTTTAAGTTTTGGGTACCTCTTCTACAGGTGTTATTTTTGTATTTTACAACAGTGGTGGTTATTTTTTCTTTTTGCAAAATTGAAACAATTTGCTAACGTTTTAAATGGTATGAGTTTCAGAGTTAATACTTTACTTGAAACAGTTAAACAAAATCGATGAATCAGTTACGTCTCTTCTTGAGAAACTTTTTATCAATTTTTTACAAAAAAACGTATTGATGCCAATATAAAAATCTCAAAATCAATATTCTTTTTCAGACTTCAAAAATTATTTCACTTTAGTCTTATTTTAATTTATAAAAACTTCAAAGCCAAAGGAGGAGGCTAACTATTACGATACACACAGGTGTCTCTAGTTAGTAGCTCATGGCTTTTTATACACATTATATCCCAAACAAATATACGAGTATCAGTTTGTATAAAAAATATTCACCAAAAAAAAGACGTAGAATTGACCAAAGAAGTTTGAGTTGACCCTATATAGATAAACCTTATATCTACCTCTATTCTTATAGCAATATCATTTCATATGCAAAGTTTGTCTGATTATCATTTTAATTAATTCATTTTGAATTATAAAATTAAAAAACAGGTAACTCCCCAGAGCATTTTGACTTTGGAATTTTAAGTTCAGTAGTTTGTGCAGAGTGACATCTTTTGACATGAACGATATTCTTCCTTTAAATGACTGTTCTTAAAAATATTTTTTCTTGTTTTTCTTTTGGAAGCTTTAATGCCGCAATTCGTGGTCGTTTAATAGATTTTCAATTGTCGTCTTTTCTTATACATATTGAATATTTTTAAATCCTTTAAAAGAGTTTTGTAATCAAAGAAATCGGAATGTATCAGAGGCCTGACTTTATAGGGCTGGGCTTTTATTGCAAGTTTGAATACAGGGTGAAGTTGACTAGGAATCATGATCTCTCCAGCTTTTGACATGGCACAAGAAATAAAACTATGCGCTGAATCACCTTCATTTCGGCCATGATTTGCCTCAAAGAACCGAAGAGAAATTTGTGTTCCATTTTGAGAGTTTTTTTTAAATAAATCATCATACACAGCTGGAATTATTGAATTATGGTTCTGTCCAGCGCAGCCATAAGAAAACAGCTCAACTTCACGCACCCCCTTATCTTCATATTACAATAGGGTCTTATAAACTGCTGTGGCAACTTTTGCTTTTTCCCTCGTGCTAGGTGTAGTTTACTTGATATATCATTAACAGTGAGGTTGTAAACAGAAAGCCACCTCTTATCAAAAAAACAGCTCTTTGTTCAGATATTGGGAGGGATATAACTTGCTGATGTAGGTCAAAAAATAGCAGTTAAAATTGTTTTATCTATACTTGACTTTTCTTTGGACATCAATTTTGAAACTTCTTTTTTTAAGAATATAAGTCTCAAATAAAGATTTTAATTGTTCCTTGACGTCATATTTACTCTCATGGTAGGATGCAAAGAAGATACATGTTTAGTTTTAAAAACATTAATTTAGAACATATTCTTCTTCTATTCACCAATATATGCACCTTGTTCCCAAAACCGCTGTATTAATAAAATAATTAGCAATTTAATGGAAAACTGCTACTCACATAATTTCAGTTACGTCTGTTCGTGAGAAACATTCTTACGAAAATGCACTCATGCAATTATGAAATAACGGATTAAGCCATGTTCCCGACATTTTTCAGGGAATTATGAAATAACGGATTTAGCCATGTTCCAGAAATTTTTAAGGGAATGTAATGATGTAGCAATATGCCATTAAGTTTACCTAGCACATATAAGTCCGAATCTCAAAAACGACAATTTGTTGGTTACGTCTGTTCGTGAGATAGGGGACGATATATATCCAAGACCAATAAATTGGGTGTGGCATTCGCCCTGGCAGAATGTTTGAAAAACTGAAAAATCAGCTTTAAGGATCCATGTATGAACAAATCCCATCCATACCTCGATATTGAGCCCCTGATTAGGGCTGGGCCACGAGACGAGACTTTTGTAAGTCTCGCCTCGGACTCGTTTAATCGTACATTTCTCGGTCTCGTGTCGGTCTCGTATAATTAAAGTCTCGTCACCGAAAAATACGATTTCCGCACAACCTGTTGATAATCGGAACGAAATATTATCGATTATAGTTCGAATTTGAATATGTGCAGAAGAAAAAAAATATTTAACTGAAATTGGATTTTTTAATTTATTAGACTCTCTGTTAATTTCGGTCCAAATATACAGTCTCGTCTCAGTCTCGTCTCGGATGCTTAAAAGGCAGTTTCATCTCGATACCGAGACTTTTCTCGTCTCGTGGCCAGCCCTTTCCCCTGATTACAATTCGGTATGTCCAAGACCGATAATATTGAAGGTGGCATTTACCTTGCCAGACCGTTTATAGAACCCGAAAGATTTAAAAATCAATGTAAAAATTATTCAAAACAACGGTAAGATTTCAAATGCTCTTTTATAATTTTATGTAATTTCAGAAGTCCCCTCTTTCATTCCCTTTTAAAATAAAGTACTTTTAATTAACAGTTTTTGAAATATTAATTTTCAAGCTCAAAATTTTGAGAAAAAAAAAAGTAATTTTTAAAGGCTGGTTTTGAAAACCCCAAAATAACACAACACTTAGATGGTATTTGTATATATTTTTGATACAAATTTGAAGTCGATGTCATTGTTAAGGATATTTGAGTTGAAAAACATTTGTTAGGAATTTTTAATAGTTTTTTTTTGCAGATTTATTGCTCTTAAAAAACTGTCTATTAATTTTTTTTAAATTACCAGCTGCTGACTATGTCATTATTTATTTAGAAACAGAAATTGATTGGGTTCGGAATCATTATTTGTTCTTAAAATATTTGAGACGAAAATTATTTTTCATTTGTTTTTCTTGGTTAAAAAAAAGAACTGTAGGTTGATTTTTTTTGAAATTTTAACCAATTATTTATGACGTAATTATGTGTACAATAAAATTAATCCGAAGTCGATATCTTTTTTCGTTCGTGAGTTATTCGAGACGAATGACATCTTACATTTTTTTTTTTTTAAATTGATGCACGTATCTAATGACGTTATTATCTGTAAAATTAATTTCACCCAAAGTCGATATCTATATTCGTTTTCGAGAAATTGTGGGCGAAAAACATAGAAATCTTTCTAAAAACCACGGATTCCGATTTTAGAGACCTCAAAACGTGAAGGTATTTCAAAATTTCCAAATCGACAAATCGCACCAATTACAATAACTTCCAATGTTGGTACTTTTCAGATCCAACTTATTTTTGGTTTCTTTGAAGGGCAACTGTTACTATACGATAAACAGGGTTACTTACAAAAATCTAGAGTGAATAGGTTTGAAAATCACTTCAACAAGTCAATCCGTGTTTTTCTTGTACCTATGTTTTTTTTAAACTAAAAAAAATCCAAACTTATTTTTTGCCTTCAAAATTTCACGTTATTAAGTTCTATTTTTTTTTTTTTTTTATTTTGAGCATCTTTTTTTTTGGTTTGTTTCCAAAACTTTGGACTTTAAAATTAATTTTTAAAAAAATTACTATTTACTTAAAAAACTAAATTTTAAAAGGAAATTAAAACACAGTGTTAGCTATGATTTTTAACAAAGCAATAGCTTAGCATTGTAAGGTTAGCAGTTGTTTAAAATATTTTTTTTTTATTTTGAATCATTTTCTCTAGAAAATTGCTCCTGCTCAGTAGCGGATCTAGGATTTGGCTGTGGGGGGGGGGGGGGGGCTTGGAGTTTGGAGATCCAGTTGGTTCATATGAAGTTATATAATAGAAAACGAATTTTGACATACTCACTTTTCCTTTAAAAAAAGCCGGGTTTTTTGTCCCTTTATATCCGCTCCTATCGCGCTTTAAAATGTTTAAGCGGAGCTAGAAGCCAATATAAAGGCTCAGCAAAACATGGTAGTATAACGCAACTAATTTTATAACTTTAATTTTTAGCAACGTTACAGCCTCAAACCACACGAAAAAATTTTGTTTATTTAGATTGCTTAATGATTAATTCGGTACCAGGTATACCTACCTACATAATGTACATAAGCGTTTGTTTAAATTAGACGAAGGTATGCTTTAAACTTCGCCTTTTTGAAAAAAAAATAAAAACAGTTTGTAATTGGCTAATTCAGACAAATGATATTTAAGTGGTCTTTGGCAAAATCTCATATGTGCTTTCACAGTATCTCCTCTAAAATCTCATAAGAAAGAAACAGCTGCTCTAAAAAATAACCTGGACGGCCCAAGTGTGAATGAATTTTCGTGTACGCTGCATACCTACACTTTCTAATTCCTGTTCAAAAAATGTCTAATAGGGATTGCAAATATTCATACCTGCAAAATTTTTCTGAGTTCACAGAGTTTCGCACGCTTTTGGTATTTGGCTCCTTGCCTAGAGAAATTGTATTTAATTGCTTAGCCCAAAAATTTTTTGTATATACAATTGCCTTTGGCCTTTGAAAGTTTGAAAGCTAAACCCCAAAATTCTCTAAGCCCAGCCAAGGTCGTAAGAAACTATTCCTGTTGTATTAAACATTTACACTAAGTTTAACACCCCGTTGTTTTCCAATTGTTTTAGCCTCAATTGCGCTTTTTCCTTAAATTAGCTATTTTTTTAGTCTAAACAGTTGTTTCTTTTGACATGTTAATGTTAAGCCCCGATTAGTTATATCTTCAAGCTTTAGCCCCAACTTCGGACTTTGACAGTCCTTAGACTTAAACCCCAAAAGCTTCTAGAATAAGGTTAGTTTTTAGGACTTAGTTGTTAAACCCTGATTACGTTTTTTTTTCCAATTTTCTCAGACCTTATTAGTAAAGCTGTTTTTTTTTCAATATTCTAGGTTTTGTGTTTACGGAAAATTGTAGTTGCATGAAACATGTTCATTATTCATAGCCCCGGCCACTCGGTTTTTTATCGCATTCGTTACAGGCTTTAGTTTTAACCTTAGGGTTTAGAAAAAAAAGTTACAAAGCATGTAAATTGTTCAGCCCTAACCACTTTTTTTGTCCAACAAATTTCACATCTTAACAATATTTTAAACGAATATAAAACTCTACACTTTGTAATGTATTTCTTTCTATATCTCAAATTATTTTAGGAATCGGCTGTGGAGAGCTTTAGCCCCTATAGCCACCCCTCTGGATCCGCCAATGCTCCTGCTGCCTGAAAAATCCGCCCCGCCCCACCTTCAATTCGGTTTTGTCTCAACCCAATCTTCACGATCTTGTCTTGTGTTTGATTTATTTCTAATCATCCAGTATAAATGTCACATTTCCTTATTTCTATTTCAATGTTTAAGGATTTTTAAAAGTTGAAGCATTTATTTTTCCCAATATCATTACTAAGTCAAGTAAAATTAAATTATTTTATTACATTTTCTTGTCTTCATTTCCTACCGTACCTACTTTTTAAAAATATCTACATATAGGTATGAAAATAAATTTGTATTTGTTCACGACCTACCTATCACGTTGATAAAGTTGAGACCTACCTCCTATACCAGACGCAATAAACCTACGAGTATGTTGTCGTTACAAAAAAAAAAGAATTGAAAAGTCTGTCACCCCGTTCCCGTTGGTTGGGATTGGGATGACTCGAAATAATTTCCAACAACGGAAAAGTGTTATTATATGATAGAACAACTGTTTCCAGGAAGAACAAAGTTGATACCACCTACCTATGTATATCGCAAATATTATCGTCGTCGTCATTGTAGAGTAGTAAAGAAAGTTAAACGTGACCGTATCTGATTGGTTGTGTGGTATGAGAAAAGAAAAACGTGACAAGGAGCAAACGCTGAGCCTGGTGATGATGACGATGAATTATACAAATTTCATGTTCAAAAACTACGTGATGTGATTTAAATTTAAATTGTTTGGACAAATTTTTAAATATCCGCTTATATGTTCGTACATACATAAATAAAATACTTGAGTTTTGAAATCTTATTGAGGAATGCACACCACTGTAAAAATTACTATACTCGTGTGCAGGCGCGAATGCAGAAGGGGGTTTTGGGGGTTCAATTCCAAATATTTTACAAAAATAATTTTTTTATAAAAAAGCTAAACAAGAGAAGAAATAATTTACTAAAACTGCTTTTTTATATTTTTGTTTTTTTTTTTTTGTCTTTATATGATAAATTCAAAGTTTCTTTAAAACCAGATTCTTTAAATTCAAAAGAAACATTGTATTCACCCAAACCCACACCTTCCCCTTCCCCCAAATCCGGAGTTATTGCCTAACGGCTCCAAATCTTATAGTGTACTGAAGCAGGGGGGTTGCAGGGGGCAGAATGCCTCCCCATACATTCCTCACTGTTGCTGGGTGCTAGCATTTTATTTATGTAAGAAAGAAAAAAGTGTAGTTTTAGTAATTTTCAATTTTAACAAAACCTAGAAAGGTCAGTAATTGTCAATAAAGGTCAGCTACTTTCAATAATTGGTCAGCCATACATTTTTATATCGGGTTTTTCAATAAGAGCAATACAAAATTTTTTTTAAACAAATCAAAAACGGTTTTAGATAACAATGAAATTCTTTATTCCTGTGAAAG
The DNA here is from genome assembly GCA_949320155.1 of Melangyna quadrimaculata. Taxonomy (NCBI): domain Eukaryota; kingdom Metazoa; phylum Arthropoda; class Insecta; order Diptera; family Syrphidae; genus Melangyna; species Melangyna quadrimaculata. The sequence continues at coordinate 50,710,516 of OX439485.1, read as the reverse complement.
TACGTTTGATGCCATTATGTATGAAACTTGACTTCTTTTGCATGGCCACCACGGGCACGCTTGCAAAAGTCCAGACGCTGAACCCAATTTTCGGAGGTTTTCAAGCATAAATCGGCCGATACTGCTGCAATTTCGCGTTCGATATTCGTACGAAGTTTATCAATCGTCGCTGGCTTGTTGGCATAGACCATAGACTTGACGTAGCCCCACAGGAAATAGTCTAACGGCGTCAAATCGCACGACCGAAGCGGCCAAGCGACTGAAACATTTCGTGAGATAACACTTTCTCCAAACTTGGTTTCCAATAAATTGATTGTGACATTCGCTGTGTGGCTTGTGGTGCCGTCCTGTTGGAACCACATGTCCTCCAAGTCCATATCATCCAATTGGGGCCAAAAATATTCGGTTATCATTGAACGGTAGCGATCCCCATTCACAGTAACGTGCCGGTCTTGATCATCACGGAAGAAGTACGGCCCAATGACGCCGCCGGCCCATAAACCACACCAAACCGTAATTTTTTCGGGATGCAATGATGACTCATAGAGGAAGTGTGGATTGGCTGCCTGACCAATACCGCATATTTTGTTTCTCCACTAGACGCTCAATTGTTGATCTGCTAGGACGATTATGACGACCATAAATTGGACGTAGCGCTCTTAACGTTGAGGCCACTGACTCCGAATTTCGGTTGTAAATTTTAACAATTTTGACTCGTTGTTGGCTCGTATATCTTTCCACCATGAAATGGCAAACCTTACTGAAGAGAAATGTCAAAAGAGCGGCAAGAAATATGGCGTCGTTTGCTGTCCCTGTTGCTCTACTTTTGTAGCGTCCCTGTTGAAAAACCCTTTAAATACGTATTTTTTTTTTAATTTTCAAGATCAAAACTATTTTTAGCACCTCATTTATAGGATATTCCAAAAAAATATACACCATCTGAAAGGTAACATAAGTCTTATACGGCCTAAGTAAACAAAAAACTTCAAAAATTCATATAAAATAGCCTATGGCTGACCAGTTACTAAAATTAACTGACCTTTCATCACGAGTCGTTAGCCTTTCAAATGGTATACTTCTTTTACGAATATCCCACAAATGAGGTGCTAAAGGTTAGGAACCCATAAAACCATTCGCGTTTTTAAGTTCTTAAGAATTGGAATCTAGCATACTAATCTTTGATACACACCAGTCGAAAATAACAATTTTTCTATTGTTATTGTTTATCTTCTTCATAAATATTTAAGTTCAACATAAGTGCTTATGTCCTACTTTTTCACATTTCCTAAGCATAAACTATCACATAAGTTTATGTTGAACTTAAATGCTTTAATTTCATATCAGCAAATGGGCCTTGGTTAACCAAATTTTGTTCTATTTGAATTTTCAAAATTTGAATTTCTAAATTGAATTTGAGATTGCGTACACTCTGGCGTATACGTACTTTTTTTAATTTCTGAATTAAATAAATGACCAACTGTATAGTTTTAAAATAAAAAAAAAATATCAAAATGTGTTTCCACTTAGTAAATTTAAAAGGGACGGATATAATTAAACTGATTTGTTGCCTTTTTTACGGCAATACAATATTTATGTCAAGCTAACATCACCATTACTTTTAGTTAAACCAAATATTGTGCTGAATTTTAATCGAATACACACACATATACAAAAAATTCAAACAACCATTGCTCTTTTAAATGCTTGAAATGAGTTTAATCATCAGGATAGAGGATAAAGAAAGGTAGTTTAAATCCTGTCGAAAAAAAATTGTAAAACATTCAACATTTCAAACTACCATTTGTGCAGGCAAATATGGTTCTTTTGGAATCTGTTTTACTCTTCGTTTGCTCTCAGCAAAAATATCGAAATTTAACAAAAATGGTCTTTAATAATAAAATCAGATCGTAATTATTTTAGCACTGATTGATTGTTTACTTTTACGAAATCGGGGGTGATCTTGAAACATAACGTTGAAGGGTCCCCCAAGCAAACGCGAAATATTCGGCGCAGCGGAGAAACATTCGCGCCGTTGGTGTGGCACTCTCATTTATCACCATGTAAATACATTTTGAAAGACGAATGCTTACGATAACAAATAAACTTCCGTTTCACAGAAACTCGCCTTTTTTCAAATATGTACTGTCAAATATTATGTATGTAGGTATGTATATAAGTACTCGTACATACAAAATATTTATTTTTTTAATTTTAAGGCTTAGTCTACTGTACTTCAATATTTATGTATTTCTTATGGAAGTTATTTTTGGTCAAAAATATATACAAATTTAATTTTCTGTGCTTAGCGGTAAAATATGAATTACAAATTCTCCACCAAAAATCCGAATCAATAACGGTCATCGTCTCTCTAAATTTCAGACTTCTAAGCCCAACCCTTAAAATGATAAAAATCATTTATCTGGAAAAATTCAAATGTCCATTAAATGCTTTAACAGCTACATACAGACATAATTTTTGGTTTCCGCACATCGGTGGGGCAAAACCTTTCCAACGTTATATAATTTATGTAGTTCCGTTGAGTATTTACAGAGAAAAGTGTACCGTTAGGTTATGCTAAGCGTATTAATATATGAAGAGATTTCTTGTTTTGTAGGCTATAGGTCAATTAAAACAATTTTTTTATATTTTATTTCGACGTTTCGGGTATGTTTCTACCCTTCATCAGGCTTGTATTAAGATAAATACAATATAAATAAACTCAAATATAAATTATAAATACTTACAATTAATTGAGCCTCAAAGTACTAGGGCTGGCCACGAGACGAGACTCTGCGAGACTTTTCTCTCGTGTCGGTCTTGTTAAAATCGAAAATGTTCAGTCTCGTCTCGGCCTCGTGCCGGTCTCGTATAATTAAGTCTCGTCTAAGTCTCGTCTCCGAAAAATACGATTTCCGGACAACATGTTGATTATTGGAACGAAATATTTTTGATTACAGTTTGAATATGTAAATTTCTCTGTAAATTTCTGTCCAAATATACAGTCTCGTCTCGGTCTCGTCTCGGTTGCTTAAAATGCAGTCTCGTCTCGCCTCGTCTCGCCATGCGAGACCGAGACTTTTCTCGTCTCGTGGCCAGCCCTAATTTGTACATACATGCGTATGATATTAAATAATATTTAATTTTAAATTAAGAAAATTATTGAAAACAAAAACTTAATTAATTTAAGTTTAAAAAACAAGTTAAAAATCCCTTAAATTTAATTTTGTTCGTAAGTTGGCTATATATGGTGCAATCGCAACCCGAGCGTCTGTTAACAGCATTATTATTTCTCTTTATATGCAGCATTCTTTTTGAATAGTTTTTTTCAACTTCTAAAATTTTAATGTTGGCAAAGCTTAAAAAATTTAAGTTGTAGAAGTTGAAAAAACTATTCAAAAAGAATGCTGCATATAAATTAAACTATTTAATGTTACTTTTACTTAAAAAAATAGTTCTTTATTCAATGAAATCTAAATCTAAACTGAATTACAAATATTTTCTTAATAATAATGTAAGTTATTGCCGCAGGCAGAAGTTCGTTGTCGCAGACGCTTCGTCAGCACATCTGTTTGAGTTCGTTGCTGGTCAGTAGAATGGATCGTATTCGTGTGCAACGTTTTTTATGCTAGTCAGCAGAATGGGTTGTTGACCCATTTCCTTTCCCACGGGAATCTTAGTTTTGTTGTTATTGCTTGTCAGCGCAAATAGCGTTAACTTATACAGAAAAATAATAATGCTGTTAACAGACGTTCGGATTGCGATGGCTTAAACAGCATATATAGCCAACTTGCGAAAAAATAAAATTTACTTACTTAATTTACTTTTGATGGCGCTCACAGCCCAGAATGGGCTTCGGCCTCAACTAACAAGCCCCTCCAGCCAGCTCTGTCACTAGCTAGCCGCTTCCAGTTACGAACACCGAGTGCTTTGATGTCGTCATTTACTTGTTTGCGCCACCTGTTACGGGTTCTTCCTCTGTTGCGTACCCAATCGGGGTTGGATTCGAAGCCTCGTCGGGCAGGTGCGTTGCTGTCCATATGCTCCACGTGCCCCAGCCATCTCAGCCGCTGTATTTTCAGCTTTTTGACCAGGTCAACGTCGCTGTATAGCCCGTATAGCTCGTCGTTGAATCTTCTCCTCCATACTCCTTGGATACACACCGGACCGAAAGTCACACGAAGAATCTTCCTCTCAAAGCACCCTAGCAGATTTTTATCCGAATCTTTCAGTGTCCATGCTTCTGACCCATAAAGCAGGACCAGGATGATAAGGGTCTTGTATAAAGTCTCCTTGGTTCTCTGAGAGAGGGCCTTACTACTTGAATGCCTTCTTAGACCGAAGAAACAGCGGTTGGCAAGAGTAATTCTTCGCTTGATCTCTGCACGGATGTCATTTTACGAAGTAATAGTGGAGCCCAGGTAGACAGAGTCCTTGACAACTTCGAAGTTATATCTGTCCATCGCGATATTTTGCCCGAGTCGAAGATGTTGAGATTCCTCTCTCGATGACAGAATATACTTCGTCTTGTCCTCATTAACCGCCAATCCCATTCTAGCCGCCTCCGATTCAATGCGCGCAAATGCCCCTGCCACAGCTCGCTTCGTTCTGCCGACAATGTCTATGTCATCCGCATACGCAAGCAATTGAACTGACTTTTAATAGATTGTACCGCTGGTGGACATGTGCGTTGCGTACAATGGCTTCAAGAACGATGTTGAATAGGTTGCATGATAACGCGTCGCCTTGCCTCAATCCTTTCTCAACATCAAAGGAATCGGTGGTGTTCTTACCAATTTTGACGGAGCAGCGAGATTTCTCCATCGTCATCCTGCACAGGCGGATGAGTTTGGCAGGGATGACAGACTCGACATGGCTCTGTATAATTCGTCCCTTTTCACGTTATCATACGCGACTTTAAAATCGATAAAAAGGTGGTGTGTATCGATCTGGAATTCTCGGGATTTTTCTAAAATCTGTCGGAGTGTGAACATTTGATCGACGGTTGACTTGCCTGGCCTAAATCCGCACTGAGAGGGGCCGATCAGTTCGTTGTCAAGAGTTTTTAAGCGGTCACAGAGGATAGCTGACAAGATTTTATAAGCGACGTTTAGGAGACTAATTCCTCTGTAGTTGGTACATTTCAGAACATCTCCCTTTTTATGGATGGGGCACACTATACCGAGGTTCCATTCATCGGGCATACTTTCCTCCGGCCAAATTTTGCAGATGAGCTGGTGATGTATGCTCCTAGCCAATTCATCTCCCGCTGATTTAAATAGTTCGGCTTGTGATCCATCCGCACCAGCAGCCTTGTACGACTTAAGTTTGGATATCGCCAGCCGTACTTCGGTTAGGTCGGGTGGACGTGTTCTTTCCAGATCCTCAGAACTGACTGTGTGTCTACTACCATATTCCCACTCTCATCTCGGCAGGCTTCCGTTCTAGCCTTGAATTCTCCTTGGGTGAATCGCTTCACCCTCTGATAAATTTTTCGAACATCTCCCCTACCGCTACAACCCTCAATAGACTCTACCGCCCGCTTCTCGTGCTCTCTCTTTTTCCTCCTGAGAAGTCGGCGTTCCTCCATTCGTTTCAGTCCGTAGAGCTCCCGGGCTACTCTCTCAGCAGCTCTTGTTCGAGTCTGCAACATTGCCTGGAAGGCCTCGTCTTTAGCTGCATGCGCTAGCCGGCACTCTTCATAGAACCAGGGGTTTCGTTGTATTCTCCTAGGGATTTTTAACTTGATTTTTTAACTTATTTTTTAAAATTAAATTAATTTAGATTTTGTTTTCAATAATTTTCTAAATTTAAAATTAAATATTATTTGATATCATATACATGTACAGTACATATGTACAAATTCGCAAATTTGAGCCTCATTTAATTGTAAGTATTTATAATTTGTATTTTAGTTTATTTATAATGTATTTATTTTAACAAAGGCCTGATGAAGGGTATAAGCATACCCGAAAGGTCGAAGTAAGAAATCAAAAATTTGTTTCGATTGACCTATAGCCTACAAAACAAGAAATTATTATAATTAATAAAAGGTCACAATCATAATTAAAGAACAAAATAAAATAAAATAATGAAACCAACAATTCCTTAGAATATTAACTTCTAAAAATCTATATAATTTTTGAAATAATTAACATATTCATCTCTACCTGCCCTTTTTTGAGTTTTTGGGATAAAGCAATACAACAAACTCATATCATATCAAGTCAATAAAAGTTTTTACTTCAGACCTTAAAAGAGTAGCTCCTATTTGGATGATTTATGTTTGCATATTGTTTTTTTTTATAAATTAAGCAAAATAAGTGATGTTCTGTAAGAGATCGCTACTATTTTTGTTTCTTTCTTTTTAAATTACAATTGAAATTTTGTTGAAAAGAAAAATCATTAATCTTCCTACTTTAAACGAATATTCTTTATGTTAATATATTTTTCTTCTCGGAAACGGCTCCAATGACTTGGATAAAATATTACCATAATATTTAACAACAATTGAATTTTATATTTTCATAATATTATTTTACTTTCCAAATTCTCATCCTAGATGTAATCCTTATATACATTTTTTGTTTACTTTGTTTTTGAAATTTCTTTTCCACTCTGGCAATTTTTTTAACACCCTGGAAATTGTTTTGCCACCCTGACAGTTTTTTTTTGGCCACCGTGGCAATTTTCTTGCCACCCCGGCAATATTCTGCCACCCTGGTAATTTGTTTGCCATCCTGGCAATTTTCTTGCCAATCTGGCAAATTTTTTCGCCACCCTGGCAATTGTTTTGCCACTCTGACAGTTGGTTTGTCACCCTGACAATTTTCTTGCCACCCCAGCAATTTTTTTCATCCCGGCATTTTTGTTTGCCATCCTGGCAATTATATTGCCACCCCGCAATTTTTTTGTCAACTTTGCAATTTTTTACCGCGCTGACAATTTATTTGTCACACTAGCAATTTGTTTGTCACCCTAGCAATTTTCTTGCCAGTCCGGCATATTTTTTGCCACTCTGGCAATTTTGTTTGCCACCCGGATTTTTTAATATTGGAAAACAAAATTTTATGAAATGTTAAAAACATTTCATCATTGAAATCGTGTATGGAATGGACACGGTTCTGCACCTGCATTTATTGCAACTTCTTTATTTGTGGCAAAGTTCAAAAACATCACGCTTAGTAGCTTTCGCTTTCAACTTTTTTTTTAAGCTATCATAAAATGCAAATAAAGCAATGAAGTGGACATTATTGAAATCCTCTCGAGTTGGGGTGGAAAACCTATTTTATCTTGATCTCACCTGAGTATCTTCTAAAGGCCCGTCCACAGCATTTTCTTTCGAGGAAGTATTAATCCAGAGTTATAATCAAGAGGTTTTTAAAATAAAAGTTCATTATTTAAAAGTTTACGAATATGGCTGGCCACGAGAAAAGACTCGGCCAGACTTTTGTAAGTCTCGTCTCGGACTTGTTAAAATCGAAAATTATCAGTCTCGTCTCGGTTTCGTGTCGGCCTCGTATAATTAACTCTCGTCCCAGTCTCGTCTCCGAAAAATAATAATTTTCCGGTCAACCTGTTGATTATTGGAACAAAAAATGCCCGATTATAGTTTGAATATGTGCAGAAGAAAATTAATATTAAAATGATAATGGATTTTTTAATTTATTAGACTCTCTGTAAATTTCGGTTCAAATATACAGTCTCGTCTCGGATGCTTAAAAGGCAGTCTCATCTCGCCTCGTCTCAGTCTCGTCATGCAAATAAAAAAGTTTTAGGTTAGGTTTAGGGGTTTTTTTGTGAAAAATATACAAAGTTATAGAATCGAAAAAGTATTTTGACATTTCCACTATTCTTTTAAAAATAGCCGTGTTATTTGTGCATTTATATCAGCTTCTATCCCCGGTTTAAAATGTTTTCGGTGTTAAGTACAATAACATCTGACGAATTTAACATTTAAGATAAAATATAAAGGCTCGGCTGTATTTATAGACTTTTGCTAGGTTTCCATAGTTTGGAAAGACAGGGTGGGTTATACCTACTTTCTATTCTACTACTGTTTTCCTTGCTTTTTTTGTTGATACTATACCCACCCTGTCTTGTCAAAGTGTGTCAATTTGCGCCTCTTAACTTATTATATGCCATCAATTTCCAGCCACGTCAAACTTTGAACCACAAGAAGAAAAAAAATTTCCCTAAATTCGCGATCGCAAATATTCACATGCACCTGCATGATTTTCTCAGTGCACAGAGAAAACTCAGACTTTGAATGTTTGGTTTTGTTGTTCTTAAATTCTCCTCGGGTTCTTATGGTAAATTTTCTTTTCATTTGGCATGTTAATTGTTTAACTCTTAATCCCCCAGCCAGTTTTTCAATTTTCTCTTCAAGCTTTAGCCCAACAGTCCCTAGAGTCAAGCCCCAAAACTTTCTGAAATAAGGCAAGTTTTAAAGGAATTATTTGCTTAGCTCCGACCATGTTTTTACTTACGATATCATACAAACGGGCAAGTTTAGGATTCGTGCAAAAAAAAAAAACTCGAGATGATAATTTTCCCTAACATTACGCATGATAGAGAACGCGACAAAAAGTGGATCTCGCAATTCTGTCTGTCTGTCTGTCCGTCTGTCCGTCTGTCCGTCTGTCCGTCTGTCCGTCTGTCCGTCTGTCCGTCTGTCCGTCTGTCTGTCTGTACCTCGACCTGTAGCCCAAACGGCTGAAGGGATTTTATTCAAACTTTGTACTTCTTATGGGACTCCCTAGAGGGGAAATTGATTTATTTCAAAAACGGTTCTAACGATTTTGAAAAAAAAAATTACGAGCTACTTTATTTACTACAGTTAATAATTTGATAGACAAAATTTTTTTTATAACGGTTATTAACGGTACCTGTCATAGAACCGATGTTTTGGTTTTCAAATTTCTCGTTAACAGCTAAGCCGATTACAACCAAAATTTGTATACAAGAGGTCCTTTGCAATTTACAATTGAGCATAAACAATTTTTCAAAAAAAATAATTTTTCGATTTTTAAAAAAATATTGAATTTTTTTTTATCTTGAAATACTTAGTTTTTTAATTTTGTGTAAAATTGTTTTTTATTTAATTCTAAAAGTTGGCATATCCAATTTTTTTTTTAAATGTTAAAGAATTTTTATTGTGTAAAAAAAAATAATTTTTAAGAAAACCGGTCTAACGATTTTTAAATTTTTTTTTATAAATTCATATTTTTTAAAAAAATTAGATGGCATACTTCTTTTAGCTCTATCTGTTTTAACTATTTAAATAACAAATTTAATTTTATATGTAAGAGGTCCGTTTGTTTAAACATTTTTTTTTAATGATATGATAATGTTATGGAAACAATACATATGCACATTGTCAACTTTAAGCTGCGTTAAAGTTGTAAGCTACGAGAGCAAGTTTGTGTGATCCAGTCGTGCCAATTTGTTTGTTGTCCAATTCTTATCAAGCCTTTGTCCCGAACTGTTTTTTTTTTGTCCCAATTTTCTGTTCTTGTCAATTTTGAAGCCCCGACCTTGGATTGTTGTACAATTTATTTCGGGCTTTAGCTCAAATCTAATTCATTTGGGGCTTAGAATAAAAAAATACATCATATATTGGGCCCTACCAATAACAAAATTTAGTAACGACTTAAATATTTAAGAAAAATGGACCATAATTGTATGGGCTCTAAATAATAAACCAACCATGGTATGACTTAAATATTAAGGTGGACCCTAAATAATGAATATTACATGGAATGTGCTCTTAGACATGAAGAAAAACATGTATGGTTCATTTTTTATAGTCCATACCATTATGTTCTACTTTCCTTAAATATTTAAGTCGTTACTAAATTTGATTATTGGTAGGGCCCATTGTAAATTGCTCAGCTGCAGCTTCGTTATTTTGCCTGACCCCCATCAAACTTTACTGCTTAGCAATATTTTAAACGAATATAAAACCCTCCACGTTGGTAAAGTATTGTCTTCTATATTTCAATCAACTTTAAGAATCGGCTGTGGTGGGGTACTTTAGCCCCCATAGCCCCCTGGATCTGCCACTGGTCCCAAGGGTTCATGCGTCAGATTTCAGTTTATTAAAAAAATATCCCATCATCATTTTGACAAAATACACCTAAAGCAGGTACTCAATGTCCTTAGAAAATTTCATATGAATATTCATTAGATTGATTCAGAATATTAAATGTTATTCTACGAATGAAAAGCCCTAAACAAATTTACAACAACAGAAAAAAAAAATTATCAACAAAATAACAATGTGGAAAAAAAGCTTCCAGCAGCTTATGATCGTCAAGAGAAAATTGGAAAAATAATATTTGCCAACATAGAATCTATTTGGATCAGAACTCTCTGGTGATAGGTCCATCACAATTGTATATTTGACTTCATTTTACCTTTTTGGCAATCAACATTCAATCATAAATGCTTTGAAGCTTATTAAATTCTTTTTCTTTAGGGTGCATGTATTGTGTTTGTGAATTTATTTCGACAGTATTGTGCGTAGAGAGAATTGTCGTTTGGACATATCGGTTTAATACAATCACAACAAAAACATAAATATTAAAAAAGTAGCCAAGTTCTTCTATAGACAAAAACATTTGCGTAACAAGTCAACCGTAAAAAGTAAGTAAAAGTAAGTAACGTCAAGTTCTAAGTTTATTAATGTTAAATGTCAAATATTTTAAGTACAGTTATAAGGAAGAACCTCAAAATTATCAGAGAAATCTGTTATTTTATGATTACTGACTTAAATTGAGTTGGTTTACTTGGCAAGTTTTCTTTATTTACCTAATTACTCAATTTTGAAACGAAAACTTGACTAGTAAACCAACTCAATTTAAGTCAGTAAACATTAAATAACAGATTTCTCTGATAATTCTGGATGTAAAATCTCAAATTTTTAATTTTCCCTTTGCGTGCATGTCAAGTCCCATCGCTCTATCAAATTTCATCATTCTACGACAGTTAAAAGTTCTCTACATAGTTGTTATCAATTCTATTCAAATGGGCGGGTGCCACGCCCCTGAAAATATAAAACCTCAAATTTTAAAATTTTGCCTTTGCCTGCACTTCAAGCCCTACCGCTGTGCTTAATTTCATCATTCCACGACATTAGAAGTGCTCCAAATAATTTATATCAATTCTATGAAAATTGGCGGCAACCACGCCCCCTGAATGAAAAATCTCAAATTTTAAAATGTTTCCTTTGCCTGTACTTTAATCCCTACCGCTGTATTAAATTTCATCATTCTACGGCAATCAGAAGTGCTCCAAATAAATTATATCAATGCTATGAAAATGTGAGGGGGGGGGGTACCACGCCCGCTGAATGGAAAATATTAAATTTTTTCCTTTGTATACACCACAGGGCCTACCGTTGTGTGAAATCACAAGATTCTAAGATGTCGGGAAGTGCTCCATAATTTTGATGATCTGTCAGTGAGTGAGTCAGTTAGTTACTGTTTTTGCAATTTTTGCAGTCTTATAACTTGGGAACCACTAACGCTAAAGAATTGAAATTTAGTGAGTTTCCTAAACCTGGTGAGCTTAGCTGCGAGTTTGAAGTTTCTGACTTTATTGGTACTGAAGTTAGAGGGGGGTCGAAAATCGCTTGAGTTGGATCCTGTAAAAAGGGTGTTGTGCCAGAACTTAGCTGGGCACTACCGTGCCCTTTGATTATTGAAAAAGTGAGCTTGTATTTAAAATCGAGTTTTCCAACATGTCTACCATCCGGGTGAGTAACTTTATCAAATAACATCTTTAATCGAAAGACAATCGAGAATTAAACATTTCAGATTGTACGACACAGTCGTCCTTCCTTACACGCTCGATTCCTTGTGTGCGCATTTATTATTTTGTATTCTTTTATCGAATAAGCCAAAAGCACCTTAACATAGATGACACGTGGCTTTATTGTCCATGTTCAATTTCATTCGTATATATCCTTTTGGCCTTATTTTTGTCATTGATTCCAAATGATTGTGCAAAATGGAAAATATGATACCTGCCAGAATATACCATACATACATATGTATGTACCGAGGTTAACTTCTGATGAAAATGCTTATGACTTTTGTGTAATATTACCACAGTTTCAATTCCTTCTTGGGTGGTGAGATGAATTCGATGACAGAGTCAAAGGACGCTGGCCAAGGGTGAGATCCTATGGAAACATGTAGTGAGTATATGATATATGTACATAGGTGTAATTGTAATTTTTTTGTGTGGTGACAGTAAGGTTGAAGGACTTACCAGGGCCGTAAGCCACTAGCGCTGGTTCTGGTGTCCATCACTGCGATGCCAACTTAATTTCAAAGAAAGAGGTGAAAACAATTTGTGGCATGAAAATAAATTGTTTGCTGTATATTTCTCTATGAATTGTACATATGTATATGCGGTCTTTGGACTGTGGAAGAATTACAAGCCCTGATGCTGGTTTGTTGTTTTGTGGTATAGGCGCATAGGTAAACATCAGTTGAATTATGTTATACTTTTGGTATTATTTCTTAGTACCAGGTATTTACAAAAAAAACAATAAAATAAAGTAAATGAAATGAAATATTAATAAGTATTTTGTTTTCGAGTAAGTAGGAAGGTCTTAGGGATCATACCACCACCACGAACGTGAGGCTGAAGCTGTAGGTATAGGTATGCCAATTTTACATCACTCAGAATTACCAGGGAGTTTTCTTAAATTCGACAAATCTAGTGAGTTTCCAAGCGAACCAACGTAACTTCATAATAGTATGAATAATATTTGTATTGAAATTCTAAAAAGAAATAGAACACGCCATTTTTCTAAGTCAGTTTCTCTTTAATAATTGTTTTCATTAAATTATATATAAATTATTACATAGTTAATTTCATTACTGTTTTTCTAAGTTAAATAAATAAATAAAATTAAATAAATATATTTTTAAATAAAATAAATAAATTAAATAAAGAATTTTGATGTAAAAGAAAAAGATATTAAAGTTAAAAAAGGTATCTTTGTGTATAGGAACCTATTTAATTATTTTTTTAAAAATGTATTTTTATAAAAGAGAACTTGCTTACATCTGAACTCTCCTGCTTTTAATTACAGCAAAATCTTTAATTAGTGACTCAATATCGATGGCCTCAGTCATTTCTTGCTTCTTGAAATTTTGAATTGGATCCTTTGGGCTCACAAACTAATTCATTTGAAGAATAAAGGATTTTTTAATTTCTTGTCGCCGATTTTTCCGCCCCTGGCAAAGTGCACCCGATGTGGTATTTTTGTTCAACAACGAATAACATAATCAATGTCCGATTATTGACTATGCCTATGAAGCAGTGTTGCCACTGGGGAAATTTTTAATTGGATTCTTTGGGTTCAACAAATTAATTAATTTAAAGAATAAGGGATTTTTTATTTCTTGTCTTTGATTTTGCCGCCCCTGCCCTCGCAAAGTGGCGCCCGGGGCCTGTGCCCCCCTGCCACCCTCACGCCACGCCACTGATTGGGTCCTGAAATTAAAATAGATATTCCAGGTATTTTCGAACTCTTGGAAAAAATATTTTTATCATAAATTTCAAAAGATTGTTCTGATGAAAATTCATTACAAAACGTTACATAAAAACATTATTTAATTCTAGATATTTAATTCTTAAAATCCAAATACAAAAATATAAATTCGATTTACTTTGCTTAGAATGAAATTGAAATATAAAGTGACAAAGATATTTTTTATATAATAATAATAGTGTTATTGTCACTAATAGGCAAATAGTATTAAACATAATTAAGGTGGGTGGGGTGACCCATAAAAAATAAAAACAAAATAAAATCAAAATAAAAATGAAAAAGAGAAAAAATACATTTGTTTATTTGTTATTCAGTAATATGGAGAAAATTAAATTAAGTTTACTATTTCATTGGAACATCAGGATAAACTAAATATTAAGTATTGATTCAATACCTTATATATCAAAGCAAAGAAGCCATTTTTTTACATGCTTTACAAACAACAATTGAGAAGTAAGAACCCCGATGGAGTGTGGAAGCTTATTAAATTATCCACATGAAACCACATCAAAAAATTTACGAAATGCAACTGTACGGATACGCATAACGCATGTTATGACTCGAAATAATTCTGCAATTGAGATTTCCTGATCTTTTAAAGAATTCATTTAGAACTTTGTAGCAGTACAAATGTCGAACTGGAAGATTTTTCAATTCATTACAAAGTGGGAAACTAGGATATAAGCGAGGTTTACGGCAAATCTTCTTAAGGACAGACTTTTGAAGAGTCAAAAGAGGTTGCATTTTGTTGAAATGGGTTCCCCCCAACATAAAATTCCGTATTCTAGTTTTGAATGAAATATCCTATAGTATATTTTTATAACAAGTTGGTACGAACAAACATTCCTTAATCCGCCACGAAAGTATTTGCTCGGATTTTCTGTGTGATTGTAAAAGCTCATCTTACAATCAATTATAAGTCCCAAGTATTTGAATTCATTAACATTCTCTATCTGAAAGCATCTATCACTGCAGCTGGAAGAACTAGAAAAAGTGGAAGAAGAACAATTGGTACAAGAGCAGTTAACAAGTTTAAACTTCTGGCATTCATTAGCATGAAAAAAGAGCTCAGCATCAAGGTTTTTATTCTGTGATAAACTAAAAAACATAACTTTGGTTTTAGAACTAATAACTCATTTATGATCAGCAAACCAAAGCCTTAATAAACTCAGATCCCAATTAATGTCAGCTGTAAGATTAAGGTTACTATCCGCACTAAAGCTAAAACCGATATCATCAGTGAAAGCTGTCAGTACACCTTTAAAAGGCAGTCGAAACAATGAATTGAGGTAGATCAAAAAAAGAAGTGGGCCTAAAACCGACCACTGTGGAACACCCAAATCGATTTACCACATATCACTCCTAACCTCTTCGAATACCACTCTTTGAGTTCTTTTATTCAAATATGATCTGAACCATTCACAAATAAAGCCACGGAACCCAACGTTTTCAATTTTACAAAGCAATATTTCGTGATCTACCATATCAAAGGCTTTGAAATGTCAACAAATAAAGCGGCAGCTCATTTTTTCTTGTCAAGACTTCCAAATATTTGAGAGCAGAAGCCTAGCAAGGCATCCTCAGTAGATTTATCACTTTGAAAACCGAACCGAAATCTACTGATAAATTTCGTTTTATTTAAGAAAATCACCATTCTACTTTTTACAGCTTTTTCAAAAACTTTACTTACCGAGGGTAAAAGTGAGATCGGCCTGTAATTCGATAGATCACCGGTTACACCTTTTTTAAAAAGCGGTAGTACATTAGCACATTTTAGGGAATCAGGGAATACCCCGTTAAAAATACTTTTATATAAGATGTGTGCCAAAACATCAGTTACAAAACAAGCTACATTTTTCAAACAAATATTAGAAAGACAATCGATACCAGAAGAGTTTGAATTTTTTAGGGTTCCAATTATTTGTAGAAGTTCAAAACCAGTAATAGGCTCAAATACAAAACTTTGCCATTGAGAAGGTTCACCTGAATTAAAAACAGGACTACAAGTTCTATTTATATGGTGACCGGAAAACACTTGTAAATTTTGTGAAATTGTCGAAAAATGGTCGCTAAAGGCATTAGCAATCCAAATTTTATCAGAAACGACACGATCGTTAACATAGACAGCGGACGGAAGTTTGCGATTTGTATTCTTGTTCAAAATACTATTGACAATTTGCCATTCATCTCTAACGTTACCTTTAGCTTAATTGAATTTGTTTCTGTAGTAACTGTCACGACAAATAGGGATTTCTTTCTTCAACTCCGCACAAATTGTTTTATACTTATTTTTTAAATAATCGCTACTATTGTGTTTTAAGCATTTTTTTCTGAGCTTATTCTTATATTTGACTTTTTTAAGAAGAAGATACCTTATCCAGGGTTTTAAGCGTTTTTCAGACTTTTTCAGGGCAATTGAAGCTGACCATTCCGATATATACCTCAATAAAATATTGGAGAAAAGGTCGTACGATTTAGATGCATCACTTTCCGCATAAACTGCATCCCAAAACTCAAAAGACAAACAGGTTTTTAGCCTGCTATAATCAATTTTTGTTGTTAAGTTGACAGAACTAGAATCTGTACGCATCCGGTTTAGTCATAAATCAATTATAAGTCCAGTCATTGAATGATCAGTGATTCTAAGGTCAAAACACATTTTTCACAAGATTTCACGGTAGAAAGAGCAAAACAGGCATAAATATGATCTAGACATGTATTGGATCTAGGCCTCGTAATCTCTTTAACGAATGAAAAAAGCCCATGCGAAGATAAAAGATCAAGGTAAGTTCCAACTTGTTCACTGCTTTCTAAAATATCTAAATTATAGTCACCTAAAATCAACAGATTTTCCGATTTTTCACTATCCAACAAATTTGAAAATTCTTCCAAAAAAACTCCGAGATTGAACATATGAAGTCTATAAACACACAAAATGACAAATCTTGATTTATAAAGCATCCGACACCTCCAGCAGCGTAGTTCTTATTGGAATTTAAATACAATTTAAAACCAGGCAATTCATAATAACTTTTTTCATGTTTATAAATCCAAATTTCTGAAACTACAACAATATCCGGAATGCACGAAAATGAATCAAGGTGCGAGACTAAACATGCAAAGTTTTCTCTTAAACTTCTGATGTTCTGATGAATTACAAAAAGTTTGTTTAAGGAATACGCTTTGTTAACAAAAATTTCTTCACAATTAGAGTTAATCAGACTGAAGGTAGAAAAATCATATTTTAATTCTTGTAAAAAGTTCATAATTAAATTGATAAAGACTTTATTTGGGGAAAAGGCACTTAATTAGTGCAAGATCGTAAAAACATCTTATAACAATGACTTTTTCACCTTCAATCTTTCGTAATAAAATGTTATTATCCTTATACCATACAAATTTATACCCCTTTTGATTTTTTGCCTCCTTTGCTTTCATATAAAGAGCTCTCGTATATTTTGTTAGAGCATCATTGATAAACATAAGGTTCTCACTTCTGCTACCACTGCCAGTGCTAACACCAACACCGCTGCCGCTACCTCCTACGCCACCGTTAATACCGTTATTAGAATTGAGAATGCTTTTTTTCTTTGATTTCTCTTCATAATATTTTGCTTAAGCGTCGAATCAGAAAAACTCAAGCAAATGACTGATGTCGGTGCTGACGAAAACTTTAACATCCCGCTGTCTTTCCTATTCAGCTTTCTTGGCACTTATGCAAATGTGCACAAAAACGTCCAAAAATAGTTTAAAATAATTCGGTTTCCTGGCTTTTTTTTGCAATCTGAAGTTGTTGACAAATTACATAGGTATGAGTTGCGTTTGATTGCTTCCGCTGTTAAGGGTGTAATGGTTACGGTTTCGTTCGCTAATTCGTCTTAAAGAGAAATTTTAGCATGTTTTATTTCTGAAGAATCAGTTTATTTTTTTTCTGTTTTTACTTTCTTTGCAATTAATGTTTACAAAAAATATTTTTTTTTGTTGGTAGTGCTAATGTAGAATACAAATATTAAACAAATTTCGAGTGGTTTTTAGTATGAAGAATGAAACGCATTGTAGTTATGCACTATACAATTTAATTAAAATTTTTTTGTAATTTAATACACCAAAGAGCAAACACTTCCACGTTTGAAATACAAATGATGAACAACATTTATATCCGCATACCTATCCTTGCATTTTCATTTAACTAAAGTTAACTAAAGATTACAAAATATTTTGTGAATAAAATAATAAAATAAGACTATGTGAACAAACTAACAATTTCAGTTACCTGTATTTTATATACTAACAAAATTATATATTGATAATCTAATAAAGATTTTTATTTCAAATTTACAAATTAATTGTAATTTTACTTAATATTTGTAAGCACGACAGTTCATAATTGAAAAAATAAAACAAAAGTATGTACCTACTTACATAAACGATGGAGTACAATGATATCTGCGATAATTTCATAAAATATTTGTATTCGTACGAAATAAATAAGAACATAGGTATAACCAAAAGCATTTGCTTATCAACATATAGGTTGATAGAATGGAAACAACTAAAGTTTTGATAAGTTCACAAAATGTTTGTTATTTTATGAAACGAAATATGTACAGCAGAGCATTTATCGGGCGTTAGTCTTGTTTCGTACAAATTTAGTAGATTGAACGAATTTTTTCGTACAGTTTACTAAAAATTCGTAAATAAAAGCTTACGAAGGTGATTACGTGGACTTAACAAATTGTTTGTAACACAGAATTGTTTTCAACTTATTTTAACTACGATAATTTAGTCCAGTTTACAAAATTTTGTACATTAAACGAATAAAAGATTTACGAAAGTATTTCGTAGTGATCTTACGAAATATTTCTCTGGGTGTAGAGCCCGAAACAATGGGTTTTGAAAGTAGTAAGTACCTAAACGAAAACTAGTTTTTTAGTTCATAAAGAAAAAATGGTTTCGCAATTAAAATTATATTAAGATTTTGTTTAATTTTTAAGTATTTTGAATTAGAATTCGTTCCAAATTGTTATAAATATTGGCAATTTTTTTAAATATGTTTTTATTTTGAAACACAAAGTTTAAAAAAAAAAATATAAAAATAAAGTGCAGCTTACAACTAGTTGGCTTTTTAATTTTTTTAAATGATCTTATTGATTTTTAGTAAAATGCTGAAAACTAAACGATTAAATAATTTGTTCTCAATTTTGAGATGGGTACATAATTCAAACAAACGAAGAGTTATTTCCTTCATATTCAAATTTTTGAAACTTGAAGAAAATGTCTTCAATTTTATAACACTTGTTACGATTATTTAAATCAGTGGGATAGAAAAAATCCCGGCTAAATGCAAAAACTTTAATAGCCATTTATATTGTTAAATGTAATTAAAAAAATATTTAAAAGGAAACGACAAAATTGTAAAAACCATTTTTTTTCTTTTTCAAAGTTCATTTATGCAATATTTAACCAAGAACAAACTGAAAAAATTTGTTTGGAATCCTAGAAGCTTAGAAGTAACGAACTCCAAAATGATGACAAAATCTACAAATATAAGGAAATTTGTTAAAAAAATCCAAACACTTTATTTCCTTCCGTTATTCGAATTTCATGGCAAACGTCTGGTATACAGTACTATAAACTGTTCTACAGATTACAGGTTTAAAGTTTATCAAAATCGTTTGAGTCGTTTTCGAGTAAATTCCATAAAACCGAAATCGTTGTATGACAGCTACCCTTAATATATAATCTAAAAACAAAAAAGTTGAGTTTCTCTACTAGGGAATCAAATAAAAATGCTCCACACCGAATTCTAAGCGAATCATTTTTTCCGTTTAGGCTCTAGCTTGATGTTTATCAGGGCGCACAGCCACGCACACACATTACAGATGTACTGAGAGACAAATATACCGTCGGACGTCCTTGCGAATATCACTTTTTTGTACTTCTCAATCATCTTTACGTGAATTTTGATTACACCTCGAAATTTGTGTTTTAACACAAAGCCAATAATTTCCTTGTATATGTAATGGTAATAGATAATAAATTGATACTGCAGCGCACAGTGGGCCATATTGACTTTTTTGGTTGCTAAAATCACAACTTTTAAACCAATGAAGATATGTTCACAATTTGTTTTATCTTGAAGGAAATTTACAAGGCTATGAAAGTAATGAGTGAACAAAAAATTACAAGGTGTTTCAGAATTTACTGTTGAATAAAGAATTTTTAGTTAAGGTGATTTATAAAACTTTTTTTCTTCGATATACGTAGTAAAGGTACGGCGACCATGTTTCTGGGAGCAAAACCGGGAAAAAAAAGTGAAAAGTTTAAAAACGTAAAAAAATTATTACGTAGTCTTTTTTATCTGTACACATATCTACATATTACAAGAGATACAAAATAACATAAAAACAAATGAAAAGAAATAAGAAATTTTTAAAATGAAAGCGACAATAAAATAAATAAATTTGTACATGTAACAATCTGAAAACTAAAATATAAATCTAAAACTTAACATGTTTTATTTCATTTTTAAAATAATTCAAATGAACATTATGTGAAATTGTGAAGCTTTATGTAAGGATACAAAAAAACATAACATTATTTAGTAATACAATTTTTTTTTATATTTAGCGCGTGCAAAAGGGATTGTGACTACCCTTAGGATGATATACACAGCACAGTACGAACGATTAGGTAGATTGGAAGGGATTTAAAAGGAGATACCGATGAACATTGGTTTTGAATGTCTGTAGATCACAATGGGAGGCGAAAATTGATCTGGGTAGAGCATTCCACATTCAAGTTGTGCGACTAAAGAAAGAATCTCTGTACTTAACAGTACGTCCGAAGATGGGCTCAAGGGTAAACTAATGGGCATTCCTAGAAGCGCGAGTGTTATGGTTGAATTGTTTAACCCTTTCGGTACGGATGTGGTACAAGTCCATATAAATGTTCTTTGTCTGGTGCCACATCCGTACCGAAAGGGTTAAGGTAAGCCCAGCTTACAACTTAAAACATATTTTCTTCTTCTTTAATACTTTTGTGCTAAAAATGGTTTTTACAATTTTGTCGTTTCCTTTTAAATAATTTTTAAATTCATGGCAGCTGAAATTGTAATTACATTTAACAATATCAATGGCTATTAAAGTTTTTGCATTTAGCTGAAATTTTTTCTATCCCACTGATTTAAATACTCGTAACAAGTGTTATAAAATTGAAGACATTTTCTTCAAGTTTCTTTTAGAGCCAATTTTTCAATCATCAGTTAAGATATCACGGAAATAAATACCATAGCGACAGGAACAATTTTTTTTTCATTCGAAGAATAAGTACTATCGGAGGTTTAACTGGCTATTGAAAAATTGGCCCTTTGTTTATTAAGTTTTGCTGAAAACCATTCACAATATTATTAGGGGTTGAAAATATTTCTGTTTGTTGAGGCCGAAGCCCATCCTGGGCTGTGAGCGCCATCTAAAGTAAGTAAGTGAAAATATTTCTAGCTTATTCCTTACTAAGCAACGAAGAAAATGGTTGTACATTTATTACGGACTGATCGCCAAAAAAAAAGTAGTCAGTTTTGTACCGATTTTATGTGTCTTTACGGTTTTTCAAAGAAGAATGCTAGTCCCTCTTTCATCATTTACAAAAATCACTAATCCAGGTCCTCGTATTGAACAAAAATCACAAAAGAGTCCAAAAATAAAGCCAGGTCGTCGTTCTTCACAAGAATTACATTTTAGTCGTAAACGTTGGAGTTGAACGGATTTTGTCCAAAATCTCAGCCTGGTATTCGTTTGCACTTTCATACATACAAAAGTAGGTGTACGAAACATTTTGCTTATAAATTATAAAAATATTAAACCAAAAAAATCAGAAAATACGGGAAAAATAAGAAACAAATAAAATAACCCCGGGACGCTTGTACGTCCCGGGTTTCTTACAAAATAAATCGGGACAGGCTATTGAAATACAGACAGTCCCGGGAAACCCAAAATGGATGGTCACCGTTAGTATAGGGCAAGATAAGGATTCGTGCAAAAAATCGAAACTCGAGATAATAATTTTCCCTAAAATTACGATGATAGGGAGCGCGAAAAAGTGGGTCTCACAACTCTGTCCGTCTATCTGTCCATCTATCTGTCCGTCTGTCTGTCTGTTCCTCTACCCGCAGCCTAAACGTCTGAAGCGATTTTCTTCAAACTTTGGACTTAAAGTTCTTAGGAGGTTCCCTAGAGGGGAAATTGAAATTTTTTTATCTCAAAAAATAACGGTACCTGCCATACAACGATTATACAAAAATTGATTTATTTCAAAAACGGCTCTAACGATTTTGTTAAAAAAATTTCGAGCCTTAAATTACTACAATTTATGGTAAAAAAAGAAAAATTTATAACTGTTATTAACCAGTACCGATTTTTTGGTTTTCAAATTCTCGTTAACGGCTTCACCGATTTCAACCAATTTTTTTATGCAAGAGGTCCTTTACAATTCTGACAATTTGGCATATGCAATTTTTCGAAAAAAATATTTTTTGGATTTTTAAAACAATATTGAAATTAATTTTTTGAAAATTCAATATCTTGAAAACGGGTCAATGAATATTTTTGAATGTTGTGTAAAATTGTATTTTATTAAATTCTAAAAGTTGGCATACCAAATTTTTTTTTTTTTTTAATGTTTAAGAATTTTTATATATAAAAAAATAGTTTTCAAGAAAACCGCCCTAGCGAATTTTGAAAATTTTTTTTTTTCATATTAGTTCATATTTATCAAATAAATCAGATGGCATACTTGATTTATTGAAACCAATATACCTATGTACTTATACATCAATAATTTTTTCTTCCGGTGGTCATACCGTCTTAGTTTAAATGTTATTAGATGCACCATTAAAAAGACCTTCAAATCTTGTTCCATATATGCATAGATTGTGCCAAAGTCAATATTTTCTTTTGATGTATATAAATCTCCCCCTTAAAAAAACACCCTTCCCAACAAGGTGTAGTAGCCCGTAGCGTAATGGTTAGTGCGTTCGACTGTCACGCTGGAGGTCTGGGATCGCTTCCCAGCCTCGTCCACCTAAAAACTAAAAAGTTTTTTTTCAGGGCTACTGCCTCTTGCGAGGAATTGACAAATCCTCCAAGAGTATCACTTGTCACGAATAAGTGCTTCTCGTCTAGCCCTTCGGATTCGGCATAAAATTGTAGGTCCCTTCCATTCCTGTCGAAAGGCGCACACAGGTATGGTTGCGAGTTTTTAGTCACTAGGCCCTGGTTGTTCATGAGCCGTTGTGCCACCCCGATTTATTTTTTTCCCAACAAGGTATGTATT